>OY759156.1:5962372-8559753 GCA_963662125.1 Diplazon laetatorius
CATCGTGCTTATTTGTGAATCTTGTCGTTCAAAGTTCCTCTGCATAGGTTTCGTTCGTGATTCATCGGCTCCGGCCCTGCTTTCTTTTGTCGAGTTCTGACCGGTCACAAATAATCGTCTTCATAGCTTGTTTTTGTTATGGACTCGTCATACCGACGTAGAAACAAGAATATTTCACAATTAAGAATATTTATTGTAATTATTTTTTCATTAATTATCGGAAACATTGGTCGATCGGTATTATCGTTGGAGCAATTATAATCTCGAATGAAAATGTTCAATTTTTCGAACTTTATTATATCGTTTTCGTTTAGTTTTCGCGAAGAGTGAACAATATTTTTCGGTGAATTTTTTTTCTTCTTATTTTTATCTTTATTTTTTTCTCGTTTATTTCGAGGATGGGGGCAAAAATATTTGTCGGACGGATTTTGAGGGTGAGTTTGGTTACACGTTTGTACCACGGTCTCGTGTGTACGTAGGCGAGGACAAGACCGAAACGACAAAAAAAAAAAAGAAAAATCGTGAACCGTACGTCGGGGGGCCACAAGCATGATCGTTCGGGGGGATGGAAATGACGCCTCGTTCTTTTTTTTTTCTTCTTCTTCTTCTTCGTTTCGGCGACGGTCTTCGGCTCCATTCCGAGCCGCCTTGTGCCAACAATCACGCGCCGCTTCTTTGAAACCCGACGAACCCACACAACGACGATATCAATGTTTTTTTCCTCGTGTTTTTCGATTCTCGTTTTTGTGACCCTCGACGA
Source organism: Diplazon laetatorius (assembly GCA_963662125.1). NCBI lineage: Eukaryota > Metazoa > Arthropoda > Insecta > Hymenoptera > Ichneumonidae > Diplazon > Diplazon laetatorius. The sequence goes on from OY759156.1 coordinate 5,963,133, forward strand.
TGTAAAATTTCGCGTAATCGCGAATTGCAACCGCGTGAAAAATATTTTCAAAACGAAAAAAAACAAAGAACGAAAGAAAATCATTTTCAATTCATTTTCGATCGAAGAAAAATGGAAAATTTTTAAGAGAAGAAAAAATGAAAAAATCGATATCTATCTATGATAATTCGTAGGAAAATTAATTCTAGAATAAAATATAATGATAATAATGATAATAATAATTAGATGATCAAACGAGAATGATACAATTTTAAAGAAAACAAACAATTGAAAAGTAACAATTATCTATAATAATTATTGCATATACAAAAAATGTATGCAGAAGTACCAATTAATACAATTTATAGAAATTAATACTGTCTGATAAGCCCGGAGCTCATGCATACAAAATTATCATATAATTTGGTACATAATATGTAATTTATAATTCAGATACACATCAAATTGACTTTTCCTTACTTTTCATATAAGATGAAATTTTCTTGATAATAAAATATAAAATCATTCATAATTATTAACACGATGGTCAATACATAATAATATAAATTGGGCGAAGTGGGAGGTGGGAGGGGGAGGGCGAAGTCGTATAACGACTCTGACTTTTAATGGGTCGACGTTGATGTCTTTTTACAAACAACAAAACGAGGACGCGAACATTATTCGTCGAGTCTTAGAAAAACAACGTGCGTGTTGTATAAACGTGAGTCTGGTACTTTATCGTTCTCGCGGACGGTCTTATCAGATCGGCATCCTCGTGTACATATAGTTGGCTACCAGATTGATCGATTCACAACGAAAGTGATGCAATCGGCATGGATGGCTATTCGTTTACTCGGAACAAACGTCTCTCCGTCACATTCATGTCACACTCGACACCCACAATTTACGTTCAATCAATTTTCCATTATCGAGCATTTTTCTTTTTTTTCTTTTTTGAGATATAAAAAAAAAATAAAAATAATAATAACGGTATTCACATGTACTTGTATATGGATTTTTTTCACTTTACGATACTCTGTACGATGGGCTTTGCCAAGTTGTTCAATCGGTGTCTTATCTTATTTCATTTTTTTTTATTTCATTCCGCTGCTGATCTCGATTGTTCGAAGATAAAATTCATTCGGAAATTCGTTGATATAACGATCGACGATTATGTGTTGCAACTCCATGTGGAATTTCCAAAGAGTCACAGACTGATCGGTGACGATTGTGTTTTTTTTTTTGCTTTTTTTCCTCGATCGGAATGAATTATGAACTTAATGAAAATTATTTTTAAAAATTATTGACTTAATAAGAATTATGAACTTCCATGAAAAAAATATATGTGTATATATGCATAAATATATAGATACATACAATTTACGTTTTTTTTTTACGAATCAGTGATCAAGTCCAATCGATTTTACATAAAGCTCTCGCATTATCTGAATTCATAACGTTTAAAGATGAGACCTGTAATTTTTTTTCCATAACACAAAAAATTAATTTTTTTTCTCCACGAAAATTATCATCACGAATAAAATTTCAGACAAGTATAAATTTCGTGTGACTCACATTTCGTTTGCATTGCCCGTGATAAGAAATTTAATTGTTGCATATATATGTATATATTTATATATATTATTTTTTTTTTTCGGATTCGGTAATTAATTTTTTTTAAGACCAAAAAATATTTCAATAATCGTAAATTAATGTGTGACTGTGCTTTTGATGATACCGACGGTGAACAGTGTCGGATTGTCTTATCGCGAATTCGACAAGGGATGATATTGTGTTTTGTCTGAGTTTGAAAGTGGTTCGGTCGTGGTCGAATGAAATTTAATTGAATCATCCAGCGATGGGCATTTGATTCGATGTATCCGCGATAATCGTCGAATGATCTTTGGCCCTTGATGGAGCTTGTGAGACGCGAGAGATCTGTAACGGGGGGACGACTACGTCGACGACAGCTCGAAAGCGTTCCGAGAATCCTTTGCCACGAGCATTTATCGTTATGGTATCCGATGCGAAGGATATTATATAGCCTTGTTGGATGTTTTGTACGCAGTCGCGGGGACGTCCTCGAAATACGTTCCGGATCTCGGGGATCGACTTTCGTTCCGACGATCCGTCATAGTCGCTCGTCCCAGCAGCCCTCGCGACTTTAATAAAAACAATTTAATAATAATAATAATAATAATAATAATATTAATAATAATAATAATAATGAAAACGTTTATTGATAAAATACGCAGATAACGCAGTATCCCCTCACGTATTGTGGTATATTGAAAAATTATATAAAACCTACTAACTAATTGCGATAATCGAACATTATTTTTCTTTTGTTATTCATTTTTTGATTTGTAAATTTCTCGCCACATGAAAATGACGATTATCCAGGATTATTGCGTCCAGCTTCGTAAAGGAAATATTAAAATATTGTCTATTTTAATATTGTGAAAAGTATATAACCTAACAATTAGTAAACAATTAGGAGAAATAACAGATACAATGCATTATGAAGTCATATATTATACCGTTTTCGCATTAGGCGACAGCCGAAAAAAAAAAAACTTTTATTTTCTGATTTACGAATTAATCAATCAAGCATTTGGTCTCTTTCTAAATTTATCGTCATTCACGTTTTTTTATGTTGTTCGGAAATTTTTCACAATTTCACGAAGACGATAATAATTTGGGACTCTATTTCGAGGAACCTCAACAAAGATCTATCATTTCAATTTTTTTTTCCTTTTCAAATCGTCACATGTCAATAAATAATTTTTATTTGCAGAGGAATGAAAATAAATAAATAAATAAATAAATAAATAAATAAATAAATAAATAAATAAATAAATAAATAAATAAATACATAAATAAATAAATAAATAAATAAATACATAAATAAATAAATAAATAAATAAATAAACAAAGTAGAAAAAACGTCACCGAACGTACGACGATCCGTGGTCGTTAATTACCTCCGCAATCGAACACTTCACTGGTAACGATAATAGCTTCGAGTACCTCCAGTTTCAATGTATCGAAATGATAAAAATCCAAAAGCGAGAAAAAACAATCAAAAATAATAAATAGTAACAATAATAATGGAAAATCCAGGAAATCGTGTAAAAAAAAATTACAGTCGAGTGACAGTATTGAAGAAAAAAGAAAAATAACAAAACATAAATGCCACGTGCGTAACGGCGCACGTGCGCAAGACGCTTCTTCCGATCTCTGCAACAAGTTGCAGCTGAGGCCGCGCATCGCGCGTGCGCACGCGCGCGTGTCGCGCTTTCTTGCCATGTTTTTTTTCACGGTCGATGCACATTCGCCCCCGTCTTCACGATTTCCGTCTTCGTGCGACAACTTCGTTTATTGTTTATTCATTCGTTATTTATGAATTCGACGAGTCGTGAAAAACGTTCGTACCACGCAGATGGGGCTACGCTCCGTCGGGTCGCCGAACTTCAAAATCGTTTTCTTCGATCCCCCCCCGAGGCGGTTTTTCCACGCGGTGAAAGTTTTCGGCGGCCGACGAATTACGATGCACGACTGTGCGTAATTAGACACACGGCGCCCGCAGTCGATTCATTAGCCGGGTGAAAAAATATTTCTCATGAAAGTGTAAAAATACCGTCAACTTTTTTTCTTTTTTTTTTAACACTCAACGACGATTTTACTGTTTCGTGTTGAGATTGACATATTTCTTTTCTCAAAATTGAATTTGAATGGACAAAAAATTATATTTACACGATTGTTTGTTGTTGTTGTTGTTGGGATGTTTCGTAGCAAAAGCGAAACACAGAAGAATGCAATTTGTGTTCGAACAGTAAATGTAAAGATAATAAATGTTTAAGAACATTTTTTAAAACGTTTGATAATGTTAACGATGTGTGATTCGAAAAAAAGAAAATTATATAAAACAAAATAAAAAATAAAATTCCATAAGTCGGGGAAAAATATAATTAAACGAAAAAAAAAAACAGTAAAATACCGAAAACAACAAGAAATCGTAAAACTCGATAAAGATTTTACCGATTAACCCATAATTGAAATTTTTCGAAAATTCTTCGACACAAAAAAATTCCATAATTTTACCAAATTTCTCAACCCTGTCGATTTTAATTCGAGACCTATTCACATCAAAGACAGTCGTCTTCTCGTACTTCTCCCATAACGCACTTACGACGTAGTCAAAAATGCAAAGATAAAAAATAATTAAAAAATCTAACGTTGAAAAGAAAAAAAAGAAAGAAAAAACAACCTCCACCGATCGATCGTCGAACGAACCATTTATCTTTCCTCCCTCGATCGGTCGGTAATGAAGAAAACGATATGACGAAAAAAAATAAAAAAACATTCGAAATTGGGGTAACGTACAAAAAAAATCCAAATTGAAAATGTGAAAAATAAAAAAAAACACAAATAAGAAACAAAATCCAACAAAAATTATTAAAAAATGAGTTTCGAAACGCGAGATCGTGTTGGTTCGTGGGATCCTCCTTCGTCGTGGTGAATCGTGTCGAGATTCGAGAGAGAGAGAGAACACGCGCGTTGCGTGGGTGTGGAAGGGGTCCGTGGAGGGCCGTGACGGGGGTGGGAGAGAGCCGTACGTGCCGCAGGAGGGGAAGTCCTGCGGCGGCCACCTTCGAGGGCCTCTCCTCCGCGCTCCATACGCCCGTAAAACGTTTTCCTCAACTCTCCGCAAACGAATCGGCTCAGTTCTTGTCTGTCCGTGGTGACAGATACGAGACACGGATCTCATCCGGACAATTATTTTTTTTTTCATTCTTTTTCTTTTCACATTCTTTTTATTTTTTCATGTTTTCATTCTTCTCATTCCCGACAGTCAGTTGCTGTTTTTTTTCCGTTGGAATTATTTTCCACATCGCCGTACGTCTTGAAATTGTGCTCGAAACGCAAAAAAATTGAAAAAGAAAAAAACAAAGACGATATATTTTTTTTCTTATTGTAAAAAAAATTATTAAAAAAAAAAAGAAATATCGTAAAATCTGTGAATCGTGGTTAGCAGATTTCCTTCGAAATGCAGTGAGTTGATATTTTTCATGTGTTTATGATTGATATGTAGATATGTATATATGTATACGTGAGTAATGTGTATGTATCTATGTTTATGTATGTGTGTGTGTGTTCAAGAAGTAATCAAATGTATAACGGGGGGAGAATGTTGCAGACAATGATAAATTGACAGCGAGATCGAGTCTATAAATGTATCATCGTATCTTTATTATTTTTTTTTTTTAATGACCGTCCGCGTCTCCGTCCGCTTCCACATAATTATCTCGTTATGTATGGTCTCTCTTTTACCGCGATAACATCGAACTTTCACGAGAACGTTTGTTTTATCCCGTTTTACAGAATCCGTCATGCGTTTTGTTTTCAATAAAAATTAACACATTTATTTAATTATTAATTTTTTTCATTCAAACAATTTTGTTTGCTAAATTAATTGTAAACGGTTTTTTAAACAAATTCGATTGAACTTGATTGGAATAGTGATTGTTTTTTTATAACACGGGACGTTGGAACATTGTTGGTCGATAAGGTCGCCATTTTTTTTTACCTCGATTACGCGTGCGGTAAATTTTAATTATTTTATTCAACCGGTACTCCAATCCGGACATTATTTTTTTTCGTTCGAGTCGCAACTCGATTTTGTTTGACGATGCATCGGCCAATTTTAAACGCCGAAATTATCGACAGTTGTGATAATCGTTTTTAATCGAATCACGAGTTTTTTAAAACAGTTTATTATATTCGCGTTTATTTTTTTTTTACATACGTATATATGTATACATATCTTTTTTCGTGTTATTCGCGATTCGGACTTTGAATCTGGATGTTCTTATCGCGTGTCCCCTTCTGGTCGTCTTTTTTTTTTCTTCTTCGATGTCCACAACGAACTTTCCTGCCACAATGCTTCGTCGCAATCGTCGAGAGACGGTTGATATTATTATTATTATTATTATTATTATATTGTATATATATTTTTTCGTATCGCAAAAAATCTTCTAGTTTTTATTTGTGTTTCTCGTCCGAAACGTGACTCCGTATGTGAGTATTATATATACATATATACACACATATATCCGTGAGTATCGTAAATCGAACAATTTTTCGTTTTTTCTCTTTTTCCTTTTTTTTTTTGAGCAAACTAAAAAAAAGTAGCAAGCGTGGTAAATTTGATAATCTACAGATTCCGTAAATAACGTGAATAAATATTGAATGATTTTACGATCCTCGTCGATTCTGAATACTGTCCCGTCTCATGCGTTATACACATACGTATGTGAACGTTCAAAAAAAAAAAATTGAAAAAAAAGACGAAAAAAAAAGATGTCCACCGTCGTCGATAATCTTCGACGCAGACCGATGTGACTGGGCAAACACAAAATAGTGCCCCACATTATCTCGTACGTCTTCTCGCTGCTGATAAACTCACCGGATGTTTCGTAAAATTGAAATATATATATATATATATATATATATATATATATATATATATGTATAATCTTCAGACGTTTGTACGTGACACAAAACATGTTCGAACTGTATCAACTAAAACAAACGTAGATCCCATCGTCATTGTATTTTATTTATCCATTTTATACATTTTTTTTTCGGTCATGACACATTATCGAACGATAAAAAAATTACGATGCCAATTACGGAACTTATTTTCCTCATTAATAACTGCTAATTTACTTCACACGTTTTTATTCATTCATCTTTTTACACTCAATATTTTTGAGTGATTACTTATTTATCTTTATCACGATCAAATATTCCATTTCAGATAATTTCTGGGTTTTTTTCGATAGAATTTTTTTTCTACGTTTTTCAATTTTTTTATTGTACGTAGATATTTTTTTTCGATAGAATCTTTTTTTCTACGTTTTTTAAAATATTTTTTATTGTGTATAGATATTTTTTCCGATAATTTATTTTTTATTTTTTACTGTATATAGATATTTTTTTTAGTGTTATAATTGTCTTTGAGATTTTTTACGGCCCGTGAGAAGCGCGAACACCTTATCGTGCGTGGATTCGAATGATACACCGGTATACAACACACGGCCCAGACGTGTGATCGCTCGAAGAGGGCTATAACCCCTTCGGACCCGGCTATACCGTCCAACCGGCCGGGGCGTTGAATTTCGCTAATTTAGCACATCATCATCGTTCATCTCTCGTCGTAACTACGAAACTTCGTTATAGTTGCAGACTCTTCACGAGCTTTGTGAAAATGACACTTCGCGTTGTGTCCGTGTGTGTGTTTTTTTCTTCTCACTGCCGAAGCTCGCGATTCGTGAAAATTTCACGAGGCTTCGTATAATTCGTTGAGACAAAAAAAAAAAACACGAGAAACATTCTTAAAACTCTTTATCGAGATAACGAGTGTGAAAGATTGAGGAAAATTATTCTGAGGTTTTTGACGAGGGTGCTTTTAAATTGCTCGTCGAATATAATGAAATTTATTTGTTAAATTCTATTAATTTTTTTGTGATAAATAAATGGTTTGATTGCATTGTGTTTTTGGCCCTTGGAATTGAAGAAGATCTAGGAATAGCGATTTTTTTATTCTTCGATATTGTTTTGCTTCCTCATAGAGGAAGCTTTGTTTTCGTGAAATTTTTTTTTTTCGAGATGTTCATGAAAACGTGTTCAGTATGTCTCAAAACACCTAAAAAACACATTTAGAAAAAATGTCCGGATGTATGTATGTGTGTGTGTGTGTGTGTGTGTGTGTGTGTGTGTAGTCATGGTTGACCGCTCACAACTTGAGAACGGCTCGAGATATCAAGCTGAAATTTGTCACACATGTGAAGGGTTCACGGCGCATAGCACAATTTAATTTTTGGAAAAATCTATCAAGTTATTTTGTTTTCACATCATTTTTTCAAAATTCAAAAAATTATTTTTGGTCTCTAGCTCCCACAATTTTAGAGATATCGAGCTCAAATTCAGTATAATGTTGTACGAGTACAGGGAGATGCTCGATACCGAATTTGAAAAAAATCCACGCATTGCTTTACTTTTAAAGCGTTTTTTAATGTGAAAAAAACGATCTTTACACTCTAACTGGAGCAATTTTTGAGATATCGGACTTAAATTTGGTACGAAGTTGCGCAATTATCCAAAGAGAAACCCGATTGAATTTGGGCGAAATCCATCAAGCCATTCATATTTTATGGCGTTTTGAAATTTTTCCAAAAATCAATGTAACTGCTCTAGCTTCCATAATTTTTGAGATATCTGGCTGGAATTTAGTACGAAGTTGCACTACCATCGAAAGAGGTTTCGTATTGAATTTGGACAAAATCCAACAAGACGTTCAGATTTTATGGCGTTTTGAAATTTTTCCAAAATTCAATGTAAGTGCTCTAGCTTCCATAATTTTCTAGATATCCGGCTGAAATTTAGTACGAAGTTGCACTATCATCCAAAGGGATTTCCTATTGAATTTGGATAAAATCTAACAAGGAGTTCAGATTTTATGCGAATTATAATTTTTCAAATTTCACATGAATTATCTTCTTACACATTTGCCAAAGCTTCCTCTATGAGGAAGCCAAAATTGATCGACACAAGGTTCTACTTTACATCTCAATAATTTAAAAACGGTACAAAACTATGAGGAAGCAATGTGCAAGGTTCTACTTTGCACCCTTTTTTTCTTTCTTTTTATCGTGAGATGAAAAATTGTGGAGAAGTCGGCCATTTTTTTATTCAATTAATTGCATTTCGTATGAGTATCCTAATTTTCAAAATCTTTCAAATCACTTCTGATAAACAATTCGATAGTTGAACATTTAGAATCGCATGAAAAGCCACGATTCGTGAATCGATTGAATAATTAAAGGAAAGGAAAAAAAAAATATAAAAAATGAAAAACAAATAAAAGATATGAAAGTGGGGGGTCAAGATTTATTCGAAGGTGCGGTCGGTGGTCGTGGAGTGCGAGAAAAGAGATTGGGTGGTGGTCATCAGGAGAATGGCGGGAAAAGATTCTCGGAAGAAATCCGAGATGCGTTATTGAGCTCGTGGCTTGTTGGCAATATTGCGTTTAAGGGGCTAGCACACCGCGATCCTCTCGGGCACGCACTAACGCACCCTCGACGGACACATGATATATACATACATACACGTTAGTGTATATACAATTTTTTTCAAAAATTTCTTTCTATATACACCACCTTGCTTCGGACTCTTGATTACCGCTAATTCTCGAGACTCAACGTCGATATTCACCACATGACGCACACCGATGCCTGATATGCGCGTGCGTGTGTATGTGACACGGTCTCCAGTGACGTCACTCGTCAACCATTCTAATCAGACACGACTCGTACGTAACAGTCGTTAATTGTATCGTATGACGTATTAAACTTCGAGCCCTTGTTTTGAAATTTGATTTCATTACTTTCGCTTCATTTATCATTTTTGTCTTTGTTTTTTTGTTTTTTTTTTCAACCCTACATCCACGTTGTTGGGGTCATTCGTGTCCTCCCGAATTTTCACCATGTTTCACGGCCATTTTGAATTTTACAATGACATTACATTTTTTTAAAATATATTTTTCTAAAATAAAAAATAAATATATTTTCCTTTAATTTGTATCACAATTGAATTGAGACATTGTAATAACTTTTATTTATTTTTTTTTTCGAAATTTTTTTTCGTTTATCTCGGTTGTAATTGTAAACGTGTCTGGTAATCGATTTCGATGAATTGTATGTGTTGGATTTTCTCGAACTATGATTATTCAATGAATTGGAAAATCGAGAAAATGTGTTTGACGATTTTTTAAAAAATATTTACATTGTTTTCCGGGACCAGAAATCTGTTATTTTGTATCGAAGAAGTTTGATCTTGTTGTTTGAGAGAACAAAAACTGTCCGTGTCGTGCCAACGTGAATTTATCTTTGTTTGCCAAAACGACATGTTTATGTAGATATTGTGATATATTTTCAAACACAAATGTTTTGTGTTTCTTTTTTTTTTCATTCACGAATACTCGAACAAAATTATTTATATTTTCATCTGATCGCCTTGAAGAAGAACCTGCTGTGAAAGAAATTAAACTGCTGATATAAGCACATTCAAGAACGCAATTTTTTTATATTTCTGTGGTCGCAAAATGATCGACGAAATTGTGAGATTAATTGCAGCAGTGAAACAAAAATAATATTCTTTTTTCTTCTGAAGAGATTAAAATTGAACCGTGACCTGTCTCAATAAAATATCACGCCAAATGCGAATGATTAACTCGGTGGTTATGTTCGAAGTCGCAAAGTCATCGGTGTCGAATTTCACGTTGGCCATCAAAAAACGCCGACTCCGCTCGATTAATCACCGTCGATCTCTGACGACATTTACTTCGTACTTAAATGCACCGATCGCGATAATTATCCGGCTATGACGGTGATACTATTTTATTTTTTTCACGATCACGTTTGACTCTAGATGACGTCAAAATTTCATGACTAATCGCTCATTTATAACGAAACGTAGAATAAATATATAATCATTGAATCATCAATAAATTAAAAAATATATATGTATGTATATATTTATCATTGCGTAGTAAATCTTCAATATTTCCAACGCAACAAACCCCATATTCATTAATTTAATCACAAATAGAAAATAAATTGCAAAATTTCACGGCGATTCATCTAATAATTTTTATTTCCACTGCTAAGTGCCACTTCCATTTAATTTCAATATAATTCACATGAAGAATTATTACATAACATAATTCTCGATTCCATCATCACGAATTATCGGAGATAGAATTTACTTCGTTGATTAAATTCCACTCAAACATTTAAAAATAAATAAATAAATAAATAAATAAATAAATAATAATTATAATAATATTTCAAATTCTCACGAGAAACAAAATTTTAAAAAACATCCAAATTCATGACAGGTCTTTTAAATCTCACCCGCATTGTCAGTTGTTTGAATCGATCGATTCGATACAACAAGAAAAAAAGATATCGCGGAAAAAAATGAAGTGACACAAAATAAAAATTAAAAAATGTCGAAGAGGCACGTTTGCGTTGCTATCATCGCCTCATTGTTATATATGTCCACATGGTCCGTGTGCTTGTGTGTGTGTGTGTGGGTCAAGCTGCTGGATTCCAAGTGACATGACATTAAAACACGTATGACCAAGAGGAAAATGTGACTAATGGCGGTCATCTCTAGCCACGCAGTTACAACATTCATTGTCTCATGAAAATGAATATATATATATGTATGTGCGTTAGATTTTTTTTGTTCTAAACGGGAATAGCGAACTTAGGCCACGTACGTCGAACGGTGAGTCGAGGACGTTTTGGCGTCCGACGATTGTCCCACTGGCGAGATCAAGATTCGATGAGTCCGGCGCGTGGACGCGTTACCATTAACAAATGAGCCGATGGGCACGTACAGCGAGTTACGCGAACGTGCCGGGACACCGCGAGCTCAAGGCTGCATCCGTATTGACACTTGGCGAAACGTACTTGGTTCTAACATCGTTTGTTTTATTTTATTTTTTTGAAAGAAAAAGAAACAAAAAACGTTTCCTTCTTTCGACTGGACACACGTGCATCGTTCGAGTGCATTGAAATATGGGTTCGAGACTTGTCGTTGTTGTTCAGGAGACAGAAAAGAGTAACAGTCAGTTGCTTATCATCGAGCCCTTGGGAATAAGTGATTTCAGGCTCGAGTTGATTTTATACATTTTTTTTTCTTCAAATCTGTTTCATGAATTTTTTTTTTCATTGGTATTGTGAGTCGTATGAGTGTGATATCAACTTCTTGTTTTTTGTGATTTCATGTCAAGTGATTTTTTACTTGATTTTTTTTTTAAATTACTTCATGGTGTGATTTGAGGTGATTTCGTATGATTTCGTGCGAATTGGAATTTTTCGAACGATTTGGAGTGATTTAATGTGATTTCGGTGATTTCACGAGACTTTATTTATCTTCTGGTTATTGTACACAATTTCAGGTGATTTCGATGATTTTACAAAATTTTGAATGCTTCTAGTACAATTTCACATAATGTTATCTGATTTTAATAATTTCACAAACGATTACACCTAATTCAAAAGTTATCCAATTTCATGTGATTCAAAATTCTTTCCAACAACATTAATTTCAATAAAATTCACGCGATTACAAATTTATTCCAATCTCGATAGTTGTATCACATGGATATAGTTATTGTCGTGAAAAAAAAAGTCTAATTCTCTCAAGCAAAATATCGAAATAAATATTCCAAAAATGTTTCTCTCCCTCTGAACAGTCGAAAAAATGCCTCCGGAGACAACGCACGAATGACTCACGTACAGTTTTTCGTGCTCAAATTTTTCACGGTATTTCACGACACAGCGGAATTTTCACGCAGGGTGGTCATTCCGTGATTACGAAGCGAAGATTTTTTTTTTCCTTTTTTTTTCTCGCCGAGCCCTACGAGCCGACAGATAACGAAGTCAAAAGGTGGCGCGGATGAAGGCCAAGAGTTTCGGAAAGAGACAAAAAAATTAAAAAGAGAAAAAATAGAAAAAGAAAAAAAAAATAAAAGAAAATGGTTTTTGTAGGTAGAGCACCATAAGTCTGCTAAAGTGCCCATGCATACATACATACACCCATACATACATATATGTATGTATTTTCCAGTCTTATAGCGCTCTATCTTCAAAACCAAATATTTTCTTTTACACGCATATAAATATATATATATAAATAAATAAATATATTATACATATATTACATATATATATATGTGCAGTACGTAATCCGGTACCGGGTGCCCGCATAGAGGGATTGTCGTTCTGTATTTCGAGTGTCGAGTCGCAGAAGCAGGTAGCAAAGTTCGACTAATGCATTTAAGCGAGGCTTGGAGGGGGAAGGGGGCCAACTGATGGAAACAGTGGCGCCCCCCCCCCTTGGATGGAGGACGCAGTCTAGCAATGATTCTACCAACGAAACCATCAATCGTTTTTCTTTATCTCTCTCCATTTCTCTCTTTCTCTTCGTTTCTATCTTTCTCTCTCTCTCTCTTTCTCAATTTCTCTCTTTCTTAGTCTTCCTGTCTCCGTCAATTTTTTTCCTTGCTTTCCTCTTCCCTCGGTCATCGAAGTACAGAGTTACTTACACGACCTACGGTCAGCACGGCCATTAATGACCATGGGATAATGGAATATTCGTGTAGTTTGAACATTTGACTTATCCGGTGTGGGATCGCGTAGAGGCACTCGTGCCCCCCCCCCCCCCCCTAAACGAGGAAGAACAATCCTGCGGGGCACGCGCCCGCATTTGCGAATGCGCATCCCGTAGTTCCGGTCTCGGTGGGTTAGAAGGGTTACTTCCGGTGTTCGAGAGAGTTATTCTGACTCGCTGGGGGCAGGCAGGATGGGGGGGGGGGGGCAGAGGAGATTCTACGGTGTCGCGAAGCGTTGGTGCGTGGGTTTTTACTGATGAGTCGAGTTTGTCGCGTGCCCGTCTTGGCAAAGAGTTTTCACATAGTTATATATAGTTATTTCATTAATTATTGTCAATGGAATTTATTTAAAATACTTTGTTAAACATAAATAGCAAATCGGATAATTAATCATCGACGACTATGGATGAAATAAAATAATCACGCTACGGTTTGAAATGTTTCACACTTTTGCGATAATTATGAATAATTCGGATGAATCACTGTTTAACGATGAAGTGTATTATATTTGTGATGTTGAATAGCCGACATTCAACATTACAAATATAAGAGGACGGTGGACGGATTTACTTGGGTCATGTTGAGTCGATTGGCGGTTGTCTGTCGCGCCGAGTGTCGGATGAGTGCTTGTGGTGCGTGTTTTCCGAGGTATTTCCGGGTTGCTGCAGGAAGTCCGATAGCGACTGGATGCAAAGTTGACTGTTGGCATCTTGTGTCTGGCGATAAGTGGGCACCCGCGGTACCGTAACGAACGTACATACACGTTTTAGGGTTGCAGAGTCCTATTGCAATTCATTGCGTGTTTTAGCACATCGGCTGCTGTTTTTATCATTTTTTTTTTCTAAATAGAAATGAAAAAAAATTGAGATTTAATTTTTAATGGTCGTTTTAATTTTTAAACGACCATCTTAATTTACACATGCATATTTGGTATAAGTTTCTGAGCATTTGACCCCTGAAGGTATTATAAATTTAATAACATATCGGTCACATGGGGTCCAGCGGACCCCACTCGCAAAAACCGAACCCATCTGCGTTATTTTTAACGTATCGACTTAAATCTTGCGCCAAACTTTAATATAACATGTTTTCTAAATAATCCAATAGTTCTTTGTCTTCTCAAGATTCTAAAGTAGTCAAGATACGATAAGAAAAAAAAATTACAAAATCCAACCGTTTTAACAAAGAAAATTCGCGAAAAATTTTACTTTTTGCCATATGGGAAAAAATCTTACGTCGTTTTACTCTTAAGATTATATTATATTTTTCAGAAACAATAGAGCTTTTGTGAACTTTGAAAAAAAAGTATATATATTTTGAAGTTTCAATTCAAGACTTTTGGCCGATGTCGAAAAATGTAAGTGATACGTTCAAATGGACAAAATAATGTTGAAAAATGATATTTTTATTATTGCAAAAATCGTGTATTCGATGTCTGGGGTCCAGTTGTCCCCGAGTGACCGCAACGGGTTAAATTGTCAGTAAATGGGTTCCGATGGCGAGTGTCGTTCGACTGCTGTGATCCGACCACGAGATCCGTGTCCCACGTTATTCCCATGGGTAGGGGCGTGCGACGAAAGCAGAACACGTTTAAGATTTGATACGCGATGGTCGAGCCGATCATTCGCCGTTTCGTTGTCGCACGGCCGAGAGATCGGCTCTTCGACCGCGCGAGCGATCAACGATTTTTTTTTCTTTTTTCGTTTTTTTAAATTTATTTTATTTTTCTTTCTGTTTTGACACAAAAATTTTTTTTATCGTGTTTGCAGTTCGTCGTTGTACAGAACGATGAGCGGCGTGGGCGGCATGGGCGGTGGAACCGGATCCGGAAATACGTACAGTCTGCCTTACATGACCGGCAGTCCCACGGAACTCACGGGTTCGCCCCAACAACTTTGGGGGTCGCAGGGTAAGTCATCACATTGTCACCAAATAATATTTCACCGATTAATATTTACACAATCAAAGTTCATTGCAATTAATTCAACTGTCTATATCGAATTGCCTACCTACATACGTTTTTTATGTTTTTACATAAAATGTATGTACGTTTATTTTTTTTATTTTCTTTCTTCTCTGTTTTTTCTTTTATTCGATAAGACTTGCAGAATTTATCAAACGATTTTTTAATATTTTTTTTATTTCACAAATGTTTTTATATTGACATGATCAAACGTCATCGAAATTAATGCAAATGCTTATTTCAAATTGCCTACCTGGGTACATATGAATATATTTTTTATTTCTTGCTTTTATTATTTTTTTTTAATTTCATACGACTTGTAGAATTTATCAAACGATGTTTTTTTTTATCAATGTTTTAATCAGACGTGTCGAATATTTTTGTAACGTTTGTTAAAGTTTATTAGGTACCTCGAATGACACTACAATAATAATAACAATAATAATAATAGTAATTTAATTTTAATTTTTTTTTTCAATTCTGTGCAGATATTAAATTTTTTTAGCTTTCTTTTTTTTAAGATGTTTCATACTGTTTTTAAAACTTTATAATATAATCAATTTTTGTATAACGCGAATTCACAATGACATCAAATACTCATATCGATGAATAAACGCCTGCATTAATGAAGACAATAAAAGATACACGATTAAAAGAAAAAAAAATAAAACAAATATTTTGCGGTAAAAAATTTTTTTTTTTTTAATTATTTTAACGTATTGACTGCAATGTTTTTCAGGAGTCGGCAATCCACTTCCAACGCTTTCCGACGATTACGGAAGCACGAAATCGCTTCCTACCGTAACGCATCAGACGCTGCCCGCGTTTCCCCAACCCTTCGGAAGTCGCACGAGTTTTCGTAATTACAGCCCGCCGTATTTGTCGCAACAAACGACGTCCGTGAGCGGGGGTAACGCGGTGAACGACGGAGTTTGGCCCTACGACTCTATCGGCAATCCGAACGACAACGGTCTTGTGCCGAGGATACGTCAACCGTTGAATCCGACGTCGCAGAATCAGCTTAGTGCCGCCGCGAGTCTCACAGCCAGTGAGTATTCGAATATTATTATTATCATTGTTACGACTTTCATTTTTTCTTTATTTTTGTAAAAAATTATTTCGCGGTCATTTGGAAAATCAAATTTTTCAACATTCCGATCGAAAATTCTCAGATAAACATCGATCTGACATTAAAAACAAATGTATCTTGTCACGAACGTTGTTAAATAAATATTTCAAATTTTATTTATAAAAAGTATTTGACGTCAACATTTTTATAAATATTGAAAAATTATTATGCACAACAAAAACAAAATTCAGATTTTCCATTAGTCTGTCGAATGTTTTATATTTCGATAAAATTCCGTACAAGATTTATGAATCGCTACAATATTCTATTTAGAAACAAACAAAAAATTGAAATTTTTCATAAAAATTCAAGTTTTCCTAAGAATTAAAATTTTCATAAAAATTTAATTGAATTAAATTGAATTTAATTGAATTCCAAGTGACCGTTAAGTACGAGTAGAATGTGCGAGTACGATTGCGTCGTACAGAAATGAGAAAAAAAAAAAACAGGAAATAATATGATTTCATCGAACAACCGTTTCGCACAAACGCGTGGAAATAATAATTTTTCATGCGGCATTGGGTGATATCGATGCTCGGGGAATGCGACTCAATGTCACGTACGAAGATATTAACGAAATCTCGGTATTCGTGACTACCGGCTATTGTTTTTACATACGTCCGTGCAAACGTTTTTCACAGCACGTGAGTGTGTATATAAGCGCGTACGTGAATGAAGCACGATCGGATGGGTGCGTCTTGAAGTTTCGAATTTTCAATGTTTCGACGGTTGAAAAAATGTCGAGATGCAGTCATCGTATCTCATCTGGATTATATTAAGTTTCTTTGCGGATAACTTCGATTGGAAAAGCAAGCTAGATCTTAGGTTCGAACCCAGTTCAACCCTAAGAGATTTTCGTACGAGCAAAGATTTGTCAAAATTAGTCGTGACTTGTTTGAAATTTTTTTTTATTTTTTATTTATTATTTTTTATTTATTATTTTTTATTTTTTATTTTAAAAAACAATTATGAACTGGCGCGCAAAACTTTGAGGGTTCCGGGGTGGTCCGAGAGGTGCCGGCGCTAGAGTAACCCAAAACGCACGTGTTTGTATGTACGTGTGTGTGTGTGTGGGTGTGCGTGTGCGTTGGCGCGCGCGGGCGGTCGCGTGTGGACATTGTCAAGAAGCGCGGTCGGTGGGCGTGTTGCACAATGTGCAGGCTCGTCTTCTCGCATGTACGTCGGGTTTGATGGAAGCTGTGAAGGTTGGCAGACCGTCACACGCGCCGCATGCCCAGGACATTGGAAACTTTGTGGTGGTCTGTTTGCACTTCGGGCGGATTCGGTCAAAGAAAAAAAAATAGACGATTGTAAAAAATGGAAAAAAAAAAATGAAAAAAAAATATCCTATATATTGAGGCAACATGTACACCGGCTGGAAAATGTTTTGACACTATCATCAATCGTTTGAAATGCGATATAATAATAATAATAATAATGACGATAATAATGACAATAATAATAATAATAATAACGAATGGTGATACTAATAATCATTAATATCGAATTATTATGATAATAAAATGACGTTTCAATTAAGAAAAAATCAAGTGATATCATATAAATATATATAAATATGACTTGATTATTTTTAATCGTATACTGAAATGACGATGATAATTTTTATTGCCATTAGAGTTTTGGGTGAGATAAAAAAAAAAATCTAGTCGTATTTTTGTGTATTTGTCGAAGGGTTTGAATTATCGTATTCTTTTGTTTTTTTTCTTCTTGGTTTGTTAAATTTTTTATTAATGGACTGACTAACTGCCAACAATAGACTCGACAAATCGACCGTGTAATTTTTCATCGAAATTCAATGCTTACCTCGACCTGTTTTTTCTCTCGCTATAATCGTTCGTAAATTTGGTAGAAGAAAAAATGAAAAAGTAAAAAAATAATAATAAATGGTTGTGAGAACGAGAGCACAGAACCTGAGGATTTTGGGAGGAAAACGATTTTCTCGATGCGAGTGTGGGCGAGTCGAGCGGGGTGTTGGGTCGAAAAAAAAAATCTTGTAACTAATTTTCTTGTGCGCAAGCACGAAATTGGTCCACCGTGACGGCTGCGGGGGTGAAATATGCTCGGGGTTGAGATCCGGTTACACTGTGACTTCGAGTCCTTTCGAATATTTTTTTTCGCCCATTTTTTTTTTCGGTGTCCCTCGCGGCAACGCGGGACATTCGTCTGGTGAGCTAAATGATTTATTCTTCACGGTGAAAATACACATATATACCACAAATATATTATATTCTATATATAACCACGTGGTTACACCCACGGCACACCAAAATAGCTTCAAACCATTTTTCATTTCAATGAAAAAGTGGAAGAATCAAGTCAAATGTAAAATCATAGATTTTTCATGAAATACAAATAAGAAAAAAAAAATTTATCATCGATTTAAATTAATATATCGATGGATCTTTTCTCATCCTTAACTCTTTTTGATCTCCATGTTTTTTCCTTCGTTAATTCTAATTAAAATTTGTATTTTTTTCATTCATTAAAATTGAACGGTGATAAAATATTTTGGGCAAGAATTTTTCGTTCATTATTATTATTATTTTTTTTTTTTTTCGTTTTCGTTGCGAAAACATATTTATGGAGAATTGATAAGAAATGTTGGGTGCTTGCGAGTCGCGTTTGGGCGCCTGGAGGAAATTTTGGATCGCTTGTGTCGTTATCGCGAAAAAAGAGAGAGCGAGAGAGAGAGAAAAAGGAGAGTGCAGCCTCGGAAGCGAAAAAAAAAGATTTAAAAAAAAATCACGCGGGGGGGAGCAACGATCGACCAAACGACAAAGACAACGACAACGATTTTGCGTTTATTTATCGCGAGTCCGACAATTCGTCGTCGGGATATTCGCGGGCAAAATAATTTATCTCCCGGTCGGGTCAGCGAGCGGTGGCCGCGACGATCCGGCACGATGTATCAAACCCCGGGCGAGAGACCCGCGTCTCGCGATAGCTCCAACAATTTCGTTTGCCCCACGCTTCTCGTTATCCGAAAAACCGCGTGTACCCCAACGACGGAACGAGAAAAAAAGATAGATAAATAAAATAAATAAAATATAAAATAAATCATTGAAAATTCTTGTCAACATATTTTGTTTATCATTCCCAACCTAACATTGAGTCATTTGTTTTTATCATTCGCAACGAAGAATTACGTGAAGTTGAAAAAAAAAAAAAAAATTTGTTGTTGATTTTTCTTTTTGAACCAGAAAAAAACTTTTTTTTTTTAATAAAATAAATCTTTTGTTAGTGAGAAACAAACAAAAAAATAAATTATTGCAAAGTCTTGTCAACATCTTTGACAACGAAGAATTACGTGAAGTAGAAGAAAAAAAGTGTTTTTATTTTTCAAAATTTAACAAAAAATATATATTTATAAAATTTGAAATAACATTTGTTCGATGGGGGTGAAAAGTGTTAAAGCTTGTGGATCGGGAACCATGACCTAGACATTGCGAGGCACCGATTTAGGTGTAATCGAGTTGTGTCTACAAGCGATACCGCGGCACGCTTCGGAAAACTATATAGGACCACTCCTGTACCTAAGTCTAACCATCCGCGTCTTCTATCTTCGGTTATTTCGGTATTTCAAGTCATAGCCACATACAGCCCTCCCCTCCCCCTCTAACCCTTTCCTCGCTGTATCTAATCGTGCTCGCTCGTGTAACACACACGCACAAATAAATATACTGTAATTCGATAGAACGTTTTTTTTTTAAATCGACGATTTTTATTTCTCAACAATCGTGGAAATTTATTTACGATTAATTTATGTTACTTCGTTTCGAACGATTATTTTTATGTGACGATGTGATTTGTTATTTTCTATTTTTATTTTTCACGAGTTTATTTATTTTTTTCACTTTATTTTCGTTCAAAGTCCGTTCTCACCGAATTGCGATATCGGAACATAAAAGTTTTCATGATACATATCAGTTTTCATAATGATTATTATTATAATAATCAACTGAAACAACGCTCCAGTTTCAAAAAATCATATATACTGCAATAATAATAATTATTTTTATTATTATTATTGCGACCGATATGAATTTTTGGAATTGAGACGGCTCTTTGGTTTTTCGATGCGAAAGATAAGTTTCATATGTTTAAAAAATTAAATTATAGAATTTTTTATGCATCACTATTATTATTATTATTATTATTATTATTATTATTATTATTATTATTACCGATGATGTAAGACCCATGAGAAACGAGTATAATAACATTAACAAAAATAACAACGATAATAATTCCAAAAAGAAAAATCTTTTCGAAAGAATTTTCGAAACGAACGACTCGATATGAATCACAAAAAAAAAAAAATCATGTATACAAGATACTATTGTCGCTCATTAGTCGCGTAATATTTA
This sequence comes from Diplazon laetatorius, assembly GCA_963662125.1. Classification (NCBI taxonomy): domain Eukaryota; kingdom Metazoa; phylum Arthropoda; class Insecta; order Hymenoptera; family Ichneumonidae; genus Diplazon; species Diplazon laetatorius. The sequence goes on from OY759156.1 coordinate 5,983,841, forward strand.
GGTTTGAAAAAAAATGTCGTTCATACGCAATTAGGCGACTGTTTTTTTTTTCAAATTTACGTTCGTCGTGGTCTCTATCCTCTCGAGTGGCGGCACGCCGTTTTACAGTCGATGAAAATTGTCTCGATCAACGCCCGAGGTTTTTTTTTCGAATCTCTTTCAAACTTTACCGCGCTATGCCAGTCCTCGAGTGGAGTTTCTTATGGTGCGCTCACGTGGCCATTGACAGACACGAATTCTCCTCGAGTGTAAGCACCGCGCAGCCGCGGCCAGATACTCTGCCCCCCCACCCCCCTCGGTCCCGGGGCACTTCGGCACCGCGCGGTTCATTTTTCGAGTTCCGTGCCAAGAGAGCACACTTTTAAACGTTTCTATGTTGCCGCGAGTTCCGAGTCGAAAAAACGAGCCTCGTCGGTTTTTCTTGGTGCAGGGTCACCGGGTCACGGTGCAGGGCCACTTTCGCCACGTGGCCACGGACCAAATGCAACCCTCGATTAATACTCTAATCTCATAACCAGCGGGCTGCTTTGACGGATAAATTTTCATGTGTACACATATATATTTATATATATATGTGTATGTGTATGTTTGTGTGTGTATATATATATATATATATATATATATATATATATATATATATATATATATATATATACTTATTATGTATATACATATAGACATATATGCATCTAAGTCGGCTAATGAATGGAGAACTTCGTCCCACTTACGAAACCACTTGAAATATAATTAATTATGAAATCATCATTATATATTATTTCGTCGTTAAATCGAATCTGTCGTCGAAAATATAAATTTTTCAATTCAACTGATTCAATATGAAAATGTCGAAATAGATATTTCAATAATTCGATGATTCAAGAAAGAAAAAAAAAGTATTCTCTAAAACAAAAATGTTTACACGAACGAAACGAAATAGAAATATGATTTTTTTTTTTTCAATTGCTTGATAATTGGTGAAATTATGGATTAAAGTTTATTTTGTTCTAACGCTAATGAAAATTTGTGAATGAAATTATCTTTTCACATAATTTGAGCATTGAAAGAATCGCCGATGAAATAAGTAACAAATTTCACAGTCATAATTTATATGATTCATTATTATTTGTACTTTTCTCAGACTTTTACAATTAGTGTCTAGGGTATTATTATTATTATTATTCCATTTTTCTCGGACTTACATATTTTGTCCGGTGGTTTAGTAGAGAAACACGCGGACCATAGTCAAGCGTGTTCTCTTTACAACTGTTAAATTACATTATATTACACTTACGCTAATATAATACATGAATCTTATTATTATTATTATTATTATTATTATTATTATTATTATTATTATTATTATTATTATTATTATTATTATTATTATTATTTCCATATTTTGTCCGACCGACCCTGAAGGGCTCAGACGCACTTGCAGGACCAACGAGTGGGATTAATTATCATTATCAATAATGCAGCATTGCATTGTTGTTATTATTATTATTGGTCTTCATGGTATCCGGGAATGATGATTATTCGTCTTAACCTCGTGAGCTTGGGTTCATTGAATCGTTGTCGCGTATAGATCGCGCATTCCGCGACATAGACAGGAACGGAGAGCAATGGGGCGTCGGAGAGACGCGGGATCGCAATCCGAAGCCCGTGGTCCCCGCGTCAAAGCGACGATCGCAAAATCGTGAAACTCGGTCCCCGAAGAGCCGCGTCAGCAAACGTATCCGCGCGCGCGCCCGCGCGAGTTTCATTCGCTGACATAATATCCGATTGCTTTTCACGAGCCGGGCTGATCCCGCGATGGATCCGGTACCGCGTAGAGATCGTCCTCTGACCTCTTGGCCTTGTTGGTCCATCACCAACGTTCATTCCCATAGACGTTTTATAAGTAACTCGAGAGCACATACTTTTTACGATCCTTGATCTCACTTAGCCAGTGTCAACCGGTCTCATCGCATTTCTCGTTGACTCGTCGCAACGATTGTTTTTTTTTTCTATTTTCTCTATTTATTTATTTTTTTTTGAAATTCTTGATTATCAAAAAATACATTTTTCAGAAGTAATTTTATTTTTTCACCGTTTATTCGTTGTTTTACAGTATTATTGTGTTTTCTTGAATTATTATTTTGAACGTATGTTTTTTGTCGCGTCTATACTACGTGTTTAAAAAAAAAAGTTTTTTTCTCTTTCATTCTTGATTATCGGAAGAGAATTTTATTTCAGTGGAATTTTTATTTTTATTTTTATTTTTTTTTTTGTCAGTTCAGGAATTTTTATGTTCAATGCACATTTTTCGTAATCTCGTCGCAATCTTTATTTTTTTTCTAAAATTTTTAATCCTGGAAATAAACTCTTGAAAGTTGGAGCTTTTTTATTTTTAAAATTTTCTTATTTTCAATTTTCGAATTTAATTTTGTAATGGTTTCGTATGGGCTGTTTGAAAATGTGTGTGTGTGTATTTTTTTTTTGTAGTCCGTTACGATGTACTATGCGTAGGTACTGCACATATACATATGTATGTGGTTTTTTTTTGTGAAAGCGTGAGAGTTACGATCGTGATCCGGATTCTCGTGTATGCATATGCGTTCGTCACTATCATCTGAACGCCGGAAGTCCTGATAAACACACGTCCGCCTCCTGTGCCACTACCCACCCCTCTGCAAACTGGGTACTTACTAATTCGTATACATATATATATTATATATACATACGAATATAACATCGAATCATAATTAATCGTCTCGTCCCTTCCTCTTTCTCACGAAACATCAAACCCTTTTTTTTCAACAAAAATCATTCGTATCGTCTTCTTTATCAACTTAGATTCGTCTTAACCGATTAGATTTTATTTCGTGCGAAGTTTTGGCGAAGTGCGACCCAATTTTTTTATCTTCATTCTCAAGACTTCGATATTCGACTTTTGGTTCGAATTCGAGTTCATATTCTTTATCATTTGTTTTGGAAAAACGAAGTCAGGAACCGTGATGCTATTTTGTTGATGATAATTTGTCGCACGCGCAGTTTCATTAAATCTATGAGATCGTTTTTTATAATTTGTTTATTTATGCATTTTGTTTTACGATAAATTATTCGTCGAATGAAATATTTATTTCAGTTTATTTTTTTTTTTCGTCTTAGCTTGAAAAAAAAAAACGATATTTCGTCGCAATACATTTTTTGAAAAATAAATCAGTTCTCCGTCGAGCGGCAGAAGCTCGAGTCGAACAAACTGTGGAATTTGACAAAAAAAAAAAAAAAAAATGTCATCAGTGAACGATCTCCACGACGTGTCATTAAAATCTCATGATAGTCACGACTAGAAGTCCCTGCCTCGGGCTATTTCTACTTATTTTACAGTATAATACCATTTGCCACGTGTCCAAGAATCGATCCTATAATTAAATCAACATTGTCACGAATTATTCAGTCTCAATCATTTCATTAAATTCCATTCAATTTTGCATTTCATGAGTTTTACAATGTTGTGTCTGTCTTTGCAATTTTTCCCCACATTCTAAATTCTAATTCCGAAATTTTGCATCGCAGATATATCTCATTACACGAATTTATTCCCTGCCACGGTAAGCGAAAAAGAAAAAAAAAAAGTAATGAAAAAAAAATGCAAATAATGAGTCGGTGATTGGTTGAAGTTTTTTTTTGTGGCGCGAAAGACTGTAATTATTGTTCGGTGGCACGAAAAGCGAGTGAAGAAAACGAAGTAAAAAAAAAAGAGGCCACTGATACCGAAGTGCAACACCTGAGAGGGGGAGGGGGAGGGGGGGGGACGTTTTGGACGAGTCGACGGGCGTCGTTTATTGTGTGCTCACCTATGCTCGCCCAATGCGCCACGGCCACGTGTCGCATAAACTCTCGTGCACGTTGAAATACACTTTGAGCCGTAATTCCCAACCCGATCTACATATGAGAACGAAACACACGCACGTCTGCTTGACGCCTTTACAATCTCGGTCATCGCGAACAACGTTTTTTTTAATTTTTTTTTTTTTTTTGTTATCCTTTCTTTTTTTCAATCGATGCGTCGGTGTTAATGCGAATGAAATACGCTGAAAAATTGCGTATTCGAAAAATTTGCAGATTGATACATTTTCTCGACGATTTCGAGGAATCGATTTGGACGTGAATTTAATGAAATAATTAATTATACTCGGACGGTATTTGAATTTAGTAGTAATAATAATTTTGTTAACTCTTAGGTGGCACACTGGGGTCAAAAAGACCCCGAGCAAAATTAATCCCAATTAGAAATTTTTCAAGTGAAAGAAATCTATTGGTTATTCGCAGGGAGCCTTTTTGTGACCTGAAGGGGTCCGAAAAGACCCCTGTATGCCAGCTATGTTACACGCCGACAAGTGTGGTATCCAAGTCATAATAATATTCGTATCAATTCATAACATTGAACATTACTACTAAATAAATCATCGATATTTATAAAATTAAGTTAATTGGGTAAAAAAGCATGGATGCACGTTAAAAAAACAAATCATCAAATTTTTTTAGTTAAACGATAAGATTTGACGTTGAAATATCATGTGAAAGAATATAACATTTTCTGATATAAAATAAGTGTTGAAAAAATGAAAAAAAAAAAAAAAAAAAAGAAAAATGAAACAATGAAATGTACGGAAAACGCAGTGCACCACAACATCGAGGCGGAGTACTTTACCGAGGGCCGCGAATGCGTGAATTGCGGTGCTATATCGACACCGCTTTGGCGAAGAGACGGGACCGGACATTATCTTTGCAATGCCTGCGGCCTCTACCACAAGATGAACGGAATGAATCGGCCATTGGTCAAGCAACCACGGCGCCTGGTAAGCAAGGAGCGATGGTCACCGCCTTGGTCATACGAGAAAAACAAAAAATTGATTCATCTTTTTTTTATTATTATATACATGCCAGGACAACGAAAGAAGGTAGAAAGACAGAGAGAAAAAGAGAAAGAGAGAGAGAGAGAGAGAAAGAGAAAGAGAAACAGAGAGAGATAAGGGAACAAATTGTGCAATAGAAAACTGAAGGAATGAGATTAAATTAGAATAGAATATTCGACTCTTTATTTAAAAATAAAAATAAATTTTTAAAAAATTATTTCGTTGAAATTTTCAATAAAATTGTATCATCACGAATTAAAAAAACATTCTTCATTGATTTACTCGTTAGACTTCTTAATTATTATAATCAAATTCCAATAAACGATAACGTTTGACTGTCGTTAGAGCAAAAAAAAATACCAAAGTTTCAACGATTAGTTTATTTCCATCCGATTAAATATTTCGCATCATCCGAGTACCGAATTTTTCATTCTAATTTCATCTCGTCTATTCGTTTCAGGCTCAAGAGTTTTCGATTTCTCAATGAGAAATTAATTTTTATTATTCATTTAATTTTTTTCTTTTTTTTTTTTTTTTCATCGTTAGAATAAATTTCTCGCGCATGACCGGCGGCGGCTACGAACGCCTCCGAAGGCGACCAGGAGCCTTATGTGGAAATTCGCCCGTGGTGTTGCCAACAGTCGAGGCCCCCATCCCTCGAACGATTCCGCAGATTTGTTCGGGGTCCGACATTATTGTTATTATTTATTATTTTTTTTATTCTTTTTTTTTTGGACCATTATTTTTGGGCACGGTGACAATGGCCAATTTTATCCGTTATCACGATCTTACCCACGCCAATTACCCTCGTTACGTAACGAACAAATAAATATATAACGTGATAACGAAATTTTGGAAGAGTTGAGAAAAAAAGAAAACAAAACGAAAAAAAAAAAAAAACGGTTTTTAAAAAAAAATACCAAAAATTACGTGAAACGACCCTTAACGTTTGGCCTCCTGTCTGTTTCAGTGGCGGACCAGGGCGAATTCTACAAAGGCTTCTATGGGTATAGTGGCGCCCGTCGCGCCCTCGAGGAGAAATCGAGCCGCCGTTTGGTAGGTGTCACCTGAACCTTCCAATCATCATTCTTCTCCTTTTTCGCTTTATTCGTTCGATTCTTCATTATCATTATTTTTTTTATTTTTTTATTGTTGAAATTTTTTTTTTTTCATCTTGATTGTTTCTGCATTTGTTTCTTCCTGTGAAAAAAAAATGTCTGACCAAGTTCGATGAGTCCCTTCATACTTGTCCTACAGCCATCATTCGTTTCGTTTTTTTTCCTATTATTCTCTCCTTCTCTCACTTACTCTCTCTCTCTCTCATCCATTGTCAACCATTTGTACCATAAAAAAAACGACACAAACGTTCTTTCGTAGCTTGAGGTGCCACTATACCCATGGTATACCACTCTCATTCCCGAAATCACGCTCGGCCTGTAAATTGATTAAAAAAAATAAATAAAAAATAATTCTTTCGTTTAATTGTTATCTCTCTCTCAATCAAATTTTTCAATCGACAATTTCTCACGTATTGACAAGCTCTGACCAGGTTCTCATTCTCAACGTTTTTCTCTTTCCGTTGATGCTGACATTATATTTATTTTTATTTATTTTTTTTCTTCCCACAAATTAAATTTTTTTCTCAGGCCAGATCGTGACTTCGAGTTTGTAGAGTAGCTCTCTTTCGTTGTTCGACCTCACGTCCTCGGGTTCGTTAATTCTTTCTGCAATTTTCGACTTTATTATATATTTGAAAAAAAAATAATAATGATAATAATCATTTTTTGAAAACGTTTCATTTGATTAAAATAGAATCAAATGATCACAAAATTTTGAACAATATCGTCGTAAAGCTGCAAGATATTTACGAACTTTAGGACGTTGAGTTTTAAAAGTACTTTAGATCCAACGCACGAGAAAAAAAAACCACAAGTCGGTACCTCGAATAATTTTATAACGATAGAATGATTTGTTTTCTGCAGTCGGCGTCGAGACGCTTGGGATTGTCTTGCAGCAATTGTCAAACAACGAATACGTCGCTCTGGCGTCGTAACGCGAACGGCGAATCGGTGTGCAACGCTTGCGGGCTTTACTTCAAATTGCACAAAATCAACAGACCACCGTCCATGAAGAAGGACAACATACAGACGCGCAAGCGCAAACCCAAGGGTGGCATGAAGACGTCCGACACTCCGATCGCCTCGAACGTCGCCAGTTGCGTTATCATCAGCAACAACAATAACAACAACAACAACAACAACAACATAAACAACAACATCAACAACATGAACAACAGCATCAACAACAATTTGAAAATTGATCCGGGTGAGTGTTTCGACATCTTTGTCTTTCAATTTTTCGAATAAATTCGTCATTTTCATTCGCATCTCTCGATTAACGGGTGAAAAATATAATAAAAAGTATAAAAAAATAATAATCCAGCGAGAAGGGGTGGGGGGTGATTTTATAATTGTTGTGTAAAGCGAGACAATATGAGAGTGTGATTTGAGAATTTCAATGCTTCGACGAATTCAATTAAATTCATGTTGGAAAATCTGAAAGAAAATGAAGAGAAATTAATATTTTATTCCGAGATGATGGAGATTAAAAAATGTGTCAATGTATTTCTTCTGTATGATTTTCGAAATAAGACTGCATAACGGATCTAATTCAAGTTCTACATATTTTTTTGGTCAAGGCCAAAGGTCTGGTCACTCTGATTAAATTAATATTCAGAGTAGGTGTTTGCTATTGTTTCCTGATATATTTGATCCATAGCACACGCTCATGTCACGCTCTATCGAAAATTCTCGAGATATTTTTTTTCCTTGGAATCCTTGAAATAATAATAATAACATTAAGAATTATAATAATAATCCCACTTGAGAAATCATAAATTGTTTTTCAATGCGAACGAAATTACCTTATCCACGACAATTTTGCAACTTACAAATACGATCGATTACAACCGGCAACGAAATAAAATTCCTACGACTCCTAAAATTTTCGAGATTTATCTCGAAATTGTCGATATCGAATTTTTCGAAAAATTCAAATATCCCCAAAACTGAAAGTGAAAGAAAAAACTTCACCGTGACGGAAAAAATATGCACATTCGATCAATGGAATGTACATTCTGCACACAAATATAATATTAATAATCAATTTGTAACCAATTCGACAACATTATTCGTTATTGATTAGAAAAATTGAATAAAAACGTTGAAAAATTGTGATTGCAGATTATCCGGATTTGCGATTGATTCACACGAGCGTGTCGCAATCGAATTATCCGAGCACATTGTACGCCTCGAGTCCCCAGCAAGAAATCAGCCGGTCTGCTTATCGGCCAATGAGTTACTACGACAGCATGATTGCGCAGCAGCATCAACAGCATCAACAGCAACAACAACAACAACAACAACAACATCAGCAGCAGCAGCACCAACATCAGCAACATCATCATCAGCTGCTCGATTGTCACTCGCCGAAAATCGAATGTCCATCGCCACCATCGCGATTGTCGCGTTCACCGGTTCTCGTTTCGGCCGGACATTCGCCGGATCATCATCAGTTACCATCGCCCCACATCGTCACCCTCGGCAATTGTTCGCCAAACAACAAATTAATGTTGGACAATGTTCATCACGAAAGACCGACCGTCGTTTCGATATCTTCGTAAATCAAAATTCATTCCTCTTTCAAATTTAAAGACAACAAAATAAAAAATGACAAACGCAAAAAAGTTTCGGGAGGAAAAAAAAATTGCGAAAATCATTTGTGAAAAAAAAAAAATTCGAGTTGTGATTTGATTGTGTGGCGTTTTTCGATTTTTTTTTTCGTGTTGTTTCCAACCGATTGAAAACGTGAATTTGGAGTGTGCTCCGATGCTGGACAATGGACGTCTCTGAAAATTCGCGTTTTCCTTATTCTCGGCATCGACAAGAATTTTCCGAGCGGAAAGATAATTTTCAGCTCGAAAAGTAAATTGACAGAGAAACGCATGAACGCGAACGTGTCTCGATGTTCTTTATCGTAGTGCGATCTAAGCGGCTTGTGTATTCATCCGATGCACATAATATAAATCAGGTATCTTCGTTGTGTACATAATTATCTTAACGAAACTTTTTTTTTTGAGCTATTAAGATAGGAAACGTGTCTACGAACGAGTTGCGTGAGTCGATTGGAAATATTTTGCGCAATTCTTGCTATATATATATGTGTGTGTGGGTGTGTGTGATTGCTCGAGACCGTCGCTGTCGATGCTGCCAGCTAGCGGTGGCGTCGGTGAACTACGAGATCGTGATGTTATTGTGCATCATTGTCTTATCGCCGGTCGTCGAAAAGCAGTGCTCTCTGCGGGCCTCGAGTTTCATTTTCAAATTAACGTCGAGCTTACCATTTCGGATTCTCTTACCTCAGAATGCAAAAAACAAAAATAATATCGACAATCATAATAATAACGATAAAAAGTGTTTATGAATTTCTAAAAATCTCAAATTCTGAGATATGAATAGAAAAAAAAAGGTCTTGCAAAATTCTAATCAATGCGAAGACTTGAGACGTGTTTTATATTTAAATGAAAAATAATTAATAAACATAGGATATAAATATATCAAAATATCTATATATATACATATGTAGTTTTTTAATATAAGTGTACAAAAATGATGATCTTTCTTAACGGTAAGCCTCGATGATTGACGAAGAAATTATTAGGACACAATTTGTTTGACGATTTTTCGAGTTGTACATAAATAAAGTTCGTTTTGCGTGGAGCAAGAGGAGAGAAGGGGGGGGGGGGGGCGAGGATACGAATCATTTTATTTAAGATGCTGGATAAAAAAAAATTGAGAGAACGCATGACACTTTATTAGTTTCACATTGCCTTCAACGAACGCGAACGTGGTTTACTTTATTGTTATTATTTTTTTTTTCTACATCATAATTGTGGACATTTATGATGATACATTTTATGCGTTCTCATTGGGTTTTCTTTTCCTTGTGTAAAATACGTGCGAAGAATGAGTTTTAACCTTCATGCGGATTGTATGCGTTTTTGTCTGCCGTTCGACGCAATTTTTAACCCGAAAAGTCGTTGCGTGCGAATAAAAACTGCAGCACGAAAAAAAAAAAAAATGTTAAAATGAATGATAGTGATAACGATGATAATTATGATCAACGAATGGATATGAATTTCGTCGTGCGGTGTTTAGGGTTCGAATGTCATTTTTCTTTCTCCTCGTCAAATGTTGTTATTCCATTATTTTTTACCAAAGACAATCTCGCTATCCAGCTCCTGAGGACCACTTAGCACGATACCAAATTATGATGACACTATGCTAATGTATCTGTGTAAATAGATGATGTTATATTTTTAATTGGTAATAATAAAAAAATATATGAAGAATAAATAAATGTATAGAAAAAAAGTGATTGAACCGTCGGGAGTAAGATGATTTTTATTTCTCAATGGATGTTTTATTATTATTTTTTTTTTCAGGGAGAGTCGAGCGTGATTTGGCCGTTTGAAATATTTTTTGCAAATAGTTTCGTCCCGGAGGAAAGAAAAGTCGATGATCTAATATAATCAATTGATATAGTCAATTATAATCAATCGATTTATTTCTAATTATTCACCATAAAAGTGTCCAAACAAAGCACCGAGTAAATTTTAATAAAAAATGATGAGACGATCTTTTTCGCAGCTATGGAGTACATTTTTCGATTTGGACAGCGACCACGACATATAAAAATAATTAAAAATACATATACGTATATTATTTTCAGCAGTGCGAAAAAAGGACATAGTTTTTCAATCGTCATGGCATATCTCACATTCGAAGTGCCAAGAACCACATGACAAAAGTTGAGCCCAATCGAACTATTTTGACAGGTTTCAAAATCATTCGTTCAATTTGGCATTTGATCAACACTAAACAAAAAAATACTCGAACACTTGAAATCGATGTTTCAGGTTAATAAAAAATTTCGGGGATCGAAAGTGAGTGCAATACATAATATCGAGCTGATTTGAAATGGGGAATCATCTGTTCCAGAATGAAAAATACGTTGATATGTGCTTATAAAATAATTTGTGGTATAAAAATATCAGGAACACGATGCCCACTCTAATTTCATGAAAAAAGCTCCTCAATTTTGATAAAGTATCTGGGAAAAATGTTTTATTAAATTATAAAGGGGGGAAATATAGCTATCACCTCTTGATTAAAAAAGAAAGGGGTTTAAAAAATCTTTAAAAAATTGGTGAGGTCGTAAGATCCAAAATGATATTAAAAAAAATCATTGACCACATCGGGGGATAGAAGGGTTTCAATCTGGTGATTTGGGGCGTCTTGCGATATGTACATATATATATATATATCGTTTGGTACATTGATCGATATAACGATGCGAGTACATGGGCGGCGCTTGATGGTTATATATAGATACGACGAATCCATGGTGGCTTATCGGGTGAATCCTTGTGTGCTCTGTAACCATGACAACAGCCCTTGATAAGAGGATTCCGTGCCAAGCGGTCCACTATGCCAATGTAAACTTGCCTTAGCCACTGGGGATTGCTTATAAAAGTATAATGGAACATATCTATATACGAAACCCACGGTAATAAATATTTCTTCAACAGAAAGGCCTCTGATCGATAGAAATAAAAATTAAAAAACAAAAGCAATGCACCAGTAAAATGAAAATTTTCAAATCATCGTCAGAAAAACGCAGATATACAAAGTCGAAATAATCACGATGACTCTTCAAATTTTTGTATGCTCAAAAATTCATTTTTATATCGAACGAAGCATTTTCAGCATTTCTCGTTGAATAAATCTCAGAAATAAACAAAACAATCGTAAAATCCGTCAGTTAAGAAGAAAAGAATCTAAAATATTCGTGAAAGTTAAAAACATTGCATTTCCGATAAGAATTGATAATTAATCAATAATATTAATTTCTAGAATTCTGTAGGACCTAAGACTTTTGTTATGGTTTTTCAGTGAGCCTCGAGCGAGGCGTTGTGTTCCCTGATTTTTCTCAAAATTTTAGAATCCGTCATTTCGAAAATAAGGGACAGGATGCTCCATTTTCGCATATTTTTCAGGATATCTTCTCAAATATGTTGTTCGAAATTATGAAAAATATATTTTTGCATTCCACATTAAAAGCCCTTTCGAATGATACCCAACTTGACACACGAAATTAAATTTTTTTTCGAGCGCCTCATTTGCTCTCTCTTTTTGAGTCATACGAATATTTTCAAGTGTCAACCAGTGCAAAATATGTGAGTCAGTGAGATGAGTTTTACCACGACAATTTGTCAAGTTTCTAAGTCACCTGGTTCCCAATAAAATCGACTGTGACAAAAACGGACGAAACGGACGTTTCATTTTTTTTTCTTTCGAGGTGCGGAACCCTAAAAATTGAACAAGTGTTTTTTTCCCGTAAAATAATTCAAGGTTTCGCGTGATCAAGGTGACGCAAAGAACAAGCGAATTCAAGTAACCACGAAGCGATGAATATCGTTATTATTATTATTATTATTATTATTATTTTTTGTTAATTTAATTTTTTTTTCGCGTTTTCACAAAAATGTCGGAAACGTAACGTGCCCTTCGTCCTCAGGCCCGATCGAAACATCGACCGAGGATCGTATCAAATGCACGGAGCGGCATTAAAAAAAAAGGAAAAAGAAAAATTGAAAAAATAAAATTTAAAAAAAAGGAATAAAACGATGGTCAATATTTGACGGTTCAACGTGTAAAATAATCTGCCTGGTTTGACTTCGTAGCATCGCTACCAGGCGGCAGCATGTGAGGCTTCGCACCTTGTAACACACCTGTGTCAAGCGCGATCGCGGTACGGTCTCTCTCGCTTAACACATCACAAACACCCGCGGGACCAGCAGCCGCGCTTCGCGCCGCCACAACACGCCGAACCGACGGAATATCGCGGAGAGCGAGCCCGGACGTCCAAAGTATTTTTATATATATATTTTTTAATTTTTTAAAATTTTATTTATTTTTTTAATTTTTTCTTTCAAATCTGACTTTGCTACGATTTTTCTCGTGTCCAGCGGTATAACCCCGTTGCATCCACAATTACACCCTGCAGCCCGTCACGTCGGTAAGTAAATTTGTAAAAATTGAAAATAATAATAATAATAATAAAAATAATTATGGACATTCGAAAATGATTATGGGAGATTTTTTTATGGAAAAAAAAGAAAATAAAAAAAAAAATGACAACCTCAAAGTGTAGATAGCACGTGCGTATGCGTCGTTGTGCCGATGATTATTGTAGCATAAGCGTTACGGATTAGGAATAATTTTTGAGATGGCATCGATGGTTAATATTGTGTCACAGTGGTATTTTTTTTTTTTGAAGATTATGTCGTTCGAGGTGGGCTTTGATGATTTTTATTTTTTTTTTTCGGACCTCCCTTGATCCGGCTCGATGGGTTTGTACTCGGTGCATTTGAGGTTGCTGGCGATTGGAATCGAACGGTTTATTTATCGATCATCGTCGTTGAATTGAAATTTGTTTTTTTATTTTGTTTGCGGTGAAGAAAATTTTCATATTTGACAATTAAATTTTTCCATTTAATGGCGTTACCACCTGTCGAGAAATTATATATAAATAAATAAATATATACATATATTATGGACGAGTAATTATCGAGATATATCAAAATTCTAAACGCAACTTCACATTTTGAGTACTTCTCGATGATATTTATTTTTCTCTAAATTCATTTACTTCCCACAAAATTCAACAACATCATTCAATAATGATTATCGTTATCGTCACATATAACAATTTTTTCCCCGAATTTTTACACATTAAATAATTTTTTTAAAAATTTCCTTCGAACGTCAGACGCTGAAAATATTGATAATTTTTTTTTATCCATCAAGTCTCATTCGAATATCGTAATTGCCACCTAAACTCAATTCGAATTCCATTCATTTATTCAATGTTACTCAACTCTTTGAGTTAATTTTAATGTAAATTTTTCTTTTCTTATTTTCTATCAAAAGTCAAACTCTGAATTTTTTCGAGGATGAGACGAAGAAAAATGAAAATAAAATATATGTCGGAACGATACGAATTTCGTTGTGGAAACGTAACGAAGCGATTAATGTGGGACAATTTTGTAACGTTCGGGGGCCTGTGATACATACACCACAATTTAATACCGATGCCGTCGGGATATGACGGGCGACGTAGCTGGTGTGCCTGTCGTAATAATTATTGAGCCGCTGCTGCGTGTGGATCGCTGTCTGCTACACACCTTCGCTTCGTTCTTTGCGTTCCATCTCGGTTTTTCTCCTTCCTTCTCTCTCTCGCTCTCTTTCTCATTCTCTCTTTCCCGAATCTGTCTCTCTCTCTCTCTCTCTCTTTCTCTCTTTTTCTCTCACACCAATACTTTTCATTCCTCGGCACTCTCTCTCTCTCTCTCTCTTCTCTCACATTCTCGTATTGTCCGGGTTATAACTTGTACCACGGTTTTCGTCTGCGGGTGTAGCTGTCACGCAGACATCCGAAAGCCCACGAAGAGTGAAACCGTCGTAACGTGCGTGCACACAGCTTTCGCCGTCGCGTTTCGACGCTCGTACGTTACGTTTCTCTCTCTCTCTCTCCCTCTTTCTCTCTCTCTCTCTCTCTCTCTCTCTCTCTCTCTCTCTCTCTCTCTCTCTCTCTCTCTCTCTCTCTCTCTCTCTCTCTCTCTCTCTCTCTCTCTCTCTCTCTCTCTCTCTCTCTCTCTCTCTCTCACTCATCTCTCTCTCTCTCTCTCTCTCTCTCTCTATCTCTCTCTCTCTCTCTCTCTCTCTCTCTCTCTCTCTCTCTCTCTCTCTCTCTCTCTCTCTCTCGCTCTCTTTCGATTTATTTTTTTAACTAATAATTTCGTAAAAATGAATTGACAAAAATTTTTATTGCAACAGCACGATCATCGCTCTTCAAATCTCGTTGCATCGTGTGTCGAGGCTCTGAATCTTGCGAACTGCAATCACGATCGTCGTCCATAATTTGAAAATAAAAAAAATAAAAAGCTTCTCGTCGACAAAAATAAAATAAAACGAAACGAATGAATCACATTATTTATAAAATTACGGTTGCACTTCAACAAAGCTTCGTACAAAATATAATAATTTATTGGTCTTCGATAAATCACAAGTAAATGAATCGGAAATAGAAAATTCTTCGACCTCAAAAATATGTAAAAAAAATTCAATATTCCGTCGAATAATTCAATTCCACGATTTAAATGATGAACCAACAAATTTCAATATTCAATTTCAGAACTTGAAAAATAAATTACTACTCCATTAAATATAAATTAAAAATGATCATATTTTTCTTTCTCTTCCTCTCTCTCTCCCTCTCTCTCTCTCTCTTTCTCTCTTTCTCTCTCTCTCTCTTTCTCCGTATGAAAAATAAGATGAGTCGTATGAATTATTTATTTATGTAAAATATGGATGTTAATTGTTAATTAAGACCAAGAAAAAAAAAAAATAATAATAATAATGAAAGAGGAAGAAGACATTCGAGACGTGGTTATGTATACAGGAGCGGCAAACAACTTTCGTCTCGTACGACTGAGCCACGACGTGCCAAATATGTTTTTTTAACCCCGCAATTCGCTCGACGATCCGCGGGCTAATACAGCGTCGCACATTCGCGAACCGCGACACGTTTCAATCTGGCAATCGTTGTTACAATTTTTTTTCTTTTTTTCATAATTTTTTTTCTGTCGCACGGGCACCGAACAATTTGGTAAACTCTGTTGAACGAGATTTCATTGCGCACACTTGAATATTGTCACTCATGTCAGAGGATCGCACACACGTTTGGCTTTTGACACTGAGACGAAAATCCCACATCTTGCTCTCACATTCACAAATTTCGTCCTTGACAGTTAAATTTTTTTTAAATATATCAACATCACTGAAAGTATATTTATATACACATATCTCGTAAATTAATCTTACATCGTTTACTTTATATTTTCTTTCTTTCTTTTTTTAATTCACTGAATCACAATTATTATTCCATATTCACCACAAACCATTTTATTTTCGTTCGTATTTTAATTATTGAACGAAAACAATTTCGAATTTTTTTTTTCTCAATTTGAAATCAATTTGAAAGAAAAAAATATTCCACTTTTGTTTAGTTGTCGTATTTTACTTATTCGACGAATTCAATTTGACACAAGAAAAATATTCCATTCCTTTTGTGAGATAAAAAAATAAATTAGATGTATTTATGTTTTTTTATTGAAATTATCGCAACGTGTGGATTGTTTTGTGATTTAAACGATTGCGCACTTACGACGCACTTCGACCGATCGCACATATGGTCACACGCGTTTGCAATTAAATTTTCAAGTGTCGTCGATTTCACGATTATCAACGGTATTTCGATTTTCCGAATAATAAAATATTTTCGTTTTTTTTCTCTTCTTCTTGTTCTTCTTTTTATCGAACTTGTAAAAAAAAGTCCGCGGTTCGCGAAAGAACGAAACCGTCGATGGAGAGTCTTGAGACACGTCTGGCGCGAAACTATCCGTCGAGCAGACGGAGATAGCCCCGATGTAGATAATATTTTATTAATCATTAAGCACATAGCCGGTGCTGTACATATAAGATAATGGGAATAATATCAGGCAATGGCGATAATGCTGTTTGTCGTACGCTAATTATTGGGTCCGCCTTGCCGACTCTCTGGCACTCACCTCTCGCGAGTTTTCCAAACGTGTTTTAAACTCCGGATGAGTTTCATCCGTCGGACGTGTGGAGACATTTTGAGCCGCGAGCCATCGTCGACAATGTATCGTTCGAACGAATTTTATACAATTGACAGATGACCCGGCAAACTTTGTTCTGCCATATAAATTATTTATACCAAACTATTTTCGTTGTTAATAAAAAAAATCTGTAATTCAACAACATAAATAATTTGGTTCTGTTTGAAAAACGAACGACTGTTAAATTTTATTGTTTTTTAACAACATTGTAATTATTATTCATAGAAAAATACGAAAATCGGGATTGAAAATGTGGGGTGGGGGTAGGAGGGTGAAAATTGGGGGTTATGGGTATTTTTTGATATGCCAAATCTGGAAAAAATATTTTAAAAAAAAATTTCGTGACAGAAATAGGAGAAAAAAAAATCTGTATAGGGACACCCTAATCACCTAGGGAGATTAGGGTGTCCTCTTGTGTGTAATCTTGTATTTTTATACGTACAAGATTATGATTTTTTTTTTTCGAAAATTTTGCTAATCGATTTCGTCGACTTTCTGTCGACGTGTCGCCAATGAAATATTCGAAAATAACGAATCGTGATTAATAAATTTGTATCGAAAAAATGAAAATCATTTGAAAAGTATATGAAAAGTTCGTTTTTGTGATTTTTCACTTGATCGTCGAGAATATGAATTATTGTCATTATGAGTTGTGATTTATTTTTGGAATTAATATAACTTTCATATTGTATGAAGCTTTGGCGAAGTGAAATCTATTTTATTTTAGCTTTCTACATTCGAAATTCTATGGCGACATTTTTTTCACGATTTGATTAATTGAAAAAAAAAAAATAATCGTTGATTGTACTTTTTTTCATCAACCTTCGATAGAAGGATCGAACGCTCACGGCGTAGAATGACATTGCAGCGAACGTACAATATTCCGAAAGTCTACCAGTCGTCGTGGTTTTCAACATTTCCCGACTTTCGAGCTTCCCCACGCGTTCATTATCAAAGTTAGATAAATGCGGTCACAGACTTTTTTCATAGGAAATTCAATTCTCTACAAAATTTTTCATGAGAACTTTTGGTCTATATAGCGTTGTTTATCCAGCGTTCGAACGGGAAGGTAAAAACAATAAGAACATCAATGAATTTTTACCTTCCATCGCAAAAATTTGTTCCCGTCACAATGAAACATTCGTCATGGCAATAGTTCCCGCGAAATAAAAACGTCTTTCATCGTCATCGTCAACAATTCAGAGCAAATCTTCGAGCGTGAGCGACGAAGCGAAGAATCTTAGTTATTCTTGTTTGCCCGACGCTCGGTTCGCTCTCATTCGTTAATCGCTCTCGTATACGAACAACGCGTGAGACACCGTGATACCTCGTTGTAAATTTTCGCTATAATTGCGAGCCGTAAAAGCTCAGCGCGAGTGAGTCCCCTCGTCTCGTAGCGTCGGAAAGCCGAGACGTGGTAAAAATATTAATTCGCGTTACCGCGGTTATTATTTAAAAAAAAAGAAAGAAAGGAAAAAACGAAAGAAAAAAAAAACGACGTCGATGTCATCGACGTCGTAATTGTCGCGTTATAATGCATTTCGTGTATTCCGAGCATCGTTATTATTTCAATTCAAATTCCTTTGTTTTCTCTTCATTCATTTCTTTTTGTTTTTTTTCTTTTTTCATCTTCAGCCACGAAGATGGAAGAAATATATGTTGCTTCAAACAACCCTAACGAATTTCATTTCGATTGATTATAATTTATTTCAATTTTATGACAGTCGATTTGAGTTCGTCGCCATTTCATTTTTTATGAAGAAAAGACTGAGACATTGTGCTATGGAAAAAAAAATACAGTTTGGGGCGATAAAAAATGTACATTTTCGTACTGAGATTAACCCTTATAAATGATATAATACTGGGTCACTCGTGCATTGCAGCCCAAATGGTACATTCTTCACCTTTTTATTTGTTCATTGGGTTATATTGTTTAAACAAATTATAAAATCAGCATTACAGTGATTGATCCTTGGACTAGGATACTTGAAGAGATTTCATGAATTTTTCAGAATTTTTTACACTACTCCAAATCACTTTTCAAAGCGCCAGAAACGATTGCCCCAGTATTACCTTTTAAAGGTGTCGAAAATGATTTTACCATTCAAGGTTTAAATAAACAATTTTTTCTCACGATGTACGTAACACATTGTTGCAAAAACGGTGAACAAATTTTTGTGTGAGTCAATGAATATATATTATATATACAATTACGATAAAAATATTCTTACAAAATGAAAAAAACAAAAAATAAAAATAAAATATAATAATAATGTTCTCTAGGAAAAAAACCTTATATATATATATATATATATGTATACATATATAAATATATGTGTATTTAGTTCGGTTGTGAGAATCATAAGCACCTGCATGATTTTAAACGATAACAATCCAAAGGCTTTTGTTTCCACGAATCGAATTGTCAAGTTTCTTGCGTTGTTGCGCAATTTATGATCCCATCGTTCTTCGATCGTCCAAGTATTTATCGACCGTCCGCTTCATCGTCGACGGAAAAAAAAAATAAAAAAATAAGAAATAAAAAAAAAAACCAAGGAAAATAAATGATGTATAATTTTAAAAAAATAAAAAAATAAATAAAAAGAATTCACTTGGCGACGGTCACGTAGATATCGCGATCCACTCGAGGTGGACGGTGTACCGTGAGTCTCGTCGGTCATGCTGATAAGGGTCTCCCGAACGACGAAATGGCGGACGATCAACAAGTCCGACTCCGGCGATCGCGATGAAGAATCAATTTGCACGATGACGCAAACGTCTTCGATAGAATTTTTATAAATCCTTTCGTTCGCATTGTCACGTACATGTACAACGCGTTCTTGGAAGTCCCTGAATTCTTTTTTTTTTTTTTTGCCTTTTTGCGTGAGTGAATTTCCAGTCAACCAGTGTTCCATCGAATCTTATTTGCTTGATTTTATTTGCTTATTTATTCTATTTTTTTTTCAATTACGCTTATCGCACATTTCTAAAACGTTTCAAAATTTATTTTCCTCGTTTATCGACGCAAAACGCAATGTTAGAAAATCAAAAAAAAAATTATTGCACTAATTACAAGTTTTGTGAATATGGATTTTAAATTAATTTTCAATGACTCGACAATGCTATTTTATACAATGCTTCGTATTACCCACGAAGCGAAGCACTTGTGAAACAATACAAATAAGACTCTTCGAGAGTCTTCTTCCTACAGAAAAATCAAAAATTCATATCGTAACACTAGGTTCACCACAGTCTCACATTCGAAGATGATAAAAGATTACAAAGAATCACACCGACACATCACTAATGCAATAATAACGGTCAAAATCCAAAAGTTTATCGCTCATGTGAAATCCAGTGATCAGGGTCAACGTTCAATCAGATCGAACGACAATCTTATTTTTCATCGAATTTTAAATAAATCTAAATAAAAAATAAATAAAAAAACAAAAACGACGAAAAATGAAAATTCCATCACGGTCGCCATTTTGTCGTAACATAACAATCCTTATGCGTATCCATGGAGCCCATGAACCCACACACTAACACTCAGAACGCTTTTCCTTCGAACAATCAACATTTCGCTATTCCTCTTAAATTATTTTCTCTCTCTCTCGCTCTCGTACTTTCCACCCTTTTATCAAGACCAACCAATGCATATATATTCACTCAACAACCCACTAATATAAATACATATATATATATTTCCCGCACGATAGACCACAACGCCCAATGGTATTTATTATTATTATTATTATCATCATACGTCTTCGGCAAACTCAACGAGAGTAAATCACTTGGCTGGCGCGCGAAATAAGTTCGAACGTGAAAACGTGTGTCGCACGCGACCGGACATGAAGAAGCGGCCCTACGCGTTCCTGGCCGTTCCGTCGACTGAAATTATCATTTTAGCTGATACTAGCTAATGTAATGATGCAGTTTTATCTCTTATTATCATGGGAAACGAGATAAATTGCGATAGTGCCGTTTATTTTGACAACGCTCTGTGTGGCACGTCGTGAGCGACCTATCGTCGCGAGCTTGCTCTTCTCGTTTCTCTCTTTCCGTTGTACACGCGTCCTATATGTATATGCACACGTCCACACACACACACACACACACACATATATATATATATTGTTATTATTATTGTTATTATCATTATTATTATTACATATAAGTATATATATAATTATATATATATAAGCGAGAACGTGTCGGAGAGGCCGACGACGAGTCCCGTATCAGCCCTCGTATCTCCATTCTCGCGCCGAGACTCCTGCAACATTTTCACGGATACGAAAAAAAAAAAAAAAAAACTGGGGAACGATGACGATGACCCAAGTCGGGGTAAAGAAACTTATTCCAGATCTTCCGGTCAGATCATTCGTACGATAACAATGTATTTTAAATACTATGTTTCATGACTGAATTGAATCCCAAGTATAAAAAAAAAATTATATGTAAACTATATATGGGATTGGGCATATATAGTTTATATAGCGATCATATATAGAAAGTTTATATACAATCTATATGTAAACTATATCTTCCCAATCCCACGTATAGTTTATATGTAGATTGTATATAATTTTCTTTTGCGAGAGTCTCCGTGGTTGTAATTTTTTTTTTCAATGCATTTTCCAATTATTCATAATTTTTTGGGACAAGTGAAATAAATTTGTTGGTGCATGATAGTGGAAATATTTATTTTGCAGCAACGTAAAGGGATGCGGGTTCATTAGGTCGTTTGAGTGGACGAGGTGACCCGGTGATTCTACTATTTTTATGATTTTATGGGTTTACTGTTTTATGGGATTTTATACGCCCTTAATTCGATTAGTCAGGTAGTTGCCGGGTGTGTGTTTTCACTTGAATCCTGGATGGTGACTGTGTTGCTGTTTTGAACAGTCGTTCGGGTGGCGTTACCCGTGACGTCATATTGCATTGTCGAATCCTTCGTTCGGACATCTATATTGACCCTTAACTGGCAGACTGGGGTCCACATGACCCCAAGCAAAATCAACCCTGATTCAAGACATTTATTCTTCATTTTCCAAAATCAACGATTTTTTTCCAACAACCACTATTTGGCGTTTTTTTCTGAAAGTAGAGTGATTAGAGAGTATCCAGTTGAATTTTTAGATTGAAATAATGAAAAATGGTAAAGTTTCGAATTTTTTTTGTAAAAATCACAATCACTGCACCACCCAACGAAAAAATCATTTTCCCATACAACAATTGTACCGGTCACCAGAAGATTGTTCCTGCCATCCGAATTTCGTCACAGAATGTGCATCATCGACTATCACAAATAAAAAAAAACGAAAAAGTGGTTTCCTCGATCGTTCCAACAACGACTCATTCCATGTTCACTCTGCAGTACAAACAGAAATTTTGACAAAGCAATCTGTAACGAATTTGAAAGAAAAAAAAATCCCCGGGAATGGCCCCAAGCCATTCGTGCGACGAGTGGTCCGAGTCATCGTGGAATTTGCAGTCCCAGTTGTCGCGAAGGCCGTATGACGCGTTAGCGAGTTTCGAGCGAGTTGTTGCGGGATGAATCAGAATGGGGCACGGTCGAGGAGAGCTTGACGCGTCGATTGAATTTTTTTTTTTTTCATTATTATTTATGTTCACGTTTGCAAAAGGTTGAGCTTGTTGTTTAGGGACGAGGGAAGGGATGATGGGGGCGGGGTGAGGGAGGAAAGTTTGCTCGGGAGGCTAAGCGGCCATTGTCGCAGGGTGCGGTCGATCGATCGGAAGTGATTCATCGGCCCTCCGAGTCACAGTCGCAGCGGGGGTCAACGGAGACGGTCTCACCTCTCCTCGACGCTCGATATATGTATTATAAAAATAAGTATATACTGCCTATGTATCATATGTATTTGTATATGTGGGGAGGGACGTCCCAAATCACCGGATCGAAACCCTTCTAGCCCCCGATAAGGTCGAGGATTTTTTTTTTTAGTATCGTTTGGATCCTACGACCTCACTGATTAAAAAAAAAATTTTAAATCCCCCTTTTACCTTACCCCAACCCTTTTTCTTCATCAAGAGGTAACTGCTATTTTTATTTAGATACTTTGGGTTCTTTACAATTAAATCTGTGCAGAAAATCGATATTTCGATTGTTTTGGATACAAAATAAATTTCTTGATCGGTTTCGATAGAAAATAGATTTTTTGATTATTTTTTATTAAAAAAAAAAAAAAAAAACATTTTCTAACACTATACTATGCAACTGGGATAACATATAATACCGTAGATTACAAAGAACTATGTCTTCTGCCTCATTCTACATTAAAAAAAGTTTCCTTCTATTTCGACTGACAGGAAAAAAAAAGATTGCTCATCATCTATAAATAATCCTCGGTATCGCTACTAAAGTTACTTTTAGTAGCAAAGTTACCTTTTATCTTACAGAGTTTGACATTTTTCCGTGCAGTACTTAAGTCATGATAAAAAAAAATCTGAAATATGTTACACCATTATGTTATTCAAATGGCAAAGTGTGGGAGGTTGTCGGCAAGGTTTTAAATTGAGATAGGAACCGCAAATTTTGTCGATATTTTTGATTTCAAACCATTTTAATCCTCTGGGAGCGTCCAAATCAGAAGACAACCAACGTAAGGACCACCCTAATATTTATATACAGATAAATGTATATAGCCTGTGTACATGGCACGTACATTGTTGCGGCGCACATATGTAGGCTGCACAAAATGGCGGGCGAGGAACGTGTGAGAGAGAAAGAGAGAGAGAGAGATAGAGAGCTATAGAGTATGGGGAACAGGGCGCTAAAGCCCGGTACCACAATGGCCGCCACCGACGCTCAACACGTCGGACACGGCAGCCGCTTCAAACAACGTTATCTCCCGCACTCGTCTCGTTCGTTCTCGCCTCGCAACCTTATCGCAGAACAAACAACGAAACCCCCTTCCTACACCCCCCACCCCCTCCCCCACCCGACAACGCGCTTGCACACCCGCACCCCTGGCTTTGTGTCAATCACGAGAAAACTTTACTGGGGTTCTTTTCGTCTTTTTTTTCTTTCCGCCTTTTTTTTTCTTTCTTTTTTCGGATTATTCGTGCGGTTATTCCACTCGACCCGATGTTGCGTTGCCACTGGATTCTCGTAGTTTTTTCGGTTTGGATTTGTTTTTTCACAATGCCGGAGAAATTCATAAATTTCGTCCATTGGACAATTATTTTTTTAAAGATTGAATTTTATGTTTTTTTTTTATTTTATTTTTTTTCAAGGATGTCATGAATTTTTTCGACAACCGATAATACGTGATGGATCGAACGATGATATCCATTTTGACAGTTGCAGGGAGAAGACACGAACTTTCGAAAATGTAAAAATGTCGTTAGGTCGAAATTTTTTGTAATCAATAAATGATTGAACAAATTCACACTAAAAATTTCAAGCATTTTCAACCAATTGAAGATTCAAATCAGCAAGAAAAATAAAATAAATAAAATAGAAAACTGAAAGACTAGCTATCAACTTCAAAAAAATGTCAACCACCAATCACACGTGATACATAGAATGCTCAAATCGGTCCCAATTATCTAAGCCCCATCCAAAAAAAAATTTCACAAAACACAAAACAATAATAACGATTTACCAAAAATGTTCAATATTAAAAAGAAGAAAAAAAATGCATAAATTCTCATCCGTCTCAAATCGAATCGCTCTCAATCATCAAACTGCGTCCCAAAAAATTCTTCAAAAACAAAAATAACGATTTAGCAGTAATGGTCGATATTGAAAAATAAATAAATAAATAAATCCATAATAAATTTTCATCCGTCTCACGTTACGGAGATTGAATAAAAAAAAAAAAAAATATATAAAAGAAAGAAAAATCGTAGAGCCACTGATGAATCGTAACTGGTCGGTTGTCCCCGTGGTGGGGGATGGACATCTAGGATATGTGTTTCCCCACTACGTGTAATCATCATTGCTCGGGATGACCGTGGAAACGCTCGGTGAAATTGACCAATGAGAAACGAGAGGGGGCGTCGTCCAACGTATTGTATTGCACGCGGCTCGCTTCGTCAGACCCGAACAACCTGAGAATTCACTCGTACCTCACGTACACCGTGTTTCTCTCCTTTCTTTCTTTTTATTTTTTTCTCCTTTTCCCACTTCGTCAACGTCACCTCGGCTCGGTGAGAGACTCGTGTGTCGAGTTTCCGTCTCACTTTGGCCTACGTTCCTCGCTGTAACTTCATTCACTCGTGCCCACATTTCTTCAGCATACACATACACACATATACCCACACATATATACAATATATAGGTATATCCATATATATATCTAGGAGACCGCGTGCTATATAACTATTTAATGCACGTAGTTGAGCTCGAGCGGGGGCTTTACGGTGTCTTAGATCCTCTCTGGCACGTCTTTCACACCGAGTCTCTCATTCCACATTTTACCTTCGTTTCGTTCGGTGTCACGACGTTTTGCTAACATCGTTTTAATATATATATATATATATATATATATTATATTTTGTTACTTTTCAACTCGATCATTCGTTTCAACTCGATCGAGTCCAGTTACCAAGAAGAAGAACGTAAATTAAATCCAAAAAAAAAAATACAAACGACTTTTTTACGCGAGTGCATCGGTTACGTCGCAATTGTGCTCCGAAAAAAAATCAAAATTAAACAATTCGATCCGACGTAAATTGTTGTTGTTTTTCTATTAATTTTTTTTTCGAATGAATGTGAAATAATTGTTCTTTTTATTTTTTAATTTCGTCGCGAGTGAAAGATCGAAGCGTTTGACAAAGTCGTGTCAAGGGAGGTGGGGGTACACTACAATATATTGATCAGACTGGATGTTGGAGTGGACAGTGACGGATCAAACTTTGTGGTGCTTCGTGAAAATTGTGAAATTTTGTTTTTTTTTATGCAACGACAATTCGAATTTTGCGATTCGTTGATAATATTTTCGTGACGAAGAAAGAATATATATATTTGTCGAGGTTTGGAGGGTGGTTTTGAATAATTGAATCGAATTAGTTGGGGGTTCGGGGATTGTTTGTGAGGATTCGTCACAAATGAGGCACGCAGCGACCGAGGTAATTGAATACATTTTTTTTGATTATGCAATCGGATGTTGTACTTTGAGTACGGTAGACCTGCAATTTATCATTGTTCAACGTAGATTATTCTCGTTGTTATTTTTTGTATGACTTCATAAAAAATATATACGTATATATTATGATTATAACAATTATCATATATCATGATTATGATTTTTTAAAAATGATTTCGAATTATGTTCGGTTACAAATTTAAAAATCGAATTTACCTGCAATTTCCCATTGTAAAACACAGATAATTTTCTTCATTATTATCGTTATGATTTTATAAAAAAAAGTTGAAGCAAAAAAAAGTTGTGGACAATTTTTGTCTGATCGATTCGAAATTGGTTCCATGGTCAATTGCCGAGTGATCGCTTTCCATGTTGCATGTTTCATGATCTAACATGTTTCCTTCAATATATTTCACGTCGATAGTGAATCAATTTCAATACTTAGCATTTGTTCAATTCTTTAAAACTGCTATTTCTGCTTGATCGATTCGAAATTTCTTATTCACCTCTTATCACCTGATTCACCAATTTGTCCAATCGAACCCCAAACAATTATTTTACATCGGTCGGAACAGCGATCGATTTTACTGCTTGATTATAAAAAAATATACATATTCACCAATAAATGATAAAAAAAATAGTATATTGTGTATCGAGGAACGTAAAGAAAGCGACTTTTACGAGTGTGAGTTACGAAATCGGTAACTTTGCGCCCGCTTTGCAGGCAAAATATTTTTTTTTCGCCATTCCGGTTGAAACACAGTCTTCGCGGTTTACGAGAAAGCACATTAATTACAAATCGCTTGAGTACTCGATAATAGCACCAAGTAAGAATATAATAAATTCGAAAACGAAGAAGTTAAAACAAAAAAAAGAAAAAAATCATTCTCTGGTCGCAATTACTTTCGGCGAAAAACGCGCGTGCCCCCTCCTCTCTGTCCACCCCCGCGACCACCGTCTCGTCGCCGGAAGTCGAAACTTGACATTGCCGAGCGGAAGTGACGCGCGTTCGACAAACAGTCACACTTTTTTTCTTTTTTTTTTCTTTCGAGAGACGAACGAGGTGTGTCTTCATGCGGTCCGCCGATGTCAGCATCGGACACAGGAAGGCCGACAGCTCGTCTTTCTCTCTCTCTCTCTCTTTCTCGGTTTTGTGTGTGCACTCTAGTCGCGTGCCCATCTCTCCGAACATCTCTAACTCACCTTTTTTTTCATTTCTTTTTTTTTTGGTTTCATCGTCTTTGTCGGATTTTCTCGTGGAATTCCGAACGTCGTGAAAACAAATCTCGAAGCCACGTGAAAAAAAAATTGTCTCGACTAATGCTCCCTCGCCGAGCAAAAATTTAAAACGTTTTTATCAGATTCTACATCGAATGTCGCGGGAAAGTGGATCCGGCGAATTATCAATCGTCCACTATTAATACTCCTTTTTTCTTTCATTCATTAATAATTAACGACAAATTATTGACAATTATGAAAAATTGGCAATAGATGTGAGGAACAAGAAAAAAGAAGAATTTTGTCGATTATGGAATAAATATTCGAATTTGTGATAAGACGCGGTAAATCGAAGGATTGACTGTGGATAAGTCATTCGAGAATTCATGTTCCATCATCACATCGATGAAGACTGCAAAAAATAAAAAATGTTGTTATTTTTATTCGTCGCCTTATTTTTCACGCTATTTTTTATTAGTTTTTTTTTGTTTATTACTTTTAGGCAAATAATATAGAAAATTTTATTTTTCACCGGGTGAAAATGTCGAGAAAAAAGCAAAAGTCTTTCACGTATCACACGACTGTGTTTACGTGTGTGTGTGTGTGTGTGAGTGTGTGAGGTTGAAGCCGACGTGTGGGCGTGTTCCGGTTTGTCAAACGCTGACCTAGACACCGATCCTCGACGATCGTTTTTTTTTCTTATCCGGAAAAAAAGAGGATTTTCCGCATTTGGTCTATGACTGATCGGAGTCAAGCCTGAGCTATCCCCCCCCCCCCCCCCCCACACCCACCTCGCTCGCTCTACTCACCGTTAGACCGTCTTTCATTGCACAATTACCGTCACAGAAGTTCATATCTTTGTTCCTGTTCTACTTCCCCAAATTTCAAACGATTCTCGTTTAAACGAAAATCGTCGAAATATTATCTGAAGCACACATTGACACTTTTTTCTGCACATCATTCCAATCGCGATAATCACACAGGTCATACGTGCCTTTTAATACTCAAGCAATATCAAAACGTTCTCGATTCACTAACATTGCACGTACAAATGAAAAGTTAACATCAATCTTAAACCGTAAAAAATGTTAATAATAATAATAGTTATTCATTTATATTAGTGCTCATTCTATTGAATATAATTATTTTTGAGTCGCCATCGCTGAGCCTCAAACATTCAGACCGTTAAGGACCTTCAACTGTGATAAATTTCTAACGTCGTAACAAACTTGTCAACAACACAAATTACATTAATTAATAAATGAAAAATAGCTCCAACAATTATTATGACTCCAATAATAATAATAATAATTCAATCATTATTATTATTGATAATAATAACAATAATAATAATAATAATAAGAATAATAATAATAAAAATCATTGATGATTATCGAGCATCATTATGAATAAATGAATAAAACACACACACAAAAAAACGAAAACCCATTGGAAAAAAAAAAAGAAATTCAGATCGAACCGAAAAATTTGTGAACCGTTTGTACATATCAACTTTTCGCAGGATGCTATGAAGGAGACTTTGGTGAAAACGGAAATAAAGATGGAGTGGGAGGGTCGTCGTCCGGGGGACAGTTCGCCTCAGGTACCACGAACGGCCGAGGAACAGGCCGGAGGTAGTCCCCAGAGTGTTATCACGACACGAAGACACGTGAGAACGATAACGACCGCAGGACACATCACCGAAACCATTCCCGATGCCGAATCCGAATCCCCGGTTCCAAGTCCGCCAACGTTGAAACAATCCACCCCAATAAATAACAACAACAACAACAACAATAACAATAAAAATAATAACAGCAGCAACAACAATAACAACAATAACAACAACAACAATAGCAACAGTAACAACAAAGTGATGCAAGTGTCACAAGTGCAGCATCAGCAAGATTCTCAATTGAGACACCAGGAGCCTCATCAACATCAGCATCAGTCGCAGCAGGATCAAGAACCGCAACAGCAGGACCACCCACAGGACCAGGTTCAAAGATTCCAGGATACTAATCATCAGCAGCAACATCAGCAGTCGCATTACATACACATAACACAACGTAACAATCGTGACGAAGAACCAAGATCGGGCGATCAACAATCCCATCAACAACAAATCGTTTACGCGACGACGAACGGCGAGGAAATGCGTATGGAGTCTCAGGATTCGAGCGAGGGAACCATCGCCATGCCCGTCAAGGAATCAACTCGGTGAGTTAACTTTTGACGATTTTGTCTTGTGATTTAGTTTTTTAGATTTTGCGATACTTTTTTTTTTTGTTTCGAAAAAAATTAACAAATATTCGAGAATCCGAAAGGTTCTTGTGATTGTGAGGACCGATGACTGTGAATTGTCATTTGAATGATTAGGCAAATCGTTCGTTCCCTTTCGTAATTATCAACTTATGTAATATATATAGAGAAAAAAATATCATTCTCGTAGTTTATTGCACAAATATTTTCAGAACGCAAAGTAACATTTTCCTTATAGTTTTACTTCCTTTAATTTCAAAAACGATTTATTTATATATTTCTTTACAGCACAACTCTCGTTTGATCAGCTTTTACGTTCCTCCCACCTTAATTTATTTTTTTAGTCGATTCAGAGATAAAAAAAAACATACCTACGTGCGTAAGCGTGGCGTTTATTCCGAAATTGGGTGTAACAGGTACGAAGCAACGGGAACGGTCGACAGACCGGAAGTCGAGCGGGTTTACGTATACGCCGAAGACGGTGGTGAAGTCAGACGTGCCGGACACGTGATAACCGTTCAGGTGCAAGAGCACAGACGTCCGCATCACCATCAGCCGCAGCAGCACCAACAGCATCACCATCATCATCATCATCATCATCAGAGATTCAGTCCACATGAAAATGGTCACGTGACTAGGTATCAAGCATCACCGGTAGGAACTGCGGAAGATTACGAACCCACGGCAATGGTGACGACACAAGCCGGAACCGTACAGCTTGCCTCGCCAGCCCCGACTTATTCGCCTCCGGTTGATTCCATCAGAACTTCACAGCATCAATTGGTCGCTGCTACCGGTTATGCGGACAATGGTAACGCTACGATTAAGTACGAAACCATATCCGCCGTACCTTCGGACGCGATAAAACCGAGTAGCACTTATACGACCCTCGAAACCGTGGCTATACCCACGGCGGAGCCTGGACAATACACCCAGTATGTTACCGACACGTTTCAACACACCAGCAGCTATACGTACGCGAAACCCGGAGAGATTGCGTATCACACTTTTCCGAGCAGTCAGCCCGGTGGCAGAGGTTCCGAGGTGAGAAATCTTTGTATATTTTTGTTTTTATTGCTATGCACGATGGTCGAGATTTTATGGGGTGTTCACTGTCGCGTGGAGTTTATCGGTGGATGGGACGCGTGGCGGGGGA
The DNA here is from genome assembly GCA_963662125.1 of Diplazon laetatorius. Lineage (NCBI taxonomy): Eukaryota > Metazoa > Arthropoda > Insecta > Hymenoptera > Ichneumonidae > Diplazon > Diplazon laetatorius. Next base: position 6,014,321 of record OY759156.1, read on the forward strand.
AGCGGTGAGCCAGTGAGCGGTCGCCGTGAAGTGGAGTGGGGCGGGCAATAGACCAATAGACCAATCGGTGCTCGTGGAAGCAACGCCGAGTTTTACTTGCAGCAATGTGTGCATCTTGGATATTTTTTACCGCAATGAAAATGTCTACGGAGTGAAGATGTTCCGACATTCGAGATCGTAGTGCATGATGATATTACAATGTTTGTTTTTCTTTCCATCCCTAGCAAACTTTTGCTTCTTCGAATAATTTTCACGAGTAGTTTATTTGAAAAATGAAGTAACGATACTCGCAGACGGTCAATAACTCTACTCCATCAATTTAATGAGGTTCAACTTTTGCTTTGAAGGAAAACGGTGAACCCTAGATCTTAAGCTCGACGTAAAATATTATTAAAAAAATGTTTGTCAATTAATTGGGAATCTTTAATCCTGCAAAATCGTCGAACGAGTCTACAGCTAAAATGGCTGCTACTTTCTAATACAACAAAATGAATATTCTTGATCATTCAATCAACAAATTACGTAGTTTCGTCATTTGCAAATTATTTGACAACAAAAATACCCAAAACTTCGTGGTTTTTGTGTGTGGGTTTTTTCAATTTCTCGACGTTATCAATCGTTCGTAATGTGGATTGTAGCATTCGTGGCGATTCAAGTGTAAGTCGTTGGTGTTTCAGGTGGAGTCTCCCGCAGGAGTGTTCATCAAGAGCGATCCAACGTTGACGTCATCGTCTTTGCTGGTGCCAGGCAGAACGGCGCCGATTTATCACGATCAACCGGGCTCGCCGGGTTCGCAGGTGACGATTTACGGCACCGGACCGGCTCCAACTTTTCAATTCATCAAATCAACGGGTGATCAGTATTGGCACCCGAGTGGTACAGTCTCACCACCGACTTTGGAATACGTTCCGGCCTATCAGGGAATACCTACTATCACGACGAGTGACGCGACCAATATGTTGTATTCGGGTGGCAATTACAGCGTTTCCGCTGCCGGAAACGGATCCCCGGCCACGTGGCCCATGCAACTGACCACCGCCGATGAATCCTTCGAGGCACACGTGGCCGATCCCCAATCAAAGGGATGCCACCATTGCGGGACCAGTTTCACACCTCTTTGGCGTCGCGACGGAACCGGACATTATCTCTGCGAAGACTGCGGATTCAGCCGAACCAACAGTTTGAACCGACAGAACATGAGATCGTGCGGAGGAAAGATAAAACACACTGTGCCACCGGTGAGTTAATTTTTTAAATAAAAAAAAAAATTTTTTTAGTTGATATGTATATATATATTTTTTTTTTAATGATTCAATTTGTATTGTGTCGTTTGCTTATTCGTGATGATGGCTAATCGTATTTAAAGAAAAAATGAATAGATTAATTGGGTATAAGGGTGACAATATTTTGATCTTTTTTTTATTGATATCAAGCCTCACTAAATTCGATCTATTCCATCATCTGAATTTGTAGTTAGGAAAATCTCGATTTATGGTCGTTCAACGGTTCGAAGAACCCACGGAAAGTCAATTACTCTTGACAAAATATAAATAAAAATTCATTTCTAAAAATTTTCACCCCAACTATAAAGTTGGGGTGAAAATTTTCGTCAAATATTATCAGTGAATTGATATTTATTTACACATAACTATAAGTATGACAGTTAATAAAACCAAATCCAGAGCTGAGAGTTGCAAGACAAAAAATCAAACATCCAATCATTTTATTGCAATGATCCATTCGGTCCACCGATCTGCAAATATATCTTCCCAAACCAAACACCTCGTGAGTTTTAATCGTCTAAACAAGAAAAAAAAACAGTAACAATTCTCTCAAAGCGAAAAAATCCCAAAATATGGAACAAAAAAAATTATTTGAAAAAAAAAAAAAATCATACGTCGATGAATGTGAATGGGAATGAAAAAAAAACAAGAATGTCAAAAACGTGATTGGAATCGCACGAACGTGATTCTTGAAATTAGCGGAGACGTCGACGTGGACAGGGGACGAGCGATCGGTCGAAAAATTTGTTCCATAAATGAGGCCAGAGCGTATTGTATTTGTGCTGATAAGGTTCGGACGCGCGCTTACACACACACACACACACACACACACACACACACACACGCACACACCGAACTAACCGCGAGCAACATCACGACACGACTTCGATATTAAGTAATGTTTGTGCTCTCGAGAGAAGACCGTTGTTATCTCCGGCTCGTCGAGCAAATAATACATAGCGAGTTGAAGAGACGAGAGGCCGAGAGGGAACGACGGCGGGGTCCTGTTTGCTCTAGTTTGCTCTGTACCTGACGCCCGCGTCCGTTGCCGCCCATTTTTTTTTTTTTTTGTTACTTACCTCCCGGTTACCCGCGTTCGTCGTCTTCTTCGTCGCACCTCCGCTCTTCCTTCTCTCACAAATTTTTCTTCTTATTATTTTACCGTGACTGTATCTCCGATCAAACATCGGAAAATACGTCAAACTGTCTCGAACGCGCACGAGTTTTCGAGCGTCAACAATGTATTTTCAAAAAATGTAATCACGTCACGTTCTGCAGCGAAAAAGAATTTTTTTTCAATACACACTCTGTCAGGATTTAATACAATCATTTATGTATACTCTGCATCAACAAAACAAATGATTTATAAAAAAAAGGAACAAATTTTACTCTGAATTTAGAGTGAATATATTTTGCGGATGTTTCAAACTATGTTGAAACTATATTTATATATTTGATATTGTATTGAGGCTGATATGAGGACACGTTGCGATGAGTTATCGTTGGAATTTGACGATATTTGGATTTTTTACAGTCCGGACGTCGAACGGGAGTGCAATGTGCAAACTGCAGAACGAGCAATACAACCCTGTGGCGAAGAAACAACAATGGCGAACCGGTGTGCAACGCGTGTGGTCTCTACTTCAAACTTCACAATGTGAGTATTTTGTTTTATTTTTTTTATACAATTTTATCACCATTTTTTGGATTTTTTTAACAAATGATGTACACCAGGAAATTTTCAGCTTCGTTTTCAGGTGACTTTGCGTGAAGTTGAGCGATTTTAGATTATTATGGGTGCTTAGATTTGATTTCAGGTGCTTTTAATTCAATTTAGCAACGAACGAAACAAAAGAACCCCACAATGAACTGCCATAGCGACACGTAGAAAGAAAAAAAAGCGGGTACTGTTTCATACCGTAAAAAAAAAATATACATACATATGTGTAACGATAAAAATTGTTGAAGAACGATAAACAAGGAACGAAGAGAAAGGAGTTAAAACAAATGCAATAAAAGTGGCAAACAAGGGTCGTTGAGCTATAGTGCGTCACCGTGTGTCTGTGTGTGTGTGTGAGGGGGTTACCTGGCCTAAAGACGACAGTTATACGATGTGGTTTCGTGGGTTTCGTTCTCGGAAAGTCAAACGTGTGTTCTCATTGTAGCTTCCTCTTTGGCTCGGATGGAGTTGAGGAATTCGATGTACGACCGGGGTAAAAGGAACAAAGAAAACAAACACACGGTTTTAAGTATTTTCCTTGTTTCGAATTTCAAGTCGCAAATCTTTGAGGGGATTTATTTTTTTGAAATAAAAAGAAGTCGAAAAAAAAAAAATTGGATGGGATTTTCGTTCGCAAATTATTCGCTCGAAGTGATGAACTCTATGGTGGATGAAATGAATTATTTTTTCCGAAACGTTTTTCTTTTTTTTTTTTTTGATCGGTGTGATTGTACGGAGCTGGTGATTGGTTCGTGGGGGCGATGGGAATGGGATGGTTCTTCTGGCCTTCGTGAGGCATGAAAAAAAAACGGGGTCATTTTTAATCGATTGTGAGTTTATCGACGGAATTTTTTTTTTTTTTGCGATGACGTCATAAGACACAAGCACGTGCCCCGCGGTTTTCGAAGTCAAATATTAACGCAAAGGAAACCGTATGAGTGTACTATGAATGTGCAGAATACCGTTTGTTCTGATGAAATTGATGAAAATGGATGATTGAATAAATGCAATTGATATTCTTACGTAATTCTTAATTGCGATAAACAAATATTTTCAATAATGTTGAGACAAAGATACTTTTTGGGGGTTTGTTTTCGAACTCACCCCGAAGCAACGAATCAAAATGGCTGACTCGAATAAATGAAATAAAAATTAGATTTTTTTTAAATGTAATCATTTATTAAAATGGAAAGAAATGTTGAAACTATATTGAATATGAAATTCATCGAAATAATCATTGTAAAAGCATGAGAGGGAGATACTTTTTGGAGCTTAGACCCAGAACTTATTCTGGCTCGATAAATAAAAATGGCTGACTAAATTCATAAAAATGAGATTCGATTTACTTCACGTAACAATGATATTTAAATAATGAATGGTTTGAAATCACGTTGAAATCCAGTGTATTGAAATGATCATTGCAGTGGCATGAGAGGGAGTAACTTTTTTGAGCTTTGTTTTAAAACTGATTATGTTATGAATATGGCGGATTGAATGAATAAAATTCAATTTTTTTAACGTTACAGTGTATCAGAATAAAAGAATGTTTTTTTTTTAAATAATGTTGAATATTAAAATTATTGAAATGATAATCTTAATAGCACAAGAGGAAGGTAATTTTCGGGCGTTATTTTTTTTTCTCTTCAATTTATCGATTTCTTTCCTGTTGAATCGATCGTCGCGTTACGCATCTATATGTGGTCGATCGTTTTTGGGACGATAGCCATCTCGAGAAACGGCCTCGCGGGTTTCTATTATAAGTCGTCCATCGTTGCGAAGCGTTATCTCGCCATCGATTCCGTCCACCCGATCGTCGAGCTCGATAAGAGAAGCGCCTCTGCCGCAGAAGCTCGTTCGCTCTCGTCTCGAATTTATTATTATTGTAATTTTTTTTTCATATTTTATTTTCATGGTTTAAAATTACATGGAATCGACGGTACAGTGCCACGAAGATTATCTCGAACGATCTTCGATCTGATGACAATAACGAAATACGTTTTAATTAACAAGACCTTTTTTTCACGCGACGAAATTGCACGACTTTGTGTTTGTTTTTTTCGCGATGACTGGCTTTCGTCAATCGTATTTTTAAACCCGTCGCAGATTTAAATGACGAATGGATTATAAATTTCACTCGTGCAGATTCAACCAGAAGAATTATTTTTCAATTAACTTTTGTCATAATTAGCATTGAATTGTGATTTTTGATTTTTCAATTTGTTTTTCGCTAATTCAACCGCACGAAATATTGCCAAATTATTTTTTTTTCATCTTTCGCGATTGATTGAAATATTTTTCGTCGAGCGAAATACATGATTTTCGATGTATTTATTTATTTATTTATTTATTTTGTTTTCCGGTGGAAAAATAATTTTACAATTTTCGTTTGTTTTTTTATGTTGGATCGGCAGGTCAACAGGCCAATGAGCATGAAGAAGGAAGGTATACAAACGAGAAAGCGGAAGCCCAAGAACAACTCGGGCATGGGGGGAGGACTTGCAGGGCCGAGCGGTATTCACAAGGGCGATATCAAGTCCAATCTTTTGGGTGAGTTCTCGGTGAGAGTGCGATGTATATTTTTTACGTGTGCGAGATATATATATATATATATATATATATATATATATATGCCGAATACCGCGTGATTGGTCAAGAGCCTTGGTCACACTGATAACCATGAGTCTATGTACTTTTTCCTCGATGGGGGAGTCGATCCCACCCCCCCTCCTAAAATAGATAAATCTGTCAGTCACATACGTGTCGAAACAAATTCGATGCCCACGTGTCGTATACACATCGACGAGTTTCGTAATTCCATGGAACCAATTTTTACTTTTATTATTGAAAAACAATTTTTATTTTTAGTATTTAAAAACAACGAAAAACAATCTATTCAGTCAATGACGATATAAGCTGCACATAATGAAATTTGAAATATGCATTATTACAGTAAAACGTTATTTAACCTTCTTTAGTCACACTTTGATACAATTACGGTTTAGTCAGACTGGGTGACATTAATTCCAGTAAATCTGAATTGAGATAAAAAATGATGCAATCAGGAAAATGATTTAAAAAATATCAATCATATTTCGAACCTTTTTCTACAATCACACATTTTTATAATATCGAAAATGTAATTTTTAGAATGCTAAAAAAAAATCTTTTTAAAAAAATTAGTAATCAACGCTTTCATCAAAATAACATGCAAAGCAGAACGATGTGTGTTAGCAAAGAAAAAAAAACAATGAGTGCAGAGGAAAGTAAAATTATTGGAAAGAGATTCGACGAAAAAACATTCGAAGCAAATTTAGATTTTTCAATTTAGCCAGTAATGCTTCGCTCACGTTTCCCACTCCTCAGGAGCCCATCGCATTTCGAAAGTAGATTACATCCACCGCAATCATCATACGTGAATAATTTTTTATTGAATTATTATTATTTTTGTTTTTTTTTTCGCTTCGTTTTCATTCGGTTAGTTTTTTTTTCCTGCCTTCATTCGATTTTCAAACATTTTTGTTTTTCAATAATAACGGCGCGATGCGACGACGAAGTAATTTTTTCGATAAATTGCAGTGGAATCGAAGATGCAGATGAACATGTTCGCGAGCGGTGGTGGGAACGACGTTGGCGAAGAGCAACATTATTTAGGCACGTTGACCACCGCACAATTAGGACACGCACATTCTCCCCTTGCGTTACCCTCCGCCGCAGTTCTTAATCGTCAGACCACCCTTACGTAAGTGCTCGAAAGCATTTTCAACGATTTCGCGATTTTCCACATTAAAATTTTTCGGTTCTGTACAATTTTGAATTAACGAACGAGGGGAAATTTTTATTATTTCAGTCATAGTTTATCGTTCAACAGCTGACTGAAAATTATTCTCATATACGAAATTTCTACTTTTTTCAATTCTCATATAAATCTAATTCGTTTTTAAATAAATAGAAATTCATAGAAATTTACAGAATAAAATTTTGATCGGTTTTATAGCTTAGACATTTTACCATAAATCGGATTCATATAAAGAATAATAGAAAAAAATTAATAATCCAATTCAAATTCTATTCTAATCCAATATAAATAAAAATAACATTAAAAATATTACAAATAAAAATATTTTATAATACATTTTCTCTAAATAATAAAATAATAACAATAAATAATAAACAATTCAAATTCTATTGTTGAAATTATGTTTTACAATGTTATATGTTTTACTTTGTAATTTTAGGGTACCCCCATTGGAACCGTTAACGAGCAGATCCGGTTCGGATCCGACAACGGTAATAACCTCGACGACAGCCGCCCACACCGACCGATCGTGAGGACAAAGTTCGTCGGGAATTATCATGAAAACCTGATCGGCCACGTTCCCACCGAACGCGGACGGAAAAGCTATCGACCGCGGTGCTACTTGCCGACGTGCGATCTACCTTACCGATGTTCGCAAGAAACGCGCCCTGACGATTCGAGCCGGTGACTGAAGGTTTCTGCCCTCTATCACGAGGTTCGTGCACCTCACGAACCTTCGTTTCGCGCCTGCGTACGAAAAAAAAACCAATTAATTTAAAAAATTTTCAAACGGTTTCGAAAACCTGGAAACCACATCAATTTTTTTTGTTTTCACAAAAAAAAAATAAAAAAAATTGAAACAAAAAAGGATTTCAGAAGAAAAAAATATTTAACTAAAAATATTCGACTAAAAATTGAATTTTCAAGTGATTAGTTAGTTATCTGCATATAGATGTGACATCTTTTGTCTCCAGCTTATGATAAGACGTTCGATTTTATTATTTACATCCGTTTGATGGATCGAGGAAGAGATAATGAGGCTACAAATATTATTTTCACCGCACCAGACTTTTTTTTCGTTTTTTCTTTCGTTTATTTCGTTCTTACTTATTATTATTATGATTTTCTTTTTGTACATAGCTATTGTACCGAGTTGTCCAAAGAATTCTATTTTTAGGATTGTAAACATGAATTTTTATCCCCAAAGAATAATATATTATGTACGTAAGATTTTAAATGGATGTGTTTTAGGTAATGTGTCACGTATTATGTATTGTGAAGGAAATAATCACGATGTTTGCGCGTCAAATGAAAAAAAAAAAAGACGAGTGTAGTATCTAGTGATTTATAATTTAATATTTTCACGCGACGATACATTCTGTGTAGCGGCGACGTATATAAAAAGATCGTAAAACAAACGAGGATGCTCGAAGAAATCAAACAATTCACAATTTTAGACGAACATACTTGAAATTTTATTATCAAACGAATATATATGTATATTTGTTTAAACTATTGATATATAGGATTTTTGTAGTGTAAGAAATTGCAGCATAAATAATTTTAAGAAATATTAAAAAAGATATCTAAATTATTAATCCGAGTTTTAACTGAATATATTAAGAGTTGTGACTCTGGATGAATTGTAATCATATATATACATATATGGGGAGGTACGTCCCAAATGACTGGATTGAAACCCTTCTATCCCTCGACGTGGTTGATAATTTTTTCTTAGCATCTTTTGCATCCCCTCACTCATTATAATCATCGTTGTTCGTTTGAAAAAGTATTTTATAATATATTTTCATTAAAATCAAATGCCCATGTCCGACGAAGAAAATCTTGACAGCCGCGACGATAAATTTTCATATTATTTATCACGTTTGGCACACATACATCAGCAGTGAATCAATCACAAGCGATCGAATCATGTTTTGCCGTGGATGACATAGTTAGCTCAACAAACTTCGTTTTTTTTCTTGTAAATATATTTTCTTTTAATTTCGCGATATAATTTCTTCACGCTTCAGCAATCTCGACAACTCCTTCGGACTGATACATGAAATGTAACGACTCGAGTACCTACTTTTGCTTCATCACTTGCTTTACCATTCATACCCGACGAAATACAAACAACTACAGCGAACACTATTGCGTCGTCAATGGAATTCAATTTGAATTAGTGGATCGCAGGTTGGGAAGAAAGTCATCGGACCGAAGCGGTAAGGGTTGATAACGACTGTAAAATTAACTAGGGTGGAGTGATCGTACCAATGTCCCACAGCCTGATCCACTGAGGATGGAAGCATTGAATTCGGGAGATCCGTTTCTCAGAGAGTGTCGAGGTGCACTAAGAAAGAATTTTTCGGGAATGAACCCCTAAGGGGGTGTAATGGGGTGTGGGCGTTTGTAATCAATGGCAATGGATAGAGAGTTGAAATTATGCACGAAGATTCGGGTCACGCTCACAGAGACAGAATTTTTAAATTGACCGACCGGGAGCCGGTTAAATCTTTTTTTATACGGAAGCGACGGGACAATACGAACTAAGACGCGGACGAAACTACCCCACAACCACTAGTATGCATATATTGTACACTTGAAAATACAGCACACAATGTGGAAACTACGCTCGAAAAAGGGTTGAGAGAAAGATAGTTTGAAACAAAGAAATAAAGAAAAAAAAGAGGACTCGACGAAGACCGGATAAACAGGAGAGAAAGAGAGAGAGAGAGATAAAGACGGAAAATCAAGAAAAGTAGATCGGAGCGAGTGAAGAAAATAGAAAATAAAAAAGAAAATAAATCAGAACGTGAGTAAAAGAGAGCAAGAAAGAGCGAGAGAGAGAAAGAACTGAGTTAAAAAGAAAAGAGAAAAATAAAAGAAGCACGAAGCCAGAGGGAGAGCGAGAGAAGAAGGGAGGAAAGTCCATCAGACTAAAGAGTGGGCTATCGTGCCGGCCCCGAGTCCGCTAAGGGCTATTCCATGTTAGCCTCTCGTCTCGACGCTGATTTTTTTTTCTTCCTTTCTTTTTTGTTTCGACGTTGGGATTCTTGTTTTGTTTTTTTTTCTTCTTTTCAACTTTCGTTTTTTGTTCTTGTTGCCTTTGAGTTCTTATAGCAGGGGCTTGAAGGAGACGTGGGGAGCGCGGGCGCGCGCTCTCTGGCGAGGCACCGCCCTGCGTTCACGCGGCCGCCCTCTGTGGCGTGTCTTACGTACCTCCGGATCGGTCGCCGTGCGGATTTTCCGTCGGGGCTGGCGACCGCGTCGTTCTCCCCCACCTGGCTGACCGACGGAATCCTCTCGCACATCGTTTCACCGTTTTGTGGATTATTCGTTCGAAATGATATGGATATAATGTTCGAGGGAGCTGTGAGGGCGAGGGTAACATGTCAAATTTGATGCGAAACAAAGAACGCAATTCAAACTGCAATCGGACAATAGTCGCAGTTTTAATTCTTTTGGTTATTATGTTTTTATATTTTTAAATTCGTTTACACATTATTTGTGTGATTTTGTGGATTGTATGGGAGGTTAGTTTTAAAGGGATGAACGGGGATGCGAAATTGCGAAGAGGGCTGTTTTATGTGGTAAACAACCCATGAGCGGAGGGCTGACGAGTGGTCTCGCGGTCGAAGCAATTGGTGGACCAATCGCGAAGCGCGCCAAGTGGCGCTCGAGCGGGTAACTGCCGAAGCACCGCCAAGAACGGGGTTTTCCGGTTAGGTGTCGGTAAGGAAGATATCTGTGATTTTCTTTGAGAAATATAAGAGATAAGAGTGCAGAAATGCGTTTTTGAGATTTAAATCGTAAAAGGAACAATCGTTGAAGAATATTGGGATTATTTGGAGTGTGGAATCGAAGCCCTACGTTTTTTTGTTTGTTCATTTCGTGATCGGTTCCGTCGGAAGTTTGAAGGGTTGAATGTCGGTCTCTTGCCTAGAACATGGAAATCCGCATACATATTATACAAAATATACTTTTTTTCAGCAGATAAGTCTTGGGAATTTATTAAACATACCACGAATAACGATCAAAGTGCAAAACTGTGTCATCATGAAACCCAGAATTGAGATTCGTCGATAAAAATTACATCTTAGAAAATCATTACAATTTTTAGATAATTAAAATATTTCTCATGTGACGTCATAAAAAATCAGACAAAATAGTTATAATCGTGAAGACGAATTGTCGATGATATTGAATTTGAGTATTGCACTTCCGTAATTCGTGTCAGTGTTGATTATTGGACACGATGATCGTGCCACAGATTTAAAATTTGTAATGTGAAATTGTACGGCGATCCGACGGCGATCGGCGAGATAATCGGTCGGAGATACTTCTAACACGTTGTTCGTTCAGGCATTCCACGTGATACAATGAACGACGGATCGGAGTCACGGAAGTTCGATCTCGGATAAGCTACCGATTTTTCGGCACGCGCTGCGTCGGCAACCGTCGGCAAGATCGTTATACACACTCGGACGTAACGTTGATATTCGATAGTCAACATACGTGATCGTTTCTACATGCGCATCTGGTAACAATAACATGGTAAATCGTTCGTCGTGTCAAATCAGGTCAAGATCGAGATGTACGAACGCTATAGTTAAGTCAATTTGAATTTCGGTATGTCAATGAAACCATTTCCAATAGTATTTACTCGATAATAGTACTCACGATCTCTCTTCTAGTTGAAACCAACGATCGAAATGGTTCTCTGAAAAAATCTGGAAAATAGTTATATGAATAAAATAGTCTTCTTATTAGCAACGATCGATTTTTTGCTTTATGAGTTGTTTTAGCGAAAACGCATTTCATGAAAAAAATCGATCTGGGATCAAGAATATAATAATTGACAATAAAAATGTACAAAATTTCGGGAAATCATTCGACCATTTTCATTTATACCTATTATCGTTCGAATCCCAAAAAAAAAAAATTAAATTCGTTCCAAGCTTCTCCTACGAAAAAGCCATCATCTATATAAAAGAAAAAATAGTTCCCCCCACACGAGTTTCTTCGTTGCACTACTTCGAATCAAAACGCCGAAATCATTTTTCACTTTTCACCTTTTCAATTGCAAAAAAAAAAAAAAAAATTTCACAAATTTTCTGCGGGAATGTGAAATACCAGAGTTACACAAAAAACCATAGATGACTACATAAACATACATATATAAATATACATACACATCGTAGACACTCAAAGATCGAGGTATAGGTCTTTCCATTTATATTTCCCTTTCGCTCGATCGTTCCGCTCGGCCGACTGCATTCTTCCGCGACTGCATCGTGCCTTGGCTCCTTCGCCCCGTGCTTAGATTACCATCCCCCCCCCTCCCCCTCAACCCGTGAAGGTTTCACGATCGCACCGAGATTCATCGCGGGAGGCGCTCAGCTTGAGTCCAATCGATATTTCGTTCGTTGCGAGATCGAGTAAACGTAAATTTCGTTCCCCGCGACTTACGGATATCGGCCCCACGATTTTCCATGCAATCGCCACAGCAACGCCATTGGCAAATTCTATGTTATACCATACCGACTTCTCGCCGCAATGAATTCTGATGTATCTGCGGCTAACTCGCCAATATATATACCTACTCGATATGGCCATTCGCGTTCAGCAATCTACACCTGAATTACACGAACACGAAATTTCGATGTTCACATAGCGATAGTTGGTTTTTATTATTCCACGTAGCGGCAATCCGCTCACGTATTTATAACCCATACGCGGCTTATGCACCCCGATGCTTGATTATATCGCTGATAATACGCCCGAGCATAGATATATACATTTAATGTTTGTAATGTTCAACGGAGTACCGAGGTTTGTATACACCTTGCTTTGAACTCACACGCTTGAATTATCATTGTATATCGTTGTTGTACGCCCTACCAATGCCGCGGGTTTGATAACGGATTTTATTATCGGTACAGAAGCTGCCTCGAACCACACACGTAGACATGTTGAATTAACGAATTATCGTAATTGCCGAGACTAGGATTTTTTTTTTCAGAAGTGTTTTAAAAAAAAAATCATTTTCTCATTCATCATTGTCATTATTATTGTTGTTGTTGTTGTTGTTATTGTTAATATTATTGGTTTTGTTATTGTTGTTGATGGTATTATCATTATCATCGTCTTGTTGCCTTAAAAGGGGCCCATTTTAGTGTATTACTGATAATAATAACAATAATAATCATAATATATTAATGATAGTAATATATTGTAATTTAACAGTTGTTAAGAGAATACGCTTGACTATAGTCTGCGTGTGGCTCTAATAAACCACCGGGGAAAAATGTGTAAGTCCGAGAAAAATGAAATAATAATAATAATAATAATAATAATAATAATAATAATCAATTATTACTTAAATTATTTTTGTTGTTGATGTTATTATCATTATCACCAAAATTGGTAATGAAATTGTTAACAAAACATTGTTGAAGAAAATAAAATAATAATAAGCATGTAATTCGAGTTTGTTCGATCAAAAGTGCATGCTGCAAAAATGAGGCAATACGATTGGTCGCTGAGCGGCGGCAACCAATAGCGATTCGTCAACCGTCGAATGGACTAACCGATGACAGTCCGATCGGTGACGAAAGTCGACGGCAACGATGACAAACAACAATCGGTAAAAAAAATGTCAAGCGCAATATCGGTCCCTGTATATGCATCAAAGTTGCCGTTCGGACCAGAGACGATATACATATACACCGATAGCCCATGGAGTTCATCATGATATCCCCGCATTTTGCTTCCAGGTAGCCACCGAGTGATATGCGCTCACCGAGGCGTGCCAAATTTTTTTTCCCCATATCCGATCGAACAAGAATCGCGCATCCCCCATCAACGATATATATACGTTGACCGGGCAAAACGTTCCGAATCCCAGAAGCCGCGTCGATTTTTCGCTGCCAAAAATTAATTACGAAACTATCGGTTGTGCAATCTCAACGGAAGCGAGACACAACGATCTCTGGGGGCTCTTGCAATTATGTTCCGATCGATCTGTCACAAAAATATTTCGGAGCATCGGGATTTTGAGGAGACCCGATCGAATCGCCCCTCGACAGGACCACTCAAGATTATTTTTCTTCTCATTTTTATCTTTTTCTACTTTCTTCACTTTGATTGGGTTTTATTTTGTTTTTGTGATTTTTTTCGAGAGGATACGTCACCGATCCAGAATCTTCATTTGAACCTTCACTATATCGTTTGGTTCGGATAGTTAGTCCTGTGTGTTTTTTTCTTCTTCTTCCTTTTCGTTTTTTTTTTGTTTTTTGTAAATTTTTTTTTTTTTTTCGGTGAGTATGTAGGCTATGAGGCGCCGGTGAGGGAAGAGTCCCGACGACGAGACGGACTCGACACTACGACTACGATACGGGGTTGCGACATTCTGAACGAGATTCTTCGATCTCGCGGTATGGGGAATCGGTTATAACGCGCGAACGGTCGGCACCTCCTAAAATCGTTTCATAGGCGCACGAGGGACACCGTGGCGCCAGAGTGCGGTGGGGCCTTATCAGACACGACGGGATGAGCCGTGGTATACAGGACCGTTAGCCGCCACGATTTTGTCTATACGTATAGATATATACATACATGTATATACATATATATATATGTATATATGTATGTTGATGTATAATGTATATGGATACAGCACCTATCGGTTCGACAACGAAAAGCCAGGAATAATGAAGAAGAGAGCCTCCGAAGAGTTATCCCGACTCACGCGCGACGAAACCCTCCCCCCCTCGCCCGCCGACGTCGGCAACGCTTTTTTGTTATTATTATTTTTTGTCTTCAATTTTCCAAAGTCGCGTCAGTGTCGTGTGACTACTAATGGACACACGGGGGGCGACGGTATAGGCTTTCTGGCTTCGAGAATCCGAGCACGTAGAACTTGGACAGAATTCACGTTGATAGGTATTTCGGAAAATAATCGGATATTGAATGGTTGATTATTTTTTTTTTTTTGTTATTTATGAATATATTTTTACGGGTGGGTGTTTGAAAAATAATATATTATTTAGATTGTTAATGTTATAATCAGAAATAATAACTAGATGGAGACAGATGATATTTTTTATGACCCTACTATAATATTAAAGACGAATGATGTTGGAGAATAAAAGATTGATCGTTTTTATTTGAATTTAATTGATAAATGTGATGATATAATATATAATATAATATGATATAAGTAAAGGATCCACTTTGGAATGTTTACACAAGTCCTTCCCCTGAATATAATATAATATAATATAATACAACATCATATTTGAATTCACCTTTTTCATTGACTCTCATTCTTGTACTTCTTTTGTATATCTTTCAAATTGGGTTACTTTTGCCCATTTTGAAATCATTGCCCCTAGATAATCTGTGTATACACCTATGGAATAGAAAGGGGTTCATTTTTCATATCATATTATATTGATTTTCATTCTTGAATTTCGTCTGAACCTTTCATTTAATTTTTCAGCATATTTCTAGTTATTAAAACATCAAAATTCACAAATTCAAAAATTATTTTGACGTTGATTTACGTGATACATTTCGTACCTAAAATCTTAAAATGGTACCAAATCCAACAAAAAAATAATTTTCATTCTTGAATTTCGGGTGAACCTTCCATTCAATTTTTCGGCATATTTTCGTTATTGATACATTTAAATTCACAGAATAAAAAATTAATTTAACGTAAATTAACGTGATACATTTCGTACTTAAAATCTAAAAATTTTACCAAATCCGACAAAAGCAAATCTGCGGGACAACGGCCAGTATCCATACCTACATGTACGGTATACTATATATACATAAACACCGAGTACACGCAGAGAGTATTCCTCACAGGCCGGACTCGGTACTGCACTCGATACTCGCAAGCACATACAATTCCAAAGTCTCGCGATCCCGTCGTCGTCCCCGTCCTCGTCGTCGTCCTCGTTCGTCCAAACGTCGCAATAAATAAGCTCAAAGCGCAACAAATTAGATCGTGCCGATCTTGCGCGAAGTCATCGCTTAGACCCGCGGGGTCCGTTGTGTTTGCGATATTTCATGGCGCGGGTCTCGGAGTAAGTTAAGTCGGTCCATCGCTGGGCCCACTACTCTTGGCCGCACCTTGTACCCCCCCCCCCCCCCCCCCACGGTCCCTCCGCCCCCCATCGCCCGCAACTCGCTCTTACCTTTTTTTTATCATCACCCAGCCATTCTTCCGTCTCTTTCGTTGCCATTCTTTCGAATTCTCGATCTATGCTTTATTCGTCCCTCTTCTCTCTCTCTTTCTCACCCCACTTTATTCATTTTTCTCGGTTTTTTTTCTCTCTCTGTTTCGCTCTCTATCTCTTCTTCATACGTTTTCTCTTTGTTGCTATTCTCTCTTTGCTTTATTTATCATTTTTCTGTTGCCTCTCTCTGCCTGTCCTTCTCCCTCTCACTACTTCATTTATTGATCTCCTTCTCTCCTCCCTCTCGCTCTCTCTTTCTCTTTCTTTGTTCTCTATTCGCACTCCTTCTTTTTTTTATCTCCCTCTTTCTCTTCCTGTCAACTTTTTCACTCTCAAACTTCAACCCTCCCTCAATATGTATGTCCTTCTTTTTTAAAACCCTTCCTGCGAGTCCTCATTGTCCTCCCAGAACTCCAAAGTACCGGTCAACCAGCTTCGTCTTCGTCCGATCTTTCTTCTTCCTTTCCCACCTCGCCCTCCACCCGCCGCTCATTCCCCATTTCTTCGTATCTTCCATTTCGTCTTCGTTCTTTTTCGAAACGCTCTCTCTCTCAACCTTCTCGCTTTCTCGCGATTCTTCTCGGAGCCTTTCTCCCTCTTTCTTTCTCTCTTTCTCTACCTCTCTCTCTTCCTCTTGGCAATAAGACAGAGATGACGAAAAAAAAGAAAAAGAACGAAAACACCATGAAAAAAAACAAATATGCAAAAAAATAAAATAAATATATTACGATTCGTGCATGTGTTATGGAGAACGGGAGAGCGCACGCCGCCCCGGTTTCCAGGAAGCGAGGAGCACAGCCGCGGCGCTCTCCGACGCGATTAGATTAGAGGAATCAATTCGTGAGTGGAGGAGCTGCCTCTCTTCTTCGTTCCGTGGTCCTTCTGCACCCTCGACGATCACGATGCTGGGGTACTTCTGCGGAGTCCCCCGAGTCGCTGTTCCTGTATAGGCAGAATGGTTTGGGTCTTCCCAGACTGGTTTTGGACTTTTGGCTCGCATTTCGATGTACCCTCGCTCGTGTTGGATTCACTCGTGACCAAAGATGGGGCGGGTGGAGGCGGGAGGAGAGGTTCCATTGAAATTTATACATTTTTCGTACACCGAATTTGATGGTCGTTACGAAATTTATCCCATCAAAAGTTAAGTAAATTGATAAAACAATGGTTTTTTTTTCTACAGGGCGAAATCGCTCCTTCAAGTCCAGTGGTTTGAACTTTTTTAGTCTTCTCGTGATCGTTCTTCCGTCCAGAAAAAGAGATCCCAATGGGTTTGGGTGGTTGCCAAGCATCTCCACGTAGCTTGGGCATATTTTCTGAGCTTCGAATTTTTCACTGTTTCAATGATAAGAAAGAAAAATTCGAACACTTGACTAAAGATAACGTCACTGCGAATACTGAGAAGAGACCGAAAATCCAACAACCCTTGATACAATAGACTACTACATAGAAATAATTTGAACACACTGAACAACAGAAATTAACTTGGAAAGTAAAAAATGAAGCAATGTGAAGAGACTTTGTCAGATCGTAGGAACGAAACGTGATAAAAACAACAACAACAGCAACAACTTTTTCAAGTGTCGATGAATTGGATGCATCGACGGTACGTCACGGTGTCATTGAACTTATCCGAAATTTCAGTAAAATTATTTCACTGTAAAATCATTCGAAATCATTATTGATGCCACGGGGAATGTCGTGGCATTGGAAATTACGTGAAAATACGACTGCAGTTTCGACGGTGGAAAAGTCACTCTTTTGTGGACTCGAGGGACTAGGGGGTGTGACCGCAAGCTGTTGAAAGCCGATGACTTTACCCCCAAGCCGCACGGTTTAACGAAGCCGCAAATAAATTTTTTTCAATGACTCGGAAAGTCCGGAAGGTCCTGCTGGCTGCTGTGGCACGTGCGACGTGTCCTGGCCACTGGGATATCCGATTTCCAATGGTTCCAAGGAAATTTTTCGTTATTTAGTTGTCGACGGGCACATTGACCCGAAAAGGGGTTAACGACGCTTCTAATAGTCGTAATAAGTTGTCATTTTTCTTTCGTTCTTCAATTTTTCATTTTAAAAGAAAAAAGAAACTAAATAAACGTTTCACTTTGTAATTTGGTTATGAAAATAATTTTATTTTTCTGCAAATAAATATTATTAATAATATTTTATCTGAATATTTTAAGATTAGTCACATGGGCTACTGCGCAGGACAGTGACAGTCTAACTTCGGGCAGTCTTACTTTTTCCCAGTCTCACTTTTTTCTAGTTTTATTTTTTCCCAAGCTTACTTTTTCCCAGTCTTACTTTCTTCTAGTTTTATTTTTTCCCAGTCTTAATTTTTTTTCGTCTTATTTTTTCCCACTTTTATTTTTTCCAGTAAGACTGTTCAGTGAGACTGGGAAAAGTTACATTGGAAAGGTCAGACTGCCCGGAGTCAGACTACTACCGCCCCCTTTCCAACCACTCGACACAAACAATAAAAATGTAAAAAGTCTTAGAAAATTGTAAGCACTGATTTAAGTTACTGCTGAGAAGTGCATATATAATTCACAGACGATCATTACGTTCGAGAAAAATGAATCTGATTTTCAATGCATACACTCTAGCCGACGATCCCGAAACGCGAGATAAGCAAATCCAACGACAATAATAGTGAGCCATGTTGCAACCTCGGCGACATAAAATCTCGAGATATAATAATCCCCCGCTGGGTATCACGTGCGTGCAAATATGTACAAACCTCCGCTCGATGGCTCGCGTGCAGAACCGGAAGTCGCGTGCTACGACGTTGAAAACCCGCCCACCTCGTTAACCACCCCGTACACAATCCGCCCCCTCACGAGCTTTCTCGCCATCGTTAGTCAGCCTTAAATAGTCCTTCAGATAAATCAAACCTCGTTGACGCAATCGAACCACAATTATTTCTGTTGTCGGATTTTCTTTTTTTTCTACCCCGGTGAATGGTCGAAGACTTGTCGGAATTGAATTTATTCAATTAATCAACTCACGTGTCAACCGAGAATTAACAACAACAAAAATTACGAAACATTATTTATGTCTTAACAATTATGAAACATAAAAGCAACAATTACATTACACAAATAAAATTTAAAAAAATTGTACATTACAGTAATGTGAATTTTTATAAGTACTTTTATAAATACTAAGTATGACATATTTAAATACATTGACCTTTTATGAGATTTACTTAAATATTTTTTTTATTTTTTTTAATTGTCAAGATTTTTAATTGTTTCAAATGCATAATCTCGTCAGTTCTATCGCTTCGCCATTTCTTTTCGATCAATGCCAGCAAACTCTTTCGTATCCTCACATCCTCACACTTGTATCCAAATTTACAAATTTAACAATAATTTGACGGAAAAAAAATTAATTAATTTATTGAAAAGATAGATATTCATAATTACGCTTAATTTAACAATTCTCAACTTTAAAATAATGACGATCCATAGCAAATTCATGCATCGCAACATTTTCTCCTGATGAATAATAAAATTCATCAATCGAATCCACAATTGAGTCACCCGTCGATCGTTAAGTACGAAATAAAATCATGAAAAATATTTTTACCCATTTTCCCATAGGGAACCATCGGTAAAATCTCCTACCATCCAAATGTCACTTAAAAGTATTCAATTAGAAAAAGTTGATAAACGATATTGGGCAAAGTTACCGCCGCCAATTGCCGATCGAAATTTTAACGCATGCGCTTTCGATTGTCTTCTTTCGACCCACGTTCGATACAATTAGCTGCAAACCCACATTTTGGGATAACATTTTATTCGTTCGAGCTGACAATTTTCGGACAAATTAATTACAATTTATTCGATGAAGATTTTTATTTATTTGCGTTCGATTATCGCAGGTAAAAGGGCAGATATATGGGTGATCAAGGGCAATAAGTACGAAGGGCGGAAGGGCAGTTTGTGTGTTGGACGACGGGGCGAGAAGGGTCGCGCGGCCCAGTAGGGCACTCTCCAAGCAAGCTGGCTGCACCCTTCGGGCAATTCGATGATCGGCGCCACGCCTATCTCGAACGTTGCCCACACCGTCGGCCATATTTTATCGAAACGTTCGTAGACGAAGATAATGAAAACATTATGGAAAAAGGAAAACGGACAAACAGAGAGACAGACAGAGTAAAAGAGCGAAAGAGAGAGAGAGAGAAAGAGAGAGAGAGAGAGAGAGAGAGAGAGAGAGAGAGAGAGAGAGAGAGATAGACTTTAACGTGAACCGATCGATCGGACCTCGTAATTAACAACCGGCCTCAGAATCGCGAGGGCGCTGGTCAAACGTGGGATGGCGCAGCGATCGATCGCACACATAACCTTTTTCCCAATCATGGCCGCCGCCAATGACAAACTTGGTTTTTCCATGCAAATCATCGACGCGCCAATATCGCGTCGGGAAAATGAATGATAATGAAAAATTAGGTGATCATGATTTACGGATTTCACGTCGAGTCGTGTTCACACGTTCTAATCGAACGAAACGACCCTTTTGAATCGATTATCTGCGATGTCTCATTGGGAGCTCATAAATCGTTCGTCGCCATATTGGATGTAATTATTCGTGATATGCGTTGTGCGTACGTGATTTCAGCGACTCTCAAAGTTTGCAGAGGAGTTGTGAAAATGCATGAAAATTTTATTTCACGTCGAATTTAATTTTCGGTTTGATTCGTTGGTTCGGTCCGAAATGTTATAATAATTTTCATATTAATATGGATTTTTCATATTCATTTTGTTCACATTTTATTTCATTTTATATATTTCATTTGATATCGAATTAAATTTTTGGTTCGGTTGGTTCGTTGATTGGTCGGTTTAGTTAGAAATATCATGATAATTGTCGTAACATTTCTTGTTTTCTTTCGTTTTTTTTTGTTTTTTTTTTTTGCAGTACATGTCTACTTCTTCTTTTCAGTTAAGCCTCGGAATGGAAACCCAATATTCATCTGCATGTAAATGCAATCCAACTCACTCAACTCAAAGAACAATTTTGCAATCGAAATAACCAAGACTAATTGTGGGAATAATTCGATCAGAATATTGAAAAAATGTACAAACAATGAAATTGCATAAAAAATGGATCGTAGATTCCAATTCAACATGAGTTAACATGCATTGGCCAATAAAACATGGCAAATGGACCCTTCTCGAAAGTAATTCGATCCCAAAAGTCATCGTCGACGAACGATCGTTTACTTTTTTCAACGATCAAAATTCAAATCGAACATGCAAATTTTCAATGCATCACGACCGAACGATTGCAATGTGCAAAAACTTCATCCCAATACGAAACAAAATAAAATGAAATTTAAAAAAAAAGACGAACCGTCGAAACACAGCTCTCATCAACAAATCACAAAATTTGAAAGTCACAATCTTCGTACACACTATCCTAAGTTAGACCTAACTCAATAACCAAATCAACCACGAGGCTCCCTCACAAACGTCATTGCCCCTTCGACGTGCATCACAAATACCCCAACCATTCCTAAAACTCGTTCAATTTCGATCGGACAAGTAATAATCAACTGACACTTGACTCAAAAGCAGTCGCAATATATTCCCCAACGGAGAAGCTTAATTAAAGTCTCGACACACGATCCAGTCTCGAAGTCGTGAATACATATATATATTTTTTTTCAATAAAAAAATAAAATAAAAATAAATTTAATAAAAAATAAATGAAAAAAAAAATGCCGTAACTATATCTATATTGTGGTTGGGTTATACGAGCAGAGGAATCGGCCAATAATAAACGAGCTGCACTCCACCAGGCAGTTCCGATGCATCGAGTGAGTAGGGAGGGGGGGGGAGGGGATCCTCTCGGACGGGACTGAGAAAGTGTCCTGGCACGAGAGGACACGAAGCTGTGAGAGGCGAGAGGGGACGATTTTCCTGGAAGCAGTTCGCTTGTCAAGACAGATAATTTTCGTTGGACCGCAGGGAGGGCTCGCGCGTCTCGAAAAAAACCACACAACCACCACCACCACGACCTCCGTCAACCGTACCACCACCACAACCACCACCTTCGCCACCTTGCGTCGCACCACCTTCTCGCAAACTCTTTTTCTCGCGCTCGTCCACAAACCGCGCATCTTCCGTCTCTCTCGACATCTTTCTCCTCTCTCGCGTCGCGCACCCTCGCGGGAATTGCATTCCAGGACCCTCGCCTAATGGACGTTCGAACGCGAGTGTGAGTGCGGACCGGGGCACCGCGCCAGTACTTACCGCCAGTCCCCGGAGAAATAAAGAAAGAAATAGGGCGGTTTGGCACAGTCATTGGCCGCTTAACGGACGGCCGGGGTTACGGTTATTGGCCACCGCGTATTATCGTCTTTTAGGGTCCTGGATGGTCAGAATAAAAGTAACCCTTTTAAAATCACTCGTACGTCAGTCCGTCTGTCCGTCTGGCCGACTGTCACAGCTGATTTTTTTTTTAAATCATGCGACGTGGAAATTTGAAAATCCGCATGGTAATATATCTCATTAATCCATATGTATATATTATGGAAAACATAAAACTTGAAAATATTCATATGAGACTTGAAGATGAAATACAACTTGAAATTTACCGAAAAACTAGACCCAGGTCTTATAGATTTCTGTGAATTAATTTTAGCAAACGTATCTGTCCGACCTTACCTTGGAAACGCTTATTTCATACAGGTGAGGCTGTGGACTGAAATCGGTCATTTTGCGCCCGCTTAGCAGGCATGAAATGACGCGATTTCGAGGGAGGTCGGATAAAAACTTGAGTTTTTTCTTACTTGCGGTCGTCTGGAAACAGCCAAGTCGTGCAAAAAATAATGAATAAGGAATTAGCCCCCAGCACGAGGATATCTCGTCTGTCTTTTTTTAATTTTTCTATTTCATATCCGTTTTATAAAAAAGAGAAAAGTAGGTTGGAAAAAGTAATGTGAACAAAAATATAACACGGAACTCTTTGCACGCGAGTCGAACTTTTACTTGACAAACTTTTTTTTTTTTGCATGAATCCATTGGTGTCCGATGACCGTTGGGTTGCCAACCACTGTACCACTTATCTCGCGTGACGTCGGAAGATGGTGAATTTGAGGGAAAAATAGAACCGGAGGAGTCGACGTACTCACCGTCCCGCGACTGCTGCCTCGTTAATATATCACGGACGTTTATTGGCCGCATCGTTTTTATGCAGGTTCAAACATACCCAACCGATAAGCAAAGCATTTTTTTCATACTTCCAAGTTTACGGTGAAAAAAAAATCATACCTCTCGGTCTTATACGCACGTTCGTGCTTCAGATTTATGCGACTGCATGATGATTTTTTTTTTTTCATTAATCACGATTATTCGTTTTGCAACCAGTTAGTACGCTATTTTGTCTTTGACGATGCATTCTCAACATCGCTTGGGTCATACGTGATTTGGTTCGTGGTATCTCGATGTCGGTAATTATATACGTAAAAGCTCGTAGCTACTGGTAAACAATTTTTTATTTCATTATCAACGTTAGGGCGATCTTAAATAATGTTATTGTGGAAATGATGAATTTTTGATAAGAATTATTATTTAATATAAATGTACGTAATGATCGTGATTATACGATTTGTGATTAGCTCATGAGTTGAGGAGGAATCAGTGTATCTGCGTATCAATTCCTGATACAGTGTCAATTTTTTACACATTTTTTTGGCGCAAGTTTTAAATAATTAAGGAATTGGAAAAATATGTTTTTTTCCTATTTATTTTTTATTTTTTATCCATAAAAATGGTCGAAAATTCGAGGACATCTCATGCACGGTGAAAATCGTTGCATCAGGATCAAAACTATTTCTCCAGTAAGAAAATGTACTAAAAACGAATTGTGGGATAAAATATTTCGGAGAGTTTAAACATTTCCAGTCCAAATCTGATTGATCCAACTAAAGTCAAATTATAACCAATCGTTTTAGCTGTTTGGAAAATCGATGGCAGGAAAAGCCCTCAAAAAGAGAAGCATGGAAAAGCACTGGAAAAGTTTACAAAATGGACGATCGAGCGACAATGAACATTCGAAAAGATCGTATAAAGACGACTATCATATACACATGACATTCGATGTGATTTCGTGATTTTGAGCAAATCGTTGTAAACAAATGCAACATCGTGGGCCACGTCGGACCCGAAGGTGGTCCCCGCGTACTCGAGATCGTATCGTCGTGATAATTGGTAGCCGAGATCGTGTCCGGATTGTGTACAAATCTCTATGGGGTTATTTCACAATGAAGAAACAGCTCCATTACAAGAAACGACGCATCCTCCATTTTCGAAGACTGTTTTTTTTTCTTCTTCTATGTTTTTTTTTTTTTTTTTTTCGGGCCTCGAAGATGTTGGAGAACACGATGGGTCGAGGGACACCGATATTCCACGGAATTTCTCGAACGTCCGACCCAAAACTAATGCAGAAGTGCTGACTTTCGACGTGTGTCTCTAGGCTAGACGTCGATAGACCGAGCCGAGACGTGCGCCAACCATCTTGACCATTTTTTTTTTTTTCAACGATGGGTCATCGCAATATACGTTTCTCAACAGCTTCAACCGTGAATGAGCTTTCAAAACGATTTCTCAATGAGATACGTTTACCCGGGACCTAGCTTCGGTATTTCACGGCCCATTTGGCGCATCCCCCGCCCCCCTCCTTCCCCTCACTTGCCCCAAAACAGTGACACAGGATATCCGGAAGCCACGGAGCCACGAAAACGTTTACCTGAAATTCTTTTACGCACGTTTTACGCCCGTGGATTTCTCGTTTGCTCATTCATATTTTTTGTAAATGTTCTTTGGGGTTTTTTGTTTCGTTTCAGATTTATTATATTTTTTAAATTAATTGTTCATTTTTTAATTTATTTTTGTATTTGTTTTATTTTTTTGTTTGACTGTTTGTGGAAGAATGGACTGTGTCACCATGGTCCATTGTAATATTATAAATATAAGAAATATGAGATATATAAATCGTCGAGTATTTTCTCGATTCTGCGGTAAATTGTTATTTTCGTGCAGCTACGATTGAATATTATTGGTAAATTTTTATTTATTTTTATGTTTCAAACATATTTTTGTAATTCAACAGATTTTTAAAAATTTCATCTTGGTTAACCAATTTGTATTTTTCTCACCGACGAACGATGGATCGTAGGCAATATTTTATTGTCCATCGATTTTATTTATCACCCAATTTTTCATTCTCATTATTTTCGGACAATCACGAAGCTTTTGGGTTCAAACATTCCTCATCTCGCGGTTGTAGGAAAAAATTCGCCAATGAGTGAATAAAGTTCACCGTAGAACGACCGGCCATTTTGAAAACACGGCCGTCGACACTTTAATTCAACGCCGGGACCGAGAAAAATCCCATTACAAAAATGATTAAAAAATGTTATTAAATACGTGAGTCACTTGTGAAAACCAAAAAAAATGTCTCGTATACGTCCCAATATGTCTTCTATCCCGCCCCTTTCACTGTCACCCCTGCGCTACAAAAATTGAACGAAATTCTTCGTCTTCTCACTATTATCCCACATTGTGCAATATTTCAAGTTTCTTAACGATAACTTCAATCTCCTGTTAACAAAATTGTCACTCAGAACACTCCATAGACTCCATGGACCTCGCATTATATATATATATATACATATATACACACATATATATATAAGTCCCAAACGAAAAATATGCTTGCCACTTCCCTCCCCCCCGTCATCCATGCCCACGGAAAACCACTCACTTTTTACGGCATTACCTACATAACCTATAAAGCTCTTTTCAGGGCCATCGGATATCGGTCTACGTAAAGTCGTTAAAACGATACAAAACTGACGTGGACACGACCCCAAAAAAATCGTCCGTGCGACAGCCAAGGATAAACCGAACGAACGTGAAACTCAGTCACGTTGGTGGGGGGGTGGACCCCCCCGAAGAAGCAACTGGAGCTTCCGGCTTTTCGCCCAGATGATTATCTGTAGAATTTTTCCGAGGTATGCCAGCCCTATCGAGTGAAAACGATATATACCTGAACGTGCATAGCAGACCCCTCCATTCGCCTAGTTTCCGGACTGGCCGGTGTGGCGCCCCCCCCCCCTTGCCCCCCAGTGAAAATATGCGCGTGCGCGGATGAGGACCGGAGGGTTGATACCTTTTCCCTGTCGTACCCTCGCCGAAGTGACCATCGCGTCTCTCTTTCACGCAACAAGCACGAAATGGTTTTGTATATATATATTTTTTTTTTGTTGTTGTTTCTTCCTAATTTTTTTTTTAGTTATTTTCTTGGCAGATGACGCGGCGATCGACGAGTTGTCTAGGTTCGGAGGTATGTCGTCCACCCTACGGTCAACCCCCTCGGCAGCTCATTTGCCGAGCTCGAGAGTTACCCCGGAGGAAGGGAGGGGGGTGGGGGGAGATGAGGCGAACGAGAAATTGTGAGTGAGTATGTCCAGCGGCAAACATCGCCATCGGCAGCGGCGGCGAGTCCATTAGCGCGTTAGCGAACCGGACGGGTTTCACGTTCGGAAATAGACTGAGTTACGAGCCTATTTTAGTGAGCCTGTACCATCTACACCCTTCCCCCGACCCCCGCACCGCGCGCTCCACTCACAAGCGTTCTCATCGACGGTTAATTTTTATTTCTCGCGAACGCCCGGTTTTTTCGGTTACGAGTTTTTTTTGTAATTTTTTTATTACGATTTTTTTATTATTTTTATTTAGGAAAGTTGGGTCGTGCGTTGATATTTTTTTTCGTGGTTGGTGAAATACAGCCGCGACCATTGTGGGACCCATCGGGCCATCGTCTGGGCGCAGCCAGACGGTCGGGCGGTAGGGGCAATAAAAAGTAATTTTTCGCAGTTTGGGAAAATGTATGTTTGTCATTGTTTGGCGAATTTTTTTGTCTAATGGGATTTGGTTGAATATTCATTGACTTTATTTTTGGATCATTGGATTTTAGTTTATGTTTTGATTGAATGCTTGGAGTACGTACTTATTTGGAAATAATGTAATGGAAGTAGTAAAAGACATATATTAATCAAATATTACTTTGTTTTGTTTTTTTTCGTGGTATTTCAGTTTTCTGTAATATTGCGATATGTGATGTCTGCAATATTCGGCCGAAAGGCCTTCGGCCAAAATCATTCAGCTTGGGCTTGCTTCATGTTGGTGGATGATTTTATGATGGACTATGATGAAGATTGTTGGTGGACTTATTTCATGAACAGTTTAGTCTATAAACACCATTATCAACTTGTTTTCCATTGTAGTTTTCCATGATTGGCCACTTCTAGCGGGCGTAATTATTTATATTGTAAATATGAACATTTCGAAAATTGCAAGTAAT
This sequence comes from Diplazon laetatorius, assembly GCA_963662125.1. Lineage (NCBI taxonomy): Eukaryota > Metazoa > Arthropoda > Insecta > Hymenoptera > Ichneumonidae > Diplazon > Diplazon laetatorius. The sequence goes on from OY759156.1 coordinate 6,041,747, forward strand.
GCAATACGTAATTGAATATATTGCATTAACTTCTAATTTCCGAAATGTTCATATTTACCTGAAAAATAAATTTCAATTGGTGAAGAATGAGAATATTGTGTATCTAGGGTGGAAAGTAGGCCAACAGCTTTGCGCCAGTGATATACACGATCATTTTTGTCCGATCACCCTGAAAAACGCTGATTTCATGCATGCGAAGCGTAGCAACAGTCAAAAAAAGACGTTTTTTCGAAGGGGGTCGAACGAAAAATTGTTTTTACGTCCTAATTAAACACCAAATCGAACAAATGATCTCAGAATCTCCCAAAACATTATGATTTGGCTCAATTTTCGCCATCTGTTTTCTTATAATATATAATTCAAATGTAAGAGTCGCCAAAACGATCGTACGCCTTTTTTTGACACGCCCTAACACAGAATTGTGATTACCACGAGTAATTTTCTCACTAGATAAGTTCTGGAATAATTTATACAGTTTTTTTTCTTCTCTTTCTTTCAACAGATAATCGTGGCATCGAGATCGAGGCCATAATGTGGCTAAATAAATATTATCTCAATGAAATAATTCAATAATACGTTTCAACCCGTTAATTGGGCATCTCTGAACTGGTGTACGCGTAGCGATAGCGAGAAATCTCGAAAATAAGTCCAGTTTGTTCGTGAACTCGCGCAGATTGTTCATTACTCCGTTACACACGACGGTTTTGGCGCACTCGTGTAGCTTCTAACACGTAAGCCAGTTTAAAATCGGTTCATAGTTTATGCCGAGTCGAAGATATAGTCCGATGTCGGTCAAATCGTGTAAAACGAGTTATACAGAGGTTCGATATCTTTCGACGGTTGCTGGGTACTCGCGAATCCCCATCGTCCTATCCGCGTTTGCTCATTGGAAAAATGCGTATGTGTGCAATAACAACTATCATCGGACACGAGCATACATTTTACATTTTCACTGGCCAAAACTTTTTTTTCTTTATTCTTTGGAATGGAAATGTGTGCGATCGTGATTTTAAAAATATTACGCACAATCTTTCGGCTGCAATTTCTCACCTCCGAGTACGACGACACAGAAACTATGTGCTATCTCACTGTTAAGGGGTCGTGACAAGGTTTGATGTTCAAACTAGAATTTTTCTTAACATTCTTGTTAATCTGAGGTTTGAAATATTGATAATAATTACAGTTGAACACTTGGAAAAAAAGGGCGCGTTTATCATAAAACTACATTTGGCAAGTCTGACACGGCTGCACAGATGGAAGTGACAACTCGTGACACTCTCAACACTCCTCACTGATTCCGCAGAAAGATTATAGACATTTGGGAGTAACCAGGAGGAACGGAGGTTCAGAAATTTTCACTCAGGTTGCTGCATTATTCTCAAATTTTAATGAAACTGAATGGAATTTTTATGACAAATATAAAATTAAAAATATAAAATATAAAATATAAAATATAAAATATAAAATATAAAATATAAAATATAAAATATAAACATTATAGTTGCGGAGTAAAAAGTGAATCTATAAATAATGTTTATTTTGAAATCGACCACGATGTCATGCCACCTTAACGAACGCACGCACACGCACGTACTTGAAATCACGACATTTTGGATTTTTTCCACGCGCATCTATTTATTTATTCATTCAAAAACTGGTCGAGCTACCGTGGTTCGAGAAATGCGTTCCCTGTGATTTCCAATCGTTGCGAACGATGAAAAACCGATATCACGGGAGATTCGCGAGAGTACGCCGGGCACGAAAGCGGTTTCGCGGATTATCGTATTGACCTCATCCAATCAACGAGCAATTAACGCGGGTGCGATTAATCGTCAATAGCGGAATTGTATTCGTACCGTGGGTCTTACAGATACCACAATTATGATACCGAAGATGAACATTTTGGTGGTGAATCCGATACGCATCCAGGGGCAAAATGGACCAACTGAGAAAAAAACAACAAAAAAAAACAAAACGAATCGGCATTCAAATGACTACAGAACTATTGAACAAACGACTAATCACAAAAAAAAAAAAAAGTTTTCACCGACTAATGAAAGTGAATTTTTTTTTACCATTTATTTTTTATCAGATATCGTTAGTTCTGCTCGCTAGATAAATTCTAAGTAAGTTAAGATTATTGTAAAACCTCTTTTTACAATCGTATTTTATTTTTGCAAAGGAAATACAACGAAAACAGATACGTCAAGCGTTCTAATGGTAATCCCAAAAATATAGAATCAAAAGCCCTTTCTTACGACTCAGAGCGTAAAAACGAATTGACGAAGCAAGGAGAATTAATAATAAATCAAATGTGCTATTCAATAACATCGATAATGTAATTATGTAGCGACATACTTCAGATTAGTATATATTATTATTATTATTATTATTATTATTATTATTATTATTATTATTATTATTATTATTATTATTATTATTATTATTATTATTATTATTATTATTATTAATATTATTATTTTTCATAGTAATTATTATCATTAATAGTATATAGGAGAGCGCCCGGGTCTGAAAGGTGCAGGGGGGGCAAAACGGACATAACATACATCTTCAACATCACCAAGTCCGCCATAGCTCCAAGAATTATCACATCCTCAACAAACCCAAAACCTCCAAAATGCATCACATTCCGCAATGAATCTACTTAATTGCAATACAAAATCCAAAAATCATCATCCATAGCTTCCAACATCCAAACCCACACCCAACAATCCGTCCTTCCATTTCTCCCATCACGTCTATCAATCTGCAATAATTCAAAAAAACTTTCATTCGTCCGGTACAAAAACATTTCGAAGAATATCTCAAAATGCACAAAACCAAAAAAAAAAAACGCAAAAAAATATCTACAGGATACGAAGACGCACATTCAGGAGACACACACAAGACACACTCCCATCCACACTCCCACCCACCCACACACAAACACACATATCCATTTGTTTGCCACACAAGAGACCATAAAAACCGTTACGAGCCATTGAATTATAGCGACTTCTCTGACATCCCGGACCATTACACGTTATAACTTAAAAAACCGCCTAATATATATCGCGACCCATGTTTTAGAGCTCGGTGCAACTCGTGATCCTCGGCATCGGTGCTTCGTCGCCATTCCCCTCTATTTTAATCTCCTACCCGGTTACCACATTATACATACATATATGTCTACATATATACACATTCACCCACACACACACGCACATATGCACACATATATATACGTATATCCACTCGGGACGAGATATCCGAGTGAAGTACGACCCATGGTTATTTTTTTTCGTTATCCATGGTCGATCTCGTCGGACATTATAGCCGCCCGGGGGGTGGGGGGGGGGTGGTTGGCGGAGTTGCTGGAGAGAGGGAACGTCGTTTCGTGGGGTAAGTGATTCTATGAAAATTGGAAGAGGGCGGTTTGTGTCCGGCCCTTGGTCCTTCGCTCGAAAAACCACGGCCCCATCGACCATGGCAGAACGAACCCATCACAAGTAAAAACCACGCATGCCCGACTCCCTAACCCACACACACACACACACACAGTCGGTCCACTCGTACGTGTTTCATTGTCCAACGAAGAGACAACGCCCGAGCGAGTAAGCGAGAACGATGAAAATTAAACGAAGAAACTCCGAACGGTTTAGCGTGGGCGTCGGTAGCTCCGCCTTTCGCGATAACCGCGAACCCCGACTTTGGGTCACGCCCGTTTCACGAGTTTTATCCGTGAGACTTTCGACGAATCCACCGTCGGCCGAGCTTCACGCTCGGTTTCACTCACACAATCGTGGGTTGAGAATATATACTCACTATTGTACATACATATATATATTTTATATATGTATGTATATTGTGAAAAAACCTGAAACGCTGTCCAACACTTTGACAAAAGTGGGATACACGGATCTGTTGGAGCGAGTGAGTCCCCGGACGCCTGGTTTACCCCCACCGAGGATCGAAAAATCTGGGACCGCGGTGTGGGACCGCGGTTTTCGCCCCCACCCACCGCCCAGCCGCGGGGCCCGGGCGATCACACCCACCGATCGTCGCGCCACCCAACGGTGAAGATTCGAACACAACGAAGGAACCCAACCAGCGCGGAAAGGTGACTCCGGCCCGGGACAGTTCGAAAGACGCAGTCAACCGCTGCACCACGTTACGTTACGTTCGACCGGAACACTCAAACGTCTTCGAGAAAAACATAAAAACAACAAAAAAAGGTTTTCTTCGAAAACTTTGTGTGATCGCGAAATTGTTTGTTTATTTTATTATTATTTTATTTGTCATCAACGTTTCAGTTTTTTATTTTTTTCTTGGTTGAGAGTTGAGGGAGGATTGATTGCGTTATTTTGAGGAGATTTGTCTGGTCGCTGTGTTTGTCTCTGTCTCTGTCGCTCGCGGTACCGGAAACTCTTTTTGAGACACTTTCAAGAAGTTTGACAGAGCAAACGGATCTCGAGGTCTCGCTGGCATTGAAATCACTCGGTCGTTGGATTTTTGAATTTTTTACGGGAGAAGAGGAAATTATTTTTTTGCGTTTTTTTTTTTTTTTCGTTGTTGAATTGATTTTGTGCGGTTTTCGATGGACAAACGAATGACGAAGGTGGTGTTCGAGGTTTCGCGATTTGCGAATCGTGGTGATTGAAGTTTTTATCGTCGGGTGGAGGAGAGGATACTGCGATTGTGTTGCGACGATCGACGGATCGAGACTCGAACGAAATTATTCAAAACTTTTGCGATTTTGTGATTTTGTCGTTTGTTTCGTTTAGTTTGTTTTTTTTTCTTCGTCGAATTATTATTTTGGAAGAGGATCAGAGTGTTTGTGTTGAATAAAAAATGTTCCGATAGACCTGAGCTGGGAAATAAATTTGTGCTCGAATTTATTCGTCGAATGGGTGATGAAGATTCGTGAAATTCTCTTTGTAGAATAATTTTTTTCCTTTCGGAGATTCGTCTGAAAATTTTACGAGTTTTTCGAGGATTCGCGTGCGTTTTTGTTTTCTTTTCTCAAATCGGTGCAGCGACTCCGGAAATTTTGATCGATTTGAAGGACACACGTGGGAACGTCACATCCGGTTCTTCGTGTGATTCGTGCGCGATTGATTTGTTCGAATAAAAATACGTTCGCATTTTTTAACGATATATAACGGCCGGCGGCTCATCGTTGGACGATTGGTTTGAACACTTTTGCGGATCCTCGAGGCAACATCGACGAAGTTTTTTGTTCGCTCCAAAGGGAAAACGCAAAATAGAAAGAAGAAACAAAAAATAAAAGGAACCGAAAATTCGTCACGAACTGGTTAACAACAATCATCGACTAATTAAACGTGAGTCATGGCTTTTGTCTCAACTTGTGTGTGTGTGTGGGTGTGGGTGTGAAATGTGTCAATGTGTCAGAAACGAAGTATCTGAACACATAAAAATATTTTTTAACCAAAAGAAAATTACGAATGACAAAATGGAGATGTAAGAGAGTACATACAATTAGAAAAAGACAGTGAGAAGTTTAGGAGCAACGGAAAACAAAACGAAAAAGAAAATTAAAATTTGATCTATGTTTTTTATTGGTCTGGGTAATTCGAGTAATTTTCTTTTTCTTTGTTTTCGTTTTTTTGTGTGCAAGGAATAACGAATTAGGCATGATGTTGCCAATCTGTTATGCAGGCTTTTTTTCGATCCAAAAACGTGCCATGATCTTAATTACTCAATTTTTCAATCCCCCTTAAAAGAACAGAATCTTTGGTGTTTTTCTTAAATAATTTAAATAAAATAATGTTCGTCGAACGATTGCTCGAAGCATTTGAGGTAAAATAAAATTTGATAGATACAAAGTTTGACAGGAAAACGGGAAGATTGGTTTGATGAATCAAACGCACTATAATTTAATCCACTATTTAATACCTAAGCAATTCCAGAGCCATAGAAGTTGTGGTCAGGAATGGGCATCCATTCAATGAAAATGTATTTGAAATACTTTTCTCTGTATATACTGTATAGTATAGACTATATATACATGCCCAGTCCGTCAATAGTTTATCCAATATAAACTGTAGATATTTTTTTACTTGAGAATCTATGATCCTCCAGTCATAAAAAATATTTCAAGTTCACTTTTGACTGTTCGGAAAAATCGTCTGTGGTGTTGGTTACGTTTATTTTATTTTATTTTTTCGTGTTGTGATCTTTTTGTTGTGAATTTTTGGAATCGACCGAGTGTCGTGAAATCTTTTTCCGAGCCGGTGACGTAGCGATATCAACAACCCATCGTTCCACGATGTTCACATACGGGCTTCCTGTACGCGTTGCTTCCACACAATAATCGTGACTATATGACGCTAGTTGAACGACAATGAGAGATAACGAAAGCTATTATCTTAGCGTTAATTACCGATAACCGCATAGGGGTGATTTCCTTGCTGAAGAAATCGTCTTTATCTGTATCTCTCTCTCTCTTTCTCTCTCTCTCTCTCTCTCTCTCTCTCTCTCTCTCTCTCTCTCGCACTCGGTATACGCTATCTCTTGGTAACGCCCTTATCCCGCAGTCTAGCGAAACTTTGTTTCTTTTTTTCCCATTGTGACATTTGTTCACGTAATAATTATTTTCAGATATGGTATATTATTTTTCGTTCGATTAAATAAAAAGCAGTACGGTAAGTTATCTTCCGATAATAATTTCCACGAAAAATAGAAAAACAAAAAAACCGAGATCTCAACAGTTTCACGATTTTACCCGAAAGTCAGCAATCAAAATTGCAATAAAAAAATAAATTCATACAGGAGCTTAGAATGATCTTCGATAAATATAATGTCAAATACGTTGAATATTTTTCCATCGACTTGACTTTCTTCATTGCTTCCGACCTGCAATACAATGAAACATAATATTATGTGTTTCTAGAATTTAAAAAATTATTATTAATAATCGAATCGATTTAGAAAATAATATTAAATTGAGTTATTAATCAAACGCTCGGTTAAGTATCATATCGGTAAAACTGTCGAAAAATTATATCGATCCGGGGTATATTATGTACTTCGAATCATGAGAAAAGTCTCGCAAACGATATTATTACACTGAAATAATATCGATGTAGCATGCGCGTCTACTAAATCCAATCGACCAATATTTTTCAATGATTTAGATATATATAATATAATTTATCGTTTAACACGCTTGTGGCAAAACGTGGTGTTGCAATTGTCGACGATTGCAATTGCCGCAATAGGTTCAGCGGGGGGTGGGGGGGTTCGGACCACTTGCTTGCGATTCGCAGGCGTTAAAACGAATATAGCGCGAGAGACTTTTTGCTCTCTAAGATGACGGGAAAGCCGGCCTCGTGGGTGCCACACTGCTGTTGGCGAAGGGATTTCTTTCTCTTTACATATTAAAATCCAAACGCACATGCACACATATGTACATATGTAAATATATATATTTTTTTATTAAAATTTTTACAAAATAGATCGCACGAACTAAGTCGATAAATCACGAACGACGTGTTGTGTTAAGCTCGCCCCGGGTTGTCGTCGTCGTGGTCGTCGTTGAGGCCAGAAAACGTGGGGTCGTATTGCCCACTATCTCATACCCACAGAATATCCACTCGAATACATTTTCATCGAAAAATAAATAAATAAATAAATAAACTCCACCATTTCGAAATTGCGAACACGCGAAAAAATTCCTAAATGTTGCAAGAGAATAGAATATACAACGATAGAATGTATGTAATTCATCACTTCGAAATATAATTTTTTTCCCAGCACTCCTTGATCACCAATCTTGATGAGAAGATTGATGAAATTCAAATCCAAATCAACGATGATCATTTTCGTAATTCGCACATCAGGGATCACGAATATGAGATGATCTAGGATTTCTATAGACAGCTTGTCTAAATCAAAAACAACCACCCCCCCCCCTTCCCCGGCCTCTAGCTAACCAAGCAGCCATTTTGCACTCTCCGATAGGTTCCTCTCACCCACGCCACGCGTGGGATTCCCCAGAAGATGCATATACACCCATGGACGATAATATATATGTATATACCACATATGCCCACATAAAAACATTCGTACGTCACACCGGCCATACGTTTAATCGCATTGTTCTCCAACTTGTCCACGCAACCAATGCACAAAAAGAGAAAAAAAAGTGCAAAAAAAAAAAATCCAAAGACTGGAACTTGGCATCGAGGCTCTTGTTATGGATTTTATATACATATATATATGCTTTAGGACCGAGAATCTCAAGTGCTCTATCCACAACCTTCCTCGTTCATCTCCTCCCTCTTCTTCCTCCACTTCCTCTTTGCCGGACCCTACGCCCTAGCGTGCACGAGAAATATGCCCGACAAATTATAGCGCACCTTCGCTTTGTGTGTACACATATATATATATATATATATATATGGATCTGTAGCGTCGGTTGTTTTACCGGGTCGACGCGTAGATAGGTGCGTAGGTACGACATTATCGGACGCTCATAAAGCAAAGCCACTAGCCATATATATACACACACACACACCGAGAGAGAGAGACATATATATATGTGTATGAAGAAGCTAAAGAAATGGGCCGCGTCCAGCAGCAACGCGACCAGGGCCAACCGGACGGCATAAGCGAGTCGCGGGCGTCGTCGAAGAGGCCGCAACTCTCTTACGCCACGAAACAATGTTATCCGTATCGTGTGCTTTTTTCCTCGCTCGCTTTCGGTATCGCCTTATCGTAGTCCCCCGACGAGCGATGTTCCAACGTTTCGTAGTTTCGTTTCCTCCCCCACCGGAGTTTGCGTATCCACTTGCTTTTTTATATTTTTTTTTGTTCCTCATCCCCATCCACCCTGACCCTTCTACTCCTCGCTCGCTCTTTTTGAGTAGCGAAATTTGTTTTTTTTTATGATATCAATATCCCGTAATCGCATTACGAACTCCGGTTTTAAATTCGAGTGAATCTTGAACTATCTAATGACATCGCACTTCATGATTCTGAAATACACGATGTAGGGTTCTTTTAGGATTTTGATCGGGGACTTTTGGCATGACCTTTGCTGGGTGATTTGACTTGTGATTATTGTTGATGCTTTTGTTCGCACTTTGCGCTGGATTATTGTTCACTCGGGTGTGGAGTGGAAGCAATTAGTTTTGAATGAAAATCTGCTTGGGCGGATTTCGCAATTTTCTATTTTGTTTATTTTGTATTCCGTGTTTTCTTGTTTTTTTCAATGTTTCGATTATTTCTTGCGACGATTCAACGGGTTACACACTCTTGAAATTTGTAGGGTTGTGTCAACGTTACTTGATAGGTTTTCACGTTAATTGGAAAATTTTGTCTTTACCAGTAAATATGGTTAAAAAGAAAACTCCCCAAAACATTGGATGGCGTTCCCCGACGCACTTAGTCTCGGGGCAGTCGAGCGAGTCACGGAACTATACCTATATGCATACACGATCTGAATTTCGGTCGTTCTGAACATTGATCGTTCTAAATTTTCCAGTCGTGACGGTTGACAGTCACTTTGGTAGCCTTTTCAGAGCGTTCAAAACCTTCTTCAACCTTCTTCATTCAACAAAACCTCGAAAATTGGAATTAGAATAAAAAAGATAGAATAAAAAAAATGAAATTAAAACAAATTTGCAAGATAAAGATGAAAGGTGAAAAAAATTTCCAACGTCACATAGCTTTCTATGAGGAAGCTAAATGAAAAATAAAATAAAATAGAATAAAAATTTGAAAAAAAGAGAGTGAAAATAAAATAAAGATTTGAAAAGAAAAAAAAACCAACTCCAGTTCTTTGAAATCAAAGTTGGCGGGATTTTCAGGGGAATGAATTTCAGCGACGACGCTACAGCCGGAAGTCGTGCGCGAGCAATCACGTTTGCGGAGCATGTACGCGAAGAGCAGTCGGCGTGGCGGCCAGAGATAGCGTATCGTGGTGCCGATAGTAAGTAGTACCTACTGGTCTTGTCCGTCGCTCACAAAATTCAACGCCTCTCTTACACTCACACTTCTCTATCGCTCTATCTCTGTCTCTCTCTCGATCTCTCTTTCTCTCTCTCTATCACGTATAATCGTGCAACACTCGGCTGAAATTCAATTTAAAGAAAATCATTTACATTTTCAAATAATGATACACATTTAACATTTCGTTGAATTTCTTGTTCCATCATCCCAACGAAATTATTCTTGTTAGAAAAAATGAATCAATCGATAAATTATGATTTATAGATTATTCCAGACGATAATTTATTATTATTATTTTCATCGACATTATTATTATTATTATACGATATAATTAGAGAGTAATTCCGAACACACAGGAAATTATTAATTAAAAATCTATAATTTATTTCGTACCGACAATTATACAATTCAGAATTTTCTAATGTTATCGAATTTATTATAAAAATTGAAAATTGAATTATTATTGAAATTAAAATAGAGAATTAAAATTAAATTAGAGAATAACTCCGAACACACAGGAAATGATAAATTAAAAATCTATAATTTATTTCGTACAATTATCCAATTTAGAATTTTTCAATATCATCGAATTTATTATAAAAATTGAAAATCGAATTATCATCAAAATCGAAATAGACATCGGAGCCAAGATGATTATTCGCGTTGTCGCTTTTTTTTAAATATCAATAATCATAATAGTCGATGGTAATTTTTCATTTTCGTCCAATTCGCAGAATTTTTGCAACTATTGAATTGTTAATATTTCGAGCCCAGTTGTCTTCAGTTTTTTATTTTTTATTTTTTTTTATCTTAAAACACATTGCTAGAGAGAGGGGAGAGAGAGAGAGAAAGAGCAACGGAAAGAGTTTTCGATACTTTCGATTCCAACTTGGCCGACAGGAAATAGTAGGCAATAAAACGGTTAAAGACAACGACGACGTCGAGGGAGGGGGGGGGAATAAGAAAACCGAATGAATGAAGGAAGAAACGCAGGAATGAGGATGCAGCGATCCGACAAGGATGACACACACACACCCACACACACACATTCATATATTTACACATATAAATATATATATACATAACAAGATCCAAGGTGGTACGTTTTGGAAAACGTGAGGGCAAGCCGATGCGCGACCGTCGTGTCCGAGAATGTCTCTCACGAGGGAAGTAGCCGTAGCGTCGGCAAACTGTGAAAGCGAGAGCCTCGCCGGGTTTTTAGGCCTAATTAGTTGTCGCGCCCGGCGTCATGTCTTTCGGGACAGTATGCCCGGCCGGGGCGCCTAAGGCCTGAGCCTTAGTTTTCAACCCAAACGGTCATCAGCAGCGCGCGCGCGCGCGTCCGCGTTTCCCCCCCTTCCACCCCGCAAGCCCACGCAACTTTCGAACCCTTCCCACCTTCCTCGTTCCTATTTTATTTTTATTTTCATTATCATTATATTTTTTTTTGTCTTTCATTTTTCGTGTCCTTCGTCTTTTGTATTTTGCCGCTCGATCTGTCTCTCTCAGATGTGATTTTAAATTTTTTTTTTATTTCAAGGCTTCTTTGTGATTGAGTGAGAAAAATTCATCGATCAACGGTTCGTCGAACGAAAATTTTGACAATGAAGTGGGTTATCATTTTATTTTCATTTTTTTCGATTTTGCATTGTCGTCGCTGACATTTTTTATCAATCGATCAAACAATTTGCCTTCGTTTGTCGATCTGAATAATTTTCGCATGCAAAATGTCTCTGCATGACCAAAAATATATATATATATATATTATCTGCAGCGATTCAGAAACTATGTAGACCTTTATTATTTTTCCACTTAGCGCAAATGCACTCCAAGAATCGAAACCAAAAAAAAAAAAAAAACGAAAAAAAATAATAATAAAAATAAAACAAAAAAATAACCAAAACGAACGGTATGATCGAGTAAATTTAATCCAATTGCGGTTGAAGGAAACAAACTGGATAATAAAGTTTGTTCGGAATTTCTCTATTTCTCGACGAGACTTTATTTTTAGTTTTTTTTTTTATTTTTGTTCTTCGTGCAGCAGCAGCAGCAGCACGGGTAGAAAAGTTATAAGTTCTAGCTACCGGTGTGTGTCTGTGCATGCGTTGACCGCGATAAGTTGGAGGATCAGTGGCCTCTGGGGCGGTGCGCCGGACTTTTGCCAGTTGCATATAATCGTGTATATATATATATATATATATATACAGTCAAAGCAACGATACCGCGTCCGCGGTATTCAGTAGGAAACGTATCGTGGATTGCTCTCTTGATGGTTATAATACCGACCGACTGTATTATACTATATACACACACACACATATATATATCACAATATATGTATATTCATATGTACACCCATATGTACATATATATGTAACACATCTTTGGAGCTCTCGCGTTTCTGAGGTCGGATAATATTCGCGAGATCGTATCGGGCACGAGTAACGTGGGCGAGACTAGTCCGGAGAACGCGGTTTGTCTACCGATTTTCCAGTGCCTCTACATTTGTTTGTATACACATACATATATATATATATATATACGACACGAGTTAACATATCTGGTGCATCTGTACGCGAAGCGTGAAACACCTAGGTCTTCCGTGTGTATACACAAATATATATATAGATATATAGATATATGTGTATTTATTTATATATATAGTTATATAAACGCAAAAAAATGTGGAGGCTGGATGCAGCAACGACTGTATACCGATGTGGATGCGCCCACCGCACCTAAGGACTTACCGATCTCATTATTCTTCCGCGTCGCTTGCTTTGGGATCTTGCTGGCTTAATTGAAAAATGTATTTATTCGGACTTGTGTCGGTCCATTATCGACGACACCCCGGACAAATGTGGAACTCGCGAGTTTGTGGGTATGGCTGTTCGGATTTACGAAATACGAATAAATAACTGTGGTAACTGAGTGGAATAGTTTTTTTGTAATTTTTTTTTTTTTAAGTTGAGCTTGCTTTAGGTTATTTGGCGTGAAAAAGTTGTGGTATCCGGTTTTGTTAGTGTTAACGTGGATCGGTATCGTGGTTGAGGTTGTCGTAGGTTAGTGGCAATGGGAGAGAGAGAGGGAGATTGAGATTGATAGAGAGAGAGAGAGAAAGCGATAACTGAAGTAGGATGGGCGAAGTTCATTTATTCAGTTAACGAGAGAATTGACGGTTTGAAGTTGATTTGTGTGATTATTAATGAAGAGACATCAATATGATTCATTGATTAGTATGGACGATTTTATTGACCAACATATTTCACACAATCAATTATATCTTTGAAAAAAGGAATTGAATTCGATAAAACAAGATTGAAAAAAATAATAATATTAACAACTATAATAATAAAATTCTTATCGACAAGCTCTAAACGCAAACACTTGAACTAATTTAGATGCGTGTGAAAGAAAGTTTGTTTTCTTTTTTTTTTTCGTATCTACTTTCGGTTTTTTTTGTCTCTCTTGGCTGAGTTCAATAGTGAGGCCGAGGCAAGTAGTTCAAACTCGGTGGCTAGGATAGAAAAACTTTTTCGAGTGCTTCTTGGCTCTTCCTTTGATCCGATCCGTGTACAAGCTCTTTCCGGGATCTCGACGCTAGAAGTCTCGTGTTTTCCATTTTTTTTTGTCTCCACGTTTTTTTTTTCTTTTTTTTTCAATTTATATTTTTTTTCGTTGGTCCTACGAGCGTGGACGTACATCGAGCGTCTGGAGAGACAAGTTGGACGATCACTGAAGATGTGAGAGACAGTTCTTGAGTACGAACACACGAAACCCTCGAAACGCCGACAAACTGGTTTCCTCGTCTCTTCACGACTGGCGTTTGCGCGACCCGGCGGGCTGGTGCTAGGGACCACGTGAAAAATCTTCGAGTACATCGAAACTCCTATTTGCAATTGTTGAATTAGCCTTTGGGAGAATTTCGACAAGGTTTTGGCAAGGGAATTTTGATGAGTCTAATTGGCATTAGGTTTCTCAGTTTCTGAACCGGATGTAGGTTGAAAAACTGGCTGGGACCTGCGGTGATGTGTCATTGCTCGCTATCCAGCTGTTGTATAGAATATCTGTCCAGGATCTAGTCAGGATTTTATCATTTCATTAGGTCCAACGTAACTAACGATTAGCGAGCAACGGAATGATGAAGGCTGGGATGGGAAAAACTGTCTAGGTACTATTCTGAATTACTATACGTCGTCCTGTCGGCCTGGCAAGCGCCTGGCTAGCCTGGGAGTAACAAAATCATAATTAATGTCAAAGCATTCGTTTCATCCAAATTCAAAGAAACAATATATTACACAACTTTTGTCAGAGCTGATATTATTGCTATTGTTAATTTGACTCTGCGCACGCAAGACTAGTTCATCTGGTTTTTTCGTATTAACCATATCATTCCATGTAACATAATATTCAAGAAAAATTGGATAGACTTCAGATGTCATCGTTATAAATGACATCGAAAGCTGGATGAATCGTCTCTAGCTTCTACACAGATCATTTTGTACAGAATAGCTAGATAGGTCCTAGATATCTCTGTCACCTAGATGATATCTGATTATCCGGGTCCTCCACTGAATTAACCTTGATTAGGAAAGATAGCTAGACCCCAAATTAAAAAAAAAGTACCCCTCACAGATCTCCTCACAGGTCAACCCTTCCTGGCCCTTTTTAACATTAAGTAAACAAAAAACATTATAACTAAACAAATCACGACTAGTCAATCGAAAACTCTCAAGTACCTCCCAAAAGTGTAAATTCGCAATTCCAACTCGAATGACTTGAAACTAGTCAGTCCCAAGCGCATGCGCAAAAATTCTGACCCGTCATTGGGGGTTAAGTGCGCAATCGGTTGAGCGTGCGCATGCGCTTCTGACTGACTGGTTTCGAATGACGTTCATTCGGTGCGTAAATTTCGAAAGACGAAGATGGTGATGCGCGTTTGAGCGCGGTCAACGAAATCGTTGTGTCGGTCCTGGACCGTGTGTGCGACGTCTAATATGTTATTCCGGAGAAATTAATGGAGGGTCGCGTGTCGCGACAGGAAATAGCCGAACGGTGACGCGAGCTGCCATCGAACCACCTTATATCCCGGCGACAAACCTTTTTCTTCGTTTTTTCTTCTCAAATCTTTTTTTTTATTCCTTTCCTTGTTTTTTGTTTTACCAAACGATCACTCTTGACGCGTCGTCGTGTGGTCGGAAAAACCGAGACAGAACGAATGAGAAATAATTGTCGCGAGGGAGACGCGGCAACACGATCTGTAGTTCGCCGTCGAACGATCCGCGTCCCCCAAATCGGCGGTCACTCTTTTGAGGCTACACGACACACCACGACCTTGTCCGAAATAAGCATAAATTAATTTGTTGATTTTTTGTTTTAATCATCGACAACTACCGCCAGAATTAATTTACAGTTGAGAGCTCTATTTGACATCGTTTTAACAATGAGTCATGATAATTGCATTTTATTTTATTGAACATTTCATTTTATTTGAACGGCACGAACATTTATTCTTAAAGCAAGGATTGAACAAAATAAATTGTTATCAAAAAATGTGGTGACGAATTAAAAAAAAAAGTCTCATTTCAGAACGAAGAAAATCTTGTTCGAAGCTGTAAATCATTAGTTTCGACTTTACACACTCTGCCTTCTTGGAAAAGTCTGGAGGAAAGTGCAAAAGAAAAGTCTACCCACTCCGTCCGATCCAAACATCGCGTTTTCCCAAATTGTTATCAATTGTACAATTTTTCGGATTTCGGGATTTGCTCCATCTTAAAATATTTTCAGGACACTCAACTTCATAAAAATCGAATTAATTCAATTAAAGAGTGAAGAATAATCGACACGAATTGAGAAGATCGATATATTGAAAAATAAAAAGAATCTTATTGATCAATTTCTTCTACTTGTTTTTTTTAATCTTAATCCGACATTTCCCGGATGAACTGTATTGACGACGATCTCTCAGTGTTTCTCACACGCAATCGAAGGATCTCGCCCACGCGATCGATTCCAAACAAGATCATCGATTGAGTTGCTTCGCATCGTGATAACGATCTCGAGAGCTATCCACGACAATCGCGTTCGTGCAGCATTTGAATATTCATGACTCGTTATTCAATCAATTATTCCACGGTAAAATCTTCCATCCTACACATTCATTTCGAGCATCAACATTTATTACGATAGAAAAAATGAAAAAATCTGCATTCGCAATTAAATCTTTCACATACTATTGGAGAGATCATTAAACTCGAGTTAAATAGAATTAAATTACAGAACAATATCTGTGTTTAAATAGCAAACTACTTATAATACATTCATTTTGTTTTTTTAGCTTATTTTATTAAATTTTGTTTCACGATTAATGTTTCATGAAAAAACGTTGCTTCCTTCATTCTTTCTTTCATTCTCAATGAAATATTGATCAAGGTAAAATCCACAGATAGATAATAAATAAATAAATGCATAAGCAATGATAATAATAAAAATGTTATAACCAATAACATCAATAATGTACAATTTTCCCCAACACAGATCTCGAACAAAATCTAAAATCTCAAAAATACAGCATAATTAAACACAACACGTTCGTCATCGCCAAACCTACTAAACAACAAAAAACAACAATATATTTAATTTTTATCAGCTACCTCACGGTTCGTAGTATAACTTTTCAAAACTCCCCCATCGTGACACGAAAAAAAATAACGAACAAATAAATTCCAACGACCCGACTAAACAAGTTTAATTGATATTTCCATAACGACCGAACCCCATCGTAGTAATTATTTGTCCCGACAAGCCGGGTCGCTTAACAGTCGCGAAGTTGTGGGAGTGGATCATAGATTCTGGGTAACGTGATAGTCGGACTGAATTAAGGGGGTTGATATGCGCCCCGAGTCTCCATACATACATACATATATATTTTTTTTCCGTCGAGACTTGATTACCGCGAGATTAACGTTATGCACGACACACACGCATCTACGTTACAAAAAAAAGTAATGAAAAAACGAAGAAAAAAAACAAAATAAAAAATGAAATAGAGATAGAGGAAAAGACGAAACAAAAACGAAATAACATATACATATATGTATATATATATAAGTGAGTCTTGGCGCGTATAGAGATCACGGCGTTCAAACGTTGACCAGACCGCGATACCGATTCTCGTCTTTATGATAATCGTGAAACAGCCGCAAGAGGAGTAACTCTTTCGCGCCGGGTTACGTTCACGGTGCTCGTCCCGCGAACGGCGCTCATCTTGCTCTTTTCTTCGCGCCACACGAGTGTATAACTTAGTTTCGCATCCTGGTTTTCCGTTGCGCACGTTGCTTCCCCCCTCCCCGTCCTCCTCCAGCCCCCTGCCCCGACAATTGCGACGTTGCATGTCCGTAACGGCGAGCTAGATGTGCCCGAGCCAGCGGCAGGGGTCTTGAAGCGTCGAGGCACCGCGCATGCGCCCTCCCGACTGCGCGCCAATAATCGCCCAGCCGTTAGCGGGTGCTTTGCCTTTCTTTTTCTTTTTTTTTTGCTTCATTATTTCATTACTTCTTTTTATTTGGGTTAAGTCATTTCACACACCGAGGGCTTTGCGCTCGTACGGATAAAACGACGTTTCACGCTCGATCTTTCGATCTCTCGGCTCTCCGAGTCGTCTCTTTGCGTTCGCATGCCCACGGGGAAAATGAGAAAACGTATGCAAACCGACAGTTGTAACGCACCGGAGCCGCGGCCATTTGCGGAATCGTTTAAACCAGAGCGTCCTTAAATAACGGCGGGAATGGTAGACGCGTCGACGCGCGTGCGCGCGCATCGTGTAACTCAGTTGCCGTAGCACTGCGCAGGCGCTCGGCAGACGTTCGCGAAGCGCGCGCGATTCAAAAATCCGGTCGCGAGCATGAAGACGAAAAGGAAAACGTTGGACGGGATATATCGTTGCGATAAATTTCGAAATAACGTTCGGTACTACGTTTTGTATAATCGTTCGGGTTTACACGGTGAATAAGTATTGCTCGATGGATACTTATATGGATGATAATAATCGTTTGCTTAAACTTTCTCGTGGTCATCGAGAAAATTGTACGATTTCGAAAAATGACGATGTATCTTCTTTCTACGATTATACAATTTTTTTTCTTATCACACAAACTTAACGTTTTATCTGTCCATATATATAAACACACACACACACACACACACACACACACACGCATGACGTAGCATTTTACTGTCGCTTTTTCAAATAGAATCTCAACTGATACATTCTAATCTATATCTCAAAATTTTTGTAAAGGTAAAATAAAAAATAAAATAAAATGCACATTTGGTTTAAAAAATTCAACGATTGATTTCAAATTCTATAATGACAACGTTTATTGTTTTTTTTTTGTTTTTTCATTATTTCGATAGTTACTAAAATGTTCTTTCTGCCACTAACTTAATTTTCAAGTACACTCAGCATTTGGTTTCTTTTTCCTCGTTTTTTTTTTTTTCGTTGGACACTCAAAGTCCGATTGAATGAGTTCTAAATGAAAAAATTTGGCGCGACGCGATTAATCGAGTGTCGCCTGGGAATGATGGTCAGATTCATGACGATAATCCATCGTAATGAGGGTGATCCGTATTAACTGCTGAATCTCATTACCCACGACTCCGTCGACATACGATACGCCCGCGTGGCAAAACCTGTCCACCGTAAACCGTACACGTACATCGTATTTGCCTCGGCTTCCTCGAGAATCCCCTACCCCCTCCCTTCCCCCTTGCTCGGAGTACTCGAAGTTGCTTAGCGGCCATTGCGATGCATATACGTGCACGCGTGAAATGTTGGTACCCGCGAGCGGTCGAGAACCACAGCAGCCACAAACAGCAGCAGCAGCAGCAGCAGCAAACTTGACTTAGGAATTTTTGCATTCGTGACTCCTATGTATAACGCGAGGTAGTAAGGCCGCGCCGCACCATCAACCGCAGTCATAAGTAACAGCATATGTGGATGGAGAGGATGAGCAAAACGAGACGGCCAGAAATTATCTTACGATCGCAATTGTGGACATTAAAAGTTATATTACACATAAACGACCGTCCAGCGAGTTTCGCAGCTCGTGAAATAATACGACGACTTCTTTTTCTTTTCTTTTATTTTCAGTTTTTACGTTTATTTGTGTTTTTTTTTTTTCTAATATATTTATTGACGTTTCATTCATTAAATTATTATTGGATTTTATAATCGGATGTGTGTAAATTTCATTTAACAATTATTTGCATTCAACTAAAATTTCTCTTATTATAATAATAATTATTATTATTGTTGTTATTTATAGAGAAAGTCTCCTTAGATTCGTGTAAATAAAATAAAAATTTTTATGGATTGGTAACAACAACAATAATAATAATAATAAATATTATTATAATAATTTTGATAATAAAAATAACGCCATTCATAATTATTATAACTTATCGATTTCCATGATACGATTGGGTGCACAAACGTCAATGAAAATATCAATTGTTTCCGAGTAAAAGTCGATGACGACACTCTTTTGGTGGGTTGACGCTTCAAATTTTATTCATTTATTTATTTTTTCAATTCTTTTATTTTTTATTTTTTATTATTGCACTTTTGAGTGGGTCTGTCGTTGGGAAAATAGACACACGAGTCGGGATCAAGCGGAATCGGCACGCTTTCGCGAGCCATTTGTCGTTCGGTACCGGTTCCTGTCCGTATTAGCTCTTCGGGTAGCGCGCATAATCATAAATTATATCAACACCTCTCGCTGGACACTAGCTCGCGCGCGCACGGAGTTTGCGATCGCCCGCGAGCGTCTGGAGAAGTCGAGATTCGCCCACGTAAGCAACGTATATATATATATATGTTATATATATGTTGCGATGCGTACCACACTTATCCCGACTATTTGCCACAATCCGTGAGACCCGACTCGGGCAAATTCGCTTTTACGAGTCCCATTGAAAATCTCAAATTTTTGACGTGCTACAAGAAAAAAACCACATTTCAATTTTGTTGTTGCTGTTGTTTCCTTTTTTTATCCGTTAGTTTGCATTTGAAGTTTTGCATCGATGAAAGTGAAATTTGAAATTATATTCGTCAAATAAAGACAATAAATATCATTCGAATATTATTAATGAAGTCCAAATAGAATTAATATTAAAAAATTAAGAAAATTAACAAATCAAACTCTGTCAATTTTTTAAATGATTTTAGTGACAATTCGTCTCAATTTTTTTTCTACAAATAAACTGATTTCGAAAAAACAATAATATAATAATTCAATAAAAACGATATGATATGATAAATATATAATAAAATTAATTGAATAATATAATGAATAATTCTCGATTTAATTATTAATCACCAAAGTCCAGACAGCCAAACGACCAATCTGCCATGCCGGGCGAGTTCATATATATATATATATATACGCCTATATATATTAATGTATGTAGTTCTGGCTGGTCGTGAATCGATAAATAGTCCGGCAGCACGGATAATCAGAAACCATTACTATCGACCGCAACTTAGATCGATAAACCAGTCAAGTTCGAGACGACGGAAATTTCGCTATTTAGCGAGCATTTAAAATCGTTAATACTCCCGTTTTGATTATTTATCGACAGTCAGCTGATTTTTTTATTATTTTTTTTCATGATACCACATGGGGCTTATCGTCATGACAGTTTTGAGCACATTCCGCTTTCCTGCCAATGATATATAACGTAGGACAGTCCGTAGACGTGAGACGAAAGACACTCGGATCGGTGACGATATATCTCGACGTCGTATGTCCTTCCTCTTCGATTATACCGATAAAAGCTACCGTCGTGCTCGAATCCGTGGACGTTGAACGTACAACCGGAAGCAACGAGTGGAAAACCACTTCATCCACATAATTACATTGGACACTGACCGAATCAAAATTTTCGAGTCTTCGGTACTCAAAAATCTCTTTACTCAAAAATCACTGATATTTCATCGTCGCAGTGTGCAACGAGGGTGGAGGGTGGAGAACACATGTTTAAATTCCTTGTTTCAATCACAAATGGGCTTACAAGAAATAAACGAAATAAAGTTGACCCTTAATCCGGAAACTTTCTTTTTTTTTTTTGCACCTTTAGTCTGGAAACGTGGGTCACGACCTTTTTTTAAACTTAACTTGTAGTGGTGCAAAAAATCTAAAAAAAATTGGCAAAGGTTCTTCAAACTTTGAATTTTCTGAGTCAAAATTACAAAATTGTAAAAAAAAATCCATTTTTAGATATATATTTTTTATAGAAAATATAATCGACGAAAACATAAATATCGGACGAAAACGACCCAGGTTTCCAGACTGAGGGTTGAAATTACGAAAAATTCGTTTTTGTGACAATTCGCGAGTACATTATTATGTTTTATCAGTACGATATAATATTTAATTCAACTGTTTTTTATTGCGTGATCGGGACATCGAATAGAATGAGAAAAATAATTATTTCACTCGTACGGTAGCCAACGACATTGCCATAACACGACAAATTGTAGGGTTACAGGTCTGTCGGATGCAAAATATGAAAAAAAAAAAGTTTTTACGTTCATATGTGTGTGTGTGTGTGTGTGTTGCAAGAAATGAGATGGGATGGTGGTAGTAGGCGTAACGATAACGCGCCCTTTCACAGTGCGTTAACAGGGTCGTATGTCAGGATCACGGTCGATTATCCCCGGCTAAACCAAACATATCCCGATCGCAACTGTAAATCGGCAATAAAATCTGATAAAATGCTATCTCGGTTGAATTTAAATCCACGACGGGGATCTAGGTAAATCCTCCGATCTTCGGCCGTATCTCGCGTCGCTCATATCCATATACACATGACGCGCATATGTGCGAGTAAATACAGGCATTAAAAATTAAAAAAAAAATATATATATATATATATATATATATATTTGGCTGGTATAGCGTATACAAATTCGTACCAACGTGTTGCGTCTATTTATATATACATATAATGTATATCAATGTGCAGATATGCGAGCATACGTGAAATAAACGGGAGAGAGTATGTGAGATCGCAACGAGAATCGCGAACCACAGTCTGGGAGTACCGTTAGATCGTGTGTGAACGGGATAATTAATTTAACCCGCGAACACACACACACACACACACACACACACACACACACACACACACACACACACACACACACTCGCTTAGGCACTAGGCCAATGCAAACACCTATGCCGGGTCCATTTTTTACCGTGGATGAAAAAAATCTTATATTATATATTTATATATTTATATATATCATGCATGATTATTATTATTATTATTATTATTATTATATTGGGGTGTGTTAAAAAATGGCGAAGTTTTTTCATTCTTCCGGCAGTTCCTGCATTTGAAGTTGATACAATCTAGAGACATCTGTCGGAAATTGAGCCCAATCGGACGATATTTAGAGGTTCCGCTTTCACAAATTCGATTTTGCCTTTGATTAACACGTAAATATATATTTTTTTCATTTATTCTCGTTCAATCAATTTTTCAGGTAAGCGAAAAATTTCGTGGATGAAAATTAAGTGCGATACATCATATTAAGATCACTTAAAATGAAGTTATTTTTTAGTCATACATTTTTTTTTAATGTTAACAATTTTTTTCGTCAGTTTTCAATGATTTTTGTTAAAAAGAAAATTAATAACTTGTCTTTAAATTGTAAAACAACAAATGTACTCATTTCAAGTGATCTCAATACTTACTTCATTTGAACTTAATTCGAATTACCGTAAATTTTCGTTTACCCTAAAAATTAATTGCTAAAACTGAAGAAAACGAATTTTACGTGTTAATCAAAAGCAAAATCGAATTCGCAAAAGCGGAACCTCTAAATATCGTCTGATTGGGCTCAAATTTCGATGGATGTCTCGTGATTATGTCTACTTCGAATGTAGCAAATGCCAGAAGAGTCATAAGAAGTTTGCCTCTTTTAAACGCACCCCAATACATATATCGACGATCGCTCGTTACGATCTCACGACGAGCGTTGTAAATAATACACCTACGGTGTGTACACGTTGAAATAGTTAATTATCATTGTTTGTATTGATACAGATCTGGGTAAGCTAATAGTAATTCTCATAACCCGCCACACGAGAGCATCGCGCGTTTAACGATTATTATTTAATCACTTCAATGTATGTACACACCGTACGTATTTACAACGCCCCTCGTGAGATCGCAAGTACCGATCGTTTTCCCCCGCTGGGCTCGGATACCGATGCTCATCTCGCTCGCTAAAATGATTTATCCCGACGTCGTTAATTAATTTCACGTCAATTAACAAATCAAGATCGTCGGTATAAATTCAACGCGGAAATGCTTGATAATGCATAAGTGTCTTGATACAGTGCGAAAAAAAAAAATTATTTTCACGTCGTACTCTTCGTCATGACTTTTTTATTTATTTTTTTATTTTATTTTATTTTATTTTTTTTTTTTTTCATTTTTCTCCAAGACGAAACGGTTCATAAAATGACATTCGTTTTTTCAACTTTTTCATTGTTGTTGTTGAAAAGAAGATCTAAAGCGGTGTGTTTACGTGAAATTGAGAAAGGAACGGAATTTTTAATGTGATAAAAGTGAAAATGTGTGGAGTTATAATGAAAATTGTTGCAATTTTTGTTTTTCTTAAATATTTCGACTTTGTATGGTAACGAAATCATTGAGACCGTATTCTTATTATTTTTGAAGGTTCAGCGATTTCGACGGTAATTTCATTGCTACAGTCTTTAGAATCTACATCCAACTCAGAATTTAAGCAGACAGAGTCCTACATTACCGATTTTATTGGATAGCAAATATTTTTATTTATTTATTCTGGAAATAATTTATAATTTGTCGATTATAATGTTCGTTCCCTTAATTCATTGAGAATCAACGAAGGAAGCAGAATAAATAATTTTTTTTACCGAAATAACTGATCGGAAATCACCAAAGCTTGAAAAAAAGAAAAATCAACTAATCCGACGAAAGTCCAAATCGTAACAATTAAAACCGTAAAGTCGGTATGAATGCTCCGTCGTAATTCATCCGGAAAAACTTTTTCTCGGTTGGACGTTGAATAATGTATTTGCAAATTTGTCGAGCGAATATCGTCGAAGCGTTTCTCACTCAATTATTCGCTAATTAGCTGTCATTGTCGAGTTTCGTACTACCGCGGTTGACTGTCGTCGCTCGTGATCGATCGTTCGAAGCCGGCCAACGCGCGAGGAGAGCCCCGTAAAACCGAGAAAGTCATCGCGCACGCCTGAACGAGCAAACTGCAACGCGCGCTCGTAACACGAGCCCCACGTCGAAACGCACGAAGTTTCCTCGATTGTTTAATTAGCAATCCACCTTCGCACGGAATGACAAGTATGAAATTGCTACTGGCGATCGTGTACGTTCACCATGAGAAGTGAAAGAGATTGTATTTTGTAGATTGTCTGACGTAAAAAAAAATTAAAAAAAAACAAAGAAAAAGAAGAAAAAAAAATAAAGCAAAGCAAAGCAAACATTCCACAGACGATTATCATTGAAACATCAAATTTATTAATCCACATGCTTAACACACGTCAGTTTGAGCAATGAAATTCAAATAACTCGAAACATTCAATTTATATTGAAATTTACTTTTTTTTAAGTAAAAAATAAAAAAAAATATTGTCGCATTGACGAGGACATAAAAAAAAGTGTCACGCAATGTCAACTGTTGTTAAATGTATTAAAAAGATTCAACGAGTTCGAACAGTTTTGAGGAAATGTGAGAAAGTCGTGAAGAATTAAAAAAAATCCATAAAATAGTTTCCGAAAAATTCTTTAATTTTCGTACATTAATGTTGAGTTCCCTTCCGCTTCCAACACAACGAAAGCACAGGATCGTCCATATATGGCTTTGTGCATCAGTGTGTGGCAAATGGACCAGACAGGCAGACCGACAATATCATGAAAGGCCCGGCCAAGGAAACGACAAGATAAAAAAAACAAGGTTTAATGGCATATACTAGTACATCGATGAAAAGATCCCCTCCCCCCTCCTCCCCCCTTCTTCGACCGATAATGCTTGATGTGTACGCATCCACGGAAATGAAAAACAAAAAATTCATCGGTGAAGAGCTCGACGAGCCAAACTATGTCTACCACTCTACGTAAATAATACAAACACTCGGGCATTTTTGCGATACATAAAACCCTGCTCACGTATACATATATAATATACATATTTGTATATAAAACACGAAAAATGCATTCACCGTTTATTCCGACGACCACGAGGCACACACACGGATAATTCATCAGAAAATACCGACTAAACGACGAGAAGAGTGCGTCGATTAATTCAAAAGAATAATAATGAAAAATAGAATAAAACATTTAAATAAACAAATAAAACGAAAAACGAAAAAAAAAAATAATGTTTTGGATGGCGTTTAACGATAAAGTTAAATAGTGGAGTCACAATCGCGCCACTGTATAGGCTCCACGCACGCTCATATACATTATATGTATATACATGTATATATTGTGCGTATACAAGTATATCTGCGTTAATTACCTCCCCGTCTCGGTGCGATTCTGTGCGTGCATTAATATTACACTCGCTCGGCATACGTGTAGCGTATGTATATATGTAGCATACTCGGAGCTATTATCGGCGACGCATATATCTAGCAGTTATCCGGTAGTCACCGCGCACACATACGCGTCGAGTAAAAGAAAAAAATATACGAGTTAGTATGCTGCACTACATAGTAGATATATTGGAGCAATAGTCGCGTAGCACGCACACAAATATTCATACAATCAAGTGTATAATAAGTATATATAAAATATATATATATATATATGTATTTATATATACATATACACGTATATCCACATATGGGATATATTTGTGTAGTCTGAGAGCAAACCCATCCGCGCGCATGAGAATCCAGTGCGACCGTACTGCGAAGATGCATTAATTGAAGTCGGATAAATTATTACGAGCCGCTAATTGCACTCGAGCTTACCGACGGACTGGGGCGATAGGCCCGAAGAGTATAGAAGCCGATGCCAGAGTGAAAGACAGAGAGAGCGAGAGAGAGAGAGAGAGAGAAAGCCCTTTGTAACGACCGCCTGCAGGCGACAGCGAACCATCGGAGGATGCTATTTGGAATCCAGAGCTACTGAATTCTTCTCAGTGGATCGCTTATATGCATAACGCTTTTAACACTCACCGTTCTATTTTTTTCATTGGCAATGGGGAAGACGGGTGAAACCTCGAAGCATCCCGGTATTCATGACAGAAGGTCGAAATGGCTTTTTACCGATCGTTCGTGTAGTTTCCGATCGAATGCGGTCGATGCGATTTCACGGTCGACGCTGGAGAAACGTAAAAAGCAGTTCGGGCAGGATATTAGAATTGTTCGAATTGCTGAATTGATTTGAAATCATGTAGGAGAACTAGAAGAGAAATTATTCAAATCCACGCATTCAGAGTTCACGCAATTTATGTCTACATTGGGGTACAGTCGGATTTCGGTTAGAATTTGGAGCAGTGATAGACGTATGCGCGAAATTTCGAGTGAAGTTATCGTTTTAACTGATCCCTGACTTTTCGAACGACACGCGCGCCTCACCTCGCTTCATTTCCATCGCACATTGGCTCGACGCTTCCCCCACCACGCGGTACTCCGCTCGCCGATTAGCTGGACGCGTCTCCCACCACGCGCCACTCCGCCCGCCGATTGGGCCAACGCTTCCCCCACCGCAAGCCGAGTCAATCGCTCCACGTGGCACGGTAGGAATTCGTTCCGACACTCTAGGTCGTACGGTCGTCCTTATTAAACGTGCGAAAAATAATTACCTACCTTACATCGATTCGTTTTATCGTTTTTGAACTGTGATCGATCGAATCATGCCTCAATCGTACAGTGTTGCGATATTGCATGATGAATTCAATAAAGAATAATAAAAAAAAAATGGAAACAAACATATCGAGAGTAAGTGAGGAGGGAGGGAGGGGGCGAGAAAGGATACGGGGTTGGTGCAGGGGTGTGGGTAAGGATCCAGGCATCACGATCCGTAAGTTTATTGCGTTTATAGTGGACCGATAGGAATAACGATACGATAAAGCGCGAATAAGCCTGACATTCCAATGCTATCGTTGGTCAATGCAATGCACAAAGCGCTGCAGATGCGCGCTGGCGAGCGCAACTTCGACATTCGGAGTTAATCGCAAAAGGTATGACATATATATATGTATGTATATGTATATAGTAAAAGTATACAAACACGTGTTGTGGAAAGTCGCGTACGATCGTTCGTGCTTCGTCAGAGTTTTGCCAAGTTCTCGAGTTCGCTATACGATTCTCCATACTTGTCCCGTCGGCTCGCGACGGGAAATCTTCAGCCCCCCACCGCCCCCCCGTAAATGAACGAACGTATATACGTTTTACGATCATACGCCAGGACGACAATCGATATTACCCGGCGCGTTTATCGACACTCACCGAGTTATTTGTTCGGTTGAAGGCATTCATTTTTATTTTTTATTTTCATTGTTTTATTCGTCGCGGTCCCGGTCTGATGTTTGATATATATATATATATATATATATATATATATATATATATATATATATATATATATGTATGTATACGATGCAGCTGAGAAGTAATTGAGAGAGGACGATCATTATCGAGGTATCGATGTAGCGGTGATAGTGCCACGAATTATATATGACGAATGAAGCTTGATGAGAGAAACGAAGTTTCGAAAAGAATATTTCGTATTACTTCCGGTGTGGTCTTCAAGTCTTTGATTATTGACGAAGAATTTTTTTTTCAACCGATCGAGTGCATCAATTGCCGGGGAGATATTTAAAGTATTTTGGATAGAGCACGAAAAATTGATGGACGCCTTTGTACAGAAATTCGTTCCAGAGGAGGAAAAGAATAGCAGCTAAATTTATGATTCTTAGTATAATTTCGATCGTGAAAAATCAATGAGCAATAAGTAGTTAAGATCTGTAATTTCGTGTATCGAATTTTTTCGGCAAATCTCGAGGAATATAATATAATCATGATTTAGCTAAGAACTGATATGGCAAAAACACGAAAGTCATTTTTTCTTTTTCATTTGACTTTGTCACCAATTTCTTAGCTTGAAACAAAATCGCGACAAACAACAACGACAATAATAATAATAATAATAATAATAATAATAATAATAATAATATTTTTATATATTGTATATTATTTAACATAATTATTATCATTATTATCATAAATATAGTAATAATCACTAAAATTATAATTATAATCATATATTCATTACGACATCATTATAATTAAAATTACACCATAATTATAATAATAATTACAGTGATGTCGTCCTAAAAACTTAAGAATTTGTTTATTTAATTGTTTAGCTTAGAACTGTATTTGCCGTTACAACTAATAGCTAAAATGTCGAGTTCGCAACGTAGTTGCAATCTCGAAAGCCGATTTTCAACGCTCTCGTCGAAATAACAAAAAAAATCATGGAGATCAAGAACTCGACGACGATGCTGCTACCCCCCGCTGATGTTCGCCGGCGGACACATCCCGTTTCGAAGGAACCCGCGCGAGCATGCCTCGTGTTGCATAAGCGGATTAACGGTAGAACGCCCGAAGCGCGTAGTGCACACGACAGGGCGATCCGGAACATCGAGATGATGGTGTTGATGGTGTTTGCCACTCGTGCACAAGCATCTATACACCGACGTATATGTGAAAAAAATTAACACGCGAGCCAGATATGCGAAAATACATCAACGCACACACACTCCTGCGTGTGGATGCATCTCTGCACATTTATGATTTGAAGACTCCGAGGCGTCATGACACCCCAAGTGAAAAAATTATATATAAACTATATATAGGCCTGGGAGCGCTTCATTTTTTCAAATATTCCAAAAACTTTAGGAAAACGAAAAAACCTTATTAGATCTTTTTTATAGAGAATTTAATTTTCTACAAAATAGGTTATTTGCATTATCGTCGTATCTCACATAGTTTCCGAGTTATTATGAAATTTATCAAAGCTTTAAAGAAACAGGCTATTTTAACTTGCCGATTCCCCGCCGAATTTAATCACTGGAAAATGTTTAAAATTGGCATCGATGATCTACTACCCTGAGTGAAAAAAGTGCAAAGTTCCGGATTTTTCGGTGCAATACTGCGGAAGAGAAAAAATATAAACTATCAGGTGCCAAGAATCCTATGTTAATCAAATGGAAAAAATTCGAGGGCTTTGGGGAAGTACTTAGAATTGGTCTACGAATTTTAAATCAATTATTTAGACGTATATAAAATTTCGGGGATTGAAAGTAATTGCAATACACAGTACAACGCTCACTCGGAATGGAAAATCATAATGCGTTGCATAATAATAAATAAATTGATAATGTTTTTTTTTTGCTTTCGAATAAAAAACAATTTATTTTATAAAGAACATTATTTAACTTATCAGTCATTGTGAAACACATGATAACTCGTTGATCTACACACACACACACACACACACACACGTGGTATCACTCACGAAGACTAATAATCCCGTCGTGGGCAAAATGGTCGCGATCGTCACGTCCGAGACGTTTCATCGAGACGCATGTACGAATATTTCGCGCGGCGGGGTAAACCCTCGAGTGGTTCTCGCGGTGTATAATGCGCGATCGGTTACCCACGGGGGCCCCCGCTCTTCGTGGATGCCACACGAAACGGTAATTGCCCTCGGGAAGCGACTCGTCGTCGAGCAAATAAACGCGATAGAGACTTATCGTTAATTGGACGATAAAACGAAGAATAATACCGGCTTGGCGTGAAAATTTTCCAACCGGCTCGGTACGCTTCATTCGTAGCATCGTGAAGAAAAAAAAACAACGAACAAAAAAAAAGAAACAAACGAAGTACGCGACGCTAACGTCGAAATCGACAAAGATCGAGCTTAGGTGTCCGTTATTCAACGATTTATAATTACGCGTTGTACGCTTATATATATTCACATATATATATATGTACACGCGAAGTTGGCTTGACTGCTTCAATACGATTGTGAAAGACGTGTGCGTGTCGTCTCTGTCTCAACGCATATACACATATACAATGTTGCTGGCCCACGGTGCCCGACCGGTTTGTCGGGCATTGAGATCGGCTTCGATCGCGTCCGACTATCCTTTTTTTTATGGTTCTTTTTTTATTTCCATTTTTGTAGAAAACATTTTTTTCCGTTTTTTTGCACTCGTCTGGGAAATAAAAAATCGGTTGAAAATCGGATTTCATTATTCGTCGAGATAATCGCAAATCGTCCGGTTCAATCGCACGTATATACATATATATATATATGCACCACGTGCGTTACACATTGCAATTACGTTGAGTCGTTACGTCCGACAAAATTTGCCGTTGATATATATTTATATATATATATTGTAAGAAGGGGAAAGAGAAAAAAAAACATAATTTTACGTATTTATTTGCTCGTTATTAATCATGATAATTCAAGGATAAGAGATTCGAGATCTTGGGTCGAGTCAAGGACATTACTCTCGATGCAAAGACCGTTGTGCGGTGCAACGATCGCGAGGGAACTAAGATAAACCATATCGAATATAATATGTTATGTGTACAATATACATACCTATGTATATATGTGTGTATGTGTATATATAGACATACACGTGTATGTGTACATCCAATCGATACGCGATACTAGTTTTCAGGCTTGAAATTAACGGAGTCTCAAAGCAAATTAGAAAACAAACAGAAAATTAACCAGGAACCCGGTAGCGAGATCGGGTGCGCTCTGTGCTATATATATTTATATATATATATATGTATATATGAAGCAATGGTTTTAACCCGTTACATGTGGCCGAGCATGTACGGGCGGATTGATTTATGATAAAGCACGGTGGATGTGGTCCGACGATGCGACCGGTTCTGGCTTCGTCCTGGACCTCGAGATCCAGACTCTCCGTCAGAACTATATTGCTGATATATACATATGCATACATATATGTGTGTGTGTGTGTAACGTATGGGTATATTATATCCCAACGAAGAAGTTTGGCCGTGAGGAAGCTCCGCGATGAGTTATTAATTTAATCGTGAGAATAAGCGTAATATTCACTCGGCACGTATTACAATCTCGATTTTATTTATTTTATTTGTTTGATTTATTTTATTTATTTCATTTTATTGTTTCTCAAATTGAAAAAGTTTTTCCGGAGCGATATATGGTCATTCAAGTAGTTTACATGCATATATCTATATATGTATATATATATATATATTGTTATTGGGAATTGAGAAAATAATTCGGCGATTGAAGGAAAAAATAAGAATTATTATAAAAAATAAAAGAAAATGTAGTTTTGTCAATATTTGTGCAAGAATAACTTTCAAGTGTATAATACATATATATCTATATATAGCGACAACATTTGGTGCCTGCATTGATTCGCAAAGACGCTTGTAAAAGTTGCAAATATGAATAATAAGGATAATAATTCAAAATCCAATACTAATATTTTTATTTTTATTCAGTTTAAAATTGTCTAATTAGCGATAATCGATCACAAAGCAATAATCATCGCATCAAGCGTGAATCCGTACGATTCATCGATCCAAAGACTACGCATTCATAGATCCAAAAACACGAAACAATTATGATTACCCAATAACCCAAAAAAAAAATTGTTCGAAAATGATTCAACAAAACATTTCGTCATCAAAGTTGCACAAATGCATACAAAAAAAATATTCATCGAGAGACAAACGTGATAATATACAAACGAATGAATAAATTCATGCGTGACTCACGGCGCTGAGTTAATTGGAAA
Source organism: Diplazon laetatorius (assembly GCA_963662125.1). NCBI lineage: Eukaryota > Metazoa > Arthropoda > Insecta > Hymenoptera > Ichneumonidae > Diplazon > Diplazon laetatorius. The sequence goes on from OY759156.1 coordinate 6,073,632, forward strand.
TTCGCAATGAAAAAAATAAAATAAATAAATAAATACAAATAAAAATGAAATAAATAAATTGAAAAAAATAAAATAAATAACAAAAAAAATGTATAAATGTGAACTCGGCGGTTGTATACCCCGAGCGATTGCTTCTCCTTACACTGCTACCCGTTAGTCGTGGGATTTATAGCAGGCCTGTGGGATCTGGCCCGTGACCGGTTGTCTCGCCTTGAGCCAGCCAGCAGGAGCGTGTAGGTCCTGCTCTCCATGTGTTTCTGTTTTACCGATATCCACAGCTCTCCCGGTTCATATACGCCCGACGTCTATGGCCATTCGCATATATATATACATCAGAGTGGTCCTTAGCAAAAGTAATTATTAAATAAAAATTGCGTAACCCCAAACATAGGTTCAAAATAATTCTCCCAAAATGTTCGTCAAGTCCCTCCGACCTATCTCAATATTTACCCATGCCTGTGGAATTTCAATTTTCCGAAATTACATACCATGAAAATGTTTATCGAATTTATTTATCATAGCTAAAATATCGATGTGAGAAAAATGTATTCCATATGCTTTTTTCATCAAAAAGATGCGTACTTTACTTTTAAAAATTGGTAATGTCCGAAAACAAAATGGCCACCAGATTCCTCCCGTCATTTTGTTTTTTGCGGATTAGCAAATTTTTAAAGTAAACTCCGCATTTTTCTAAAGAACAAATCATATTGGGCAATTTTTTCTTATGTTGATATTTTAGCTGTGATAAATAAACTCGACAAACATTTTCATGGTACGTAATTTCGAAAAATGAAAATTTCACAGGCATGGGTAAACATTGAGATAGGTCGACGGGACTTGGCGAACACTTTTTAAAAATTATTTGAAATCCATATGGATGGTTACGCAATTTAATAAAAAAATGATCCTCGCTAAGGACCACTCTAGTCTATATATGTAGTATACAGATCCTGCTGATTCCGTCTCGCAGACCGATGGCAAAATCTATGCGTGGCATGGCGAGCCATCGTGCTGCGCGACCGAGTACAGCATTGAAAGCCTCTTTTCCATTTCATTATTATCATCATTATTATTATTATTATTTTATCAATCTTATCGTTTGTTTTCGTTTATTTATTTATTTCATTCTTTTTCTTCAACTTTTTTTTTTAACGTTCGTCTTCCTGGGTTGTGTCTGACAACCGGGCGCGACTGGCGTATCGTCGTACGACACGCACATCGCGAGACTCGTGAGCCCCAAGTCCTCTTCGCCTAACCGCTGTGAAATATTTCGGATTAATCAGATCATAACGAGCGCAGGAGTCAGTATGTGAGAAGAACCGGTCCAACGCCGCGGCCGGTACCAAAGTTGTTTTTTCTGTATTACTTTGTATAACATTACTCGCGGGTCGAACACGAGACTGAGATCGTCACACGTATTTGCCATGTCTATCCGAAGACGTGTTAGTGTGTGTGTGTGTGTGTGTGTGGGTGTGGGTGAGTGAGAAAATTTTCAGTTCCTAGGCGAGCGATTAGCTGGGTCATTCCGTCTGCCGAGTCGCCAACGCGGATGTATTCCAATGTACGTTTTATCACACGTCGCAGATATTATATTCGTGCGGTATAATTTTCCGATATGGACATCGAACTACTACATCTTGGGGACTTACGATAGTTGGCGGAAGATTGGACCAAGATTTGCTTAACCCTTTTAGTGTAACGCTTTTTTTTTATTTGGTCCCGTTTAACTGTAACGGGGTGTCGAATCGAACCAAGGCTTTGAAAAAATAAAAAAAAGCATCAGAAAAATGTGATTAAATGCATTCATGTAGCTCAGGGTTTCCACTTTACCGTAAAAATTTGACGTGCGAAGTTTTCGTTATTTATTCATCATAAAAATAATAATAGACAAATTAACTCCGTCGACTCCACTCCCCGTTACAGTGAAAGGGTTAATACATCTATATATATGAGTAAAAACATCAATTATCGAACAACTTTGGGCATCGACGTCTTGGATCATCGTGAAATTTTCTCAGCTTTCCGAAAAACGTATTGAAACAAATTTTCAAAATTCGAGCGACGGTCGAAAAACAGCTTTTCCAGTTTCACGTTCGATTTTAATGGGTTTTCGATGGTCGAAATGGAAAACAGACTTTTTGATGACTTTTCTCAATAAAAGTTTTTCTAAACATGTTAATACGGATGAAAATGAATTATGTAAAGTAGTGAACTCGATGTAAGAGTATTTTAGGCGAAAATGTACATTGAGCTATAAGCTCAATAAAGCTCATTCTCAATCAATGTTCTATCACGGTTCATCGAAATTCGAATTACATTCTAATGCAAGTGAGACGTCACCCTTGAAAATAATTCGGGGGCTCGTTGAGCAACCATTTTTTTTTCTTTTCTCATTCACGCAGTTCATTCTTTCTTCTCGCCACTTGTCCGAGTCTTCGTGCTTTCTTCATTCCCTAATTTTTTTTTTTTTTGGCGTTTTTTTCCCACGTTTGCACCCTCGTTCGCGCTTATATCCCTTCGCGTTATTTCCGAAGCTTCGACGACCGACAACGGGATGAGTGAGAGAGAGAGGTCGTTGAAAAAAATAAATAAAAAAATTGAAAAAAGAAAAAAAAACGTTTGTGGAATACACGCAGACTGTGGCAGCACACAGCATTATCAGTGCGATATAGGCGTGCGCCCATATAATACGAAACGCAACGATATTTCAACCGGCCGGCGAACAAGATTCGCGACAGCGGTCAAGACGGAAAAAAACAACCAAAAAAAAAAAAGAAAAGAGAAAAAAATGGGTATTTGCCGGGGTTACTAACTCGAGCTAACGCTAATGCAGCCGACGGAGGTGTGTGAGGTTCGACGGTTCGAATGTGTAACCCAGGTGTCTATATGTGTGCCGTGTTGTATATGGCGCTGTGTCTATGTATATATATATGTATATGTGTTTGTATATATATATATAAATACGTACGACGGCGTGTCCGTGAACTGGCAACTCACGTGTGTGGGTTAGTGCATGAGGATGCGAGGGACACCTCGATGCAAACACGCGTCAGGGCTTCTCAACTCCAACTTGGCTATCGTCATTTGATTCATACACGGATTTCATGGTTATCGATGATGATAATAAAAAATCTTTTTTTTTTCTTCAACCCTAGATCTTTGTCGTGGGGTCGTTCCGAATCCTCCCGAATTTTTATAATGCCATGCTCAAACCACGTTTTACGGCTATTTTGGATTTTTTTTATGAGATACATTTTTTTTAAATATAAAAACAATTTTTTTTTTTAATATTAAGACAATTTTTAAGGGAAGCTGAGTTTTTTCCTCATACGTAAATAAAATAATTAACTCGAATATAATCAATCATAATGATAATTTGGATTTTTTTCGAATGATTAATTTTGAATGTATCGAGTATTGCATATGAAGACATATTTTGAGAGTTGCATACATTGGGTAATCGATGATAATGATTATGAACTTTATTTGTCATGTTATTAGAATTGTTGTGCTTGGGGGGAAAATTTTTGGGGGGTCTTTATCATTCGCAAGTAAAATAATTCGTTTTCTCATAGTCAATCACTATATATTCAATGTTAAGTAATTATCGCTTTCGGGGTTACATTTTTTTGCGGAGGGTCAATTTGAAGGTTTGGAAATATGTGTGGGGATGGATTTGAGAATCACGGAGTGTCGGCGAGCCGCGATGTTGTTCCCGAGGGAAGTGGTAGGGGTGAGGAATCGAAGAGAAAGAGACACAACGCGTGTACAAGGCGCGGCAAGTTTTATATTATAATTACGCCCCATTGCCGAACGTTTCTTCGACTACTCGAGCTACTCGATTCTCAAACAGCTACGTGGGATCGATGTATGTGTGTATATATATATATACATTATACATGTATGCCTGACCCCCAAATCCAACATTTTTTATTGACCCAATAATCCAATTTTCGTAATCAATATGATTTCAACCAAATTTTTTAATCAATTTCAAAAAAATGTTGCTCTCATAATATTGATTACGAAAAACCAACGATTGTCTCAATTTTGAATTCCCAATCAAATATCTCAATAAAAAAATTTGCCGACACTTTTTCAATTCTTAAAAAAAAAATATTCATCAAATTCAATTTTGAAAAAAATTATTTAGTATAACAAACTTAATTTTGTTGGAATTTGAGTTTTATGACGAATTTACAATTCTGGGTCTCAATAAAAGAATTAAAAAATATATATATATATATATTGATAATAATTTTTTAAATACAAAATCGTTGACGTGTAAAATTTGTTTTGTTTGTTAATATTATATTTTAGTGGACCTTTGTTTGTGAATCTTGAATCGAAAAAAAAAATCGAGCCGAACTAATGTCTGGGTTGAAAGGTGCTGGCGATGGCCGTAGGCTTCCCTTCCCCCGTGCACGGTCGAAGGGTGCGATGAGTAACGGAGGGGTGGGGGGAACCATTCCCACAAAGGTGCATATAGGCGAGCCCGAAGAGGTGGAGGAGCACGAAATATATATAATAACAGGTTTCGACGTTCGGAAGCACACAATAGGACCGAGGGTAAGACATATCAAAGATGGCGGTCGAAAAAATGGCTACTCAATATGTCCTCCCAATGTACACACCGAATAAAAATATAACAATCATCCTCATCCATTTCATTCATTCGAATTATGTAAAAAAAAATAACCGCACAACCAATTTCTTCAAAAATTCCAAAAGTTTGACATCAACATCACCTCAAACCTTTTTGTTCACATGAAAATTTGAACAAATAAAACATAACAAAAAATAAATTAAATGAATTTTAACGAAATAAGAATAAATGTTGAATTAAACCATACGAATACTGTTTTGTCGATGTAACTTTGAAAAAAAATGTATCTCACAATTTCTCGCCGTTCCGTTCTCCAAACTCGTGCGAGAACCATTGCGATAAATTGATTCGAGGTCACGCTCGAGTTTCACCTGCTCAAAAAACACACACACACACATATATATAAATATATAGATATACATTATATACACAAATTAATTTCGAACTGCTGGCTAAAGGTGTCGTCACGCGATGCCGTATTTCGTAAAAGTAGTGTAGGTTTCGTACCACGATGCAGTTCAATGCTTCACACGAACAAATACACATGCATTCGCACAGATACGCAACTCATTGAATTGAAAACAAGTGCGAATTATCATTATTGTTATTATTGTTATCATTATCGACTCGATAATAATTTTGATATATTATATGATAAACATTTATATTGATAATTCAATTTTGTTATCATAATCATAATTTTTTCCATTGACAATCGATTTTTCAATTTATTTCAATGGTGGGTGCAGTCTGTCTCGTTTCAGTCTGCCTTCGTTCTATTTGACTCGCGTACTTTTGGCTCGGCGAGTCAAAATCAACGAAGGTAGACTGAACAAAAACAGTCTGCAGCCATCATTCGAATAAATTAAAAAATTAATTATCAATTAAAAAATTATAATTATGATAACAAAATTAAGTTATCAATATCAATATTAATTCTATATCCCATTAAACTTATGATCGACAAGATAATGATAATAATAATAATAATTCACACTAGTTTTCATTTCACGAGAAATAATGTCCGAGTCGATAATCGAAAAATGATGATTTCATCGAGTTGACTCAGAACAATTATGATTGTTATTTTATTTGTCATTTAAAAGATGACATCGAAGACCTTGAATTTTTCTTTCGAAGTGGGGTAACAAGTGCGTGGCAGTGGGACACGACGAGACCGACGAAGTCGTGGTCTTCGGTATGAACCAGCTGGCCGCTCACGCACAAGCAACACTCATATTAAGATATCGCGTGAAGATAAAAAAATTCATTTGAAAAAAAAAAAAATTGTTTGGACACTGGGCGCGTGGCGTTATACACACATACACGCGTGTGTGTGTGTGTGTGTGTGTGTGTGTGTGTGTGTGTGTGTGTGTGTGTGTGTGAGAGAGAGAGAGAGAGAGAGAGAGAGAGAGAGAGAGAGAGAGAGAGAGAGAGAGAGAGAGAGAGAGAGAGAGAGAGAGAGAGAGAGAGAGAGAGAGAGAGAATATGGCAGATGCAATCGAGATCGCGATCTGGATTTGCGAATTTAATGAAGAACTATACCACGACGATGACGACGACTATATATACGTCGCTTCGTTGTATTGGAAAGTCGTGTTTTACCGCGCTCCTGCCACGGTCTCGTGTGCCGGAAGTCAGATCGCGCGGGACGGCCGCGCCCTCTCGCGGTTTCGTGCACCGCGTCAATAAACTGTCATCGTATGAACGATTACGCGCGGCTTATATTTTTCGATCGATCACGCAAGCGTCAACTTTATCGCCCGACGAGCCAGTTAATGTACGCCATTTTTGTTTATTTAAATTCTTTTTATTCTGTTTATTAATTTAATTGGTTTTTTTTTCAAGAAAAAAACGGTCTTAAAATGTGATCGGGCAAAAAGTAATGAGAAATGGAGGATCGAATTGGAAATTGGGACAAGTGGCGACTTGGAAAAATGAAAACTTAAAAACTTGAAAAAAATCTTACGGAAACGTGAGATGATTATTTTTTTATATTTATATTTTTTTTCGTATAATGATTTTTTCCAAGATGGCGCATTTTTGAAATAAAAAATACGAAATGCCATGAAAAATCGTCAAAAAATTGTTTATAAAAAAAAATAACTATAATAGAAAAACCTGAACGTGCTTACTCAGGAAATATTATTTCGAACTTACACTCTAAATTCTGAGTGAATCTATAGAAATTTATTTGAGTTATCAGTTCGGCCGATTTGAAAAACGTAGCTTTGAGAAAAACGCACATCTGTTTTTTTTTTTTTAAATCTGAATAACATTGTGAAAATATTATCATTGTGTAAAAAAAAATCTTTACCACTCAAACACATAAAGCCGGATCTTCGATGGTTTAATTCGCTCGACCATTCTCCCACCTCTCCCCCCATCCACGTTTTTTTCCCCCATTCTCATTGCCGCACGCTGAATTGTCGCAATAAATTATTATAATCGCAACGCGACGGGAGATGATAAATCTTCGTTGTTGCGTGCAACTTGAATACGCAACAGCTGTGCAACAGAAACCGCGTCGATAGACACGTTGTCAACATTTTCTTTTTTTTTTTGCAAAATATTGAAAATCAAGCGTGGTACAAACGAACACAAATGTGCGACTGTGAAAAGCGATATTGGAAAAATAAGAGAAGAAAAACAAAAAAAAATAACAAATGTGGTTGTGCCTGGTGTTCTTTATTGAAAAAAAAGTGAAATAAATATCGATTGGCCTAAATAATACGAATCTTGATTTATGTCTATCGCTCAGAGCTTTACCTTCGTCGTGATTTACGTCCGCTTCCAATCGATTTATTCGAATTGGTATCTTTGCGAATTTGCGTATCCGAGACCTTCGCGAGACCATAACTAAATATCACCGTTACGAAGGTGTGAAGAAAAAAATAAATATAAAAAAATGTCACAGCGGGAGATTCCGCGTCGTTGCTGATTTCAATGAAAATCGTTTGGGTATCTATGGCGAATTCCAGTCAACGGGCACATGATTTATTTCTTTATTTTCGTTATCTGCAACGTGTATGATTGCTTTATTGATCTATTTTCAGTACGACGAAATAATAATAATGATAATGATAATATCTGGAATATTTCTATACCGTCAAATTAAAATCTTAGGTCAGTATATTTTTTATTTAGACTTATATAGAGACTCTGAGGTCTCTAAAATTGTACTGTTTGAAAATCATTCAATGAATATAATAATAATAATAATAATAATAATAATAATAATAATAATAATAATAAGACCTAATAAATTTCTACCGTAGAATTAATGTCTTATTGTTAGCATAGTATAATTTTATTCAGACTTAAGGTCTGTAAAATTGTACTTTTGAATTTATTTAATTAGGATTTTTTTTTTTCAAATTTTTCATCAATTTCTCAAACTTTTTGTATAATAGACATTTTGGAAAGTAACTCGAGGTTAACGTTTGCCAGTCATGACACTGTCACGTAAATTTCTTCATGTGTCACGAACCCGAGTGAACGGTTGAACGGTGAAGTATATAATAACGCCGAGGGTCACGAGCGGCGCGTGCCGAAAACCGTTGTAAAGAACATCAGCATCCCCCGGCGCCTCCGACACTCAACTTATATCTCATGTTTGCATCTTGGTTTCGGATTACCGTGGCGGTTCGCGCCTCGATGCACCTTCGACTCGGTTATTCAAAAACCCGTGAGGTCCCGAAATCGAGGTTGAATGACTCACGAGAGGTCTGACGGGCCGTCATCGTTTTCTCGGACATTTCCAAGAATCTCTGTTTGGTACATACGTATATATGTGCTCCCACCCATCTAGTAAAATATACAAAGCTTCGGCTACTGGAATTAAGACGAAAAATCCAAAAATTAAAAAAAATAAATAAAAATGGTAGGATTTATTTTCTAGTTCTTTTATTTTTAATTCACTGTTGGACCGTTGATAATTAAATTATTTTCGTTTTTTGACAATTTTGTTGAAATTGATCGATGGAATTTTGGAATGAAAAATTGTCGTCAATTTCGAATAATATTTTCATTAACGAGCGATGCGATGCACCACGTAAAGTGCATACTTTACGAATGATTGTTTTTTTTTTCATTAAGCATGATAGTTTGAGATTCAACATGCAAATTAATTATTTTTCCAACAATCGAAGATTATATTCGTCAACACGGCCAAAACGAACGTGATTTTTACAATTTTTTTTTTTTTCGTTCTCGAGACAGACGTGCATGGAAATTTATAGGCACGAGATAATCTCGAATTTCGTTGGTAAAATAATCAAAGGACATCCCACTCGGCAAATGGAATACCACGGACGGGCTTTTAGAGACTTTTACGCAGGTCATCAAAGAACCTATAAACCATACGCGTGATCCGTCGGATGAGACGAATCGTGGTAAGAAAAAAAAATTAGACAAACATTCGGTTAACTAATTTTCTTCAACGTCGTTCAATGAATCATCACGTTTAACTGAACGAATATAATTTCACCGATGCCTCGTTTTGTTTTAACTTGAAAGAAAAAAAAATGACAAATCAGTATTCCATTAAATTTTGGAAATAAGAAGTTTTTATTCATTTTTATAATTCATCAGTTCGATTTATCACAAAATTCAAAATCTTGTGATTCGTTTGCATGATTTCAATCGTCGAATGCCGATAATTTGACATAAACTGCAATCGTTCCAACATAGCCAAAAAAAAAAACAAAGAATACCAATTTCTTAAATCTCATTGTCACAAAATATGATAAAAATGTCTTAATTACTTCAACGACGTACGAATTACTTGAGAATTTTTTATGAAAAAAATTGTAGACAAAAAAAATGTCACTCCACAGTTTTTGAACAATCCGTAATATTGCAAAATTAAAAATTAACAAAATCTAAATACAGATAACCAGCGCGGAGTAAAACCGAATCATTAAACGCGGGGAGGTCCGCCGTGGGATTCGCGTCAAAAAATTCGTGCGCCTGCGCGTGTCACCCGCGAGTTTCCAGTCGGAATCACGAAAAAAAAACTAAAACAAAAGAAAATCAAAGTAAATAAATATAAGAAAAATAAAATAAAAAAAGACCAGTGCGGTGAAACGAAGGAAAGAAGATAAAAAAAAAAATAAGTCGGAGGAATAATATAAGGTGAGAATCTTGGTGAGCAGGATTGGGACCGAAGCGTGAACGTTCACATGGGCCGAGTGATGGTGTGAGTTTGGGGACGGTCGGGATGAGCGTGTGGGACCTACAAGGAAACCCTTCTACGCGGTCGGCGCCGTGGCGCCTCGATCCTCGTGCTTGTCTTCGTCTTCGTCTTCGTCGTCGTCTTCGTCGTCGTCGTCTTCACGTCGGAAGAAAGCTGGCACAGCTCGATCTCTCCTAAGACCCATTATTTCTCGTACCATTCGAACTCGAAATGTGTTAAACCTTACTTTACTATCCTCCTCGACATTATATATCCCATTCTCGAACAGGGATACTTTTTTCATCGAATTTATTTCCGCAAATGTTTCGTCCAACAGTTTTTACGAAGTTTCCGAACGAATTCCACGTTTCTTTTCTTCTCGTCTTCTTCTCGTTTTCGTTTCGTCAATATTTTTTTTTTTTTTTTTTCAATTCTGTGATGAATTTTTCAAAATATTTTTCGTCTTTGCGAATTAATTGTTTTGTAAAAATTCATTTTGTTTAATGTCGGGCGTTGTGTTATTGAGTCACGACTGTCGAGTTGTTTGAGATTTTCCAATTTATTGTGAATTGATAAAAATCGAATCAATTTTTTTTTGTTTTTTTGTTTTGTTTTTCGTTATTTCAATCTTTGTTGAATTTTTTTGTAAATGAATTTTTTCAGATACTTTTTATCGTTGTGCATTAATTATTTTGTTAAAAAATTGTTTTTCAATTTCGAGATTTGTGATTTCTTATTGTTGTAACGTGAAAATGGAATAAAGAGCAGAACGAAAAACCAACAATAATCAATATACACTGGTACGACATTTTCTTTATCCAGCTAATGGCAATTTGAAGCAACACATCGTCGATGAAATATTGATAAAATAATAATAATAATAATAAAATGAATAATCGAAATTTGTAATTGTCAACGAAAAATGTTTAAAATCCGCGCACGACACCACGGCTAATGACACACGAATATACGAACGACCGTATTAGTTTCAATAATAATAATCACCGATGGCTCACAATGATTGATCGAAAACCCATCTAATTTCAATTCGATCGTTCGAGTCGTTGGCCGAAACAACATTTTTCGGTTAATGGAACTCTCTCGCTTGCGGAGTGTGCCGGATCCGCGAATGTCCCCGGCCACGATCACGACAGTCGTTCGTCGGCGAGCTGGAATGAGATACAAGAAAAAATAAAATTGAAAAAAAAAAAAAAAATAACAGAAAAAAACTTAAGAGAAAAAAAAACCGAAAAGCACCTCCATTAGTGTCTACAATCGAGGACCGCTATGCGCGAGAGGGAACCGCGCGCGTTTTACTCCCGCCGGCGCCTTCCCCCCTCCCCCCGCCCCCCACCCTACATCCTTCTCGGACCACGACGTATCAATAAACCGTCCGATGTCCCCTCGGACGGTATTATACCGACTATACACACTTAAAACGCATCAGCTCCGAAACCATCAACCACACATGTATGTGTAGATATATATATATATTTTTTTTTTTGTTAGGTACATTTCCATCATTCATCTTAGATTGCTCTGATCGTCAATTTATTTTTTTATTTTTTATTATCAATTTCAATAAAGATTAATTTAATTGTGGAAAATCAATTTTTTTTAAACAATTTGTTGAATACTATTGGCAATGTCATTCGTCTCCACTAAAGTTCCTCAATGATTTTTTTTCTCACTATTTAGTTAGACTGCATTATATTTTTTTTTATTTAAATAAATTTTAATTAAATTTTCCAAATTCAAAATATTCATCGATTGGAATGTATTTTTCTCAAAAACATTGAATAGTTTTTGAGAAAATATTCTCTCCAGTCGACTCCTAAAACTGCCACAATCATAATCACAATTCAATAAAATTCCATTTTCTATTATTTTTTTTTTTTTATATCTTACAATTTTTCACGCTGCTACCGATTTTTCAGTGGCTCGAGTCTTCGGGCCATCGACGATACGGTCGCACTTATAAACCACGCGCGCCGTTTTACAGCTTGATGGCCAAAACGAAAGAAAAAAAAAGCACTCGTCCTACCTGAGTGTCGGTTTCTTTAATTTCCCGCAGGCGATGATAGCTTGGAAATAAGGGGCACTGCTTATAGGCTCCTGTAATGTATCTGTGATGGTTGTATATATAAATACACATATATATGTATACCTGCCCTTGTTGCCCTCCCCGGACCCTCCTGGAGTCAGACCAAGTTAGGGGCGAGTCACTCGGGCCTCTTGTCCCGGTCTAAAGGGTCTGAAAACCCGAACCTCGGTGACACTAACTACCGGACGCCCGTTGGTTCCATCCCCACGAAGTTTTTCTCATGGCGTCCACTAATCCCAAAAGCGCCTGCGAGGCGAGAGCCAGCCGGCGCCAAGGGTACTCTACTCATCCGGCGCCATACTCATCGCTCGTTTTCTCCTTCCCTCAAAATCCTTTCGTCCCAACCTACTCAACCCATAAAAACGTCTTCCTACGTCTGGAAACCCAATAACAATCTTGTACCAAAAAAAAACACTATTTTATAGTTTACACCCTTTATCTCGCAATTATTCGTGATTTTGATTGCAAGAAAACTGAATTACTATTAAAATCGGTCTAATCAAATAAAAGATCGAGACTTGATACGTTCGATGGATGATCGGTAAGACGAAAAAGAGTCTCATGAATCTATCAATCCGATTCTTGAAAATGATCGATCTATTCGACGCAGGCCAACACTTCAACAGTTAGCCATTTAAGAAAAATATATTTTGCAATGTTTATTTTTTTCCATGAAAAGCACATTCTTAAGCTTGAATTTAAGCCTTTGTTCATCGAATTTCCGTTATTGTTTCGAAAAGCTATGGATTTTTATTTTTTTCAGCGATATTTTCACGAGTTTGGTTGATTATAGCTTAAGTTTGTACAAAGATAGCACAATTTATAATTTTATCATAAAGCAGAAGATTTAAGCATGATTCATGATTTTTTTCAGATTTTCTGGACCATATTTACCATATTTACCATAAAATTTGTAAACGCAGGGTCTATCAAACCCTCTCCTCCCTTTTCAGAAATGATCTGTGAAAATTGAACAAGCATTTCAGGAATAGAATTCAGCACATTTTTTTCAGTTCAATTAAGCAATTTTTCCAATTTCAATCGTTATTATTAAGTTTCAAGGTCGTAATGTGCGATCATAAAATTACGTGGCAAAGCTTCGTTGCAAAAAAACAAAAAACAAATAAAAAATCATTTCGAATAATCGTGACACAAATCGCACGTGGATATATATAACTCGTAAAAAAAAAAAAAAAAAAAAAAACAGGTCAGAAGTCTCAAACGTTTGTAACTTATTGGCATCGCGATCCGGCTTTCGCAATCGGTGCATGTCGGTGGTTGGTGAACCGCGTCAAACAAAACGTTACGTACTAGTCCGCAACGTTACTCGCCAACATAACCGTGTTCGTTACATTTGTGTTATACGTTATATTCGTCCGGGCTCAGCGAGACCAGCCCCACGGACATTGAAATCTCATGTACCGACCTGACTTGGACTTAAATGTCCGTGATAATGTACGCGTGACTAGAATGCGATAGCACACCGTACGCCGTGCGCGGTCAACAAACCTTGGGCCTTTGTCACACAACCCATAACGTATATCTATGTGTGTATATATATATGGCAATTACGAGCAAAGCCTGCGCACACGAGTGTTTTACTGACACCGGCGGTTGAGTTTTGCCCGCGAAGCTTACGATGTAACGCTAAACGGAGCAGATTAAGATAATTCGCTTTGGCACCGCTGTTAGCGCTGCGATCGCGGGATCTTTCGTGCGCATGCGCATACTTCTTCGATTTTAAGCTCATGGACGTGTTTTTCCATCTCAAGTGCTACGTATGATGATTATTTAACCACTCGTGCTTTCAACCACGCATGCGCATGACGTTTTGGCAGAAATTGTGAATATTTCGGATATGCGTTATTATTTAACAATGATTTTTTTTATATTTAATTCGGTTTGTTATCGATAATGACTCGGTCGTGAAAGTATTTCGATTTCCTTTTTGTTGGGAACTTGAGTCAGGCGTGAAAGTGCGCATGCGCGCCTTTGGAACTGTGATTGGCTGTGGTCGGCGCGTGCGCAGACTTCGGGAATCGTGATTGGCCGCGGCTGGCGCCTGCGCGGACTTTGGGAATCGTGATTGGTCGCCCCCAACGAGTACGCGGGAAATTCGAATATGCACAGCGCGATGAATATAGGAGTTTCGCGTTCTCGAAGCAGGACACGAAAGCCGCAACAACGGCACGGGGTGGAACGTGCTCCTTCGATGTAAAACCTTGCGTTACCGGATTAGAGAAACTTTGAAATGAGCCCGAGATCGCCTCGGGGGGTTGACGCCGATAATTCTCGTTAATTTATAACGCTTGCATGCGCGCGAGCACCTGGCTCGTGAATTATATACATATATTTGTACGTGAATAATTTATGTTTGAAAATCCGCGTGGTACGTGCGCGCAACGCGCATGCGTGGCTTTCCGTGATCATTACGATCGACCTTTAAAGGAGGTTTTGCCGTACAGAGCTTGTGTTCAGGAAGGTTTGACGTAAATATTGCGATTGGCACTTTCGACGATTAATCAATCGACATCAAATTTCAGTCACGATAATTGAACATTTTTTAAATTTGTGGTAAAATATTTCGAAGGAGGTTTGTTTGATGAATATTTTATTTTGGTTTTAGTACGAATTTTTGGGTAATGATAATTACCCAAACGAACGACGCAGCCAATCGCGGTCTTGCATTTTTGCGCATGCGCTTCGCGCTCATCGATCATTATTCGACAATGCAATTTTTTATGTCTCTTTTTTTTCTTTGCACAATTGTAACAATGCTTCGTCGTGATTTTAACGATGATTTGCATGAATAAAAATCACGAATGAATGTTTGTACAAATGTTAATACACACATGGACATGCGTGTGTACGAGCGCCGCGGGACACTATCGTCGCTCGGTTTATCATTCGGCATACGGCGCGCGAACTATCAACGGACCACTAACGTTCGTCCCATTATCTAATCGCACCTCGGCCAACGACGATTATAATACACGCGCGTACCAACGATTCTCGCAAGAACAACCGCGGCGAAGAAACGACTATTACCCGGATTGGCATTCGACAATCGTTTTACTCGCGGTCAACGATATTTCAATTTATATCGGTAATCTAATTATCGCGATCACTCTTGTAAGTCGACAAATTGAAAGACTTCGACTACACGAATTCCAGACTGTTAAGCAATAGTCTGGAACTGGAGTGAGATGTCTTTGATGTGCGAATACCGATCCAATGCTATGCGATTCAATCGTTATTCCGACTTTGCTAATATGATTTTAAGGAACATGAGAAAAATGACGTCGAGTTACAAAAATCTTCCAATCGACACTTTTGAAAAGAAGATAATATTCTTTAAAATGTTTGAGGATTCAAATTTGTATCGTTCAGAATTGCTGGGTGGTGATAATTATTTTCAAGAGTACGATTAAATGTATTTGAAATTTAAAAAAGTTCCCGAGGAGAATAAAAAATTAATATTAAAAGTTGACATTTTTGGAGAATTCATTTTTCAATATGCACAGCGCAATTTCGATACGGGAGGGTGAAAAAAACAATTGGTTCAAAACATAGCACCCTAACATATATAGTAGAGTGCTTTGTCTTCAACCAATTTTTTTTTGTTCAATTTTTATACATATTTATAATTTTTTTATGTCACGCAAAAAACTCACAACAGCTGCAAAATATCGTGCTACTTGATGTCAAAAGTTGTGTGATATGGTGTTTCTTAAAATTTAAATTTTACGAACGATTTCACATTGACTCTGGTTTTCTTACTCCCAGCCTAGTCGGGCGCTAGCCGGGTTGACGGAACAACGCATAGTAATTTAAAAAAGTATCCAGACAGTTTTTCCCATCTTATTTTCAGTCTATATCATTCCGTTGCTAACTAATCGTCAGCTAAGCTGCCCCAGATGAAATAATGAAATTCTGTCCAGATTCTGGACAGATATCCTGTATAACACCTAGATAGCGAGCGATCTTACATAGCGCCGGGACTTAACCATCTGTTCAACCTAGATCTTGAACAGCTTCAAACTAGTTCAGAAAACCTAATCTAACAAAAGGCTCATACCATTCCAAAATTTCCAAACGAGTAATCATTGAATTGCCCCATTCAGCATCGGCCTCCTGCAGATCAGTGAAATAAATTTGAGAAAAACTCCAACAGACGATTATCGAAGACGAAGGTGGTCGAAAAAAGAAGTGAAGGAGGGATGGAAAATACGTGTGCGAGAAGGACGTGAGACATTATAACGTGAGGTGGTGTAGGATAAGAAGAGTGTGTTGCGGGCGTGCGCATAGTGTCTGCGGTGAACGCGCAGCTCGATTCCCGTGGTCCCGCCTACACGGCGGGGGATTCGTGACCGCGATGGCCGCTATCGGTATCTCCGATTCACGGACCGAGCCGCAGACCACGGAGGTGGAGACGCGGCTGCGCTCTCACTCCTTTCAATCGTTTTTTCCTTTTTTTTACAATTTTTTTTATTCTCATTTCTTTCTTTCGTTCTTTCTTCGTATTCTTCGCTTTTTTCCCCCATCCGCTTCGTATATTCTCGTCTTCTCGCTCACGAGGGTCTTAACGCGCGTCGATCGCGGATATTGTGCGTGTCTTTGACTCGCGTGCGATTTCTTCCAGATCTTCCATTTCTCCTTCGATCACTCTGAACCGCAACTCCGGATCGCTTCTTTGGCTTCTAGTCCTTATTCTTCTGCTTCTTCTTCTTCTTCCTCTACTTCTTCTTCTTCTTCTTCTTTTTCGGACTGAACCTCACATTTACTTTAAGTCTACATCCTTCTCTATGTCACCCTTCTCCCCCTCTCTCGCTCTCTCTGCTCATTTGCAGCTATTTTCTTTGTCTTCCTTTCATCTGGAAAACCCTAGTCGAAATTTTCACCTTTATTTCGACTCATTTCAACATCACATTTAGGGCGAAGAAGATTGAAAGTAGAATGAGGTTATAAGCAACTCTCGTCTTTTTCAAGTTTGGAAGGTGAAACGAAGGTGAGATAACAAATGAAAAATGTTTACCTCAATGCGGAAGGTGAAATGAAGGTGAAATAACCGAAAGGAAAAATATTACCTTCTTCTCTAAAGGTGAAACGAAAATGAAAAAAAATTCGACACCGCGTTGAGGTTGAAACGAAGGTGAAAAGATATTTCTAACTCAGTTTACCTTCCAATTTGGGCTTGCAGGGTAAAACAAGTTGGAATATGAACTTAAACTTTCGACTCGGGTGTTCTTTGGGCTATGGAAGTGATTCGTTCAATTTGTTTGTACATTGAGAAGAGAGTTGCCTGTCATTCAGGCATTTTCAGGAATTTTTTAAAGTAATTATTTGGGTCTATTGCAATGAAACTAAGTCACTATGTTTATCAATACTTCTAGATGATGCTGGAATATTTTCACAATTAGATCACAAAGTATTGAACCCTCAATGTGATCTGAAAAACTAAAACCAGGGATATTCGTATCCGGCAGATGATTCGCTATTGTTCAAAATGGGATCTTATCGAAAGAATTTTTTTTTTTTACAAAATGATGAAGCTATTTGAAAATTTTTCGAGTTTTTCACTTTTTGCAAGTCTAATTATTTTCCTGAAATTCATAATTGTTAAATTCAGAATCACTGGCGAGTCCAACGAATCCAATTGTTTTTTTTTTTTTTTTTTTTTTTTTTTTCATTCTCCAGTATAGCAATGATCCTCGAGCTCGATAAAAAAACCCTCATCCCATTTCTTGCCCGCCATAAATTTCACATCATTCTCGACTCATCGAAGATATTTATTTTTTTTTTTCGTCGAACAACAAAAAAAAAACCGGTACGAGATTATCGCTTTCGATGAACATAAAAGTCAGGCGATTCTCGAAGATCCTGAAGCAATTGAGTGAAGTGCGGTTTTCGTTCTTCCTCGCGAAGGTCGAAATTCAGATAACGAAAGAAAAAAAACATATAGTTAAGAAAAAAGACGAAGAAGAAGAAGAAGAAGACGAAGCGTTCACATTACCACTCACTTTCTTCGTCTTCATCGTCTGCTTTTGCCATCAAGCGAGGAATCTCGCGATCGGAGATTCGCTTCGAAGCAAATCGAATGGAATCTCCGAGAACTCGGGGATCCCATTACCCACATATGTAACCACACAATTGCGTCCGCCAGCTTCGCGTATCGACAAAATTTTCAAATCGTTTTCATCGAGACAAATTTTTTCAAAGTCATTCGCGAACGTGTGTGGGCGTCTCTGAAAATTGCCTGCCCGGCTATTTTGCAATATGGTTTTCATGGAGAAACGACTTTATGGTTTTCACGCCCATGAAACAAAAGACCCATACGCGTATTTTTTTTTTTCTTATTTCAATTCGTGAATTATGCGCGAATATTTTTGCCATTTCATCCGAGAAACACTTCGTTTATTGTACCGATACTATATTTATACTATCGTGATATACAAAAAAAAGAAAACGAAAAAAAAACATAGTATCAACATAACCTCAAGTGTGTAAGAGCTTCGCGACGAAGTCGAGTCTTTCCGATGCTTCGTTCGCAATTTGTACATTTTTGTATTCATCACGATGAAATATTTTATAGAAATCAAGAATTCCATTCGTAATAATCGATCCAATGGCTTGCTATTTTTTGTAACAAGCAACTTTTTATTTGTGATTTTTTTTTCTTTTTTTACTCTATGTTTTTGTTTTTTGAATATTAAAAAAAAAATTAAGTTGTGAGTTACACGCCTGAGCTGCCATGAGCATGGGTGATAAAGAAAAAGATGAAGAAAATCGGTTATCCCCGATCTGTATGTTCATCTATGAAATTTTTATTGAAATTTGATGAAAAACGAATCGTGAGACCAATTTCGTCGAAGCTACAATATTGATAATCCACGACATTAAAATTCTCTAGATCTCAGTACCAATTGTGAGACATAAAAAACCATCGAAAGCCTGGCTTTTCCATTATTCTTCAATCAATTCCTAAATCAACAAAGAAATCTAAAAGATCATTGCCAGTGCCATATGTGTCAAATCAACCCCGTCGGCCATGATCTCTCATCGACACAATCAACATCATATATTATCACCAAAAAAAAACTCAACGAAAAATCTATTCCGCAAAACCATTTAACCGAAAAACGAAATACAAAAACCGGGATTCAAATTAGAAAAATTAACTGAAACTCAATTTACGACCCATGATTATTATTAAACATAGAAAAAATAATTTTTCTCAAAATCCTCATTATCTTCGTTTCCAAAATTAATGATTTTTTGTTGCATTTGCATTTGCATTTGCTATATTTCAGCAGATGACGTGGTGTGGGTGGTGGTAACTGAGGGTCTCCCGTCGGCGAGGGGAGAATGTTCCACGGTACTGGCAGCGGTGGGTACGGTGCGGGTTCCGAATACCAACAGCAATCCCAGCAACAACAGCAACAACACGCGGGCCAACAAGCTCTTCAGGCACCGGTTTACGTGCCTTCATCGAGGCCGGCGATACCCTCGGCAGCCACGGCGGCCCAGTATCACTCGTTTCCTGGTTCCGCTTCGCCCGCATGGTGAGTTATTATGCGCTTCAACTTTCAAGATAATACTTTTTTCTTTTTTTTTTTCTTCACTGATAATATAATAGACGTCCCTGCCCTACACGTATCAAATAACAACGTCGCGTCCTGCTGATAAATAAATCACCATGTTGAAATAAACGAATAAAATTTTGAGACTGTGATCGCTATAAATGTTTTATTTATTTATTTATTTATTTATTTATTTATTTATTTATTTATTTATTTATTTATTTATTCATTTATTTATTAAATTATTTTTTCATTCATTTATTTATTTATTTATTTATTTATTTATTTATTTATTTATTTATTTATTTATTTGTTCATTTGTTTCGTTCGAAGGGAGAAGACGGCATCGTGGCAGCACGGTGTCGACAGTTACGCGGCACATCATGCCCTCGCAGGCCATACGGGGGCTTCCGGCGGAGCAATGGGACCCCACACCGGGCACAGTCACTCCCACGCTGGCCACCCTCACACCGGTCATCCCCATTCCACCCTGGCCGCCGCGTCGCCCTTTTACGCACAAAACGTCGCGATGATGTCATCGTGGCGGGCCTACGACGGCGCGGGTTTTCAACGAGCCTCGCCCTACGGTAAGCCTGGCTGACCCTACTTCATTTTCCCTTCGCAATCACGAAACTCAGCGAAAAAAAAAAATCTACACAATTTTTCACCCTGTTATTTACGAATTATTCTTGCACAAGACTAAAAAAGATGTAAACTTATGGTATCTATGCTGATTATTTACCATAGATACGTATGATATCTATGCAGATTATGTATAGTTTGCATATAAAAAACATATACCCAGTTCTGAATATAATCTATCAATTGTTTATATATATTTTTTTCCACTTGGGGGGTGTTTAGATTCGAAAAAACACAAGCAATATTTTGTTATCATTTTATACGGCGAAATAAATACGAAAATTCATCGTGCAAAAGTTGATATTGCAGAAAAATAAATTATCCACTCACTATTGACATCAGCAGCGACAATGTTACAATTTAGATTTTCAAAAACTTTGAATATCACGACAGTAAAAATAAAGAGAACGAATAATCGGACACAAGCATTTGAATTTTCTTTTCGTTTAACAAATCGAGTTTCAAGGGTCACAAACACACATTCACTATATCCAAAGACACATATACCGTGGTTATATATATATATATATATAATACACATATATATATATATATATATATAAATCTACCATAATCCACACGCCCTCTGACCCGAGCTTTTAGAGTGCGTTTCCATTAGGTTTAACCGTGGCGTCTGGGATATCCCCCCCCTCCCCTCCCCCCTCCCCCGCATTATCAAGATTCTGTTTTCTTCTGCCTGTGCACCGACGAGCCTCTCTCTCTCTCTCCATCCTCCTCACGCTCTCCTCATTCTTCTTCATCGTCTTCTTTATTTATTTTTCTTCCTTTTCGTCTTCTGGATTTTTTTTTCCTCGAGGGTTTACCTGCAAAGAGAGGGGCCTGCTGGCGAAGACGCTCCCCAGTGCACCAAGTGCGCAGTCTCGATGAACGACCGTGAAATTCATGGTCGAATGGAAAGTGGAATAGTTTCGCTGCTGTGGGGCTGCATAGTTCATGTGTAAATAGTCCACACACACACACACACACACGTGCGATATTATATATAAAGCAGGTTGTCGAGGGGGTTGAAAGGAAAAGAGCCGCCTCTCTTGCTCGGTAACTTCGTGCGTTGCAACTAAAAGCGCCGGGGCTGAATCGACGCCCGGTCTGCTGGGACGATGAAAAATTTCATTTCGAGAGAGCATGGGCTTGGGATATGCGGAGCCATCCTGTGTGACGCGCGGCTCGGCCATGTGCGTTCTCGGATAAGTGATAGCGGGTTCCTCTTTGAAGCACCCGCGCGCGCGCGAGCGCAAGAGCTAGCCGCCGGCTGGTTCCAAGTTATACACACACGCGCACTTGCTGATGCTTCCATCTCTCTCTCACTCTCTCTCTCTCTCTCTCTGTCTTTCTATACGTTCTCAAGTGCCTCATGGACTCTGGTGTGTTCTCAGACCGCACGTTTCGTTTGTGTACCAAGTAGATATACGAGGTTGGTAATGTATCGTCTTGCGGTTCCGTAAAACACATATTCGAGCCCGGTCAGTAGCTCCGGCTACCGTTTGTCACTTTCGAATCTTCGTGCAATCGAGTACGCGCCATTGTGCCATTGATGCGAGATGTTTTGCCAAATCGAAATTTCGAAAAGATGGCGACGCCGGTTTTGACCGACGTCTACCTTGAAGGTTAGTCGATCTGCTTGGGGTGTCAAGCATTGGTTAGGATAATAAACCTTCGTGACTTCGTATTGACTTGAGATTCTCCGGTTGTGTTGGAAAGTTTCGAATTTTTCAATGTTTCGACGGTTCGAAATTTCGCAAATGCATGTTCGGATCTCGTGCACGGTTCGGAAAGTCCGTAGATCCGAAGGGGGAAGGTCTAGAACGGTCGTAGTTCCGAAAGAAAAATAAAATTCGAAATGCGATGTATCGAAAGTACAATTTTTCGAAGGGTCACGACTCGCAACTCGCCGATGTTCCGACCGTCAATGTTTCGATGGATCAAAATTCCGACAACGTATATGTACATATAGTTATAGTGGCGTAAAGATTGTCGAAGCTGCAATCTTCAAGCGATTGAACGATATGCTACGCCACTATATCTGTATACACGTTGTCGGAATTTCGATCCGTCGAAACATTGACGGTCGGAACACTGGCGAGTCGGAACATTTATTTTCCGAACATTTCGATTCGATCTATCGACCTGTCGGACGTTCGAACGTTTGGCAAATTGATCGTTTTTATTCTTAAAACAAATTGTCGGAAGAATAAAGATGTATTTTTTTTTTTGGTTTTATTGAGTAACATTGTAAAAACGAAAATTTGTTGAGATATACGGTTGGGACGAGTGTGTGATATGGTTTTGTGTTGGAAACCAGGTTGGATTATTGATTTGTAGTGGGAATGGGAACCAACGAGTCGTCGTGGAGACTGCTAGATGGCGGAACTCGATGGTCAACCAACGACGATCTATATAACCGCATGCTCTGCTCCAAGCTGTACACTTTTTTATTTTTCTTTCTTGATTTTAATGAAATAACTCTCCACTAGCATTTGAGTGAAAATGGTCCCTCGAAAGCTAAATTATAGTACCTATATACACAGTCACGTGTATATTGCTCTGAGTGAATTATATATCGCTAACCGTATATATATATATGCTTGGAAAGGCAAACGCCAAGCAGCAAAATCGAAGAAATTATAATAATATATCTAACAACTTTTCGACCACGACCCCCCTCTCTCTCTCTCTCTCTCTCTTTCTCTCTCTCTCTCTCCCGCTCGAATCATAAGTATCGATGAATAAATGAATTTCAATCGACCCAATCCCCAACGTAATTAGACGAAATATATTAGACAAGAATGTCCGATTTTATTGGACTTTTCCATTACCGTTTGGTCGTCATCGATTTTATTTTTATTTATTTTTTTATTTATTTCAATTTTGTTTTTCAACGCATATATATATACGAATGATTTATTTTTTTATCGTACGAGGGAGCGACTGTTGCGTGCGCAATCGATCGATCTCATCGGTAAACGCCCACTCGTTTGATCTATTCATAGAAATATGTTTATATCGTATCCAGATTATTCCGATGCGGAAAAACTGAACTATCAAAAAAATTATTTTCTTCATAAAATTATCGATAAAGTCATTAAATTTAATACGAAACAATAAAAGCTTGGATCATTGAGACATTTTCTTGAAATATTCTTGTGTCTCGAGTATACTTTCGATTATTCGCAATCCTTTAAACCAACAAAGTATGTAAATTGTGCATTTTTTTCTTCTTTTTGAAATCATAATTTTCTTTATTGTGATTTTTGTTTTTTTTTTTTTTTTTTTTTTTCAGACACGGCGATGGACTTTCAATTTGCCGAGGGCCGTGAGTGCGTGAATTGCGGAGCCATATCGACGCCTCTGTGGCGGCGAGACGGCACCGGACATTATTTGTGCAACGCATGTGGTCTTTATCACAAAATGAACGGAATGAATCGACCCCTCATCAAACCCTCGAAACGCCTCGTAAGTATTGCCAAATTGAAGTTAGTCGTCGATTTTTTCGACAATATTTTTGCCACAGGAAATTTCTAAAAAATATTTTTTTATTCCTCATTGCAAATTAATCATCTTTGCAAACTCGAAAATTTTATTCAAACGATTTTTCCAATAATTATACATTATCAGAAAATTTCTTCCTATTATTCGATTTTTCGTATAATTATTATGCTCGAAAATTTTATGAAAAAAAAGATAAATGAATAAATAAATTTTTGAAAAATAAAAGAATCTGGTAATTCGATCGGCATTACGTAATTAGCAAATGGGACAGATCTCCGAATTCCAGACGGCGACGAGACGGTTGGGCCTGTGCTGCACGAATTGCGGCACTAGAACGACGACCCTTTGGAGACGCAACAACGAGGGCGAACCCGTGTGCAACGCTTGCGGTCTTTATTTCAAACTTCACGGTGTCAATCGACCCTTGGCCATGCGCAAGGACGGTATACAAACGAGAAAGAGAAAACCGAAAAAAACTCCGGAACCCAACAACAGATCGTCGTCCGGGGAGCACGAAAGATCGGCATCCACCGCGTCTTCACCATCCAACGGCAAGTATTTTCATTTTTCTTTTTCCCATTTTTCACGATTTATGCAACGCAAAAAAAGTTTTTTTCAAATTACTTTCATTCGTCAAATTTTTGTCTTACAAATTTCTCCAGCATCGGAAATATTGACAAACACAATTTCACGTCGTTCATTTAAAATCTTAATTCGAAAAATCGATAATGTAGAAATCTTCATCAAAGTCAATCGAAAGAAAAATTATAATAATAATTCAATGAATCAAAAATTATTCTTTCGTCGATCTTTCTAAATTACAACACCTATATTTAATTATAACTACAATTTCCGAAATTATATATATTTTTTGAATAATAAACGTATTAGTAGGGTAGTGATAGACATTTTTTATAATATAATACATTTTTTTTACAATATAATATATTTTTCATTTATATTCGTGCTATTTTTATTAACATGTTTTTTATTTTTATATCGCCAGAGGGCCATCGACCTTTAGCCCTTGGCGTATTATTTTTCCCCCAATGCACCAACAAATTATTTCAAAAAAATTCTTTTATAAATAATTTCATTAATTAAAGCAATTTCAAGTTTGCAGCTACAGAATTAATTTTGCAAAAAATATAATTTTTCAAATAAATAATCGACGTCATTATTTATTTCCATCTTTTCAATATAAATTTTACAGATATGAAAAGCAATCAGCAGCAGCAACAGCAGCAGCAACAACAACAACAACAACAGCAGCAACAACAACAGCAGCAGCAGCAACAACAGCAGCACCATCATCACCAAATCGAGGGTTCGAAATCATCGGTATCGTCGGTATCGACGGAGAGACCGGTTTACCTGGGTCACACGTCGTTACTCGCGACCGGAAGTATGCCGGCGGTCAAAACGGAACCCCGAAGCTGCGAGGGTATCGTGGGACAGCCTTACGCCTCTTACTATCAACACCCTCATCAGTTGGGCACGCCGACGGGCGAGCATCAGCAGCAGAGCTATTACGGCACTCAGGAAGCTCCTTATCATCATCAGCATCACGTCACCACGGGAGCCAAGCTTCTCGCATCCTCGTAAACTTGTCCTTCCATCCAAATCGTCACAAATCTCTTCGGCGATGCGTCCCGAAGTTTCGGATCTTCGATGTTTCGAAGCTTCACAAGTTCGACGATTTTTTTATTCGAATTGTAATTTTTCGAAAATCCAAAACTCCGAATTTTGAAGAATTTTGAAGAAAATTCGTAACTTTGAGACGCACCCTCTCTTTGTGCAATGAAGAAGAAATATCTATAAATCATTTAGAGATAAAAAAAATAAAATTTTCATACGGTGAAAGTGAAAATCGACCGAAGCGCGAATCCTCGAGAAAATCAAAAAAATTCCGAATAAACGAAGAATTCGTTTATTCACACGAATTTATATACTTTTTTGTTATTTATTTGCCGATTAAACTCGATTAACTGTCGACACAGAATTTTGATGTCGTAGCCACTAGTCGGACGATACAATGAATGAATTTAAAATACATTTTAATTATCATCGATTAATGCAATGTTAATTATAAACGACACGCCAAGAGCACGAATGTAAGTTGCGTTCTACTCGTTTTGTTTTTTTTCTTATAATTTTCTTTTTTTATATATATATATATATACAGTTCAGAATAAGGAAAGAAAAATCTTTTTACTCGATGTGTGATATTTAAGTTATTCGTGGCACACCATTTTTATATATTAGTCAATACGAATCACGTGACGTCATGCTTATCTATATGTTTGTAAAAAAACGGGAAAAAAAACATTAAAAAGAGAAGAACAACGATTTTTGGAAGATCGATATAAATAGTATGAAGTGAGGATGGTCGTTCAAACGATTCTATGTTGTCTGTAAATAATGAACTTTAATTTTCCTTAGAAAAATGTATTTTAATGTATTACGTTGTGTGGATGAACGAATAGTCCAGGATGTTTCAATGTGAATCGTTCGTCGCACTCGTTTTTTTCCTCCTAATAATTATAACAATAAGCTTCGCGGTATTGTTTGCGGAAAACATTACCCCCCTCCCCCGCAATTGTAAACGTATAAGTGCGCACGATAACGCGTCGTAGATTATGTGTTTTAAGTCTCAATAATAATTTATAACGCATGGGCCGACGGAGCGATAGGTAATATACATAATCCGTGTCATCATAAAGTTTTTCCTAGCAGAATTTTTTTTTTTTTCATTGTTAATTTTTTTTTTTTTTTCATATTTAATTCGTGGCAAAAGCAAATTTTTGATCGAACCAGTGATGACGAGTCTATGCAATGTCGTGCGAGTGTACTCGATTCTCTTTTGTTCTGAGAAATAGTTTTTTCGTTTTCATTATTATTTTTTTTTATTGTCATAATTTTTCGAGGTTTTGAAAAGAATCTTAAACGCGAAATTGTTTATACCATCGCTTGAACAGCGACAGACTTGAACCACATAATTATTATGTGCAATGAAAGATTCGTGTTGCTTCAGATAAATCGCTGTAATAAAGTAAGAAAGAAAAAAAATCACTATCTCAGTAAATTCGTTCGAGTTTTTGAAAATTATCAAATTTAAAAAATTGGTGCATTAACGAAACCCAATTACAATGTTTTTCAATACGCTCCTTTGGCAAAGAATAACTATGCTTGGATGCCAATGGAAAATATATTTTCAATGATTTGCTTGAGATTTGTGCTGAAATATTTTCTCAAACTTAAACGACGACAGAGCAACAATTTTTCTTCGATCATTATCAACTTTACGTCTTATAGTCATCTAACTACGAAACTTCGAACGAATTAAGTAACAAGAATGAAAAGAAAATTATAATAATGATAATAAAATTAATAATCAAACACAAAAAAAAAAATTTGAATCACGAATCGCTTTTTGTAAATAATTACTTCAGTCGTCGAAAGACCCATTGCAGATCCAACGCTGACACCTTATCGCCCATGCTCTAAAAATTAAAAAACTATCACAATTTAGATTATAATAATCATAATGAAGTTACTATAGAAATTATAAATAATAAACGACGAACAAAAAAAACACAACAAAAAAAAGTAACCAACTCGTGTACTTAAGCAATAAAAGAAGAAAAAAAAATCGTTGCAAACGAGAATATATCTCAAGGCCTGTTGTATCAACGTCGTTTGGTTTTTTCATTTTTTTTCGTCATTTTATTTGACGATTGACGACAACCGGAAACCCGATGACTTGATCAAAGCGAATCACGATCGGTCTACGTCGTTGAACCGCGAACATTGACTAATATTTTTTCATGGCGCTTCGACCGAGGAAAAACATCGAAGGCAAAACCCGCCTTCGTTCGATCCTCGAACTTCAACCCTATTCGGGGTTGTCTTTCCCGGCAATCGAGGTGTCAACCTGCGCAAAGCTAACGGACAATCCGTTCTCACCTACGCTCGTTATCGCGGTCGAGGACTCGCTCGACCGTCACTCGAGCCACGATCATCCAACGATTCTGAAGTCTCACTTTTATCGTTCCCACTTTGTCGGACTCAAATAAACCATCGAATTATTAATTTATTTTTCGCAAAAAAAAACAACACGAGCACACACGATTGACAAATGGGTAGGTACGTTATTTTTATTAATTAAGCAACATTGATAATAAAGAGTGGTTGTGATTTCGATTCAATATTTAGAGAAAAAGTTCGTTTCAAAAGAAAAAAAACATGACAAATTTGTGGACAATTATTTTTTTTTTTCGAACGTTTCGGTTGCCAGGAAAAATATCGTGAAGTCTGATTTCCATCGTCCCAATTGTGTCGTTCGTAAATAATCCGTGTAATTGTTGATTGGTTTTGAGTAAAAAAAAAATAACACAAACACACACGATTGACTAATGGGTTGGTACGTTATTTTTATTAAGTAACATTGATAATGCAAAGTGATTGTGACAGTTATGCAGTAACCAAAGTAAAAATTGATTGATTTAGAAAAAATCGTCAAAACTGTTGTCAAAATTATTATTTATCAGGACGTTTCTGTTGCGAGGAAAAAAAAGAAATTATTTTCAATCAGTGACACGTATCGATAAAATTCTTTTAAGCAGAGATGCTTTTTCGGTTTTTAGTTTCGTAAAAAGTATTTGCAGAAGAAAAAAATTTATCCAATTCTCGGATTCGCCATGAAGCAATAATGAGGTGTGGGAATTTTGTGAATTCGATTTGTATTTTTTTTTAATCGACGAAATTCCAACGAGTTTTGTCGAATTATTTCCCTTTTCAATTTCATCATCCGCCACGATGTATCACAAATCGGAAAAATTCAAAATAATATTTATAAATATTGAATCATTTAATTTTAATTTCATTCACATATAAATTTCAAAAATGATCAAGGCATCAATCTTGTTTTTTACCGACATCAATATGTCCGTAATATTGCACTCTTTTCGTATATCGAAACAGGTAGAACGTTGCCAACCCCAGTGGCCTGCAAAGTGTGCGGCGATCGTTCTTACGGAAAGCACTACGGTGTTTATTGCTGCGACGGTTGTTCCTGTTTCTTCAAAAGATCGGTTCGTCGCGGTGTACTCTACACGTGCATAGGTGATTCCAAAAATCCATATTCATTTTCCATTCTCATCCCCCAAATCCTTGAAAATATAAAAGAACGAACGAAAAACAATTCAAACTCGTCATCTAAAAAACTTAACGATAGAAAAATGAATAATTAAGGTGTAAAATTTAGAATCGTCTTGGAATAGCAATGTGTCGATCGTAACTCAGCCCTCGCTTCTCACAACTTGATTGAAGATTCGTCCTCTCAGAAAAATATTTTATTACGTTAAAAAAATATTATTTCCATGCTCGAAAACTCGAAAAACACCCTCATCGACTTAAGAATGTCTCATTTTCAATAAAAAAAAATTACCGAATTGAATTATCATTTCAGTTTCCATGGATAAACTTAAAAAACGTGTAACATTTTGTAATTCTTGTTTTCCAATTGTTATTTCAAGCGGGGACCGGTTCCTGTTCCGTGGACAAAACTCGAAGAAATTGGTGCCCCCACTGTAGGCTAAAAAAATGTTTTGCCGTACGAATGAACACCGCAGGTAACTGTTTTATTTGTATTTTCATTTTTATTTTTATCGAATACATGGGAAAACGTAACAATTTTGTTATTCGGTGATTGAAAGTGTGGTTGAAGTAAAAAAAAACCGGAAGGGCAGTGAGATATTGTTGAATCGTCGTTGGAGGCATCAAACCGAGGGACTCAAACGAGATGCAAACATAGCCGCGTGCCGGGCCACGCGTCTATGTGGGTAATCCGCTGCCTCAGCGTGTCAACTGATTTAATTGACAGCCGACCCCCCGTAACGGCCGTACGACAATCACGTTGCCCGGTCGAACTGTCACGGTCGAACAAAGTACACGATCAACGGAATAATAATTATACAGTCGGAATGAACGTGAAAAAAAATTATTTATGATAATAATAATAATAATAATAATAATAAAAACGACTGACTAGTTTTTGGGGACAGATTTATCTGTCTAACAATTTTAACGGAATACAAACTTTTGAGAGTCACTCACCACCTTTTTTATTCATTGATCCACGTAAATTATAAATAATGATTTAAGAAATTTTTAAATAAAAAAAAACTATTTCACATAAATTCATTTCGTTTATATTTTTAAATATTTAGAAAAAAAAACATTTTCTTTTATTTCAAATAATAATTTTCAAAGATTGGATAAATTGGTTTGGTAAATAAAATTGTAATTATTTTTCGAATGCAAATTATAATTAAAAAAAAAAACAATTCTACATCCTTTCGTTTCGTTTATATTTTTTAATACTCAGAAGAAAACAAAACATTTTATTTCATTTCAAATAATAATTTTTCAAAATTGGATAAATTTGTTTGGTAAATAAAATTGGAATTGGTTTTCGGATGCAATTGTTATGGAAGACAGAGTGGTGACCGTGTTATTCAAAGTCTTAGGTGTGACGTCCATGTAACAAGGGTGTAGGATTTGTAGTTGACGACGGTGTTTGTTCAACCTGGATTTTATCGAAGAATAAAGTTGAGTCTTTGATGATCGATAACCCGTGACGCAAGCCCTGTTTGATCAATCGCATGATTATTCTCGGTTAAAAATACAAACGAACGATCGCGAATGGCTTATTCAACACTTATTACGTACTATGTACCGAGAAAAGCTTTGGAAATTGTACGAGGAAAATTATCCTCAGTCGCGATGGTCATTGCGATGACCACTGTTCATCACCCAATTTTCTTGTTTTTTTTAATTTAAAAAACTCAAAAACCAAATGTAAGCATTGATTAAATTTCTAGAGATTTTTAACAAATTTTCCTTTCTCTATTTTTTTGGGTTTATGACCACTTTTCGTTGCCCAATTATTGTTTTATTTAAAAAACTGAAACCAAATATAAGCAATAATTAAATTTTTAGAAATTTTTAATGAATGTTTTTTATTCTTTATTTTTTGTGATTGTCATGCTGAAATTTGTCAAATGTTTATGCAGCAGTTCAAGAGGAGAGAGGCCCACGATGCTCGAGAAACTTGTCGAGAACTACGTCGTCGAATTCGTTGCCCACGAATTGGATCACCAATGTGGATTCGTCGACGAACATTTACGAAAGAACCGACGTGAGCTCTGTCAATGAGCACAATGCTCCAAAAGTCCAACACATGGGAACCAACGAATTTTCAAAAATATTTCACAATAATCGAGTGACAAGTGACGTCACTCACTCATCCCTGATGCAGCCTACATTTCTGTCCACCATTGTTTCGCCCAGTAATGAACTTCATTCAATTATTTTCTAACCCTATTGCTGAAGAAGGGGGTCAGATCGACCCTGACTTTTCAACTTGTCTATGATAAATATAGTAAATATAGTTTGAAAAACCTAAAAAAAAGAATGCATTATGCTTGAACCTTGTATTTTATCATAAAGTTACAAAATTCGATATTCATAAATAAACTTTAGCCATAATTACAACAAAGTGTTTGCTGAGAAAGAATTTGTTTTAATCACACTTTGGATATAAAAGTAAACGTTTTAATTTTTCTTATGACTGACAAAAGAAACAAGACAACAAATATTAATGATCGATCGATGAATTTTGAATCTGCAGGTGAAGCTATACATTACGAAGTGTCGGCGCAAATATTTTTGGCTGCGATACGAGGAGCAAGACGTCATAGCGCGTTCTCGGCTCTCGAAGTTACCGAACAGAATTCGATTTTACGACTCGGATGGACGTCGATATTCGTTCTCCGAGCATCGATCTGGCCCATCGATCTCGCCGATCTTCACATGAGAAATCCCAGTTTCACGAACAAAATTGCCTTCAGATCACTCGCTGCTGCACGAGCCATCGTCACGAAGCTCCGCTTGGACGATGTCGAGATAACTATTTTAGAAACATTCTCACTCTGTCGACCTGGTAATTTTTTGAATTTTTTTTTCTCAAATTGAAATTTTTATTGAAGTTTGAAATTTCAATTGAAAGTTGAAATTTTATTGATTGAAAGTTGAAGTTTTAATTCAAAGTTGGAATTTTAGTTGAAAGTTGAAATTTTTATTGAATGTTGAAATTTCAATCGAAACTTGACATTTTAATTGCAAGTTCAAACTTCCAATTCGCTTTCACTGAAAAAATATGAGGAAGCAAAAGAGAACAATTCATCAGAATGATAAATATTTATTTATTAATCATTCGACATTTTGGTCGGTTGATCAGAGTCTTGAAGCAAATTAAGACCGCAATTGAATGAATTTGGCATTATGTATTTATAATTAACAATTAATGTAAAAAAATGTTCCGACTTTGCAGAATTAACGGAAAGCATGTCTGGTCTTCGACTGATGGCCGCAGCAAGAGACGACGCTGTCGAAACTTTGGTTTGTCATCTTCGTGATCGTGGCGATCAGGGACATCGTCTGGTTCAGATAATGTTCGTTTTGCAAGCACTTGGAACGTGCTGTCCTCGTGAATTCGCCAATGCACTCTTCGCACCGATAATCGGCGATGCCGCGCTTGATCGAGTTATTTCGTCAATACACTGAAATATATGTAGATCATACTAAATTATCGTAATATAGTGCATTTCACTGTCTGCTATATTATTCATTATTTTATTCACTCATTCTGAATGTGGCTTTGAAAATAAATTATTTCAATATTACAAACGAAGTAATAAAATCTTTATGGTAATGCAGAACATCTGTTTGACCGTCGAAGCAGTGCCGGGTTGTTCGTCCAAGTCGGTCAATTCCCATTTCCTAATTACCAAACCAAATGGCTACTCGAAAGGCCTTTTCTTAAAATTACAGATACCTGTAATTCAACAATGAATTTTCCAATCATTGAAACGAGTTATTTAAAAAATTCTGGGTTTCACCATCTCGTAAATTTTGTGGCAAGAGTCGTCCCCCTGATTCCCCACTAACGATAAATTTATTCTTTTATGAAAATCCTCCTATACCGACCACCGGCAAGCCAGTTCCCTGACTTTAAGTCCTTTCTAGATAATCGGCTACGTCGCTTAAGATAAGTAGACCCACCGACTATCACGAGAATTCATTGTTTTCGAGAGCTGGTAAATGAATTTCCTCAAAACTTTTGAAACTTCTGAAAATCCTTGAGCTAAAACGATGTTTCGTTGCTTGGTCGGTAACTCAAACTGTAAACCATTTTTCTCAGCCAAAATTAATCTTTTAAATAAAAATCGAGAACGAATGATTAAGTATTAGAACGCAGCAGTCAACTATTCTCGTTTATTGTCCGAGAGGTCAACGGTCGTGCAGAAAGACGATTTTCGGAAATTCGGAAATGATCCTTCAGGTCTTGATTTACTTGGTATAATAAATCTCCTCAATAATAAAAAATAAAATATCTAAAATCCATAATTATACAATAAAAAAAAATATTGGAAATTGAACAACTACAGCTCATTCACAGCTGCACGTTTGATAAATTTTTGTTGCTGTAGAATTTTCTGTCGCTGCCTCAACTTATCGTGTTGAACTAATTCACAGTATTAAACATCTTGAAAAAAAAAACTTGAAACAAAATCTTATAACATTTTGAATATGATTACAATAGCACGGTTCGTACGAGTCAGCGACCACCTTCCGAGCTAAGTGCATGGAATGCGGCGATAAGAAAACCAACGAGTGCACAGGGTTGTTTTTTTCTTTTTCTTCAAAGCGTGGTTATAAGCTTTTCGTGGCGTTCGTTCGTTCGAGCAATCGACCGGCAATGAAAGCTCGAATCAAACAATGAATCGGGATATTAGTAAACGATCGTTGCACGCTCACCCGGTGACTAAATTCCACGAGCACAGAAAATACTTGGCGATCCAAATGGGGTCCGGATAACGACGTTGAGACCGATCATCGTCAGTTTCGGATCTCAGTCGATCGTTTGTACGCCAAAAGATCTTACCGATCTGCCGATCGAATCGATAATTACGATCATTGCGGGGGAACAACAATTTTTTTATGAGCTATTCGGAATTTGAGAATCGTTAGAATGTCGTTGACCTCGGTGATGATCTTGTTCTGTGGAATAACGAGTTTTCATGCTGTGGAAGCCGGTGAGTTTTGATTTTTTTATTAACGATTTATTTTTTTTATTGTTTTTTTTCGAATTTTTTTTTTTTCGTTTGATTAATCGGTGAAAAATTGACACACGATTTCTCACTTATTCAAAAAAAATGTCAAAGACATTTTGTTGTTCTATCAGGTTTTATAGTTGCCTTGATGAATAAATTGTTAAAGTATTTGCGTGATTCCAATTCGATAACGATTTGTTGATTAAAAAAAATTTTCAGCGACTTTCGGATGGAACAAGGACATTTTTTCAAATCGTGAATGTAAGTGAAAGATGATACAATTGTTTTGTTTATTTTTTGAGAAGCAATCAATGAATTTCAATCAAGAAACGGAATTTTTTTAGGCAAAGTCGAACGTCAGCCTATCGTTGAATTTTGGCATCTCAATGGATTGCAGTATCTGTTTTTTTCTCAACGTGTCACCTGGGAAGAGGGACGAATGTTGTGTCACAATTACAACGCTCGATTGGCCATTTTGGATAATATGGAGAAAGCCGTCGGTGTGGCACGATCGATAGCCGATTCCAACATAGGTTCGTCCATTGTTGTTCATTTTTTTTCTCTATCATTCATATTCGACGTTTTTTCTATAATCTTCTTTTTGGAATTTTCATTCCACCGTCCTTTTAAAAATTTTTATATAAAACCTATCCAAATTTTTATTCGCAAGTTCTTTTCCGAATCATTCTTACAATTTTGATTCTACATTTTTGTAAAAATAATTGACGATTGAATTTTTTCAAATAATTTCTAATCGAAAAAACAATTTTTTTTTAAACATCATTTCTTTTTAACATTTTTTATATAAAAGCCTTTTAAACTTTTATCCAAAAATTCTATTTGGAATATTTCTCAAAATTTGTATATGAAATTATTTCCAAATAATGACCGTTCGAAATTTTGAAAATAAAATTCTATTCTTAAATCAGAAAAAAATTGTATTTTTCGCATATTTCATGAATTTTTTTATGATCTTGTGCAGAAATGGCGGATTCGTGGATAGGTGGCCGAAGAATCGACTTCGCTTGGTCCTGGATAGACACCGATCCAGGAACTGACAAAAAAACGGAAATTCCGATGGAACCGAACGTGGAGGATTTTCCACCTTGGACCAGAGAGCCATCGCGACCAACGAAGGAGTGTTTGGCGGTCGATCGACGTAGTCACGATCATCCGAATTTCATAGATCTCGATTGTCGTTTACAGAGACCATTCATATGCGAAAAAAGTATCGTCGATTTTCTTTTTTAAACATTTCATTATTTCGTTAAAACACTTCGTCTTTCAGGACGAATGGATAGAAGGAAATTTTGTTATTATTCTTTTTTTTTTTATAGAATCCGAAGAAGTTATCGGCAGTCCAGTACCTTCCAAGTGGATTCAGATACGTCGAAACACGTACACGCTTTATCATGCCCGAGTCACTTGGCACGAAGCTGCTACATTTTGCAGAGCCCAAGGAACCCGACTGGCGATACTCAAAACCTCAACGGTCATCAATATATTGACCAACAGTATGACAAAGACGAGACCCGGTAACGGCAATTTTTTTATCATTTAATTTTTCTAAATAAAGAAAGGAAGAAGAAACATTTTTTTTATTGAAATATTTTCTTTGATCCCTCAAAGAGGAAGTTATGTGATGGTAGACTTTTTTTTCACGAAAATGCTCTTAGCTACAGCCATAGAATAGAATTGCACGTTGAAACTTTTTTTTTTTTTCATTTATTTCGAATTTGTGTATTTGTGATTTTGTTACTGTGTGAAATATCTGATAGATTTCGAGACGGTATGGATCGGAGCTCATTTTTCGTACGGACAGTGGATATGGATGGCAACTGGCTCGCTTTTGAGTCCATTGACCGCCGATAATGGTTATCCACCTTGGCGATTCGGCCGACCGGAAAAGAACGACGGATGTCTTCTGCTCGATCGTCACATTGAGGACTCGACGAATTTCATCGAAGCTACCTGCGACCGGAAACGCGACTTTGTGTGCGAAGAGTGTATGTAACGATCGAACATTTCAATTAGCGCACGAGATTTATTTTATTTAATTTATTTAATTTATTCAATTTATTTAATTTATTTAATTTATTTAATTTATTTAATTTATTTAATTTATTTAATTTATTTAATTTATTTAATTTATTTAATTTATTTAATTTATTTAATTTATTTAATTTATTTAATTTATTTAATTTATTTAATTTAATTAATTTATTTAATTTATTTTATTTATTTTATTTAACGACGTAAGAACAGATCCCGAAGACGAAGATGAGGACTGGCTGCAGGAACCAGCCAAGTTTGCACACGAAAACAGCACTTACATCATTTATCCCATCGACAAGAGTTGGTCGGACAGCCGATCGTTTTGTAACGAACGTGGAAGCGTTCTCGCCCATATAGGCAGCGTCGAAACGCTCAATTTGATCATCGAAGCCATGGGCGATCATCCTCGGGGTCAGTTAAATCTTTGACTGCATTTTTTTTTAAGTCGCGAGTGTGGGCAAAATTGACATTGTGTGCATCGTGACATTGGTAGCCCTATTATATGCAACTTTGTGAATGTTTAGTGAAATACGTGGTGATGAATCTCACATTTTTCGAAATCGAATGATAGAAACGCGGGAAAAAATCATTTTTCAATTACAGGAATCTGTAATTTTTTTTCCTCCGATTTTCGAAATTCTTCGATATTTAGTTCGTAAAATAGTATCAATTGAATTATATCTTAGTAAGGAGTTTCAGCTTCGATCGAAAATTTAGAAATGGGCTCCCTCCGTATTCAGTTTTATTTTCTGCTTATTTTTTATTTTGTCGACGCCACGTTGCTGATAACTACGAACGATTATTAATTTTTTTAGATGATTTTTGTTGATGAATGTGATTGTCGTTTTATGACATTGAACTCGTTGCAGGAATTCGTCACGCCTGGTTGGGAGGTCGTTTTCGTCCGAAGACCGATCAATGGCACTGGATCGACAACGACGAGGAGATACCAAAGCGAAAAAACGTTTTGGGTTTTCCACCCTGGGCCCGTATCCACGCTGGACTCGATCACGATCCTGACAGCTCGTCCTGTCTAAATTTGGATCGTACGGATCACGTCAAGCCCCATTTTTACGGTCTGGATTGCGCCAGCAAACAGCCATTCGTTTGCAAAATAAGTTAGTCAATTCGTCAGCGACAATGTTGATTCGACTGAAAAAATATATAATATATATCGGTATCAGTAACAACCCTTGGAATTGACGATGGTTCAACTGTTGCAGCTTGCGAAATTCCCCCTGCTGTGATTCATGGATCTTGGAAGTGTTTCGATATCAAAGATGGTCGAGAATGCTCGTTACAATGTGACGAAGGTCTGATAATGATGGGAGTCAGAAACGTAACTTGCACTTTCTTCGGTGGTTGGCTCACTGGACAACACTGGTTGGAATTTCCAATCTGTCTGGGTACGCCTCTAAGACAATTTGAAATTGCTACATTTTTTTACCGTTATTTTTCATTATCCCGTTATTTATAATTATAAAATATTTCAAATTTTTAGCAATTTTTTTCATGATAATAAAAAAAATATATTTCATGTTCACGATATCGAATTTTTCGCAATTATTTGTTTTTTTTTTTTTATGAATAAATTCATAAATCACAGTGGAACAGAAATTGACCATGATTTTTAATTTTTTTTTTTATTTTCGAAAAATTGCGAAAAGTAATTTACATTTTGTATTTCGTATAATGAGCAAAAATATTTATTTCGTTTCGATGAATATTTTTCGTGATATTTGATGAGTATTATTTCAGACCCGAAGGAATACACGAATCGAATGATTCGGGCGATAAGTCACGACGTACTTAAGAGCGCCGGTTATTACATAGTTTTGGATCATTTGGAACCGCTGATGCGTTCGTTGTCACTGAAATTCGCCGAGCGACTGATCAAGGCATTCCCGTGAGCATATCTTTCAATTTTTCTTTTCATTAATTTTTATTTTTTTAAATTCAAAACATTTTGCAACGACGACAATAAATGTGTCAACGATGATCAATGAAAATCTATTATAATATGATATATTAATTATGTTTATTTTCGTAAGGGTATCCCGTCATTTGAAAATGGGAATGACGTGCTTCGCGACAGTTCCACCGTCGCACATTGCATTCAATCAAACCGACAATTGTGAGATCTTGAATTCGCTGAATTCGATCGAACGAAAATTAACCAACGTCAGCATCGACCGAAAAAATGATATCAGCATTTTTCACAATGACGTGTCGATGTTCAACGGTCGTAGAATTTTGATAAGTAAGTCACAAATAACTTACAAATTTCAAGGGTGTTGTAACCCTTTGAACTGTTGCAAGAAAAAATTAAAACAATAAAAAATCAATGTTTTCTTTATCTCCCCGGCCAAATGCTGGCTGAACAACGCTATGTCGAACAAAATTTTATATGGACAATGTTGTAGAGAATTAAATTTCCTACAAAAAAGTTCCCGAAGGCATGTATGTGACATTGATAGTTTAAGCGTGGGGAAGCTCAGAAGTCGGGCGATGTGGAAAACCGCGTGACTGGAAGGCGTTGTGAATTTTGTCCATTCTGTAAATTGTTCATTCTGAATCTCGACGCCCTACTCACATTAATTTACGTTCGAACACACGAAATTATTTATATAAAAATATATATTAATTGCATTATTTAGTCAATTAATTCTTTTTTTTTCTGCACGACGATGAACAGTCGCGATTATCGATTCGAAGCGTGCATCAATGTACACCGAAGTCATTGATCAGTTTAAATCATCGGGACATCATGTGACCGTGGTTGGTCTCGCCGAGGATTGGAAAATGTTGCTGCCTCTGGCCACCGTGGGCTTCGATCGACGAAGCAATCTCTTTCTCTTCAATGAAATTGAATTGAACAAAATTATCGTCCAGCTTGACAGTAATTCATATAAAAATATTTATTGCTCTTATGTAAATATGAAGAAACATGAATCAATGAATTATTGAAAAACTCTAAATCATTTTATGTGCTTCTACGTTTTCAGAAATGGACCAGAAACCATCTAAATGTAAGAAACTTAGTTTATAGCCGATAATTCAATATTTTTGGAAGTATAATCATTTTTGTTTGTTTTATGTAACAGGCGCGACCCCATCGTCGTCCGTGCGTGAACATTCACCATCAACTTCAACATCAACTTCGACTTCGAATCCACCGGAATTGTTGAATTCGGAAAAAACGGAGGAAGAAGCGTCGAACAATTCGGGAGAATTGACTTTCCGAGGATTGGGTGCCCGAACGGGGTCTAGAGCAAGAGGTAATAAGTCAATTTATATCAATACTGCTTTCTCGATTATGTTTTAATTTAAATTGTCGTTTACATTCTTGCGTCGAATCGTTTATAGATTTTTTTTCCTATCATAAGACGCAATATCGAATGTTTTCATTATTAAAAGTTAAAAAAAAGATAATCGATTCGAAAAAAAAATCTTTTATATATTTTTGAATATCGTTTTAAATATGTTATCAAAAATTAGGAAAAAAATATCATTGTATTCCAAATAAGAAGCACTTTTAAATGATATCCTACATGATACATAAAATTCGAGAAAAAAAAATCGAGTACCCAGTTTTCCCGCTCTTTAATTCTTATACGAATATTTTTAATTTCTCAATTAGTGGAAAATATGTGAGTTAACAAGATGTATTACCGTGCTAAATATCGAGTTCCTAAAACGCAGTGACTTTTTGAAAAAATTAGCTGTGACAAACGTCCAGACTCTCAGGATTGCAAATTATCGAAAGAGCATTGTAATGGTGATTTTCCAGACGATTTTGAAGCGGCAACTCCGACATCACAATCTTCGTCAGACGCATCCGGCACTGCGGATCAAAAAACGACAAATTCCGAAGAGCAAACGAAATCATTCGGGGACAGCGAAAAACGCGAAAACGAGCAATCGTCGAGCTCATCGGGAACGACGAGCAATCCAAAAGTCACGGAAAACGATGATGACAAACCAAAAATATATTCCGAACAAACGTCGAAGAGAGAATTGGGTCCGTCGAGTCGGGAACAAACGATCGTTGCGAAGGATTCGAGTAGCGAAGCTACGGAAAATCTTCCGGAACAAGAGACAATTTTAGAACCACCGGAATCGACGAGTGAGTTTTTCAAATAAATAAATTTATTTCACGCGTTTTATCGTCTCAGCCAGAACGCAGTCGTTTCGATGGATTACTTCAATCAATTAAAAATACGAATAAACATCGAATATGGAAATTCATTGAACTTAACATCGAATATTTAAATTTACGTCCAACTCACCGGTCAATAAATGATTATATTTTCAGTCGCACCAGCAGAACACCCATCGGAATATGCTTCGCCGAGTGACACGAACGACGACTAAAAATCATTTCACCTTCATCCAAAAATTCTAATTAACATCGGTAATCATTTTTTTTTTTTTGTCATTTTCTTTGGCACTTTATTAACGTAACGTGAACAAAAATTACGAAACGGTATGTACAAGTCCTTAGAGTAATATGGCGTTATCGGGCTGTAATAATGACATCGGAAAACGAAAAAAAAAAAAAATTTCACTGCGGAAATATTTCGTCGTGAACTTATGAATGTACGCTCGTTTAGCACAAATCAATTCGTAGTTTTTTTTTTATCGGCTGTTGGATTAGTCGAAAATCGTATTTTTGTGTGACAACGAAGACGGTAGTCTTGTTTATTCTCTGAGACGAAGAGATATGGTTTGTTTCTTATTTATTAGTATTTTTATTTATTTTATATCACGACAATCGCCATTATCGATCATTTTCGCAGAGTCAATATATAGTCGGATAGGCGTTTTGTGTTAGTCGATGGTTGATCAATCAATGTATCGGGGGGTCAATTATGATTTGAAAGCCGACCGGTCGACTCGACTGGTGGGAATCGCGACTTTTTTGGAGTAATCATAAACGATTTCGTTTATGATTACTCCATCTAGAAATGCTTTTGTGTCAAAAGTGACATTCCGCGATATTTCGTCTAAAAATCGTCCAGTCGAGTCGATCGGTCAAGTGTCGCGTCGACCGGTCGATTTTCAAATCATAATTGATCCCCAGTGAAAATGCCACGTTCAGTCGCTTTTTATCGATCAAGCCGTCGAGACGATTGGGAAAATGAACTAAACACATGAAAATAAAATGTTCGCTACCGATAGCAATGCCAAAGCATCGCTCGATCTAAAGGATTTGTTTTTTTTTCTTTTGTTTTTGTTTCTTCAATCCTACATTGGAACCTGAAAATAATAAATAATGACTTATACAGAAATCTAATGACAATCGCCAGCACATCAATGCGTTTTTTTTTTCTCGTCGAGGATTATCTCGCTAATCCGCACGAAAACTTTGAACACAATCTATCTTATTTTTTTTTCATTTTATCACCTGTACAAATGTAATGAGAAGTGGAACCAAAAAAAAATGTTTTTTTTTTCAGGAACACTGATAATGCCGAAAATATATTTCTATCGCCAAGTAAAATTTACGTTGATTTTATTTCATAGCTCTGTCGTCCGCAATAATTCATGAAGCACGAGCTTTTTTTTATCCCTCACGTTTCAGAGTAGAAACGTGGATGGGAAAACATTTTTCCAAAAAACAAAAACGAGTATTTATTAAAATAAAAAGTGTGGAAAAAATAAAGAACTGGCTATCAGGGTTTGGCGTAACAGCTTTGCATTGTTGTTTTTCTTTGCTCGTTTTTTTTTCTTGAATCATTGCGGCGATAAGAGTTATAAAATTATGGCTCTCAACTTTCAGATCGAACCTTCTTTGATGGCAGATCTTTTCACTCCGAGCGAAAGAGAAAAAAAATATAATAATAGCACCTCGAGAACTCAAAATTACAATGCAATCGACATTGCAACAAAATGTTACTTAGAAGTGAAAAGAAAAAAAATTATATCGTAATGTGGAGCAGAGCATACGATTAGTCACCGTCTAAATCAATGTATAATATTATTTCTACATTTCAAACGAAAAAAACGTTCAGACAACGATTTCACGAATGAATCACGTTTACTAATAATACATTTGTTTAATTTTTCACCAATAAGATCGATGAAATTTCGTGTTTTTTTTTCTGCTTCATCGACATCGATTTGTGTGTATCTCAATCCCTCGA
This sequence comes from Diplazon laetatorius, assembly GCA_963662125.1. Lineage (NCBI taxonomy): Eukaryota > Metazoa > Arthropoda > Insecta > Hymenoptera > Ichneumonidae > Diplazon > Diplazon laetatorius. The sequence continues at coordinate 6,115,626 of OY759156.1, forward strand.
CATTTCTATCAAAGAAATGCCAACACAAAAGATAACATATATGACACTTGTTTTTTTTTTTGCATATTTATGCAAAATGGAATATTATTTGTATTATTTGTTACCAAAAATGTATTAACACGACGAAGCGCAAAAATTTATGTCAATTTTAATTAAGTAGTTTTTAATTTTTTTTTTTCATCTTTTAGATCATAAAATTGCTTTGATCAAAATCATCACGGTTAAATCATCACGATGCACAACGAGTTCGACAGAGAAAAAAATATCTATATCGTATATCGATATAATATATCGTACATCGATATAATATATCGTACGAGTGATAATATATACATAGAATAAGACATATGCAATTTATATGTGATTATTCCGTCGTTTTTCTTTGTTTTTTCTTTTTTAAATTTCATTTTTTATTTTCGATTTGTCGTCACTCTCGTATCGCGTATCTCATGGGAAAGGCACCGAAGGTATTTAGAATAACTAAATATAAATATATTTCAAGCTCCTCAATACGTGAATCATTCGAAGAGATTCTGTCAATTCGCGTTCGTTCGACGATTGAGAATTTCGAAAATATTTTTTCTCGTTTATTCAGAATAACTCAAAAAAAGTAGATATATTTATATTTTTTCGAATCTACTCAATACGTGAACAACCATTCGAAAAGCTTCCGTCAATTCGCGTACGTTCGACCGATCGAAAAGTTTCAAAAATATTTTTTCTTGTACTTGCGATAACGTTCCTCCTTGGACTGTCTCCTCAACTGACCTATCAATTCGCTCGGTACGTCCCAAAGATTTTCCACATTATTGAGCAACGCTTCCGTGACTTGACAACAAACCGCGGCCATGTTCACTTGAGCCGTCAGATCGGTACGATCGCGGGGATATATGTAACGCGGCGGAAACAACGACGGAGCGACGATCATTGCCACATTGTGTATCGACATTTTATTCGTTCCCTGATTGTCGACGACGATTCGGAAAAAATTGAGCAAAGCACGCAACGTGCAACGATGTTCGACCGGCAACAGCAGCACCAACAAGTTCAACGAATACGACAGATCGTTTGAATTCTTCACGCCTGAAAAATTATACGTCACAATCGTCGATTAATTTTGAGTGAGTTTGATATTCACTAGGATGTGTTTAAAGAAGACAATTTTTTTTTAATTCTCATGGAAGCTCATACATTCAAAGCAGATACTATCGCGAGAAATCTGTCAAAATTTGAGCACAATCGGACTATATTTAGAGGTTCCGCTTTCACGAAATCGATGGAAAAACGAATTCGAATCGAAAACGAGACAAAAACGTGTGAGACAGTTTTTCGTAGCGTTGCTAGTTAAAAAAAAATTATTATCTGCATTTAAAAAATGAGAAAAGTGTCATTGGATTACTGAAACAATAGATAAAAATCGCATTGATATCTTTATCCGTTATTTTTCTATTTTTAGGTGTTATATATGCCCCTTTCAACGAAATATGCCCCCTTGAAATGAAAAACAAAAGTAAATAACAAACTTAAAACGCCACATTTATGTAGCTGAATTAAAAAAAAAGAATGAGTTATTATTTCAACTTATTTAATTTTTATTTTATCAATAAAATTTTATTTGTAAAACTCGTTTTATTTTCACACACCCTAAGCAAATGAAGCTTATGACCTCTCAAGCTGTACAAAACATCGCATACTGACCGTGTATCTGGTAGAAAGCGTCGATGAGCTCGACGGTCAGAAGGGGCTGTGGCAAATCCCGCAATACTTTTTTCAAAACCGCCGACAAATCGTGACACGTTGTACGTTCGAACAGTCTGTCGATGTCTTTTGGTTTCGAATAAAAATCCATCTCCAACTCGGTGCACAGAGTCTCGACTTTTTGTTTGTGACCGCCTACTCGCAAAATGCCCTCCTCTCGGACTCCGCGATTCGTCAATTCTCGCAATAACTTTTGTATCACGAGCGGTATGTTGCTCTCGTCGCTCGTCAACTGACTGTCCCGCAACAGCAACGTCGACAATGATACACCGAACAAATTACCGGCTAGAACGAAAAAGAAAATATATGTTTAAAACCTAAATGAGTCGATATTTGATTACTGTTAAATAATTAATCATTGTTGAATTTATTTAGCCGTAGTTGTGATTCCTATTCTTGTGAGCTTTGGCGAAAAACAACTGTATTAATATCGTTACGTACTTAAGATTTTCTAATTCTGATAAAAAACGTGAGAAAATCTTACATTATCGATATTATTGGACAGCATATTTTTTTTAAATTCAATTTTTATATTTATTTGTTGTTAATTATTCTCGCTTTATTATTTCGTTGAGATTTAATGGAGCCAGCAGGTTTTTTATGATATAATTACGTTCTTAAGACGAAAGAACCACAACGAAATCTGGAATTTCTCGCAAACGTTGCAGATTATATGAAAATAGTAATAATTTCGACCATTTCCTCGACTTCCCCCTCAAGAATCTTCCGATCGTCGCTCACCTTTTCTAATTCGTTTGTTCGGTTTTCGTTTGACAAGCGGCACGTTGTATTTGTCAAAAACCGCGCTGAGTTCGAGCCACAGAAGCGGTTGGAGTCTCGTTAGATCACGCTGCGACAAAAGTTCCACACCCTCGCGGGCGTAACCGTCCTCTTTGGAAAGCACATCGTCGTCCCAAGATTCGGATTTCGTCTCGTTCGCCCGACACATCTCCTCGAAGCTCAGATGACCGTGCGATGACGTACGGTTCAGGGGATGTGTTATAAGCGCGTCTTGACTCGGTCGCGACAAACCGTACAAACTGCTGTGACTTCGAGTGACCGTCGCGTGGCCTCCGGAACTTCGTCTGTTGTTAACGTTGCGTATTGATTGCAATGTAAAAAAAAAAGAACAAAAATGGACAATTGAGAATAGAAATTGGGCCTTGAGGGTTCCGTAACTACCGCTGTATTACCATCGACCTCAATAAGTTTATAATTGTCTGTTAAATAAATTAAACAATGAATCGAATAACTTAAATTAATTAAATTTGAAAAAAAAAATTAAATAATTTATAATCATCCGATAAATTTGTACCATATTCGATTGTGTTGACTGAAGAAACAAATTAACTGCAAAATTAAGTTTGTCGGGTAATAATTCTACGTAGAGTTAGAAATTAATGATTATCTAATTTTTTTCTGGTTCGTGCTATGAGACCTTACTTTGTGACAAATTTTAAGATTCTAGGTCAACGGGAAGTACTGTAGACTTGATGATCAGTCAGTGAGTCCACTGACGGACAACAAAGTGATCATATATAGTGGTTCTTTATTTTTATTATTTTTTTATTTAGTTTTTTAGAGATAAAAACAAAGAAAAGAAACATACAGATTTTTTTTTCCAACAAACCATAACAAAAGTCTGACTTACCGAAGAGTCGAATCTTTGGGGACAACGAGTTTTTTCACGGGTTCGACATCCAAATCTGTGGTACTGGCGACTTCACTCGGATCGCTTCCGCTTCGTCGTTGAATTACTGGCCTCGATAAATGAATCGTTCCGAGTCGCTGATACGCCGTTAACTTGATACCCTCTGAAATTGATGGTCAATTAAACAACGTTATCAACTGAAGATTGGGAAAAAAATATGAAGTTTTTTCGAATTTTCTTAGCACAGAAAAATTAGTTTATTCTTTATTATTATTTTTTTTTTTATTCTGTAATTCGTTAATTGTAGATCGTGATTACCAGAATCGCTGGCAACGTCTCCCCGTTGTCCCCAATGGCCGGCACGTCGGAAAATTTCTTGGAGCGGTTGCGTCGAGGGAACGACAACCGGGGCCGTAACTGTCGAAGGCGCGCTGGGCAATCTGCGAACCGTCTCTTTTCCATCCGTCGGCGGTCGATGAAAAATCGACACGAAACTCGGCACGTTTGCACTAGGAAAACAAACAAAATATATAAGAACAATTGTTTATTATATTTTCATTTTCGTTCATTATAAAATATTTTATTTGTTCATTCGAGTTGTGTTATTTATTTTTGACGATTTTTTTTGATCGTCGATTTGCGATCGGTGAAAAAAATGTGATTGCATTGCATTTCGTTGAATTTCGAATTTAACGACGAATATTTATGCGTTAGAATGTGGTTATTATATCGGTGCGCTTTCTTTATCGGATAAGCGCTTGACTCGTGAAAAATCCTGGAAAATCGACACGAAACCAGTTTCGATTGCTCATCGATTTCAAAATGTTACTCGCATTACTGATTGGAAAAAATTTCACGAAAAAAGATCCTGATCGCGTCGAGAAAACGCCAATTATTCGGGCTTTCGACAATTTTTATCCGAATAAGAATTTTTTTCGCATATTTTCGAGTGGTAAAAAATGCTCAATTGATACCGAGCGTTGAGCGAATCGGTAGGTACTTAAATAATACCGAAGAACAATTTACAGAAGGACTTTACACTTGTCTAGGCACCAAGTCCAAATTACGAATGTTCTTTGTACTTCCACGTTTGCCCAATCCAAATTACAAATGTACTTCGTATTAATTTGTGACTTGAATTACAAATGTACCGAGAGCTGTCCAGCACCGATCGATACTCACTTCTGATGATGAGAGTCTATTGCGCTACTGACAGTCGGCGGCGAAGGCGGTGACGCGCTTCCGGGTGTTTCGCCAGGCGTGGAGTCCAAAGAATCCGGAGTTGCGCTCCGAGATCTCGTGCCCGTGCTCGATGCCTGAAAATCGATGAATCCCGGAGTAAATATATGCAATATAACTGGGAACATCTTTTTTTTCTACGGAAAAAATAAAAATTGGATTGCTTACTTCGACGTCTTTGAAGACATCTCGAATATCCGGTTTGCGAGCTCTAGTCCGCTGATTGAATCTTTGTTTCACAGTGTGATTGAGAGATCTGACACGTCGTTTGACCGCTTCGGCTTGTGCTTTGGACAGCGGTCTGCAAGCTGCTCCCAATTCTTCGGGATGAACTTCTCTGCCCGCTTTCCAAGGTTCCGTCAACTCTCCCAAACCCGCCGATCGCAACCATTCCGCTTCTTGTTCGCCTTCTGCAAAGAAACAATTGTTACTAAAATTTTTAAAACGACCATGATGTGTCTCAAATTGGACAAGAAACCCGTAACAGTTCATTCGCTGCTTTCGAAAAACATTTTGATCAATTTTCGTAAATTACGTTATTTTTGTTATGAATTTGTGGCAAGAAAAATTTCATCAACAATTAAAAAGCAATTTCGAAAAATTTTAAAAATTGTTTCAATCAATAGAAAAAAATGTAGATAATGAAAAAAAAAAAAAGTGTGTACAAAAAAAATGTATTTGAATGAAAAGAATGAATCGAAATACCGTCGTAGCTGCGTGGACTGCATTCCTCATCCAAATAATCATCCAACATCTTAGTTTCCTCCATCATTTTCTGATAGGCTTCCCAATACTCGTGGAGATTGGTGTCCCCGCCGGAGAAAGTCATGCCGTGGCCTCTTTCCATTTTGCCCAATGCGTTTGTTTGCAAATTCGCAGTTAAATAGACAATTACGATGACCGATGGTAATACGATCTGTGTCAACCGCTCTTGTCGGCAAACATGACGCAACTGCAAACGGTAGCCTCTGTCATACCTAGCCGTGCACAGCGCTGCTTACCAGAAACTTCTGAAACAATTTCACAATCTCCGTTAGTCAAACTCACAGTCTGTACAACAATTATGTTCAACGAAATAAATGCAATTGACTCAAAGGTAAATAAAAACTGTAATTTTTTTAATGCAACAATCAATAGAATTAAGATGAATTCGTGTTCGCTGTTCAAGGGGGAATCATGATGGGCGAATTGTTAAACAAAATTGAGAAAATCAAGTTGTTATTGATGCGGAATAACAATTTGATTTATTTGCATTTGTTTCAATGTGTGAAGCTGAGTTTATCGACGAGCGAACGAATCTGGATGATGACTTGATAAATGAGAAGTTAAATGATCTGTTAATTGTTGATTAGCACTGCGTTGTCTAATTTTCAGATAAGTATAGCATATCTCATACAATTTAAGTCTGCTAAATAATTTTCGTCTTTTCTTTTCTCTCTCTCTCTCTCTCTCTTGTTCTCTTTTTTTTTTAATTTCATAATCTAACCTCTGTTGAAGTCCAAAAATCAATGTCCTCTCTAAGACGATTGTCACTAAAAAATCAGGAATCAATAAAGCAGCCCAAATGATCAACAATTATATTTCCCATCCAAGAACCAGCAACAATAATGTTTGAATCTGAATTATCGATGAGTAAATGAATCTTGAAAAATGATGATGACTTGAAAAATGAAAAAAAGGAGTAACATAATTCGTTAATCGTTGATTAACCCTGCGTTGTTCAATTTTTGAAATTAGTATAGAATATTATCTCACACAATTTAAGTTAACTAAATAAAACAAAATAATTTGTTTCTTTCTCTCTCTGTCTCGCTCTCCAATTTCCATTCCAAAATCCAATCACTTCAACGTCCAAAAATCATCGTTCTCGAAAAAAACGATCTATCGAATAACAAATCGATGAATCAGCCCAAACGATCGACGATTATATTCCCCATAATCAAACCTTCGGACATATATCATCGACCGAAAAACCGATCGGACGTACAAAAATGGAATTTCGAGCGATAAGACAAAAAAAGTTGATTGATAAAACATTCACGACCAATCGTCGACAGTCGCCAAACAATTATCTCGAACCACCCGCGCGACCCATTTCTATTAGATCGATAAAACACAAGAAAACGCGTCGCTCCGTTAGAATTACGAAACATAACCTCACCGATATTGACAGTTTACACAGCGAGTTAGTATCACCGTACGTGTCGGTTGCATCCTTCGATTACGTATATATGTATAAACTTCGCGTTATTGACGATTAACACACGACTACTGCGACGTTTTCATGAATGAAGGACGAATGTGTGTTGTGTGTGCGTGTGCGTGTGTGTGTGTGTGTGTATATGAAAGGTACATAGATGGCGGATCCCCATTCGAATGCCAATGACGTGTAAGCGGTCCTTTCCAGGCCAATGGAATATCAAAACGAAGATTCCAGCGACATCGTGATTGCGGCCTCACAGTGACTCAACACGCGTTCCTTCGATGAATAATAAAGACAACCATCTATACCTCGTAAAACCTCATTCCTCATCGTCGATCGGATTAATCACCGAAATCGTTAACGTCCTATCCCCTCCCTCGCCCCAGTCGATAACGAAAAACTGTAAACAATTATTTTCACCATCATCAAACAATCACACACACAAAACAATGAACCAAATAATACAATATTCCGTATTATTATTTTTTCTGAATCCAAACCGCTCGACAACCTTGGGAGGCAAAAAAAAAAACGATTTACAGTTTTTGTTACCGACCGAGCGTCTATCTCTCGCATCGGCTAAAAAATATCGAATCGACCGATTTGTAGCGTCGATCACGCTCGATCTTACGTTTCAGAATATCCTTTTACGGAATATCGCGTGGACATAGGATTTTTGTTTCTTTTTTTTTTTTTAGGTTTTCCCGAACACTGAATGGAATCACGGTGATGAATTATTATTCCAACACAATAAATTTTACCGACGTTAACGCGTTTGTCGGATTACTTTCACGGCGATAATTATTATTCGTGAGTTAATGAGAAAAAGAATGAATAAATCTTATTTCTCGGTTTTACCTCGACGCAGCGCCACTCGACGGTGCTAATTGTCCGAGGTTTGCCAACTTACAATTGCAAATCCGCGAGGTCTCTTTCGTACACGCCCGATGGCCGACACGAATCCCCCTCGAACCACCTGTTGCAGCGCTCCTTGAGCGCCACACACACAAACACTCACACGGATGACGGGTTTACAAGATTTTTTTTGTCGGAGCAAGTCGCATCTGCGGCATAATGAATTCAGGCTCGGGCGCCATATTGGCTGTTATCCAGCACAGGTGTATATGCATCATCTGTGTATATGTGTGCGTGCGTGCTTGTGTGCGTGTGTTTATGCATGAATGGTAGTAGATGAAACACGCATCAAAGAGACAGCAGGTATCCGCCGTGACTGGCGGGGAATATGTATGGGGGCGTCCTGTTTGTGCATGTGTGTGGGCCTGCAGCGAGCGCCGACAGTGCGGCGCTTGTGGGTAACTACTTGGACAGATTTCGGCAGGTAAGTCGGTACTGACAATTTTGCTTACAGGTGGTAAGTTAGAAAACGATGATGCATCGGTTTGTGTTTACAATCTTTAAGGTGATGGACTGCATTGCTGAGTGTGAGCAGAGATGAGTTGGGAGATGTCTGACGGAGGCCTTTTCCGTGTACGCGATGGGCGACAGTGCGAACCTAGTGGCGAAATTCGAAAGTTGGAGTTGCCCCTCAGTGCTGATGCTGCTCAGCCAAGCAATCCCGGGCGCTCATCGGATTGCGCTCGCGCGCACGCAGTGGACGTGGATCAGCGCCACGGCCGTGGTGCGGCGAAATTGGAAAGTTGGAGGTGCCCCCGTCAGTGCTGATGCTGCTCAACCAAGCAATCTCGGGCGCGTTTCATATTGCGGTCGCGCGCACACCAGTCAGCGTGAATAAACGCCTCGGTGTGGCACAGTTCGGAACATAGCATCACTCCGACGGACGGTCTACAGATCCTAAGCCAACCGGCAAATTACCGACGCAGTCGATCGATATTTGATATAGCTCGCGCGTACGTGAATGCTTGTGGATGACGGCTTCGGTTGGGAGCATTTTTTTGCCGTTTCGCGTCTCGTTCGCGACAATCCAGTCGCGCGTTGCGCTTACATTGTAGCTATGTTTACCAGGCTCTCTCGCACCACCGTTATCTTCAATTAGCACCTGCTCACTTGGATTCCGTCTTTCTCATTGCATGAGGTCTACTGCATATATATATATATATATATATATATATATCAAAGATATATATATATATAAATATATATATATATATATATATATATATATATATACATATATATATATATATATATATATATATATATATATATATCTTTGAGGCATGAACCGTTATATCATATCGCGGAGATATGGCAACGATGTGATCTCATGGTTGCCGAATCTCCGCACCATCCAAACAGCTGTCGGCGAGAATCCGCAAAATCGTGTTTCGCTGAGAAATACATACGAGGGAGAGCACGGGTTTATCGGAAATGCTCGGGACAACTCGGCTTTCTACGCCGAGATAGCAGACGTATGTGCGTTGAGACTGGCTCGCGCCGGTAATGAACGTAGCCTTCTGATTGGCCCGCTCTGCGCATGATCGGATCGGAGGCGGGAGATGCGAATGTGACAGAAAGAGTTTATAACTTTCTGACACTGCGTTTGAGGTTATTCGTCTATATGTTCACATTCGCATCTCCCGCCTCCGGTCCGATCATGCGCAGAGCGGGCCAATCAGAAGGCTACGTTCATTACCGGCGCGAGCCAGTCTCAACGCACATACGTCTGCTATCTCGGCGTAGAAAGCCGAGTTGTCCCGAGCATTTCCGATAAACCCGTGCTCTCCCTCGTATGTATTTCTCAGCGAAACACGATTTTGCGGATTCTCGCCGACAGCTGTTCGGATGGTGCGGAGATTCGGCAACCATGAGATCACATCGTTGCCATATCTCCGCGATATGATATAACGGTTCATGCCTCAAAGATATATATATGTATAAATAAATAAATATATATATATATTTATATATATATATATATATATATATATATATATATATATATATATATATATATATAAATATGCAGTAGACCTCATGCAATGAGAAAGACGGAATCCAAGTGAGCAGGTGCTAATTGAAGATAACGGTGGTGCGAGAGAGCCTGGTAAACATAGCTACAATGTAAGCGCAACGCGCGACTGGATTGTCGCGAACGAGACGCGAAACGGCAAAAAAATGCTCCCAACCGAAGCCGTCATCCACAAGCATTCACGTACGCGCGAGCTATATCAAATATCGATCGACTGCGTCGGTAATTTGCCGGTTGGCTTAGGATCTGTAGACCGTCCGTCGGAGTGATGCTATGTTCCGAACTGTGCCACACCGAGGCGTTTATTCACGCTGACTGGTGTGCGCGCGACCGCAATATGAAACGCGCCCGAGATTGCTTGGTTGAGCAGCATCAGCACTGACGGGGGCACCTCCAACTTTCCAATTTCGCCGCACCACGGCCGTGGCGCTGATCCACGTCCACTGCGTGCGCGCGAGCGCAATCCGATGAGCGCCCGGGATTGCTTGGCTGAGCAGCATCAGCACTGAGGGGCAACTCCAACTTTCGAATTTCGCCACTAGGTTCGCACTGTCGCCCATCGCGTACACGGAAAAGGCCTCCGTCAGACATCTCCCAACTCATCTCTGGTGTGAGAGAGAAAGCCCTATCGGTGATTGCTACGGAGCGAGGGAGAACGAAAGAGAACGGTTTCGCATCATCTTAAGAAATCTCGATTAGAGGTAAGGAAAACTGTAAACCATTTTATTTCCCTCAAGGATGTGCCAAATGGTTCTCTATAAAAGAGTAGTCATTCTTCTCGTTAGTCTGCGTGGCGCAAGGCGTGTTCACTCATCAACAAATGTCAGACATCCTTCAAAAACGAAAGCTCGCAGTTTTTGTGTTACCGACTGAGTACGATATTACTGTGCAGGAGAGTGTACCGACTTCCTTAAAAACGGAGATCGAACTTGCGTTCATTCAATAACCCTCGTCCATTGATGAATGGCAAGGATATATAGGCACTTTCATGCTGAGTCGTTGATGATTTTGAAAAAAATCATATTTCGAAAAAAATCATCTTTCGAAAACTATCATCGCCTTGGAACGAACTAATGAAAATATTCACTTGTTTGTGCATTTCAAAGATTCAATGTTGAATCCAGAGATCTGTGGATATATTTTTTTTTAAAACTTTGCTCATTTATCGAGGCAGCGATTTAATTAAAGATCACCCAGTCGATATTTCAACTTACGTCGAATTGGACAACACAGCGATGATGATATGCCCAGACGCTTTCAGAGAATTCGCCACGTCTTTGGGTCGCAGTATCTATAAGTTCAGCAATCAGTATCGTGACTAGCTGCGACGTAACCCGTGTTAAGGATTCCAATTAACATCGTTTAATTTTATCACCAAAATTGGAGAGGACAATAGTTCACAAATAATTTAAGAACCATTCGATTGATTTCTAGCTGGGAATATTTCTGGCAAGTAAATTTTACATGCAGAAAGGATCTTTAGATTCAACATATATTTTCAAAGTGCAAGGGACAAAAAAGAAGAATATAAATTCAATAGAACGTCAATCAATTGAATTTTCAATCATAATTATTTAATGAAAAGAAAAGATAAACAAAAAATTGACAAAAATTATAACTCTTTCCTTACGTTTGCAAATAACTCAAATTTTTTATCTCACCTTTGAAAAAATGAAAAAAAATATATCACTCGCACTCACTGAATGAACGAAAAAAAACATTGAATCTCGAATAATTTATTGTATAAAATTATTTTATTATTCTCTTTATTCAATATCAAATGATTATTTTTCTAAACTATTTTTCGCAATCAATGGATGACGATAAAAATTAAATTGTACAATGAAAAATAAAAAATTTGTGAATCACGACAAATGCATAGTTCGGTTTCCGCGTCGATTCCAATTCGTGGATCGTTTTCTACCTCAAAACGCGGTATACGAATTACGCGACTGGTAGACAAACGCGTCGACGTTCGTCTACGTCTACGACGACGAGGGAACACGACGGGGCCAAGCCGGCCCGACGCCAAAATCAGCTCAGTCGCTTTCCGGTCGGTGTTTTATAAATACTGCAGACAGAACCAGAGTGCACTTCGCCGAACGGCCCGCGCCTACCCAAATTGCAATCCGCGCACCACAAATTTCGTTTTGGTCATTGATTTTTTCCTCATTTTTTTCGCATTTTCTCTTCACCCTCCTTTTTCGAAATTTTTTCTTCGCTCGCGTCCACCATGAAGATAAAACAACGTGAACAACGCAAGGACCATCAGAGATCGTCGTTGCAGTGGTGTCGATCAATTTGTTTTACCAAATAATTAAACATTCAATTAAATATGTTAATTACAACGATAAAACAAAAAATGTGTCGAGAGTGAGAAAAACAATTCAATATTGAGGTGTGCTCTCTGAAAAAAATAAGAATAATAATAAACCTAAATTAATTCACTATTGTTTAAAGACGACTCGACAAATTTGAGATTTTTACGTTTAGTCAAAAAAAAAAAAAGATCGGGAAGATGAAATAATTTTTTTTTTCAAAATCAGAGACTGAAACGTTGAAAAATGCTTCAATAATCAGATCGAGATCGGTAAGACACGTAATTTGATTTTTATTTTCCTGGGATGGCGCATTAACGAGCCATTATATCGTCGTCATAATCGACGAAAGACCATTATGATCGAAACACCAATCGAAGCTTTGAAGTTTCACATTCATCACGATGTGCCTGCGAGTTGGGCCGAAAGTATCGTGATAATTGCGAAAGCTTTGCAACAATTGAGATACGATAGCATGCATCTACACACACACGCACACACACACACACACACACACTTGGTCGGGCACACGAGGGTCGAAATAAAATACGTTTCACGGACGGCGGCGTCGTCGTTCCGCCGGCGTTGAATTTACGATCGTTATAAAATCGGCTTTGTAATCACCCTCGAGCCATTCGTTGAGACCTTGTCGATTTTTATCATCGCACCCACGTTTTTCGAATCCTTTCGAATATGCTTCGATTTATTTATTTATTTATTTATTTATTTTTCGTCGTTTTTTTCTTATCGTCGTCTAAAAAAATTCGCACAATCCGACAATTCTATGATTTTATCATGAGTCCCATTGATTATCAGTTTATTTATTTCTCTCGCTGTTGCTTCGAAAATCTCCAATTTGAGTTGCAGTTAATATTAATTAAAATAAAAAATTTATATTAAAAAAAAATTATTTTTCTCTAATGATCAAACAAATTTTTAATTGAATTTCATCATTTTCTTTATTTTATTAAATTCAATAACAGCAATTGAGATTGAAATGGAATTCATATGATAGTAATAATTCAAATAAATTATGAAAATGATAATGAATTTGTTTTTTAATTGTTTTCTACGACTAATCGATTTATCATTGCGATCGAAGTTTCGACAGACACGATATTTTTGGCCCGACTCGAACGACGAGACGAAGTGAACTGATGGGACTGGCGTGGAGAAATCGTCTTCCTTAATCCTGGAGCGTTCGACGCCCTTTGGCCGATGGCCAGTAGCAGCAACAGCATCAGCGGCAATTGCATCAACAGATTGTCTATAGGATCGACGAGACGCGACGTCGCTTGAGACGAGAGAAAGAAAAAAAAGAACAGAAAAAAAGACGTCGATAGATCGGGACAACTATAGATATGAGGAAGCGCAGCGAACGCGCTTCTGGCACTGTCTCACGTTCGCACGACGATCATTCCAAACAAATTAAAACGCGTTCGCAACGAAAATACAAAATACCCAACGCAGTACTTATTAAATTGCATCGTTTCGACGGAAAAGATTTAATCGACGTTTTGAGGAACGCGGAGTCTAGGAGCGACGGTAGAAGACGGCGATAGGTCGAAGATGAGTCTTATGAAGAAAGCAATTGGAGGCTCGATCCACAGGATAAGAGAATTTGAATTGGAGAAGGTAAAGATTTTTTTTTGGGGAATATTGACGAAAATGTTGATTATTTCTTTTTAAATTGGAATTTTGGCAAAGTTCCGAATGAATTTTGAAAACGAAGAAGAGAAATTTTTAATTTAGAAGTTCAGAAAAATTTATTATAATTTCAGTAAGATCCCATAGAATTTTAGTGGAGTTCTAATAGAATTCTAGTCAAATATTAATGAAATTTCTAATAAAGTTTAGTAAAAGTTTTCTAGAATTTCAGTAAAATGTTAATAAAAAATTATAGTCAAATTTCAATTAAATTGTAGTGAAGTTTTAATAACATTTTTCCAAAATTTCCTTCAAAATTTCGATAGAATCGCGATAAATCAGCGTTATCTAATTTAATAAAATGTTGTATAGAATTTAGGATGTATCCAGTTCAATATTCAGAATAGAATTTCAGTCAAATTTTAACAAAATTCCAGTCGAACTCCAATAAACTTTCAATGGAATTTCAATAAAATTTGTCTTCAATTCCCCATAAAATTTCATTACAATCGCGATTAATCATCATAACCACATAATACAATAAACATTGTCCAGAATTTAGGAAGAATCCACTTCGATATTAAAATTGAAACGAACCCAAAAAAAAAAAAGACGGTCAATTCCAGCAACCGCGGTCGCCCTACATCTCATTCCGTGGATCTCATCTCACGCCCAAAACCAAGCCGGTCGTCAAGAAAATATATATATATATAGATCTCCACAATTTTCGTTTTTTCCTCTTTTTACCGCATTCACAAATATAGCTCGAGTCACGACCGAGGGAGGTGTACTCGGATAAGCGCTGCAACACCAGAGATCCGACGCGGAACCATCGGGTATAGTGCAACAGCGGCATGCATGCATGACAGAACTCGAGCTTGAGATCTCGGGGTTTCTTCGTGTCCGAATTTGCGACCGCGAGACGTTAGAACAAGTCGTGAACGTGTGGCGCGCACGATTTCGTTGGTCGTTGGAAACCAAAAATAGAATCGCTGGTGTGTGGAGATCGCACAAGCGCGCTTACCGCGAGCGCACGTATCTATCGCCGCGAGCCATGAAAACGCGTTTCCGATGATAAATTAATCTTGTTGTATCGAACGTCGATTAGCCGAGTGCATCATACCTCCGAAAAAAAATATATATATACATACATGTGTGTGTCTGAAGATTTGGTTGAAAGATGTATTGTGATACGGTGCCCGTTCCTCTGTCCACTCTTCAGGTGAATCTGGCCGATGAGTTCGACATACTGCAAATCGTCGGTGAGGGATGGTTCGGCAAGATATTGCTCACCGAACATCGTAGCACCCAAACGGAAATGGTACTCAAAGCATTGCCCAAAGCTTACACCGGTATCACAGATTTTTATCGTGAATTTCATTACGGTTTGCATCTATCGGCACATCGCAACATCATAACCACCTACGACGTTGCCTTCGAGACCGCTGGATTCTACGTCTTCAGCCAAGAATACGCGCCCCTCGGTGAGCCTCGTCTTTATTTCTCCTTTGCGTAACACCGACGATCCATGGTTCTGTAACGAAAGAAAAATCCACTTTTAAAAACGTTTTATTCGGACTACTTGTTGAAATTTTCACGATTGCCGAAAAAAAAAACGAAACGAAATTATCATCGATTAATTGAGAATGCGTTTTGATTTGACAAAAATTGAGATACTCGCATTGTTATTCTTTTTTTTTCATGATTGACTTCTTATTTATTTTCGAAATCTTTGAGATTTATAATATTGATGTATAAACTTTGTTTTAATAATCAATTTTTCATATCGGTATTATTATTATATTATTATTATTGTTATTTTTGTGATTATGATTAAAGTGGAGTTGAAGACTAAAAATGAATAAAAATTAAATACTGAAAATAATAATAATGGGAGCATTGAACGATAAATAATAATTGATAAGTATTTATAAAATGTCAGGTAGATATATTCAATATTCTATATATAGCATAACTAATTGGCTTTGAAGGTATAATTGAAAAATATTATTTCTATACACTATTAAAAATTCCGCATTATTATTATTATTATTATTACTATTATCGTTATTATTATTATTATTTCATCTCGCTTTAATCGATTATTTCGCTCATACGGGAATAAAAATGAATATTTTACAAAACCTTCCCAACGAATTAGGCGATTTGACGTCGAACGTAACGGAGACTGGACTCGGTGAGCTCCACGCGAAAAGGGTGGCCAGACAGCTCGCTGCAGCGGTTCACCACATTCACAGTCGTGAACTCGTTCATCGTGACATCAAGCTCGACAACATTCTCGTATTTCGAAGTGATTTTTCGCGAATAAAACTTTGCGATTTTGGGGAAACAAGAAAAACGAATACGATCGTACGAAGACACAACGAGTGGTTGCCCTACTCGCCACCGGAAGTTTTGCAGATTGAAACTGACGAGACGTACAAGTAAATTCGAATCTGTTTTATTGATAAATAATTTGTGTTTTTTTTTCCAAGACAAAATTATTAGTTCGAAGTGAAATATGATAAATTGTTTGATTTATGTGAATGATTGTCACAGAGCATTGACTTCCCACGACGTATGGCAATTCGGAATTGTTCTCTTCGTATGTCTGACCGGATGCATACCCTGGCAGAAGGCAGCGATGGACGATCGACGATACACGAGATACCTAAACTGGCACACGGCGACCCTTAACATCGCCAAAAAACCGAAATTGTTTCAGCTCATCAGTTCCCGAGCTCAAAGGTGAAATCTTTTTTCACGCCTTTCCATATAATTTCGCATATTGTTAGGTGGTTGCCTTTTTTTTTCAATATGGCGACCACCGAAAGTCTCGCAATAAAATTGAAACGCATTGTTTCCAATTTTTTAAATTATTATATATACGTAATTAATGAAATTTGTTTTATTCGAAGAATGTTCAAGAGACTGTTGGAGCCAAAAGTGGAAAAGCGACCCGTGAGCGTTTTGGAAGTCAACAAATATTTGGAAGATCGTTGGCTCGCCAAATTGGGAGCTGAGAAGGCTTTGACCGGTGAATAATAAATATCTCGTCATATAATTTCTAGTCGTTTCGGCTTGAGAATTATTACTATTAAGGAGGGGGAGGGGGTGTCTGTCATTCGCTATTGTCTGAACTAGGATCTTATTTAAATATTTTTTTTACCAAATGGTGGAATTATTTCGAAAATTTCCAAGTTTTTAACTTTTTTCAAGTATCATTATTTGCCTACAAATCGTAATGTTCAACTGAGGAAAATTTTCCTAGTTCAAAGAACAGACAGATGTGGTCTCAATAGGTCCTCCAAATTTAAAGTCCATCGGATCATTTGCTGCTAAGATATATTTGCCTTAAGTTGCAAAACGGCAGTTTCGAGAAAAACCCGTTTAACATTTTTCGTGCAGTCTCGATAGCTTTGATCGTGCTTCTTTAAATCTCAAAAAGTTTAATAATTCCGCGAATTTATTAATACTTTTTCAAGTGATTATTCTCAAAACCATAAACTTCACGAAAATGCAAAAATTTCAAAATCGAAAAGAAAAAAATCGGAAATCAGGCAATTCAACCATTAAATCGGCTAATTTTTTGTAACATCGTTTAAATATCATTCTGTTTCTTTAAGTGATATAGTCGTAGAAATCTTGTTGAAGAAAACTCCCCCAAAAAAAAACAGAAGGACCTAATAAACAGAAACAAAATTTCACTTCCTAATCAAAAATACCTAAAAAAAATTATTACAGGTGGTGCGGACGAGCGCGACGAGCTTTCCCCGTCGATGTACAGTTTTCACAGTTCACTGGAAGAAAAGAATCAATTGCTCTACACACTGACGCAATACGGCATAGAAACAACGGTCGATCGAACCCGCAAGAAAGATCGTATACGCGAGTGGATAGAATCGAGCGCGATAATCGAGGAAAACGAGGACGAATCGGATGCGGAAGACATGGACAGGTTCAACGTGATATCGGACAACGACGAGGACGCGAGCATGAAGGGACGACATTTTCCGGAAAGACGTCCGAGCGCCCGTAAACTCGTCGAGCCGTCGTCGACGCCATCGCCGTCCCACAAAACCGCGCAACCGACGACCGATCGATCGTCCTCAACCGCGCAGACCACGAAAAACGGCACGAGTGGCAAAACTCGACGCGCAAATACGATAATAAGTTCGAATCATCGAACAGCCCGAACGATGAGACGAATGGAAAGACGCAATCCGTTTGCTCCTCAAGTTGCACACGAGAGACACAATATAGCGCGTTTCGCGAGTTTTCCCAATGGCGATCCGAGTCTCGGAATCGCGAGCGACGCCGATGGCTCCCGCACGGCCGATGACGCGTTGAAAATGGCGGAATTGGAGAAGGAACAAATTTTCATAAGATCGGCGGGCAGCATAAACGACATGGCCGCCGGAACTTCCGGAAAAACCGTTAACACAGTGACAATGGCCAAACAGTGGGAACAATCGAGAAATTCCAACATGGCGATGAATATCTACAATCCGGAAAATGGTTCCTCGAAAGTCGGGAATTTTGAAAAATCGGATATCGGTAACAATCGTTCGTCGCAGAATCAAGAAATCGTTCGTCGTAATGCGGATGAACGTGGTGACGAAGCATCGGGTTACAGCAAGGACGAAACGATCGACAGAAGCCCACAAGCTCCGAATCGCAAGCACCGATCGCAAACCGGTCCGTTTGCCGCTGTTAATCAACAAACCGGTCAAAGTCGAATGGAATCGCTCGCTCGAGGAACCCGATCGACCGTTGCTCCGACGAATGTCCCAAGAACAACCAACGATCATAATTCAATGGTCAACGCTCAATTAATCACGAAAATTAATAGCAATAATAATAATAATAATAATTATAATAGCAACGATAATAATATTACCACGAATGACGTGAAGAACGATGGTAATTTACCATTGACAATGTCGGTGGCTTCGCACTTGGTTATGCAAAGTTTCAACGCTCTGCAAGCCATGAATACGGTTCCAATGGCAAGCCCGGCATCGTCGAGGCCTCATAACTCGAGAAACGATGAGAAGAGTGTTGTCGCGCGAGACGTTGGAAATGTGACGTCGGGAAAAGACGCTTACGAACATTACGGTTTGGCACAGAGAGCCGTTGGTCACAACAGGACCGATTTACCCAGACAGGGATCTACCGGAAGTGGCAGTCGATCGGTCAGCAATTGAACGAGAAAAACGAATAATTAATTAAATATGAAGAAAACTGATATATCACCGGATTGGTTGACAAAAGTGGTGAAACTTACGGGGACCAGAATATGTTTTGAAATCGGATTTTCATCGTGAATCGTAAATATATATATACAATTTTTTTTTCCGAATTTATATTTATAGCTGATCGGTTTGACGCGGAGAAATATTATCGCGATTATCGCGAGTATCATCTTGGCTTGGTTATGTGAAATTACAAAATTACGAATGATCGTTATAAAGAACAATCAATGTACATAAAAAAAAAACTGTCACGATTATACATCGAATTAACAAGCGAAATATAAGATTCGACAGTACACGGTTATTCGCATTATTATCGATTGATAAATATACAATTGTTGCGAGATTTTTTAATTTTCGCGGGTTCAAATGGCGCGGTCGTGTCGGGTCGATACACGGGGCGACATCTGTCGGATGAGCGGCGAAGCGCGTCGACGTGGGAATGGCGTGGGCGCTCGTGGCTTCGAAGGATAAATCATCGATTTCCATCTGTCGTACGGAAATCGCGACACGTCGAAACCAGTCGACGCAAACCAAATTCGATCGTTGATAATCGTTTTTTGTTATATATGTTTTTTTCCTTTTTCTTGCGTTTTCGCTACTCGTTGATCCAGGTTGATCTTGCACAATTGCCTGGCTGGCTGGCTGACCCGTGTGTGATATGCAATCAGTCCATCAGCCGCATCGTCCGACTTCGTAACACTACACGACAAATTTTGTCATTTCGTAGTACAAAAAAATAAATCGTTGTTACGAATTTTGATAGACCGAAAATTTATACATATTTGGGAATTAAGCATGGCGCCAGCAGCTGCACCGTTACCTCAGCAAAAGATGGAAAAACCTTCGAGGGGTATCAGCGCGGTACTCTTAGGACCCCCCGGAAGTGGCAAAGGAACCCAGGTAACCTGTCCTCTCAATCTCTGAATATTATTTTCCAAGAAAAATAACATTCGTGATTTTATTTTAACTTTTTTGATATTTTTTATAACCTCAATTTTTCAAAATATTTGGAGGGACGATCCTTCGACGTTTGTTGGCTTTGAGGATTTGAGAAATTGTAGATAATGAAAGTCGTTGATGGTTCTCACAGGCGCCGCTGTTCAAGGACCGTTACTGCGTCTGTCACTTGTCCACCGGCGACATGCTCCGAGCCGAAGTGGCGTCCGGATCCAAACTCGGCGCCGAACTTCAGAAAATTATGAACGAAGGAAAATTAGTCAGCGACGATCTCGTCGTCAGCATGATAAACAATAATTTGGACAAGCCTGAATGCAAACGCGGCTTTCTTCTCGATGGTTTTCCAAGAAGCGTGCCTCAAGCCGAGAAGGTAACGCAATGTACTTATGACGGAAGGAGATATATTTATTCAGTCTTTCCTCAGTCAGCTCATTCAAAATTATACAAAAATTGTCTAGCAGGCATTTAAGCGAGACTAAAGAACGACTGTTGTGATAATCATATTTTTATTTATTTTCGCATTTATTTATTTTAAATTCTTCATAATAAGTCATTTTGTACGTCTATCCTTAAATGTACGATAAAATTCAGCAAATGCTGTGAGTGAAATAATATAAACCATTGTCACGCTATTGCAAACAGTTGGACGAAATGTTGGCCAAGAGAAAAACAAAATTGGACGCAGTCATCGAGTTTGGAATAGCAGACAATCTGTTGGTGAAGCGAATAACGGGACGTCTCGTACATCCGGCCAGTGGACGTTCCTATCACGAAGAGTTTGCACCGCCCAAGCAGCCGATGAAAGATGACGTAAGCATAAAATACAATTGGCAATAATTTATCACCTGAAATATACACTTGGGAACGCAAAAAAAATCTAAAACCACAAAACTCAAACGGGATATTAATACAGATACTCATATCCTGTCTTTGTCCCAGCCGATTTAAAAAATATCGATTTTTGACAAAATGGCGGACGCTTGAACTCAACGTAGCGATTTTCACTAAAAAATCGATTTGTATTTTTCAAAAAAAAAAAAAAAAAACAGTAAGATTCGAGAAAATAAATCATATGACAAGTACTAGACAATTATGTGTTTAAAAAAACCATATATAAATTGAAGTTAATCGTTTTAGTTGTTTTCGAGATATTTTGAGTACCAGTTTTAAAACTGTTCTTTTGAAAAAAAAGATTTCGATGAATAAATCATGAAATATATTCAACATACACAGAGTCATCGATACCAGATACCTTATATAGATTCTCCGAACACATCAAACTTGAAGAAGATGTAAAAATTTGAAGAATCAATTTTTAGTGACCTGCCCCTTGACCTCGCAAAAAAAAAAAAAAAAAAAAAAACGCGATTGACCAATCGATCATTGCAGGTGACCGGAGAACCGTTGATCAAGAGATCCGACGATAACGCGGATGCCCTGAAGAAACGTTTGAATACATATCACACGCAAACCCAACCGTTGGTCGATTACTACGCTCTGCAGGGAATTCACAATTACGTTAATGCCGCAAAATCTAGCGAACAAGTGTTCAAAGACATCGATAGCATTTTTCTCAAAGCTATCAATCAGGACGAGAAGAAGAGTTTAGGCAGTTTTTTCAGTAGATTCTTCTAGATTGGCTATAATTAGCCACGAAAGTCGAAACTATTTCACGGCTTTTCCGTTTCACAAAGGTGATGGTTATCCGCAGCAGTAATCGAGAACATTTGGTGTAAAAACAAAAACTAATAATAATTCAATTAAATGATCATAGGATAATGTCGGTATATCGGGAATGAAAAAAATAGTTTATGAATTACAAGGACGGACATCTTGGTCGCGATTCGAAACAAAGTAACTCTTTTTCTTTCTTTTCAATTCAAGGTTCATGCTTTTCGACAAACTTACACATTTTTCGTCATAATTGATAAAAAAGAAAAATTTGAAAAAGTTCTACAATATTTACCAAAAAAAAAATTGCGTTTCGAAGTGTTGCCAAGATAGTCTTCCCGCATAGTACGTTCAACATGAACTGTGGTGCACATTGCATTTTCAAAGCAATCGATCGAAGAAAAACGAAAAAAAAAAAAGAAAGTAAAAGTCGTAGAAAAATTAGTTCCAAGACGAATCTGCCAGTGCATATCTACTGCCGATTATAAAAGTGAAAATAATCTACGATAAGCGCACATTGTCTCGTATTATCACATCGTTTGCAGATTTATCTCTGGCGGTCAGCTATTTTTCGATCATCCGATTATTTGTAGATATAACAGTCAGCACAGTGGGGATTCGATGAAAAAAAAACAAAGACAAAAAAAACGACGACTCGAGCGAATTATTGCAAGACTCAAAGTCGATGACTAGCACACTCGATGCCTCCTACGCCTAACGTGTACATACAATAATATTTTAGATATGTGGAAACTATTGACATTGTATATTCTATTACCGTAACGGGCTTTGTTGCCGGTGTCTGTGTGTTATCGCGAGAAAAACTTTGTGACGAGAAATGAGTGTACATCTGAAGAGGAATAAAGTGTAATAGTACAAGACGAGTTGAAAATGAATACTTTTTTATTATTATTTGGATTCAATCGGACTACAGTGTAGAGGAGAAAAATGATATGGTGTAAAATGTATTTCAGTATTTGAACAGCTGAATGTGAAGGACGAATTAATTGAATATTTGTCCAGAAGAAGACTAGGGGAAATTCGTTGATATTTCTCATTAACTGAAGTTACATAATCAGTGGGGCTACATGTTGACCAATAATGGTTATATAACCGTAGCGTGACCGCAATAAGATGAGCCAATTAGAGAATGTTCCGGTCTCAAGGACATACAATGTTTTAGATCACGAATGGAATATATATGATGGTCCTTATTAAGCAAAAAATCATAAACAATGTGAGTATAATTCCGATAAATGTTTGAAAAGGTAAATTGTAACTATATTTCACGGTCTTCTGACCGGTCACATGACCGACCATCAGGAAACTTCGCATTGCAAGGCGGATGGGTTGGAATAAAATTCACGTCGTTTTATTGTAATATAGTGATTTTTTCATTGGAAACCTTAGAAACGCACAGGGTTTGGTTATTTTTGACGGAAATTGACACCAAAGACGAGGTCCCTAGCCGAATCACGATAATTTTAGTTGGCAACACTGTGCCAGAGTGCATGTTCGTTGGCAGCTGACTGCTTTGCTCCAAAATTGTTTGCTATGCAGCAGTTTAGAGGTTAGAATTCGTCAAACATCAGCAAACGTCGTATACGAATCTTAACAATTGCTGCCGAAATAACTTAACAATATTTGACAAAATAGATTCTACACAATCTACAAATAAGACACTTTTATAAAAGAAAAAGAAAAAATCAAATAAAAACTTAATCATGGATAAACCTCAAAAAATGCCCAAAGTGGCCAAAGTGAAGAACAAAGCACCGGCCGAGATTCAAATAACGGCCGAACAATTGTTGCGAGAGGCCAAAGAACGAGATTTGGAGATTCTTCCTCCTCCGCCCAAACAGAAGATCTCCGATCCTCACGAATTGGCCGACTATCAACATCGCAAACGAAAAACTTTCGAAGACAACATCCGCAAGAATCGCATGGTACTGTCCAACTGGTTGAAATACGCGCAATGGGAGGAGAGCCAGAAACAAATCGCCCGAGCTCGTTCGATTTACGAACGAGCTCTGGACTGCGATCACAGAAACATAGCGCTGTGGTTGAAGTACGCGGAGATGGAAATGCGCAATCGTCAGGTGAATCACGCGAGAAATTTGTGGGACAGAGCTGTGACGATATTGCCCATGGCCAAGCAATTTTGGTACAAATACACTTACATGGAAGAGATGTTGGAAAACATAGCGGGCGCTCGTCAGGTGTTCGAGCGGTGGATGGAGTGGGAACCGGAGGAACAAGCATGGCAGACTTACATAAATTTCGAACTGCGTTACAAGGAGATAGAGCGAGCTCGCAAGATATACGAACGTTTCGTCATGGTTCATCCGGAAGTGGGCCATTGGATAAAGTACGCCAGATTCGAAGAGGCCCACGGCTTCATAAACGGCGCCAGATTGGTTTACGAACGAGCGGCGGAGTTCTACGGCGACGAGAGTCTGGACGAAAAATTGTTCATCGCCTTTGCCAAATTCGAAGAGCGTCAGCGCGAGCACGATCGAGCTAGAGTTTTGTACAAATACGCTTTGGACAATATTCCCAAAGATCGTACTCAGGAGGTGTACAAAGCTTACACCATACACGAGAAGAAATACGGCGATCGATCGGGCATAGAAGACGTGATCGTCAGCAAGAGAAAGCATCAGTACGAACAGGAAGTCAAGGAAAATCCATCCAATTACGACGCTTGGTTCGATTATTTGCGACTGGTCGAGTCGCAGGGCAATCACGAAGCCGTTAGAGAAATTTACGAACAAGCCATATCCAACGTGCCTCCCTCCACCGAGAAACAATTTTGGCGACGTTACATCTATTTGTGGATCAATTATGCCCTCTTCGAAGAACTCGAGACCGAAGACATCGAAAGATGTCGACAGATCTATCGCGTGTGTCTCTTCGACATAATACCCCACAAAATATTCACATTCTCGAAAATGTGGCTGTTGTACGCCAAATTCGAGATAAGACAGAAGAATTTGGGAGCAGCCAGAAAAACTCTGGGCATGGCACTCGGCGTTTGTCCACGAGACAAACTCTTTCGCGGTTACATCGATCTGGAAATTCAATTGCGCGAATTCGACAGATGCAGAATTTTGTACGAAAAATTTTTGGAATTTGGACCGGAAAATTGTACAACGTGGATGAAATTTGCGGAATTGGAAACTCTGTTGGGTGATATCGGACGTGCCAGAGCTATCTACGAGCTCGCTATTTCACAACCGAGATTGGACATGCCGGAACTCTTGTGGAAGACTTACATCGATTTTGAAATAGCTCAGGAAGAGGCGGAAAATGCGAGAAATTTGTTCGAACGGCTTTTGGATCGTACACTTCACGTTAAAGTACGTGGATTAGACTGAATTCATCTCTAATGGCTTATCCACAATCTTTCACAATTTATATTATTCAACACTTTTTAGTCACACTCGTTTAATTCCACCCCAGCGGTTTTTCAACCTTAAATATCCCACGTTAACTTTGAATTTTTCAAATATCTTTAAAAAATTTGTTCAGCATATTTAAAATTACATTTTGACTATTATAAAAATGTGTACTTTTGAAAAATCATTTTATTGATTGCAAAAATGTTGTTATTGCGATACAAAGTTGCTAGGGTGAATTTCACCCAGTGTAACCAAAAACCGTAACTTTACTGGAGTTTAACCAAAGAGAATGATTAAATTGAATTAATTATTAATTTTTTTGATGAAATATTTATTATTTAATTTAATTAAATTTATTATTAATTTTTTTTTTTTGTCATCCAAAGGTTTGGATAGCTTACGCAAAGTTCGAACTAGCAAATCCAGTGGCGGAGGAGGGAATCGACAGCGTCGCCCTGGCGAGACGAATTTACGAGCGTGGAAACGCAGCTCTGAGATCGAGCGGCGACAAGGAGAGCCGAGCCATGTTGCTCGAGGCTTGGAGAGATTTCGAGCACGAGCGAGGCGACGAGGACAGTCAGGCCAAGATCATCGAAAAGATGCCGCGAAGGATAAAACGTAGAAAACGCATCGTCGGCGATGATGGGGTAAATTCACGAGGAATTAATTTTTGCGTACATGATAATTTTGTGCCTTTAAACAATATTTTTTTTTTTCAGACCGACGATGGTTGGGAAGAAGTTTTCGATTTTATATTTCCCGAGGACGAGTCACAGCGTCCGAACCTCAAGATTTTGCAAACAGCCAAAGCTTGGAGAAAACAAACCATCGAAACAACGAAAAACGACGATACGGAAAAATCAATCGACGAATAAACGAATGAATAAATATCCACAAATTTCAATTGAACGTATTCAATATTTTGTACAGTTTGTTTTTTCTTAACTTATTTTTATTAATATGAAATACAGTATACGAAGATACAAAACCGTTGATTCTGATCGGAAGAGTAACATTCTGACGTTACCGTGAAAATCACGCGGAAAAAAAAATAAATATACAAGTTATTCTGTAAAAGCACATTTTGAAAATTTGTTCGATTATTATCATTTGTTGTTTTTTTTTCGTCTTTTTTGTCATTCGTCGTTTGGAATTAAAAAAGAGGTCATTAAATTTGCCGTTCTGCAACAACAACAACAACAAATAAATAGCGAGTACGAAAGGTGATAATAAAAATTTCACGATTTCCTTTCGTTTTCTCGATAACCTCGAACTGTTGGGTTTGCAAATCACGATCAAAACGTTTTTTCAACGAGATAACAATGGCAAATACATTTAATTAGTCTTCGTGAGATATCCGTGAAGGATTGAGGCGGCGGCTTGCGCGCCAAAAATCAAGTGTAAAGTTTTTTTTTATTGATTTTTTTTTTTTAAATTCCACACGTCCCTCGAACCGGAAGTATATTCGACGTAGCCCGACGAAACAGTCGTACGAACGTCTAGCGTTCTCAAGGCTATAATTATCCTATCTGCGTTATTTTTTTTTATTTTTTTTTGGCGTATAAATTATTTGGTTTTTTTTTCTCATCGATTCGACAAATCGTCGTCTCTTCGATTTTCATGAACGCGATCGTTGCGACGTTTCGGGAAAACTGTGCAAAAAATCAGTCCGCGTGAGCAAACGATTCTACCGAATTCTACCGTCGTCAAGCTGCTAACATCGTAAGATTCAGTGGTATAAAAAAAACCTCCCCCACAAAAAATTTCAACGTATCAAAGTGCTTGTAACGAGCAACGAGTTTTCATTCGACGTAGTAACAATTTACTCGACTTTCATGAACAATATCGAGGGCCACGACGTTGTGTGAACTCCAATATCACCGGGATATTATTGTTATGTACAAATTTTCGTCAAATCGCGTTGTGTTATCTCCTCATCGAAGGTAAATCATCCTTTAAATCATCCTTTCGGTGCAAAAAAATATACAAAAGAAATTAATCGAAACTGACGATCGTAGTGAGTTTCTTGTGTTAATTCTAACTGGAATGAAGCGTTTCCCTCATTGTTTCGACCTCAATCGGGAGGTTCGTCGAATTGCCGATTGCAAATATTTTTGCGATAAAAAAAAAGATTGTTCGCATCGATAGTGAAAAGTGAAATACAATCGTCAGTTCAAACACGATTATTTTTTTGCACAATGAAAATGCAATACGATTTATATGCGTGTAAAGTATTCGCACGAGTTTCATTGTTGAATCGAATTTTTCGTCGTTTTAACCATTCGAGGTCACACGTTCTGAAATCAACGAACATTTTTTTAAAATCGTATTTTCAAAATGGCGAGAAAAAAAATCATCAAGCGGTCAATGCGTAAAAGAATCCATTTTTTACAAAAAGAAAAATCATATCTTTTACAAATGATAATTTTTTAAGTTTTTTGGCTTGGTTATTAAATTGTGCTTGGGGTGATTTTGACCCCCCAGTGACCTCGAAGGGTTAAACTGTCGATGGGTGTCTTTCTGCGATATATTCACATAAATTTATATGTATAGAACTTTTTGCGGTAATATCATAACGTTTAAAGCTCATTTCATGTGTTTCTTTTTTTTCTCATCGCTCTCAAAGCCAGAGTCCAAATCGTCGCTGAGGCACTTTTTCAACGTGCAAGCACGTGAAATTTGTCGTTTGTTCGTTTGTTGGATCAACAAAGTTTCAACGCACTCGACCAAATGTTTCGAAAAATTTGGATAACCGTCGTATCCGGGAAACACGTTGACATCGATTATCGCGTACTTGCCACTGTGATTTTCAATAACAACATCGGCCCCGACCAAAGCCAGACCGAATAATTTCGTCACGCGTGCGACAATTTTTTCGAATATCTTGTAATTCGGTTGTACCCTCAGAGCTTCGTCGTTGGCGGTTATCACCGACCATTCCGAATTCGAGCCGCTCTTCGATATATCGTGGGAACTGAAGAAAAGCGTGTCCATCATTCGACATTCGTTGGCGTAAAAATTTTTGAAACTCGGACGTTCGACGACGTTGAAATTTTTACCGACTATAAATACTTTGTACAAAATTGCGCTGTGATGAATGAAATCTTGTGCCACGCACGGCGGTTGGCAGTCCTTCACACCTTTTTCGTTGAATATCACCATCATCTGTGAGATACGGAAATGAAAAAAAAAAAAAAAAAAAAAAAAAAAAACAAGTTACGCAAAGTTTGAATGTCGATGGGGAAGATGATAAAAGCTTGCGAAGGAAATCAATGTGGGATGGGCGATGAGATTTACCTTGTGGGCATCGCTGGAACCGTGAGCCAAAAGCGGCTTGCAAACGAACGGATATTTTATGCCTGCTCTTCTCAAATGCGACAGATTCTCGGCTATATTCTTGGAAACTAGTTCTACAGAATTTGGCGTGAATATATCTGCAACAACAAAGAAGCCAGAATACAGATGTTTGACTCGAATTTTCATGCGCACAGTCAATGGCGATAGAGTCGTAGAAACCAACCGTTCGACTGGATTCCAGCCTGGATTATTCTGTAGGTTTTGTGTCGGTTGCGCAGATTTCGCACATTTTCCAACGGATCTATGACTATCATTTCGGGATGGCTGCGAATGTATTCTTGTACTCTTGTTACGATGGATCTTGCCTTTGCAAAACAAAAACGGAACGACAGACATTATAGACGCGACACGATGACGAAAGTTAATCGACTGTCTAAAAAACGAAAAATATTAATTACATTCTGATCGCCGGCTTCGGCGTGGGCCAGCACGTCGGTGAGCTTGTGAAGGAATACATGGAATGGTCCCTGAGTTTCGAGATTCGAGTTTATGTCCACCTGAAACGCGACGATATAAATAACACTTCTTAAACTACCCAAAAAAATTATTAAAATCACAACAAAAATATTGAAAAACCTTGTGGAAGTTCAAAAACGTATAAATTAAAAATGTATCGCCTATAAATAATCATACAACTATTTATCCAACCGATAAACAACAAATTTCACATACTCCAAAACTTTTCATTCTCCCTAACCTCAATTCATCGCAAACCGTGTCAACAACGCCGGTAACGTATAATCATCGTGAAAGAATGAAAGAAAATGCTTACCTCCTTCAAAACAAGACCTTCCTTCGCGAACTCGTTGTGAACATCGTTGCAATTGAACTTCTGACGTTTTTTTTCGGATATCCAATATCCAATGACGCTTCTGTCGTCCATTTTGCCGACTGCGTTAGTCGCGTCTTTGTTTATATCATTATTTTTTTTTCTTTCCGAAATGTCCTGGCCGATCGTTTTATCACGACTGACGCGGTTAACGTAGATTACATCCACCCATCGCGGAGGGCGACGAAAAACCGAAAGTTATCACGGTGTGTGCTCGTGATATAGTCAACGGTGCGTCATGGTTGCGAGCATCTTGCGAGGTTATGTTCACTCGCGCGGACGCCCGGCCGCCATAGGGCGAAACTTGTTAGACGAAGAAAAAAAACGTGAGTGACCTTGGAAAAGCCCCGGTTTTCCACGAATCCTCACGGTAAATGATTCGACCACCTGTTAACACTCCCTCACGAGTATTGACTGTGGCTTTTGCCAGTCTCTGTACCACAACGATAGTTCACCCGACAAATCAAAAAATTTCATCTGCGACTCCTCTGTTTTTATTTTGTTTAATCGTTTTTTTTTCAGTCTTTTTTTTCATATGCGTCATCGTGAATTATGGAGCATTATTGTGTTGATAATGGCTCATTGTCAGTTTATTGTCGGTAGGGGAGGTTATGAACCGATTAGAAACTGTCGAGACAATTTTGATACTTTAAATTGTGTTTTTTTTTTGTTTTGTTGTTGTTTTGAGGCCGACTCGGCGTCGTAGTTTGCTGATAACTGATGACTGACTGATTAGGTCGTACGAAGGTCAACCGTTATTTTTACTCGGTTGACGACAAATGTTGGGCCGGCTGCAGTCTTATTTTTCTCGGACTAACTTCTACCAGTTTTACGTTTGCCAGTCGAGATGATGCGTCAGACTGGGAAAAGTTAGACTGGGAAAAGACTGCCCGGGGTCAGACTGCAACCGTCCTCAAATTGCCTCTCAAGTCCGTCGCACAATTATTCTTTCTTCAAGGAATTACGTCGTTAACCCTCTTTAGTTGCACTTAAAAAAAAATTACAATTTAGTCAAACTGGGTAAAATTCACCCAGCAACGTTGAACTATGATACAATTTTTTTTTTTTAATCTTAGAATATTTAAAACCTTTTTCTACGAGTACACATTTTTATAACAGTCGAAATAGAATTTTCAATGTTTGAAAATTTTTTTAAATAAAAATAAAAATATTTTATCGTATATTAAAATCCGTTTCGAAGAAAAAAGCAAGAAAGTAAAAAATAACTCCTAATTGAACCTGTAAAAATAAGGTTCTCAAATAATTATCGTTTCACAGTGTGAGGAAATTTTTTTAATAGTCTTTAAAAAAAAGTACCACTTTACAATTCAATGATTTGTATCGTACATCGTATATTTAATTGTACGTTGTTATTGGAATTGATTACAAAAATTATCGACAATTGGACGAATTCAGGTGTCGACGGGTTTCAACTGTAGGACATAACGTTTGCCCATGTGGTGTTCCCCATCTGACGATACACCTTGCGAACCTTGAAAAAAAAAAATACATTAGTCAAATTCAAAATTAATATCAAATTACGAATGGCCATGGAATTTCGTACTCACTGCAGATTGATTCGATATCCGTTCCCTGCACTTCGCCGGGACTGACCATCAACGACTGAAACAAAATATGATAATTGTTATAAAAATAATGATAATAATAATAACAATAATTCTCCAAACTGAATAATATTATTTTTGGGATACTTATTTTCAAAATGTATGATCTTATATTTTAGCTAGGTCGTGAATCGTTGATAAAAGGTGGATGCAACGTATTGAAATGAGAAAAAAAATATTGATAAAGGAAACGTGCGAAATTTTCGACAGCAAATGTACTTGGCTAATATATTCAGTTTCCCAGGCTGTTCAATAAAAAAAAACATAAGTAATGAAAAAATTAAAAAATCAACATCACGTATTGAACTTACATTCGTGTTTTTAATTTCAAGATCGGAAAAATTACGATCGAAATTTTTTTTTCCAAAATATATTTTCATTCCATCGGAATTTTTGTTGGAGGACGTAACAACGGGTTCGTTCGTTCTTATTTCGCCAAGTGAGTAAGAGCACGAACTCGGCAAGTATATCTCACCCTCCGAATAATTTTCCGAACACGTGTCCGACACCTGCAATTCAGAAAATTCGCGGTAGTTAAAAATCGTGAAATTTCGTCACAATTGGCATTGACTTCGATATTAATGATTGATTATCGTCGCGACTGTACCACACAGTGATAATCATTGGAAATTGGATCGTAAAGGAAAAATGAAAATGCGCCGCTGGAACAATTCGAATTGTCCATCGGGTGGTTCGAGGTCGAATCTGTCGTCATCGAGAGAAGCGAAATTGGTTATTTTCGTCCGGATCAACGCGCAAGAATTTTTGTGGGTTTTATTAAGGGGCCATGACACCGTGCAATTTAAAAATGATCGAAATTTTTATTCTCCTCGAAGTTTGAATTTTTTTTCGAGTTTTTTTTAGAAATTTTTCACATCGTTCTTGGATGTAAAATTTTTGAAAGAAATGCAGTTTCACATTCTTGACATTTTCCAATCAAATTCCAATTAAATCCGGATATGCAGGGGGATAAAAGTTTTTTTTGGAACTCAATGAAATAGAAAAAAAATATTTATAGCAATTCACAACGAGATCCTCGTAGTTTTGTACACTTAGCAAACCGAATAACACTTACTTTTATTTCCTTCCGAAGTGTTTCCCCGACCGATCTGCAACATAAGTTTCTCATTTTGAATTCCAAATACGAAGAAGATATAAACTCAACGTACTTAGTTGTATTATCATTATTTTCTTGAGATTTGTCTAGATAATTATTATGAAATTGAGGCCCCATAGCTTGCCGTAAAATTTGTTCATAATTTGAGTATTATGACGATTTTGACCTATTATTATTATTACATTATTATCATTATTATTATTATTATTATTATTATTATTATTATTATTATTATTATTATTATTATTATTATTATTATTATTATTATTATTATTATTCTACGAACCTCTTTGTCGACTCTTTCGCAGATGAACAAGTCGAATTACCGCTGGATCCGTCTTTGCACGATTTTTCCGACACTTCCGGCATAATTTCACGATATTCTTTCATCGCCGAATGGAAATCGATGAATTCTTCATCCTTCGTCACCGATTCGATCGAACGACTCTCTTTATCGTCTTCCTTCCCATCGTCTTCGATCCTCCCACACAATCGGCTTACCGATCGCGACACCGATTTGTCCGAATAATATTTTTCCCCTTTCGACACATTTCCCGAATCACTCGTGTCCCTCGTCACCAACATGGACGCGATAACACTTTTATCATCGTTCCTCTCACATTCCACCATTTTTTCTTTCCCTCCCGCGATTTCCAATCGATTGGAAATCGATCGAAATTCCGAAATCACGAGATTATCCGATTTTTCCTCGTTTTTCGACATTTTGTCATCGACCGTGGATTCTCGAAGGTCATCAGAATAAACCGTCGACACGTCGAACGATGTGCGATCCTTCAA
The DNA here is from genome assembly GCA_963662125.1 of Diplazon laetatorius. Lineage (NCBI taxonomy): Eukaryota > Metazoa > Arthropoda > Insecta > Hymenoptera > Ichneumonidae > Diplazon > Diplazon laetatorius. The sequence goes on from OY759156.1 coordinate 6,148,405, forward strand.
TGACGATCCGACCGACGCAACCGATCGATTTTTATCACCCGTCGGTCCTCCGTCTCTCATCGAACGTCCACTCTTGTCGTCGTCAAACAACTTTCCACCATTAATTACATTCTTCTCCGAAGCTTCGGACAATTTTTTCTCATCGTCATTCATCGTTCCCGTTGTCTCTACAATTTTTTCCGTCACTGTTTTCGTTCGTGTGGCTTCCACATTTTTATCATCAACGACACTTTCATCGCGAATGATTTTCATCTCTCTCTCATTCACCGATTTTATTGATTCGATCAATTTTTTTTCACACGACGCGCAGGATTTCGGAGCGTCGGAATTTTTTTTCGTACTGCAATCGTCGATGATTTTGTCATCGACGGATTTTTCATCCGATCGATCGGTAACGATGCGATGAATCGTCGGATCTTGAATCGACGATCGTGTTTCGTGATTTCGCGAATGGCAATGTTTCTCGTCATTCGTGATTGGATTTTTCGAAATCGTTTCAATCTCGTGAATTTTTCCGTTCACGTTCAAACTTTCTTCTCGACGTTCACGACGTTCGAACAATCGATCGAAATTACAATTTTTTTCAATCTCGTCGAGAAGAATTTTTTTCTTAACTTTCAAATGATTTTTCGCGACTGTCGAACCCGTCGAAACATCATTTTCTCGATTGTTCGTCGAACATTTGTCGTCACTGTGGATCATCGCGAAATTCTCGCACACGATCGATGATCGATCTTCGTTCGATGGAAAATAATGTTTCGGTCTGCGAATGCCATGGAAAAAATTGGCAAATTCGTTCGATTCGCAATCGCAGTTCGAACCGCAGGATTTAACGATTTTCGAGTTATCATTTATCGGAGTGGAAAATCTTGGATGACGATTTTCGATCAATTTTTTTTTCATCCTCGACGATTCGGCAATTTCGCGTTCGATCTCATCTCGACATCGACCAGCCACCGAACTGTTAACGAATATCACACGAGGTTCGATCGTTTGATCGGTGATTTTATTATTTTTCTTCGATTCGACATTCTCAAAATTATCATCGAAAAAAATTTCATTTCTTTCATCGATATTTTTCAATCCAACGTCGTGAGACATTTTTTCGGTCGCGATGGAACGTGGCAACATTTTTGCGGTCGAGCATTCGTGATCGTTGAAATCGCAAATGTTCGAATCTGCTTCATGTTCGACAAAATATTTCGTGACGAGAGAATCAAGATTTTTCGCTCCTCGAATGGCTTCGTTCATTCTTTCGTCAAAAGACTTCAAAATTTCGTCCAATTCCACGATATTCGGAGGTTGCAAACAAATTTCTTCAACGTTCAAAGTTTTCTCGAAATATTCACCGCCTCGAAATTCTTCGTCGATCAAATTTTCTTCCTTTTTTTTCGTCGAACATTCGATCGGAAATTTTTCAAAATTTCGTCTTTCAAACTCTTCGACAAATTCGTCGATAACACGATCGAAAATATTCATCTTGTCATTAATTTCTGAACCCCGAAAATTATCACGACCCCTGACATTTATCTCGACATTTTCATTTTTATCATCATTATTTTTCCCATTTACGGAACGTCGAAGAAAATCGATGAAAAATTCTTTACGATTTTTTTTCAAATTTTCAACAATTATTTCCGGCTCATTGACTTTGTTATCTTTATTCGCGTTCGGCGACACGTGATCGTCGTCGTGGGTCGTTTCCATCGTCGGAAAAAAATTATCGTCTTGTCCTTCGATTCGTTCGGGTAAAATTTGTCGAACGAATTTATTTCCAACGAGGTCAGACCTTGACCCACGTGGCGACACTGTCACGCCGTTCGAGCGACATTTCCGCGTTGAATCATTCGTATTTTCGGGTTCCTCCATTATCTCCGGATTCGCGAGGGAGTCTTTGGTTTCGCATTGCAGTGATCGTGATTCATCAATGGAATTTGGAATTTTGTCGATTATCACACGATCGTGATAATCGTGACGAAATTCGTAAGTCTTTGCGTTTTTTTTTACCGGAAGTGGCTGGGGCGTTATTTCGACGTTATCGACGTTCGTTATCGTCAGTGCATTGCGGATATCGATTCGAGGTCCTTGCTGCACCACAAACGCATTGGACACGCGACGATTTTCAACTTCGTCGATTTTCCGGGGTTTTGGAAAATACATTTTTTCGGGAGTGACGACGATTGGCGTTTCGTCGGACGATTTTTCACGTTGGGCGGTTGATGCATTTTTTTTCAAGACTCCACGAAGGTCGTGTGTGGGATCGTGGGAATTTTTTTGGATCGTTGAGTTAGATTGTCGAAGAGATTTGGGTCGGACGATCGTTGAGTTTTCGTTTTCGAATGTTTTTACGTATTTTTCGCGAATTCGCGTTGAACGTTTTTTACGGGCAATCGGTCGGCAAATGCGTTCGGCCAATGGTCTTGCTGACGGTCGAGTGAAGATTCTCGCGGATTCGTTGGCCTCGTAGAATCTCGTTGCGACGATGTCTCGAATGTAAAGAGCATCCTCGTCTTTCGCGGATCTGCAATTATTTTTCATGGATTTTTTTTTTATTTTATATTTATATTTATTTTTTAAACCGAAAACAACAAAACGCTTTTATTTGTTTTATATATTTTTTTTGTGAAGCTTGCGCAGAAGCAGCTTGGACAAATTTTGAATTTTTGTTTGTTTTTGTTTTTCAATCTGAATTCATACAAGTTGTGTTTATTCAGACTTCGAAATATAAAAAAATTCTATCTTGATTCGTGAAAATGTTTTTTTAATAAATTCAACGACAAGTCTGATGATTTTCGTTTCTTTTTCTTCCTCTCACATCAGTTTGTCAGGAATATCTACTCCTAAGCTTAAGTAAGGACTATGCACATTTTTTATTTTTTTTTTATTTGACAGAAAATCGATTTGATAAAAACTAGAAAAATTGATAAAGATAAATATAATTTTGGAAAGCTATACCTTGTGGATTGTTCGAGTTCGGGACTCGAGGCAACGTCGTAACTGGCTTCTAATATAGTTTTCTGGACATCCTCGATCAAAGTCTCGGCTTTTCGTAGTGCATCGAGAGTGTCCGGACTGAGTATCGGGTTTTTGGATATTTTTCGCGGTCTCTTCAACTCAGGTGTTTTCTAAAAGTGAGAATAAGACAATCCAATTGTCGTTTAATTGTTTTTCAAGTGTGATCATGAGGCTGTATGAAAAAAAAACAGAGATGGGATTGAACGAATGTTTCAGGAAATCATATTAAAAATAATTTTCTGACTGAATGGTCTAATGAATGGAATAATGGATCATAGGATCGAATGAATCTTAGAAATCTTTTACAAATAATAATTCATGAAAATTATTCACAATCATCAAATAAATGTAACAATCATACATAATTATTACATATGTAACATTTCATTGTTTTACGATCATTAATCATAGTTATTTGTTTTAAAAAGTATTCCAAATACGTTTTCATTAAAGGAAGTCCATCCCTGATTAAAAAAATAATGATTCGTTTTTATTCTTGAATATGTATATATTAACGTACGTGCAAATAGTCTTCGAGATTCTTCATGACTCCGATTCGTTGGTTCACGGATGAACCGTGGTTACTCGTTACCCGTCGTGGCGATGATCGACCGACCGAACGAGCCTCCACGTGTGAATCAACCGCACGTTTATCCAGGCCGGTCGTTTCACCGACAGCTGCGAGCCGGTTCGTACAACCCGGTCGTGGATTCTGTTTGCGGATTACATTCTCGTTCGTTTCCGCTTCCGGCTGATCCACAAATAATTCACCACTGAAACACGAAAACGAAAAAAATATATATAGGTATATATATATATATATATATATATATATATATATATTGTAGATCTGTATAAACAAAATATATTTTCGGGAGCGTTTATAATACACTCGACAATTAAAAATATTTAAAACGAAACAATCAAATAATCCAAATTATCGTATGCAAATGGAATAGAAATGTCACATTCATTCAAAATAAATGAATATATGCACCATCTTATATTTAAAAAAAATTGAATTAATTTGTTATTGTAAATAATTACTTCATGAATTTTTTTTTTTTAATAAAATACTTTCTTCCTCGACCAGCTGATGAATAATCATTGATAAATTCGTTGATTTTATATTTAAATTATCTATTAAGGGGGCTGAGTCACCTAAAATACCGGAATTCGTTTTTCTTTTCGTGACATGATTAATCTAAATTTAAATTCGAAGAAACTGAGACATCAGAATTGAAATTCCGTTGAGTCGTATGGTTCAGAAGCTATGACAAGTTAAAAAATGTGTGATAAATCTTACAGCGTTCAGATGCTTTATATGGCTATGAAAAAATTAAAAATCATGCGATTTCTGGATATTTTAGAATATTGTGAAAATGTTGTCATCATGTTGATACCAAAATAACATAACATTTTTTTTTGGATCGTCGCGTAGTTTCTATTTATGAGAAAGGAAACATTGTAGATATGACGAATAAACAGATTTTGCGTACAAAACATTGTAATTAGTGACGTGAAATAAAATTCGTTCATTTATAATAAGGTCCTGGATGTTAGTGGCGAGACTTTTCGTAAACCCTGCTACGTCACGGTTGACCCCCTGGAGACCGTGCATGTCGCTGCGACACCCTCTATATCGATTATTAAAGAGAATGAACTCGAGCAAAACTTTTGTCACAACGTTATAACACCGAGTTTCGTTGCTGTTTATTTTTTTTACGAAAATTCATTCCTTCATCGTTTCGCAACGTCAGCGCGTACTAACGAATTAATTAAAAGTTCAATTTTTAAGATTCAATAGATAGCATCGTTGAATAAGAATAAATGTATTTGTTACATCGGAAGAAACGATTCCATTCGACGATGCTGATATCATGGGCGAGACGTTAAAGTGGATCTGGCAAAACGGTTCAGCACGATTTTTACCGTCACAATATAGTCAACGATGGAAAAATTTAATTGCTCGCGATAACAATCTCGGAACAGTGGGCAATTGTTTATTCACGATAGTTATCACGAAATTATTCGGTCAATCAAAAGAGTGAGCTTTTGAAAAAAAAAAAAGAAAACAAAAAGACATTGTCGCGAAACAATCGTTCGAGCCAACTCGGGGTTTTTATTATTCTCGATTTTATTCGGTTTTCCTCCTTCGCTCTCGTGTGAACGATATAAAATAAAAGAATAAAAATAGAAAAAAAAGAGAATGAAGAATAAAAAGCCACGAGAGTCGAATGGGTGCAAAAAATATTACGAGAGTGGTTACGAGCGACGCAGGGTGATAACAATCGTGAAACCCGAAGGTGTATTGAACCTTAAAGGTGCAGAGCCCTCGAACACCGAGACATCGGGTGCATTGCCAAGCTTTCATTATTAACACGAAAACCCAAACCCGAGTTCGAGGGTCTCTACAGACCGATGCGGACGAACCATCGTGAATTCATGAACGAAACTTCGTGAAATTTTAAAACGTTTCATCCCAAGTTTTTGAAATTAATTATTATCATCGGGTGCATTTGAAATTTCGTTCAACGAGTTCGAATCATTCACCGAGTCAATGCATTTGAAATTTTCGTTGAATTTTGTCCTTTCTTCGTCGCCGTATTTTCGGGCAACGAATTATCGTTATTATTTTTCTGCGATGAGTTGAAATTTAATGATAAAATTTTGAACTGCTTCGTCGCAAACTGAAAAATCAATTATTTCCATCTGGTGCTTTGAAAATCTCATTATCATCATTATTTTTCTGTAATCAATTGAAATTTCATGATAAAATGATCAAACTCCATCGTCGCAAATTTGAAAAATTAAATATTCAATAAAATTGTTATTAAAAATGTCGTCCTCTGAGTTCCAATCGTTTAATGACAATGACTCGAATTTTTCATTCCATCCCAATATTGCTTTCTTCATTTTTTATTATCACAATCTTTATTTTTTCATTGATGCAAATACGTCATTCAATCGGAATGAAATGAATTGAAGATAACACTCCGAAGCTATCCCCTTTAAGACCTATCTGCCTATATCGAAGAGTTGGCTCGAGCTCTGTCTGGACCCACCGGATCAATATTACGTGCTTCTTTCACCCTCTCCCCCCCCCTCCCGCTCAACACCCGCCTTTCTCCCACACGCCTCGCAACCCCACCCAAAACATTGGCATTGATTTTTTTTTCCATTTCGCCACCCTCCGCCATCGTCGCCGTTCGTTCGATGCACCGCAAATATCCCATCCGGGGAGAATCGTATTGCGCAGTCACGAACCGCCCCGACAAACCACCCCCACCGACGTCGAGGCATCGTCACTACGTCGATCCTGCAAAATTTTTTGGTTGGGTTGCTTTGGCGACGGACGAACATCTATGTATATTTTTTATAATATTTATAATAATATTTTTATAAGATTTATTTTCCATCTCTTTGTAAATTGTATTTTATATTAACCATATCAGTGTATCGTGTCGTCGATTCGACCCAGACGAAAATTTCAAAGTTCCCGCATTTTCCAGACGTTTATTTGTATATTGTCATTTTTATAATGAATAAAATCCGGAAATTTCATATTTAAAAATGTTATGGTAAAAAAAAAAACCATTCATGAATTTGTCCAGACTTTTAGGATGAAATTTTTCATTTTTTCTATAAAGCATTAGATCGATTCGACACCACGGTACACTTGAGTGGTGCAATAAACACAGCGATACACTGATTGGTTCAATTAATTAAAAAAAAAAAAACATTGAACAAAAAAAAATTATTCCATCTATTATTCCTGTAAAATATTGACGTATTCTTTTGGGTTCCTGAAAAATCAATGAAATAAATTCACACAAGTCCATTACACATCAACACATATATTTTGCTTTTGCATGTTGCATACATTGGATAAACAGTACAATGTTACAATTTTTTTCTTTTTAATTGTAGTCTCCTCAAGTTATGGTACACTAGAAAAAGTTTTTTTTGTCTTGTTTCGTTTTATTATTTAAATTTTTTTATTCGTTTAAATTGTTATTTTACTTTATTTGCTTCCATCTTATTTTGTTGGATTGTTTCTGTTGTGGCTGTTGGTTATCATTTTTGTTTATTTTTTTTTTCAATTTTCTTCATCATCATTATTCACTACTACAATTGCTATGCGACTTAACGTTTCTTCTGTGTGTATATGTGTGTGTCTGCGTTTCCGTATGCGTTGCTTCAGTCACAAGAGTCGTATGGGGGTAAAAAAAAAAGATGCTGAGCCTACTTACAACGACCTTAAGAGATCATGAGATCCGAGTCAAAACGGTTTAGCATATTATAATTTAACATCAGATGCAGTTATTATTAAATGTTCAATATCGTGTCATCGCGTGGTGAAAATTAGATGAAAAAAAAAACTGAAAATAAAACAAAATAATGATAACAATGCTTTCCAGCATCACACGTGGTTCGATAAGCCAGATAATTCGAGAGAAATAATAAAAAATAAAAAATAGTACACAAGTTAATCGACTTTCTCGATAAAGCCTGACGCAAACTCGTGACGGTCACAATCGAACTCGTGTGCTTGCACACGCTGATAAAACGAAAACACGAATAATCTCTCTCGTTACGGTTGAAGCCCCTCCGGGCTCATCGAGCTCCGATAATACAAACGATAACGATCGAGCAAAAACCAAAAAAAATAATAAAGAAAGAAATGCAATAAAGCTTCATTTTTATCGTAACTCTCTAGTTGCGATAAAAAATCCGGATTACAACAAACAATACAATGCAAATTGCATAGGACGAAAAAAAAAACAAAAAATAAAACACGAATAAAAAAAAAAATCAAAAATTGATCATCGATCAATTAATGATTGTTAAAAACAAAATAAAGGAAAATAGTTAATTGACAAAAAAAAACGAACACGAAACGAAAATAACGAGAAAAACCGATATTGCAGTTGCGTAAATGGAAAATTGAATAAAAATCGATAAATTGTACGATGAGACGACTCTTGTCACTGTTGTCATTGTTGTGTGGCGACTCAGGGATCACGGGGGGGTTGAAGGAGGGGTGAGGGGTAGGAACTACCGATGAAGATGCTCTCCGAAGTACCAATATACGCGGACAATTTTTTTTTCCTCCTCACTCTTTCGCTTTAAAAATTTTTTTTTCTCGCCATTTTTAAAATATTTTTTATAATAAAGGTTAAAATATTTTTTCGGCACTTCGCGTTCCTCATCGTTTGCTTTGAATTATCGGCATATGTTTGGGTTATACGATGCGATTCGAAAATTTTTTTTTTTTTCATTGTTTATTTTGTTTTTAAATCTATTCCACCTTTTTCTCTCTCGCTCACTTATTTTTGTTTTTGTTTATCAATTATCAATATTTCGTGTTATCATCGTTTCGCTATCAATACAGCGCGATAAAAAAAGTGTTTTATTGCGCCGAGCGAGCCAATCGGAAAGTCTCGTGCGTTTTTTTTTTTTAATCGAACGCAATCAGTCCGCGATTTTTCGACGACTCGCAAGTGACGCATCTAAGACGACGCGATCGTTATACGCTTATACATTATCACATATATATGTATGTATTGTATTGTATCGTATTTTATGTATGTATGCATGTATGTATGTATATGTATATATATATATATAGATTTTTTTTCTTCTCTCTAATTTCTTTCGTTTTGCCAATAAATCTGTACAAATATATACAAAAAAAGAGTAGCCGCGCTCGCTGTCCAGGGCTCTCTATAAAAAGAGAGCTCAACGACTCTCTAAGCACACTCTCTCACGCTTATCTCTCTCGATTATATCATACAATCTCACTTTCTCTCTCTCTCTCTCTCTCTCTCACTCTCACTCGCGCGCGCGCACGCGCAATATTATTTCTTATCACTCTTACACTTCCTCACTAGAAAAAAAAAACACGGCCCTGGGCGGCAGCAAAACTTGTTCTCACATATTTTTTAAAACTTTTTTTTTTTTTCATCAATTTTTTTTTTTCAACTTTTTTTATTTTTATTTTTTTTTCATTTGACATAGCGAGTGTGTGGTTCCTATTCGTCGGGCGTACCTTTCTTCATCGGATAAATGAAAAATTCAAAAGGGCCCTCCTCACTTATAAAAACCCTAGCGTTAAAGTAACGGAAACAAAGATGAAATGGAAATAGGAAAACAAAGAAAGGCGTGGAGAAAAAGAGAAAAAAAAAGGAAAAAAATTAATAATTCCAACGATATTGTGGAAGAAGCAAAACTGGTGTTGTTATTTTATTGGCAATGTTTTTTTTTTTATTTTTATTTATTTTTATCTTTTTCGGCCAAATGTCGCACAATTGGATCGATCGATTCGCAACTGTCGCTTAATAATTCAGTTATATAAAAGAATCGTGCGTCGTCCGATCCAAGTGCGATAACAATGATAATTTTCGAAATAATAATTTTACGTCTTTGGAAATCACGAAAATGTTTTTTTTTCAAATTTTTTTTTTTATTTTTTCAAAAAAAAATTTTTGAAACATATGAAAGCTATCTCAGCGGGACTTTGTCCGTAAACATTTTTTTTTCCACCCCAAAGACGATCGTACGTTTTTTTATTCGCATTTCGGGGCTTTTTTCCGCCTCGTTCGGATTCCATCGCGAATTCTTACCAAAGTAACATATATGTATACACATGTATAATTTAATTTTTTCAAAAAAATGCATATTAAACAAATATAATGATAAAATCACAAACAAAATTGGGAAAGCGAAAAAAAAACGTAGGTTTTGCTAACGAAACATGAAAACGAAATAAAAGATTCTTCCTGTTCTTTTTGTACATTGAGAAATGGTTACTCCTCTAGTCATACGCTTTATTAATTAGTCATATGTACACATATACAAAATGTACAGAAAAAGAGAAACCCTTTTTTTTTGTGGTTGTTTTTTTTTTTTCAATGGACTTTTTTCTCTTATCATTTTGTTTTTCGAGAAATTCAGCCGCTGGCTCGAGATACAGCCACGTGATAACCTTTATTGCAATATGCATGCGAGAAAATGGAGCAGAAACAGGTTGTCGTTATTTTTGTGATTTTTTTTCTCTCTCTCTCTTTCTTTCGTACGTAAGAGGGGAGAAAATAAAGAAGCGTCTGGTTAAGAATAATACGTAAAGAAAACAAAAACTAGGAAAAGAAAAAATGAATAATTACAGTAAGTTCTGTTGTAGAATTTGTTTAAAAAAAAAAAATTATTGTTTGTGTCATTCGCAAATCCGATTGTCATCGACAGCTGCATTGTGACGGATAAAAATAAAATGAAAATAATAATAATGAAAAAGAAACACGAACCTCCCCGAAAGGATTGTTTCTCACCGACCACCCAGTTTGGCCGTTTAAAAAAAAAAATACAAAGTAACGCGTGAATCAGTCGATTGCAATCGACGTACACAGGCGTACGGATAAAAGGCGGTCAAGCCTAAGTACAATGGCCCCGCTAAACATCTCGGGGTATTTTACAAAAAAACAAAAAAAACCAAGAAAAAAAAGAAAAGACTCATTGTGTCGTTACACACCGAGCCTCAAACGCGCGCATGTATTATCCAAACACGCGTAAACCTCTCAAACGCCAATTGAAGCCAAACAAAAAAAAAACAAAAAAAAATCGTTCGGCGTTTTTTATTTTTTCCATCGCTACGCGATTTTTTTTCTCTCTTTATTTACAAATAAGTCATCGCGCCAGATGCCAACGTACAAATTAGCCGAAGACTTCTTTCTCAAATGCCAACGGTAAACACAATCGTTCTCGACAAGATTCGTTCGGGTTTTTCTTCTTCACCTTTATATCCCAATTTTTTTCCTCTTTTTTCTTCCAAATAAATATTTTCCTTTGTCGATCGTCGAAAGACCCGGGTCGAAGCGTAAAAGAAGACGAGTCGAATGATCGCTTCTAGGCTCGTTTCATTTGCGTCTTTGTCAAATAGTAAACAATAAATCATTCAAACGGAATGATAGAAAAAATTAAAAAACGAAAAAAAAAAATACAACCCGAGTCCGGATCGCAACAACAATAGCAGCAACGACGCTTCAAATCTTTTCTCATTCAATTCTGCATCAACGTCTTCGGCTCTAACTCATTACTTTCGTTGCTCTCATAGTCGGCTCGCTATCTTTCTAATCCTCTCTCTGTCTCTCTTTCTCTCCCTTTCTCTCTTTATTCGTCACTTCTCTCTATTCGTCTCTTCTTCTCTATCTCTTTCTCTCTTTACCTTGTCTCTTGTCTCATTTTATTTCTCTCTGTGTCTCGCAATTTAATTCACCGCATTTAATTCACGTTCGAGCCAACTATATTCGTTTAACTGCTTTACCAAAACTTTGTTTCGGGTGGTCCTTCACGGTTTTCCACCAAAACAGCTACCCCCCCTTTTATTGAATTCGGTTGTGTTTAATCGAGCACACCGACAAAGAGGGGCAGAGAAAATTTGAGCCTCGAAAACCTTTCCGCGATCGGAAAGTCTCTTTAAGTCTCGCGTTCCTTCTTGACTTTGAGACCGGTGCCCGCGGTGTCCTCTGCCAGTATCGTCGCTATCTCGCCCTGCATAAACGCCCAGGGCACTTGACTGTCGGCCAATGGACACTTTTCACCGCTCGGACAATAAACCTGCAATGAAAATACGGAAAAACGAATTTAAAAAAAAATTGCCATCGTTGATTCATCGACAAAACCGAAAAATAAACAAATTGATAAAGATATAATCAATTGATACAAATTTTTCCATTCTACGAAATTTCATTGGAAGAAAAACAAAAATTGACTTCATAAAATAATTTTAATATTAACCCTATTAACTCACTATTCAGTAAAATTAGGGTTTAGTCACACGGGGTAAAATTCACCCCAGCATATTTCAAACTATTTACTACAAGTACAAATTCTCATTGTATCCAAAATATAATTTTTCATATGCTAAAAAAAATCTTAGAATAAAAAACAATTTTTTTCTACTAAAATTGCTGAAACTTTATTAATCTGCAAGACATTAATAAAAATTCAAGGTAACGTGACATATTTGAGGTTGGCTGGGGGTGAAATTTACCGACTGTGACTGAAAAGGGTTAACAATAATTTTCAACGACCAATGGAATTTGATAGGAAAAGAAAAGAAAGAAAGATGAAAATGAATAATTTTTTGCAATCTCACCTCTGATCCTGCACCTTGCCTCTTGATGCTGTCCCGACTGCAGGGAAAGCAAAATTTGTGATGAGGCACGCTCGGACATTGAACAAAATGCGTGTCCTCGAGACGTCCCTGACAGAGTGTGCACTTGAGAGCGGGTGCGGATACCGGTTCGGTACCAGCGGGTGTCGCCTGTGTGGTCGCGCCTTCCGACGAGGTCATCACCGTCGTGGAGGACACGTGTCTGGAACCCGAGTTGCTGGACCTTCGACCGGATCCTGGTCCTGCGCAAACCATCGACGTCATCACATTAACGGGCGTTAGTCATGAAATACGATGACGCTTCGACGTTAAAACTTTTCCTCGAATAATTGCAGTGACGTAGCGAATCATCGATTATTTCGAGAATATTATTCGAGACAAAATTGTAACAGCTCGACAAGATGCAATTGCCAAATTGCATATTCAATATTTGAAGGATGAAGTATAATTTTAGATAACTTATAGTTTATATAAATTATTATTTAGATGAATTATTATTTGAATAAATTGTTATTTAGATGAATTATTATTTAGATAAATTATTATTTTCTTTGTTTCTTTTTACGCTATTAATATGTTATCAATGACGAACCTGAACTGTTCGGACTGTGTTGAGATCCTCTGGAAACGCTGCGCTGCTGAGCGTTGCTCGCTGTCGTGGGTGGGCTTCGGCTCGTCGGGCTCGGATTGTTCGGGGGTTGTGGCACCGGTTCCGGAGACGACAGTGTGTCAGCTACCGACATTAGAGCGGCCATGGGCGAAGGTCCGGTCGCTGTACCCTGTGTCATGACAATAAAAAAATATTTTTCTCACGTCAAGATGGAACAATAAAATATAACAATACTAAAAAACACACACACACGAACGAAAAAAATATGTATAGCCAGCAGAGGCAGAGCTCAAGTACGCAAAAAGCTATAGTAACATGCAGCTCGTGCTCTCGATTTTTTTCTGATCATAAAAATTCAAATAAAAATAAACAAAAAAATGGGTAAAAGCGTACACATACAATAACACTGTCGATCACATGAATATTTGTTCGCAGTTGAACTGATTGTTATGTAAAACGATATTTTTTTTGTTGTTTTTGTTTTTTTTTCCTTATGAAGTAATTGTAAATTTTCATCGACGAACCTGATGATGATTGGATTGTGGATTTCCTCCGCCGGCTTCCTGTGGAGGTGGCGGCGGTGGCGGAGGACTCGTTCTAGGACGAAGTGGCGATGCGCCACCTCCGTTTGTCGCAACGTTTGCGGGTGCCAGTGGAATCGAGGGACCGACGTATCCGCCTGAAATAAAATTTAAATAATCTATAAGTAAATTTACATACTTTTTTAAAATGTTGATCACACATAATATTTGTAGATATTTGAGAATTTATTTATTCATTTATCATTTTTTTTTTTTTTAATCATTACCCCGGTTTATTATTATTTTATTTGATATTCATCATTATTTTGTTATTTCGATTATCGAATTTCGAGGATAATTGTAAAATCGTGAATCGTAGCTGAATTAAAGTTTCACTTTATTTTACATTTGATCGTAAAAAAATAAATTTTTGATAGGTTTATTTATTATTATTTTCTCAATTTTGATGATCGAATTTCAAGGATAATTGTAAAATCGTGAATCGTAGCTGAATTAAAGTTTTACTTTATATCGAGCCAAGTTAGAAGAGGCGTTTGACCCTGATAGCCGCGACCAGCAGTACGAAGAATGTAATTCACATGTGTGTGTGTATGTGTGTGTCAATTGGATATTCAACAAACGCAACGACGAGACGTACGTTCGCGCTGAGCCCCGCCAACGAGGAAGAAACAACACCGACGACGACGTTTCGTCGACGTTTTAGAAACCTCGAAAAAACTAAAACGCGAAACGAGTCGTTTCCATCGACTCGAATAAACCGCGCGAGTTTTGATACGCGAGAATGTTCGTCGTTCGCCATCGTAAAAATACCTGTTTCGTGATACCTAACTTCCCCCATCCGCGACCTGTGTGCTACTCATTTCGCAAAAGCTCCCAAACACGTGACAAACAACAAAGTTTTCCGTTTAATCATTCGAAGATTACAAAAAACGCAATCCACGACGCGCCTCGAGAGCGCCAATTGCAAAAACATTTTTTCACGACGAACGATCGTTATCGCGATTAACGACGACGACGCGCGATCGATCGCGCATGCGTCTCACGGATTCGTCACCGGCGCGCATGACGAAATTTTCAATGCACGTCGTGAACGTTGATGGAATAATCGCATCGAAAGATACGCAACTCGTGTGTAAATGTGTGTGTGTGTGTGTGTGTGTGCCACTCGGCGAACCACTCGGAACTTCGCGAGGTGGTCAGTATGATCGATTTATTTATTTATTTGTCTTCCTCCTTCCCTTTCTCTTTTTTTATTTCGATGCTTCATATCATCAACGTGGAAATAATTGAACGACCGAATTCGCTGACTGTTTTTAGTGTTTTTAACCCTCAGCTGGGTCAAACACACTAGGGTCTAAAAGCACCCCAAGCAAAATGAACCCTTATTGATTAATCTCTCAGAATGAATGTTTCTTTTCCCAACAACCACTAGCGGAATATTTTTCTTTCCTTCTGAAAGTATTAGGAGAGTATTTCAAGAGTATCGGGTTGAATTTTTTAAATTTAAATAATGAAAAATGGTATAGTTTTAAATTTTTATGCGAAAATCGCAAATTTTGCGGTTTTATTTTTACCTGCAATATTTTTTTTAATGTGAATATTGAATTTTAATCAAATAATCTATGACACCTTTTAAAGAGAGTACCAAAGAATATATGAGACAGAAAACAAGCGAGACGTCCATCACATCGTCTTAATTTTGTTAATAAAAAAAACATGGTAAACGATGAAAAATGCAAAAACTCCAAAATATTGCTTAATTAATTGAAAGCTCTGATAATCAAGTTCAACGAAAAATTAAGGCGATTTAATACAAAGAACATTTTTAACCCACGAAAATATTTTGCTAATACTTTGATTGTTCAAAATACTAGGCGAGAAAGTTTAATAATATAACGAATAGATTCTTAATGGTTTTTCTTAATTTCTAAGATTTTCATTTAGGAAACATGCATAAAAAAATTAAAAATTTTATTTTACTTTACTCTCAATGAATAAATTTTACTTTACTTTGAATAAATAAAATGTACCAACAATCATATCGTCTTGATTGACTCGAAATTTTTGTTTATTCAATCAATTCATCGGTCTCACTCACGCAATCGACGATCCAAACTACACACCTGTGCCGGAATATCGCAATTAAAAAAAAATAATAATAATAAAAAATAAAATCGAAAACGTGTTACAACGTTAGTTTGAAATTCGCGTCACAATTCATGGCTAACAGGAACATGATGGAATGTTAAATATTCGTTTCACGGACGAATCCTCAAACATTCCATGCGCGTGTCGATAATATTTATCGGGGAAAGGGGTATGGGTGAGGGGGGCTTGAATTGCCGCGTGGTTAACGAGAGAGGGTTAACACCGGGTGTACCGGGTTCTGAATTCTCGAACCGTCACGACGGGCCCCGCTTGACACGCGAGCCACGCTTTCCCGTACGCGTAGAGACCCTGAAAGAAGCAAGGTAAAAGAAGAGATAAAAAAAAAAACAAATTGTGCACAGCTGCGAGGCGCCAAAGAAATCTGCCCGACGGGCGTCCCTATTCGCATGCAAAAGAATTTAATTTGTATTTCTTCTTTTATTCTTATTTTCTTCCAAACCCGTTTGAAAGTCGTTATCGAATTTTTTTATCGTTATCGGTATTCATTTTTATTTACTTATTTATTTATCATTGTTTTATTTATTCATTTATTTATCATCTATTTTTTTTAATCCCCGGAATGAAATTTTTCACAATACAGAAATTAAAAAGAAAAAACACGTGCGTGTACATTAGATTTGTCGATTTCAAACCAAGAATGAAGCACTCATCGAATGCACATTTTGTTCGATTATAATTTTTCCAAACTAATAATCATGATTAATCAAATTAACGATTTTAGATAAATCATTGTTTCGCGATATATTAGTCAACGATTTAGTCATCAAAGTACATATTTTTCGGATACATTTTCATCGAACGGAATAACTCCAGGCGATGGAATAAAAAATTTAAAAAAAAAAAATTCAAACTTTTTTTCTTTAAGTTTGTCATCGTGAATAAACGAAAACGAGAACGCGATATGGCACGTTTCAATTTAATTGCCAGAATCCTCAAAGATCGAATGAATTGTGGCGCACTTCAATAAATAACAAGACGTAACTCTGCACGTTATACATACTTATATATAGCCGACTAGTCGATATAATTAGCAACGAAAGTTTACTCCCACACACACATATATATATATTTATATATACATAGTGAACATAAATACATATTCTCACTAGCCTTCAAAGGTCAAACGAACTCCCTCATCCTATATCACACACACACACACAAGTGACATACCTACGACGAACGTACATGTATTATACACACATATATGTTGTATGTGAATCTGTGATGTGTGACATACAACATGCCCACGAGTATATACGAAATGAAGTACGCGAGCGATATAAATGAGGATTCATTCGGCGATGACGACGACGTCATGGAAAGGTCAGGCGAGCGACACACACACATATTTGTCGTTGTGTGTCAGTGTCTGTCGGTGTGTGTGTGTGTTAGTCGTACGTGGTTTACTACGCCAGTGCGAGGGGGAGAGAGACCGTTCATTCCGGATCGCTCGACGTAGTCTGCCACGCTCGATTTACGCAAGAGCAAAACCAACCAAGATACACACACTAAACGAGCGGTATTCTGTGTGTATGTGTATGTGTGTGTGTGCATGCGACCAAATAGCAGATCGTGACGTGTCGAGACACGTTCAATATACATGAATTTACAAAAAAAACTTTATATGGAAAAAAAAAATTAAAAATATTTTTATTTACATATCCAAAAAAGAAGAAGACAAAAAAAACGTAGGCTAATGTACGCAATGATTTTAATTATTAATAAATTGAAAAAAAAATTGAAAAAAAAAATAATAATAATGATAATAATAATAATTGTTTCTTCACAACACTCGAACGAAAAAATGTTTTTATTAGTTTTTTAACGAATAATTTTTAACGAATGTTGAATCTTTCTATCTTCAATTTATTTTGAAGCAACGACAAGGAAACAATATATATATATATATCTATCTCAATCTATGTTCTATATTCGGAAAAAAAATCTAATTTGCAAACAAACAAATTAATAATAGTAATAATAATAATAATAATGATAATAAATATAATAATTTATTATATCCAAAAGCTATGATATTATTATAATATTATTAATTTATTATTATTACAAATAATAATGATAATAACGATAACGAAGCTTTTGTAAGGTGAATGAAAATCGCAATAATCCGTAATCAAAATCATTGCGACAATGAATATACATTTTACATTTTTCCATATTCGTTTCGTTGATTCGTCAAAGTTCCAGAGACCCCCAATTAAACTCCACGGGTTGCAACACAACCGGTCTATCTCTCCGACTGACACACATCGTACGAAAAAAAAAACCGTGGCGCGTCCTCTTCTTCGCTTCCTCGGATCGAGTTTGTTCCGTTGAGCGTGACGCGCGATACTCGACTCGACTAATAGCCCGAAGAGCCAGAACGGACCGAGCGAAGACGGGAGAAACGAGAAGAAGAACAGACACGCGGCACGTGCTTGGGGAGTCGCATACGCGCACACACACGCGCGCACACGTGCGCGCGCTTGCCCGCGCACAGTAAAATCCACTACCAAAAAAAAAAAAAAAACGTATAGATACGTCTCCCAATACGAATCACAGCTATTCGACCGCGCGTTGACCACGACCTACGAAAGACCGATGTATGGTTCACCCAAACGAATTTTTCCCTCACTTCTGATAACAAAGAAAATAAATTACTTCAACCCGTTGCGGTCACTCGGGGTCCACTGGACCCCAGGCCAACTTCATGACCATTATGCAATGAAAATACCATTTTGCAACATTATTTTATCGATTTAAACGTGTCACTTTCATTTTTCGACATCGAACAAAAGTCTTGAGTTCAAAATTCAAAATAAATATATATATTTTTTTTAATTCCATCAAAGCTCTATTTTTTTTCTCAGAAATATATCTCAAGAGTAAAATATGATTTTTCACCATATGGCAAAAATAAAATTTTTCACGATTTTTTTTTTTTGTAAAAAAGTCGAATTTTTTGAATTTTTTTTTCCATCGTCTTTTGACTACTTTAAAAATCTTGTAAAAATAATCTACGTGGAAATTTTTAATATTGATTTCCCCAAAACGCGTTGCGTCACGTTGCAGAGCGAATCATTGATGAAAACTTGAGTGTTTCGTAGTAAACCGCGACCTACGAAAAACAAACGGCACGATTGTCAAACACAATCGGGATAATGACACGTGTCGCGATGCGTCGCACGGTTGCAGCGTATGTACGACACGAGCGATCTCCTCTCGAGCACCAGGTCTGTATCACGTCGTAACACGTCGTTCAACGTAGTTATAAATGAAAGGTACGACATCGTAGCGAGAATGAGAGACAACGATATAAATGTAAAATTTATATATGGATATACACATATCATATATGCATACATGTATGAGAAGCAAACAGTACAACACGCCACGCTTCGTTCGAAACGAGAAGCTCTGAGGAACACGCAACCATCGTCGCCGAGACATGTGACCGGTACTTTTCCGTGACGAGTCGGATACTCAACGGCCAACGCAAGGCTCTGCTGCTGTTGCCCCGTTCTCTTGCTCTTTCTCACTTCCTCACTTCTTCGCGCTCTCGCGCTATCTCTCTCTCTCTCTCTCGATACGCTCGTGAGGTCCCGAGCACACTGGCGTGTTCGATCCAAACGTCGTCACGTGTCACGCTTTCGCATCGACGGTTCCAAACATTCATTCACGCATGCACGTTCGTACGAAATTGCCGGATAGGGGGAAACCAGGGTCAGCCTTAAGTTTATTTCTTTCTATCGTTTCTTTTTGTTCAATTGAGTATCTCTTCAAGTTGCTCTCGCAAGTGAAAAAATTCCCCACAATGATCATTAACATAAACTATCGGCTTCATAATAAATAACAAAATATAATACTACAAAAAAATCAATTATTAATAAAAAAAATCAATATTTCTGAATATTCGTTGATTCAGATACCTAATTAAAATCATCTCATTCGTTAAAAATAATCGAAATTTTATTATTTTAATATCAGACTACAATTTTTTATTCTGCAATTATTTTTTTGTGTTTTCTGATGAAAAAAGATAGACAATCATTTTATCGTGGACTTGTACCAACGTTTGCAGTCTACGGCAGGAAGAACGAGCGATATAGGACATTCGCGTCGTCATCGTGAGCAGATTTAGCGAGTGCGTGTCAGTGATGGACTGCCGCGCGTGTGCACGCAAGCGAGGCTGACAATGGCCTGCCGCGTCGGTCCAACGGGTCAGGATGACGAGACGGGATGAGAGTGAACATTGTGATGCGCGCGCACACTGCCGACGGGCCGAGAAGATGGCCGGGGGGGAGGCGGGGGAGGGGGTCTCGCACTCGACCGACTACTCGTTCCGTCTCGAGCAGCGGGAGGGGGGCCGCCGGAAGGTGGGCGACAGAAGTAGCAACGACGACAAGTCGGAGGAGTGGGGGAAGGTCTCTCGACGCGCGAAGCCCACTGATCTATATATACGGGACGCGAAAACCGATGAGGCGATCGTGTGTCGTGGCTTCAACGCCAAGCGCCGCCGACGGTCACCGGTTGAACTTCACTCTTTCGTGCATTTCATTTTTTTTTTTTTTCAACGAAGGATGAAAAACAAAGTCCAGCAAGACGTTATGCAATACACTTTTTCTTCCGAAAACGAAAATTCGTGGGTATATATCAATGACGATAAAACATGATTTGGGTGTCCCCGAACGTATGCTTTACGATCCGGCCCGTGAAGGTCAAACTTACTATCATCGTTGAATATTAAACTATTACAGATTGTTTAATCGTTTATCAAAAAAATTAATTGCAGCATCTAAGATGGTCTAAGAGTTGACTGTAGGACGTCTTTGGGACTAAGATCCAATGTGGCGACGTATACCGATAAAATCGAAATAAATTTTCATGTTAAAAATTCCACATTCCAGTGTTGAGAACTTTATTCAAGATTCATTAAATCTGTTTAACGTTATATTGACACTTGAATTTTTTAGAATTTGAATATATTTTTAACACCATTTCATTCACTTTCATACGCAGTGACCTTGAAACAATATTATTCAATCGTTATACGAAATCCTGTGGATTATTGTATTATACAAACATTCATATATATATAATATATATCAGATATATTATCAGATAAATTCAATACATTATCATAAGTTTATGATGAATAATCGATTATATTCTTCATCAAATCGATTACGCGCCGATTCAAAATTTCGCGCAATTTTCGTGTAGCACATCGGTTCGATTAACAATTCGGTTCGAGCGCAATTGGCATATGGCAATCCCCCCATCAAGGTACACAGATCAGCCGGGGTTAGTCATCGGTCGTTGCGTCGAGTTGTGTGTGTGGCCTTGTTTCGATGGTACGAGCCAACGCCGCGAATGTCGCTAGTGCCGCGCTGGCTCCCCTCGCCAGCCGCACGTATACACGTACGCCGTCCCCCTCCCACCTCCTTCCGCCCTGCCACCACATTCACGCATCGCATTGAAAAACGTTACATCGCGTTTACTATATATATATAAATATATAAACAAGCAGCTCGTCCCCGATGACGTAGTCGACCGGGACGCTGCAGCAGACTAACCAAACTTTATGGCGATAAGAAAAATCGTCGTTACGCGCACCCTCGTCGCGCAATCTCTCGAAACAATAAACAAAAGAAGAAAAAAAAACGAAAGAACGCGCAGAAACGAAAACAAATGACGAAAATCAGATGAAAAGAAGAAAAAAAAACAATTGAATAAATCCGTGGAAAGAAACACGTGTGTCACGCAGACACATATTCGTTGCGAAATGTTTCGTGATAATCGTCGTGTCGTGGCGTGGCTGTCGTTGCCGACGACGCGATAACGCTGTTATCGTCGTTTGTCTCTCGTGCTCGAACCGAGTACGAGAAATAATAACGAACCAGACGTACCAACAGTTCGCTGCCTTATCCCTGCCCCCCCTCTCCTCCTTCTCCTCCCTCCCTCCAGAGACACGACGCGACGAGATGGCCGCGAGAGACGCCATTTTCATTCGCGCGCGCTTTCGTGGCTTTCGTGGTTCGACAAACAAACGACAACTGACAATCTCGCGGTTTTTTTTTCTGCTGCTGTTGTTTTTCTTTTCCCCTTTTGCGTGACGATGGCCCACTGACGCAACGTAGATACGAGTCTCTTTGACGCCAAAGTTTTTGTTTCATCAAACTCGATGTTTTTTTTTTTACGCATTTTTTTAAGGAATTATTCGCAATAATGATAAAAGCGGGAGGGGGAAGGGAAAAAGGGGTAGGACCTGACACACTCGTGTAACTATAGTCATCGATCCATCGCCTTAATATCAATGTTATAATCACACTTATCCTTGCTAGAAAATAATGAAAACAAACGACAATGTAAAAAAAATTAAAATAAAAAAATATATAATTGTAAGTAATTTCAATTGATGTTTCTCACCGAGTATTTCAGCATACTCTTGCGAAATAACTTTGTTAGAAATCTCTGAATAGATATATCAACCCGACGCTTTACAATCGAAAGTACAAACAATTTTTGAATTTTTTTTTATTTTCAATCTAGCTTAACTTTTTAAAATTATTGAAAATGAAAAAAAAAAATGTCAATCTTTCTCGTCTCTGTCAAGTAATTCACGATTATTCATTATTTCATTGAAGCTTGATTCGATTCAACTTCAAATGACAAACGCAGAAAAAGAAAAAAAAATAGTGATTATCATAAAACTCCATGGAATGCCCTACCGCGACCTATTACACGTTCAACGACCAGAACTATACACAGGCCTTAACCTTTGCACGTAACACGCGGAGCCACGTAACAATGTAACCCGAGATTATCATCTTGTGACGTCAACGGCCACACACACACACACACATACATACATATGTATACAAACATCAACTATGATTATGATCTTGACCTGTCTACGAAAAACAATGACGAAATAAATATTTTTCAACGGAATAATATTCGCTATCAGTCACGTTAAAACGATATTTGTGTCACGCGATTCGTGCACGGGGTTCTCATATCCAACGATAACGTTTTGAATGTCAAAAAAAAAAAAAATAATCGTTCACGTAACCGCCTGAATTAACACTTATCGGTGGTGTTTGAATACATAAATTTCCTTATCGGATTTCGTTTTTTTTTTCTTCTACAAATACGATGCCAACGGTTGTACTATTAACCGCAGCGAGAGATGTCTCACGATTGAAAACATATTAAAACTTTTTTTTCCCCCTCCTCTTTATCATCGTTATCGATTTGTCACGAAAAAAAAAAATTACGACCTCGTTTCGGGAATGAAATTGTGGAAAAAAAACTTGTTCAAACATAAAAATTCGAAAATGTCATCGTGGTTGTGGAATTTTGAAATTGAAAAAAACATTTGTGTCTACAGTGTATATTTTATCGTTCGCTCACGATGAACCATCAAGATTTCATCGTGAACGAGGAACGTTGGTGTGTGCCACCGCGGTGTAATTTTCACGGTCTATCATTCGATGTCTATTATTAGATGTTGCGTGCGTGTCCTGCGGCAATTAGAAAATAAAAAAAAATATATTCGATAAACTGAAGAGGAAAAAAACGGACGCTTGACCAATCATATATACAACCGCGTACAACGACACACACACACACACACACACACACACACAAAATCACGCGAACATATATCCTGGTATTATTATAATGCACAACCGGTCAGTCACGCAACAGCCAGCTGTACCGTCAGTTCTACGACAAAAAAAATAATAAAAAAACAATAAAAAATAATAAAAAAATAATAAAAAAATAAAAAAAAGGATTTCAATTTTTTATGACAAATCACACATCACGCATCCACGTCGTTCGTTTGAAAAAATTCTTCAAAAAATAAATCACCAGCTTTCCACATGCCCAGCTTGAATAAAAATAAAATAAAGAAAATTAATGTCGAGTCATGAGAATTCAAAAAGGAAAGGAAAGTAGTAAAAAATTTGACAATATAATTTTTTTTTTTTAATTATCTAAAAAAATGTTATTCGTGATCTTTTTGTTAGTGATTATTTCGCTTCAGGACCTTGAATTTCTTTCTGGTGATCATTTTCACAAATTCATTCAATTCGATTCAATTTCATTTGATTCGATATATAGAATTTCTCTCTCCCCCTCAAAAGTTGGCAGTTTCGAGTGAATTATTTTTCTTTCAAAAAAAAAAAAAAAAAAAAAAAAACCGCAAGAATCGCAGCGTTGTTCAAGACGGAAATAAATGGAAAGAATAAATAAAATGAAAAATCTAACATCGTCAATTTCCGTATTATTTTTATTCACGTAGAAAAAAAAATTGTTAAGTGTCTTAATAGACATCAATTAATCGGTAAACGTCAAAGAACCAAAAAGCGATGATAATTTATTCGTGCCAACTTCATCAGTCACAGATTTCTTTCATGAACGATGATGGCGAGGGAAAGAAAGAGAGAGAGAGAGAGAGATGTCCTAGGTGTCTAAGTTTATTTCCAGGCATCTTGGCGATTCTTTGCCAGCGAAAACCGGCGTTCTATTTCAATCACTCTCAGCGTGCAGCAGCACAAGCAGCAGCATCCCCAACCGGAATTCAACATAAGCAAGAAACGGCAAGCACCGATAGAGGCAACATCCACGCACTTCGAAACACAGGAAAAATGTTGCGAAACTTTTTTTTCAAAATTATTTGACAATAATAATAAAGAATTTCTCTTCGAAGTACTCTTCAAGGTAATAAACAATAAAATTAAATACCCAATAAAAATAACAATCAATGATAATAAAATTATTGTTAAATTGTAAAATAATAAAATAAAATAAATTGAATAAATAAATCAATAAATAAGTCGTCGATTGTAATAACAATAAAATATTTATTGATCCTGAATGCTTCAAAATTTTGCAGAAATATGAATGTTCAATTATAAAATATTCGGGTAGTGAACTTTCAGCGAATGCGGAATTAGCCCGAAGGATTTGGGAAGGAAATAAAAGCTTCGAGAGAATGCGGCTTACGAAAGTACCGTTTTTGGTGCATTTAAAGAGTCGAGAGTGGCCCCGGGTCGTCTGGATTTCCAATCAGCTGGGCGGGGGGGAATCTCTCGACCGAAGAAAAGCCGGCTCTCTCGCACCCCTCAAAGTCCCCTAACGGCAATCAACGTGGTTCCATTCACAAATTTGTGTAACGGTTCGTGAGTGCACCGGGCCAGCCCCCCCCCCCCTCCTCTGCATCGCTAACCGCTCGTCAGCTGAGCTCCGAGACGCTTTGGGCACGACCACGACGATCCGTTTGAACCGCAATAAACTTGGAAACCACTTTTTTTTTCTTTTTCTTTCATTTTCACGGTTCACTTTGGAAACCTCGGTTTTTATGTTACATTGCAACGACTCTTCTGGTCAGAGGAAATCAACTCGATCCAAAAATCAGGAACATGCATTAATTCAATGAAAAATAAAAATAAGAAATACTTGGAAATAAATAAATTTATAAATAAATTGAAAATCAAAAAAATACTTTCATTAATTAATATGAAAAAAATGAAAATTTTCACATTTTTTCAATCATTGATAAATAATTCAAACGAATTATTGTTCCACAATTAATTTTAATATTCACACGAACGTTGAAATTCGATTAATTTAATTTCCTTAAAGAAAAAAAGTATTTTTAGAAAATTAATAAAATAAATTATCATGCAAAAATTGAAATTCTTTACACGTTTGCAATTATCGATGAATAATTCGAATGAATTATTGTTTTACAATGAAAAAAAAAAGTATTTCCAGAAAACACATTTTAATGTGACAAACGCCTAATCGTTGGTCGAGACACGAGCGTCACCAATGAAATGCATCAGCTGATTGTCTCGTATCTATCTATCGAGTTTCGTCGACTGTCTTGGATTACGCAACTCTCCACACACGTGTGCAACGCTGCGTAATTAACGGGAATAACGCTGACCCAAGTTGCCGTTGCCGTTTGCCCGTCGCCCTCGATGCGCACGTTCTTCATCATCGTTCGCGAAGACGTCGGAACAACGGGAACGCGGTCTGTACAGTTATTCGCTCGACCGGCGCACGTGTTGCATCGACGAGAAGGAGAAATGGGAGACGAGTAATCAACGACCGAGTCACGAGAATTAAAAAAAATAAATAAAAATGTGAACACGATTTAAAAAAAAAAATTATCTCAACAAATATTATTCGTGGGCTGTTTGTTCGTTCTTTTCACCCTATGATTTTCTAATTCATTGAATTCATTAAATTTCATTTTATCAACGAAACCCAGTCTCTTCCCGAATGTTGGATCAGCAACAAATAAATTATTTTCCTTTTTAAAAAAGAAGACAAATAATTATTATTTTTATTTTAGATGATGATTTTCATAATATATCTCCAAATTTTTTAGACAAAATACAACAAACTTCATCCAGAATAAACGTTGATTGATCACAAATTTCAGACGCGAATCTCATCCCTCAAAAAAAAATTCGATAACCTATTTTTGTTTTTTATTTTGGGTCCCCGCATATAGAATTAAAAATAAAATCGATATACAAACGCATGTCATAGACACAAATACCAAAGCTCCTGGCTGAAGAAGTTCCCTCCCACACAGACACAAAAAAAAAAAAACGATTTTTTTCCCGATTAAACAGATAACCGATACGCCATGAGCTGTTTTGTAGCGTCTTTGCAGACAAGGCCCCCCCCCCCTCGTACATTAGACGAAAAGTTTGTGGAGGGATTCGTGCTATTATCGTTTTCGAATTCGAGGGCCATCTCCACCGACACACCATTCATCGACTCTAAAAATATAAAACGTGGGGAGAGAGAGAGGCCGACCGTGTGACGTCACACCATCGTATTTCTTATGCACTCGTCACTACGTCACGTTCAAGCTACCGGCAAAAAAAAAACCTACGCTGGTTCCTTCATCTTCGTCACACATTCTTCTGTTTCTCCCTTTTTCTCTCCAAGGTTTCACATCGGGAAATCTCAATTATTGTTTTCGGGTTAAACGCACCGTTCTTTGTTATAATTATAACCTGAATGGTGCAGCAAAACGATAATAATAACAAAAATAAATAAAAAAATAAATAATTATAATAATCGTTAATAGTTCAAGAAACAAAACAATAACAATAATAGCCGGTAGCAACAAAGTCGAACGTAAAAAATAATATCTCAAACCCTGATCACGACGATACAATAATAATCCCGCTATCTTCAACTCCCGACTGAAAATGCAAGTTATTCATTTCGTTACTATTTCTTTTTTTTCTCTCTCTCTTTAATTTGTAATTTATCGTTCATTTTGCGTGTCATTTTTTTTTATTATTATTACCGGGTCATAACTCAGCCATTAGTCATGCATACGAGAAATATCTCCAACACGACGCAACGTGACTTTTATTTTATTTTATATTATTTTTAATTTTCTTCTCTTTACTTTTGTTATCGCACTGTGGTAACACACATTCGAAACACACGTTCTCCGTCCTATCTGCAAAACATTCGCGTACGCGATTGGACTCGAGTCGTTCGACGTCGCGGAATTCGTGGCGCGTGGAAAAAAACTAATCTCTCGTGTTAACCGTACAGCAAAAAAAATAAAAATAATTTTTTTACAAATCACGAAAATTTGTTAGAAATGGAAAAAAAACATATACGGACTCGTACATCTATATATGTTCATATTGAAATCTTCTACGACGTGTCAACGAAGAAATAACGCTGGGGGAGGATTTCTAATTTTTCAAACCACGTCGAGATACGACAAAACTTTTGATAAACAAAAAAACTCTTGATAACAAATGCTCGTCCCTCAAATTCCACAATCTTTCATAAAAATTCCAACATTAATATTTGAAAAAGAAAAGATAACCTCAAACAAATGAATAAAAAAATCAATGAATGAATAAATAAATAAATAAATAAATAGTCATGTATAGGACCAGTCACGACAATGGCGCCACTGTCGCGGACCGAACCTCGATCAGTCCTGATCACAATAAATCAAAAAAGATTTTTAAAAATCGTATCAACAAAGAACAAAATATTGATTCAACAAACAACAGTCAAAAATAAAAGTTGGACGAAGAGAGAAGAAAAAAATGATCCACAAAGAAAAACAAACAAACAAAAAAACAAAAGAAACCCCCAAAAATTGTATAAACATAAAAAGAAGGCGCATGCGCGCGTGCGCGCAACAACTCACCGTTGGCCTTGAAAGTCGTGGCAGTCTCGAAGCTCGGCGCCCTGACCGGATGTTTATCCTTGTTTCTGTCCTGCACATAGCTAACGGCAAGACTAACGGCCGGCAAAGAATCTCCCCTCGTCAATGGCGGCCTGACCGGATGTTGTTCCTCCAACGACAATCTCTTCTCCGTGTGTTCGTCCTCGTCGATGGTCGATATACCGCGTTTCAACGGTGTACCACGATTGTGACTCAAATTAACGTGATGTGCCACGGCAGCCAAATGAGCGTTTGAAATTCTCACATTATTGCCTCTCATGCCATTCGCCATTTCGTGACTCGGATCCTCGTGACGCGACATTTGTTGTTGCTGCTGTTGCTGTTGCTGCTGTTGTTGTTGCTGCTGCTGTTGCTGTTGCTGTCTCGGTGCACCCGAATTAAAATCCGTCAATGGATTTCTGTGATGAGCCAATTGCGTGTAACCCGCGAGATTGTGATGCCGCGAGTGCGATTGACCGGCCGCGTTTTGTATCGGCAAAACGTCGATGTTACCGACGCCATTGTGTTGTTCCGCGTGGGCGCCACCGCCGCCGCCGCCGCCGGTCGTTCGATAACTCTTTGACGCCGCGCTCGGTCTCGTGTCCTGAAATCCATGTGCTTTTTTCAATTGTTTAGCGGATTCCAACACGAGATCGATTCTATCGGCACCCTCGTAATTCACGCAACCACGACAAACGGGTTCGGAAAATTCCATTATCATTGCCCATGGCATTCTCGGCAAATCGCACAGATAACACTGCGTACGTTTTCCCATCATCTTGAAAGATTTATTTTTGTATTCTCCTTCTTATTGAAAATTGTGTCTTTTTCTTTTGTTTCGTTCAATCTTCGATCAAACCAGGAAACCAAGTCTCGTTCGATTGTCCGTCTTTGTTTACAATCTTTTTATTATTATTATTATTATTTTATTTCTTTCGATCGTCGTCGAGAAATAAAATTTGAGCGATATTCTTCTGTTTTATTTATTTGTTTTTTTTTCGATGTTTTGTTCTTTGTTGTTTTTTTTTCGTCTTCCTCGCCGCCCTTCGTCGATTATCTTTTGTTTCTCAACAGTCAAGGATTCACTCGGAAATACACGTTTCTCAAAAAATTACGTCTATGCGAATCGATATATGAATATAAATACGTATATATGCATATATATAGAAATATAGATATATGTATTGTGCACGATTGATTATAGCAATGTTTTCTTCCACAAATATGAAAAAAAAAATATTCACTCGAAACACTCGATCGAATCACGAACTTTCGTCTCGTCCTGGACCACACCGCAGAGGCTTTGTTGCAGTCTCGGTCGACCCACCTTCGCGGTCGAATTTATCCCGATCGGAAATGAAGAAAAGAAAAGAAAACACGATGAAAGAAAGACAGAAAAAAAATATGGAACAAACGAAACACACACACAAACGCACTTTTCGTTCTCGTTCAATCTACGAAAGCGTGGCAACGTCGCTTCGAACAAGTTTTGATTCTCGTTTCTTCTCTCGTTCTCTCTCCTTCTCACTCGCTCATTCTTCCACGACCCACAAGTTCTTCGCGAATCGCGTATCGCGTTTTCCCGTGTCCCGTAGCAGCGGCACTACGCGTCGCGCACCGAAAACTCACCAAAAATACAAAAAAGCGAAGAAAAAAAAATAACTCAGAATACCATATACATATATGATATATATATATAAATTCGCACTGTTCACCGCACCAACGGCACCCCGAAGGGGGGGTCGAAGGGGGGGGGGTGGATTAACGTTGGACGTTATCACACGTCCCAACGGTAAACCGCAATGCGTTGACCGTTTTATCGCATCGATAACCAAATCGTCGATGATAAAAAAAGAACAAACCAAAAAAAAAATAAACTCCCCACAATCTCAGAAGCACGCGAAAGAACCAACGGGAACAAAAAAAAAACGACCCCCAATCCCCGCACGGTCTTTTGTTACAATTCCCGGTTACGAAATAACAATAAAATTCAATTGTGCGACGTTTTCCGATGTGGCAGCGTTCGTGACGAAAAAAAAAAAAAAATTAGTAACACGAGATTTTTCGTCGTCGTTGGGTTATTCCGTGAGAGCGTTAACGTACGAACTAGAGATCAGCCGCTGGAGAATGCGACGGTTTCACGGGCTCACGGGGTGTCGTTCCCCCACCACGAGCGGCGCGCGGGCGCGCTCGCGCGCCACGACCGACCCTATCGACCAATCGGCGAACGTGGCGTCACGGCGTACGACGTCACGATTGGGTAGCGCGCTTGCGCACTGCTCACCTGATATTCGCGAGCTGCGGGACGGCGGGTGGGAGCCGCGACGATGCGCGGGGGACGTGGGAGGGAGGCGGGGGGGGGAGAGAAACTGGCGTTGGCGGTATTGCCGTTGCTCCGCTGCCCCGCTACGTTCCCGTGGAGGGGGAAGGCACGTAGACGGTTCGCGCTATACACACACATACATGTTATATACCTATATATATGTTTATTATATATATATAAATGTGAGAAATAAAGCATCGAGAGCGGCGATGGCGGACGCGGGGACCCCGCACAACCGTCCGCGTCGTCGTGCTGTCGTCGACGTCGACGTCGTAGCTGTGTCGCGCTCGGCGTTTCTTCTTCTCGACGCCCGGTCGTCGCTGTGTTTGTGTGCGAGTGCGAATCGAGAAGAGTGAGAGCGCGATCTCTTGCTCTCTGTCTCTCTCTCGCTCGCTCTACGTGCATTGCTTGGTCGTGCGCGTGCGCGCGCCGACTAACCGATAGACCCCAGGGAGACGGATGAAGCGGCCGCGCGCGCGCACCCGGGGTTTGGCGACGAAGGCCGTCTTTACACCCGAGTAAAACGTGACGAAGCCACCGAGACCACCACCCCCCCCCGCCGACGCCATCGTCGTCGCAAGATACCTCCTCGACCCGGCTTTTTGGGTCATTCCAGGCTGCCCCTTTCTACTGCACAACTTGGAACTACCGAGGCCACTCTCACGAACGACCGAGAACCCTCCGCTCTCTTCCCGCCCCCCAACCCCCTCGCCTTTCCTGCCCCTACCCCAACATGCTTCGCACGGCCACCGTGACTTTCGCCAAAGTGCGACGAGGAACGAAAAATATATATATTTTTCGAAAAAAACGGTATACACCCGTTAGTGGAAGATTGAGGGGGCGGGGGGCAGGGGAGGGGTTGAATCTCTGAGGTCGAGCTCGCGCGTCCTGGACCCCATCCCCTTCCACGTTCCTCGTGGCCGGGAAGTCGCTTTTATACATAGAAAAAAAAATCTTTTTACGAATTTGAATGATAATGATAATGAGTATTTCATTTGGGGATGAATGTTGTCCATGGAAAACAGGGTTATCGATAATATGTAAGATTTTACAATTTTTTTTTATTTTGTTATGTAAATAATCGTGATGATATTTATTTACCACGGAATTTGTATTATTGTGGATTGGGTTTGAAACTGTGAAATGTGTTATTGATCAGTTGAGAATTGAGAATTTTGCGATTCATCGGCAGATGCTCGAGATTACGTTTGGAACACAATGTTTTTTTTCTTTTTCGCATGTATACATTTCGCAATGGCATCCGATCAAATAAAGAGATAAAACGTGTATGTGCTATTTGTGAAAAACGAATGATAAAAGGACGAAGAAAACAATAAAATAAACGATTATGAATGGCGACGTGATTACGTATTCCAATCGTGGTCGTTACACCGATAAGTTGTGATAAGATTTGTTTTGTACGATATGAGAAATAAAACTTTTGCCGCACGCGTTTGTTTAATTTATTTCGAAGCGTCTGCATATTCGTCGGTAAACATAATGTAAGCCGAGCAGGGGAAGCAAAAACGACGCACTTACATACATATATATGTCTATATTAATCTATGTGCATCCATATATATTAAGGTGGTCCTTAACAAAAGAAATTTTTCAATTAAAATTCCGTAAACTTCGATATTGGTTCCAAATAATTTTTGAAAAATATTTGCGTAGTCCCCCCAACCTATCTTAATATTTACCCGTGGCTATGTAATTTTTATTTTTCACAATTATACACCATGAAATGTTCGTCGATTTTATTCGTCATGGCTAAAATATCAACATAAGAAAAATTTGCTAAATATGCTCTCTGCATCAGAAAGATGCGTACTTCGTGTAAAAAATGGTGGAAATAAATGGTGAAAACAAGAAAGCATAACGACGAAATGTTTCTTATGTTAATATTTTAGCCATAATAAATAAACTCGATAAACATTTCATGGTGTATAATTTTAAAAAATTAAAATTTCCCAGGCATGGGTAAATATTGAGATAGGTTGAGGCGGAATTTGCGATTAGTTTTCAAAAATTATTCGGAACCTATGTGGGAGTTTACGCAATTTCAATTGAAAAATTATCCTTGCCAAGGACCACTCTGCTATATATATGTATATCGTCAGAGAGATAGCAGTACGCATGGGGAAGCTGACTGCTCTACGCAGCGAAACTCAAACCAGCCACATGGGTTGTGGTCTTCCGTGTTCGCACTGTATAAAATTAAATTATAAAAATAAAACAGAGAAAAGGAAAAATGAAATCCACGATGAAACAACGTCAGTCGAGATACGTGAGCGTAAAAATCAATGAAAGTCGAAAACATCGAACCTGCTGAACGGCCCACGTGAACCGTTATCTTTTCAGTCAACGTTTGGAAAAACAGAGAAAGAAGGAACGAAAAGATGCGAAAAAAAAGAACTAAACAAAGAACAGAAATCGGAAGTCGTCCACCTGTCCTGAAGTTTACGTGCTTCCCACGCTCTAACCGTCAATGTAAACACAAAAAAAATAAATAATCAATTGTTAACGAGTTTGTTTTTGATAATTTTTTCGACCTCTGATCCGACTACGGAAATAGCTCGACGAGCTTATTTCCTCGCGCTCATAGCGGTTCTGATATGATGTAAACAGATTATCACGAAAAAAAAGTATATAGATGTATATATATATATATATATGTGTGTGTACGCATAAATATGTAAATGGAGAATGTATCACCGTCGATGAAGCTGACCGCTATATTTTAAGATTCGCGTAACCGCATTTAACGTGTTTATGCAATAATTTAAACATGTGGAATTGTCGTTTTCTCTATTTAAAAATTTCTTTTTCTTTCAATTTTATTTTTTATACGTTGGAAAAAAGTGTTGAACTCTTTTCATCTGGTCGACGCGTTGTTCATTCATTTGTTCATTGGTGTCAACAATTCTACAATTTTTTTTCCAAACAAAAGACGATGAACAAAGATGTGAAAACTTTGGTTGATTATTCCGTTTCAATATTACTGCAGTAAGTATCGATCCATAGTTATTTATTGAATATCAGTTGCTTCATAAAATACGTGTCTTTTTAATATACTTTGTCTGAAATAAATATTTCATGTCAATACATTGGAATACAAAAATAAACGGCTCTGTCGCAGTTCAATCGGGAAATTTCAAATCACTTTATTCTCAACTAGTTCAATCAATAAAATTTCATTATTTTATTTATCAATTCAATCTAAATTTCATGATAAAACTAGAAATAAATTTTTATTTCTTGTAATTTACATATTTCGACACGCATTTCAGATTCGTTGTGATACATTCTAGCGTCACTATTTTTTCAAAGCATATTTAGTTTCAAGTTATGTCTCATCTCCAAGAGAATCATCGTCGTTCGTTGGTTTCGGTTTATATATAGATATACATATATATGATTTCCACGAAACATAAACAACGTCGTAGAGTTCTCGCGTCTATCGTATTTCGTGGGTTAGTTTCATCGTCGACTCGTCGACGATGAAACTACGCACAATCCGTCGGTAGACGTTTTCTCCAGGCTTACCGTGCACACAAATACGATTCGTAGCTAACAATTTTATTATCGAGAGTTGTGCCCACGAGCTTGGCCCAATGTTCGACGCGAGTTTCCGCTTCTGGCACGGAATCAGAACGTCGACGACGATAGAAACCGCTGCTACGAGTTCCGAGACTCAACGGGGATGAGTGATAACGACAACGCCTGCCACTATGAGAATTAATATTTTTTAATTTTATTTTTTCAAATTTTTTCAAATTTATTATTATTTTTTTTACCATTGCCATTTATATCTTTAGAGTCACGCCCGTTCGCTGAATGAGCCGGCAGTGTGCTGTTGTTATCGCGATAACGATGAGACCGCGAGACGTGGGCAGACCACGAGTCGTGAAAATCAAAGATAAGCTTTGGACGATGTAATGCTCGGTCGGTAACGAAAACTGTAACGCATTATTCTCGACTGAAAAATCGCAAATTTTTAGATACTCGTTTAAATAGTTGTCGACAAAGAGATTTGTACCCAATGTTCGTTGGTGTTGCATTTGGATTGTCATCCGTCGAAAAGTTTTGATTTTATGATATTTTGAATTTTTTGAAAAAAATTCTTTGAACGTATACAATTTGGATGGTACATTCGATCGTCCATTTTCTTATCAAATACACAAATGTTATGAAGCTCCGTGTGTTATCCGTTTTAGCGAAAGATCGCGCGATAAGGATCCTAATCAGTCGTAACTTTATCGTTACAGGTGTACCCGATTAGTCTCTTCGAGCGATAAAAATAACTAATCAAGTCCAAGTCGAATGCAGATATTCCCGAAAATACGAACGAAAAAAAAAACGTGTCAAACGTGAAATAACAATTTCGTACGATGGAATTCGCAATTTATGGAAATGTTTGTGTTTAGCATAATGTTTTACATAGCGTTATTCGTTGGTTCGAAGAAGATACGTGATCCGAAATTTCGTCAAATATTCGAGACATTTTTTTCTTTTAATTCTGGCCGTGAAACGATAACGTGACGATACACGACAGCATTCCGATTGGTTTAATCCCCACCGTGTGCGTTATTTAATCGTCATTTTCGAAATAATTCGAATTCACAACGATTCCCACGATTTCATCGATGATTTTCAAGAATGTTTAGCTCCACACTACTTAACGATTTCACGTTTATAACATTTTATTTCAACGAAATTTTCGTAATCTCAATTTCAATATTATTCAACGTTACACCAAATGTGTAATTAGTTAATTCCTCGTTGCTTCTAATATAATTCAATCTTAGTTCCTGGAGGAACAAGATCCTCTATCACGAATTATTTATGTAAAAATGTGACAGATTATATTACAAACTATACATAATATGCATAGATACCATACGGAAATTGTATTCTATTTATATTCATCTTTATACGTAAAAAGCAAATATAAATTTTATGTTAATTATATTTATTTTTGCACGTAAAAAAATAAATATAAACAACATACAATTTTCGTCTGGTATTTATGCAGATTATGCATAGTTTCCATATAAAAAGAACATATGCCCACTTCTATATGTAATTTGTCAATTGTTTGTATATTTTTTTTCCACTTGGTACACGAAATTGAAAATAGTTCGTGAGTGAATGTAAAATCTAGATTCCTTCATTTCTAAAAATATGATAAATCGACTTTAATAATGTTCTTAGTGCTACATTAAATATGAATGGATATTATACATTTACATAGAATCATTTTTTTCATAATCTTTCTTCACGAAAAATTTCATACACTTTCGAGTGCTACATGACCTCACAGCACCTTCCCTTTCCCTCATAGCGCTTTGGTTTCCCGATTTGTTACGGAAAATACCGATTGAAGGTGATCTGGGGTAACGAGTTACCCCAGTCTACCGGTCTACGGTTAACCCCAATGATTTTTCACGATAATTATTCCAAATACGATTAGAGGACGGTTCGATGATCTCGCGAGTATTCCACGGTGACCAGTCGCATGCTGTGCAGCTTGTACATTGCAATGAAGCATGATCACGATGAAATATTGTGTACCGGTGATAGTCCGGTGTTTCTTTCGACAAGTGTCATCATCGGGACAGTCCGTTCGTGTGTGCGTGGCTCGCTGACCTCACTCAGCCGGCTAGACGTTGGCATACCTATACACTTGTACGATAAATGTGTGCGCAACGCGTGTTTGAAAATTGTCGTTTCGGTGAGTGTGTTATTCGGACCGAAGCACGAGGCGATAACGTGAACCACGTAATTCCGACCGAGTACGAGCGCGAGGCTCCTCGGCTACGCGTTAACATACTCGCTCCAGCAGCATTCCACGAACAAAAACATCCGACGAAATTTCATCTTCTTCGGATTTTTTTTTCTTTTTTTTTTTTTTTTTTGTCGGCAAGCATATTTTGGATAATTTTATTTTCCGAGGAATTTTCTATGTTTGATGTGGTTGAAAAATCGACAGGTGGATACCACGAAGCGTATTTATAATAATTTATGTATGTTGACATATATACGTGTGTGGGAGTGTGTGTTTGTAATTGATTTTTAGAACATAACATTTTTATTACCGGTTCCAGATAATATTCGAGAGATAATTTTTGAGTGTAATAACAATGGAAAATTGACAATAGACTTCCGTACTGATACGAATGTTAAGTCAAGAATGTAATAAAAAAATATTACAGTTAATTTTTTTTAAGTAGAAATTGTCGATAGTCGAACTCGCAATAGTAAAAAATTTAGCGCCCTTCGCTGAATGTCCAAATCGCAACGCATTTCAAAATCCCATTCAAAATAAATTATTATTTTCCTGTGAATTCACAGCCCATCCATAACCTATAAAATCCTTCGATCTGATTGTCACTGGTTTGGTGTCGACACTAACACAATGCATTGAACTGTCTCGCCGTCAGTCAATGGATCAACTGAAAATCCCACCCATTTGTAACCCCGATTTCGGACCCCTGAGAGGCTTTACTGCAATTCGGTTTTCAGCCCACATCGTCGTGCAAACACACAAAACGGTACGGATTGACACATCCGTGTCAATTGTCATGAACCATGAACGACCTTGAGAGTTCAAACGCAGATGATGCGTCAACGTCGAGAGGATTTGATCCGTGGACAAACGCACGTGATGTATGCTATTGTGGTAATCGAGGGGTGGGAGTGAGTGGAGTAGAAGAGGTGCAGCAGCAGCAGCAGCACATGATGTCCGTGCGGGTTTCGTGAGCTTCGGTGAACGTTCTATCCAACTACGCTCGGCATCCCCGGGAATTGTTGCCGCGAGCCGTATAGAGGCAATTGTACCCTCGACCTTGAACCGTATCGATTTTCCCGTCGGTCGTTGTGAAAAGACCACCGCCCCGTGCCATTCCTCCGTCTCCGACCGACGCCACGGCAATCGCGCTTCGAGGAACAAGTATCGACCGTTTTCTCCACCTCGAAAACGCGATTACCGATTTCTACCAAACGGCACGATCGATTCGCACGAAACTTATCTCAATCTACGGACAGCCGTGGCAAGATTCGGCAGTGACTCGCGGATTTTCTCTCCGACCTTTGTCGCAGTGATGGCGGCTCAAAAACAAACCACGTATCGAGCGTTTTGTCCACCTCGAAAACGCGATTCCCGATTTTTCCCAAATGGCTCGACGGATTTGGATGAAATTGATCTCAATCTACGCACAATCGTGGCAAGAATCCATCGAGCCTTCAAGCAATGTGCTACAAATTACCGTCGCTTTCTTGCTACCCCGCGAGAAGGGGTAGCGTCATCCTACTCGCACATCTTTGAAATCGTTAGGGTCATTCCACCCTGATACATAAACATGTTTATTCCGTTTTTTTTATTCCCAAATAATATTGTCAGAAAGATGCGTACTTAAAAAAACAAGTATTAATCCCGGAAAACAGGATGGCGGAATTGATATGGCGGCTTGAAAATGGAAAACGATCTAAACACACACACACACACATATGTATATGTATGTGTGTAGCTAGAGTCGGCGATAATTAAAAGTGATGTAACAGAACCGGCGAGCGCGGTTCGACGTTAACGGGTGTGCTGTAGGTGACGGATAACAAGAGGCGCAGTGCGGTGCGCGGGACGCGGGCGAGCGAAGCTTCGGGCGTATTCGGAGCCTCAGTCGTGTCTCACCCCGCGACGACCGCCGCGCCACGCGGTGACTCCGCGGCTATATACACAAACACACACACACACACAACACACAACGCCCAACCGTCTCAACTACGTACTCACACAACGGCTATACGCTCGCTGCGCAATGCGTATTATTATTGCGCGCCGTAGCGGCTTCGCTCTCCCGTTCCCGATAAATAGCGTCGACTCTAGTAAAACGCGATAAAAAATAATAATAATGATAATAATAATAATAATAATAACAACGATAATAATACCGAGAAGACGCGATGGAAAATAACCGAGAGTGCGATGTGCGATCGCTTACCGACAGTCTTTTATTTGCCTATCGGAGGCGTTGAAAAAAAAAACAGATGAAGAAGAAAAAAAACTGAAAATGATGTTTGTTCGCGAGCAGCTTAGCGACAGAAGTTTCGAAAATGGTTGATGCTTTTTTTTGAGGAAGAGGGGGAGGGGGTCTTTTTTTATTCGATGGATCGAAGCGAAACGTAGTATGGGTGAGGAACCGCCACGAGTTGTACTATATCGATTGGTCGGTAAGAGCTTGAACGCGCGCGCGCGCCTTTTCCTTATCGCCACACCAGATACTTAAACTTTTTTATTGTGCGTCTTGTGCGATAAGAAGCGATCGATAACGTGATGTAATATCGCTCTATACCTTCATTTGCTTCGGCTTCGAGAGAAAAAAAATCGTCGGTATTCATGAAAGAACATTTGAATTTGATGTTTCGAAAAAAAGGGGGAAAAAAATTAATAATTTGTTGTGTGTCTTTGGGGGAGAAATCAAAAACAATGAAATATGTGGCACTGATTAGTGTGAATTGAAATATTCAGAAAAAAAGAGGGTCAATGCTCCACAGGTTTTTAAATATAAAAAATGTTCATGGGAGATCTTCGTAAATGGTCAAGCGACATCAACAGACTCACGTGTATTGTACATTCAGGTAGATAGTGGATCACGAGGTTATCGACGATAAGACGTTATCGATTTTTGTAAACTTTTGCTCGATATTTATCATACGTGTCTTTGACGCTTTTTTTCGGCACTTTAAAATCTGTAAACATGGATCACTTGTGCCTGGCGCTTTAAAAAGTGGTCTAAAGTGTTGTAAAAAGATGTAACAGGATTTATGAAATTTTATCAATTATACTGGCATGAGGAACAATCATTATATTGCTGAAATATTCATTTGTTTAACCATCATGATCGTATGAACAAATAAAAACGTGATGAAGGTACCATTTGGGTAATCTTATTCACTGAACAAACAATTGGTAAGCAGCTAGTATCACGTATGTACTTCATCGAGCAAATGCTTTTCGATCATCCGAGCCAACGTGACTTCGAATCGTTTGAGTTCAAGCATCGTTCCACCGTTTTAAACAGTTGCGCAAACCTTTGAGAATTTATCAATGACGTGATTACGAAATGCTTTATGCACCTTGTTACGTTACACGCCGGTTCACGACGATTCAGAAATTCTCGCGATCGCTGTTGGTCGTAAAATTTGTGATTACGTCAATGGGGATTCCACGTTAACGCGATTGTAAGACGTTCGAGACAAATTTCGATAAGCCTTTTCGGATGAACATGTGAATCGTCGCTTCTGTATTCTTGCCAGGCGTATCAAAGAGTTATCTATTTATTTTGAAGAATCAAACAAAGAGTGACGAAGTTCTTGATGCGTACGTTCTTATCACTACCGCGAATCATAAAAATAATCATAGTAACAGTAATTATCTGATATGAATTTATATATTAGGATGGTCCTTATTTTGAATTTTTTTTCATTTCACTAACGCGAAAAAAAATAATTTTTCAGTATGTATAACGAATTTTCAATATTGCTACTATAGTTGGGAAGAAGCTCACGAAGTTTGACATTTTTTGTTGCAGTACTTCAGTCATCATAAAAAAAAATTCCGAAATATGAAAAACATTATGTTTATGACTGAATCACGAAAAAATGTTGAACGTCGTGAACGAAAAATCGAAAGAAAAAACCCATTTCAAACGTAGAATAACTCGAAAGAAATAATTGTCTACAATCTACATTATCACTCAAAGTGCAGAACCTCGGTCATAATACAATAAAATGTTGAATTATGAAAAGCACCAAGTTAATCAATTGGCAAACTTTGGGAGGCTAGCGACAGTGTAAAAAATTGTGACAGGGACCTAAATTTCCGACAATATTTGAAAAAATCTATTTTAAACCATATTATCGTCTGGGAGCGCCAAAATCAATTTAAAAAAGCCAAAACAAGGACCACCCTAATATATATGAATAAATTGTAGCTCCCCATTATTGTATTTACAATATAATACACATTCACTCAAAATAAATGATATTATCATAATTATTCATGGCATAAATCACGTTATTATATATTCCTATTATATCATCAACGATGAAGAATTTTAAAAACCATGATTATTCATATAACGATGAATTCTGTATATTTCATTCTTGCCCAGTGACGCTCTCAGCCGGGCACGACGAGGCTGGCAGCCAGCCGCTATACGTATTATATCTACTAACTCCTCGCTGCCGTTTCCCCTTGTTCCCCGACCAGTTTCTGTGTGTGTGTGTGTGTGTCCGTGTGTAAACCCGATCGCATGACTGTGTGCGCGGTGGCGCGGCGCGAGAGTTCGCGAACAGTCGGTGTGACGTCACCCGGTCTAACGTCTGGCAACGTCGAGAGAAGAACGTGCGCGCGAGCGCGCGTGCTTGGTGCGTGCGTGTGTGCGGCGGCGTGCGACGTTGCCGCGACCACCGTTGCCGGCTGACGGGCGATCTTGTTTTGTTTGTTCGACGCCGGTCTCTCTCTCTCTCTCTCTCTCTCTCTCTCTCGCTCTCTCTCGTTCTCTCTCTCGCCATGCCTGGGCGTTCGTTCGGAGACGTAAGCATCAGCGGCACAAGCCGGAAATCCGACGAGTCGCGCCGCGTCAGCGTCTTTTCGATTCTGGCGCGTTGTGCGCAAGGCACGTTTTCGCCTTGCGGCAGCTGGCCCGAAGCCTCGCTCTGCTTAGCGCCCGGCCGAGGGATCGAGCGTCGCTGGCTAATTTCCGTTATGACTCGACCGATGCCTGCGTGTCTGCTCGCGAATTTTTTTTTCTTTCTGTTGTTGTTGTTTTTTTTTCTTTTGCCCCGCTAGTTCCGAGACTGTGGGACGAGGCTACGACGCGCTCTGTTGAACTTGGTTCTGCGGAAATACAGTATATATGCTACATTTTTCTTTTTCGCCGTGCCCATCGTTGATTGTTGCACGCGATTATTGTTTTTTTGTTCTTTTTTTTTCCTTTTGGAAAATTGAGGATGAGTTGTTCTGTGAAGAGAAAGAGAAAGAAAGATGTCTCACATTTTAGAGGTTATCACGAGCTGCGAGGGGAATTAAATCTGGAATTCTTTCGAAACTTCGGAAGATTGGCGAAGGTGTAAGAGCTTGTACAATTTGTGCCACATTTTTGCATCGTTTGAGATTAATTTTGTCCGAAACGGTCGAGCCGTTTGGAAGAAATCTCTCATCGCGTTTTCCAGATGGACGAAATACTAGCATCCATCGTTGTTTTGTTTCTTTAAATAAACACATACTGGCTTCGCTTATTTCGAGCATCAATAAAAAAAACAGCATCAGAATAATTCCAAATGCCAAATTTGTCGAAAAATTTTCCCAAACATCGTGAGTCAGATTGACAATGTAAATATTTGACGAAGCGTATGATGTTTCGTATGAACGTTTTACGAGATATAGAAAAATTTCAAGGCGAATCGTCGAATCCGCCATTTTTTTCAACGACTCGCCATGGCATCACACTGCTCTGGATGATATTATAAAGTGGGGGGGGGGGGGGAGTTGTAGTGGCATAAGGCGGTAAGAAGCTCATGGATTATAATCCAGATCGAGTCGCTGGGGGGGATAGCAGAAGAGAGTGAGAAAGAAAGAGGAAGAGAAACCATTTTGTCACATCGCACAACGTCGCGACGAGAACGGGAAACAGAAGAGTGAGTGAGCGAGTAAGAGAGAGAGAGAGAGAGAGAGAGCGAGTGGGAGGTACGGGCGGCGGTCGCTCGCACTAGCCGGAGAAAATCAATCCGGTTCCCTTGTGAGCCTCTCGCTTCTATAGGTCTCTACTAACCTTCCGGCGAAAAAGCGGTAGCGGAGCTCTAGGCCCTGGCACGCCGCGAGACCGTGCGCGCGCGCGCGCCATCGCCCTCCACGCCCGGTTATCTATACTAACCCGAGCGCTTACGTACGCCACCGCCGCGCTACGTCGCGACCGCGGTGTAAGGGTCTACCGCCCCCGCACGACCCCCCTCCCCCCTCCTCTTCCGCGCCCCCGCCAAGCCCGCCCGTTACGCTGCGATATTGACCCGAAGTTGCGCTAGGTTATTTCTGCGAGGTTCGTGCACCTTTGCACACTCGCGCTACGAGCGTGCGCGGGCGCGGTGCCGTAGACGACGACGACGACGACGACGAAGATGATGATGATGATAACGATAACCTCCTGAACATCGCTTCCGTATATGTATTTCACAGCAACGAAAAAAAAGAAAGAAAATGTTGTTTTACTTGAAATTTTTTTTGCTGCTGCTGCTGGGAATTTCATTTTATCGAAAGTTCCATGTGATGTCTATTGACATTTTTCATTCTAGCAAAATTAATCTGAAATTTTTTTGAAATCTTCTTGTTTAACCAAAATTTGTTCTTGCTTCGAACGAGACGGTTTGATTAAAAAGTTTTTGAAGAAAAATATATGAGGATCTATTGAGACAACGACGGAGGAATAATAAAAATGTTGTTTCACTTAAATCTTTTTTCTTTTTGCTGCTGCTGGGAATTTCATTTTATCGAAATTTCGAGGTGATATCTATTGATATTTTTGATTGTAGCAAAATTTATCTGAATTTTCGTTGAAAACATTCTTATTTATTCAAAATTTGTCCTAGCTTCAAACGAAAATTTCAATTCTCACCAACCTGCGTCTATTTATATAAATAAAAATGCGAATTTATCGTTATTTTATATTAGCCGAATAAAATGTTCCAAACATAGAAATCCATCATTTTTCCAGTGGCTTCAATAAATACTCAGCTGTGCTGGTTTCATTCGCTAATTCCCATTTTTTTCAATCACTCAATT
Source organism: Diplazon laetatorius (assembly GCA_963662125.1). Classification (NCBI taxonomy): domain Eukaryota; kingdom Metazoa; phylum Arthropoda; class Insecta; order Hymenoptera; family Ichneumonidae; genus Diplazon; species Diplazon laetatorius. The sequence continues at coordinate 6,191,312 of OY759156.1, forward strand.
GTGTGCATAAGAAAACCAACATGATTAAAAAAATTGATTCCGCGGATGAATCATGACGAGAAGAAAAAAATAATTATAGAATCAAACCCCGTTGCCGTTTATGGGGATTATTAGACGGCCGTGACGACTGTACACTTTCGCACACGCGCGAACGACATACGTACGTAGGGAGGGTGTCTCCGTACGCGTCGAGCAGGATGTCTCGATGACCCGCTGCGCGAATATAACCGAGGAGAGTTGGGAGCATGTCCTTGGCCTACCGGGGAGCACGAGCGGCACGCGCGCGCCCCCCGACGGCGACTCAGGATCTCTCGGCTTCTCTCGTGCGGCTTGTGATTCACGCTTTGGCCTCAAACATTCGATTCGATTGATTCGATATTATCAATCCACACTCGATACTTCCCCAAACTCATCAATCCCAATCCAAGTCTTTGCGATCAAGAATCAAACAAATATAAAACAGCTGAAAACAATTCTAAAAAATTATTTTCAACAATTTACATTTATTTTTATTTTATTTTTATTTTTCAGCAAATTTTTTCTTAAATTAATTTTTTAAGAGTCGACCATTGAGGTTTCAAAAATTCAGCTTATAAAAGAAATATAAAAATTAGCTCGCACTTTACCAAATCACCAGGCAAAATTAAAAACTTATTAAATCTGCCAAAGCAAATCACAATAATTTACTTTTATATTATTTTCGTTGTCGATGAATTATTATGTAAGATTTGTGTGTTGACGAGTAAATATTCAAAGGGCTTGGTGAATTGACCAGCTATCGATGGCGTCAGCATCTCCCCCCTCCCCCCGCCCCTCTTGCTCGCTCGCGAGGCATAATCAAGTAGCGAGTCGTTTACCGCGACGTTGCCTGCTGCTCGGCCGTGCTGTCAGCCAGAAATAGTTTCTCTCGTGTTTAGTGTTATGCTACGTTGAATCAATGGGATGACGTCAACGAGGGTCGAGCGCCCGTGCGCTCGTCACGCCACGCGGGCAGAACCGAAAAAAAAAGAACAAGAACCCCTAAATAAAGAAGAATAAAAATTGCGTCTCGATCGTTGTCGTCGCCGTCGTCGTCGTTGTCGTCCTCGCCGTCGCTGCGACGTTGCGAGGGCGACCCACGTCTGCCGGTGCTTATCGCATCGAAACATCTTAATGTGTACTTCGATACGCCAATTCGATAACCTCACCTCTTGGCTTCATACCTAATGTGTAACATTAAAATCCATTTGTTTTTCTTTCGTTTTTCCGACACATTTTTACCGTAAACCGATTATCGTTGTTATCATTTTTGTGATATCATTTTTTTTTCTCCGTTAGCTCCAACTGACAATGAGACTGTTTATCATTAAAATATTTTGAGTTACGATGAACAATTTCTTAACCATGTGCTTATCAATTTCCGTGCATTCGTTGAACTAAAAGTCCAATACGATTCCTGATAACGTTTTTTTTTCCTCATTAACATTTTCGATAAATTTTAATCGAAGTGTTGAATAAAAGAATATATATATGTATATATCTTACTACGATTACGTGTGTGAGATTCATACTGCGTTCAAAGCGGAAATGTACAACGTGAGTCGAGCAAAAATCCTTCGAAGAGATAGCAAGACTTATGTGCTTGTGAATGGTGCCCCTTGTGCGAGATAAATACGGAGAAACTGTGCTAATAAATCTCGAAAGCGAAATTACACATGCGACACCATTACTGACGTAGTGAATATGTTCTTTATAGAAAACCGATATACACACACACACACAAATATAACGTGTAATCTAATCTAATATTAATCTCACGACCGTACGAGATAGCAGCGTGTTGAAATACTTTATATCAATATATATATATATTTATATATATAGATATAGATATGTAGATGCATAAATAATCCATGATAGGCGAAAGAGTTACGACGAGTCAACGTAGCGTAGTCCAGGCCGAGAAACAGAGAGACGCGCCACGCACCCGTCAGACATACCATATATACGTAAAACGGATTCTCTCTCTCGCGCGCGCGCGCACGCACGCGTTCACGGTGCGTGAATCGAGTGTTATAGCTATGACGTCACGATAGCTGATCCAGCCGTTACTAGTCACGGACGAGGTGAGGGCTATACGTACTACGTTGTGGCAGTAGCGGCAGTCGCAGGGACTCGTGACTGTACTGCAAAGTGGACGGCGAGAACGGAGGGAGGGGGGATAAACTAGCGGGACGTTTTCACGTACATATATATGAGTGATACATACATATGTGTATGCAACTGCAGAACGCATTCGAAAGTACTCAAGCCCCATGGCGATACGTGATTTCGATTTGATTTCATTCGCGCTTTACGCGCCGGACCATCATGGCGTCATTGGCAACAAGCGACGATGATTCGAATAACCACCATTTTCCGTACCAGTAGTTTCTCACATCGTCGTCATTACCGGATGTTATGCGATTTTACATCACGATCTTCATGATTAATGAGAAATTATCATAAATTCGTTGAAACTCGGACTTCATGATGCAAGGATTTTTCTATGCGCTTATAACGCGTTTTGCCCGCTTCGAAAATGGATTTCGTCGTATCTCAGGAACGGCTTGAACGATCTGCGGCAAACAAATATTGTTTTATGCAGAAACGTGGCAAGAATCGTTTGAGATATTGACCGTTTCGAAAGTCATCACCGTTTCGTGGCAATAACGATTTTTTTATCATGAGGATATGTGTGCTTAACCTCTTTCGCGGAACTAATGAGTCGTAGCGTGACGAAACGGTTACTTTCGGAAATTGGGAATGACGATGCGTTACGAGGAGTTCGTCAGACGTTGGATATTCCAGTCGTTGTTTGTAAACAGAGAGCGAGAATGGCGGAGAGTGAGACGAACGAAGGATCGATGAACGGGGCGGGGGGAGGACGGTGTCTCTCCGCCACAGCAGCAGCAGCAGCAGCAGCTGTGCTATATCTGCGTTAGCAGCCGGAGCGTGTCGATGCAGCGGCATTATATCCAGGAACGTAGCCTAGTCAGTTCCCCACGCGCGCGCGCTCGCGCATACTCGTAACCCGCTCACGGCGGCCATTTTGCGTTCTCTCGTACACGGCATACTACAGTGTGACGTCACATTGCAGCAGTCGCTCGATGAAGCGGGGAGGGGGGTGGCGGACGGGAAGAAGCGAGGAGGGGGGGGGGCGGGTAGGGGAGCGAGACGGGGAATGTGATGCAGCGACGCGAAATAGAGTGAACGGCGGCGGGAGAGCAGGAAGGGGAAGGAAGAGACTCCGGCACGCACACTAACCGGAGGTCAGACCGAGACCGCACGACATCAGAGGGGCGGTGTGCGCAGAAGCGCGCGAAACATATCCCCGCGAACTGGTCTGTCGTCGTGTTACGTAGTAACATAGCAGCAGGATAGAACGTTGACTGTATTATACCATGTAGACGGGTCTCTCTTGCGCTCTATAGTGCAGCTCTCGTACGTACAGTCGGAACAAACATTTTTTTAAAAATTCATTCCTTAATGTAAGATGTTACACATGGTTTTCATTAAAAATTATTGCGGTTACTTAATCGGACATAGACAATCATTGTTTAATTCCGTATGCTTGAAAAATAAAAAAATGGTGTGGAAAATTTTACATTTTTTTGTACTTGTTTCTATCAATTATTCGTGATTGTCGATAGAAGTGACTGAGAGAGAGAGAGAGAGAGAGAGAGAGAGGGTTTGAAAAAAAGAAACAATATTTCTAATGTATTAATTTCTGTGACCTTCAATTTTCACTCCAGACGTTTTGAAACTTTTCGGGAATGTTCGATTCGTTTCAACGACTCTTGTCACTTTATACGAGAAGTCGTCCTGAGTGTTACGTAAAAACCATCGAAATAGAAGATTGAAAAAAACTATTTGGGAACTTTTTGTTTTCGAATTCTCGATTTTTAATCGCTGGCGACAATGAAATGAAACAATTTATTATTCGTTCGATTGAAGAAGGTTTAGTCCACATTGCGAGTGTTGTACAGGCTTAGGAGGTAACGAAAAAAAATTGTAACGCGTTCAACATGGCGACCGGGCTAACCAGTAGGGACGGAAGGGAACGGGATGTGGAACCAGCTCCGATCCCTTCTTCTGCCCCGCCCGTTGGCACAAGCTCGGTGCGCCAGCACAGAGAGGTGCCCGCTTTCCCCGCACGTCCAGCCGGGGCGCGACCGCTCGTTCCTGGCAGTACCTTGTGCAAAACCTTTTTTATTTTTTTTTTTTTTCATTTGTTTTTCTTCCTTTTCGCTATCATACTTCTACCACACGTTGCAACATATTTCGCCGTGGATTTGAGCACCGTCATCTCCCTCCTAACATTTTTTGCAATAATGCCATCGCTTCTTTTGTATATCTCATATCATGGTCAAAAAAATGATAGATGCAGTAAAACCTCTCAATAATCGAAATCGCTATAGTCCGAAATGTGGCGCCTCTCGATAAATATCTTGAGATTGATTGCAACGATTATTAAATCGAAGTAATTTAAGATCTACCTAAAAAACGCGCGCATTTTAAAATCCCAATCCAGCAATACTCAATTTTTTTCCAAATTTTTAATAATTTTACTTCATACAGGTATAGAAAAAATATCATTTTTTCGAGTTTCTTTCGGTTGGCTCGATCTCGTGTGACAAAAGAAAAAAATCTTGCACCGCGGGGTCATGTCGAATTAATTTTTTTTCGATTTCTGCTGTGCCGACCGGATGTCGATCGTCAACCGCGAAAGCTTGCGTGTTGCCGTACGATCATTGCGAATAATTCACGGGTATTCGTCGCACATGTCTACATGTTTACTTCCGGCGCAGGAAACCCGCGCACAAGCGAACAATTCGCTTCCTCGTGATTCAAGAAAGCAATCCCGGATCTCCCGAGCGCACAAGCACTTCGCAATCCGAACGCACACATAACCGCAAGAATAAGCACGATCTTTTTTTTGCAACGACTTTTACGAAGACGTATTGAACATGGACTTTGACTTTCTCCGCTGCACCTACGGTTATCTACTGCATCCGCCTGGCTCGCGACGTGTTCACTTTTTTTTTCGCAGACCCAAGAAAAATCTGTGACACTTCGGTCGTCAACTATCGTCGGGTTGCGACAGCTCGCGTACCCTTCCTGCCTCATTCTTCGACTTCTTCAGCAAGTTGCTACTTTCTTGAGAGTTACCGGGTTTTTTTTTTTTGATTTTTCAATTTTTGTATTCTCATGAAATTTACAGTCTTGAGAATTATTGCTCGAACAAATTGTTAACGTACATATTCACGACGTTTTTGGAGCTATTGAGACTTGAAGAATCACGAGCTATGCTATCTAGACTGCACGAAACAACTTTGAACGAGTTTTTCTTAAAGCTGTGCTGCTTTTTGCAACTCAGGGCAAAGATATCTCAGCAACGAATCAATCGATTGACTTTAAATTTGGGAGGCCTGGTCAGAGTACATTTCGCTATCGTCCGAACTAGGATATTTTTTCTAAGTTGTAAATTACAATTTTTAGGTGAAGAATAAGATTTGAAAAAAGTGAAACTCGAAAATTTTCGAAACAGTTGCACCATTTTGTCAAACATTTTTTTAAAAATAAGATCCTAGTTCAGACGATGGAAACTCATCTTCAGGATATTAATATGCCTGGTTTTCGTTTTTCAGGTCTGCAGAATAGCCCATATGGAAAGACAGAATTTATACGACACAGCTTGCACCACCTTAAGGATTCGATATTTTGTGGCAAAAAAATATATCAATTGCTCTCAAAGAGGGGGAGGGGGGCAGTTCAGCACCAAAGTAGTTTTGAACTCGACGTCTTTGAAATGCTTTGTGAGAAAATTATGATCATGAGAAATGATTCAATGAGGAAAGTTGTTCGTGATAAAAGTTCAGAACAATGACGTTGCGATTCTCGTCAATGCCAGTCATCATTGACAATAAAGATGAGACTTGGTAGCACATATATTCGGGGCATCGCCCGTCTCTCTTTCATCGTACGGCTCGTTACGACGGTGGGCCATACTTGCTTCCTGGTATCATATATTTTTTGTTCCCGCCTCACGAATGCCGTGTCGTGAACGTGTCGCGCTTGAGCCACCTGCCTTAATGGGCCTTTGTTCAAACTTCCTTCGATCGTTTGGGGGACATGGGGGAGACTCTTGCCAAGATCCGTATCGGGGCCACTATTTTATTCGCATTTCGGGATCGTGATAATTACCATCGTTCCGTTGTTCCAAGTCCAACTTAAAAATTTTTTTTTTTCGAACAAAAAAAAGAACAATGAAACATTCGTAAACGCAAAAAAAAAAATCTCATTGCATTAAATAATGATTGAAGAAATAAATAAATGAATAAATTCAATGAAGAAAAAAACTAAAAAATATAAATTGAGAAAAAGAATGAGCTCCAGGAATCAATAATTTTTCATAAATTCGAACATTTTCCTTTCAATTAGATAGTAGACCGCGATATCCAGATAATAGACTGCGAGAGTAAATAAAATTGTGAATATACTCATTATAAATATGATTAACATTTTATTTTCATTTTTGATCGTAGTCGTGATTGGATTTTTTTTCTTTTTTTTCTTTTTCAACCGTCCCAACGTTTCGAAGGATCCGAAGGTTCGAAAAGTTTCGCACGAGCCCTCGGTTGCACATATTGCACCGAGGAAGACGGCGCGCGGCCGGGGCTATATATATATATATATCTATATATTATAATGACGATGGAATGGCGTGATTTCGGGATATAATGCAAGGCCGGGGTGTGGCAAAACGTGACTGAGGCTCGATATATATCGCGTGTGTGCACTCCCGGTGCGCCCTCTCTCGCGTGAGATACACACATGCACACACGCGTATTCACATTCTACCGTCTCCTTCGATGTCGCGTGCGTGTCCGTTCTCGATTGTTTCTTCAACACGCGAAATTTTGATTTTTTTATTTTTTTTATTTTCATTATCATTATTATTTGTTCGTTCGCTTACTTTTTTGGTGTTCATTTTTTTTATTCGTTTTTTTTTTTCCGGCCGGTTTCTCCGGTACGGCACGCCATATCGCGTTTTACGTTGTAACCGTTTCTTCTTTTGTTCGGGTTGCCGGTTAATCTGATCGCGCGGGGTTTGCTCTCGTGCGTCTCGCTGTCTCGTTGTGCGGCCCTTTTGTTCATTTAAATGACCACGACGCACGGACCGAAGCGCCCTCGGGCGTCCCGAACGGTTCGGGCTCTTTTGGCGACTCGCGCAGCTCGCCGCGACCGAGATACAGTGAAACCTCTCGATGGTCGAACTCGCAATGGTCCAAAATGTGGGGACCCTCGCCGAATATCTTGTGATTGAATGCAGTAATTCTCAAATCGAAGGAATTTAAGATGTATCTAAAAAACGCACGCATTTCAAAATTCCAATTCAGCGATACTCAGTTCTTTTCCAAATTTTTAGCAATTTTACTTCAGACAGCTATAGATTTGATAGGAAGAATTAGAGGTGCATTATATATTTAAAAGGATTATTTATATATTTTCAATGTGCTTGTGCAGTTGACTTTTCTTGAATGGACAATTTGTAGGTTAGGTTCTCACGACGTCGGACAGTTCGGAACGATTGTGACAAATTGTAATTTTTTTTTTCATAACTCTGCAATTACCTTTCGGTCGGTTTATCTTGCATGTAACATTTTTTTCATTGCTTCAATCGGTATATTATTATTTTCCTGTGAATTCTCAGCCGATCCAGAACCTATGAAATGCTTCGATCCGAGAGTCACTGGTTTCGTGTCGGCAGACAATGACACGAATACATTGAACTGTTTCGCTATTGGTCAATCAATCATTCTCGCAAAAGTCCAATCACGCCCATTTATACTCGCGATTTGGGACTATCGGGAGGTTCAACTGTACGACGCTGCTGCTGCTGCTGCAGGATTGTCGGGAACTGAACACACGCGACCGCGATACGGATACGGAAAGACAGAGAAAGAGAATGAGAGTCAAGGGGGAGAAAGTATCGTGTCCCAGAGGCTTTTGTAACCCCGAAGGACTCCACGACTCCTCGCGAGATAAAATCGCTTATGTTGCTTCACAAATCCTCGCCATTATATTTCACCATTATTTCCCGCAGTTGGCATTAAAATGGCGTCTTTAAAAATTTTTGAAAATCATTGTAAAATTCATCGAATTATTATCGTACTATTACAATTAATTATAGATTATAAACTAATTATAGATCATCTGTAATTAATAATTAGTCAATGTCCTTGAATCTCAAAAAACAAAACAAAAATCTTCTTTCATTATTTTGAGTGAAAGATTTGAGCAACTTCAAACACTTTGAACCTGAAGATTTTTTTGGAATCAATTCGTATGAACATTGTGAGGAACTTTAAACCTTTTTCCAACATAACCTAATGAACATATAGGCAAAGACGCAATCGCTATTTGTCTCTCCACGTTACAGCCGATCGTACATCGTCGGTATTCATAACATACACGTAAAGCGTGCACGTGTATTTTTTTTATTTCTCATTCTCGAGAAACTTGCACATGCACATAACTCGCGGTCTCGCAAAACCCGTTGACTAAGCGCGTGGGAAAATGTGACGCGTCACCTTACCGAACGTAACATATACGATCGCGTTCTGCCAGACAAAATGCGCAGTACGCTCGGCGGACGTTCGTACAATCGTTATCGAGCATACAGTCGAAACTCTCACGAACCGCGGTGTGGTAAAAAAATTCAACCCCATCGGTATCTACATACATATATCGTAGTGTCGATTCGACCCAAACTAAAATTTCAAAATTCCCGCATTTTCCAAAAATTCATTTGTTTATTATTATTTTTAATAAATAAATTCCGAAAACTTCATGTTTCAAAATTTCATCGTAAAGAAGAAACTCTGAGCTTCGTTCATGAGTTTTTCCAGATTTTTAGGATGACAATTTCGATTTTTTTGTATCCTTGGGTCAATTCGACACACGAATAATTTTTAATAAAAACATTTTCAAAAAAATATATAAATTGTAAAACCTGGATGCAAAATTTAATCGCACAGATCAAATTTCCGATAGTTTATACATGACATTTAGATTCACAATGTCAGTTTTATCACACGTTAACTCATGAGTGAAAAAACTTTTATCTAAGAAAAAATGTCTCCGACTCAGCGCATGCTTATTAACTTATATGAACGATGAATCATATTCTCATTTCTACCGAGTCGTGGCGACTTAACACTCTATCTATAGTCACGAAACGTGCCTTTGTTTCGTTCAGCTGTTTAAACATCGTGTCAACATTCACTTTCCCGTCAAGCCTCATCGCCTTATTAAAGAGAGAGAAAAAAAAAGAAGAAATAAAAAGTCGACACCACTCTCGTCAATTAATACGATGACACCATCTGTATTTAAACCTTCGGGCATATGTATGATAACGATATATATTAAGGTGGTCCTTATTTTTTGGCTTCTCTTTTTAAATTTCAGTGTTACCATTTGAGGCTTAAAATAGATTTTTTTCTGTTTTTCGAGTGACGCGAAAAAAAATCATTGTTCAGTATCTATAACAAATTTTCGATATTGCTACCATAATTGGCAAAAAGTTGACAAACTTTAAAAATGTTCATTTGCAACACTCGATTCACAACGTGAAAAAATTATGAAATACAAAAAAAAAATTATGTTAATGACTGAAAAACTTTCTCGCCAACATTAAAAAAAAATAAAAAAGTCAAAATAAGGACCACCCCGATATACATATGTAGAAAGTGACATCCGATGAGACTTTGGGCCTGCGTTTTTTTCTTTTATGTAAACAGCCAACATAAATATACATAAATGTACGTAAAACGAGTGTCGTGTCCGTTGGGCGCGTGCGCGCGCGCGCACACAGCCTGCGTCGTCGAATTTCACTTTTCTTTGTTCCGTGGCGTGGCGCGCAGGCCGTTAGCCATCGGAAGCGAAACAGCACGAGCAGCAGCAGCAGCAGCAGCAACAGCAACAGCAGCAGCACAAGCACCTGACGCGGCCAGCAACGTCTGTTCGGTCTGCTGGCCGCTATTCGCCATGCGATGCGCGCGGGGCTGGGACACCGTCCGCGTGCGCATACCTGCGCAGAGCAGGTGAATCCAGTCAGGTGCCCGAACAGATGGGCTCTTCTCGTTACTACAATCGAGAAAGCGTTATAATGCGGTCTTCTCTACGACTGGACTAGGTTAGCACGTCGCCCCAATGACTAACGTTCCAAATAACAAAAAAAAATAACAACAAATCGTTTTCTCAGAATTCAATATACATACTGCACGAAGCTCTTTATAATAAATTCTATGAGCACCTGTTTTCATCAATTCTGGCACTTTTGAAGATTCGTGAAATATTTTCAATTCTGAAAAAGCTATTTGCAAATTTCAACTTTCCGCTTGTCGACAATTTTGACACCCTTTATTGACGCGTTGACAATAACGTTCCTAACAATTCATCAAAATTCGGGATATCAGTTTGAACACTTTGGAATGAGGATATCACGGAAAATCATTTTTAGTGAATTTTTAAAATAACGAAAAAAAAATTTTCGAGGGGTTGATGCGTTAAAAATCCCATTTGATACTAAAAAAAAATAATGTGTTTCATAATTTTTAAGTTTTCAATTTTGTAATTCATGTTTTTTTAATTCGTTGGCTTAAACCATGCCAACTGGCGATCGGAAAAAAGTAATCCACGAAAATCACGTTAGGCTCGTTTTTGTTCCAAAATTTTCTAAAATATTATTTTTCCAAAATATTTTTAATACAACAAATTTGACGATCGATGAATAACGAATTATGTTCAAGCCTCGGTTCATCATAAGTAGCAAACCGTCGTGGTTGGAGTAGGTGTATAACAAACGAGGGCGATCTAAGCTCTTCCTCATTCGTGAATGATGACGAGGACGCTGACGCCACTTGATATATTTCACGGTCGACGCACGCGCGCGCGCGCGCGCTCTCGTCCCCGCGGTCTCGCGATCTCTTTTCCCGAACGGCGAAAGTGACCGCGCGACGGTCGGGTTATTCACACGAGCAGCCCGCGCGACACGAGTTCTCTCGGAGCGTCGCGTCAGCACCGCGCGGACCTCGACTATCCTCGAGATTGTTGGCCTTGGAGCGTACCAGCAGCAGCAACAGCAGCAGCAGCAGCAGCGCACCGTCATCGGGAGGCTCGTGTCGTTGTATTAAATTCACACATTCACATGCATACGTACGAATTCGTATCGAATTGTGAATTGATTTTCCTTTGCAGCAAATTATCGATCACGAATTCGTTTCAAAATATTTGACAGTCTATGAATTTTCGAACTTTCAAAATCAAATTACGAGTAAAGACGAAATTAGATTCAAGAGACAAATCTCCCCCTTCGGCAAATATTTTGTTGTTCTTTTTCAAAATATATTCTAGCAAAGACCAATGCAGACCATTAAGGAAAAAAAAAAGAAAATCAACAGCAACAAAAAAGAAAACAAGAAGGATAATATTAAAAAACACGTATTAAGAAAAAAAAAAGAAATCAACAACAACAACAACAACAACAACAACAAAAAGAAAACAACAACGAAAATATTAAAAAACACGTATTAAGCAAAATTAAAGTGATTCAGGATAGTTTTAACCGGTAACGCGTATATGGATGGTGCCATTTGATCGAGTATGCATAAACGAATGTCGGTTGAGTATTCGTGGCGCGTGTAAGAGTCCCGTGTTTCACGTGAGGTCGACACATAGCGTGACACACGCGGGGGGTGAGTGGGGTGGGGGCGGCCACACGTAGACGCGATAAGGAAAAACGTGACATTATGGAGAACGAGCGAGGGAATGGTGCGTGTGCGCCGTGTGTGTGTGACATAATTCGCGATTTCTACGTTGCAACCCGGTGCATATTTTTGCATCCGTGGGTTGTATAGTATACCCGCGAGTGAGTGAGCGAGACGAAAGTTTACGTACGGTTTGGAAAACATTCCGATGCTGACGTTGCATTACGGATAAATGCGGAATATGCTGTGAGGCGTTGATAGACCGTTATTCCACGTGTTGTTGATTAGAAATTTCGTAATTTGCGATCGGTCGATAGGAAGAGCGAGTTTCAAGAGAAACGAAACGGTTGCGATTATTTGGCGAGCGATGTGCGAATCTTTGCGCATGCGCGGTGTCTTCGTTAGTTTCGAGTAACGCTTGCGAAATAAATGGTATCGATGGTCAATCGTTTAAATCACGCGTATGATATCCGTCTCGATAGGGACCAGTTTACATGGTTATTCCGTTATCGCTACCTCGACCCGGTTAAATTGTTTTCCGAGAAGAGCCGAGCGAGAAAAATGTGAGCCGGGTGTCCGGATGCGGATGGGGCACGTGCTCCACCTGTGAGCCAACAGCAGGGAGATCGATTCCTCCTGAGGTCTGACCAAATGGAGCCTTTCCACTTCGATGGAAACAGCTGCTAACCGGCCTCGAGAAATCGTCCATGAAAATTTACAGTTATTGGCCATACAACACCGAAAACACACATTTCAACCCTCCCTGGTCACACTTCCGTGGAATTACGGTTTATAGTCTCACTGGATTAAATTGCAACTTTAGATTGCAATAAAAAAAATTGCAGTTAACGAAATGATCTTAAAAAAAATCTCACCATAATTTAAACATCTTTTTACAAGTTAACATTACATAGTTTGGGTTGAAAATTTGCTGAGAATGGAATTTGTCCAGTGTGACTGGAAAGGATTAACGTTCACGTTTCTGATCCCCGTAAAATACAATCAAATGGAATATGCCTGTTCATTGGACCCAAGTAATTGAAACTAGTACGTCTGAATTGTAAATCTGGACAAACTAAATTCGTTTTAATTAACATTTAAAACAAATGTTAATAAAAAAAAATAAAAAAATGAATAAAACATAATATGTAAAACAGTTTGACTTAATGAATAAGATGATGGTCGAGAAATCAAAATATATCAAGCCGATGGTTATCGTGTCTATGCTGCACGAAAATCACAGCTGTATCCTGTGGCTCCCGTTGGAACACAAAACGACGTATCGGACGAACGTCCGTTTCTGATTCCTTTGTTCTCGGTGTTCGACGGTGCATCGTACGTCTGTGGCTCCGGTCGGCTGTCTAATTATGCGGAAATCTCTTCCCCGCAGCAGCAGCAGCAGCAGCAGCAGCAGTTGCAGCACGAAGAAGCGATCCCCATCGAGATACATTTATTATTCGGCATTTAAGCAGCTACGAAAACACACGATTATTCTACCCGATTATTCTATCGAGATTTTTGTCGTCGAACACAATATCACGACTTTAAAATCCATTCGTTTTAATTTCGTTTTTGTTACTTCGTGTTTGAATTCAATTTTTTCCAGTCGTTGTGTCACGTGATATTCTCAGACGTGACATCTTGCATGGATTCGACATTTTGGATTGTTCAGCTGATCCATTTTCACTTTAAAACTTGTCGTCACATTTTTACATTAAATGAAGATATCAAAAACGCATTCTGCTCCCATTTTTTGCAACTCAAGAGTCGTCGACAATTAAATTTTCTTCCAATTTGTGGAATAAATTTGACATTGAAAAATAATTCATCGGTCAAAAAAAAAAATAACATAACTGAAAGTCATAACGTAATCCAAATTTTTCCCGACAAACGTTAAACTTTAGATACAGATTTGTCAAACAATTGACATCTTACTACAAAAACAACAACTTTGAAAAGAAGCCATTATTTTTTTTAAACGATCAATGAAATGAATCGAAAAAATGCCGAAACTCCAGACACACCCTATATAGTTGGAGGATCGTGCAAGGGTATCGTCTGGAGCTGGAATATCTCTCATTGGTGAACCTCGAGCAGGAGAGGCCGCAGCAGCAGCAGCAGCAGCAACACGAGCATCTCGCGATCCCGCGCGAAAACGAGCATTCATTCAAGGTCACCCTGTTCTTCTGCATCGGCGGATCCTGCTCGTTGACTGGTGCACTGGCTCCAGACTTCTTGTGCAACGTCTTCGGCCGAGAGTATTATTACTGTTGCGCTCGCACTACAGAATTGCATTATACTTTTCGACGTCGTTTAAACGTCCTTGACGAATTTTTCGATACCGCGGAGAAAAATTCTCGGTGCACGTTCGATGCACGGAATGTCGTCGAATCATGATAACAACAATATAATAATATAATATTATGAATAGATATATTTATTATTATTCTTATTATTATTATTGGATATTATTATTTGACGCCATTTCATGGTTATCAATAGCAATACGCGAAATATCGTCAAATGAACATAATAACAATATAATTTATTATTATTATTATTATTATTATTATTATTAAGCGTAAGGAATTAACGTCACATTCCAGCTGTAGTGTTCTACTCCATCGCTCAATTGTTAAAAAATAAAAAGAACAAAAGAAAAAAGTTAGTTTCGCAATATGATAATACGATAATTGTACGCTCGCGATGTGTGAAAAAAATTTGACGAACATCGTTGTAAGAAAGAAAATATGCAAATATTTTGCATTCCCACGCGTGTCCAACTACCGACCAATCATCGAGTGGTACACGTCGTATAAACGCTGTTCAGATATTTTTGTCGAGACGAAAGTCCGAGATATAGGTCGAGTGGAACGTTAAATAATTAAATATAGCTCAAAATGTCGAAAGTTATCGACTAGAGTGGATACCGTTATATCGGGTCGTGATGACGAGCACGACGTACAAATGAAAACAAATTTATACATATAAACGAATTTATATGGATATACATGCATTTCTTTTTCGGAACGCAGATTGTGAAAATTCATTATTTTAACGACACAGCACGCCACATGGCGATCGATACTTTTCGATCTCGTGTTCATTTTCTCTTTCATTTTCATTTATTTTTGGTCATCGATGGAGTCCAATTAAATTGTATCTATCGTAAAATCGAATATTTCATTGAGAAAAAAAATCTTCAATTGGTAATAAAAAATAAAAAATAAAAAAATTGAATCCAAATCAATTTCTATTTGAGTTTGTAGCCAAATTACAAGGATAGGAAAAAAAGGAATCTCTGTGTAGCATCGATCAAGAATATTGAACATTTTTGCAACAAAATTAATGATGCGACTTATCATGAAAACAATAAAAAAAAGTTGTGAGTTTCATCGAAGGTAGAGTGGTCAGCAACACTGATAAATCGTGTGAGGTAATCTCGAAGTGACTGTTCTATCGATCTCGCCAGTGACGAGGAAAAAATAATAAAAACAAAAAAAAAGCGAAATGCGAACCAAAGTGCTTTTGCAGGACGAGTCACGTCGGGTTCGCGTGTCGATACTGATAATTTTCTGAACGTTGGTACGAGGGATAGGAGGCTGAGGTGCAAGTGAGTTCGACTCTGTGGGGGTTGATTACGTTATCGCCCTCGTCGTCGTCGTCGTATTCGTCGACTACGTCGTCGTCGTCGTCGACGTCGTTGCCGTCGAGTCACCGAGCGATAAGCCCTCGCTCAGCAACGTACATCGCGTTATCAGTCGCACCGAGACCCGATAGCGACAATTCGCAAAACGCAACCGGCAGCTTCGCGCAACAACTACCGGCCCAAAGAAACGAGCGGTGATGCAATGATACATGTCCATTGTGTGGACAACGATGGGGTTGAATTGTATCGGTACAATCAGAACTCTAAATAGTCGAACTCGCAATAGTCCAAAATGTGGCGACCCTCGCCGAATGTCTTGTGATTGAATACAGTAATTCTCAAATCGAAGTGATTCAAGATGTATCTAAAAAACGCGGGCATTTCAAAATTCCAATTCAGCGATACTCAGTTTTTTTCCAAATTTTTAGCAATTTCACTTCAGACAGCTATAGATTTGACAAAAAGAACTAGAGGTGCATTATATATTCTAAAGGATTATTTATATATTTTCAATGTGCTTGTGCAGTTGACTTTTCTTGAATGGACAATTTGTAGGTTAGGTTCTCACGACATCGGACAGTTCGGAACGATTGTAAAAAATTGTAATTTTTATTCATAACTCTGCAATTAACTTTCGGTCGGTTTATTTTGCATATAACATTTTTTTCATTGCTTCAATCGGTATATTATTATTTTCCTGTAAATTCACAGCTGATCCAGAACCTATGAAATGCTTCGATCTGAGAGTCACTGGTTTCATGTCGGCAGACAATGACACGAATACATTGAACTGTTTCGCTATTGGCCAATCAATCATCCTCGCAAAACTCCAATCCCGCCCATTCATACGCCCGATTTTGGACAATTGAGAGGTTTTACTGTAGCAGTATTGATAAGAGAGAGAGAGTGAGAGAGAAATAAGATTAGATTAAATTGTTGATAAGTGTATGAAAATCTCGAAGTTCCTTTGGCACGCAAACAGCAGATAAAAAAAATACAAATAAAAAAAGAGTGAGAATAAAAGAGAGAGGAAGAGTTTTATTTAAAAATAAGCATTCGATGCAGTTATTATAAATAATTGCTCGAGCCCGAAGGAAAAAAAATACAATAGTTCCAACCTTTCTTTCCTCATCTGTGAACGAAAAGAAAATAAAGGATCTATGTTCCAGTGTATGCATAACTGCATAACTATGTTGTAACACAGACGAGTCTCATGCATTATTTGTTCGTTCTTTATCGCCAATGAAATTAAAAAAAAAGAAAAAACGAAGTAATGAATTTTTTGCCAATGTAATTTGCAAGATGCAACGAAGAATATTTCAGTATCATCTTTGACACGACGATGCCGTATTGCGAAAACAATGAAATGTCACAGATTACGTATATAAGATGCTGCAGGGAAAAACCCGACGTCAATTGGTCACTTCAAAGGAGCATACATAATCGACCATTCAGCTAGACACTGTTGACTCTACGCTTTTTCTTTCCCCAATCACCATTTTGCATCTGCATTCTTTTCCTAAGAATTTTTTTTTCCATCTTACTTCGTTTTGCTTTTTTCGTTGTTGTTCTTTTTTTCTTTTTGTTTCGGTGCTGGGCACTGGACACCCGTGAACAAAATTACGATTCGTGCCGTTCTATCGTGCATCGACAAGTTGTTGCCCATACCGCACTTTGATACGGCATTGTAAGTAATTAAAGACTGTAATGATTAAAAATAAGAACAAACAAGAAACAAACAAAAACAACGAGTGTGGGTTTCCCGTATGCATAATCGGACACGTAACTTTCTTGTGATCACCCTCAGATCCACGTCCTGTTTTTTTCTTTTTTTTAAATTCTGAATAATTGTACAACTATTATACACTTCACGATACAATAATAATTTCAAAAAAATTCAAAATGGGCAAAGCATGGTACCATAAAAATTCGTAATGACACGAATGACACCAAGACGGATATCTATAGCGTTAAAATAGCCAATCCATTTTTTCAATAAAACGAAAAATAAAAAAAAAAAAACATCTCAGATCTCGCCTCCATTCTTCATCGCCATTGCAACATCTAAAATTTTCATTTTCATCGTTCTTCCTGAACAAGACATTTGTTGTAGCGAAAATCATAAAAAAAAAGTTCGTCAACGTTGTTACGAATTGCCGGCGCTTTCTCGCGGATTGTGAGAGATGGTGGAGGAGGGGAGGGGCAGAGGGAGGGGGGCTGTTTTAGCAAGAGCAGTAAAAAGCGTTGGTAAAGGTACGATAGGATGCTCGTCACGTATTCCCGTAGTTCGGAGGGCGCAGGGGATCGGGTGGGCATCCATGCCGTTCTGACCCCTTCACCCCCTCCCTCCGCCCGCCCCCAGACTGCCGTCGCAACGCCAGACCCGTGCGCGAATGTTCCGTGCCTCGCGCGGAATACCAGAGAGTCTCGCGCGTTCGCCAGTTCGGTCGGCCGCCGTCCGAAGACGTCGAGAATGTGCGACGAATACGGTTAACTATATACAGTGCGAAACACCCGTAGTATATGTACCTACGACGCACAATCCACCAACCGGCGGCGTGGAGAACGAAGCGCCTCAGGCGCGGCGTCGTTCCCCGCTGCGCGAATGTATGCCCGTCACGTGACCGAGCGCCACTGTACCTCGTTACTTGCGGTCTCTCTTACGACCCATACCATCATCTCTTCCTCCATCTACAACCAGCCCCGGCTTTCGCTATCCCGAAAGAGAAAAAAACAAACAAACAAACAAACAGAAGACAAGGAAAAACTCGATCGCCTCTCAATTGGTTTTTTTTTGTCTTTGTATTGTTCGTTTTCGGTTATTTTTTATATGTAACGTGATTCGAAATGCAGTAAGGTTTGTAAATAATCGAATTCACGATAGACCAAAATGCGCGCGCATTTCAAAATCTCGATTCAGCGATACTTAGTTGTTTTTCAAATTTATAGCAATTTTACTTCGAACAGCTATATAGCTTTGAATGAAAGAATCAGAGGTTCGTTATATATTTGGAAGAATTATTTACATATTTTCAGTGTACTTATGCTGTTGAATTTTCTTGAATACACAATTTTTAGGTTAGGTTCTCACAGGTTGAGAGGTTTTACTGTATCGTTGTTTCGTATCACGTTTGTCAATCATTATTCAATATTTTGTCTTATACAGACCATGATTGTGGCACTCGTGACGTTTGTACGAGCACAAACAAGATAGATGGAAAAACAAAATTTGTGATTACTCCGGAACGGTTGAAGAGTTTCGGAAAAATGAAATCGCAAATACTTCTTGCCACAATTGTGCGTAGGGCAAGATAATTTTCTTTTTAATCTGTCGAACCGTTTGGAAGTTATTACCAAACGCGTTTGCGAGGTGGACGAAACGTCGGCGCCGTTGAGCCAGAAGCCATTTTCTTAACCGCATTTGTTTGTTTCGTTTCGTAAAAACTTGTGGGGGGGGGGGGGTAATGAAGAATTGAACGGTATATTTCGGATTTTGCTGGATTTTATTAAGGAAACGCGGTGCACGTTTTGCCAGAGCGAATATTTTCGTCGCGTTCGTTTCGACCATTACCTCGTCTACGTGCCGTTGCTGATCCGCGTCCGTCGTACGTGCTCGTCGTAGCCCGAACGCCGCCAACGTCGGACGGTGTTTCCCACTCCAAGGTTTGCAATAAACGACAAACATTGAACAGAGAAAGATAGAGAGAGAGAGAAAGAGAGACCGGCATATCGTGCAGTCCACACTGGCTATCGTTCTATAGCCAGTTGACTGACAGTCCGATGTCGTGGGCTCGATTCCCACTTACCTCCGGTAATGCAAGTTTTTTTTTTTTTTTAAAGGTTGACTCGTCCAGCAGTGGGGACCTCCGCCACTCACTTCCTTCGGTGTAACTGTTACAACTTCTTGTACCAACACGAGTGACTTACGAATTCTGGCCACCGCGACACTAGCGCTTCTGACGGCAGATATTCGCGGTTCTTGTGCGAATTATTTTTTTGTTATTCTTTTTTTTGTCCGAGTACTTCGAGATTTTTATCAGTCATAATCTTTTGGGACATTATTTTTGAGGCCCTATGAGAACATTTGAAAGGAGAAAAATATCGATTTTTCGAAAATTTTAGGGTGGCCTGAGGCCTTAAAATTACTTGAAATGGGAATATTTTTTGTTTCACCATTCGAAAAGAAGTTGCCAGAAGAATCGAAAACTTTGCCTTTTTTTTCCCAACACACTCTAATCTATATATATGTACGTGAGACAGTTTGATATTTTAAGGAAACTGTGCGAGTTCCCGCGAGGTTACTCGTGAATACCGACGAGAACAGAGCGAGAGAGATGAAGAAATAGGATGGGGTTAGGTCGTCGGGATGCCGAGGACTCTTCTTCCACTATGCCCTCTTATACTACGTGTCGGGCATTCGCGGATCTCGCGTACGCCTTCTGAATTCTAAATCACGATATCGCGTATGCCGAGGAACGTGATGTACATAGTACGTAAATAGTTCATCCATGTGTGTTCACTGTGTGTATATGCGCAATGTGGATTAGTCGTTGGGTGTGGAATATTCCGTAACTACACCGGAATGAAGAAATTCGATTGGAAATAACTTTCATGATGCAAGATAAATTATTAATACCCTGTTCAATGTGATTGTCAAATTTGAGAAACT
The DNA here is from genome assembly GCA_963662125.1 of Diplazon laetatorius. NCBI lineage: Eukaryota > Metazoa > Arthropoda > Insecta > Hymenoptera > Ichneumonidae > Diplazon > Diplazon laetatorius. The sequence continues at coordinate 6,211,422 of OY759156.1, forward strand.
ATAATTACGATAAAAACCTTTTTTAGAGAATTTTTAATTTTCTGTTCAATTGTTATAATGTTTTTTTTTTTTCAAATCTGCGGGCAATTTTATCTAAAAAAATATGACTCTGATGACGATTTCGAAAAACCACCCCCATCCCTCTTTTCCACACCTTAAAGCAGTATTTCGATGCTTCTCGATACATTTTTACACTCTTGACGTTCAAAATAAAAGGAAAATTACTCTACATCTGATAAAAAAAAAAAAAACTGTCCCCAACCCCTGAATGAAGCCTCATCCCTCTTGCGTATAGCCCGAGTTATACTTCAGCTAGCGAAAAAAAATATATATTGTGCATCACAAGCAACTAACTGCAAAATAAAAAACCAAAAAAAAAAATTTTGTTAAAATTTTAATGGTAATAAATCTTCACTGTTTTGGAACTATCGATAAAAATCGATAATAATCAACAAAGTAAATATCTTCTGTGTCTCCATCTTCAGAATTTACAATGCGAATAACCCAAATCAAAGTTTTTTATTTAATTTATTTTCGTGCATTTTTTCAAACATAAATATAGGGAGTTAAAGAGAATTTACGGTAAAATGACGATTGTGCCGTAGTGTACGAGTGTTCGAGTGTGTGTATCGCGAATTGGGTACGTTACGGTCGCTTTCACGTTCGTTCCTCGTACGTAGGATTGTTACCCGTCGTGCAAGACAGAAGCCCCGGGGCCCGACGTACGGCAGCAGCAGCCGACATCGGGTTTGTCCGTATACGGTCATGATCCGTGTGTGGCCTGGATCGATGGAAAAATTCAGCCAATTTTCTTTTTGTCGTCGCCGAACGATCGGCAACCAGTTATACGCGTATGGCGAACCGGTAGTGCTATACGGTGCGTGCAGAGGTCGCCACCGTGCGCCAGTACTCTTCAACTAAACCGAAAAAATACAAATAATAATAATAACAAATAAAAGATTAAAAAATACATAAATAAATAAATAAATAAAAGCAAACGATATACGAAACAACGGATCGGCGTCTTCGGGAGTGGCTAGTTTCACGTGGGAACGCGATCAACCGCGATGTCGTTCACATTTCTTATTTATTTTTCATCCTCTTTCTCGTATTATCCACACACACATTGCCGCACAAACACACAAGATCGGTAAACCGGATAACGAGCTTACGTCGATATCGAACCTGTTGTGTATCTCGACAAGTTTCAATATTTATCTCGTGCTTGTGGTGAAACACGACAAAATCCACGTCACGACTTGCCCGCTCAATTAAATTCAATAGTTTATGAATCTCGTCACTGAACCCGCGTGCATTATTTCGACATTTCGTTCGCTAAGCTATTTATCGAATGTTTTGCAATGGGTTGAATAATAAAACAGTCGCGAAACAATATAATATTGACGTGAAAAAAAAAAAAAAAAATTACTGCCTCCTGTGAGGTTTGAACTCACGACCCCTGGTTTACGAGACCAGTGCTCTACCACTGAGCTAAAGAGGCCCATGTGACTCTGCCTCCTACTGACTCGTCTTCAACGTGTATCCATTGCCCCACGAACTTCGTGCTTATACTCGTAGACTCGATTCGCAAATTTACGATTTTTTTCATTATTAAACAATTTAATTTGTTCAATTATCGAACCTGATATGTATAATGCAAAATCTGGCGGAGGGGGGGGGGGTTTCGATTTCCCGGATAGTTTAATTGTCTAGCAATTGATTTGTCACAAAATAAATGTTATATTGAATTGAATCAACGATTGCTGACCGTTTTGGTTTACCCTAGTAACATCTATCGTAATTAATCGAACTTAAAAAAAAAAATTCTCTTTGTGTTCATTGGAGTTTTTTGGATATGTATTTATAAACCCCGAACCGTGTTCCTTCAACTAATCAGAACTTGTGTCGCAATTGCCATGGATTTGGGCAATTTATAATAATAATAATTGCAGCTCATTGTCAGTGGGACAACTTGCCCTTCCCCCCCCCCCTCCCTAAGTCTCAAAAATAACTCCAATGTCAAACAAATATAATTGTTTCAGCGTAATGGATTTTAAATTTTTCAGCATCGAATCGATTATCGAACCATCGTCACGCATGCTTACAAACGCGAGCCATTGGATAACTATATATATTGGAGTGGTCCTTATAAGTCTTTTTTTCAAAATTTCAACGTTAACGCCCTCCAGATAGGTTCTAAATAAAAATTCTAAAAGGTTTGCAAAGACTCCGGGAGTCTTTGTACAACCTATCTCAATATGAAAACGTTTCTAGGTAATTTTAAGATTAAAATTAACATAAAGTTATAAACAATTCTCGTCTGAGTTTCAACCTCATTTCATCCTAAAAACCCTCAACCAGTTCCAATTATTCAAGTCTGTAAAATGAAACGAACTTGAGATAACGACAGAAAAATGTTTACCTTCATTCCGAAAGTGAAACGAAAGTGAAATAACCGAAAGAAAAAAATATTACTCTCACTCTAAAAGTGAACCAAGGATGAAAAAAAAATGTGGACATCGCATTTGAGGGTTGAAACGAAGATGAAAAAAAAAAGTCGAACTCACTTTACCTTCCAATTCGGACTTGTAAGGTGAAATAATTTGAAATATAGGGTGAAAAATTTCTACTCGGCAACTTGTCACATAGTGTCGCGTGTCTTCCCCCGCAAATTCGACCTTCGTCCCACGCCGAATCCATGCGTAAAACAAATTTACCGCTAGTTTCCGCCCCCATTTCCATATTTACCAAACGAGTCGAGAAAAAAATACGTAACCTGGCGCTCTCCTAAAAATGGAGTTTAATTTTCGTCGTAAATCCCGGCGTGACGTAAGGCAGATGTCAGTTGTCACATATCCCGTTTGGTTGGACCCGAGGCGCTCGTTCGCCCCACAATATAACATGCCGCGTGCGTGACGTACGTTTCTCTTCCGTGTACGAGCGTGCGGGAGAGAGACCCTTATGGCACACGCGGTCAAAGGACTCGACGACGCGCGTCGTTGGGTCTCTCCTCTCGTTTCTTTCGACCTCCCCTCGGCTTCGCGACCCCGTACTCCCGTTAAAAAGGGACAGATGTTGACTACCACCCCAAAAACTCCCCGTCTTGAAGATTTCTACGGCAATACCTCTCCTTCTCTTCCCCCCCACCCCTCCTCCCTTCACCCGGGCCATCCATTCTCCCTTTCCGGACGGTCCTTCGAAAGCAATAAAGAAGAAAACTCACGGGCCACACGAAAACGCGTATATACATCGTCAACGCGTTGCACGTAAACCATTGTGAACATTAAGCAGATGTTGTACCCGCCATTATGAATTTGTAATGGAATACAAGACCGCGGGGCCCGCGGGTTTATCCGCACCGGTTTTTTTTCTTTCTTTCCTTCAACAAAGAACCGACATCTCTCTTTCGCTATTTCGCGGGGTGTGTCACTTTCGCGCTGAATAATATTCGCAAAAATTTTGACGAAAGGAACTATTTTTTTTTTTTTTTTCGGTGCAACATTGTAATGCGGCGAGGAATACAATGACGAATACGTTGTAACCGAAGAATAAGATCGTAATTCACATTGTATCGGGGCGTCGAGCCGATGCATGGACGTATGAAAGATTTTGTAAAACGTTACATATCACGTCGAATGACAAAAATGATGATTCGTTGAAGTCAAATGATATTTTCTTTTGAATTTCAAATGTTAACAATTGTTATTGAATAATTTTTCGTTATTATTATTATTATTATTATTATTATTATTATTATTATTATTATTATTATTATTATTATTATTATTATTATTATTATTATTATTATTATTATTATTATTATTATTATTATTATTTTCAACTTGAAGTCGAAACAATGGGTTATAACGCCAAACCACGATGTATTTTCGATGCATTCTCAGACGCGTGACGCATTATTACATTTTTCCACGCCCGTTGCAGCGTTACGAGAGAGCCCCGCAGTGCAGACGACCGGTGCGAGGATAGAGAGAGAGAGAGAGAGAGAGAGGAGGATGAAGACGAAGAAGAAGAAGAGGAAGAAGAAGAAGAAGACGAATGGGGAATAAGACGGAGACGAGAAGCCAAAAGGAAGAGGGTGTCCCCCGAACCGACCGTACGAACAAAGGCCTTTCGTTATTTTAATTGGATTCTCTCGTCTTTTGAATTAAAAATGCAATCTTTACGTCTCCTTGACTGTCCTTCTTTCGGTCTGGGCCCGCGTTAATGGCGGCGTGATAAACACCGTACGGTTAGGTATATAACCACAAACACACACATACATACACACATACATACACGGATATGACAATGAGTTCCGCGAAGCCAAAGCCCCCACACAGTTTGAAAAATCCGACGGAGACGACGACGACGAAGACGACGAATGTCAGCGTCGTAAATTCACTTCCCGTCGGTCTCTCTGCGCCGCGCGTTGTTGCGTTGGCGAACGCTCCTCGCCAGGACCGACGAACATAATTATTCATCAAAACTTAAAAATACATATTCTTTCCCACGAAATTAAAATAATTTGCAAAATTAAAAAAAGAATCAATACATTTAGCATTATTCATAAATTCGTAGATGAATAAGTGATTGTTATTTATCAATATTGTTATAATTGAAGTAATTGAACCTTAGTCTGTGACGCTTTATACTTGAGACATGGAAAATATAGATTAAGTATTTTTTTGAACTCGAAAGTTCTTTGTAAAATACTTTTCGCATTGTTTTCGATTCAGCAATAAAAATAATCGTCTGAATTTGAAGATGCGTCAATTTTATATTTTTTTTCTAAAAGACCGTCTTTTTACCTACAAAAATCTTATTTCCTTCTCTTTCAAAAGTCATTTTTCACTTGTGTATAATTTGTTTTTATAATATCATACTCTAACCACATTTTACGGCTATTTTGAATTTTTTTTAGATGTAAAAAATAAGTTTCACTAAAGATAATGATTTTATCGTAAAGTTAAATATTTATACAATATTTCAGAACTTTACAGATTTTTCGGTACGCAATAAGTAGCCGAAAGATCCAGTGGACAAAAAAATATGACCGAATTCCAGGGTTAATAATACTAATAATAGTATAATAATTTTTTTTATGATCGTAAGATTCACGTTCAAGTTCATTTGTTCGATGCTTCAAAGCTTACTATGGAGAAACCCCCTCTTTAAAGGTCACAGTAATTCCCTCAACCGAGAGATAACGTGGGTTACCATAAAATCCCATGGGGCAGGCTTATAACGAGAATATCATAAAAATCTTAAGTCTCCATCGATCAACCACCTCCATAAATCTGAAATAAGTCATAATAAATGGCCTCTCTCATCCCTCCGCAAGATGAAAATCAATTATGGCAATAAACGAACATTTCCCTTTCTGGGCTTCGTTTCTACAGGGTTCAAACCCAATAACCATTGTAAAAAGACACCAGCCACACTGCCACATTTCAAAATTTACTACTCGTGTCAACCATATTCAAGAGACAGCTTAAAAAAAAACAACTCAATTCATCATAATCAGTCGAGACATTTGGGACAAATGACAAATCGCATTTTCGAGAATTGGCACGAACGTGGGCGCCATTAGAAAATCTTTCTCATGCATAATTCAACTGTTTTACAGTTTATAATCCACTAAAACAACCTAACCCACAATCGAACTACTCAACAACTTTCTTACAACCATGATTCTCGTTATTCATTCTTTTTCACACCTTTTTCAGCAGAAAAAAAAGATTCTCATCTCGAAAACAAAAAAAAACAAAATGGATGCTCGTGGTCATGTTGTGATTCTCGTCCAGCGACAGAGTCTCAACTGTAAACGCCCTCGGAATTTCACGAAGATTTCGTTGTGTAACGTGAAAAACCGATATTCGCGTTGAACCGCCATTTTGCGGCGAGCCCGGCGATCATCGTCGAAAATGGTTCTCTCTCTCTCTCGGTTGCGGCCCTGTCCCCGTGTCTGGGTTCCAGAAGATTCCCGTTGGACGAATGCAGCGGACTCTCGTGCGGTTCGACGATACGCTCGTGTGCGCCACAGTTCGTGAGCCAAGAAACGAGAGCCATAATACAACGAGAGCGACAGAAACGAATGCGAAACCGAGGGAAGAAGGACGAAAAGCCAAGCGCAAAGGTATAGTGTACACAAAACGAAGAAGTTTGAGAGCGAGGGGGGGAATTCACGTTGGGGTCTGGATGGGCGATGCGCGCGCACGTCGAGCGAGAGAGAAAGAGAGAGCACACAGAGAGCTTCGACGACGTCGGCGTGGGACCAACCTCCGCCTCGTACCCTTGAACCTAAACCGACACAGAGAAAGAGGAAGAGAGAGAGAGACAAAGAGAGAAAGACGTTCGCAAACGAGAAAGAGGACTCGCTCGCTCCCGTTGAAGACTTTTGCCGAGGGCCCGAGTGCGACGTTGCCGTATCTTCCACGACGTGCTATGCTTTCATCGCAAGAATTTCAACTGCCTTGTGCTCGTGGTAGTAGAAGTAAAGCAGTAGTAGTAGTAGTGTGAGTGTATCAATAGCAGGAGCAAAATGCACGGCTCGCTCGGTAGTCGCGCTTCTCGCACAATCTGCAACGCGACTGCAGCGCCCTCTCGTCCCTCATGCCGTAGCAACTGACGTCACAAACACGCTCGGCCGAGTTGTTCGCGTGGGGTTACGTAAAAAAAACGTGTTGTTAAGGCGTACCCCCGTAGTTCTCGTATAGTAGTCGGTGGCGTCGTCGTCGTCGTTGTCGTCGTCGGTGGCGGCAGCGTCGTCGTTGTCTACGTTGTCGGAGTTCTACTCGGGGGGACTTGACGCGCGTGCGCGCGCGCGCGCATCTAGTGCCCCACTTATGAATGCCTCAGACTCTCCGTATATATGTACCTCTCTCACAGTCCAACGAGTTTCTCCATAGCCGAGGCCTTATTATGCCACGTGAAACACGATATAGATATGGGATCGCATGACTCTTTTTCACGGGGGTTTTTTTTTGTTCTCTTTCGATATCGCTGAACCGCCTCCTACGCCTATTTGGGTCCTGGTTTTTAGGTTGTGTTCTGTTTTTTTTTCGTTCTCGGGGTCCGTTTGAGATGGGTAAACGGTTCTATGGGCCTTGGGACGTCAACCTCGATCGCGAAAAAGAAAGGGAAGGAAAAAAAAAATTATTTCGGTTCTTTGTTGATGTTGAGAGGAGTCGGAGCAATATAGGTCATGCGCAGTAGGCACCCCGGGGATTTGAAAGAAGTAGAAGATGGGGAAATTATTGTACTTCGAAATTGTATGGTTTTCAAATGAAAATACTCTATTTTTAGAGTACCGGTATTTATATAATAATTTTTACTCAACGGTGATGATTTCTGGATGATGGTACAATTTATTATACTGCAAATAGTGTTAAAATTGTCTTAGGTCCAAAACAGCTAAATCGTTATTAAAAATTGTAAACAATTGTTCTTGAGGATGGCAAAATTTGTCGAATGAAAGAAAAATTTAACTTTTTATAAAATCAGGAGGAGCATAATGTAATGCTCTTCTTTTGTTCCAAAAAAAAAAATGTTTGTCACTCTTAAAAATAATGGTTTACAATTTTCGTTACTGACTGCGTAATTTCCGTCTAGTCGTCGAGAAACAGATTCGAATGTACGTTTTTTCGCGTGATTATCTCATTATCCACAATTATAGCGTACGCACCGGTTCACCGTACATTAACAGCTGCGAAGAAGAAAAAAAAATGGAATGACCAAAGTTCGTGGAACGCATGTTTTTCACGTTTTCATATTTTTATCTCGCTTGCTCTGCTTTACCGTCCGTTCGTTTCTATCGCACCGGGGCGAGATGTCTATACGTGTGCCATTTACGAGACAAACCGGTTTACGGTCTTTACGCTCCGTGACTTCGCGCTAATAATGTTGATTTTTGCCGTGGATTATGCTGGGAACGTAACCCACATTATATTATACTAGACAAGACCGGGGTCCTATAAATAGAAATCTATGGCTGATATTTCATTCGCTTTTTATAATCGAATCATCGATATTGTGATTATCATTGTTTTTCGATGGATGGATGATTTTGTTTTAGCCCCATTCTGTCGTTCATCTTCAGTTGCCCCAACATAAAATCGTATATAGATGAATAAATAAATAAATAAATAATAAACTAAATGAATAATATAATGGATGAATAAATAAAACTTTCACTGGTACCGATCGATGGTTACCGACGAAAACGACCAGAAACTAATTCAATCATAAAGAGAATTTTTTATTTATTTTTCACATCAACGGTTGAAAAGAAAATTGAATTTTTTATATAAAGTTATAAGATTTAAAAAAAAGCAATTTTGAAGTATCGTGACTTTTCTGAATTTTACAGTTTTTGGAGTTTTTCTTTTTGGAGATTGTCCATTTTGTCATCTGGTTGAAGAATCACATGGGGGAGGTGAGAAATCCATAATGGGAACATTTTTTCAAACTATTTTTCAATTTTTGTTTTTTTGCAGAAAATGGACAGCAACTCCGATTTTTATAGGATTCAGATATGTTGCAGAGGACACTGTTCCGAGTAATTTCATGTTCTTGGATACTAAACTAAATTCTCTATGAATTTAGTTTAGTTTTTTTTTTGTAATAATGTAGAGCACTACAAATGTATATATATATAGGACGCGAAAGCGATGCTTTCTTATGCCTGAGTGGCAAAAAGTTCAAAGTTACGACAAAAGAAATAATTATTTTCGATCAAATGTAAATTCTTATCTCCATAAAATATCCACACGATATTTCTCAAAAACCACGGACAACAATAAACAAAAAATGTTGAAACTCATCAACGAATAAAGTGGAAATTTATTTCACAGCACGAAACAACGTTGAAACCTTCTACCCTGACAGTTTAGGACCAACTGCGACAAACCAGGACTACCTCACCGCTCAAGGTGGCCAAACCCAAAAGAATAGAAGAAAAAAAAAGTTTTCGGAGGGGATTGCGAACGAAGGCTGAACGAGCGAGCAACGTTAACCGTTCCGAATGGAAAACGATGGAAAACCCACGGATGCACGTCTAGGATTTTCATGATTATCATCGGAGATGGAAAAAAAAGAAAAAAAAAAAACAAACATCGTCACTCGGCGAAGACCGTTCGGAATTCCCTTCGGTCGTTCAATTATTCCCGTCGCGTTTTCATCGCCGAAATTATTTTTACCACACGTACGTGACTCGAATTAATGAGTCTGTGACATCGGTAATGAGTTGTCGCGGTTGAGCGAGACGAAACCGTCCTTACCCCCTTCCCACCCTCCGCGTCCTTTGTTCTCCACTAACCTACAGCAGTCTGGCGTGACGACGACGATATGGATTTGCATTTGAAATTCGTGACCGTGTTGTTAAATACGCGATTTCCTTAAATAGACAACAACGACGATATAACGACAAGCTCGTGTCGTGCTACTGAACCCTATCTCAACCTCGTCACTCCATCGTCTCGCCCATTCATCTCGAATCACCGTTTTTTTTTCCTCTAAATTTTTTACCTGGCTGAACTATTTTTAGGGTTTCGTGCCTTCGAAGCGAAAAAAAAAGAAACCCTTATAAGATGATTCACGTGTCAGTTTGTCACAGCTGATTTTCTCAAACAACATGCGATGTAGAAACTTGCAATTTGTGCACAGTAGAACATCTTATTAAGGGGGCTGAGTCACCTAAAAAAATGAATTTTTTTTATCGTCACATGATCAATCCAAATTTAGAATAAAAATTTATTCTATGGAAAAATTTCAAGTGATAGATGAGTATAGGTTTTTTATAAGGGTAAAATCGATTATGATGTGGGGTATTATTCGAAAGACCTTGTTATGTGGAATACAAAAAAATATATTTTTTTCATTATTTAAATAGAATATTTAAAAAAACATTCCGAAGAATATTAAAAAAATATAGAATTCTTCCGCCCCCTTCTCTATACTTCCGAACTTACTGGGAACTTGTTCACTTACGTTTTTTCAAAAATCAGAGAATATAATGTCTCACTTGAGGTTTCCAGGAAAATTATAACGGACATTCTAGGTCTTATAGATTTCTGGAAATTAATTTTGCAAACTAATCATTTTATTCGCAGTTGACTGCGATAAGAGAAAAATAAACTTGCACTGGACTAGTTTTTTCCAACCACACGTCCATTCGTCCATCGGCAAAATCCAAAAATCAAAAGTTTTGTGTTTGAATGTAATTCTGACTTTCCAACAATATTTTATCAATTTGAATGTCATTAATATTGGAAAATTGCTGCAACTCATTGTGTTTTTGCAGTACTTTTCACTCATTACCCATCTGGTCATCACAACCTGATATTAAATTTTTTCTCAATAATATATTACCGTGACCGACATTTTTACCAAATACCAATCCCCGTCGTTCACCCACGAAACAAAAAGTCTAATCCCATGCATTAATCATCACTGATGTCGAAAAAAAAAAAAATAAATAACAATTAACCCAATAACCCCGGGTTAGTCATTAATGTCAAAAATATACATATATTTCTTCATCACGAACAAAACGAACCGTATCTGCCATTCTTATCTGAATAAATGCATAACGATGCAATAAAAATGTTAATTATTCCTTCGTATAATCAATGCCCCCTTGTCGTGTGTACTATACATGTGTCTTCGACAGTGACGCATCGATTGTTTTCCGATCTTTCATGTACCCACGTACAACGTGTAATTCACGATCGAGGACCAAGATAAAGAATCTCGCTTGATCGCAGAGTCCACGCAGTCTCCTCTTGAAAAAAAAATCACAAAAAATTTAACAAAAATAAAAAGTAAAATAAATTTTTTTTAAAAATCTCGTCATCGTTTACAGGCACAAGCGTACACACAAACGAAACCGGTTACGTTCTCGTTGTCGTAGCTTCGTAAGACTTTCGAAAATTCCAGGATGACGTAGTCCTCCCCCCCCCCTCCCGACCCTCAAAGTCTCTTCACGCACGTACACACGTACGTCGCGCGTGTCTCGACATTTAACCCTTTTTTTGTTCTTAATTAACGGTTGTGCAACGATCGAAACGTCACAATATTCTCATGTCACTTGTGTCGTTATCGATCGATAAATGCTAATCTTCATCGTCATGCAATTTTTTATTGTGCCAATTGGTCACACAATACTCACGAAATTACAGAGTACCGATATGAAAATAATTATTAATCATTATATCAATGCAAATTAAGCATGACTCTTGATTTTATTGTAGTTGGATGCAAGTGAGTCGAAACTCAGAGACGGGACAATAATTTGTCTTCTCTTGTCTTCGCTCAGCAATCCCAAAAATAAAATATCTCATAATCGAACAAAATCGTCTTGTCACGAGAATAAAAACATTTTAAAAATTGTCCAACGTCGCTGAACGGTTCGTATCGTCTCGTCACAGATTTCTCCGTCGATCGAATTCAAATATATACTTATATGACGCTAAACCGTCGCGTTTGGTCTTATAGATCGAAGGGATCCGCATAATTTACGAAGATTCTTCGTATACCGGTTGTTTTAAAAAACTTTTTACCTTTTGAAGGTAAGCAAATTTGAATTTTGCCTTCTTGGGATGTGATTCCGTCGATACGTCGTGAGATCTCGATGTTGTTGTCTCTACTCTCTCCTCTTCCTTGCTCTCGGATGATAATTCGAAAAGGTTCTCTTGTGTCTGGAATTTTTCAGGTTTTTTTTCCTTGCCCCCGTCACTCCCGGCATTGCCGATTAGAGACGGATGAAGTCCTCGTTTGACCTATGACGACGCTTCAACGGAAGATATCTGATACGGTTGAACAAAAATAATTTAATAGGCGTAACGCACCGTTATGTGTTATTCGCGATAGTACTCACATGGGATTCCCAGTTTGATCGGGCCGCTCTCCAGATAGCTTTCATGGAGGTAAATAAACATTTTCGCAAAGTCCTCTCGTCCTATCTCAATATTAACACGTGCCTAGAGAATTTTCATTTTTTGAATTTAAATAACTTGGGATGTTTGTCGAGTTTTAGTTAATTTATTATCGCTAAAATATTGACAAAAGATGCTTTTACTATACTTTCTTTATCAGAAAGATGCGTCCTTTATTATCTTCATTGTTTCAATCTCCAAAAACAAAATAGAAAAACTAATATGGCCGCTTGTGGATTAAAAATCATAAATTTTCAAGTTACGATATTAGTTCCGCCATTTCATTTTTGGGAATTAAAACTTTAGAATAGAAAAAAAAGTACACATTTTTTAATGAATAAACCATATTGACCAAATGTTTTCTTCCTTTAATATTTCACCTATAATAAATAAACTAAAACTCGACATAAATTCCGTGTTATTCAAATCCAACGAATAATAATTCCGTAGGCACGTGTTATTATTGAGATAAGTCGGATGAACTTCGCAAAAATTATTTAAAATTAATTTGAAACCTATGTGGCAGGCGGCTCGGCCAAAATTCATTCCACCCCCACATTAATTCGTTATATATATATATTCAAACCCCACCTTAATGTGTTATATGTATAACGTAGGTATATATATATATATACCTACGTATTTCATTTATCACTTACCTCGCGAACCAGTGACCCACGTGTCGTCGTTCAACACGAAAAAAAAAAAATATAAAAAAATAAAAAAAATAATAAAACTCCACAAACACACAAAAGAGTCGTGGCGATGAATAAAAAATGCGCTTTTTCATCGTTTCCTCGATATCCGATTGCCGTGCAACGGTCATCCATTGAATTATGTATATCGCGACGATTCGTCGGGACGATTTTCCGCACGTGTTGCGAAAATATTCGACGGCTTGTACCAGCCGTATATAGTTAATTGGCACGTACGAGCAGTTGCAAACCGTCTCGGCTTACTCCATCGCTATAGCGGGTGACGATTATTTACGCGACCCGAGAGCGAGCTACACATATATGTACGAGTTTGGCTGCTCCTATTAGAGCCATTCATTCATCTTTCTCGGAACAATGAATATAAAACCGTACTCACCGGCGATGATCGCTCTCGTGACTGGGTTGCGAATTGTCGGGTCCTCTTGATGAATCCAATTTCGACGTTGACGGTTCTGCAAATGCAAACGACAACGTTCAGGGTCACGAAGGTTGTTACGTTTAAATATTTGTTTGACAATCGTTTGCAAAATTTATTCATATATTCAAATATTTGGAAGTGTCAATCATCAGGTACACTGTGGGTCGGCATGACCCTGTCTGACTGGGATGAGTTACTATTCTAAATATATGAGTCCAATTGACCTGGGAAAATTCAAGAATATACTTCAACCATCTTGGAATGTGATGATGTGGTTTAAAAGTGTCAATTTTATCACAAACTTGTAAGAGAAAGACTTGTAATATTTGCAATAATAATTTGTTTCGAATATTAGTTTCGATCAAAGTCGAGGTATGGGTCGAATTGACCCAACGTGTACTCGGCGGCTTAAAACTAAAAAAAAAACCAAAACGGAGTTGATAAAAATTAATTAATCAATAGTTTCTACCGACGAAACGAAAATTGAATAAGAAAAATGAAGAAAACAAAAAAAAATTGCCCAATGCCGAAACCCGGGATTGAACCGGGGACATTTAGATCTTCAGTCTAACGCTCTCCCAACTGAGCTATTTCGGCTTGTGTCTACCGGGCTCCGTTTATCGTACAAGAATGAAAACCTCGCGCACACGAAATCTCAAGCAACTAACAATTCAATTACAACATGAATATATTATTACATGAAATGATTGCAGTAATCATTTTATGTAAATTTAGTTGATATTGTTTTTTTTTTATTGTATTCATATAGAATAGGACTTAAAATTATTTTTCTTCAAATTAATAATACTGATAGAATATAATAATAGAAAATCGATGGGTCGGGAAAATTGATTCTTATGCGTTAATCTTCAAGAGTTGGGTGTGAAAAGGTTTGTAGTTAACGTCGTTTCGTTCATAGCCAAGCAGAAAGAATGTTTTTCGGACTTTTAAGGGTTTTTAAACCCCCAAATTTCACGAAAATCGATCCAAACGGTTCTTTCACATGGATATGGCTCTGTATGTGTGATCTCACGGTTGATTCACATACAGATACCCTTGTATATGTCTCTGGTAACCGAGTTTACCTTTGTATTAGAAAAAAAAATGATTTTTTTGGGAAAAAAAAAATTATTTTGACCAAAAAAAATTTTTTTTTAGGGAAAAATGATGGGTCGGGAAAATCGATTTTTATGCGTTGATCTTATAGAGTTGGGTGTGAAAAGGTTTGTAGTGAACGTCGTTTCGTTCGTAGCCAAGCCGAACGAATGTTTTTCGGACTTTTAAGGGTTTTTGGACCCCCAAATTTCACGAAAATCGATCCAAACGGTTCATTCACATGGATATGGCTCTGTATGTGTAATCTCACGGTTGATTCACATACAGATACCCTCGTATATGTCTCTGGTAACCGAATTTTCGTTTGTAGTAGAAAAAAAATCGATTTTTTTATGAAAAAAAAAATTATTTTGACGAAAAAAATTTTTTTTTTGGGGAAAAATGATGGGTCGGGAAAATCGATTTTTATGGGTTTATCTTATAGAGTTGGGTGTCAAAAGGTTTGTAGTGAACGTCGTTTCGTTCGTATCCAAGCCGAAAGAATTTTTTTCGGACTTTCAAAGCTTTTTGGACCCCCAAAATTCACGAAAATCGGTCCAAACGGGTCTTTCACATGGATATGACTCTGTATGTGTGATCCAACGGTTGATTCGCATCCAGATACCCTCGGATATGTCTCTGGTAACCGAATTTTCGTTTGTAGTAGAAAAAAAATCGATTTTTTTATGAAAAAAAAATTTATTTTGACGAAAAAAAAAATTTTTTTGGGGAAAAATGATGGGTCGGGAAAATCGATTTTTATGGGTTTATCTTATAGAGTTGGGTGTCAAAAGGTTTGTAGTGAACGTCGTTTCGTTCGTATCCAAGCCGAAAGAATTTTTTTCAGACTTTCAAAGCTTTTTGGACCCCCAAAATTCACGAAAATCGGTCCAAACGGGTCTTTCACATGGATATGGCTCTGTATGTGTGATCCAACGGTTGATTCGCATCCAGATACCCTCGTATATGTCTCTGGTAACCGAATTTTCGTTTGTAGTAGAAAAAAAATCGATTTTTTTATGAAAAAAAAATTTATTTTGACGAAAAAAAAAATTTTTTTGGGGAAAAATGATGGGTCGGGAAAATCGATTTTTATGGGTTTATCTTATAGAGTTGGGTGTCAAAAGGTTTGTAGTGAACGTCGTTTCGTTCGTATCCAAGCCGAAAGAATTTTTTTCAGACTTTCAAAGCTTTTTGGACCCCCAAAATTCACGAAAATCGGTCCAAACGGGTCTTTCACATGGATATGGCTCTGTATGTGTGATCCAACGGTTGATTCGCATCCAGATACCCTCGTACATGTCTCTGGTAACCGAATTTTCGTTTGTAGTAGAAAAAAAATCGATTTTTTTATTAAAAAAAAATTTATTTTGACGAAAAAAATTTTTTTTTTGGGGAAAAATGATGGGTCGGGAAAATCGATTTTTATGGGTTTATCTTATAGAGTTGGGTGTCAAAAGGTTTGTAGTGAACGTCGTTTCGTTCGTATCCAAGCCGAAAGAATTTTTTTCGGACTTTCAAAGCTTTTTGGACCCCCAAAATTCACGAAAATCGGTCCAAACGGGTCTTCCACATGGATATGGCTCTGTATGTGTGATCTCACGGTTGATTCACATACAGATACCCTTGTATATGTCTCTGGTAACCGAGTTTACCTTTGTATTAGAAAAAAAAATGATTTTTTTGGGAAAAAAAAAATTATTTTGACCAAAAAAAATTTTTTTTTAGGGAAAAATGATGGGTCGAGAAAATCGATTTTTATGCGTTGATCTTATAGAGTTGGGTGTGAAAAGGTTTGTAGTGAACGTCGTTTCGTTCGTAGCCAAGCCGAAAGAATGTTTTTCGGACTTTCAAAGCTTTTTGGACCCCCAAAATTCACGAAAATCGGTCCAAACGGGTCTTTCACATGGATATGGCTCTGTATGTGTGATCCAACGGTTGATTCGCATCCAGATACCCTCGTACATGTCTCTGGTAACCGAATTTTCGTTTGTAGTAGAAAAAAAATCGATTTTTTTATTAAAAAAAAATTTATTTTGACGAAAAAAATTTTTTTTTTGGGGAAAAATGATGGGTCGGGAAAATCGATTTTTATGGGTTTATCTTATAGAGTTGGGTGTCAAAAGGTTTGTAGTGAACGTCGTTTCGTTCGTATCCAAGCCGAAAGAATTTTTTTCGGACTTTCAAAGCTTTTTGGACCCCCAAAATTCACGAAAATCGGTCCAAACGGGTCTTTCACATGGATATGGCTCTGTATGTGTGATCCAACGGTTGATTCGCATCCAGATACCCTCGTATATGTCTCTGGTAACCGAATTTTCGTTTGTAGTAGAAAAAAAATCGATTTTTTAATGAAAAAAAAATTTATTTTGACGAAAAAAAAAATTTTTTTGGGGAAAAATGATGGGTCGGGAAAATCGATTTTTATGGGTTTATCTTATAGAGTTGGGTGTCAAAAGGTTTGTAGTGAACGTCGTTTCGTTCGTATCCAAGCCGAAAGAATTTTTTTCAGACTTTCAAAGCTTTTTGGACCCCCAAAATTCACGAAAATCGGTCCAAACGGGTCTTTCACATGGATATGGCTCTGTATGTGTGATCCAACGGTTGATTCGCATCCAGATACCCTCGTATATGTCTCTGGTAACCGAATTTTCGTTTGTAGTAGAAAAAAAATCGATTTTTTAATGAAAAAAAAATTTATTTTGACGAAAAAAAAAATTTTTTTGGGGAAAAATGATGGGTCGGGAAAATCGATTTTTATGGGTTTATCTTATAGAGTTGGGTGTCAAAAGGTTTGTAGTGAACGTCGTTTCGTTCGTATCCAAGCCGAAAGAATTTTTTTCAGACTTTCAAAGCTTTTTGGACCCCCAAAATTCACGAAAATCGGTCCAAACGGGTCTTTCACATGGATATGGCTCTGTATGTGTGATCCAACGGTTGATTCGCATCCAGATACCCTCGTATATGTCTCTGGTAACCGAATTTTCGTTTGTAGTAGAAAAAAAATCGATTTTTTATGAAAAAAAAATTTATTTTGACGAAAAAAAAAAATTTTTTGGGGAAAAATGATGGGTCGGGAAAATCGATTTTTATGGGTTTATCTTATAGAGTTGGGTGTCAAAAGGTTTGTAGTGAACGTCGTTTCGTTCGTATCCAAGCCGAAAGAATTTTTTTCAGACTTTCAAAGCTTTTTGGACCCCCAAAATTCACGAAAATCGGTCCAAACGGGTCTTTCACATGGATATGGCTCTGTATGTGTGATCCAACGGTTGATTCGCATCCAGATACCCTCGTATATGTCTCTGGTAACCGAATTTTCGTTTGTAGTAGAAAAAAAATCGATTTTTTTATGAAAAAAAAATTTATTTTGACGAAAAAAAAATTTTTTTTGGGGAAAAATGATGGGTCGGGAAAATCGATTTTTATGGGTTTATCTTATAGAGTTGGGTGTCAAAAGGTTTGTAGTGAACGTCGTTTCGTTCGTATCCAAGCCGAAAGAATTTTTTTCAGACTTTCAAAGCTTTTTGGACCCCCAAAATTCACGAAAATCGGTCCAAACGGGTCTTTCACATGGATATGGCTCTGTATGTGTGATCCAACGGTTGATTCGCATCCAGATACCCTCGTACATGTCTCTGGTAACCGAATTTTCGTTTGTAGTAGAAAAAAAATCGATTTTTTTATGAAAAAAAAATTTATTTTGACGAAAAAAAATTTTTTTCTTGGGGAAAAATGATGGGTCGGGAAAATTGATTTTTATGGGTTTATCTTATAGAGTTGGGTGTCAAAAGGTTTGTAGTGAACGTCGTTTCGTTCGTATCCAAGCCGAAAGAATTTTTTTCAGACTTTCAAAGCTTTTTGGACCCCCAAAATTCACGAAAATCGGTCCAAACGGGTCTTTCACATGGATATGGCTCTGTATGTGTGATCCAACGGTTGATTCGCATCCAGATACCCTCGTATATGTCTTTGGTAACCGAATTTTCGTTTGTAGTAGAAAAAAAATCGATTTTTTTATTAAAAAAAAATTTATTTTGACGAAAAAAATTTTTTTTTTGGGGAAAAATGATGGGTCGGGAAAATCGATTTTTATGGGTTTATCTTATAGAGTTGGGTGTCAAAAGGTTTGTAGTGAACGTCGTTTCGTTCGTATCCAAGCCGAAAGAATTTTTTTCAGACTTTCAAAGCTTTTTGGACCCCCAAAATTCACGAAAATCGGTCCAAACGGGTCTTTCACATGGATATGGCTCTGTATGTGTGATCCAACGGTTGATTCGCATCCAGATACCCTCGTATATGTCTCTGGTAACCGAATTTTCGTTTGTAGTAGAAAAAAAATCGATTTTTTTATGAAAAAAAAATTTATTTTGACGAAAAAAAATTTTTTTTTGGGGAAAAATGATGGGTCGGGAAAATCGATTTTTATGGGTTTATCTTATAGAGTTGGGTGTCAAAAGGTTTGTAGTGAACGTCGTTTCGTTCGTATCCAAGCCGAAAGAATTTTTTTCAGACTTTCAAAGCTTTTTGGACCCCCAAAATTCACGAAAATCGGTCCAAACGGGTCTTTCACATGGATATGGCTCTGTATGTGTGATCCAACGGTTGATTCGCATCCAGATACCCTCGTATATGTCTCTGGTAACCGAATTTTCGTTTGTAGTAGAAAAAAAATCGATTTTTTTATTAAAAAAAAATTTATTTTGACGAAAAAAATTTTTTTTTTGGGGAAAAATGATGGGTCGGGAAAATCGATTTTTATGGGTTTATCTTATAGAGTTGGGTGTCAAAAGGTTTGTAGTGAACGTCGTTTCGTTCGTATCCAAGCCGAAAGAATTTTTTTCGGACTTTCAAAGCTTTTTGGACCCCCAAAATTCACGAAAATCGGTCCAAACGGGTCTTCCACATGGATATGGCTCTGTATGTGTGATCTCACGGTTGATTCACATACAGATACCCTTGTATATGTCTCTGGTAACCGAGTTTACCTTTGTATTAGAAAAAAAAATGATTTTTTTGGGAAAAAAAAAATTATTTTGACCAAAAAAAATTTTTTTTTAGGGAAAAATGATGGGTCGAGAAAATCGATTTTTATGCGTTGATCTTATAGAGTTGGGTGTGAAAAGGTTTGTAGTGAACGTCGTTTCGTTCGTAGCCAAGCCGAAAGAATGTTTTTCGGACTTTCAAAGCTTTTTGGACCCCCAAAATTCACGAAAATCGGTCCAAACGGGTCTTTCACATGGATATGGCTCTGTATGTGTGATCCAACGGTTGATTCGCATCCAGATACCCTCGTACATGTCTCTGGTAACCGAATTTTCGTTTGTAGTAGAAAAAAAATCGATTTTTTTATTAAAAAAAAATTTATTTTGACGAAAAAAATTTTTTTTTTGGGGAAAAATGATGGGTCGGGAAAATCGATTTTTATGGGTTTATCTTATAGAGTTGGGTGTCAAAAGGTTTGTAGTGAACGTCGTTTCGTTCGTATCCAAGCCGAAAGAATTTTTTTCGGACTTTCAAAGCTTTTTGGACCCCCAAAATTCACGAAAATCGGTCCAAACGGGTCTTTCACATGGATATGGCTCTGTATGTGTGATCCAACGGTTGATTCGCATCCAGATACCCTCGTATATGTCTCTGGTAACCGAATTTTCGTTTGTAGTAGAAAAAAAATCGATTTTTTAATGAAAAAAAAATTTATTTTGACGAAAAAAAAAATTTTTTTGGGGAAAAATGATGGGTCGGGAAAATCGATTTTTATGGGTTTATCTTATAGAGTTGGGTGTCAAAAGGTTTGTAGTGAACGTCGTTTCGTTCGTATCCAAGCCGAAAGAATTTTTTTCAGACTTTCAAAGCTTTTTGGACCCCCAAAATTCACGAAAATCGGTCCAAACGGGTCTTTCACATGGATATGGCTCTGTATGTGTGATCCAACGGTTGATTCGCATCCAGATACCCTCGTATATGTCTCTGGTAACCGAATTTTCGTTTGTAGTAGAAAAAAAATCGATTTTTTAATGAAAAAAAAATTTATTTTGACGAAAAAAAAAATTTTTTTGGGGAAAAATGATGGGTCGGGAAAATCGATTTTTATGGGTTTATCTTATAGAGTTGGGTGTCAAAAGGTTTGTAGTGAACGTCGTTTCGTTCGTATCCAAGCCGAAAGAATTTTTTTCAGACTTTCAAAGCTTTTTGGACCCCCAAAATTCACGAAAATCGGTCCAAACGGGTCTTTCACATGGATATGGCTCTGTATGTGTGATCCAACGGTTGATTCGCATCCAGATACCCTCGTATATGTCTCTGGTAACCGAATTTTCGTTTGTAGTAGAAAAAAAATCGATTTTTTATGAAAAAAAAATTTATTTTGACGAAAAAAAAAAATTTTTTGGGGAAAAATGATGGGTCGGGAAAATCGATTTTTATGGGTTTATCTTATAGAGTTGGGTGTCAAAAGGTTTGTAGTGAACGTCGTTTCGTTCGTATCCAAGCCGAAAGAATTTTTTTCAGACTTTCAAAGCTTTTTGGACCCCCAAAATTCACGAAAATCGGTCCAAACGGGTCTTTCACATGGATATGACTCTGTATGTGTGATCCAACGGTTGATTCGCATCCAGATACCCTCGGATATGTCTCTGGTAACCGAATTTTCGTTTGTAGTAGAAAAAAAATCGATTTTTTATGAAAAAAAAATTTATTTTGACGAAAAAAAAAAATTTTTTGGGGAAAAATGATGGGTCGGGAAAATCGATTTTTATGGGTTTATCTTATAGAGTTGGGTGTCAAAAGGTTTGTAGTGAACGTCGTTTCGTTCGTATCCAAGCCGAAAGAATTTTTTTCAGACTTTCAAAGCTTTTTGGACCCCCAAAATTCACGAAAATCGGTCCAAACGGGTCTTTCACATGGATATGGCTCTGTATGTGTGATCCAACGGTTGATTCGCATCCAGATACCCTCGTATATGTCTCTGGTAACCGAATTTTCGTTTGTAGTAGAAAAAAAATCGATTTTTTTATGAAAAAAAAATTTATTTTGACGAAAAAAAAATTTTTTTTGGGGAAAAATGATGGGTCGGGAAAATCGATTTTTATGGGTTTATCTTATAGAGTTGGGTGTCAAAAGGTTTGTAGTGAACGTCGTTTCGTTCGTATCCAAGCCGAAAGAATTTTTTTCAGACTTTCAAAGCTTTTTGGACCCCCAAAATTCACGAAAATCGGTCCAAACGGGTCTTTCACATGGATATGGCTCTGTATGTGTGATCCAACGGTTGATTCGCATCCAGATACCCTCGTACATGTCTCTGGTAACCGAATTTTCGTTTGTAGTAGAAAAAAAATCGATTTTTTTATGAAAAAAAAATTTATTTTGACGAAAAAAAATTTTTTTCTTGGGGAAAAATGATGGGTCGGGAAAATTGATTTTTATGGGTTTATCTTATAGAGTTGGGTGTCAAAAGGTTTGTAGTGAACGTCGTTTCGTTCGTATCCAAGCCGAAAGAATTTTTTTCAGACTTTCAAAGCTTTTTGGACCCCCAAAATTCACGAAAATCGGTCCAAACGGGTCTTTCACATGGATATGGCTCTGTATGTGTGATCCAACGGTTGATTCGCATCCAGATACCCTCGTATATGTCTTTGGTAACCGAATTTTCGTTTGTAGTAGAAAAAAAATCGATTTTTTTATTAAAAAAAAATTTATTTTGACGAAAAAAATTTTTTTTTTGGGGAAAAATGATGGGTCGGGAAAATCGATTTTTATGGGTTTATCTTATAGAGTTGGGTGTCAAAAGGTTTGTAGTGAACGTCGTTTCGTTCGTATCCAAGCCGAAAGAATTTTTTTCAGACTTTCAAAGCTTTTTGGACCCCCAAAATTCACGAAAATCGGTCCAAACGGGTCTTTCACATGGATATGGCTCTGTATGTGTGATCCAACGGTTGATTCGCATCCAGATACCCTCGTATATGTCT
This sequence comes from Diplazon laetatorius, assembly GCA_963662125.1. Lineage (NCBI taxonomy): Eukaryota > Metazoa > Arthropoda > Insecta > Hymenoptera > Ichneumonidae > Diplazon > Diplazon laetatorius. Next base: position 6,233,548 of record OY759156.1, read on the forward strand.
CTGGTAACCGAATTTTCGTTTGTAGTAGAAAAAAAATCGATTTTTTTATGAAAAAAAAATTTATTTTGACGAAAAAAAATTTTTTTTTGGGGAAAAATGATGGGTCGGGAAAATCGATTTTTATGGGTTTATCTTATAGAGTTGGGTGTCAAAAGGTTTGTAGTGAACGTCGTTTCGTTCGTATCCAAGCCGAAAGAATTTTTTTCAGACTTTCAAAGCTTTTTGGACCCCCAAAATTCACGAAAATCGGTCCAAACGGGTCTTTCACATGGATATGGCTCTGTATGTGTGATCCAACGGTTGATTCGCATCCAGATACCCTCGTATATGTCTCTGGTAACCGAATTTTCGTTTGTAGTAGAAAAAAAATCGATTTTTTTATTAAAAAAAAATTTATTTTGACGAAAAAAATTTTTTTTTTGGGGAAAAATGATGGGTCGGGAAAATCGATTTTTATGGGTTTATCTTATAGAGTTGGGTGTCAAAAGGTTTGTAGTGAACGTCGTTTCGTTCGTATCCAAGCCGAAAGAATTTTTTTCAGACTTTCAAAGCTTTTTGGACCCCCAAAATTCACGAAAATCGGTCCAAACGGGTCTTTCACATGGATATGGCTCTGTATGTGTGATCCAACGGTTGATTCGCATCCAGATACCCTCGTATATGTCTCTGGTAACCGAATTTTCGTTTGTAGTAGAAAAAAAATCGATTTTTTTATTAAAAAAAAATTTATTTTGACGAAAAAAATTTTTTTTTTGGGGAAAAATGATGGGTCGGGAAAATCGATTTTTATGGGTTTATCTTATAGAGTTGGGTGTCAAAAGGTTTGTAGTGAACGTCGTTTCGTTCGTATCCAAGCCGAAAGAATTTTTTTCAGACTTTCAAAGCTTTTTGGACCCCCAAAATTCACGAAAATCGGTCCAAACGGGTCTTTCACATGGATATGACTCTGTATGTGTGATCCAACGGTTGATTCGCATCCAGATACCCTCGGATATGTCTCTGGTAACCGAATTTTCGTTTGTAGTAGAAAAAAAATCGATTTTTTATGAAAAAAAAATTTATTTTGACGAAAAAAAAAAATTTTTTGGGGAAAAATGATGGGTCGGGAAAATCGATTTTTATGGGTTTATCTTATAGAGTTGGGTGTCAAAAGGTTTGTAGTGAACGTCGTTTCGTTCGTATCCAAGCCGAAAGAATTTTTTTCAGACTTTCAAAGCTTTTTGGACCCCCAAAATTCACGAAAATCGGTCCAAACGGGTCTTTCACATGGATATGGCTCTGTATGTGTGATCCAACGGTTGATTCGCATCCAGATACCCTCGTATATGTCTCTGGTAACCGAATTTTCGTTTGTAGTAGAAAAAAAATCGATTTTTTTATGAAAAAAAAATTTATTTTGACGAAAAAAAAATTTTTTTTGGGGAAAAATGATGGGTCGGGAAAATCGATTTTTATGGGTTTATCTTATAGAGTTGGGTGTCAAAAGGTTTGTAGTGAACGTCGTTTCGTTCGTATCCAAGCCGAAAGAATTTTTTTCAGACTTTCAAAGCTTTTTGGACCCCCAAAATTCACGAAAATCGGTCCAAACGGGTCTTTCACATGGATATGGCTCTGTATGTGTGATCCAACGGTTGATTCGCATCCAGATACCCTCGTACATGTCTCTGGTAACCGAATTTTCGTTTGTAGTAGAAAAAAAATCGATTTTTTTATGAAAAAAAAATTTATTTTGACGAAAAAAAATTTTTTTCTTGGGGAAAAATGATGGGTCGGGAAAATTGATTTTTATGGGTTTATCTTATAGAGTTGGGTGTCAAAAGGTTTGTAGTGAACGTCGTTTCGTTCGTATCCAAGCCGAAAGAATTTTTTTCAGACTTTCAAAGCTTTTTGGACCCCCAAAATTCACGAAAATCGGTCCAAACGGGTCTTTCACATGGATATGGCTCTGTATGTGTGATCCAACGGTTGATTCGCATCCAGATACCCTCGTATATGTCTTTGGTAACCGAATTTTCGTTTGTAGTAGAAAAAAAATCGATTTTTTTATTAAAAAAAAATTTATTTTGACGAAAAAAATTTTTTTTTTGGGGAAAAATGATGGGTCGGGAAAATCGATTTTTATGGGTTTATCTTATAGAGTTGGGTGTCAAAAGGTTTGTAGTGAACGTCGTTTCGTTCGTATCCAAGCCGAAAGAATTTTTTTCAGACTTTCAAAGCTTTTTGGACCCCCAAAATTCACGAAAATCGGTCCAAACGGGTCTTTCACATGGATATGGCTCTGTATGTGTGATCCAACGGTTGATTCGCATCCAGATACCCTCGTATATGTCTCTGGTAACCGAATTTTCGTTTGTAGTAGAAAAAAAATCGATTTTTTTATGAAAAAAAAATTTATTTTGACGAAAAAAAATTTTTTTTTGGGGAAAAATGATGGGTCGGGAAAATCGATTTTTATGGGTTTATCTTATAGAGTTGGGTGTCAAAAGGTTTGTAGTGAACGTCGTTTCGTTCGTATCCAAGCCGAAAGAATTTTTTTCAGACTTTCAAAGCTTTTTGGACCCCCAAAATTCACGAAAATCGGTCCAAACGGGTCTTTCACATGGATATGGCTCTGTATGTGTGATCCAACGGTTGATTCGCATCCAGATACCCTCGTATATGTCTCTGGTAACCGAATTTTCGTTTGTAGTAGAAAAAAAATCGATTTTTTTATTAAAAAAAAATTTATTTTGACGAAAAAAATTTTTTTTTTGGGGAAAAATGATGGGTCGGGAAAATCGATTTTTATGGGTTTATCTTATAGAGTTGGGTGTCAAAAGGTTTGTAGTGAACGTCGTTTCGTTCGTATCCAAGCCGAAAGAATTTTTTTCGGACTTTCAAAGCTTTTTGGACCCCCAAAATTCACGAAAATCGGTCCAAACGGGTCTTCCACATGGATATGGCTCTGTATGTGTGATCTCACGGTTGATTCACATACAGATACCCTTGTATATGTCTCTGGTAACCGAGTTTACCTTTGTATTAGAAAAAAAAATGATTTTTTTGGGAAAAAAAAAATTATTTTGACCAAAAAAAATTTTTTTTTAGGGAAAAATGATGGGTCGAGAAAATCGATTTTTATGCGTTGATCTTATAGAGTTGGGTGTGAAAAGGTTTGTAGTGAACGTCGTTTCGTTCGTAGCCAAGCCGAAAGAATGTTTTTCGGACTTTCAAAGCTTTTTGGACCCCCAAAATTCACGAAAATCGGTCCAAACGGGTCTTTCACATGGATATGGCTCTGTATGTGTGATCCAACGGTTGATTCGCATCCAGATACCCTCGTACATGTCTCTGGTAACCGAATTTTCGTTTGTAGTAGAAAAAAAATCGATTTTTTTATTAAAAAAAAATTTATTTTGACGAAAAAAATTTTTTTTTTGGGGAAAAATGATGGGTCGGGAAAATCGATTTTTATGGGTTTATCTTATAGAGTTGGGTGTCAAAAGGTTTGTAGTGAACGTCGTTTCGTTCGTATCCAAGCCGAAAGAATTTTTTTCGGACTTTCAAAGCTTTTTGGACCCCCAAAATTCACGAAAATCGGTCCAAACGGGTCTTTCACATGGATATGGCTCTGTATGTGTGATCCAACGGTTGATTCGCATCCAGATACCCTCGTATATGTCTCTGGTAACCGAATTTTCGTTTGTAGTAGAAAAAAAATCGATTTTTTAATGAAAAAAAAATTTATTTTGACGAAAAAAAAAATTTTTTTGGGGAAAAATGATGGGTCGGGAAAATCGATTTTTATGGGTTTATCTTATAGAGTTGGGTGTCAAAAGGTTTGTAGTGAACGTCGTTTCGTTCGTATCCAAGCCGAAAGAATTTTTTTCAGACTTTCAAAGCTTTTTGGACCCCCAAAATTCACGAAAATCGGTCCAAACGGGTCTTTCACATGGATATGGCTCTGTATGTGTGATCCAACGGTTGATTCGCATCCAGATACCCTCGTATATGTCTCTGGTAACCGAATTTTCGTTTGTAGTAGAAAAAAAATCGATTTTTTAATGAAAAAAAAATTTATTTTGACGAAAAAAAAAATTTTTTTGGGGAAAAATGATGGGTCGGGAAAATCGATTTTTATGGGTTTATCTTATAGAGTTGGGTGTCAAAAGGTTTGTAGTGAACGTCGTTTCGTTCGTATCCAAGCCGAAAGAATTTTTTTCAGACTTTCAAAGCTTTTTGGACCCCCAAAATTCACGAAAATCGGTCCAAACGGGTCTTTCACATGGATATGGCTCTGTATGTGTGATCCAACGGTTGATTCGCATCCAGATACCCTCGTATATGTCTCTGGTAACCGAATTTTCGTTTGTAGTAGAAAAAAAATCGATTTTTTATGAAAAAAAAATTTATTTTGACGAAAAAAAAAAATTTTTTGGGGAAAAATGATGGGTCGGGAAAATCGATTTTTATGGGTTTATCTTATAGAGTTGGGTGTCAAAAGGTTTGTAGTGAACGTCGTTTCGTTCGTATCCAAGCCGAAAGAATTTTTTTCAGACTTTCAAAGCTTTTTGGACCCCCAAAATTCACGAAAATCGGTCCAAACGGGTCTTTCACATGGATATGGCTCTGTATGTGTGATCCAACGGTTGATTCGCATCCAGATACCCTCGTATATGTCTCTGGTAACCGAATTTTCGTTTGTAGTAGAAAAAAAATCGATTTTTTTATGAAAAAAAAATTTATTTTGACGAAAAAAAAATTTTTTTTGGGGAAAAATGATGGGTCGGGAAAATCGATTTTTATGGGTTTATCTTATAGAGTTGGGTGTCAAAAGGTTTGTAGTGAACGTCGTTTCGTTCGTATCCAAGCCGAAAGAATTTTTTTCAGACTTTCAAAGCTTTTTGGACCCCCAAAATTCACGAAAATCGGTCCAAACGGGTCTTTCACATGGATATGGCTCTGTATGTGTGATCCAACGGTTGATTCGCATCCAGATACCCTCGTACATGTCTCTGGTAACCGAATTTTCGTTTGTAGTAGAAAAAAAATCGATTTTTTTATGAAAAAAAAATTTATTTTGACGAAAAAAAATTTTTTTCTTGGGGAAAAATGATGGGTCGGGAAAATTGATTTTTATGGGTTTATCTTATAGAGTTGGGTGTCAAAAGGTTTGTAGTGAACGTCGTTTCGTTCGTATCCAAGCCGAAAGAATTTTTTTCAGACTTTCAAAGCTTTTTGGACCCCCAAAATTCACGAAAATCGGTCCAAACGGGTCTTTCACATGGATATGGCTCTGTATGTGTGATCCAACGGTTGATTCGCATCCAGATACCCTCGTATATGTCTTTGGTAACCGAATTTTCGTTTGTAGTAGAAAAAAAATCGATTTTTTTATTAAAAAAAAATTTATTTTGACGAAAAAAATTTTTTTTTTGGGGAAAAATGATGGGTCGGGAAAATCGATTTTTATGGGTTTATCTTATAGAGTTGGGTGTCAAAAGGTTTGTAGTGAACGTCGTTTCGTTCGTATCCAAGCCGAAAGAATTTTTTTCAGACTTTCAAAGCTTTTTGGACCCCCAAAATTCACGAAAATCGGTCCAAACGGGTCTTTCACATGGATATGGCTCTGTATGTGTGATCCAACGGTTGATTCGCATCCAGATACCCTCGTATATGTCTCTGGTAACCGAATTTTCGTTTGTAGTAGAAAAAAAATCGATTTTTTTATGAAAAAAAAATTTATTTTGACGAAAAAAAATTTTTTTTTGGGGAAAAATGATGGGTCGGGAAAATCGATTTTTATGGGTTTATCTTATAGAGTTGGGTGTCAAAAGGTTTGTAGTGAACGTCGTTTCGTTCGTATCCAAGCCGAAAGAATTTTTTTCAGACTTTCAAAGCTTTTTGGACCCCCAAAATTCACGAAAATCGGTCCAAACGGGTCTTTCACATGGATATGGCTCTGTATGTGTGATCCAACGGTTGATTCGCATCCAGATACCCTCGTATATGTCTCTGGTAACCGAGTTTTCGTTTGCAGTAGGAAAATAAATGGTTTTTTTACGAAAAAAAAAAAAATTTTGACGAAAATCGATGGGTCGGGAAAATTGATTTTCATGCGTTAATCTTCAAGAGTTGGGTGTGAAAAGGTGGGCCACGTTCTCTCTCGGTCCGCCGCGAGCGCCCATGGCGCTATCTCTCTCGCACGAGGTCTCTCCGTACTAACACACGTACATATATACTACACATGACGAGGCACGCGATCCTGCCCCCTCTCTGCATTGACTCACTCGCTCTCACTCGCATACCCACGGCTCACGCATCATTCTCTTTCCCTCTCTCTCTTCTTTCATTCCTTCATTCTCTTGTCCCGTCCTACAACAGGCTGGCTTGCGAGCCAATCCTGTGTCGTTTAAGAAGTATTCACTTTAAATAAAAAAAAAAAAAAAAAAAAAAAAAAGTCGATTCGGTAACCTCCTCCATTTTTGAAGTTGGTCAAAAAACAATAAAAGTCAAGCCGAACTCACCGCTCGACGTTCTCAAATTGTCGATCCTCTCGAGTTTGTCACGTACGGTGTTGGTCAAATTGTTGTAAGTTCGCCAATCGTTGATTTCTCGTTTCAGCAAATCGATCTTATCTCCCACATCGGCATTCACAATTTCTTCCCCCGTCTCTGTCATCTCGATTGTCGATCGACCAGTGGCAATTTTTTTCTCGCTGCCATGTTTTCCCGTTTTTTTGGCAACCCATCCCATCGCTCGACCGCAATGAAATTTCTTCGCCGATCGTTCTCTCGAAGTCAATGCGTTGCAGCTGCCACCGCGGCTATTTTGTCCATGGTTTCCCGAAACTTTGCCATTACCACCATCATTCGCCACAGCCTCGCGCAACGGCATTTTTTTTCTCACAACCATCGTGTCCGTGGATCTTACGAAATCGCACGACTTCCGGTTCAGAAAACTCCTCGAGCTGACTTCTTCTTCGGACTGTCCCTTCAGCTTCGGCAAATTCATCGAATCGAACGTCATCCAATCCACGCCATTTTCATAAAATATCTATCACGTTTTCATTGCAATTGTCTATTTTCCCTTTCACTTTCACGTCACAACTCTAAAACTCAATGTCTTTACGTTTTACAATTGTTCGAATCTCGATTCTTCAACTTTATGAAGAAACAAACAACGAAGCACAAACTTTGAAGAACGATTCTTTATAATGAGAACAAACTTTCAAATTCGAAACGCACGAGAACTACGTTTCGAAGTAAACAGAAGACGCTCGAAAAGCGTGCACCGAGCGCCACCTAGCCATCCTCGCCCGAACCCGCAGGCAAGGGACGCCCTCCGCGCATGCGCGTTACCGCCTAACTTCAACGGCGAGCCGCGCGAATTTTCACACCGATCTCTTCACTAACCCCAAATTCGATCGATTGCGAATATTCTTACAGATCGATTGTTATCAAACGATCGAATGTACTTACCGATCATGACGCGATGAAGAAATCCGTGAGAAAATTCGCCAAACCGACGATCACGCAGATGGTCAGGAGCGTGATCAAACGGTCACTGGTCACCGTCAACATGAAGGCTAACATGTTGGTCGGTAACATTTTTTTCTTCTCGACGCAAAATTTGTTCGATCGCGAATTGTCGAAAAACTGATGCTGCTTTCTTTTTTATTTAACGAATTAATCGACGATGTTACGTGGATGACGAACGGTCGATGGAAAATTTTGACGTACGACGGCGTCGCGAGACGTTTCGTTGGTTCCGAATGATGCCACGAAAAATTTCGTTCGAGGTAGAGTCGGGGGTCGTTCGTCACCTGTTCACCGATTCTCTTGGATTCTATATACCGATGCGTAACATCTGCTCCCTTTACCCCCGCTACAAAAGGGTGGTTATTGTTTTTTTTAGCACTTGATGGCACTGGCACCGTTGTTCCTCGGAAAATACAGGTGCATCGATCAATTCACGAAAAATTATTCATGATTTTTCAGAGTCACGCGGATTTTGCAGGTAATTTTTCTGACTGACAATATTCTTTTTTTCGATCTCCCAATTCAAACATTTCGATATTAACATTACGGAACACCATTAAGATGATTATATGCGAAAAAAATACAACTCTTTCGATTCCTATAACGTGAAATAAAGTTCACCGGAAAATTCAAGTTTGCTCCGTCGGTAAAACAGGCGCAAATGACCATTGCATTGAATGCAATGTCTCGTTTCGTGCATTTTCAATGATGTTCTGATGGTTCAGACGTTGGAGAATATGTTGAATACTTATTTAGAACGAAAATTGAATTTTGTTGAAAATATAGAAGTCATCGTAAGTTTTTACGATGACGAAAATATAAAATTTTTAATTTTTGTATTTTGAGTACGACACAAACTTCTTTGATGTCATGTATAAATGGAATTCCCATGCGATTTAAAGAATAGCTGGAATTGAAAGACTACTATTTTATTGTTATGGTTTTGGGTTTATATGCATTTCATAACCTATTCGTCTAAACAGTGGCGATCGATTCTGTCTATAAGTAGTTTCTGTTTTGTCGTGGAGCTTGCACAGCTTCGTCCATGCACACCCGCAAGCTCTTCCGTAAGCCTCGTTCCGCGACCTAACCTAAAAATCGTAACCAAACCACACGAATGGTGTACCGGTTTGCAGACGGTTTAAATTGATTAATTGCAAGACTCTTGAAGTCTTTCACAATGGCGTTACAAGTTCCTGGAGAGATCGAAGCCGATCAAGTCAAAGCTGTACGTATTTTATCAAAATATTTCACAAACATTTTGCAAAGTAAAAGTTTTAATCGTATCACAATTATTCGCGTCCAATCTTAACTCTGTTCGGAATATTGATTATATATATATATGTTGCAGTTCAAAGACTTTCTACAGTCTTACAACAAACTCTCAGAAGTTTGTTTCGTCGACTGCGTAACCGACTTCACGACGAGAGACATCAGAGCAAACGAGAACAAGTGCGCGGTGAATTGTTTGGAAAAGTACATGAAGATGACCCAGAGGCTGTCCCAGCGGTTACAAGAATTTCAGATGATCCAGAACGAAAATGCCCTGGCAGCTGCAAAGAAAATGGGACACACGACATAGCTCGGAGGTTATGGATGAATACAAGGGACTTTCAATAGTCGCTAAAAATGTTGTTACCAAAAGAGACGTAAAATATATGTCATATTCGTTGTATTTATCGTGTATAATTCGTTTTGGAACATTACTGGCTCGCTATCGAACGCTTAATTTCTATACTTAAGAGTCTAAACTTTATAAAGCTCGATTTTGTTGACTGTTGTAAATACATTTTGCGTCGATGATAAGCAACTTTCGTTGCGTCGAGGTGCAGCTTCGCACCTTTGAATTCGTTCATAAGTGCGAGATTGGTGAAATAAGATTCGTATGATTTGTCGGAATCGGTTGAGATTCCGGAAAAAGTAAAAATTTCGGATTATGACGACGAATGGCGTCGGCCTTTGTTGTCATAATTCTGAATTAGTATTATATGCATCGATCGAGCGGTTCGGACACAATCAGAAATTCGGTTTAAAGATTTGATCGAATGTGAGTGCCATCGCTTCGATCGCGTCACAGATTATTCTTTGTTTGTCAATTTTCGTTTTAATTATAATAACGATTATAATTTTCATTAAAGAAGAAAAAATATTCCGACTCAAAATTTTACGTTGCATTCGTACAGTTCCATAAAAAAATGGAGAACAGACGTAAAAAAAATACGTAACCAATAGTCTCGCTGAATTTTTCCCAAAATCTTTACAGTCTCGTGCTTTGCATAATTTCACCAAATTCTCTTCGTTCCCCCTGTCAAAAAAATTAAATAACAGCTTTCCAATAAGTTCATACGACGAGTATGTAGAATAAATTGTCCATCGCGATTAAACATTACAAAAATTCCACACGATTCCACAGAATTTCGTCAATCAACAAGGTTTCAAAATTTCGATGAAACCCTTTTCCTCAGTCCGATCGCAAGGATCCCAAACTAGTCTCAAAAAAAATTATAATAAAAAAAAACGAATAAAATAAAATACCCACAAATTTTGCGACAGAAAATAAATACATTTTTTTCCTTCAACTAGATTTGGAGTGTCCAAAATTATGAAATTTAACTTTATGCTGAACTTCAATTTCCGGTCCTTGCGACGACCATTCGTAGTGCGACGATTGCGCGAGATTTTGCATGGAACCGATATTCTGAGTCTGCGTGATCGAACCGACATTCGCCATTTGCGTGGTTCCCGGATTTTGCATTATCGAATCGGGATTGGGCGAATTCGGCGGTGTCTTTCGTAATCTCTTGTAATCGGTGAATCTGTTGAGTGTACATTGATCGACGCAAATGGCTTGGGTCGTGTGACGAGTTTTGTACAAAACCGGACAGCTCAGATCGCCCTTCAGACTCAAACTGTAAAGATTCGCGAGACGACGAAGTTTCTCGCGTTCGGGTTGACAAACCGGATGCAATTTCAACTCGCTCTGCGACGGATCCTGCAAGAATCTCGATACTTTTTCGTTCGCCGATGTTATTATTGAATAACCGGGCGTGTTGTCGACGTGACGACGACCCGCTCTTATCTCACGTCCGTTCGGCACTTCCTTTATCCACTGGATTCTCTGACGATAATTCTTCTTCGCCTCGTCCGACAAATGTTCGAAACTTCCGTGCAGGATCGCCTGAAACGCCGGATCGGCGGCTACTTTTTCGTCGATCGTTGTTTCGTTGTCGTCCCACAAATTCGAATCGCCGACCCAGTCCGATTGCTCGTCGTCTCCTTTGAAACGTAAGTTCGATTTATCATTTTTTTTTTTGACAATGATCAATTTGTTTCGCGATTAGTTTTTTAATTTGCAAAATCGTTGATTTCGATTTTTTTTCTCACTTATTAGTTATTCTTAACAAAACGATGGAACAAAGTATGATCAACGAATAGAAGTTAATGAAAAATTAATAAAAAATAAAAAATATGATACGACTGATTCCGAGTAAAATATAGAATCTTCCGTTTTTTTGCACCTTTGAACAGTAAACATGGTTCACACGCGACTGGCGCTAAAAAAAGAACCCGAAAGTGCTTTAAATGATTCCACAGAATTCATAAAATCTCATCAACTATTCTAGTGTAAGGTATTGTATTGCTTGAATAATCATTTGTTTCAACAATATAATAATATAATCGAATAATAAAAGCAGTGAAAGACTTTTTGGACAAGGCACTCGTGAACCATGTTTACAGAAATAATGAAGCAATATCGAAAGTAGAATACGGTCGACATCGGCGAAGCTTCAAAATTATAAAAATGATTAAATTCACTCGTCCTTATTTTGAAAAAAAAAAAAATAATAATTCCGAGTCTTCAATTTCTTACAATTTTTTTTTTAATTTTTCAAATGAAAATCTTACCCTCCCGATCCTCGTCGTGGGTAATCACACCGGCTTCGGAGTCGCTCGACGAGATGCTCGAGCTCGATATTCTCGAGCAATCCATCGCGTCATCGTTCGAAATTTTTCCACGATTCTTCGATTTGGAATTGCGCGATGGTTTTGGCGAACGCATCTCGCAATCGATGGAACGTTCGCGACACGATCTCTTCCGCTTTCCGCACCTGTGAGACCGCGAAAAAAAAAAACATATGCCAAGATAGAAAAAAAATGTAACACAAAGAAAAATGTTATATCGTTAAAAATTAATTAATTGTAAAAGATTCTTGCCATATAGTGCCGTATCCATTGTCGCAATCGTTTCGCAATATACGTTTTTTCTTTCCAACCGAACTGGCAATGAGAGCCGCGGCCTGGGACGTCGAAGGATTCGAATCCGAATCAATCGCCATTCTTTTGAATTTTCTTTTACGTTTTATATTCGTTCTGGGTACAAAATTTTCGTTTACCGAATCGCTCTCGATGTTGCTGCCGTTGTTGAGATTCGAAAAACGCGCGAATCTCTTGGTCTGATTGTTGTCGTCGCTGTCGGATTGGTACTTGGACGCGGACGTTGTTTTTGAATTTCTGATATCACAAACGGACGATGAACTGTCGTCCGAATGTTTATTGGCGCTCAGAGAAGCTGCCGGATGAAACAAATAAAACGGAACAAAATTTCTTTTTGTATTAAAAAAAGCAGGTGCTGTTCGCTGTGAAGTTTTTTTTTGTGGCAAAATGGTCAAACGTTGGCCTTACACTTACGAATGTTTCCTGTGGATCGCGCTCGGCGTCTCAGACCCCATCGTCGTCGGACGTTGGTGCCGTTGCTGCTTTCCTCCAGCGCCAGTGTCAAGTCGTGGACCAGCGCCTCCATTTTAAATCTCAAATCGACCGGTACAACCGTCAATACTCGCTCCATCTGAAGTTCAAGCTTTTACCTGCGATAAAAGAGTTTTATGTACGTTTCAATGATTCTGATCTTTGATAATCAATATCGTGGAGTCACAGATGGATTACATCGATGGATCAACATCCGATTGCCTTTGCAGAACGACTATCCACGATTTATCAATTCGAATGTTCTTCTACGCTCGTTAGTAAAAAAAATGTTGGATCTCGATAGTTTTTTCCCACTTTCCTTGCGCTTAATGCTTTGTAAATCATCATTGCATTGTTGTTCTTAACCAGCATTGAAAATTACCATTGAAAAATAAAATATATACCAAAACTGTTGAGCGAAGTATCAGATTTTTGACAATCAAGCTGCTACAACTGAATCCTCGATAGTTTGAATTATCAATGAATAAAATCTAATTCCAACACTTTACAAGATCACCAAGAACTCATTTTAGTTATATAATATTTTTTATCTTTCACAGTCAGCCAGAATTTTTTTTTTTTCAGGTGTTATACGATTCCACGTGTGCATGTGTATTACAATTCTACTCCGATTAATAAAATCCCATTTCAATCTTACGCGAATTCCAAAATCCTCAAAATTTCCAAAAGTAATAGATTACCTTATATAGCCAACTCGAATTACTAGCGCACTATATTGTCTTGACTTCACCTTTGCTCCAATTAACAATGTTAATTTCCATCGAATCATTTGCCAACCCAATCATTATCAAAATTGCAACTTTGTGTGTAAAATTTTGTTCAACATAAGCAAATGCGTCTTTAAAATGCACGAAAAACAAATTGAAAGTTTCTGCAACACAGAGAGCAAGACTATATAAGGCAAGTCGAATGAATTTGCTCAAATTGACCTTTTCAATTAAAACGAACTCACGGCAATCGGGACAATGTCAATTTTCACGATTATCATCGTTGATCGTCGGATTGTTCGTGGACATATTGTTGTTAACGTGATGCGAAGGTACTTGTGATATGTTGTGCGATGCGAAAGTGGTGAACTGCGGTGAACTCGTGAATGTACAGTAAGTACTCGGTACACTGACTTACGATAACCGTACACAGCTGTGGCCCCTGCGCACCAAGGCGCTGTGTTCGCGACATAAACTAGGACAGAAACATGCATCGAAATAAGGCCAATGTCCCTAATTCCGACCGCCTCGGCAGGTACGCTAATGCGATTCTATATGAAAAAGAAGAAAAAAACAAAATTAAATGTATTCCGAATTAAACTAACACTACAAAAATAAATCCATAATCATTATTATCTTTAACAATAATAGAAATAAAAAAAAACAATCGATAAGAATAATCGATTATTCCGATTGCTACAAATTTTTTTAAATGGACTTACCGACTGAGTCAGATTTTTTTTTAATTCACATTTCGTAACGCAACATCATAACGCAAATTTTTTGGAAATTCGAGGATGAAATGGTGGGATTGGGTGGGATAGAGTTTTCTGCTAATTCAATTGTGTCTCAATTTAACGTTATGCAGTCAGGACTGCAAAAAGAGATGTCTTTTTCCTATTTTTTATTTCTTTTTTTCTTCTCAGACACGGAATTATTGCTATCACGATATTGATTATTCCCGCGTTTTTTAACGAATTAAAAAGGCTACCGAAAATGTACTCCAAACGTTATTTACGTCGCAAGAAATTCGATTGATAAAAATAATCTCTTTTAAAGTGCTCTTGGTCGGTAATGCAGAACGACGGTGGCGCTGTCGGCGTTTTGATGACGACACACACACGCCACGGGGTTGAATGCAATCCAATGGGTGTAACTGGATTGTAATGAATCGTGTCTCGCACGATTCGGAGCGAAAAACAATAATGTCTCCGGGTGCGATAAATTTTATTATTTTTTTCGTAACAACATGGGCGATAATTGAAAATTGTTCGAGCGAAGATATTTTGGGATGCGGAGGTTTTATCAAGAGTCACGCGAACATTGATTTCGCAAAAGTTCACATAAAACTGTAAGTAATAGTAATAGATAACCAAATCGGAGTGGTTATGACACGGCATGTTCCACGTCGAATAAATTAATCTCATGTTAATTACCTAATTTAATTTTTTTTTTCGATTGGCCGACAGTTACACGAAGGCCGGAAGTTTAAAGGATGAGACCGAATGCGCACCCAACAACGGATATTATTTTCTACCGCTTTACGACAAGGGAGAATATATTCTGAAGGTAATTGTTTCAATTAAATGATAACCATGAACATAAATAAATTTAATCGTTGCAATTTAATCTTTTATTGTAATATAATTATTTTTTGATAAATAAAACGTTTTAAGGATTATTTTGTCTGACGCAAAATTTTTTTTTTGTCAATTAGGTCGATCCGCCTCGAGGATGGAGTTTCGAACCTACGGAAGTGCCGCTCGATATCGACGGATCGACGGACATTTGTAGTCTAGGAAAAGACATAAATTTTACTTTCAAAGGCTTCGGCATCACGGGAAAAGTAAGGAACAAGATAAAAATGTGTTTTAGCTATGGTCAATATTTTGTATCGATCTGTATATAGAATATTTCATGACGATAGGTAACGAGCAGCGGATCTCGCCAAGGCCCGTCGGGTGTTACGGTGTCTCTGTACAAAGATGTGAGCAAGGGCACGCCCGTTGGCAGTACAACCACCGCCCCGGGAGGCACTTTTTACTTCACTCCGATTCAACCAGGAAAATATGTCCTGGTGGCTTCGCATCCTGTGTAAGAACTTGAACTCCGAAAGATAATTTTCATAATCTGAAAAAAAATAATTGTATTGTTTTCGTATAGATGATGTTTAATTTCTAATATTTCACAAAAATATTATTATTAATGTGAATAATTTTCTATTTTTCATAATTATGTAGTTGGATTGCGGAAAAAGATGTGGTCGAAGTGACGGTGAAGGAAGGAAACACGGAACTGCCGGATAACAGTCTTGTGATATTCGGTTACGATGTGAGAGGACGCGTGACGACTGAAGATGAGCCTGTTAACGGAGTCTCTTTCATATTATTTGGCGTGAGTACATCGATGTCACGTTAAATTCTTTCGATATGATTTTACAATATTTGTAGCTCGAGGGATAGAATAAAATAAAATAAAATAAAATAAAATAAAATAAAATAAAAGCTAAAGGATCTTGGTCGATGGCCTATTGGCAATACAAACTATTATCGCTGATATACAGAGATTGCAATTTATATTGCCAATAGGCCATAGACCGAGGTTCTTTCATTTTATTTCATTTTATTTTATTTTATTTTATTTTTCACTAGGCACACTCACAAAAATCATTTCTGTTTTCGAACATCGACAACTTCGCGACAAACAGAGCTAGAAACTTTTTTGAAGCACCATTGGAAAGCTTATGAATATTTGAATCCATTGATTTTTTTTCGATAACATTTCGCACTGAGATAACAAGTAAAATTTATTGATGAAAAAAATCGAATTCTTCCGAAATTTTCCATCCTGACTTCGACTCATTGTACATATTTAATTTAGCTACAAGAAAAAAAAACTTCCTTAAAGAAAAACAAAAAAAATGTAGTAATGGAAACTATTGTAAGAAAATGTCCAATTAATACATTTACAACCACTAACGAAAATGAAAAAAAAATTAAAAAATGAGAAACAATAAAATAATGTAAAACAAATTTCCACATTTTCAGACGGGCAAGACGAAGGTTTGCGCGACAACGGCAATCGCGGGTTTCGAAACGCAAAAACCTCTGTGTCACGTTAAATCCGACGAATCCGGTAAATTCGTATTTCCGTCATTGTCGATAGGCGAATACAAATTGATTCCCCACTACGCCGACGCCCAAACGAAATTCGACGTTCAACCGTCGGAAATCACGTTCAACGTCAAACACGACAGTGTGATATTGTCCCAAGATTTCAAAGTAACGGGATTCACGGTGAGCGGAAAGGTTCTCACGTCCGTCAACGGAAGTCCCCTCGCCGGAGCCAAGGTCGTACTGTCGGGTCGCGAAGTCGCGACAACCGACAAAAATGGACATTACACGGTGGAAAAAATGAAAACCGGACAATACACCCTCAACATCGAAGCCAATGACGTTAAGTTCGATGAGATTCGAGTCAAAGTTTCACCGTCATCGCCCAAACTTCCCGTAACCGTGCCAAAATCTTACAAAGTTTGCGGTTCCGCGATTCTTTCGGCCAAAGGTACTCTACATCATCGCAAAATTTCCGTGGAAAACACGGCGTCGACTTTTCGCGAGGAGATTGACACGGATCCGAAGACCGGACAATTTTGTCTCTATCTCGTTCCCGGAAAATATCAATTATCGGTTATTGTCAGCAACGAGGAAAAAACTAAGGGCCTGCAGTGAGTATCGATGTAAATTTTTATTCGTATTTCGCGATACAATCCGATTAATCATTCGAACGTTCGACTACCAGGAAAGAATATTTATCGGTTGAGGGAGCTTAGTTACCCAAACAATTTTTTTTCCAGTTATGATCGACCTAAATTTCAATTCCATTTTATTTTCATAAAATACCTATAGTTAGCTATCTTGTCAAATTTTTTGAGAGCCATTTGGGGCTTCTGAATGCTGTTAAGGGAGCTGAGACACCTAAAAAATGGGTTTTTTTCAGTCACGATTAATCTAAATTTTAATTATACTTAATTTTCATAAAATACCGATAATTAGCTAACTCATCAAATTTTTTTGAGAGCCTTGTAGAGCATCCCAATGCTGTGAGATGAATCAGAACATTTTTCCCTTGTCGTAGCTTTTGTACCTTTCGGTTAAAAAAAAACAATAAGAAAATCAACGCATTTTTATCTTGTCGTCCGAACACTGGCTAAACAACGCTATGTAGACCAAAAGTCCACATAAACAATGTTGTAAAGAATTGAATTTCCTATGAAAAAGTCAACGGCGGCATATACGTAACTTTGATAATTAACGGGTGGGAAAGCCCGAAAGTCGGGGGATAGAAAGTCGTAATATTGTACGTTCGCTACAATGTCATTTTGAATTTGGACGATTCGCTGCAACGTCATTCTACGCGACGAACGTTCGTAACACAGTCATTCGAAACATTGCGCGTTTCGAGCTTCACGCGACAAGTGTTACTCGCATTTGTCCAACTTTATTAAAACTCGATTATCATCCGTAACATTTATCTTCATTCTTCTCCCAAGATTCTTCCCGCTGCAACAAACCATCGACGTCACGTCCAATCCAGTTTCGAACATAAATTTCTTGCAACTCAAAGCAATCGTTCGAGGTTCGGTTCAGTGTTTGAAGAACTCGGACTGCAGCGAAGTGTCGGTTACCCTCAAGGTCCTCGACGGCATCACGATCAAAACTTTGCAAGCCAAAGGTAAAAAAATAAACGATAATAAAATCATCGACTCAAATTATCGCTACTATAAAAAAAAAAAAAAAAAAAAAAAAAAGAAATAAAAAAATTTAACCGTGTCCACGATGGCGAACCGTGTGTGGTATCGTTATCGTGGAACGTTCCACACAACGACCTCGAATCCACATTCCACCTCTCTCTCTAAAGTTTCGTTTTATCAAGCAGACGGACGTTACGAATTCACGGAAGTTCTTCCGGGTCATTACGAGATTCTCATCGACACCGACGTGTACTGTTGGGAAAATCCGAGTCATCGATTGACGATAACGTCCGAACGTGCCGAAGTCGCACCGTTCAAGCAAACCGGTTATTCCGTGACATTCATATCGTCCCACGACACGACCGTCGAATTCATCGAGAGCGAACAATCGAAGAAACCGACGACCCTCGATCTGTCACGCGGCAGCACGAGACACTGCGTCTCGCGAGCCGGTCGTTACAAATTCGTGCCCAAGGGTTGTCACGTTTATCCGCGGGAATTTTACGAATGGGAAACCGGTAACAACTCGCCCGGAATAATATTATCATCGACCGAGCACAATCATCGAGGCAAAATCGTGAGTACTGCGTCGCTCGATGGCGTGAGAGTGCAGATCGAAACGGGTGGTCGATCGAAAATCGTTGGTCCGTTGAAAGCTTTGAGAAACGGTGACGTTTATCGTTACGATTTTGATTTTATCGCGAGCACCGATAATACGTACATCGTCACACCGTTGTCGGATATTTTGTTGTTCAATCCGTCGTCCACCAAAGTCGTCGGGGTCAATGATTGTCACAATGACGTTGCCACGTTTACCGGAGAACTCGGAAAGGTACATTTTTTTGGATGGTTTTTATTTATTTCTTTATTTATTTATTTATTTATTTTCTTGACAATGTCTGGACGATGAAGGATCTTTTTATGTTTCTTTAATTAATTTTTTTTTGTTGTTTTTTTTTTGGGAAGATCGTTAGTGGATCGATCACTCCGGCTTTGGAAGGCGTGACGATTCGAATTTTTGGGAAGGACAAGGACGTGCCCGTTCACACACTCGTGACTGAGAAGAATGGGGCATATAGAATCGGACCTTTGGATGGTAAACTCGTTTACAGGTGAGTGATATTATTGGAAATATTGATAAATGATAATGTGCCTTTAGCTGTCATATTGGGATCGAAAAGTCTCCAAAAGCGAAATTAAACCTGATTCAAGACACTGTCGAGACATTTCTCAGAATAAATACCTTTTTTCCAACAGCCACTATCAGACTATTTGTTTTTCTTCTAAAAGAATAGTATTTCGAGAGTATCGTATTCAATTTTTAGATTAAAATAATGAAAAATGGGGAAGTGTCGTTTTTTTTTCTGGCGAAAATCGGAAATTTTGCTTTTTTATTTAACCTTCAACATTTTTTTTTCGAAGTAAATATTGAATTTAAATCAAATGACCCATGGCACCTTTTGAAGCGAGAATCAAAGAATATATGAGAATTTTTCCAAGTCAAAAAAATCAATTGTATAAATTTAACCAAATGAATAAATTTATTAAAGATAAAAACAAAATATTCTTTTCATTTTTTTAAATTTCGTTTCAAATGGAATTAATCAGCATGACAGCGGATCGATTGAATAAATTTAACCAAATAAATGAATTTATCAAAGATAAAAAAAAATAAAATTCTTTTCATTATTTTTTTTTTAGCGTGACGGCGGAGAAGGAAGGATTCGTGATCACGGGTCCGGATGCAGCCGGTGCGTTCCTCGCTCACAAATTGGCCGAGGTGATCGTCGAGGTGTCCGATCAGGCGGATTCGGCGTCTCTTCAGGGAGTCCTGCTCTCGCTTTCCGGAGGCAGCAGCTATCGCAAGAACAGCGTTACCGGCGACGACGGTTTGCTGACCTTCAACTCGCTATCGCCCGGCGAATACTTCTTGCGTCCGATGATGAAGGAATATCGTTTCGAGCCACCGTTCAAGATGATAAACGTCGCGGAAGGCGCGACCGTCAGAGTGAAACTGTCGGGCACGAGGGTCGCTTTCAGCGCTTACGGCTCCGTGACTTCGTTGAACGGTCAACCGGAACCCGGACTGCTCGTCGAGGCTCAGGGACGTGACAATTGCTCGAACTTGCAGGAGGAAGCGACGACCGAGGAGAAAGGCAATTTTCGAATACGCGGTCTTCAGCCAACGGTGAGAAAAATTTATTCACATTTGTATAATCATCCATTGGATACGTTTCGAGTTTGATTTTTGTAAAAATAATTTGATGAACAACAACAATAACAGAAATGAGGTATAATCAACATCGAGCAATTTATTTTCACTGTAAATTAATTTATTCAAATTGAATTAATTCTTCGTTGCAAATAAATTGAATTAAGTTGCAAATATAAAAAAAAATTAGTCAAAAGCGCGTGAGGCAGGCTAATGATACGGTTTCGCAGCCATTCTCACTAACATCTCATAAAAGTCGTAATTTCTATAAAATTGTACGTGTTCGTGTGACGATTTATAAAAAAAAAACATATTTTTCTATATTTTTCATAAACTATTTTTGCTACAGTGTTCGTTATATTTTCCATTGAAAGCACTGATTGAAAACTCTAAGTCTGGAATTTTTACACATTTTTTGCATCGATAGTTTGGAAATTAGAGGGGTGTCGGTTGGACGTCCTGATAACGAATTTGAAAATATATATCTCATGACTGAAGGGTTAAAACCAAAAAGTCCTGAAACATTATTCGTTGCATTTGAGAAGACCTATCCAAAGACACCCCATTCAATAGAGTCAGTAAAGAAAAAGAAAATTGCGTACACTTTTCAGTCTACGAAAAACTTAAAAAAAAAAGAAAAAAAAATTCAAAAATCTCGTCATATCCAGTTTTGAGTCATCAATCTTCGTCCGTATACCAAGTTTCATCTCAATGGGTCTATGAATGATAAAATCTAGATGATAGGCTGTGACCTTCGGACAGACGAACGGTCAGACCAAAATGATAAGGATTCCTATTGTTCGCTAAGAAACTCAAAAAAAGCTCAATCACAACGTGACAGTCGTCAAAATCCTATGAAATTTCGTTGTCACGTAATTTCCAATACACCAACACAAATTATAACAAACGAATAAACATAAATTCTCGAAAATTGTTTACAGTGCACCTACGCAATTCGTTTGAAACCCGAAGTCGAAGCGAATGCCCACATCGAACGTGCAACACCGAGTTCCATCGTCGTGCACGCGACCACGGACGTCAAAGGCATTCGTCTGATCGCCTTCTATCCGATATCACGCACGGACGTTTCGGCTCACATCGTTTCGGCCCAACCCGAGCACTATCGTACCCTTCGCGTCAAACTCTGCCGCGAGGATCTTCCAGACTCGCCCATTCACACCGCAAAGCTCGACTCTCATCACTCGTCGAAAATCGTTAATTCCTACAATTCCGGTTTTCTCATTCACTTTCCGCCGCTTCAATCGAACGGCAAAAAGTATTTCGTTCAATTGGACACGTCGTTGTCACCCACGGTCTTCAAGTATCGCACCGTGCCCATTTATTTCGAAGCCAATACGTCGTTCAAACAGGTCACGTTGGAATTCAACGCCGAACGTAAAATCGATCAGAGCGAAATGAGCCAGACGTCGATCGTCGCTCTGCCCTTCATCATGCTCGTCAGTCTCGCATTCTTTTATCGCGAAAAATTGTGGTCGTGGTTGAACGGCCAAGTCGAACAATGGTCGAAACCCACCCCAACTTCGAGAGCACCCGTTCAAACGATTCCCATCGATCCACGGGCCGATGATATCATCGTCGAACAAATTATGAATATCAACAGAAGAAAAACTAAACCTCGAAAAACGTAATTTTCATGATTTTTGTTATTATTAAAATTATTATTTTTTTTTTTAATGTTTTTTTAAATTTCAATCGTTCACCTTTATCGGACAATCGGTGTAGCGAGAATTTCACTGCCTGTCGCGACTTTTGCACGAGCTCACGTGAACTGTCGTAAAAATTAAAAATCAAGTAATTAAAATAATCATGGACGTTTTTTTTTATTTTTTTTTTATTGTTTTATTTTTTTTTGTTGGGCATCAGTTGTACGGAAGTTTGTTTGATTAGTCATTTGTCGATTGTGTGACTCACGATCGTTACTGTTATTGTTATTCAAACGATAAAAGCTTCTATTTTTCCATAAATCGCATCGATTTGCATATTATTTGTCATCGCCGCCGAACCGTAGCGTGTCTGATCTTTTTTGCGAAAAAAAAATATTGTATAAACTGAGTTTACGTTATCACCCTGTAGTTAATGCTATAGTAAACGCTATGCTAAATTCATATTGCACAATATTTTTTTTTTTTAGAAGATCCGTAATAAATCATGAATATAGCGAATGTTTCGCGGGATGACGCAGCTCGTTTTTCGTTCAATCATAATTCAAATGTTTGCTGGAAAATTGCTATAAACGTGAAACCCGAGTGTGAGATGTGCTTGAAACGTGTGAATATCGCGTAATTACCGGAAGACGATGTGCGCGTTATCGTAATTCAATTTTCCATATCGCGAGAACGTAAATCTGTTTGAAATTTGCGCGAGGCCTACCCTCTACTGTGATCGTGTCGTCGATGGTTCGCCGGACGTTGCGCTACATTTCGGAATTATTGAAACGTGCAATCGTCCATGGGAAAAAAAAACTTGTGAAGGTTTTAATTGTAAATTGTTTCTTTATAATTGTCGTTAAAGTGTAAATAATATCTCAACGATATTCATCTGTGACACGCCATGAGATTGATGGAATAATGAATTTTCAACGATTAAAAACATCAATTGAAACAGATTCATTTTTTTGATTAATTTATTCATACACAAAGAGCTTTTAGTTCGTCGGCGAATATTTTTTTTCTTCGTCCTTACTCGGTCGTTGATTGCTGCGTCCCAGACATTTTTTAAATCACGAAGTAATCCTAAAGAAAAAAAAAGAAAATTACATATTTACCAAATTTTGATTTTAACATTAAATTATTTACCTCTGGATTCTGTTCGTAGAAACATTTGTTAACATTGAACGATCTATCGCAAAGATCCTTTCCAGCTGCAAAGAAAACGACATTGCATACATCATAATGATTCATTCACAAATTTACAATGTTTGAGAAAAAAATAAAAACATTTATTGCGCTCACTTTGTGCGCGACAAGCCTCGATCATCTTGGTTCCTTTCTCCTTCATCGGTTCCGGCACCAAATGCAGCATCGCGTCAAAGTTTATGTCATCATCTTTGATCTAGTCATTAAACAAAAAAAAAGCAAGATAAAACAAAAATTACAATCAAATAAATAATTTGTGATAATGAAGTACAGCAGCACTTTACCAGCATGAATTTGTCAAAAACGCATTTGAAGTAGCATTTGAGTTTATCGTCATCGGCGAACTCGCCTTTCGTGGTCTTCTCAATTAAATCTGAGACATGAAAAAAACGACAATGTAAAAATAAATAAATGATTCACCAATTTTCCAAAAAAGGAAAATTCCAATTAAAAAATTTAATAAAAAATCGATGGTTAAGAAAATGGAATAGAAATCGTTGTAATTACCTTCCGTAACGCCGGTTTCTTCGACACACGCGGTACGGGTCGCCGTTCCCAATTCTTTCAATTCTTCTGGCACCGCCTGACGGTCGAAAAAATATTTATTACAAACAAAAATTCATCATAACCGATTTATTAACTAAAATTGTTTAAAAAAAAAAATGTTTCAAGAAAAAAACTCACAGCACCCTCAGCGAGAGCGACAAAGGCAATCGCAAAGGCGATAAAAATCAGCTTTCCGGCCATCTTTGATTATCTATCGATGTCCAAGAACGAGAACGTTAATGCAAACTGTTTGTCTCGCGAACGAAGCGAGGTGTTTTATACGACGATAGCGGCAATTTTAATTGATCATCGGACGGACAATGAGATAGATAATCATCGAAATCCACGAGTGTTCTCCTCAGGGCGATTTTCCACGATCACGTAAGATCGTAACGAGTCGTCAACGCCATTACGAACGTGCTATACATATTCCACCTCCGGCCATTTTCTCGGGTCAATTATTCACACCAATTTGAACAATTATTCTGCAATTACGACGCGACGTGTTCGTTTCTGACGTGTGGATTTATTTATTGTCAAAGAGGTTGGCGGCCATCACGACGACGTCGATATTACGACGATCGGGACGATGTTTTGATATAATTTGACCCTTGATCGTTAACGTGACTCTACAAATTTTGAGCGATCGGGGAAAAAAGAGATGGTGACAGTTTTTCATTGACATTTATACTTCCAGTAGCGACGCTCGATATATACATATATATATATATAAGATCGGGGTGATCGGGTATGTATCTGAAAAAGTAGTCAAGTAGCGCGTTGGGCACGCACACGATAGGGTTCCTTAGTTATTCTGCAGTAGCCATCGACTAAAGATGTAATCTCCACAAAAGCGTTAACGGAAACTTATTATTTTTTCATATTTTTCTTAAACCATTTTTGCCACAGTGTTCGTTATAATTTTGATTGGATGTACTAATTGAAAGCTGCATCCTGGAATTTTTTCAGATTTTTGTAATTGATAGTTTAGAAATTTGGGGAGGGGGGGGGTGGGACACTCCGACGACTTTAAAAGCGGAAATCTTACGACTGATGGGTTAAAATGTAAAAGGTCCGGGAACATTTTCAATTCCATTTGAGGAAACCTATTAAGAGACACCTCACTCGATGGGGTAAGAACAAAAATGTCGTGTTCACTTTTTAATCTGTGGGAGGGGAGTCAAAAGAAGTTCTTTATTTTTCTCATCATTTCTGTTTTTGCTGTAAAAATTAAAATGAATTTTTCGAAACAATGTAAAATCACATTTATTTCGAAAGATTCATGATCAATGAATTTTCGGTCCACGAAAGTTGTGTTCACACACTTTTATTCAAAACGAACAAACCGATTGTACAAGATTCACGTGAAAACGAACTGGATTACATCACTGCGCACTCGTGTTACACGATATAAATTGAATAAAACATTCGTATAAATATTCGACAATTTTTTTTTCTTTTTTTTTCATTTTCTTTTCTTCGTAATTGAGCATGGGTGATAGAAATTTGTTTCTTCCTTCATTCCTCGGAGCATCGATGATCCGTCGGACCGATCAGTTTTTAAAATAGATAGTAGGTCTGGAAAATAAATAATACGGAAAGCGAAAAGTTTTATTTACAAAAATGATTGCATTTGCATTAACAATTTTTTTTTTTTTTTAATTCGAAGAATACTTACCCTCGGCGATAGCTCGGCGTAACATCTGTTGAATGAATAAGCGTACTGACAATTGTCACCGTTTGCTGTGGATGGAAGAAAAAATTGGCAATCAGGTCAAAGCCGTTCAAGTTCAACTGCGGCTGGAGTGCAATCGAAATGGAAAAATAAAAAATTCACACACGTTTCATGCACTCGTGCAATTTAAATTAATTGATTAATTAATTTAAAAAAAATGTTTTTTTTACAAACATTAAAAGTTTGAACGAATATTTTCGACTACACCCAATGACGTCGCAGAATGGGATCATGCGGAAAAAACATCAAAAACATAGATACCGAAGTATTTACCAATCGCCTTGCACGTGGTAATGGCTCTTTGAACTTCCTCTCTGTAGGCGGGTATTCTTTGGAAAAACGTGAGCATTCCCTTCAGGCTTAACTCTCTCTTGTCGTCCACTAGGCCGAATTGTTCCCACAGGCAATACATGTAGCACTTGAACGTAATTCATAAACACGATCAATTCGGCAAACCAAAATTATGACATTTTTGTTCGAGACAATTCATGAAAAGTTCGAAGAAAAAAATCCAAACATAAGGATAGCCTGTTGCCCGGTGTTCAATTTCACATCTCGCTATCACCCGAATTAATGTATTTTTTCTAAGTTGAAAATTACGATTTTTTGAAAAATAATGAGACTTAAAAAAAAATGAAAAACTTAAAAGTTTTAGAAATAGTTTCATTATTTCGTCAACATTTTTTTTTTAAATAAGATCCTAGTTTAGATTATAGTGATTCATTGATAAAGTATATTCACTTAATATTCACTCGAAACCCAAAAAGTTTATTTTTAAAAAATTTCCGAAAATGCTCCAATAACAGGAATATTCATACCTTCAATGCATCTGACTCGGGCCACTCTCCCTCCCTCACAGCCTCGATCTCTTCTGTAAATCGCAATACAATGTCATGCTCATTGATAAAGTGCCAGTTCGATTTAAACCAATGTCGGTTGAAAAAAAAAAAACAACGTTTTACCTGTGGCCACGCCTGTCTGTGTTTGACACGCGTTTACCACACTTGCGGCAACGCTTATCATATCGTCCGTGACGAAGCTCGGTCGTGTCTGAAAATTAAAAATTATTAAAATTAATTCGTCGCGATAGATCCACGATGCATGGCGAGAATCCATCCCTCATTTTTTTTTCTTTCGATTCTTCGCAAAAATTATTTCCACCCTGTAAAGCAAATTGGTCCAAAACATAATAATAATAATAATAATAATTCATCAAAAGACTTGTCGTATGATGTATAATTTTTTTCATCAACTATATATACTCACAAACCATTTTTTTATCATCTTTCGATCCAATTGATGGAAAAAAAAACAAATATCAATTTCTCACCACGATATCTTATTTTACCGAATAATTATTTGTCAAAAATATTTTTCATAAAAATTCATTTTTAAGGCCGTAAAAAAAAATTTCAGAAGATTAAAGAAAAGAAAGGTGGCGAACATATGCCTTTGAAAATTTATTTTTCACAAAAATTTATTTTCAAAACCGTAAAAAAGAATTTCAAATGAAAAGAAAAAAGGTGGGAAAATTATACGTTTGAAATATTATTTTTTAAAAAATCTCATTTCGTTGTCGAGTGTAAATAAAATGATTTTGAATTGTTGTAAATTAAACATAGGACATTGGGATAGAAGCTCCTGGGTGTTGGTGAGCCATGGGGGTTGCAGTATCGACCTACCCTGCAACAGACGAGCGAAGCCTGCAGCAAACAAACAACCACCACTAAGTATTTCATGATTCACGTGTTTGTGTGTGCGTGTGTCTCGTCAACACCTAAATATTTAATTATTATTTATCAAATGTTTTTTTTTTATTGAACTTTAAAAAAATCACACACACACGCGTGCACACAGTCGAACGGAGGACACACTTGGAGGTCCGACTGCAACGGTTCGACTGATTATATCCGATGTTATCGTGTGCTCCTGGATGGTTTTTTTTTCTTCTTCTATTCGGTGGCCTATATTCGCGCACACAAAAGTCGTATCTACGCGGAGCCGCCAAGGGTGCGACTGAGGACCGAGGGCGTGGGTCGGCGATGAGACCGACTCGCGAAGCTTGCAGACGCGAACGAAAAAAGCTGCTGGAGGATCGGAGTAGGAGAACGATAACGCTTCTCAGTCATATATATGTCAACAATTCAATCACTCGCAACAGGTTCACGTAGCCCAATGAGAATTTATTTATTTTTTAACGCCTTATTCCTAAAAAGAGGGGTTGGGGTGAAATACACCCTGCCTCTTCAAAATTTATATATTAAATATAGTTAATATGTTTCAAAAAATCTGAATAATAGCATGTATCATGTTTAAACCTTCTACTCTGTGATAAAATTATCAAATATGATATTACTAAATAAACTTTAGCAATAATAACAACAAACTCGTGAAAAAAACCTTCGAAAAAAATTTCAATTTATAAGTTTCGAGGAAAAAATAAAAAATTTGGCACAACATGACGTAAATATGTTTATTTTTTTTATTTTTTATGGTTAACGATAGAAATTTTGGCGTTGATCGAATCGACGTCCTTTTTCAGGAAGAAAAGGTCTAGTCTAGAAAAAAAAAGATTTTCATTGGCAATTTTTATTAAAACTGTGTATTAGTTATAATTCAAGGTTGATGATAGAATGTTGGCATTCTATCATCGACCTAAAATCCGATATCAGCAGAAAAAACGAATTTTTCCAAAAAATGTTCTCAATATCAATTTCATGTGTTTCATCGTTAACGATTGCCTCAATGTTTCCATTTCCCATATAAACACATCCTCAACTCAATAACGAAATAACTTCTGAATAAGCTGGTCAACAAAGTCGAATTTTTTTCGTTCAAGTTTTTTCGAAATACGATCTGAAAAAATTTCAGAATTGTCATACAATTTTTTCACCATTGTGATACATCCTTAGCCCCAAGTTTCCCCGATAAAAAAAAATCTTCGCTCATTGCAATAAGGATTATACGTGGTCGAATGTGATCGACGATGAAAAACAATAATTCGATCGATCGATAAATCGACTGCGCGTGAGAAATGGATCATCGGTATGATAGATCGTTCGTTCTATAAATCTGACCGTGTGTGAAACCGTGTCGCTCTCATTCCGCGATTCCCATCGTGTGGCCTGACGTATACACGCGAGGGGTCAGACAGATTTGATCGGCGGATGCTACCAGTTTAATCTCGGACCCCATTTATTCCATCACGTGTATGTCCCCCGTTTTGCTGTGTCGCACGTACCTTCGTCCGACTGTACTCTTCTTTCGCCCGACTCCAGTCACCGTAACCAATTTGACAATTCGCATTCGGTCAGGCTCAAACCTTAATTCGCATTACAGAGGGCAACGTTCAACGATATTTTCACGTACGTCGTAAGCGTCGTACGCGTGAAAAAAAAAAGTATCGTACAAGTGCGATAAGGACTCGCGCCCTGAGGGTTCCATAACGATACATTATATCGTACACGATAATATAATAATCATTTTATTATTATGTATTGTATTATTATACTATTGATAATTTGACAATTGGAAAAAGGAGTCAAGTAGCGTGTTGGGCGCTCATCATAGGGTTGCGTAGGCATTCAGTAGTCGTCATTGAAATTTGGGGAAAAAAATTTCAAAATTTCAATTTTGGAAGAACAAAAAAAATTCCAGAAATATTATTTTGGGGGAAAAAAAAATTCCGAAAATATTATTTTGAGAGAAGAAAAAAATCCAAAAATATTGTTTTTGTTTTTAGGTCACCGATCAACGTCTGTGTACCAAATTTCATCTTAATCGGTACATAACTGAGATAATGGGAGGACTGGGACATACAAACGGACGGACATGGCGGAACCGAAAGGGTTCCTAGATTTCTAAGGAACCCTAAAAAAGTTAGTTACCCAGATGATTTTCAGATTTTTTTCCTTTATTTGTGCTATGAGAACTTCATTCCCGCCAAATTTTCAAATTCAAATTTTTGGGTTTTTCGAAAATGATATCTGATATCTGATCCATATACGAATTCTAGCTGGGATGAAGTGAAGTTTTCAAAAATATTTTGATTTACCTTATATCTATGGACTGTGATCATAATTTGCATTTTACCCTCTTTCGTCACACTGGGTCTTCTATCTGGGTCTTCTATTAGGGAACAAACGAAATTTTTCAGTAAAAAATCTTGTACAATTAAATTAGTTATGAATAAATAAATGTGCATGTGCAATAAATTTCTGAAACAACCATTGGATCATAGAAAAGAAACGTCGAGATGTATTCTAGAAATTTTTCAGATTTTTCAAATGCTTTCATGATGCAAACATCAACAACAGAACTCTCACAGTTCAAGGACGGTGCGTCACTTAAAGATAGTGTGAGATGCGAGGGTCAAATTAAAAGCCAATGTTTAAATGACTATATGGATGAGGGAAATGCGTTTGGAGCAGTAAAAGTTTTTATCCGAAATGTGTCGTCGAGCCATTTCGATATGACACAGTTGTTAGCACTTTTTTTGATTCTCGATGGACATTTCAAAAGACATCGGAGACCAGCCAGTAAGTTACACTGATACAGTATCATTGAAATAAAAATGGTCAATTAAATTTGCAATTATGTGCATAATGATTTTGTGGGTCAATATAATTCCGTCGAAGTTGCACGAGAAGCTCCGATTGAACCCGGAATAACCTTGCTCGTTGATACAGTCGCATGCCGAAGTATTGACCGTGTCTACAGCGAACGATCTTACCGACCAAGATCTCACTGAAACATGATTTACCAAAATAAATTCAATTCATCTTTCGTGAATTAATTTATGGGTTACCTGTGCAATTTCAATTTATTGCATATTGTTTTAAAATACAAACATAAACGTTTGTGTATTTCTAATTTTTTTTGCAATTGGACAAAACTTATTCGACCGACTGTACCGGTGGCGCCGCAAACCTGCGTGATCGCACAAAAAACCACAAAAAACATTATATCCCGTGTGTCCTCACGATAATCATCAAACCCGAATGCAATCAGTAAACCCAATAATCCATTTAATTCCCCACCATATCGCAATAAAAATTCACGGCGTTGTCCGAGTTGCAAAAGTCTGAAAAACAATTCAACAAGATTCGTGTATTTGCCGTGGTCATCCGACGAACCCGATTGTTGGACAAAATTATTGCGACGGACTGTACAGCTGGATGCGACGTACAGTCCGCCGAACAATTATTGACGACTTTCGAGATTTTCATCGCGCATTCAACGATGTATTGCCGTAATCGTTTGCCGAAAAAAAGCTCGTACACTCAAATCTTTCCCACATTCAAAAGCTCGAACATCAACATTTCGAGGCAAAACAGATTTTGTTACTCGACGATCGAGCGAAATCGCGAATCACAATCAAGGACAAAATTATCTCCACAGACTGTACCGCCGAAGTATTGACTGTGAGCCGAGTTTTCATGTCGATGTTCGTTGTCCTTTTTTTTGACAAAATACAAGTGATAATCGCACGATGCAAAATTATTCAATAATTACATCGTTTCTTCTCCCCCGTGAACGTTTCGCACATAACCTAGTCATCAATTCGACGTCATCATCGTGAAAAAACGAAGTGAAAAATTGGTATCACAAAACCAATGCAAGCTTCGCCATCGAACTCTTCGTTACTGTCATCGTCAACAAATTGGCGATGTCGAAACCACGAAAAAATCATTGCAACAACACATTCGTCATCTTAACACCGACTAATCGTGAAATTTTGAACAAGAAAAAAAAACCAAACATTTTTGGCAAATCGTGAAACCTGAGAAAACAAAAAAACATTTGCGACAAGCGAGACGCGGTGGACGTCTCTGTGTTAACCTAAAAATGAAAGCTTTTGACAATTCGTTTGAAAACTATTGACAATTAATGTCACGTGGGGCACGTGTGTTCGAAACGTCAGAACGTGAAACTCGTTCAAATCACCGAACGAACCTCAATTTCGTTTAATGCAATATTTCGGATTCCTGTAAATTGAGAATTAAAAAAAATAAATAAATAAAATAAAATAAAATGGGAAAAACACGAGGTGTTCACGAAACAACGCCGGAACTGCGAAACCGAATGGTTGGCATGTACGAAGCTGGTTTGGGACTTCGTGACATTGCCGCTGCGGTAAATTGTTCGGTAAGTTGATATAAAAAAAAATACAATAATTAATTTTGATCGCACCTCAAATCGTCCGATGCGTGAGGCTCCGAAAGACGTGTTCGTAAATAATTTGACAATTAAATGTACTTTTGTAGAAGCATCGTTATTGAAAGTACGAATTTTTATTTTGTTTTAGCAAAGAACGGTCAAGAGATGGCTAAACAGATTCGACAAAGAGGGAACTGTGGAGACGAGAGAGCGTTGCGGCAGAAAGCGAGCCACGACGGAGGAGGAGGACGATGCGATAATTCGTCTGGCGACGCAGACTCCGATAACGGCGGCCAAGACGGTTCTGCCGGCTCTGGGTCTGTCGTGTTCAGTGGATACGATAAGAGAGAGGCTGCACAAGGCTGGAATTCACAATTGGAGTCCGTCGAAAAAACACATGCAAAAGATTACTCTCGGGTCGGTCCATCTTCTAAAATTGGTCTTTTCAATTTTTTTAGTTTTTTTTTTTGCTATTCGAATACAATTGTCGTAAAAATTGTAGTTTCTTGGACGAAGAAATAATGAAATTTATTTGGTTAGCAGGGATGGCGAAAGAACGACGGTTCAACAAGCCGTTTGGCGTCCTACCGGCACTCAGCTTGGCAAAAAGAAGCTCGGGGTGAAGGACACGAGCGCGAAGACCAAGAAAAAAGGCGGTTCAATGGCGAAGAAGAAGCAAAGATCTGAAAAAGTGCGAGCACGTGATCCTTACGAGGGGGACGGAGCTCCAGCCGAAGTCATCAAACAATCCGAACTCGTCGAACATTCCGAACTCGTCGAACAATCCGAAATTTCGTCGGAAATAGTTTTTCTGGGGCATACCGTGACCCAAGGTCAGCAACCCGCGTCTCTGCCACGGGTGAACGACGTTATGCAAGACCACAGGAGTGCGTTGACGAACGGCCAAACTGAATTCACCGATCCTCCGTGTCTCGTTCAACCCCCACAGCCACAGATGTATCAGCACCATCCGGGACTTAACGTCGTGCAGAATTGGCCACTCGATCTCGTCCAAGGCAGTCATCATTATCCTCAGGTGAAATTTTCGATTTTTCGAATTTTATTCTGCGTCAAAAGCACTGTTGGGAAATATTTCTACCACCTTTTTTTTTTTATTCCAGTATTAGTCCATTATTATTATTATTTTTTATTTACAGAGTTAGGATCAGTTAAAGAATTTTTTAATAATAAAATTTTAAACTATACATATAGCGTATGAAATTTTTATTTTTTGAGACGACAAAAGTTTGTTTCGTTGAAGAGTTAATAAAATGTTGGATTATTAAATTCTAATTCTTCTAACCAGAACCGAATTTTTAAATCTTTTGAATAGATAAAATTTTCATTTTTCGAACCGAAAAACTAAATTTCCGATGAGTTGAGACGATATAATAAATTTTGAATTAAAATCATGAATTGCAAATTTAATTCGTCTCAAAATATTCAACCAATGAATATGAGATTTGGATTTGAATGACGATCTGAAATTTCAGGGCCAACCGCATCCGATGAGCCACGATCAACCGCCACCCCAGCAACAACTTCAAGAATTGCACACGCAGAGAGAGCAGGAACATCGAGCCCACCAGCAGGGACAGGATCATCAACGACAAATGGAACAGGAACAGCAATTGCAATCTCACCGTCACAACAATCACGAGCAACAACAGTCGCACGACCATCGAATGGATCACGAAATTCAGCAGCAGCCTCCACGACAGATGTCTTCCCAGCCGAAACCATCGACGACACGTCGACCCATCAGAATCGTACGTTTGGACAGTTGTTCGAACTCCGTGAGTTCGAACGATCGAATGTCGGAGGACGAGGACGACGACGAAGACACGAGCAAAGACGATTCCAAGGACGATTGCGAAGATTCGTCGATCAACGACGGACGTAAAAAGAAGAAAGGTGGGAAAGCCAAAGGAACCCTCGAAACGAGTGTGGAAATGAGAAATCGAATGATCGGAATGTCCGAGGCTGGTTTGTCGACACTGTCGATCGCACTCGCGATAAATCGATCGGAAAGAACGGTGAAAAGATGGTTGGAACGATGGAACAAGGAAGGCAACGTTCAAACGAAGGAGCGTAAAGGACGACGAAGAATAACGACGAAGGAACAGGACGAGGCGATAATCGCCATGGCCACGCAAAATCCTCTGACAGCTGCGAAACACGTGGCTCCGGCTTTGGGATTGAATTGCAGCGTCGATACGATTCGCGAACGTTTGCACAAAGCCGGAATTCACAGTTGGAAACTCGGAAAAAAGCAAGGGTTAGAAAATTAACACCAGTTTTACACGATAATTGAACCTCGTGCAAAAAGTGTGTTTTTAAAAATCCTAATTGAATTTAATTGGGTCGCTAAATACGAAAATGACTCTCATTTATTTTTCCAAAGAAGCTTCATTGAGAAATAAATAATGAAGTAATAATAACAATAATGAAATTAAATTGTCCTCCATAAAACTTTTTTCATTAGGTTCTACCGGAAAAAGAAAAATTTGTTATCTGGCGTTATCGATTGTTTGTCAAATTGACGAAATAAATTGTGAAAATTTCCGATTTGTACATTTTTACAGTGAAGGCAATGCAGTTCATACGGTTCATCTGTGGCAACCCAGTGGCAATCGTCCGAACAAACCGAAACTACCGAGCGAAAAGAGAAAAAAATTGTCGATCGGAAAAAAACGTGTTTTGCAATGCGGTGACGATACGAAACGAGTTGTTAGAAAAAAAAAGATTATCGATGATGCGGATCCGAAAAACGATGCTGGGCCTGTTAATATCATTTCCGATCCCAACGCGATGCAATTCCATGAAAACGCAAACTGTAAGTTTTACGATTGATAATTGAATGATATTTTTTCAAAAGAAAAAACGAATCTTCCTGAATTTGTAAAAATTGAGGCGAAATCAACGATTTATTTATATTTTTGATGTCGAATTTTAGTGTCGAACTATGTTTCGGGCCCGGAGATGATGCAACAAGTGCACAATCTTCCGTCTCAACAAACGTCCCTCGTGCAGCCATCGGCCGTGGGTACTCAGCCAACTACGGCGATGCAAGCCATGGGACCGTTGATGCAACAGAGACCGGACTGCAGATTGGCACCGTCGATCGTGCCACCTGTTCCGGGACAAAGCAATCCCGGTGTCGCCTATACTTCCTGCATGGTGCCCGGCAACAGTCACGCCAATCACATGGAACAACAACCCGATCCGTTGAATTACGAGCCCTACATCTGGAGCTTCTGAACAGACGAATATCACATTTTCCAAAAGCTTCTCGAACTCATGATCTCGATGATTGACGATAATAACCATTATTGGTTAATTATCTTCCGGAATTGTTCAATATTCTCGCAAGATAATCCGTGTCAGTCATTCCTACCAAATCTCATTTTTAAATTGCCCCTTTTTTCGGCAATTTTATACAATATTTGTTAAATGATAGTTTTAACGTAACTTTTTTTTTTATTAATCCAGGACTTTTTTTTTTAATTCAATTACTCATCGAACATATTCGTGATCAATCCACGAAAATTTTTTTTGTTCGATTTAGATTTCTTTAAATTGTTTATTTTACTATTGAAAAAAAATGATTTTACTGGGTCTTTTAATTTTTATACATATTATGTAAATATTCTACATATCAATTAACGATCTTATTGGATCGTGAAAAAAAAAACCAGATGCACACGGAGCAACAATTGTTCCTTGCTTCGGATGCAACCTAGATAAGTTTTTTTTTTTTTAAATCGTCTAATACGCATTAAAATTGTGTAACTAATCTCCAAGAGTATTATAACCAGTGATAAATAATATAGAAACGATGATAATTTTTATATTAAACGAAACAAAGCGAATCGAAACAAACAAAAAGGAAAAAAGTGGTCTTGTTAATTTTTTTTTTCGTTTTTATTGATAACCGAGATATTTCGAGAGTTCGCCGATGTCGTATGAAACTCTCAACAATAATCTCGATCGAACGACACGCATAATCACATTTACAGCAAAAAAAAAGTGATAAATATCTCGACATTCGATTTTTAATATTTCACATTAAAAATATCGTCTAAGGTCGATTATCGTTGAATCCACGGGTTCCAGCAGGTCACGTGAGATCCCATATTTGCGAAACGTTGTTCAACACTTTTTCGGGATTGTGTTTGTGAAACATGAAGAATCCTTGAATTTGTGCGGGACTAACGGGCTTGCCGTGTTTCATCACGCTCTCCGCAAATTCCCGAGCCACATTGCCACTCGTTTCGCCCGGACTTTTGTAGAATTTGAGAAACATTTGTTCAACCTGATCGACGCTGCACCAACCGATGTATTCCTTGACGTCGACCCGGCCGGGTCGAACCAGAGCCGGATCCAGTCGCTCGAGATAATTCGTCGTCATGAACAAAATTCGCGCTTCCGTGGAAGCCACGCCGTCCAAACAGTTGAGAAGACCGCTGAATGTCACTCTGTTCAATCCATCGAAGGCGGCTTTGACTGTGGCAAAAAAAAAAATAATATAATGAAAATTTAAAAAATAATAGTTTACCCGAGAAACCCTAAAAACAAATTCGTTTTGCTTTTCATCGATTAACATTGACATTTTGTTACTAATATCGAAAGAGCACGGAGTCTCACTTTCTTTCGTTTCTTCCCTGTTGCCGAAAGCCGCGTCAATGTCCTCC
Organism: Diplazon laetatorius; assembly: GCA_963662125.1. Taxonomy (NCBI): domain Eukaryota; kingdom Metazoa; phylum Arthropoda; class Insecta; order Hymenoptera; family Ichneumonidae; genus Diplazon; species Diplazon laetatorius. The sequence goes on from OY759156.1 coordinate 6,269,517, forward strand.
AACAAAATGATGGTCTGTTGAGGTGCGACCGCCAACAAATGATTGAGCCGGTCGTCGGTGAGGCCCCGCTCCGACAAATTCAAAACGCAAATTCCACGTTCCAATTCCCCGGCCAGGGCGGTGATGAACGATGATTTTCCACATCCCGGTGGACCGTGCAACAAGTATCCCCGTCTATACGGAATTCCTGCACGATGGAACGAACAAATTCGACGAATTTGTTTTCGTTGAATTATCATTATTCTCGTAAATTTTAGAGTTTCGTTTTTTTTTTCGATACTTTACACGAAATAACCTCGGTCGCTGTACCATCCGGAATTGTTGATGAATTCACGACAATCCGTTATTATTCTGTCGGCGATACCGGTATCAAGAACAACCGAATTAACGGGACGTCGTTTTCGCGGATGGCCGAATTGACGCCACTCGCTTCCCATTGCCGTGTACATTATTGTTTTTCCTTCGTGCTCCTTCAACGCCATTTGTCGGGCTGTGAAAAAATAATTTTTTAAATTATTTTTCAATCGTTTCCATGCATCGAATATAAATATTATAATTTGTTGAAAAAGATAGTAAGGATTTTTCGATTCTTATGGAGACTCGTACGTTTTAAGCAGGTACCATAGGGAGGCACATACATTTAAATTTCACCCCAATCGGACTCTATTTAGAGATTCCGCTTTCAAGAATTCGATTTTGCCTTTTATTAACACGTTAACATTTTTATCATTTTATTTTCTCATCTTCAATTTATTTATTTCGGTAAATTAAAAATTCCGGGCATGCTAAGTAAGTGCAAAACTTAGTATCAAGGTCACTTAAAATGGAGATGTTTTTCGTTTTATAATTTGAAAAAAAAAAAAGTTAACAACTTCCTTTTCAATAAAAATCATTGAATACATTAAAGACAAAGCGAGCCAAAAGTCGTCACATTCTTCAGTAGTTGCCAAGTGCAAATAAATTGTAAAAGTTTGTTGAAGATATTTTGTCCGATGGACGGTTGGAGTATTTTTCATTCTACAGTTGAAGTTAAGAAGCTAATTTTTCCAATTTTTCCAAAAATGGATATTGCAAACCTTCTTCAAGGATATTGAAATATATGTTCCTATCCTTTCCGAATGCAGTTAGTACAACAGTTTCCCAAGGAATTCCCATATGCAAATCCAGGGTCTGTTGTTCCCTGGTTCTTTCCACTTTGATCCAGTTGCCTTGATATCTAAAAAAAAAGCAAACAATAATTCAATTATCAAATAAATACATGAACAATGATAATACCATCAGAATTATTGCTTCTTTTATGTGGACAAAATTTCACTGACAATGTTTTTGTCCATACCTGAAGAAATGTGTACCTATGCTCGGTATAAATTCGTATTTAGTTTTAACATGACCAGTGTCGCGTTGTTCAAAGCTCGTTTCCACAGAAAGATGTTGAGTCTTTTTAGCGCCTTTGTGGGTAATCCATTGAAGGAGCCACTGATAGCTCTTGTCCCGGCACGGCACCTCCAGGGTGATCATATAATGTCGTCTACATGATGAGAACGATTAAATGTATTCAATGCGCTCGAATTCAATTCAGATATGGATGATTGGAGTACCTGAAGAAAATTATTCCAATTTGAGAAGCTCTTCGCAAGAGTGCAGCGCTAGCTCCCAACCCGAAGAGGCCAAAACCTGCTCCGAAGTATGGATTATCCGACAAGGTTTGAATATAATCGGACAGACCCATATTTAGATCTGCCAATTTTCCGGCAGTAAGATCAAATATCGGTTACAAATTGTTTTTGTTGTTCCCTCTCAGCATCGATTGACCGGACGACGAATATCACATTTCATTCGTCAACACACGCACTGGACGATTGTTCAGAACAGTTCGGAACACGTGAGAGATGATAGTTCGAAGATTCGCCACGAGCGTCGCGTTCGTCGCTTGAAATCCTGGTGGAGTGCATAAGTTTAAGGTGATGTGCTTTTTCTCTCTCGCTCCGCAGCGAGTGCCGATAGCGCTATCTCTCTTGCACTCGTGACGAAGATGGGACGAGCGAAAAAGCACACCCTCGCCGCCATGAGTGCGAGAGAGACAGCTATCGGCACGCGCTGCAGAGAGAGAGAGAGAGAGAAAGAAGGCACCCAAAAATGTTGTTTATTACCTTAATCGCGGGTGAATCGTGAAGCGGCTGAAGCTGAAGCGTGAAGCGTGAAGCTGTGACGCACCAGAAAAAAACATAAATCGATATCGCGGCCAAAGTCGAGGTCGTCGAGGTGTATGATCTGCTCGCGAGTATACAGACTCCGAACGTAAACAAGTTTTATGTTAAAAGTCCTGATCGAACGTTACACCGCTACTGTTCTCAGCTGTGGCAAAATGTAAGCAGACTTCAGCTACATTTCCAGTAATTAATTCGGTATTTTTAAACCTAGGATCTGTGATCGGATAAAAATTTGAGGTTAATCCGCTCTAAAAATTGATAGTTTGAGAACTTCGTCGGTTCTACACGATTGCATGAGCTTTATTATTGCAATAAAAGGCCGATAAACAAATTCATTATCAATACATGAGGTTAAACATTTTCAAATACACATTTTCGTTTATAACTTCCAAACGTATTAGTCTTTTTCGTTCATAGGTTATGTTGGTCTCGGTAAACGAAGGAACATTCAACCGGCCAATATAATATTCCACAAGTTTAAAAGAGATTGTTTGATGCTGCAAAATTGTTTGACAATATTGACTTCAACCGAATACTAAAACGCATTAATCAGCGATGAAACACTCAATTGTTTTTGCATTGCAGATGACTAAAGGCAACAGAGCCAGCAGCGTCAGAGAAACAGTGTACGATCGATGTGCGTATGTGGGATGTTACAATGGAAAGTTCATCAATGGTCGGCGACTCTTCCACTTTCCCTCCGAAACAGATCGAAGGCTCGAGATGTGGATCGAGAGAAGCGGTAATTATCGATGGCAGATTTCTACGTTCGATTATCAGAATTGGCACAATAATTTTTGTTTACAGGAAACTTTCGATTACGAACCTGGGCCGCCACATCATTGCGAAAAGCTGGACTGTGCGGCGACCACTTTGATGAAAGGTGCTTTACCAATGCCACGCGAAAGGCTCTGCGAAGAAATGTCGTGCCTCGCCACTACACGGAGGACTTGAAGTTGAGAAAATCAAATGTCGAAAGTGCCACGGCGAATAATGATAACTGCAAAAGTAACATGAACGTCAGGGTACTAGACAAAAACGCGGATGATCCGATGAATGGCGATGAGCTGCAGTCCGTTCCTGGCAAACCATCAACCGTCGTACAAATTCAACTGTGTAGCGATGACGACGAGTCGTGGCATACGAACGAATTCACTTTCATCGATGTGAACGCATGTGATAGTGCGCCGTCGCCTGTTATAGAATTCATAGTCGAGGAACTGGACGAAACTTTGATATGCAACACAGAAGCCAGCGAGTCCGAACGGCATTCATCACCGGTTCGAGAGTCGCCGGTAGACGATTCGACTTGTGAGCGCGAAGAAAACACAAAAATGAAGCAAGGATCGTCCAAAAAGCCGACATCGTCCGTGGCATTGGAAAAAACGACAGAACGGCGAAAGCCCAGTGAGTCGGACTTAGAAGTCGATCGAACAGATTCGAATGTGTCAATGAATGACCATTCGCCAGGATTGAAATCAGGTAAATCAGAGACTTCAACGAACAAAGAGCCCTCGCTACCGACTGCTCCAAAACCGCAGCCCAAAACCATTATCACCACCGACAACGATGAAAACGTCAAGCTTACTCTGCTGAGACTTCGAAACGACAAGCAACGTCTTCTTAATACCGTGAGAACGTTGAAACAAAAATTGCGTCGGGCCGAGGCTCGGGAAATAAGTTTCAAGAATGCACGATCGAAGCTCGATAACGTCGACGAATTTCTCGATATACAAGAGTGCACGAATCCGGTGGCTCGGGCGATGGTGAAACTGGCATTGCACAAGCATCACGTTCCTTATACAAAGGCGGAAAAAGAATTTGCCACAAAGCTGTACAAACATTCGAGCGCTGTTTTTGCGAGGCTGCGGAAAGCAGGTTGCAATTTTCCGGACAGAAGCACGATGAGACGATGGATAGCCAACGATAAGGGGGAATCATCGTTGGGAGATTTTATGGAAACATCGATAGCAGCCGATGACGACGATGATGTCGACGAAGCTGTGGCCAATGAGAATATTGACGAAATCAGGAAAAACGTGATTGTCGAAGAGACTCAGGAACAAATGAACGAAGGTCCGAACGGATCGGTTGAAAATGCGGAAGTAGCGATGGATGAGCTTGATGAAGACTCCGAGGAAATCAGGGAAAATGGGATTGTCGAAGAGACTCAGGACCAAATGAACGAAGGTTGGGACGGATCGGTTGAAAATGCGGAAGTAGCGATGAATGAGCTTGATGAAGACTCCGAGGAAATCAGGGAAAATGGGATTGTTGAAGAGACTCAGGAACAAATGAACGAAGGTCCGAGCGGATCGGTTGAAAATGCGGAAGTAGCGATGGATGAGCTTGATGAAGACTCCGAGGAAATCAGGGAAAATGGGATTGTCGAAGAGACTCAGGACCAAATGAACGAAGGTTTGGACGGATCGATTGAAAATGCGGAAGTAGCGATGGATGAGCTTGTTGAAGACTCTGAGGAAATCAGGGAAAATGGGATTGTCGAAGAGACTCAGGACCAAATGAACGAAGGTTTGGACGGATCGGTTGAAAATGCGGAAGGAGCGATGGATGAGCTTGATGAAGACTCCGAGGAAATCAGGGAAAATGGGATTGTCGAAGAGACTCAGGACCAAATGAACGAAGGTTTGGACGGATCGGTTGAAAATGCGGAAGTAGCGATGGATGAGCTTGTTGAAGACTCTGAGGAAATCAGGGAAAATGGGATTGTCGAAGACACTCAGGACCAAATGAACGAAGGTCTGGACGGATCGGTTGAAAATGTGGAGATAGTGATGGATGAGCTCATTGGACACTATGAGGAGGTGATCGAAGACGCTGTGGAGTACGATGAGTACGAGGAACAACTTCCACCCGATGACGACATCCAGGATGATTTTAGATAGACGAGAATGTTACAATTTAGAGCCTCGATGCGCTTGAGTTATTTGAGGGAACAGGGAATTGAAAATTTCTATGAATCTCGATGGGTTTCGAGAGGCAGTTGCACGGCGGTAACGTTCTTGGCTCCTCCACGCTGTGGGTCCCATGTTTCCATTCTTTTCTGTGCCCTTTCGGTGGTTCGGAATCCATCGTTGAAAAAAAATTGTAGGTACAACGATACATCGACCATAATGTCGATGTTCATCAAAGGTTTTTGGGTTTGATTCCCGATGCCGAATGGCGTGATTGATGATGAGCGGTTGGGCAAAGACGAAACTCCAAATAAAGGTCAAACGACCTACGACTCTGGTTCTGTGGAAGAGAATAACCACGGCAAGGCAGAATGTCGAAGAGTGTGAGGTATGAGGTGTTCGTAACTCTCTGGGAATTTGTGCAACACAGATGCATACATATGGATGGATTTGAAAATAATCCGAGAGCAGATTCGATGACGAAGACGACTGAATGATGCACGGACTAAGTTGAAGTTGAAGTTCAACGAAAATTTTTCAGTCCCTTGTAACGCGAGACTGATGGATAGACACTTGGTTCGTAAAGAGCTGGAACTGAATCCAAATTATCTCTTGTGATTCCATTGCAATAGTTTTTTATAACATTTTTAACTGAATAAACTGTATTAATTCCGCGCTTCGTGGCAAACTCGAGAATTCAAGCTAATGATAAGCACACGGAAAAAATCGCATTTTTTCATTCCGATAATTTGCGTCGGAACTCTCGATGACTGAAAATCTTGTGGCCACTTAGTACTTCATAATAAAATAAACGAAGAATATGATAAATAATCTTTTTTATATAAGAAATATGTTTATCTTTCCTTATTTTGAAATTCGACGTATTCAAATTTTACCGGGATACGTCGTCATGTTGAATTTCGGTTCCAAGGAGATTTTGAGATGATTTGCTACGTCTCTTGCTCGTTCTATCTTCGTAGTGAGCGCGAGGGAGACAGCGCTATGAGTGCTCGCTGCGGTGCGAGAGAGACGTGCGGTGATGTGGCAGATCACCTTAAAGCTACGAGGGTGCTCAAATACAGCCACGTCTCCCGTGCTTTCCATCCCACGCTGAGGAACCATTGAGATCCACTGAACAGTGAAGTTCACCCGGTAACCGTCGGCGGCGCTTGATGCTAAAGCCACGACGAATCGATACAAACGTGCGTACCATAAGAAGATAACAATTGTTGATCTCACCGGTGCTTATCACACACGTGTGTCATTGTTGTTTCGTAAACCGCGGTAGTGGACCGAGTGTCACATCATCAACATTGTCCATCGGCCTCATACTTGTAAATAAATATAATTCTCAACGGTAAGTCAATCAATAATGTCAACTATCGTGAAATACGAACAATCGAAGTAATAAACAAAATGTTGCTCAACACGTGTGTCGATAAAACGAAAAAAAAATTCATAACGCATAACCTAAAATTTTTATGAAAAATGTATTTCTCTGCAAATTGGAAAAAAAAAAAGATGCAACACAAAGATACTCCCCCGGCGTCGCCCGAAATGGAAGAGAGTTTGGACGAAAACGATTTGATTTACGTTGGTGATGTGGACGAAGTCTTGGATGCGATGGAAGGAGGAGAAGACGACGATGAGGACGAGGTTATGGAAGAAGGTCCTCCCGAGATGGGCGACTCTTCTTGCGTATTCAATGCGCACGATGGTAATTCATCGGCTCTCGTTTGCGTAACATTGCGCAACTTATAAAGCGTCAGCGATCGAATTGCTCGCCCGAGTTCTCGATAACCGCATCGATCGCGATGCGCACCCCAAAATCCAATCAACTTGTTGCAGGTTCGGTCTTTTGTGGTTCGTTGACCACGGATGGAAAGCTCGCGGCTACCGGCGGCGAAGACGACATGGCCTACGTGTGGGACACAGTGACGGGAGAAATAATTCTCGAATGCAAAGGTCACAAGGACAGCGTTATTTTTGCCGGCTTCAGTCACAACGATTTTTACCTAGCCACCGGCGACATGAGCGGCAATATCAAAGTTTGGAGAATGAGCGACAAGACGATGGTTTGGGAATTTGAAATGGGCGATGCCACTGTAAGCAAACAATAAGAAACACCATATAGAATAATTATAGTTAAATAGCACCGTCACAAAATGAGGAAACTTCTATATAATATTTTTCAGTGGATGCGTTGGCACAGGGCCGCGAACGTTTTGTTCGCCGGTTCGGTTGAAGGAGATGTTTACATGTGGAGAATACCGGACGGAGAGTGCAAAATATTGCAAGGTTTTGGCCAGAGAACCGAGACCGCAGTTATATTTCCCGACGGTACGGGACTCCCAAATTAAAAGATCGATAAATCATACGAAGCGCAAGAATTTTTTACATTTAAGTTCTAATTGTTGTGTCGCAGGAAAAAAAATTGCCATTGGATACGAAGACGGTACAACCCGTGTGATGGACCTCAAAACAGCATCGATACAGTCGGCTAATGCTCCGGGCTCCGGTCATTCATCGGCTATTACAGATATCGATTGCCAACCGGACAGCAAACTCATCATCTCCGCTGCCGTGGACGGAAAAACCATTCTCCAAGCACCTCAAACCGGAGCTGTTGGCAAACTTGATATTTGATTTTTTTTTTTTAACATATGATTTTACACTTCGCAATCGTTTGACTCATCGATATTTTCAGGTTGTGGCAGTACTGCAAGATTTGCAAGAAAATCAATTGTCAAACGGTGAACCGAGTAGCGATTCCGAGACGAAAGGCAATTGGGTGGAAGCTGTGGCATTTTGCCGAGACACGGAATTGTCATTGGCAGCTACCGGAACCGTTAACGGTGAAATATTCATCTGGGATGTCGTGAGAAAGGTAGTGTGGTACATTGATATTGTATATCACTTCCCAGCAAACTGTAAAAGACGTAGAATCTAATTCGGACGAAAATTAATGGTGTTAAATTAATTATTGATGTCGAAAAATTATTATTAATGTCGTTAAATTATTAATGTCGAAAATTAATTATGCACTCTTCACGAGTGCGAGAGAAATAGTTGTATAGGTGCTCGTTGCGGAGCGAGAGAGAACGAGCGAGAAAGGTCCATCACCTCAAAATCACCTTAAATGTAAGCCGTTATCGAAGAATCGATTAAACTTAAAGTTCCCACGATTTACGTTGAAGGTACTCAGGCACAAGATAAGCCAGGACAGTGGAGTGAGCAAGCTCGTGTGGAAGGGAAAGAGTCCGTTTTTGTTTTCCGCCGGTTTGGACGGAGTCATTAGGTGTTACGACGCACGAACGGCCCAATGCATCAAATCATTTATGGGTCATACCGAAGACATTCTCGACTTGTACATTTCCGAGTAAGCTCCACAACACAATGTTCAATTGACTTAATCATTAATCCGTTAATCCTTAATCTGTGAACATGGGTCACTCGTGCCTTGCTCAAACCCTCTCCCGATGCTTCATTTATTCGTTCATATAATTATATCGTTTGAACAAATCATTATTTCAGCGATATGATAATCGATATTTATAACAGGATCGTTGATAAGATTTCATGAATGTCGTCGAATTTTTTTGGAGCACTTTAGAGTACTTTTCGAGGCGCCCTGACACGAGTGACCCATGTGCAGAGTAAAAGTGCCAAAAAAACGCGTTACAAACTAAGAATTAACAATATAATATTTATTTATTAAATTAATAATTTAATATTTACAATCACAGCGATGGAACACGAATATTGACGACCTCGGACGACTCCACGGCAAGAGTATTCGACCTCGCTGCGTGTTAAGGCTCAACAATCGAATTTTAAATCTTCAATCATGAAAATAACGTAATTTTTGTCCAAAATAATAACAACTTGTTGATCGGTGAAAAAAATTGTTTGATGCAAGTACAACTTCGCACATTCGTATACAAATATTATATATACAAATATATATATATATACATGAACATTATATATGCCATAAAAATTCATTGATTAGTTTTTATAAAAAAAAAGAAAAAAAAATACAATCAAACGACTGAGGCATATCTTATTTGTTATTTAATAAAGTATCTCTGTGCCATTGATTATCGAGACTGTATCGTTTTCCGTTCCAATTAAAATGCGTCGGGTCATCGTCCTCGCCGTTTTCAAATTCAAAGTGACTGCTAAATTCGATCGCGAGGTTCGATCGCACGAGACCCACGCCCCCCAACTTGGTGGATGCTGGATGATAAACTCTTCCGGTTTTTACGCTCATGCACAGTTTTTGCGGCTCGAATGGAACCTGATTGAACGAATGACAATCGTTAGTCGCTGCGAATCATTTTGTAAATGATTCGAGTCTTTCGCAGGCTTTGAAATGTTTTTTTTTTATCTCCTGCAATTACGTGAATAGTCAGAAAGTACGGACCATCAGTAAATCTCCCGCATGACCATAACTGAACCAATCTTCCATCGCTTCCTGTTCGATCGACTTCTTTTGCAAAACGTGGGTAAAGACGATTGGCAAGTCGTCGCAACGTACAAAATTTCTTTCTCTTCCGCATACAGACAGATATGGAAAATGTTGATCATAACGTCCGGTCGTATTCATTTTTAGTCTCTTGAAGAAAAAAGCCAAGAACTTTTTTTCTGCGAATCATGGAATTGTGACTTTTAGGTGACAATTATGGTTAATAGAAATTATATTTTTGCAATGCTAATCTTCCAATTTTTCAGTGATCTGGAAGTATCTATTGAAGTAGATTGAAGATAGAAAACAATAGCTTCGGCTCTATTTTGGAGTAAGTCTATCCTTTTTTTTGAAAATGATTTGCTCCCAAGTCGATATACCTTTGAAACATGATGTGAAATTTTTCATGCGAGCGTCATCCAGAAATAGCTGAAACGACAAAAGGAATCACAGATATTGCACGATAGGAAAATGCAAATGAAATCAGTCAAATCAAATGATTGTACAAATTATTCGGCTTCGCTAACCATTCCTTGGTGATCAATGTAATAAAAATATTCTCGCACTCGAGGTTCCGGCGATTGACCTTGCACGTAACTAACGTAATTTCGGTGCAGCATCCGACATCGCAATGCATTTCGAAAAAACATAGATTGCATTTTTAAATCGAACGTTCCTCATCCAAAATTTGTGAATTCATGGGTAGCCGATAAACGAAGACGCAAAATAGTTACTTAACCCAATTTAAATCCGATGATTTATGCTGGGTGTCTTCTTATCTGGATAGACACGTAACTGTGACGAATTATTATTTGTTTTGCAAGAATAAAGAATAAAATCTCATCTCGCGGAAATTTCAGATAAATGAAGAGAATAAAAAAAAACAACTGACGGTCCGTCAGTGACGATTATTTATGATTATTGTTTTTCAGAACATGAAATCGTAGTTTCTTATATGCAAAATGGCATCATTTTTCGGGGCATTGTTGCCCCAGTCATTGCCAGCGTTGGCGCTGTCGCTCGCTTTGCTCCGCCCATTCTCCATCTTTCTCTTACACACGGTTTGCGGTTGCGCAGGGCAATCGGACGGCTCACTTTCTCTCATGCCCCCCCTCCATGGTCGCGCGGTCGCTCTCTCTCAGTCTTTATTCACGCAGGGCAGTCGAACGGCTCACTCACTCTCTCTCTCTCATGCGGTCCCGCTATGGTCGCGCGGTCTCTCTCCCACTCACTCTTCATCAGCGCGCGACCGTTAGCACGAGTGCAAGAGAGCAAGCATGATGAAACGGTGGCGAGCGAGCAAGAGAGATGATCGCGAGGGGTGGAGCTTCACAGTTTCTCCATGTGTTCCGTCACACTGATGTATCACAGCGACAACTACAGGCACAAGTTCACACTACGGTTTTCGTGTCAATTTCCACCAGGCAAAGTACAGTTTCACGCGAAATCTCGCGTCTTTGGTTGTTTCTCCGTCGCACACATATCGCAATCTCGAAACACATTCGATATTTCTCAATGTCACACAGCTGGCGGCTACGTTCACGCGCGTCACACACGGACCGCACAGCCACCACAAGATCGTAGACGTAAAGAGAGAGAGACTGGAACGAGAGATATTCAACAAGAAATGAGATACAGTGCGGAGGCGGGCCGAGAAGTTCGTCGGTGATAATAATCGGAAAAAATATCGTGAAAATCATTATAACGAAATAATTCAATTATCGCGGCCATGTGGCGATTTACACGATTAAATTCGTGGACAAACGACAAGTGAGATAACAATTATGTGGCCTTCGTATTCGACGATGAATAGTTTGTGCATCTGCGGGCTGGAAACTCGATTTGTTGTCGCTGCCAAATAAGTCGTGTGAGTGCACCAAGCACCATCACACCAAGGCTATTGGAAATGGCTTCGAAGACACAAAAAGCCAAAATATCATGGAAATTACGTGAGTGACCGACTGTAACAATTTCGAAAGATTTTTAACACAGTCAAATTATTTTTAATTATCGAACTCTTTGACAAATTTAGTCTGTCAGAATTTTTTTCATATTGAAAAATTGGTATCACAGAAATTTGCATAATTTTATGTAACATAACCTCTCTCTCATATATGGTAAACAAACGAGAGAAAAAAAATGTATGACAATAATTGTTGATGAATTTGCAATTGGATCTTTGGACCCTGCGTATTTAACGTTATTCACAAAGCTTTGTTATCCATGACAATCGAATCAAGTATTTTGTATTATTTTCAGAGGATTTCGTCGCCCATACCTCCAACGTCAACTGTCTGGCGCTGGGTCACAAATCGGGTCGAGTTTTGGTAACGGGCGGAGACGACAAAAAGGTGAATCTATGGGCGGTGGGCAAGGAAAATTGTATTATGGTGAGTCCGAGTCGAATTACGCAGCGCGAACATTCATAGTCATCAGAGGCATTGACGAAACGCAAAATTTGCATTTTTACATTTCAGAGCCTAAGCGGACACACGACTGCCGTGGAATGCGTCCGTTTCGGTCAGACGGAAGATTTGGTATGCGCCGGATCGCAAATGGGAGCGTTGAAGATTTGGGATTTGGAACACGCTAAATTGACGAGAACCCTGACCGGACACAAAGCGGGCATTCGTTGCATGGATTTTCATCCCTACGGCGAATTGTTGACTTCGGGAAGTCTGGACACGGCCATAAGACTCTGGGACATCAGGAGAAAGGGATGCATATTCACATATCCGGGCCACAATCAGACCGTCAATAGTCTGAAGTTCAGTCCGGACGGCCATTGGATCGCCAGCGCCGGCGAAGAAGGCACGGTTAAGGTACGTCACAGCCGACAAAAAAACCAATATTCCTCAAATTCTTGTCCACGATGGAATGTTAAACGCGTAATTCGAACTCCAGTTGTGGGACCTGCGAGCCGGACGAAAATTGAGAGAATTCGCAGAGCACCGAGGTCCCGCGACGACCGTAGAGTTTCATCCTCACGAATTTCTCCTGGCCAGCGGCAGTACGGACAGAACCGTTCACTTTTGGGACCTAGAATCGTTTCAGCTCGTATCTTCCACCGAACAGTCTGACTCTGCGGCAATCAGGTTTGTAATTCTACCAATATTCAATATCAATGAACGAATCACAGATTGTTGAGTAACCGATAATCATCGATGCTTCCGTCCAGGTGTTTGTACTTCAGTCAAGGTGGCGAATGCCTCTTCGCCGGAAGTCAGGACGTTCTCAAGGTCTACGGGTGGGAACCGTCGAGAACCCTCGATAGAGTGTCGACAGGATGGGGCAAAATTCAGGATATAGCGATAGCTCAGAATCAGCTGGTACGATCATTTAATTATTCAATTTATTAAACTTCCTGCGTTACAATTTTGCACTTAAAAAAAAAAACAAAGGGATATTAGGTAAAAATTCACCGTTTCTTTCGTTCTGCAGATCGGCGCAAGCTTCCACATGGCTAACGTCGTGCTTTACGTGTGTGACTTGAAAAAAATCGTTCCATTCGGCGGTGTATCCGAATACGGAACATCCGGAACGACTTTTCGTCGCGGCACTTCTGAGAGAAAAAGTTTCTCCACGGAGAGACCGCCGGGATTGCGAAAACCCACGTGAGTCTTTCGGTCAATCATCCGTTTTCACAATCAACATTTTTTGTTTTTTTAGTTTTTATTTGTTTCCAGTCGAGTTTCTCGTGCCGACACTAGATACATTTTTTTAACCATTTTTTCTTTCAAACAGCCTACAGGTAAAGACGATAGAGGAAGCCGACAAATCTGGAACGGATCCCGAGGACGAAGTCACCATGGCCGATATTCCGAACGTCGCCGAGTATCGTGATGTCTTCCAACCAAACAGATCACGTATGTTAAATAATTATTCGACATCAAACAAACACGCTTTTAAAAATTGTTCACAATCGCTGTGCTTGCTTTTTCGTGCCATTTCGTTTCATTATATTTTTTTTTTTTCACACGTGTTGTTAACCATGTAATCCATCACCGTTTTTTTTTTTCATATTTCAACGTTAACAATTTATGTACGTACAATCGTCATAAATTGTTAACGTTGTTCATGGAGAAGTCTGTCACCGTGATTCATTTTATTTAAATCATGCAAATTGATCCGCTGATAATCAACTTTTCTTTTCATCACTAAATAAAAAAAATCCAAACGACCCTGCCTCAAATTCAAGTCAAAGTGATTTATGTTATTCGTGATAAGTCGTATGTGAATGAGCATGCTATGCACGGTGTGTTACAGTGTCTCGCACGCCACCGCCTGAAATCGAGGCTTTTCCGGAGCCTCAGGACATAGGTGAGTGTCGTATAGATTTTTCGTTGTTCTTACTTTAAAAAAAATATTTTTTTCGTTTTGTTTTTGTTTTGTTTCGTTGTATCGCCATGTATCGCATTCGCTCATTGTCGTATTTTGATTGTTAAACATCATACCCTTGATTTTCATGTGTTTATGAACGTGTACGACGTTTCCTTTTTTTCAGATCCTACTAGGCCGCAAATAATTCAAAATTTTTCGGAATCCATGACGGATTTGAGATCAACAGACAGTCCCGAAGACGACGCGTCTGTTCCGACCTCGCCCACGTCACAGCCGGCCACTCTATCGTTGACCAAACCCATCCCGGTTCGCGTTAATTCGACTAAATCGTCGCCTCCCGTTCACAGAAATCCCATAACTTCGACCAGTCAGATTCGCGCGAATTTGCAAGCGAACAACGGAATCGGACGAAACATGCGGAATCTCGCGCAAATACCGCCTCTCAGGCAAAGCATAACGCCACTTCCGGGGAAAAAGATTGTCACGACGAATAATTCCGGGAGTGGCGGTCATACGGCGCCTCTTGGACCGCAGAGATCAAATTCCACTCTTACTCCGAGAGTCGCTCCAATGGCCGCGGTTTCGCCCGTTATCGACGATGGAAAACTGAAAAATCGAGCTCCTAGTCCGGACTCGCCGAAACTTTTGCTCAAGAGGCAAAGCAGCTGTCGGGAAGGTGAACACGGATACGAAAGCGATTTTCCTGTACAGTAAGTATCGACACTTTACAGGGCTGGGTATAAGAGAGGCAAAAAGTTTTTTAATTGTTTTGACGTCTCTTACATTTGGTGTATATGCTATTAGAAAACTTCTGGCAAACGTTTAGGGATATGGAATTGTTTTGAGATGTTTTAGAATCGTTAGTTCGATTTTTCAATTGATTGAAACGTCGAAACAATTTTTTTTTTAACGGTTAAAATTGAGTTTTCGAGTAAATGTGAAATTTTGGGGTGAAAAATGGAGAGTGAGTGGAATGCAAAGTATTACGCTTGCTTGAGATGGGAAATCATGAGATTCACAATAAAAAATAAGTTTTTTTTTCCCCAACAAAAAACAATTTATCTTATGTACAACCTTATCAACGTATTTTTCATTGTGTGACACATGATTTCTCATTCCAACTGAGGTTAATATTATATATCGCCCTCTCATTCCCGGAAATTTTGTGTTTACCTGAAAAATCGATTTCGACTGGTACAATTTTTTTTTGTACGTTAATTAAATGAGAAATTGTAATAACATCTTCGGAACCTCTAAATAGTCCGATTGGGTTAAAATTTTCCTAATCAGCACGTATGTTTTGATTAGGGTGTGTTGATAAGTTCGTGGCCTTGTTAAATTTCCAATTATTTCTCATCCACATTCTCATTTATTCCCACAAACAATATTTCATTTTCCAACACGTCACTTTTGTAATATTTTCAGAATCAACAACAGCATACGACACAGCCCATCGGATTCGCAATTGAATCGACCTAATACCGGACAGCCGAGATCCACAAACATGTACAGAAACTTCATCGGCGGTACACCGTTATCCGCGAGAAACGCGTCGACAACGAAGAAACCGATGAAAGCCCAAGTAGCGCCCAATCCAAAAGTGGAATCCCGGGTACCGCAACTCAGGCCCAGCGTCGACAATGCGGAAAAAGCGGAATTCGTGCCCATGAGCGCCGACAAACCTTACGGTTTGGATGCGGAAAATTTTTTACCCGTGAGTTTTTAATAACTTGAAAAATTGCAAATGGAAATCAAACTTGCAAAGCATACAGAATCAACCGGATACAATTTTTTCATTATCAAATTTTTGCGTAGAGATAATGACTTGTTTTTTGTCTTTTTCAATTTGTTTTTTCATCGACACTCGATAATCGTGGAAACCACAGTCGGGAGTTCTCAATGACATGTCAGAAGCGGAAGTCATCAGCAGTATGATGCGAGGACACGATTCGATGATGGCCGTTCTAACTAGTCGACAGAGATCTCTGCAAATAATTTATTCACTCTGGCACAACAAGGATCTCAAGGTGAATACGATGTTTAAATGTTTAATTAATTTTTCCGGTGAAACTGGATTTAATAACGTGTTTTTAAAAAAATTGTCCAGTCGGCCATCGATTCAGCGGTCGCTATGAATGATCTTTCCGTCATCGTCGATCTCCTTGGGGTCCTCACCCTCAAACCGTAAGTTCTGTTAAAACATTTTTTTTTCTTTTCTTCTCCAACACTGGCTCCTAAAAAAATTACGATTCTAAAATCTGAAACAAAATGGCTTTGTGAATGTCACGATAATTATTTTTTTAATATTCAAAAATTGATGAAAAAAATTGGACGTTTTTGTTTCAGTTCCATGTGGAATTTGGATCTCTGCAATTCACTTCTCAGCCCCATAGGCGAATTACTTCAAAGTAAATACGAAATGTAAGTACAGAATCTGATGATAAATTATTATTTTTACGTCACAGTTCGATGTGTTCGAATGTGCGAATATCGATTGCGACAATTGTTTTAATTGAAAAATTATATTTCACTTTGATCGTGAAATTGTTGAATCAAAGCTTCATAACGTCGGAAAAATATTTGAATAACATTTGTCGTACCCGAGTCACACGGAGAACGTCCGGATAGCGAAGTGGAATATTATGAGACCGCGAAAGCAACGTAGGAAGGGTCTGTGGAAGGTTTTTGCGGTCAGGCCGCCGCAGAGCCATCATTTTTGTGTACCTCGAGAAAGTGGCGTCGTGCAGATTTATCGCCTCGGCTGGTTCGCGGCCGACGTGCCAAGAACTCTTCGACCGAACACGGTTGACTGACCCCGCGGGAAGTTTCCGACTTGACTCTTTTGTTCGTCTTCGAGTTGAAGGGTTATGCGCAATTTGGAGCTCGAGATTTTTCTTTCTGAAAAAGAACGAAAAAGTTTTTTTTTCAGATTTTTTTTGCAAGAAAACAGAAGCACCTTTGTGGAAAATAACATTTTTGAGGAATCGATTTTTTTTTTTCAACATTTATAACTGTGCATAAGTCCATAAGTTTTTCGGGCATTTTCAGGTGGATTTTCAGAATTTGTTTAAAGGAACATTTTTGGGTTTATTACAATGATTACTCGGTAATTATTTTCTATCTAATACTATAAAATGACGAAGGAATTTTTTTGTCACAAAATACTAAATTCTTGAGAGGGTGCAAGCTGCGACCTTGGACTGCCTTTTTTCGACCTAGGACACCATTGCGGCTGTTCTAATAATCTGAAAAATGAAAACCAGACGTACTCACATCCGAAGGACGAATCTCTATCGTCTGAACCACAATCGTGTTTCAAAAAAAAAGTTTTGATAAAAAAAAAAATTTCAAAATAATTCCACTAAATCCTATGCTCTTTTTAATGCGGATTTGTTATGTTATGCGGTTACACCACATTGGCGAATACGATAAATCAAAAGCACTCTCGGTCATCTAGAATATCAACCCTATTCCTGAAACACTTTTCTTTGCCTCTCATTCCTAAAAAGCGGAGTCAGACCGACCTTTTTTTTTAATTTCTATACTACATATAGTAAATATAGCCTAAAAAATCTTCAAAAAATCATGCATGATGCATAAACCTTCTAATTTATTCTCAAATTATAAAATACGATATTAATAATTAAACTTTAGGAATAATTGAAACAAACTTCTGAAAAATCCTTCGAGGAATGAAAATTCATAACTTTGCCTAAAAAAACAACAAAATTTGTTGAACCAAGCTCAACCAGTGTCTCTTTAAAGAAAAAAAATATTGCAATATAATTTTTCATTTTTTTTCGAATGAGTAATGTATGAAACCATTGGCCTGGGTCGAATCGATTTTCTTCTTCGGGAATCGAATTAAAAATTGACACACGACGAAACGTTTTAAAACATTTTTGCGAAAAAAAAACGGGGTGACAAACATGAGCCGCAAACACATCCAAATGTCTCCCTTCTCTCGTGGGAGCCTGGCCCGCTCGGGCGATGCATGGGAATGGGCCAATGGGTCGATCGATCGGGGTCGCGGAAGGGGGAGGCTCGACCGCGCGACCTGGGGTTGCCACAAATTAGCCAAAACAATGAACAGACAGACAGCAGATGCAAATTCGAGGACGAACACTTTTTTTTCTCGGTCGGCGCCCGTCCCATTGTTCGGAATCGAATTGAAATTTGAAGTGCACATAGCACGCAATGTCCCAATGTTACTCCCGTGCTTCGCATATGTCGAAACACACTTCTCACGAAATTCGAACGATTATGAAACATCGTTGCTCGATAATTCACCCTCCGTCGTGTCACACGAGCACGCGCGCGCATCACTTTGCAATCCTTTTCAATGGACCTGTCCGTTTTATGTTCGCGTCCACGTTATTGCAAATTCGATTCCACACGAACGTTCGATGGTACTGCTGAAATTATACGTTGGGAGTCTCGAAATCGGATTGTTCGGTGAACTTGCCGTCCTGGGGACTGATAACAGGCGTTAAGGGATTGAATCTAGATGATTGTGGGGAAATTAAGGGATTTTTATGATTTTTCATATTAAAGGATTTTCATGATTTTTCATAGTAAGGGATAATCATGAATTTTTTCAGCATGTTAATATAATTTTATTAGAATATACTATACAGTATCATTTACAACATATATTGAGGTACTTATATGAATTTTGTGATGAAAAAAATTTCATTTTTGGGAGAACTGCAATTATTAATCTGGAATATTAATAATTATTTTCAAAAATATAAAAAAATACACTAATAATTGATTATTTATTTGTCGAAATAATTTTTGAATGCATTTTCATTAAATAAATGAAAATGCCCATTCGTGACGTTTTGTCACATTTCGAATTTGTTGACATGAAAAATTTCGATAACAAGTTCTTTCATCGTTACTAACAAATAAGTCTCCTCTGTGAGGAGGTAAAAATCATTGATTTTCATTCTTCGCGATCGATCAGACATTCGGATAATTATCAATCAAATGATACCATACATTCCATCAGCAACGAATCATAAAAGTGAAACGCGCATCCACCGAATACCTCAATTTTTTACGTAAGCGAGTTAATCATTCGTCGTTCACTCACAAGCTGTTGTCCCTCCATCTTTCGTGCATTTTGACCGAACGTTTCCTACATCCTGATCGTCAGCAGTCCTTCGAAACGGAGAATTAAAGGAAAAAATTGATTGGTCATAAAAGGTTTGAAATATCTTCAGCAATGAAATAGTTGTTCGATAAACAACATTAACATGTTTCATTTCCACCGTAGTCTTGTTTATTATTTTGAAATACGATAATTGTCGGACGTGTAATTATCGTTTAACACGAGGAATGACAGCGCCACAGTTGACCGGAGACCGGAAATTCATAATTAGGCAGCTCCTTGTGCACCGGTGTTCACGGTACACGACCATCGTGCCCCATTTGTAATACCGTAAAAGTGAATTCGACTAATTATCGGTCCGCTTGGCAGCTGTTCCTCAATCGGTACAAACGGTCCTTCTCACCTTATGACTTCCTCTCCGTTCGTTCGTCATTCGAACTCACGATTTATGAATATTTCGTTATAACAATTTCATTGCTTCGGATAATTTCCAAAACAATAAAAATCATTCACGACCGATTCGATCGAACAATGTTTCGATAAAATGACATGACAAAAAAAAGAATGCTTCAAAAACAGTTTTAAGAGTAATACTCAAAAAAATTGTTCAAAAACATTTTTCGGAATAAAACTTTGAAAAATTACTAATGAAGTAAAAATTTGCCAAAAATAAAAATCATAATCATAAACTTACGAAAATTGTTAGAAAATTTGTTATCAAGAAATTTTTTCAACAAATTATGAGGAGCAGAAAAAAATTGCGAAAAAATTGAAAATCGTAAAAAAAAATTTGAATATTCAACTCGAAGACAAATGACAGATTTTCCAAAAAGAAAAAAAAATGCATAAATCATAAAATTGTAAAAAGCCGCCATACCGCATAATTGACATATGTTGTTCAAGCAAATGGATTATCTCGTGCCGATGTGATATTTTCCAATTTGCAACAACAATTATTACGAGCAACGTTCCATATCCCGAAAATCGATGCGACACCCGTGCAAAATCGTTCGGTAAACATTAAAACATAAAGACGTTCGAACGTGGCGCGAGTTTGCATAACTACTCGTCGTTTTCACGGTTTATTCGTCACGGCATTGCCACGGCACCCCCGTCACCCGTGAGAAAAAAAAACTTCGCGGCAATGAATACCGAATCACATTTTGCGACTCCCCCTCTCCCTCCCCTTCCTCGAAACGATTATGCACGTGCTTGAAACGGTACTCCACACGCGACATAGCCTCTTTTTTATGTATGAATATCATTATTCGATCAGACGCGATATTTTTACTCCCGTTGACGTCGACACGACAATTTCAGGAGAATATACGTTTTAACTATCATTTATTACAATATAATTGTATTATTTAAAAATATTTACATTTAATTAAACGTATCATTATATATCAATTGTATTATTGTCAAATATTCACATTTGCTTGACTTTATTATTCTACAATCATATTATTATCGAAATATAAATTTGTTAGAATCGTCGTGTCAAAATTATGGATAAAAAGAATTTATAATAATTTTAATTAAATTCAACGATTCAAATTCTGAATATAATTTATTTTTTTCCATTTAGAATTTATAATAATTTATAAAAAATTATTATAAATTACAAATTATTATAAACTATTATAAATGAGGATAAATAGAAGTTGGGGGAGGTAAGGGAGGGGGGGGGGGGTTGCAGCGATGAACAAAATCAAAGACCGCCCTTGGATTTTATCGGCCGCACGCTGACAAAACGCATCGCAGGATGGGTTATGTGTATCGAACAAAAATTCATTGCCCCCGTTTCGATTAGTCTCGCCGATCCGAGAAGCGAGGCAACGCCGGTGGACGACCAAACCCTTTATCGGTCGACGAAGTTGAGGCGCAACGAATTTTTCCGACGAGCCCGGTTGTGCCCGGGTTATTTATTAGCATCGTTATATCGTAATAAAAAGATTTTTGGGCGACCGAGCGTGAAACTGTGGGTGGCTGGGCAACCGAACGGGCGTTGTTGCAACCATCCGTCGATGTTCACATCGACGGATGGCTACCCACCTCGAAATTTCCGCGCCCCTGTTCATTCTGGGCGATCCCAAATATTTATATATTTTTTGTACGGAGTACAAAAAATATATAATAATTGTGGAGGATTTTACTTGCCCGTTGAAATTGCATTAAAATTAGACTGTTTTTAAACCCACGATGGCGAAAAGTGAACGAACAAACTATAGGAGAGGTCATGTAGGTTGAAATAGGTTGGGATATGATTGAAGCTTGTGATCAAATTTTAAGGGAGGTCATGAAGGTTGAAATAACTTCTGAAATACTTGAACCCTACGATCGGATTTTAGGAGAGATCATGTAGGTTGAAATACAGTAAAACCTCTCAGTAGTCAAACTCCCAACAGTCCAAAATTTGGCGTTCCTCGCGGAATATCTTGTGATTAAATGCGAGCCACATTTTTTATCGCTACAAAGTTGAAACGAATTTTTATCGTTACGACGATAAATTATTATTTATTTTTTCTTCCTTTTCAGGTACGTGACAGTCGGCATTGCCGCTCTCAGGTTAATTCTACGAAACTTTGCTCCGGTTATTAAGTCGAACGTGGAAGCGCCGCTGCACACGATCGGTGTCGATGTTTCCCGGGAAGAACGGTAATTGAGAGACAATGATTATAAATTATAAATACACAATTAATTTTAAATAAAAATTTTTTTTTACAAAATTTACTCGATATTCGAAAATTGTGAGAATTGGAAAAAAATGTTGCAGATATCACAAGTGCCTGTCCTGCTACGACAAATTGTCGTCGCTGCGCAGTGTTGTACAGAAGAAGCAGTCAATACCGGGCACCCTCGGGGCTTCCTTCCGGGAATTGAACTTTTTGATGAAGGTGATCGATTGACGATGGCGCAACGACGAATTTATCATTAATTCGGGATGCCAATATCCGGTGCTGGTTTACGAGTGATTAGAAATGTGGTACCTGAATGAATTCTGTGTGTCACGCGCTTCTTAACCCGTTCGTTCACATGCCCCCAAATAAATCCTCGTCGTGAATATTAAATGAAACATAAATGAACAAAAAACAAAAAAAAAATAAAAACAAAATAAAAAGACAGAAGGCTCAAGAAACGAATAAAACAAAAAGGGACAAATCTTTGTCGATCCGGATGAACGTTTGTGTCCTCCTTATTATTTCGCTGGTCCAAGCTCAAAGCAATGGACAACGAGAGACTCAACGAAGCCTCGTTATCGTTGAGATTAGATTTAATAATAACTTTTTTGTTCGTCCGTCGTATTTAACACAATTATTTCGAAGTAAAGTTTGTGAAGAATCAAGAAAATCGATAAATGAAGAAAAAAAGAAAACAGAAAAAAATAAATAAATAAAACGAATTTTTAAACCCCCTTCCATGCCATATTCGCGCGTGCGCGATTCAACGTACCGCGAAAACTGAAAATAAATGATAAACATGTATAACACAGAGGCCTGATCGCGACCAGCTGCATCCGGCACTAATCCGTCGCTGGAAAAATCTTGTCCTTCGCTCAAACAAGTAAAATAAAAATAATTTTTAAAAATCAAGAATCGTGGAGGACGCAAAAAAAACGTTTGTACGTGCGTATGTGTATGTGCGTGTGTGTGTGTGTGTGTGGAACAAATGTGACGACGTTATGCCGCGATAACGATGATCGCTGTACGTTTAGAGGTCTCGAAAGCACTTGCCAATTTTTCGAGTTTCGTTCGCGCCTTGAGAAATTTTTTGTTAGAACAAACCGATAGTTCTAATCACGATAATTCAATCATAAATAAAATTATGTGTAAACTCGATGCCCATTTCGATGATAAATTTAGAAATACAGATATTATTAATACGTGAATCAATATTTTTAAGCGCAGCACTTTCGGATGAAAAAAAAATACACGTTAATTAAAAAATTAAAAAAATTAAATTAAATTTAAAAAAAACATTTTCGTAAATCGTCGCGGGTTCGAGAGCGAGAACAAAGTGTGGTGAAGCGTAACACGACTGATGACTGTCGCGTGTATCCACATCGATCATCAGTCTTGTGCTGCGAAATATCGATGAAGAATCATGAAGAATCAACGGATAAGTCGACGAATCGTAAAAGAAATTGTCCAACTCTCTTCAATTCGCTCTTGTCGATTTTTTCGACCAAAAAAAAAAAAAAAAAAAAAAATTAGCAACCATATTTTGTGTAACATGCGCGACAAATCGATGAATATACTTTTGTAAATTAATTTTTTTATCACGATAAAGCTGAGATTGTGAAAATGTGCGAAACTTTGTGTTCTCGATTCGAATGGCATAATGTTTAATTACACGGTCGCATGAACATTTTTTTAAACGAATATTTATGGACTCGCCTCGGTAACGAGGGACATTCAAATCCTTCCTGGCAGATGCAAAATTAATTTCTACGCTCAGAGGATTGTTTCCTATGTTGTTATCACGATTTTGCATCTATTTTCTAAAGTTTGTCGGGTGTAAAAAAAAAAATTCCAGTTTAAACGGCCTATCGCTTGTTTTTTGTAGTACTTTCGCGTTTGCGACACACAACTACGTTATTTTCGGGTTGCTTGTAGTACGGATTTATCAGTTTCGCCGAAAAAAAAAATAACGGGGACGAAGTGTGAAGAACATTTTTTTTCCTCGAGACCGATGACGCTGATCTCGTGTTTGGCACAGAATTGGGCATTAATGAAACAAAATGTCTCATCCCTATTTTGGCACACTATTGCGAAGTTTTTTTCGCGTTTACACGACTTTAGTCAGTCGCATAGCGATCATCTCGCGAGTTTATTATATATTGAGGTTTCGAGACTTATGGCTTGTGACACTTATCAGTTGGTTGAAGCGCCAGTGCGCTGTAATAGTGTAATATTGGGTGGCTACAGATTCCATTTCACTCGTGTGCAATTTGACAACAATTGCGGAATCCGAGGCCGTGACCGTTTGTGATAAAAAATTTGACGGATGTAACGTCAAGGTTATTCGGATTTTGTCTGAACCCCTTCCTCACCCTGCCCCTCTCATTCTCGAGAATACGAAATTTAAGAATAATCATGAAGAAAAAAATTCCGTTTCGCACTCAAAAAACGAAAATCACGAAGCAAATTAAGCGAAAAAAAAATATTTCGAATCCGTCCAACATAGATATTTTAATAACAAGCGAAGATGCATTTTTTGGTAGACAAAACCCGAAATTACTCTGAAAATTTCGTTTGGGTAAAATTTTGTCTGAAAATCTAATAAATTCGAATATAAATAAAATTATCGACATTTTTTAGAGACAATGAATTTTTATCCTCAATGATAAGAATAATGTGGATTAAACCAACTCGATTTGCCATGAAAAGTATTCGTTCTGATAACGTTGAAACATTTTCATGGTTACATTTTTTTTTTCGCCTAAGTTTTAATAAACCGAGAAAAAAATCGCATATTTTGGTATATTAATGCGTGTAGCCGATACGTTGTACATTGTGAGGTCAGCCAAGTGGCTCCTCAACAAACAATACAGATCCATGACGGATCGAATGAGCCTTCTAACATTGCGTGGAGTTTTACGTAGATGACGAAAAAAAAAAAAATAAATAAAGTGGAACACGAAAACGACATATGACTGTAAATAAAAAGTGGATGGATGATGCAATATAATGAGAGACAATTTTTTTTTTTTGGATGAACATTAGTGATGCGCGCGAGTGCGCGCGTGAAACAGTGAAAAAGAAATCGAATGAAAATTGAGACTGCGAGAGACCTTCGAGAAACGACGGACATCGTCCTTCCCTAAAAATTAAGTCTTACGTTATTTGCAATATACATATTATATATATATATATTTGTTTCTTATGATGAACCTGTTTTTCCTACGAGCTTGTCAAATGGTCCTAATTAATTAATGCAAAACAAGACTTTGTGAAAAGTAATATTAATAATGTTATAACATTAACATCACAATTATAATTGTAATACAATTCAAAACGAAATAATGATATAAATATTGAAAAAAAATTAATAATTTCTCTCATCGACCGGTTTCTTCGTCTTTGTTTCTTTTTTTGTTCTCCTAATTTGTTTTACCTTCGGATCCACGGAAGCGCTGATTTTTACGTGTCAGTGCTTCCTTACATAGCGTCCCACATCGAGGAAAGCTAAAAAAAAAATCTGTTAAAGAAAATAATTAAAAAAACAATCCCGATCGGCGAAAAAAAATTAAATATATATAAAACGAAGTCGATGGAATTACGATCAGATACGATTTCTCACCAGTCATCCATTAACTTTTTATCGGATACGGGAAGGTGAGGAGGGGGGAAGTGAAGAAGGATCTCGTCGCGGAGGTGCCTATCGAGTTTATCGTTGTTTACATCAGTTCTCTCTGCCAACTCTCTCCGAGGATCGATGCGGGGATAAGAAGAAAAAAAATGCGAAGCGTAGTATTAGGTACGATAGGGTAACGCAGTAACTCGAGCTACTGCAGGAAAGTACGTTGTATATATTCGTGGCTCGGGGGTAGAAGGGTCAGTGGCGGTGGATTGTGCAATAGGGTTGTTGGCCTCATCGCAGTTATTGGCCACATGACGGAAATAATTCTAATTTCACATTTTTCGTAGCTCGAGTACAAAAGTGAGTGAGATTTGAAATCTACTTTCACTTAAATATTTATTAACCCTGTTTTTTTCGTGTCGAAAGCGTTCTGAAAATCTTTGAAAAAATCTGGAATACTTCTCAGGGATTCTATTTGATTTTCCCAATATGTTTTTAAATGTAATCTATCCAACGTTTGTTTTGCTTTAAGTACGCAAAACTTCAAGAGACGTTTCACCGGGATGGTGGCTATTTAACTTTATCAGTGTATCGTGGTGTTGATCTGACCCGGGCAAAGATTTCAAAGTTCCCGCATTTTCCAGGAGTTCATTTTCATTCGTTGACTGTCATTTTTACAATAAATAAATTCCGGAAACTTCATATTCAAAAATTTTATCATGAAGTAAAAACCCTGAGCTTTATTCGGGATTTTTTTCAGATTTTTACAATGACGTTTTCGATTTTTCAAAAGCCTCGGGTTGATTGGACACTGGTTTGACGCGCTTTCGTGCATCGTCGTAAGCGCTCGGGCATCGCCGACGCGGCTCGGTCGATCCCGTGACGCTCGGCATAGTTCGGGCGTCACGTGATCTCTTCAGACGCCGGGTCATCGCAATGGCGTCTGGGACGAACCGATTCGGGATCGGTTAATTAATCTGAAACGAGGTAGTCTGGCGAAAGATAAATAACTTAACATCCTTCTCGAAAAAAAAGTTGACATCAATAAATCTCAATCGCCCATCGATAAATCCTTCATGACCATCAAGTTACACAAAAATTCGTGTATTTTTCGACAAATCAATTGTCCGAACTTTTTGCTCGTAAAGAAGGCGTCGAGAGTCCTAGTCGACGGGCAATTATTTTTCGACGCGTATTCCGGGCAAAAGCCGGTAATATATCGTGGCACCCGTGAAATAGCGTGGAAATGTCGCGAGAGT
Source organism: Diplazon laetatorius (assembly GCA_963662125.1). Lineage (NCBI taxonomy): Eukaryota > Metazoa > Arthropoda > Insecta > Hymenoptera > Ichneumonidae > Diplazon > Diplazon laetatorius. Next base: position 6,296,129 of record OY759156.1, read on the forward strand.
AAATTCTTAATCCGTGAAATATCGCGGTCGTAACAAAATGCGAGGCACGCGTGCCAAGTGTTTGTCTCGGGATTTTCGTATTCATGGGATTAAATATGTCCGTCGCTGTTCGGGGTGGGGAAGGGTGACAACCCTTCGATCACAAGCCCCCGGTATCGCCACTTTTTACGGACCAATCGGGCAGGCATAAAAAACCGAAACGTCGTTCCCACCGTGCGCGTATCGTTGACAGAATGACGAAGACCGATGGGACGAATATCTACATGTATAAGGATATGTATGTATATATGTATTTGTATATAATATAAAACGCGATGTAATCGTGGGCTTACCGTATATAAAAAAGTATCGAAATCTGGACGATGATGATGATGCCACTATTCGGCGAGGATATATGTTTATTCTCCCATTAACTATAACCTCAATTTTATACGAAAACTCAGTTTCAAAGAATATATATTGAAAGGGTTGATTTTGAGCAAAAGTTCGAATGGCAAATTTATAGGAAATATAATTCTTTACGAAACATTTCTCCAGTAAACTTTTTGACAATCAATTAATTATTGGGAAATTTTGAGAAAGCATCATAAATAAAAAATAAATTTGGGGGTTATACATATGAATTGTTGACATGCAAAATTGCAGACATTTTTTTTAACGACACTTTTAAAAACAAGATGGTGCTCTACCAAATTTTCCAGGAATCATAGTTATATCGTTCGAAATGGCTGAATGGTAAAACGTTTTTTTTTTCATTATGTCTATTGCATTTATGCAAAATTAGTATCCATATCTAAAATTCTTAGAAAACCTCTTTATTAATACGTACAACGAAATTTCGATGCAAGAGCACTGAAAAAGACGTTTGTTTGAAAGAAACCACCTCAATATATGTAATACCGATGTATAATTAATTACATAATCACTTTCCTGATGTTACAATTTGAATTATTCGCTAATAACTTAATAATTTAATACTTACCGGGCGTTTTTCTTTCAATATAAAAATAGAAGAATTCAACCACATATACATTATATATACAGAAGTCGTCGCTGAATATTAAAACCATCATCATCAAGATTTCGATATATTTTTTTTTCAAATTTTCGATGCAAACACGATAACATCGCGTTTATTTTTCTTTAATCCAACCAAAAAATAACCAACGATGGTATCTGTATCCCGTATGAGCCCGACGATGAAAAAAAAATTCCAAAGTGCAGGTTCCTGGTACATGGTTGAGTGATGTGTCCATAGCCTGGGAAACGCAATAGATCGCCGCGTCAGGTGTCTTTACATTTTTTTCTTCTTTCCAAACGAGAATAAAACGAGGTTTTCTCGGTTGTTGCGTCTTTGGGGTTCATCGGGCACGATGCGACGTCGTTATTTACCGTCTCGTCCGTGATCTCTTACGTGATCTTCTTACACAGCGTCGTGTACTCGAAGATGAAGAAGAGGAAGAAGAAGAAGAAGAAGAAGAAGAAGAAGAAGATGAAGCGTTCCTCCCCCGAGCGATCTATCCACCGTTGTGACGAAGATAAAGTTAAGTCTCTTCTCGACGCCACCTCGAGCGACGAAAATGCTGTTTTCTCACAAAACGTGGTAACAATGGCACCGACAACGGCGCCGAGGGGAGCCACCCCGGCGGGCGAGGAGCGGAGAGAGGGGGGAGAGGAAACGATGCGGATGCGGGAAAAAGACGATGACAGAAGCTGCCGAAGATGGCGGGACCGGCCTAAGCGGATTAACCCGAGTCTCGGTAAGCGATACAAACCTTACCAAATACACACACACACACACACACACACACGCATACAGACATATATTAGCAAAGTTTATACCCGATAGACAGTAGAGACACACACGACTCGCTTCCGCCGCATCTCGTTTGCCATTGTCCTCGACGTCAAAACCACCCACTGCCCAAATTTTTTCAAGCCATTCATTATTTCTCTTCAGCTCTCTATCACTCTTAGATGCGTCTTCTTTACGTCCTAACCGTCGTCGTTTCTGCCCCAAGTGGAAAAAAATAAGTACATAAACTATGTGTACAAAAAATATTTATATACAGTTTCTTTTTAGTATTGGCCATAGATTTTTTTATACAAAACTGTATATAATCCGAAGATCGAACGTTATTTATAGGTTTTTCTTTCTGTACAGGTGGTCGTTTAAAATTAAATCTTCAGCTTCCGCTCGTAGCAAGTTTTTTTTTGTAAGGGAGAATTGTTTTATTGGCTCCCGTTTTCATTATTGTTTTTGTGATAAAAAATGATGAAAACGGGAGCCAAATGATCTGAGTTGACTTTTTAGATAATATTGCAGTTTTTTGAGAATGTTTCATGAAATATGCAGATTCCGATGAACTATATGCGATCTAAATATATACACAATTTTCATACAATTTTTCGAATCGACACGCGGACGGTCCAATTTCTTCACGTGTAGATATAAAAAAATGTATGGGAATTGTGTATATAGATCGCATATAGCTTATATTATACGTTCGATTTTTGTATGAATTGTATACGGATTTTTCTATAGTTTGTATATTACAAAAATATGACCGATACTATATAGAAGCTTTTTACTGGAAGACCTGGCTTTCTGTTTGATTCTTCATCTCGCTGTATGTTTTATTTCACCACTTCTAAAGCGTTTTCGTAAAACGTTAATCTTTGATAAGTTATATATTCTTATATAACCGTCGCATCTTTTTCATTGCTTTTCTTCATCCCCAAAATCGTAAATTCAATCGGTACGTGGTGCCAAAACTACGACCCATCGAACATTAGACACAATAAGTGCGAAACACTTTACCGAATCGAAGATTCATCTGATTATCCAGTAAATTATATATAAATTATATATAGTCTATATATAGATTATATATATAAACTATACATAAACTATATAGTCTATATATACACTATTTATGCCTAGTCCCATATACATGCAGCTTATACATTTTTTTTTCCTCGGACATGTTTAAATTACATTTACAAGATCCGACGATTGTCGCAACAATTTCGCCAGTCGTAACAAACAAGAGATAATAATTAATATTTCGTGCATAATTGAAATACGTAAAATTATGCGTATAACTCGAGCACAGCTCTACGTTAATTCATCGTGCTGGAAAATATTGATTATTCGTTAACTATATTCGCGACCAACCCTCTGGCCCGGGGACCCGGGGAATATATATATATATATATATATACATATATACCAAATGCAGTTACGGTTCCACTCGACGATCATTGGTCGAGGGTGTTGCGGAAAGTTTCGTCGTTCCGAGGGGTCGGACAGCCCCACGATCCCATTGGCTAATTACGACGATGAAAATTGTGACGTCACTGGGGCGTGCTCGCAACGCGATTGGCGGGAGCGAGGGGGTGAAATTGGCTACCGGCGTACGAGGGGTAAAGTTGTACATGGGACACGTGTCGGGGTGGGTACGATCCACCCTACGCGTATAAGCACGAGATGAGGTACTCTCTCCGCGCCACTCGACCTCGCGTGTATCGTGTTACCCCGGCCTGGGCGATGTTCACGAGGGGGGCCCGAGGGGCGGCAATGCCACTGGAATAATAATAAAGGAGAAAAAAAAGGAAGCGAAAAAAGAACTGAAAAAAAAAAAAAAAAAACAACCAAACGTACGAAATCTGAAGGGAGAATCTCTTGAAATGACAGCACCCCAAGGGCCGAAAAGAGGATGAAGGAGGTTTCAGTTGCCGAGCAATGCATTTGCTCGATGAACCAACGGATCATTTTAGGCTCGGATGTTGTATTCAATTTTCGTTTTTTTTTTTTTTTTGTCTTTTTTTTTCAACCGAAGCTAGACATTGTGCACCGAACGAGATTTGGAAGTTGCACCTTTGTCGAGCTTGCCTGGTAGCTTTCGCGAAGGGCATATGGTTGTCCGCCATTTTTTATTCGCAAAACGTGACGGTGGGCTTGAAAGACCTATTCCACGGGCGAGGAAGGAGCTTCGTAAATTTTTTTTTTCACTATTGGATTGCCGTTGGTGCTCCAATATGCCCTGGATAATGATACTAACAATCTTTTTGTTTTCTCCCATCTTCTGAAATGATGAACATCAATGAGCTAGAATTTTTGTTGCAATGCATTATATGAAATCAAATCTTCCAAGCAAATGAAAAAAGATGGACAGGGGTAAATAAGTACTTTTCGCTACGTTTAGTCGGCCATTTTTAATTTGCCGACCTGTGATAGCCTCGAAAGACCTATCACCGATTTTTCGTACTATCAGATTTATACATTTAGTATATAAATATATATAATGATACTAAAAATCGTTCTTTTTCTCTTCTTTGTTTAAAAAAAGAGCAGCAATGAGCTAGATTTGTTTATTCCAATGTATTATAGAAAATAAATTCCTCCAAAAAAATGTACAAGAACGTGAAAGGGTGAACAGTCCGATTGGGACCGGACCGAAGAGAGCGTTGCGATTTAGGTATTCGAGCATGAGCCGGCGATGTGGCCAGCTGTAAAGACTTTTCGAAGACGTTGAATAAAGGTGTGTGGCAACACGCGGGCACAGTCGTTTGCGGAGTTTCTTGACATGTATAGCCGGCACAGGATGAGGCTAATTCAAAGAGGTCACGCACGCGCCAGATGGATGCCGCCGGACTCAAGGGCCGCGCGCCAAAGTGATCGTGTGCGACTCGATACGTGTAGTTTAGGATCATGCAGCTGGCAGACGAATTCGAGCAGGGACTAACTTCGTTCAACAGTCATCATCTTCACGGACAAGCTTCGGCAATGCCCGATCCTCGCATCTTCCCGATGCAGTCGAGTGCATTTTGTTTTCTCAATACGAAACTTATAGAAAAAAAAAACAAGCTGCAAGTTGGAACTTGCAATTTGCCTCTTCTGAATCCTAGAAAGTCTACGAAATTTCTTCAGTGAGGAAGCATTTTTTTTTTTTTCAAAATTAAATCTTTGGCTTCCTCATAGAGGAATCTTTGTTCACTGTAAACTTGAATTTATGTCAAATCCGATCAGTTTTGCTTATACTTTTGAAAATTTGTGGTTTAATCGGTCAAAGAAAAATTCAGAATATCACGAAATTCAAACTTCTCGAAATTTTGATCGATTCAAGAGTGCAAACTTTCCCTCCGAAATTAATCGATGGAAAATGTTCATGTCCTTGGCATCGTTTGACTTTGTTGAAGCTATGTTAACCCTCCACAACCACAGGGTAGAATCGACCCAGTCGATTTATTACTTTCCACATAAATATATAATATTTTATATCTAATATTAATACTTATCTAATACCATTTAAATCTAATAAATTTCCTAACTCCTAAAGGAATTTTATTTCCCACAAATTAATTTTTCGTGCACTATCCAGAAGGTTCAAAGCATGTTCCCAATTTTTTTTAACCACTTCGGACATATAGTTTGCTCAGAATGGTTTTTTTAAAACTGACTGGGTAGAATTGACTCCGTTTGACTGTCGTGTTATTATCTGGAAGTGTGACTGGGAAAGGTTGAGGTGCTGAACTATATTGGACTCACATTAATGAGTGCGAGAGAGATGGCACTATCGGCACTTGTTACGAAGCGAGAGAGACAGAGAACGAGATGGAAAATGTAGTTTATCACCTCAAGCAATTAATTCATAATTCATCGGTTCGTCTCAGTCGATTTCCATGATAGTACACGAAACTTACCGTTGTGTTCGATTTACAAGACTCGCGGTTGTCCGTTAGTTCGCGTATCTCGAGTGTCCGAGTATCAGGACGAGAAGAGTGTGGCGTATAAGCAACATCGGCAGACAGAAGAGACGTGAAACGAAGACCTTGCGTGTGCCCAACCGGTGTTGAGTTACCCTATCGATATCGAATTATACGCCGTCTTGAATCGATACCCCGAGAGAGGGAGAGAGAGAAAAAAACGTCATTTGCGGTCGCAACGGCGGGTTTTGGAAGGAAAAAAAAACGACGAAGACGAAAAACACGTTGTGGAACGAAGCGAAATAATCGTACGCCCGAAGGAAGTGAGGAGAGAATAATGGAACCGTGTCGATGTTTCGTCGAAAGTGAGATGCGGCGATTGTGCGAGAATGAATGCACGAAAAGTTAGAATAAATAACGAGGATGACCGTTGTCGTTGGGATCTGTCTGCCAGATTCTAAGGTTGGACGAAGAAATGGACTTTCTTTCGAATGAATCGATAAACAAAATAATGTTTGTTCAAAATAGAAGTCTGAGTTAAATGTGACTCAACAAGGTTAAATGTTAAATTGGGTTTCACATCCTATCCAATTTATTTCAAATTATAATATATAAGGCAGAATTGGTTTAGCAAAAAAAAAAAAATTCTAAAAACAGTTGAACACTGATATCTGGAGATGTGAAAAACTTTTCAAGATAATGACATTTTCCGCAAAAAGAGCAATAAATCAAATATTCCGTTGCTCCTGAGGTCCGAAAGAGATGCATTTCTTCTAAATTAAATCGATAAACAATATATATTATTTATTTGAAACAAAATCCTATTCTTAATGTGACTCAACAAGGTTGAATGTTGAATTGGGTTGCACATACTATTCAATTTATTCTAAATAATAATATCTAAGGCTCAATCGGTTTGGACAAATAAAAATATGCGAGAAATAGTTGAACAATGATATTTGGAGATGTGAAAAACGTTTCGAGATCACGGTACTTATTTGTCGGAAGAAAAAGTAGCTAAAAGAGCAAGAAAGAATAACCATCTTCCAATCGTCTCATCTGCAACGGAACCGACACGCTCATATATAGCAACATATATATATGTATATTCTTTGTGCGGTCCGAATTTTTGGCGATGGTCAGCCGTAGGATTGGCGGAGTAAGCGTGCTCCGAGTATCTCGCTGTTCCACCTACTGTGGGCCCGGGGTTCATCCACTCGGTGCGGTTCATTCATTGACAGGGCCAAAGTAACCGTGTAATCGACATGCCAAAACTTCGAATCCACCGTGACCAACCGTTACCGACGCATAATACGTGAATTTACGAAAACATTGTCTGACCGCGTAACCGGATGTAATACCGAAGAATAGCGGACCTCTCGTATTTACCCCCACTCCCCCGTCCCGGAAAAAGACATTCACTCGAAAATAATTCATTCGTAAAAAAAGAAAAAAAAAATGTATATATTTCCCATTGTTCCGAATAATAATATATTTTTCGAATAAACGTTTTTACCGGTATAACGACGAATATGTAAGTGAGAATACAGTGACGTTACTTTTTATATAAAATTCATTGTTGACTGTCGGTTAGATTATACGTGTGGAGTGGTTGGCGAATTTATTAGGGATGATACACTTTTTTTTTATTTTCATAAAAATTCATTTTTATTGCATTAATTTTTGGCGACCAAATAAACTGGTCCCAATTTATTTTTCCTCTAGACTTCTATTCGTGGTTTAATTATTATCTATTCAAAAAAGTTTCTGTCAATCTGCCTGATCTGTGAAAAAAAGGTAGATTGTTTCTCATCGGTGGAAAGTGGGATTGGTGTGAGCTTATTTATTTATTTTTTTTTTAAATGTTTTTATTTCTTTCAAAGTTTTCTCAGTCCAAGACTATCAGAACCTTAGTCAGGCTTTTTAAAATCTGAATCTAAATATTTCGACAATTGTTCTGTTATAACTTTTTATGAAATAAATTGGCCAAAGGTTCGTAAAGAAAAAGTCTCAAGATGCGTCAACGAGAATTTTTTTTCCCTTTTCTTCAAAGGCAGCCCTTTTTTCCCCACACATCATATATAGGTCGTCCATATAGGACTGCCAATCCGCTCGATCATGGTGTTTGTTTGTATTCACGAAGCACGCGAGAACACGGTAAAATAAGTTTTCCGAATAGAAAATAGAAAATAGAGGGAAGAAGCTTGAAGTTCAAATAATCATCGAGGGATTTGTCGTAGTCAAAACATATGCGGTAATGAGTGAGAGGGTCTAACAGGCGTCCGAGCGAATCACTGTGGCACGTTCCGAAAGAATTTGTCGTGACAAACTCGTCGAGGGTCAAGCCTGAGCAAACAAAGGTCCCGTAACCTTTGGCCCTTCGTCGCTCGAGCCGTTTTCCACCCGTCAACCGTTTTTCAAATAATAATTTCTAATTATATCCCACGCTTGTAAATAAGTCTCATTTAGAAGTGCCCAACTAAAATATAGAATGAATTTTAGTTTTCCAAATTGTAAGTAAAGAATTATTATTATTTATTTATTTTTTTTCAAATCGATGATATCACAAATTGGAGTACAACAGAATAGAAAGCTATTTTTATAACGACATATTTATTTCAACGCAAATATCGTAGGCGTGAAATAGAATTAAAAAAAAAAAACATTCGTAATAGATGGTAAACTGCCTATTAAAAAATTTTACTAACCCGAAGTCGAATTTACGGATGTAAACAACGAGAACGACCGTAAGGGCTGATTAGAGAGGACAAAAGTAGTTGAGAATGGAGATGGGAGACAATGGGCCGCGCCAACGTGTCACGAAAACAATGGCCACAGTCGGTGCAACCAGACGCTGCATAACGCGTTGATTAAAACGAGAATTTTGAGATATGGAATCGTGGGTGGGTTAGCCCCCGTTGCCGTCGGGACACACGAGTTTCTCCACCCCGACCCTTCGACCTTCTGTCGGTCGTCCGTTCAAGTCCAATTTTACGTGACGTACGAATAAGCTCATTTTCAGTCGACGGTCTCGTAGTAGTTGGCTTCGTAGTTCTGTTTTTTTTTCACTTGTTCTTCTTCTCTTGCCATACATAACAACCAATTTGTCGAACGACGAAACGATCTTTGCCAACGAATCGGAATTGTTTAAAGATTTTTTTTTAGTAACATCATTCCTGAAACTATTTTTTTTTTTTTTTTGCATCTCATTGCTGAAAAAGGGGGATCGATCCTACCCTTTAAAAATTTCTATAGTAAATTCTGTTTTAAGAAATCTTTTAAAAGATGCATGCATTATGCTCAAAGTTTTTACTTTGTGAATAAAATTATGAAATATGATATTCATGAATAAACTTCAGCTACAATTTAGTAAACTCGTGAAAAAATCGTTATAGAAAAAGAAATATGCATAATTTTGAGATAAAACAACAAAATGTAATGAACCAAAGTTTAAATTCAAGCTTGAGACTGAATATCTTAAAATATTTTGAAATATATGTATTTTTTTAAATGGCTAATGATTTAAATTCTTCACTGGTTCGAATGGTAATAATACGAGAAAATCTATCTCAATCTACGTTTTTGAATGTCACAACGTTCATTTGATATCGACCCTCCTTTTCAAAAACCGAGTCAAAAGTCAAATTCGTGATACTGTTGTCACATTAAAAAAATGTAAAATGTTTTATCGTGTGAAATAGATGGTAGAATATTATTAGACAAAAATGTCGAGTCAGGCAGTTTTGTGAAACGATGTAAAGCGTGTAAAGCTTGCAACAGTGGAGCCAAGGTAGCACGCGTATACCACGCGTTCGACAAACACACACACACACACACACACGAAATCATACTTTTTCCATCTCTCTTTCAACCAACCCCCCCTGTGTCGATAGTTTTTTAATGACTACACGAAACTGCATAGTTGCATCGGGGACTCATATACGCGTACCCCAAAAACTTCTATGAGCCATCGTCACCTCTACAACCAACGAGGTTTACCCAGTAGCTGGCGAAGGCTCGTGTGGTAGTAGTACAGCGAGCCCGGCGCAGCAGCCGTACGCGGTTCATCTACCTCCCGGTGACTCTGATCTTTTTATGAACCGCCGCGCCCCGTCGGGGACAGCGGGACGAATTTTCGACGATTAAATCTGTGGTATACACGACGAACCAACGAGTCATCGTCGTGACGTAATTTTTCACCAACGACGAAAAAAAAAAAAAAAATAATTAATCGTTCTCCACGCTGTGGAGTATAAACGAGACTAGTACCAATGACAAAGCGACGATGAAACGATTGAAAAAATTTGTGCGTTAATTGTTTTTTTTCCCCCTTTTTTCATTTCATGCAAATCGACACTTTGACCCTAGAGTTCTGAGTCGGGGTAACTCGTTACCCCCAGCAGTTTTCCAACTTTGTCTTTTGAAAATTTTCAGCGATTTTTTATTGGTGCAAATTGTTTTTTACCCTGAATGAAATTCTGCAAAAGTAAAAGACAAGACTGGAAAACAGCAGTTTAAAATATTGAATCCTTAAGGTGGTGCAAGCTGTCCATGGTGCAAGGATTGCTAAGGATTCAATAATTTATGACATAAAAACCACCACCTTAAGGATTTGACATTTTATGACATCATTTAATAGTATTGATATGAATATTCTTTCAGTTTAATTGCAAAAAAACCCAAAAAATTTGTTGGGAAAAAGACTCCTGAAAATCTACCTGAAAATGCTCGAATAACAGACAACCCTTCCCTCAAGAAGAATGTATCTAGATAGAATGAAAGGATCCAAGATAGGTGACGAATTTTAGACAATTAAATTTGTGTTACAACACCGACACGAACGTATCATCATCATCATCACCGTAACACACATTTTTTGTGTCCGAGACACGAATCTCCGAGGCGAGAGCGACGAGACGGTCGACCTTTATGGCCGGACGACGAGAAAAATCGTTCAAGGGTGTAAAAAAAACGAGAAAGATCGAACTGGGGACAGACCGAGCACCTAATCGAGAAAAAACGAACACGTATCGATGAAACGTGAACGAAAGAGTCAAAGTACAGTACAATGGGAAAAGTGAATCGCGTATCGGACGTTAAGCGAGGGGGTGTCGAGTACATACAAACGGAGCGAGGGTGCATCACCTGGTACGACGATCCATCAAGAAAATAAAGGATGGAAGGGTTTGAGCGCGGGAGATGAGCGAAATAGCGGTAACAGAGCGCCTGGGTCCAAGTCCCAGCAGTCGCCACGGATGAGCTACCGAGCATACACACGAAGCCTGGAGAAGTGAAAAAAAAAGAAAAAAAACCAGTCGAGGGTGCGCGCCTCCGTTTCGAGGGTTAATTTGTCCTCGTCACGTTCACGACCACCCCCTCGCTCCCCCCTCCCCCGGTTTTACGTTTTCTCGAGCCAAAAGGGTGTCAAAACTCGTCCAGTCTCATTTTCTTCAACTACGTCTCGTTCGTTCGGTTTTACCCTCTTTTTTTTTTATTCACACATGCCGTTCAGACCTTCAGACCTTCAATCCTTTATGATGTTATTGCACCCACTAAATTTTTCGAACATTACACGGAGATGAAGGATGCGCTGACGTTGGGGCAAAGAGTTTCGGGGTCGTGACGATTCCTGTTGGTTGGGAGGGTGGCTCTTGGCTGACTATCAATCGACGAGCGTGGACTGCCTGAACCACATTCGACTAACTGCCGGGAGTGAATATTAGAAATTCACGTGTTTCACGGTTTAACACGAATGATGAAGTGCAACATCGTTAGTTACACCCGGTACAAATTCGACAATTTCGACGTTTGTCTGTCGCTTCGGAAGGGTAGAGAAAAAGATTGGATGTAATAACGTTTGGAATATGAACTGGGTGAGCCATCGGGTTGTGTCGTGAGGGGGTTGGGCTCGAAACTCGGAACGAGCAATGTTCGGAAAGGCCAAAATTCGGGACGAGAATGCTCGGAACGGTCAAAAGTTGGAATATTATATATAGGTATAGTTGCGTACCTCGTCCGCCGGCCGCGTGACTACATTGCTTGACTTTCGAGCTTTCCTACGCGTTAACTATCAATGTTGGGTGTATGCCGTCGCGGACTTTTTTGTGGGAAATTTAATTCTCTACAACATTGTTCATGTAAACTTTTGGCCTATATAGCGTTGTTCAGCCAGCGTTTAGACAGGAAGATAAAAAAATTGAAGAAAATCAATACATTCTTACCTTTCCGACTAAACGCTGGCTGAACAACGCTATATAGACCAAATTCCACATGAACAATGTTGTAGAGAATAAAATTTCCTACAAAAAAGTCCGCGGCGGCATATATCTAACATTGATAGTTTACGCGTGGGAAAGCTCGAAAGTCGGGCAATGTAGTCTCGCGACCGCCGGACGAGGTACGCAACTATCGCTATATATAATATTCCAACTTTTGACCGTTCCGAGCATTTTCGTTCCGAGCATTGCACGTCCCGAATTTTGGCCTTTCCGAACGTTGCTCGTTCCGAGTTTCGAGCCCAACCCGGTCAAGGAGGTTGAAAGAAGGGTGAAAACTGTTTACCAATGGAGTGTAATGATATTGTCTTTTCTTTGATCAAAGATCAATGTCCAGGTTCGTAAAACTTCGTTACGATATCTTCATTGAAATTTTCGACCTTTTCGCGCAGATCCCGGTGGCTCGTTAATCGCCGTTAAACGATTCAGCGTCAAAAGATCGCGACGAGTCTCGGGGGGGTGTTTCGTCGTGCGTTAAAAAGACGATGACGATGCCGTCGGTTTCCGAGAAGTTATCGTCGATGTCGTGGAAAAAGACGAATGTTTCTCACAACGTAAGACGAATAATTCCGTAATATTTCGAGGCTGCGAAGACGTCGGCGGCGGATTTCCACCGCCAGACATCAGAGACGAGCTAGCTGGCAATCCAAACAAACACGTGCGCCCATACGGCGGGTTTTATTATCGACGAAGCTTGGTTTTATTACGACGAGATGTTTGGATTTGTTGGACTCGGCTGGTCGTTCGTTCGTTCGTTCGTTCATGAGAGTTGGAGAGAGAAAGACGGTAGTCAAATCGCGTGGTCGTTTGTCGTAGTCCCCGTCGTCGTTTTGAACCGCGTCGCGCGTCCCAACTTTGACGAGTGCCGACGACGACGATGAGAAACAACGTCGTCGTCCCCACCTTCCCTCATTAGTTCAGTCATGTTCAATTTCGAAACGCTTTTGCATCAACTGACACGAAGAATTACTGCTTCGAGTCTTGTTTCTCGGTTTCACAGTTTGACACTGACTAGGAGCGAGTGAAAGACCATTAAAAATGAAGACTGGGTCGAGTGTCACGTGAGTCAGAAGTCATAGCACGAAAAATGTTCTGATTACATTGGTTTTGGATCACTTGACGATTAGTTGCAAATAAATCAAATTGATTAATCGACTATAAATGATTTCGTAATTGTATCGACCTCAATGCTCAATGATCTCACAAACTAGGGTCATATAAGATTGCGCATTTACCTTTTTATAATTTTTTGTTATTCTCAAAGTTCAATAGAAATAAAAAAACTTAAAAATAAAAAATTTAAAAAAATTGTTATTCTCACAGTTCAGTAAAAATAAAAAACTCAAAGTCCAAAATAACATTAAATTATCATATAATATGAGAACTTGTTACAGGATTACTAAATATTGATAATATAAAAAAAAAATAGAAAAATCCCTGATGAATTACACGAAATAGTGTTTCCATCAGTAATTGATTGGAAAAGTGCGCAATTCTCCTCCACCCTACGCAACTCGCAACTGCAAGTCAATAATTATGATAATAAGATACGATAACAAGACGATGACACGATAATGATACACACGGACTGACAAATTACGTAACGAGTACCAGTTACGTATAATCTTCCCGTACTTGCGCAACCAGCAGGAAAATCGAATATGCACGCCGTGTGTTATTTTTTACTCCTTTCTTATTCTTGCGCGTTTTACGTATAATAAGCCGTGTAATATTGGGACTTGGGTAAAATCGCGATCGAGGGTCAACCGACAATGGCCCCCGCGGGAGCGCGTGGACTTTCGTGACGCCCATGAACATCCCCACGATGAGAATTGGCGGGATCGTGAAATTGGCGGTGCGTCCGGCGGCATAGGCGGTCAGTTCCTCGAGTTTTTTTGTTGAAACCAACGTCAATGGAAGGTCCGGCACGCACGCACGCACCTACCTTCAAAATATGGGCAGCAAAATAAAAAAAAGAAAAAGTGAAACGTGACGCGCGCACGCACGCTCCGTGCGACCGTAGAATACGAGACGCGTGAATTTCGCGCATCGGACGCCCAAGTTCGCGAGTTCACGCGAGTTTCGATGCTTCGGCTGGGTTGGAAAAAAAAAAAATCTCAAAGGCAACGGGAGCGCGCGCTCACGCGAACAAGACGCAGCTGCACACCAACATTGTTTCGTAATTGAAGCAAAGAGAAAACTCGCCGGGAGTTCTCAACGTCCCCTATAATTCGATCATAAACCCCTTGACGCCTGACAATGTTGACATTTGGTTATTTTGACATCACGCTGCGATGGCGGTGCTGCTGCTGCTGGATTTAGCGGGGTGCGCCGAGTTCCGTTGCCGCCTAGTTTTTACAACCCACTGTGAAGTGCGGAACCGTTTTGAGCTCGGAGATTTCTCACTCGTGTTCCCCAATCGTTGTTCGAGCATCGTCAACCCCCTTCGTCAAGTTCGGACCACCCGTCGGCTTTTTTTTTTTGGTTTGCCCTCCCGGCTGAACGAACGAAGCCTTTCGCGGGGCATCTCGTAATTGACGTGTACGAGACAATAATCGACGACGCGCACTTAACCTCCGCCGAGAGACCGAGAACATAGTTTTGTTGCAAGGGCGTTGGTGCGTATGCTTGGTCGATGTGATTCTCGCGTCGGTCTGGACTGGAGATTGGTGAAGCAGTTGGATGAATAAGTGTGTGACTATGTTGAGATTTTTTGTTTGGATCGTTACGATAATTCGATATGAGTTAGTGCAGCAGAATTGTCTGGGTTGGGGAAGCGACGGGAAACGTTTTGGTTGGAGTTAGTGGAAAGTGTTTGTCGTAACTTAATCTTTTCTGGAAGCAAAGAGCGAAGGGAAGAATTTTTCAATTCTGATGGTGATTCCTATATTTTTGAGGAGATACTATATCAGAAGACATATTTTTGATAAAATTTGAGCCCAATCAGACTGTATTTAGAGGTTTTGCTTTTACGAATTCGATTTTGCTTTTGATTAACACGTAAACTTTTTTTTTCTTTTTTTAGTTAGAATTTATTTTTTCGGTAAATGAAAAAATCCGGGGATCGAAAGTAAGTTCAATACATAGTACTAAGGTCACTTGAAGTAGAGATATTTTTTGTAGAGATATTTACAAGAATCAAAACGTTAACGATTTCATTTTCGTCAGTTTTCAATGATTTTTCTTATGAATGAAGTTATTAATTTTTTTTATAAATTGTAAACCCAAAAATATCTCCATTTCAAGTGACTTCAATACTTTGTTTTGCACTTACTTTCTATTCTGGGAATTTTTCAATTATTGAAAAAATAAATCGCAGCTGAAAACAAAAAAATGTTTACCTGTTATTCAAAGGTGAAATCAGATTTGTGAAAGCGGAACCTCTGAATATAATCCGATTGAGCTCAAATTTTGGCAGTTACGACCTTATAGTATCTTTTTCAAATGTAGGAGTCGCCATAAGAATCGAAAGCAAGCTTGTATTTTTTTCAACACACCGATGGAATTTTTATCACGAAGAAGTTGGATGCACCAAAACCGATGCCGGGTTTCGCGGTAGCCATTGGTCCACGGTCTGCGCGAGCAAAACTCGTAAAACACAAAGACCGACTAATAATATAACCCTCGTCGTAGAATCGCCGCGTGGTCGACTCTCATGCCGCTTCTTCGTTTTTTAATGATTTTTTATTTCTCATTTTATTTTTTTCGACTACCACGACCAAATCTAATGGAATATGATGTCAAAAAGGGACGTGCTCGAGTTGCGAGAAAAGAATGCCACCGACGCCTAGGCGCGTATATAAATCTCGTTGATTCATTGCTCTTTAAACGACTGTGAAATTAGCGGTTGGCCGTTCGGCCGCATATTTTCTATCATTGTCGTAATAACTGTCTGTTAGGTGCTAAATTTTGCACGGACGCCGAATTTCTTCGACCATCGTCATTCGGTACGCTCTTTCTTCTTCATCTTCGATCGAAACTATGTTTTCACCGTATTATATTGCATCCCAAGACGAGCGAAGAAGCAAACGACTTTGAGTTACACCGACGAACTCGGTAACTTTCGATAAATGGATATTTTTGACGCTTCGGAAATTTCGTGTTTGCCGAAATCGCAACCGGAATGTTGATACAGTTCGGAATTGATGACGAGCTTGAAACAAATTTTGCGAGAAGCGACGTGACACGAGACGACTTACGAATGAAGAAAAGGGGTAAGGGCGTTAGGCAAGGCGGAAGACAATTCCAAAAATATACGCTCCTAGAACGATCAAACTTGAATAATATTGGAATTTGGAAAAATAATAATTTCGACGAAAATTCGAATTGTTCGACTTATTTTATTTCAGGACTAGACATTTCTTAATTATTCATCACGTAGAATCAGATTACACATTACAATATTTTCTTCTTTGCTGAAATATTATTTTAGAATTGTGGATTGCGTTAGTATCTATTAAACTTTATTAAATTTCAAGGTCAGAAATTTTTCTATTATTCATCACATAGAATTGTACCGACGATTTTCTTTTTGCTAAGTTATCATTTTTCAAATTGAAGATTGAGTTAATTTTCATTAACCTTCATTGAAATTTATGGTCAGAAATGTTTCAATTATTGATCCGATAGAATCGTAGCTCCAAATAGTTTCATATTGAAACTTAACAGATAAAGCCTATTAAATTTCAAGGTCGAACATTTTCAAATTATTCAACACCCAGAATCTAAGCTCCAAATATAGCTTCCAAACTTTTCAACAAGTTTCCCGACACACGGATCATCGACTCGAGCCACCGTAAATTGTAATACGCTTGCACGAGTTGCCCGACAACACCGTGATTCAACCATCGCCCCAATAACCCAATAATGGAATTATTGTCCAAGTTTCAAATTTGTAACAAAATTTACTAACTCTGAAGGGAAAAAAAAGGCAATACGTAACGGAGAATAATAAGTGACACGAGGAAAGATCGAACGGTCCAGGTGAACGACGTGAGCGCGGGAGTATTCGTTATTCGTAAGAAGAAGAAGAAAAAAAAAGAAAAAAAAGCCAACGATCGCACTGCTTGTTCCGGGAATACTTTTTTTTTCCCGTCTCCGTTATACGTTGTTGTTGTTCATTTTTCGTACAATGAATACGAATGAATGAAAAATGTGCGACGCGTCAACGTGTTACGTTTTCATCGAGAAGCCCGTGATTCAGTGGCGGGCAGGTAGGCTGTGCATCCCTTTTCGAAGCCCTTGGACCATTTACACCTCGAGAAAATACGTCTCCATCGTTGTGTCGTAGGCTTTTACGTTCGACAGTCGTGGATGTGTCGTTCACGCACGACACCATTGTAAACGCGTCTATGCAACACAACCGCCCATTGACGAAACGACTTCCCGTCACGCCACCGACCGTTTCCATCGCGCCCGTTCCACCGTCACCACGGGCCCGGATCTCCAATGCGTCGGCCCCACGTACCATTCGTCCTCGTAAAGTCTTCTTTTTCTCACTGTAACACCTTTTGGCTGGAATCTAGAAGCCTGGTGCATTATTTCACTGCTCCCGTTCCTACGTTCCGCGTGCTCGACCACCCCGGGATTTTTTCTGTTCGTCGCTTCTTCCCAAAATCTACGTTTCGTTCCCGGCGGGTGGTCGTGACTTTGGAACACAGAGTTTTCTCCCCATTTTCTCAACATTCTATAACATTTGTACTGTTTTTACATATTTCCACGTACGGCGATTAACCCGACGAGTACACAACTATTTTCCCGATCACGGATTCCACACTGGGTCAAAGTGACCCTGTACCATTTTGATTATTCGCCATTCTAAATATACGAGTCCGATTGATCTCGAAAAATTCAGGGATGAACTCGCAATATCTTGGAATGTGATGATATAGTTTAGAATTGATAAATATTATCATATACTTGAAATATAAATTCTTTTTAAAAAAAATCGAATTTTTTTTAGATCAAGTCGAGGTATGGGTCAAATTGACCCAGCGTGTACTCGACGGGTTAATTAACAAATGAGAAACTTTTTTTTCGAACAGCTGGAATTCATTTCTTTATAAAATATAAAAATATCAAAATTACCTTGTGTGGGTCATCGTTCTGAATAAATCAGTCCAATTGACCTGGAAAAAATGCAGGAATCCTGCAGAGTCATCTCAAGCAAGGTTCAAAGACCGTGAACTCCGAACCATGGTCACCGAATACACACGTGACAGCTAAGGGTGCGCTCATGGGAATAAAAATCAAAATTGTGATAATGGCATCGGTTGGGCGAGCTGTCACGATGGGTGTCTCTGTCCCTTTGTCGGCCATGAAAAAACATTGTATACGAGTCATATTCGTCAATATTGTTGAAGAAGCGTAACCGATCGTGTCAACGAGGTCCGGGCCATTGCGTCCCATACGTCGTCCCATTGGAATCGGACAGGTAATATGACGCGTCGTCGAAAAGTCGCTTTCTCGTTGAAATAGAGAGACGAAAAAAGAAAAAGAAAAAGAAAAAAAAAGACGGAATAGGAAAAAAGCGCAAACGCGGGGGACACCCTCGCGGATCCGTCAAAATTACGAAACGAGGACCTCGACAGACGGACAAAGCTCAACGGGAGTATCCTCTTAGGTGCGCGAATTACACGGATCAGCTTCCACGAATGGCCATCAATCATCTTTGTGTTGCACGGTACTGGCCGCTTGACTCACCGTTCGAACTACCTCGACCGATGCCCATTGTAACAATTGCTCGTTCTTACGCAGATTGAAAACGTCCAACCGTTTCCATTTCATCCGAATGTGGGGGGAGGGGTCCAGCGGAAATGAAAAAAAAATGTATATATCTGCTCTATTTCTGTTTTCTATTTATTCCCTTGGATCGGCATTTTAAATCGGTAGACCGTGTCGCGTATAAAAGTTGATTCGGAATTCTTTCCCTCCCCCCTTTCTCTCTCTCTCTCTCTCTCTCTCTCTCTTGTTTCAGTTTCTGTATAGCATTGGCGATATATTTTTTTGATCATACAAACTGTATATGAACCGTATACAATCTATACAAAGATCGAGAGTTATTACTGTAGTAGCAGTTTTAATATTATTTTTTAAAAAAGCTTAATGTTCAGATTAAAACGAGATTTGGAGGAATAATTTAAGTTTTCCAATGAACGCTGTTGAAAATAAGACAATCTTCGTCAACATTTTTCAGGATCCAAAGTTATATCGATTAAAATGGCTGAATGGTAATGAGTTTTGAAAAAAAGTATAATTATCAAATGTATATTAAATAGAAAAAACTTTCCAAGGAGAGTGCGATCATCTAAAATTGATATTAAGAGCTGAAATTCATAGTAAATTCCTTTTTCAATGTGTATGTATGTTCCCCTCTAAAACTTTTGAGTCATATTTATTTCTCCTTGAGAACTTTTCAGAATATTCATTTCTCCTTGAAAACTTTTGAAAATATTAATTTCTCCTTAAGAACTTTCAACAAAATCTTCGGCAGCCATAACCAACAATTTATTTTCATTTCTGCTACATTCACCCCGAACACAACAATTCCAAATAGACACCTATATACAATCTATTTCATTTAATTGCGAGGAAATAAGATGACAAAGAGGAATGAATTTCGTAGAAGGTTGTCAAAAATCCAAGAAATATTACATTATTCATCGCACGGATTTTCCATGTTCCATAGTAGTCATACCCACACACCATTGGGCATTCGAGTGCGTAACTTCACCCGCGTTATGGAACACGAATGCAGTCAGTTTTACAAGCCTTGTTCGAAAGATAATGCGTCCCCGCCGCGGGGCCGGCTTTGGCCTCTCGCAAACGGTATATCGTTACAAATTCCGTCAAAGCTCAACCGTGTAGATTCGAAAATTGAATGGTTCACGACGTGGGCAAAGACCGAGTTAGAATACGAGAAGGGGCGGACGCGTCATGCACCGCCGGCCGAATCAGCGGATTAGCCACGATGAATGCATCAACGAAACGCCCTATATCCACCCTCGAGTATGTGTGTACCTATATATCGTCGTCACTTACATATATATATATGGCTGGGCAACGTGCTCACCTTTGCTTTGCACCAACGTAAAACGTACCAGACGAGTATCTCATTGCAAATGTAATCGTACACACACCCACGTCTGTATCCTAAGAAAAAAAAAGAAAAATACGAATTCGACCCCGAACGATCCACATAAGAAACTTATATGGCAGAGCTCGAATACGGTTTCGTGTTCAACAGTTTGTTGTCGTGCCAAACGATATATCTGTTTACCCTCCGAATCTAATGGTTAATGGCTACGACAATTCACCAAATTCTATGAGCTTGTATTTATAAGTGAAATCTATTAGCCGACAATGGCCGCGTCTCGCCGGATATATAAGTATTTATATGGGACATTCCGTGTCAAGTTGGACGATCAAAGTCGTGACCGCTATACCGATTCGGTTCATAATTTTATTATTGTTACGAAAAAATTTTGACGAAAAATCACACGAATGAACGCCAGAAAAAAAATGGTGGACTGAAGTGGCGGGGGTCGGGGTTTCGACCGTCTGATCTTGCGTGGAGTGCCCCATATATACATATACGTGTTTACAGCCCTTGTGCGTCGGGATAGGTGTCGAGTGCCCGGATGAGGTTCTTTTTCTGCTTTCAATACTCCCGAATCTTCGTTTCTTCGAGTTTCGAAAACCAGTTTCGAATGCTGCGCGGCAACTCGCGTGCGGAAAACTTTTTGGAGATCGCCCAACATGTTTTGGCAAAATTGTTTGTTTTTTTTTTTTTTTTGTTTTTTTTCACCCTCGATGCATTTTTGGAACGTGCCGTCTTCTTTTGGGTATACGCCGAGATGTTTTGTCTCTCTCTTTCTCCCTCTCTCTCTTTCTCTCTCTCTCTCTCTCTCACTCTCACTCTGATGGTCGACACCGTGCACGAGATTGAATTATAAAAGCGAGCCGATTAGAGTGAGAGAGAAAGAGATAGCCCGTGTACATCTTCAAAGGATGCCGACTGTACCCAGAAGCGCATGAACGCGTATCGTCGCGTAGAAAACGTCGATTTTATCGTTTGTCGGGCGAAACGGATACTTTCTTCGGTTGTTTTTTTTTTTTTTTATTCTTTACATTTTTTTTCACTCGTTCTTTCGCCCATCCCGATCAAAACGATCTCGATTGCAGCTACGACAGGGGGAGGGGGAGATAAAGGGGGTGGGGGGAGGAGAACGACAACGACGACGAAGAAACTGGCGCAGCAGGAACGAAAAATAAGTGGGAAAATGAATCGAAGCGTGTCGTTCACGACGCTCGCTCGGTATAGGACATATATACATATATATGAGTACACAGGGTCTCGAAATAATGTCCAATCGAGGATCGCTCCTTCGCGCTAAGAGACACGAGTTGTCGCACTCGTTCGACCGAACGAGAAGACTCTCTCGTCGGCCTTCCTCGTGGGAACAATGGATTGCCCCGAACAGCACAGGGGTGACAAAAAGAGAGAAAAAAAGTGTATACATCTATGTATATAGATATATATTGAACACAGTGGGTGTATCGGACCGGAAGACGGCCCATGAACGATTCTCTGGGCGCCCCGAAATGCCCGGTAAATCGAACGTTCTTCGGCTTGAGACAACTGACCATTTTCTTCTGTTGTTGTTGTTCAAAGACGAACCCGCAGCATCTTATTGCACCGAGTTTTTTCTTTCACCGAAAATCGGTTGATAGAAACACGAAGATGTTATGATTTTTTTTTTATTGTTTAATAATGCAGAATATGACAAATGTTTATGGAACGTGGAATTACGATGCTTTGTAATGTTTTTTTTTGCATTATTGAAAGAAAAAAAAAGATAAATTTGAAAATTGAACTAATATAAAAGTACTCGTGAGTGTGTCCCCTGCAATTTATCTCAGCCTTATAAAAACCAAAGTAGCAATAATCCACTTTCGCAAAAAAAAAAAAACAATAATGAATAAAAAAATCCGCAAAAACGTTGAAAAAAATGTTTCCATTATCATTTTCTTACCTTCTCTGTCGGATTATTCAACCTGATGACAAAATAAGAACATCCTTGGAAAAAAAAATTCAGAAATCATAAAATTTCCCAAGTTAACAAATTATATATAGTTTATATATAATTGATTTATTATTTTTTTTTACTTGGGTCGAAAAAGCCGTGATCCTGCACAATGACCGAGGAAAGTGTATTTTATATCTAGTATTATTATCAAAATTGTGCAAATGAAGTCGTATAAAATTCTCAATATAGATTAACATTTATGGCAAAAATAACGGTATATTGCGTAGGAAGACCTTGCAATATACCGATGTCATAAAATTAGCCTTGAAAATCGAAGTAATACTGAAAGAGGTTTCAAACCCGAGGATATATATTATAATAGATACAACCATAATATAACCATAATAATAGTCGGTCGGTCGAGAGCGAAATACCCGCAATGTGGATTTACCTACTTCGAGAACCGTGGGTGCGCGTTTTTCTGACCGATTGTAAAAGCCTTTCCACAGCGCCTTTCACCAGTCTCTTTCACGATCGGTAAAGTCTACTTTTATGTTTACTTTTCCCATATTACACACGTATAAATCCGTTGGGTTATTCGATGGTATACGGTTGACGTGCCTTCGTATAGTTTAGCGAACCCGTCATTGTCGCCCGGGACGCAAGCGTAAATACGGAAACCCAGAAAGGGACTTATAATGGCGAACGAGATCGGCTTATGTCACCGCACCTCGCCACCGGCTGACGACGCGCGATGACGTTTCGGCTTTTCGGCCCCAAAATCGTGGCAAAGGGGTGACCCCCGAAAGCAAGCGCGCGCGCCCACGGTCAAATATATTCGATCCTACGTTGTATTCACATGTCGACCACACTAATATATCCTAACCTCTATAGGGGGAGGGGCTGCCAATCACTGTCTCGGTTTCGTATTTTTCACACTATTTGTCTCGAAAGTATTTATACAAGGTTTTGAGTTATCAAACAAAATTGTTTTCGTCTTATTTCCCGTCTAATTACTATATTAATCAATCGAATAATTGTCGAAAATCGTCATTAAGGTGATAGCCTCGTTTTGGGTTTTTTTTTTTCAAATTTATATTTGGGTGCTGCCAGAGAATTAGATGGTTTGAAATTACTAGAAAGAATATCCTTAAAATGTGAGGTCCCTGTCTTGATTATATTTAAACTGGCCGAACACTTCCCATAGTTAGACATTTTAAGAATGTAGCATTATTCATGTTTCAAATTTTCTTGACTGAAAAAGTGATCATGACTGAAGTACTGCACCAAATAATGTCAAACTTCGTGATAATCTTTCTACCAACCATAGTAGCTATACCAAGAATTTTTTATAGATTATGAACAATAATTTTTTTCGAGTCATTGTACATTAAAAATATTTTTTTTTTGCATATTTTGACTAACTCGAAAAAATAGTTGTTTATTATTTATAAAGAATTTACGGTCTAGCTACTGCAGTAGGTAGGAAACTTACGAAGTTTAATATTTTTTGGTTCGATACCTTAGTCATAATAAAAAAAAATGGAATATAAAAAACATCACCATATGTTATTTAAATAGCAAACTATGGGAGTCTTTTGACAAGTTTAAAAATTGGTATAGGGACCTCAAATCTTGAGGATATTTTTTGTTAGACATTGCGAACCATCTGATCCTTTGGAAGCTGCCGGATAAAAAAAACGAAAAAACAAAAAACCACCCTTTTATCCAAATTTATGTACTTTTTTATTTTGTATGAATCCTCGGTGTCGATATCGCAATTCGAGTAAAAGGAACACCGAGTGAGAGAGAGAGAGAGCGCCCGAAATCAGTTCCAGATTCTTTATAGTCCGAAAATAATTGCAAAACTGTCGTTTCGTCACGCCTAATATCGGGAGGAAGAAAAAAAAACTGTAGCTCGTATCTCGATTCCCGATTCGTGATTGTATCGTCCCGTCGGGAGAACGCACCCTGCACACACCCCACCGTCTCGATTGTCAAAGCGCAACGTATCGATGTCCCCGTCGGAGAAAAAGAAAAAAAAAGGCTTACAGCTATTTTTCCGATAAAGATGGAAATTCGACGAGCGACCCCTTTCCCCCCCCCCCCCCCCGACGTGCACGAAAGGGTAACACATGTCAGCGCGAGCGGGGTGCGATGTTCGAATGAGATCGGAGGGGGAGGTAGGGGGTGAACGATTACCGGCCGAGGGGGGATGGGGTTGGAAGTTCAGGCTGTTTTACCCCAAATCGACGATTTGTGTCATAGGTCGTAAATCAGACGTGTGAAATCAATTACCCCCTCATTCTACGTTTCACTTATCGCCTGAATTATACGATAAAGATACCATTTTTTTCTTTTTTCTGAATTTCCGTAAAAAAAAAAAAAAATAACTTCTACGTCAACCAAATCGAAATTTTTTATATTAATCCCTTTCATATTAATTTTTCATATTAATTTCAATATTATTGCACAATATTCGTGATTGTGCAATAATATTCACCGTGTAACAGTTGCTTGAGACATTTAATTTTATATTTTTTTGTTATTCTTGTTTAAAAACAGTTATTCCATTGTCAAAATAATAATAATATAATTATAATAATACTATATAATATATAATCTATAAAAAGTATACAATAATACTGGCTTGAGACATTTAATTTTGTATTTTCTATTATTCTCGTGTAAAACATTTATTTCGTTGTTAAAATTATAGTACTATAATTATAATAATACTATACAGATAGAATTCGGCATATATAGTCTATATATAATGTATAGACAGCTATGTATAGACTATATATGCTCCAGTCCCATATACAGTTGATACACATGGACTACATATAATTTTTATTACTCGGGTGATAATCGATTAGTTAATAATTATTTATCGGAGCTGTCCGAGCGAAACGTTTTGATGAATTGTGAAATGTTCAATATCGAAATGTATTATCGTGAAATCGTCGTGCCCAGCGAAGGGAGTAAGGACTCACGCAGGGCTCAGGTAATGGAGCAATAGGGTGTGTGCCATGAACGATATATATATATAGGTAAGGTTACCAAGCATAGGTATTCACAATGGGATATATATATATATATCTGTCCGTACGTCGCAGGTAACTCTTTCACCACTTTGAACAGGCGCTGTCGCGCATGCGCGTTAGGCAGCGAACCCTTCTGATTTTTCTGGGCCGTCGCCCGTGTAGACCGGCACCTCGCCAGTCTTTATTTTGATTTATACGACGTTAACTCGCATTGACGCTCAGTGAATCGTGCCCGAGCGTAGCTTCGTGCCCCCGAATAAAACAGAGAAATAGAAAAGAGTTGTAGACAGAATCAGACACTGCGTCGACTCCAGCTTCGAAATGCGAGACTCAAAAGCGATGGGCTTGAAGCGCCCCATACACGCTCATTATTATTGAACGATAATATTGCGCAATATTATTCACG
This sequence comes from Diplazon laetatorius, assembly GCA_963662125.1. Taxonomy (NCBI): domain Eukaryota; kingdom Metazoa; phylum Arthropoda; class Insecta; order Hymenoptera; family Ichneumonidae; genus Diplazon; species Diplazon laetatorius. Next base: position 6,321,594 of record OY759156.1, read on the forward strand.
TATATGCTATACAAACGGCACAATGTTATTTTAAATTTTGATTGATTATGTCACCAAAAAAAAAAGAATTCCAATTTTTTAGGTGATTCAACCCCCCTTAATTATTTCGTTGCTATATTCTCTGTTGTCTATTTCCCATTGAGCGAGCCGGCAATAAACGACAGACTTCGATCAACTTAAACAAAAACTTTCTCTCGTTTTCCTTTTTCCTTGTAGACATATTTTATTTGAATGAGTTCCGAAGATGCTCACTGCTCGACGTCTCGCACTTAGATCAACAGAATATTGTGCAATACCACAATATAATTTCCGCCGACGATGCAATATTTTGCCATATTGCGCGGTATTAATATATCGCAATCGTTTTTATTGCCACAATATATTGTGGCAATATTCCTTCACTTTAAATATAATTCATACACACGTTTAATATTATTGCACAACCACGAATATTGTGCAATTCGTACGACGCCTATGACTCGAGTGTATAGCGTCGTTAAAATTTATAAGAAAGATGGCGGTTCTCCAACGCGTTACAAGACCCAACAATGGTCCGTGGCGGTAGGCGGGGGAGGGGGGAGCTGTGAAAGAGGAGGAGATAAAAATTGGCGAGTTGTCGGGTCTCTCGCCCAGCGTGAAAATTTCAATTGCACGTGAAAAGCGTGCGAGCAGGACGCATTGTGTAAAACACGAATGGAGAACGGATAACGCAGGCGCCAAAACGCTCTATGTACATACGTCGACGTCGTCGTCGTCGTCGGCCATCGCTCCGTCGCCATGGATACATCGGAGGAGGAGTAGAGGAGGCTCACGTCGGCATATCGATCGCCCCCGCCAACTATTTTCCAAGCGAATTCCCTCTATCTGCAACCATCTTCGTCGAAGCTGCGCGCTGGCCGAAGAAGAGTCTCGAACTCTATCGAATTCGGGTCCAGAGTGTCTTCGATAATCGCATAACCATGAAAAGTCATTCACGTCGAATTCGTCGCACCACGGAAGCACATTCAAACACTTCGCGACTTGTTTAGGATGAAAATGTTTCTGTCGGAATTTTTTCGGGACGGAGTTTCCCGGATTTTAATGTGCAGAATTGTTTTGACGAGTTTTGAGAGTTATTTTGACGCAGTCGTGTTGTCAAAGTTTTTTAGACATTAAAAACTTAATATCTAATGTAGTTTCTTAGACATTGAAAACTCAATGTCTAATCTAGTTTTTTAGACATTAAAAACTCGAAGTGTACATCTAAAATGTAACTCACGCAACACACCGCGTGATTGCCGAATTGGAATGAAGATTGAACGATGAAACTTCATCAGAACACAAACTATAGTACCTACAAGGCTGATGGTAAAGGTTCACGTCGTATCTGGCGATCCCCTCGTCTCTAAAGCTGCATTTTGCGAACGTGACAAAAGAGCATTCGCGGGTAGATTAGATTTCTTTATTTTTTTATTTTTTTACTTTCACGTTTTATAATCTCTCGACAACGGATCTTGGGGGAAAAAAAGGGTTTCACAATCCTCATTGTGAACCGATAATTTAGTGCCTGCAAACAAACGTAACGTCGATGTAAAACATGGGGAAACACACACGAGCACACGGGTATATCGCACACCGGAGCGGGATTAAGACGACGCGATCCGCACACCGATCCCGGATCAACGGTATAGAGTATAGACGCACAGGTCGTGTCATTGGATGTCGTGCTCGGTCAAAGTGACGATCGCGTCACCGGTGAGAACGTTTCGAGTGACAAAAATTATATATAAAATTCTGAAATTATTTTTCGACCGATATATCGTCGTTCGGTCGATCCTAATTTCGCCTCGATATCGTTAGAATGCATATGGGAAATTGTTGTTGAGAACTGACGCGTAAAAAACGAATTAACGAAATTCAATACCAATTAACGTTCGACTGGGTCTTCCTGGACTCGTGTCTGAGCTGGCATCGCAACACGATACACGCGCCGTTTACGGTGTGTCGAATGACATTATCGAACGTTTACGTTGTTTCGAACACATGTCAACCTCATAAAAAATATTTTCAATTTGAATAAAAAAAATATACGACTCAACGAATGTTCAATTCTGAAGTCTCATTTTCTTCTTAACACATCTAATTCTCAGATGAGTTAGAGATTTTTGTTCTCCACGCTCTCTGGACATTGTGGCAACCTACATATAAAGTGAATAAAAAACAAGTTTTCTGTATTTTTTTTTTGGATAGATAGTTGGATAAAAGGGTGCCAAAAATTCATTTCCGTCCGAATGCTCATTAATGGAAAAACAAAAATGTTTTAATTGGACTCGGCGATGAAAGATGATTGTCGTTCATTGAGATCCGGTTGATTAATTCCTGTTCGATATAAGCGTGTGTGTGTGTGTCCTTCGTGGGACGCGATTCGTGCGGAAACGTGGATGGCGATAATGGAGATGTCAAATTCGTGAACGTTATTGTCGATGCTGAGCTCCTGACGTGTAATTAAACGGGCATGCGAATGCATACCGAGTGATAAAACCATCCAGTGTACGAATATACAGACCCCGTGGACGCTTGTTGTCCGGTGTTGCGAGAGTGTGAGCCGGGAGAGTCACGTGGCAACCGTGATCCGCCGGCTAGATCGACGCGGGACCCACTGTGTGATCCCCCGTGATGCTGGCAATTACCGAAGGCTCGGAAGAACGAACCGTCTGAGGGTGCGTCGTCGTCGAGTGTCGGGGACCTCGCCTGTTCTCCCTTGCCTGCAGCGCCCCCCTCCCTCCCACCCACCCTCCAGTCGCTAGTCATGAATACCTACTTCTCCACAAGGGGCACGTGTCCCGCCTTCTCGATATTCATATTCTCCGTGTGTTTCTATATCCCGGCTCGCCGCCGGTCCGATTCCACAATCGGACGTTCCCCCACAACCGGAAACGAGAATTTCGATACATCTCGGAGGACATTTTCAATTAATTGACAATTTTTGGTTCCTCATGGAGGATGCTATGTAACTGTTCGAAGAATAGGCATCAAGATTCCTAAATGAACAAAAATTATACCTTAACTTCATACCCAAGTAAGGAAATTATACCTACATAGAATATATGTAGACTATATGAGATGTGTTCCATACCAAATCGACAAATTTTTGGGCGAACCATCTTTTATTTCGCTAATAATTTTATGTTTTTGCACTGACTTAAAGGAGTACTCATGATTTTTTTCAATATTTTTTTTTTTCAAACGGTTGAAAAGCTATGATTTTTTTTTAATCTCCCTTTTTTCCATATGCTCGTAATTTAAGCAATAATTTTTTAATGTTAGGATTTTATTCAAATCGAAGAAAAAAATACTCGAAAATTATAAGAACCATTTTAGACCTCAATAGTTTATACATAGGCTGTAGATAATTTTTTACTTGGGTATATATGGGATTGGGCGTATATAGTCTATTTATAGTTTATATATAGTCTACGTATAGTATCTATATAAAGTTTACGTATATTGTACATATATAGATGTATAGACTATATACACCTGATTCCATATATAGTTCACCTATAGACTATATATAATTCTTTCACTTCAGGCTGTTCAAATATTTGACAGCTGATTTGCAAATTTACAAAAAATGTCGTTTACCAATTTAGCGTCCGGAAAATTTGAGATATCCGTCCAAATAGTTTCTCCCAAATGAAATTATGCCCATGGATATTTGTTATACTGTATTTTTGAACCGAATCCATCGATAACTTCGGATTCCATGATGTTTGGAATTTTTCGAAAAATCAACTTTATCACTATATATAACTATCGTCAACTTTGACTCACGATTCAGAGATAATAAATTGCAAATTTCAACTTGCAGCTTGTTGGAACACTCTCAAATACGATTGTCATATTCGCAACCGACGTGTCAACAACCCGGAACGAAAATCGGCATACGCCATGACGTTAAAACGGATAGACAACTTTTTAAGGGTTGATGCTTCTCAGCTCCAAATTATTCACGAGTCATCGTCTCGACCCGCGTTCAGACCTCGTTACAAGTGCATCACATGACCAGCCAAATTTACTTGATCATCATGATTATGCTTCGTGACGCAAAAACGATTCACATCAATTTTTCAAATTTAAAAACCCTCGTCGTACTTCAATGGCTGTGAGTGGAGTTTCGAACCCGCAGTTTCGCAATACCATCGAAATGATCAGACTGTATTTGTAAAAGAGCTCCTATGTTAATTGTTTTTTTTTTCTTCTTTCGATTGCGTGCCAGCTGTACCGTGGTCTAATGAAAAACAAATAGAGGCCGATGATCCCGCCTACGTGCGGGTATTATGGGTCAATCGTCATTACACAGCCGTCTCTTCGGTTGTTCTGAAAACGTCGATTACGCATTTTGCTTTAGATCGGAGTACGATGCTTGTTGGCGGTGAAGGACAGCATCGAAAATACGTATATATGTATGTATGGGGCATTCCATGCCAATCCGAAGATCAAAACCCTGAACCCTGGCGATTCATAGATTCATAGTCTATAATTTATTTTTCTTTGGCCTTCATTTGACCCTAAAAACACTCGTGATTTTTTTTTTCAGGATTTCCGGATTTCTTTCACAGCCTTTGAGGACATCAAAAACTACCCGCAAATAAGGAAAAGTGGATTTGGACTTGATTCAAAATTGTGATTTCTTTTTATTGTGATTTCAGTAGGTTCACAAATAAAGTTTTCCAATATTCCAGAGTGATTTAATCTCAACTAATTCTTTTTTTCTTCTTCTTCAGAATAATAAATATTAGGGATTTTTTCAAATCCATTTTTCATTCGGTTTGCTTATGACTATTTCTCCCTGATTAATAACTATAAATAATAATAATAATAATAATAATAATAATAATAATAATAATAACAATAAAATAGAAAAAATAGATCAAACAAATGCACAATATTTTTCATTTTTTAATAAAAATGAACAAATATGCAATGAAGATTCCACTCTAAAATTCTGACAAACTCCACGTGTTCTTGACCTACTGGAATCACTAAAAAAATGAACATTTTCAATTGATGTCCAAGTATACGTTTCCTCATTTGTGGGGTAGTTTTCACTTTCTTTGCGGGTTGCAGAAGGATTCAAAAATTCTGCAAAAAAATCACGAGTGTTTTTGGATTGAAATAAACGCTGAGAAAAAAAGTTATATAACGAAATATCAATAGAGATCAGGGTTTTGATCGTCAGATTCGACATGGAATGCCCCATACATACACATTCGGTTCATCATACCCGTCGAATAATATCGCGGGTACCTCAGACTCGATGCCCATAATGACGGGCTGTCAATGGCCGGGTATACCCGGCAGCCGGGTTACTTCGCTCATTGAAAGAATCCCGTCGACGTCTGTTGTCGGCGATGCCGGGTTCTGCTCGTGCGGGGGTGTTCGTTCCGCGTATCGAGTTTCATTCTCTATTTCCCAGCGCAAACACGAAGGGTCAATATTATACGAACGATTGAACGCGTACGTTTCACTCCAGCCCCTCCCCCGCCCTCCCTTCCTCCATTTCATCCCCCTCCCCGGTGCATTTTGTTTGCAGTTGTACTCGCATGACGAAACGACAGGTTTCGTAAATTAGTGCCAATTAAAGTCGTATATTATCGTCGGAAAAATTCGTCCGGGCATTGTGGGATCGAACGTCGGGAGCCAGTCTGCCAATAATCCGCACGACCGGATATTGTGACCTTGCGAGCTAGCCAGTGAATTTTGACACACCTGGACAGCAAGTGGATTATTCATGGCATGCACATTGTCTATATTCGGCTGTGCTTGTCCGAAAGGCCAGCAAATGTCGAATTATTCGAGATATAGGTGCATAGATAATTATAGGGTGGTCCTTATTTTTGTTTGTTTTTTTTATTTAAGGTGCTCGTAGAGAATTAAATGGTTCGAAATGACTTTAAAAAATATCCTGAAAATCTGAGGTTCTAAAAATTGTTTTAGATTTTTTTTATTACGACTGAAGTACTGTACCTGAAATAATACTGCAGATTATAAGAAACTATTTTTTTTTTCGAATCGTTCTATATTGAAAATATATATTTTTTCTATTGCGATTGACTCGAGAAAAAAAATTGTTTATAATCGTTAAAAAAATCTTGGTATAGCTACTAGAGTTGGTGGAAAGCTGACGATGTTTGACATTTTTTGGTGCAGTAGATCAATCATAATGAAAAGAAATTCTAGAATATACAAAAGTTTTGGGAATATTTTTTTTAGTCATTTCTAACCATCCGACCATCTGGGATCGCCTAAATTAAAAAAAAAAAATAAGGACCACCCTAATAGATATATACATATAATTTTTACTTCGAGTTAGCAATGTAACGTATGTCGTTTTTCACACTGGCTGCGGTTAATGCGATTATGACAATCAAAAATTTCGATCGTCATATCAGATTCGGATAGTGTTGGCTATCCATTACGGTCTAACCTGCTTAGCGCTTCGCTTCTTTATCGCGCGCAAACGATTCGTCGATGACAGCTATGCAGAGTCAACTATCTATATATGCAAATCCTCGATGCACGCGGACACATGCACACATGTGCTCGCTATCAAGATGACGTTTCTACAATCTAACCCTCGTCTGGCTCAGGATCGACACGATGACTTTGCATCGTAGCCAAACATTTGGGTGTTCATTTTTTTTTCTCGTTCGAATACATTCAAACACGTTGCGAAAATTCGGATGACGAATTGACAGCTTTTCTCGCGTTGCTATATCTATCGACGTATGTACATTCGATTTAATTTGTGGAAACGTATAAACAGGGAATCCATCGAAACCAAACACATTTATTTATTTATTTATTTATTTATTTATTTATTTATTTATTTATTTATTTATTTATTTATTTATTTATTTATTTATTTATTTATTTATTTATTTATTCATTCATTCATTTATTTATTTATTTATTTATTAAATTTTTTTTTGTTATGGAATATTCAAACACCTCCAAAAATTATATCGTTAGCTCTTTTTGCGTGGCTGTGTCGACGTATATTCGATTGATATAAGAAAATCGTACGGTTAGTCGATCGGTGGAGTTTCAATTATTCCATTATAAGCGCACTGGGGACGATATATATAGACGTGTATACGCATACCTGCCTATACGTATGTGTGTGTGTGTAAATCGATGTGAGCAAAGTGCGTACCGGTGATCGAATTCGGCACGGGTTTCGAAGATTCAACGCACGGTCGTGTACCGGTCATATATTGTCCCTGTGACGTTGATTTGACGTAATTGGCACCGGTGAAAAAAAAAAAAGTAGACGAGCGGAGCAGAAATGATTGGGATAAGCCGGAATAAGCCGGGGATAAGCCACGCGTGGATTTGCTGCCCCAACATCGTCCGGAGAGTTTAAAGGGAGGTTACGAGAGACGGGGGGGAGGGCGGCGACGTGAGTTCTCCTCGGCCTACTACCCTTATCCGCGCATCGAGTTAGGGGAGGCTCTTACACGGGTTCGTACATCCACGTACATCCAACTTGGGTGGCTGTGTGTTGAGTTTCTACCTTTTGAACTCTCAATCGTCGATGAGCTTCGTTGCTCATCGGGCTTTTTGATTACCCACTTATCTCGATATATTGCCGTTGATCAGCGAGTAAAGTTGTATCCATTTTTCTTCAAACTTTTTCGTCATCGACATTTCGAAATACTTAATATCATTGTTACAGAATGAAGGGGGACACATTTTCTTATGTTAATGTGAATTCTTATGTGGATTAATCATGATTAATTATTTTTTTCAACGGTGATATGATAACAATAATAATGAAAATAAAAAAATAGTAAAAAAAATGTATAAAATATATACAAATTTTATTAATTTTCTTCAAACTTTTCCATATCATCGACATTTTGGAATGATATCATCGTTATTTAACGATAAGGGATACATTCTCTTTGGACGATTATTCGGATTAATTACGATTAATTATTTTCTTCAGCGATAATAATAATAATGATAAGAATAATCGAAATCGAAAAAAAAAATTATAAACTGAACTATAAAATAGACAGATTATATACAGTTTGCATAAGACACAATATAGACCATACCATACACAAAATCTTTATATTTTTTGTATCAACCTTATATATACATTTTTTTCTACTTGGGAATAACAATAATAACGATTATAATAGTAATAATAATAATTATGAATAGATAAACATGTAGGTCAGTAATATTTACCTCCAGCAGACCTTTTTCCATCGTCAAGATCTTCGTTTGTTCCAAAAAAATGTTGGGTACGACATACACGACGAACAAAGTACTTTTCAAATATTTTTCTTCATTGTATCGGTATATATAGATGATTGTGAATTCGTTGTACACTTTTATGCATACATATGGGGATGCACATACGTACGTATACATATATATATACATATGATGCATGGGATACGGAGCAATGAGAGAAGTGCTTTTACGCGTAATACGAACGTCAAACACTCAAGCATAGCCCGAGGCAGGGCAGGGCAAGGGCCATGGAGTTTCGTGGGAGCAGACACCTGAGTATGTGCGAGAGAATCCGATCAACCCCCTCGAGCCCTCCGACGCGCGGCTTTCAAACCGAGTTGGCACACGGGGTCCGGACACACAGAAGCTCGCACGGAATCCGATGGAAATTCATGTTCGTCCTGAGGGGACGATCCTCTCAACTGTATAACACACTTACGGTAATTCGCAAGTGTTGGTGTTTGTCGATAATAGTTTCTCAATGAAAAAAAATGCGTACATTTAGTTTTCTTTTATTTTTCATTGCGGGAAATTTGTTTTTCAAAATTTTTTTTATCATCCAAAAGGTTTGTCGAAAAAACCCCTTGGCTAGACCCTTTTTTTATTCGAGGACGGTGAGGATCGATACTCGAAAGCCAAAACCGTGAATGTTTAACTGTGTCACCGCACATGGAGGATCGATGGTGAAAACCCAATTTCACGGATCTTTTTCGGTCAGATGTCTCACGAGGCGACACCCCAACGCGCATCGACGAAGGGTTGGGGAACCGTAAAATTTGAATAAATGTTGCTGCGGTGAATGAGCCACTGTGCCCGGATACGGCGAATTACATTTTTAACATGTTAATTCTCACCCCTTAACACTCGCTACTCTGTGCTCACACGTGTGAATATTATCGATTCGGTGTCGTGAAAATTATTTCTCACTTTTTTTCATCATGCTTTCTCACTCGACGTAGGCACAGCTTCCGCTTTTTTTTTAAGTGGAAAAAAATATATAATAAGTTTATAATAAGTTTATATAAGTTTCGATAAGAAAAATGAATATAAACAACGTTTGATTATTCTATGAATTGTATACGAATCATATAAAGTGCGTATACAAAAATATATGATCAGTTCTATATGCAAACTGTATATTTTATTTTTTATTGTATACAATTTATACATTTTTTCCCACTTGTGTTCTCTGTTTGTCTCTCTTTTTTTTTAAACTTTCTCAAATATCTCGAAATCTCCGTGCATCGGCCCTATTGCACTCTGCACCGTGTCCGTGTAAGAACTTCACGTCACTTACACCGTCGACGGAAATCAAAATTTCCACACCCCAAAAGTTTACACGTTCGAACGAACTAAAGTTACAAATCGTCGATGCGCAGGTCGAACCAGAGGCTTCTTCCAAATCGGTGAAGGGTTAGCGTCGCGGGCGAGCCCTTTCGTGTAAAATGCACGGATATTACGAGGGTCGAGCCAAAAGTCACGCCCGAGACGTGCAATCGACTGGAAAAACTAGCTGGTTTTTTCTATTTTTTTCTCCTACGATATGACGTGGTTTCACTCATGCGAGATACTCGCGTCAAGAGGGTCCGAAAGAGGCACGCACAGACAACTCCGTCGGATAAACGGTTATTTAAAAAAAAAAGTTTCTATTCTCTTGTCTCGTTCTTGCAATACTGACTCGACAGTTTGGCAAACCGGCAAAGGGCATAACTCTTTTCTCGTGTCAATTTTTTTTTCGTTCTGCCCAGGGCGAAGCAAAGGGAAGGGAAGGTGTGAGGGGAGTGAGACATTAGGGGAATCGCTCGAACAAAAAGTGAAAAAAAATAATAATAATAAAATCATTCCAACAATCATTTTGGCAAAATAAAAACCAAGGAACACAAAATGAAATACCATAATTTGATCAAAACAAAAAAAAATTAAGAATAAAATACACGATACGAAAAATTGTTCACTTACCATTAAATTGTAATTATTAAAAAAAAAACGAAACACGAATCAAAAGTGTATCATTCGAACGTACAACGACAAAAAGAAAAGAAAACAAGAACAAAATACAAAAATAAGAATACAAAAAATTGTGTACCCGCAATTAAATTGTAATCGTGAAAAAAAAATCATTCGAAAGAGTTACATTCGAACCCAAAACGAAAAAAAAGAAAAAACAAAAAAAAAGAGAGTTTCCGAAGCGAATCCATAAGTTGATAAGAAAATACCGCAATAAGCTGTCTACATATATATATGCACCGTCGAATTTCCAGTCCGTAACGAATGTCGAGCGTGAAAAATTCAGACATATGCAAAACTCGCATAGATTACGAGATGTATCCCCGGCGCGATCGCGATGCGCGGGGCGCGAGGCACCGAAGCACCCCGTCGAAGCAAAGAGCCGCCCCTCTGCCAGAGCCCTCGGCTCCGAGATTCTTCGTCGTTACACTATTTATGATGCTGCTCCGCAAGCCCGTGTAGCCGCATGCGATATACATATACGTGGCTCGGCTCGTTCGCGTTGTGTTAATAGTTTTCGTTCAATCCTTGCGCAACGAGAAGAGCGTATCAACACGTGCGTATTTGTCGTGATTTATGGTACTTGCCACGGCCAGTGCCCAATTAATTCAATGGGCCCCACGTTGTTTCGGCCGTTCGGTGTTTTGCATCGAACGGGGGCGTGATGGACTTCTGTTTTTTTTTTTTTAACATCGTCGGCTATATATGTGACAAATATTCAATTGGACCACGCGTCGAATTGAATATTCGCCCGGCTGGCATGCGCGCATGCGCACTACGACAGACGGATAATTTGCAATGTATATGAAGTTGAGCTTTGGAATATCCAATTGCTATCGTTGATTAATCTGTTCTGTGAACGGCCAATCAGATGCATATGGCGAAAAAAATTAATGTGTCGCGGTATGGTCATCACCCTTTCTTCAGCCTCCCTGACCCTTCGAGTTTTTTGAGCATGCGGACGCCGACGAAGGCTGTGCTCTCTGTTCACCCTAAAGATAACCTGCTTGGAGAGTCGACCATTGCTTACGACGTGTTCAACCTCCGTGACTCCGCGTAGACTTTCCCACGACCTCCTCGACCTACCTTTTAAACTATCTTAGTCTGTATGACGTATGAACCACGCGTCTACACGTCAACCTTGTCAACCTATTCAATTCCATTGTCTCAGAGTCTCTGCTAACCTACATGACCCTTCCCACACTCCGATTGTTCACTTTCTGCCATTTTGGGAGTGTAGGCAGATTATAATCCGTGTATAATTTTGACGCGTGATACTCACCACACTCCTCGATGACTCCACAGAAGAAATATAGAAATTTGGGAGTAACCAGGCTGAAAAACGGACTCAAAAATTTTTACACAGTATGTCTTTTATTCGCCAAACAATTGATGAATAAATAAATCGTGATATAGGTTCCTAAGTAGGAGTCTCTCTGACTCAAATCCCGACTTGAATTTAAAATCTTAAGAATGCAGCAATAACAATACATATTCTATCATAACCTCCAAAGCTCTAAATAAATAAAAAATTACTACTTTAACCAAAAGCCAAATTGAATTAAATGAAATAACGTTCGGTTCAGTAAAAAATCATCAATTTCGTGGCATCGTTCGAATGTTCAGACACCCCTTTATCGGTAATACATTGTTCAGATATAACTTAACCGACAGAAGCCTTTTTCACAATTCACTGCGTCATATCCGTTGCCAGAAAAAAAAATGCATTTCAGTGGAAGTAAAAGGAACGAATTGACCCGAATGGTAAAAACTCATCCAAAGGGGTTTCAAGACCCTTCATTCTCTACGATATAACATTCGACAACTAATTCGTTCGGACGATGATCGAACCCAACGTATTTCACTTTTAGTCAGGCATTTCGAAAATCTGAAAATTGTTAATAATTTTCTGAGTTGCGCGTTGTTACGTGGACCGAGAATTTAATAACCGAATCTCGCATACCTAGGCAAGGGCGGATCCCCGGGACACGCAAACTTCGACGTTGCGACGATTTAACCCCGTGTGTGGGGTGCGCTAATAAAATAAAAGAATGTGCGACCCCCTTCGTAGTGGCACATCTGTGCGCGCCGGCAGGTCAAGGAACGTCGGAACGGGGCTCTTTGCCCTTCGCGTCTGCGTTTTTTTTTTTTATTTTTTTGATTTTTTTTTTTCATTATTAATTTACTCCCTCGTGCCGATTCCGGGCTGCGACGTATACCGAAACGCCGGTCGAGGGTCGTTCGAACGAGGTGCATATTCGCCCTTGCTGTTTATCACCTAATTGGAGGCGGCTCTGATAGATGTGTTTTTTTCTCTTTTTGCCTCCCTATACTACAATGTTCCACATCGTGACAAGTTCAACGGAGATTGTAGCGACAGGTGCGGAGTGTATCTCGTGGAAATGCTTGATGTACCTGTTTCAAGTGCCACGAACGATATTCGGTCCTGGAAAATATCTTGATTATTTTTTATGCAGTGTCATATCGACAATCAATTTTTTCTCAACAGATCTCACTGCAGGATTTCAAAATTGCAATTATTTTCTACTTTTTTGTTCATCGATGAATTTCTTTACGACGCTTTTAAGACAGAACAATTTCGAATCCAACAACTTTTTTTTTATTTTTTTTTTTTTTTTACAAAGTCATATCAGGCATATATTTTATTTCCAACAGAGCCCACTCACGAATTAAAAAAAATCCAACCATTATCAACTTTATTGATCATCGATGATTCAAGTGAGATCTTTGAGACAGAACATTTTCAAGTTCAACTACAAATATTGATTCTCATTCCACAAAATCATATCAGCCATTGAGTTTCGATCCAACAGACCCCACCAAAGAACTCAAAAGATCCAACCATCATCCACTTTACTTGTTTATCAAAAATTTACTTGTTTATCAAAAAATCATGTAACATCTATCAGTTGGGACATTTTCAATTTCTACAACAAATATCATTGTCAGAAAAGCACGAAAATGTTCTATTAAAAAAAAAGATACAACGTCAATAATATATTTCGAAGGAGATGAGTTAGGTGTTGATATACATAGTATCTCATTTTCATCTCGATAAGCACAAACTTGTTGTACCAGCATCGCCAATAATTCATCGTTCACAGTTGACAAAGTTTCATAACACACACACACACACACACACATACACATACACACACGATGTATAAGTGCATGAAGTGTACTCGCTGAACCGACACGATATGGGACACTAGTGATGCCCGAAGAGCCGCATTGAGCGAAGGCGGTCATCCGTGAAACGCATTTAGCTTGTTGGCACAGCGAACCCGACGGGGCACGTCGAGCCCTCTTTCCACACGGATTCCCGTGACTATAAATGGTATTCCACACGCTGATCATAGAGAGATACCAGCCTGGGCAACGTTATACGCTACACCTATGCTTCAATATGATCAGAAACTGTGAGTACATCCGATACAAGTGACCTAAGAGTAAAGAGACCTCCACATGATATCACAAAATGGACCACCAATCCAAATTTCGATGGATCTCGCCGCCCAGATCTTCATGCCTCACAACTAATTCGTCGATATTTTGTTGTCCAATCCTACGGGATTATGTCGTAAATGATCCTGGTAATCCCTGATGATCTTCGCTGTATCATCAGAGGATTACTCTCGTCGTAGATCTACGACCCTGTTTTTTTTTTAGTTGTTTTTTTTTGGTACAGCCGTTTGGATCGCGAGTCCTAATGCTATCGTTCCCTCTCTTTCTCTCTTTTGCCTAGCCTTTTCTTTTGCGTTTGGCAATGTGCCAATTCCACAAAAAGCCGATCCTCCGAGCTCCGTAGCGCCATTAGCAGATGCCGCTCTGTTATTTCATAAGCATCATTTATCCCCTCTCCTTCTCTCCTCTTCATCTCCTTCGCTCTGTGCCATTCGCTTCTCTTTCGCCAACTCATTCTCATATACGGCAAGATTTTTCAATCTCCCGTAAAATTGCCGCCTCGTTCGCTTGTGCCATATTACACATATTTACCCAAAATGACACGAGCCCCTCGTGACTTCCATCTCTGTCTTCGTTCAAGCGTTCTGTCTTCCTCTCTCTCTCGCTCTCTGTCTCGAGCACACACGTAAATCGAGTACCAAAGGGCTCTTCGGGCACAGCGGGGAAAATGTAACGGAGACAGATGCCGATGGCTCGTAGATCCAAGTTCGAATGTGAGAACGCGTATAATAGTCGAGTATCGGAGGGTAGGGCCCACACCACTCGTTCCAGACTCTCGCCTCTCAATCTACGAGAGACTACTGACTCTCGTAGACACACACACACACACATAGGCTTGCTTACCGTACACAAAGTTTTATATACATCAACACGACGTGACTGTACACGACCCGCATTTATGGCAAAGGTAAACTAAATTTATCGGGTCCACAGCTATATTGGAATCCGGGATCCCTTCTACGTGTTGTATATCCATCGTTTCGTCATTTTATTTTCAACACTTTTGACTCTATTTTATTTTTTATTTTTTTTTTGTTCCCGAATTCTTACGCGTTTACCCATCGGATTTTTATATACACAGACACACATAGCGAACGAACAAAAGTAAGTTGGGATTTTGGATGAACCGTACGACAAAAAAAATAAACTGTACCCGGAAAATTTAATGGCCCGGTAATATAACAGAGTGTCCAACCTCTCTCGTCACACTTGGTCCTACAAAATCGGACAATACCCGAATGAGACATTTTTGGAACCTTCGTTTGAAGGTAAAGTGAGTTTGAAATATTTTTTTTTCTCACCTTCGTTTCAACTTCAAATACGATGTCCTTTTTTTTTTCATCTTCGTTTCACCTTCCGAGTGAGAGTGATATTTTTGATTTCGGTTATTTCACCTCCGTTTCACTTTTCGAACGAAGGTAAACATTTTTTTTCGTTATTTCACCTTCGTTTCACCTTCCAAACTTGAATATAGAATTACTGTAGTTCTTTAAGGTAAAATGAAGTTGAAACGCAGACGAGAATTGCTCATAACTTCAACCTACTTTCAATCTCTTTTACCCTAAATGTGATGTTTAAATAAGTTGATACAAAGTGTGAAAATTTCGACTCGGAAAAGCACCTTTTCGATGACTGTCGAGTACTTTGCACGATTTCGTGCATTCTCTCTCTCTCTCTCTCGCTTTTTCGCATAATACACAAGAACGTACCTATACACCTATATACGTGTGTGGCCACTCGAGAATCACTTTTCCCTTCGGCACAACAACGTTGCGCACGGTGTGCGAGCGACAGAGATCTACGTCGAGTACATTGTCGCGATTGCCCGGGCCCTTTTCCACAGTCCCCGGAGGCGCAAGAGTCATCAATTACGATTGGAAATAAATCGAAGGCAGATGCGACAAAACGCGCACGGTCGACGACGCGGTTCGAAAGACCGTCGCGCTACGGGGCGTCTCTCCAGTCTCGCACCTCTCACTCCTACGGACAATACGTGTGTTTCAACAAATACAAAACGATACACGAGCGTCAAACACGCGTGCATTACGTGCCCCACGTTCACGTTGGGGGTACAAACGCGTGCTCTCTCTCTCTCACTCTCTCGACGTTTCTCCCTATGCATCCGGTCGTTATTTATTTTTCCAATTCTCTAATGTCTCTGTCGCTCTCTCTCTCTCTCTTGTACACCGACTCGACGATCCCTCGCACGACCCTATGGCATTACTTGTTCGCGCTTCGTTGACCATCGTTGACGTATACGAAAAAATCTATGATCAGGGAAATACGTGTCAACTGGATTATATCTTTTAGCTCGATGTATTATATACATTTAATATATATAAATATAAACATTATGTCAATATTTTGTAGTGTGAAATCATAACGACCGATAATCCGTGATGTGACAAATTACACAAATGAAAATCCATGTAATATGTTTATCTACTTATTTATTTATTATAAATATATATACCTATAGGCATTATTATTTATTGGGGTGTGGTGGAAAAAGGAGAAGTTTTTCGATTCTCGTGGTGACTCCTAAATTTGAAGTAGATGCTATAAGAAGACATATGTCAATATTTAAGCCTAATCAGAATATATTTGGAGATTCCGCTTTTACAAATTCGATTTTGTCTTTGATCAATACGTAAAAAATATATTTTCTTTTTTTTTTCGTTGCAATTTATTTTTCCGGTACATGACAAATTCCGAGGATGGAAACTAAGTGCAAAAACATAAAGATGATAAATCTTGCCTTCTTTCAACACACTCGAACAATAATTTTTTTATAAATATATTTACATACATATATATTTTTATATTCGTATATTTATTTATTTATATATTTTAACCACAGCACAGATCTAGGCAAAAAAGCTTATGAACTCAAATGAAATCGATTTGGTGGAGAAATAACTATATCTCACTTAATCTTCGAAATTAATATACCATTATTATTAATATGATTATTTTCAATGATAATTTATTTAATCTCAATGAAATGGGAAAAATTGTGACACGCCTGGAACGAATGAATATTGGCAAACTGCCGGCAACGCCCGTACACAAAGTTTCTGGTGAGATAATTACAGGACGAGCTCCGACTCGGTTCAACGAGTAAGATGATAGCCCGATGTACGCGTAGGAATTCTCACAAGAAGCCATACACGGGGCTTCGGATCGGGCTCCGCCGAGATTGAAAAGTACGTTGCATGAACGCGGCAAGATCGGTCCTGGGGCCGTTGTCGATGTCAGAATGATGAGAAAAAACAAAGGAGAGGATATAGGCGCCCGCGACTTTGGCGTGAGAAGATTTTTATGTCGCCAAAGTGTCGCGTTCTCTCACATTGGATGGGTTTCCATGATATACCTATATTATGTACGAGGTTCGTGTCTATATATATTTATGTGTGTATATATAATTATCGCGGAAATGGGTTTCGTTCCGGCTACTTCCTGTGGTTAGATACGAGTTATCGCCCTATATCACTCTCGTTAGGAACCCCATCAACGTCGACCCATACCGACAAACTGATTTCGTCGCTGCTTTTAATAAAAAACGATCACCGCCGTTCAGTGGGTCTACGCTCCCACTTGTTGTTTTATTTTGGATTTCAATTTATTCGTTCAAATAGTAATTCGTTCAATATACACCTGTCTTTTTTTTAAATTATATTTTTATTCACACACTTTCGATTTTGTATGATAAATTTTGCAAATTTTTTCTATACATACACAACTATTTGTCAAGCTCGAAGATACTGAATTTTGGCTTGTTTTCTGAATATTTTCAATTTTGTCATTCGGATCTGAGTGAAAAATAGATTTTTTTCGTGAATATAAAACGTGGAAAGTTGCGTTTGACTATCGTGAAATATTTTTTTCTAACTCTCGTTACGAATCAACCACTTGCAATTAATTTATCATTGTTTTTTATATCAATTTCCCTGATTAGTCATGAGTTTGATGAAAAATTCGAAATAACAGGGAATTTGAAAAATAATTACCCCCATCTTACTAATTTTTTTTTCTTCAAAACATATAAAAAATATAAAATAAAATATATAAAAAATTTCGAGATAACAGGCAACTAAAAAATAATTAGCTGCATCGTACAATTTTTTTGCGATGAAACTGGAGTTGCAAATTCGCAAAAGAATTTATCGAATGACAAAAAATCAATCGCATCGACTCAGTGTGACACTGAGCATACCATATTTACACACACACATATATATATATTTATACACACACATACATATATATAAACATGTGCGCATGTAGAAAACGCGTGCCGTTTGTAGTGTATTCATGCGTGCTGTGTTGGGTGGTACGCGCGTGCGCATATTTACTTATCCCTCGGACTCGTGACGACGTTGGACGGCGAAGGGGAGGGGGGGGGGGGGAATTGTTTTCACGAGTAAATGCGCGACGGGGCGTTGAAGCGTGGAAATTCAGTCGGTATTAGCATGCACCCCTCCCGCTGCGATTACCCCCGTATACAGAAAACCATTCGCAACGATACGATCGCCCAGCGCTTCGCCCTTCGCGAACCGAGCAATCCGGGCCCCCCACCCACCCCCGAATCCAACGTTTCCATTCCCCTTTATTGTTTCAACCGATCGTACGAAATCAATTAGAATGGATTTTCAGACGAATTTATCCGGATCATTTGGATCGTCGAAGAAACATCGGGGTGCATTTCGTTCGGATCTCCTGTCGCGAATCTCACTGACGAGCTTATTGTTCGTATTTGCCGAATTTCAACATCCAAATCCGTTCCGAGCCATTTCTAGCAACCGTTCATTCGTCCGAACATTTTTTTATCGCACGTTGGAAAAATTTTATTCGATGGATTAATATTTATTACTTGTTTGTAATCGGATTTTCATTAAGGGGGCTTAAAAAGTTGTAATCTTGTTTTTTGTCACATGATCAATCTAAAATCCACAATTGATTTCACCCTTATTACATTTTTATTAGAGTAAAATCGATTTTTAATTTGGATTTATCATATCACAAAAAAAAATCAAATTTTTTAGTTAACTATCAGCCTGCTTAAAAAGAATTAAAAGTGTATCCCTAATTTATTTTTTTCTATAAAACTCAACGAAAGGGTTGTCAATGACAGGTGGACGAAGTATTCTCCGGGTCAAATTGACCCGTGTGTGTTGAAAATTCGTGTTCGTCGGCGAGTGTGTCAACGCAAGGTTAAATAAACAAAAAAATTAACACGTTAGCACGAACGTCGTACAATGTGATTGTTGCGTCTATTATGAAACAAGATACATCCCCGGGGACATATTATCCCTTTTCGTCACTTACCGTGTCGTTTGTGTCATCGACGACCGGTCGATCATTGCAGCCCCGCTCTCTCAATGGGTGACTCTCGAGAGACACATCGTCGTCGGTCCTGTTATTCTGGGGAAGGCTCAAGTGGCACTCGGAAATTCCGGCCACTCGTAGACATCATTTTCATTTTCTCGTGCAACGTATCATTATAGGTACTTCTTAAACTCTGACATTGAAAATAAATAAATAAATAAATTAAAAAAAATATAACTTGGAAATATTAAGACATCAATGAGTCCATCGAATTGCAGTTTTATTCTCAAATTGGAGAATATATATATATTCAAATTATTATACGAACAGGTTATAATAAAAAAAAAACAAAATCATCGCTATAATAATAAATTCACTTGACACAAAATATTTAATCGATAAACTCTTTACAAATATGTACAATAATATGTAACAAAATTCGACCATTTTTCGGTACGTACGAAATGATAGAAAAAAGATAGACGTAGGATAATTGATAATCAGATGTGAACGAAACAACAAAAAAAAACAACAAAAAAAAAGAATAAGATGAGTCGAAGCTCGGAATAGAGAAATTGTAAAAAAAAATAAAAAATAAAAAAAGATAAGAAATAAAACTACGATAATAATATAGTTGCTAGATACACGTTGCATCGGCCAACTGCCGATCAATGACGATTTTTTTTCTCGTTCGCATAGAATTACGAGGGTATTTCGTTTAGCCACGTAAAATTTTTCATCTCACTTCGTTCAACGTAATAACAAATGCGGTTATCTTCGTTCGTCCGGCCGTTCGTTCGTCATCGTGTTGAAATTATCACTTGTCGTATGGTTCAATAACATTTTTTGTTTTCTTCGGTTTTCCAAATATCATAAGCATTCAATGACGAATCGTTCAGTATGCTCGTAGTCCAACTTCCATTTCGTTGTGTGGTTCGCCACCGCCGGGACCGGCTCCGGTCACGTGATGACCGTGATGAACGTGATGATGATGATGATGATGATTGAGATGGGGCGGTTGTGCTGTACCGTTTCGATAAGCCCGTTGCTTCTCGTCCAAAATTCGTAATCTGTCGTTGTAACAATTCAACTGGACTCGCAATTGAGCGTCCTCGCGAGCTGCCGATTCCTCGTCGAATTCGAGACAACCCACACCGTCCAAACGCTGAAGATCGATCCATCCACGACACGTCACGCACACACCGTTCATTATCAAATGCGATCTCAAGTGTACCTGTGACACAAAAAAAAAAGATTATTATGATATAAAAATATTCAGATAAAAATATATTGAAACTATATGTACAAAACTATATATTCCTTCACATAGTTAAAACATAGATTCCTATAACTCGTGACAAAACCGTTGAATCTAAGGATTATTACATTAAGGATTATTACCACTTCAATATATATTTTTTCGTGTCGATAACATTTTTTTTTTCATCCGGCTTCGTCTGTGCGATGGGCTTTGGTCGAAGAGATAAAAAAATAATAATTTTTAATGAAAAAAAAAAAAAAATGCAGAGGATGTAGTGCGGTTTTGGCTTTGTTCGGAAAGACGAACTCTAACCGTCAAACCCGTAATTTTCGTTTCTCTACTTCGGTCGCTCGGTTATATTCTTCTTTCGCGGCAGAAATGAGCCGAAAAGCAATTTGCGGCAATCTGCGTAATCGTCGTAGCGCGAAAGAAAAAATCGTCGGATGATCGTGCCGCGCGCGGCGAGAGAGAAAGAGAGAGAGGGAGAGAAAACTCTTCGCCATACTCGAAATTGAAATGGCGAGAACCCGAACACGACGCGCATCACCGTTTAATGGAACACGATTTGTTCGGTTCGTTGCACCTTCACCCGGTTATGCGAACCGCAAAAAAAAAAAAAAAAAAAGCAGGCGACATTCGACGTTGAATTTATATTTCAGAAAAATATCGATCAAATTGATTAACCGCTGTGAAAGCATCGTTGCTGCTGCTCATTGCAAACAAATAAAAAACTACATTTTTGTCCGACCCCCCTCGAAAACGCTTCATTTCGTGCGTGTGAAGCGGGCGCAAAGTGACCGATTTCAGGTCACATGAACGAAATGAGCGTTTTTAAAGCGATTTTGATACACAATATACTATATCATCGAAACATCCAGCGTTTCAAATTTTCACCCAAAATAATGCCAAATAGATGAGGAAGGAGAAATGTTGAAAAAAAAAATAAAAAGGAAGAGAGAAAAAAAACGTGCTAAATATAGTCCGTAAAAGAAGCTGAAAGTTGGGGAGGCCGATGATCCAACCGATCTCTGCGGAACCGAACGGCATGTTTCTTTTCTTTTTCTTTTTTTTTGTTCTCTTTCTCGTCCACTTTACGGTCGGTTTCCGGTCACACAGAACGTCTACGAAGATGTTCCGGGCGCCCCGGCTCGAATCGCAATCGACACGCACCAGACTTTGGATGGCTTTTTAGTCGCGTGCGCCCGCGCGCGCCCGCAGTGTCGAACATCATTCTCCGACAAAGAAGGGAAACGAAAGCGAATAGAAGAGAGGATACGGTAAATTTGTTTTTATTTTTCATCCCAAGAAATGCAGTTTTGATGGAACGTATCGATAGGTCAGAATTCTTTCCAGTTGAAATGAATACATATACCTATGAGCTATTTTTTAGAATCTTCGAAACTTTAGAGTCTTTCAAACTTTAAAGTGTTTTGAACTTTAGACTCTTCCAAACTTTAGACTCTACTAAACTTTAGACTCTTTCAAACTTTAAACTGTTTTGAACTTTAGACTCTTCCAAACTTTAGACTCTACTAAACTTTAGACTCTTCCAAAATTTAGACTCTTCCAAAATTTAGACTCTTTCAAACTTTAGACTGTTTCAAACTTTCGACTCTTCCAAACTTTAGAATATTTCTAACTTTAGACTCTTTCAAACTTTAGACTCTTCCAAACTTTAGAATATTTCTAACTTTAGACTCTTCCAAACTTTAGACTCTTCCAAACTTTAGACTCTTCCAAACTTTAGACTCTTCCAAACTTTAGACTCTTCCAAACTTTAGACTCTTCCAAATTTTAGACTTTTCCAATCTCTAGACTCTTCCAAACTTTAGACTCTTCCAAAATTCAGACTGTTACAATAATCGTTAAAGTTACAATATCGACTGGTAAGAATATTGACCAATTAAAATGCATATATGTATGTGCTATTATTTCGTAAACTCTTATTTCTTCCATACAATTTCATAGAAACAAAATATTCCAAAATAGACCGAAAAAAATTTAACAAAATTGTAGAACGATGTGTCGTGGCACTGCAGAACAATTCAATTGACATTTTATCGCGTTATTTCGCTCGTACAGCTGGCTTTCAAGAGAAAGGTGGGAGAGGGTCGACGATGGCAACATTTTTCGAACAATACGGAAGTCACGGTGGGACGCTTATTCGGATTATAATTGAGCGACGGGGGCGCCACTGTGACACGGGCCGGAGGGTAACACGGAAACCCGAATAACGCAGAAATTTTTATCACGACCAGTCGTACTCAATCCTCGATCAAACCTCGACAAATTATTTGCATTCGAATGCGATTTTTGTGAATTGGGGTTTTTTTTTAAGGAATTTTTTTTCTTCACGATCTGTCGGGAACGATGAAACAAACGCGAGTCTCACAGCACGAGCGCGTTCGACACGAAACGAGATTCTAGTCACGTAACGGGGATAAACGTATGCCTATATACCTACTTCGAGGCAGATTACTCACTGCTCCACGCTACAGTTGTTTGTCTTTCGAGCCGTACGTACATATGAACTTATACACACACACACACACACGTGTATACCCGTGCGGGCAATCTTCGATCCCGCAAAATTCCCCGACGATTTCACGTGCCAAGTTATGCGCGGGATTTCCTTTCTCTTTCGCGCGTTTGAGTCATCCGTGCATCATTGACAATCGGCTATGTTCACGTAACCCAAGTGACGATAAATCGATTCGTATACATCATACATTCGTCTCACACGATCAAAGGTTTGAAATTTTGTTATACATTTTTATTTATTTATTTTCAATTCAAGTTTAAATAATAATGAAAAAAATTATTAATAAATTATTCATGAATAAAAAAACAATGGAAAGTGTAAATTTTTATATTCGGGTCACACTATTAACGGTTTGCAATTTTGTTATAAATTTTTCGATTTGATTCGAGAGTTTAAAAAACAACGAAAAAAAAATCATTGATAAACAAAAATAATGAAGAATACATCAATTCGTTTATCCGTGTCACACTATCAACGGTTTGAATTTTTTTTTGTAGATTTCTCTTTCCAAAATTCGTATTAAAAAAATAATTAAAAATATATCAATAAAAATATCAATAAATACAAAATAATAATGAAAAACATACAAATGAAGATTCACCATTTTACGCGAGTACGACCATTTTTTTTTTCGTTACAAAGTTTGATTTACCGATAATTTGTCTAGTGCGATAACTACAACCTCGTTAGGATAATAAGTGACGATTAATGAGATGCAACACGCATGAAAATACATTGATCGTGACCGTGGCCAAGGGTCGCCGTCGACGATAAAGATCGGGGCACGAGTGAGCCACCAGCTCCCGTGTGAGCATGTGTCTGTGTGTTTCATTCCGCCCGTGTGTCGCTCGCCTCTGTCCTGTTGTTTTTGTCCTTTTTCTTTTCTTTCTTCCTCTCTTTCTCTCTTTTTTTTCAACTCCATTTTTTTTCCATGCCAAATGCAAATTAGTCGACGAAAGGGTTGAACGTTATGGGACTCGGCGGAACGAGTTACAGTTTAAATATCGCCACGCATTATTACACGTTAATGGGTCACGCCCAGAACCCAGTTGGTTTTTGCGAGGTTTCTTCGCGGGGCACGACGAAGCTCGCACTCGCACGTAAAACGTCGTCGTTGTTGTTGTGTGTTCGACATCGCGTGAGAACTTGTCACGCGGCAATGTCGCGGCCTCTGATAAACGCCCGAACGCGAAAGGGTTGTGCGCAACGTCGGTTTGTGTCGTCGGAGTAATTAATTATCGTGTAAACCGGCCGGGCCGACGAAATTTTCGACTGGCGTTTGTATGGCCGGGGGTATTGTCCGTGAATAATCGTTTTGAATTCGTCGATGTCAAAATGGCACGAACGGACGAGTTTGAACAATGTGCGAACGACCGGGTCGAAATTATGACTTTTGTTTCAGCCTTTCTGACCCGCCCCAAACCCTTTGAACATACGGTGGTCGACGCCGGCTCTACTACTCTGGGTTCACCCTGAAGATAGCCTATTTGGATTGTCAACCATTCCTCGCGACGGTTCGTTCAACCTCCAGGACTTCGCGCAAAGCCTCCCGCAACTTCGTCGAAATACCTTTCGAAAATCTGCTCAGCTTTTATGACGTAGATATAGATCTCGTGACCTTCAACCTTATCAACCTATTTAATTGTGTTGTCTTATGGTCTCTGTTAACCTACATGACCACCCACTTTACTCTTTGATTGTTCATCCGAGTTAAAACTTTCACCTCATATTTTAACTTATTTCACCTTATAAGTCCGAATTGAAAGGTAAAGTGAGGTTTAAATATTTTTTCACGTTCGTTTGAACCGTAATGTGCCATTGAATTTTTTTTCACCTTCCTCTCACCTTCCAATTGTGACTAACATTTTTTTTTCGTTATTGTCACCTTCCAAGCTTCAAAAATGAGAGATAACTGCAGGTTTTTAGGGTGAAATGAAGTTGAAACTCACATAAGAATTGCTTTATGACTCTATTCAACTTTCAACCTTCCTCACCCTAAAAGTGACGTTGAATGAAGTTGAAATAAAGGAGTAAATTTCGGCTCAGGCACTTTCCCCCATTTTGGGAAGTAAAGACACAGAATAAATTTCGTTAACGTCAATTCCTATATAATACGATTCCAATTTCGCGGTGAAAAAAAAATAAATATAGATATTTTTCCAACACAAACAGATCTCCGAATGAAATTTCCAAAGCCAGTGGATAATAATAGCCACCGGTGAGCACAATGGAACGAAATGTGCCTGCCCAGCTTAAAAACCAATCCGAAACGCATATACGTCATCAGTGCGAGTTACACGATTATTCGACGACGTTTGTATACACATGCGTACAACGTATATATAATACATATATATATATATATATATATATATATATATATATATATATATATATGTATTATATATATATATATATATATATATATATATATATATATATATATATATATATATATATGCATAAAGCGCAGTTACAGAACGGGCACGAAAAACCATGAACCTCAAAGGCTTGGTTTCGGGGGTAGGCGTAACCCGCCGCCTTTTTTCGCCGAGTCCGGTTCGGACGGTAAAAAAAGAACGACATTCGTCATCGGGAGCAACGAGTGTATACACGGGCCCGTAGGGTCCAGCCTCGGAAGAGAGGGGTTTACGGTCGTTTCGACTTTGTCCCTCGATCCTCGTCCGCACCGTCTGCTACGAAAAGCTTTTAACGTCGTCCGGCAAAAGTTTGTTTCATCCGCACAACTATGCGTTCACTCGGTAGCGAAAAAAAGAGAGAGAGATCCTTTCGAATTGACCGAGGCTAACTATTATGTCCGGCAGGACATATCGATGGATTGAAAAGGATATATAACGGTTCGAACAACTCCTACGACGTTGAGTCACTCGAGTAATCGTTGAGATGTCTCGAAAGGGACACGCAGAGATATTTAGAGAGAGAGAGAAAGAGACAAGAAGTGAGAGAGAGAAAAAAAGGTAGAGATAGACTTTACACCGCTCGGAATTTTTCCCCAAGAGAATCAGACGAAGAGGAATGCAAAGAACGAATAAAACGAACGCGAAAGAACAGATGTCCCCCAAGGGACAGAGCATCACCTGACGCCCTTAGGTGCCCAGAGATGCAAACGATTGTGTTACCTCACATTATCGTCCTCTCGATCATCCTAAAACTCGGATTTCACTCGATGCCACAAGTGCCAAGATTCACACCGAGCTAAAAGCTATTGTGAAACACGCTTTACTACGATTTTCTTTTTTTTCGTAAAATTTGACAATGATTGAATTTTATTTTTCCAAAACTTCGGTTTGGGTGATTTTATTTGCGATGGGAACGTGAACACAACGGGATTAGAAGATGGGAAAGAGGTTTTTTTTTATTTTTGTGCGAGAGCTTTGTCGATATCACGACAGGCGAGGGTTTCGCCGTCACTCGCGTTATCCGAGTTCCGGATCTCTGTCGTAATTATTCGTCGGTGCGGGACGCACCGACAATGTGCGCCACGTGTTACGTTGTACGTTCACCGTGCGGTACTCTCTTTATCTACCCCTTGCGACCTGGCACGACATTCTGGATGTAAAACAATGAGCACGAGCCACACGGGGGCCCAACGACGTTTTTTTTGCACGACTGATTGGAGAGTTTTGATTCCGTCGATCCGGCAGCTCGTTATTCACGATTTCAGACTTTCTAACATATATATCGCACTACTAACAAGCACATTTATATTTTTATCAAATGCAATGTTTTTTTTTATAAAAAATTAATTGTTTTTTGTCGTAAAACCAAACGAATCGGAATTTCAACGGCTGAATAACGATAATGGAAAATATATCTAAGCGGAAATAACTTTTACGTGATTGAAATTCTTCGGATTCGAAGTTTGTATCGAATTTTTAATTTTCGACGTCATCGAACGACTATTTCCGGCGTTCCAAGGCCGTGATTGTGATTTTTACGAGTAATACTGATGAACCGATGGCCACTCCATTTTACCCAGAATCATCGAGTATGAGTCTTCGATACGCCGAAATGGTTGAATCGTGTGTCACAAACAGTTGCGTCATTGCTCACAATTTTTTTTTCCGAGTAACGTACAACTCGCTATTTTCTCAGGAAATGATTCGTAAGCTCGACAGAGATTCACGGATATCGTGACAACCAGTCGGAAGTCCGTTACATCGCGATGTTTGTTGTGAAAAGTTGTTTCCGAAAAAAAAAAAGGTCATGAGCATCAGCAGCATCAGCAGTCCAGCAGTCCCCAAAGCGACGCAACAGACACGACGGAAATGAAATGTCGTAAGCTCCGAGTCGTGGCTCGGACCACTATCCAGAAGCTTTTCGGACACGTTGAATCCTTTAAGCTTCCGCCGCAGACGCTTCGAGGATGCCAGGACCCCCTTGCGGGACTGGTTCGTTCTTTCGGCCCCGAGGCATTTGCCCATACCGCCTCAAAGATTTACGACCCATTAGGCACTAAATTTTCAGTCGTCGGCTTTCAAAGTGCATTTTTACTTTTGGCTCTCAACGCGCGTGTGCGTTATATAGTCCGTTGTCGCCTTTGGCGCGCTGTGACGCTCGACGCGGCATATCTCGGATCCTTCGAAAACGTTCTAATTGTTCCAGCGTCACGAACATATAAAGTACAAGCGGTCGAACGTGCCTGCGACAGATGTCTTTCGAACTCGTGTTCTTACGATTGCGAGTGTATAGGTACGTGTCAAGACGAATAATCGTTCGAGCTTTGAAACATAATTGAATCATCTTTTTGTATAATTGGTGAAAAAGTTATAATTTTCGAGTAATATTATTCGGCGGAAATCCGTGAGGGACATTGAATTTAATAGTGATTCAATATATTCGATATATTATCATATTTTGTCATTATTAGTATTATTCTTATTATTTTATGTGTTTATTATTATTATTATTATTATTATTATTATTATTATTATTATTATTATTATTATTATTATTATTATTATTATTATTTTATATTTATTGTTTTCATTATTATACTTTATATGATATATTTAATTTCTTTTTTTTTTTCGAATTTGAAGGACACAATCAGAGCGGCAAAAAATTTCGACGTCGACAACTATTGTGATCCATCAAATTTACAAATTTGTGATTCTAAGAATGTGTAACTTGCATATTCATGCCCAAAACACCTGAATAATGTTATACACTTATGTATAAATTTAGCAAGTCAAAAGATATTGCAAAATGGCGGACGACAAACGACGCGGAGTATCGATCGTAATGGCGTCGGGTGGTCGAGGCGTGACCCCTGGTTGGCTCGTCGCATTCGCGCACGTACACACTTTAACCAGTGCGAAAATGCTCGTTGGTTGCGCGTGCGCTTCGGACTCGCACAGCCACGCCGTGTTGTAACGGTTTTGCACTGGTTCTGCGTAATTACCGACGACAGCATATACATATATGTAACCCTAGGCACTTCTGGCCAAAGCCGAGTTAAGCCATCACAACAACCACGCTCTGAGAAACGTGAAGATCGTTGCGACCTCTACCATTGTTGACAAACAGTCTATCCGAAATAATATTCACGAACATATATCGACGCTGCGACGGTCTGTGCCATCGCAATGAAAAAAAAAAAATGCCTCGATTGGACGCTCAGAAGAGAGACAAAGACAGTGAAAGCGAGAAGAATGCGCCATAAAAAAAGGGAACGAAATGCCTCGACTGAACGCTCGCAAGAGAGAAGAAGAGAGTGAAAGCCAGAAGAGTGAGCCATGCGAAAAAAAAGGAACAAAAAAAATGAAGGTAAAGAAAAAAAAATGGCCACCCGTGGAGAAGCTACGAGAGTGAGACAGCGGGGGTGACCCGAGTCGTGAACGACGACGCGAGGGTGGACAAGAACAGCGACGCACCAGTCAGCCACCGACAGTAGCGTTTCAACCCCTCTGTCCGGTCATTCTCCGATGCATAGAACGAGAGACGCCTGCCATTTTTGCCTCTCTCGTTGTCGAACGTAACCTCGCGAACGAGTGTCCGAAACGTATATATTCGAAGCAAATTCCCGGAAGGTTCCGAACGTCCGAGCAAACAAGAGGGCGGGGGGAGGTCAATTTCCAATTTGTTTGCCGGCCATTGAGAATGATTCCGTCGGGGTGTACGGGGCCCCATGGACCCATGAACGTCGTTTCTGGCCTGTGTCATGGATCTCGGTGCGACGAGAGACCTCCCGCGGCGACCACGCAACTTAATTGCCCGGTCCAACGTTCTAACGGCGAACCAGAGAAACTCTGGGTCGCACGTACAAAACGCCATCATCGAAAATGTATCCGATGGTGCGTCAATGACGACATTGTCGATCTGTGAAAACGGATCGACGACTTTACGATTTTATTTATGGGTTTCTAAGCTCCTCCCCCTGCTTTTGACGATGTTTTGGAATCATCGTCATGCTTGGAATTATGTTCAATTAAGTCACTGTGCTGTTGCCGACCCACGTTGACACGATTTTGGCTAACGGGCTGACGATTGTGCCGTGTCTAAACGACCGGCCGTAACGATAGTTTGTTCGGGTCGTTATACGGCTAATTGGTCGAGGTCTATCCCCCCCCCCACCATCACCCTCGCTGAACTGAATTCAATGTCAACATTGTTGTCGTGTATCAACGAGGCTGTAAACAACTCGGAGCGAACGAAATTTGTCGAGGCACGAACTTGTTGATATTCTCGTTGATGATCGAACTCACCTTGCCACGTTCTTTCTCAAAGTCACACTGACTCGGTTTGCTCTCGTAATTTCCCGCAGCCGGACCGAACGTCAGTTGTAGATTCGTTCCCATCGCCGCGAACGCGATTTCGGTGTGGCCCTCGCGGCAGCCATCTTGAAAACGTCGTTGACGCTCCTCCAACGGTCGGTCACGGTATCCGGTGTAACGGACCTACGAAAATAATGAAAAACAACAAAAAAAAAATTGTTTGAGTTACAAACACTAAATTTGGCGGCTTTTTATTTTCTGTTGTTTTTTCTTTCTTTTTTAATTTTCGGTCGAAGTTTAACGTTGTGTTTCGTTCTTTTTTCTCCAAATCCTTTTAAACGGATATACATTTCGACATGATACAGAAATTTTTTTCATTCGCTCTGATAATTATCCATTTTTTGTTGTTTTTTTTTTCGAATCGTTCGGTTTAAACGAATGATTGGTGTTCGGTTCGACCGAGAAATAAAATCGAGTGGAATGATCCGTGTAATGTGTATATATATATATAGACACACCGTTAGAGAGTTACGATGAGTAGGCACCTTGTGCAATAATACGTGACGACCGCGGTCGCGGATATGTACTTGAGATGTATATATGACTGAGCGAGCCCTATACACACAACTATTGCACTCACCGGACTATTTGCATTCACCGGAAAAAGCGGCATTCCTACGACCACTATCGCAACTGTAAATTCGCGATGGGCGACATTTATTCGCCATCTTATTTTACGGTTTATCCAAATTTTGTAGTCATGTGTATCGAAGGGATACTTATTATTATTATTATTATTATTTTGATAATCCGTGGATGTTGAAAATATTGCGATTCGTTAATTACATATCTCGAAAGCAGGATAATCATTGGACTTTGAAAATTGTTATTCGTTAATTTTTTAAAACATTTTTTTGTTTTTTTCGTGCACCGTGTACAGATTCGTGTTTAAATTCATCGTCAAAATTATCATCATCATTGTTGTGACTTACTGAACCGTAAAACTATTCGAGATTCATTTTGTCGACGAATATAACAGACGTTAAGAATTCAAGTGGAATCTATTTATTGAGTTTACGAAACAGAGGTGACCGGTCAAACGCGTGACAAAAAAAAAGTTGGATGATATTGTTGTGAATATAGTCGAACTGAGGTTTCACGATTCGTCCCACCGTTTGAAATCGTGTGTATATCACCGATAACAAAAAAAAATGGTCAAGTGAGAGCCACGGCGGAAAGACGTGGTACCAAAATAAACCCAAATAGAAAAAATTATATACATAAGCAATATGTAAAAAATGTACAGTTTCTATACAGTATTAGGCAAATATTTTTTGTACACAGACTATATATAATCCATACAACATCGAACGTATATATAAGCTATACAGAATTCATATAATTTTTTGTCCACCGCACATTGTTAGGGATGGATAGAATAAGAGTCGAGACATTGAAACTTAAAATAAAATCTCTTCTGAACGGTAAAATGGCCTTACGCAAATTTTATTAAATTTTTTTAAAACCTTTTCTAGCAGATGTTTCTAATGTTATATTGAATTAAGGCAAGAGAGAGATGGATAGACGACATTATGTGTATCAACAAAGTGGACGAGTTGCATGTTAAGAAGTACTAAAAAAACTCGACAGGGTTTATTATTATATATGCAACAAACACTGCGAACACGAATACTAACACTATATACTAAAACAATTTTTTAAATCCAATTGAATGAAAAAAAAATGTATTCGCGAAAAACACACAACTCACCTCGCATTCCCGACTGAGTCTCCTGAACAGTTCGTCGTTTTCAAACTTCGACTTCTGATCGGGCACGACCCGTGGCATCTTGAACATGAGTCTGGGTCGTGGTTGCTGATAAAGACCCATACCGTCGAACGGATGGACCGCGAGGTCGCTCATCGGGTGCATCATATTCACGGAAAACGTGATTAACAACGATAACACGATCCGATCGGCTAATCCGTCCGAAACAACAATTTTTCGTCGCGAACAAAACTTGCGGGGGGCCCCACAATACGCGACACTCAGTAAACAATTTTTTTTTTTTTGCTACAACGTTATGTCGAATCGAATGATAATCAAATATCACAAAAGTTCACGATCGACGAATCAAAGGTCGTTCAATGGATGATCGACGATGAGAGAAAAAAGTAAGGAAAAAAACAACAACAACAACAACAGAAACGCCGGTAGCTCTTGGAGGATGTTTGATCGCGAACTAACCTCACAGTTCGACGACTCTGCGTGGACTAACTCATCCGACTCATCGGGGATTTCGTCCCGGGGTCCCGGGGTTCAGGGTTCCGATCATTTTCATCGTCGCCACGCCCATTCTCAAGCCCCGCCCACACCTCCCCCCCTCCACTCGCACAGACGGCATTTCCACTGGGTGTTGCGACTTTACCTTTTTCGCCAACGGTACCCCCTCCCCCCCCCCGCCACTGAGTCTCGTAACGCGTCCAGACACGTCGAGGCGAATCGTTTTCATACGTTTCTTTATATCTTCTTTCAAAGGATATTGAAATTCGAGGTACTCACAACAGTGTCGTATTTACGACGAAAAAAAAAAGAGAAAAAAGAACACATCGTCGTGTTGCCTATAAACATACGCTTGTGTGTATACATACGATGAAGGGCATACGTGGGGAAGGAGGGGCAGGAGCAGGAGGAGGGGGGGGATCGCTAGTACCGGTCGAGGGAGGGGAGCGCTTTGGGATGTTCGTCCTCGAACGTTTTCCCTGCCAACTGGATATCGCCCATCGAGTAGTCGACAAGTTTTAGCATCGATGTCATATATATCTACCGTAATGCATACATACACATGTGCATCGACGTATGGAGGTTATGCACACACGTAAACGTGAATGTGGCGCAACACGAGGAACATCCCCCGGGGCAATGGGTACCTCGAGTGCGGCCATGCCCCTCTCATCCGTTTAAGAGGATCATTGTCGAGATGATTCGAGAGATTATATCCGTCACAAGACACGGACTCACGGGTACACACCATCACAACAGTCTCTCGACTATATATGAAGATGTTACACTCAATTTTTTTTTCTTTCTTCTCTGTCGTCGGTTCAATCTTATATTGTACGATTTGTTTATTCTTTCGCGTATTTTCACGGGAATCCTTGGAGCCTATGTTTGTGTAACTTGTGATTTTGCGATTTGTATTTTGTTATTTTTTTGATTATTTGTGTGTTTATCGTGACGGTGGGGGGAATACACGAGTAAAATAAAAGTAGATATAAAATTATATGTATAGATATAGTTTCTATATCGAATTTGCCACGAATTTTCTGCCTACAGAGTGTATATAATTTATATATAAATTTTATGTAGGCCGCATATTATTTATATAGAAATTTCATATAGACTGGTTACAATTTATATAAGAAACTTTATATAGACTAGTAAACTCGTGAACTAGTATGTATTTTATTACCAATTTTATACAGTCTAGATACAGATTATATATATTTTTATTAGGACAGTTTGGGTATTTATTTTTTTCTTTTTTTCCACTAGGGCGGAAATTTTAAGCGGACCATATACCTGATGGTCATCGAAAAAAAAATATATGATCGTAAAATGCGCACGTGAATGAAGGATTTGAAATTGGTTACAATAAAAAATACAGCCTCGCCGTCAATGGGGGTCGAATGGCTATTTTCCGGCGAGATATATATAGTCATCCAGCGTCTTCGAAGACATTTGGTCGAAGGATTTTGTTTGGCAAATCCTACGGTTTTTCAAACCATAATTTGGTGTGAAAATGTGGGACAGGTATATACGATGTGTGGGGTATGTACTTGAACCATTGCTCGACGTCCTTTTTTCGGTTTCGCACGGATTTATTCGGGAAAATAAAACAATAAACCGTGCGATAAATCGTTGTGAAATATCTCAAACCGAAGGGCGTGTTTATTTATTTTATTTTTTCACTTCCGCTGGTGAAATTGTCACTTCATTCGAAACTTGGACAAATGCAACGGGAATTTTATCCATTTATTGTTGTGTCCACGGCGATTGGTCGGGTGGTCATATATATATAATGGAGGATCGTAACGGATTGAATGTAGTTTCAACGAGTTTGACTCAATGGAATTTTTTGAAAAGAAAAAATGTGACGAGACGTGCGAAAATAAATGTAGACAACAATGACAACATTGACTTTTTATCCACTTGCCATTTGTTTCCTCCTAAAATCCTGGACTAAAATTTATAAAATGCTTTCTTACAAAAGGACTTTGTGCACTATCTAGAATTCGCAGGAGACAAAATGCAAGTTTCAATTTGCAAACTTCTCATGTTCATTTCAATGGTCCAATATCCGATGTCGCCCTTTTGAAACATGAAACAATTTTTCTTTGTTTAAATCCTTCGCAAAATTGTAAAATGTTGGTGACTCTAAAAATCTGGTTTCTTTCTACAATAGCCAAATCGATAAACTAAATTTCAATAACTACATAGAATTACACAATAACTCTAGTGATAAAAAAAACAATTT
Source organism: Diplazon laetatorius (assembly GCA_963662125.1). Taxonomy (NCBI): domain Eukaryota; kingdom Metazoa; phylum Arthropoda; class Insecta; order Hymenoptera; family Ichneumonidae; genus Diplazon; species Diplazon laetatorius. Next base: position 6,355,782 of record OY759156.1, read on the forward strand.
TCATTTTATTTATGTGTGATGGAACAGCAGATTTGTCGTATATTTCAATTATTTTTACCGTGCAGCTTGCGATGCTGCGACAAAGATGGTACAGATATCTATATATATATATATGTATATACGACCGAGCATAGTCGAACGACGGTACGAGGACGAACGATAGTCATCTCCGCCTCACGAGAATTTCAATTGGCTCGAGTGTACGACCAATCGTGGCTTTCGATCCACCCCTCCGGAAATAATTTACCCCATCCCACTGTCAACTATGTATTACATAGCTACACCCTACATATGTACTACGACACACGTGGAGCCACACACATCGTACACTCCCCCCCCCCCAGACCCATACAACCATATGCAACGCCGATACTCTCCACACTCTCGAAATCTCGATGCCTCACCCTGTTTGACGATGAATTTAAAAATTTCACCTAATCTTTTCGTTCCTACAATCGTGAAATGTACACATTATCCTTTGGTATTGCATTTCGATGAACATTTCGATACAGGCCTAAGTAAAAAAAAATTATATATAGTCTATAGATAGATTATTTATAGACTATATACAGGCTATACAGAAACTATATAGTTTATGAAGATATTTATATCTATCTCTCTATCCATATATGCAGATATAAATATATATTTATCAACTATATAGTTCGTAAAGATATTTATAGAGATAGATAATTTGAAAGTTAGTTTATTCAGTGTACTAGATCAAAAGGCCTCTGATAAGGAATTCTGATCCAATTTATTCGAAAAATCCAGCTCGATTCAATAAGGCAAAACAATGCAATTAAAATAAAGGTTATACATATATACATATATATATATATATATAACCTATTTTTTAAATAATAATTTAATGTTTTATAATAATTTTATATTTTTTATTATATATTCAAGCTGTATATAAATACAAATAATAATGAAATAAACATTTTTCGTCATTCCATACATCAGTGTGACTGTGGAGGGATTAATATTGAATTCGCTTTTAAAATAAATCTCGATGAACCCTCGATGAATTTACGAAGCGTAATAGAACCAGTGCCACACACGTACATACGATATACCATGAAAATTCAAATAGCGAGGCACTCTCGTGCAGTTGCCAGAGCAACCTGAACGTATAATGGCGATCGATAAAGCTTTTCGGGCTGTGTTATACGCAGACGTGTGCACGCCAGACGTTTTCGACGACATCACGTACTCCACAACTCTTCTGATATCTTTTACAAATTTTTATTTCGAAAAAAGAAAAGAAAAAAAACAACTGGCCGATCGAAAAATCATTTTCCGGCATTAATCGTAATAAAAATCATTTGTCACGGTCTTTTGTGTTTGAGTGATTGTGATGTGGTGGGTATAGCGCAGCTTTGTACGCTTTTACGTTATAGAGTTAACAGCTTTGATATCGCGAGTTAAGTCGGCCGAAAGTCCGAGATCTTTGCGGTTGTTATATTTTTCTATCGCCATTTTGTAAATGACGTCGTCCGGCCGAATGACTCGATCCACCGGACACCTCACTCAGTTCGAATCTACGCAAAAACGGGATTACGAACGTCATCGAATCAGAGTGAGTGCAAATTTTTTTATAAAAATTATGAATCATTTTTTTTAATACAAGTAAAGAATCAATATGTCCTGGAAGTTTGAAAGTGATCGATTGAATATATATTTTTTTTCATCCCGAAAAAAAAAAACTTATTTTAGAAATTTTCATCAAGTCGATAAAAATTTGTTCGTGTCCCAAGTAAAGGAATTATTATATAGTCTATATATAGATTAACTATGCCCAGTCCTATAGAAACTTTATATACCATTTTTTTAGTTAGGAAAGCATTGAAATATTCCACAAAATTAATTATAATGATGATTATAAAAAATCTTTTTTTTTTTTTCCTATTCCATCGAAGGTCGAGGAAGCCACTCCGACGGTTGACATGAAACCACCACGACCTCGGCCTCACGTTATTTACAACGCCAAGAGATCGCAACTCCAGCGGGAACGACAGGAAGTCATAACGAGAGAAAATTTTATTTTATTGAAAAATCTGCGCGACATAATGCACCGAAGGGCCAACAAATATGGCGACGATCTTGCTAAACAAAAGTCCAAGTGCATCAGAACACGTTGAAAATTTGTTTTTCGATGCGCATAATACATCGACAAGTGGCAAATAATGGGTATCGCAACAATTTTTTCGATAACTCACACATTATCGAGTATCCCGTTGATAATACCAAACTTAAGTGCATCGTTGTAATGAGTATTTGAATTTTTGATCTAGCAATAAAAAAAACACTTGACTGAATTGAGATCGGACAATGGTATATGAAAATAGGATTACGTTTAAACATTTAAGATGTAATTCCCTTCCAATTCGATATAATAGTTTTAGAGGATGTAGGGCGATTATTCTTTTTATTTTTCGCTTCTTTGAACCAAAGCTTTGTGTTTCTAAATCTGCCCCGCGGGGCAAAGAAAGTTTTTAGTATCGTTGTGGCGCCATCTGTGTACAAACTTATGTAGTAACTTGAATGGTAAGTAACTGCATTACTGACTGAGACTTATTTTTTGTTAATCCATCTATTTAATAAACAAATATGAATTAACTAAATCGATATACGTCCTGATGAGTAGCAATGCCATGACAAAAATGCACACCTACGCACCGAAAAATTCCAACCCGACGGAAAAACAGAATTCGTCAGCAGCGACGCGCCTTGTGGAGCGGTCAACACCGTAACCTCGAAAAATCGTTCGGGTGGCGGCCTCCCAGCCTTATGTCGATATCGTAGGTCCCTCCTACCTCAAGAACCATCACCACACACACACGTTGTAATGATACAACTCAGTTGGCAACCAAAATCTGTAATCCGATCCGCTACACCTGCCGTAGGTCCCTCGAACAGAACATGAGATATCAACGACAAACAAAAAAAAAACACAAAAGCTGCGATAGAATATAAGATAACCTTAAAAAACAGATATCCATTTTCAAAATATTTCCTTGTATTCAACATTTATTTACAAACAATCAACAATCAATAATCATAAAATATTTTGATTGCAACGTCGTCCGAGTCATGATAAAAACTATAATTTTAGTACCAAAATATACTAATATAAACATAAACACATGAATAAATTTCCATTTTCAATACATCTAAGTGATGAAGCGTGAATCAAGCGTCAATCCTCTCCGGCCCAAACAATGGACTCGATCCACTCGAGATAATGCGACACTCGTGTGTAAACCCCCGGATAATTCGGAGTGGCGCACAATCTCCCAAAACTCGTGACCCCGATGACATTGTAAACACAACCGTTCGAATGCAGAGCCTGAAGCGGTCCACCGGAATCGCCATCGCAAGTGTCCTTCTTCCATCCGCCATTCGGATCACCGGCGCACAACATGCTCGGTACCACGCCACTCGGCACGGAATTCGTAAAATTAATCGACAACGAGCATCGAACATTATCCACGATATCGAGATTGGCTTTCAGCAAAACATCGCTCGTTCGTTCGTCTCGTTGTTTCGAACCCCATCCGGTGACCCAAGCTTGGGTCGGTGCTTTGCCAAATTGCGTGTCGAGACAAGCGGGTTTGATGTCGTTGGTGAATTTCACCGAAGTCGATAGTTTCAAAAGTGCAAGATCCGCGTACATACTCGGCGGTACGTAAGCCGGATGTCTTTCGATGGAATCGATGATTATCGTGAGACCGGAATTAACGTCGCTCAAACGATTCGATCCCAATCGCACGATCACGGGTTTGCCCATTGTCGCGTGATGGGTGCAATGGGCGGCCGTTAGCACCCAACGATCGGACACGAGACTGCCGCCGCAGTGATAAACGTAATTTCGATCGTCCCGATCGTGCCATCCTATGGCAGCCATGTGCGGAAATTCACCCGTTTTCGCACGTTCGCCACCGCTTATCAGTGGATTCATGGGCGGATACGTGCAATTTATCGTAATCGGCACGGGTCGTGATTTCATCAGTGGCAAGATCCAAACAATTTCACGACCGTATTCCTCACACTTTTTCCACGATTTTTCACCAAATTTTTTCAATCTCACGGATTTCACGGGTTTTTCACGTTTATACGAAATTTCGCGGGACGATGACAAATCGTAGTGACTCATTCGGTCTCCTATTTCGTTGAAATCGTTTACTGCCATTGTCGCAACTATTGACACCGTATAAGTCAATAATGTAAACACTCTGATTTTACACATTTTGCATATGACGATTATTATTGTTATTATTATTGTTCTGGACGATAAGTGTACTTTTGTGTCAGAATTTGTTTCAACGTTCGTCTTTTATTATTATTGCGCAGTTTTATGTGTTTCGTCTGATCGCAAATGCTCGTCTATATTGTCGCAAACCTTAATCAACTGTAATCCGGAGCATCGGCTAACAGACTCTTATCTATAGCCCTACCACGTCCCTTTTTCCACCCCCCCCCCCCTCCTCATCGGTCGTTAGTCGATCCGAACCGTCGATGGTTCGTGCTGGGAATTGTTATTGTCGTTATCGTTGTTCGATGTCCCTTTCGCTGGAATAATACACGAGTAATCAATACAGAATCATGAATCATAAAAAAAAACGCGTCGAATTGTCGGACAACAAAGAAAATATTTAGTCATCTCGAACATGCGAATTAAAATTGTCGATAAAACAATATCCATCTCGTAAATTCATCGCCACGCAGAGCTTCGTAATCTTTCCCATCAAGTTTCACAATCGAATCGTCAATTCCACATCACAAACACGAAAAAAACAACCACACTTCATAAAAAACAACATGTCGGCGCTATGGCGACGCAAATGAACAACTTGACAAATTCTTCAATCGAAGTGGATCTTCCATGGTTATAACTAAGCGTCATCGTCAACCGAACGAACTCACAGTCACAAACAATCACGTCTAATCACGCGAAAATAACATTATCACCCAAACATTTGGATTTATAACCATAGTTCCAATCACTGACTATCTATTTACAATGTCCGTACACTTGTAACCCGTCTTGTTTAAACAATTTCGTTTGTTTAAAGTAAGAATGCGCGCAACGTCTGCGTGCGCATACGTAAACAAATGATGTTATTTCGTCGTTGGTCGAGCCAAATGCGACAAACTTTGTCACAATTTATTCCAAAAATATCAACAAATCCGAAAATAACAACGATTGTTCGATGGTACGTGTGGAAATTGGATAATTAATCGTACAAAGTTGAAATAGTGTGCCATCGGTACGGTTTATCGACGGTCGATGGAGGCACAAGACCGTTAGGGTCTCTCTTCACGGTACGCGCTCCGGCATGGCATCGAGCCCATCAACGTCGCCATATTCATTACTCACAGTTACACACGTTCGTTCGCGTCTTCATAATCGTCTCGAAAAAACGAAACTTTGAACTTGTATTCAATTTCGCACGAAATATTTCGCAATGGCAGAAAAAACTACTACATCGTCACCGGTTGTCACGGCAGTGGGTGGTGCAACAACGCCGAAAAAGTCAACGGCTGGAAAAGCCAAGGCGCCACGAGCCAAACCGACTCATCCGAAGACCGCGGAGATGGTGAACGACGCGATCAAGGCGCTCAAGGAACGCGGTGGTTCGTCAGTTCAAGCTATCAAGAAGTACATAGCCGGAACTTACAAGCTCGATGCCGATAAACAAGCGACGTTCATCAAGAAATATTTGAAAACTGCTGTCGCATCTGGAACGTTGATCCAAACGAAGGGCAAAGGCGCTGCCGGATCGTTCAAGCTTTCGTCCAACAAAACGGAATCCACAAAACCGAAAGCCAAAGCGGCGACGAAGAAACAACCCGCGACTCCGAAGAAAGCAGCAACGGCGAAAAAACCTGCGGCAACGAAAAAACCAACTTCGGCGGCTTTGAAGAAGGCTCCCGCTGCGAAAAAAACGGTTGCCAAAGCGCCTGCCGAGAAGAAGACCAGAACTTCGAAAGCTTCCAAAGGTCCGGCTGCCAAACCGCCGAAACCCAAGACAACCAAGTCGAAACCGGCGGCTGCGAAGTCACCGATGAAGAAAGCCGCGGCCAAACCGGCGGCCGCCACGAAGAAAGGAAAGGCTGCCGCCGCCAAGCCGAAGAAAGTCGCGGCTAAAAAGCCAACCGTCTCGAAAAATTGAACGTCGTTGTAACTTGGAGACACAACAAAACTCGAACGGCCCTTTTCAGGGCCACAAAATATTATTCTTTAACGTTGCAATGACTCGCTGTTCGAAAGCAAATGTACTTTGTTAACGTCGTGCCAGATGAAATATTACTGCACTTGCAATAATGACGACTTATGACTAACGACTGAATCTAATTAACTTTTTTTTTTCAAACTGACGGCTTTCTACAGCTGATCAGAAACTTTGTCAATTTTCCGTTCGGTTAGAAATTTATCTGACTTAATTATTTTACATAAACGTTTGCATCTTGCTTTTCTTTTTACTTGGCAATAATTTCCGTTCACATATATAGAACTTTACTACTTGGTGGTATAAATATGTATTATTCAATTGTCAATAGTTTTTCTTGATTTTTAAGTTTTTATGGGTTGTGACAAAAAATCTGAAAGGAAAAAAAAAACAACCATTATGGCCTTTAATCTAAGCTATTAACTATAAGTAGAACGATGGTGGACTTCATGCAATATTCGTGTGCCGCTATCCCCACCCTACTTTTTCCAACCAATGAAAAACCATCTCTGACGGTAGATGGCTTACAAAACAAGCTGTGAGTAAACACGAATATGCTCCGCGATATATCGCATATATTTTCATCATGCAATCTATTAGCCGTATTATCATACTTTAATTGTACAACAATTTCATCAGTACCATTGGAATAAATTTGTGTAAGAGAGTATGCTTTCGTCAGATTTATTGTTGGCCCTGAAAAGGGCCGTTGGGTTATTCGATGGGGCTTAAGCTTTTTTCTCGGTCTTCTTGGGAAGAAGAACCGCCTGAATGTTAGGCAGAACTCCACCCTGAGCGATGGTCACGCCGGAGAGCAGTTTGTTCAATTCTTCGTCATTGCGAATGGCCAATTGAAGATGACGTGGGATGATCCTGGTTTTCTTGTTGTCGCGAGCGGCGTTACCAGCCAACTCGAGAACTTCAGCGGCCAGGTATTCCATTACCGCGGCCAGGTAGACCGGAGCTCCGGCACCGACGCGTTCAGCATAGTTTCCTTTGCGAAGAAGACGATGAATTCTTCCGACTGGGAACTGGAGTCCCGCACGATTCGAACGAGTCTTGGACTTTCCCTTTACTTTTCCGCCTTTGCCACGACCGGACATGATGAGTTAAGTTGAGGAGAAACAACGATGACACGAACCAAGCAACGGCTTCGAGTCGTGTTATGCGGTAAATTGTGCGGTCGGCGTGTTTATAGGCATCGCGGTCCGACCGACGCACGAATCACAATGCACATAGTCACCCCCGCCATGCGCGTAGCTCACCCATTGGCGCGCCGGTCGGAAGCCGGGTGCGCTCGCCCCCACTCTGTCGCCGCATGTGATTCGTCGCCGGTCGGTACGACTTTCCCTTTAAATACACCACGGACAGCCGTACCCTCATCATTCGACTGACTGACTCCATCGGTGTCTAAAGTTTTCCAAGTAGCAAATACTTGATCGTTCAACATGCCGCCGAAAGCAAGTGGTAAAGCCGTTAAGAAAGCTGGCAAAGCCCAGAAAAATATCACGAAGACCGACAAGAAGAAGAAGCGCAAGAGGAAGGAAAGCTACGCTATCTACATCTACAAAGTATTGAAACAAGTTCATCCTGATACCGGTGTGTCGAGCAAGGCCATGAGCATCATGAACAGCTTCGTCAACGACATCTTCGAGCGTATCGCCGCCGAGGCCTCTAGACTGGCTCATTACAACAAAAGATCTACCATTACGTCTCGGGAGATCCAGACTGCGGTCAGGCTTTTGTTGCCCGGTGAACTCGCCAAGCACGCTGTCAGTGAGGGAACCAAAGCTGTTACCAAATACACGAGCTCGAAGTAAATTATCCAACGGCAACACGAACATCCCAACGGCCCTTGTCAGGGCCAACAAACAAATTTGAAACGTATAACACCTTATGAGTAGATTGCTTTTGATTGTTTCATTCATTCGTGAAACACTGGTTCGAAGAGTCGTGACAAATAAATTCGTCATTCTTCCTTGGACACGTTATTCACAATACAAGATTTATTCATTTTCTTTGTTGCGTCTCAATAAATAATTCGACTGGCTTTCTGATCATTGCATGGAAATATCAATTCAGCAAATAACAAATAACGAAGTCCGTTGAGAGGATCCCGAACGTTTGGAGCTCGGTCTCTCTCGCCCCGTCGCGAGCGCCCATGGTGCTGACTCTCTCGCACTCGTGGCCGACGCTAAACGTTCGGAATCCCATTAAGATGTTGCGAAACCTTTCTCGCGCTAGCTCTCTCACACTCATGGCGGACGCTAAAGGTTTTGGATCTCCTTGATATGAGGTGGATAAAGAAAATTATATCAAGTAACTAAAAAATACTCAGAGATAAATAACAGAAAAATGCTCAAATACTCTCGAGCAACGTTGCAGCGTGCTCGAGAAATAATAAATAAGTAAATAATAATATAAATTATTCGTTACAAATTCATAATTCGCCGTGCTCCATTAATTGTTAATGAATTGATTAGGCAAGTAGAATTGTCAATGAAAATAAAGGATTTTCGCAGATATCTAATCAGGCAAAGAAAATCTTACGAATGCAGCGAAAATTAATAATTAATAATACGCCATAATTAACTACTTCGGCCGTAGCAACAATTATTGTAGAGTTCAATAAATAAGAAAGACTAATAATGATAAGCTCGCGATTGAGACGATGAACACTCGACTAGGATCGCTGGCATTGCGTGTGGAGTCAATTCGCATCAATCGCATCTGCGGTTCTGCGCTGGCAACTCACCGCGTCATCGTTCGACGCTATCGCGTTCATCAGCTGTAAAAATCGTCACTGCGCATGACTACACCACAGGTCCAAACACATATACGTTACGGCGAGCCGGTATAGCTGCTCCGAAATGCTCCGAAATGCTCCGAAAGAGTCGCGCTATAGGTCACCCCGTCACAGCACATCGCCTACTCCATTCTGCTCCATTCGTCCGGCTACACGTGCTGCATCCACATCATATATATCATTTTGTCCGGATAATTGACCCAACGATATCACGCGAAATCTTTAAAAATGCCGGGAAAGCCTGATTACAAAGTTGGTGAGTGTTGATTTCAAATATCATTTAAAAACTCACGGTTTGTAACTGCAATTTGAGTGTTATACGAGGCGAGACAATTTTCCACGCCATCTTTCCGTCGAAAACCGCACGTGGCTTCATAAAACGATGCCGCTTGGGCTTCGAAATCCCGGGTTTTATATTTATTTATTATTTTTCTGGGTGACATTATATTCCGAGAAATTTGTTTCTTTGACCATTTTTTTTTATTAAATATATGAATATGTGTTTTAAGTTTTTCGACTGTTTAGAAATAGTTAATGTGTTATAGAATTTTATTTTACGTTTAGAGTACTTTTTAAAAAAATAAAATTTCTTTGAAATAAAAAAACCTGATCTATAATAATTATTGGATATAAAAATGTTAGCGAATTTGAGAATTTATAATTTATCGGAAGTTATAAAATGATTTAACATTTAGCGTACATCTATTTTAAAAAAAGTGTTCGATAATAATTATTTTTTATAAAAATGTTTTCAAATTGGAGAATTTTTAATTTACAAAAGTCATTAAAAAAAACATGTTGCATAATAATTATTCGATATATAAATGTTTTGCCAATTGTACAATTTTTCATTTATCAAAATTCATAAAATGTAAAATAAAAATGTAAAAAATGTTTTAAAAATAACTCTAATGACTGATCAGTTATACATACAGCTCGAACGTTTTAAATATATTTTTCCGTCGTGTTGAACATTCTTTGAACGGTTCGATTGAATTTACAGCCGATCTGTCGTTGGCGGAATGGGGCCGAAAGGAGATAACAATGGCTGAAAACGAGATGCCGGGTCTGATGGCAATTCGTAAAAAATACGGTCCGGAAAAAATTCTAAAAGGAGCACGCATAGCCGGATGTTTGCACATGACGGTACAAACGGCCGTGCTCATCGAGACGCTAACCGCTCTCGGTGCAGAGGTGAGCCATCGAACTTTTCACAAATCGCGATAATAATTCACAAAATGTTTTTCTCATTCAAATAAATGTTGTACATTATTTATCGCGTACAAGGAGATATTTTTACCGCATTGTTGACTAGAAAAGTTTCGGCTTTGAAATTCCGAGGCTATCGGCAACGTTGACCCGAAAGTGTTTGCGCAATGCTATTCACGATTGTTCGGTACGATATGACATGTGCGAACGGGGATGCTATCTTGGGTCAATTCGACGGGACATTCGGTTCTGACCGGAATTTATTTTCCCCTTCTTTTATAAATTCATTCAACCCTTTTTAGTCACACTGAATGAATTTTTTTTTTAAAGGATTTTTTTTTCAAGTTGTATATTAAACATTACATTCTGACCATTATAAAAATTCGTACGTGCAAAAAAAAAGTTTGGAATATGATCAGAATTAGAAAAAAAAATATTCTATTGCAAAATGTTGTTTTGGAATTTAAAGTTGCTGGGTTGAATTTTACTCACAATCAGTGTGACTAAAGAGAGTCAAATACTTCCATTGGGTTCAATTTTTCCACATTCATTTCTTCAAGGAATATACTTCAAGCATAACAGACACCATGACAATTAAAGAACTTTGTCTTTGTTGACAAACTTTAATGTCAACCGGACAAAATAATAATAATAATAATAATAATTGAACGATTATGTGAAAACAGGTACAATGGTCGTCGTGCAACATATTCAGCACCCAGGATCACGCCGCCGCGGCAATTGCAAAAACCGGAGTTCCGGTTTACGCGTGGAAAGGCGAGACCGACGAGGAGTATCTCTGGTGCATCGAGCAAACGCTCGTGTTCAAAAATGGCAAGCCTCTGAATTTGATTCTGGACGACGGTGGCGACCTCACGAATCTCGTTCACACGAAATTTCCGGAATATCTGAAAGAGTGCCGGGGCATATCCGAGGAGACGACGACCGGTGTCCACAATTTGTACCGAATGATCAAGGACAAAACTCTCAAAGTTCCGGCCATCAATGTCAACGATTCGGTCACCAAGGTATTTCGCGCAATTTTTATTCGCCGCACTTTTTATTGTGACTTACAAATTAATAAACAGAATAATAAGCAAACTCATAAACAAACTATTAAATAATCTAATAAACAAAATAATGAGCACACTAACAAACTGATAAACAAGCTAATGAAGAAACTATTAAATAAACTAATAAACAAAATAATAAGCAAACTTATAAACAAGCTAATGGACAAGCTACTAAACAAACTAATGAAAAAACGAAAAATGGATTTTTTTTCGGTTTACAGAGCAAATTCGACAATCTTTACGGATGCCGAGAATCTCTGATCGACGGAATAAAACGAGCGACCGATGTGATGATTGCCGGTAAGGTATGCGTCGTGGCTGGATACGGTGACGTAGGCAAAGGTTGCGCACAGAGTCTCCGAGCCCTCGGCGGACGCGTAATCATCACGGAGATCGACCCGATCAATGCTCTTCAAGCAGCGATGGAGGGTTACGAGGTCACCACGATGGACGAAGCTTCGAAGAAGGGTCAGATATACGTGACGACGACCGGTTGCAAGGACATTATTCTGGGTTCGCACTTCCAGGCCATGCCAAATGACGCTATTGTTTGTAACATCGGTCACTTCGATTGTGAGATTCAAGTTTCCTGGTTGGACGAGAATGCCGTTGAAAAAATCAACATTAAACCCCAGGTCGATCGGTACAGGTTGAAAAATGGAAGGTACGTGAAACGAATTAATTATATCATTACGTTGATGTTTTACCGGCATTTTGTCATGCGGAAATGAAGATCGTGTATTTTATCAATTTTTTGTATCAACTCAGAAGAGGTCAGAATTTTCAACCGTTGGCCATTTAAAAAAAATTATATCGCAATATTTTTTTCTTGAAAGATACACTCTTAAGCTTGCATTCAAGCTTTGGTTCATCAAAAATGTGTATTTTTGCAACCTTATGATTTTTTTCTTTTCCCAAAGGCTTTTTTTACGAGGCTGCTAGAGTTTATTTATATATTATTTTTACTTAATTTATTTTTGTAATTATATAAAAATTTTGAAAGGGCAGATAGTCGATCCGATTCTCCTTTTTAGAAATGAGGTGCAAAAAAAATAAAAAGCGTTTCAGAAATATGATTAATACGAATATTTATCGACTCAGGCACGTAATTCTGTTGGCGGAAGGCCGATTGGTAAATTTGGGATGCGCAACCGGACACTCGAGTTTCGTAATGAGCAATTCTTTCACCAATCAAGTACTCGCACAAATCGAATTGTGGACCAAAGCCGAATATTACTCGCTCGACGTTCACATGCTGCCCAAAACGGTAAATTTCCCAAACTCCTCGTTATTATATATTCGCACTCGACGAAAAAAAAAGTAATGCTCATCGATGATTATCATTTTCGGTACAGTTGGACGAAGAAGTTGCTGCTTTGCATCTGGATCATTTGGGAGTAAAATTGACCAAGCTCACTCCCGAACAGGCCAAATATCTGGATATACCGGTCAACGGACCCTTCAAGCCCGATCACTACAGATACTGATTCCAAAGTTCCATGAAAATCTGTAGCACAAACGACTGAACAATTTGCAAAAAATAATTATGAAAAAAAAGAAAAAAAAACGAAAGTACAAAGCAAGTTTTTCTTTCCTCACAATTACGAGTTTCTGGATGGTGAATGGAAGCATGACTTTGCTGAAAGTGCGTTGAATTTTTTTCAAGAAGTTTTCTAAAAAAGCAAGACGAAGAAATTGCTTCTTGTCATCGCCGATATTTTTTTCAGTGTGGGACTAGAACGAACAGTTTTCGACGACGATAATAAAATATATACAATCGGATTTATCACGTATGCAACTCATACTAGTGACGATTTTTTATTATTATTTCTGACAAAATATTCACCGTCGTTTTTATTTTTTAATTTTTGTTTTTCTCGTAACGTAACTCAGGAGCTCTCGATAACGCACGTATTTTGACATTTCGTCGGAAAGAGAGACTTTGGCTGAATACGAAAGAGATTCGTACAAGTACATGTCCCACAAAGTTTGCTTCTTAAACTCAGAGAAAGAGAGAGATATTCCGAAAGACATTTCATCTATATACAACATTTTTATGTACAGCATTATTCACATCTTCAAAAGGGTACTGCTCTCCTGCAGGCAGCAACATCCGCATCCGGTTGGACACAGAGTTTCAGTGGTGAACCACATGGCCAAATGACTGGTGTGTCCCCCATGACCGCAAACGATGCAAAAGTTACTGGGTCCTGAACATAAAATTGTGAAATTCACATGCTTAATCTCGCTCACGGGAAGAATTTAACTTTTAAACCATCGAGTACACACCGAGTCAACTCGACCCATACCTCCACTTTCATCGAAACAAATTATTCTTGCAGATTTTATCTTTCGAGTCTATGATAATATTTATCACTTCTCAACCATTCTCAACTACATCATCACATTCTTGAATGGTAAAAGTATAATCCTGAATTTTCTGAAATCGAATTGGACTCGTATATTCATAATATTGACTGGTCAAAGTCAGACAGGGTCATTTGGACCCTGTGTGTACTCGATGATCGGGAAAATAAATTTTTACACGTCGGATCAATCACGTTTACAAACGTCATTCGTAATATAAAAGAAATGAATAAAAATAAAATTTTAAAAATTTTAAAAATCGCTCACCTCTCACGGATATGTGACAAATGACACACTGGAAGGTCAATCTCTTGCAGGTCGCGCACTGAGGACCCCGACTAGATTTTCCACACGTATGACAATCGCTTTGAAACTCCACGTCCTTGTGTGTGTCGTAATGAGTGGCGCTAACGTGTTTGAGAACTTGAGCTCTGGCGTCGAGCAATCGCCAACGATGCAGAACTTCCGCGTATGCTTTTTTGTAACCGTCGTACAGTATCGTGTATTTTTCATCGAGAAATCTATGGCGTAGAATCGTAAAAAAAAAAAAGAATTTTCTTTAGAAATGTTTCAACACTCGATTCAGGACCAAACATCAAGACTAAAGTCACAATGAACAATCTTTTGGGCATCGATGTTAGATCAATCAGCATCGAGACGAACAATGAAATAATACAAAACTCGCAAATATTTTACCTCACGTTTCTTCCAGTATCGACGTTCGTGTCGGTAACTATTTTCAAATCGTCCAACGATTCGGACCACGAGTTCGAACGATGTTGTTTCAAATTTTGAAAGTTCCAACCTTCGATACTCGTGTCGGCCGGATGTATCGTGTGATACGGCGAACTTCCGGGCTGAAATCACGAATACGTGTCGTTAGATTTTTTTACCGTTTTTTAAATACAATTATCGTCGATAAGCCGCTGCACATTGATATGTTACGACAGATCAAAACATTTTTTTTTATCCGATCACATAAAAAAGTATAAACAAAACAAAAAAAATATATTTCATGAAAAATTTGATGATACCGACAAATGAACGAGGTCATTGAGTGTGTGCGAAATATTGACAATATTATGAAAGTAATATATACAACGTTGTTAGTTGTCGTTTCACATTGATAATACAAACAGAAAGCAGAATTTCGGCATGATCCGAGTTTGCACAGTCCGAGTCTTGCCCAGCCAATCAGCGGGCTCGAGCGAGCCCAACCATTTCCGAGCGAGCCCGCTGATTGGCTGACTAAAACTCGAATCGAGTGAAACTCGAACTGTGCCAACATTTCAATGGTTTTTTACAATTATCCACACGTGATACACGATGAATATGAAAAATGTGTGAAAGATGTACAGTGAGTGTCGCGAAATAACGTTAATTTTGTCGAAAAATCATTAATCGACCACGACGGAGCGACCCTGAGAACCAATCGGGGTCGTGGACCACTGTGGAGCATCACGGTGAATACACAAAAAATGTTTGAACGTTAATGTTAAAACACACGATTGCCTTACCTTCGACCACGATTTTCCAGTGAAAAGCCTCTACAACAAAGACAGCAATAATCGTAACATGAGTCAACGGAGCAGTATCAATGGGTTTTCATTTTTTTTTTAAATTTATTTATAATTGTGCCATTGGGGAAGCATCAATTATTTTCGCAAGCTACTCAAACTAATTTTCTTTTCGGTCGTATCACGTCATTGTTTTTATTTTTAATTGAGTTAAATAGTAAATTGTAGGCAAAATCTCAAATAAAATGCAATAGAGCATTACAAAATAAATAAATCGATCCTTCAAATAAAAAAAAATGTATCACGATCGTGACCTTTTATCGTGGTCGTTAAAAAAATCAAAAAATAAAATTACACCCCTCTACCCTACTGCTCAGTTTCCATGGATTAGAAAGGACATTAACGACTTATCTAAGAGGTATTAGTCGGACTATCACTTGACATATGGTTCTTGGGATACTCGGTCAGCGAATAATGGATTCGCAATTCATCTTTGTTCACCCTAGATTAGTCACCAAATGAGGGAATCGCCGACGGGCATCGTTTATTTTTTTTACTATTCATCTGCAAATTATTGTCCGATAAAAAAATTCCAGTTTGTCCTTCGACGCTTTTAGAAATTGATTATATATTTTTTTGATCAAATGAAACATACAGAATGGAGGTAAAAGTGTAATTGGATAGAAGGAACTTCCCTCATCAGGTGACCAAAGTCGTTAAGGTCGCATACGGTGATCAATCTAGGGTTAATCACGAGGCCAGCATCTGCGTCCTCGTTTTACCACGCTTCCGAGAAAACCAATGAACGATTCCCGTTTCGCCCCCAAAAAAACATGCAATAAACTTTGTGATAATGGAGTCAATATGATGAATTAGTCAGTCCGAACGAAAATGAATTGAAACAAATTTTTATAAAACGAAACTCACGCTAACGTTCACAGATTTGCTGACCATTCGCGATTGGCTCACATCCGGATTTTCGGAACGATAACTGAATACACAACTGAGCATGCCAGCCATTTGTATGTCCGACTGACTTGCGTAGTGCTGGATTCTTCAAATAAAAAAAAAGGGTAAAGAAAAATAAAGTTAAAATAAAAATCAATAATGTTTGATTCGGTTTCTAAAATTGTTGCAAACAATTATCGTACGAACGAGAAAGTTATCGATTGTAACGCACAGTGAATGAATCAAATTTTGTCCAAACGGATGAAGAGGCCACGGTGCATCGAAGTCCAGAGTCTGATTGCTAACGGGCGTCGAAGCTGACGGCGGTTGAGATATAACGAGCGCTGCCAAACACCAAGCTTGAACCAAATCCGAACGTTCCAACGTCGCAGCGACATTGGCGTTGTACTGACACATTGCCGGAATATCCGTTATGTTGATGCTGGAGAAATAATGAAAAAAAAAAAAAAATTTATAATAAAAAATAAAAATTAAAAAAATAAATTAAAAATAGGCATCGATGGAATTCAGTTCGTTGGGATTATTCGAACGATTGATTATGCTCACACGTATTTTTCCGCAAGTTCCTTGCTGACGAAGAACAACGACGATGCGTCGTAAATCGTCACCAGCGAGTAATGATTTTTATAACAAGCTCTGCTGTGAGATCTATTCGATCCGTGAAGACTTTTCCGTGAACCTTTCTGTACGGCAACAAAAGTTAGATTTTCCGGATTAGATTGCAATTTTTTAATTAAAATTTTTTTATTTTTTAATTCTTTAACTTTTTATTTTTTATTTAAATTTTTTTTTTCAAATTTAATTAACAGTCGAGCAATGTTGTTCACAATGAGAAACTTACCCTGTCTTGGAAGTAAAAGGAACTGATGGACAGTGTATCGCTGGACTGATTGTAGGAACTGGGATAGATGTTCATAAAGGGCGAGGACACGCCATTGACCATGCCAGTACCGAGAGCCGACAGAGCTCTCGGTGTCGCTCCTTCCGGCTTAATCGACGATCGTCTTGCTTGAGACGAACGCCCGAAACACACGAGAATACCTAAACGCAAAATTCCCAGTTTTATAATGACCCTTTATTTATGAAAACTGATGAAGATTTTTTTTTTTCGAATATCAGACGACTGCTTTTCTCTAATTTTTGTTATCAAAAAGTTTTAACTATTTGAAAATCCTCCATTTATAGACTGCATATGATTTATAAAAAAAACCGCATACTGTATATTAATTTATACATAAAAAAATTACAATGACTGTATATTAATTTAGTAAGACATGTAAATGAGTGCAATAAGTAGTATTAAGCCTACTTGGCATGGAAATATATTTTCTTTTACAATAAAAAAAAGTTCACAATTTTTATTTCAAACCAAAACAAAAATCATTGAAAACTTACGAATAAAATTTATTAAATTTTTCTTTTCGGTTGTAAAAGAAATAAAAAATGACCATTTTACGTAACAGTTTGAGATATGTTAAGTAAAGTCAAAGACATACGTACCGACGCAGCTAAACTTTGCTCCGGATGTACGTGGAAATGGAATATAAGTATCCTGATAATTCGGACATATGTTTGTCGAATTTAAAAAATCCTCGTTTCTCTGTATGTGATAACCCATATGACCGGTTTCGGATTCGTCTTTCGCGCACGTCTATTAACCGCAAATGTTTTTTTCTCATCATTATCAGTGGCGACTTTATTTTCTTCGCATTGCGACTTCAACGTTGCTAACCGATGAAGCTACAAAATAACTAATTTCTCACCTGTTCGAGGGTAATAATGAGCTGACGCAAACACGGTTCGAGACACGATCGATTTTTTTTCACACGCTGCTGAGCAGTCTGTTTGAGAACCTTTAACAATTTTGCCATGGTCGCATTGTCGACGGTAGTGCCGGGACAAAATTGAAACGTCGGTTGCGCGCTGCACGGATAATTACCCGGAAAATTAACTTTCAATATTACATTGTAATTTTTGTTGCACGCTGTGACCGTGCAGCTTCGTTCCAACGCGTCCATTGCGTTGACCTGTCGACACGGAAAAAATAATAATGTAACGACACGTTTAACGTCAGTTGAGAATAAAAAAAATTTCGTTCGACGGAAAGATAATATTTTCCGTCGGATAATAATTTTTCATTGATCTTAGGAACTAAAAAAAAAATAAAAAATCCTTCTTAGGAACTAAAAAAAAATGAAATAAAAAAATTATAATATTTTCCATAAAAATTTGTATCACCTCTATATTTGGTATATTCATGTTTATCAATGAAAATTCTTGTTGAAGGGTCTTTGGTTGCGTGGGCGATGGAACTTGCTCCTCACTGGCCGGAACGGTATTAATCTCGTGCTGTATCATAGGCCCGTCGAGTTTCGTTGTCACGCAATTGATATCAGGCTCGTTTTGTGAATCGTTGAGTTGCATCTGTTGCACCGATCGCAAACTTTCTGGTGGAACGAAAATATTTGTCAATCGGCAAATTCTCGACTATGCATGACCGAACATAGGCTCCGATTGGAGCAATGTTCATTGTTGTAGTCAGGGTACGATCTAATTGCTATTTCGATTATTAGAGCAATTAAATTGGACCATCTAATTAGAGCAATAGAGAGTTGCCACAGCTACTTACTCATATTCGCGTCTTCGGAGTATTGCGTGTAAACGGAAGTCGTGTCATCCATGTCGTGGCCACACAACTGAAATTACGTACGATCAATACGTTTTATATATCTGTATTATTATTATTATTGTTACTATTATTAATTTTTTTTCAAGTGACTGAGAAATAATTTTTAATTACCTTTTTGAGAAAAGGATCTATCTTGAATATTCTCAGACACTGATCTTTCGACCACGTGATCAACTCGTAATCGTTCATATCTGTAATTGGAACAAAAAATATATTGCGAAAAAAATTCAATGTTTAGCGTGGGATTTAAAAAAAATGTTCAAAGTTACCGGTTTTCGGATATCGCCATTGAAACTCAAGAACGACATCCGTATGTCCGACAAAAGTGTAAATTGGCGCGTTGAGATTCGACGTGTTCCACAGTAAAAGACTGTTCTCACCCCGACGCAATTGTGGCACAACTATAGTCACCAGACCTTCCCCGAATGGCTGCAAAATAAATAATAATCAATTGTCAAACTCAACTAGAAAATTTAGTCGATTTTTTCGCGAGACGTTGAAAACTTTTTGGAATGACGTTCAACTCACTGTGTATCTCGCTCTCCAAACTGGAGAGTTCGTCGTCAAAATACTTTCCGCTCTGCGAGGATTCGTAATATCAAAAATTTTAACGGTACAATCCTGACTGGACGTGGCTAGCTGATTTTGCTGAAAGGGACACCAGTCCAATCCGTGTATCTGCGAAAAAAACGGTTGAACATCGTTTGAATTTTCAATCGCAAAATTTTGGACCCTGAAAATGATTTACAAAATTGGTGGCTAACCTTTGTCAGATGAGCCGCTATATATTGTACCGGACTGTTTCCCTTTCGCTGATCCCATATCTTGACGTCTCCGTCGTGAGCAGTGGCCAGTGTGTGAGGCGACAGCGCGTTCCATCTGACTTGCGACGATCCAGCTGTAATTGTCGTAGTATCTCGTCAGGCTGGCAATAGGAGCAAACAATTGACAATCATAGTTCGATCCTACCAACTGCGGACAGGGACAGCGAAGGTCTTCGCTGATCGCGTATATCCCAGATGTGAATGAAAGTGTCGATGCTGCAGGACGCCACAATGTCAGGCTCTTTGGGATGCCAATTCAAGTCGCTCACCACTCTAGTGTGAGCCCTCAGACTGTGAGTTGTTCGGAGCTCCTGTCCGCCTCCTCCCGCAAAGCTCAATATCTCCACCCTCGTGTTACTCTGGAATAACCAAAAAATTTCAAGATAAAACGTTTTAGCTCTCTTCGTTTCGTCATTGTTCAGCCGCGCTTGATAATCGATCGTTCGACACTAACGGATATGGCGCATAAATGACAATTGGGCAGCGTGGGATTCCATTCCGCGGAGCCAACTTCGTACTTGCTCTGTCGCTGAAACTTTCTCACACCGTCCACAGTGTCGTCGAAATTTTTAACCGCAAAGAATCTGCGCCTGCAAAGCGAAACACAAAAATATAAATATCCAATAAATTTTGGCATTCGCATCTTTCTATACGGAAGAAGAAAAAAGAACTTACCCAGCTAGTAATACATAACTGCCAGTGGCATCGACCGCCATGGTGTTAGCCTTTGAAAATTAAAAACAAATAACAATCACAATAATAACAACATAACCATGTCATTTCTTTGTTTCTAACACCTAGAACGGAATTTTCGATTAAAATTCCAGGATGAACAATAACGAGAATTTTTCATATATCACCTGCAGATCTCGATGTTCGGTGACGACATAGTCGCTGCCCCAACGTTTTGACATGTCAATGACGGTCTTTCGAGGGTTTTGGCAGAGGTTAATGTGCCTGTAACAGTGTCGAGCATTCACCCGTAAAAATAAAGATCTACAAATTTTTCGTAGCGAACAGATAGTGAGGTTCAGTCGGAGTCATCGTCATCGTTGTATCGTTGACTGTATTCAACGGCAACAACTGTTCACAACAACACAAGCCGACGGCGGCAGCGAATGCCCGCATCAAAGAAGAATGAATTACACAACATGTCCCATGTTAGTCTTCGTCACGAAAACAGTAGTGTCAAATTCTGCCTGTAGTTGTCGCGCTGATACATCGGTGTGACGAACACACGAAAAAACTATACCCCTCGCGATCATCTCTCTCGCACTCTCGTCACCGATTCATAACACTTGCTCTCTTGCACTCGTGCTAACTGCCTCGCGTGAATGAAGAGTGTGAGTTGGAGAGAGACTGCGCGACTATAGCGGGGGCGCATGAGAGAGAGTGAGCCGCCCGAATCCCCCGCGCATGCGTAAACAGTGAGCGAGAGAAAGACGAAGATACGACGCACCAAAATAACAATTTACTGTATGCGTGCACACGGATGCGCGCAGCGACACCGCTGTCAGTGACCGGGGCTGCAGTGCCCCCACAAAAACGCTGCCAACTCTCCCCACTCGATCTACAGTCCCATATGTTCTCTGCTCCACAGCCAATCGGAAACGACGCTTACAATCCTCCACATATGGTCGGCGTTCTGATTGGCTCTCACACGTTCTTTCCAAATATCTCTCACAATTCCGAAGTTACATATATGTATTGTGTGAATGAAGCTGCAACCAAAGCGAAGCGAAGAATAAGCGCAGGAGGGACGTTGACGACGACGACGACGCTTTGTGCTGATTCTTTTTTCCTTCACAGTCACGTACATTAATCCGGTGCTTCGTTGTGTGTGTGTGTACGATTGGTAACGCACAGTAACGCACTTATATACACAAGCTCATCGAAAATAACGCGTATTTCCCCGCCCCCGTCAAAGTTCCAAATTATTTGGAGAGTTTCGTTTGCTATATAACGAATACCGCAATCCGATATACATATATATATATATGTATATCTATATTCGTGGGTGAAAAATAATTAAAAGTGCATCGGCGAGCGAAGCGTCATTAGGGGATCGTATAATTTTTTCGTGTTAAAATCGTTAGATTTTACAAGTGCGAGTGACAATGTTCGCGATCATGGATTGTTATCTGCATTAGCGGGCCCGTTAAATATCGAACTTTCGTCCGACGTTCAACGAACTTAATTTCTGTTTACTCGGAAAAATATTTCGAAGAGAGAAGAAAAAAAAGAACAAAACAAAAGAGAGAGAGAAAAAAAAAAGATTAGCCGCCATATTCATATCCCATATACATATCCTATGTGTCTATATATGTGTGTATGAGTGTGCGTGTATGTATATAGATATATATACGCGTGTGAGGTATCTGTCAAGCCGTTGATATTTCTGGCTTGTATTGGGTAACGATAATAACTCACGGACCGAGGGAAAATTTTGATGATATATTTATTTGCGACGGAATTTTCGTTGTTTCGTTGATTCGGATTTCGTTCCGATTCTGGTGAATAATACGAGCGGTTGAATAAACTGCGACAGATAACCAAAAATTTTCTCAATTCTGTTGATCAAGGACGAAAACAAAATTTGTTACGAGAGACCCTACGAAAACAGTCATTTTGTGATGTACCCAAAGTGTAGGTCAGAAGAAAACTCCGTTACAGCCGCGATTAATTTCGTTCATTCGAAGAGGAAAGGAATCTTCATAAACATAAAAAATATGTCAAAAGACTCTATAAGTCTTAAAAATCGTATAAGTTTCTTGACGTTTCGCTTGTATTGAACGATCTATGACTAACGCGTCCTTTGTGGACCGTACGTTGAAAATAAACAAACGAAAGAAAAACACAACCGATACCCTCGAAAGGGTTATTGCGGGTAGTCGACTGTTAACATGCCCGAATCTCGCTGAAGATTGAAACTCTTTTGGAGAGATATATATTGAACGGTGATACACCGCTTGCGACCGTCACGCGCGCTCCTGTCGACACGATAAGGGAGAAGAACATTTTTTTGCGGCTTTTTGAAGTTAGCGGAAAAATTCATCATCATGAAGCTGCTGGAGAGCACGCGGTTCGAAGCTATAAACAGCGCGTTGGCCATAGAGACCGGCGACAGTAAAATAATCGGCAGGTTCGGAGCGGGTTGCCATCAATTTTTTTTTTTTGCATAAACCAAAATCAGTTTGTAATTTTAATTGTTTCTTTTTTTTTATTTAACCAGAATCGAAAGCTATTCGTGCAAAATGGCTGGCAATGACAAGCAGTTGTACAAGAGATTCAATGCCGAACAAGGCGTCACTCCGCACGACCTTCAGGCACTATCGCCGCCTCAAACTTCGCTGGGCACTTCACCCGCTCAGAGCTACTTCAGGTAATGCAAAATCCAAATTCTCTCCCTCCAAAAGTATCTTCTTGTGTTGGTTTTCGACATTCCTCATTAAAAATTTTAACAATCGCTTTGCGTTTCCTTCGAGAAAAGAGTAAAAACAGAAAAAAATCTAACGAATGATTAAAATTACAGTCGAAGTATATCCGGCGACGAGGATGGTCCGCTGTGCGACACAATAAGTCGCAAGACCCTATTTTATCTTATAGCGACGCTCAATTCGGCATTTCATCCCGATTACGATTTCTCCGACGCCAAGAGTCACGAATTCAGCAAGGAGCCGAGTTTGCAATGGGTGATGAACGCGGTTGACAGCAATCTCAGCGCAACAGCCGGAGATCATTATCGCACCCTGAGATCGGCTCTGTGGGCCGCAGTCGAGGACGAGATACTGATGAGCGAGTGTGATATTTACAGGTAAAACATCCCCATCGTGGATAATCACGAAAAACAGATGATTTTTTCGCACGTCGTTGACGACGTTGCCGTCACTCGTTGGCCTGCAAAGCGCCAGAAAAAAAAAAAAGAAACAACTAAATTTATCCATGACCTCTTTTGGGTAATCAGCTACAATCCCGACCTAGCGTCGGATCCGTTCGGCGAGGACGGATGCCTTTGGTCTTTCAATTACTTTTTCTACAATAAGAAGCTCAAACGAATCGTTTTCTTCACCTGTAGAGCAATAAAGTAAGTACGAAGATATACCGTTCGAATGACATCCAGAACGCTTGTTCAAAGACCTTATCCATTATTTTTTTTAAAAATTATTATTATGTTTATTTGATTAAATATTTTTTATTTCGTTACAGTCCCCTCTACGTCTTGGATTCCGGAATTGGCAGTGATTTCGCCATGGACGAAGACGAAGAGGACCGTTACTGAAGCGACCCTTTTCACAAATGTTCATCGTGGATAAACAGGCTCGATTTATTCCT
Source organism: Diplazon laetatorius (assembly GCA_963662125.1). Taxonomy (NCBI): domain Eukaryota; kingdom Metazoa; phylum Arthropoda; class Insecta; order Hymenoptera; family Ichneumonidae; genus Diplazon; species Diplazon laetatorius. The sequence continues at coordinate 6,379,807 of OY759156.1, forward strand.
CGTCGGTGGGGCATCATGCACGATTACGAACGATTGTTCCTCGTATTTTCACCACATCACCTCGTTTCGATCGTCGAACCTTCGATCTCACTCGTTTGAATTCTCTGTGAAATCTTGATATGCGTTTTAGAAACTGTGAGATATGCAAATTGATAATGCGATTCTCGCGTATTTTGAGATATCGTACGTCCCGCGTCTCGTAGTTATTCGATGTTTGCGTGTCCCGATCGATTTGTGCAACCGGATAGATGTGTTATCACGATTTATCATAATTTTAAGATGCAGCATTCGCGTCCATTTTTTCTTTCCTTCCCCAAGTGATATCTTCATAAAAACCGTATTTACGAATTTTATTTCGTAATCTTTTTTTTTTTTCGCGTGTATCTCATCGAACGATCGTAACTCAAACGATACTGAACATCCGGACGAACGGCAAATGATTCATAATGTTTGCATTATATTTTACGAATGATTTTCGATAATGTCTCGGTTCGCTGTATTACACGATAAAATCTTATTGTTTATTTTTTCCTTTATTTCCCTTTTATTTCGTTTATTTCTTTTCCATTCCATTTTTTTCCTTTCTTTTTTTTTTCAACAACGAACAACGATGGAATCGTTGAGTCTACGATGACGATTGAGTCAATCGTCTATTATTATTATTATTATTATTATTATTATTATTTTGTCTTTTTTTTACGTGTCTTACAAACCGATAGAGTTTGGTCCGATTTAACTGTAAATCTGTTGGTACGTTTGAAAAAATCACAAGCAATATACACGAGATAAAAGCGAAGTGTCCGCACAATAGTCGTTACAAGCACCAACTAAGACTAGACCAGGTAATAATAGATTTTACCCGTATAATCGTTCTACCCGAAAGATACCGAAAAAAAAATCACAATAACAATAGTTTTTATCCGACCCCCCTCGAAAATGCGTAATTTCATGTCTGCGAAGCGTACGTAAAGTGACTGATTTCAGTCCAGAGCTTCACACGCATGAAATTAGTGTTTTTTTTTCAAGGAGCGTCGGACAATATAGTTTGTATTAGTTGCTACAAACATCCGCTAGAGCCGCTCCGGGTCAATCAATAGGCAAAAAAAAAAAATCGAAAAAAAAGAAAAAAATATTTCTTCGTCGGACAGATTTATAGCGTTTTAATTTGTACGAATAAACGATTGCACATATTTACCGTGGTCCGGTGTTAAATTTACATAATTTATCGTTAAAATATACTTTCGATACAGCAAATAAGGGCCCGATGGGCATCGTTACGGACGCGTTGCAACGATTCACCGCCAAATTGGCTTACCTACAAAAAGGAGGGGGGGGGGGGGGGGGCGTGAGTTGAGGCTAGTCTCGCGGGTATCTCGAATTATTTATACATCATCACATCCGGCGACTGATACATGCACATGTAAGCATCGCACAATAGTCTTTTAGCGTGTTCGGGCAATTGACGATCGTCGGTCAATTCCGTGAGTGATTTGGCACCTTCTTCGCTCAACCAGTATGGAAAATCCGGACAGGGTACCATTTCGGGTATATTGTAACCATTTTGTTCTCCTGTAATCGAAAGGAAAAAAAACAAACAACCCCCGAAATCAATCGGATTTCTCATTTTCGTATTGAGTTATTGCGACGATAGACTCTCGACAAATTCAATTGGAAAATCATGCTTGCGAACCTTTTCTGTCTGCCATTGAATCGAAGAAGCACCAAGGTGCCTCGGATCCGGATCCACATTTCACGAATGACACGTAATGCGACGTCTCGATGCAAACCACAGCCGAAAGTTCCAAAAACAAACGTGGCGGTACTGGACAATGTTCGAGAAGAATCAAAAATTCCGGAGGTACTTCGAGGGCTCGGGGTTCGTGATTCGTTCGTCGTTCGTGACGATGCACCTGGAAGAAGGAAAAAGATTATTTTTAAGTGATCTTTCGTGTCTTTGGCATCATTATACATATATGGACTGGTGATACCGTGGGAAAAAGTGTAATTGCCAAAGAGCGAGAGAAGACGATGATTTGGGACCAGACTAATCGCTTTGTAGTTAAGTTGATTGGTCGAAATCATTACCGGGCGTTAAGTCGATAGGTCTGGTAGCAAATCATCGTCTTCTCGCGACCTTTGACGATTACACTTTTTCATATGGCATCGGCAGTCCATATCTATGTGTCGATGGTCCTTAACAACCGCTAAAATATTTCAATCGTCGATAAAAATAAAAATAAAAAAATAATTAAAAATTCTCACCTTTTCAAGGCAATGCATGCAAAAAGCTATGCTCTCAAGACCGATACCGCACTGTTCGTAACACTCCTTGCATTCGAATTCCGCGAGTTTTCCACAAACTGTACATTGTCGAGGAGCTGAAATGAATAAAATCGAGATTTAGACAATTTGTATTGGGAAAAATGTTGGATGTTGATGATAGCGTTATTATCGTTAATTTATCAGGTCGATGAGATCATTAAGAACAAAGATTTTGAAAAATCGTTAGTGTTTCTTCATATCGGTAAGACAGCTGACTCCGATTGGTTTATCAAAACAGATTGAAAATTCGTAGAGCCGAAAAAATCGTTAACTGTTGATGATGGAGGTATTGTCGTTAATGTATCAGGTTGATGGGATCATTAAGAACAAAGATTTTGAAAAATCGTTAACGTTTCTTCGTATCGGGAAGTCGGCCGACTCCGATTGGTTTATCAAAACAAACTGAATATTCCTAAACCTGAAATGGGTTATCATTCATTAAAATATGCTTAAAATACTTTTTCGACTAAACAATAATGAATCGTCGTAAACATTGAATATTAGAATCCCTCGTGAAATGCGACGTTCAGCGAGAAAAGAAACCCAACGCGAAAAAAAATTGATTTTCAGATTTTCGATGCTACCGATAGTTTCTAGTTTTAAAAAAAAATTTTTTAGCTTAGTTTTTCTAGTCGCTCTTTCATCATCAAGAGAAATTTGATTTTTTTATGATTACATCGGCTGCATAACATTTCGTTATCGGTGAAGAAGTTTGAAGGTCGTGTGGCACACGGCCTTCAAACTTGTAGTCGTCGGTGAAAGTGCTAGATTTCAGATTCCACCGCCCACTCACCAAAGGCCAGAATCCGACAACGCTTCTCCCGTTCGTCCTCAAACCTTTCAGGGCCAAAAGTCCAAGGAACTCTCGCAAAACGTCACGCATTAATATAAGTGACAAAGAAAGAAAAAAAAGTACTCAACAGTCTTCGATGATGTCCGTTACGTCGAGCAACAACGTCGGCTGTATCTTCTGATACATTTTGAATGATTTTCCAAACCGCGGCATCTGAATAATGAGACACGATGGAACTTCCTTAAGTCTGATGTTACTCGTGAGAAAACTTTGCTCAAGTAATTGTTGAACCGTCGGAAAGGTCAAGTGATCGTCCTTCTCCACGAACAGCTGATAGTGAAACGCGTCTTGTCCCGAGCTCAACTTGAGGAATGGTTCTGCGTTCAATATTTGGGCGACCAAGGATGTTAGAAACTCCTCGGGATCTAAATGAGAATAAATGGTCGATCATAATCGTTTCAATAGGGCATATAGACACGTAAAAATCGTACTCGCGTAATTGAAATTTTAAAAAAATTGGCCAAGAGCGTTATTTCACCTTCACAAATTTGCTTCATTCCGAAAAATCGTTATTTTGACATTTTTCATAAACTATTCGTCCTACAGTGTTCGTTGTAATTTGTATTGAAAGTATTGATTGAAAGCTACATTCTAGAATTTTTTCGGATTTTTCGCATCGATAGTGTAGAAATTAGAGGGAATTTAAATCAAGATTATGGATTAAAATCAAAAGGTCCTAGAACATCATTTGTTGCAATTCAGGAGACCAAAGACACCCCACTCGATGTAAGTACGTGAAAAAAAAATGTTGAGTACACTTTTCAATCTATGGGAGATGGTTCAGAAAAATTATTTTTTCAAAAATCTTATCATTTCTATTTTTGGGTCATGAGTTTACGTTCGTATACCAAATTTCATCTTAATACGTATATAATGAAGAGAATGAGAGGGCTGTGACATACAGACAGACGGCCAGACCAAAATCATAAGAATTCCCAGACTGTTACGAAACCCTAAAAAAAAACCATACCTTTTTCCTCGCTCGTAAGTCCCGATACCGACGAAAGCTTTTCCAATAACATTCTGAGCTTCATAACTCGGTTTGCTCGGACAAACATATTTTTACGTAACGGATTAACAATTTCTTCGCGCAATACACGTTGAACTTCCTCGTACTGTAGACAGTCTTTCTCATTCGGTGGTCTAGAAAAGTAAAAAAAAAAATAATTACGTTCTATCAATCTTCCAATCCATACATATTATAAAAAATAATAATTTTTCACCGAACAATTATTTTTTTCATACCTGAACAACAAATTGTCGAATACGCTCGTGAATGCGAACATACTGAACAACGTTGCATCCAAATAGCACGAATTGTGATGACCCTGTATTCCCCGATATTTTCCGCATATACTTTCCAAATCGCCCTTCACAGCAAGCGGCCTGACTATCCCCGTGACGACCGAATTCTCGGCCATCCCAAAATCATCACCGTTCGGCTTGTGCGAATGATCGTCGCTCTTTTTCAAACGCAGATAATAATTATATTGAAAACGTTGACTGAATCATCATAACGAAACGACGTTATATTGATTAGGATGCGTTAAAAAAAATCGAAGATTCTCAATTCTCATGGCGACTCCTATGAAAAATTTCGGGGATGGAAAGTAAGTGCAATACACCGTATCAAGGTCACTCAAAATGAGGATATATTTTTTTTTGGGATAAATAAAAAGTTAGCAATTTTTTTCGTCAGTTTTCAATAATTTTTTGTTAACCAAAGTTTTTTACTTCTTTTCAAATTGCGAAACAAAAAACATTCCCACTTCAAGTGACCTTAATACTATGTGTTGCACTTACTTTTCATCCGAGGAATTTTTCACTTACCGAGAAAATAAATTGCAACTGAAAAATATAAGAAAAATGTTTACTCGTTGATCACAGGCAAAATCGAATTCGTGAAAGCGGAACCTTTAAAAACAGTCCGGTTGGGCTAAAATTTTTACAGATCTCTCCTGATAGTATCTACTTCGAATGTAGAATTCGCCATAAGAATCGAAAAACCTTGCCACTTTTTAACGCACTTTGATGTTAATAGAAGAAAAAAACTCAAACTCACAGAAATAATGTTGAATTCTTGACAATTTTTAATATCGGTAAATACAGCACGATGAGGTCTGCAATGAAAATATCTTTCCCCGGCGTACGTACCGTCGGTGCCAAGTTCGTGATCGCCATCTTCCTGTATATTGAAATTGGATCGAATACAAAATTTTTTTTTTCAAACGTTTGCAGAATTAATCGAGCGATGTTGACCAAATCGTACCAATTCAACAGCCGCCGCGGTCGAGCCAGATGCCACTCCTTGCAGCGTTCCGATCCATCGCAATACTCCGTAACGAGTTTCGCTACCCAAACGAACTTGAACCGCGGTGCCGTTGCTCAAGTGCTCGTTGTGCTCGCAACTACGTTTGTCGAGCAGATAATCTGTAAAAATGGAAAAATAAAAAATAATCAACGTTCTTACAACTCAACAACGGTGATAATTATGTGGATAAAACGAAGGAAACAGCATCGAATTCACGGTTTCATTATTTTGTCTTCAATGTCGGTTTACCCATGCACGAATTTTACATTCCCATCTATTAGTATTGGAACGATATTCTAACTGATGAAAAGTGACGTTAATTCACAGACAGATACGATACGAAATCAACAAACGGGACTATGACCATTCGCAATGAGAAAAAGAAACAAAAAACGAGCGTTTAACTCTTAAAAAAAATTTCTCTTACGTTTGGAAAAAACATTTTTTTTTATATTGAAGAAAAAAAAAATTTTTTTTACGTTTAAACAAAAAGGTTTCGCTTCCGATCAAATAAAAAAGTTCTTTTAACGTTTAAAAAAAAATTCACGGTTATTTACTTTTCCTGGCAATCATTAAGATCAAGGATCAGGATGAACATTTTGGAGTGCAATACGAGCGATTCATCATTTTAGAATGATGAAAGTTCACACACACACACACGTATAGCCGGAAAAAAATCGGAGATTAAATAAACATTTGGACGTCACACGAAAGGTGAACGAACGGAGTATTGTCAATGAATCCGGCTTACTGTGATTTTTCGTTATTACACAATCGTTCGTATCCACATCGCTGTAAACGTCCGATTTAATATCACCGCTCCATTTGTGCTCGAGCACGAAAGTAGGAATGTTTTGCAGCGTCGCAGCCATGTTAACATTGATGTTTTCAACAAACTCGATGAAAATTACGAAAACAAAACAAAAACAGAAAGAAAAAACGTGGCTGCGGTACGCGCAGCCACACGAAACTCCGACACGCTGGCTCGCCAGCTAGTATTGGCATCTATTTATAAACTACCCGGTTATTATTATCCGTCTCGGCGGTACGGCAAACCCCCGCCATCGGGTTGGACTCGCATTGTTTATAAACGACAAGCATTTCCGCATATTTGCTCGGCCGGTGGTTGGTTTTTTATATTCATTTTTTTTGTCTGCTGCTATTTATTAAAGCGCGTGCAAAAATGTATTAAAGTCAGTCGTGCGGTGGAGAACTTTTTTATCGCGGTTTTACCTGAATATTTCAAACGTTTCCACGAAATGATTTATCGATTTTGTGATGAGGCACGGGCATTTATAAAATGGTATTTTAAATACATTTTTGGCAAAATGAATATGGATTATAGGACTTATTGGATATTGAAATGCACTACGATACAATTATTCGTGTGAATTATTATAACAAATAATTATTATTAAAACGTGACGATATTAATTGTTACATGATAATCGATCAGACTTTTTTATTAGAAAAAAGTATTTCAATTACGATTTTCATTTTATAAATGTCCATCCCCGGATGAATTTGTGATGAATGAAATATTCCACTTTGTTCTCAGATGTCGAATGATATTCCAGCGAGGTCATCATATTTTACAACGTAATGCAAAAAAAAATGATTAAAAAAATATAGCTCATCTACCATCCATGCTGATATATCAACCGTTTGTTTTAACACGTAACTCTCGTGATTATTACCAATTAACTCGGAGTTGATGAGACTTTGTGGATTCAGGCTCGTGTCATTCGTCACTATCTTGGATTTTCCTAAGCGTGCGACTTTGGGAATCAACGGATTCGTCAATGGCGCGATCAGATCGCCATTGCTGTTGCCGTTGTTGTTGTTATTGTTGTTTGTGTCGCCGAAAGAACTCGATCGAGCCTCGAATCCCAATCGTAATTCTCGCGGTACGCTGCTGCCATTGGCCGTGTGATTGTTCAAAGAGCCACCGGTCATCAGCAGACCGTCAAAATCATTGGGAAGGCACACATTTTCCACTGTCGATGTTTTCTCTGAAAATCACGTTTGTCAATTGACGACACTATGACAATTGTTCGAATGAAATATAAAATTGTTTCCTATTTATATTTATACGAATTTATATTATATCTGCTTACTCGTATCATTGTTTTTGACTTTGTACGAGAACTCATGATCGATGGGACAGATTTCGTCGAGCGTTGCAACCGTCATATTTGCAAAAGGACCGGTTGAATTTTTTGTGGCAAAAGTCTGAGCATGAGATTGGCCATCCTAAAAAGCACACAAACAATATTCATTTGTACGATCGAAAGAATGAAGTTTATGAAAAAAATTGGTGTATTTTGTTTTAATGAAATAAATTACTGTCGAAACTAACTGGTAATTCGAGGCCGAAATAAAATGCTTGTCCGCGATCGGACATAGGCCCGATGTGTTTTATTACAGCCAAGCATCTGCGCGCATCCGTTCGTCTAGGTTGATACCAAACTTTGTCTTTCACAAGAATTTTGCTAACCTCCCGGCACAATTGCGGATCGGTCGCGATTCGAACTCGCTCTTGGGGAATCGTGACGGCGGCCAAAAAGTGCCATACCAAAGTGGATACGGGAGCGAGATCGAATTTGTGACAACGCCATTCGGTCTTGCGCCAGACATCGGCGTTGTCGTCGTCGTGAACGCGTATTCTAACGCCTCCGTCCAAATGAACTTCATTGGCCTCGACGAGCATACCCAGCTGCAGCGTGTTCACATTGACTTCGCACGGGCCTGAAATTCTACTCAGAGGTGCTTTCTGCTTGGCGACGTAATGACACGAAAGGGAAAATGCCTCTTTGTCACTGTCCGTTGTTCGTGGCTTGTCCATCCTAAGTTATTATCTTTGTCATTCGTCCCGACGAAACAAAATTTGACGTTGTGCCGTCGTCGTTCGATGCTCGTGAAATTGTTTCGATAATGTTCGAGTTATTTACGATGAAACTTTCGTCGTTTCGTTACGTTAATCGTCGCAGAAATGTTGTAGGAACAATTTTTCAGCCCAACGGTATATAACCCTCATAATCGCAAGACGAATATTCGTCCCGCATAATCAGCGAGAAATTTGCAACTTTTGTCTGGCAAATCTATCATGATCGTATATGATGATTGTTGTGAATTCGTTCGTGAATTATCGAATCACTCGTTTGATTCAACCATTTTTATGGATAAACCCACGCAGCACGCAGGCCTTGTTTGACAGCTAGCCACAGAGATGATTAGGGAGATCTCCAGTGTGGTTCCGCGTAAGTACCGTAAATGGCCTGTAGAGGAAGAACAAATTCATCAAGTTTTCCGAAATGCGCACTTATCGGTCGAGGAAGTTTTTTTTTATTGAAAAGGTACAAAAAGCATGCACTAGAGGGCCTTGAGGCCATCGTCCAATATAGTTGCAGACCTTCCTTACCGACTGATGATACACGTGACACTGTTTTCCAAATTCATTATACTGAGATTAATTAAGGACTGTAAACCATTGTTCTCGGTCAACAATGATGCCCACGATGAGACTCGAGAATGTTCGACTGCCTCTGAATTGTCCGCAATCAACCGTTCTTGTTTTTCATCCGAGAGTTCCATAATGGGGAAGAATAATGGGTTTGAAATATTCAGCTGTCTCTCTCGAACTTGAAGCAATCCGAAAGAGACGGATCAGCTGAGATGAGCAGCATCCTGCCTTATCACGCCGGCTCACATAACCTCTAAAAATTGTATTTACAATATTCACGATTATTCGTAACAAGTTGCACGACGATTGAACATAGTTGTACGAATAATCATAACGAAAATGCAGCGTTATCGAATAGCCATCAATCGACTGCGTAAAACAAGTACTTTTTCACAACTCAAACTTTTGGAATCGCACAAATATTTTTCAACCGAAAAAACCGACGATACAAACGGAATTTCGACGAACGAGGAACAAGTGAAAAATAGTCAAGTCGAGCTCAGCGGTTTTGCAAAAGCTTTCGAAAAGTTTTCTCTTCCTGAACCCGAGCATACCGATGAAATAAAAAGCTTTGCCCATCTTCTTCGAACTTCCAAGTTCATTGATGTAAGTGCATAGTTGTCGTAGTTGTTAAGTGTCGCAGAGACATAATTTAAAGTTTTACTTGTAATAAAAAATATAGAAGAAAAACAATGTCAGCATTGAACTCATTGACCTGTTCATCTTAGATATTTAACAATGAGTTCTGGAATTGCCTTTCCAAACTTTCATGGTCAATCGTGGCATTTGTTGATTCAAATTCTTATAAATATATTTTTTGTAAATTGCACAGCTAGGCGATCCGGAGGGTAAAGTGGTAACCGGCAAGATATTCCATGTCGTTGGCAATGACCTGTACATCGACTTTGGCTGGAAGTTTCACTGCGTTTGTCAACGACCGGTGAAAAATGGAAGGTAAGATGATGGAGACCAAATGAAATGTAATAACTATACACAAGTATCTTGAGAATAATTTATCAACTGACAAGAATAACTATTTGTTACAGCGATTATGTTCGTGGAACGGTCGTGCGCATAAGGATAAAAGACTTGGAACTGTCTACAAGATTTTTAGGCGCAAAAAAAGATTTAACAATATTAGAAGCCGATTGCACACTCAACGGTTTAGTCAGTACCCCGATGAGAAATGTTACGAGTGCATGATTGTATGAATTTTGTATGAAATACAATAATTATTGTAATATAAATAAATAAAAAATCGTTACGAATATTGACGACAAAATTTACTGAATTGTGGTGGGAGAAAAGTGAAAATGTACCAGGCAATATGGGAGGAACTAAACCTCAACATTTGGCAGAATAAATCTCTTACCTACCCGTATTTGATACTCTGCAAAATGGAAACCCAAAAGTATCAAGATGACCGAGTATCGAGGAAATGGATCAACCAATCAGTCAGCCAATGACTAAAAAAATAAACATAAAACGTGATTGAAAAAATGGTAATTCTTTGATTTGATCAGCATAGAGGTCAAATTTCAAATGTTTCATCGTTGCACATTTCGTCGTGTTATATGTTCAATCCAATAAAAGCGTCCTTTCTCATTGGCCGCCTCCTTACCCGCTCTGCCGGTACAACTGATCACAACGAAGGGGCTGCAGGGGGCTGCACCTATGTTTGTTGACACTTCGCGTCGTTCAACGGGCCAAGTTTATAAAGATTTCACGAATTCCACTACGCATTACAATGAAAAACGTGAACAATTGATTATTACAAACACAATGGTTATTATACAGTCTTTATATTCTCTAACGTATTGCTTTATAAATCGTCATAACCTTCAAATTCCAATTGAAAACTTTATTAATTCGTTATTAAACTTGTACAGTTTGAATCTGTAATTCGATGCATGCTCAACGTTAGTGTGAAACATCGTATTGTAGTAGAGGTTTCAAAAATAAACAGAATCATATCGTATACAGTATAATGATTAATATATTGTGGTGATTGAAATTATACATCACTTTGATTGAGGTTACTCATCGACTTTTTGTAAAATCTAATCAAAATTTTATTTCTCTAGCAATCCATTATTTGTCGTGGATGTTGTTCGGAACTCAAAGACATTGAGAAAGCTAAAAATATATTTTTCGATGCGCTATTGCCGCTATCTGAGAATACAGATGACGAACAAACGACTTTGGCTATCGACAAAGTTGGGACTATATCGTCAGGACTGGAGTTGGTTGACGGATACAGTGTAAGTATACTTTTACAAATGCGTGCAAATCGCATGAAAAATTGTTATCGATTCCGATGACAGTGATACCCCATAGAAAATGAAAATATCTGAAGTGTTGCGCAAGTAACAAGTTTGATAATGCAGCAATCGCAAATTCTGTTGTTATAGTCAAACAAGAATATGTATATATATATACATGTATAGTTGAACTAGCATCAGTTGAACTAGGTCTAAATTGAATTGGGATAGTGCAGAGTCAAGACAAGTTTCACGATAATGTTAAATAAAAAAAAAGGATGAAGATTGCTTTGTCTCTGGCAAATTGGAATTACAAATGATTGTTACCATCAAATCTAATGGAAATATCTTTGAATTTCAGGTTACCAAAACCGATGGCATTTCTCCATATTTGTGCGACGAATGTACAAAAAAGTTGGAGGCGTACGTCAACTTTCGTAAACAATTGTTATCCGCTCAAAAATTACTGAGCAATTCCAACATTCCGCAATTGGCATGCAGCAACGTATTGAATCCCAACGAGGTTGAAACCTCCGACCGCGATGTATCGTCAAAGATCTCAGAAAAGGCAGAAGCAACGAATCGTGAATTTCTCAACAGCACCGACAATGCAAAAAACAACTTGTCGGTTATCGAACAACAACAATCGTCGCCAGATAACATAAACGTCGACGATAACAGTATATCATCGGTTTTCACCGATTCCCCAATCAATCAGGACAACAATAATTTATACGATTCCGACGCTTCGAGTCTGAGCATCGATATTCGTATTTCCGAAGAAACGGAATTTAAGAATCACGATCACGACGTCGAGTCCGACATCGACGTGTGCTCGGGCGAGGAAGACGACGTTTTGGAGCTCGACGTTCCCAGTAAAAAAGAAGAAACGATTGAAATCGGAAGCTCCTCGGAGTCTGAGATAGAAGTTTGCGATAATGACGGAGATTACATTCCGGAAATCAAGCGCATAGTACAGTAACGTCTCCCCATCCTTGTAACTTGTGTTGTCCCATCAATATATATATATATTTTGTCATTGATCGAATGTACTTTCCAAAACTGGTGTGATCGTTGACGATTACCGGTAAAATCGTTTTATTGGAAAATTTTGTAAATAAGAAATCTCGTCCATTTGTATAAATATGTAAATCATGCTCGAAAATTAATGAATCTTTTTACCGTAAACTTAGCATTTTTTATTATTTATTTGTAAGCGAAATTGCGATTTATCGATCGGTTTTGATGCGATATCTGTGATAAACTTTAGATCAACTGTTTGAAAATTGATTTCGGGATTAACAGAATTTTTGTGAATTATATTTCGAATAAATGATTACTCTTGTTTTCGTTTGTTAGCCCTGAAAAGGGCCGTTTGTTGAAAGAAGACAAGCTCGTTGTCCTCGAATTCGACGAGTTAATTCAATGTCCTTGGGCATTATTGCGACTCGCTTAGCGTGGATGGCGCACAAGTTTATATCTTCGAATAAACCGACCAGGTAAGACCTCAATTGTCTCCCGAATAGTTTGTTGCCTCATTGTTGTAGCCATATGCGCAGTCAATATCAACATCGAGTGGTGTCGACACTTTTAATTCTTTTGCAGACGCACTTGCGTTTAGTTCGGTTTCCGATGTTTTCGTATACTGATTGCCGTGAAAAATACGTTTTTTACGACTGCCTGGGCGTCCTACGGTGAATCGTGAACCCTTCCTATCTAAACTAGCATGGGCATCTGAAACGTCTCCAGCATGTTTTTTGTCGTTTCTGCCGGCGATCCTTGTTTCCTTTGTCGCCTTGTTGTTGCAGCCATGTGAACGGTCAACATCCACATCGAGTGGTTTCGATACTTTTTGTTTTTTTGCAGACGCACTTGCGTTTAGTTCGGCTTCCGATGTTTTCGTATGTTGATTGCCGTGAAAACGACGTTTTTTACGAATGCCTGGGCGTCCTCTCTTGAATCGTGAACCCTTTCTATCTAAACTAGTATGGGCTTCTCTACAATCACTCATGATAAAATATAACTCTCTCTCAGCTCACAATTTTGTCGTGCTTCTACAGTGTCTCAATTTGGACTAAATAATTTTACTTGCTTCTCCTGGTTTTATGCTTGTGGCGAATCGAGAAAAAAACCGTTACCTTTACCGTTACACGATTCTATGTAGGAATAAAACGGTACCGCGCTATACGCGGCCGGTTACCGCAGTTGCCTGCCTGCTTTCGAGAAATAAAAGTTTTTACGCTCCAAATGCTGTAATTTGAAAAATTTTCAGAATTTTTCAATTATCCAAAGCGTAAAATACTTCTAACTGTTCAGGTTAATGGAATAAAAAATAAAAAAATAAATGAAGCATTTTTCGCGTATGTAAGGCCTTAAAATGATGTACAATAGCCGACCGTCTGTCTCTATCGCTCCGCCGGGAGCGCCTATGTTTTCATGTGGTGCTATCTCGCTCGCACGCATGACGGTACGAAAGGATTCGTACATTGCCTTCGCTTCTGTTGCGTCTTCACGAATTACGGTAACCGAAGTGTCAAAGAGTTTTATAAGACTACCAATACCGTCACAACAATTCTCATTGGTCAGAGACGGAGGAGTGGGGATAGCATAACATCTCGATCGATCGACGCAAAAGGGAGATGGAAGATGATTGCTTTTCCGACCGGCGCACCAATAAAAAACTCTGAGCCACGGTTTCGCGACGCTCCGCGTGTCGTGATTGGTGCGTTGGTCAGACCACGATACCTACAATCAAGCCTAATTAAGGTCTGACGACGCTCCGCTCATCGTGATTGGTGCGGTGGTCAGACCGCGATATCTACAAATACGCCACTCCCAACATTTTTCGGCATCACACGATTCAAAGCTGTTGCTTGATTCGTCTCGTCGTTGTTTATCCTCAACTTAACTCATCATGTCCGGTCGTGGCAAAGGCGGAAAAGTAAAGGGCAAGTCCAAGACCCGTTCGAACCGTGCGGGACTCCAGTTCCCAGTCGGAAGAATTCATCGTCTTCTTCGCAAAGGAAACTATGCCGAACGCGTCGGTGCCGGAGCTCCGGTCTATCTGGCCGCGGTAATGGAATACCTGGCCGCTGAAGTTCTCGAGTTGGCTGGTAACGCCGCTCGCGACAACAAGAAAACCAGGATCATCCCACGTCATCTTCAATTGGCCATCCGCAATGACGAAGAATTGAACAAACTGCTCTCGGGCGTGACCATCGCTCAGGGTGGAGTTCTGCCTAACATTCAGGCAGTTCTTCTTCCCAAGAAGACTGAGAAAAAAGCTTAAGCCTCGTCGAATAACCCAACGGCCCTTTTCAGGGCCAACAATAACTCCAACGAAGATCTGTACTCTAGCAAAAAAATTTTAATCTCATCCATAAGTACTGTTTTTCTTCATCAAATTATCAACACGTGAACACAGTTCGATGAATCAACAAACTGTAGATAAAAAATTGTAGTATCAACGTCCTGCTGCCTTTCACCCATAATCTGTAGTTAAAGTCTTGCTAGTCTTTCTGAGTCGAATCTTGTCCTCGTAAACATACGATCAGTATATATAGTACACGTCACGAATAAGTGTGTAATGAATCATGGAACAAAATACGAATCGAACATTTTCAACGTTGATAAGTTGTGATCGAATTAATCGGAATCATCCAGGAAGGAATCGAGAAGAACATCGCGACGATATTTTACTCATATTCGCGAGTCAATGATAACCTATTTATCTGCCTAATTATATAACCACAAAACTTCGAGTCATGAGGATTCTCGTCGGTTGGTTTAACCCGAATCTATATTCCTTATCTACAATGAATGATAATGAGAACTCGAAGGAAAGGCTGTTAAGACAACGAATAATTTCAATTCATAACTTATTCAACATTCATGAACCGGATTAACATTGTTGCCAGCAGTGAAAAAGAAAGTGCGTAACGATTATCAAGAACCATGTACAATTTAAGGTAATATTTACTCGTGGAGTAAGAATTTTAGGGGTGTTTTGATATATTTATAACTGGATACGATGTAGCATTGTTAACCCGTTTGCTTCGATGTTTTACAGGAGAAACATAACCTTTGACGCAAGGCGCCAATTCTCCACAACATTCAAAACATACGAAAGAATCAACAAGGTAGATATTTTGCACTTTTAATTTGCATGATAAATTTTGAGTGTCAAGATGATTATCGATTGGCAGTCAATCGGTGGATCACACAAAAAAGTCTTCCTTCTTGCGTCAAATGCGCATCCTGCTGAATTTGGAGTTTTTCACTGAAATTGAAATTGCTAGTTGTCGTTGAACAAAACTTTGGCACTTTTGTGTATCAAAATCGATAACTCACTGTATCGATGCAAAACATTACAGAAATATTTGTAAATTGCCAAAAGTATGAAATTGATAATTCGGATGATAATTAATTTTGTAGCTGCTGATAGCCAACAGAGGAGAGATAGCTTGTCGAATATCAAAAACCGCAAGAAAGCTTGGAATAAAAACAGTCGCCGTTTACAGCGAGGCCGACAAAGATGCCATGCACGTGGAGTTGGCGGACGAGGCCTACTGCATCGGACCGCCGCCGTCCGGTCAGAGCTATTTGCGTCAGGACAAAATCTTGGCCGTCGCCAAGTCTTCAAAATGCGCGGCGATACATCCGGGCTATGGGTTTTTGTCGGAGAACATGGAATTTTCGCAATTGTGCCAGAGAGGAGGAATGATCTTTGTGGGACCGCCGGCGAGCGCCATACGCGATATGGGAATAAAGAGTACATCGAAGTCAATCATGGATAAAGCCGGAGTGCCAATTATCAAAGGTTCGATGATTTTTATATAATTTCCATATCGCATACAAATTTTTCGCATTGTTATTACAATTTGAATGATTGTGAGCGTATCGGTCAAATCGATTATCATCAAATTCAGCCGGGCTTAAATAATTTAGTGGAAAAGTGCTATCGATAACATTTTACATAATTCGTTTAGGATATCACGGAGACGACCAGACGAACGATACGTTGCTGAAGGAAGCGAAAGAAATTGGGTTTCCGCTGATGATAAAAGCTGTGCGAGGAGGCGGTGGCAAAGGAATGAGAATCGCAACCACAGAGACGGATTTCATCGAAGCTTTGGAATCTGCGCGAACCGAGTCTCTCAAATCGTTCGGTGATTCAGCTGTTCTGTTGGAAAAATACGTTGCGGAGCCACGACACGTCGAGGTACAGATATTCGCTGATCAACATGGCAATGCTGTTCATTTGTTCGAGAGAGATTGTTCGGTGCAACGACGACATCAAAAAATCATCGAGGAAGCTCCTGCGGTAAATTTATGATCCATGTCCGACTGAGATTATTCATGATTATCTAATTTTAACAGTGAATTCGTTTGTCTTTGAAACGGAGTGGCTTAAAGTGATTTAAATTTCTCTATCGATGAAACTTTTATTTATACGATTTACCATTATTTTATAATGAATTTGAATCTGTCTCTGAAACTGATTGTCGATTTTTCTCAAACTAATTGAACATTTTAAATCCACATGACTTTGATTTTTAAGATTTATCTCACATATTTTTACAGTAAATTCAAACATGGCTCTAAAACTGATTGACTCGGGATAATTAAACATTTCCAATGGAAGATAATAAATCGTCAAGATTAAAATTTATAAATTTCTATTCAGCCGGGTATATCGGAAGAATTGCGGATGAAGTTGGGCGAAGCCGCGGTGAAAGCTGCGAAAGCCGTGGGATACGTTGGAGCGGGTACAGTCGAATTTATAATGGACAGACACGATCATTCGTTCTTCTTCATGGAAATGAACACGCGTCTGCAGGTCGAGCATCCGATAACCGAGGCGATCACAGGCACCGATCTGGTCGAGTGGCAACTGAAGGTTGCCGCTGGCGAAAAACTGCCTCTCCGACAGCAAGACATCAAATTGAACGGTCACGCATTCGAAGCTCGGATCTACGCAGAAGTAAGATATTTTAATTCACTATTCTGAGAATTAACTCTTGTATTTTGCATGGGTTTATTTGTTTTTGTTCGTTTGAAGCTTTGACGATGACGACCGATTTTTTTTCTTCTTTTCTTATTCTTTTTTTAAAATAAAAATTGTTACATTCTTAAGATTCTATTTTTTCCACGATTAAATTTTTATTTAAAAAATCTTTGATTCAGCTGCCTCCATGAATCCTTAATCAATTGATTAAACAAAGTTTTTAAAATAAACAAATTTAAATAAATGTGTTATTCAATAAAAATCGGTAATGTGGAATTCTTTTTCACTCGGATACCGAGCCGAATATACAATTTTAAGAATTTGACAATATGTATTTGAGAGAAATGAATTAATCACATGTTTACAATCATTGTAAGAATGTATTTATTTTATATCTGAAAAAAAGTTGTATACTCTCTTTATTTTCGTTGTCGTCGTAGGATCCTCGGGGTGGTTTTTTGCCTGTCGCGGGACCTCTTTTGCACCTGACGCCACCCGAATTGTCGAAAGACATAAGATTGGAAACGGGAGTACGACAAAACGATGAAGTTTCGGTGCATTACGATCCCATGATTGCCAAACTAGTTGTTTGGGGCAGGGACAGAAGCGAAGCTCTTGCAATAATGGAAGCCAAATTGTCCGAATATCACGTAATTAAAAAACAACCATCGTCCAACATCATTCGACTTGTTGACAAAAGTAATGTGCCATCCGACACTACCCGAATCTCTCGGACGTTGTGAACAATAATTCACTTTTACTTTTGTCCGCAATTCGAAATTTTTTCTAACGAATGCAAATTTCACTGTGTAATATAAAAAAATAATTTGCATTATTTTGCAGATCGCCGGTTTGGAGACGAACGTTGAATTCATAAAAGATTTGTGTCGACATAAAAAATTTCGAGACGGTCAAGTCCACACGGGTTTCATCGAGGAAAATTACGATGCTCTATTTCCGAATGTCAAACCGTCGAGTGAGATATTGTCGCAAGCCGCATTGGCTTCGATATTGCACGAAGAAATGACGTCGCTCAAGTCAGGATTGAACACGAACGATCCTTTCAATCCGTTCAACACGGAAACGGGATTTCGCATTAATCACCAGTTGGAACGAAAATTTGAGCTGGCGATCAATGGCGAAACGTGCACCGTTGACGTGCGATACGTGGAACCCGAATTATACTCGATGAGAGTGAACAATTTAGGACCGTGGCTTTCGGTCAATGGAACTGTGACCAAACAGGGAAACGCTATGCTATTGAAATCTGAAATCGATGGAAAGAAACAAAAATCCAAAGTATTTATGGCAGCAAGAGATTTATATATATTTACCAACGTTAGTACACTTTTTTTTCAATAATTACGATTTTGACAGAATTTCGTATCTCAACTTTGAATCTCGGCAATTTTTTTTTTATATTCCGGCTTCTAGAAAGAACTTTGAAGACTTAAGCCGTCGATCTATTAAAAAAAACGGAAGAATCTCAACCCTTGTCTATGTCGAAGAGCTCTTTCGACATAGAATTCAATAAACTTCCCAACGGTTTATGAAAAAAAAAAAATTGGTAGCCTCATTTTTGATGGAGCTAAAATCTTTGAAAATCGCGACTGATTTAATACTTTCTACTAATTTAATATTTTTTTCTTACAATTGTTTGATTCTCTTGAAACTATGGTTCAGGACCGAAACTGGAAATTCACTGTACCCGAGCCGGCATTTGTGAAAACGCTTTTGCGAAAAACGGAAGTGTCAGCGGGGGCAGCGACGAGTCCTATGCCGGGAATTGTGGATAAAATCCTCGTTAAAAATGGCGACGTTGTTAAAAAGGGAGATTCCTTGGTTGTCATCGTTGCAATGAAAATGGAGGTGAGGAGGTCCTAGTGATACACCACAGTAACACAATATTTTGTAATATAAAATATAAAATATAAAATATAAAATATAAAATATAAAATATAAAATATAAAATATAAAATATAAAATATAAAATATAAAATATAAAATATAAAATATAAAATATAAAATATAAAATATAAAATATAAAATATAAAATATAAAATATAAAATATAAAATATAAAATATAAAATATAAAATATAAAATATATTTTCAGCATATAGTCAGAGCATCGACGGACGGAATTATCGAAGATGTTTCCTGTTCGGTGGGTGACAACGTTCCCAAGGGTAAGCTTCTCGTTCGAATGGCCGAACTTTTGAACGCACCTACTTCATAAGTTGACAAAATTATGAACCCAGATATACAGTGCAATATTTTTCACAATTTTATGTATTTTTATATATGTCTGTTGTCCTTGATTGTTTATATGATTTTTTAAAAAATTTTAATCGACGACGATAATTTAATAAAACAATGATTTACACTTTTAATGACGAAATTATTTTTATTGTGTAAACGTGATTTTCACTGCCATCTACCATGTTCGCGCTGCACTTGGAACCACGAATTTTATGCAGGCCGAAATGTCTGTTATCATCTATATAACACTATTATAAACCTATCTGCTCGCCTGCATTCGTTACGTCAGCTCAATTGGGTTTGATATTCGACGGTGTGGAGACTTTTGGCTCCGGAAGATCCAGTACGTATCGGAAATGGATATTCGATGACAATTTTATGAATATTTTTCACCTTATCATTTTCCACGGATTATGTGAGTAATCATGATTTTTTTTTTCAAACAACAATCGGCACGCAAGTTCACACAATTTTGACACCGTTATCTTTGAATAATATCAACAATGACCATTTTGGAATATTAGAAGAGTTTACTCTTCCAACATACCAATATGAAAAAAAAACTAAAATAAAATAAATAAAGAAGAACATACTAAAATACGGAAAAAATCAATATAATGAAAAAGAACCGAAATAAAAAAATGTACAATATAAAAAAACAAAAGCTTGTAAATTCCATTTAATTTGGTGGGATGATATTTGGATATTGCACGTGTTCAGAGTTTTCGCCCTATCTACCGATACCCCCCTCCCTCCACCACCACCCCCGCTTAATTTTCGCGCCTATTCGATAAAAACAGAGCAATTGCACGAAACATCCATTTATGCAACCGACAGAACGTTCATAACGGCAAGCGTGCGAGATTCATGGCTCTTGAGTAACAAGGACGTGTACGGTATCTATCCGGAATTCCGGACTAACTTTTACTAGCTTCAGTCACGAAAGCTTCCGACCTGGGTTTATCGTTCTGGTATATATGTATATAAGTTTATATTCACGTGCGCGTGTACGTCATTACACAGTTGTTTGAACGCACCGTGAAACAAAGACACGACGACAGCCGATTATCGAAACATTATTGCCTCTTTTTTTTTTTTTTTCAAAATTACTGTTGCACGTTTATAACTCAACAGTTGACGACGTAGATGTCTACATTAGACGGTTTATTTATTTTTTAAATATATTTGTCCACGAATGCTTATTTCAGGCTGGTTCTTGGTTTGGCAGATTTATATAAAATTCATGTAATTCATTTTAATTTCTATATTTCGCCAAAAATTGTCGATTCCAGCTTTTCGATTTTTAAACATTGTACTTTTGTTTTCCGAAAAACATTAATCCTTCGTCTGTGATGTTACACCTTTTATTTTTTTTAAATCCTTTCAGTAATCTATGTTTATTTATTTATTTATTTTAATCCTTTTAGTAGTTGAAGAAAAATTTCTTCTTAATGGATTATTTGGAAAAACCTTTTGAAACACAAAATAGAATCCCTGAAAAATATTCCAGATTTTTTTCCAGACGTTTAGAAAGCTCATTTAGAATCGCTCAGGACCCCATAATTGATTCGTCCACGAAAGAATGACATTTTTTGATCAATTCGTCGGTTTAACGGCTGATAGGTCAAATGGCCAATCGGTAACCGTAACATCTAAATGACAAAAAATTCCCAACTCGATGGATTGAGCTTTCACGCCTCGCGTTCGAGAAGCTCAAACATCGGTGTGATTATTACCGATCGAACATTTATATATCTCGCAATCATTGGAGCGCGCGTACTGACACGCACGAATTATTATTGTTCGCTGGTCGATGAGCGATCGATCTTCGGGCCGAGGCAGTTGATAATTGAGCTTCTGGCGCCCAACCGAGCGTACTTAACTCCATAACGATCGATCGTGAAACTTCTGAGACTCACGTACACAGCTTCGGCTCCGGGGGTATGCGTGTATGAGCGATATATATATATGTATACGTTATCACATACCGTGAATATGAATTCACACCCAAGCGGTAACGACGCCGCTCCTGGTACTAGACTTTACCGCACCTTGCTGAGCTTACACCTGCTTCACACACACACATACATACAAAAATGCTCATACGTATGGGAAATTTCACCTCGATTCGACTCATTCCAGTCCAAAACGCTTGGGCTTTATTACCGAATGTTTGTTCATTGCTCAATGCGTTTTTCATCATCGTAATAAAAATTAACAACAATCCGTTTGTCAACAATCAATGACAACATTTTGTCCTTTGTTCATGATGGGAGTTTGTCTATGATGACTTTTTCATGGCAGGGGAAAAACAAATGAAAATGAGTAGGCCTGTATTTTCCAATTTGAAAGTTGGGTGGTGTGGCTCAGTGGCCGTGAACTCAACCTTGACGATCGGTTCGAGAACTTGAACGAATATCCAATTTCAACCTTCTTCCACCATCATCACCACCACGATCGCATTGGAAATTTGCGAGCAAAGGGTGTTTGGAATGGAATGCATTGGAAATTTGCGACCAACGCAATTCAATTATTCAGGGATCAGATAATTAGGAGTGTAAATTACTTTCAACTCGCAATGAGAACCGTTGATGGTATATAGTTTTTTCAAAATTTCATTAAACGATATTTCCTTGGGCTTTTTTTGTATGGGCCGTAATTATTATTTGTTGAATAATGCTTTCCGATTTGATATTTTATTTTCTTCGTCTGATATCGACCTTTTTAGCTTAATTTTTCGGGGAGGTCTCGTGGCTTTGTTAATTAATTAAGAATAGTTTTTTTTTCATTTCTTTATTTAATTTTCATTCGTTGGATTTTTTACGCGCCGGTGTTGAGTTGTTGCCGGTCCGAATCGCTATTGAATTTTTTTTTTAAACTATGATTGCGAATTCGTGCGTATTAATGACCTTCATGACCGTTCGAGAGTATCCACGAGTGACCTTTGCTAATGCACACTCATTTTTCCACTTGGCGTGCTTTCAAACTATTTCCATCGGGTTAAATGCAGGAAACCCAGCTCCCCCCCTCCCCCCTTTTAAACCAATCGGAATCGCGAAGAGGAAATTGGAATTCTAAACTTTCGCGGAACCAATCAAATTCACTGATAGGTTTAGAAACGGAAGCCCGTTTTGACGCGAGACCGAATGAGATTGAATGTGATTTTCAATTTCGACGTTCAACCGTCACTTCCGGGATATCATCAACGTTTCAACATTGTCAGGATCATCCATAGCTCCATCCATAGATTTGCCAAACGCGTATTTTTCAAATTTACGAAATTTCGGCGAATTTTCCATTTACAAATAAATAAATATTTTTATGTATTTGCAATTTAATAATACTTCGCCAGTCTTGATTAGATCTCGTAGTTCATCATCAACCAGCGTGTGTCGTTTATTTTCTCATTGAGGGATGAAAAAGCTTTAACGATGTTGGTGGATTAATTACTTTTACTAATTACTTATCATCGCACAATTGGCATTGATATCTGCAATAAAAAATATTGGTGGTCGTAACGGGATGGCTAAATATCGATCTGCTGCGAGTCATTCCATCGAAAATTCGATTATATCCGATAAACACCTGTTAAGTCGAAGCGTAACGTTCCCATCTCCGCCGTGAGTGCAAGAGAGACAGCGCTATCGGTGCTCGCTGCGGAGCGAGAAAGATAACGCGAGAAACGTCACGCATCAGCTTAATCCCAGTAGGACCCCACTCAGGGGTTCCTCCAAAGTCCAGATTAAACGACAAATGGCTTGTCAGATTATTCGTTTTTTTTTTGAGTTTACAAAATCGCATTTTTGATAACGAAGAATTGACATTTCATTTGACTCAAGCACATTATTAATGTGTTTAGTATTTTTACGCCTAGTTAAAAATAATTCATATAAAATTGATGAGAATTACGGTTATAGTATTGTCTCGAAGTGTAGTAGTTAGTTATTGATTCAAGCACATGATCAATATGTTTGTTATTTTTACGCATAGTTAAAGAAAAAAAAAACAAATTGACAAGAATTACATAAAAAATATCAATTTAATAAAATTGGATAGAAAATTGATAAAAACAGCATTGCCCCTCCACAGTGGAGTTTTCGTTTGGTATGTGAAGTTTGGGGTTCTAGGGTTGAAAACGAGACTCCGACCGTCGAGGTATTCCGTTCGTAATAACCCCTCGCGAATATTCGAGTTATTGCTCACTCACGATGCACATACGCACGTGAAAAATCGGCGGTTACATTTGTGCCCTCCACCCACGGCGGGGGCTTCGGGGGGGGGGGGGGGCGGTTATCGATGTGGAACATCTGGATAAAGGATTATCCGAACGATCATTATACGTACGAGAGGGTGAAAATAGCCGAGCGATCCATCGAGCTTGTGCTCGAGCCGCGTTGTGATATATACGTATATATCTGTTCGCGGGGGCGGGAGGGTTGCAGCCTAGCGGGATTGGGGTGTTGGTAACAATTACTCCAAAACCCTTTGGCCGACGCCTGGCTGTCAGTCAACGCTTTCCCACCGTACCCACCGTAGCCACCCCTCGAGTGTCAGTTCTTTTCGGCAAATAATCCGGTCTGCACTACGTTTTTTTTTCCAACCTCGATCCGCGATACTTGCCTCGGCTATTCGGCCGATCGCTACCCAAAATTTGCTTAAAACGAAATTCTTATTTTTCATTTGATTTATCAATTTTTTTTTGTTTTTAATGAAATTTCATCGCATCGTTAAATTTGATTGTAACGTTGGATCGGAACTTCGAAGGCTGATGGCAAATGTTCGAGGTCGTTGGTTTGATCGGTAATTGGCAAATATCGCGGCGTGGTCGATTTGAAATTGATTCGTATATAGTTTGGGTGTTGGGATTGCAATCTCGATCGAGGGTGCGACGTTATTGGCATGGGCGAACCTTCGCGATCGGAGGTTACGGATTTGGAACGTACAACTTGTTCGGTTCAGCGAACGGTCATTCGACGTCAGCACGAAATGATCAAAGAAAAACCCACCTATCCCAGAGACAGAGGTAGGTTGTTTTGTTTTGTTTGTTTTTTTTGATACTATGTTCATCATCTCACGACGGACCGTATGAAACACATACGCATGACGGGTTCGAAGGTTTATTCATGTTTTTTTGCATTCACAAGCAACAAATCGGTTTGACCATCAAACGTGACAATTTTGTTTGCAATGCAATCAAAGGATTGATCAATGGATTTCGCAGGATAGGTCAAAAATAAAAATCGATATTCAAGTCGATGGCTATCAGGATTATGCACGTGTTCGTTTCCCGACGCTCGCGTCTAATACGATCTTCATTATTGCTCTCGTGCACGCTATTCTCAATAGCAAAAAGTTGGTTGAACGATTACGTATTTTTCGAATATGAATTTTCTCGTGATTTTCTTTGGTATTTATCGATATGGCTATTTTTAAATTTACTCAGGGGGAGCAAAAAAGAAAAGTATTGATTCGAACAAAACTACGTCAGATTTCTTAAGGAAGCAGACGTTCGAAGGGCATATCGGCCCATTAGAGGCTTATTATTAATATTAATATTTGAAATATAATAATTTATAGTAAAAACTTACATATTTGTGTTTTATCATTATGGAAAATGTACATCGGCAAAAACGAACAATGTCAGGGAGTTCCACTTGTTGTTCTGGCTTGATGGATATATGAAAGCATCGGTAGACCACTCTTCCTGAAATTAGATCATTCTCAGATTGTTAAAAAAATTTCGTAGAGAGTTAAATTCAGTTATTATTGAAATAGCTTATGGATTTTTCTTTTTCGCACATAAAAAGTAATGACAGCATGCAAATGACATGCAGTGAAAGTACATCCCTCAATTCGTTCAGATCAATTCTTATCATAGATTCAGAATGATAACCCACCAAAGTCAGGCAGGACCATTCTAATACTTTCATACATACCTGAAAAATCTTTTTCAACAGGTCGGAAAACAATGTTATCACGTCTCAATCAACCTGCAAAGTACACACTGGGTCTTTTGACCCATTCCTCGACTTTGATCGAAACCATTTTTTTTACGAAATTTCTCTTTCGAAGTCTACGATAATATTCAGACTTATAAGCTCCATCATCACATCCCAAGACAGTAAAAGTATATCCCAGAATTTCCCCACATTAATTTCGGGTTCATATATTTCGAATGGTGACCCATCAAAGCCAGACAGGGTCACTCAGACCCTGAAAGAAAATTTGCGTTCGTTACTTTGAAATTTTCCGACTGTTTCGTGATCATTGACGTCCACAACGACGTTATCGTTGAACCCAATCATTGCCATTCTCACGTAATTGGAATTCGTGACTACCCTCGGTGTTGTTTGCACGAATCATCGGCCCATTGCGTTTGACCGAACCGACATATCGTCGAATTCCGACTTACGTATTCCACAATCACCAGCTCGTCACTCTCGTCACGAATGCATATGTGGTATTCCGAAACTTGTGCAAACACAACGAAGATGATGCAAAATTTACATTGTGCACACGGTGATCGGGAAGCGTGATGGGGTGCGATACGGCTCGACGGATAGACATTAGTAGGCCATGTCACAGTCTCAGAATTGAGTTTCAATTGACATGTTTCGTGTCAGGTCGTTCTGTGACGTACGGGCCAAATCGTCTATAAAGGGAGTGTGAATTCGAGCACGATTGTCAATTCGCAGTTGGCATTTCAACCGGAAAGGTAGACGAAGGGAATAAGGGTTGAATCTAGATTCTTAAAACTTAACATCGTCATCTCCCTGATTGTCATTTTAGTTCAACGATTTTGGACAAAGTGTCTTCGAACCGGACAAACGATTTTGTGGGACATCATCGAGCATGCTCTTGTCCGCCAGAGCAGCCAGATGCGCTGCTCTAATGGCGGAACCCGATCAACTTTATCCAGGTTTCAATTGTCTCTCATTCGTCCAGAGAGTTTTGTTGGATCACTCATCGATAGACATTGTTTACGTCGTGTGTTTGTCTCTCTGTGTGTTTGTGTATTTTTCATCGTGTTTCAGAACGGATAATATACCCGAGGAACACTCGAGCCCTTGCCAAAGTACCGGTGACCGGAGGCAGACCGATAGATGAAGACATGTGCATGGTAACAAATTTTTTAATCATATTTACCTCATCGTTGAGTCCGGGGGAACGACTTTTCGTCGTTGATTTGAGTCATCGATTCTTCTTTAGGCTCTGCGAATCTTGGTATTCGGAAGCTGCGTCAATCCGCCGAAGGGTGAATGGTCGAGAACTGGTTTGACCTTGCGACCCGGTGCCCAGAACATGGCATTTGGACTCCGAGCACCGAGAAATTCGACCCGAGGTCTCGTCACTGTCGTTCAAACCGTCATGCTCAAACATTTGTTGTTCGAATCCAACAATCGTGATAATCGTGCAACCACACCGGACGAGCAAGTTTCGACCTTGTTTCTTCATATTCGTGATTAAATTCTTCGTTCAACGTTGTGAATTTTTTTCTTCATTTAGTATCAATGCCAAAGCTGATGAGTTGTTATTTTTTTTTATTTCGTTCTTTCTTTATTTCTTTCTTTCTTTGGGTGATTCGTCGACTCTTCAGGCTGCTGAAGCCCAATCACGACAGACAGGTCGAGGTCTTGACTGCGGCCATTGTCGAGATTATTTGGCGCTGTGCCGGTGGCAACGGATCCCAGCAAAGTGGAATGTCTTCGTCGAGTATGAGCGGCGTGGCCGGTCTCAATGTTCCAAAGGCCATTGTTGTGTTGCCCCAAGAAACGCCTTACGTTCAGCATAGCGTGCAATATTTTCAGGATGGCCTGACGGAAACGGTAATTTCAAACTCAATATGTATATGTATATACTATACGTGCCTTAGTCATCGAGACGTTCATATCAAGTAGCTGAAGCGAAAGAAAAGAACAAAAATTATAAACTGGCGCCTGGCCAGATGTATAACAATTCTTTTGCATTTGTAGATTACTTGTTTTTTTTTTGTCCGCTCTACGTCAGTTCCGAATATTATATATTTCTATCATTTCTTCCGTGTTCTTCACACACAAATTCACAAAGAATAGAAAAAAAAACAAGCCACAATGATTGCAGCTTCATCTCTTCGAATTTTCATCTTCGGAGGATTTGGAAATATTTGTCAAGCGATATCTGTATTTGGTAAGCATCGCAGGACACACGTATTCGTTTACAGTTTATTCGTGTTTTAGTGCAAAAGTTTTTTTGCAGTTTCAAGACGAAGGCGGTCCAGGAGCGATACTTTTGTTGTACAGCATCCTCTTGTCGAGAGGAGTGCCAAAGTGAGTGATCAGAGTGATAGATACCCCAAAACGTTTAACTCGCGTGTCTGTCTGTCATTCGAGTGAATTATCGGTCTCTATGATCGATGGAACCAGCGCTCATACGTGTCGGGATTACCTCAAGTGCTCATGTCGTCGTCAATATTGCAGAGTGAGAAACGACATGGAAAACTCGAAGGCTTCCATACTCGGTGGTTGTCCCGAAGAAGGTCCACTGACTATCGTCATGTTGGCGTTAACCGGACGTGCCTCGCCGCATCTTCATAATGGGGTTATTCACATTGGCGATGAGAACACATACGTGAGTGATCTGTTTGCGTCATCAGTAAGGATATTATATTACAATCGCTATAGTTTTTACTTACAATGGACAATGAAACGAAAACATTAAAATAATAATAATAATAATAATAATAATAATAATAATAATAATAATAATAATAATAATAATAATAATAATAATAATAATAATAATAATAATAATAATAATAATAATAATAATAATAATAATAATAATAATAATAATAATAATAATAATAATAATAATAATAATAATAATAATGAAACCGTGTATGGGTCTAATGCAAATTTTGAATTGCAGGCAATACCTCAATGGGGTGTATTGGCGCGAAGCGAAATTGGTTTTTTGGTTCACGAGGCTGAAGGTCAAATGAACAAGGTTCCGGGTTCGCGCCTCAAAACTCCGAGTCTACCGATATGGTTGACTCTTTGTTTGGGACACTACGGTGTTATTTTCAACACGAATCGCGAACTACTGAGAAATTATCATGCCGAAAGACGGTGGGTATTGCTGTTGTTTTTGTTTTTTTTTTTTCGAGAATGGGGATTCAAGGTTACGGCATGGGTTTGTGAGGGACTTTGGTATTTTGTTGTTCGAAGATTCGACGTTCAGTACTACACTTGTGGCGGCAGTCACGCCACGTTGACCATCGACACCAGAGCGAAGGACAATGTTTCGGGGTCGGAAGTGACGACCAGAGATCCCGTGGATATCGCTGCGACACCGTTGGAAAAACTGATACATTCTAAGTACGTTGATTAACACGATGTACGTTAGGGTGTGACGAAAAAATACAAAGTTCTTTGATCGTTGTGGTGGCTATTAAGTCTACCATTGAGTGAATTTCAGGTGAATATAATTGATTTATAAATCAGGTATATTCACCTGAAAAATCAATTGAATGCAAAATTGAACTAATGATTTCGAAATCTCTTAAAATAGTTCGATTGAGGTCGATTTGCCCGATGTTTTCTGATAGTATATACTTCAAATGTACGAGACGTCATAACGATTGAAGAACTTTGCCTTTTTCGACACACCCTAATGTACATATAATGCTAATAAAGCGTCGTGAACATATTGGCCAATTGGATATTCATTGTAGCGATTGAACTTACTTACATTACTTCGCAGATGGCAGGACGCTCAGATTCAATGGAACAGTACGCCAGTGCTGTGAATAATACGCTCCTGCTGAAAAATCTAATGCAACAGAAAAACACCCTTATTTCTAGTCCGTTTTTCGTCGATGTTTAGAAATTTTACCGATCCACTGTCGTACTTATCAATTTTAAGTATGTCGTACTTATTGATTTTAAGTACAACCATGTGGATAGAAGAATTGTGTGCTAATATCTGTATAACATTCAAATAAGCACAAATATGTGTGGTGCATAGATAGTCGTATTGCACGCGTTGTTGTTACGACACCAAACCACTCAAGAATTTCGACCTTTCTTCTTATTTCCATTGTATTAAAAAAACTATGTGATCTTTCAAAATTCAAGTGAAAAGCAACCGTGATGACATAAAAAAACCTGAAAAACGTCAATTTTAGAAAAAAAATTCGAACTCCCTTTGCACAATTAAACTTTGTTTTTTTTTTTTTTTTTCAAAACTGAAGATACGATATTCTATCATAAATCTACTCATTCCTGACTTTTCAACGGATAAATTTAACTATTCATTGTGTTAAAAAAGAATAATTGGAACATATCAAATCAAAGATTGGAATCGATAGCTATTAACTGGACCCCTAATGCTGACCAGAGGGTTAATTGTATTGTATTACTTTTTTTGTCAAAAAATTGTATTTCCAGTGTTATCGACTAGCGACTAAGAATCTCGTCGTGCTTGAAAGCGTGTTGAATATAGTTATTGGAAAATCGTCTACCTGGTTTTCGAGGCTCTAACGCCGACGTTTCTCAGGTCAATGATTCTTCGTTAAACACGATAGGTCCAGCACGATTGTCAAACAAAGACCATCACGCTATCTTGCATCAACATTATTCGCGAACAATTTTTCATCGTATTATATGCCTGCACGAATACCGTTCATCCTAAAGTCAACAATTCAGCTTCAATGTGATTTTCTCTATTGTGTCAATTTCAATGGTGTAATAATATTTTTTTTTTCCTTTTGAAACGTGAAAAAGAAAAAGTAAAAGAAAAACTTCGCATGTATCGAACTTATTTTTTTTTCGTTATAATAATTGAAAATTTGTAATAAATATTGACAAAGAAATAAATTGCAATACTCGACGCGTGCATCGCAAATGTTGGGATTAGAAAATTCGCGTTGAAATGGTCAGAATGGCGATCACGCCGATCTCGTCATCGTGAGAAGTGTGTCACAGATTGATAAACAGTCGGAAGTGGATTACCGCTTTGTCCATCGTCGTCAAATCGATGTTTCGTCGATTCGTTGCGAATCATCAGTCTGTGAAATCATATTCCGCACAGACTAAAGCGTTATCCATGGGTGATCGTGAGAAAGTTTTCGATCATCGAGTTTACTCGTCTCCACAACCGGACGAGACACGATTTTTCGTCAAACAACGTAAAGGATTATGTGTGTGTGTTTTTTTTTCGGCGATCGATTCGTATTGTCCGTTGACGTACAAACACACCGACACCATCAACCGGAAGGTCGTTATTATATTTTGTGGTCCGGATCGGTGCAACGACGAAAAAGCGAGAACTCAACTGGTTTAAGGGGTTATCCCACCGGAAGTTTTCAAAAAATTAAAAAAAAAATGAAAATTTATTTAAAAAATAGTTTAAGCACGTTTTGTTTATATCAGATCAATTGGTCCTGCAAAATCGTGTATATTGATCGACCGGACAGAAAAAAGTTATTACACGCGACAACAAATTTATAACAAACATTAATTTTTATTATATTATTTTATTTTATTATATATTATTATTTTATTATATTTCGATAACATTTTTTCACACGTACTCTTCAAGGTGTACTTTAATACTTATCCAAAAATGGATATGATGGCTCCTATAGTTTCTGCGAAATTATCACAACGCCACCCAAACGTTTTCGCTATTCAATTTATCGTACATGCTCTCCGTTCGTCGAAAGTCGTACAATTCCTCCGCGATAAAATTTCATTTTTCCACAATTCCGGCTCATCGTCTTTCACAAGATAATCGTGGTGTGTGGTTCAATCGTCGACTAAACGGTGTAGCAACACGTTGGGAAGGTCAATTTCTTTTATTCGCCCGTTCATCGCTAAATAAAGTGCGCAAACTCGAACGAGAGAGCGGATCGGTAGTGACTTTCGCGACACTTATAGTAAAGATAATTGTCACATTGTTGTCGATTAATTTATGTAAAAACTTTCGGAATTTTTTTTTTCCCAAACACGTGAACAACAACAGACTTTCTAACGAACGATCGCACATCTACGACCGTTTATTGTTGCTCGTTAAATCGTTCTTTTATTTTTCGCAATCTTTCATGTTCAATTTTTCATTTTCGAAATGCTCATCAGACTTTTTTTTTTACCTCTTGGGATTCTTTTCTCTTTTTTTTTTATATTGGAACTTTTCGCAGTCGGCAGTTTCTTTTTTATTAATTAAAAAAATATTACGAGACTGGTTTTGAAAAAAATATTTCATATTTGGAAAAAAAAATTATTTTTTGAAAAAATATTTTATATTTTTTTTTATATCAGTTCTGACTAATACGATGAATGGGCCGGGCGGGGGGGGGGGGGGGGGTTGTCGAGAGGGGACTCGAAATAAATGTGTAACGCACACACACACACGAAACTGTTGGAGTTTCGAACCGTGCATATACAGGGGCAGGGATACTTATCATACAGCGTGTCGGTCCCCCTTCCCCTAGGAAACACCTGTGCGGGTACATGAGTCGTTGTGTCCCCTCTTCCCGGCCAACTTCCTGAGCGGTAACTCCGCTCTGTTTTCCAGTAACAAACCGGCGCGGCGAACCGTTTCACAGAAGTACGTGCGTTCTCGATGAAACCCGGCAGCGCGTCCTGCGTTCTCTCGAAACTCGACGTTTTTTTTCGTTGCAATCAAATTTTTTTCGTTTTCCACGTTTGTCACCGAACGCAGCAGGAACAAAAAAATAATACATTGAACCATTGTATCCACGTATCAATTGTGTATTCGAACATTGGGAGAATATCGAGTTTGAGTGTGTAAAAATCGTTTGGAACTTTTTTTTTATATCTGAATACTCCGAATTTGTTAACGTGAATGTGTTCGAATGTTTGTTGTTCGTTCGTTGAGTTTTTGCGGGATAATCATAATGGTGTGGTGATAGTGTCGTGTTAATGTAGATTGATGTAATTGTTATTGGTTACGAAAGTTTAGAAATAAAAAAAAAAAACTCGTACTTTTTATAAGTTGAGTTTTTGGAGTGGCTCCGAGAGTTCTGAGCCGTTGATGGAACTTTCGACAAGGACAAATTTCCGTGGTAAGTTGTAGATTTTTTTTGTTTATTGCGATTTTACTTAGCGGTGTGATTGAGCGAATTGTTTCGTACAATGCACCCTTCTGTTTGGACGTGGCAATCGGAGGCGAAGACTCACCCTTGCGTGTTTATATGTGTGTGTTTAGCTGGGAACGCAATCGCGGCTTGGGTGTGTGATTCACCCGGTTTTATCACGCGGTGAACGACGCTCTTCGATGAGATTGTTTAGTTAGCGGGGATGGACATTTATAAAATGACAGTCGTATTTGAAATACTTTTCTGACAAAATGTTTATGGATTCCCCAAGTAAAAAAAATATAGTCTATATATAAACTCTATATGGGATTGGGGATATATAGTCTACACATATATAATATACAGACTACATGGCTTATATATAGACTATACATGCCCAATACCATAAATGGTTTATATATAATTTGTTAACTTGGCTTATATAACACTTATCGAATATTTATTATCGTGCATTATAAAATAGTCAGTCGTGTGAATTATTCATAATTATTAGAAAAACGTGGCAATGATAATTGTCACATGATAATTCATCAGAGTCATTCGATGCAAGTGCGAGTGATAAGGACGATAGTCGTTAGCTCTCAAAGCTCTCATCCTGGACCAATGATTTTTTTTTTATCGAAGTGACGTTTGACTGTAGTACAGCTATAATAAATTACCCAACACAGAGACTCGGCGTAGACGACGCGTGACTAGAAAGCATGCGGAGAAACCAACGATTTTATTGCAAATATATAGCCGGTATACTATATAACTACTATTACCGGATACAGCTTTACGTAGGTACCAGTTTGATTAATCATATTCTCCGTTCTTCCTTTTCTCATCGTTCTCATCGACGTTTTCTCGTTCTCACTGATTTGTCACGTTATTAGCATCGTGTCAGTCGGTTTGGTATTAATTATTAGATAAGCATTGATGTCGAAGATGGTCGAGATGCATCATCGATCGACTCAAACGTCTTTAGGAATTTGGCATTCGAAATCGTAGAAAGCGGAACGAGAACGTCACTGATGAACCGCTGCAAAAAAATTCATGCATCTTCACGCTTCTTTATTTCCTCATTTGATTGAGAATTTATAAGAAAGTGAGAGAAAATTCGTTGAAATGCGATCAATCAATCAATTCGAGTTTTATTTGCACAACTTTTAAATAATGTTTTTCTACAAATATAAATTTGTCGAATGCTTTTTTTATTGAAATTCGTTTTGATATTTGCCCGGGAACATTATCCGGGCTCATTCAATTTGAAGATTAATTACAAAAGTCCAATAAGTATAAGATGCTTTATTTTATGGCTTATCTGTTTTTTTTTCAACTTTAGCAATTTTTTTCCAATTTCGAAAGACTCATTCGATTTTTTTTGCCTTTTATAGTTCTACTTTTCCATATTGTAGCTTTTCACAGTCGACAGTCTTTTTTTTTCAATTAAAAAATACTTATTACGCTTCTTTTTTTAATATTTTACATTCCCATGATTTTTACATAATATATTTTTTTCAATCGGAATTTTTGGTCTCCCCTGTATTTTATCAGTTTACTTTTGTTCGAAGTGAAGAACTTCCAAGGTTTTCGTTGTCTTACCGGGTTACTCTGTTACATCCGTCTTAAACGCTGCTGATGCGAAACCTATGAGGGTGGGAAAGGGGGGGGGGCGAGGGCGAGAACGTCGAGAGTCCCTCGGACATTCGTCCGGTTTGCCACACCGATACGTTGCCAAAGTCGCGTGGGCAATGTCGCAAGAAGATGCGCGATACGCATCCGTTGTACCGGAACAATAATGCTACGGTATCGCACGGTACAATGGACGCCACGGGATGTAATGAGCTATAATCGATCTTTCGATGTTAGATCGCGTTGGCGTGGTTGCGCTATTATTGGCCCCCGAGCGGGTCTATATCTTGAGTCACGGTAAAATTATTATTTGTTGCCACTGGCGTGACGGTTTTGTGAAATTGAACGAGCGGCTATTGACCGCGGCGGGCATTAACGTTGGACACGCTTGTATATCGTATAATAACCGCAATTTCAAAATTTTACAGTCTACGTTTATTTTTTATTTTATTTTATTTTATTTTATTTTATTTTATTTTATTTGCATAACTTAAAAAAATGTTTATTCCATTTTCTTTTTTTCCATTTAGTTCTCTACGTCATCTTTTCTCCCTTCCTTATTTTATTCGATTTTATTTAAACAAATTGACAAATTACAGATGTTTCGGGCAATGCTTAAAACAGTCGATGGAGATCTTGGACCAAAATGGGTGAAATCATCCTGAAACTCGTACCCATCATCTGTTGGCTCATACATCAGAACTTTGGACAAAGTAAGTTGTATACGCGCTTCTTCTTTTTTTTCAATTTTTTTCAATTCATCGTAAAGCTCAAAAAAAAAATCTCGATGATCGGACAATTAACATATCCAACGGGCATGGTCACCGATGGTAATTATCCGGCACGCCGATAATACCCAGCCTCGTTTCCATTGTCGAGTTTTGCAAACTTTCTCGTAGCATATTTGTGAGTGTTCATGCGTTTTCCACATCGCCATCTACCCTAGCCGTCAAGAACAATAGTCCTATAGGTTGCAACGAGCCAAGAGCAACATATATATATATATACATATATATGCAGTATGAAACGCACGGATTGTAGGTACACACATACATAAAATCCGTGTACATACCCACCGAACGATTTTCGTCGATCGACACAAAGATTTCAAGACCTGTTGCACAAAATCTCAATCACTGTTTCGTGATAGCCAACCATCGACATTGTAATCCGGCAAAAGAGCGATATCGCCGCATGGACACAATGATAAATATAAATGAAAGAAAATATAAAAGAAGAAACGACAAAACGGCAAAACAACGAGAAAGAAAAAAAAATATGTTTATGGAACACGAGAGTGCGCGTTGGATTGTGTGGTCGGTGAAGTGGGCTCGCCTCGACCGGAAGTTCGCTCCAAGGAAGCGTGCATATCTACCCCCTCTATGTTAGATGCCCATACACACACCCACACACACACACACACGAGTCCTCGGTAGCCGAAAGTGTGTGTCGACCCCGAATAAACACATACAGAGATATAGAAGTATGTGTTTGTGTGTGTGTGTGTGTTAGACTGGCTTAGCCATCAACCAATGTCACACACGAGTCCAAAAATAACAATCATAATTTTATATATGTACATAAGATAATAAATTTTCCTTTTTCGTTAATTACCAAGCTCCAGTTTAGATTAATTCGGATGTCTTGCCGTCCGTTCCACCTACGTCCGTTTTACCGGGTTTTCCGTTTACGTTCCACGATCCGTAACATTGAAGATTCGCGAAGACAGATATATATATATAAGACCTGGCCATATCAGGGTCAGCTTGGGAAACAGAGTGAACCAAATTATACGGAGTAGAACAAAAAAATAAACATATATACATATATGTATTTGAAATAAAGGGTGTGGGATGAGATGAAATTAAAATAAACAACGGGGGATTTGTTTCCGACGACGGAAGAGCGCGTGCGCGAGTTTGAAACGTTTGAAAAGAAAATAAAAAAGGTTAATTAACGTGATATATGGAACACGATCGGTTTTTTTTTTATCTCGGAGTTTTACGGACATGCACAATGCAGTCGGGCGCGAGTAGACCAGAAAGGTGAAAAGAAAGAAACGATGGGGGGGGGGGGTGGCGAACGGATATTGCGGTCTAGATGTGCCGGCAGGTGATGATGACCAAGACGGAAAAAAAATCCTAAGAAGATGAAGGGGGAAAAAATAACAAACGTTGCGTATCGATTACCCGAAAACGTAAAAACGCAGCAGCAGATAGTTGGTTATGTACGATGGGAAAAGATGAACAATGACGAGCATCAGCATCTTTCACCGAAGCCCTTCGTCTTCCTTGTCAAAGGGATGCGTGAGGGATATCGTCTTAGGACGCAAACTGGTTGTCGTATGGTAAGAACGTAAACCACGAGAAAAAAAAACGAAACACACCGGATGTGGGTAAACGTAAAGCGTCAGCAGCGGAGATTCGCCGAACTTATGCGTGGTGTCGTTGAAATTATATGTGGCAGATGGAATCGAGTCACCACTATTCCCACGGTCCTTCGTGTCGAATTCAGAGGGCGGGTTTCACACCCCTGACATGTAATTTAAATTTCCATGTGTGCGTTTTTTTTTTTGTCAACTTTCGGGGCGATTGAGAATAATGTTGTTATTATTATTATTTTTTTTGCATCCTCATGGAAGCTGTGGGATGGTCCGAAAAATGTTTATCGGGTTTTTGGGGGCAGCGTGTTCTAAATGTCCTGAAACTCATCATTTTTGTCTCGATGAAATAGTTATTCGAGATTCGAGATGTTTCTTGGAGAACGGTGCTACGGCGTCTCACCTATTCGTGAGCGAGGACCACAAAGTCGGCGACACCGTTGGCGTTCTCGGGGTGCTCGGCGATCCGGGGCTGAACGGTGACATAGAATTGCGACTCCAAGAGCGCGACAGTCCGGTTACCATATCGCCCCATTCGCGAAACTTGACGCTCGTACGGCCGTTGGACAAGGAAGGCGTCGACGGACCTGCCAGTGTATTCGTCAACGTTATTTGCGAGAGAAAACATACTTTAGATCCGGTAAGTATAATACATAATATTTAAAAATTAAATTATATTCTAAAAAAATTAAATAAAATCTAAATCTAAATCTAAATCTAAAAATCAAAGGTGTATACATAATCCTTGAAAAAGTATATACATAAGGCATTAAGCATAAGGGTTTATAAGGTAAATATAAAGTTGCGGGGATCTAAAGTGAGTGCAATGCGTAATATTATGCACACTTTGAACGAGGAATCATGTGTTTAACAATTAAAAATAAGTCGATAATTTTGTTTATCAGATAAGTTGTTTTTTATGAATAAAAAAACATGATCAACTTTTTTTAAATCGTGCAACACATGATTTCTCTATCCAAATGATCGTGATATCATGGTTTGCACTCACTTTTAATCTTCGACATTTTGTATCTACCCGAAAAATCGATTTCAAGTAGTTGAGCATTTTTTTACGTGTCCATTCGGATCAAAATGGAAACTTGGACTAATGATTCCGGAACGCTTTTTAAATATTTCGATTTGGCTCAATTTTCCCCAGATTTTGCCTTTTTTCTGACACGCTAAAGTTTATCAATGAGACGTGAATATAACATTATTTATGTTTCTTTGTGTTCCACAGGGTTTTGTGATTCCGGTGAATATACGAGTAACCGACGCCAATGACAATGCGCCACAATTTATAAACGCTCCTTACATTCTTAATATTTCCGAGGTAAGGTTCACTTTCGTCTCACGATTAAACACCATCCTAATGTACTTTATCGAATACGTGTGTGATGTTATCCCAAATAAATAATTTTTTGGACAATGTTCGGGCGATCGAATGTTTTGACAATGTTATACCGTTGTTCGTCCGTTAGGTGACTGTGATTGGAACAAGGGTGCTGCAAGGTGTCAGAGCCGTCGATGCCGATCAACCTGGAGCCTACTCGACGGTTCAATATTCCGTTTTACCAGGACCTAATTCGGTAAATAAACAAATACAAAAAATTCTTAAATGAAATCGATAAGCCATTGATCGTGTTTGTTAACAATCGATTAATGCATTTTCATGTATTAACGCAGCCTATTTTTATTGATAACGAGAGAATTTCCGTAGAGGTAAATGACGAATGCTTTTTTAGTAGTTGAAACAATTTTTTTTCTCAGTCTCATAATTCATTGTTTATAGTTGGCTGATTAATAATTTCAGTTTAATAATTTTTTACATGTTTCCATGAACTCTTCATTCATGGATAGAAAGATTTTTCGCTAAATATTTCTATAATTCGCTATTTTAAATAATAGAAGTTGGCAACAATAATACAGAGTCATACTCTTCTCTTTGTTGTCATCCCGAGATGCTTCTGAATGTTCCTTCATTCTCTTGTCATCAATGATTTCAATCAAATTAACTCATTTCCCGATTTCAGGACTATTTCGTTTTTGTTAATGCTCTGGAGGGCACTCTAGTTCTGAGGAAACCATTGGACTACGAAACTCTCAGTAACTTTTCCGTCGGCATCCGGGCTCAAGTAAGTCTATTCGAATGAAGAACGTTATTATCATTTCTAAACGCCGACAATCAAACAATACATGCCTCCAGTATCGAATTGTAAATCCACGTCTCTAAATACACATTGGATACCAGTGTCTATGGAAATTCACCCGTCGAGTACACACTGGGTCAATTTGACCCATCCCTCGACTTTTATCCAAACAAGTTTTTTTGCATAATTTATCTTTCAAGTTTATGATAATATTTACCATCTAAACTACATCATCACGTTCTAAGATAGTAAAAATATATCCCTGAATTTTTCCAAATCAATTAGACTTGATATATTTGCAATGGTGACTCATCAAAGTCAGGCAGGGTCATTTGGACCCAGTGTGATCGGTGTTCGGAAAATTAGGCGTGTACCTGGCGAGTTAATTAAAATGCATTATTTCAGGATCAGGGCAACCCACCGCAATCGTCGGTGACTACGCTCTACGTGAACGTCGTCGATGCCGACGATCAAAATCCTGCGTTCCTCAACGATCAGTACAAAGTCGTTGTTCCGGATCGCATAAAATCGGCAAGTCGAATATTCGATGATACGCAATTGGGAATATCCAAGAGCAAGTATTTTTTATTGGTATGGTACATTTTTAGGGTACACCGTTAAGAGTGGATCCGGCACCGATACAGGCTATGGACCAAGACGTGGGTATCGATGCACCGGTCAGATATTCCATTCAAGGTGGAATATTACCTTTTATCGTATTAAATTCCGATACTGCGGAAATCGTTGTGGTTCGTTCGTTACTCAGTCACGAGTTACTCACACCGGCAACTATAGTTCTCAAAGCAAGTACATAACCGATATATATATATTTATATATATAGGATCAATTTTTAGGATCCTTTATAGATGTTATTCGTTAATTTGTTTATCATTGAATCAGCGACTTTCAATTGCTACAATAATTTTTTTTTTCTTTTTTCTTCATAGGCAACACAAATCGACAATCCAGACAGATACGCTCTCGCGACCGTCGTAGTTTCCAGGGAAGGTGCTTTGGGAGTAATCCCGACAGCCGGTAATCAGCCTCAATATAAAGTACTCCTGTAATTTGTACTTCCCAATTCTTCAAGTATCCATTTGCCCAACACTCGCCCCACAAGTATCATAATTATTTCTTCCAGATAAAATTAATACTTCTCATTTGGTTGTTTTTTTTTCATAAGAGGGCCGATTACCGGTGAAATTCGTTCTGAAAGATTACGAAGCCCACGTGCCGGAAAATACGCCACCGGGCAGTGTCATTCTCACCGCGGGTGTCAATAAAGTAGATCCTGTAAGTTTGAAGTAACAAAAAATTCATGATTCACATCGATTAAAATATAAGACGTCGATTGAAGTTTGTTTCACATTTTTTTTAGAATTTGAGGTTTTGGCTAGTGGGTGCGGTCGAAGATTTGGAACGATTTTCCATCACACATTTGGGAGAACTCATTCTGAAAGGAACTCTCGATTACGAAAGAAGGATTCAACATAGTTTTTTCGTTCATGTCACAGATGGAAAACACGTGAGTTAATTTCTAAAAAAATATATTAAATAAAATTTTTAATGAAAATAAAATTTTAATATTTTATTTAATTTTTTAATATATTTAATGTATTAATTATATTATACTAGATTAATCAATACACATCAACATATTATATATATTATTATATATTGAATGTATTAATTATATTAAATATAATTGATACATTCAATATATAATAATATAACAGACTTTACTTGAAACACGAATACTTAATTCTGTCCATTAGACGTTAGTTGGTTGTGTCACTTATTTTGTTTTCCATCGTTTTCAGAACGACACAGCGCGTGTCAATGTCTCGGTCGAAGATGTTAACGAGTGGGAACCGAGATTTCGTCATCCGAGATACGAATTTCATGCTCGTACGATGAGAGAAGGTTCCATTGTCGGTTGGTATTTCTTTTTTTTCTTTCGTTCTACACAGACAAAGTTTTATCTCTTGTAGAGCTCGAAAATATTTTGATAAAATATTAATAATGATAATGATATACAGGCAGACTGGAAGCTGCTGACGGTGACAGAGGTGACAGGGTGACACTGTCGTTGAGAGGTCCTGATTTCAGGTAAGAGCGGCTAACTTTATATTTAAAATAAATTTTGAACTGAATTTAAAGAAATTGGTTACACAGATTATTCGTTAATAATTATTATCAAATGGCGTAAACATCTGGAAATGAAGATTATATAAATTTTGTGGGTTTAAAGGTCTTTCGAAATACGTGACAATGGCGAATTGATCCTGCGCTCGACTGGACCGTTTAATGGAACCTTAGCTCGGTTGGTCGCTATTGCATCGGATTCTGGAAAACCTCCCAGGTAAGATTGACAATTAACGTGAAGAGCGAAGCATGTACAATTGTACAAAGACACTTTAGGAGATGCATCAAGCACACAATTCCTGTAGAAAGAGGCTAATCTGAAAAATCATAATTATAATAATTTTTTCAATGCTAGAAAAATTTATGAGGATGAAAAATCGCTAAATAGATTATATTACACCCTGCATCAAGTTTCATTGCTGTTTTTAATCGCTAACATTGTATAATTAGCGATATTTATACATAAGTTCCAATGAAAATCTTTTGGCTCCAATTTAAATTGTTTCAGCAGTCACATGGCCGATGAAACTACAAAGTAGGCTAATTTTTTAATACTTTTTCGTGCATTTATCGAATATCAGTCGGTTGATTCTGCTGCATTTTTTTTGTGGACATTTCCCAATCTGTATTTTACACAGTGAATTTTATTTTACTAAATTTTCATCAAACTAGTTCTATGCGTTTATGGTCCATGAAGTGTTGATGGGGGAGGGGGGGTTAAGGGTTAATATTCATCGGATCCATTTATACGTGCCTCAATATTTTTATAAGCGTTTTGTTATTGTTACTGTTATATATCTATATATATATATGTATATTTTTGTCTCACCAAGGACCAGCATGATACCCGTGATCGTGCACTTACCGAGTACAGGATCTCAGCCGACTGCGGCACGTGCAGCTCCAGCTTGGCTCGGAAGCAGCGTTTTGCTCGTAGCCACTTTTGGAGCCGTTTTAGGTCTCCTCGGGGTCGTTATTTTGATCCTCATTCTCTACATTTATAAACAGTGAGTAAAAACACAAAACGAAAAAACGTTTTGAACGTTCAATCGGTTGAGAGATGATGAAGGCATCCACCGATTAACGGATAATGGATTGATTAGGGAATTTTTGATGTGCAGCAAAAGGCCGAAGAGCGGAGGTTCCGTGAGTTCGGTCGGAACTGGATACAGAGAAAAGTCACCGGTACCCTCGGCGTTGAGCCCGACTCCTCAAGTTCTGGGAGCCAGCATCATCGAAGACGCTCTCGAAGGTCCCAGGGTTCGTCGATTGCTCGTTGGTCAAAACGACATTGACAATCCGGTGTTTGGGGAGGATAACGACAATCCGTACAACGCATCGACTGTCAAAAGTATTCATTGGCGATGTACAATTATTTCATTCATTGATTTCAATAATTTATTTTTTGAAAATTTGATTGATCGATCAACAATGTTAAATCAATTCCCGATGAAGGAAGGTCGGATTCGACTCTGGCCGAAATTTTAATTGTTAGCCATTTGAACCGCCGAGTGCACACCTATTTTTTCGGAGCCAATCTGACCTCTCTCTTCAGGAATAAAGTACAAAAAAACGGCGTTTCAGGAATGCGATTGATATTATAGAGATAATTCACTGTGATGTAATTGTTCCAGGTGTCACGTCGGCCCGACAAATGCCACTTTACAACAGGCACAAAGTAGGTCCCGTGCCAAATCCACCGGCGTTATCGGCAACTTCGAATATTCCAAACATAGGCGGACTAGTTCAGAACATGAACGATCTCAGTGCACGAACTAATCTCGACGGTGGTTCGCAAAATTCATCAAACTATTCGGGCGATCCGCCCGATTCGTTGGCACCAACGTGGCCCGCTGGTTCACCATCCAGAAGAGTCAAAAAACTTTCCTGGGACGACGATGACAGGGTAATTGAATTGTCTTCGTGTTTTCACACGTCGATCGATCAAACTAAAATGGGATGTGTGAAGTTTTGATATCGCGAAAGGTCGAAGGGCGTTATATGCATTATTATCATCGATTTTACGTCCATCTTGTTGAGCGTCGGAATCTAGGTTTCGTCGGGATACCGATTTAAAGTCCTGCTGAAATTCATTTTCTGGCTGTCCTCCGCCTCGATGATGTTTTATAATTTTTTATTGGAGTTGCTTTGGCCGTTGAGTGATTTGGTATTTTTGATTTTTGACGACGGACATCCCATGGTATATTTTATTTTCTTAGAGTGTTGCCCTTTGGGTTTGGATCCTCTTTAGATGTTTTTTATTATCCTGTTCAACCCGTTCAGTGTATCGCTGTTTTTCGCATCACTT
Organism: Diplazon laetatorius; assembly: GCA_963662125.1. NCBI lineage: Eukaryota > Metazoa > Arthropoda > Insecta > Hymenoptera > Ichneumonidae > Diplazon > Diplazon laetatorius. The sequence continues at coordinate 6,422,982 of OY759156.1, forward strand.
AATCTTATCGACCGGGGCTTGAAAAAAATAGAAAATGTCATCCTAAAAATCTGGGAAAATTCATGAATAAAGCTCAGGCTTTTTAATTTACGATGAAATTTTGTATGAAGTTTGACGTTTCCGGAATTTATTGATTACAAAAATGACAATAAACAAACGAACTCCTGGAAAATCCGATAACTTTGGAATTTTTGCATAGGGCAAATTTTTGTGTGGGACATAACGATACACTGATCGGGTTAATATCTTATACATTATGTGTTGTTATTTCTAATTACAATTTACTATGATTTGAATTTTCTGTGAAAAAAATCACAGATCTAACTTTTGTGACGTTTTTTAATAATTTTTAATTATTTATTGTTACAGACGGTCGACGGTATCGACGTTGGAGCAGAATCACGTGCCGGCGGGAGTCACACGGCAAATGAAAAACTCAACCTGACAGTCTACTTCTGATGAGAAAATCGAAAAAAAAAAAACCAAAAACAAAAAAATCCAACTACCTCGGACTTTTTGTATTTCCGAATAATTTCGTGTAACACGATTTTACCGTGAAATAAAAAAATTACACAACGATATCCGCAAAGTGTCGTCGTGATCTTGACATTTGTAAATTGTGTATAGTCAAGACACAAAAAAAAAAAAATAAATCCGTGTCCGAAGTCGTGAAATTGGGTCACGGTGCCGTCAAACGTAGCACGAAATCACGTATTTCCCATCGTGTACGTCATTTGCTATTGGACGATTCTTGGAAACTGTTGAGCAAACTCTGTATCTTGAAAACCTTTTTTTTTTTTTTTCTTTGGCTTGTCTCTCTAACTATCCGAGCTCCGCCATTCATTATTTTTTTTTCTCACCCTTGTTCATGTACAATTACTTCAAACACGGAGTTTCCATTATCACGAAGAAGCTTTTTTTTCGGTCTTCGATTTTTTCGGCGAATCGAATGTCCGACCTGGTGGAGATTACGAGAGAATGTGATTGAGGTCAGTGGGTTAATCGTGAAGACACGGCATATGGCGAACCGTTGGTCGTGATCTCGCTGCTGCTGTTGCTCCTGCTGTTGACATGAACTTGAGCGATGATGAATCAATATGCAACGATACCAATCATAGGGGCAAACAAATTGCAACTTTTAACCGGTATTGATAAACACCCCGACGCTGAAACGATTATTGCCGTGCCCGAGACCACGCAATTATTGTCCATTATATTGAATCGTATGGTAATGCTTCGTGAGAATAGGTGTAAAACGGATGTTTCAGTTTCGTATGACTATTGGCGTGCATCCAGGAATGCGCCACCCGGCAATCTTTTTTTTTTTTTTTTTTTTTTTTGACAAAGAATCGGTCGAGCGAGTTTTGCACTCTTTCGCTCTCATTTTCTTCGGCTGTAACCTATATAATCCCGTGTTCTCTCGACACGCTTCCGTGCGTCGGAGATTGGTCTGCCCAAACGCTTTCAAATAGCGTGGGAAACTTTTTTTTTTTTCCGATAACGAAGAATTTAATTTCAGTTTTTCATCGCCCAAACGGTCCTCGGTTAATAGTTCTTATTTATTTATTTATCTATTTATATATTTATTTATTTATTTATTTATTTATTTATTTATTTATTTATTTATTTATTTATTTATTTATTTATTTATTTATTTATTTATTTATTTATTTATTTAATTCCAATGAAACCAAAAGTAATTTTGATTCCCCATCTACGATGCATTTGAAGCGCATATATAAAAACTTGTCGAAACGAAATGAAAAAGAGAGAAAAAAAACGTTGATGAGCTTTGTTATTGGAGACGTCGTGCCGTAACAGTTGATCGCCGCGGGGCCGGTAACACCCGGCCAATGATCGCGAGGATTTTAATCCGTAAAAGAAAGTGAGAGACGGTCCATGAGGTGGGGGAGAAAGTGACCCACAGAAAACTCGGGAGCGACCGCAAGGTTCATTCGTTTAGTCGCCGGTTTCTCAGTCTTGAAAGTGTTCAACGAGCGACATACGCTTTCGCGTCCACTTGTACGTTAATCTTCGGTCGTGGAAAACGTATAATCTTCGGAAAAAGTGAGTTTTTAATTTTTTTTTATTTTACTGTTCTTTTTGAAATTTTGTTAACGAGAACGAAATCCGTTGCGACTCGTGATTGAGACCACACGATTTTTATTGTTTTATTATTATTGTGATTGAACGAGATAATATTCATACGATTAACGTCGTGAGTCTGATGGATCGTTTGTCCGATGTAATCCGGTTCGGTGTTACTTTTTCGTGCGCGTGTAAAATTCGCGATGATCGAACGAATGTGTGAGCAATGCGTTCGTGATGTGCGTCACGTGGAATTTCCGGGAGAAAGTTGCTTATCAACGCGTCGCGGATGTCAATCTTACTCGAAAACCGGCATCCCGTTGCGATGCTCCACACAAACGTATACATATATATTCAATATATCGATATCGCGAATGAATATTTTTGAAACGGAAAATTCTTGTACCTTTTCGGAAAATAATTTTATCGTAATTCGTTCAATCTCGAAAATAGGAGTTCATATACTGTTTTTTTGTAATGGGGAATTCATTCAATGATAATGTAATTGAAATAATTTTTCAAACAAACAACTATGATCATTTATCAGGTCAAAATTATATTTTTTCAAATTTTTTCAATAATTATGAATATTTTAGATCTATATTTGTTGTAGAAAAGGTTATAAAAATAAATAGACGTTATTATCGATGATTATTTAGACATAAAAATATTTCAAATACATTTTCATGGAATGAATGCCCATCCTTGTTATATTTCGTCCTAATTAAAACTTAATTAATTAAATTGTGTGATAACAACTGATCTATCGTTACAGAATTAAAATGAAGAAATCAAATGTGACGAAATGTCTGTTAACGATATGGGTGGCAATGTGTTGTCAAGTTTGTGGTGAGTTTTCGACGAAATTCAATGAAATTAATATGAAAAGTTAAAAAGAAAGGTAATTTGCACCGACGATTCGTATTTTTTTTTCGCAGCTAGTATCGAAAATGACAACACGACGTTGCAATTGCAACAATCGGGACCGTGGAGTCAGATTCTCGAAGATTGGATTTTATCGAGAGACACGAATGCACGTCAAGGCAAAGCAATGAAATACATGGATAAGGGAATAACGGTTTCGTACAAAGTTTCGGGACCGAACAAACGTGACGTTTCGGAAACCGATCTTTATCTTCTCGGTAAGTAAAACGCAAACCGATTATCGCGAATTTCGCGACCCGAATGATAATTTTTCGAAATCACGATAACGTTTATATGGGCCGATTAAAGTCGACTCAACACCGTTAAACAATCATCACGATTATTTGTAGGTGCAATCGAGAAGCTCGTTTATCGCGTGGATTTTATGGAAAAACGTTTACGACGAGCCGAGGAACTTTTGTATTACGTAATATCGGGAAACAACAATGCAAGAGGTAAAAAAACATCGATTGTCCGACCTCCCTTAAAAATGCGTCATTTCATGCGCGTGAAGAAGCTCCGGACTGAAATCGGTCACTTTGCGCCCGCTTCGCAGGCCTGAAATGACGAGTTTTCAAGGGGGATCGAATGAAAAATCAATCTTCGATTGATATTCAACAAAACGTATCTGAATTATTAATAATTGTTAGTTTTTTTGTAAATTGACAAATTACTGAACCGATAATCAATTATTACAATTTTTTTTAATTTCAGAGGCATGCCCGTCAAACTACACGAGAGTCGGACAAAATTGTTATCACTTTGGCACGCGTGAGTTCGATTGGAAATCATCGGCGAGTTTTTGTCGCGGTATGGGCGGTAATATCGTGGAATTGGAAACTGTCGAAGAAAATCAGGATGTCGTGAATTATTTGCAAACGACGAAGAGCATAAGGGGCAAAAGTTTTTGGACCGGTGGTTTGAATCCTGGATTATTGTGGATTTGGGCGGGTAGCGCGAGACCGGTTCATCAGGATACGAAACAGAATGTCATCGGTGACGGAAGGTTCGTGCGTTAAGTTATTTATGTCGGCTTGTTTACGAAAAAGGGTTGACTCGAGTAAAAATATATGTGATCGATGTTTTTTTTTCGACCATATATAGTTTTCGAGACCACATATATCATCGACCACCGATGTGGGCGATGATTTTTTCAGTGCCTTTTGGATCCTATGACCTCATTAATTTTTTTAAACATTTTCTAGACCCCTTTATTTGTTCTAACAAGAGATAACTGCTATTTTCGCCGTTTTGAATTAAATGAAAAAATGTTCCCAGATACTTTATCGAAATTGAGAAACTTTTTTGATAAAACTTGGAGTAAGCATCATGTTCCTAATATATATATATATATATATTTTTTTTCGAGTTTTAAAAAAATTAGAATTTTTTCCGAAATGTCAATATAAAATAATGGTTTCCTATCTAGAAAAAATAAAGAAAAATGAAATCTATCTTGAAAAAAATCGATATTCCGATTATTTTCAATCAAAAATCGATTTTTTAATTATTTCGTATGATTTTTTAAATTATTACTTATGAAAAAATTGATTTTCTACAGTTTGTACCGATAATATATTAATTTCGAAAAATTGTTTCAGATGCCTGAAGTTGGATTACAATCCGGCGTCGCGAATATATTCTTACAGGGGCGAAGATTGCGGTTCCAGGCATCGTTACATTTGCGAGCTCACACGCGACGACGAGTCGGCCAACAAAATCGAACGCACGGCACGGACCCTCATAAAAGTCGACGAATCGTGAAACAAAATTTCACACGTTATACATCGACAAAACGACGATAAGCGTCACGATCGGCAAATTAATTTCCATTAAATCATATTTCTATAATTTATTAATCAGCACCAACAGCATTTATGTATATATATGTGTGTGTATTCTTAATTATAAGCATCCGTTAATTTATTGTTGTACATACGAGAAACTACGATTTTCACATACGCAGTGTCCGTTATTTACGGAAAAATCATTCTATCGATCGAACGTTTATACGTTATTGCTCTCACGGTTTTTTTCTACACTTATCCGACCCAATTGTCGGATAATTCGCTGACAGACTAAAGTTGCCGCGTCATCGTTCCATCGGCTAATCTACTCAATTACACAAGTGGAATAAATACATAATGCCTTAGTCCAAACCAACTTTGCGACAAGTGTTTTTTTTTTTTTTTAAATCAGACTCGAAAATAATTTTTGGATTTTCATCGTAGCCACCAAAATTTTTGTTATTCCAGATTCACGAAACAAACAAACGAAATAATGCATTTTTTCAAACAATATTTAAGTAGTTTGCCCAACGAAGAGAGCTGCCAACATTTTTTAACCCTTCGAGGTCACACGTTCTGGAAATAACGCGCTAGGTCACACGAGGTCACAGTGACATGTTTAAGCTACTTTGCCGCGTTAACGATATCATTCCGAACGACTCACAAAAATTCAAAATATTAGTTTGAACATTTAAGAATAAGGATATCACGAAAAAAATTTCTATCGAATTTTCGAAATGACGAAAAAAAAACATAAAGTGATCAATGCGTGAAAACGTCCAATTTAAAATTTTTTTATTTTTTATTTAATTTAGATTTTTTTGGCTTGAAGTTGCGCTTGGGGTCATTTTGGCCCCCAGTGACCTCGAAAGGTTAAATGTTATCACAAGTTTTCTACACACCGTCAAATCGCACATAATCGTTTTTTTTTATTTTTATTTATTTATGAGTGAATTACCTAATTTTTGCGGGAAGCCTGCGTGTTGTCATCGCTGGGACATTTTTTCGCCAACGCCAATGCACCACGATGAGCCATAACGAGGCTGCGTTTTTCACCACTGGCCAGTGCAATCGCGTCGTTTCCGTTGGTGACGATGCCACCTTTGTCGATAATGGCTTTGCGGGTTTGATCGATCTCGTCGAGGTCGACACCGCGACACAGATCCTCCACAACTGCCAAACGAAATCCCAAACCCAGGCCGTCGAGACACGTGGCTCGGACGCAAACGTCCAGAGCGAGACCGCAAACGTAAACGTCCGTTATGCCATTGTCGTTGAGTATGCCGTGCAATTCCGTGCAATGTCCTGCCGCGTTGTCGAAAAACGCCGAGTACGCGTCCATGTCCGGATTTTGACCCTTGCGGACCTTTTGAGAGAAAAAGAAACGAGACTTGCACTCTAAGAAAAGAGAGAGGAGACTTTTATCGACTTCAAAAAATAAAAAAAATAAAAAAATTATTCCGGTTGGTCTGCATAAAAATGTTATTGTACGGTCTCGACAATATTAACTGAGAGTCCTAGAAGGAAATTCAAGGTTCTTCTAATATTACAAGCCCATAGCCTCCTTCATCGTGTTATACTTGCGCTATTTTCAAATATTTACAAAAAAATTGTTTAAATACGGTGTAATTGCCAAAAGTCGTGATAAAAAATTAAAGCTATTTTTTATCACGACTTTTGGCTACACCGTATTTAAACAATTTTTTTGTGAATATTTGAAAAATCAAAAATGTTGAAGAAATGTTTTCTTTCACAAAAAAAATCATGAAAATCAGTTTTCTGTTTTCGTCTCTATTTTTTTATCTCGTGGGAATATTCTCACGAATATTGAAGGGAGTGGGGGGAGTATGTCGCAAAAATGGTGACGAATACGACTCATTCGGACAATTTGCATCTTATTTCCGGTCCCGGAAATAGAATGGGAAAGGCAAATTGTTGTTTTTTTTCGCGGTACAGCAAAGTTTCTCCATGTACCAGATGAGCTTCGTCGTCAATAGCTTTCGATTAACGTCGATCATTGCGAACTCCAACGCAATTGAAATTACGCCCGAAATTGCCGGATATAGGTGCGCAATCGTAAATTTCCGGCAAAGCAACAAAATCCAAGGACAATGAATTTTTGATGTCGTGATTCGGTATCGATTAGGGTGTGTTGAAAAAAGCCAGGGCTTTCCTATTCTTATGGCGACTCTTACATATGAAGTAAATACTATCAGGAGACATTTGTCAAAATTTAAGCCCAATCGGACTATATTTAAAGGTTCCGCTTTCGCTTATTCGATTTTTCCTTCTGTTCAACACGTGAATATTTTTCTTACGTAACGCAACCGAGTAGTTATCGACAATGCACTTATCGTACATTTGACCGTGTTTTATCAATTTTCTAATGGTCAGTCGTACCTTATCGGAGCCGGGCACAATTATCAGGTCCTTGTGCAGTTGCGCTCCCCACGAGTCTATGACGCAATGTCGGGGCCACAGACGTTGTTCCAAATCGGGATTGAGAAATCTCACGGTATCGAAGGGTTTTGCATCTTCTTTGGAAATCTAGTCAACGTGATAATGAGATTATAAAATTTCCCGGATGGAATGTAATTTTTTTTTTTTTTTTTTTTGTAATACCAATCTTACTTTCGATTCTGGATTGAGTTCACGCATATGAAGATTCTCATAAAATCCTATATGATTATCCGGATGCCAATCGAGAGAGTAAACAATTTTTTTCCAACATTTTTCCGTTAAGAGACGATTTATCGGTTCGACGACTTCCGCTCCGTCCTCACCGGCGTCGCAATTTTTAAGCGCCAACGAACCATCGATAAAGTCATTTTGCACGTCGACGACGATAAGGGCCGATATGGGATTCACAACGACGGATATCCAATCGTCGTAACATCTGCGACATTGAAATATTATATAAAGGTTGATCAATTATATTTATCAACCTTTTTTATTTTTTCGTTGCCTATGGAGAATCGTTGACAAATGGTATGACCGACCGAAAATAACGTGAACGACGTAGTTACAATTTCGAATTTGAATATCTTAAACAACCCGGTCAATGTGATTAACGTGAGAAGGAAAAAAAACACGTACGATATTATTTTTCATGGAAATTAATACGACCTGAAAGCCACTCTGAGCTCGCAAATGAGTATTATTATTGTATTCGAATAATTATGAGTTAGAGGGGCCACATCCGGGTTAACGACGAAGATAAATACGTGAATTTTGGGAATTATTATCTCGACATTTCCATTCCTAAAAATTTGTATTACGATACCAATTTATATGTTTAAGTACACATAATTTTACGTATTGTCCGTACCTTTCATTGTGAACATTATTATATTTATTATTGGAATTAGGCGTACTTTAACATATAAATTATTCAAAAAGAAATGAAAGACGATATTCATTTTTTAAATAAATGCAAAAATTAAGGTCAAAAACAGTTCTTAACATTTTCAAGCATTTTATGTTGATGCAAAATTTAGAAAAAAAAACCCTCCAACATTTCGATAGATGAATATTCAATTCAAGCCATTAACCCCTAAATTACGATCGAGTGAAAGAAAATAATCAGAAATTTAAAAAAAAATCGTAAATTTTGAATCGTTTAAAAAAAAAATGCAGAAAAAAAATCATGATCACTTCTTTCAGTTGTTACAAAACCATACGAATATACTTTTCAATATTATTAAATAAAAAGATTTTGAGATAATAATTTTCGAAATTCATCTACATTTTTTTTACTTCACATTTTATGTGCCCCCTCAATACAGTATAATGTGTAAACAGCTCATTCCCAGTTTAGGGGTTGAAAATTCCGCCTCCCTTCATCGCAACCAATAACCGGTTCGCTACTTCAGCCATAAACGTGCAAAATCTGCGCGACGCTCTCATACGGCCCTCTCGCGACCCTAACCGGCTTACCGCTTCCACTCGTCGCCGTCGACCAAACCGTTGCCGTCACTGTCGAAAATATCGAATATCTCGCGAATTCGATGTTTCCCATCGCGAATCTCATCCAAACCGAACAACTCGCCGCACAAACGTTCGAATTCCTCGAAATTCAAAGCTTCGTCACCGTCAACATCAAACTTGGCCAAAACTCGTTCCCCGGAATTCCAATCTTCCTCGTGAAAACTCATGATACACGATTGAATTTCGACGGAATAACTTTTTCGACTCGTTGAACGTTTCGCGGCGATATTTTTTCGTACGATATAAATCGATTGTGCGAAAAAAAAATCGCGCGATTGTAAACTCGACGTTTTGCGAGTTTCGACCAGTACGATTAGCCCGTCGGTTTGTCATCAAACGTTCGGCCAATTATAATTTCGTGCTCGAATAGTCCGCGCGAACTATGATCCAATATATATATATATAAAATTACATGTATATATATTTCTTTGGCATAGAATAAACGCACGAGGCAGTCGGTTCGAATGCTCGCGATTGTTTGACACCTCGTTGCGAGTTTTTTGTACAGTGAACCAAATGATTTTATCGACGAAACTTTCGAGCAACGTGTTACCTAGTTACCGTGACGCACTGGCGGAAGCCATCAGTGTAGAAGTCTGCGAAACACTGTGCGAACCGGCTCCGCGCCGCGTCAATGATGCAATAATGCGGAGGGGGGGTCTCCATTTTTCCCACTCTTCGATATTTTTTTTTTTTCATTTCGTTTCCTACATCTGTTACGTACGTGTACAGGCATCGTCGAACCATAACGAACATGCTCGCCGGCTCAACGCACGGCCATCAACAACGGAGTATAGCAATTACACACTTGTCATTATGCCATTACGTTCTTTTGTTTTTGCCGCTAGTCGCATCGTGTTGAATTTCGTTTTGCCACATCAAGCATGAACAATATAGACACCGGACGATGTTAATATCGCGATGATTATGTTTGACAAAAGTATTTGTAAATGTCCGATCGTAAAGAGGTGAGAAATATGTCCGGTAGGAGGTGCTGCTGATGTTTTTACGAACGATGGTGGTGAGCATCGGAACCCAGGGTGGGGGAATAAATCACGGAAGCTAGATAAGATTGATCGATAGATTGGACTGGCTGAGGTTGTTTCTTTGAAGCTTTGACCTGACATTATTGACCCTTCGTCTGTAACGCTTCTTTCGGCAACTTTACTCTGTAGACATGGGTCATTTGTGCTCGGCGCTTTAAAAACTATTTTGAAGGACTCTAAGAAATGCTACAAAATTTATTAAATATTATACATTGTCCTGGTATAAGGATTCATTATTATATTGCTAAAATAATAATTTGCTTGAACGATATATTAATTTCTTTCGATTTTTCAGTATCGTTGTATCTACTCAATAATGATCGCATGAGTAAACTTTATTCAGCTAACTTAACTCGGCCACGGCTATGGATGTCCTTTACAAGGACCTCATAGTGTCCGAACGCTCCTCTATTGAATATACATAATTATATAAGCAAATGATGAAAGTAGTGGGAGGTTTGGGCAAGGCACCAGTGAACCATTCGAACCAGTGGGTAGGACACACAAAAAAGCATAGAAAAATGTTCATTGTTGTTCGTGAGGATCGAATCTGGGAGCCTAGATAAAAAAGATAGATTGATATGTGATTCTGGCTGGTTTCGGTCGTCATTACACAGCAGCCTTGACCATACAACCATGCGGGCAGAGTCTAAAGTAATTTGAATTATGAGTACGTAATCTCTGGTCACAAAATCGTTGAAGACGCCAGTGCTGCTCTTATGATAATCTCTTATGACTCTGGAACTAAAGTTCTAGGAGCTAGGCTTCCTGATCCATGCTTTGCAATGGTTCTCCGAAGAATTTAGTAAGGGCAGAGCGTGGAATTTTATTGTGTCAAAAATAATGTAGTGGCACAGGTCCCCCATCAAGGTTCGAACCGAAACTAGGCTTGAAGAAAACAAAAATTCTTCGTGCATAGCTGCGACTCGAGTGGACTCGCACGCAATAACGACGAGGCCTCTAGCTCAAGTGGCTAGCGCAGGGTAGACTCCAAAAAACTAAAATAAAGGGAAAGGGATCTCTTTCTTTTACAGATCTCGAGAAAAGTTGAAATAACACAGAACGATAAACAGTTTGGACACGCTCTTGAAGGGTGTGTGACGTTCCGTCATGGTTTGGAATATTTTTGGTTTTTTATAGCATTTCGAAGCAATTATGAAGGGCCGAGTGTAGGATTTCTTCGTGCCTAGCTGTAACTCGAGCGGACCGAAATGCGATAGAAACGGCGGCTAGGTCAAGTGGCTAGCGCAGCGTGGAGGACTACGAAGAGCTGGAACAATAAAGACAAAGGATTTCGTTCTGTTCGAAATCTCGAAGAAATTAAAAAAAAAAATTGAACGTATACTGCTTCCCGAGGACGTAAAAACGTATACATCAATTTTGTAAAATCGTTAATAAAATATTTATGGACTTTTTTCGTATATCTTGTTTCGCCCATACCCGATTTCGTTAATCATAATGAGAATATCTTGAGGTGATGTGGATTGCATCTCTAATCTCGTTCTCTCTCGCTCCGCAGCGAGCGCCGATAGCGCTATTTCTCTCGCACTCATGGCGGCCGGATCGATGTCGTGAATTATTGCCTTAAGGGGGTTGAGTCACCTCAAAAATTAGAAAAAAAAAAGATTTTCGTCACATGATCAATCCGAATTTAAAATTGACGAAAATGAGACGTCAAAATTGGAAATCCGTTGTCTTATGGTCCAAAAGCTACAAGAAATTTTTTTTCCGATAAATCTTACAGCGTTCAGATGCTTTATCTGGCTGTGAAAAAAAAATTCAAGTGATAGCTGAGTATAAGTATTTCATAAGGGGAAAATTCGATTTTAAATTTGCATTGATCATGTCACGAAAAAAAAAATTAGTTTTCCAATTTTTTAGGTAACTCTCGGTCCACTTAAGATGATGTGCTCTTCACCGGGCCGCTACGAGTGCGAGAGAGAGAGAGCGATCGTGATATTTCAGAAAGATTGCTGAAGCTGTAATCTTCCTCTAATCTTTATCTATACTTTTTCGGAATTTTGAACCGTCGAACCGTTAAAAGTTCAGAAATTCGACCCGCACCACTTGTTATCTAGGTTCCATGTGTTTATATATATATGCATACATTTATGTGTAATGAATAATTTGTATTGTCATATGTGGCTTCGTCAACGTGTTTATTTTCCACGACGATGAACAATCGATTATCGATAAAGTGGATTTTCTTATTAGCGACTGCATTACATTCCACGAAACGTCATGGACAAACAAACTGTTTTGCTTGAAACTCATACGACAAATATAACAGCACGAAAACGTAAATAATAGCGTTACAAATTAATAATAATTTGTAACTCTTGTGAATTGATCACAAACACTCACACATACATTTGCTTAATCGAGCAAATTACGTCGCTTCCGTTAAATTGCATACGCAATTGTCAATCACAATAACTCCACGCATTTGGTTTAATTGTTTAAGTATAAAAATTCAACTACTATCTATATTATATATATTTTACGATTTTTACCTTTATCCGTAGTTGTGAATCGGCAGTAGGCATACTTAAAAATATTTCAATACTAAATGTAAAATATTTCATTTTTTTTAACTCTGATCAAAAGATTATCGATCTATGTGTCGTTCATAACGGATATTAATGGAATTGCTTTCCGCTGAAGAAAAAAATAAATAAACTAATCGTTTATCGTCAATTGCGAATTTCACAAGTTCCCAGAGATGAATCGTTCAATACTGATCCATCGACCCGTAGAATATCAATCGCAAGATTCTATTACGGATTAATATTTTTTTTTCCTTTTAGCGATACATACGCACAAGTTTGCAGGTACATTTTTCACGTCAAGTAGTTATATTATTTTAATTGTCTTTTCGGTAAATTAAATTGATTAAAACGTACGTCGCTTGTCAATCGAAGGTACGCGGTTGATTAACCTCCGAGGATCACTCGGATGGACAGTGTCATCGATGTTTCATCATAATTGTCCGTTATTCACCTGCTGGCAGAACACGCGTCTCTGGGCCATTATTTCATCGGCCATTTTGTTTATAAACGGATGACGAATTTTTCCGTTCGTCGCGGTGAAGAATTCTTGCAATTTGCCAGGTGTATTGTCACGTTTTTCGTATTCGAACGCTTGCATTATGAGATCGAGTCTGTCGAGATCCTTGACGTATCGGGCTTCGGCCGATTCTTGACTTTCGTACTCCTGAAAAAAATGTTGACGTTTTGAATTTGACCATTGGGAGGTGTTTTCAATTTATTTCGTTTAGATTTTAAGATTATATTAACGCGCCGAGTACACACTGGGTCAATTTGACCCGTACCACGACTTTAATCGAAACAACTTTTCGAAAACAATTTTTTTTGCAGAATTAATATGTCAAGATCATGATAATATTTACGCTTCTAAACTGAATTATCATATTCTAAGATAGTGAAAGTATATTCTTAAATTTTTCCAGGTCAATTGAACTTATATATTCAGAATAGTGACTGATCAAAGGCAGCCAGGGTCATTTTGACCCAGTGTGTACTTGGTGATCGGAAAAAAAGGTACTCGGCAGGTTAATTGTGCATATTACAGTTTCCGTAAAGTCATAATGAAAAGAATAAAAAATTATCTCAATCATCACTGACCAAAAAAAAAAAAAATAACAAATGGCAGAAATATAGAAAGTTTCACGATTGTCTTACTCTGAATAGTGCCAGCATTCCGGGTCCTCTGTCTCCCAATAATTGACAAATTTCTTCCATAGCTTCGTCCTCCCGACGATGTTTCTCATCGGCGGGGACGCCGCAGTGCGGCGTTATGTCGCCTACGATACATTCGGCAAGGTCGTGTATGAGAGTCATTTCCATTATCCTGAAAGCAGCAGAGAAATCCATTGTCTTATCGAATCACGGACTATTAGTGACTCATGAATCACAAATAGGAAATTCAATGAAAAAATCGTTCCATCGAATACAAAATAAATGACAGATGACACTGGAATAGATCAGATCGCTAACGGTCATTGTCCGAACTGTTATTGAATCGGGCACTTACTTAGTTTGATCCAAATTGTCTTTGCCATCGACTAGAAACGACAGCATGGCCATTCGATACATATGCCCGGCTATTGGCTCCGGGTCTGCAATGTCTCGCAGTACCCATCCGGTTCTCTTCATGTGCTAGAAGAAAGTATACAAGAATATCAGAACTCTTGTTTCAACTATATCAGTCACATTTTACAATAGCAACTGAAATAAATTATGTGATTCCAATCCCGATCAGAATATAGAATCTTAAAAATGCAGCAACATTTAAAAAAAATATATAATACGGTCGTTATCATCAAAGCTCCAAGAACAACTAAAATGAATAATATTTATATAATCGTGTAAGTCTGACTCGTACATCGATGTTTTTAATTTTACAGTGTTTTTAACTTTACAGCGAGAAGACCAATAAGTCAGTATGGTTCTTTTTTACTATTTGCCATAAGCATTGCGAATGAAAAAGAAACTGTAAAAACCCCGCAAACTCGGCGTAACATTTATGGAGCATCCATCGTTAACAGATATTAAGATCATAAAATTAAAATTATGAAAATTCAAACGAATCGACAAAAGAACACAATGCAGACTCGACGTTGGACTCGTACAAAATGTAAAGAATTTGGAAAAACGAAAATTATGATTCTTCGATCTCAAGTGCGATAGAAAAAATAACCTCATTAACCTCAGACAAAAAAATAATCTAAAAATCACCATTTGATTCTTCAATACTGCCACACTCGTTACAAAAAAACTGCACAGACCAACTTATCGATGAATCTACATATATATCCACGTAATATAAGTAAATAAAAAATACCTTCAGTCGTCCTATCAATTCCATAAATTCTTGCAACTTCTTCACGTCCATTTTCGCGATGATTCTCTCGTTCGTTTGTTCCCGCTTATTCCGTTCTAATGCGCGATTCAAACTTTTTCACCAAATATATATATATATATATATTACACCGAGAACCGTCAAAGATTTCTCATTTTTTTCGTGATATTTATTTTCGAGTGAATATAACCTCAATTGACAGCGAAAACAATATTTTTCGTATTTGAGGTTTCGATGGCAATTGTTTTTTTTTTTCTTTCGATACGTATAACGGTTGTCAAGAACAATGAACGACGATCTGTTTTCTAAACTCCGTTGATGTGACACGAACTAAACAAGGACGAGACAGCAGCACGAATGCACGTGCTTTCAGTTCTACGCGACACGGTGTGAGGGCGGTCGAAAACAAACTCGAGGTCACGAGCTCAGAAATCTTTCGAACCAATCTCCATCGTCGTCGAGTATGCCCGGATTCCGGGTCTTTGTTCAAGTTTAGATATCTGGTTTACCCACGCTCGGGTGTCGTGTTACAAAACGCGTGACTGTCCTCTAGACTAAGGCCTTTTTTTTTTTTTTGGTAAGCACTTGATGGACGATCGATAACGACGCGGGCGGGTGGCCGAACACGAATGCTATGCCCCGAGTACAGTTTGACTGCGTTCTTATTTTGGTTTCGAGCGACCGATGAGTCACTTCGATTGTTCCTTACAATTTATTCTCGGGATTAGGCATTTCAACATTGCAAGCGTTTGGACCTTGATTTATAGACTGAGATACGAGCGAAATTATAATGCGAGTCATTTATTCGACCGAAAGTTTATTCGAAATACTTTAAAAAATATTATTATTAATTATTATGCAATTAATATAAATTAATATAGTCACGATTCAGTAATAATTATGGATTATTGACCTGAATTATTATTTTACAGTGAATTATAACATTCAACAAGTTCGATGATCGTTTAGACGGAAAATTATTTTAAATGCATTTTCATTCGAATGAATGGCCGTGTCTGTTCGCATGCAACTAAGTATACATCTTATCTGACGCTCACACAGGAAACAAAGAAAAAAATACAAAATTCAAGGTATTCTTTATATATATATAATATATATATATATATGTATATTTTTATTATCATTTATATCTCACAATTTCTCGTTAATGATAAAAAGATAACAAGTTTTGTCGACGATGGAATCTTACGTAACACGAAAATTCTCATCATCCAATGTTGACCTTTGAAAAGTATCCGGGATGCAAAAGATGTAGCTGAAAGTTGAAGAAAAAAAACTTATTTTATTGAAGTGAAACTTCTCTTCTCGTTATTTTTACATAACGATAAAAAAAATCGATCGCTAAAAAAACATCTAGAATTGAAAGATTTAATAATCTGAAGATATGTCGTGAACATTGTGGTGTAAATGCAACGATTGTGTAAACGTCACACTTGTGAAAAATTCACGTGATTTACTTTATGCCCGATTGAAAACAATTCGATTTAATGAAAACACCATCGTCTGTCAAGCATCGGGCAATGATCTACGTGCAATCGCCTGGCTGGATCTCTATTCAATGACAATTTATTTAGAATACGTCCGTAACTAAATTATCAACGATGATACTTTCTATTCAATTCTAAAATCTATTACTAAATAACGATTTACTCAAAATACGAAAGATTATTTGCAGAAGTGTAGACCAAATTTATTGTTTCTTGATAACCGATCACAGTTATGTATGTAAAGAAGTATATCGAGTACATTATCACCGATTCAATTCAATTTTTTTTTGCGAATTAATACTCACTTCTCGGAAAGGAAGAAAAAAATCAACTACGTCGCTAAAAGGATCGGAAAAATAAATCCACGACAAAAGGAGGCGAAAAAAAAATCAGATCCACGGAGCGAGACAACCCGTTGACACATTGCTAAACTTCCTGCAACAATAAAAAATAATATAATTAAGTATCATGAAATATTTTTAATGTTTAGAGCGAGAGGTCATTTATTGAACGGATATTCTGATAACGAACACACCGTGAATATCTAATATCAAAAATTACAAAAAAAAGTTATGTTATGCGTTCACTGGAATATTTGCATCTTGAATCGCTAATATTTTTATTAACATTATGCCACACCAAAATTGGCATCTTTTTTGTATTTTCTCCATTCGTCAGGTTGGAAATGTTGGCGGTTAGCGCGAGCGTTACTCGAAACATGATTCAATTCGAGAAACTCGTATGCGCATTGTCGTCATTGATTTGCCAGTGTTTTGGAGGTCACTAGAGCTGTCTGTTTAACTCTGTCACTAACGAGCACTGGCGCTCTACTGAATAATACGTAAAATACATTTAGGTGCAGTCAAGCAAAACGTACCAGGTGTGCGACAAGCAACGCCAGTTATCTTCGAACGTATTTAGTCTAGAATTCGAACAGTTGTTGACTCTTGTTCGTCATTTTTGTTACATCCTGTCGGAAAGACATAGCGTCGATGCAGCTCGATCGTACAAAATCCTGTTGAACAATTATCATTAGAGAATGTTTTCTTAATCTCACGATATTTCCATTATTTTATTGCCCGATCGATTTCCGAATTTCCATTTTGTTCGACGATGTCGACTCTATGTAATGAAGTAGTTTGATGTTGGTGTACGTTAAGCTCGTTGATGATTACAAAATATAATTTGAGTCACAGGTGAGGACGAGCTTTGACGAATCAATGTACCCCAAGCGTATAACTGATATCACAAGCAAATTTAATGAAGTCAGCAAATAATTGGGGTCCAGTCGGTAATTTTATCGAACGAGTTGGGAGAACGTTCGACTGCTCGATTGTCTTTTGTTAGTCCAATCGTCATTGCTTGTTTTTCAACTTGCCTGTCTTTTCACGATGGTGCAGCGATTTTTCTGATGATCGTTGTTGGTATTCCCAAGCATTGCACGACTCTGTTGACAAATTATACAAATAATCAGTCATCTACTTTTTGAATCAATTAATTTCTATTTTTCTAAATGCTTTTGAGATTTATCATAAGAAAAACTGTTTCTCCATGGTTTATACAGAAGAACGAAAGTTTATATAAATTAATCATTTAATTCATATTGCAGTGCAGGGACACTGGTTATTAAACCTTAAGATTAAATGAATAAAAAGTAGAGTTAACCTTTTGTAGAGATCCAGCGGACAATGGTTCATTGTGAAGCATTTGAGTACCCTGCTGATGCCGACGACGCCAATGAGATGATGCGTCTGCCCAGTAAACTGTAAAAAACATTTTTTTTCTAATTAGTACTTGCGGTCGGTGCTAATTCAACAAGCTACGTAAGCTGCATTTGATAATTATCATCAGTAAGACTAATCACTCAATCATGGACAATCAAAGTTAGCAAGTTCATCATTTGATAATTATATTATTATTGTGAAAATGATCGAAGGTCGAATCACTTTGTTTTTAAGGAGTTGCGAATCAACTTACAGTGATCATTGCAGAGGATCCGCAGAACAATTGCCATTGAGCTGCGGCAAAGTCGATGAGCTCCATCAGCTTGTTTGTGTGCAAACCAGTTTGGATTTTTGTTTCATTCTTTTTAGAGAGGTTAAGTCCAATCCCATTTCAAACGCGACCTGAACAAGCCGAGCATTGTAGACGACCGATGCGGGATGCGGTACACCTGCATTACTGTAAACAATTGATCCAATTAGCTTATAACAGAAAGTAATCTAAAGGCAGAGTAACATGTAAGAATTTAATGAGGTTATAAATATCCGTAATAAGTGAAGAATCTAACACCTAACCTCATTCGACGATACTTGGCTGTAATCTTTCGAAAGAGATGACTTGATAATTTGAAACCTAACCCTGATTAAAGCATTTTCCAAGCTTACTATCTCCGAAGACCGTGTCATTTCAAACGCATGATTGTTTGAATGATAGAATCGCGTCTTTAAATGTTAAAAGCATCACGTGACCGCGTGGGACCGCAGCATTTTTCACCCATAAAATCGATGTCATAGACTGGCCTCGCATAAATTCAGTACCGGTCGGATACCACAATTCTTCAAAAGCATTTGTAGAAGCTAATATAGTTTAAAAGTTGCAAGGATGGCCCGTACTTGACTAATGTTCGTTAGAAATACCCGCACAGCCTTTGAGGTTATGTTCGGTCAATTTTTTCTCAAGCGACAAGCAGCCCAATCCAGTCATGGAATTTTGACGATAATTTCATTTATATTTCAAATTACAAGAGAGAACCCAAACAAATTGCAATAGGCTCGTTACAATTCAAACTGTGCCACGAGGCAACAGTCGCCACGTGGCTTTATTTAACCTATATTGGAGTAGCATATCCATTATGTGCATGGAACTTGGCTAATGATTGATATTAAGAAACGAGGGGCTCCACACAGTACTAGGTAATCTTTACTTATGGCTACTTATTAACAAAATACGAATAATGGCAATTTAACAATATTATCGTTAACGGATATATTATACTCACTCGGTAGTTGGATCCCAAATGAAGAAGGAGAACCGGATCAAATCAGGCGTGGCTTGCACAGTCTCGTACTTGGATACGGTAGTCACTGTGTCCTATATATACCGGCTACGGGATCCAATAAAGCGATGAGCGTGGCTTTAGCATCAAGCGCCGCCTACGGTCACCGAGTGAACTTCACAGTTCAGTAAATTTGACCGGATGCGATCGATAAAAAACTTGTTTACAAGAACAATTTACAACACTACTTGACTCACGGTGTACGTGAATATTTTGAAATCAAATGCAGATACGAACTGATATCTTGTTCGGTCCTATATCATTAAGGTTAATAGCAATGAAGATTCCGAAGAAAGTATGAATAATAAGTGAAGCATAACCTCTGTAAGGTGGGACAATTTCTCAAACTGAATATATATATATCATGAGCGTGTTATCGGTAATAAAGAAATTCTAAAGACGAAGGTCTCAACGATATCCCACAAATTTAGTGTAGATCAATATTTTCAATTCTGATATTTTCAGTCCCGCATTATCGATGAGTAATAATGATCCCAGATTCCTTGATATCGTGCGGCTTTCTCCTACTCGGTTGTGGCTATTCCATAAATCGTTTGATGAATCATTCGACCGGAACTTTCTCAAAACTATTGCCGCAATTTGCAATTGCGTCGATTGGAATCGCGGCGATCGGTGCGCGATCTCTTCATGCCCTCGCCTACAACATGTTTTGGCGAAGCTATCGTTCGTGCATTTTACGATATAAATAAAATATTGCGAATAAATACAAAATTTATCATATTCATCGTTCCAAGGTATTCAGAAAAGAAAGCAACGCTATTTATGAAATGAACATTGCAGCTATTGATCCCAGAATTGTCGCCAAAGAGTTGAAAAATGTGCAACGAGATAAGAATTGCGTCGATTGGATCCTGGGCCGAGGTGGCGTCGCCACTCTCGTTTATTCATTTTATCATCATTACGAATATTTCACGACCGGCGCGTTATTCGTCATTGGTTTGACTGCAGTTGAAGCATTTTTGATTAAAGAAGAATTTATGACCGCAGAACGAGTAATCTTTTTATTTTCAAAGTCACTCTGCCATTTTTTTTTCAAATTAAAAAGTATTTCGTTCACTTTAAAAATGAACTTGGGTTTCAACAGATCAGAGTTTCTCGAAGACTTTCGACGTTATCTGAGAAGCTACCTTGTTCTTTGGATACTTTAAGGATTATTTTTATCGAATTTTTTGGGTACGTCGTTACAAACACAATTGCAACAACAAGAAACAAAAAATCATCCATTATTTCACATCATTACTAATAATAAATAATTTTCAAAAAATCATTAATTTGTTATTTTCGATTTCAGATGGACAGTAGGTAATAATTGGTGTCGTTTGGCCAATGTCCCCTACATGATAACTGTTTGGGCGTTACCACGAGAAGGATTTAATCGCGGTTGGTCGATAATGGACTCGATAAACGATTACATGTTGCTGTGTTACATTATTCTATCGACCGAAGGCCTGTGCGAGTGAACCCACGCCCCACAAATCTATTCGACGATGCAGGACAATAACGCCAATACAATTTTCTCGTTAGTTTAAAATGTATTTATTGCACGCAACGATTTTTTAGCGCCCCAGCCAGCAGCTTGAGGCTCGATAACGATGAGTATTAATACGCAATGCGCAGAGCCTTTCGGAATTAAACATTTTCATCGCACATACACTTTGCACATTAAAACGCGGTAGATGCCATTTGTGACAATGAAGTTCGATGATTATTTCAGCGTTGTGTAATGTATACAATAATAACAATCAGACATTCGATGATCATTCACGCACACGCACTCGCGATATTATATAATTTAATAGTCCGATATGGATATATCACATACGAAACGTGGATTATTGTTTCACGTATTGGAAAGTCATAGTCGTGTAAATGATAATGAGAGAGGAGACCGTTAGAGATGTCGAAGAATTAAAAAAAAAACGTCGTCGGGTAAATCCGGTTTTTACGGATATCCGGAACGTAGTATAAAAAAATAAAACAAAAAAAAACAGAAGAGAAAAAAAGAAGAGATAAATATTACATCTTGGAATTGGCTTCGCCAACTCTCCAGCCTATTTGACTGACCGGCTGCAGTCTCAAACTGTTACGTGGACTCTCCTCAATCTCGTAAGCGGCATTAACGTGACCGACGTCCTGACCCGCGAAAACGTCCTTTACGGATATCTGACTGCTGCGGGTGGGTCTCGGTTGTATTCCCAAAGGATTTCCGGCCGCTCCGTAAATGTTGTTCGCACCGAGCGTCTGCATCTGTGACTTTCTTCGTTGGGCCATTATGCTGTTTCGACGACCCTCGAAAGCCTTGAAGGCTTTGGTCGAACGACGCGTCGACATGTTGCGCGGTAAACCTTGAACAACAATTTTTATAATTATTATTATTATTTTGAGTTGCTTCGGCTGATGGAATTGATTTGATGGAAGACCATATATTTATTCTTCTATTTTATTTCATCATGTTTCTTCCTCCAAATCGTCGACTTATTCATATTTCTTCTCTTTTCTTTCCTATTATATATTCTCTATAGCAACTTTTCTTTTTTTCTATAAAAAAAAAAATCTACTTCAGTTAACAATTTTTTTTTTTATAAAATAATTTATTTTAAAAATAAGACTATAGAAAAATTCTTCCGTGTAATTAATTTTAGCAATGCATAATAGGAAAATAAAGAGAAAAAATCCGGAGAGGCTCCTTATTTGGCGGGCCGATCGTGAAATAAATAAAAAAATTAAAATTAAAATTTAAAAAAAAAAAAAAACAAATATGTGGTCGTCCGTCACCAAAGCTATGCCACCAAATTGATAATTATTAATTCGCTCATCCACAAAGTTCTAGTTGATACGAATCAATCGAACAATTAATTGCAGAAAGAGAAAGTAGCCCAGAATTCACAATTAATTCTCATTCGACAGAATTTTCACATAATTTCATCCATCACGATTTACCATTGTTCTCAGTCATGCTGAAGAAACGTTGTCGGAACGCAACGTCGAGAGTATTGATAGCCTGAGTCTTTCTGCGGCTCTTCTCCAAATTTCGAATCGTCTTTCTTCTGCCAGGACCACTACCGCTGCCCTCGTCGTAATCGCCTTCCATGCCGTCGAGACGTTGCAAGTCGCGAACAATTTCCACCGCGTGTTTCGACAGAAGTGCCTCTTCCGAAAGGTCTTTGGGCTACGATCAAGCGAATTATGATTATTACATACCTCGCATAATCAATTTGTTTCTTTCCTCCTCAATTATCATTCGTTAATTGTAGAATTACAATTTTTGTGAACTATCACAATCGCCTTCTATCCGAATGCAAAATGCAAATAGCAATCAAGAAAAGAATAATCAAAACAGCTCGATAAACTCGAATGTCACAACGTACCTTTTTGCAACAGTACCAATTGAGGGTAGAACTGGCAAGAATATGCGCAAGAGTGCCGAATCGATGAAACAGCATAGCCGTGAATTGGATTATCAGAATAAGTGAGAAAAAGAACACAAACACGAGACCTATGGGTTCGAGTTGCAAGTGACTTTTCGTGATATGTACCTGCAACGACAAATAACATTGGTTAACAATTCCATTCCCCAACGAAATCTTTTTTTTTTTTGTTAATTCGACAAACATTTATCATAGACACAGACTCCTCGTCGTTATTCGTACATTATTTACATGTAAATGATAAGACCACGATTAACATTGAATATATATATTTTGTGAAGCAACCGACGTGCTTTACCGACACAGTTAAAAGATATTGAATAGAAAAAAAATAAAAAACCATCGTATGTAGTTCAGAAACCACGTGATGCACCTCATGGTTAGACACAGACACATTGTAAACCGAAAAAAGTGAGGATTCCTTGACATTTCGTGACCCCGACGACCACCCGAGGACCGCTGCGGTGAGAACAGACACCAGTGGAGATTAGTTCATTCAGTGACAAACAGAGGATCGTGAAGGATTTTCCACATAAACGTCGATCACCGTTAAAATTAATGAAACCGATGAAAAAAAAAAATTCACGAGATTCCGAATAATGATAAATTCCAAAAAATTCGTTGCCTTGAAAATTTGTTCCTTAATGTGTTAAGCACACGATAAGGTCCAGTCCCGAAGACAAACCCAGTATTATTGAACGATCAGAGTGAAGGATCGAGGAATGATTATTCACAAGGACGCATTTTTCTGGACCGAGCGAACGGGTTGAAAGAAGAAGAAGACAAAAAAAAAAAAAAAGAAAACGGCTGTTAGGAGCCACGTGCTTGAAATGATAATTGCGACGAGACTCACAATGTGCCCTGATTCTCACGATTGTTTTTTTTCCCTTTTTTTTCGTTTCTCAATCTGAAAGCAACTCAAACAGATTGAACTCGTTTAAGGTGTTACTTCAGATTTCTTCATGAAAAGAAGAAATCGCGGAGACAGCAAGGCACATCGTTCGAGTTGTTAGTTTCTTCGTCCCTTTTTTTTGTACATTTTGTGAGGGAACAATCATGGGTAACATGAGAGATTGGTGATAAAACAATTAGATAGTGAAAGAGATGATAACAAAAAAGAGAAGAAATACGAGGCCGGTGTGCCGGTACCTCTGAAGTTTCCTCAACGAAGGTGATGTTGGTCTTGACGCCGAAAGGCCACACAATGTGCAGTTGATCTTTGTTCAATTGCAGCAAGAACACGATGAGAACGAACAGAGCATTGAACATGAAAAACGCGAATACACTCTTGTTTCGAAGTTCGATAAGTTCGGCGGCGATCCGAGCCTGGTTACCATCGAGATACAACGACAACGACGAGAAAAACAAAACAAAAAAACGGATACGAAGTACATTAGTAAAATAATAGAAAAGCTCCACCGACGATGTCCGAGTTTGTTCTTGACCGAGAGGCTTTCTGGATCCTGGAAGAACTTCCTGGAAGAATCAAACACGTGACAGTCGGGTGGAGCGGTTGTTTACCTCTTGCGAACTCTCGTCATAAGTGATGTTCGTCCTTATACCAAATGGCCATTTGACATGAAGCAAATCTTTGTTAAGCTGTAGCAGGAACACGATCAGGACGAACAGGGCGTTCAGCATAAAGAACGCAAATACGCTCTGGTCGCGTAGATCCTTAAGGTCGCTCGCGATTCTAGCCTGATTTTCGCAGCGTTCAAACGATTAATTTAATTTTTTTTTTATTTTTGTTTCCCGTCAATTCGGTCAACTCGAGCTAAGTCCACGACGCGAGCTTCGACACTCACTCCGTTCGACACTCGAATCAGTTCGAACTGATGGGAAATTAAGAAAAAAGTTGCCTGTCTTTCAAAATTTATTAAAATTTTTCCAAATTTTTCCATTTTCGTGAAATTCATAATCTTGAGAATAATCTCTTCAAAAATGATTAAAACATTCTCAAAATTGTCGTAGTTATTAACATTTGTTCAGTCTCATTGCAACAAATCCAAGAAATTAGGTTCAAAAAAATTCCAGAAAATTTTCGAATAACAGACAACTCTTCTCCTAAATGGAAAACAAGAGACACGATAATAATAAACGAATTAAGTATTGAGAATGAATTACGAGTGATTTCAACGTTTGGAAACGTCGAAGAAAATAAAGTATCGCTTACCTTTTCCGCCTTGTCATCGTCGATGGGATACAAATACTTTTCCAACAGATCCTTCCAAAATTGTTCTTCCTGAAGCGAGAGAATGTCGATCTCTCCCTTCTTGAGACCCTCGTCGCTCAGCCAATAAGGCCGAGACGGAAAATTACCGTCGCGAATACCGTCGTTTTGCTGACTCACTTCCGTTTCCGTCTCGCTTCCGTGATCGTCCTCCTCCGCGGGATCCTCGCCTATCGCGCCCAGATGATCGGCCCGCGAGCCCACCGAACTGGCTCTTCTGCGTGCATGAGGATCTATCGCTCTGTTCGTAACACGGAAAAAAAAATCATTATTCCTTACATCAAATTTGTCCGAATAAAAATATTGATAATCCCATCGATTTTGCATTTTGCAGAAATATGTGAGATAAAAAATATATTTAATTTATAATGAACTGTGTTCCATTTTTTTTTAAAGAGCATAGTTTGAGTCTGCGTCTTCATGAGTCGGCCCCTGTATAAGTCTGCGACTGTTTAAGGCGTCATGCAACTATCCACAAAGTCCAACGAACCTCTCAATCGTTTCCAATCGTTTTCCAAGCTGTTCCAACGACTCGGCAATGGCGACAAGCTGTTGCTTCTCGTCCGAAGGTTTCCCATGAGTACAGAGCATGCACTTGAACAGTCCAGCCAGAGAAATCTCGATGGATCCTTGATCGTCGTCGTTCGCTCCGGCGCCATTTTGCAAAAATCCCAACAAAGACTTTTGCTTCGCCTTTCTCTTCGCTTCTTCAGCCTCCTTTTTCTCTTGCTCGAGTTCCTATTGTTTTTTTTTTTTACACAAAGTATTCGCTCAGCTCATTGTTGCGATGAAAAAATGAAGAAAAAGCAATGTCAGTTAGTTTGGTTAGAGAAGAAGAAGCTTCATTTTTATTTCCCATTCGTGACCAGAGGTATTCGACTCAGTGGGAGTGTTGAGGGAGGTAAGAATTTTTCTTTTTTTGAATGATGAATTGAATTGAAAAGGAATTTTTCATTCGAATTCAGTCACTGTTAGTACGTGCATTTCTATCAGATTTAATCATAAAGCCGTGTGAGTTAATTCTCAGTTGACACCCTTGTCATCGTGTAACGTTGCTGGCATACAGGGGTCATGTCGACCCCGAGGCACAAAAAGACTTGCTGCGAGTAATCAATTGATTTTTTTTACTTGAAAAAATTCTCATACATTCTTTGATACTTTCTTTAAGATGTGCCACAGATTATTTGGTTAAAATTCAATATTTGATTTAAAATAAACAATGTTTAAGGTAAAAAAACGCAAAATTGGAGATTTTTTCCAAAAAAAATCGAAACTTCCCCACTTTTCAATATTTCAATCTAAAAATTGAACTGGATACTCCCAAAATACTGTAATGCCAGAAAAAGAGCCCGATACCAGCTGTTAGAAAAAAAAGTATTCATTTTAAGCAATGAAGAATAAATATCTTGAATCAGGGTTAATTTTCCTCGATGCTTTTTTGACCCCAGTGTGCCAGCTGAGGGTCAATTGAAAAACATGAGTTAGTAGAGTTAGAAGTATTTACCGCAGCCGTCTTCTTCGTTCGCACTTCCCTCGTGCCCCACGTGATGTCATTGAGATTGAAGAGCGAGTAAATAATCAATACGCAGTACATAGAAGGTACGGTTATGTAATAAATAATACCATGCAACAGACAACCGACTTCTCGGGGGTGCAATAAACCGGTTATGACCAATTGGCCCGTGGTCATTATCAGAAACAAGCTTGCCGGTGATAAAACCCCGTCTTCCGCGACGTTTATCGCTATGGCTGTGATCACAGCTATCATAACCAGACCATAGATAACACTGATTACACCGGCTACCATGACCTGTTGAATACATCGTGCCTATCGTGTTATTACATAACTAATTTGTTACGAATACCCTTCAAGGACCTTCGAAGGATGCGCTCTTTCAATGTCTTCGTCAACCGTCACCAAAATGATAATAATAAAAAAGGAAAAAAAAGAAAAACAATTTTCCAGCAGCCGTACAAGAAGCACAACGATGGGGGGATGAACGAACCTTCTTCGTTTTCTTCACTTGGACCTCTCTCGTACCCCACGACACAACGTTCAAATTGATGATGGAATACAGAATGAGAAGCAAGTACATAGACGGAATCGACAGAAGATATATTATTCCGGGTACGATACACCAAAATTCTTGTGGATGTAAACAGGCTGCTATGATGAAAGTTGTTGTCGTGGTTATCAAAAATATTGCCGAGGGCGAGCCTATTCCGTCCTCGCCCAATTGCAGAGCTGTACCGACGATAACCGCCATCATTATCATCGCGTAAGCCGTCGATAATATTTGAGCACACAGAAGCTGTAACGAAGCGGGACCGAAAAAAAATTAATAAAAACGTGTCACAGACATCAGACGTAACAATTATAAACGACACGTGAGAAAGATGAGAAAAATGAAAAAAAATAGACGTGGAAGATACGAAACAATAGGTTTGACATTGAACGAGAGCACGTGTGGGGTCTGGATTTGGATGGATCGATTACTCACTTGTATGTTGGCTTTGCACGTGAAACAAACTAACATGAAAAAGAGAATGGGTACGATGTTGTAGTAGAAACTGGTCCAATTGTCGATTTTGAAAGCCGCGACAAAGGCTCCGACCAACATGAGAAATATCGTTCCAGGACCGAGAATCGTTCCACCTGTAATTGTTAAAATTTTTGTTTCAAATAAGTTTCACAGTTTTTTTTATTATGGTTCGTAAATTGATAATTTACAAACCCATGAGAAGAATTTGATATGATATGTAGGGAAGTGATATGTTGTCGTTGACTTTTATGGTTTTTTTCGCATCGACGAGCAAATCCATGATATTGGCGATTGTCGAGGGCACCCATCGTCTACGCTGATTGTAAAATTCGTTGAAACCTTCGGGGGCGTGGGTGTACGCGTCGCTCGCAGCAGAATATTCGACCTTTAACAAGAATAAGTTACAATTATTCGTTTTGCTGTTATTTTTTGAAAAACCTATAATTAATTAATTAAATTATTTATTTATTTCGCTATTTATCGTTAAGAATGTTCTTTTAAATTATTATTACACCAAATCTTCTCAAGAAAACGTTTTTAGATACATTGTTCTTAGTACAAATGCACATTAAGCTTCAACAAAAATCGTAAAATGAAATAGGCACAATTTTCTGATTTTCATTTTGCAAAAAAAAAAATGTTTTTCAGAATTAACTAAAAAGTGGATACGGTAATTTTCAAATACCCCTCAAGACCTTTCGATTTCCCAGCAAGAAAGTTTATTCATGTTATTTTGCAGTGAAGATATGTAACTTTGAAAAACAAGTCATTTGTCGAATCAATTTTTTCCATATTTTTTAAAATATCTAAAAAAAACTATTGAAGTTGAAAAATTCTGGTTTGCACATTCGTTTGCATATTCGTATTGCAGCCCCGTGGCAGGAATTACGTGAAATTCCGAGGTCGTAGAAACTGATGGTTATCGATGATTGTGCAAGGACCAAACAAGTCGTTGTTTTTTTTTTATCTTCAACGAGAAAGCGAGAACGAATGAACGAAAGGAGATGGATTCTCATACCCGATATCCTCTTTGCAGCAACAGCGTACAGAGCCAACGATCCTCGCCCTGATCGTACTGCACGTAATGTCGCGCCTCGTCGGACCTGGTAGTGTATTTCTTCATCACGTTGTCGTCCATGAGGGCCTTGCCACGGAACAGTGAGAAGCAACCGGGACTACAAAGTACACAGCCTATCATGTGTTCGGTGGCTTTTTGAAGCCAATGACCAATCGCGTATTCGAACATCTGGTACCAAACCATCGGACCTTGAAGACAATTATCGTTAGCCCGGTAGATAATTTTTTTTCCGACACAATTGCGATTTTATTTCGTGAAAAAGAATCGCTTACCAGATCCTACAGGATGGATTCGACCACAAGCAGCTCCGAGATTTTTGTTCTTCTTCATAAGATCGACCAGCAGCTTGACCGCAGCTGGCTGAAAGTCAATGTCACCGTCCAGGGTCAAGAGGTACGTGTTTTCGGCTATAACTTCCTTTCGGTCCACGCTGATCGGAAGTTCCATCAAACGATGTCCCAAAAGATAATACATGTACATTACCTGCAATTTGATTATTATTTCATGAGCTTTTTGTTGTTTTTTTTTGGATTTAAAGGAATATATTTGAAGTCAAAGGTCATCGAATTTTGTTTACTTGGCTCCATCGTTTTCTGTGACGAATTCTACTCTTGTCTTTCAAATGTGCGATCATTTTCGTTTTTCCGGGCAAAGTCCAAACCAATCTGCCGCCATAGGGTGTCGGATATTTCTTCGCTGCCCGAACGTGCATTCGCGTTTGATGAACGTCCGACGCAGCCTCGTCCAACGTCGCTACCAACAGTTTCACGAAACGATTGACCTGGCACTCGTTTTCGTCGTGATCGGCCAATTCAAAAGCATCGTCGAAGAAGATGTGAGCTGTGGAATGGAAAAAAAAAAATAATGTATTGTCACAAATTCGAAACATTTGATGATGATAAGGTGTGAACTTTCGATGCTTACTTTCAAATTCGTAGTAATCGGGATCAACGACTTTGAGATACTTCTGGGCAACTCTTCTGGCACATTGATCCTCGTCCAGACGCAATATACTCTTCAAAAACTCGATCATCTCTTCCTTGTTCTCGTGCCACATCGTCGCGCATGCGTAGATTCTGGTAACGTGATCGCTGCTTTTCACCGCCGATGGCGGGGTCGTTGAACCGTCTGTTTGCTCGTATATCGTTTCGTAATCGCCGTCGCCTTTTTCTCGTTCGATTTCCGCCAAATCCTGAAGGACAGGATAAAGAAAACACCATTCGGGATCAGTTAATAGATCCAAAAATGCATTTTGGGTGGAGTCGTCTGTTTTTCAAAATCTTTTTCGATCTTACAATTTTCATCTTTCCGATATTTTAGGATATTTCTCCTAAAATATTTTAGGATATTTTTTCTAAGTTGAAAATTACGATTTGTAGAGAAATAATACGACTTTTAAAAAATGAAAAATTTGATTTTAACGATTATTTAACTTAAACGATAATTTAACGATAATTAACGAAGATAACGATAACGATAGACGATAATTTTCAAAATAGTTCCACCATTGTCATAGCTGGCCGAGGAAACGAATTTATCCGACGAGTAGACTCACTTCGACTTTTACTTCCGGCTGATCGTCTCTCTTCCGATTGAGACCCATCGACTGATCGATGAGCAAGGAATCGTACATGGGCACGACGAAGAGTTTTTCCGTAGCCGCGAGACGCTCGCACTTGGGCGTCCATATGTGAAGAGTTATCCACGTTTGTGACAACAACCAGAGCAACCAAACCCAAGCGTATTGCTTGGACACGAAATCATTGAGAAAATAAAGGGGAGGCGACTCGTAGAACAGATAGTCCGGTATTGTACCGTGAAAGAAACAGGGATCACCGTTGCGAATACCACAGGCAGCGATCAACAGTGAGATGGTCACGGGAATCGTTAGACTCACGGGAAACGCGTAACTGAAACCCTGGATGAGAATTTTGCACGCAAATTTGCCTGAAAAGGAAAAATAATTTTTTTGAAAAATTTATTTTTACGATTTTATTATGATAAAAAATCACTGCATTGATAAAAATAATTTTTCAATGAATGAACGTTGGTTGAATTTTTCTTTCAACCTTATTTTATTGTCCAAGGCGTTTAGAATATATGACCCAAATTTTTACTGAAAATTTGAAAAATGAATTGTAAAAAAAAAAAATTCAAGTAAAAAAAATTATTCATTCAAGTTGAAATAAATATTGCAGCTACTGAAAATGTAAAAAAAATTGAATCGTGATACAAAATTTGTTATGAATTTTTTTTCTAACTCACCGAATATGTAAGCGAAATACGATCCGAATATTTGAAACAGAAGAACGTAAACCGGTGTATTGAAATCCGCTGCCACAGTCTCGGTATCACCGTTCGGAAGTATATCGGAAAGATCGGGAATCGTTCCAGCGGCCGATTGTCGTATAGAAGTGACGATGATTTTGTGTTCACCGAATGCAGTTCCCATCATGGTGAACAAATGTCCCACGGATTCGCCTCTTATGTGAAGTATCACTATCGTACTTATGAAGAAAGCTATGATCTTCCAAGCGGACACGAACATGTAAGTGAAGTATCTCGTCAATCGAAGTTCCTTCTTCACTCGTCCAAGAGTCTTCACGAAACCTAAAAAAAACATTCAAGACCAATTCAATTATTAGTATCATTATTATTATTTTTTAACTTTAATACAAATGAAATTGATCCTTTTTATTCACACTGAGTAAATTTTATCTGGGAAAATAGAATCTTAGCACTTAAAAAAAGTTATAGCAATTTTAGTGTAAAGAATGGTTTTTAACATTTCTTTCAAAGATTTTTTTCAGCATATTACTGATTACACTTTAGATACCATAAAAATTATATTTACTTGTAGAAAGAAGTCGAAAATATGCTCAACATTTTTTTAAAAATCATTCTGTTGATCGTAAAAATTTCAGAAAATAAAAATTAATAATTTTTATCTAACTTACCGATGGGACTCTGCATCGATACATAATTTTCCCACCAGCCACAAGATACCAGAAAGAGCGTTGGGGGTATCAGCCACAACGTATGCTTCGAACTGTCGAGCAAAGGCCACACAACAAATCCTGTTGCTTGAGCAGCTAGTGCAGCGAGATCTACCAGAACCAGGACGAATCTTCTCGATTCGTCTTTCGTCTTGTTTCGAGACAGCAACCCTATAAAAATAACACATTATTTATCATATTATACATATAATGCATATATTTATTATTATTATTATTATTATTATTATTATTATTATTATTATTATTAATAATCATATTATTATTTATTAACTCAAGCACAACTTTCTTACGTGCTTCAAAATGTTATCTCTTATTTGATTTCCAGATCTAAGACAAATTAACTATTCTGTTATTCGAAACACAATTGCTAGCACTTTTTATCTATCATATGTTTTGCATTTAAAATTAATGAGAATAAATATTCCACAAAATTAATTACGATTGTCTTTTATCGTTCAACACAAATGTTCTTTCACTTCAACGAAAAAAAAAATGTATACATATATTTCACACGACTGGCATTGAACTCACCGAGAAAGCCAGGTACAAAGCAAACGCAATTCGTCAACATGGCACCCTTGACGGCGTCCAGATCCGGCAAAACCGAAAAGAACATCAGAGAAAGTCCAACAACGTGAAACGTTTCCATCACGAATACGAGAAGAAAGTGCGATGACGGTGGTTTCTTCCATGATTTGAAAATGCATATTCTTACGCTGCGAAACAGAGTACCGAATTCCGGCACGACAAAGGCAATTATAATGCACCAGATCCACGCTATTCTCTCCTCTTCTGGCAGAGTCACGACGAACTGCTTGTCTCGTCCTGAAAGCGATAAAAAAAATGTTTGAAAAAAATCGAACTCATAATTTCAAATTGTCGACGATATTAAAATTACGGAAAATATCTGAATGAAAAAAAATCTGGGTAAGCTTACCCAATTGTTTGTTGCAATAAGGAATCACACGATCGGCCCTGAGCTGCGATGCCATGAACAAAATTGTTCCTTTCGCGACTACACCGCTTCCGAGTACGATTATGAAAACTGCGAGGTAGACGATGACTTTTGTTATTTGCACGGTTGTGTCGAGGCATTGTTGATTGGCCATCGATCCCGAATCTATTTTTTGCGGTGGATCTCTGAAGACGTCCCATCCTTTTGTCTCCACTACCGTTCGTTGACTTTACAAAACAGTGCATTAATGTTTAAAAAAAAATTTTTAATATTATTTTAATAATTATTATTATTATTATTATTATTATTATTTTTCAATTATTATTTATCGTTTGGCAGATATGACAACTGTTTTGGAATCCGTCGAGTAAACCCGAAATTTTCTCGAACACGAAAGTACCTACTGGGTCAAAATGACCCTGTCTGACTTTGATGAGTTACCATTCTAATTATACATGTCTAATTGATCTGGGAAAATTCGGGAATATACTTTCATCTGCTTTTAGAGTTTTATTTTGTCACTTTAATCTAAGATTGTGATGATTTAGTTTGTAAGTGTAAATGTTATATTATTATTAAATTCTGCAAGGAAATTTGTATCCGAAAATTTGGTTCGCACAAAGCGGAGGTATGGGTCGAGTTGACCCAGTCTGAACTCGGCCAGTTTGAGTTGAATGGAAATGAGATTTTACCTGCCACCGTACTCTTGTGTCAACGGGGTAGTGTCATCGTCCGAAAAATCATCCGGGCCACCTCCGCCACCCGGAACCAGACCGTTCTGTTGCTGCATCTTCGACATTTCGGTCTAATCCTGAAAATTGAAAACGAAGATATGTTAAATGAAACAAAATTGTCGTATCAAACAAAATTTATCGTATCAAAAAAATTCATTCATATTAATATGTGACTTTAAAAAATCATTATTTTAATATGAGAATATTTTTTCAAAACTAAAAAACACGACAAACAGGAAAGAAATTGATGAGTTCAACAACTGTTTAAGTTAGAATCAAACAAAAAATATTGAACTGATTGTGAATGCGAAAAAAATAGACTAAATTAT
Source organism: Diplazon laetatorius (assembly GCA_963662125.1). Classification (NCBI taxonomy): domain Eukaryota; kingdom Metazoa; phylum Arthropoda; class Insecta; order Hymenoptera; family Ichneumonidae; genus Diplazon; species Diplazon laetatorius. Next base: position 6,456,596 of record OY759156.1, read on the forward strand.
TGTATAAACTTTGACGTTCCTCAATCTTCAATCTAAAAAAATCGCATCCTATTCCACATTTCCGTCCTACTTCTACATCACTCATCGTCCACAATTACGTTCGAATTTTTCACGTCGAGTCATTCGATCAATAAAATTGCCCCAAACAAAAATCCAAACAAACCGATTTCACGCGATTCGACCAATCAAATTGGCAACCGTCGATATCAATCGATTTTCTTCTTTTTTTCCCTCCCGAACGTTATAACAGTAATTATAACAACAATCGTAACACGTGCATCCCGTTGGCCGAGTCATCAATTACAAGATTCAAAGCTGGCGAGCTAGTAACGCGATTAACGGTACAACTCCACGTCTACACACGTTCATTCTTACACACACGGTTGGAACGGACGAACGGGTTCCACGTATGTGTAAGTGTGTGTGTGAGTGTGACTAATTATTATATCATACAGGTAGAGAAAATCCAACGGTGTGTTCGATGAGGCTGAATGATCGAAAGAGAAAGCAGCCCGTCGATCGTGGATCACGGGATAGGGAAGCCACGAGGATAAACCCGTACGACCGCGATTAGTCGCGGTCGAAGACGAGCAATGCACTCGAATTTCGTTCCATATGGTCGATGATTCGATACCACCGCTTTTATACAGGACTTGTACGGCTCAACGATCCGGCTTGTATCTTTGTTCACGAGAGATCCGGTGGGGCACCAGTTTCTTTTTTTTTCTTCTTCTTGTTTTTTTATTCTTTTTCTTGTTTTTTTTTTTTCATCTTTTACTGGTTCCTACAGTCTGTTGGAAAGTGAAAGGAACGAAACGAGGTAGATAACGTAGCAAGGACGTCCACTGCGAGCTGTGAGCGGCGTGTCGGTAACCGCCCTCGAGGTCCGTCACGCTGTTCTCACCCTGTGGCCCCCCAACCACCTATATATCCAACTCTCCTTCCACTCCACGTACGCGTCTTTACTTTTATTTTCTTTATTTTTTATTTTTATTTTTCTTTTTTTATTATTTTTTTTTTCAACTTCGAGAATCCTTTCTTTTTCGATATTATTCGTTATTCGTTTGGCAATCGACGAAACGACCGAAAATACGAGAGAAAGACATTCCGCAGTCCGGTCTCGAAGCTCGATGGACGATCTCCATACGTACAGTCCGGAACAAAGACTTGGAAATGTTTCTACGTTTCAAATACGCGGATTTTGTTATGATTTGATATTTTTGATTCGAGGTTTATCAACCCTTCGAGGTCACTTCAAGCCAAACCATTTTTTTAATATTAAAGATTAAAAAATTAAAAATTGTAGAAGATATGGATTTTTTAGTAAAAAATAGGGTTTTTTGGTATTGACGCCTTAATGATTTTTTTCTCGCCATTGAGGAAATTCGATTTGAAAGAATGTACGTGATATCATAATTTTACAGTGTTCGAACTGATATCCTGAATTTTTACGAGTCGTTCCGGACGATATTGTTAACGCGGTTATAGTTTGAACATGGCTGGGGTCATTGTGACCCCGTGTGACCAGCGCGTTATTTCCAGAACGTGTGACCTCGAAAGGTTGAACGAACAAACGTATCGACAACCAAGTCATTGCACTTTGAATGGCCGATAGTCGGCCACTTTTTCAGGTGACTGTGAGCAAGAGAAAAAATATATGAAGAAAGAAGATAATAATTGTTTCAAAGTGATAACAGACTGCAGTGACGGACTATCCCAAGTAAAAAAACTATATATGGTCTATATGTAAACTATATATGGGATTGGGAGTATATAGATTATATATAGTTTATATATAGACCATATATTGCTTATATATAATCTATATATAAACTATAGATGCCCAATCCCATACATAGTTTACCCAAGTGAAAAAATCATATAGTTCATATAGTTCCAAACTATATAATTGATATACTATATAATGAAAATTTAATTGATAAACTATGTAATAAAAAATTATATAGTCATAAATAGTTAATATATGGACTATATATCATTTTTTTACTTGGGATATCATAGTGGCGAGTTTATGTAGGTTTGACCCTTTCGTGTGGCTTTTGGTATTCCGTGGAACGGCGAGAGACTGCAATGGCTTGTCGAGTATATATATACATGAATATATACGAAAGAGAACGTTAATGTCGTGGCTATGTTGGTAATACCGTCGGGACCCACGGCATACCGCACATTATATTCTCGTAGTGACCAAGGCTGAGGACAGCCTGCGGCTCCAAAAGAAGACACGCGACTTTATACGACAGTCCCTAGGCCCGTAAGCTTTCACGAATTTACATTTCCCCACTGGCTTATCGGTGTTATATTTCCCATTTCTATACTTCGCTTCTTTCCAGAAAAATGTTTGTCCAGAACTGAAGGACTCCGGTCGATGGCCTTTTACCAGTATAAAAAAATAAAATAAAATAATGATAAATAGAAATGCCAGAAAGGAGAAAAAATGCATTATATTGCCAATAACTATGTCTTACTATCGCGACCAGTTTCTTCCTATTATTTCTGAATCTCATTGTAAACAATGATTATCGGTGAAACGAATTAGCATTTGTTTGATTAAATTATCATTTATTTGAAACTACTTTTCTGACTCGATGATCGTCGATTATACAGAATCTAAAAAATATTAATGAAATATCTAAAAAATATAGAAATATATAAATTTGATTAATCGAATTGTAATAAATATAAAAATTATTTTCCAAATAAATGAAAAGAAATAAAATCTATTTATTATTCAATAAAATCGGTAATGCAGGACTCTCTCGAATTCGAATCGAGGGTTGAATATAAAAGTCAAGAACGTAGCTAAAATATGAAATATAATATTAATTTCCGTACGACAATTGATTTATTTGTTTAAAAAAGTAAAGTAAATAATTTGTTTAAAAAAATTATATCGAATACATGGTTCGAATTCAAATAGTTCAGTAGATCTTGCTCGATCATCGACGATTTCTCCTGTTCGACGATCGATCGTTCGAGTCGAAGATATGAACAACGTAAAAATTTCTTTTTTTATCACGATCGAATTCCGTGGCAAGACGAAAATTTCTTGTCTTGCGCAATCTCGGGATCGGCCCTGTTACTTGATTTCCACGCGAAGGTTGACCGGTATAAATTCTTTTTCCTCGATGCCCGTGGGCTCATGTGGCTTCGTTTTGCTTTCTTCGTTCCGACCCGACTTCGTTTTGCCTTCGGGGCCGGTTCGAAGTAAGCCGAAGCTACGACCTCTCCGACTGACGTGAAGTATAAACTTAATAATTATGTTTCACAAGTTTCGTGACGTGAAAGTTTTCTACAAACGAAAACTAGGCTAGATTGAAGAACGCGTGGCGAACACAGGATATGTAGATTGAAAAATATTGATGTACGTAGAGGTGAACCGGTTTTCATCAATACATCAATATTTTTTTACCTTTTTTTCGATATATCGAAAATGTATCATTTTAATAAGCGGATCTTTTTATTTTCCTTTAAAATAATCTTCTGGTTATCTTTTCTTCGTTATTTAACTCTAAAACCAACAAAAGATTTGTTCTATTCGTAAATAATTCAATCTAATCGCATTTTTTAGTAAATAAATATCCAAATATTGCAAACAATAATTGTCAATAAAAATTCACACGAGTAAAACTTTCGACTTTGATGAAAATGTTAATCCCATCGATAATCGACAATCAATTCTTCATATTCCAGAAAAATGCAATTATTTTTCCATCGACGTCGAAATTGATAACAATTTCGAACAGAAACAACTTTGCGAAAACAATCGCACGTATATCAATTGCACATGTGCGAGTCGGAGTTTAAGTTTGCTGCAATCTCGGCGAACCCGCATTGTCCTTGTGTCCTACGTGCCAACGGCCGTTCCCTCCTGCGCGACGACTTCCTGATCGGTCACGGATACCACGTCGAAGCTATTCCGAGTGGCCACAGTTGTTCGAGACCGGACAGTCGGACGCACAGGCGTGTCTCGTGAAATAAAAAAAATAAAAAAAAAATAAACCCATAATCATTCGACGAACGCAAACAGTTACGGAATGACGTGGCGAGGATAATTCGATGTTGAGAAATGTTTTCTCAATATGAGCTATATACATTTCACCCGGAACCGCGTGTGAGTAAGTACGGTGGGTGACGATTCGCCGGCTATGTCCGACGAATATGGAATAGACGATGGCTTGTCTCGTGAGAGAATCCGAAGACTGCAAAGAAGAAGAAGAAATAAAAAAAAGAGAAGACGTATTGCACAAAGAGTGACTATATATACGTGGGTAATGGTTAATCCGGATTCTTCATCGAGTCGCGGCCGTGAATTTGTTCGTCCTCGTTCATTCTGAATCCGTTCTTGCTTTACTCTCAACACACACACACACACACACACACACATGATAAGAAAAATGGCGAGATAACGCAGGAGTCTATCTGGGCCTCTTCAACCTAATAGAATTATCAATTGCAAAAATAGTTTTCGCGAGAAAATTGCAAAATAATTTATCGCAAAGTCTAACAACGTCCAATGTACCGATATCAGGATGTTATTGTGAACATTTTTCCGTTTTTTTTTTTTTTTATATTATCTCATCGCTTATCGACCATTAGCGAAGATTCGTAATCTTTTGGGAAGGTAGCGAGAAAATCAACGTTAGGTTGTCTTCGAAGATACCGAGTGTGTGAGAGATTCTATACGTGGGACGATATGATGCACTTATTATGACGATATGATGACACTATTATCGGAGCGAATGAAAAGACTACCATTCGTTTTTTTTTTTACAGATATTTGAATCGGTGGGATTTGGATTATTAATTATTTTCGTTATTTAAGTTTTATAGATATATATTTTTCAAATTATCATTTTATCATTATTTTTATTATTTAATTTAATTATTCAAGTTGTTTAGTATATGCATCACAGCTTATTTCATGTTCTTCGAGTTTGACGGTAAAAACGATAAAATTTTTTAACTTTTGTATTGGTTATTCCATTCAGTATTTTTTTTTTTGCAGACATTATTTGATTATAATTTTTATTATTGAATCTCATTATTTAAATTATCCAATATTCCCATGACAGCTAATTTTATCAATGAATCATTGAGTTTTACTGGCACAACTTTCTTCGAAGTTTTTTCTAACAAAATTATAGCTAATTTTATATTTTTCGAGTTCAACGATCCGAATCATAAATTTCTTCAAACTCTCATAAAATTTCGAGGTTTTCAAATTTAAATTGTGCAAAATTTTCGTCGTAAAAGATATTTAACAAAGACAACAACTGATTCCTCAACGCATTTATTTTTTAGTTCTTTTGTTAAATGTTTGTAACGAAGTTAACAATGAACGTTGCTCAATGACGATTTCGAAGCTCTTTTTTACTTGTAATTCGAGTTACGATCGGACGATTGGGGGGAAAATAAAAAATAGTCCGACTCTGTTATTGCGTGGCTCGACTCGAATCGCCGTCGTGCAAAGCTCGCTTCGGCTCGAAACTTTCTTGCGCTCGCCAAATAAGTCGAACACGAAACCCGAGTTCCCGGCATTCTTATTACATTCGAAGACCGGTCTAGTTTTTAATTCCGTTATGCGTGAGACTCGTTTTTCTTTTTTTTCTTTTTTCTTTTTTTTTCTTATTTCTTTGGACCGATGTTATGCTCGACCGTGGTAGGTGGATGGACAGCGCAACAATATTCTCGGCCGAGTCAATCTATAGGGACGATCAATTTCGCAACGATATATTGTTCAGCCTCGCGTTCCCGTTAACGAGGTCTGCATTGTTGCAGCCTTACCCACTCGCCGCCCGATATTATAGACTCGGAAATATTATATTAATACGAAGTTTTCGTTGCAATTGACCGACCAATAAATAAATAAATAAATATATAAATAAACAACCGAGCTGGAACATTGATTTTTTTTCATCGAGCATGCATCGTTGTAATTGTATTGCATTGAGTTTCGTTTTATCGAGACACTTTTATCCTTTTTAGGGTTTCGCATTTACAAATGAAAAATTTAAAAAAAAACACCGAACCCTTTTTCGATGACTCGCGTGTCTGTCCGTCTGTGAAAGTCGAATTTTCTCAGAAACCATGCAACGTATAAAAATTAAATTTGGCATGGTAATACATTCCCTTGACCCACATACTTTGCAATAGTCAACACTCAAGAATATTCATATGAGAATCAAAGAGAAGGCAAATTGGGAACTCGACATTTTTTTTTTTCAAATTTTATGTATCATGTGGGGCATCGTTGGAAAGGGCTTGTTACGTGAAATACAAAAATATTTTTTTCATAATTTTGAATAGCATATTTAAAAGAATATTCTGAAAAATATGCAAAAAGAATAGAAAATCCCCCCCCCCCTTATTTCTGAAACTACTTGACCTAAAATTCTGGAAAAATCGGAGAGTATCTCGCCTTACTTAACGTTCACCGGAAAATTATAACGAAAGTCCCAGGTCTCAGAGATTTCTAGAAATTAATTTTACAAACTTATCATTTTTCGGCGATCGATTGCGATAATGCGATAAACGCCCGATAGGCGGCCACGTGTGATTCGCGGGTCGTTAACAAAATATGGTACGGAAATCTTAGCGCGCGAATGGAACTCGCACTCTACAACTTGAGAAAAAAAAAAATGTTAATTGTTTTTCGAAGTCGGTGGGCCTATATCGAGGCGGCGAATAGTTTTGTGACTGGCCTGCGGCAATGCCTTTCTAAAATCGGTTAAATCACACCGTTCCAGCCTAACGTGGGACAGTCATCAAAACCCCGATGATCGTAGCCCGCTTATTTTCGTCACCGTCAATCGTTGAATAAATTTTCACCCGACGATCGAGCCAGCATGAAGATTTTTTATCAATGGACATTTTTTTGAAATCCTTTTACGACTGAATGATCGTTGATAACAACGCCTATAAAATTTAACGAATGTATTGTAAAACAAACATTCATCTAAGATATTCATGATTATTGCGGAAATGTAAAAAAAAATTATTTTTCACATGATAATTATTGAATATCGTTATTTGTTTACGAAAAGTATATCGAGTACATCTTCATTGAATTAATCTTTATTCTAGCTTTTGTGATACTTCATTCACTGAGAATCAAACTTATTATTTATACGTTTTTGGAAATCTCATGGTTCGTTGTGTTCGAGTATTTCAAATGCTTCGCACTGTCTAACAACGCGTTACGATTACCGACTTTCGACGGTAATTAAGAAATGAATAATGCCCGGGGCCAAATGATTATCGTTCGATCTTCCAGCGATCGACTCATTCACTGATTTCCGATCTTGTCGAAATACCACGTGCTTCTGTGGCCCTCCCACAACAGGAATTAACGCGCGGGATTCGAAAACATTTCAACGCTCTGTTAATTTTCAATTATTTTTTCTTTAAAAAAATGTTTGAAAAAAAAAAAAAATTCTGTACAAATACATACGTTTGTGACAATTCGCACATGCAGTCTCTTACAATAAGAACAGTTTTTTTTTTCATGGTTTCATCCGACGATCCACACCGTCAATCTCACAATCGCAAACACATGTTTTTTTTTTTTTTTTCGTTGACGTTCGAGTGACAGATAACATTTTTGTGACAATAATTCGAACGATATTGGATTTTGCAAAACAATTATGAACGATCTTATTTCATCGTTACCGAACACAGATTAAAAATAGAAATTGTTTATTTTTTAAATATTTTTTCTTCTTCTAAAAAAAATGTTAAAAAATGATAATAAAAACGATGACGCGAATTTATCTACAAAACTAATCCTCAACGTTGAAAAAACGACAGATTATTCTCGTTATCATCGATCGCACTCGTTGCAACCGATAATCGATTTGCTCCAAAATAGCAAAAAAAAACAAACAAATAAACACATCACACTACGAATCCCCAATTTCGTACAAATTTTTTCGATCAACTTTCGACTATTTGAAAAAATTAATTTCCTCGATCAATCTTCGAATAATTTTATCTTATTTTTTTTTTTGTCCCCGTCACCGTTCGAGGTTGTTGTCCTCCGACATTTCGATCACGACTTACGACTCGTCATAACGGTTAAACAAAACTCGCTATACCTCCACGATCGGTAACGAAAAAAGAATTTTAATTCACGTGGCGTGAACTGGCACGAATACCGAACAATCTTACCTGCTGTTAACTTTTCTTTCCGATGCTTTCTCTCTCTCTCTCCTCCAACTGGCGCTCTTACGCTCCCGCGGCCAGATTATTCACGAGCGATTTAACGGTTCATCGCGGATGATGATTCCTCTCTCTCTCTCTCTCTCACACACACACACAGAGACACCTCCGTCGTTTCCTCCAAATTTTCTTTTAGTTATCTTCTACAATTTCACGCACGATCCAACAACCCGTCGATAATCACTCTTCATGCACTTCGAAAAAACACGCGTTACACCGAACCAATGAAACCAACATTTACAAAAAAAAAAACAACAACAACAACAATCCTTAAAGAAAAATAAAAAAATTAAACTACGACGAAAAAAAACAATAGTGTCGCGAATACAATTTGTAAAAAAAAAAGAAAAGAATCAGAGAATGAAAAAATTCTAAAATAAATAAGAGTACGTTGATGGTGCGAGAGGCCGAGGTTTGATTGTGATCGAAGTTGTATATCAGTCTGGCAGTTAACCAGCGGCAATCAGGAGCGGAGGTGAAAGCCGTGGAGGAGGAGGACAGCGTTACCGCGCGACTGTCCGATTCAGCTTGGCTAAGGAAGAGAAGGCAAAACGTTTGTGTCTCTCTCCCCCCCTCCCCCCACCCTCCTATCGGCGCGCTCGCGAGCTGTACACGCTCTCTCGTGTATCCCATACCCACGTTACTTTCACAAGAGTCTCCCCCCCCCCCGACCGTGGATCGGGCCCAGCAGCTCCTTCTCCGGGCGGGCGGGGAGGGGGAGAGGCCCCGATGGTCGCGGACTCACGTATCCTACGCGCTCCCGCCACTCGCGTTCACCTACCCACCAACACCATCGCCACCCATTCCTCCACAACGTTCCGAACCCCCTCACCGACGTGACGTCACATGAAAAATCCGCTATCTATGTTTATTCGTCGTGTGGGTGGGGATGAAAAATATTTTTTCAAAATAAAAAGCTGGGAATGAAGCGCATCGGATACTTTCGAAGACTCTCTGTCTCTCTCTCTCTCTCTCTATGTGTGTGTTTCTGTCTCTTTCTCGCGGGAGATAGTGGACACCCTATTCCGAAGCCACGAGGGTCGTCGATCCGAGTTGTTCCGTTCTCGGATTCTCAAGGTCGGCCGCAATCCTTGAGGAAGGATCCCGGATTTCGAGTTTCTCGAACGGCGAAGAATTCACGAAAAAATTCGCAAAGTTTCACGATGACGCGGTGAAACTCACGCGTTTGTACGTGCATCGTGATATCTCGGATGACACTCGTTTTAGAAGATAAATCGGATGAAGATGTGGATGATGAGGATGAAAAAATTGAAAACGAAGATTTTATAGAATTTTGATTGGTTTTTGAGCGAGGGTAGTTTTTCAAATATTTTTCCCACGATTTAACGATTAAAAGTCAGGAATCGCGGTCAACTGAGGATTCATCGGTTGAATTACGAAACGAATGACGATGATTCAACCGTCGTTCGGGAATAAACGTCGTAAGATCCGGATTTCGAGATTTCATCGGTGTCGATGTTGTAAATGTGAAGAATTCGGAATTTCAGGTGTTTTTATGATTATTCGAAATCTTTTACGCTCTCTCTCTCTCTCTCAGTTCGCAGCGAGCGCCGATAGCGCTGTCTCTCTCGCACTCACGACGAACATCGGAAGATATCACATTCACCTCAACTTCGTTGTCGGGATCGGCGACAAATTTTTCATTTTTTCTTCTCTCTTTTTCTTTCATTCAGAGTATTTTGTAACGTACGATTGATTTTACTTTTGATCAATCTGAGATTCTCATCGATCGACGACGAGGGCCCGGAAACTAAGCCCTTGATAGTGATGAACAATCGATAAAATCGTCGATGACGTTTTATCAATCGCGGAAGACTCTGCCGTAAAATATTGAATTTGAAAAAAAAAATAAAAAAATAATTAATAATAATAATAATAATAAAACCTGACGATAAGTCGACGAATTAACTAGTTTTACTGTCGATCCTTTGACAGATTCAACGATTCGCCGGTGTCATTGTTGATCTGTGACTGTTGCTTCTTCATGGTCGTCATGTCGAGCATGGCACCGAAATCCGGTCTGACGCTCGATATCGACAATTCCTCGGCCGTGGTGAAGTCCGTGGTTGGCCTCGTGGGTTTCGGCACTTCCGTTGGTCCTTCCATCGACGTTATCTTCGTCCTGTCAATCGTCAAATCCTCCGTTCTTCCCACTTCCGTCGTTTGCATGCTCGTGTAATTAGTTTGCATTGGCGTATCGTTCGTCACGAATTCGTTTGATTTACGATCGTTGCAAATCGTTATCTCGTTCGACGGACATTTGGCCAACGGTCCGAACAAATTTGCCATGTTTCGGGCGTAAGCCGACGACGATGCTTTTGTGAATTCGGTTAGCGAAAAACCCGAAAGTTTTGCCAAATCGGCCGGTGTGAAACTCGTTATTTTGCTGAGATCCGGAAAACCGGTTATTTGTTGCGACAAATCGGCGAGTGGAAAATCCGCGGGTAATGTCGGACGCATGTTGCTCAGAGCTTCGGCCGATAATGGAGTCGCGAGTTTTGTGAAATCGGGAGTTGGGGTGTCGTAATCCATTTTTGGATTTTTCACGGATACGGTTAGCTCGCCCGAACGAAAAGTCGGAATGATTTCCGGACGATTCAATTTCACGAGATTGGAACGGGTGTCGTTTATTTGCATTATGTTGCTCGGTGTCACGTCGGTGATGTCTTTTTTGTTGCAATTGTCGCGGGTGGACGTTGACGGTTGAACACCGAAGGTTTTCGTGACCGATGTTACTATGGCGTTGTCGGGTTTGAAGTTTACGGGTGTGAGGAACACGTTGTTGTGACCGAGACCCGGTGGTCCTTGCACCAGGGAGTCTGGGATACCGAGCTGGGGAAATTGCACGGTTACGAAACCGTCGGGCGGTTGATCGCTGCATTCCATACCGGGACAAATCATTTCCTTGATTATCTCCCAGTAAGAACCGTTGGCGCGATTGTGACCGGGCAATTTTGAGACGAGAGAATTCTGCGACAAATTTATAATTATAATTTTATTTAATCCTTAGTCTGGAAACGATTTTTTTTTTTGGCACGTTTAGCCTAGAAATGTGGGTCATGAATTTTTTTTTTAACTTTAAAATGCTGCAAAAAATCAGGAAAAAATCGGGAAGGTTCTTCAAGCCTTGAATTTGAAGTCTCCATTATAAAATTGTGGAAAATACATTTTTTTAAATATATTTTTTATACAAAATATAATGGACGAAAACGACCCAGGTTTCCAGACTAAGGTTTAAGATTGCGTCAGTTTTGTTGTATTTACCTTTAATCTTTCGAGATAGGTCGTTGTGGGATTGAAATTCGTTCGAAAATCAATGCCACCTTCGCTTCTGTAGTAGTCTATGCATTTTTTCTGTAATATGTAACAAAAAAAATGGTTGCTGATAAATCTTAGTATATTGTGTATCGAGGACGTAAAGAATGCGATTTTGACGAGTGTGAAGTCGCTGCCCGAGCTAAACTAGGTCTGTAATTACACGAGACCGATTAGTAATGGTTGGCACTTACGATCTCATCGAGTCCATCCTGAGAGATAAAAGGCTCCTGCGCGAGTGTATAACTGAGAAGCATGGGTCGTGGATACTCGTGCGGCCGATTTTCCGGTGGTGGCATCGACCAGAAAACGTTGAAGTTCGACTCGTAACAATTACCATCTGCATTATAAGGTGCTGCAACAAAAACAAAACAAACATTGAAATAACGTTTTTTTTTCCCTCAATTGCATAAGTTGTGATTTTTTTTTTTTTTTAATTCTTCATGATGACATCTAAATATTCGAACAGTTTGGAGTTATTGACTTACAGCAAATCAAACCGACGCAAGGAGTATAGCCATTGTCGCTGGGTCCTTTCATTCTTATTTGATAATCCAATTGCGAATCCACATCGCGCAAGCTGGGCGAAGCGTGAGAACGCGGATGAGAATGGTACCAGCCGACCAACTTCACTCTCTGCCACTCCATGGCTTTTGAAATTTCCGCCTCGACCATGTTCGCAGATGTTTTGTCCTTTCCCGCATAGCGACAGGGAAATGCGCTGGTTATCGCCAAATCTGTAATAATCGAAAGGCGTTACGAATTATAGAAGTTGAAAGGAAATCAGGAAATATCGATAGATCAACAATAGAATAACCGTAAAAATAAGTGATTGGAAAGATGAATATTAAAAAATGTAATTTACAATAATCCGTAATCGGTCGAGTTAATCTTACTATGAGCATTGATGTCCCAGTGTCCACCCAGATAGCCACAGACCTCTTTGTCCATGAGATGACAGTGAAGATCGACAACAACAGCGGCGCTCGTCGCAATGGACACCAAGAACGGCTGTATCTTTCCCAGAGTACTGAAAGACGTTAACTCGACCATCGTGCTCATGTCCCTGCGATCGAACAAACGTGTCGATAAACAATAACAATCGAAGCGCCATTGACTTTTGTTTCGATTAACGTTCCTCAACTCACATTGCGTGACTGCGAATACCGAGGTTGGCATGCTTCACCGGAACTCTCACGACGACAGACGGATTGTTCGTTTGCACTGCTCCAAAAGCATCTTCGACGGTTTCACTGGAAGCGTCCGCAGTATCCACCTTGGGCCCCTGACATAATGACGAATAATCGAGTCAACAAACAAATGACAAACAAACATATTCATGCAGCATAAACTATATGCCAATGCAATCGTGTCTTACCGGAAACATTGCTGTATTTTTAACAGATATATCCGAACACATTGATTTTCAATGTTCAAAACAATTCAGGTGCAGACTTTTTGTCAACAACAACAATGTGGTTGTTATATCGAGGACGCCGTCGCCAAGCGTCAACTTAACCTCTTGGGTTTATTTCTTTTCAATATCATGAGCATGAACTTTAGAGTGAACGAACAAGACGAGCGTCAAGGAAGAAATATTTAACATGGAACCGCAGGTCTGTAGGGAAAAAAAAGGGGAAAAGTTGGTAGAGAGATCGTACTTTCACTCCCGGACACCGCGAGCTGTGGCGCTGCCTTGTTCGTCCGTGTGCACACATACATGGCAATCTGGCTCTGTATTGCAGCGAATGATTCTATTTTCCATGCTTCTTGATCGCTCACTTGTCCGTTTTTTATGAAAAATAAAATCAAAATAGAACAAACGAAGATTCATACATAACTTCTCATTCGATGGACAATTTCTCAAGCCTACTTGATGGCTTGAATTAATTTTCACCGTGGATTAATTACATCTTGTCAAATCCATCCGGCTATTTAACGCGGTCAAATAACCACAAATCACTACATTATTCGAGTCGAGATGAGTTATCTAGATAATTGTCCATGACCTCATGCTCCAGTGGTCAAAGCTGGTCAAAGCTGTTCCAGTGCAGCGACCGGAGACAGCACAAACCAAATATACATCTATCTAATCTAGATATTCAAATGACGAGGTTAGTTCGACGTAAAAAAATAAAATAAAAAACAATATATATATATGATGTTAAATCAGTTGCCGCGGGGGGATGTAACAGGGCGTCGGTTGCGGTAGGATAGTGACAGACGCATACACACAGGCACACACGAGGCTGTCGAGAGGTCGAACGTGCGAATAACCGTGAAACTTTGATAACGACAATGGCAACAATCGGCAAGTTGCGTGAGGACGATGTTCTCGAGTGTTTTTTATATCCAAAATTTTGTTTCACGTCGAATCCGGAACAAGTGACGGAAACCGAGCTCGCCGATGAGATTAAAAAGTTCAAGGAGGTTATCGACAAGTACACGAACGATTATATGTGGAACAGGGATGCTCTGTCCTTTCGTCCGAGAACCAAGCAAGCTCTGTTGTTGGATAAAGTTTTGGAAGGTTCACCTCTCAGAGATGGTGAGATATATATATATTTTTTTTCGTCCTTTTTTAAAAAATACTTTTTTAGTCTCGTTTGTGGGAAAACGTTAATCTATATTTGTTATTGTTTGTTATTTATGAATTGTGCGGTTATGTTGTTCCTTGACTGTAATGTGTACTCACACTCGAAGGGATTTAAACACTTTTGCGAGACGCGGTTACGAGTTTGGTTATCTTGTGATTTAAGATCGGTCCGTGCTGCCGCACATTCACTCGACTCTGCGTTTCGACGAGGACATCGGGGACGAATGGTTCACCGTGTTTCTGATATTCAAACTAACCGAAAAGTTCGAGGGACTGATCGCCAGGCTGGTGGACAGCGACGGCGAATTTCTTCTCATCGAAGCCGCAGATTTTCTTCCTACCTGGGCCAATCCGGAGACCTGTCAGGATCGCGTGTTCATTCGCAACGGCGAAATTCACGCGGTTCACGACAGAGTCACCAGAGGCAAAACTCTGTTGGATTTTCTCAAGAGCGTCAACGACAAACCCCATATCTCCGTTATGCCGGACAAGGTTCAGGCGGCCCTGCAAAAACGTTTGTGCGTCTATCCCGAAGAGATACAAAAGAGAAAGCACAAAGCCAGAGCGTTTCTTCCAGAAAAAGCAGCTTCCATACTCGCTCAAGAACCGGGATTGATTGCTTGCGCGATAAGAAGCATCGTTCATTCGGATCCTTTGGAGAGAAAGGTAATTCATCGATTTTCACAACGCTTCGCGTAACGTGCTGAAATTGATAGAAAATTATACAAAACCGCATGAATTTTTTAACTTACGATCAGTTTTTTAATCGACAAAATAGGAACAACAACTACCTCCATTTTTTTAAAATTAAATTGATCGAATTATTTCCAATTAGTTTCTTAACGAATATAAGAAGCAGAAGTTATCAAACTATTTTTTATTTTGTTAGAAATAAATAATAAAATAATTTTTATTTGTGTGAAAAAATAAATTTTTTAAAATATTTGCCTTGCTGGAAATTACAGCATAAAACGCATTCATACATTTTTTATAATAATTTTTTAAGACTCTAATGTGGAAATTGATGATCATGAAATTCCTATGACAATAATTGTTGCCAGGTATGCAGAGCAATGAGATACTTTCCGCCGGAACAGCGTACAATGGTTAACGTAAAAATGACCCGATGTTTGTACGCGATGGCCATGCATTGTCGTTACACCGGAGATCCGCGAACGGGTTGGAATTTTCCCCCAACGAACAGTCCGAAATACAATGCCCACTTGCTCGGAATAAAAATAGCGTGCGGTTTGGAGATGCTAGTCGCGAGAGCGAACGAGGAAAGACGAAGCAAAGACAGAAACGCGAACGGTGAAGAAAAACCGTTGATTAACGAACAGGCTTGGACCACGTTTCTTCGTCGTCTCGAGTTGAGCGGATACTTCAGAGGCTTGCTCGAGGGCAGTCAAGAGCGTGAGAAACTTTTGTCCGTTGCGCGTGAATATTTCGAGTCGCAGTTGAACGTTTCGAAATACGCGACAGACAACGACGAGACCGAAGCCGAACGTATTCTCAAAGCTTGGAAAAACATTCAGACCAATGATTTCGAGATGCACGGTAACTCAAAGCCATCGATTTTTATTTTTTTTTTGTCCAAAAAAAAAAAAAATTCGTCAACGACGAAAAGTACTCGTCATTAAATTGAGGGAGGTCATTGTCATTGCAGCTCAAGACGAGGCCTCGTTAAGCCCTCCGGACAGCGACAGCTGGCTCAACGTTGACCCCGCACAGCTCGAGGCTATGCTCGGCCAACATTGGAACATAGGCGACAAAAAATCCGAGTCTCAACAACCCGCCAATCTCAGAGATAAAGTTCAAGCTTTTTTGAACCAATCCAGCGACGTGGATGGCGTTCAATTTCTCGGGTAAGCAACACAAATATTTTTTTTTAATGAAAGTTATAAAATTTCTAAATGGAAATACTTTTTTAACATTTTTTTTAATCTTGAAAAATAATATTTGTTGATATTTCATATTAGCAGGAATGCAAAGTAATTGCCATAATTTATGCAACCACAATAAATCGTACAAACAGTTGAAAATTATTTTAATGGTTGCGATTTGTTTTGGCCGATTAATTATTTTTATTTTGCATAAAACTCCGGCAAAGTGCGACCTAATATTTTTAGCTACATTCTCGAGACTTCTATATTCTATTGGATCACAAATATATTTTTTTTCTTGTATTTATTTAAAAAATAATTGTATATTTATCATAAAAGTCAACGATTTTATTTTTAATTGAAAATCGTGAACAAAATTCTCGCCTGTCCCCCGAATTTGAACCAAGAGTCGAAAACACGTCTTAAGAATGTAGCTAAAAAAATTAGTTCGCATCTCGCCCAAAGCTTTGTACAAAATAAATTTTAAAAAATGCATTCAATGATTTTAAACATACATCAATTTTTTAGAGGACGTTCGCGGGACGACGACGAAAAGCACGATCACGACGACGGTGGAAGAATCGATTTCGACACCGACGTGTTCGACAGTACATTGCGCGATATTCTCGATCTGGTCGTACCCGGTGGCGACGGTGAATTCGACGGCAGTTCGGAAGGTTCGTTGGGCGGTGACGACGACGACAGAGGAGGCGAGATGGACAAATACATGCGTCTGCTCGGTTCCGAGTTACAAGCGAAAATGACGAAGGACGAAACCCCACCGTCGAACAATCGCGTGAACGCGGACGATCCGAATCTGTTGCAGAGCGTGGAGGAGGAAGCCGGTGGAACCGGACCGGTCAGCACGATAATCGGCGGACCCGTGCGAAAACTCATGCATCTGCCGTTGCAATCACCGACGAATTGCGTACCTCCGGATTTACAGAGCTAATACCGTCCTTCATTTTATCGCTCGTATCCCATATCGACGCCTTGAAAACGCCCATTATTTAACGGCGATATGATAATAACGCGATGACGATCGGTCTATTCCCGTTGCACCATGCGTAACGCTAAAAACAATTTAAAAAACTTTCACCCGCGATTTTTTCAAACTAAAAAAAAAGTGTGAACATTCCACAAACTTGAAAAGAAACGAAAAAAAACGAAAAAAATATGCCATTTAGTAAGAAAACGAATCATATCATAAGTATGGAACGTTCATGCGTATAGTACTTACTACCATTAACCGTTGATCTTCCGCACTTAACGACATTGCCACGTGATCCGCGCGCGGCACGTTCAAAGAACGAGATTTAATAATAATAATAATAATAATAATTAATAATAATAAATAACGGAACAAGCTTGCATTTGCTCACACACTCGACGATAACGTACCCTTAAGGAAGCGTGCGCTGTATTAACGTTAAAAATCTCTGCCTCTCCAATCAAAAAACAACAACAGAAAACCCGTTGTACTTTATTGTATTTGGTTGTGTTTTTTACATGATTTTATTATTATTATCTATCTGATTTTTGTAAATAACGAAAAAAGATGAAAAAAAAAAAATAATTATAATAATTATAATAATAATAACAAGAAGCTAATCAATGATCGATCGAAACTGCGTCGCCGTAGCGCCTCGCACTCTCCAGAATTATTATTCAACTTTTGCAATTACATGCACAAAACAAAAAACAAAACAAATAACAAAGAGAAAGAAAAATAATATTACACGTTGTACGAATTCGTCGATTTGTCATTCATTTCGCGAATAAAAGTTGCGTGAACGTGTTGGCGGGGGGATGGTTGATTATCTCGGTCGTGGATTTTTATTCGATGGCTCCGCGACTTCCGTGGCTATTTCATAAATCGTTTGAACCACTTGGGCGCTTGTATGGTCGAATCCGCTTGAGTCGACGATCCGCTTATGCTCGGACCTGCCACGGGTTCGGGATACTTGCCTTCTTCCCGGGTCGCGTTCACGTCGCGACGCTCCGTGGTTTTCACCGGTTCGTCGTCCGTGGTTTCTTCGGATTCCTCGCGCGTCGTAGCGATTCTGAAAATAAATTAAATTAATTCGTTGACGATGAAAAAAACGGAATTATTGAACTGATGAGCATTGAAAAGAAAAGAAAGGATGATACATAGATTATATGAAATAGGTGAAATGAAATGTATACAATATACATGAGCCATTCCATCAAATATTGGCCAATTTTCGGTTTCACTATCTGGGATTTTTACGACATTCGCAGATCTTAAGGTGCATGTTGAAAAAAAAAAATTCCAAATTCTTTCAGATTTCTTCTTCTCTATTATTGTGGCAGCTTGCAAGAGAACTTGAGGAGAACCTCGTTTGAAAAATACATATATCTTGTGAATTTTTCTCAGCTTTCCGATAAAAGTATTGGATAACTTTCCAAGATTTGGGCAACGACCGAAAAACACCTTTTTATGTTTCAAATTCGATTTGAATCGATTTTCGAGAGTCGAAATGGAAAACTGATATTTTCATCGAAATGCTGAGACAATTTCACGTGACAAATACATTTTTAATGTATTAACAGCGTAAGCATGTGAAAAGAATATTTGAAAAAAAAAAGAAAATTAAATAAATGAAGAATACTATCTAAATTGACAGCTGCCAAGATAAGAGTAAAAAAATCTGCATAAATTCGGGAATTTGATTTTCAATGTGCACTTCAAGCTGTGTAAATATCATTAAGTTCCCAGATGGTGGATACCCAAAATTGTTCGATATTTGATGGCTCATATATATATTTGACTGCATGTTTTTTAGGAAGCACCGCACAAAGAGACCGAGAATACAAAACGCCATGTACAAGGCGTTCGTTTCGTTAAATCTTCGAGCGTTTCATCGTTTCGTGTCGGCCTCAAAATTTTACTCGCCGATAAAGAAATTTCGATTGAAAAAAAAAATGTTTCAAGCTCGCATTTGCGTTGACCAGAGATTTATTTACCGAGACTTGATTGCCTGAACTCCAGCAGCTCTGGGATCGGTCAGCTTTGACTTGAGCTCGGTCTTCAGGTCCGACTGTCCGGAGTAGTAAATAATCGCCGAAGGCACGAGATTCTCGTCGACCAGCCTCTTATCGCACGCCAAATCCTTTCTCGGAGGTGTTGTATCTGCGCAACAAAAAAAAAACAAACAATAAACACTATTTTCTGTATTTCTATTCAACGCTGTAGGATTCGAGATTTTTTTCTGAAGACGTACACAGAACGAATTCGGAGTTTGGATTGGCGAGATATTCCTTGACGAAGTCCTTGACCGTATCAACGGTTTCCAAAGGACCGAACAATCCTTGAAGCACCATCTGATTGGGAAATTGAATTCTTATGACCGCCCGACGATATTTGTGCAATTTGTTGAGCGTCGATTTGTTGCTGTCGAGTTCGCGTTGAGCCCCGGTTACCAGCGGTGCCTCCTCCAATTCTTCGCGTTGTTTCTTGGCGTCGCGCAACAACGCTTTCGCATCGTCGACCGTGAGATCGAAAAAATTGTCCGGCAATTCTTCGCGAGGCAATGCTTTGGCTCCCGCTTGATTGAATAATAATGCGTTTCTATCTCCCAACTGAAAAAAAAAACGAGACCATTGAAGATACATCGATTATCATCGTTCAGTTGATCCAAATGATTAATAAAAAAAATATCTCATCAAATAATTAAATTTAAAAAATTTTTAACAAATTTCAAACTCACAAATTCGATTTTTTCTTCGACTACAACATTTTGCGTTTTCGGTATCTTTTCGCCTTTAGAATTCGGCACATCGTTCTCGGGTGTCGATTGCCTTGCCGAATCCGACGGTTTTTCCTCGGGTTTACGTCCGACCACGTGACCCGGACCCACATTTTTGAATTTCGATTTTTCATTCTTCAACAACGACATAGGATCGGACATGGCTTTGCTGAGATAATTTTGCACGGTCGCCGATGCCCGTTTGGAACCGTTGTCCTTCTTGCTCGATCGTTTGTTCTCCTTCGGAGGCGGTTTCGCGGTTCCAGGTTTGTAAACGTGAGCCTGCGACTTCAAGGCTTCCGGATTTCTGTGCATCAATCTCAACATCGCTCTGCCGCTCGTAAGACCCAGACTCTTCAGCGTCGTTACTTCCAAATTCTCTTGTCCGTAAACCTGCGAGCGAAATACATTTTTTTGTGAGAAAAACTTTTGATTGTTCACTGACGAAATGAAAAATTGCGGTGAGCGATTACCTCCTGGTGCATGTAAATCAAAACGGCGTTCTCGAGCGTCTGATCGGGACACAAGCCCTCCACGACCTTGATCAGTGAAGTATCCGGAGCAAAGTCGCCCATCAGTCTCTCGCCGTTTTCCAATTGAAGACCTATAGTGACGTTGGTGACTTCGCGCTCCTTTGTACAAGCCACCATCTCCAGAGTCGCGTTGTTCGGCAATGCGGTGAAACGTAAAATAGCATTGGAATCCAATACTTGATTGAGATGTCTGGAAAAATTGAAACAATATATATTCATATATTCCGTGCAACGAATCGGAGCGAATGAGTCATCGGTATGATTGCGCTGAACATGAATAAATGCGGTTGTGGCGCTTACTTGACATCGTATCTCTGAGGATTAAATCCTTGTTTACGACAAACTTCCTCCAAAACCTGAAACGCATTTGTCGGAATGAGTCGACCGTTAGCACGTTGAACCAATGACGAAATTCAATCATCATCGATTTGACAATTTTTCGTCACGGACGATGGATATTTTCTAAATTCATGTTTGTCATTTCGATTTTGTCAATTATTTACCTGTGAAATTGTTGTGTTTGGAGTAACTTTGACATTTTGACGACGCCCGTTGGGTGCGAGCACGGTGACACTCCTGTTCGCAGCCATGGTCGACCGACTGAAGTGTGCGACGAATATTTTCTTCCGTCGTCTGCGCTGCTGCTTTGTACGTCGTGAATGTTACGTCGAATTGAAAAACGCAGGGAGACTAGAGTAAAGGAGCCCGATCGCAATGTTAAAAAAATGGTCGGAAAAAGCGACTCAAGATTCGATCGATTGCACCGCCTGGCGGCGCCACTTCTGCTCGTGGCCGCCAAGCGCGGTGATTTTGAATCGTTGATCTGCGTACATTTTGTATATATATTCCAGTAATTTTTAGATTTGGAGGCGATCGCTACTGCAAATGTTTTATTTTTGTTCGGTGACATGTACGATTAAACAACCATGATGTGAATATATTACTTTCGTAAAAAAAAATGTCTTTTTCATATAAAAACCACTTTTTTTCTACTAGAAACGAAAATTCGGTTACCAGAGGCATAGACGATGGTATCCCTATGTGAATCAACCGTTGGATCACCGATACAAAGCCATATCCATGTGAAAGACCCGTTTGGACCGATTTTCGCGAATTTTGGGGGTCCAAAAAGCTTTGAAAGTCCGAAAAAAAATCTTTCGGCTTGGATACGAACGAAACGACGTTCACTACAAACCTTTTGACACCCAACTCTATAAGATAAACCCATAAAAATCGATTTTCCCGACCCATCATTTTTCCCCAAAAAAAATTTTTTTTCGTCAAAATAATTTTTTTTTTCATAAAAAAATCGATTTTTTTTTTACTACAAACGAAAATTCGGTTACCAGAGACATATACGAGGGTATCTGGATGCGAATCAACCGTTGGATCAAACATACAGAGCCATATCCATGTGAAAGACCCGTTTGGACCGATTTTCGCGAATTTTGGGGGTCCAAAAAGCTTTGAAAGTCCGAAAAAAAATCTTTCGGCTTGGATACGAACGAAACGACGTTCACTACAAACCTTTTGACACCCAACTCTATAAGATAAACCCATAAAAATCGATTTTCCCGACCCATCATTTTTCCCCAAAAAAATTTTTTTTTCGTCAAAATAAATTTTTTTTTCATGAAAAAATCGATTCTTTTTCTACTACAAACGAAAATTCGGTTACCAGAGACATATACGAGGGTATCTGGATGCGAATCAACCGTTGGATCACACATACAGAGCCATATCCATGTGAAAGACCCGTTTGGACCGATTTTCGCGAATTTTGGGGGTCCAAAAAGCTTTGAAAGTCCGAAAAAAAATCTTTCGGCTTGGATACGAACGAAACGACGTTCACTACAAACCTTTTGACACCCAACTCTATAAGATAAACCCATAAAAATCGATTTTCCCGACCCATCATTTTTCCCCGAAAAAATTTTTTTTTTCGTCAAAATAATTTTTTTTTTCATAAAAAAATCGATTTTTTTTCTACTACAAACGAAAATTCGGTTACCAGAGACATATACGAGGGTATCTGGATGCGAATCAACCGTTGGATCAAACATATAGAGCCATATCCATGTGAAAGACCCGTTTGGACCGATTTTTGCGAATTTTGGGGGTCCAAAAAGCTTTGAAAGTCCGAAAAAAAATCTTTCGGCTTGGATACGAACGAAACGACGTTCACTACAAACCTTTTGACACCCAACTCTATAAGATAAACCCATAAAAATCGATTTTCCCGACCCATCATTTTTCCCCAAAAAAAATTTTTTTTCGTCAAAATAAATTTTTTTTTCATAAAAAAATCGATTTTTTTTCTACTACAAACGAAAATTCGGTTACCAGAGACATATACGAGGGTATCTGGATGCGAATCAACCGTTGGATCACACATACAGAGCCATATCCATGTGAATGAACTGTTTGGATCGATTTTCGTGAAATTTGGGGGTCCAAAAACCTTTCAAAGTCCGAAAAAATTGTTTTCGGCTTCGCCACGAACGAAACGACGTTCACTACAAACCTTTTCACACCCAACTCTTAAAGATTAACGCTTAAGAATCAATTTTCCCGACCCATCGATTTTCGTCGAAAAAAATTTTTTTTCGTCGAAATAAATTTTTTTTTCCAGCCAACATTGCACTTAAATTTCTACTCTGACATAACGAACAAAATATGATCTAACAAACGTTCGAATTTATCCAACAAACACTAAAAAGCGACGTGCCAACGATGGAAAGAAGAAAAAAAAATAACCAGACTCAGTTTTTCCAGTTCACAAAAATAATTTCCGATCATCGTCTTGACATCTAGTGGCGGGTCCTCGAACTGTGGTCACCCGTCTGCTACCTCGATCCAAGTTCGTTGGACAAAAATTATAAAATATCGTCATTCCCAATATATTTACACAAATTTGTCACATTCCGATCAGATAAAATGATCACACCAATTGTGAAATAATGATAATTGATTTTTTATCAATAAAGGTCATTTCAAATCGATAGCCAGCGCCGATCGAATAATTACGAAACAAACAGGTTTCCAGACTAATGACTTTTTCACTCGGTGAGTTCGTTATCTGTGGCGTAACACCGAGAACCCAGTCTTTCCAGTTGTCATTCTCAACCGAGTGTGTGACGTGTGTGTGCGTGCGTGCGTGTGTGTGTATTGACTTTTACCGTGGCGAAGTTTCGCCGTAGTCGGCACCCAGGAGTTGCCAAAAAAACAAAAAAAACAAACTCCAATTCCGCGAGTTTCAATATGGGACTCACAGGCCTAAAATACGGCACATTTCTGACGGCCTTAGTCGTCCTCATCGCCGTTTACTACAGAAACGACGACGAGGATCTTCAGAATCGTCTCATAGCTGTGCTGCACGGTCTCGAGAGGTTAGAAACTAAACATCAGATTTCAGTGAGGCCTAAGGTTGCCATAGGTTACGGAGCATGCACCGACGTGTTCGTCGATGCCAAATACTTATTGCGTTATTCCGACGACGTCGGACAACCGGAACATTTCGACGAGATCAAGACTGAGGATGAGCTTCTCAAGAGCTTCGCCTATTACTTCAGGCACGGAGCTGCCGCAGAGTGAGTTTTGTTTTGCTTACCCGACGAATAATCCCTGCGGCAATGATTCTTTTTTTCTCATTTCATCGATCAAACTTTTCAGACGTTACACGACCAATCAAACGCTGTTTCGCGAGCTCGTGTCCAGAGCGCAGCGATCGCCCGATTCTTACTCTGCCATCGGAGGCAACGCTCCGGTAATGGGCATGAGATTCGCTCGAGAGGGTTGTGAGGTTATTCTAGCGGCCAAGATGACCGGTACGCTACGCCAAATGATTCCAGACTCCATGCGAGTCGTCGGAGGGGACGTCGACGACGACGACATTCATCTCATCTTGGAGTACAAACACGGCGAGGCTTGGGGGCCCTACACCAGCGCCAGGGCTAACAGGTGAATGTTTGCTCGAAGCAATCTCGTTTGCTACCTTATTTCAGATAAAAAAAAAAACGTCTTGTAACAATGCGGAATTATCGTTACAGATATATTCTTCACAACGACGCTAACAATCCGACGTTAAGTTCGCTGGAACATTTTGATAAGATATTGCCAGATTTTAAGCCTGACTTGTTCGTCGTCAGCGGCTTGCAGATGATGGACAATTATCCGTTTGAAAAAGGTGCGATGACTTCCGTATTACATTTTTTTATATAATTGAAAAAAAGGTTTAAAACAATGATTTGTTTTCATGAGCCTTTTCGTTATATCAAAAATATATATTAAAATTTGTTTTTATGAATTTTATTTTTATTGTCGCTCAATAGTTTCGATAAATCATTGAAAGAGTTTTAAAAACTTTAAACAATCATGGTTTTTCACGTGTTTCAGACGTTCGTCGAAACAGACTCGCAAAAGTTCAGAAACAAATGATGGATCAACCGCGAACCACGAAAATCCATTTCGAAATGGCCTCGTTCGCCGAGGAGAGCCTCCTCGCGGAATTGCGTGAAACCGTGATACCCTACGCCGACAGTTTGGGCATGAACGAACAGGAAATTGCAAATTTGTACAATTCCATGTATTATGGAAACATTTCACTGGTGGCAAATTCGACTCCACGAGTCGCCACGATATTGGATTACATGAGAGTTTTGTTCAAACTCGTGAGAACCAAAGCATCGTCCATCGAGGACGCCCGAGTCTTGACGAGAATTCACGTTCACACGTTGGCCTATCAAGCCATATTGACCGTGAAAAATTCGTCGTGGAAAAATACCATGGCTGCTGCGGCAAAGGCATCACTGACTGCTCATCGACACGTTTGCGGAACCAACAACGTATGTATATTATCAACACGAGATTACAATTTGTTTTCCTATTCTCCGAGAACTTGATTTAAAAAAGTGCAATACAGACTAATTTGGGGTCGCTAAGAAAAAAAATGACAATCAATCATTTTTCCATAGAAGCGTTTTCGAGATCGTATAAAAAAAAACATGTTTTTCAGCTTTTTTTTTTAAGACATCGACAGATTAGGCTAAAAAAACACATTCTGCAGGAGTTTTTCATTTCATTTTTCGTGTAAACTTGTGCAAACGACCGCTTCAATTTGTCGTCAGAGTGAATGTTGTTGAATTTTTTTTTTTTTATCCAACTATTTGCAGATTGATTTGCGCAAGGCGACGCTGATAATGGACGACAGTTTCTCCACGTCGATAAAATCGGGCACGAGAATAGCGCTGAACAGCGAAAAACCGGTTTCCTGTTGGGACGAAGCAATAAAATACGACAACGAATTGACGACGGTCGAGGTTTGCGTGGCTCCGGTGTTGGTCTGC
Source organism: Diplazon laetatorius (assembly GCA_963662125.1). NCBI lineage: Eukaryota > Metazoa > Arthropoda > Insecta > Hymenoptera > Ichneumonidae > Diplazon > Diplazon laetatorius. The sequence continues at coordinate 6,482,300 of OY759156.1, forward strand.
ACCGAGGCCAATCAGACAGCCGGCGGTGGTGATAACATTTCGAGTGCCGGCCTAGTTCTGCAGATTTGAATTATGACGAATGAGCAATTTAATTTTTTTCTGCCCCCACCCTTACCGACGAATTTCACATCACGAACGATTGTAGATTATAATTAAGATAGATATTTGCATTCCCGAATTTACGCAAAACAAACAAAATCATTCCGGCTCGAGGCCAAGACTTGACGAAATAGTGTGCAATATGTTGAAAATTCCAAATTTTCCATTTGATCTCTTTTTAACTACTGTTTCCTTTTTTTCGTTTCCTTTCCTCGCGTTACAGATTGATAGACCGCAGAATTGACGATTGTTATTTATAACCTGAAAGAACTATATGTGTTGAAAAGATTTAATGATAAATTTGTTGTACTGATAATTTTTTTTTTGTGAATGCACGATTGACGATGTTGACGTTTGAATTTTTACGAAATACGGACGAGTTGGATTTAAATAGTCTGTGGATAGTCATGAACGAATCGACATGAATTATCGATTGATCGTTCGAGATCCATAGCCTTATAGTCGTACAATAAACGTTTTGCAGTGCACGTGCCATACGAAATAATGAAAGAAGAAAAAAAAGACAAAAAAAAAAAAACACGAAAACTAAATAGAAGAAAAAGAAAACGCAGGATGGAATCAAAGTTCGAACTACCACAATGTGATATATATATATAAATATGATAATTTACTCAACGCGATTTCTTTTTTCTACGTAAATCTTACGTAATCGACGGGTCGTGTAAGAAAAAAAAATTACAACAAACAAAAGTCATGAAAAATTGCCTAAACGTCGAACGAATTAGCCATAGATTTTCCGCATTCAATTCCAACAATTTCTGTCGTCTTACACTTTTTGTGCATTTTTTATGAAAAAAAAAATATATATAATGTATGTCGTCGAAACAGCCTAAAGCAAAGCTTTTGTCTGAAAAAAAAAAAAGAATTTTACATCGAAATTCGATCGCTTGCATCAAAATTCCGTGTGTTCATGCAATATTGATAATAAAAAAAATTGTTAATCACCACGTTGACCAAGCTCGAAAAAGGCATTCGAGCCACGCCGAACACCTGTGGATCCACGAAAAAAAAAATAACAAATCGTTTCGAACAAACAACTGCAAGAAAATCAATCACTGCTATTTACCAATACAAATTTGCAAATAGAATTTAATAAAATTTACGATATACACGACTGTTAATCAAGTTTCATTATGTATTTTATTTAATCCTATTATCTCCATCGACTCCAATCTCTCTCTCTCTGTCTCTGTCCAATGTATTCCAAATCCGACTTTATCGGCATTTATTACAACGTAACAATAAAAACCTGACGTTACAATTTTTTTTCAACATTTTTTTTTCACTTCAAATTATTCGTGTTTTTGTTTAATGCAAGCTACGGTAAAACACGATGCTCACGCGTATTTTGTATTCAATTATATATAATTGCTCGAACAAACACTTGCAATGAATCTTTAAAAAAATAGACAGAAAAAAATGTCAAGCGTGTCGTAGTGATAGGGGGGGGGGAATCATCACTGATAAGAAAAGTGTTTGGGATAATATTCACTCATATCCCTCTCTCAAGTTTCTTTCCTTTCGTTTTCTTTTTTTTTTTTTTTGTTATTTCGTTATTGTTTCAACAGGATCGCTCTTTCGTTCGCTTCACTCGTAACAGAATATCTGAATCTTCGCGAACTGATAAAACGCGATTGACAAAGACGTCTTTGTACGTTACAGTGAAAGAAAGATAAAAAGAAGAAAAATATATATTCGTCTGGTCTCAATCCATACGTCGATTAATAACAAGCACTTGCATCTTCAATCCACATTTCAGCCGACGTTCGATCGAGCCCAAAAGAAAAAAAAATCTATATGCATGTATAGACGACATTTGATTGAAAAAAAAAACAGAAAAAAAAAAACGCGTTTACGAAAACCTCGATCCGCGATTAGAATATCGTGTCGCCTTCGTCAATGCCGAGCATCCTAAGATCATCGGGACCGGGTTGAGCGTCATTCTCGACGTCCTCGTTCTGTGTTATTTCCGGTGGCGGTTGTCCCATGTATTCCGGTCCGTAACCCATACAACCGAGCATGCTGTACATGGACGCGTACATAACGTTCGATTCCTGCGCGTTATTCTCATTGCTAACGATTTTCTTCGTCTCGGGTGTAGCGACTTTTGGAAAAATAATGTTCAAAGCTTCTTGAAGATCCTCGGGCAGAGGTATGCTCGGATCGGGTCGTTTTTCCGCGGGTTCGGGAATGTCGGACACGTCCGTGGTCACGGTTTCGGAGACGGTGGAAATTTGCGGCGGTGGATTGCCGTGCGCTTGCGCGTAAGACGCGGCCGCGGCCGCGAGAGTGGCGCCATCCGTGGGCGGCGGCACGTACGTCGGATGAGTCTGTTGGGCGGGCGGCGGTCGAACGCTGAATCTCGAGTTTGATGGAACGAAGGGCGGAGGATTCGTGGGAACGAAGGGCGGTGGTCGATTGGGGGTGAAAATCGTGGGCTGGACGACGACGGGTGCGGTCTGAGGAGCCGTTGGGAATGTCGGTGGCGGTCGGGCGGGAACCAAAGATGGCCGCGGTGGCAACGGCAACGACGCCAACTGCGCGGGTAACGTCGGTTGTGCAACGACCGTGGGTTGCGTAACGACCTTGGGTTCTGGAATTCGTTGAACGACGATGGGTTCCTCGATTATCGTTTCTTCAGTTTGATCCTCGATCTCCATATCCACGACCTGTTGAGCCGGTTTCGCGACGGTTCGCAAAACCGGCGGCGGTGGCGCCACCAGTATCTTCATCGGCATCGGTTTCGTCTTCGTCGTCGCGATGTTGTTGAAATTAATGGGTGTCGCGAGTTTGGTTATGTGCACCACGCCCGGTGGATTTATTATCTCACTGGGCACTTGCGGGGTATCCTCGAATTTGCTCTGTTGATAAGGCAGCGGTGCGATTTCCGCTTTGTCCGTGTTCGTCTTGGGTTCGTCGGTTTTCTTCTTGAACAACGGCAAACGTCCGATAAACGGTAATTTGCCTTTAGCGGGAATTGGCACGGGTTTTTTCGTCGTTGTGCTGACTTTTTTCAATTTCGTCGCGGCTTCGTTGGTTTTTTTCTCGAATTTCGATTCGTCGTTGGACGAATTGTTTTCGTCTTTGCGCGCGGGCGTTTCTTTGCTCGGATATTTTTCGTAATTGCGTTTTGGGCTGGTATCGCGATCGCGATAGTTGCGATCGCGACGGGGCGAGTCGTTGTAACGGCTCTTGCGACGATCGTCGTAGTAATCGTCGCGATCGCGATCTCGGTCGCGGTCGCGATCGCGACCTCCGCCTCTGCGACGCTCGTATCTGTCGGATCTTTCGTACTTGTCGTCACCGCGACGATCGTATTTGCGATCACGTTCGTCCTTGTAACGTTCGCGTTCGCGATCGCGCGGTTCCTCGTCCTTGTCCGGCGATTGGCCGTCCGCGGGTTTCACGGACACGTTCGACTGTTGCTTCGTCCAGAAACCCAGGTGAGGTTTTGGCGGGTCATCGGGTTTCGGTGGGTCTGCGGATTTGTTGGAGGCCGTTGGTGTTTGCGGTGTTGATGATTTTTCATCGTCTTTTTTTATCCAGAACGATTTGGGAGGTTCTTTCGGACCCCAAGCTTCGATACCGTCGTTCGCGGTTTTTTTCGTCGAATTCGGTTCGTCGTTCGTCGTGGACGTTGGATTGCCGTCCATCGCTGAATTTTTGTCCGAACTGTATCGTCGATTGCTGTTGTTCTTCATTTCTTCCTCTTGCTTGGCTTTTAACTTGTCTCTTATCGAATTCAACAATTGTCGATCGTCATTTTCCGGCGGTGGAATTTCCGGTGTCGCCGGAGTTTTCGGATGTGCGAGTTGGGCCCAATTGCCTTTTTCCTTCAATCCCGAACAATCTATGTCTTCGTTCAATATGGCTTGGGTCGCGGCTTTCATTTTGTTTCGCATCGCTACGCGTATGCTTCTCGACGTATCCTGATCGGAATCCGATTCCGTGTTTTCCGTGTCCGTCGTTGTTTCACTGGCGCTGCTACGATTTTTACGTTTTTTCGATTTTTTCTTGTTTTTCTTGGATTTTTTCGATTTTTTCGACTTTGACGGGGGTTCGTCGGTTTTTTGATGCTTGTGAAAGTCCATTTGGATCTGTCTCTCGTCCGAGAATGCTTTCTCACGATCGGCCATCCAATCGGCTTCCCAATGAGGGTTTTGGTCCACGAAACGCTGTGGAAAAATTTTGACGATACGTTGAATTGATGTGAAGTTATTTATTTATTTTTTTTTTTTACTTATTGATTATTTGAGGAATGAACATGGAGAAGCGATTGTTCGACATTTTTGGATTTTTCTGTTCCACACATAGAAATTAAGGTGTGTTGAAATAGTTTTTTTTGTTATTGTAAAACGAAGAATATTTCCATTTTATTCCATTTATCGGAAAAATAAATTTCAGGTAAAAGAAAGTCCTTGAACGCATTTGGTAAAAATTTCGAAAATTTGAGATTTGCAATCAGTGATGGGCATCCATTCAATGAATATGTATTTCAAATACTTTTTGAACAGAATAATAATGGATTTGATCGGATTTATTGAATATCTCAATTTATTGTAAAATAATAATTCACGCAAGTTGGTCATAATGATTTACAAAAATGTGAAAATATTGATTTTTGCATGATAATCAATCATAGTTATTTGTTTGAGAAAGTATTTAAAATACATTTTCATTTAACGGATCTGCACATCCTTGTTTGCAATGACCATGAAAAGTAAAAAGTTAAAAAAAAAATATATGGAAACACTCACCGTAAAGTTTTCGGAATGTCGTTTGGACTTCAGGTGCAGACTCGCGCAATGGAGATCACCGATCCAAGAGTCGCAAAGTTTGCAGTACCACGATGTAGCAGCGCTGAAGAATTGCAATCCTATAACCAGAACGTTTATTCATCAGACAAAACCGTGATTTCGCGAGACGTTTGACAAAAAAATTCGGTAAGTTCATAAAGAATGACCTTGTGCTCTGCGGCGACACACACTCAAGTCACTGAAAACAAAAGTAGTACGTTAAAAGCCGATTTTTCTCGATTATTCTGTCGGGTTATTACGCATTTTTTTGGCGATCCACGTGAATCCATCGCGTAGACGAGTATTCTGAAAAGAGGACGTGATGCTGGTGACGTTCGTTGGAGATTTTATTCGACAAACAATGGTTTTTTTTTCTTATTCTCTTCACGTTTTACAGTCATATTAATTACATCACATTTACAGAATCTAAATAAACGTAGAATCATGTTTTTTTTCTCCTCTTCTTTTCATGTACTCGATTCTTATTCCAATATACTGCACTTGGCTGATGTTCGAATGATTACGTGTCTCTCTCTCTCTTTTGTTTACTTTTTTTTCTTTATCATGCGTTTTCGTGACATTTGCTTTTACGCGCGTCGATGTTAAAGGAGCAACCGGAATTGAATAAAAATGTATGCAACATATAGTTCAGATCAATCAACTATGAAATAAATAAATCAAGAAATAATAATAATTTGTGTTATTAATATTATAAGCATCTTTGGCAATTGTATTTTTTCTTCATTGACTATTGTCGAATAAAGAAAAAGTATTTGGAATACATTTTGTCATGCTCGTATCACCGATATCTGGAGTTGATTTTGTAAAAAAAAAAAAAATGTTTAATGAGAAACAAAACACCGATATAATTGTTTCACGTATATCACACTCGACGATCAGACAATTACGACATATTTTACATTGTTATAATCCATTCGCATGGTTTGTAAATGATAACACACTTCGTAGACGACACGACGAAGGATCGTGACTGTATTGTTAACAGTCACAGATTGATTCACAAAATCGCCCCCCTCCCTCCCCGCCCAATCACTATTCGCGAGGTCGTGCACTCGTTAAAAAAAAAGATTTTTTTTTTTAACATTATACGTCGTTCACCTTCACCGTTGGTACAAGTGCAGTATCAATCAAAAGAATTGATTGTTTTTTCTTCTCATCTCAAAATAATTTATCATTTTTTCGTCGAACGATGGTCGATAACCTAAATTCCGTTGGAAAAAAAGATTAAATCTCTCGCAGTCACACTCACGAATGTTCATGATCCATCGTCACGATCGTTGCCGAAATTTTCTCAATTGCAAAAAGTATTTGGCCGGGAAAATAAATGTTGCACAGCTTCGAAACGAAATTCGTAGATCGCGACATTGCGACTCGCGCACCGACACACGAAGCCACATCGGCGCCTTCGTGCATCATACAATGATCAAAGTGCTCGTGGAAAAAAAAAATTAGTTTCACGCAATTGTCATTATTATTTTTTTTTCCTCGACGATGTGATTTCAAACGTCGAAGATATTTGTCAATCGCGTCACGATAGCGTTTCGTGTTCGATCGTTCGATCCATCGGCGTGCGTACGCCGGGGGTAATTCTTCAATACATACCGGACATAACAGTGTCACAGTGCACAAGCTACGGAATTGTATGCTATTAGTAATAATCCATTGATAACTAATCGTACCTTTGATGGGTGTGCGTTTTGTCGGTAGTCCCGGATAATAGGGCACTTCCTTTTCGGTTCCCTCGCCGTTTCTCTCGTGCCACGGCATATCTACGATCTTGCGTTCCTGTTGCGTAAAAGAAAACAATCGATAATTGAGATAACACAAATCTATCGCGTGAAAAACTTTTTTTTTTCAGCCCACACCGTGAGTTAATTAGCAAAATGAGAAGTAAAACAAAAGGGTCTTATGAATAATCAATGAAATAGCAAAGAAACCGTGTGATCGAACGGTCAGATGATGATTATGGACCCCGCACAGTCTCGTGTTAGTCGATTTTCACAAAATATTAAACGATGAAAAATCGGTGGTGTTTTTTTTCTCTCTCTCTCATTTCCAGACCGAAACTATTGCGTGTACGTTACCGTGATTCGTGCGTCTATGTCTAGTCGTGAACGAGACGATCATCGAGCAGTCGTCGTTTAGAATCTACGTGCTTCGGTAAAATTAAAATTTACTTCAACTTTTTTATCTTAACGTCAATAATTTTTTTTTCTTCTTTTTCTTTCATAATTGTAAAAAAACGTTGTGATAATTATTTCGTCGAACGGTTTAATGACACCTAAATTGAGATTCGTGAAGTGGAGAAACGAAACTTAAAAATAAAAAAATCGAAACTCACCGAACAAGCCTCTTTGTGCTCGGTCGTGTGCAGATGATTCAAGTATTCCTTTGCTGTTTTTGGAAATATATCGCAGACTTTGCACCAATGCATTTCGGGATCGTAATGCACGAAATTATACAAAGGTTTAGTTTCCTCGATTATTTTTTTATCCTTCTCGATTTTACCGTCCTTTTCGGAATCCGAGACCACGGATTTGGCCGGTGACGGGGATTTGCCTTTCGGAAATTCTTCCTTCGGGCTCTTCCTACGTTTCGACGGGTTCTCGAGTTTGAGTTTGCTTCTGAGATCGTCGACCGTTGTTTTCTCACCGATAATACCGGTTAGCATGTCGATCACGTTGTTTATCGACTTCATCTTCGTTTGTATCTCGATCTGCGAGGAATCGAACGTAAATAAATGAATAAATTCATAATAATCACTCAATTGATCATCGGAATTTTTTTTTTATTTTTTAATAAATTTAAAAAATAATTCAAACGTAAAATATTCTGAATGATTTATCTTTCCCGTAAGTTCTTTTTATTTTCATTAAAAATTTACCTGTAGCTTCTGATTTTCTTTGACGATACGATTGTTTTCCCGTCCGCCTTCTTTTGAAATTTCTTCGCACTGTTGTCGCAATATTTCCAACTCACGTTGCAGGGTAGTTGATTTCTTGACGTACTCCTCGCGCTGCTTGGCCAGGGTGGCTTTCTGCTGTTTAACTTCCGCAGCGATGGCTGTGACAAACCGGCGTTCGATTAAAATAATTTACATAACTTTTGATGAAAAAAAAAAACAATCTATAGATATATTTATACGTAAATTATGGGTGATTCGATTTGAATTAGAAAATTTGTCTACAAACGAGTTTTACAGCTTAACTCTTTATTCCACAAGAAAAATGTAAGGAAACACGTTGGAGACAATTTAATTCTCTACAACAAAGGTCTCCAGTGAAAATAGCCTCAATCTAATAATTTACAATTGACAGCTCTTGGAAATTTATTTTATGAAATAAAAAAATTATTTTCCACCTATTCAGTCCCCATTATTTGTTTTGAATACTGTGAAAACTGATTTTTTTTAACAGTCTAATATATGTATATATATATTGAGATTTTTCTTATCGTGGTGAACGCACCTTCCATCTTGGCATCATCGGGTCGCGCGACTGGCAATCCAGTCGCCCCAGCGTCGACGGGTCTCGCGGTATCTTGTGGCGCCATCGTCGTTACAGGCGGTACCGGTTGGCTATTGTACGGAACCTGACCACCGGCCTGCCAGTTCTGCGATGGATAATCCTATGAAATCGAATATCGTTCGCTCATTCTCGGGATCCGCGATGCAACGTTTCACTTTTCGTTGTTATTTTTTATTGGTTCTCATTTTCTTTTTAATTACTTAAAAATTTTTTTTTTCTTTCTAATTTCTCTCTCGTTTCGTCGCCTTACCTTTATTCTTTTTTTATCCGTCCGCGCAACCGTGACATCGACATAACACATAACACCATCGAGCCGATCGGTTTTTATTCACAGACGACAAATTGTAATCCGTGTAAATGATGTGGAATCGTTTTTATTTTTTTGTTTTTGTTTTTTTTTCTCGTAAATTAAAATACTTACTGGCTCGCCCATTTTCACGACAAACTCGCGTGCTATCGCAGTAAACGATAGAGTTTTCTGGCTTGTAATTGTGAGCCGGTCGACAAACTGCCCAGTGAAAAATTCCAATCGGCAGTTCGGACCCTTCACGATATAAATCATTCGTCGATTTTTGTACGGTCAATTGTGATTACATGAATGTGCATTCGCGTTATCGCCTTTGTGTTTTTTTTTCTTTTTTCTTTCTTTCCCAATGAACTGTTAATGAGTAGAGGTCGAAGCCGATTTTCGGAAATCGCAATTTGCTTGACTAACGAGACCTCGACTCGGCTTTGCAATCAAATTTGCCAAACTCAGCTACTTACTACTTTTGCTACTTGTAGTAATAACATAAACGAAAACAATTTTTTTGGGAAAATAATATTTTAAACAAGATAATAATAATTTCCAACCAGAGATGAACGTTAATTTGAAATTGATATTGTGTTTGTGCAATACTAAAAAATTACACAATTTTGGGTATAGCATTGAGTCTCCATATAAAATCCATTTTTCGAAAACCCAAAAGGAAAAATGTATCCAAAAATGTATGTAAAATAAAAAATGTCTGAGCTATCGAACACAGCAAATCGTAAAACTTATTTCGATAGCAAAATTTGTCCAGCTCTGGTTGGGCTACAATCGTGACATTGGTGAAAAAAATGACAATACTCACAGTAGGATAACCGGCGGGTGGCTGCTGATAACTGTAATCGTATCCCTGACTGTAGTTGTAGTTGTAATTGTTGTAACCCGGATTGTAGGGTGGAATCAGCGGCGGCGGTTGACTGGTATTCGGAGGGAGCGCCGGCTGATGACGAGAGACGATAGGATTAAGAAAAAAAAATTCATACAACCGATGCAAAAAGTCTCGCGAGATCGAAAGTTCAAGATCGTCTCATGTACCTGATACTGATTGTGAACGGCAGGCGCGTAACCCACAGCCGTCGAATTTGCCGCAGGCGCTTGAGGTTGAGTCGAGAACGCCGGTTGCTTCCATTCCTTGGATCTGTGGGACTCCTTCCTTCTGCTTCTGTCCCTGGACGTGGATCTTCGATCTCTGGACCTCGATCTTCTGTATCTCGATCTTCTGGGAGACGGCGATCTGTCGTACTTTCTGGATCTTCTTCTGCCGTGAGACGAGTCGTCCGAATCCGGACTGGGACTCCTCGGCCCCTTTCGTCGGGACTCTTGCTCCATCGTCAAAACAATTATCGCCTTTCAGATACTTCCTTTGCGTCGCCCAAAAATCTGCAAAAGTTCAACCGTCGATGACGCACGAATGCCGACAACAAAAACCGTCCAACAAAATTCTTAGTTCCAAACGTTCGTCAATCTCGCATAGTCCCAAAAAAATAACAAAGAAAAAAAATAAAAAAACAATGAAAAATCAGCAAATTTGTTTTGAACCGAAAATGGATAAAAGAAAATTGGCGATCGTTGAAGAAAAATTTGCACGAGCTTGGGCTAATTTCATTATCGATCATCAGTGATTACGTATATGCGATCACGATGGACCAACGACGCAACGGCAAGCCGGAAAAGATCCGTGCGAGCGATGGTACGTTATGCGGCCATTATGAAAATGCCAGATTGGCATGGACGTGGGCTCGTGTGCGGCGAATTTTGCCCACGATGAATGGATGGTTCGGTCGTGAATTGAAATAGCGTGCGGTGCGAGTACGTCGATCGGATGAACGAAAAAAATCGTAAAAACGTGAAGGTCATTGCGCGATCGTAACCGACGACACATTATCACGTTTGAACGAGCAATAACGTTTATTTACCCAAATTGTTAAAATCGTCGAAAGCCGGAGACGAAATATGGACACACGCACAATACGCCACACTTGCGACACTGAACACCTGCTTTGTCATAGATGTGCAGTGGCATTACCGCATTCGAACGGGTCACGGAATTTACGGCAGATGGACGAAGCACCGCGCGCCACCTGTTGAGCCACCGGACTACCATTATAATCCCCACCCTCTATTTTCGTATTTGTCCAAGCTCCAAGTACAAAGGTATTCTGTAATTTTCCAAGTCCCAAGTAGAAAGTTTATGAGTACTTTGTACTTGTCCAACCTCCGAGTACAAAGTACAAAAGTATTTTTTACATTTCTAAGCTTCGATCCTCAAGTACAAAGTACAGAAGTATTTTTTACATGTCTAAGCTTCAAGTACGAAGTACAGAAGTATTTTTAACATTTCTGAGCTTCAAGTACGAAGTACAAAAGTATTTTTTACTTGTCGAAGCTCCAAGTACAAAGTACAAAAGTAACTTTATCGTCTTCCATTCCATCGACCCTAACAGACGGCAACGACCTCAGCGACGATAAAGTGAATTACGAAAGTCAATTCAATACGTCCGTAATCCCCCACCGCTGAATTCACGAAAACCCGTTTGTATGCTCGAAAACGTAACCAACAAATGTCACATTGTCAATGACAATACGCGTACCGTCGGATATACGCGTGAAGACGGGATTCGCTCCTGCAAATCTGTCACAGACCTATCATAACTCTCATAACTATAATTTGACGTTGGTTACCATAGTCATACGTTTCTTATATTTTTCTCTGTCACGAAAAATTCGTAGCACATTTTATCAGCCGGTGTCCAGAACAATGTGTCAATTAAGCTCTCTGATAAAATTATTTGCGTGTCGCGTTTCGTCGTGTCCAAGCTTCATTTCAGACTCAACGTGTAAGCAATAATAATATAGTCGACCCACCTTCGACTTGTTGTTATTTTTATTTAAATTAATTTTCTTATCGTCGCATTTTTAATACTCTACATATATATATATGAACATATATATAAAGACTGTACGAATGAGAGAACACCAGTTGATCGGTTAATCGTGAGCTAGTGCGACAATCGAGGCATAAAGAACGAATGAATAAAAAAAACAAAAAACGTTTCACCATCATCCGACAATGTCGAGAGGGTTATAGTCCCATTAGAGCATCCGGTTATTTGTTCTCGTTACGGTAATACGATTTCATGTGAACAATACAATTTGTTCGTGCACAACGATGGAAAAATGATGGACGAACGAATTTTGAGGGATAGCAAGGTGAGATTAATGTGTTTACTCAGATTTGCATAGCTATCGCAGCTGTGTTCGACTTTGTTCAGTCGTCGCTGTTCATTCGCACTAACCTCAGCGGTGTGAATTTCCGGCGTTTGGATCGAAACTTGAAAAGAAACTAACTTCGATAGTCCAATGTTCGAATATTGTAGCGATATTTATTCATATTCGATTGCGCGATGTAAACGATTGCCAATGTGTCTGATCGTGGATAATGCGTTTGTGTTTACAGTTTTTGTGATGTAATAAATTTTGTCGGGAGGTCATCGGTCCGTCGGTCGAACAATGGCGTTGTGGAGCAGAAGACCCAGCTGGTTGGGAAAACTGGGTCTGGCGCTTTTGGCCACGTGGCTTCTCGTCTTGATAATCTCAGTTTTTCACGTCTTCAAAGACAATTCGTCGGCTTCGGACAACGCGATAACCAGCAACAAGGAAAATCTTCAACGTCTTGCGCAATTGACCAGCGAATTTGAGATACTCAAGAAACAGAACGAAGCTCTCGCCAAGATTGTTGCCGGGTGAGATAAGCCACATTATCAATTCAATTATTCACAATAAACATGACAACGCTTTCTAACCGCAGTAAGCAGTGCATGTGATCATAGAAAAATTGGAAGAATGATGCAATGAGAATGAATAAAATAAACAGCATTGATGATTTTGTATTAAAACGTAATTATCATGCAGACAGGGTTTGACGGGTCGAAACGGCGATAATCTGGGATTGGATCGGGACAATGCGCAGATGTACAATGATCTGCTGGATGGACAAGGCGTTTGTAAAACCGGTACTCCTTCCACCGAATACGAAGAATTGCGTCGAAGAGTTAGCAACAATGTGAAAGAGATGTGGTAAGCGCAAAACAGTAATCTCAAATTTTCTTCTCAGTTCTTTCGAACAAACGATCACGATCCGTACTTCGCCTCGCAGGTACTACGTCCATGCGCAATTGAACAATGTGAAAAAAAAAGTGGACGACCCGAAAACACGCGGGACGGATGTCCAGGAGGCTCTCAAAATGGTTTGGGAACACAAAAAATCGTTGATAAATGATTTGGACAAATTGAAAAAAGCTGACGGCCACGACGAATGCAGAGAGAAGGAAGCTAAAGACTTGTCGGATCTGGTGCAAAGACGATTCAGGTACGAGATCAACTATTCGCTCAAAATCCTACATTCGCATTTCATTTAGAGATTATTCTTCTACAAAAAAAAAAAAAAAAAAAAAAATGTTGCAAAAAAAAACAAATATACTAAAAAATTATTTTCCAAGCAATGAACACGAGTTAAACGAATGATTTTATCACCAGATATCTGCAAAACCCGAGCGACTGTAACAAAGCGAAAAAATTGATCTGCAGTCTGAACAAAGGCTGTGGTTTCGGTTGTCAGATTCATCACTTGACTTACTGTTTTCTGGTGGCATATGGCACGGAACGCACGTTGATACTGAAATCACGTGGTTGGCGTTATCACAAAGACGGTTGGGCGTCGGTGTTCAAACCGTTGAGCGACACGTGTTACTCGACGAGTGGGGATACCCACAGCAACTGGCCCGGTGACTCGTCGAAGCAAGTGATAACGTTGCCCATCGTCGACAGCGTGTATCCAAAACCGAAATTCCAACCGCCGAGCGTTCCCGCGGATTTGGCAGCGAGAATAGAAAAGCTTCACGGTTCGCCTCTGGTCTGGTGGGTCGGTCAGGTGTTGAAGTATCTGTTGCGACCGCAGGACAATGTGAAAAAACTCATCGAGGATTCCAAAGAAAAACTCGGTTACAAAAAACCCATCGTCGGCATACACGTTCGTCGTACCGACAAAGTCGGCACCGAAGCGGCTTTTCACGACATCGACGAGTACATGGTCAGGGTCGAACAGTATTTCGAACAATTGGAAAATCCACCGGACGTTAGACGCGTTTTCGTCGCGAGCGACGATCCCAAAGTGATAACCAACGCTCGACAACGTTATCCCAATTACGAGATAATCGGTGATCCCGAAGTCGCGGACACGGCTTCGGTTTCACGACGTTATTCCGATTCCTCGTTACTCGGAATAATCGTGGACATCAGTTTGCTGTCGCAAAGCGATTATCTCGTTTGTACATTCAGTTCGCAAGTTTGCCGTTTGGCTTACGAATTCATGCAAACTTATCACACCGACGCTTACGACAGATTCGCGTCGCTCGATGATATTTATTATTACGGGGGACAAAATTATCACAATCAAATTGCCATTCACGATCACAAACCCCGACGCAATGGGGAAATCGAATTGCGCGTTGGGGATCCCATAGAAATATTTGGCAATCATTGGGACGGGTTTTCGAAGGGACGGAATACGAGAACCAGCATGACCGGCCTATTTCCAAGCTTCAAAGTTAAAAATCCGCCTTACGTCGTGGAATTTCCACGTTACTCAAACGTTCCTCTTGTCGAAAAGAAAAGTCCGTGAGACGGCCGAAAACATTTTCAAATTCGGACGAAAATTTTGTTATTGGAAATTGGGTCGGCGGGGGGAGGGGGCTTTGGCAATCGAGAAAATTTTACGTTGAATAACACGCTACATATATTTGTATGGTGTGTTTTCCCGAAAAATTTCTGATTTCATCGAGCGAACTATGTATCATAATATGTAGCATATATTAACATAAGACAAGGAGCCATAGGACTGAACAGTTTAGATTGGTTGCCGGTTAGATAAATCATATTTTTAAATGAGGTTTGTGCCAATGAAACCGAATTTCGAGAAGCCACGATCGGCAAAAAAAAAATATACACCAAACAATTATTCAAACGGATTTACAACAACCGTACAAAACGCTTCGTGCAATGTATATAATCATTCGTCGTGCGACGATCGTTCGCAATTAATCAACGATCTTTATTGTCGCCATGTCCGGCAACACAATTATTTTGTTTTTTTTCCACGTAGGTTTCCATAATTTTTTTATAATTTAGATTGTAGCACGTGTTTTTTTTTCCCGTGTGAATGTTGATAGCGAGCTGGGCTTGTGGCCTATCTTCGAAACGAATATTTAGGATCTCAAAGTCCTATGTATTTAGATGAATATTGTAATATATTTTATACAACGATTGAAGTGGAACGCGAGTGAGAATTGTTAATCACATATAGTCCGATAAAACTTGGTTTTTTTAATCATAAATGTATTTTTAATTATTCACGAAGCGTCACGGACGCAAAGATTTATTAATTTTTTTTCTTTTTTTTTTTGGGCGCCGCAATTGTATATCGCACAGGGAAATTGATCGGGCGTTTGATTTATTCATAGCCATTCGTTGTTTTTTTTCTTGGTGTACGTATCGTCGTTTATTTCTACCTTACCGACTGTTCGGACGAAATTGCAAAACAGCTGGGCGAGCGAAGATAACAAATTGCTTTCAGATCGCGGCTGTCAGCGATCATGTTAATTTGATCAACAACATTTGATAACGATTGCAAAATCAATAATGTCGCAAATTCTTCGTATAATTAAACCGGAAATAATTCAAATGCGTAGATTCTACGGAGGCCACAGGTGAATAAAACGAAAATATTCTCGAAATTCTTGTAAATTTTTTGTCTAAACATTTGTAAAAAAAAAAAAATTAAAAATACTAGCCAAAAAAGATATGAAATTGTTGAAACAGTTTCAACGTGTTTGTGATGTATCGAATGCGAAAGAAAAAAAAAGAAAATTACGTAAACTCACAAATGCGCAGTTGACATTCCGACGAAAACATTTTCCTAACCTCAATCTCGTGAAAATTTGTGAGATAAATTCAATGTATATCGAATGCAAAGATAAAGAAAATTACGTAAACTCACAAACAGGCGTTACAACGAAAAAAAAACCTTCCTAACCTGAATCTTGTGGAAATTTGTGAAACAAATGAATTCGAGTATGTTTATCATAGAAATCTGCAGACGCATTACGAGACGCTGCGTATACCACCTGATGCATCCGCGAAAGACGTTCGTCTGGCATTCATCAAACTTTCGAAAGAAGTGAGTGCGACAAAGCGCAGCGACGGCTGCGCTTTGGTGAAAATAAAATGTAGTGGAAGTGGGTCGAAGGTGATATGGGATGCTCCCGTTCTAGATGCATCCAGATACGAGTAAAAAAACAAACGACACAGATTTCGTTAGAGTTAACGAAGCTTATCAGGTGCTGAGTAAGGCGCACAGTAGGCGCCAGTACGATACCGAGTTGAAGTATAGCAGGGGATCTAATGGACATCCGGCGAGGACGTACGTATTCAGAAATTTGACTGGCCGGCCACCATGCACGGTCTTTGTGAGAATGAAATTCATTATCGATGACATGGCAGAATATGCACTTTCCAGAATTGGTGTCAGCATCGAATTAGCAATTGCGTACAGTCGCTTGTGACAACCAAGTATTTTTTTTTACCATGTGACAATGGAGGGCTGTGGGTACCAGGACGACGAAAAAACGTTTGCATTTAGTACGTTCGCGATAGCACTTTGCACGATTTGTTGACTTGAAAAAAAAAAATTGAACAATTTTTATATTTTCCGAAATTGCAAAAAAAAAAAACTCATTTCGAAAAAAGTGAGGGATAGCACTTTTTGTACCTACACAGCCCTCAATGGGTCTAAACTCCATCCATCGTTCAATTATTATTGAACTTCCATGTCCAAGTAATTACTTACTCAACTAATCCATAAAAATACAATTACGTACCCAAAAAAAAATCTTGTAAATTAGTCAAACAATTTTAAAAAAAAATTGTTTATAATTTTTTTTGTTTCTCACTTCTAATTTTTGACAAATCCATCGAAGAACAATAATTCGTACGAATTGTCGATGAATCAAATGGTCTGAAATAGTAATTTTCATATCAATAACGTTAAAATCAAGAAATATCGAATTACATTTGAAATTTTTCTCAGGGTGTATTACGATGGTTCGCGAGAGTGGTATCCGCGTTCCGGGCCAATTTCCCAAGATCCCAATCACTACGGTGACAATTACTACGGCATAAAGGGAGTGAGACGCGTGTCGAATATGACCATCGCGCTCTTGTGCATAATCGTATCGGCGATAGGTCTGTCGGTTCAGGTTCTGGCCGTGAGCAAATCCCTCGTGATCAAACGTGAGCGTCTGATGGCAGAGAGTGGCAAGACGCAAGACGCTTACAACAAGGTGCGAACTGTGGCCACCGCCAAGGATAACGATGAACAGATTAGGGCTTTCCAGCAGAGACTCGTAGTCGACGAGGACGCAAGCGCACGAAAATTTCGAAGCTGATAATTACGTACGACTTCCCTTGTAGCACAATATAATCAACTAATGATAATTCATCGTTATCGTTAATTTATTTTTTTTCTGTAAAATAAAAATGTGATGTAATTTATTTTCAAACATGAAATTTATATAATAATTCGGCGTTTACACGTTATTTGCGCAAAGACCTATGATAAACTTACGATATATAAATATAGATATATATCGGTAATGATTTCGATTATTCTACATGATTTTCCACTCATTGGACGCAATAAAAATTAACTAATGCGCAAATGGACAATTTTTTCAAAGTCGTTGAATAAATGAGGAAAGGAAAAAAAAATTCTAAATATCAAAGTAAGAAATAAAAATTCTCAGTCATCCGTCGAAATTCAATATCAAACCGTTGGATTCAATGACAATCAAGTATCTCGTTTCATCGACATACTCGGCAAGTATTACGGTCCACAGAGACACGAAAGTTAAAGACCCAACGGATTGAATAAATAAAATTGGAATAATTAAAACACACACAGACACACATATGTAATGAAATGTAAGAAAAAGGATTTGCAGTCGAGATATTGTTACACGATCGGCTATTGGCTTCTTCCGAGCGACGGTGCGCGTCACACAAATATTAATTTAAAAAAAAAAAAAAAAAAAAAAAAAATTGTAAAAAAAAGAACTCGGAAGATGCTGTTCCATGCAACTGTTATCTCAAAACAGCGACCTATCTCAACGTCTTCTCATCGTCGACGGTTCGACGACCTGCGTTTCGACCGTAGCCATCGTCGTCGTGGCTCGTCGATGCGGTATCTAGTCGCTCGTCGTTTTGCCGTTCAATTGTCTCACCAAAGTAACTACCGACACGTGAGGATACGCCGGTGCGAATATCGGTACACCGTTCTCGTCCACGTAATCCACGTATTTGAGCTCGTAAACCGGTTCGAAACCGTATCTCATGCAGAGCTTGCTCGAGAACAGTGACGTGCAATCCGATCGGATCACGTTGATGCCCAACTCCCTTACGATCTCTCTGTAAATTCAATATCAATCGAGTTAATCAACTTTTCACTGCCCTCGAGAAATACGAGTAGATATATATGTTTATTTTTTTTTGAAATTTTCGAAAAATCTGTCCATTGAATCAATAATAATAATAATAATGAAGGAAGTGAACGTGTGAAAGCCATCGCGATTAGGTGTGATTATTAATTCGATTAAAATGCATTCAAAATAATTTTTCAAACGAATACTTAACTACTATTAATTATCATGGAACAATTGAATTGTCTCTTTTCGTCTTAAAAAAATTATTAATATTACTGATCGATAATTGGTTTACAATAAAATGTTAAATTCAATTGTAAAGTTATCGTCGACGTTCGTAAAATTATTTCGAATGAATTTTCATTAAATTAATGCATCAATTCCTGCTCCGATGTACCTTTGATGGTTTTTTTTTTCAAGATGAATCGTTTTAAAATTAATATAAATTTTCCAATGTCCAAACTCCAAGATAGAACAATTTGAACGAAACGTTTTTTTTTTCTCACGATTTACAATTAAATATTGTTGATTGTGGTTGCTCCAAAAAATTCTCCACGAATTATTAAAGCATTGAGAATCAACAACAACAACAAAATATTTACATAAAAAGGATATTCACATTTCCCATCAACTCTCGCCCAACGAATTTGGACGAAATAATGAAAATACAGTAAATTCATGTTTTTATCGTAAAAACACTTCTATCCTCACTTCCACTAGCATTTCCAACAACATTTATGTGATATCGTAAAAATTGGTACGATAGATCGAGACAGAGAGAGTAAGAGAAGGAAAGAGAGAAGACACTTTTATCGTATATTTATCCAGTTAGCCCGATCCCGTTTGTTTATCGATATATGCGATGAATAATCCTGTTTGAATTAAAAATGAAACGAAGAAAAACGAGATAACGTGCTCACAAAGTTTTTTCCATGAGAGCCCCGGCGACCCCTCGACCCCGCCAATTACTGTCCACCGATATAATCCTGATCTCCAAGACCCTTTCGTCCGGATACCTCGACGCCATGTTCACATTCTTGTCCACGTGATGGAGCAACCTGAGAATCTTGCGAAATTTCGGATTCTTGCAATTGACTATGTAATCGGGTTCTCCCTCTTCCGGTTGTTCCATATTGCCTGCGAAACAAACATACCGAACGTTGAATTATTCGTCGTCGTCATCGACGTTTCAACAATCACGACAAAACTTGTCCACGTTTAAACAATCGTGATCGGGTTGCGTTGGCACATGTAAAATAAAAATAAAAATAAAAAAACAAGTCCCGTCGATTCGAAGTAATGCAAAATCACGAGTTTCATGTTTAATGCATCGACATACGTAGCGAGTGTCACGTGATCGGTCGTGGACGTTGTTTTAACGGTGATACGAGCCGGTCGAAGGCTCGCCAGGAACCGGCAGCGATCCTGACGAGATAGAACGGACTTCGAGGACGCAGAATTTTTTTATCGTCGCACTCAGCTCTCACGACATCGAGAATAAACCGTAAATGACGTTTCTCGATTTTTTTTTCTTATCTCTATTCTTTTTATCTTATTTTTTTTTCTTCTCATTTTAATTTTTTATTTTTATGCATTTTTAAAAATTATTTTTCTTCCACGGTTTTTTTTTATTGCATCGTCCGGCAATATTTATCGCATATATGTGTATGTAAAACAACGAGTCGTACGGGGCTTGATCGTTATCCGATCATAATGCCGGTAACGCCCAAGTAAATGAATCACGGACGACGATAATCGCGGTGAACGGATCGCGATACGGGTTTGGCCAGTTGCATTGTTTACGCAACTATATGTTGTGCATTGATGAAGGAAAAGAATCGGAAAATTTGAGAGAGGGCACGAGAGAGAGAGAGAGAGAGAGAGAGAAAGAGAGAGAAAAAAACTATCATTGTCATTGATGAAATAAAAAAATTCTGACGCGTGATACAATTTAAATTGTGATTGTGATTCATAATATTTTTTCATAAGATTTAGACACCAGGTGATTATGCGACCAGAACGAAGGAATCGATTAAAATTGAATAAATTCGATGACTAAAAAAGATCGTTGATCCGATAAATTGAAAAAAAAAAAGTGTATGCATACAAAAAAAAGTTTCATTTTTCATCAATTCATTGAGAACAAGCAAAATGATACAAAATGCTATTGAATATGAGTAATTGCCATAATTCGAAAACATCGTTGTTCCAATAAATAAATAAAAAAAAAAAACTTTAAAAAATCAGTGCTAATAAAAATGATCTCTGAATCCAATGAATAAAATTACGATCAAAATGCAATGAGAAGGAATATACAAAAAAAAATCATATGAATTAAACATTGACTTGACGACTCGATGACTTCAATTGATTAAAACAGATCTTCGTAAAAAAAAAAACAAAATATATTAAAAAGCAAAAATGTTAAACAAAACCGCGACATTATCCTGAAAATAAAAATCGATAAAAATATGTAATCGATTCGAGTGTATGATTCACGGCAAATTAATTGATTGATAACTGGGGCGTTTTTATTGCAAACCAAGCGTTTAATAAAATCACGGAAATTCGTCATTGAGATGCAATTTACCATCGTAATTCACAAATTCAATGGTCTGTATAGCGATAGCGATCCGTTGTTGTTATGCTTTCCAATGATCATTAGCCGGATATTTATGTTGCGACGATAAACCGCGAAGCCGCGATTCTCGCACCTTACAACCTGATGAAGTCCGGCCTACATTGATTACATTGCGCCCGATTTATCAGCTTTGGATACGACATCACGGATTTAAACTTTCTACCCGGCGACCACCACGACGCCGAGTTTATCTAATCGAGCGTAAGCGTACATACGATCGGTTATCGATCGACGATTTTTCCTCCTTGCCGCACCGCCAATCAGCGCCGCTGTCCCACCGAGACTATAACAAGATTAATGAGAAACGCGCTTTGCTCCGGGCTTGCACAGCCGCTGCCAATTATTGCAAACAAACACACACACATGCAGATGCACACATAAATAAGCTTGTATCAGCGATAACCCATGTAGAACACGTTGGGGAGATATTATATAGTCGCGAAAGCATCGATTAAAACGTAAAACATATTTCGCGATACGCCGATGGACCATCGAGCCGAACCGAGACAAAATTTCCCAGCCTCTGTTCATCACCTTCGTTCATCCCTAATGCCTGTAATTTTTTTTTTCTTGTGGATTTAACCGACGAGTTATACACTGAGTCAATTTGACCCATACCTCGATCGGACTTTGATCGGAAAAAATTTTTATTGGATAATTTATCTTTCGAGTCTATGATAATATTTACACTTTATGAACTACATCATCAAGTTATAATATAGTAAGAGTATATGGCTGAATTTTCTCGGGTTTATTGGACTCGAATATTTTGAATGGTTAATCATCAAAGTCAGGCAGAAAAAGTTTGATGTTCTATAAGATTTTGTAATTACTTTTGTGATCTCCTGAGATTCTTATTTTACATCCGCTACTGCGTTGTGCGCAGGTAA
Source organism: Diplazon laetatorius (assembly GCA_963662125.1). Taxonomy (NCBI): domain Eukaryota; kingdom Metazoa; phylum Arthropoda; class Insecta; order Hymenoptera; family Ichneumonidae; genus Diplazon; species Diplazon laetatorius. Next base: position 6,504,138 of record OY759156.1, read on the forward strand.
AATGAGACTTTTCTTAATTCTAATTTTTATTTTATTCTTCCCGGTTTTTTTTTTGTTTTTTTTTTTTTTGGTCAATATGAAATAGAACATTTAACTGTGTGTTTCCCAAACTCAATTCACGAGTTTTTTTTGACACGGTGTAATATAATTTCAAACCGGAAAAAATTATATTCGAAACAAAATTGAATCAAAATAATCGACAAAAATATAATGTTATTCAAATAGGAAGTTTCTAGAGGTAGAGAGGATTGGAAATCTTAAATGATTATATCAAGGGGGCTGAGTCAACTAAAAAATTATGAACTTTTTTTTTTTTTTTACGTGACACGATCAATCCAAATTTAAAAACGATTTTACTCTTATTAAAGACTCATATAAAAGACTATACACTAAAGCAATTGTCATATCATTGGTCACGTAATTCCACGTTGACTTTCAATTTTTATTTTGTTCCCAATTATTTTTCTCAGCGTTGAAAAAAAAAAAAGTTCACAGTTTTCCTTACCGACGGGAACGGGTCGAGAAGGACGGTTTATCGGCTCACATTCACGTCGCGACGAGTGCAATGAATTGCATGAAAAATAATTCAACAATCGAACCATTCGTCTTGTCTCATGTTCTTATTAATTCCCATTGTGTTTTTTATTTATTATTTATTATTTATTGTTTTTTTTTTTCAAATTTATATAATCATTTCTTTCTATTGCCGACACGAAGGCGGCAATTACCCACCCGACGGTGAATTTATAAGCTGTAATTACCGCGACATTAGTAATCGATGAACCGCGTCCACGGCAATCCACTATCACCCCACGACGTTTGCGGGCGCACAGGCGCGTTCTTTCGTAATGGGTTATTAATTTTTGCGACGCCCTGAAATAATTGAGCTTCGTGCGATACATCATATGAGCCGTCGACGCGGCAATTCTCGAACATTGCGCGACAAGTCGGTAACGATTTGGCCGCGGGTCGCTGATCGTCGCGAACGAATGATCGAGTGAAAAAAAAATAAAATAAATATACGAGCGATTCCACGTGACACGCGTTTTCGAGTGAGGTCGGACAAAATTAATTTAATTAAAAATTTAATTAATTTTTCATCCGCGTAATTCGATATAATTGTCTTCCAAGGGTCGACAAAGGGCATGACAATAATTTTTCAATCAGTTGATTCGTGAATTATGTCTGCGGATTCGTAACTATATATATATGTATATATGCGCGACTACCGCGAGCGATTTCGATTTGGACGGAACGCGTCCGTGTTTGCATGCATCATTGGCGTCACAACAGCTCGCGGCTGAACAAATAGAATAACTCGGTCGTTCATATTGCTCACGTTTGCTCTCGCAATATATGCACGTTAATCGACTCAATGAATCGCAATTGTCGTCAAATACGCGCATCTGTGTGTTCGTGTGTGTGGTGCCATCGCATTTGCAAGTGACAGTGTGTGTAAGTACTTCGACAAAATTTATTCCGGTATTTTACTACCAATTATTGCACAATGCGAAATTAACATTTTACATTGTACAATAATTTCAAACGATTGAATTTATTTCAATCAACTTTGTCCGTTTGTTTTTATTTTCTCTCAATTGCCATGGGAATGAATAAAAATGTTACACCCTTAAGTTGTAGTCGGCATCATAATGCACCTATAATCACAATCATTTCACCCGATTCAATAATTATGAACGATTTAATCGACTCGCAGCTTATATTTATTTATCTGGTTTTTTTTTATTTCGGTGTGAATTTAAAAAAAAAAGTCGTACCGTTGATCTGCAATCGACAACTCACTGTCAATCGTTGCACAATGTGCAATTAAAATTGGGACTCGAAGCAACGATTTTGAGCTATTGAATGACCATTGTTTTTATTATTTCTATTTTTCTGTCTGATTTTTTTTCGATTCGATTTTTTTTTGTTAATAGAATGAGACTCGTTTGGAAAATTCATACCGTTGAGTTGTACCCCAATGACAGCACCGCTGGACGAGACCGCCATGAGGCTGAGATTGTCGTCCAAAGCGGAAAGACTGTAGTCCTCGAGTTCGACGCACGTACTGTCCTCGCCCGCCGGTATAAGTTCGATACTGTGATTGAGCGGCTCGTCACGAAAGAAAAAACGTTTGAGAAACTTCATCACCCGGGGTTTGTCCTCCTTGCCGATCGTCTGAATGTGATAGTCCATTCCGGTCGTCTCGTTCTCGCCAACGGCGTCCGCCAACTGAAACCCGAGTTCATCAACGCAATGTTTATCATCCCAATGATAATTGTCCCGTACCGGAATACCGGGAAATAAAAATTTCAAAAAAATCATCATCTCCTTCACTATTACAAAATAAAAGAATAAAATTTAAAAAAGTTATGTATCGAACAATTCAGTTCGATGAAATAAAAAACATCCAGTTTCGACTTTTTTTTTTTGTATATTTTTTTTTGTACCGTTTTCGTTTCATACGCGCATATACGTGAACAAAACTACACGCACAAGTCGAACTTGTGCATGTAGACGTACCGACAACACTACTCGGTCATTGAGAACGAACGTCGACGTATACATTGTCCTCAACGTCGTCGTAATCGTCATCGTCAATCATCGATGTGTTTTCCAAGCGTAGTTGACACAACGTCGCTGGACAACGAGCTCCAACCGAACCCGCAGGTCGTCGGTACGTTGCTCGCGAGAGAGAATTATCGTGCATTTGTCTCACGCGCCAATGTTCATTGTCACAACGATACGTCTGTCACAATATTTACGAACGAAGATGAGTCGTGTGGGTGTGTTTGTGTGTGTTTTGTATCGGATGCGATGTACGATCACGACGTTACGCTCCTCACTTTCACATGCAATCGAAATTATGATAATTTTTTTGTCGTATCAAATGTTCAATGAAAAAGTGATTGATAATAATGATTATTGTGATAATTTTTTTTTATGGTAAGATTGGATCGAATTACCAACGTTCGTTGGTTTTTGGATGATCTACAGCAGGTTGTAGACTTAGTGAGGTCATTTTGTAATTATCGAGCGAAATTTTTTGAATTTCATTTTTTCGTTTTTAAATGTAGAAATTTAAAAAATTGTATTGTCATGTAGAATTTGAATATGCGGTGGAAATACTTCGTGATTAATGAATGTGGTGGATGGAAAAATAAATGTAATATTTTTATTGTATCTAAAACGCCAAACTCGTGATTTTTCGTTAGAGAATATGAAAAAGTCATCGTGTGTCGAAAACGTTACGTCCTATATCGACTTCGGACTTGTTGCATTCGATTTATCGAGTGGGACAATTATATATAGTCTATATATAAACTATGTATGGGATTGGCCATCTATAGTTCATGTGTAAACTATGTATGAACGATCTATAAATTATACATTATACTCCATACAATTATATATGAACTATATATGACTAATTCCGTAGACAGTACATTTTACTAACATAAGAAAGGTAAGAATGCACAAAAGCTCATAATATTACTACCTCAGTCCAATTCTCATTGGTACCTTTCATGTATTCATTTAAAAAAGCGAAAAAAAAATGATCTAAGCCACTTCCACTATGCAAAATTTCTGCTCTCTAGCTATTGCCTATCCAAAGATACCGCGATGAACGAGTGCGTCGGCGAGTAATTGAATCGATCAATTACAATTCAATCTAATTATTCATAATTACCGCAGACATGTAAAATATTAAATCAATCAACCGTCACACGATAATTGATATCGTAATTATATTTGTTCGAAAAACCTATTTCAATTAAATTTCCATCATATCAACGCGCAGCCCATCTCTCTATCGGGGATGGCGGAAGTGGACGACGAAATAATATTCATGATTATATACATGCGAGTGATGTATTAATTATTTCACATTGTCGCAATCGCGATGTAAAATAATAATTCGATAATTAATTTTATGCGACAACGATGAACGAGACGCATGGGACTGCGAGTTCGTGTGCACACTCGAGCACGACGGATTTGCACTTTACACCGACGGAACCGTTGGCTTTACTCTTCCGCTTATTCTTGCCGCACGCGACGCAGAGGATGAACCTTCTCCAGCTGTCACTCTGTTTTTTTTCTTTCTATTTTTTTTTTCAATTTTTTTTCATTGTCTTCTCTTCATTCTTCGTTCAGCTCTTCCGGCCGATACTCGAGACATCAACGTCGACCACAATGGAACGTCATCGCGCATGCAAATATCGCAGAACTAATAAAGCACTCGGCAAACAAATCCTAACGACGCGAAGCTACACACAAGACTAGATAAGCACAACGTTATAGAACGAGTGAATGAATCGCGAAAAAGCGATATGACTGATCGCTTATGGTTTCTATGTTGAGCTCAAGACAAACATCACCCATTCCGGTATCTTGTTGTTCAAATAAACATTGTAAATTGAAAAACGAAAAAAAAAAAAAAAAACGTGAATGAACGGCGCAATTTTGTTTCATTACGAGTTGAAACAAAAGGTGGAAGTTGTAATTCGCTTTCTCTGAATCGTAGATAGTGAACTGAGATTCCTCTATGAGGAAGCATTTGAAAAAAAAAATTCTTCGTCTTCCTCATAGAGGAATCTTCGTTCAGTACCTATTTCTGATTCAGAGGAAGCGAATTGCAGGTTTCAACTTACAGCTTGTTTTGATATTTAATATTCAATTAAAAATGTTTTTCGTGAACCACGCCAGAGTATTGTATATGCGTCTCGCGTGTCACTCGACACTCGTTTTATTCAGATCAAACGCATTACGTTAAAACCGTTCCCACGATTAATTCAGCCGTGTGGCAATTCCAATTACAAACAAGAAAAATAACGAAATTCATTCACAAGGAAAAGAAATTCATTCACATCGTTATCAATTGATATTATAGAAAATTCCTTAATTTTTATGAATAACGAAATTGTTGTATAAAACATAATTGGTGTGGGCAAGAAAGAAATTTGACCATTCAATGTTTTTTTTTCGTTCGCATTATAATAAATTAATATTTTTTTATGATTAAATTTTCATTATCAAAGTTATTGTGAAATTTGTTGCATGAAAAATCATTTCTGTAACAAAAAAAATACTAAGATCTTTTATACAATAGATTCATTACAGTATATTTATTGATATTGTAATAAATCGTGACATTCTGGAGTTGCCAAATTTTTCAATAACACAGTTAAAAAAATTGTCAAATTTGTTGCATAAAAAATAATTTCTGTACTGAATTTTTTTTTCTTCGATAAACCTTCGAATTTTTTTTTTTGGCAACCAATGTTATTGACGACGTGACTGTGGCAATTCGATCGAAAAAATTCGATCGGATTCGGCGGTTTCGCTCGTCCAGATCGATAATTGAAAAAGAAAAAAATAATAAACATCGCCCGATCGGTGTCAAACTCTTACCGAATATCTCATTATTTTCGGGGTATCCTTGACGAATCCGATAATGGTTTCGTCGCCTTGACGATCGTTCATCCTGGCTTTCTCCATCTTCTCGCACAAACGAAGCTCCTGTTTGTCCATTTCCAAAATCGCGCTTATATACTTGTGCCCAAACCTTCCTCTCGGCTTTGTCAACGTCGATTCTCGAACTACTCCGCTATCACTTCTAACGTGAATCGTTTCGTGTATCGATCGGTATTTATACCGACGTGACACCGTGTTATAAATATATTAATTATTGATGAATTTTTTCGGCTACGACGACGCCGACGATATTCACCGTTCGTTAATTTGCAAACCCTAATTTTTTAATTCAACCTTTTAAATAAACGATAAACTAATGAACGCAAAAAAAACAAACAAATTTCAATAAACAACAAATAACAAAATTCAACAAAGTTATTTGAGAAACTTTGTTGAATTTATTTTTGTAATATTATTTTGAAAATTTTGTTTATTCGTTTTTTTCAAAAACTTTTGTGACCGGTTGATGGTCTCCGTGGTGTCTGCTGTAATCTCGCGCGAACTGAGCCCGATTGTTCGAGGCTCCGGGGTCTTATATTACCGACGAGACGAATCGGTTGTGCGAGAGCCAACGGGGCAGACACACAGGCTCTCGTGCTCACGTGTATATGTCCGACCCAACTACCAACCATCATCCCGCAAAGCAAACGATATACCGAATGCTCCTTCGAGATCGTTGGGCACGGCCAACGAATCCCTTCTTGCGCCGATTTCAAGGACGATCGAACCTCGATATATATATCGTTGATTCGATCGATTCTACACATATGTGTGTGTTTGTGTGTGTGAGAGTGTACTAATGTATATATCACATGTTTTACACCGAACGAATACGATTTTACGAGCTTTTCGTTTTCAAGATCGTTACCGTTTTGACACGACAAAACGTTGTCGGGCCTTGAAAGCACCGAAAGATCCCAGAAGTGATAAGAAACGCCGAGTTCGTGGATCACTGCGACGGTCGACCTTAAGAGTTAAAAAAAAAAAAAAAAAAAAAAAAAAAACATTGCCTGTGATTCAGAATATGCTCGCTCGCGATAACTGCGAGGCTGGTCTGATTACAGGACCCTTCACTGTCTCGTGATTCGATCGAATATAAATAAATAAATAAAAGGCAATTTATTTTCTTTATTATTAAAAAATGTAAAAAAACTATTTTTTTCAATCTATTAAACGTTCGGTGATTCATAAATCACGAGGTTTACGAGTGAACTGTGGATGTCATCGGTATTATTGATTCATGTAGTGTTAGTATTATTTTTGTGTATTTTTTATTCTTGGTTTTCGATTAGATAATCATTATTGACCACAGTGGACATTATTTGGAGCGTGAAAGTGTTATTAATATTCATTTACTTTTAATGATTCAATTAGTCATTCGTCTCGTCAAAAACGTAACAACAGGAGACGCTAATTGAATCAAATATCACGTAACAAGATATAATATATAGACTTCTTGTCGCAATTAATAAAATGACTAAATAATTTTGTAATTCGACTTGATTTTCTCGTTTGTTCGATAATATCGTCGAAAAGCCGATGAACAATCGTCGCGAGTATTTTTAAACTGGTTTGCATCTTCACGATTGTAAAGCTGACAATGTCAAGAACAAAAAGAGAATTTAAAAAAAACGAAAAAACTTTTTCGACAATTTGACGACGAATTCGTCACGATAAAGATATTCATTATGTCCGGAAAACCCGGAAGCATTGGTGTACGTCACAATTTTACGGACGACCGTGATTGCAACACCTTCACGGTGTGTGGGAGGGGGTGGGGGGCAGGACAATCGTGTGTACCCTTGACCAGGACGACAAGGGATATAATCAACGAACGTTCCGTATCGTCTCGTCTCTTCGTCTTTTGTTCTTCGACGATCCGCCTATCCTCCATCTCACGATACATTGATTAATAGAGCCCGTGATTACCATGCCGTGACATCCATATTCAATCCTCCAAGGACTTGATAACTGCGCGTATATCGAGCCTGTAACACCTATTACATTTTTCCCCACCAGCTTCGTGCATAAAAATCCGATAACTGTTCTACCAGTCCAGCTCAGTCGATTTGCACAATTGAATAATTCACGCCTAATTAGTCAATAATTAATTAATGAAACACGAAAACCGTTGTTCATCTACTTTTTCATTTACATGATAATGGTAACAGATGTTATTGTTATTGTGTTATTACACAATTGAATAATCAACGTTAATTAATTAATAATCAATTGAGGAATCACATAAATCGTTGTTAATTTATATTTTCATTTGCATAATCATAATATAAATACTCATAATAATAGTTGTGTAATTATTATTTAAAGTATAATAATAATAATAATAATAATAATAATAATAATAATAATAATAATAATAATAATAATAATAATCATAAGCTTGTATGAAAAGATCTTAGTACCGACTTCTGCTGCGTCTTATAGCAAATTGTTATTCATTGCAGTCTATCACGTATATGGACTTGACTCGAAAAGCAAGTTCCAACATTGTAGAGTAGACGGAACTGTAGACGATTGTAATGACATCTATATATAGATTGGTCACGGTATCAGTGGTGTTTGGAATTGATGAATACATGAATATCGAGGTTGAAACGAATAAATTCGTCCGTGCGAAGCCGGTCAGGAGTGGGAGCCAGTTGCAGCAGGTAGCCGTGAAATCAAGTCATGTTCGATACACATAGATAAATACATATATATATATATATATTTATATATCGATATATGTTTAGGCATACGGATATTATTATACAGCATACCGCGACACTGTATATTGAGTATTGTACGTTATCCGATATCGCGAGAGGCAATCTGACGGCCGTCGACGTTCTCCCGTCTACGCTTATATTAATTCTCATTGCTATATATTAACGTGTATATAGGCGTGTGTTAGTGAATATATATATGTAGGGAGAGGCAAAGTTAGAACGAAGTGAGAATAAAGCAGGAAGGCATTTCGCGCCGTTTCGGCTTGGTCGTGGTTCATTCGTTTCCGTTTGAGACTCTTCCGAATTTTCAAGGTTTTCCCCGGATGCATGACGCAACCAACGTGATGCGAGATATCCGTGAAGTGCACGACACACACACACAAGATGTACCACAGATACTCTCGCGACCTCGAGGACCTGACTAACCCTTCGGGACCTTTCCAATTGGAAGTGTAGATATTATCATTTTTTCAAAGGATTTTTTTGTTCCCTTTTCTTAATTATGATGCAACAAGCGATTTAGCGAGCAATGACGCATATATGTAATATTTAATTGATTCTACGCATTTTTTTTTGTACGGTGAAAATAAGATGAAAAAACTTTGATGTGATGAGAAGAGGAAAAAAAGATTTCGAAGTAAAATAATTTATTTACAACGTAATAATTTCACATTCCGGAATTACCGATTTTTTGAAACATTTAATAATGAAACATTTATTAAATCTGTCGCATCGAAATTAATTTCTGTAGCGGAATTTTTTTTTTCAATAGATAAATAAACCTTTCGATATTCTTTGTTCATCGACATTGTGATAAATAAAAATTGGGAAATTACCCAATTTTCAATATATAAAAAAAAAAGATTTTGAAGTAAGATGCTAAAAGTGGAAAACCAAAAATTGAGATATAATAAAATGAATGAAGTTTCGGCAACTCGCGAAAATTCGCTTCGAAATTTCTCACAAACAAAAACAAACAACGATTCGAACGCAAAATAACCTCGGGCAAACACGTCCCATTCGTGGGCAAAATAACCATTTGACTGGTTCGTAAAATCGTTACCGGTTTCGGCAAAATTACGAATCACGTTTCGCGCGTGCGCGGTCGTTCTCGCGCTGCTCGTGATTATAATTCCAGATTGTCGACCATGCCCTCAAGTAGCAGGACAATTTTTTTTTCACTTCCACATCACACGGGCACGTGTTTGATTCGGTCGATTGTTGATACATATAGAATACGGAAAGTTTAATTGGACCTTGCGTCGGGCGTTTTATCGCCTTCGAAGGAATCCTGATCGCGATACCATTATTATTCCGTAAGGACGCGAGACCTTCGACAAAATTGTTACGAATTGCGATTTTTTTTTCTTTTCTTATCTATTTTTTTTCTCTTCCGTCGATCAATTTTATTTATTTTTTTTCTCTGTTTTTGCAGACACGATCGGACCTTGAACGTCAGCCATGGCGACCCTGGAATCGATGCACCTTGTGCACGTTAAATCACGTCTGTCCCGCGTGGTTGATGATCTTTTCCCGTCGTGAAACGTGGCGGGGAAGCGAAGACCGTGAGTGATATGTTTATATTCACGAGATCGCGATAATTCCACGGTATTTACAAAGGACTCGCTCTGTACTCGATCGTTACGGGGCGGATTATGATGACCGAGAGACGGAGAAGGAGGAAACCCCGTGTGACGTATCTCCCCCCCCCCCTCCCCCAACACTGATAATTCGATTAAACGATAATAACGGAAAGTACAATTTGAAACAATACTTTGATCGATCAAACAATTATTTAAACATCGTAAAAATCTCTCGCTTCGTTGATCACGTGGAATGTGATTTATATTTGATATTGCTAGGCTGTTGTAAAAATAATAATGATAATAGGAGCAAAATTACCGAACCACTTTGGAAATTATATGACAATTGTAATTCATGAAAAAATTGCATGAAAATCTGATGATATAAAAATATTAATACAATATTGATTTTACATTTTACAAATATTAATTTTTTTTTCAATCGCTCCAAGTTGTTTGAAATAAGCAATGAAATTTGAAATCAAATAACAAAGTAATTCCTTGCAATGGGGTTAAAACCCTTTACAAAAATAATTGAAATCTCCAAACGATAATTTAAATTTGCGTGACAAAACTATTTTCAAATAGCTTTGTGACGCTTGGCGAGTGTTGCATTGTCCAAACAAAAGTAAATACGTCGACCGGATGAAGAAACAGAGACCTCGCCAGACTTCCGTGCGTTTGTGACCAAAGATTAACGCCCGACAATTATTCCACTTAGGATCGCATTAGCGAACGTTAGTATGAATATTCGTCCGGCAAAATTATATCTCGAAAAAACCGGGCTTTCAACCGCGGCTCCTTCGACGGGCGGACGAGTTGAGGCTCGCGGGCGTGCGTGCACGCGCATATGTAATTCGAAATTACGCGCTCCATTGCTTCCGATTCCGGTTTCCGAATGATAAAACATAATCCGTTTGTCCCGTGTCATTTGCCGAGACGTTTATCGCAATCGAACTTCCCTAAATAACATAGTTATTTATATATATTTTATATATATTTAACTTTAGGCATATATATTTTTATATATATTTTACTTCAAGCATATGTAAACTTCATCATAATTTGTTCACTTCATTCATAACTTGCTAAATTAATTAAGCAAATTAGATCAGACCGGCTGATCGGTGATTCGACCAAGCTGTCGAGTTTGTTGATTCAACTTACAAGTTGATACACCCAAGCAATGAATTCATTGACTCAACTGATGAGTCGGTTGGTTCAACGCATAAGTTGATTGACCCGAGTGATGAATTGATTGACTCGATTGTTGAGTCGATTGTCTCAACTTATAAGTTGATTGACTCGAATGTTGAGTCGATTGATTCAACTTATAAGTTGATTGACTCAACTCTGTTGAGTCGATTGATTCAACTTATAAAGTGATTGACTCGACTGTTGCCTCTATTGATTCAACTTATAAGTTGATTGACTTGACTGTTAAGTCGATTAATTTGTTGGTTGATTGAACTCATTAGTTTGTTGACACAACTGCTGAGTTGATTGACCGAGACAAGAAGCTGATTGACCGAACTGATGAGACGGTCGATCAATCTGAGGTCAGTCAGTTGACTCGACCGATCGACCGGTAGTCGCGAGTCATCAGTTGAATCGACAGATCGAGTGGGTACTCAATTTCCGTGGACACATTGCGAAACTTCGTCCCAGGATGATGATTGAAAAATCAATATCAAACTATCGCCAAGGAATGATTATGAGTCTCAACGGGCAGCGGTTAAGACCACTTTAACCGTAATGAAAAAAATAAGTAAATAACCTGAAACATTATGCAAATCGTGAGAATATCGAATGGTATAATGGAAGCGCGATAAAGCGTACGAGAAAGTGGAACGAAAAGAACGGAACGTGTGGTAGGTATAGTGAACGTGTAACACGTTCGTGTGAGCATGTATATAGATATATGTATGCAGTGCAATGTTGCACCAAACGACCATCGGTGCGATATCACGTAACCCAAAGTGTCCGATCTGTCTGCCGTAAATCAAAGAAAAACACGCGAAGAAGTCGGAGGCGTCTGCGTATAGTGCTCGGATTGCCCGGAGGTCCAATAGGCGGTACAGCGTCCCTGATGGACCAGCCAATCGTCGGATGGGATTCCAACCGGTGAATAACGGCCGAGTATTACAAAAACCTACCCACCGTGTTTCACGACACGCGAGAGACGGAAAATCCGTTGGTCCTCTCTCGCTCTCCCGCGCGTCACACACGTCGACTTCAATTGCCTTGGAGCGATCGAGCGTAACGCGTGTGTGACTCGTTACAAGGATCATCAAGTTGGTTAATTATCATTGATTAATTCGCATCTGAGCCAAAGTATGACGATAAAGCGCGAGATTAAAGTGTCATTAAATTAACGATAAGAGGCGGACATGGAGATCGCTTTAGTCTAGGTCAATTGGTCGATAATATATATATGTATATGTGTATATGTGTATGTATTGATTCATTTCGGTTGTAAAACTGTTTGTTTGATGTATAATCGACACACGTTAATTAATCACATCCGCAATTGAATTTGATACTCCAATTATGCTAAGTCAATGACTTTGTCATTATATAATTATTATATTTATGTGTAATATGTAATATTATTAATATTAATATATTAAGAACGCGTGAATTATTTTTGTTGAAAATATGCAAGTTGTTATTGTGAAAATCGAAAATGCTGTGCAAATGAAACACTATCTGTAGAATAATATTAATGCAAATATGAGTACAATGTTTTTTTTAATTTTCATTGAATTCGGTGAGAATAAAATGATTAATCGATTTTTGAAAAATTCAATATTTTTTAAATTCAAAACTTTTATTAACTCTCATTGATTTTGATTATAATGATAACATTTTGTGGAACAATATCTAATTCAATTTAAAAAAAATTCTAAACATTTTTTAATTTTCATTTTTTTTAAATAACAATGATAACATTTTGTGACAGAAATTCTGATTTCGTTTTTTTTTTAGAATTTTTATTACTCATCGAGTTTGAGACGAATTTTGCATTTTGAATTTTGCAGCGTTTGGGAAACTTGATAAATTTGATGATTTTTTTTTCAATATCTCACCCGTGACGATGCGGTTAGAGTCATCGTATAAATAGCTCTCTTTGACCAGAATTCTTGGGTCAACAGACGCCGGTTATGTTTTGAACACACACACAAACACACACACACACACACAGATTTTTAACACAGATTTTAATTTAAAAATTCGTTCGAATCCAGAAACAAAGATACGGACAAGGCGGTCACACACCTACGCGCGGATGAACCAAACTCATCGGACTGCGAAAATAAATCTCGAAGAACCCGGTTGATCCGTTTAGCCGAGTTCTCTGACGTTCTCTCCCGGGCCTATGGGTCACGATATCTTATCGTATCACTGTATATACACACGTATGTGTGGCGATGTAACCACATATAAATAGATCGCCGACACTGGTTTGCCATTGATGCATCACAACGCTTTACGGCCTCGATGTTGCTTGTCCAGCGATAAAAATTGTTTCATGGGAAAAGATAAGAGAAATAAGAAAAAGAAGAAAAAATATATATATATATATATATATATATATATATATATATATATATATATATATATATATATATGTTAACAACGGGTGTGACAATTGGAATTCGATCGCGTGTGTAATGACGTTTCGATGATTACGCGTAATTCGTATGAGTCATTGATGAACGTGAAAATAATTTTCAATGACGTGTTAATTTATCAGTCGACTGGCGTAGCAGTCGATACGTGCTTGCGAAATCTTCAGAACTTTTCAAGTGGGACATTTTAACGATGGTATTATCTGGAATTGTGATGGAAAATATTGTTGTTTATTGATATTTACGTTTTTTTGGCCAATTGAGAGAAATGTTTTTTATTTTTTTATTTTCTTATTTTTTTTTATTATTATTATTTGTTGAGCTTTGTTTGTATGGGTATCAAGTTTGTTTTGAATCTATGTTATGTTACTTCATATTTGAGATTTTATTATCTTGGTTCGACTGAGAGATCTCTCTATCTTATCGATGTTTTCGATTGAGTGAATCTTTATACACGAGTGCGATATGATCGTCCCTCCGATATACAAACATATCTTGTTCATTCATTATCGTGGTTCAAATAGTTCATTGATAGTCGTCGAGGCAACCAGAATCGCAACGATATTCAATTGAAAATTAATGGCGAAATATTGAAAAATGAATAAATAAATAAACAAATTAATCTGCACTGTGCAGTTTTACTTATCACGCTTTTTTTCGTTGTCAGAATATGATGACAACTGGCTTGCGAAATTTTTTTTTGCATAAAAATTTCCCAATTAAAACGAGCCCCGAAAATAATTAAAATAACATCAAAGACAAAAAAAAACGGTCAGCTATTTTTTTTCTTTTTTTTGTTGCACTCGTGATTCAATTTCGTGTTTCTGCGATTAAAAAAAATAAATAAATGTGCTGTAATTTCATGGTCGAAACTCTGTTCGAGCGACCACGAGCCGGGTGGGTCACGTGTCGTGTCCAGCCTTACCGGAAGAAATAAAAAAACATGCATCGCCTGCTGCTGTTGATGCTGTGTCGACGAGATAAGCTATACTCTCACTTTGACCCAAAAAAAAATCGCGATACTCGCTCCGACTGTCGGAATATTTTTTTTTCCTATTTCTTTCTTTTTTTAAATTTTCTAAACATAAACTCGTTCCTCAACACACGAATCTCGTCGATTGTAACGTTACGTTAGAAATTTACGAGCTATTCATGGGTCCCGGGATCTCTGTTAAACGTGGATTAAGGTATCTGATGTAGATATCGAAAACAAGGAAGAGAAGGGCGCGGAGCAATCGACAGACAGATCGCGAATCACACATAGCTATATCTATATGTTCTTCGAGGGGACGTAAAATTTATTGTTTATCTATGGATTATAAATTTCGTACGAGTGTTACGAAAATACTTCGAATATTATTATTTCAAACATCATTATGACGCCCACCGAATATGCATTTATCGACTTTCTGCGTTATTTTTATTTTTTCTCGCCAGATAAATATATGCATCACATATATTTGAGAAGATTTATCATAATAATAAAAAATAGTGAAAATCTAATTTTTTTATAGAATATTCATCGAGTATTCACTTTTTGATTTGTCGATTTGGTTTTTTCGAGTAATAAACCAGAAATCGATTTTTTTCATAAAATTTCGATGTAACGCGTTTTTCGAGATTGATAAAAAATAGAACAATTTCGACAAATGAATGAGAAATCTAGGTTTTCCACAAATCTTTTTTATGTGTAAAAATAAAAATAAAAATTATAAATAGAATACTATAAATCGAATGTTTGTCAAATATTCACTTTTTACACACGATGTATTTTCTTTAATTTTTTTTCTCGAATAATCAACGACAAATCAATAATATCCACAAACCTGCACCGCAAAAAATGCATCGTATTTCATTCAAATCAATTCAAAAAATATTTTTGCAAAAAAAAAAAAACTAAATCAAATTCTATTGCTTCGATAATAAGAATACCGATAATCATTCACCTCTTAAACAAGTCGTCGTTGAATTATCATACACAATGATGCAGCTGCGACCGATTTGCTTCTTTTTTTTCCCCTCTCCGTCTTCTTACTATCACAAACTCACGATTCTTGCGACACTCAGAGAATAAAGAAAAAAAGAAATAATGAAATAATAAAGAATAGTCGCTAATTACAGTGTCGAAGACACGATTGACAGTTATTGACTTATATCGCGATTGTGTCGTTAATTGTTGTGATTACAGTTTTTTTTTTTCTTGTTTCTTTTTTTTCCAACTTTTTTTTTTTCGGCCTTGCAAGTCCTTTGGTCACTGAGGCACCGACGATACTGTGAGAACGTGCGGTGATGCTGTTGATGTAACGCTTGCAGATCATTGTATCGTCCGGCCGGTCACATAGTCATGATATCCCTTTTATGCGACCCGTTTGTGGTGAAGTGTCTCGTTACGCTTATATATATCGCACACACCATTATTAATGCGAACATTTATCTGCATCGTGACGACGAGAGTGGACCATCCCGACGATATAACGGTAACGATCAATGATAATCGTGACGCGAGGGTGCCAAGCTTGCATCCCAATTGACGTTCACCATATCGGTCTCACACGCGTGAGTTATACACTCACACGACGGAAAATGGCAACTATTTCATCGTCCTATTGAAATTTATTATCTCTCATCAGCTGTAGTTCTGTTCGGCGATCAGGCCCCATTGCAACGAGAAAAATGTCCGTTCTTGTACCGGCAATCCGTTGTCCCACAGTCACGACCATCGTCAATCGGAGTCGTTGACACGAAGACATATGGGACTGGCTAACTATGTAGGGAAAAGTACTGTGATCGGGAGACAGAGAAACGAATATTGTTGTGGATGAATCTGTCTCTCTTTATTTCAGAAACTAGAGAGGAAGAGAGAGAGAAAGAGAGAAGGAGGTAATACGTCTTTTTTTTATTCAATGAAAAATTGTCGCAACGATGGAGAACAAAACTGACATGTTAAAATTTAATTAATATTAAGTTTAAAATCTAATAAAAATATTGAATCAGAAGTTTATCAAATTTTTCACGTTGACGTTTTTTTTCATTCAATAGAAAATAATTGCAACGACGGAGGACAAAAGTAATATCTAAAATTATTATTAATTTTTTTTTTCGAAATTCGATGGAAATTTTGAATTACAAGTTAATTACCATTTTTCGTATGAATATTTTTTTATTCGACAGAAAATTATCGCAGAGCTTCTATTATATTTCAGGAGCTAAAAAGAATTCATAAATATTTTTTTTATTTAACGAAAAATAATTATTTGCCAAAAAAACATTTATGCGCTCTCGTCTATATCTTTCTAAAATTAATAAAAAAACGTATAATTCGAATCTTCGTGTTGTAAAACGGTGTTCTTCACGCATCACGAAAATAACGTAAATTTCTCCTCAGCCCAAGGCAGGTGAAGCGTTAAATCCGACCCTGCGGGGACAGTCGAGACTGGTTATTAATTTGTCAATGTCATTCCCCATGTCTATCGTTGCTAATTGCATTCGTTCTATCGTGAGGCTAAATACCAGCTATCAATCTGCTCCTTCGTGCTTCATTACTCCTTATCAGCTCGTGCTACTGTGCGATCAGGAAATACAGTTACTCTCATAAACGTCGTGTAATATCCACTCGCTTATTAGTCTCGATTTGTCCCCGATATTCATGAAGAAATCTCATCGATTGTGATTAAAAAAAAATTATGACACTCTGATTATTCTCAGACTTGTGACAGTTCCAATTTCGTTACAGTTGGAGCATCAGTGATGGCACTGGATTGTTCATCATCGATCTGATTGATAACAAGTGAAAAAATTATTTATAAACTATATATGGAATTGATGATATTGTTTATATATAAATTACATTCAAACTATATATAGTTTATGTATAGATAATATATAATCTATTTTTTTTTATTTTATCACCTCAGGATAAAAATGTTAATATCGTAAATATCACACAAACAAAAATACTCCAATTTTTTATATTTTTGACGTCTTGTAAATAGCGACGGTGACATTAAGGGTAAGAGCTTTTGAATCATCGATATAATTATAAAATGAAATAATCACACCAGCTGAATGACCTCCGAAATAATTGTTCGGAGATAAAAGGAAATAAAAGATAAAAAATAAAATAATAAAAAAATTCTCAAAGATTACTATGGACTGATAAATCTCGATTGCTCGTCCATCCTGTCCAGCCTCTTCCACGCAATGCACGTATATCGGCTGAATAAAAGAAAAAAATAAACATCGTTGCTGCGTTACGTACGAACGTAACAAATGGCACCGACGAAGCGCCTAGGTCACGTATCGATTGATATACGAGATCCGCGATATACGATCTACCGTTTAACCGTATTCACTTGTCTGCGCGCACGATAATGTACCGTGTCGCAAGCTCCGCGCGCATTTTCACGTTATGCAAATATACGAACGCACACGTTGCCTCCGCATTGGGACTGCGAAAAAAATTTTGCCGTGTTCTATACCGCCGATTTCTTCGATTCACGTTGTTAGGATTTACAACGGCTTATATTGTTGGATGGCGTGGATTACTCGTGGACTGCCACTGCCTACGCGAACTCCAGTTGTTTTTTTTTTATTTCTTCCCTTTTTCATCGACATCTGTTCGGAGGTTCGAGCGCGAAACATTCGACGAATAAAATAAGATCGCGACCGATAAACGCACGATTGAGATCGTACAGTCTGTTCGACGAGAAATAATTTTTTTTTCTTCGTAAACTATTTGAGATATTTTTTTGTTCGTTATTTTTTTGGCAGGAAAGTATACCCGACTTTGAAATGTTCACCTTACATTTAAACTTATTTCACCCTATAATAGTTCGAATTGGATGGTAAAGTAAGTTTGAAATATTTTTTCACCTTCTTTTTTTTCTTTCACATCCCGAGTGAGGGTGATATTTTTTCTTTTGGTTATTTTACCTTCGTTTGACCTTTCAAACTTGACAGATGAAAAATGACTGCAGGTTTTCACGGTGAAATGAAGTTGGGAGGCAGAAAAGACTTGCTCAAAACTTTCGTTCGATAAATTTTTAAATTGAAATCTTTTCGTTCATGAATAAAAAAAATTCGACCGAAAAACCATGAATGAAAAACGATTTATCAGTTACGAAAAATTCGTTCACGCCTAAGGTGACGAGACACTCTGGGAGGATACGAGCCACGCGGCTCGTGCGAGATCGGCACGCGAGCAAGAAAAAAAAAAGTTTTCCTCTATGTGCAACGGGTTATCGTCGATGCAGGTCACGCGCTCGCTGTGTTTTGTCGTTTCGACAGATTGTCGCACGTCGTTCATATAATGCTCGGCCATGTGGCAAAGAAGCGTGTGACGCGTCGAGCTGTCGAGCACACCACGGACGAGACACTCGACAGACTCACCGGGTGGCACGCGGGGGGCGGCTCAAGCCAGCATGCAGCAAAAGTTATAACTATAAGATGTCCGTATCGAAAGTTGCCTATTAAGTAAAATTTTATTTTTGCAATTTCTTAATTATAATTCGAATAATATGTAAGAATAATTATAATGATAATAATATAATATGAAAAGTAAGTTTAAATAAGGCGAAAAAGAAAGTAACATAATTCGAATTAAGAAACTATTTTTAGCTTCGTTTTACCTTTCAATCTTGAATAATGAAAAATAACTGCAGCTTTTTAGGATGAAGTGAAGTTCGAACGCACATAAGAATTGCTTATCCTACTTCATCCTATTTCGAACCTATTTTACCTTGAAAGCGATATTGAAATAAGTTGAAACGAACGTGAAAATTTCGACTCGGGTTGTCTCCGGGTCACCTGCTTTGCCGTAGATACGGTGTAATCGATAGCTCCTCACGCCGCTGATCATCGTGTATAATCGTCGAAAGATAGTTACAAATGTTCGTCGGGGTCTCGAGCAGTCACCTCGATAATTACGATCACCCAAGACGATCATGTAACACCTCGATACATTCACCAATCGCGTAATAAGATTTTACCCGAGCGCTAATCTCATTTGTGCTTTATTTTATAATTTTTAATTCGACAGTGGAATGAATAAAATTGGAGCAAATGGAAACCTGATTGATCAGTGGTTCGACATGCAATCGCCCCTGCCGATAAATCGCTCCTTGACGTTAATGGAAAAATTTGAAAAAATTAAAAATCTAAGAAAGACAAAGTTGTCGACAATAATGATCTAAATATTGACAACTAGCACGCATATATATGATTTTCGGAAGTTGGAATGGAAGTTCAAAAATAGCAACTTTCGAAATTTTTGTTGGTAGTTCAACATCCCAGGTTTAAAAAAAAAAATATATGATACATAGGAAAATTCTATGAAAAACTTTGTTTGATGATTTTCATTTTTTATGTAAAAAAAAAGTTTTCATCCGACCTACATCGAAAACGCGTCATTTCGAGCCTGCGAAGCGGGTGCAAAGTCACAGATTTCAGTCCAGAGCTTCACATGCGTGAAATGAGTGTTTTTCAAGGGGGTCGGACAAAAACGTTTACCCTGTTTCTATTATTTTTATTTTGCCATCGAACAAAACGCGTGATCGCTGAAAATTGTCTATTTAGATTAAAAATCTCCCAATTAATTTGAGTGGTCGTGATTACAAAGGGTTCTACGTTTTGGTGTCCCATTTTGCCTCCCTGGAATAAATTATGTTGTACAACGGTGATAATGATTTGTTCCAGCAATGTTTATGATAATCCGGCAAGTTAGTGTGAAGTTGCAAATTTAATCACCGACCAACGTAGCCAACGATTGCCACATGGTGGTAATCGATTAATTTTCATCTTCCGATTCGACCGGCCGTTTAATTGGAGCAATGGTTACATGGACGCCTTTTAGGGGGGTGACTGGTCCCGTGACACCGTAGCCTCTGCTCGAAGAATAATTGAGATGTGGCGTGGACGAGGATACGTTACCGGAGGCAGTGCATAATCAACCGGTTCGATCTAACCGTTCACCGTTACGTATTAGCGGTCTCATTGAGAAACACACACACACACACAGTGAGAAGAAATAATAACATAATGACAATAATGATTTATTTGGAAAATTGAAAAAATAAATTTGTTTATTTTTAAATACGATTGCCAATGCAAATTGTCGTCAACTGATACGAACGAGTGGTTCAGCTATTGTGACATTCGTCCCAGTTGTCGACCGATTATGCAATTGGGTTCGAATGAAATTTTTTATAATGATGATGATAATGATAATGATTGAAAATAGTTCGTAGATGAATCCATTCTAATTTTTTGCATTGAGTTATTGACTTTTTATTATTCCTTTCGATCATGAATAATATTATTGATTCAATTAAATTGCTAATGGAGAATTCGATGGAAGTGTATATTATTAAAAATATTTTTATAATTTGAAAATTGTGATAATTTGTATTGAGAAAAATGTCTCCCGTCGATTTATCTGCGTTAAACGTAAATAAATAAAAAGTGAGTATCTAATTAATCGCAAAATTATCGAATGCAATGACAATCAATAATTTAGGTAGCTGCTAATAATTAGAATTGATTCAATGACTACTTGAATAATTCCTCAATCCATAATGCAAATATTTGCCATATTTACACGTCTTTACGGACCATTAAAAAAAATCCTAATTTTTGCATTAGTCCACGATTGATATTATCATCATTTACCAGAATTAAGGAATTTGATCTTGCATCTTGACTCTCACGCTCTTTCTCTCTCTCTCACGCTCGTGATCGATTTCAGAATGTGACGCATCGTTTCCAACGATAATTTCTCATATAATTAAAACGAACGAGCCTCTCGCGAGCATAAACTTCCGACACGTGTAACGCAGGGGCTCGACACGCTCAACGATCGATTCAGCTTTGTTAAAAAAATTGAATTAAAAAAATGAAGAAATATTGAAACAAAAAAGAAAAAAAAGAGTGCGCACATGTGTAACAACGTTTACGCATATATGCATATGCACATTGTATGATAAACTGCACGAGTCCCGTGGAATTACACAGCGACGACACGGTCGCGGAGACTCTCATTGACAATGCATCTCACTATCACTCCGATTTCATTCGCGGGAGGATCGATGCCAAGGTTAACAACAATTACTTATTATTATGTCGTGCTGTTTTTTTTTTTTATCTTCTTCTTCTTTTTCGCTTTTTCGTCTTCTTTCTTATGCACTCCTACTTCTTCATTATTCAACGTTTCACGCGCTGTTCTCATGCTTCGTGGATATCGATCTTGGATAAACGTGTGCGTCTCGGATTTGCATCTGTTTGCGAAGCGGATGGCGAGTTTTCGGAAGGTAAATCAAAACGGTATACCAACGAGGCTAAGACATTTTAAATAATAATGATGTTGATGAGCAGTTCAAGGCCTGATGTTTAAGCGAGCCGAATTCGAAATAAAGCGATCATGTAATAATAATAATTATTATTATTATTAATAATAATAATTATTATTATTATTAATAATATAATTATTATTATTATTATTATTTAATTATTATATAATAATAATAACAATAATAATAGCAACATATTGTATTATTACTGTCTTCTATATTAGAACCTGGCTATCGAAATGAAATCAGTATGGGACCTAAAAGGTTCTAAGGTTCTGGGGGACTAATACCTGCATTTAGTTATTAACTTAGAATGAACCTCACTTGTATTGGAGTTAAATGAAAGAACTGCATAAACAGGGAAAAAAGCAATATTTTTTTTTAATAAACAGGACAAAAAGCAATAATTTTTTGATTTTTTTTCTTTATTGCGTTTCGCCCACAGGATCTGGGACCTCTTCGAATTCTTTTTTTCTAACTTTCCCATGTTATTTATGTGTCTTTAATTAAAACCGAAATCATCTAAACGGCCATAGAAACCAAACCAATTGAAAATCAAAAGTAATATGCAAATAGGTTTTATTTAACTCATCAAAGGCCGTGTGAGCCGAATCCAGAGATAACATTTTTCCAGCTCATTTCGCTTAGAAAGTGCAACAACTCGACAATAATAATGTTAACAATAATAATAATAATAATAACAACAACAAAAACGACAACAACAAGAAAGATATAAAATAATCAATAACGACGAATAGAAGTTTAAGGTCAGACGTTCGTGCGCGTCATTTGAGAAATAAAAAAAAATCCGGTGAAACAATCGAGGTTGCAAAAAAAATGGAAATAAAAAAAATTCTCCGTGAAACAAATCGATGGATCGATCGATCAGCGAGCGATCGCGGGCGAGGATAACTAATCGATTTTTCCGACGTCTCTCGGTCGTCGTACCGGACGTTCCCCCCGGTCGAACCGGATGTTGTCGGTCCTCCGAATAACCTCCACCCGTCTATCGAAGCATCGCGTATATGAACGCGTATTTACGCATACATACGCGGAGGCTATGCACACATGTCGGGCAAGATCGATATAACGCGGCGAATGCGCGTAAAGGGCAAACAATGACTTTCGTTTTAAATGTCAAAAAGTAACCTTCGCCGGTTATAAACGCGGTGCGATGATGATGGAAGGAGTTGGAGGGGCCGAGTGGGTTACGAGACAAATAGACGAAACTCGCGAGCAATCGCACCGTTTTTTCTTTTTCGTTGTTGTTCGTTTTCGTTTCTGTTTTTGTTTTGGTTTTTTTTTTTCGTCTTGAAATGGCTAAAGCTCAACGATCCCGTCGACCGTCCCGGAGCCATTGTTCCGTGGCCCGTGTGTGTATGTTTGTATAGAGAGGCGGTGATAGCAACGTCGATAGCACAGACACGATCGTTCGGCTCGACGAGCCAATCGCTGGACCGTTCGAACTCGTCGATTCGAACGTGTCTATACGTGTATCGCACGTGACGCGCCAACTCGATGTATTTTCATCAAAACCCCACGAGTGGTGAGATAGAAAAAGTTGCAGGTTGAAAATTGCAACTCTTTCGAAGAGCGTTCGAATATTATTTATTCGGAAATCGAATTTTTCACTCGACTGCTCTCACAAGTTAAAATATCTAATATAAATACATTAATTAATGCAATAAGAGTTAATATAAATACATTTTTAATTTTTTATGTGAAAAGAAAACTTTGTGCATTTCAATTTTTGTTCCATTTGCAGGTTATACAAATTTTCCTTTGACGTGACCATGGCCAAAGTTACGATAAAAAATAAAATGTTACCAAAAACATTTTTTAAATTGAATCGACTGATTCAAAATTTAATTCCATCAACCAGACACGTAAGCTTCTGCATGGATTGAATCCACATATGTATATGCAAATGCACGAAAATTCGCTTGTCCGTCAGTCAGTCACATTATTTTTTCTCTATGAGGAAGCAAAGAAAAAACAAACCATAAAAAAGACGTTCATGGTAACACGGAAGGACCCATACATCTGTATAGTCACATTTTCCAATTGTCTCGACCTAGCTTGCCCCTTCGCACTTCCGTCACCCTCCCCCCTCCCCCCGCCATGGCGCATTTGACTTGCAGCTCGCCCCCTGGCGAATACAACCAAAGTGTCTACGTATAGATATAATGTAATATAATAAACAGAGAGCTTATCTGCGAGCTAATGTCACCATGCCGGCTGGAATGCCGTGTCCCAAGTCGCTCCATATAATCCGTCTTCGCTTCTTCTTCGTTTATCTTGTTTTTCTTTTCTTCCTTCCTCCTCACACCCGTGGGCGCACGCCCGCCTCGAGGCTTATTCGCTGGGTCCGGCTTCCTTCGCGCGATCGCTAGCGCCAACGACGACGAAACAAACGCGACGCGCACACGAAACCACGATTTCGATACAACAACAAAAAAACAAAGACGAAAAAAAAACATGTATTTCGTCCACGACGTTCGCGACGCGAGTTCAACACATTTCGCTCGTTCTCACTCGCACCGCAGCGTGCGCCGATGACGCCGTCTCTCTCGCACTCGTCACGGCCCTCTCGCTGCTCCACATCACCGTCAAAAAGATCGTCTTTGAAGATCCTATCGAACTTTCTTCTTTCTTTCTTCTCTTTTGTTTTTCAACGCCGATGGAACGTCACACGAGGTTTTTTTTTTCAACGTCGAGATGCGCCATCTTTAATCAAGCTTTCATGGTTAATCGATGTTTATTTTGTTTATTAGCACACGCGAGTAATGAAAAATGCCGGATAGCGTTCTTGATGCGTCAGAAAGATGAGAAACTGACCCCCCCTCGCGGCTGGAGGATGTGTAATGATGGTTACATTGTATTTTGAATTATTGGGTCGAGCGAGAACGACGAGCCGGGTATACTTGCTTTGTCTCCGTCTCTATCTCTATCCATCTCTCTCACTCTCCGTGTGTGTACGGACTTGCATGCCGATGTGATGCATTGGTATTGGGGTCCGATAATTTAATGAGTCTGTGGAGGGAAGCCACTGATCGATCGAGTGGGGGGAGGGGGGCGCAGGGGGAGGGGCGGGAGGCGTTGGTTATAGCTTCCTCTCAATTTGCAACGTACGAGCTGGGGAATAAACGTGGGGGATGAGCCACGCGCAGAATTTTCCCATTTTCTATCTCACATCCTTCACCATGCGAACCGTATATATACACCGTACACACGGTAAAGGACATGTGCGAAGTGATTGAATGAGCGATAATTCATGGTTGTTTCAATCGTTGAAAAAACCAATGGGCCCGAATTCAATTTTTGGTTATGCTTTATAAGTGGGTTATAAATTAATATTAGAGTCGTTGAATTCTTTTATATTCTTATTGGTCCAACTATCGAGGGATGCAAAACTTCTTTGACGTTTTCCATCATTCGCGTTTATCGTTTGTACACATCAATCTCGTCGGACTCCGTTGATAAGGTCTTCATTACCGACCGAAACGTCGACGCGATTACCGCTTTTTCCGCAATCAAATTGAGTGCGAGCTGCGGGTGCTAACGGGATTACGCTTGTTGCATCAGCTGCTCGGAATTATCGTCACGGAATTCGCATCGCTCGATCGCGGTCGGTAACAACGATTTTTTTCAGGAACGTATCGAATGGGACAATTTTCCACGACGATGCTTCGGGGGCCCGGAGTCAGGAAAATTGAACCAACGAATCTTTCTTGAACAAACAAAATAATTATTCATTTTTGCCGAACTCGAGTTGAATATCGATTCGTAATGATTTTGACTGACTGAAAAATCATAGTTTCCACGTCCATGCCCGTACAAAGAAGTACGCTCGGGCGCTCCACAATCGAGGGACAGCAGTAGCCCGTAACCAGTAGACATTGGGAATATTCCATTTTCAGTCGGTAACGAAAAACGAAAAAAAAAAAAAAATGTAAACGATTATTTTCATACCAATCTGTTCAAACATCAGTGGCTGTACGATCGATCCAACATCACGCTGAATCACCGAAAACAAATCAGCCAACTCTTTCATCCTTCCATCAGACAAATTTAACATCCTTGAACATAGAATTAATTTGCAGTTTTTTCCATTACCGACCGAGCATTTGTCGCGCGGTAAATCGTGTTTCAACGGATATTATAACGATCCAACATGAACAATCAAGGATCACTAAAACATAGCTAGATCTGGAATGCTCACTGCCGTGGAGAAGGCAGCGAATGCGCGCGGCGAGAGAGATAGCATTAAGCGGTCATTTCATCCTTTTCTGTACAGTCTGGTGAGAGTATTTGGAGCGAATGCCCATTTCAGGCTGCAACGCGTCGAGCTCGACCTAATATTTTCACCCGACTGTACAGAAAAGAACAGAGATACCACTCAAGGCAATAGACTACATACACTCTGTCGTTCTCTCTCTCGCTCCGCAGCAAGCGCCGTTAGCGCTGTCTCTCTCGCACCGCGCGATGTAGTCCACCCTCAAAAGGAGATGAGCTACATCGACGTGTGCGAGAGAGACATGACTAACGGCGCTTGCTTCGGAGCGAGAGAGACGAAGATAGCGTTTGTAGTCCATAGTCCATCCCCTTAATGCTGTCTCTCTCGCCGCGCTCCCCACCACTGCGGTACGTGTTCCCGGTCAACCTATATAATTCATTGTGAAGAACAAATGTGTGAACCCGTGGATTGTGGGAGACGCGTCGGCGTCCCTGGACTTGGTTGAGCTGTCGCCATGGCAACGCGGACAATCATCTTCCCCCCTCCGACCGAACTGTCCCGCGGGGTTAGCCTCTCCCGGCTCGGCCCCCTCCCCTCTGCCCCCGGACGAGTTTCGACGAGTCAGTCGTTCTTCGAAACTCGCGCGGATAATATCGTCGTCATACGTGTGTCGCGCGTCGTTATTTTTCTTCTCGCAAGCTCGTCCATCGTTTCACACATTTTTTTTTCTCACGATAAAACGAAAACTACGTCGAGTGTGTAGATAATAACGTTAAAAAAAATAATTAATAAACCCAAAAGAAAACGACATTGTATTTAAAACGTTGTTTTTTTGAAGGTTTTTGTTTTTTTCGTTGACGGTGACGAGTCGCGATTTCTAAAGCTCAGTTTCGATCGTCGTTTCGGGGACAAACTACGTCCCTGCGTGTACGTGAGCTTAATCCCGGTCCCCCGTTCGATAATGAGGGACATGGCGGGTAAAATTTCCGAATTGAAGTTCGAAGCCCCGCTTGCGCGCTTCGAGGAGGAAGACACCGCGAGCTTGAAGAACATGAATTTGCTCACAGGTGTGCGACATTAATTTCAAATCGACGAAATAATTGAATCAATAAATGAAATTGTCGGGACTCGTGTATAACGAAGATTGAAAATTGAAACGATGAATATAAACAAGGGAGATCGGTGTCACGAATCGAGGAGACGAAAATGAATGATGATTATGAAACAAAATCTGTAGGGACGTGACTAACGAACGAAAACACGAATCTGCGATAAAAATGGCGTGACTAAAAACATTGATCACTGTCGAGGAAGGAAAAATATATAATTTTACGAGACAAAAGCTGTAGGGACGGGACGAACTAATGATAACGAATCAGCGATAAAAAATATAGCGAGACCAAAAAATTGTCATGGCAAAGCCAAACTGAAAAAAAACAAAACGAAAGAAAAAGAAAAAATGAATAAGATCGAAAAGTATCGTATGGCCCAGGGAAAGAGAACAAATAATGAAGCAAAAGCTGCAGAGCGATGACAAACGATACAGAAAAAAAGAATTTTCATTTATTTTTCAAACATCAATTTTTTAATATCGATTTTTACATTTTTTCTCAAATTTATTTTCTTATTTTTTTTCTTTGCTTTTTATTAGTTTGTAATTAATTTTTTTTTGCCTTTGTATTTGTTGTCGATGAGAATGACAGTGGCTGGTGTGAGAAATGAATGATTCGGAGTAGTTGAGGGGGGGGGGGTGAATAATCTGCTACGTGAAAATATTGTATTTTCTGTGTGTAGAAAATACAATATCGCGATTATCGGTCTTCCGGGGTACGTCTTTCTTTTGGCTTCTAATCCTCTACTCCGTATTATCGTGACTGTGCTGGCCCACTCGTTTGTGTTCTCAACCGCACGTCACTCTCGATGATGGAGGGGACTCTTATACGGGCTTTTATAATAACAATAATAATAATGATAATTTTTTTAATTGGCACGTCTTGTGACCTCAAACACGAGATTTTTACATATGCATCGATGTGTATGTATATATTTTTTTGTTCATGCTATTTTGTACACGAGGGGTATATTGCTAGGGGTTGTACATTAGGGTGGAGACTGCGTATTTGGGGTCGCGAAAGGTCGCACCGCAGTGGATGACTCGTTCGAGTATCTGCTATGGCTGCTGAATTATGTTCTCCTTTTATTTTTATTTCCTTTTTCTTTTTTTTGGAAATTCAATTCGTCGACGATGATTCGATTTTTCCATGGGATGACGTTGACAGTTAGAATCCACGTGCGTGGATTATAATTTCCATGATTTCATTAAAGACCAGCGAAGTGTGAAAACACGATGAGGAGAAGACAGATGAACGACAATCGGAGCTTGCGTTTTATTTTATTTTATGAACTCGGAAAATGTCATTGTCACCAGGAATGACTGGATTTCGTTTGTTCGTTTGTTTTTGGGGTTCCGTACCTTAGAAGGAAACAAGAAAAAGTATCTTTTATAAAATTACTGAAGATTCTGTCCGTCTGTCACAGTCTTTGTTCTCCGAAATTAGACGACGTGAAAACTTAAAATTTGGCACAGTAAAACATCTCATCAACCCACATATTTTGCACTAGTTAACACATTGAAATATTCACGTGAGACTTTTAAATGGGGAAAATGAGGGGATAAAAGAAATAAAATGTATTCCACGTATCTTGTGGGGTATCATTTGAAAGGGCTTGTTATGTGAACTACAAAAATATTTTTTTCATAATTTTGAACAGCATATTTGAGAGGACGTTCTGAAAATATATGAAAATAGAGCATTGACCCCCTCTCTTCCCCTTTTCCTTGATTCCGAAACTACTGATCCTAAAATTTAACCCCTTCAGTATGGAAAATATAGTGCGAAACCCTCTGCGCGTGGATCGAACTCGCACTTGACCAACTTTTGTTTCTTGTCATTATTCCCGAATTGGATTCGATTTGAAGATTGGAATTTCATTGGACCGAAAATTTTGTGGATGAATTGGAGTGGAAGAACGATGATGACAACTGAGCTATTAAAATTCGTCGATTCAATCGATCATTCAATTATTCAATATTAGAAAAATAAGTGTTAGGGATATTTGAAAATCGAGGGCTCAATTTGAAAATGAAAGACTTCGGTCGATGAACTATTGGCATCACGCAATGTATTTTTTCGCGAGAATTTTTTCGCGAGAATTATATAATTACACCATGTACAATTATACAATTATATAATTTACATTCATGCAAAAGACTTTGATGATAAATTTGTGAAAATTGAGAATGTGGCAATATGTTATAATGGATTTGTTTTAAAAAATGTCATATTGATAATTTCTCAGTAATACCTTCTGGATAAAAATTTTTCAGAAATTTATTCTCTGATTCATGAAAAAAATATATTTGTTCTCGCTCTTGTGAAAAATGTGGTCCATCGAAAAATGGTACGGACATATTGATTTATCAGTTTGGCACAATTATCGAGAAGCAGAAAAATTTTTAATTATTTCAATCCAATTGAAATCTAACATAGACTTTCGAAAATAAATTAAAAAAATGTATTTCGCATTCTCTCAGCCACGAATGCAATACCATCGTTTCGTTTTCTCTTTTTTTTATCTTCGTCTTCAATAAATTAACACAACGTCGATCATCAACCATATTTTTTGTCGCAGAACAATTGTTGGACGCGAATCTCGACGAAAGTTTCGGTGAGAATTGCAACGCTAACGAACTGACCCAGTCGAATCTGCATCAGCAACAGCAACAAAATCAACAGCATCAACAGTTGAATCAGCACCAACAGCAGCAACACAATCAGCAGCAGCAGCAGCACGATAATGGAACGGATATAATGCAGGAAGGCACCTTCAGTCCCTTCAGCGGAAGTCTCGAGGACCTCGTCAACACATTCGACGAGAAGATAACATCGTGCTTCAGAGATTACGGCACCGATGTCGAATCCCTCGCGCCCGTGCAAGTCCGAACCCAGGAGGAAATAATGAACGAGTGCCAGTAAGTAACAATCTCACACGTAATAACGATTCGTCAATTGACGTTCATTGACACGCTACTGGCCTTGATTTCAACGCACCGGTGGGTCATTTTCTTCCGGATGGCAAATCATTCACTTGCCATTAACAACCCTTCGGTCCATTTTTATGAGGAAAAAAAAATCAAAAACGAATTTCAACACTTTTCAAGATGTCTGCATAATTTAAATTCGAGAAATATATAATTAAATGGTCCGAAGGATTACAGTCGATGGCCCTTCGACTTTATCAAAGGATACCAAAAATCGTGTCTAATTTTTTATGGGAAAAACTCTAGAAATACACGTTTTAGCAATTTTTAATATGTCTGCATTATTGAAATTAAAAAAATATGTCATTAAATGGTCTGAAGGATTACGGTCGATGGCCCTTTGACTTTATCAAAAAATACCAGGAGTCGCAGTATTGGACAAAATGAAAATACCCGGAATAATGAAAAAATGAGTGTAACATATTGTCGACAAATGTATTTTACTTATTGCTACTACTGAAATTAAATTCGTCAATTGAATTATTGAAAATTGTCGATTTAGGAAAAGTGAGCAAATTATCGAAAATTTGTCAGGGTCAAAACGACTCAGTGTGTCAACGGAGGATTGAATTTTCAATCAATTTCTTGCATGAATTCTTCGTTTATTATTATTATTATTATTATTATTATTATTATTATTATTATTATTATTATTATTATTATTATTATTATTATTATTGTTATTATTATTATTATTATTATTATTATATAATACCCAAAAATTTATCCGGGTCAAAACAACCCAACGTCTCAACGGAAGGTTATTTTTTAAATCTATTTCTTGCACGAATTTTTCGATTATTATTATGATTATAATAATAATTATTATTATTATTCATCGGACCTTCCGGCTCTTTCTATCCGTAGTCTTATCGATTTTTCCGGATAAAACTGTGTCGCTATACGACTCCCTCGTGGCGCACCACCACCACCACCACCACCACCATTACCACTAACAGCAACGAATATAACGCGCGAGTGATAAAATAGTAACCGAGGATCGGCTCGTATATCCTGCGTGAGGAAAGTAACCAGCAAGTTGCATTGCAACCGAATCGACTTTCTCCTGGACGAGATTTTGTGCAAACACGAGCCGATGCCCGGCACAGAATACGATCGATGCACTTTGTACCGTGTATATGTGTGTGTATATATGTGTGTGTGTGTGTGTAGACCACTCGTAATAGCAGTCCTATCATGGTGTTTACAGGTGCCCAGCACGCGTCTCATTTTCTTCATCATCGTAATCTTCCTCGCCTTATCGTTCTCGTTCTTGTTCTTGTTCTTGGTCTTCTTCTTATTCTCCTTCTTCCTATTCGTTTTCTTCTTATTGCTCTGCTTGGGCTCGTGTAGTTGAAGACACGATGGAGCTGAAAATGATAGGACAGAACGTATCATCAAGGGACCGGTACAGCCTCCGCGCTCGTTACGAAACGAATTGGTAATTTTTGTGGATGATTATGAAGGCTTCAACTTCGTGTCTCGCAATACAGTTATTGCCGTTTCGGATTAAGGTGGCGTGACACTGCCATCGTCTAAAAAACGAACATTTCATTAAGGGTTTTTTTTTTAACCACTGGACGAAATTTATTTCGATTAAAGGAGCCTGCTGCACACGATTTTCGGTATTAATCGTGAAAATTTCATTCCATTTTATTGAAAATTGTGACTCGTTCGGATATTTTCGTGCAGTGACGCTTCACTGTTTACGGACCGGCTGGCGACATTCTTACGCTCACGCGCGCGATCTAAAATTGAGAAATGAAACATTTTCTTGTTAATAAAGAACTTAGCTAGAGTCTAGCACAGCAATTTTCAATATATCCGAAAATATCTTTCAAATGCGATCGATTCTAAATCGAACATCGTTTTTTGTCTCAAAATAACGAATGAGCATTTTCTTAAAAATAACAATTTGAAATAACGAAGCGATACGTAGGGAAAATCTCATGCTAGGTCGAAGAAAATTTATTTATGCATGTCCGTAGGAAATTTCGATCCGATCGGACCATCGGTTCAGGCTCCACAACGTCGCGCGACTTCAAAGAAAGTACATTCCACAAAAATCCACCTTCGTCGTCAGACCGCAGCGCCCTCTTCTCACAAATTCTCATAACTCCGTCCATTCTTCTTCACCTCTTGCATCGACCTCGTCACAAAATATTCATCAAGACTGCAACCTTAAAAAAAAAAATAAATAAATAAATACATGAAAAAAATAACAATGAAAAAATTCAAAAAAACTTGATTTCTCGACAAAAAAAATCGCACAGTGTCATCAACCCCCTAAAATTAATCACCCAACCCGCATGGCGAGGTTCACGCGCGAGTCCAACATCCCGTTCCCCATTTACCGATTTGTCGCAGTCTCGATTCGCATAATCGCAGGTGAAATTCAGTGACGCGTGAAAATTGCGACCTGCTCGAAAGCATCTCCATTTCCGTCTCGCTTCTCGATCGCCTTGTGCACCGTTTCTCGAGTCGTTGGCTACGGGGCTCGGCTCGTGAGGGGGCACGTTTTGTGGCCGCCCGTGTGTGCCTTCCCCCTGCGTTGCTTCTGTTCGTCGCCGACCACGACGAACCGGTAGACGGGAAAAAAAGAAAACAAAACAAAACAAAAAAAAAAGAAATACAACGGGTAAAAAAAGGACTCTCGAAAGGCATGCAGACGAGGGAGACGGAAGATACGAGCGAGGAGCCCCCAGGTAGACAGGTGCCGGCTTGGTCTGCGCTGCAACCTGCTCTCGGGCTCTCGCACTTTTGTCTGTTCGCACACTTTGCGGTGCAACCTCCTTTATAACGGAAAAAACATACGTGCAGTAGTAGTAGTAGTAGCAGTAGTATTATATATATATATATGTATACATCTATATATATATAGTATGTAGTGTATAGTATATTATATATATATTATATCTTAAATGTTATATAATAATGTATTTAATATATTTATTAAATTAATATTCAATACTACTACTATATATGTATACTTCTGTATATATAATACTAGTACTACTATTACTACTACAGGTATGTGTGTATATATATATATACACTATACTGCAAACCACGCACGTTTTATATATTACGATATAAACTCGTGTCCAACGAAAGGAGGAATCGCCCTTAAGCCTCTTCTCTTCTTCTCTTGCCCATAAAAGTTTGATCATGCGCCATCGTCTCGCCATATACAGTTTGTGACGATTCTCTTCCCCGTATCGTTTAACGTTGTGTATTGGGTGTGTGTGTGTGTGTGTTTGTGTGTGTTTGCACGGCCATCATCATTTTTTCGCCCGTGCAAGTGGTATTACGCATTGCACACGATCGCACGTGAAGCACGTATGCGCGAAACCGTGAGGCTATCCGCCACGATCCGCCCCCCCCCCTCTCAGCCCTCCTCCTGGCCAAGAAGCGTTGCGACGCCCGCGCGTCAATATCCACGCGCTTGCGCGCGCGTAACCCCCGCCGATATCTCATCTCTCTGTTTTTTTTTCCATAGTTTTTCTCACTGTTTGGCCGTAATATTTGTTTTCATTTGGTTATTTATTTTACTTCGTTCTCTATGATTGTTTTCGAATTTTTCGATGAGTAGTTATCTATGGCGGATGTGGATGCATGACGAGAGCGATATTGCTTTGGGAACAGAGGGGGGGGGGGTATTTTGAAATGGTGAATTTATTTCGCCCACGGTCTTCCGCTCGTGCGATATTTATTCCCATCGTATACTATATCGCTCTTTCTCTTTCTTTCTCGTTCTCGGTATTGCTCTCTGTGCTGGTCGAGTTAATTTTCATCGCTTTTTGCCTTATAATTGTATTCCCGCATTTTTTATTATTTATTTTTTGGGATTCCGGATTCTACTGTACTAATGAACAATCTGATAAAAAAAAACGATAGTGTGCATATTATATATACATATATATACCTCTTATTTTTTTTCTGATTTTACTCTTATCTTTATTTTAGATTAATCTCCGTATATATATATATATGTATATTTTCTTGCTCTTGTTTCTATAATTGCCTTAAAGTGCCACGAAGATATAATAAAAACCAGTCAATCGATAAATCCATCAATCTATACTATTCGAGTTTATTTACACTACTTATCGCCTCATAATAATATTCCCTTATTTTTTATTATTTTTTATTATTTGTTTTCTTTTTACTAGCATTTTTTGATCGCGGTTTGCGGTCAAGAAGATCTTCCAGATGCTATTGCACTAATAAACAGTCTAATCTGATCTCTCCATCTCTTTCCTTCTCTCTCTCTCTCTCTCTCTCTCTCTCTCTCTCTCTCTCTCTCTCTCTCTCTCTCTTTCTGCGGTTTCGTACAATTCACTACGCTTTAACTCGGTTGAAATTTAATCCAAGAAAAAAGAAAATGATGATTCACGCGGTTTTTTTTTTTTCGCCGGACGATTGACAATGACGTGCCACGAAATTGGAGTTAAACGTTTGAGACGTGAAATTAGGATCGAGAATTGTAATGAGCGACATGTGGCCGATTAATTCGATGAAGTCACGACGAATAAAGTCGTACGAGGCGTCCTCGAATGTGAAACTCGGGACGACGTTGCTCACGAGCTTGCCCAGAGCTGACCTCGATTTATCTTTGAGTACTCCGGGCATAGCGGAGAGAAAGAAATAACGCTCGGACGACGACGACGACGACGACGACGACGACGATAAGCCGCTGTTGCTGCTGCCGGTGCTGTTGCTGCTGCAGCATCTCTTGTCGCAATGCTCTCGACTTTCCGCTATATGCATCGCCCCCATCCGGTTCTTCGCCGGTGATTTCTTTGTACGACACACGGAGAATGCAGAGATGGCGTAATGATATTTATAGTCTTTGGTCGGGTCCCCCGCTTATACCCGGCTGAGCTTCGCTTTTTTTTACGAAATATTCGGTGAAACACGAAATTCTGTTATCGCGTTTCATCGCAGAGCAATGTGATTCACGTAACTGCATGTTTTTCACGGTCTTAACGAATATACATTTTTACGAACGTAACAAGACGTCTTATGGTACAATACAAGAAAATATGTTAATGGAAAGATATTGTTATAGGAAAAAAAAACTTTTTGAAAGTTGGGCAGATAAAATTCGATTTGATTACATTTTTACAAACTTCGCTGAAATAGCAATATTGGAATACGATGCGGTTTTTTGGGATGACTCAGATTATTCAATTAAAAATAAAATAAATAAAAAAAGGTTATTAAAAAAATGTAATAAAAGTAGATACGCTCGATTGTCAAGTCAAGCGATAATATTTTGCGATACGATATTCAAATTTGATGTAGTCTTTGAGATTACACAGATTTTATAATGAAAAAAAAAATGTAAAAATTAATAATAATAATAATAATAATAATAATAATAATAATAATAATAATAATAATAAATTAATTAATAAATAAATGTATGGTTGGGTTTCGGTAAAAGACGTTGTCGCTCTACGTTAAAAGTTAATGAACATAAAATAATAAATTTAAAAAAAATGGATTTTGTCTGAGATGAAAATAAAATTAAGAAAAAAAAGAAGAGAGATACGCCCTTCCGCCACGTTACACGACATTATTTTGCAATGCAGAATCTTATCTGACGAATATTTATGTGGGACTTGCCGTTCTTTCACTCGATATTAACGCCACTGAACTTATTCTCATGCGACGTCGTGTGAAAAAAATAAAATAAAAAATATGAATACCGTATAAACTGCAGTTAGTTTTAATTCTGGGAAGAAAAATAGAATACTGCATTGTACTTTGATTCAGTATTATGCGACTCGTGAATATGATTATTTTCGTTTGAACGACGAGGCGCAAAACGTAAACGAAGCTAGTGATAAGCGATAATAAGAAAAAAAACTATGAATAATGCGTGACTTGCTAGTTAGTTATTTTCAATTATCGATACCAAATTCATAGGATATTTCATTGCACTTTGTCTCACTCATTTTATTTATTATTCTTATTTAATTATTTTCATTCGAATAACGAGACACGAGACAAAACAAGAACTTTGCTTTTTCTCAACGAGTATCGCTGAAAAAACTAGTAAAATAAATTCACTCGTTTGTGAATAAAATTTTTCGTCGATGGAATAAATTTATTACGATCACATTGCAGATGGTAAAATTTCGTAAATAATTGTTTGAATCGAAAATTGAATTTCCAAGTTAAGGATGAAGAGGCTTCGTTTGTGATCGTATGCATAATTAATTATTCGCCTTTTTTTTTTACTCCAGGATTTTTTTTAAATCGAACTTTGTTACATAGCTCCATAAACTGAACCCAGTACGATGTAAAATTCTTTAATGCATTTTAATGTACAATATTTAACAAATAATTGAGTGTCTCTGGTGTGTTTTCATCGAGCCATCAAACGCAGCGGAATTTAAATTGCATTTATGACGAAATCCGAGGTCGACTGACGATCGTCCGAGTATATATGGAATAAAATTGTTCGCGAAACAAACAGGGCAATAAGGGTTCGACGAATGGCGGGCAGGCTTGGAAGGGAGAGCGAGGATGCGACCGATGAGTCACCGGTTGATCGAATATGCAGCGACAGTCGCCTCTCGTCCCTTCCCGAACCTCCCCCCCCCCGCCCTCGCCCCTACCCACGGATACTCCTCAACGTTCAATATTACAATAATCATATTATCATCCATGTGATATTTCATAATCATTCATTTTTTATTTTTATCGTTTTTTTTTCTCAGGATGTGGTGGACGATAACGGGAACTTTTGGAAACATACTGCCCATAGATTGGAGCAAATCTTACGCGAGAAAGATGCACATGCCAGCGTTGAATCTCAATGAAACTGCACCGGTCTCCATCGAACGGTACAACAATTTTTTTGTTTTTTTTCCGCAACTGTCCGATTTACACTTTTAGGACACACTCTCGATGATAACCTCACACGGATGTGTCATCTTCGTCGCTGATATCAATTTTTTCACCCTCGGAGTTTTTGCACATGCACATATTCTCATCGATGGTCCTAAAAAAAAAAATTGAGAATTTTTTTTTCACTCAAGATTTTATTATTATTATTATTGTTGATTTAGTTTTTATTTGTCGATTTTTGATGAGACGAAAAAGAGAAAACTGACGAACAAAATTAATGCAATCGGAAGTTTGTAGAGTCGGTGTAAGAAATTCGGCGGGAATATTTTTTTTAATATTAAAAAAATAAATAATAGAACGAAAAAAAATTTTTAAATCAATTTTTTATTTTTTTTCGGATTAATTGTTCAATGGGGAGGTCGTTGAATGCGGTTACATGTGTTTATAAATTTACAGTCCTGAACTCGAGGATCTCAGTAGCGAGGACGAGGCCGTGGCGACGGATCTCGATATGCACGCATTGATACTCTCGAGCAGCACGGACACTCACAGTCCCGAAGAACCTTTGAAAACCGCAGAGGAGGTGCTTCGCGAGATCGACGATATAATGCAGGTGAGGTCTCGGTTCCCAAGTACAACGCAGCGGTCGCCCGAGCGGTTTGCACTATTAACCCGAATGTTAATAACAGTAATTTTGTTTCATCGGCGTTTCAGGAAAGTCCCTCGATGGAAAGATCACCCGACTCAGACGGCTCGTTACTCGACACGGATGAGGCGTTGGAGAGAAGTCGCGAAGTACTGGGATCACCGCTTTACGAGAAAAGTAAACGTTTACGAAATTGTTAATCTATTACATTCTTTTTTTTTAGCATTTGAATTTTGTTCATCATTTTTTTTTAATTCAGAAAATTGTTAAGAATGAAAGAGAGAGTGTATTTAGTGCATAGCCTTGAAATAACAGAATAAAAATAATCATAAATCTCGAAAAAAATAAATAATAATAATAATAATAATAATAATTTTGTCTGCTTTGTTTTACAGAATTGAAACAGCTTTCTTCGGGCGAATTAACGGGCGTTCTCGGTGAGATGGAAGCTCTCGTCGGTGCCCTCAGCGAGACTCTGATTGCCGAATTGGCCCTCAGGGACGAGCTTGAATTCGAAAAAGAATTGAAAAATCAATTTATCTCGTTACTCCTCGCGGTACAAAATCGTCGACGACAGCATCACGTGACGAAGAAGAGACAGGTGCCGAACGGCACGAGTCCACTGCCACAGCACAGATCCTTTCAAGTATCTAAGGTGATTTTTTTTTATAATTGTAACAGTTGCGTTTTCCCTCGTTTATTTATTCGTCGTTTTTCAATTTTATTATTACGTTTCAGTACCTGACGACCGTCATTCCTTATCACACGGATAACGGGCCACCGAACAATCAAGCCTTGCAAGTACTCATCAAAAGTACGTATTATTGCATTCACATTCGTTAACCGTGTCAGTTTGTACCTTGTTTTGAAATACCACGAGTACATTTTCGAATCTGCGATCCAGGCGAGGCCCAAAAAATTCTCAGGTTAAGAAAGTTTATGAAAAAAGCCTCCTGGCAGCATAGAAAACAATTTCGAATGATTATCGAAAAAATGTTTGATCTGCAATTGTTTTTTTATAATTTTTTTGACAAAACTTACATTAAAAAAAACTTAGCGGAATATTAAATTTAATTCAGCTGACGGCTTACATACAAATTTTGCTGAATTGTCGTTGCACTGTGAAATTCCAACGTATTTGCCGTGCTCGGGATATTACCGAACCTATCGAAAGGCATCCCCTCCCCTCTTTTACTTCCTGCAAGATTTGCATAATCATTGACGTTGTTTCGCGTCGTTTGCAGTACTCAAAGCGATAAACGAGGACAGCCCGGCGGTACCCACTCTGCTAACGGACTACATACTCAAAGGTACGATAAAAAATCTTCGTTCCGCAAACACACCTACTTTACGCAATATTTTTAAAAAAATAAAAACCCTAAATTTCAATCTTCTTCAATCAACCAATTTTTTTTTTCTAAACAAAATATCACATTTTAGTAAATTTTTTTTTCAATAGAAATAAAATGTGATTTTCAATTGTGATCGTAATTTCATCATTTTATTCCATATTGACAATGGAATAATTTACAACTTAACGTTTGTAAAATGTTAAAATTCATAATTCAATATTTATAATGTTATTTCATTTTTTTCTTACAGTTTTGTGTCCAACCTAGTGAAACTGCCCCCGAGCCGAAAAACACCCGATGAAGAAAAAAACAAAATAAAAACACAAAAAAAAATAAAAGAAAACCGTAATTTATAACGAAAGACGCAGATTGCTCTCTATAAATCTTGCCAGTGCGCTTTTGAGCCACCGTCGTCGTTCGCCGCTGCCGCTGCCTCCGTCGTCGTCGCCGTCGTTGTCGTGATATCGTCGTAGAATTATCGACATTGCCGACCGATCTTTGCTTATGAGCTATATATTATTATTATTATTTTTTTTTTCATATCGGACACGTCACCGTATGGACCGTAGCCGGTCCGTATGCACTATCGTTTGATTCCCGCCTCCCGATAATCTCTTCTAGTCTTACATTATAGAACTATTGACGACAAACACACCTCACACATGTGTATATTTATATTTAAGCAACGTGTTCAATTTACACATATTTTTTGTTTAATTATTAATTTGTTATATTTTTTATGTTATTATCGTGTATATGTTGAAGTGAGATGTGTAAAAACAAAAACAAAGAAAAAAATAAGAAAGAAATGAAAAAAAGGACAGAGAAAAAGAAATCAGCCAAAACCAAGAAATTGGACATTTGTGGAAAAAAACGCGATTTTATTGTGCAATTATTTTTTATTTCGTGATTGATCGACAATCCGTTGTGACGAACCCACTCTCGTACGTATAATTTCGATTTTGTACATTTTTTTTTCTTCTTTCTATTCCGTCTATGTATATAACACATACACAACAGAAGTTATGTACACACGTTGGATGTACGTATTTGTATATGATTGTTTTACGACAAAACCGCCATACAAGTTTTCAGGACGTGATACGAAAAGATAAATTCCTCCCCTCCCCCACATTGAACCCTTTATTCGTAGTGCGTGATACTGTACACGTGTGTATACGGCAGTACGCGTATTGATAGCCGTAAGAAATTCGCGAGGAAAAAAAAAAGAACAACAACCCGACAGCAGATATATAAATAATGATAAACGTTACGCGGTAGATGGGATCGATTGTCTACCTGTTTCTATACGTTCGCGCGATTTGTAGAATTATACATATTATCGATTCGTTGTATAACGCAAATGTACGATTTAGACGTAATTTATCGAATCGTATCATCATTCTCGAACGAATAAAAACGTTGATGTAACGAAATAATTTTTTTATCGTTTTTTCGTAATATTATTTATATATAGTCATATCCTTTTGTCCCCCCTTTATTCTAGCTGTTAATTTTTATTCTTCGATACAGTAATTTGAAACCCTTCACATACTATACATTTTTTAAATTTTATTTCCGAATTAAATATACTCAGTCGGTAATCAAAAACTACATTTTTTTTCTCTTGAAGTATTACGATAGTTTCGAGACTAAAGAATAATCTTACATAATTTATATCATAATTCTGCACGATTTGTATTTTTTCAAGTCTCCATAAGCTCCATAAGCGTTCGCTATAATTTTCATAAAAGTGGTTTGCAGTTTTTCTTACCGACCGAGCGAACACGCGATTTCCCCGGGTGGAAATCGTAATCTCGTCCAATGGCAAAGCAATCATATGTTACAGATAGTCTGTTTATCTCGGATTTGAATTTCGCGCGATTTTTCGTAATCGCCGATGATCGAACATAACCTCACATTGCCAGCCGTGGCTGCCGTGCGGTCAGACTGACCAGTAATTATCGCGATTATCCGCCACACCGCAATCGTAATCAAGCACAGTTCGAACAATACAACGGACAAACGTTGAATTTCGTTTAAAAAAAAAACGATGAGCATATTTTCGTTGGGAAATTTAACAGGAACGGCTTTGGG
Organism: Diplazon laetatorius; assembly: GCA_963662125.1. Classification (NCBI taxonomy): domain Eukaryota; kingdom Metazoa; phylum Arthropoda; class Insecta; order Hymenoptera; family Ichneumonidae; genus Diplazon; species Diplazon laetatorius. The sequence goes on from OY759156.1 coordinate 6,545,197, forward strand.
CATAGCGCTCTTAGGTTGCGGTGGCATGTACTTCACTCGTTGGCAATTACAAGGTCAACTTCGATCGTCAACGACGTACAAAGAGGCTCTGCAATGTTTGTTGGACAGCAAAAACGCCGTGGAATTGTTGGGCGAGCCGATACGCGATCACAGTGTCGAAGTTGGTGACAACAGGCGTTACGGTAGCGATGGCAACGTGAGTTGGGTAACCGTGCCCATCGTGGCGAAGAAGCACAACGCGAATTTGCGTTATTGGGTGACGATAACCGATCGGGAAAGTCAAAATTTTGAATTGTCGAAAGTCGAGCTGCAGATCAAAGGTTCGGATTTGAATATTTTGTTGAAGGACAATTCCTCGGATTTGAAAACCGATGAGGTTCCGCCAGCTTGAGAAACGATCGACGTGATAACCGGAAATCGAATTTTCAAGAGCAACGAAATAACCAAACGGTCGTATTGATCGAACTTGTACAGTAATGTGATTATGAAAAATAAATAATAAAGATAGTAGATAGTAGATAAATTTATTTTTTTTATGTGGAAAAATTATTTTATTCAATTGTTTCTTACACGTATAATAATACATGATTGCTTAGAGATTAGATAATTGATAATAATAGAATGATACAATTTCCTCCTGACGATTTGTCGCAGCGAATAATAATTCTCGATATAAACTTACAATAATTGGCAGGGACGGATAATGTTATAACAATCCAATTCAAGGCACGATCAGCTTAAAATTTGATATCGTTGTCTAAATAAGTTTTTCCTTGTCGAACATAACTTTTTCTTTTACACATTTCTCTGTTTCTTGTTAACAATTTTTCTTTGATCATTTTAACGATTCAAAAACAATATTTGATTGACAAATTATCAAATTCCCACAATTTTACAAAAAAACTCGCAAGACGTGAACACATTGCTTGCCCGAGCCAAGGAGGGGCGATTATGCTTAACAAGAATCGGTGGTTCGACAATCGGTAAAAAAACTTCTAAAAAAGTTGTACGAGTAAAATTCCTTTCACAACTTAATTAATTAAAGGAGAAGTCGGTAAGAAAAAATCTAGAATCGACGCTGATTCCACAGACGGTCAAGATATAATGCTGCCTCAGGCAGATGCGCTGCACATTTCCATCAGTCTCCCTTCGCAACAAGTGCGCAAAAGATAGCGCCATTTGGCGCTGACTGCAAAGATAAATGTGCAGCGCTTCCCACTTTAACCCATTATCGGGAAGTGGTGATAGTAAGGAGCACTTATGAGGTGCGATTGGATAAATTCCGACACCCTTTGCCACAACTCTTCCGCGCGTCTTTCAAAATAGTTATAAATGTTCATAATCGTCTCTCTGATTAAAGGATACGACATCCAATTGTAGAGAAATATCGTAATTTGGAGTAATAACGTTCTTGTCAGTATTCTGCACAGCGCGACCAATACATCTACGAAGAAGGCTCCGAATTCCCGCATGCGGTGTTGAATGGTGGTGCTCATGTTGACTATTCTAAGAGTGGTTCTTAGAAGACATTGCCATACCGGCATTGGCACTCGATTCAACGACAATTCGTCGAGCTGTCTTTCCAGATGCCGCGGTGGCATCGAGGTGTCCAAACGATGGCCCGTGCGCACGTACACGTAGCGATCGAGCTCGATCCCGTAGTCCTCGCGTGTGGGTCCCTCTCGGCGTACAATATCTTCCGACTTTATGGACAAAGAAAAAAAAATTGTAAAATGATAAAAATGAATAACAAAATTTCATCGAATAATTTAGAGTTGTAGCTTCAAAATGCGCTATCCCACAGAAATTACATTTTACAGGATGGCAAAAAAAATGTTTGCATTCAGCACGTTCGCCATAGCACTTCGCACAATTTCAATTTTCGGGTTGATATTTGGGGTGAAAATTACCCTTAAAATTACTCTGGGTAAAAATTACCTTATTATATTTTTTTTCAGATAAATATTTTTTTTGTTCTTTTCATTAATTAATGTAATAGACAGACTTACCATATTGTGCGAAATGTACTGTGGTCAATGCAACGACTGAAACTGCAAACTGCAAGTGCGCAAAGAAACATAAAATGAGATTCTGTGGTCTCCTTTGCCACGGACATTTGTTCCGATGAGCCGGGAATCCCCCGATGTAAAGTGGAAAATTTGGATTATTGCACTTGAGGCGATGGACCACATTTCCGAGTGCGAGAGAAATAGCGCTATCGACGATCGCTGCAGCGCGAGAGAGAGAAGTTCAGTCCATTGTCTCAACGGACACGGAACGATCGGGACTGTTCCGCACGAACGGAACAGTCCGGACGTTCGTTTCTAACAACGAACTGGTTCGTTGTTGGAAAACCGCGCAAGAGTTCAAAATTATTATTGTGGTTCGAAACTTTAATCAAATAATCATATGTTGTAAAAATTAACTTGAGATCGATTGATAATCTTTGACCTATCTTCTAAATGAATATCCGAAGATAATCTGAATAACAAAAAAGGTATAACATTTATTTCGAACATTTAGAGTTATTATGAAAATTTGATCGAAAAATTCAAACGTTTTAGCTCATGTCGATATGTATTATTGTTACTATTATTATTATAAATCGCGCACAGAGACGACGCAGGATTACAATCGCCAGAAACAATTATTGAAACTAACATTGGAGTAATCATTTATTCTTCATTTTTTGAATATACGACTGGAAAGAGGAAAACAAATTTAGTGAGATTGGGTACAGTTTTTTTTTTTTTTTTTTTTTTTTTTTTCAGTTTTATCGAAACGTTTGTAGCGGCATGTCGGTAATTCCCTTGGGAACTCGAAGACCGCGACGGGTGTAGCCGAGGGCTGCTTGTATCACGTGTATCGCAGCACCCACTGTCAGATCTACACAAATTTTGTCGCCGATTTCTGGATTCACTTCCACCAAATCAATGGCGTTCAGTCTATTGGTTCTGTACAATTCCTCCATCAAATGTATCCCCTCTCTGAGACTCAATCCGCCTCTGACTGAAATAACAAAAATGTTCATTCAAAACGCACGACAATAGAAAAAAACGAATTGAAGCTAGATATCGAAATTTTTCAGAAAAATAAATCGAGAAACAAACAACAGTCGATCAAGAATGATTCAAAATATGGTTTCTGACAAAAACATTATTGAAAAAATCGTTAATGATCAATTTTAATCGGAACAATTATGTCCTAGCCATGGTAATAAAAAATTAATCCGTACCGGATTAATTTATTTGTTCGTAATAATGATAATTTTATTATTTATTTACCCGGAGTTCCTGTACTGGGAGCTTCCAACGGATCAAGAGAATCTATGTCGAAGCTGATGTGCAACGATTTATCGTTACGAGGATCAACCCTGTCCAAAGCCATTTGAACGACTTCATGAATTCCTAAAAAATAAAACAATATCAAATTTCTTCGAACTTGAAAAATATTTATTTCTTAAAAAGAAAAAAGAAATTATTACCGTATCGCTCAACGTCTTCCATGCCAAAAGCTGTGATTCCAAATTTTTCAATCACCAGTCTTTCGTAACGATCTACCGATCGTAGACCTATGTATGCGACATTTCTTATCGAAAGCCTGAACATCATTCGGATCAGGAATCTTTTTTTCGTAACACGTTTGTGCATTTTGATTTATATATCTGTTATTTCGACGGAGCAACTTACATGGGTTGTTGCCAATCCATACCCGGCAGATGAGGCCAATAGTCAGACAATTCGGATGTCAGAAGAGCCACCGGCATACCGTGCACGTTTCCACTGTCGCTTGTCTTGTTGGTATTCAAATCTGCGTGAGCGTCTATCCACAAGACCGCAACATCTTTTTTCGCCTATAATATAAAAATCATAATAAACAGAAATAGATTTTTTGGAAAAATTGGAAAATTCTAATTTCCATTATTATTTTTTATAAAAAATGTTGCGGACCTTCACATGGCCATCAATGGTTCCAATGCCTACACTGTGATCACCCCCAAGAGTGAGAACTTTGCGACCGTCTTTGATAACCCGTTGAACCATTTTCGACAAACGTCTCGTACAAGCAGACACCTCGCCCAGATGTGACATATTATCGACACCACACGTTTCCTCAACCTCGTAGGACACATTTCCATAGTCCTTGACATCCAAACCTGCATTTATTATCGAAGCATCAATTTCAATTCGCTTCTCAAAGGGAGGGATGCTTGTTTTTTTCGATTTTTTCAATTTGTGCATCTTCTCAAAGTTTATAGTTTTGTGAATATTCCCTCGAAACATTATTAACATGTTCAAAAAGCAACTCTCTCCTAAACAGCTATTTAACTCGAGCAAAAATGAAAAATATTTTTATATCGCCCGAAAGATAAATATTCTCGTGATTTCCCTTTTTACTTTGATTTACCTAAATACTCCAATTCTTCGACTAGGCCAGCGGCCCGTATGGCATCCGGTCCACGACTCACTCCTTTTTTACGCTAAAAATAACAGAGATGATACCGTAACAATATTTTTCGATTTATCAATAAATATATTTATATTTAAATATTTATCTAATATATTTTGTGTTCACTATTAATAAAATGAATTGAGACAATTGAATATTTTTCACATACTTGACCCTTGTCAAACGGCACTCCGATGATTCCAACTTTTCCATAATAGCATTTGCCGATGTTACCGAACGTCCGACGTACTCTCGAAAACATCACGAGCGATACAAAAATATCCGTACTGAACGGTCGACGACTCACAGACAACAAAATCGACCCGTCGCATTTAACACCGAGGACCCATTGACCCGACGCATCGTCATTCGCTGATAGCACGAAAAAAATGTTTGCCTTTCGTAAAACGATAAACAATTACTTCGAATATTTCGGAGGGCTCACGATTGTGCTCGACAACGTTTTCAAAACAAATAATGTTGTTTCGCGTTATCACCAGAAACCCCATTATTTGTTTGACTCCAAACGACAATCGATACTTTCGTATCGCATAATGTACTACGTTTTTTTTTTGGTGTTTTTTTTTTTAGTAAAAGACATTGCCTTTATTACTAAAACAATGTACACGGATTGTTTTCTTATTTTTTCGCTCTCGACGGTAATATTCGTGGACAGAAAATTGTGGGATTCGCATAAATTTGTTCCTTAAAAAAAAAACGAAAAAAAATGAAGAGCAGTGGATGATGAAGATTCTCATTGCTTCGTGGTGGTTGTGATCGTTCACTTGGGTCCCAACATTTGTTCGGGCCTGACCCACTGATCGAATTGCTCCGAGGTCAGACCGTTCTTCAGGGCGGATTCCTTGAGCGTGAGATTCTGTTTGTGTGCTTGTTTCGCAATAGCCGCAGCCTTTGACACAAAAAAATTATACGTTAGTGACAATATTCAAATTTCCATTTTCAATTAATCGACCCAAGCCTTAAAAAAACGTAGAAAACGTCATAGTAAAAATCTAGGAAAATTCATAAATGAAGATCAGGGTTTCCATCTACCTTATCATGAAATTTTGAAATATAAAGAGTCCAGAATTTATTTATTATAAAAATAACAACAAATAAATGAGCTCGTGGAAATGCGGGAACTTTGAAATTTTCGCTTGGGTCAAATTCAACACCAAAATACACCGATAGGATTAACATCCACGACACAAAACCAATCGAACAAATGAAAATTTTACCTTGTCGTAACCGATGTGAGGATTGAGAGCGGTCACGAGCATCAGACTCTCGTTCATGATTTTTTTTATATTATCGGTATTCGGAACAATACCGACGACGCAATTCTTCGTGAAAGCGGCCGATGCGTCACCCAAAAGCCGTGCCGATCTCAGCGTGTTCGCAACCATGACGGGTTTGAAAACGTTGAGCTCGAAGTGTCCGTTGCTACCGGCGATAGTCGTGGCCACGTGATTGCCCATAACTTGGGCGCAAACCATCGTTATGGCTTCGCACTGTGTCGGATTTACTTTGCCGGGCATTATCGAACTGCCGGGTTCGTTTTCGGGCAACGACAATTCGCCCAAACCGCAACGCGGTCCGCTACCCAAAAATCTTATGTCGTTCGCAATCTAAAACGACAATTTACATGGTTTTGGAAATTCGAAATTCGATTTAACATTTTTAAACAAATCACAAATTGGAAGATTTATAAATGACATAATTTATATTGTATTTCATTTATTCTTGTTGCGAGATTGAAAAATAAAAAACGAAGTGATTTACAAACTTTTTTTTTATCTCGCAACGAAGATGAGTAAAATTGAATGAAAATTCTATTAATCTTCGGTCATTGCTTACGATTTAAAGGAAGTAAATTGCAAATTTTTTCTATTCAGTATTGTTGTTGTTGTTATTATCATTATTATTATTATTATTTCGACTTTTTATTTGCGATTTGACGGTAAATTTGGAAAATTTACCTTCATAATTGATACGGCAACGGTATTGAGAGCTCCGTGAACCTCGACGATGGCATCGTGAGCGGCAAGAGCCTCGAATTTGTTGGGCGCGGTTACGAAGGGATAACCCGTGAGGCTGGCGATTTTCGCCGCGGTTTTTTCGGCAAAGCCTTTTCTCGTGTTGAGACCGGTTCCGACGGCGGTACCTCCGAGAGCCAACTGGTACAATCTTGGAAGCGTGTCCTTTACCCGGGCAATTCCATACTCCACTTGAGTCGCGTAAGCTGCACAAATTAATTTTTTTTTAATTATTAAAATTTCGTATTTTCGTATTTATTTATCTTTGAATCATGGTTCGCTCGATATTTTTGTTATCCGAAGATTTACCGGAAAATTCTTGACCAAGAGTCAGCGGCACGGCATCCTGCGTGTGAGTCCTGCCAATTTTTATGATATCCTTCCACTCCTCGGATTTTCGTTTGAGAGCTTCGTGCAACTGTTTCAGTCCGGGCAACAAAACTTTGTTGACCTCGAGTGCAACGGCGATGTGCATGGCCGTTGGAAAAGTGTCGTTCGAACTTTGCGACATGTTCACGTGATCGTTCGGATGAACGGGTTTCTTTGAGCCCAATTCACCGCCCATTAGCTCTATCGCACGATTTGAAATAACCTGAATGCATTTTTTGTCAATTTATCATTGTTATTCGGTTGTGAAATATTTTCGAATAATTATGAACGAAATATAATGAATGGATATAAGAAACCTCGTTCGTGTTCATGTTCGATTGGGTACCGGACCCCGTTTGCCAGATAACCAGAGGAAAATGATCGTTGTAGAGCTTTCCGCTGATAACATCGTCGGCTGCTTTGCTTATCGCGTCGGCTACTTTTGGGTCTAATCCGAATTCCTTGTTGACCTCTGCGGCTGCTTTCTTCAAGATTCCCATAGCCACGATTACTCCGTACTGCAACGATTCACAGAATTAGCTTGCGCATGAAGATCTAATGCGCGAATCAACATTGTAGCACCAAGTGAAAACAAAATGGTAAGTTTGTACATTGCGCAAAGCATATTGTTCTATGGAAATGGAATTTCGAACGATATTTACGGGCATTCGTTCAAACGAGTCGCCGATGGGAAAGTTCATAACGGATCTCAGCGTCTGCGCGCCATAATACTTGTCCGCAGGCACTTTGAGCTCTCCGAACGTGTCTCTTTCGAGCCGGTAGCCTTTCTCTCCTGCCTGAAAAAGATTATCAACACATTCACATTAAATCATCTGGAACGAAATTCGTCTGTGAATTAGACGCTTCGATTATATTTGCTGCTTTCAATAGAGCGTGGAATTTTAAGGCACAAACGGGTGTTGTGTGAAAGAAAATGGATTAACCGTGGTCTCTTCAATAATCACTGTGAAAAAAAAGTACTAACCATAACAAAGTATCGAATAATCTCAGGAAAACAAAAATTGGAGGAAAACAAGTCGGGTTAGAGCTGAGAGTGATATTACGATGTGGAAACTGGTGTGCGACCGACGAACGAAAGACGTTGATAAGCAAGAGCTTAGCTCCGTGAACCATAAACTTTCCACTGTAACAGTGTTGTGTCTCACTGTCAAGCATCAACACACTCATAGCTATCGGACATGGAATAGTAGGGGGGAGCCTGTGAGAGAGGAGAGAAACGAGGCACACCCAGATAGCGTCCAATCGCCGTCACCCTCGCTGGAGCATTGATGCTGCATGGCGATTCGTCTGCGAAACGCTATTATCCATTTTAAATATAAAAGTATAAAAATAAAAAGTATTTCAGTATTCGCTATTTCGTGACAATAATTTTTTCCAATCGAACAACAACGACTACAAATCATCACTAAGATGTGTGATCATCAATCTCTCTTTTTCCTCCATTTAATCCAATTTTGCTACAATTCACATCGGTTATGTAAAAGCCCCTGGGCCTTTAAAAAAAAAAAAATGGTTTGCAAGACAATATAACCTGTCAAGTGGACCGGGTGACGTAACTGTACATTTTTTCGAAAGCTATTGAAATAAACACGACCCCCAAATCCATCCTTATCGTCTTATCACTGTCTTTTTTTTTTATCGAAGAAAAAAAAAATAGTTTTACCTGACTGTAATTTCGGACTTCGGACATGGTAGATCGTACGGTTAGCAAGCTTGAAGTTTCTATTCTCAAATGACGAATACCGGCAGTTGCGCCACGTAATCTTAATACGTTTAGTGCCATTGTGTTCATTTGTTATTTTTTTTTTCCTTAGCAAATTATGTCGGTGAGTTTCGATGTCGTCGATATTTTTTTTTTTCGGCCGAATAAATTGTCACCCGGTAAACAGTCGAGTGCGGGGGATCATCAGCTGGTCCGAACGAGCAGCATCAAGGCGCCGGTGCGACGTGGTGGGGGGTCCCCCCGATCGTGCCGTTTTCGTGTTGCGGCTGCTCCGCTCGTTCGTTGCTCTTCGGATATTTTCGGGATCGCGCAACGGCAGGTGGGTCTCTGATTGGTCCATTGGTCCGCGATACCCGAAAACGTATTCGGCAAGCGCGAAACGTGGAATATGAACTGAGATAAGACGTTTTGTTTGTTTCTTTATTGTCGAATTATCATGACGATGTCGTTTATCCCTCTTTTACTCTCTCTCTCCAACTCTCTTAGACATCTACAAGTGCGAGAGAGACACAGTTGAACGTTCGCAAAGCGTTTTTCATCGCCACAATTGATCTTTCGAGTGAAAAAGGAGAACGTTCGACTGCTCAATCTTGAAACACAATAGAACGTTCTTATTTTTCATTCGGCAGACAAATCGTATGGGAGAACAATGGTTTACAGTTTTTCGTTACCGACCGAACACCATACCAACAACATCAAAACAATGTCCCACATCGCCCGCGAAAAAATAAATCGAATCTTTTTCCAAAAAAGAAAAAAAAACACCCCCCCCCCCGTTTCATATTTTGCCACGCGCAAAAAACCGTTCCACTTAAAATCCGATGCAACATTCCTTCGGATCTCCTTTCGCTTCGTTGTAATAATACTTTCGAAAAACATTTCGCCGATTGTAGATAAACCCGCGCACGCAATTCCGTGATCAATCTCATTGAATAAACTGGGTATACAACGATAATCCCCACGAACGAGTCCGCGCCCCCCGTTGCTCACAACCTCAGCGCATTGCTGCGAAATCCAATTCTTCGTGATTCTTATTTTCCGCGAATTTATATCGGACAAAAAGCGCACGCGCGTACGATGCAACATCGCACAAACGACATATATGTGCACAACGTATAAGACGGTTGCAACACACCGATGTACCGGGGCTCGGTACCGTATTCTGTTGTCCGGGGCAATGTCGCATGCAGCACAGAGAGCTGCTGCAGTTCAACGAGGACCATTGGCTCGGGCTCACACACGCTCGCGAAACATTGTCCAAAAACACGCGAATAATGACCGCCGAGTGTCGGCGATTATCAATCGTCGGAAAATGATCGCGGACACGCGATGTAACGTTAAATTTTTCAAACTCCGGACGTTGCATCTGACAAATTTTTACCATGGTTATTAAAAATTTTTTCGCAATGTCGGTAATGCAGTGACAAAGTGGAGACGAAGATTTTATGATTAAATTTATTTGACGTTTGACAGAGAGGCTGAAGAAAGTGAGGTTCACAGTCATATACATATCTAAATTCATGTGTGTGTCTGTGTGTGTATATATATAAATACATAAATAAATATGGTACGACAGCCAGTGTAGATACCGGCGAGTGAGCAACGTCGACAGTAACGAAGAACAATCGTGTGGCCAGAAGACGATACACAATCGCACGTAAGCGCGGGGAAAGACTTGTGTGCGTTATCCGCCTTGTGAAAGAGAGAGAGACGGTGATAGGCGGGGGAGGAGGGCTGTGGGTCGCGCGACGAGAACGAGTGAGCGAGAGAGAACGAAGGACGTGAACTAGTAGATATATAAACTCGTACGTGCACGTACGTGTATCACATATATAATACTTCACGGACAGTTTGTCCTGCGTGGTTACCGCGCTCTCTCGTGCGTGTCGTTGTGTTTTTCTTCGCTCTGTTATCGTATATACGTTTTTTCTTCTTTTTTTTTTTTAGTGTGTGTCTCCCTCTCCCCCCCTCCCCGCTCCGTCTTACGAGGATCCTCGTGCAAAACAGACCACGCGCGAGTGCGTTTTTTTTTCATCTCTTTTTATTACGTTTTGCGTTAACCGTTCTTCCTAACCTCCCCCTCTCCCCTGTTCGCCATAGCCGCCGCCACCGTGGACAAACAAACCGGATTATCATCATTCGTAATTATGTAATTTTTCGGCGAATCGACGGGGGGCCAATGCTATGGTGGTGAAAAAAAATCTTTCACATGAGAATTACCACTCGGTGTCCTATGACGGGTGGCGTTTTTCGAAAATGACCGATACAACCCCTTCCCCCGCTTCGGCTTTTGTCAAGTGAGTCCATACGCTATTTTTATATTAATAACGTTACATCATTCTAATGTGAATCGAACTTATTTGACAACACGAACGTTCGACATAATTTTTTTTTTTCATAACGTTGATACTTTGTTTTTTTTTTGTTTGTCTTGCATTCTTCGTTCGTCCCGACGTCGTATGCGCCAAACGAAAACACGATTATAACCTCCAATTGTTTAATTTGTTTTTTTATTTTATGTTTTTTTTCAAATTCGTATCGTCGCTAATTTTCAACGAGAAAATTATGAATTCTTTAAATTACAATTTGCTGGTTGATAAGTTGCTTCCTATCTTCATTCGCCTTTGAACCCTCCGTCCCCTTGTCTCGACCTCTCTTGGATTATCATTGTAACGGTCTACGCAATTTTGTTGCTTATGTCGATCGAGAAGGCATTCGAGGACAAATACATTCAATCGTTGCCAAAGCATCGATAGTCGATCGTCGCGTATGTCCGGGTCGACCGTCGTACGACTGTAGTTCAGTTTTTTTTTTTTTTTTAAATGTTTAATTGTATTTTTATCTGCTAAGTTTACGACATCGTCGGGTCGATTTTTTGCACGCCATGGCCGATGCATTTGCTAGACACTGTCATTCTATTTAATTACATACGCCTAGACACACACAGACAAATGACTCATTTGCAATTCCATAACGCGTGTTGCATCTTGGCGATAAAAGTATCGAGCGTTTTACACAGACATTACGCATGCGTAAGTGAGCAACGGGCGCTTACGCAAATTCATCGGTTTTTATGGCTTTTTTTTTTCATAGTTCGTTTTACTATCCATTGGCGAGCTCTGCGAATGAAACGATCGCGCGTATACATACGCCAGATCGCGAGTTGTTATTCCGCTCGAATCATCTTGCAGAATCTGCTACTACCTACCTCAATCCTTAACAATGTAATTGCATAAGTGGACGGTTCAGAGGCTTCCCGATAGCCAGCATCGTACGACACCCATATGCCTTTTCAAACTTTTCAAAGAACTAAATCCAATCCGTCGATCCTGAATCATGATGGAAAAGAAAAAAAATCATTGGTTTTTTTTCGTTTTTTTTACATTTACAGCGTTATTGGCAAGGTTGGCTTGCTTGTAAAATGTATCGGCAGAATAGTCTTCGTTCTGCTGAACAACCTGTATTGCATCCCCACGTACGCCGTGTGGATGATGTTATTGTCGCCGGTACGAGTTTATCAGCCGCAGATATATTGGCGCATAGAGGGACTCTTCTTCCATTGGCTATTGGCGATGGTGTCCATGTGGAGCTGGTCGGCAGGCTACGACAGTAAGCGCTTCCCTGTCCAAAACTATTCGTCGATTCATCATTTATTTATGAATAAATTTTTCTACAAATGATGGCTTTTGTTAAAATATAAAATAATTTATTAATATCACGAAATCAATTGTTTATGCAGTCATAGAGGAAGGTGACGATGTGCAGAGGGTGGCCAGCGAAAAAACGCTGGTATTGGCGAATCATCAGAGCACCGGCGATGTTCCTATGTTGATGTCGACGTTCAACGCGAAGCGAGACGTCCTGCCTCATCTAATGTGGATCATGGATAAACTATTCAAATATACTAACTTCGGTATCGTTTCCACTTTGCATCAGGATTTTTTCATCGTTTCGGTGAGTCAAATCTCCCCCCGTCATTACCAACGAGATCTTATCGATAGACGATAGATTACATTCGCACGAGCAACAGACAGCGTGCTAGACGATGCTTATCGCCCATTGTCTTATCGTTGTTTCACATCGTTTGCAAACAGGGTCGAAACAAGAGGGACGAAAGTTTGAAGGAATTGGAAAGGCATTTGAAAGAATCCTTCATACCGCTCAACAGAAAATGGATGGTACTGTTTCCCGAGGGTGGATTTTTATGCAAGAGACGCGAAACATCACAACGATACGCGACGAAAAATAATTTGCCACTGCTGCAGTACGTCACCCTACCGAGGGTCGGTGCCATGCAAACGATAATAAACATTATGGGCCCAACGCAAAATAACAATTTGACGGATCAACAGTTGACCACCACAACTGGTAATTCAACAATCTAACTATATATACGTAAACCCTCAACGCTAAAAATAAAAAATCCTCGAACAACAAATGATTGTAAACAATTTTTTAAATTTTAGTTTAAGCAAAAAAAATCTTTACGCCTTCCTAATAAACCTCAATTTTGGTTGCCAATAATTCAATCATCGTAAAAACAAGTTACAAATAAATAATTTCGTATTTCCAATTACAATTGATAATATAGAATTGCCAAATTATTTTCGTTTGCAATAAATTGTCCTTAATTTGTGATTGAAAAAAAAACGCGAATAAGCAAATAATTTAATTGGCGAGTGAAATTATATTTTTAATATTAATGTATATTATTAAAATTAAATTCCTTGATCGTCAAATTCGTTCGTGAAAAAAAAGAATTTAAAAAAAAAAACGTATTGTCGAATGACAAGAAGGGTCGAATAAAAATGATCAAAGGTGAACACGTTAACGATTCCGACATTCACGTCGAACGTTGCGACATTTGTTCGATAATTGACGTTAACCAATGTATCCACAGGTACGAACGGGGTAGCGAAGCCCGAGATCACTTGGGTACTCGACATAACGATAGCGTATCCACAAGGCAAGCCAATCGACTTGTCAACGATTGTAACGGGTTCGAGAGCGCCCTGCGAAACCGTCCTATTTTATCGATTATACCCGAGCTCAGTGGTGAGTCTTACGAAAAAAACAAATCGATACGAAACGTCCAAGTCGACGGGTATCGGTGGAAAAAGTCCCCTACCTCCCTCCTCCTGCCCTCCCCCCGTCGATCCGACCTTCCGCGCTTCTTGCGGACAACGTATCGTTTACCCACGTGAATTATTTGTCGCAGGTACCACGCGAACCCGAGCTACTGTCCAAATGGTTGTGCGACAGGTGGACGGAGAAGGAAGTTCTTTTGGAACATTTTTACAAACACGGCACGTTTGTCGGCACACCGGAATATCGTGGCGAACGTTCGAAAATTCAACAGGATCCGTTGCGATATCTCGTTCTACATTTGTTTTTTATAACGTCGACCTACATTCACTACAACATGTTCGCTTACGTTTTGTCGTGTATCTGGTAAGCGGTGGGTTTCGGGGAATTGAATCGTCGGTGCTCTCTCTCTCTCTTTCTGTCTCTCTCTCTCTCTCTTTCTTCCTTTTTTTCTCTTTCTGTCTCTCTACATCTATTCGTCTTTGACCCGTGTGTCAAATATGTTTCATCGACACAAATACTTTTGGAGCATCGAGCGAGAGCTCTCGTATTCCCGCCCCCTTCTTAACGATCCGCAAAAAAAAAAGAAAAAAAATCTCCACTGGAAATAAAAAAAATTTAATCGAAAAAAAAACAGCTCGACGAGAGAACTCGCGCATGTTACGCACGTTACGCTGTGATCACGTTTCGAATAAATTTCAACAAATATTTTGCGATTGCACTTTTCGTACATACGTTGTTCAACTGTGACTTGCCTTTGGCTCGTGAGTTCGTGAGATATCCGATGATCGCTTTAAAACTCTCGGCTTTAACGAGAAAAGAAAAAGAGAAGCTAATTGCACGATTGTGGGTGATACACGAAAAAACGAGCTTCGATCATAACGTGAAAGAAAAAAATTCAAAGCGTCGGGATTGTCTGGTCGGTTTTTTTTTCTTCGTCATCTCCGTGATTCGCGAGTACGATTGAACCATATTTCGCTCGCGGTCCGCGAGACAATGAGACCGTAGCCGCGTGAAAAAAAAAGAAAAAGAAAATTTAATTGTAATATTCCAAAATTAGCGAATAGTACATAATTAATAATATCGAAAAATAATCACGCAAAATCGTCGAAAAATAAGTTAGGAAGAAAGAAAGAAAAAAACAAACAAACAAACAGCAAAGAAAATAAACGAAAAATAATGATGATGATGTTGCGCGATGAATAATGAATGTAGAAAGAGGATTTTTCGTCGGCGAAAGTGAATTCGTCGGTTTGTGATACAATTATTAGGAAAGAAGAAGCTATTTTTGAAACGCAAAGTCAACGTCGCAAACGAACGTAATTTTTTCTATCGCCCCGTCTGCACATCCCCCCGCCCCCCTTCTCCTCCCCCGCCCTCTCCCCGTGACCGAGGTGTCGTGCAAAATTACACACGACGGTCTTAGAAAGGTCGCGAAATTATTGATAGGAAAAAGTGAAAAGTAATGCTATCACGAGTGCGACAAGAGCTTTTCAATTCGTACTAGCGAGACAGCCCGGATTTTTGTCCCACCCCTATAGACTACCCCGGTCAAGCTGCTGGGGTAACGCACGCCCACGAATCAGTCGTGCCTTCCTCAATAGCGGTAGTCTGATCGGTGGCTTTGCTATCATCCGGTTGTACATAAAAAACAATTGAAAACAAAAAAAAGTGAAGAAAAAAATCGCTCATGAACTTTAGAATGAAAAAAAAATGTTTCCGAATTTTTCTCTCCAGCAATTTGGCTGCTGATTGCAGAAACGGAGAAAGAACCCAAATCCTAATTAACATAAAAAAAAACGCAATACCGTCTTCTCACGTAAAAAAAAACGAAAAAAAAATTCTTCTTAAAATAAAAAGATTAAAAAAAAAATAAAAATAAAATAATAATAATAATTTCGCAAACAAATAATGTAATATATCCCATTGAGGCACAAAAAGAGAGCCCAGTTGTCATCTCGAAAACTCGGCCACTAGATAATCCTAATTTACGTGAAATCGTAGATAGAACACACACACACGAATAATAAATAATATTTCGTAATAATTTATTGAATCAATCGATAACGATAGACTGTCGTGCTTCTGGATGGGTGGGGTACGTATAGAATCATTTCGACGATTGTGAAATGTCGCATATCGTTTTTCGTTACCTCGTACAATGTCGATCGTCGCTTTTGACGATTGATCGTGGTGGCTGACACACGACGAAACGTATTATCCGTTACGAAATAATTAATTGCCGTCGCGATTGCGCTCGTTGTACGACTAAGAAGCTTGGTTCGTTTACTCTTTCTCTTTCTTCTTCTTTTTTTTTGTATTATCACTTTTGGGCTTGTTCGCTCGTTTTAGATAATACGAATGATTGTCGATTTCCCACAAGTACAATCGTCATGAATAAGAAATGAAAATGAAATAGAAAAAAAATGAAAAAAAAAAAATAATAATAAGAGTACACTAGTTGTTATAGCATTGTTGATCGACGACGTTGACGAGGAGACGAATGAACGTTGAGACGAAAGTCGGGCCTTCGAATTTTTCCATAAACGATATATATATTTTTTTTCATTCTTAAAGTTGTTCCAATTTGGCATCGCAGTTGGCCTTTAACTAATCGCATTTCTTTGCATTTAAAAATCCAATTTCCGCTCACGACGCGGTTTCATCAAACTTTTCTCTCTCTTTCTCTCTCTCTCTCTCCAGTATTTAGGCATTCGAACACACACACACACCGCGATATTTACAACTATACCCGTTTGTTAGTGAGCCGCCCCCCGTAGATTATACGTGTTATCGAGTTTTCGTTATTTTTAAATTTCATAATTTCGCAGAACTACCGAATTCATTGTACACGATTGTAATTCGTCACGGGTTTGGTTCGTGGATCGAAAATAGTGCAAACAAAAATTATGGACAATTTTTTTGCATGCGAATCGTGCGTTTATCGAGTTGCGTGTCCAGTGCAAACTGCTGGACAATAGCGATCATGCTCGCAACAATCCTTCCGAGTTTTACGATAAACATGAAAAATAAAAAATTGAAAAAATGAAAACTCGGATTAAACGGCATAATATTTGAAAAGCATTATTATTTCGACTAATACAATGCGATTGTACAATTTAAGTCCTATTATTATTATTATTATTATTATTATTATTATTATTATTATTATTATTATTATTATTATTATTATTATTATTATTATTATTATTATTAATATAGTTTACGGTACAGAAATTTTTTTTTGTGTTATTCTTCTTCTATTTTTACAATCCCAAAGTAATAAAAGAAAAAAAGAAAAAAAATTGTTTGTTGTTGGTGTGGTGTATGTTAAATAATTCATGGGTTAGTCGAAGACGAGCACAATGATATTTTATACGACTCGTTGAGCGATTGAAGATTCGCGTAAAAACACTACGGGCAGTTTGGCAAACGCGGTGCAAGATCTAACATCCGTGAACCTTGAATTTTCCATTACGGGTCCAAAGTGCGTGATTCGAAAGAAAAGCAAACAAAAAAAAAACCTTTACATCGTCGACGAGCGAGCCATCGTGGCTCAAGCGACAGCTAACTCGCGCTTGGTTCGCGTTTGCCTTTTGTATCTCATACGCCTGCCGCTGCTTTTTTCTGGTCACATTTCGTAATTGTAATAATTATTATTGTAATTAGAAGACGCAACAAGGATGAAAAACAAAATCATAATGATAATAATATTATTAATAATAATGACAAAAAAAAAATAAAAAATAAAAGTATAAATTGTCAAAACGAGTTTGAAATTACAACGATTTTTGCCGTACTCCGTTCAGTCGAGTTTATTCGTACGAGCGTTTGCTCGTTTTTGTGAATGGAAAGATTTACGTTGAACGTTTGAATGAACGTCCGAATGTTGAATGAGAGCCAATTGAATCGTACATGTTTTAGTGCGCGGTATGAACGGCACCTTACGACAGACACACCTCTTCGACAACTTGAATGAATTATTGTCTCAATAAAACGAATTTGAATAATGAATAAAAATGATTGAAAAAAAAATTTGTCGTGGTTGCGTGATCGCGGTTTTCTCATTTACGTATTTATCGATATTACTTGGGGTGCTTACGCATATTTTATGGATTCGTAGAAACATTATCTTTAATAGATGAAATATTAAGTTTTTTTTTTATACGAGCCAACTTATTTATTGATTTTCATTTACATATCTCGCTCGTTCTCTCTCGCACCGCAGCGAGCGCTGATAGCGATATCTCTCTCGCACTCACGGCGATATCCACTGATGTAGCACATTAACTCGTTTGGCTCGTCCTTCAATGGGGAACTGTGCCAGTTTCTTTTAGGTTTCATTCATCCACAAGTTCATTGTTCTATCGTGAGGTGTTTCATGAATGGACGTGCCATAAGGCAATGTGCAACCTTCCGATCTCCGCCATGAGTGCGGGAAAGATAGCGCTATCGACGCTCGGGCGGGAGGGAGAGAGAACGAGCGAGAAATGGGTCACATCATAACTCGAGCCAATAAGTCCGCAATTCGGACATTCGGAGTGCGGTAGAAAAAGCGTCACATGGTATGGAATCACTGATCAGATTTCAGAGTCTCAAGCCGGAAGTTTTTATTTTCTTATTAACTTCTTATTAACTTATTAAGAAGTATCTTGTATTTTTGGGAAGATTCCAAGATATTTAATCAAAGAGCAAATCATTAAAAAATACCACAAAAAAAAAATTATTGGTAGCCAATCTGGGGGGTGGCCGGGTCAAAACTCGTTCAAGCCACCCTAATATGTCCATATCATGAAAATACGAGATCCAATGAAACTTTTTGATCGTGGCTTTGGAACCAAGCGCCGCGAACGGTCAACGAGTGAACTTTGCTCTTCGGTGCTCTTCATTGGTCCCGAGCGGGGGCTCTGAATTTCAGGTTAAATGAAACTTCGGAACTCGGCCCAACACCGGAAAGAATTGACGTTTCGAGGTTGGATTAATCAGAATATTTTCCATTAAAAATTGACCAACGTCTTGGCCAACGATTCAATTCCAAAGATGTCGATTATCAGACCGTTCACCTGCGACGATCTTTTCAAATTCAACAATGTGTGAGTAATCCTGCTATAATTTAAAAAAAAATCAAACATTTCCTAACCTATTTCGACTCTGCATTGATGTTCAATGTTTGAATATAAATTTTCAGGAATCTGGATCCACTGACTGAGACCGTATCCTTGTGTCTAAATCTTTTCTATCCCTTTGTCAAAGATATTTTGCCTATTTAATTGAATTTCGAGATGAACGAATTTTTCTTTTATATTCCTTGATGTCCGAATGTAAGTATGGACTCGGTTTTTATCTACATTACTTCGCTCACTGGCCGGAGTACGTTCAGTTGGCCGAATCGCCCAGCGGTGAAATTATGGGTTACAGTAAGTTTGCAACACGGATAGTTTTTTTTAATTTATATTTTTCTTATTCAATGCGATCGAACGAATTGTTGAATCATTGCTAAATTGGGATGACGATTAATTTAGTAATGGGCAAGGCTGAGGGCCATGGAGATAATTGGCACGGACACGTAACCGCGTTGGCTGTATCGCCCAACTTCAGAAGACTAGGCATCGCGGCGAAGCTCATGAAAATCTTGGAAGAAGTTTCCGAGAAGTGAGTGTCCTTTCTCGCGTCGCAACCCCAGCGACCATTTTGAATTTTCTTAACTTACCACGCTTGGCTTTTCAGAAAGCAGGCATACTTCGTCGACTTGTTCGTCAGAGTGAGCAACAAAATTGCCATAAACATGTATCAACAATTGGGCTACATAGTTTATAGAACAGTTTTGGAGTATTACAGCGGCGATCCAGACGAAGACGCTTATGGTGAGCGCAATAAAAAATTTAGCGATTCATCGTCAAAGTTCTCTTATTTAAATATTGACAAAGTCTTCGTAAATTAATGTTTGGCATTATTTTCACACAGATATGAGAAAAGCTCTTTCAAGAGACGTGAAGAAGAAATCTGTGATACCATTGACACATCCCGTACGTCCGGAGGACGTTGATTAACGATATTCCGTTCAAGTACGTTGGAATGGAATAGCCCGTGATAAAGAATAAGTAAATCACTAAAAAAAAAAGAAAAAAGCCGCAACTTTACATATCGGAGCATAGTTTATTTCATTTTTTGTACAATAGTACAATATTTCGTATATACTTATACCATACATCTTTCACACCTTTCATGCGCCAGTTTATGCGAATAAATAATAAATAAAAGAATCTAACGAGACATTATTTAATTTTTTTTGTTTGTTTTTTTTTTACCGGATAGCGTATCACGGATGGCTGTATTTTTAATTACGAAACATTTAATAATATCGAGTACTTTCGTGATTAAACAGCGGCCCGCTCTTGCATCGTTTTTCTTTTTTTTTTTATCTTCTTTTGATTCATCTAGAAATAATCGTCTAATACAAACTAGAATCTGGGGAACTCAACGCGATATTTACAACATCATTTCTTCACCCCCGACTCTTCTGCGATTTCAATCAATCTCTCGTTTCTTTTTTCTCTCCATCGTTCAGCGTTTCGCTCATCTTATCGTGGCGCGTTTCACCATTATGCAATAGCATACACGGATACATTATAAAAATTAGGGACAGTGTCGTTCTTGCGTTTTTTTTTCTTTTCTTTTCTTTTTTTTTTGTACTTTTCCCGATAATCTGAGGTTCCGTATGCACAGAATTAAATTGGCGTACCCGCTCTCTCTCTCTTTCTCTCTCTCCTTCGCTTTCTTCCGCCCCTCTCTCTTTCTCTCTCAGCTTATCAGGAATGATATAATGTGTAGGAGACTTGTGCGAGCCGCAAAGTGGATCCTACTCTTAGTTTTATCGTATTTATGTTTTATTTTATTTAATAAAAGGAAGACGTCCGTCAGTTACGCAAGATCCGTTCGTTTATGGTGCACAAAACTCCTACCGCACGAGTCAGACACCTTTCGTAAATTTTTCACAGATTATCGTTTTAATTATTCGTCCTCTTCTTTTTTATCATCCGCGTGCACCGTTTACGCCCCGTCGGTAGTCTTTAGATGAACGAAAAAAAAGAAAAAAAATTGATAATCATAATAATAATAACAAAATGTTTTTTTTTGGCCTACAACTACTTGGTCGGTTTTGTTTTTTTCTCGGTTTACCCTTAAAACAAGCGGAGTGCATCGTATGTTTTTTTTTCTTTCCTTTTTTTTTGTGTTTTCGTCGAATAATAATGTACGAACTGTTCGAATATTTCTTTCTGTTTGTTTGTTTTCTTTCATTCACTCGTGCTTAATCATAATCGTGATGCGAGACTAGCTTTTGCAAGATAAAAAAATTATTACAATTACGTTTGCAATAATTGTTATTCGAATGATGATGAAAATAATAATAATAATAATAATAGTTGTAATAAAAATAATAATAATCTAATAATGGTAATGGTAAAAATAACAACGACAATGATGTGATGTTGGCGAGACGTTCTTACACTATCCGAGCATTCGTATCTAATATCAATTCTTTTCAGATCAAATTCGGACATCGATTTTGTTTTTTTTTTTTCGATCCGAAAATTTGGTCGGCACTATCGAGTATTACAATTTTTTTTTGTTTACATAAAAAAAAATTGAAAAAAAAATACAACATACTCTCGTTCGAGTTTTAGCTTCGAGGCACCATTAACTTACATATGGCAAAGAGCGTTTCACGCTCCGGTGGGTTTGGGACAACCAAGTTTTCGTTACCAAAAACATGTACGAGAAAAAAAAAAACAAAAAAAGAAAAAAACGAATATACGTATATTGAAATATATTAAAACGTGTGTCGACGTGCATACGCGGCGCTGCGGTTTGTTACACGGGACCATGACCATTGCAAAGCACTAACGCGTCCGACTTCCGGGGACCATAAAGAAAAAAAATCCATCGTCCATCATTTTTTCAGCCACCCGGAAAAATCATTGAAAATCCATTTTTTTCTCCGTTCGCGTATTTTTTTTTCATCCGAATTTTTCGACTCAAACAACTCTATCTTCCATTCATCTTTATAATTTTGTGTTTCCAAATATCTCGACTCGTTAACGCCGAAAAAAATGTATAGCACGTTAATATTTTCGGCAAAAAAAAAGAAAAAAAATTTCGTTCGCCACATTTTCGTTCACGAGTTTGCGTCATTATGGCGCCCACCATAATTTGCCAGGATAATTCGCGATAGTCTCTATCTCATCCACTCTACGACATTTAATAATAATCGACGATTACGTATTTACAAATTGCGAAATTTTCGTCGACCGATGTATCAACTAATTTATTGTTGTACGAACGCGAGGTTGCGCGTGTTATACTCGAATTTGGTATACAAATGCGGTAATAAAACATTTTTCAGGGATCGATCGCGTTTCCGATATCGTTATTATTATTAATATTATTATTTTGTTGTTGTTTTTTTTTTTTCGTAAGGAATATCCGTTCGATGTGCTCGAGTACCGAACACGTTTCTTATTTTTTTCGACTTCTTTTCTTTACTACTACGTAGGCAGTGCTTGGAACGTTTTTTTTTCGACCGAGTCCCATCACGCCATGGCACAGTGAACGCGTTTTCATCGATCGTTCACGAGACTCTCTTCTCTCTCTCTCTTTTTTTTTGTCTCTCCTGCTTTTCGTCTTTCGCTCGATAACGAATTAACATTCATCAAAAGTCGCCGACGAGATTATCAGACATCGATTCTGATCGCATGTGTAACACATTGACTTCCTCTTTTTTTTTGTTTTTTTTTGTTGAGACAACACACAGATTTAGTACCCTCGATTGTAAAATTAGTGCCTCGTGATAACGCAGTGATAACCCGTTTTTCCAGACGCACGTGGCTGATCGACGATCGCCACGTTGCCGTAACAAATTTTATCGGACTACAGTCTTGTGCCTCAGGGTCTTTGGTGGTCCGGCGTCGATTTTAGAATATCCGGTTGCGTCGGGATGCAGCTCGAACCTGAAAAAATCACCGCAACAATTTCAATTCTCAATGAAAATATTTTATTGAACGTTATTTTTTTCTTCGGTATTTCTTCGGTGTTCAGAATGTGACGAAACGTCGAGAAAATGCAAATTCGACGTTGATTGGGGTTTGGGATTATTTTTGACTCACCGGTTGCAGGTCTCAGCGTGGATTTTATCGAACGGTGAGATCCGTTGCGGGTCAAGGTGTTCATCTGAGGTGTTCCGGGCAATGCGTGGCCCAGTGCGTTCATGTAGTCGGCGATCAATAATGTTATTTCAAGAATCTGTAACAATCATTCGAAAACGTCGCGAATAGATGAATAAATGAATAAATAAATAAATAAATAAATAAATAAATAAATAAATAAATAAATAAATAAATAAATAAATAAATAAATAAATAAATAAATAAATAAATAAATAAATAAATAAATAAATAAATAAATAAATAAATAAATAAATAAATAAATAAATAAATAAATAAATAAATAAATAAATAAATAAATAAATCGATGGCAATTTTGTTGTTGTTACCTTCGGTTTGCTTAGAGCGAACAGAAGCTTCTGTTCAGCCGCGCCTTCGTCGGGACAAGCGACGAGCATGAAATCGTCCAAACATCCACCGAACGTCACGATATTCGCATAATTGTAACGACACATGACGGCCATCGTCTGCAGCTCCAGTAGTGTCACGCTGTCCTCCGAAACTGCTATCCAAACGGTGGTCGGTTCAGTCTGTTTGAGCTACGATTTACAAATGAAAAACAAAATACTTAGCATTCAGAATCTTTCACGAGTTAACGCCAACCCAATGCCTCCGCGGTTGTTCGAATGAAATTTATTCATTTCATTTCTTACCTTTGCCTGATACAACGTTGCTCCGAAAAATGGCCATTTTCGCGTGCACGTCAAGTATATTCTCACGCAATCCACGACACTTCGTCCTCGCAGACCTATCCACTTTTCTTGCAGCTTTTCCTGAAGTTCCCTGTAACCGAGATTGTCGACGTCATGCACATTTTTATTTCTCCCAATTTCAACAACGAATACAAAAAAAAAATTGTTATAATGAGCTATCAATGGTAATAAAATTATAAAATTGATATTCAAAAAGAGAAAACCGAAAAAGCAAAGATTCTCAGCTGAGATGAAAATAATCAGCTATATAAATAAAAATAAGATTAGAAACATTTTATATAACAATATATTTAAAAAGAAAAAAAAGATTCTCGTCTACGAGAAAAATAATCAAATATAAAATACAAAAATCAACAGTTAAATACAATAAAATGAAAAAAATATTGTCAGTTCTATCACATTCAAAATAAATAACAACAAAATACGATATAGTCATATCGTAGATGAATAAACAAACCTAAGTTGTTCAGCGGTGATGTTGGTACGATAACGAATCGGATAAAATTTGTCCAACGCTTGTAGCACGAGATGATGAGGATTGCCAGGTCCGCTGCTTCTCGCCTTGTCGTGATTGTATTCGCCAAAATCAATTTGGGCCATGAGGGAAGCGAGTTCAAACGCCAATTCCCGATTGAGGGGAAATTTTCCATGAACAACTTGTTGATTGACTTGATAGCAAAGCAACAAACGTTCGCGATCGGTTTCCATTTTCGACGCTTGTTTCCAATAGCAACGTGATTTGTACGTGAGTTGTATGACGCGTGTATTTTCAAATTTTCCAGAACCTTTTTCGCGCAACGCTGTTTCCCATTTGGAAATAATGTCGCACAATTTGGCTTGTAGATCGATGAAATGTTCGAGATCTTTTTCTATGGGATCGTCGCTGAACAGAGTGAAACCGGATTGATGAACGTCGCGACAACCGATCTCCTGATTGAGGGTGTTCAAAAATTCTTCGATTGTCGTGCTACCGTCGAAACTCACGACCTGGTAAGTGCCGTTTGAGAAGTGAACGGGTATGGCGTGGGGCAGCGAATGATGATACGGATTTTTCAGCAATATCGATAGAACTTCCATTCTCGAGGGTTTGACCTCGCGACCGCCGTTCTGTAGCGTACGTTCGAGCGCGCGTTCGCAGTAAGCCGCGTATTTTCCGCACTCGGTTCTGCAATTTGTGCGAGACAAAATTTATCGATCGGTGAGGAATTTTTGCGGGAGATGAGTTTTTTTTTAGGGTTTCGCAGCCGACTAGGAACCCAGACGGTTTCGATCTGTCTGTCCCTCCTCGATCTGTCAGAGCCTTCCTATTCTCTCATTTATATATGTCTATCAAGATGAAATTTGGTACACGGATGAACTTTTGATTATCCAGAAACAGAAATGATGAGATTTTTTAAGAAATAATTTTTTTCGTACACTCCTCGCATAAATTATAAAGTGTACTCGATTTTTTTTTCACTTATCACATTGAGTAACGTGGCTTTGAATGGGTCTCTTAAAGTGCAAAAGTAATAGATTTTAGGACCTTTTTATCTCGACCCTTCAGTCACGAGATATTTGCTTAATAAATCATTATCAGAGCGTTCCTCACCTCCTTCCATCTCTAATTTCTAAACTATCCATAAAAGAAATCTGGAAAAAATGCCAGAAACTAGCTTGTAATTGGCACTTTTAATAAAAATTATATCGAGCAAGAATAGTTTATGAAAAAAATTAGAAAAAACCCTTTTTTTGTGAACAAGCTAATTTTTCAAGGTCAGCAAATTTGTTAAGGCTCTTTGATACGTATTATAAAAAGTCAAAGGGAATGCGAATGAGAATGGCTGCGACAACCCTATCACGTGTGTGAAAAATAAACCCTTGGCCAATTTGTTTTTTTTTTGTTTTTTTTTTTAAGAATAATCGAAGCGTCGAAGCATACTCACTTGGAATCGGCGTTTCTTTGAAGATGAAGTTTCAGGTACCATAGTAATCGATTGTTTCTCGGCAAGAACAGTGACACGGCCAGGGCGAGTAGCTGCCAACCCTGCACGAGGACGTACTGTGCGGGATTAGTTTTGCAGTCCAATATCGTCGACGTTGAATGGCCCTGCGTGAGCGGAGGACTGTGAGAAGTGGAG
Source organism: Diplazon laetatorius (assembly GCA_963662125.1). Classification (NCBI taxonomy): domain Eukaryota; kingdom Metazoa; phylum Arthropoda; class Insecta; order Hymenoptera; family Ichneumonidae; genus Diplazon; species Diplazon laetatorius. Next base: position 6,570,934 of record OY759156.1, read on the forward strand.
GCCGTTGATTGCGCGTCCGCATTATCACCGCCGCCGTTTGCCGCGGGGCTTTGCGTATCGCAGGTGAAGAGCGATTGCGTTGCGCAGAGAAGGAGCTGCTGCAATGGTATGCTGGCATACTACTACCATCCGTAGAATGGATTCACACCCTAATCTCTAACAATTCCGTCGCTCATTTTTTTTTATTTACTTTCTTCGTTTTTTTTTTGCATTTTTTTCGGCTTCTCTCGAAATGAAACTTTGTGTCAATTTGCCAGGACGATTTTACACGAACGACGTTTCTTTACTTCTTCTTTTTCTTATTTTTTTCTTTTCTTTTAACGTTGATTCTCATACGTAACCCCTTCCCCCGTTAATTCGATAAAAGAATTCGAGTGAATAACAATTTTTTGTTAGTGCGGAAAAAAGCAATCGCAATCGAGGATATTTAACGCAAAATTCGAATTTGTTAATCACAGATTGTTTTTAAACGAGTAAAATCATGAATTTTTCATATTTTTGGCGTCGTTGTTGTTGTTGATGGTGTTATTGTTGTTTCTGATTGTATTATCGAAATTACGATGAATCGACGATTGTGAGATGATGCACACCTGAACTAGTGACACATTGTTGTACTTGCAACTTTCATAAGCACTTGCGTAACTAGTAAATATGTATTACGTTCGATCTCTCCCCATCCCCTCCCGCGTTAATTTTAATTGGACATGACTAACGATTTTATGTATATAAATGTTTGTAATCTTTTGCTATTTCGATAGATTTCATATCGAAATACTAGCTTTATAACGCGTCTTGCAAACCATCTCTATACCGTTTTTCTTTTTAATTTTTATTCTATTGCCTAAATTTTCTAAGCGGCATTCAAAGTATATAATATATATGTAAATATATATATATATGTATTATATGTATATATATTTATATTTATATGTATATAGAATCAATGAATAATATTGCAAAATAACTAATCGACAGAAAAAAAAAACGATTCTATAAAAATATGTTTATCTGTGTGTGATTTTTATGTACACCAACATACCATTCTGCAAGTGTGCGTTAAGCGTGACACATTTCGTAACCTCGATTGTGAAAAGTTTTATCAATGGTAATCGAGTGAGGAGAAAAATTCGTTTTTGTGGGTTCGGTTTTCGAATTGTGTCACGCTCACGTGATTGGGCACCGAGATCGGGTGATGATTTTTTTTTTTATGTAGTATAATATTGAAGAAAAAGTAATTAATAAAAAAATTCGTGACGTGGTAAAACGTAAACGAGCTTGCACCATAAACGGTGTTAATAATATAAATGATCAAAAGCATGCGATTGTACGGTATAATATGAGACTTAGCACGTAGTGGTAGCACATTCAAAGCGGCAAATGATAATGAAATGTGGATGAATGTTATAACTAAAATTTTGTTTCTTTTTTTTTTTTTTTTTTTTTTTTTCATTCGTTAGGAACCTGGTCAAGTATCGTCATTGATTTAGGTTACGTGTTATTTCGTTGTTAGTGTGTTAAATGTACCAATAACCGAAGACAAACGAGATGAGAAAAAAAAATTACGACAGAAAAAATGTAACACAGTTCCACAGCATTTACGTTCATTGGCAGTTAATGAAAATCGATTGATACTTGACCAAGAACATCCACCGTAACGTTTTTGTTTTATTTATTCATTGAATTTTTTGATTTCATCGAAACAACGTCGACTATGAATTACATGTACGATTGTCACGTGTTCGAATGCGAATAACGATACGGTGGATTCGAAAAAAAAAAGAAAAAAAAAGAAATGTTTGTTGTTAAACAATAAGCAGGACTTACAACGCGCGCAGTACCCAGTGACACAAGTCTGGCGGCCTTTTTTACCTGTACGCCCAGTCTTTGTTGGGTATGACGGCTCGTCTGCTTGACTAGGGCACATATGAATTCGGTCTGTAACTCCGGCTGATCCAAACACTGTTGCAGAGCGTTTTGCGCCAGTACCACGTGATAATCTATTCCCGCCTGTTCCACGGCGACGGACATGAACAACTGGCAGGCCTTTGGAATCGAATTGAAATGCAACGTTAGCACGAAAAATTAGCTGTTTAATAAAAATTTTATTGTTGAAAAAAAGTTTAAAAAAATAATAAATGGAGAATAAATTAATAAATGAATTGAGAAAACTGGTAAAGTGCAAGTTATTTTTCTCTCCCTTCTCCCCATCGTGCATTGCATTTCGCCACCTTGCAGGCAACTGCATTATCGCAGTCGACCGCAAATAAAATGATAAGTTTCTAAAATTAATTCATAGAAATCTTTAAGACCTTCTTATGATTTTCGTTATGATTTTCGGAAAATTTCATGTGAAGCGTTATATTGTGTTTTTTTTTTCTTAATTTAAGGGTCCTTAGGGGTACAAAACCCTGAAAAATAAGGAAATATAATAAAATAATGTATCAATCGTTACCTTGAACAACTTGACGGCCTCGGTCTGCAATGTTTCCGACGTCAGACTGGTCAATGGGCTCGTGATGTTTTCCTTCGTGTGCAACAGAAGAGGATGCCTCCATAGCACACAGCCGGGATCGCCATCGGTTTCCATCAATCGCTGGACCAATTGTTCGTACTGAGTGCCGGCGCTCGGTCCACCGCCCGATACCACCGTCAAATGATACAACCAATTGTCCTTGTCCTGTTTGTGGGGCATGAGGAGGTACGTGGGTCCCTGATGGGTGGGAAATATACCGATAGTTCTCTCGTGGGGACACTCGGTGTCTCGCTCCTCGCTGTCGCTGTCGGACACGTGCTCGACCTCCTCCACTCGGGCGTCACGCATGTTTATCTGTCCCACTGGATTCTGTAACAATAACGGATAATAGCTCGTGAATTCAATCGAACTTTTCTTTGATGGATCGAATTGACAAAAATGTGATCGATGAACAGAAATTAATCCCCGACGATTAATACTTTATTGTAATTTAAAAAAATTGCAAAGTTTAAGGTCAATTTTGTACTGCTTTAGAAAATTACCAATTCCGATGATCGGTATCCCGACGCATTTGTATCATGAAAATTTATTTTTCAATTGGATAAATTATTTCTATAATTCGAATTATTCATATTATTTTTATTTTATGAGACAAATTTACATCTCAACGTAAAAGAATATATTTTTATTTTCATAAATCCTTTTTGGGATGAAATCGAATTTCTTTTTCCCCATTAAATCATAGATTTAATAAAATTTCTTTATACAAAAATATTTCTATTTTTTTTTAAGAAATGTGCACTCGATGAATAATCAATTTCCAAGATACCACGTCGAGTGCTCAATATCAATCAACGTTTCCCCAAAATAATCATACTCACGGTATCACTGGGACACTTGAAGTACAGGAACATTTTTCCAATGAGCACGCACCAACACTTTTTCGCATGACCATTTTTCACTTTGGTCAACCAGCCCTGTATCGTCGGTTTGTTGTCCTCACGGCTGAGCAAAAGTTTCGTTGCGTTGCGTCTCTGAACATTTTGCAATACTCTTATCCAATCTTCCATCGTCGCTATACAATCCGCGGTGAGATAATAAGTTTTTTTGCCCGTTGAAATTTCAAAAGTTGCCGCCCCATCGGCACGATTTATCCTGCACACTTCGTCGAGCAAAATTTGTCCTTGGGGTTTGCGATTCACATCGTTTTGACTCTTCCAATACGTGAGAACCCCATTTTTCAGTACGAACCAACGTTTGCGCCAGGTTTTCAATTTACCACCGAGTTTAGCTAGATGACCGGTTTTTTCCAACGATTCCAGTCTCTTTGGACTGTCGCCCGACACTCTCATCAATAGACTCGGCATCGACGACTCGAGGGACGTTGAACTCAGAGCGTCCGGAGGTATCGCATAATCTTCCGACAATCCTGACTCCAAAGACGTGTCTGTGAAAAAAAAAATTCAAAAAAACACATTTGAATCGTGATCTTCGATGATGATCGTGAATTGCTTCAAACTCACCACGTTTAACACTTTTGCTGGGTGAACCGCTGGAACTTCTTTTGGCTGGGCTTAGACTGCTCGTGGTTTTAACACTTTTCGAAGGACTGCTACCGCTTCCCAATGACGAGTCTGTATTGTCCGACGAACTGTTTGTGATTCGCGTGTTTGTTTCCGTCTGATTGGGATGTTCCTCGCCGTCCGAACTGTCGTCCGAACTGTCGCCAAACGGCATCGATCGTATCTGACTCGCTCGACCTACGTTGAAAAATTGAAAAAAAACAAATTTTGTCAACTCGAGATTCATTTGTTGGCAAATCGAAAGAATAGTCGAGTTGTATATGTTATTATTATTATTAATACGAACCTTTGACGGTAGCGTAAACTGGCACGGATATATCGCAGTAGCCCTGTGAATTGTGCGCTGTGAGATTGTGACCAGTCGCGTGGGAATGTTTCGACGAGCTCGTTGTATTCGTCGTGCATGTTGAAGGTGCGGATTCTTCGTTCGTCGGTGGTCCTATGCCGAGACCCCCGTCTGCAACCTGCGAACATTTTATTCCAATCTCAAATATTGATAAAAAATTAATTTTGGTATATGATATGGAAATTATTTGAAATAAAAAAAAATATATATATACGTATAATCCTTTGAAAATGTGAAAATAATGTACCCATTGAAGCAAACCAAAGCTTATTCTCTTCGATATTGAATTATTCTCTAAGTGAACCCAAAATATTGCTAAGAGAGTCTTTTTGGTCTACTTGCAACGCAAGTTGAAGTTATATTTTTTTTTAAACACACTTTTCATTTCAAGCTGATAAATTTTGTAATTTTGGTTTTTTTCCTGGTTTTTCGTGGTTCGCGTGAAAGATAAATATATAAAAATGTATTGAAAATTGAAAAAAAATATAACATAAATATATGAGAAATAGTTAAACAAAAAATATTGTAGCTGAATTATAAATTTGTTAGTACCAACACATCACTCGATAAATATCTCACGACTGATTGATAATTACCTGATAAATTTTCGCCTCCCAACTGGGAAATCTGTGCAACGGTGGTGTGGGCGGTCTCGGTGCTTCTTGGCCGCTCGCTTGAGCCCAATTGATGCCTTCTCTGCTGGGTGTGTATATCTCGGCGTAATCGTGAATAGCCTCGGAGCTGCTGCTGTCCCGACTGCCCTCCGACACACCGGGTATGCTCGGGAGCATCACGAGATTCTCCACGGCCGCAGCCAATTCTTCGGACAGTAAGCTGCAATTGGGAAAAAACGCGAAAAAAAATACAAATTTGTTAAAAAAACCCCATCGTTTGAATATCACGCGTATGACAATTCCCTCGGCTAGCCATACAAGATACGTCATAAATGTTTGGCACAGTGGAATTAAAGAAGAAAAAAAAACAGCAGCAACAACAACCAACAGTCGTACGTAGTCGTACGAATTTTCATGGATGAACCGTGCGATAGATCCCCGCAGGAAGTCCCAGGACGGTACAGGGTACCGCCTGTTTGGCTAATCGGGCGCCGCTATCACGTCGTGAGGCCTCCCAAGGAGAATTAATTAGTTGTACGGTTCGATCATCCAGTCCCAAGTATATCAAATCGATCGTCGTCACGTTGACACGTCCATCACACAAATCGAAGATTTAAATGACGATAATAATAATGATACATTTGTTTTGGGATTTAATTAAAAATAAAATCGAGAATTTTTTTGGATTTGATGAAAAATAAAATCGAGAATTTTTTAACGATTCAATAGCAACCAAAATCGTTGATAGTACTTTGTTCCATCGACTCTTGATGGGTTGGTTCAACAAAGTATAATCAATATAAAATTATGTCCAAAAGAAATGGAAAAAATGTAGGAAGACTCTCGAACTCGAACGAAGACTTGAATATAGAAGGCTTAATAATGTAACTAAAAAAAAAAATTAGGTCGGACTTCGCCAAAACTTCGTACAAAATAAAAAAAATCGACCAAACACAAATGACAATCAATAATAAATGAAATAAAATGGAATAAATTTGTGATAATTATTTCACATTACAAAAATTTACCGTTCGATCCCTGAAGAACCGCACAGTAAATTGATAAAACCTTTGCACTTAAATACAACATAATAATGCAAAAAAAAAAATTTTAAACACAATCGATATGAACAACTAGCCCGACACAACGAATCAAGACACTCGTGAAATCCGCGTAGATTTTTTTTTTTTTTGCTACTCCACCTCGAATCCATGTTCGTGGCGATGATTCCCTGTTGAATCGTACCACAAGCCGACAAATGTCGTCTGTGTCTCGTCGCGAGTTGCGGTTCGGCCGTCGTATTTGACGAATTATCCGTCACGATTTGTGGTGTGCTTTCCAAGCTTTCGGAACGTCGTCGCAACGTTGGATCGACTTCGAGCGACAGAGATGCTCTCGTTGGTGCCTGAATTGAAAATTTTCAAACGATATGTTATTATTTGGAGGTGTGACCTGAACGGGTTAAAATAGAAATTAAAAAAATAAAAAGCTCAACCGATCGATCGAATGACAAAAAAAAATAATAATAAAATACGTTGTAATTTTTTCAATGGTCAAATAAGAGAAGAAAATAATGATTTTAATTACCGGTGGCCTGAGTCCGATGTTTGTTATGTGATTGCGCAAAAGTTCCAATTGTTGATTGCACTTGTTGTTCTGTTCGCGAAGATGTTGATTCTGTTGTTCGAGTTCGCGCAATTTATTCGTAACCCACTCCTTTATGCGAGCGGCTTTTGCCTCGACCTGTCGAGCGTCTTGCAGCCGCAACTGTCTCTGTGGCCAATCGATACAGGTCGTTCAGAAATAGTGCAATGTGATAATCCGCCCCCTCCCCCCTCTGCCCCTCGATCCTCCACGAATTATTAATTCCGTGGAGATGGAATTAAATCCGGGGTCACGGAGCATTATTCAATACGTTCGAAGCTGCATTTAAAATCGTCGTTTTCAAACGATCGATCCACTGTTAATCTCACCTGTTCCTCCACCTGAGTTTCTAGCTTCGAGATGCACGCACAATGAACATCGTCGTTCTTTTCGTTTCGGGTCGTCGACGTTGATGGCAGAGACGTGAGTGGCGGGGTACCGACTCCGGATGTGCTGATGTTGTATTCACCCTTCACTAGCCGCTCCTCCATCATCCGTACCTGATGAAAAAAAAAAAAACAACCAAAATCAAATAATGCAATTAGAATCGTTGAAAAAAAATATATATTCTTATTTATTCATACTGAATTATTTATTATTCAATTTGATTGGTTTATTCATTTATTTATCCATTCAGTTATTTATTTGTTTATTTGTCGATTCGATGATAAACTGAAAATATTTCACAAATTAATATATTCTGTGAACAATAGATTATTCACGGGAAAGATAATTAACTATGAAAAAAATGTGTTTGATTCGTAATTCAGTTATGAAAATTGCTCTCGATAATTAAATTTTTTTTCACGATTTATAATATGATCATAATATGATTTAGAACATAATATTATAATATTATTTATAACATGACATTATAATATTATATAATTATTAATTAAGATGTTTCTTGGTGCGTTTGAGCAACTAAAAATAAATATTTGGGCGACTGAATCTTCCCCCCCCTTCCACTATTTACCTATGGCTCTTCAAAAGAAGATTAGAAACCTTTTGTTTTTTTAAAATAATTTTGATTCATTTATTTTTTTATTTTTTTCCTTCATCGTCGAAGGGTCGGAGAATCGTAAACCGGTTGTGCTCGATATCTCGTTGTGCTCGCCGCACCGCCGTTCACAATAACGTGGGAGAATATGAGTACTCGAGAGGAGAAGAGTGGGCAATGTGTAAAATTAACATTGAACCGGGGAGCGAAGGGTCCCCTCGTCGCGTGCTCGTCGGCACAACTCGCCACACGGTACAACCACCCCCTTCGCTCACAGGACTGGCAAAACGTGTACTCATACATATATACTATATACTATATACATATATATGCACTCGATTGTGCTCGCAGCAGCTGTCAAAAATCGATATCGCTTACTGCAACGATGTGCGTTTGCACGTAAACTATGTTCTGTCGGTGTTCTTTCACAGAACCGATGGTACACAGGGCGCAGAGTGGTAAAAGAGCTTTATGCTATATGTGGGGCTGCTCTTTCTTCTTCCATCTATCTCTTTTTCTTTCTCTCTCTCTGTCTCTTTCGTGTCTCTCTCATTCTCTCGGCCGGCTCGCAACGAGAAAATCAATACGATACAGACAAATCCGAGAGTCCCCCCCCCCTCGCCCCCAACCCCCTCGTAGTGCTATTCCAGTCTACGATTATAGAATACCCGAGATGGAGACAACGAGAGATAAGGGGAGAGTTTGAAATACTAAAGCACAGACTTTGCATTCGTGCTGTGCCGTGCGGAAGCTCGGCGGGGGGGGGGAGGGGCGGGAGGGCTGTTATATACGGTGTATCGGTGACGAAGCACGAGGGGGTCGATGGGTGACACTGTCGATATACGGCGTGGACGTGACGAATCTTTCGCTTTCAATTTTTTAAAATATTTTTCACCACATTTTTGTCATTCGCTTGGTAAAAAAAAAATTAAAAAAAAATGAAGAGAATTTCGTTATTTCATTCTGTAAATCTTGATCGATATATTCGTGTGACTTATTTCATTGATAGTATTCAATTGTAGGAGCATTACAAATCTTTGAATTTTATTATTATTATTATTATTATTATTATTTTAAACTTTTATTATTGTTATTACTATCATCATCATTCTTATTAGTTTTATGATCATCATTAACATCATCATTGTTAGTATTTCTGTTGTTGTTGTTATTATTATTATTATTATTATTATTATTATTATTATTATTATTATTATTATTATTATTATTATTATTATTATTATTATTATTATTATTATTATTATTATTATTATTATTATTGAACAAAAATTCGTTGATCGTGTCTAGCCTTACCGAATGATGAGGTGGCCATGATAATTAATTTCTTTTTTATCGTATCCTACGTCTTTTATTATCCCGAGAAATCCCGAATCCACAAAAATCACGATCGAAACGTCTTTATCGGTGACAATTCCACTGATAGCGTCGCAATCGCGACAGCGACACGTTTTTTTTTTGTTCTCCCTTCAGTTCTTCTCAAATTGATCCGACGATTGTGGATCGATAGTTGGAAAATGTTGAAAAGTGGAAAATGTCGATGAGGGGGATGAAGAAAGACGCGACGGGAGAGACTGAACGAGAATGGAAAATACGAGACTTTGACATCGCGTACGCGGCGTCCGCTCGACGCTCGAGATCGAACTAAACTGTGGGGGTTTCCTGGAGTCGGTGAGTCACGTTGGCTCGCCGCCAACGCGTTGCCCGCAGGGGGGTGGTCTCGCACCGCCGCCGCCGTCGTCGTCGTCGTCGTGGTCGTTGTGGTGGTGGTGGTTGCTCGCTACTGTCTCACACATGGCTATATCGCGTCGGCGAGATCAACGTCAACCCCATAAAAAATTGGCTCATCGGGCTGTCGTAGATCAGCGTAATGATTCGCCAACGCAAAAAAAAAAATTATATTCATCTTCTGACGAAATTTATTTTTCATCCACAATTCGGTAAATTTTCCATCAGAAGATTCAGTTTTTTTTCTTTCACTACCTACGATTCAGCGAAAGTAAGTTGCAAGTTTCAATTTGCAGCTTTTTTTGATTTTTTGCAATCGTAAGAAAATCTTATCAGTGCGGATTTTCACCCTGAAGACTTTATTTTTCATTGATAATGATTTATTTTTATATTTTAAGCGATCGTTCTGCGATAATACATTTTTTTTCGAAAACCTGTCAATTAAAAAAAAAAAAACCTCGCGACCAATCTCAATACATCCCCTCAAATCCGAATCAAAATACATCCCTCAAACAAACAAAAAATAGACGAAAAATAAAATAAACAAATTAAAGAAAAAAAGTCTTTTGTATTAAAATAAAAATATTTAAAACAAACAATTTGAGAACGATTATTTTCCTCGGTATTCACACATCCGTATTAATAGTGTGTGAACGTGTGACGGTGTGTAAAGGGTTAACGATCTAACTATCGCGACAATAATTTGTGATTGTCGCAGAACAAGAGACAGAGACAAGATAGTCGAGAGTTAAGGATCGAATCGAGTGAATCACATTGGCAACGTGCCACGGGCGTTCATGCCCTCCGCTCCTCCGGTGTCTCGGAAAAATGTTTTCTTCGGACGTTTTCTTTCGTCGTCTTTGGAGAGCTAACAGCTTCGCGGTTGTGTCTCGTCCAGCCCCCGAAGACGGGAGGACTCGCTCGACGACGAGGTGGCCCTGGCCTTAGGGCGGACGTATCTCGCGTGCGTGAAACGACCACGGTTTCCGACCCCGTGCAATATACATATATGCTTGTGAACCATCACCGGGGGAACCGAGGATTAGTCACGAGTTGGCGACGAGCCAATTTCCTCGCATCCAAACGCATTCTGGTGTCTTTGAGCTCTTCGTGAACGGTTTGTTCGTTGCACGGTGCAACGAACAACAATATACACGCAACACGCACGATGGATTCGTCGGGGCTCGTAAAACCGACACGTTAACGGCACAAAAGCGACACGGTAGCGGCACAAAAGCGACAGGGTAGCGGCACAGAAGCGACACGGTAACGGCACAAAAGCGACACGATGACGGCACAAAAGCGACAGATCTGATGGGACAATGACAATGCACGTCGAAGCAGGAACGATGCTTTCGGATCACCGCGAAACGACGGCGACGCGTGCAAGAAAAACAAAAAAAAGAAGAGTCAAAAGACGAAGAAAAACGCGTTTAAGAAATTGGAAAGCAAGCCCATCGGCTAATTTCCGCGAGGCTGTGAAAGACGCGCGAATAGAGGGCGGAGGGGAGGGGGGAGAAAGTAAAAATAAAAGAAAGTCGCGTTGGAATACATGTGACCGAGAGACTCGCAAGCACGGGGAGGGTGGAGTGTAATGTGAATGAAAAAAAATGGTTTTCGAGGGACGAGAAAGAAAAAGAAAGGAAGAAAAAAAACGAGCGACGACGACTACGAGACGCGTGCGGTTGAATGAAAGAAATGTGAAAAATAAAAAAATAAGGAGCAACGCGGTTCGCACCGCGGTGAGGGTGGCTTCACAAAGGGGTAACAAAGGGACGTTGCTGGAGGACCAAGACGAATGTCACGAGAGAAACTAGATGAACAGTCGATTTTCGCGGTTTATCAGTTTGATACATATTATTCGCATCAATTTCTTGCATTCAAAGTTTCGATGTGAATGAGAAATGAATATAATAATAATAACAATGATAATGATAATAGTAATAATAATAAAATGAAATTATCGATACGTCTAAGTTGATCGATAATTTGTATCACTTAAGAATGAAAAAAAAAAAAATTCTGTTAAATTGCAGGCTCTTTTCCGCGTTCGATTGGTGTCTCTCTTTCTCTTTGTGTGTTTGTGTGTCTTTTTTTTTTGGTTCAATTTACCTTTCATCGGTGTCAACCGGCGCTATCCATAGTTTCGTCATTTCACGTTGATAACATAACCCGAAGCCGGATATTCACGATAAAACACGACGACGACGACGAACGATCGACCACAAACACTCCGAATCCCACGGAGAGTCAGTGGTTTTCCATAACTCCCTCACCGTTTACGTTTATCAATGAAATTTCGTTCGTCGGAAAATAATAACAATAATAATAAAAAAAAAATTAAACAATGAATACGAAAAAAAAATAAACAAACAATGATGATATGTATTTTCTTTGGTTCGATTTTTTTTTCGTCACGTTTCACGAATGTTGGGAAAATATGATTTTTCGCATGTTCTTAGGTTATGAAAAAAATAGCGTAGCGAGGGTGTCGGTTTTCCGCCATCTTGGGTGTTATATAGCTTGGAAAAATCAATGGGCCCGCGCGCGCTCGAGCGATGCCGGTGATGTAACAACGTGGCCCCGTGCTATCGGGTTTTCGGGGGGTGGCGGCACCCCTTCGTGAGTCGAGCCCCATACGGTCCTGCGAAACTTTGCCGTAGGTCCTGTGCACCGACCGACGAGGGGGTTCCGGATCGATTATGAAACTGGCGAACGTCGTTATAACAGTTTCTCGCATAACCGACCGACGACCTGTAAAGTTCACCCCCACGCTTGGTACTCGAACTCTCGCGATGCTTCTGGGCGCTGCTGTACGATATTGCAAACTACCCTCGCGAACGCTCCGTGCTTTTACCGGGCGATGGTACTTGATCTGTAACCTCTCGTTAACCGACGTGATGTATAGCGTACGATGGAAGGGATGGAATTATTTTCTCGTCACGAGAGAGAAGGGGGCGGAAGGGGTGAGAGTGTGGGTGAATTGTTTCTTATCTTTGAAGCGGCTGTAATCCTATTGTCGGGTGTGGGCATGTAAATTTTCTTTTTGTTTATCAAAAAACCCTCTGACTTGATATTCAGATCAACATTTTTCAATAAATAAACATTAATTTCAATAAAATCCAAAATTTCAAAATTATAAAATTTTCGTAAATCTCTCATTTATCATTTTATCAAATTATCTATCAATAATCGACAATTATCTATTGATACATTATTTAACAATGAAATGTAAAAATGCAGAATTATAAATTCGTATATATCATTCACAATTATTTTTAAAAAAGTGACAATATTAATTGTTCCATGATAATAATAACCTGGCATGTTTTACAAATCTCATTAAATTACACATTGCTCAATCTCCATTAAAAATTTTTTCCAACAATTACAAAGAGCATTAACGAGCAAAATTAATCGACAATCTTAAAAGTAATTAAAAAAATTATGTCTCGCTGGTAACAGAAATAAAGTGTCAAACGACAACAACGACGAATGTCAAAAGAAACCGTTACTCACTTTATCCTCGGCTTCATCGGCTCGGCCTTCGGCGTCGAGTACCCGCTGCTCGAGCTCCGACAGCTGGAACCAAAGAAAACAAGTGCCGATGCATTAATTAACGTTTCACAAAAAAAAAAAAAAAACGACTCAACGTCGGAAAAAAACCAAAAAACATCAAATGACCCATGGCTTCGCGCAGGCTCGACGGGAGATCATGTGCAACGCCCGAACGAAGGCGTGTCCAGTCGCATATGACAAATACGGTCAAAGTGTGTGCATAACTCGTGGAAACAACGAGAGAGCGAGAGGCCGGAGCACGCCGGCGGTCGAGTGTCCGCGTGTACATGGTGATTAATTAAAACGGAGGTTAATCTATGGGTCGAGAAGTCGAGCTCGGGGGTTCGAGTGCATTTCGCGTTGCCACTCGTTCCCCGGGTCTGGGTTAACCGTGACGTATAATTAGTCGAGAGTCGCGCGCGCGGGGTAGGGGGTGAGGGGACAGAGAGCGATCGGGCTGCTGTTCGGGGTCGCGCAGTCACTCGCGTCTTTCCGATCTCCATCGCACATTCAATTTATCATACGATTGTGGAAAATTCGATTAAGGGGAGACTCGCCTATTGTTCGGACATTTTTAAATGGATTTTCAGGATTTTTTTCGTTGAGAAAAATGTTGGATTCGTTGCAATGAAACTTAGTGAATAATGAATCCCTCTCAACGATTATGAGCAGAGATGATGAGGAGGATTCTTTAGAAAAATACTACAATAAATGAACTATACAAGAACTAAGTAAAAAAAGGAAACAACTGAAAACGAGATATAAGTCGAAAAATATCAATCGTAGATAAAAAATGGTGATAATTAATGTTGTAGAGAATTAAAATCTCGTGAAATTTTGTGATATGCGTTTTTAGTCAAAAGTTGAAAGTGGGCGAGTTATTTAACAAAAACTGATTTTTCCATCAAATTCAAGATGGCGGTCAACGCAATTGGATCGAAAGGTCGAAAATCTGAATGTAGACTAATGATGACGAAACTTTGACGAAAAACAGAGAATATTCACGGTTCAGATTCTTTGGGATTTCGAATGTACATGCCGACTGGGCATGAGGTGCGCTGTGGAAGGTGGAAACGCAGAAGGTCGAGGGGAACAGCTCGACAGGCTGACTGGTTCTCGAGGGTGCTCGCCACATTAGCCCCGGGAAAGAAAGGAGAAGGGGAAGGAGAGAGAAGCGGTGCGGATCTCTCAAACTGTCATCAGGGCTCGGCAATTTTTTTTCTTTTCGTCGTTCTTTCGTTTCCACTTTCTATGATCATTTTTTTATTTTTTTTTTCTCTCGATGTTCTCGAGACACGATGGGCGACGGGACGGGGTAGCATCGGGGGATGAATGAAGGGAGACAGGAGAGCGACGTGGATGAAGGGATAGAAACGTCGAGTGAGATGAGGGATTTTCCATCCGAGCGCAGAATTCCGCGAGTCCTTCGGCGGTTATACGGTTTTCGTATTTTTTCTCTTCTTCTTCTACGTTTTTTCTTCTTCCTCTTTTTTTTTTTTTTTGAACTTTTTTCAAATGTCTTCCGCTTGTCCCGCTTGGCTCTTTTATTTTTCGTCTCATACCTTCGTGTCTCGAATTCGATCGACACTTCTGTCTGCTTGCGCTCTCGAGATAAGCTTCGCGCGTCTGTTGGCTCATCCTCGACGAAGAATTTTCCAGTACAATTTATTTTTTCTTCCCCCTTCTCCTCGTCTCTCGTCGACCAGGAACCACTCTACGGGGTTCTCGTTAGCGATTCTACCAGACGGCACGATGTACACGTATTTCACGTTTCTACGGGGTATTCCACGTTAAGACGGCTCTTTATCTAATTGTATTTATATGATTGTTTCAGTTTTAGTTTTTTTTCTTCTCGATATTGGGTGGCGAATAAATTTTGAGATTTCGTTCAAAGTTTTTGTTTTTTTTTCTGTTTTTTTTTTTTGGATTAAAATGAATTGGGAGCTGGGAAACAAAATGTAATAGGGTAGAATGGAGGTTTTCGATTATGGTTTTCATAGACATTTGGACGAATGTTGTGAAGCTGTTGTGCTTGGATTGGATTTAACGAAACCAGGTTTTTAGATTTTTTTTTAAATTCTGTTTCTTGTTAAAGTTTTCTTGTTGTTTTTAAATATTGGTAAAAGTTGAGTTCACTTTGCATGAAGTGTCTCGTGTATCATATTGACTCAAACGTGATCGACACTACCATATTCAAATATGAATATTCATTTATTATGTATTTATATATTTAAATATATAAATATATAATAAATAAATCTAGAAAAAAGATAAATCCCCAGCCCACCAGACAGAAAAAAACCCATTTTCTCAAAAACTGCATAATATAAAAAAATGCAAAATCAATCCAATTTTTTAGAGAAACGAGGTGGAAAAGCAAAATAACTAAATAAGTGGAAAGGAGTAATTTCGTTGCATCCCCCAGCACTTAGGGCGACCTTTCACGAAGGCTCGCAACGTTACCTCATCCTTAACTCATCCTCCCTCCCCCCGCCCTTCTTTCCTCTTAAAGAAAACACAGAAGACCCTGCTCGGAGCAAGGTAAAAACATATTTTCACAGTTTTTCTCTTCTTCCGCGTCGACATCGTCGTTATAGTTCCATCTCGGTCGTGTCTTCTCACGCGTTCCCAGTCTCTCCCCGTCTTGAGAAAAAAACCGCGAGCTCGTGCGGTCCCGCGAAACGATAACGAGGGAGACTTTTTTGCCGCGGGCGGGTGGTTATCCGCGTCACGAGGGTCGAAAGGGCGTCTTCACCTGTGTGCTCACACAATCTGGCGCCCTGTTACATACATACGGGCAGAACAGCTGTGTGTGTGTGTTTTATACACACATATATATATATGAATATACAGATATATATGCATATATGAAATAGGGTGTCTTGAAAAAAAAAATTCTCCGATTTTCACGGCTTTTATTCACTTCAAAGTACAATTTTGCATCCGTATAGAATGCTGCAGAAAGAAAAAGCCCGATCGGACCATTTTTAGGAATGGTCCCGATTTTTTCAAAGTTCTTATCTCGAAATAACATGGAGCTAATTTTTTTTTCATCGAATGAACTCTAATCGTGAATTATCATTTGGGTAAAAAAAAAAAATTATCATTCAAAAAATCATTAAAATCAATAATATTCGTCTGTGATAAAATATTGTTGATTATCTCCTCTGATAGTATTAATTGTGTTCGTTATGATATTAATTATCTTAATTATAATCGTTTGTTATTCGGCTTTTCAAAGCTCATTTGATCGCGCGATTCACGTTCATTTGATGACAAAAAAACTATAGCGCTACGTTATTCGAAGCTTAAAAAATCGGGGCCACCCCCAAAAGGTCCGACCGGGCTCATCTTTCTGCAGGATTTTACGGATGCGAGATAAAGTAAATGAGGGCCGCAAAAATCGGAGCAAATTTTTTTCGTCAGGACACCCTTATATATATATATATAAATATAAATGAACCAAGTGTCGCCTACGTGTAGCACGGGGGTTGTATTTGCTCGCGGACTTCGTTAGTGTTATCGCACGTTCGCGTGACGCGCGGCGCTACTAGTAGAGTAAAAAAAAGAAGAAAAGGGAAAGGGAAAAAAAACCGGGGGAAGAGATGAGTCGACATAAGTGAGAGAAGCTGGCTGGCGCCTGGCGATGCTGTTAGGCCGGGAACCCGACTGTGTTTCAGACACGTGAGACATCAAACCGATGTCTTGTGTATGTGTGTGTGTGTACTCCGTGACTGTCGTTCCATGGTTTGTTCGCTCGTACCTTCGGGTCTTCTTGTGCTTCTTGTCTTCTTGTAACGGGCGAACACTTTGCATTATCTCACCCACACGCTCGTTTGCAGTATGGAACAACACTACCAGACGATTCGAATGATGTAGATGCGACCACACCACCGTGCTTCCGTGTACATGTGGGATGCTGCATGGGATGCTGGTGTGTATGCATATTAATTAATGGATGCAGTGAAATTTGGGGCAAAATGGAATGGCGAGAAAAACGGAGAGGGAGAGGGAGATATAGAGAGATGTTTATTTCGTGGTCTAGGGCTAAAGCCTTCTAAGGGCACCAAGCAAAGATCCACACATTTTGCCAATGCATGAAAAATAATTTTCAAACAAACATAGAAATACGAAATACAAAATAGAAAAATTAAAATTGTAATTGAAGTACAGATACGCAACAAAAAACGTGACTGAAATAGAATTATTGAAAATAAAATGAGGATCTATTTTTATTAAATTTAGAAATTAATTCCATGGGTTACAAAAAACCGATAATTTTTTTTTCCATACCAAATTTTCAAGTGAAAACAAATTCTACACGAATCTTGTCTCTCGGGAAAAAAAATTCGAAATTGACAAAATGTTGGATGCTCCACAAATGGACTTCGAAGTGTTTCGAAGTTCCTTTTGTGAATTCAAAGTTTCAAGAAAATTCGATTTTCTAAAAATCTTTTCATTTCGACTTCAACTCATCGTCTAGGGGCTAGGACATTCACTTCAACAGTTTTAGATTACAATTTCAATTCCTTCAATTTCTTTGTCAATCTTTTTAACACGTTATCTAAGTGCTCAGTGATTATTCAAAAAAATATATTAATCGATACAAAATTTCCAGGGCTTTCCAATGAAAGCTTGAAAAAGTTGCTAGATCCCTTTGTCGCGAAGTTGTCGACGTTCAAAGATAGAAGTGATTCTTGCGAACGTGCCTAGTTAGTGTCCTGATACTGTCGGGCGTTATATAGTGCATACTTTTTTTTCTTCTTCGAACTATCTCATTTTTCTGCATTTTCCGATCTTATTCGATGGTTCCTTTTTGCTTTCGCCCTTGCACTATCGCGCATGCAAATATATATGTATATACATATATATATATATATATATATATATGTATATATATATATATAAGTAATGAAGATATGCTCGCCGACTCGGGAAGAGCCGTGGCGTAGTGTGTGGCCCTCGCGCGCGAGTCCTCGTCGTCCGAAGTTCTATATTAGCATCTCGCGCCCTTCTGGGTTACGCCGGGTAGCTCGTACATTAATTACGAGAGACGGGAATAGCCCGCGTGGGAGCCAACGCTCCGAGAGTCCTGAAGCCATCCCGGAGCGTGAGGGCTCACGCTACATACCCACACACACTCATACATCCCTATATAAACGCATATATATATACACGCGAGGAGCAACGCGTATACCGGCTCGCCTGCCGGTGAGACTAGTTTCCGAGAGGTGTGCCACGAGGAAAGAGGTGAAATGGAGCATCAGCGCGTGTGAGAGAATGTTTCCCCGAGCGAGGGAATAAGTTTTGTCGAAACTTCGTCGGGGTTTCGTCTTTTGGGGACCGAAGAAACTGTGATGAAGAGAGCTAGAGAGAGATGGGACGACCTGCACACGAGCTTGGTCGGATCCTCGATCTTCAACCCGCTAGTTCATCTTGTTTTCAGGGTTCCTTACCTACAAAGGGAAAAAAAACAAAAGGCACTCTTATAAGATCACTCGCCTGTCTGTCCGTTCGTCCGTCCGTCACAGACAATTTTCTCAGAGAGCATGCGACGTAGAAACTTGAAATTTAACATGGTAATAACACTTCTTATCGACTTAAATGTTTTGTACTAGTTAACGACACGAATTCACGGCTAATTAATAAAAAAACTTTTTTTTTCTGCAAATTCAACAGAACAATAAATCTGTTACGTCGAATAATAGAATTTTAAATCACCAACGAAGCAGAAGTGAGGGAGGAAGTGATTTTTTAAAACAAATCTATAAAGTCAAAATTATCGTACGGATTAACGACTTGCCGATTTTAACAGGTCGTCGAAGCAAAACTTTCGTAACATATTTCCCGGTAATAATTGATGCGCTTTCGTGCGCAGGCGCAGTTCATTTGGGAGTTTATTGCGCTGCGCTCGAAGTGTACTATATGGGATCGTTATCGGGGCTCGTAATTGCCGGTGGGCTATAACGCCGTCGTGTAGAGTGTCCCAGTCGAGGGTAAATGGAGTTGGGAGGGTGGAGAGCGAGAGAGAGAGAGGGAGGGAGAGGGAGAGGAAAGCTGGGGCCGAGAAACAAGGCATAGCCCAATGTCTTTCGTGTTCGGTTCAGTGGTATAGCTCAACAACCCTCGCGCCTCAAAATCCTTCAATCTCCGGGGACTTGTACATTAATTATATCGGGTGAAGGAGAAGAGCTTGTGGAAAAGCGGACCGAAGCTGTTGGGACCGGGAAGAGCAACAGCGGGAAAAGCTCTCGGGCCGGTCCTCACGGCGACGTGAGCTTTCGGTCGTAGCGGCGGCGAAGGAGGAACCGCCCCGAGGGAGCCGGAAAAGCCTCGACGCCGCGACGAGAACGAAGGACACGTCGGTCGAACTAAATCCCACTGGACGATGGCACTCCGGACGGTCCGACAACACGGCGTGAAATCTCTCTCCCTCCCTTTCTCTCTCTCTCTCTCTTTCTCGCGCGCCTGGTCATCGGATTCACCGTTCCCTCCCACGAAATTGCACGGAATCTATAAATGTTTCGCACACGAGTTTCAATCTTGTCCCGCGATAAATTGATCAGCAATGTAATCACGTCGTGAAATCGCTAATTGTGTAAAATAGTAATAGTATATATGGGAATTAAACATGGCGAATGAAGGTAAATAAGAATTAATCTATAGAGCTGTATTAATTATATATTCGAATATTATATTGAATTAGATATTTGTATATAATATTCTTCATTGATTGAGTAAAGAATGATGAAAAATTGTAAGTTGATGCGATGCTGATTAGCTCTATGATTATTATTATTATTATTATTATTATTATTATTATTATTATTATTATTATTATTATTATTATTGATTAGCAATGTAACTATCTCATAAAATGCATAGCTAATCGTACAGATTCGAAATAGTATCGATTAAACAATGAGCAGAGAACAAAAAATTAAATCAATTTGATCAGATAATAATTAAATATTTAGATATCAGATTAAATTAGATATTTGTATTGTATTAAATATTCTCGATTAATTCAATTAAAATGTTGCGTTAAAAAAATAGTAATTGAATGCAATGTTGATTAGCTCCATTTTTTTCCGAACGTCGGATACTTTGTGGCTTTTTTTTTTTTAATTACGTCGATGAGTGAGACATTGGTTTGAGTATATTTTCCGTGCTTATAACGCTCTTTGCGGAGCATTATCTCCCTTTCCCGCACCTAGTTCAGCCACCAGAAGTCACAGTCACGTCTGAAGACATTTTCATTCGTGGATAAAAGAAATCCGGATGATAAAAAAAAAAAAAAATAAGCTACGCGATTGCGAGAAAGGGAATGAGAAAAAATAAAAAAAAATATAAAAAGTTCGAAATAAAATGTTCTCACGGTCCAGCGAATAGTCCGTAGAATCGTGTTTGGCGTGCATTTCCGCTGACTCTCGTTTACTTATTTTCGACTTTCCTCGTTCGACAATATTCCGTAATGCGATTGTCATCGCGGACAATTGCGTCTCGAGATTGTTATTATTGTCATCAACGTAATGGCGATAAAGCCGAGAAGAAACCAAGACGTTTTGCTCGAACGTCGAGCTTTCGCACGGAATAATACCGAATATTGGACTCAAAACTATTTGTCTAAAATTGATTAAAAAATAATATTTTTTAATCAATTTAAAGAAAAAAATATTAATCGATAATTTATACAATTATTGATAATCGAATATTTACAATATCTTTTATTTTTATTTTTGAAGTCGGTTTTTATTTTTTTGTAATCTTGTTTTGGCTGTCGCCGACTTCAACTTGAAGTTCCTCTTATTTTTTTAGACTTGGTTAAAAAAATAATATATATTTAAAAATTGAATTCAATGCTGCACATCTGTTTGATGAAATGTTTGAATAAAATATTTTTGAAAGAATTTGTATCGAAGAAAAATTTGCTTCGAGTTGATTTTTCAGCAGCTACGGAATTGACGCGTTTTTGTTATCATTATTTTATTATCTTTGTGTTTTTTAAAATTTTCTTCATCTTTTTCAATCAGACAATTTTTCCGGCTTCAAAGTCGTAGACAGAAAGACGCGTGTTTGTCGAGAGGGTTGACGAGCCACCGGCGCGCTTACTTTCGAGGACCGTAAGTCAATATTGAGAAAAGATGAGAGAGAAGAAGAGAGAGAGAGAGAGAGAGAGAGAGAGAGAGAGAGAGAGAGAGGGAGAGTGAGACTGTGAGCGGCGGCGCTTCGAAACGAAAAGCGGGAAGCTTAACGATTTCAACAAAGTTCGAACGTGGCGATGTACTCGCGTAGGTTGGTTAACTTTTCGAGTGTTTGACGAGTGTCTGGCGAATGGTGAAACACGCGCCCAAGCATCGACGTGCATGCACGCGCGTTAATTAATGGATAAATAAATAAATATTGATGTGCTTTGGATACGCGAATGCCTGGGGAAAATATTTTATTTTTCACGGATGTTGAGTTAGGTATCCAATTGATCATTTATCGACTGTGACTACGAAATTTATGATTGAAGATTAAAATGATTGAGAAATACAATTATTTGAAATTTATAATTGTAAATATAAATTATTTGACAATCAAATAGAATACGAAAAAAAAAATAACGAAAACTATTGGAATTTTCATTTCAAAAAAACTTTTGGTATCACACAATTTAATTTCATTAAACCAGATAATCGATTCAAATTACAAACAAAAAAAAAATTTCTCACGTCTTCGTTCCTCTAAATTCTCTCATCTCCAGCCGAAAGTTCGTGAAAATCATAATTCCTGCTAAAGTTCATGAATGGATAATTGTGTTTCGCAGCTCTATCCCTTTCACAAAGGTAAAATAATAATTGTAACCAAGACAAAAGAAAAAAAACTCGCAGTCGAGTAGATAACCGCGTTGCATCCTCGTTCATTCATTTGTTTATTTATTCCCGACCTGTTTCCATAAGAAAACCAAAATGAATGAACGGACATCCTCATGGCAAAAGTTTTGCGAAGAGCCGTAAACGAAAGAATCAGAAGACCCGGGGTGCGATATACTTCGTACTTACCAGCTTTCCGTTTAATCCTCCGCGGTAACAGCCGAGAGAATCATCCCTTCCGTGCTACAATTTCGCAACGGAATCCAAAAAAAAAGAATAGAAAAAAAAAATAATGCGAGAGAGCTTTTACTAGCTCTACATTCTCAACGAGCCATTTCCCTTTTATTACCGTTCCTCGCGATGCCCCGGGTCCGTGGCTCCGACGTCCTCCTGAGCACCGGGGGTAGTTGGCCAAAACGAAAACGAAAACGAAAAAAAAAAAAAAAAAAAAAAAAACCAAACGAAAAAAATATAACGCGATGCAGAAAAGAAGGGAAAAAACGAGAGAGGAAGAAACGTGTAAGAGTGAGCTGAGTCCCAGTCGTATAATACAGGGAACGGGGTAAATAACTCGGGTGTAATAACACCAGGTGTATTTTAATTTCGTCGGGAGCAGCGGAAAGGTCAGAACAGTGGGTGGGGAAGGGGGAGGAGAGGAGGAAGTAGAAGGGTGGTTGACTTCCCGAGAGAATATTCGAGGTATGCATTTAATTAATGGAGGGTGTACGAAGTCGTCCAAGAATAATTCGACTCTGACGACTCATCGTCTTCATCCCTGGTCCATATTGCCCCACCGAAGCTATCCAAAATTTGGAAGATCCTGCTAGCCGATTCACGGGTTCCAGGTGCAGCTTTTCGCACACCTCCCCCCCCCGCCCCTGAAACCACTGCGTAAAAAGCTTGCGGTGAAAAGCACCATGTGCGTTTATCGTCCCACTTAGGCTAACAAGCGAAGGGTTGAAATACGCAGATCCGGAGTATGAAAAAAAAAAAAACAAATTTTTAACAACTGACATACGACTGGATTTGGGGGGCGAACGAAAAGCTCGGTAAGTCAACGTGCGACCCTTTGGCCGCATCGTGACCCCCCCGGGCGTCTAGCATAACCCAGGCTGTTAAGTTGAGTCAGGTGGATTTTAGCGTGAGGGTCGTGAAACTGGAAAACGGCGAATGGGTTTCGTTGGCGGACCGTTACACACATCGGACGATGCCGGGGAGAGGGGGGGGGATGGTCGGTCGTGGAATCGGGGTTTGGATGGCAAGCCGCGAGCCAAAGTTATGAAACATTGTGAATTGTCGTCGGTGGGTTTTCGTTGGTGGTTCGTTTCGGACAATCGTGGAAAATCAACGAACACTCCGAGATATTAGATCCCTTTTCACGGTTTTGTACTTATCCGCAGCGAATTGTAGGATAGAAAGCTGGAAGAGGGGCGGGGGGGGGGGGGGGGTTGGTAGAGGCAACTGTTTGGCAACGCTAACAACGTCCTGTGTAAATGTATTTGAATGGCTTCTGCAGGAGGTAGCGCGGTCGCGTTAAGGGTCGCGCGGTACAAACCTGTGCCAGAGACGATATTCCAAGTGTGTGTATGTGTGTGTGTGTGAGTATGTGTGTGTGTGTGTGTTATATGTAATACCACTCGTTCTGATATCTATAACACACGTGGAATAAGTACACACGTTCAACGAGTCCACGGGCTGTCCCCTCCCCCCCCCCTCCCTCCGCCCCCGGACCATCGTTTTTCGTGCAAAAGCTCGGAGCGAGCTTGTACCCTTGTTACACGCTGGCCGGTTGGCTGCAAGCTCGCGGTGCTCTGCGCGAGCGTTATTGCGGCTGAATATTACCCTCACAAGTGCTTGCGCGGCAATTCTAAACTCGTACTCTAACCCCCCCCCCCCGCCATCATCATCCTCGCTAGCACAGCGACGAAATTAGTTTCCATTTTTAATTATCTTCGTCCCATTCGCGAGTAAAACCAAAATTGTTTTTACATCGGTTTTTTTTTCTTTTCGACTCGTCGTATTCTCGTCGCTTTCTTACGAAAAAAAAAAAAAACAAAAACGCTCGACTACGTTTTGCGGACGGAGCTTATTCGCCGAAGTGTGTACGTCGTTTCTGCAAATAGATTTGGGGTTTCGCAAAAAACGTTATGAATCACTAACAATCAACATAGTCACTCGTTCTTCAATTAGTTATTAACTTGGGATATTATAAATTGTCTAATTTTTTTCAACGCGAATTCAATTATTAAAGACTTTATTAATCTTGCATTGGAATTATACGAAATAGCATTGCAAATAGCATTGAATAAAAAAACAAGAAAACAAATTGAAAGAAAATTGGGATAAAAATAATAATAACATACGGATAATGTTAATTCTACAATTTTTTTTAACGCAAACTGAATCATTGAAAATCGTTGTAATAATATAAAGTACCATAGCAATGTCACACGAAATGTCATTTGATTTATGAAACAATGTGAAATATTACGTAACAGTCGAAAACGCGACTTTGATAAATTTAATTCACGACTCTGAATGGGACACGGCGTTCGAGGGGTACATCAGGTTGTATCCACTTCCACGGGAGTCAGGACATACACCGAATGGTCATGAAATTGCGTCGAGAACAGTGCGGGGAAAAAAGTGTGGAGATAGCCGGCGGGGATGGAAGCTCGCGAAGGAGGCGGGGGGGGGGTGGCCACAGCGCGCTTTTGCGGAGAAATCGCTTAGGAGAACGGTGGCAGCGGAGGGGAAGGGGGGGGGGGAGGGAGGCGATGGCTATATGGCGACGAGATAAAGAAAGAAGCTAGTGCCTTGTAAAGCTCGTAACCCAGATGCGTCCCGTGTGTTTTATTGTCCTTTTACGGGCGGCGGCTGGCGGTCGGTGGCGAGGGAGGAAAAGTGGGAGAGGGAGGAGGAGGAGGACGAGGGAGGAGCAGCCGGGGGGTTCGGTAAAGAGGAACGACAACGAAGATGGAGAGACGAGAGAAGAGGAGCGAAGGTTGGGACAACGGGCTCGAGGCTTGGCGAGCTAAGAGAGCTTTCTCTTGCACCTTTCTCTTCCCTCAATACCCACCCCCATCGCCCTCCCCACGCGCTCAGGATCTATCGCACGTATAGTCACATACACACCAAAGAAAACACGATGCATGGGTTTTAGGGTGTGTTGAAAAAATGCAAAGTTTTTCAATTGTTATGGCGCATTCTGCATTTGAAGTAGATACTGTTGGGAGACGTCTTTCAAAATTTCAATTCCATTGGATTGTATTTAGAGGTTCCGCTTTCACGAATTCGATTATGCATTTGATTAACATGTTAAACTTTTTTTTTTAGTTGCAATTTATTTTTCCGGTAGATGAAGAATTCCGGGGATGGAAAGTAAGAGTGATACTTAAGTATTAATGTCACTTTAAATGGGGATATTTTTTGTTCTACAATGAACAAATAGTTTAGCATTTTCTTCGATTGTTTTGAATGATTTTTTCTCAGAAAGAAAGTTGTTAACTTTTGAAAAAAATTGTGAAACAAAAAATATTCCCATTTTAAGTGATCTGAATTGTATGTTTTGAAATTACTGTCCATCGCTGAAACTTTTCGTTTACAGGGAAAATAAAAATAGTTCGAAACATAAATATAGTTGGAAGAATAAATATAGTTCGATTAATAAATATAGTTCGAAAAATGAATAGAGTTCGAAAAAAAATAGTTCGACAGGGTTCAGATTTTGACGGATGTCTCCTGATAGTGTCTGCTTCGAATGTAGAAACTACCAGACAAATCGAAAAAATTTACCTCTTTTTTAACACACCCCAATGTATATAGCTCGGTATTGGGTAGTCTGCCTGGAAAGTTCGGTGAGGCCAGTAGCGGATGCGGGAGCAGCGGTTCTTCGGAGGAAGGTGAGGCGGGGATGGGGGTGGATGTCGTGAAACGTTGGCGTAAAGTGGATGGCGAACGGAAGCCGGTTGCGAGAAGGTCCTGAGGAGAAGATGAGACGAGATGCCTCGGAGCACTCGCCCGAGGAAGCCGCAACTCCAGACGACGCTAGACGTCTCGCCGAGATATCGCTATCGTTCGGTCCTCCTTACCCCACCCCATCGCCCCCCTCCCCCGCCGACCCCCTCGCACATTGGGACTCGTCGTAGAATTTTATATAGCTGTCGTATGAGTTTTATTGTACGATTCTTCGGACTGTAACGAATTACTTATTGGATCGACTGCGATACGATGGCAAAAGTCGTGTTGCACATGCGCACGTAGCTCTGTTGTGGACTATTGGACATAAAAATCGTTCGGGATTGCGTGTTGTCAGAGGGTGAGCGTGGGAGAGATAAAAAAAATAAATGCATATAGTACTGTGATGTACGACGATGTTGGTTGTGGGATTTGGCGAAAGCTTTGGTTTTAATGTGCACCAGGGATGGGTGTTCATTCGATGGAAATGTATTTAATATACTTTCGTAATTAAATAGTCGTGTTTATTAATGTTTATTTAATATTATGATTAATTCCAATGAAACGATTTGTCCGAAATATTCGTAACTACTGTATGTAGATAATAAATTAAATTGATGCAACATAATGGAATCATTCAATTGAGTTGATTAATCGAATGGTTCAAATGATAATTAACCATGGTTATTTGTTTGAAAAAATATCCTGAGTACATATCCATTGATCGAATTTTCATCTCTATCATGTAGAGTAATATTGCATCGTTTCAAATGCACGTATCGATAATTTTTTCCTTCTTTTGTTTTGGTCTAAATGGTGAATCAGTTGAGGGTAACAGACAAAAGTGATGGTACAATTCATGGAGACATTACAAAGAATGCGATCAATTGTGCACCATAATTCCATCTTTCCTTGAAATAAATAAATTGAATAAAATAAATAAAATAAATAAAATAAATAAAATAAATAAAATAAATAAAATAAATAAAATAAATAAAATAAATAAAATAAATAAAATAAATAAAATAAATAAAATAAATAAAATAAATAAAATAAATAAAATAAATAAAATAAATAAAATAAATAAAATAAATAAAATAAATAAAATAAATAAAATAAATAAAATAAATAAAATAAATAAAATGCAATTAAAGACGAAAATAGCATAAAATCCATATTCGAAAAAAAATGTGATACCAGTATATCGGACACTGAAGAATCGACGGGTTCGACATATTTTTCACACTGTGTCTCGATACGACGAAACACGTAGGGGATGGCAAAACGTACAATCGGAGGACAGAATCGTTGATTTCGCGCTGCAGTTCAGCGGGAGGACGGAAGTCGGGTCTTTTCGCGTTTATTTTTCCCAATGGGATTCGAGCGAGGGTACCACGGGCTGACCAAAACCCCGACAAAGCCAGAGTGTGAGAAATGAATGGAAGGCAATTTTTTTTGGTCAGCTTTTTTTTTTTTCTCTTTCAAACAGTCGTGGTACACGAAAACGGTGAAAACGGCGAACTGGTCCGTGGTCCGGGTCACGGTGTGGTGTATGACCGCACGGCCGTCGGTAACACATAGCACTCTCACGCATCGTTTGCGGGTTTGTTTTATCCCGCGCGGACCTACACGGAAAATTGCCATTTTTCCCTCGAAACATTTTTCCACATCCGACAAAACTCACACACCGACCGATAGACCGCATTTTTTTTTCTCGACGAGTTTTTTATAATATAATACAGGATAATACGTGTATTCTATGGCACACGAAATTGCTTATATTTTTTTTTTCGAGCGACGCTTGCACGCTTATTCGAGCTTTTTTCTCATCGCTCTCGCCGTCCCTCTCTGTCGTGACTTTGACTGATCCCTCAGGGTTACCATGGCGACCACGTATTTCACGAGAATTTTTTTTTTTAATGAAAAAAAAAATTATCGTTTTCTTCTTGCTTCTTCGGTGACCCAAAAAAGTCGAAAAAAAAATTTCCATCGTAAATTTCATTTTCAAGCCGTCATAATAGTACCGCCATTTTGTTTTTGGGGATCAGCAAATTTTTTAAAGTTCAACACGCATCTTTCTGATGAAGAAAGCATATCGAGAAAATTTTTCTTCAATTGATATTTTCGCTATGATGAATAAAAAAACCAATAAACATTTCATTGTAGATAATTTCTATAAATAAATATTTTACAGGCATGAGTAAATATTGAGATAGGATGGTGGGATTTCGCGAACATTTTTTTAAAATCATTTTAAACCTATGTAAGGGGTTACGCAATTTAAATTAAAAAATGACCCTTGTTAAGGACCACTCCAATATATATGTATGCATATAAAAAAATTAATTTTCACAGAATGACAGAGTGGGACGAATCGTCGTGGGACGAATCGTCTAGCTGTTCTTCCGCTCCAAGTATATCCTCCTCTCAAAAGCACCGACCAATTGATAATTTCCATCCCCTCGAGAAACGCCTGTTCGATCCGCGAACTCCCTTCCCCCGCCCCCGCCCACTATTCTCTCACCCAGCACCCCCTGAGCACTTCTAACGATGAATTTAATCCGGACCGACGTCGCTCCGAGATACGGAACAGCGATCCGAGCTCGACAACCGAAGAGCTGCTCGCGTGTCTCCCGCAATATCGATAATTACTCGTAGCACACAAGCCCGCTCCGGTTGATCGATCATCGTTCATTATTATCATCATCGGCACATCCGTCGTTCGGTGTGATTATATCTTCAGCCACTCTGTGCAGACCCCGGCCGCATTGTCCACGGAACATTGATTTTCAATCGGAAATATTGTCGGTGCACTTTAATTCCTGCCCCGTGATGTATACATGAAATAAAATGAAAATAAAAATAAGCTGCAAGTTGAAGTTTGATATTTTGATATTCATCGATGGGTGTATAAAATTTAATTTTTTCCTCAAATTTCTAAAGTGATTCTTGCTTCAATGCTAAACAACTCTGATCGTCAATTTATGTAAATCCATGAGATCAAGCGTGGCAAGTCAAATATTTTTACGACGAGTAGATCTCGAAGAAAAATATTTCTCACTGTCACATAGCTTCCTCTGATGAGAAAGCAAAATTCAGATTTCTCGCTAAAAACTTTGTTAGCATTTTTTTTTCCTCTCGCAATAGAATCACAGCTGACGTGAATAATGATATAGATGAATGATAGGTACACACTGAAGTTTGATCATTGACCCACTATCTCGAATCCAACGCTACGTATTTTTTTTTTTCACCACGAGGATAACGATAACGAAGCGATTAATTAGCTCGCCGACAGCCCAACGTGTCGCGATCGTGTTTCGAAAGATTCACTGACCCATTTATCCTCCATTCATCGATCTCATTTCCGCACCGAAAAGCACCCCGTCCTTCACACTCCAGTGACAAAAGAATCAAAAATATCTCGTGCAGATCAACGAGGACATGTTAATTTTTTTATAATTCAACGTCTGGCGAACCTGTCAGACGTAATTAGGCCACGTGCATCGTGTGCTCGCGGCTTGTTGGTTTCAATTACGACGATTGAAAAAGAAGAAAAAAACCACCGCCGTCATTTTGTGATTCCGACCGCGACGATTCAGTTCCTCAAAAATCTTTTCCCTCAAATTGCCGGCTGGACGTCATAACGATGATGGTTCTGAAGGATAAAGCATATCGGGTTTTTCGATG
Organism: Diplazon laetatorius; assembly: GCA_963662125.1. Classification (NCBI taxonomy): domain Eukaryota; kingdom Metazoa; phylum Arthropoda; class Insecta; order Hymenoptera; family Ichneumonidae; genus Diplazon; species Diplazon laetatorius. The sequence continues at coordinate 6,600,403 of OY759156.1, forward strand.
ACCGGAGCTTTTGCCACCGCGGTCAGCGAAAGCTCGGGCGAACGTATACAGATCGGATTAATTTTTTCGTTGACGAGAGCGGCAAAGAGTCTGGAGCGGAGAGGCCATGAAGGGACAAGTAGGGGGGAGGGGTTCGTAGGGTTTATCCACACCCCAGCAGGACGACGGCGATGATGGTGGAAATGCTGGAAAAACATGTATATGGATGGAAAAGCCGACGAGATGGGAGTGAGAAAGAGGGTGAGCGAGAGAGAGAGCTTAGACGAGGTCGATAATGCGCATTCTGGACCGCAAAAAGCGGCTTATCACGGGAGCTTGGCCAAAAGTGCTTCCAGCACTTCTTTTCTTCCTCCCCATCACCCATCTCTCTCTTTTTCTCTCCTCGACCTTCCTCCCCACGCTTCATCGTTCACATCCTCTTCGGGAAAAACAGACGAACCGAACAGCTGAACCCGTTAGCCCTCGGTACAGCGCACTCTGTCTCTTCCGTTCTTCGAAACGCGATTTTTCGTGAAAGAATTTGACAAAACGAGAAAATAAAAAAACGAAAGCACGTCACGACGCATCGGGGAAAATGCGCGAAAGCTCGACGAGGTACAGCACAGATTGAAATTGGTCCCTCGAGTTTTGTATATATATGTACACTATGAATATTCCAAAGTCCAAAGTCGTGTATTCCACCCAAATGCATATATTCGATGCATGTTTCCCGTCGTACGTTCGACCTTTCCACGACGAGGACGAAGCAAAAATAAAAATTGAAAACGACGATAAATATGCAAGATTCCCCGAAGGTACATCAGCCTTCAATCATCATACACGGCTGTCAGTTTTATTCGCCGGCAGTCTGGTGAATCGAGCCGGAAATTGATGCGGATATCGAGCAAAATATGTTTCTGTCCACGGCAAAGTTTCACGTGTATCGTCATCGTCGTGGGTGTGGGATTTTACGTCGACGGATCGAACGTTGTTTCGGTCGTGAGGAATCACGGAATATCGGGAAATTGGTATTCGAGAAGAAGCATCCCGTCGAGTTGGTTCGATAGACCGGAAGGGCTGCGCGTGGATGGAAGAGAATGAAGAGTCTCGATGGCTCTTATGGCCCTCGTTGTGTCTGCTGCTGCTGCCTTATTTGACGACATATTTATTTGTATTTTCTTCGTCTCGTCGGTCTCGTGGATCTCGTGGATTTTCATTCTTTTGGACCGCAGTATTTTCTTTTTTCCAACAAAAATAATTGAAAACTGACGAAAACGTTTTATCAACTTTTTTTAAATTGTAAAATGAATTTGAAAAAAATGCCTATAGATCTCGAAGATCCTTCCAACATCCGCATGCTCGGAAGGATTTGGGGCCAGGGAGGCTCAAAGAAGGGTGAACATTTTAACTCAGCTACAGCGTCAGATTTTTTTTCATTTAATTTTTTTCCTTCCAAATGCTTCCACTTTGCTTCTCCCTTCGAACCGTCATATGCGGCAAGCCACTTCGTCATGGACTTGCATGGCCATAGATTTTTCGTCCTTTCATACTTTTTGCGCCCTGCCGACCGACCCCAACGTTAATGCGCACCTACATCGCGTGTTTCTTTTCCCTTCGCTACGTCGTTTCGACGAAGAGCTACAGCGACTCTTATTATATCGATAGCTGAATCAAGCGGGACGCGAGTGGAAAAGCCGGTGAAATATCATCCCGATTTTCCGACAAAGCGTCCCGACAGTTTGCCTCCCCCTCCACCCCGCCGAGTCTCACCGACCAACCAAAGTGCCGACCGAATGGCGCCATTTTTTCGGTCGGAGGTCGGGCTGACGAGCCACGATCGAGCACCGGGTTGTCTGTCTATCTGTGTTTGTGTGCATGTGTGTGTGTGTGTGTGTGTGTGTGTGTGTGTGGATCTAGTGAGCATCCACCACCGTAACCACTCGATGCTGCTGCTGCTGATGGTTATGGGGTGGGTGTTGCGAATGGCCCCTGTACGTACTGGATATCGTGGCAAGCTTGCGCATAACCATATAGATAAGTGAAGATATTACAGATGATATATATATATTTATATGTATTTCCAGAATGGAATATTGGAAAGTTTTAAAGTCCTATAGTCCAGAGCCACAATATTATTATTGTAATTATTGTAAATGTTTTTTCCTCTTTGAACGAGAACCCGGTTTGAAATTTTCTTTTCGGATTTTTGACATTGTTGTTGCAATATATTTTTGTGGAATTTCCACTGAGGGCATCTGGTGGATCGCTTCAGACGTTTTTTGACGAGGTTGAGTCGATGGATTTATTCGGAATTTAGTGTGGATCTAATCTCGATTTTATTCGACGTTCATCATGGATTTTATTTTTGATTTAATGTAGATTTGATTGTGTATTTAATTTGGATTTCATTTTCCATTTAATTAACTCCCTCCTGAAAAAAGAAAGTTATTCAAATATTATTTTGCATCTGCAATCTGTGTTAGATTTAAGTTTGTATTTGTATTCAATATGGATTTTTTACTGGGACAAACGATAATCGGAGATAGTCGAGCGAAAAATGATCCATCGACTATACCAACACGATCCTAATGTGTCACCCATCACCGCAGGAAAACACTGGGAAAGTATTTTTATCCATAGTGCGTAAAATAAATTAAGTTTGAACAGTGGCTTGGAGCGTGTGGGAGTCGAGAAGGGGGGAGGGGGGATTGGATGCCGAGACAAAATGGCAAAATCGCGAAGCGGGAGCAAGCAAACGGGAAACGTCGGTGACGAACCAAGACAAATTTCATCGTCACCGTCGCGTCACTGGAATAACATCACGTGTCACGTCATCCCTCTCCACTATGCGAAGAATAAATATTCAACCAAATTTTCTCATCCGAAAATTCCAAAAAAAAAGAAAAAAAATTCTTCCATCGCATTTTAATAATTTTGCTATACACGTTTGTCGTGCATGAAATGTATTATCTCACAAAATCTCGGCGATGCATCGCCATGAATTATAATTCAATCACCGAATAGATTATTTCATTATTTATTTACGAAATAAACGTAATTTCGTTTTTTTGCGATTCGCTCATTTGAAAATTCGAAACAGCGAGATAGCCGCCACGTCGGGCGAGCCGCACGAAGTGCAGACGGCAAAGGAGGATCGTGAAAAATCGTGAAACGCGTGTTTGAGTGAAAATCGTCAAAGAGCCGAGCCCCGCGCGTCCGTGGCGAGTGGCGCATGCATTAGAGCTGCATTAACGATGGTCCCGGCGGTAAGGGAGGGGCGGGGGGCGGGGGGAGGCGGGTAGGGAAAGCTCGAATTTTCTCTGTCACTTCGTACACGGACCGGGCTTGCAAAAGCCCGCGTCGTGCTTTTCACGCGTGGTCCGCGGTAACGAGCGAGCGCACGCTGTCATCGAATGTGTGAGAGAGAGAGAGAGAAGAGAGAGAGAGACAGCCAGAGCGACAAAGTGTTGAAACGCAAAAGTGCTTCGCTTGCTACGTCCGTTAACAAAAAAAAATCCATTTGCTATTGCGATGACAATTTTCCGCGAATTCTAAAAAGAGCGAGAGAAAAATGGTAATAGAAAAAAATAAATAACGTAAGTCAGACAATTGCGAGTAGCACCCTGAGGATTCCGGATTGTTATATTATCGTACATAATAAGATAAAAACAATTATATTATTATGTATTATATGATTGAACTTTTGAGAATGTGACAATGGAAAAAAAATACTTAATTGTCCGACCCCCCTTGAAAACGCTCATTTGGTGCATGTAAATGAAATCCGTCACTGGAATTCGACTGGAATCCGTCACTTTGCGCTCGCTTCGCAGGCACGAAATGACGCGTTTTCGAGGAGGGTCGATTGAAAAATTTGATTATCGACGATAATTAATTTAGAATGATTAATTTAGAAATTAACTATTAAAATTAATTATCGACAATAGTCAATCGAAGAATTTACTATTAATTAAGAATTTAACGTAGAAAATGGATCCGATTCCCAGAGTGTTTTTCTGTGTAGTCATTACATAGACGCTGTATAAAACAAACGGCACAATTAATTCTGTCACGTAATGGTTCTACAAAAAATTAGAAATGAACGATTTTCAGATTTTTTTCCCTCACTTGTGCTATGAGAACTTGCTTTGTGTGAAATTTTGAGATTCTCGATGAACAGGATGTGACCTATAGGTTTTGATGATCAGTGAGTTGACCGGACGGACAACAAAGTAATCGTAAAAGGATTCCGTTTTTTTTTTGTTTTCTTTTTTAATTTTTTTTATTCAGTGGTACGGAGCCCTAAAAATAGGGCAAGACAAGAACAATGAGAAAATTAAAACAGAGATGTCTAAATCTGTGCTAGTGGCTGGCCGTTTCGCCGTGGCCGGCCGAACCCTTAACAGAGATGCGCCTGCCACTTGCGTCGACCGAGCCGACCCGCGAGACGAGAGACTAACGCGGAAGTTTCGCAGAGTCTATCCGTTCATGTCTCCCTGATGATTCATGAATCTAACGATATATACTGGTATATTACCTACTTCAGGCTCTCGACACACATATACATGAATGGCCCGACGGGGCAAAATGGAAAAACCAAGTTTATCGAAGGAAGACTTTCGAGTCAATCGCTCGCTCCAACCTTGACTTTCTTGAATTTTTTTTTACCACTGATATAAATAATTGATTTTCAATTTTTTAATGACCAGATTTATACATTTAATTTTTAATTGTTTTTTTTTTCAGGCTGTGCCTTTATCACCCATTTGTACATTAGAGAAAAAATGAAGCTCATCGAAGGACGACTTAAGTCGATCGCTCACTCAAATCTGGATTTATTCGAGATTTTTTTTTTATCACTCGTATTAATGATTGTTTTTCAATTTTTGATGAATTAATTAATATTTTTTAGTTTTTTCGGTCTGTGTTATTCTTCTCCATTTGTACATTAGATTCGATGTTCTAATTTTCATCCTGCATCCCATTTTACCCCGGTTTCCCCAAGACTACTCATGTGTGTGTGTGTGTGTGTGTGTGTGTGTGTGTGTGTGTGTGTGTATCTACATGTGGCATAAAGGTACGTGTTTGTGTGGAAGAATACACAAGTCCATTTCGAGTGGACTGGACAGACGTATTTCGGTCAAGCGTACAACGGAAACGAGCTATTCCCGAGGGTAATATAGTGGTGTAACGTCGAGTGAGTTATGACTCGTGCTATCTCGCTCGTCGGACTCACGGGCCTGTGCGCGCGCATAACACACACACACACACACACACACACACACGAGTGCCGCGGGAACGAAAGTAACACGTGTCAAGATGTTTTTCCTTATTATTAATAATAACGATCTTGATTCGCCCGTAGCACGCGACGAGGAAAAAAAGGCGAAAGAGAGAAAGAGAGAGAGAGAGAGAGTGATAGAGAGAAATAACGTTGAAGAGCGATAAAACGATCTGACAATTTATATACACAATTAAACGCTGTAATCAACTCTGGCTTTTCGAGCACTTGCATCAAACATGTTGCAACCAATACTGCAACCACTGGAATGAAATAACTTCGACGATATTGCCAAAATGTCTGCAATTTTTGTTTCTCGTTCAAATATAATTATGCATCCATAAAATTTACATGATATTTGTTTTTTTTTAATTTCTCTTCACGATACATTATTTTTTTTATTTCATACATTTCAAATGCATTTTGATTGAACGAATGCCCTTTTCTTTTTCCACACAATTTCGACTCGCCACAGGACCGTAGGTCCTTTCGTCGACACGAGCCAGTGCTCTCGCCTTTGCCATGGAATATGTCACCCATGGTTTTACAACCGTAGTAAAGTCGACACGATTTTTATATCACACTTTATCCTGCAGTAAAAAAAATGAAGGGGTCTTTTACTACATCGCCGTACATATATATATATACATATATATTATATATATAGGTGTGTACATATCTCACACGATCTACGAATAGTTTGTACGAAGATTCACGACTTTAATCGAGAGACGCAATGAGATAAGGGCGAATAGCGAGATAAACTTTTCGCTGAATCGAGCCATTAGCTTTTGAAAGTCACGTTTTTCACGGCTCATTCTGACATCGTGCGTCAATGACGACGACGTGGCTCTCATTGAAATGATTTATCATCATTTCATTACCTCAAATTTACATTTATTTTGTACGATCAGTCGGCTATTTATTTTTCCACAATGAACAATCCTAATAAAATTTTTTCAATAATCAATAAACATGAATTTAATTCCTAATCAAACCTATCACGAACCATATAATTAAGTCCAAATAGACTCCATATATTGCATTGCATGTATTAACAAAAATCATAACACTCACTATCAACCCATAATTTTCCAGAATATGCCAAAAGTTTTTATGAAATACAATTGAATTTTTTTTCAACACAGACTTCATTTTACGTGCAGTAAAATTTCCACGGTGTCCCAAGGGTAGTTATGCTTTATACGATCTACGTTAACGAGTCATTTTCGTGATATACGACTGTGCTGATGGAACTAGGACTGTGCTGAGAATAATGTGGTGACGTGGTTGGCAATTTTTTTTTCGCTGAATCGACCCATCAGGTATAAATACATATACATACAAGAGTGTGTTGTAAAAAGGCAAGAGGTTTTTCGATTCTCATGTTTTCCATCGACGGAATTTTTCAATTACCGGAAAAATAAATAGCAACTTAAAACAAAGAAAAACCGTTTACGTGTTAATCAAAGGCAAAATCTAAATTGCGAAAGCGGAACCTTTAAATATAGTTCGATTGGACTAAAATTTTGACAGACGCCTCCCAATAGTATCTACATCAAATGTAGGAGCTGCCATAAGAATTGGAAATCCTTGCCTTTTTTCAACACACCTTAATGTATATAGAACTCGCTTTATCGCCACTGTCTCGGCAATTCTCTGCAAGCCAACGACACATGTATACATATTCATACACACACAACACACACACATGCAAACACGAAAAATAGTTGGGAGCATGACGGAAAAGCTTTGGAGATCAAGTGAGGGGGAGGTCGCGTGGTAAAACGCTTAAGCGTCATATAGCGTGCCGCGTAAGAGGACCTTTGAGAGCTTTTTCTCTCTCTCTCTCTCTCTCTCTCAGGTTTCTCGTTCTTCTTTCATCACGGGGCACCATAGTAAAACTTTCTATTGAACGATAGAAGCGAAAGCCCTTTTTACATTGTACGCGTGCCCCTTCCTCAACGTTATTCACAATATGTATTCACGTTGTAACGGCAATACCGCGACACACTTGTGTATTACACACAAAAGCTGTAGTCGTATAACGGGACACGGGGACTCGGTGCAATAAGGTGGAAAAGGACGAGACGAGCGTTGAGGGACGTCGCTTACCACGTACACTCGTGTTGTATACAAGTATGAACGCGTGGAGGACCACGACGACGACGATGACGACGACGACGACGGTGATATGCCGCTCTGCGAAGCTCGTTTGTGGTGTGGGACGCACGCTAAGTGGTCCATTCACCGAGCGGCCAGCAGAGCCAGAGAGCTCGGGGGCCCCCGCGTACCGCGGAATACATTACAGGAAGTAGCAGTTAAAAAGCCCTCTTTCATCCCGGTAGACCCAATTCCTAATGCCCTCTCGAAGAAACGCTGGCGCTTTAATTATCATTCACGTATACGGTTTGACTTTGTGACAGTTTGGAAAATTAATTCGATGAATTAATCGTGATGCACGGCGTGTGCGGCGGGGAAATTTGATTTTGGGCCATTTGTCGGAGAAATATTATTTGTCTTGATGAGCTATCGTTGGTAGCGTTATTAGTATTATTTTTATTATTGTACATTCTAATGGATTTGGATAGTTATTGAAACTTATATTATATTTTACACGAGTCAAAGATATACATATTTTGCCTCGATGAATGATAATTCCGTTATTATTATTATTATTATTATTATTATTATTATTATTATTATTATTATTATTATTCTTTTTCGAAAGTGTAAGAAATTCGGACAGTTGATGAAATTGCTATTGTACACGAGTCAAAGAAATATGTTTTGTCTTGATGAGTCAGAATTTCGTTGTTGTTACTATAATAATAATAATAATAATAATAATGATCATTATTATTATTGATATTGTTGTTTTACTACTAAATTCTGAACAATTGGATAGACGAGATACATTAATCAAACAACTATTATCGATTCATATTCAGTCAGAATGATTGCTCGATCATATAAAAATATTGATCGAGAAAAAATTAATATTCCAATAAAGTTCTGATCATTCTAATTTCAAACAAAAAATCAATCCGTGTCATCATTAACTTTTTCGTCAGACAAATTATTTGTCAGTGCGATCTCTAAAATTTACGATCGTGTGTCATCCCCAATTAAACCCATCGAAAAAAATTCGACACAATAATAATGGAACAAGAAAGATAACGAAAAAAAAAGAAGTATTTTACCTTTCGAAGCATCTCCTCGAGGGACTCCATGTCCAAGGCAGAGTTGTTGTTCTCTGTTTGTACGGGCTGAACCATTTGTCAAAAAGTTTCGGCTTCTTAGCACCGCACAACGCACTTGGAATATTTATTTATCGATCCCGGGTTATATTCCCCGAACCCCCACCCTTCTCCTCTTTCACGTCTGTGTACACACACACACACACGATGAACACGTACACGTTGATGTGTCGACCGATAATTCGCGAGACGTAAACCGCGATTGGCAAAACGCAAAGTTGTCAAATCTCGTCGTGTCAATTTACGTAACTTTGTTCGATCACTTTTTTATTTCTCGTCGTATCGCCAACCGTGAATCGCATTGACGACCGATTACCGTTATTATGGTTATTATTGGTATCGTGTTCGATAGGTAATCGATGATAACGTAGCAACTTTATTATTCACAATACTTCATGCGGACAATCTGAAAAAAAAAACACCCGATCGAAATACCATTTATCGTCGATGCATTTTTTTTCGCTATCGTCATCGTTAACAATCGGGCGGAGAAAAGAATCGACGGGGGAGAAAGAACGGAAGGGGTTGATGTTGGTCACACGCAAAAGAAGAAAAAAAAAGAAAAAAAAATCATCGGCGATTGCATCGCGTGTCATTCATCGATAAATAAAAAGGTCTGGCAAGTTGGCACGGTCGTGAAGCACCGTAGGACACAAAGAGGAAAAAAATGCGAGAAACCGTTACGAGAGCGAATGAAAGGACCAAATGGCAAGAAAGAAAGCGAACGAGAAAAAAAAATTGCATTAAACAACAAAATAAAATAAATAAAAAGTCAATGAATGAAAAATAAAAAATAAAAAAATCGGTGATGAAAAAAAAAGTGAGAGGGACAAAGAAAGAGAGAAGGAAGATATACGATCTTCTCGGACGTAAGCTCTCTCACACGTAAAGAGATATATATCTCATTTAAACAGGAGACTATTTTAACCGACGGTATAAATTACGCGTCGCCTGAGACCGGACGATTCGTCTTTTTGGCAAACCCGTGAGAGGGCTTTCCGGCTTTTCGTCGAGTCTCGCGAACGCGAAGCGCGACTCTTTCTCACGCACACACACTTACACACGCACATGTAGCATCCAAACGACTTTGCAGGACGTGCTGGTATATCGCGCGGAATCGAGCGGACCAAGCGTATACGATTTTACGCGCGCCAGCCAGTGTCTCAAAGTTCGTCCGAAGACCGGAAAATTCACGTTCGTTGGAAACTCGGGCGCGAGTCCGTCGCACGGAGTCGCGAAGGGATGAGAAAAGCTCGAGAAGACCGAAGGAGCATCTCCAAAAAAAAAAAAAAAGAAATTAAAAAAAAGGAAAAAAAAGGCGTTTTGTATCGGCGCCCGACGGTTTCTCGCTATCAGCGTCGCGACAGTAACGCAAAGGCTTTTGGAACGAGTGAACGAGTTTTCGTCAGAGACACTGGAAGGCGAGTAAACTATTTCGGGTGAAGAGTATTTTTACGCCCGCGTTTAGTAGTCTCTTCTCTCTGTCTTTCTCTCTCTCTTTCTCTCTCTCACTGACGCATTCAGCCAGTTTGTCGGCGTTTGCCGGAGTATTGAAACGAACAACTCGCGACAGAAAGAGAAATGTCATTTCCTGTGTGTGTCCCAGCTTTATGTCGTTTTTTTTTATACATATTTTTTTTCTTTCGTCGGTATTTCTTTCGCTTTCTTTCTCCCTCTCTCTTTTCCCATTTTTCTTCTTTTATCTCTTTCTCTCTCTCTATCACTGTGCCCGCTACAAACTCGACGGGACAAAAAAGACATGCGCGTTATATCGTAACGAAAGTATTCGAGTATCACTCGTGGCGGTGCTTTCACCCGTCACCTCGCGGTTACTCTCATCCACTACCGAGAACTAATTGAGCTCCGAGTGGTTTTAAAAGCTTGACGAGCTCGCGGGATGTTCCGTAGGGGACTGAACGCACGCACGTGGCGTTGGACTTTTGGAACGCGACTCGCGCGCGCGCGTCATAATCCGTCGCTCGTGTACGTGAAATCATTCGCCAGATTTTGATCGTACGAGCCGGCTACTCGATGCGAACGAGCGTACGATGATTTAACGTTTTTTTTATTGTTATTATGGCGGCGATGATATTACGATGCACAATGAGAGCCGAAAAAAGGGGTAATCAGCGGGACAAAGTGGAAACGGTCCGAGAAGGTCAGACGGATGACTCGAGACACGTTTCACGAAGACGGTGACTCGAGCGCTAAATTGAACCATTCAAAAGGTTAATCACGTTTCATAGCGTTCGAGCGATTTTTTTTTCTTCTGTTTTTTTGTTGCGTATTCTTTGTTTTTTTATTTTTTTATGACACGAGACGGCGATGCTCGACGAATTATGCGAATGTAATTTTTTTTTTCAACATTACAAATGTTTTGATGCTATTTCTGTGCCGATTTATTGAATTAGATTTTTTTTCGTTGTGATTCGAATTATTGAACATTTTTAGAAGGGTGGTCATTTTTGCAAATCCTACAATGTCGGAAATTTGTTAATCGTGCAATTGTGTATTGGCAATCGATATTCAAAGAAAAAATAGTTCACATGAATGCACCATCGATATTCCTAAATTTTCCAAACGAACAAAAAAAAAAAAAAAACAACAAATAAACCAAACAACCAAAGCAAGAAAAACAAAAACTTCATTGCCATGACAATTACAAAATTTTCATCTCGAACATTGAGTCGCCCAGTCCCCCAATGATTCGTAACGAAAACAAACGAAAAAAATCAAAGACGATCACCCGAGCTAAGTAAATATCAAATCAATTTAATCCCCTTTTGTTCGAACAAAACTTTTTGAATCGTAGTTTCAAATCGTTATGAATCGCGAAAGCTCGGTACGTATCAGCGGGCTTTGGCGACTGATAATAATCGTGGAGAAAATTCGTATACACGAGAAAAGTTTGGTGAACCATAACCATCGTTAAGAAAAGCGGGATAACCGTCGCTCGGTCTTCGGGCAGTCCGAGGACGTTGCGACGAAGCTCCGTTGTGCCGGTTGTTGCGGAACGATAAATCCCCTGTTCCGTCGCGGAAGAGATTTTCAAAGTTTCCCAATCATAAAATCAAAATCTGCTACGAGTATTTTTCGTCACGTAAAAATAATAATTAACGTTTTTCAAGGACTGTCCGACGCAGAGATAATAATTTTTCGTCAACGAGTTTTTTACGAGTCTTTTTACCGTAGCAGCGGGGGATTAGAAAATTCTATTGTCGCATCGCCTTTTTCAATTTTCGAGACATTTGCAGTCCAGATGCAAGGACTTACCTCGTCGCTCAACCCGGCCATTAAGTCGAAACAAGCGCGAGGGACTTAAACGGAGAAAATATGTAAACTCATTTTTTATCGATTTATACTCACCATGGGCGAGCACGGATTAAAGGATCGTGGTCCGGACGCATCGGCACCCCGAAGCAAGAGGGGGCGATGGGTCACGGGAAACCCCCGAGTACCTAGGTCCGAGCTCCGCCGAGGTGTCGACACGCCTCTTCATTTTTTATTCGTACGTACATTAACCAATCAACGTCGAAAACATTGATGCGAGCGACGGGACATCCCACTCCACTCATTTGCAAAATCATTGCCCCCCTCTCCAAAACAATTTGAGTTATTTTTTGGTACTTCTCAAGAAATCAGTTGTCTTCAAACCGTCAACCAAGACAGACACTCCAAGAACCGATAGTCAGAGTCTCTCTACTCGGATTCTTGATCTACATCACACCACTCGCCACTCTATTCGTAAAACACACAACTATCTACAACGATACACAAACACATACAACATTTTTTGCAAAGAATATTTTTTGTTCTCAGTGTTAAAGATTTTCACTTCACTTACTGTATTCATAATTCAGATATTAATAAAGTTCTATATACGTTGTTTTTAAATAAAGAAATACCCGCGTCATTTTAATTAATCGCGCGGGAGTTCAACCATTCGCGGTTCATTATTTCGTGAGACGCGGATTTACGACCCGCGTCGGCTCAAACGCAACGGAGCCATCCGCAAAGGCTGAACATAATTTTTGGTCCTTCGAGCCGGATAGAGTCAGTGGTGAAAATTAATAGTGAAAAAAAAAATCGTGACACTAGTGGTGAAAAGGTGCAACCAGTGGTGAACAATCAAAACAATAACGTGCGCGATTAAACTTTTGTGATTCGCGATTAGACGCTCCGCTCGTAACGCTACGCGTCAGACTCAGTGTGTTCTACTACGTACGTAGCAACACATCATTGCAGTCAAATTATCGTCGAGGATAGGACCGCCGGAGAATCGTGAACAAACTTCTCCATCCAAGGCCACGCCAAACCCTCACGATGCTCACCGCAGAGTCGACAGCCGCGCTCAAGACGCTCATTCGCCAAAGGGGAAACATACAGGGAGCCGTGACTTCCTTCTCCAAGAAGCTAGACGCGTACGAAGCCGCCGACTCCAGAGATCAAGATCCATTTAAGCTGCAATCTGCCCTCGACGGGCTGCGCTTAAAGTATGAGAAATTCTCGGACATCCAGGATCAGATAGAGGAACTGGACGAGTCCGAAATCAGCAAACGGATTCCATTCGACGAATCCTACGAAGACGTTATTGGAACGGCGTTGAGACTTCTCAGCAACAGCGCCCCCCAACACGTCAGCACACACGCACCATCTCCAGCACCACCTGCAACAGTGCCAGTGAAGTTGCCGCAGATGAACTTACCGAAGTTCGACGGTTCGATCGAAAACTGGAACGCGTTCTTCGACTTGTTCTCGAGCCTGATCGACAAGAACGAAGCTTTGTCTCCGGTGCAGAAATTAACATATCTCAGAAGCTCTGTGACCGGGAAAGCCGCTACCGCCATAGATTCGCTACCTACCACGGACAAGAATTATGGTAGCGCAATTGATATTCTACGGAAAAAGTTCGACTGTGTACCGAGGATTCTCCGGCGGCACTGGACGCTTCTGCGTGAATATCCGCGCCTTCAAAGGGACACATCGACAGCCCTCGGTGATCTCGTCGATACAGTAAACCTACACGTCCGAGCACTACACAATCTTGGCCAGCCGACCGACAGCTGGGATCTCCCTCTGATTGATCTGATTTTATCGAAAATCAGCTCGGATACCGTGTGGCAGTGGGAGCTAACACTCACAAACTCCAGCTTGCCAACGTACACAAGCCTACTAGAATTCTTAGAAAAGCGGGCCAACTGCACGGACTCTTCATCAGCAACGGGCGCCCTAAGAAATCGACCTCAACAGGAAATCTCGCGCCATAAGAAAAACGCAAACGGTTCGACGAGGCAGACATTCGCGACAGTGAGTACTCCACCGTGTTCAATCTGCAGTGAGACAAATCATTACATAATGAAATGTCCAAAGTTTCACGCCATGTCACTGGCAGAACGACAGAACGCGGTGCGAGCGTCATCACTGTGCTACAATTGTTTAAGGTCGAACCATCAGCTTTCACAGTGCACGTCTCGTAATTGCTCAATCTGCAACAAAAGACACAACACACTCCTACATAGAGCAGAGAATCGAGAATTACCTGCAAGGCCGTGCACGTCTGCCAGTCAATCCTGACTAGCAAAGAAAAGTTTTCCGCTTGAGCAGGTTACACGCACGAGTCTCATCGTCAATTCAAGCACGAGTGAGTTACTTGTGACTGCTCAAATTAACGTCTTGAACGCAGAATCCCGGCCTCTCACCTGCAGAGCGCTACTGGACACAGGCTCAACGACTAATTTCATCACGGAGAACGTAGCTGCACTCTTGGGCATACGAGGACGAAAATGCGTTATACCAGTCGGATCACTCAACGCGACGACCACGATCGTCAAAAAATTAGTTACAGTGACCATACGCTCGAAACACAATGCTTACGAACGAACGGTGGAATGTATGGTAGTTCCACAAATCTCCCAACTCGTACCAGATCAACGAATCTATCGCGAGGTCATGGAACTGCCACGAAATTTGAAGCTGGCCGATCCCAATTTCCATCGACCTGGACCAGTCGACGTGCTCCTGAGTGCCGGAATTGCATTGTCCACGCTGTGTGTAGGAAAGATAGAATTGTCTTTAAAGGGTGAGCCAGATTTGTTCCTACAAAAAACTCTCTTCGGGTGGGTCATCGGGGGGAGTGCTCCAGCAGCACCATCTCCGCGACAACGCAGCTGCCACGCCACGACCAACAACCTCGAAGCGAGTCTAACCAAATTCTGGAGCCTTGAAGAGGCTACAGCTCCCGTGTGGCATCGAAACGCCGATGAAGCCCACTGTGAGCAGCACTTCCGCGAAAACGTAACTCGCGACAGCAATGGAAGATACGTCGTAGCGCTTCCATTCAACGACAAACAATCGGAATTGGGCGAATCGCGGTCAAGAGCGATCCATCGTCTAATTTCCATCGAACGAAAGCTGCGTCGAGACCCCGAGCTTGGCCTCCGATACAACGCTGTTCTTCAAGAATACTTGGACCTTGGACACATGACGGAGACGAAACCAACAGACCAAGGGTATTATCTACCCCATCACGCAGTGATAAAGGACGTCAGCCTCACAACGAAGGTGCGAGTTGTGTTCGATGGATCGGCCCAAACGAGCACAGGTATTTCGCTCAACGATACTCTTCGCGTCGGACCCACCATCCAGGACGACATTTTTTCTTTGCTGCTTCGCTTTCGAACTCATCCATGGGTTCTCACAGGCGACATTGAAAAAATGTACCGACAAATACTCGTTCGTCCAGAGGATCGGAAATACCAGAGGATCGTGTGGCGCAACGGCGAAGGTATAAAAACCTATCAGCTCAACACAGTGACCTTCGGACTGTCAGCGGCACCGTATCTTGCCATAAGATGTCTTCACCAACTAGCTGAGGACGAAGGACATCGTTACCCGGCAGCAGCAAAAATTCTAAAACAAGATCTCTACGTGGATGATCTGCTCACAGGGGCACAGACCCGAGAAGAAGCTATCAAACTACGAGATGAAATCGATCAGCTGCTCAAACTCGGTGGTTTTAATCTGCGGCAATGGGCATCAAACGAGCCAAAGTTACTTGCGGGACTACCAGAGCGAGATATGAATCTACAACTACAGTTGGGTGGATCATCAACACAAAAAACCTTGGGCGTATTCTGGAACTCTACCACCGACGACATCACGTACACGGTAAAATTAGCAGAAGACACATCGAGAGTCACAAAACGCATCATACTTTCGGAAACAGCCAAGGTGTTCGACCCACTGGGTCTGTTGGGGCCAGTCGTCATACTAGCCAAGGCAATTATGCAAAAACTATGGACATTAAAGCTGCACTGGGATGAAGCACTGCCCACCGAGATCCACACAGAATGGGTGAAATTCTACGCACAACTGCCTCAGCTGAACAATCTCAGCTTCAAACGAGCCACAGTGTTCGAAAACACCAAGGAGATACAGCTGCACGGATTCTGCGATGCCAGCCAGATGGCATACGGAGCCTGTATCTACCTTCGATCAATCACCATGGACGGCAAGGTCAGCACCAGCATCCTTTGCGCCAAGTCGAGAGTCGCACCGTTGAAGCCGATCACAATACCACGCCTGGAACTTTGTGGAGCACAACTTCTTGCGAATCTCATGACCACGGTACAAACAGCGATCAAAATAAAGGTGCACAGCATCATTTATTGGACCGATTCAACGATTGTGTTGCATTGGCTCAACACGATACCACAACGTCTGCAAACTTTCGTAGCGAACCGAGTAGCAGACATTCAATCAAAATCAAACATCAAGGATTGGCGGCACGTCCGGACACACGAAAACCCAGCGGATCTCATCTCACGGGGACAACGACCAGACGAATTCGTCAAACCATCCTTCTGGCAGACTGGACCACCTTGGCTTCAGACGGAGGAATCCACGTGGCCGGTTCTTCCTCTTACATTCCCAGACACACCTCTGGAACACAAGAAGAAGATCTGCCTAGCCATAATACGTCCGAACAACGAACTTCTAAGTCGCTATTCGTCGATGGAGAAGTTACAACGAATTGTTGCGTATTGCCTCCGCTTCAAACTTGACAACACCCATCGTGGGGAACTGACACTCGCCGAACTCACTACAGCTCATGATAAAATCATCCGCTTGACACAAGAAGCCAACTTCTCTGATCTTCTTACTGTACTGAAGACGCCTGAAAAACAGAAGGATGTCCGAATCCACAAGTTCGAAAACTTGCATCCATTCCTCGATAAGGAAGGAATCATACGTGTCGGCGGGAGGCTACAGAGAGCGATGATTCCCTTTGCGCAACGACATCCGATCATCTTACCAAAGGGTCATCACGTCACGAAACTTATCATCGAACGAGAGCATCATCTACAGCTTCACGCGGGTGCTCAGGCGACGCTCTACGCCGTACGACAACGCTATTGGCCAATAGACGGACGCAACGCAGTACGGCTCATCACGAGGGCATGCATCAAATGTTTCCGACAGAAGCCTCCACCGGTCGATTACATCATGGGTAATCTACCCGAGGCTCGAGTCACCGAATCGAGACCATTCACGAACGTTGGTATCGACTACTGTGGCCCTTTCTATATCAAGGAGAAAAGGTATCGAAACAGGGGTCGTATCAAGGTTTACGTCGCGGTCTTCATCTGCTTGGCAGTCAAGGCAGTACATCTGGAGGTCGTCAGCGATCTCACGACCGAGGCCTTTATTGCCGCTCTCGATCGCTTTATCGGCCGACGAGGAATCTGTACCAACATCTACTCCGATAACGGTACAAATTTCGTTGGGGCCAACAACGAGATGCGAGAGATATACAAGCTTCTCCAATCAGAAGACCATCGACAACGAGTAAGCCAATTCGCGATCAACCACGCAATCGCTTGGCACTTCATTCCACCGCAGTCTCCACACTTCGGAGGTCTATGGGAAGCAGCAGTGAAATCGTTCAAGCATCATCTGAGAAGAATCGTCGGGACCGAGATGCTGACATTCGAAGGGCTCACCACACTCGTCATTGAGATCGAAGCAGTTCTGAACTCCCGACCACTGACAGCTCTCTCGTCAGATTCAAACGATCCACTCGCATTGACGCCTGGACATTTCCTCATCGGAGCCGCTCTCAACTGCCGACCACAGATCAATTTTACGGACACCCCTGTCAACAGACTGTCTATGTGGCAGCATATCCAAGGCTTGAAACAACATTTTTGGTCCAGATGGCATCGAGAGTACATTACGGAACTCAACAAACGGACGAAATGGATACACGGAGCACATAGCATTCAACGAGGAACAGTAGTGCTTCTGAAGGAGGACAACCTTCCTGCTCTCCAGTGGGCCATGGGCAGAGTCACCGAGATTCACCCGGGAGCAGACGGCATCGTTCGCACGGTAACGATAAAAACGGCCAAGGGTACATTCGACAGAAACGTGAAGAAGCTCGCTCCGCTTCCACTCCAAGAAGAAGAAGCCCGACCTGCCACCGCTGTCAACGCGGACCAGTCGCCCAACACGTCACCATTATAGCTCTTCATTACAATAAGACATTTTGATGCAATCAATTATTCAACACAATCCGTTCGTGACAACATACTATCACACAAACACACACACACACAGTCACAACTCAACAAAAATTGATCGGTAGACCTCTCAACGGGGGGAGTATGTTCCGTCGCGGAAGAGATTTTCAAAGTTTCCCAATCATAAAATCAAAATCTGCTACGAGTATTTTTCGTCACGTAAAAATAATAATTAACGTTTTTCAAGGACTGTCCGACGCAGAGATAATAATTTTTCGTCAACGAGTTTTTTACGAGTCTTTTTACCGTAGCAGCGGGGGATTAGAAAATTCTATTGTCGCATCGCCTTTTTCAATTTTCGAGACATTTGCAGTCCAGATGCAAGGACTTACCTCGTCGCTCAACCCGGCCATTAAGTCGAAACAAGCGCGAGGGACTTAAACGGAGAAAATATGTAAACTCATTTTTTATCGATTTATACTCACCATGGGCGAGCACGGATTAAAGGATCGTGGTCCGGACGCATCGGCACCCCGAAGCAAGAGGGGGCGATGGGTCACGGGAAACCCCCGAGTACCTAGGTCCGAGCTCCGCCGAGGTGTCGACACGCCTCTTCATTTTTTATTCGTACGTACATTAACCAATCAACGTCGAAAACATTGATGCGAGCGACGGGACATCCCACTCCACTCATTTGCAAAATCATTGCCCCCCTCTCCAAAACAATTTGAGTTATTTTTTGGTACTTCTCAAGAAATCAGTTGTCTTCAAACCGTCAACCAAGACAGACACTCCAAGAACCGATAGTCAGAGTCTCTCTACTCGGATTCTTGATCTACATCACACCACTCGCCACTCTATTCGTAAAACACACAACTATCTACAACGATACACAAACACATACAACATTTTTTGCAAAGAATATTTTTTGTTCTCAGTGTTAAAGATTTTCACTTCACTTACTGTATTCATAATTCAGATATTAATAAAGTTCTATATACGTTGTTTTTAAATAAAGAAATACCCGCGTCATTTTAATTAATCGCGCGGGAGTTCAACCATTCGCGGTTCATTATTTCGTGAGACGCGGATTTACGACCCGCGTCGGCTCAAACGCAACGGAGCCATCCGCAAAGGCTGAACATCCCCGCCCTCCCCCCTCCGCCCGCTTGTTCATAGGGTTCACTCTCTCGCCCGCACCCTTCTGTCCTCGGGTCCAGGATGAAATGCAAATTTTCTCCTGGGTAAGGAAAGTTATTTAATTACCGCGAGTTACTCGGCCCCCCCTCGAGGCAGGTTGACCCTCACCTCTCACCTCTCTGCCGTCTCTCTATCTCTCTCTATCTCTATCGTTTACACTTTTCACTCTCGTGCCTCGATCCTGCCGACGTTATCTCGCTCAGCCGGAGGCTGTGATGCACAGCCGGGCTTGTGACGTGAAAACGTAAATTGGCAGGGGATGCTAGAATAAAAAAAAAAAACGAATCATCGCGTATCTTCGGATCAGCCGTGAAACGAGATTAAGCAACACCGGGTCTCTCTCTCTCTCTCTCTCTCTCTCTCTCTCTCTCTCTCTCTCTCTCTCTCTGAGAAAGGTGAAAGACGTGAGTGAGTGACGGTCCGTATTAAAACCGATTTTCAAGTGGGAAAAAGTCGTGTGTTTTTTATAAAAACTGGTTCAATGTGAGTGGCTTCGAACAGTGAACATTTTGAGCTATCATTTATGCCGATAGCTACCGAATACTCGGTGATATCGGCATATTTGTCTAGCAAAATTTGACGACGAGACAGTGAAGTGTGGCGGCCATATTGCTGCCAAGGTGGCTTATCCGTGGCAATCAGTGTGATTGACACGAACTGTGATATACTTAATCGAGCAAGTTTCGATCGGTATATTTGAGTGCATGCTTCGGTAAGTTACCGACGGTGCTAATATAGCACCATCATGCTGGGTGAATACGACGAGTATAATTGCTCAGCTTGCAAAAAAGCGATCAAGAACCTCGTCGCTAAATGTAAGACTTGCCCAAAGCGTTTTTTCCACCCGGGATGCGTGTGTAAGCATAAAATAATGGACAAGAATCGTGAAACAGTGCCGTGCCCAGGACCCTACGAAAATATAACGGTAGGAGAAATAATGACGACGAAAACGCCGACGACAGCTGGAACCAGTAGAGATCGGCTAGGATCAACAGGATCGATCGGTGGCAGCAGAACGTCACTTGGTCATGTCGAAGAGAAAATAGATTGGATAATGAGAACCGTAAAAACGATAAAGGACGAAGCAGTATGTAAAGGCGAAATTAAGCAGTTAATCAAAGATATAGTCCAAGAAGAGATGGGAGATGTAAAGCGAGAAATCGAAGAACTTAGAAGGATGCTCCTAGAGGGAGATATGGTTTCAGCAAAAGGGTCAAAAGGAACCTACAGTGAAGCAGTGAAAGAAAGAAGAAAGGAGAAAATCATAATTATTGAGCCGAAAGTGCAGCAGAAGAGTGAAGTGACGAAAAAGACGATAAAAGAGAGAGTGGACATTAAGACTATGGGAGTAGGTGTATCGAAGCTGAAAAATGGCAGTAAAGGCACTGTGATCTTAGGATGTGACACAGGTGAAGAGCTGGAGACACTTCGGGCAACAGTGCAAGACAAAATGGGCGAGAACTTTAAAGTCACGGAAAAAACTCAAACAAAAGCGAAGTTGAAGATCATATATATAGACGAAGATGAATTTGAGGCAACGGATGAAGAATTGGCTAATACAATAATGACGCAGAATGGATTGGAGGAAACTGAAGGGAGAGAATTGAAAATCGTCAAAAGGATGATAAAAGAACGAGAGGAGGGACATGATAGCAGAGAAAGAAATGAAGGCACGGTGATTGTTGAAGTAGATGATCTGACTCATGCGCAGCTGCTGAGCATAGGCAAACTGAGCATAGGCTGGAAAAAATGCCCGGTTTTTAATCACGTCAACGTAAGACGATGTTTCAAATGCTGGGGATTTTACCACATTGCGAAAAACTGTACGAGAGAAGAAACCTGCTTCAAGTGTGCAGGTAAACACAATGCTCGAGAGTGTACGATACAAAAGAAGAAGTGTGTAAATTGTGCGTTTAAAAACCAAACGTTCAATTTAAAATTGAATACCGAGCACAGTGCTCTTGATCGGGAATGTGCAACACTCAAAAGAGTTATGCAAGAGGAGAAAAGAAGAGTAGGATGGGTAGAATAGCAATCACAGACGGAAGGAGTCATATGGTACACAAATGCACAAAGTTTGTTAGCACATAAGGATGAGATACGGCACGAGGTAGTTGACAGAATAAAACCTGCAATTATCGCGTTATCCGAAACACGAGTGACTGTTGAAATTGGAGACGAGGAAGTGGGGATACCGGGCTACGGGGTAATCCGATGCGACGCGGAGAATCGAAACACAGGAGGAGTTCTACTGTACATCAGAAACAATATTAAATACGAGTTGGTATTGGAGAGCAAAAAAGAATCGAATTGCTGGTGTGTGGCAATAGAAATATGTGACAAAATGTTCAAAGGGATACTAATGGTTGTGTATCACTCACCGAGTGCATCGGATGCGGAATTTATAAGACATTTAGAGGATCTAGCGGAAGAAATATCAGTGAAAGGTGAATGTTTAATAATAGGAGATTTTAATATAGATATAGCGGTCGATTCGTTTTACAAAAAAAGACTATTAACAGGAATGTCAAGCTTAGGGATGAAACAATATGTAAAGGAGCCGACGAGAATAACTCAGAATAGTCGAACGATTATAGATCTATTATTTGCGAATACGGAAGTACAATCACAGGTAGAGATAGAACCAAAGATAACTGACCATGCATGGATAAAAGTGAGGCTAGGGACGACCAAAAAAGATAATAAGTATAGAGAATTTACAGCCAGAAATTATCGGAATATTGAAGAGTCCGAATTCAATAAAATATTAGAAAATACAGTAAAACCGCGATATGGAGTAGGAGTAAATCAAAGAGCAAAATTACTTGTTGATAATATAGTATTAGCGCTGGATACGGTAGCACCAAAGAAGACACATAAAATCCCAAGTGTATGGGACGGGAAAAAATGGTTTTCAGATGATGTGAGAATTGCTGCAGGAAAAAGAGACGAGGCATATAGAAAAGCGGTGTTCGATGGAACAGAGATCAACTGGCAAGAATTTAAGACGAAACGAAATTCAGTAGTTAAAATGATAAGGGATAGAAAGAGAGACTATTATGAAAATATGATAGATTGTAATAAGAGTGATCCGACAAAAATGTGGAAAACCCTAAAGGAAGTAATCAGGGGTGAACCAACAGGCGCAAGGGTGATAGAAAACATTGATTTTGAAATACTAGGAGATTTAACGGGAAATAATTTAGCTGACATGTTTAATATATATTATGTTCAAAGTATTAATAACATTGTAGAATCAATAAAAAGTGACACAGCCGGAAGCCCAAATAGGAGAAGGATCTTAGTAGGAGGGGGTATAGAAAATGAGAGATATATGACAAAGTTTGAAAATGTAGAACTAGAAGAGTTAGAGAAGGTAGTTAGGGAACTTCCAAACAAAAAGGGAACGGAAGAGGGAATTTCGAGCGACGTACTGAAAATGGCTATGAGTGCAATAAAACAAGAATTTGCTGATGTAATCAACGAATCATTGAGTGAGGGGTGCTGCCCCGAGAGCTGGAAAATTTCGACTATTATACCGATTCCGAAAGTAGATAAAGCCAAAAAGGCTAGTGAGTTCAGGCCGATCAACATGTTGCCATTGTACGAGAAAGTGATAGAATTAGTAGTAAAGAGACAAATTGAAAGTTATCTGGAAACAAACAATGTTATAACAGAACATCAATCGGGTTTCAGAAAGCAATACTCGTGCGAAACCGCGATTCAAACGGTTATCGATGAATGGAAAGTCAGCATAAGCGAAGGAATGATAGTCGGAGTAATATTTATGGATTTAAAACGAGCTTTCGAGACAGTAGACAGAGAAATATTAATAGAAAAACTATACCAATATGGAATAAGGGAGAAAGTATTACAATGGATGCGGTCATATCTGACTGATAGGAAGCAGCAAGTGCGTTTTAATGACATGTATTCGAAAATTATTGCGACGGAATATGGAGTTCCGCAAGGGTCTGTACTTGGGCCACTGCTGTTCCTCATATACATAAATGATATAATCGACGTGTGTTCGGGAGTGTGTGCCATAAAAATGTTTGCTGACGATACGCTTATATATGTGACTGCGAGAAGTAGTGTGGAATTGGAGAGAAAAATAAATGTGGCATTAAATATTGTGGAAGAATGGATGAACAGAAACAAGTTAAAAATGAATGCGGGAAAAACCAAATTTATGTGTGTTAGAAGTGTAAGAAAAGAATTAAGGGGCAATATTACGTTAAGGTGTCTCGATGGTACGGAACTAGAGCAAGTAGCAATAATGAAATACTTGGGTGTAATTATTGATGAGAAACTTAGATTCAAAGATCATGCAGAGTACATGTTGAAAAAGATAGGTAAAAAAACGAGTTTTCTGAATAGAATTGGTCGATATGTATCCGCATATACGAGATGTGTGATATACAAAACGATAATAGCACCTCACTTCGAGTACTGCTCTACGTTGTTAATCGGAATGGGCGAAACGGAGTTGAATAAACTGCAGATAGCGCAAAACAGAGCGATGCGCGTCATATTACAGTGCAACCGGTACACGAGAGTGCAAGACATGCTCCAAGCGGTACAGTTTATGTCCGTGCGACAGAGACTGCACTTTAATGTTTGTATTTTTGTTTTCAAAGTAGTGAACGACTTATTACCGAAAGATCTGAAAAAGAAAATGGAAATTGTAGGAACGAAAGGCGGAAGAGTAACAAGACAAGCGAGAGATATCGTAATACAATTTCGAAAGACGCGGAATGCGCAAAAAAGTATGTTCTACGAAGGCGTTAAAATGTATAATGCGTTGCCAGCAGAAATCAAGGCCTGCGACAGACTCGTCCAGTTCAAACGTATGCTAAAAGAATTTATTATATCAACTGTTGGGTAGTATGTAAGAATTGTTGTAAACGCAGATAGTAAGAAATTATGTATGTAGCTAGTAAGAAATTATGTAACATATGTATATCAAATAGCTGAGAAAGCTAATAAATATCAATCAATCAAATCAATCAATCTCTCTCTCCTTGTTGCTCTTTTTTGTTCGGACAACTTTGAGGCTAAGAAACACCGAAGAAATTCTCCGATATCGCGGAAAACTCGTAACGAAGTGTGAGAACGAGGGCTCTGAGGGAAAGACGAAGAGAGAGGGAGAGAAGAAGAGAAAGGGGTTGGCGAGAAGAACTGACGTCAACGCGTCGGTGCACCGGGCGTCGGGACATACCCTTGGCCCGGTGCCTTTGCCACAATGCAACTGCGGCACCGCCGTTAGTACACATTGTCGGCTTGTATCGACACACATACATTGGGGTCGTTCGATCTGATTCAACTTTTTTTTTTGTTTTTTCATGAAACCACTTTTTTTTTCGTGAAAAAGGTGTGTCCCGTATTATCGAGAATATAACTTTACATAGGAAATTCACGATCGGAATATTTTTCCGTTATACATGATGCTTTTTTTAAACAACTATTTAGTTACTGATAAAATATTTTTCTGAACCAATTCGACGAATATTGGACTGAGCAAAAGTCTGAAATTCTCACACAATTACTTTTTTTTATATGCACAACAAAATTTCCTTTATTTCTTTTATAAATAATTTATATTCAAAACCTCCAAAACCAAGAAAAATTTACGTCCCGACCCAGACTCGTATATAAATTAACTCCGGCAACTGGAAAACTACCATTGAACACGTGAAAAAAACCGCGCCAAGAAAAATAACACCGACGAAAAAAAGAACCGAAAAAGTAAAGAGATAAAAAAAAACTGAAGGAAAAAAAAATGAAGAAAAAGTCCATGTAGCAAGATTGGCACGTAGAGAAGCTGACCGGAAAACGTGAGACCGAAGCGATTTCACGAAGAACACGAAGAGCGAGACGAAAGCTCTGCGTTCCAACTCCCAACGAAGTTCGATTAATTGAGATATCTCTGTCGCAACCCAGCTTCCATCGAAAAAAGAAAAAAAAAAGAAATGCATATAAAAAAACTCCGACTAGTTGGATTTCCGCATCTCACTTCGAATTCTCTTCCGTTCTCTATTTTTCCCGACTTTTTCCATTTTTTTTTTCACGTCCTTCACGAGCGCCCGTGATTGTGTTCCAATTTTTTTTTCTTCTTCCTCTTCATCTTCTCCGTCTAATTCTTTCGTTTCTGCGAGTTCGATTGCGGCATTCGTTCGTGTATCGATTTCTTTTTTTCTTCGTTTCTATTTGTTCTTTTTTTTTTTAATCGATTACCATCGGAGTTGGCTTCGGCTCGGTGACACACGCTTTGACGAGAAAGGCGTCGAGTGGGAATGAAAAGAAAAAAAAAAAAAGGTTATCACGAACCGACCGACTGCCAGTGTGATCAAAGGTTAATTGAAAAATGTTGGATTGGCTCTCTCAACGAATGGGGAAGGGGTTGTGGGGAGTGTATCGAACACAGTGACATCTCCCTTCCCTCTCTCTCTCTCTTTGTGTCTTTCTCACTCTGCCACCCTTTTTCTGTATCGTGGTTGTGCAATACAGACAAAAGCAAAGGGCGACACAGCCAACATGGAACATTTTTTTTTTTTTTACAATTCGACGAAATGCAATCGACGATACGATATATACGTCGACGGTTTACGCGGATCTCGCGGTTGCCCATCGATCAACAACTCACCAGTTACACAACCAATTTCAATAAAAATTTCTATATCCGTACATACGAGTTATTCATTCATTCTTCATTGACTTTTCTGGTATTTTTTTGTTCTTCACGAGTGCCCTCGATATCCGCAAAAATCGATTTCAATGAATTTTCATTCGTCCCCACATGTCTCATCGAAAACTAATACAGAAACAAACTCTGAAACAATCGTCGATGACATAACAACGTGTCATCGCATAAACACTTGAATTGCCACTTTTATTCACTCGCAGATTCTTCAAATATATTCCACAAAAAAAAAAAAATAAACACTTGGATGAAAATAAATAAATAAAGAACAACAAAATATATTTTATATATATAGATATAATGATATTACTGTAAATAATTTGAAAAGCTGGATTGGCAAAGCTGCGAAAAATGAAATTTATCCTCCGGACATTTTTTGATGTTGTTGTTGTTGTTATTGTTATTGTTTTTTTTTTAGTTTCTTTGAGTTTGATTTAATTGTTGTTTTTGTCGTTTTCGCGGATGAACCGTGATAATAAATTTGACAGATGGTTTTTTTTATTTTTTTCCAGACGCGAGACTGATAGTAGGCGTGTGAAGAGCCGCGAGCGTACGTGTGGCAACGAGGGCTGTGTTCGGGACACTGGTG
This sequence comes from Diplazon laetatorius, assembly GCA_963662125.1. Lineage (NCBI taxonomy): Eukaryota > Metazoa > Arthropoda > Insecta > Hymenoptera > Ichneumonidae > Diplazon > Diplazon laetatorius. The sequence goes on from OY759156.1 coordinate 6,626,936, forward strand.
GAGTGTTTTGTGTCGCGGGGAAGCCCGAGAGCGCGCGCGAGTAGCAGCAGCAGCAGCAGCAGCAGCGGTAGCAGCAGTAGCAGCAGCAGCAGCAGCAGCAGCAACCGATAGCAAAGTGGTGGAGGACTTGCCGCGACGCGCGACATCACGAGCGCGCACGTTGCGCGCAAGTCCCAAACAAAAATACGCGCGCCTCGGCACGCGCGCGCTCTCGCTGGTTGGCCCACGAGATATTAGAGAAAGAATGAACATAACAGAGCGAGAGGATCCTCGGGCACGCGTCTTCCCCCCTCTCTCGCGTTCGATCAGCTTGAAAGAGAGGGAGAGAGAAAGAGAAAGGAAGAAAGAAAGACAGAGCTTCATCTTACTGGGATGTCTGACCAAACGATGCCTTTACTACTTAACACTTATCCTACTTATGCTTCTAGTGGAATTAAAAACAAAAATGACAATCAAACAATGTAGCTGCGATCGATCTTTTTTTTTTCACGATATGGCAATCAATTGAGTACCTAACTGAAAGAAAAAAAATTGTCTCATAGGTCTGACTAAAATCGGGAAGATTCACTTGAAATTATGAATTGATCAGTTTAATAGAAATTCTGGACGAATGAGAAAAAAATGTATCATCAAGTGTCGTCTTTATCTTTGTGAAATGATGAAAAGTTGCAATCGAAAGTTACAACAATCGTTAACGTTCTTGTTATATATATTTTTTACCAACAATTTAATTTGTCAATTAACGAAATTATGCTAGCGAATGAATTTACAAGAGTCCCAGTCGAGTGTTGAAGTAAGATCTTCGACGAAATGTCATTATGATCGCACTTCAACAAATCCAAAAGTATGTACGATTGCAATATGGAAATCATTTGAGTACCTTATCTGACTTGAATGTTAAAAAAATTCACTTGAAATGATAAATTTATTAATTCGACAGAACCTCTGTGCAAACGAAAAAAAAAGTATACATATATACATCATTAAATGCATTATCTCTCCGTCCAACAAAATCGAACCTCACAATCGAAAGTTACAACGATTTTTTACGTTATCCATTTAAAAGAAAGAAAAAGTTGAACAATATAATTCATCAAATAAAAAAAACATGACGTTAACGAACAAATTGACCGTATACAATCTCAGTGGAGCGTTGAATCAAGATCCTCGTCGTAACATCATCATCTTTGGATTCCGACAAATCCGACACTAGGTGAGATAAGAGAAGTCGTTAGACCGAAACCCGGCCCCCCCTGGAAGCACGGTAGAAGCCAGTCTGACCGAAGCTCTGTATCACTACTGTCTCGTTTGGCGGTCTATTCACAGGCTTCGTGCCGGTAGTTCGGCTCGCGAAGCGCGAACAACTTTGAGCCGGGGTGCACGGTGGTGTCTCGAGACGTACAAGTGGGTAATCGAAGGACGCGAATGGAGGAAGGAAGGGCGGCCCCTCCCGGGGGGGGGGGGGGTGAGGTTGAACGTGAATAGAGAAGATCGAATGGTTGAGAAATGGCGAGTGGGATCGTTGCTGGAAACTCCACGAGGAGACAAGGATGGCAGAACGTATCATCACGATCGGTCGAGTCTGTCGTGTCGTTTCGAAGAAAGACAGAGAAAGAGAAAGGGCGAAAGAACATGAGAACCGTAACAGTTACATACTACAGAACTGCATACTCGAGAAACACGATGTACCGAGGGCTCGGGTAGTGAGAGATTGAGAGATAGCCGACGACACCGAGTCTCGTCGCCTCTGCTCTCGAGAGTACGCCACATTCGCCATGGGCTGCTATACGTGTAACATGTACTCTCGGGCACCTAGAGGGCAGATATAACTCTCGTGACACGTCGAATGGGCCCCCGGGCCGTCTCGCCCGACGATTCTCTCTCTTTCTCTCTCACTCACACTCACATGTGTCTCTCAGGCTGCAACCACCCCATCCACAGGATCTCGGTTCACCGAGACGAGTGTGTTTGATCCTCTCCCTCGCGCTAACTCACACAATCTTACACCACCATCCGCTCTTACAACTAAACCTTACATATATACAAACACACACACAGACATATATTTATGTATCTATCCATAGCTCCAACACCGTGCTCTCTGGGTTATGAGTTTAGTTTCGCAAGTGTCACACCGCGAGAGAGCAAGCGAGCTTGACAGCAACGAGATTGTGGTAGCAAAGGCCCCACCGCATATAACGTTTCCCTTACCAACCCCCCCCCCCCATCTCCTTACAGCCATATACTCTTCCTCACTTACACCGTTACCGCCCCGAGTTTCGACCTTACGGCTCGTAACTTCAATTTCCCGCACATCGTTTTCCCCACGTAAAACTGATTGTCGAAGACATTCTCACTTGGTCACATAGTCTGCCCGTGAAATATATGTGTTATGTGTATGTATATTTTTTTTCACCATCGTCGACGTTGTCAAATGTATGACCTACTCCGGCCGAATGAAAATTTGCATAAATTTATTGTCAAATGGGAGTGGAAAAACGGTAAAGGTGGAGGGTTGACATTTTTTAGGGAGGTGAGGGTCGTGTGGTAGGCGCTGAGCAAGAAAGGATTCTAAAATTGACGGATCGAAAGTGGGTTAGATTTTTTTTTTCGCCTTCGAAAAATCGATAGATCCAACGTGCCAGTTAGAATTGCTTCGGGATACCAATTTTATGGGTTTTCGAGTATTCAGAATCGTATTTAACGAGTCCGAAGTCAATGGACCAAAGAGTTTTCGAGTTGATGATTTTTTTTATATTCGTTAAGGTGATGGACATTATCGTCGTGGGTGTTATCATGGTTCATCGCTCCACCGTTGTCGATAATATACAGGTGAGGTCTTGTAAAAAAATGTACGATTAGTTATACCCATTAACAATAGATTTATGTGAATAACATTTTTTTTGGATGCTCAGGGACAACTCGAAAAAATAATTACCGAATTAGTCTTAAAATCCCATGTTATTCAAATGGAAAACAAAACGAGCTTACAGTCACCTCTTCTCATTGAACTACAGTGCTGGGGTTTCGCATACATTTTGATTCATTTATTTCCAACCTATCTGGCGGGTGCACTTGTCGAAATTCGCCAACACCCCCATTAAGGACCACCCTAATATTCATATACATATTTTATTTCCACTTGGGATAATCGTCGAGCATTTGAATAATATTCAAATAGCAGTCTGAACCCCGTGGCCGAAGCATTAACGTGAATTAATAATCGATATAAATAATGAAAAATCACCTTCGACTAAATGAATGTTTCATGGAGATTTAAATTCGGAAAATCGTGGAGGGGTGGAAATGTTTCGATAGTCGAAAACCCGTTTCTCCGAGTACAGTCTCAATTTGGAGCGGCCCATAGACTCTGGATCTAGATCTCGCTCTTGCACCCGCGCGAACACACACACACACACACGCACGGTTCGGGGTGATCAATTCATTCGACTGGTTAATTAACCTGCAGCACCGCGCGTCCCGTCGCAGGAGCGACGAGGCGGTTTCATTAGGCCGTGGGGTTCGGCCCCAGCCGCGGTATCGAGAGTGGCGAGACCCACGGAGAAAGAGGGCCGCGGCTCGCACAGACTGCCGGAAACTAGGGGTTGGCTTATACGTCGGGAATTTTAGCGAAATTCCTACGAGGTCGCGCGCTTTCGAGCGTCGATGGAATTTCGCGTATGTATGTATATATATATATATACACGTCATAGGGTATATATAAAAATATATATATACCGTGTGTACATATACATTAGGGTGTGTTGTAAAACCGCAAGGTTTTTCGATTTTAATGGCGACTTCTATATTCGAAGTAGATACTATCAGGAGACATCTGTGAAATTTTGAACCCAATCGGACTGTATTTAGGGGTTCCGCTTTCACTAATTCGATTCTGCTTTTGATTAACACGTAAACTACTTTTTTTTTTCAGTTGCAATTTTTTTTTCCGGTAAACGAAAAATCCCAGGGATGGAAAGTAAGAGCAATACGTTGTGTTGAGGTCATTAGAAATAGAGATATTTTTTGTTTTACAATAAAAAAAAGTTTTTAAAAAATTTTCGACAATTTTCAAAGATTTTTGTTAAGAAGAAAGTTGTAAAAGTTTTTTTTTTAAGTGTCGAACTAAAAATATCCCCATTTCGAGTGACCTCAATACTACGTATTGCACAAAATTTCCGGACTCGGAATTTTCTATTTACCTGAAAAATAAATTGCAACTAAACAAAAAAAATGGTTTACGTGTTGATCAAAGGCAAAATCGAATCCATGAAAGCGGAACCTCTAAATATAGTCCGATTGGGCTGAAATTTCGACGGATGTCTCCCGATAATATCTACTTCAAATACAAGAGTCGCCGTAACAATCGAAAAAACTTACTTTTTTTTCAACACACCCATACGCGTGTGTGTGTGTAAGTGTAAAAAGTCGTTGTAGTCGGCAGACTACGAAACGGACGCGCCAGGCACCGTACGTACCGAAAGATAGCGGTTGGCCAACCTACACGGAAGCGATAAATTAATCGTCGGGGGTTCGTTTTTTTTTTTTTTTCAATGCAGTATCCACCGCATCGTGCCCAACTCGCGATATATTATATATGTATACATTCCGTTCGTATATATATCTATATACTCGGACGAGAGAATATAAGGAAATAAAAAATAAAAAATAAAAAATAAAACGATAAAACAAAACAAAAAATGTTAAGCGCGAGAGAGTTGGTGGATGGTTGTAACGAGTTTTCCCGAGGGCGAATTCCGTGGCTTTTAAAGTTGGCAGCACGAGCGCATGTGTGTGTGTGTGTGTGTGTGATGGGTCTGTGTGTATATGGGGGATCGGTTCGGCCGAGTTGGCCAAGAGCGGAGTCTCGAGGAGTCAGCGATAAAGTGCAGAAGCGAATTGAGAGAGTTGGAAGAGGAAGAGCAACGAAGGAGCAATCGTGTCTCATGGAGTTTCGTTCAAGCGTGCGCGCGCGCGAGCAAGTGAGTCAAGGTAGAAAAGAAGGGGGGGGAGGGAGGGTAGAAAAGAGGGTAGAAGGGACGAAGCTGAACTTCGAGAAGTCGTCGTGTGGAAACGAAATCGATATTTAATTTTAGGGACTATTATATTCGTACGATAAAAGGGTCGGACGAGTGACTTTCGAAGCAAAGTCGACCGTCGAAAACGTCAAAAAAAAAAAAAGAAAAGGTTCTTTCGATGGTTTTGCACTTTAGTTCGGTCGCGTGGCTCACGGTCTCGTCCTACTACCGCGAAGCCGGAAAATCTGAAGGGTGCTTTTGAAAAATCTTGGAAACTCTATAGGAGCTTCTCGTCACGAAAGCTCCGTGCGAATTTGCGAAAGGGAAAAAACGCGGCATTGGCGACGAATCGTGAGACGAAAAAGTGTTTTTTGACGAAGGACGAAGTGTGTGAGAGAGAGAGAGAGGGAGAAATAAGCGAATGGAAATCTGAGGTCGTCGCGGAATAGCGTTGACGCTTACGCGAGAGCTTTACCCGAGCTTTCGCGAAAATTTCGTTCTTGCGCGTTTGTAAAAACCATTCGCGCCCGTTTATCCAGCAAATACTCGTGGATTCGGGACGGTTGAATTTTTCTTTTTCCCCCTGCGCTCGATTGTGATACGTGCGGGCACGTCGAGGGCGAAAGGGCGCGATTGCGTATGGCTTCGAACGTGCCACGGCGGAGCCTCTCGCGCTATTCGACCGGATTTTTGCGCTCGGTATGAACACTCATCGTGCTACCCCCCCTCCTGCCCCCGGAAACGTCGGAGAATTGCCGCGGAACGCTCGTCGACAAAAATTGTCACCCTCGTAACGTTTCCACTTCCTCCCCCTTCCCCCACTTCTCGTTCCTTCAATACGAATCGGAGCTTCTCGATCGTTCCTGCAAATTACGCTTCGAGGGGGGAGGGCGAGTCATTTTTTTTTCTTTTTTCATCATCCCTTTGGCAGTATCCAAAACGCTCGAGGGCAGTTGAGAAAATTGTTCGAGGCGCTATGACGATACTCGTTACGAGATGAAACTACGTGATGACTTTTTTTCTCTTCTTTTTCTTTTTTTTTACGATCAATTTTTTATGGGATTAAATGCAAATTTTTTCAATGTTCGCGAATGGGGTTTAATTTCAATTATTTGAAGCTTGTATCTTGGGGGGGGGGGGGTGAAGGGGGATGGGGTCTGTGCGGGACTCGTGGCTGGGCTTTGAGCATTTGCCTGATAATCCTGATACTGGGAAAAATTAATAATTTTTTCATCCAATTTATTTGGCACATGAAAAAAAAAATGTTAATCAAACAAATGTTTTATTTATGCTAAATAAGTTTTCTCATATACGGAGATTTTTGTATATTACGTCACAAATAACATCAAAGACGTTTTCATATTTAATAATTCGAACGTTTTTCTCTGTTTTTTTAAATCATACACGTCTATAGAAACGACAAACAAACGTGGAAAAAAAGTAGCTAAATAAAATAAAAAATATTATTGTTTTCGATCATGACGAACCCGATGGATGGACGATGCTTGCGTATGAGATTGCAAATTTTGCCGAATAAACATTGCGAATACGTTGTTGTCTCGACGTAAAAATGTTTGGCCAGTCAATTTCGAGCAATTTTGTAATAAAACGCGGTTGGATGAAGAATAGAGAGATGTATAAAGCCCCCCGGGCGAGAAGAGAGGGACGTATGACTCGAACAAATTGGACAGATACGTACGGGAGGAAAAGCTCGAGAGAAATCGCTGGTCTGAGGAACGTGGAGACAGGAAGCAGAATCGACAAGGCCTCGGGCTTGTAAATAGGAAAGGTGGTGGTGCATTCGGTGAGTACCGGTGAATCGCAGAGACAGAGAGATATCAATAGCCTTCGCAATTTTGACGATAGGATCTCCATTGTCCCATGGGTGCTTAACGAAGAAGAGGTGGAGGGGAGGGTGATAGACAGCTCGAAAGAGAAAGAGAGTAATAGAGAGTGAGAGCAAGAGAGGGAGAGAAAGAGAGAAAGAGAGAAAAAGAGAAAGAAAGAGAGAAAGATAGAAAGAAAAAGAGAGAGAAAGAGAAAAAGAGAGAGAAAGAGAAACTCTTGAAATCTATACAGAAAAGAGAAAGAGAGGATCAAGAAATTTATAGAAAGGAGAAAAAGAGAGAGAAAGAGAGGATCAAGAAATCTATACGAAGGAGAAAAAGAGAGAGAAAGAGACTGACAACTCCATGGAATCTACACAGAAGAGAGAAAACCAGAGAGAAAGAGAGAGAGAAAGAGTCTCCTAAAATTTGTACAAGAGAGAGTGAGAGAAGGATCATTCAATCTATACAGAAGAGAAACACGAAGAGAGAGAGAGGCACACAAAGTCTATACAAAATAGCGAGAGAGAGAGAAAGAGAGCTAAGCTCATGGAATCTCCACAAAATAGAGAGAGCGAGAGAGAGTCTCACGAAATCTATACAGAAGCTCGGTATTGGCCTCGAGCTTCTCCCTGCTTCCACATTATTGCAGCATAAAGCGAACAAGAAGCTTATATAGTCGTACGCAAATCGTCGTCACGAAGCCGCAAGGTGCTTTGTTCGCTGTTCGCATTTCTGTGTGTCTTCCCCCGTGAACCCCCCCCCCCCTCCTCATTCCAACCCTCTCGACGTTTCGCAATCCATCTAGACCTTGCTGGTTTCGTCTTCGTTGCGAATTGTCGACCAACCGTACTATCTCTCTTACTTCTGCAATTACTCATCTCAATTTTTCATCTTCTTCTAATGAAAAACTGAAAAGTACGATAATCTTGATGCAGATTCTCATTGCTCGACGTTTTCGACGATTCGATCGATCGACTATTCTTTGCTTTTTCATCTGTTCTTCTATATTCTTATCGTTTCTACTTTTCTCGTAGATTCTCCCCTTCTTTAACCAGCCCCCCTCTGCCCCCACGTTTTTCCCCACCTCCGTCAATCCTATTCTCATCAGTTCACAACCTTCGTATCAACATCTCGCGTATCCAATTCATGATGTCTGTTGAAACAGTGCTCGACGACTAGGAACACACACACACAACACGAAGCAATCCCTTCTTTTCCCCCCTGGCTATTGTACAGTATATAGTTAATGTCTACATGTATATCGAACCGGAAAGTTTGGTAGAAGGTAGGATTACCCGTTACACTCAGCTTCCACCCTTTATATACACATTCGCTCAGGAATAAGCCGTTTTAGTCCATTCCACGGCCAAATTGGACGTTCAGGTCCGGCACAAAGTCCGAGCAACAAGACCAACGTTACTGTGCATATACACACACACCCATACATGTATATACACCAGCGGCTACGATGAGAGCATCTTCCGGAGCGAGAATCGGTGCTGTTGCGGTCATGGCTCGCGTACCTCGAAACTACCATTCGGCCAAACTCCTTCGGGAATATAACGTTCCCGAGTCGTGTACGAATCTCCCCCGTATCGGTCCTTTTCCCTCATCGTATTCGTCTCGCTCTTTCTCGCTCACTCGATCTCGACTAAACCGAGTCGACGCGACGTATGGCCGCGTCTCGCACACGGACGAACCCACGAAATCCCAAGATCGAGAGAGACGGAAGAGCGTGAGTTAGTTTACTTGGGATTTCGCGTAGTTTCCCATGACACGCCATCCGTGTCCGTGTACACTGTATGTATGTATGTGTGTGTTATGTTTATACGTAATTACTAATCCCCGTGTCTCTGAGAGCCAGATTATCATCGGAGTTTGGCGTTTCGGATTTGAGAATGACGGAAATAAAACAAGAACTATAAACAATTATTGTAATCCTAATCGGCTGAGTTGTAATGAGTTGAATTAAGCCAAGTCATTTTTTAAAATTATTTTGTTATCGATGGAGATTTATCTTGGATAAGGATAAAATTAGAATGAGTTACACAAGAAGAGATTTTAATATTGGAACCTTTTGAATAATTTAAAGCGGTTCATTAATTATATGTACCTATTTTTTTTAAAGTCTAGACTTGGAGAAATATTTATCTCGAAGAAAAAAAAATAATGAATTATACAAATAGTAATTGAATAGTAACAAATAATAATGAATAACAATAAATGAAATAAACATTAATTGAATGATCACGAAACCTTTTCTCTTCAAATTGAAATTCAATGAAATCGAAGATAAAAGAGAAGATAAAACAGAAAAAATTCGATCAGTTTAACGACCGTAACTCATTGTTCCACAATTGATTATCGTTAATTCATTTTTCATGGTTACTTTAAACATTTCAGTGACGCATTGTTCGAGTCGACGACAATGAAAAATTTCGTTAAATTCGGCATTATCGTGCCGGAAGTCGACATCGTTGACCACTGGTGGTTACGGGTTGAAGAGCCGACGACGCGATGCGTCTCCTACGGGCCGCAAACCCGAACCGCGAAAACAATCCGAGCTCCCGAAAATCCACGGTTTCAACCCACGTCGACATAGTTTCGCGAATTGCCCGTTCAAAACGCGAACCGACGCGAGTGGAAGTTGCTCGTGTCGGTGAAACTGTTGAAAACACCCGAACGGGATGTGATTACACTCGCGAGAACCACCACACACACACACACACACTCACACATGACTACCCCCAAATTGTCAACCCTTGTAACGCCCGGCACAGTCGACTGGCCGCTGTTCAATTCAGCTACACCAGTGATCATCCGTTTGTTTCTTCGACGGTTGAATTCCCTCGTCAAAACCATCAATTCAATCCACCCCAACAATTGACATGCTGTTGGGTTCTGTAACACCGTTGTGAATAGATATATCGCATCTCTGGAATTTTTCGCACATGCGAAAAAAAAATCGAGAAAAAAATACAAAAATGAATAAATAAAAAAATCAACCCCTCGATATACAAGTAAAATAAAAGACTGATAAAATGAAAAATGAATTAAAAATCAGTGGCGACGATGAAACGATCAGGAATCCCGAGTAAAAATATTCACCCAATTCCACTTTATCTGGATCTCTGTTAACCCTAGGAATTGATAGAAACTGCGTTAACCCCTGAGGAATTCTCAAGAATTCCCCAAATCCCAGATTGAACGACAAATGACTCGGTTCAATAATTTTTTTTGTTTAAAATCGTGTTCTCGACAAGAAAGAACTGTTATTTAATTCAATTGAATTACATCATAAATATATTCACTATTTCAACGCATAGTTGAAAAAAAATATATAAAAGCGATAAGAATCATAGCCCTAAGTATTGGAATTTCCATAACCCCTAGGTGACGTTTTCTTTTCGTACGTGATGTACGAAATCTCTCTTCAATCTGATGACCCACTTTCTACCATTTTTTGAATGAAGACAGATCATAATTCGTATATAATTTCAACGCCTGATACTCTCTAGACTCCTCGCTGACTGCAAACAAAAAAAAGCATTCAGGAGTAACCAGGGTGAAAAGAGGTTCCCAAATTTCGACTCGGATATTCATTCGATCGTGTTCATCACCAGCTACGGGTATTCAATGTCAAAGCACCGGGTTACCGATACACCAGAAACAATATAATAATAATCCCCAGTATATCGAAGTAAAAAGCACAGCGGAATCGGGAGCGTCGAGTGAATAACGCCCATTTTCACCCGACTCCCTTCAATCAACCCTTTGCCCGGTGTTTCAAAGCCCGACGTGTGTCCGATGAACAATATCCGTAAACGCGCGTGCTCCATATCTGCAGTCACACAATATTCCGATGGTGGTTGGAGGGAGGGGGAGGAGAGGGAGTTGTGTTATAGGATGTACAGCAGGATCGCAGGTTCCATTGCCGTCGTTGGGTTGTTCAGCGTTGACGCCGTTCGGTCACATACGTCAGGGACACGAGCATTTATCGTCAACCCAGTGTGTGTGCATGTGTGGGAGGCTGCTGCCAGGCTCGGTTATTATCGCCATTTTCACACGCAGTAAATGCAGCAACGTGCGGAAAAGCACACACACACACATGTGTCCGTGTGTGTGTGTGTGTATAGCTGCTAACGTGCGTCACGAGTTGTCGCTTAGGTGTATAGCACAGTCTCGACGATTCGTCCACGCACCCTCACAGGCTTCGGGTTATTGTAACATTTCCCCGTAACAGCCACAGCGACGCTTTTCATCCACTTCGTGTTCCCGGCCACGTGATCCGACCATTGTAACTATGCGTGTACAGTATGCACACACCTACGGATGGGTTCGAGCGCACACGTCCAGAGCTTTTGATGGGTATTCGCACGCGAGCCGATTACGGTCATTCGGACAATGTCGGACCCGAGTGCACAACGCCCAATGCCAATGGCGGCGGACGGCGGCTTTTCCTCGCAACTGTGCTTTTGCGTAAACCCGCGACGATTGGACGCAGTTGTGTAACGACGTCACCTCGTATCTCTCGACGTTCGCGTTTTCCATTCGACAAAACGTATTTGCGACGGTCAAAAGCCGCGCTGAAACGACGTTGCGAGCAAATGATGCAATCGTCGTGCAATAGTCACGTGTGTGTGTGTGGAAAAAAAAAGAAAGGAAGGGATATGGAGAATGGAAAGGATGTGAATAACGATGAGAAATGTGATCGTGTGGGATCGACGGGAGGGGAAGAAGAATGGAGCTATGATGAGAGAATGATTATTTTTCTTTTGAGGGGGGGGGGGGGGGGTTGCTGTCGGAAATGAGTTTTCGGGGGTTTGGATTTATCGATGATTCGGACGATTTTATGACAGTGGAAAGTGTTGGAGGGAAATGTATGTTGTTGGTTCGGATTCATGGGGAATTTCTTGTTATTGGGATAGAATTTGAAAAATGTTTAATTACTCTCTGATGTATAAAATATTTTTTGATATATTGAGAGTCTGGAGTTTCTTAATTCGGCTATTCCAAAAGTGAATCCAATGCCAAGGGAACATTGAAATTTTGAATTAAATTTAAAAATTAATAAAATGAAATAAATGTTTTTTTTTATTTTATAAAATTCTAAAAAAAATTGAAAGAACCGAGAAAAAGTGTTAACTAAATTATTAAAATAGATAAACTTTATTATATATACGTATCATTACTTTTCAGGAAGCAAATGTGAAATGGTTGATCAAAAACAGAGAAAAATAATTTTATAATAATCGCATATGGGTATCTCATCTTCCAGTCATCGAGTCATCGTCGAGATTGTGAAAGTCATCAGTTTGTCTCATCGCTACGGTCATTATTGCCGAAATGCTCGATAAAAAACATCGAAGCAGGAATGGTTCCGAATAGACAACTTCGACATTTCATCCAAAAAAAAAAACAAGTTACGTAGAAGTAAACGAAGGGCGAACGATTTATCCAGACTCAAACGAGATTCGTAGAACACTTTTGGATTTCAAAGCGTAATTCTTCTCGCGTCTCTGAACCGCTCCGCTCGAGACGGGTCCCTAAGCCCATTGCCGGGTTTTCTTTTGCTGGTCCATCGAGAAATGATAAATCGTCGGCAAACGCATCCATCATTGTCATAAACAGCGAGCGTCGAGGGAGAGAAAGGGACGTATCGTTGCAAGACTGAGGTGCGACTGTGGTCTGGATGGCTCGTTCTTTCGGGCGTGTGTGCTTTATGGATCTTGCGTTTTACGACGATAATATTACCAGCCGAGAGTATATCCCCTAACCGGATATAACACAAGCCGCGGATATTCGTACGCTTGCGTTTTATTCGCTGCTGATTTGACGCTGACGATGCGAAAATCGAACGATCAAACGTTTTGGCTCGATTTGAGGGAAGAATTGCCTGGCGTACGGGCATCTTCAGGTGGATTTTTCGAAATCTCTTCTGAGAACATTTTTGGGTTTATTCAAATGAAATTGGGTGAATTTTTTTGTCACAAAATATTGAATTCTGAATTATAGAAAAAATATTGCAGCTGTTTTGATGATCTAAAAACGAAAACCACATTCATATCCGGAAGATGAGTAACTATCGCCTGAACTAGGACATTATTATTATTTTTTTTTTTTCACTAAAATTGTTCGTCGTCCTTGGCGCTTTTTGTATTTCCAAAAAACTAATTCTTGTCGAAATTAATCGAAAAATTTATTTCTCATGTGTCGATATAAAACATTTCGAAACAGTGATAAGTGTCAACGAAATATTCAAATGTTGTGATAAATGAACTTTGTCGAATATGCGTGTCATGAATTTTCATGAATCGAATATAATTGTTTGAAATTAAAAAAAAAAATGGTTCGTGAAATTTTTCGTCGGCCCTCGGTCTTTCTTTCATCGAGTCTAGGATTAAACGGATGAACGCGGGATGAGTCTGTTATTCAACTACTATCGTTACTATACATTGTAATAACGTAGTCCGAAGACTCTTGTACATTAGTGCGGTTTCTCTCGCCTTTCGTAATTCTGTATTACAAGTGGTACGTTAGTCTTAATTTTATAAATAGAAGGTACTCGGAAATATCCACGTATATACATGTATATACTTGAAGCACTACTATTTCTGTTTTTCTTATTCTTTTCAAACCCCTTTGCCGGGAGACCATCGTAATCAGAGGAACCGTTGTGCAGACTGGAATATTCATAAATATAATACTGAGAACGATGGTATTCGTACCTTAGAAGTACATTTAGGACATTTTTTAAATGAGAACATTTTTTTTTTATTTGTTCGAGTCCATGTCCGATACTTATGTCCTCTGACGTACGATGACTGTTATTCATTAACGATAGAATAATTTCGTGAATATTAAAAAAAAAAAAGGTTTTGTGTCTAGAAATATGAAACTTTTTGCATTCTCACAGCCCATCCGAAATGCAAATAATTCACAAGAAAAATCTGAGGTCCCACCTCGCAGAATTAGAAAAAATATATTTTTTAAAAACACACACACAAAAACAAACACACACACACACATCGTCGAACGATTGTGAAAATGATGGCAACAACAAACTTCGCGTAACCAAACGATTTCAATTTATTTCGCTCGGAAACTTCGCCATCGCTCAATTTATACGTCAGAAATGTGAATCTGGCGCGCGAGAGCTTTTCATGCAGTTCGATGGGCGCTCGCGAAGTGAGGAAAGGGGGGTGGTATAGTTTCGAGCATTGAATCACGCGATAGGGAACCTTCGGGGCTCGCTGAAGCATCAAGAGCGCGCGCACGCAAGCACAATGCGCATAATGCTTATATGGCGGGGGGAGGCATTGTGTTGTTGACGCGAAGCGAGCGGAACGTAGCCGAGTAACCGGGACGTTGAGGATCGGCTCCGTGCTCGGTTACTTCATTTATCAAGCCAAACAATAGGGCGCCCCGCTCACTTGGATGAATTTTCGTGCATCATCACAGTTGGTAGGTTATGACGGAGAACAGAGTGCGGGGACCGGAGATAAAGACGAAGAGATGGAGACGGGCAAACAGGTGAAAGATGTGAGAAGCGAGGCGTGACAGGCATCGAGGAGGCGTTTTGGGTACAGCTCCGTGGCTTTGGACCGGAAGAAGCTGGGAAAACTCGAGAGTGAAAATGCAATAGAAAGACATGGGGATTGAGGGTTGGAAAACTTGGTTCAATAATCAAACTCAAATGGACTGCTGCATCGCGAATTAATTTTACTTTCCAGAAATTTGTATATCGATATTTAATTGACTGGGGTAAGTTTATTAAATATATTTAGGATAGCGTGAAGAAAGTAATGTTTTTTTTCTGATTTCCATCACTGCCCTCATTCACTTCAAATTATCTTGCATTCGTAGAATCATGGAGAATAATTTTTTTCATCGAACGAACTTGAATCGTGAATTATTATTCGAGTAAAAAAAAAAAATTCATCGTCCTCAAAATCATTAAAATTAATAATATTGGTCTTTGATAAAATGTTGTTGATTTTTTTCTCTTATATTATCATTGAATTTTCGAGTGATCCTGATACAACGAAATCATTTGTGATTCATCGTGTCAAAAATCATTTTGATTCAAGCAGGTTCGTTCGATGAATAAATTATTGCGCCATGTTATTCGAACTTTGAAAAATCGGGGCCACCCCTAAAAATGATGAATTCATTGCTAATTTATCGTCGACCTTATGCTACTTAATCGCAGACAAACTGGACTGAGAAAAATAAGATCAAATATCGATATTTACTTAAATGTCAATATCTATTAAATATCCACTTATTCCGATTTTTCATTTTTTTTCAAATATTATTTATAGTCCAGTTTGTCTGCGGTCGAGTGGGATATAAGGTTGACGAAAAAATTGGCAAAGACGAGAACGAAAGACCCGAAAGAATGAGTATTTTCGCATTGAAAGACAGAGAGAAAGAGGAGAGGAGGATAAGTGGAAAAATAAAGTGAGAGAAGGACGAATTTCGGCCAATTTGTCAGAAGCGATACGCGAAAATCGTGAGCCTCGATTAAGGCACTTCGGGACCCCGACGCGGATTCGGCAAGAGCTCACCCCGTGGGTGAGGAAAATGCGGTTCGGGACGTTTTCAATTAAATTTGAAAGTTGGCGAAGCCCGGAACGCGGAGTGTGGCGAAAGAAAGTGGAGAATCGAAGACGCACTTGTATATATATATATATATATGGGAAAGCTATACGGATAAGACAAGGGCCGCGGACCGGAAGCCGACGACGAGAGATCGGGGGAATGGGATAACACGAAGAAAGGTTGAGTGGCGAGAGAGAAAGAAAGAGACAGAGAGAAAGAGAGAGAGAGGGAACGATGGAAAGTGGATAAACCAACTCGACCGAAATGCTTTTTCCGTTCGTTTCCTCTTCCATCCACACTTCTTTTTCGTACTCGTGCTTCGCACACTTTATCCATCGGCCTCGGTCCTAGCCTCCAGTCGTTTTTCTCCGTTAGACTATCAACCCTTATCGCCTCCGTTGGGAACTCTTTGACCGAATCGTTCGATAAAAGGACCCATCCCCCACCCATTCTCCACCCATTCGGCTATATTTCTTTTTCTCTTTGTCTCGATTTAAAAGTAGCCACGGGTATACCTCCTTTTCCACGTTTTCTCGCACTCCATCGTCGACGATGTAGCCTCTCAAGAGGCGCAACTTTGCTTCTTCCACCACTCGATGAAGAAAGAAAAAAAAAGAATAACAAGGAAACGAAGGAGAAAAAAAGGGAAGAGGGCTCCCTCTTTTTTTGTATTCTACATTTTCTTGTGTGCGTTTTTTTTTTTAAATTCTCTTTTTTTCGAACCAGCCTCCCCGCCCAGCCATCCGTGGTGTTTGCGCGTTTTCCCGTTCAATCCCTCGCACGTAGGTACTTCCTCGTGGAGGGCGGAGGAAACCGTGAGGACGGGGATCCGCGAAGAGTTTGGTAAAAGGGTTCGAAACGATCGTTTGAGCGCATCGGACGGGGATTTTACGTAGTCTGCCGAGCGGATAGTATGATCTACTCGCCCGGCCTCCGCAGCACGTGCAGATTTGCTTCGAATCCTCCCCCCATCCCCCTCCCCTTCACCCCCACCTTACCCGTCGCAGTTAATTTTTTTCCCAGTCGCACAACGATTTCATCGTCGATAACGATTTTTCCGTCTAACGATCACAATGACAGCCAACCCTCTCGAAAACAATGGGAGCTTTTTTTTCTTTATTGTTGCTGCTGTCTTTGATTCTCATGCGTATGGATGTTGACAATCGTCATCGTGATTATTTTTCGTTTAATGGTTTCTCATGCGCAAAGCTTTGTTTTCGTCGATATGCATTGTTCCATCGACCGAGGGTGGAATAAACGAACGAAATTTCCAGCCATGTTGTAAATTAATGCAATATCGGATAGGGCGGATTTTTCGTCCGACGTGAAAATCTTCAGTCGACTACATTAAATTGCACCAGTCGTGTTAACATCATGGAGCATTATCACCGGGGGAAAAAAATCTCACTGCTGTTTTTGCAATTTTTTTGATTACTTAACTTTTCGTTGAAATTGATCAAATTTTAGAATTTATTTTGAAGTAAAAATTCATTCGAAATATTTATAATTATTACGGACATAGGGAAAAATTCAGTTGATGTCTCTTGACGTCCCTTAACTTTGATTAATTGTCCCTTGATTAATCAAGGTTATTTGTTGAAAAAATGTATTTTAAATACAATTCCGTTGAATCAATTCCCATCTTCACGTGATCACGTGTTTCAATATTTTTTAGGTTTCAATCATATTTCATGATACTTTTCAATATCAAGTTTGAATATCACCCGGCCAAACGTCTTTCCTGCTTTATTGGCACGAACGCAATTTCAGTCACTTCAACTCTGCGGTCACCCCCTCCCCCCTCCTCGCCCCTCGTGCTCTCGCTCATCCGCAATATCCAACGGGACGCCAGTCAATGTTTCCGTCACTGAAATCAAGAAATTCCCATTCCCCCGAAAAATCGATCGAAATCACTCTCGACTCCATCAAAAACGTCGAATTCAAATCCCACACAACAACCTCACCAACGAACCCACATCGAAAACCCGATCAATCAGTTCATTCACGTGACAATAACAATTGCCAATGTCCATGAAATTTTGCGAACGATAGCGACCGACACAACGAGACGACAACGATCAAGAAGATTCCTTCTAATCGGCCAACTCTCTTTCCCCCCCCCCCCCCCCCGCTATTCCAAACTTTTTCAACCCCTCCTCGCAGCCGCCATTTTGCTGCGAAATTACTGGGCGATGAGATTTTCAATAATCCCTAACGGTTTCGCGAATCGTTTCCCGTGTTCTTCTTGTTTCTTCTTACCCTCTCTTCACACTTTCTTCCCCAACGACTCTCTCACTCCCTTTTCCACCTACCCTCGAAGAACCGATGTTGGCACCGAGTTGCCGGGTTTTTTCAGTCGGCAAAATCGTGTGCCAAGCGCAGGCCCCGAGAAGCGTTAATAATAATGGGAAAACTTTAAGGCGCGCGCTCGTGGCCTACCGGGCGAAGGTCTATACACATTCATATTTGTATATATGTATATAGATATAATATTACGTAGTGTACATTCGAAAGGTACGCAGCGAAAGTAGCGTCGAAGGCAAAAGTCAAAGACAGAGCGAGAGAGAAAAAGATGGATAGCGAGAGATCCTGGCAGAAGCAACTCGGTGGTGCGCACTGCGTGCCACCCCCCGCACCCTCCCTTCCACCCTCCGCCATGACAAATTACGCCCCGGGGTTTTATTGTTGTTCTTCTTGGGTTCTTGGCTCCTCAAGCTTTTCCAACCCCTTGCAGCTTCCCTCGTCCATGTCGGTGCGACGACGTACCTACCTTCCCCCCCCCTCCTCCCTCACCCTTACCCCAACCCCTTTCGACGAAGGCTGCGCCGTGTTCTTCGTTCTCAAAGTCTTTGCTCTGTGCTTTTGCTACACTACTCATATTAAAGAAACTTGCGGGTCTTCGTTGTGTATCCTCTTATTTCACAGTTTCTGTCTCTCTTTCTCTCGCGCTGTTTCGTTTTTTAAAGCAACCGAAGAAACGAGGGAGAAGCTAATTAATATTTTTCCCCCTCGGCCGGGTCGGGATAGCTCCGCCACCGGTTGCTCTCTTCTGCTCGAGGTTTCGATCTGGGGGGGGGGGGTTGTTTTTTTTTGTTGTTTTGTTTTTCTCTTATTCGTTGATCCACCGTGGGCCCCTTACCCTCGACCGCCTCGAAGCCCCGAGTTAAACTTGTCGGATAATAACGTTCCGCGTTGTTTTCATCCTCGTCTCGACCGATTCCCAACGGTCGACGGTACCTATACCCGTGATATTGGCCCAACTTTCGCGCCAAGATTAAAGGATTAAAACTATGGGATTTCGGAGTGAGATGATAAAACTCATCTGTAATTTTGAGGAATACCACTTTTGTTGTTGTTTCGTTTGGTCTGAATCGGAAGGATTTGAAAGGATGAAAAATGTAATAGCGATTTTTTTTGCAGATAATGAATAAGTTATTTTATTTAATTTTTTTTTTTTTTGGATTTTGACGAGCGTGAAACAAATATAAATTCCTGATTAAGCTGATGTGTCGAATGTCAATTTTTTGAGATTGGAAAATGATTAAAGACCGAATAGTAAAAAATATGTAAATATCGATAAATCGATAAATCGAACAAATCAACGAATCAACAAATCATCGAATGAACAAATCCACAAACCAAGAAATAAACGAATTGACAAATCAATAAGGAAATTATTCAATGAATAAATCGATTAATCAATGAATCAACGAATCAATAAAATTTCACAGGACAACATTAATTATAAATATTGCCCTTGACCCCGATTAACTAAATCCGGAAAATCGTTGTTAAACGTTGATTTTCCGAGTAACCAAGCAATGAGTTTCAGAAAAACGAAAAAAAAAAATTACAAACTACAAATGCGCTTCTACAATTTTCCCATAACAGCAGAGCAAAGAAAAGAAAAAAATAACGGGGGAAAGATAGGTGAGCGACGATATATCATAAAATCGACTGGGTTGTCCGAGGCACTCGTCCTCCCCCCTCCCAGTCGTTCTCGTCGTTCGTTTTCACAACTAACTGCATCCGCAGAGTGCTCCCGGTAACGTCGGTCCCCGAAAGAATAAACCACGCGAGGGACACCCCCTTCCCCCGCCCCCGACTAGGAGATAAAAGAGAGAAAGAAAACAGTGGCGGTTATATACCGTCCGGGCCGTCTCAGCGCGGCGTATGCCGACCGATTCGAGCGGGGGAGGCGCGACGGTTTCGCTTGGGCATCTCTTTTCCGAAGCCACGGGAGCAACCGGAGAGTTCTTTTCCTCGTCTACGTGTGGGGGGGGGGGGGTTCTCCCGGTGGCCTGCGATGCCGCCAACTTCGGTATATCTCCTTTTGACAAGCGGATAGCGAATGAACGAGTGAGAAAACGAGAGTGCCCGACAAACAAGAAGATACGGACCGCGGTGGCGCTTGTGTAAGAGAGAGAGAGAGAGAAAGAGAGAGAGAGAGAAACCGCGCGACCGAAGCCGAAGAGCTCGCGCTTACACTCGTATATCTCGAAAATTGGATTCTTCGGAGATTCGAACAGTGATAAATTCTCTCACGCGTAAACCCACAGGAGGAGAAATGTATGGCGTCCACCTTGTCTCATTCTACGAGTCTCTCTCTCTCTCTCATACTCTTCGCCCTCGTGCTGTTACTCTCTCACTCACTCTCTCGCTCTCTCTCGCTCGCTCGCTTACATTCGCTCGGTTTAATTTTTTTTCCTTCGTTTTATATTAGTTTTTTTTTTTTTTTTTTTCATTTTTTTTTCGTCAAGCTCCGCGTCTTTCTCGCTCGTTCGACCATTCCGCCCTGCTGGCCATGTCCGTGGCAGTGGCCGGTTTACGCTCATGGTGGATAAGTGGTCGGTGGACACCACGATTTTCACGGATGGCAGAAATGTCGTTTCTTTCACGGCGGTTCGAGCAATCGTAAAGATGTTCTTTTTTTTGAGATTACGTTAATGACAGAAGGCTTTTACGATTTATATAATTTGCCGGGGATCGAGTGAAATAATCGATTTAAAAATTTTCTTTTTTGGAACAGCTCGAAACAAAAATGGATACCGCGACCTAATAATCGAAAACCTTTTTCGCATCGATGCGAATCCCAAAATTCTTTATTGGAGCGTTCGGCACAGGCGCAATAAATTTGGTGGCGTAAAATATTTTTAAACAATAAATCGCGGCGGGTCGCGAATGTTGGTCCTGGTTTTTTGCGTCACGCCGTTTTCGTTTTTCTTTTTTTACTTTTTTTAAAAAATATTTGTAGGAGAAAAAAGCGAAGGGAAAAATTCTCTATCGCGCCCTCCCGGACGCCCACGCTCTTTTTTCCACTGTTCCGCCATCGTTTCGCGAGAAGGCCCGGTGTGTGCAAGCGCGTCGCAATTAACACACGAACGTCGACGCAAAACTTCGCTACGACTCTTCGCTCGCTCTCGCCTCTCGGTCACCGCGTTAATTTCTTTTTCATACATTTAATACACGTTCTCACTCACCTCATTCAACGTTATTCCTACAGCTGTTTTTTTTTGTTTTTTTTTTCCATCGTGGACTCCGCGACATTATTATTCGGAGTTTCGCGTTAACAGCGGTATAAACGATTCGTGGAAACAAACAGATTACAACGTATTACTATGCAATTCGCCCGTAGAAAAATTATAAGAACTGTTATTGACAATGAGATATATATATATTAATTATTGAAACGTTTTTTATCAATAATCATTTGCAATAATTAGAATTTACTAAAATGAAATTATTAAGAATATATATAGAGTAAACATTATTTCAATTACAATTATACGATTATTATAAATCTATGAGTTTGATTATTATTAATTATAATAAATATTATTCGTGATAATATTAATTATTAAAAATAGTTATTGGCAATATCAAATAATTTAATATTTTATATGTAGATTAAAATTGAACATTATTATAATATATAAATATTACAATAATGATTTAATAATTTGATAAAATAAAAAGTTTACCAACACACCTCAATATCGAGATAGAAAGCTATAATTTGGAGGATCTTCTTTTTTTTAGGTGTACATACTTTAGATTCCTTAAGAAGCAAGACAACTTTTTTTTTCAACGCTCACCCTAATATTGATGCATATATATATATCTTCGACGTGTTTTTCGTTGCATTTATTCGTTTCGTTCTTTTATTCCCATATCAGTGCCCCTGAACGCCTTCCGGGTTCACCCCGAGAGCAAACTGCAAAGTTTTCACATTTGCAACCATGTTCAAGAACAGCGTCACGAGAGAGTAAAGATCGTCGCGACTTTGTGACTTTTCTTACATTCTCGTCCGTCGGGTCGTCTCGTCGTACACCGTGATACGTCCACGTAGTAGCCCGAGGATAATCACAAAACGACGAACCGGAAACGGATAAAGCCCAGTCATACACATCGCAGAATGAGAAGAAAAAGGGGATAAAAAAAATCGTACACGTATATGTTGCATGAGAAAACACATCGACGACAGAAAAATATTCAGAGCTCACAAAAAGAGATGAAAAATAAATGCAAACAAAAAAAACAAAACAAAACAAGGAAACAACGAGAGAACTTCTCGTTCTTTCCGTTTTTTTTTTTTTTTTGTTTTTTCGTGTCTCGTGGGAAGCGACAACGCGTTGCATGGAAACTTCGGAAACCGGAGATGAAGGGTGAAAGAGAGCTAGACAAGAAAGAGATATGAGAAACGAGAACAGACGGAAAAATATATAGAATTCAGAATGTACACTCTCTCTCTCTCTCTTTTCTCTCTTTCTCTCTCTCTTGGCTTCGTTACTCATTGATCGCCGGGCTAGTCGTGCACCGACGGAGAAACCCTCTTTTGTGTTGCATTCCGCCTTCGTTAAAATGAAATATTGATTTTGCTTTCAACGAGTCACGGGACACCGCCTTTCTTGCGTCTAAGAACGGACGTTAAAGTTTTTCAACGACGGCGAATTCATGTATTAAAAATCAACGTTTATCATTATTCCAACGATCGTTGTAATAATAATAATAATAATGATTATAATCATCTGTTGCGAGATTATTATGTAGTTATTATTCCTGTTATCAATTTAACCACACGATTGACTCATCAACTATGATAAGGTTAAGCACGTTTGCAACACATTTGAACAATAATAATAATATTTTTTTAAAAGAAGAATTTATACTAATAATAATAATAATATAAAATAAAATAAAATATGGACATTAAATTTTAGAAAAATGTATATATACATAAATTCAAACCACACAGTTCTGTGCTTTGAATCGACAAGATATGTTTTGACAAGAGACAAAATCATATCTCGTCAATATTTAGTTATTTCAATAAATTTTTAATAATACTGAAATAACGGATTATTTCGGTAATAAAAAATAATAATAAATTGCCCAACAAATTAACTGTCATTCTCGGCAACGATTCAAAAATTGTTACGTTATTTCCACGATAAAGAGTTAATATTAATTATTTTTCCACCATTTTCCTCAACTTGTCTAATATATCCACGCTTAAAAAATGAAAAAAAAACCGACGATACCGAATTTCTGTCAGCGAGGAAGCAAAATGAAATTGACAAAAAAAAAAATATTCAAAACACACAAACGATTCTCCAAACTCACGTAACTACAATCATGGCCCATGACGATCCATTTCGGATCATAGATGCATCCATTGCACTTTGCAGTACCCGACTATACGACGCGAGTGCTCATCGATCTACCGATCAAACGAGATATCGGCCTCAATCACGGAATTAGGTACAAGATACTCGACACCATTTCTCACGACACGTGTTGTTTATGTTTATACGTCGAAAAAATGGGTACCACGATCTAAGACTGTATTCACGACTCTGTGTGTGTGTGTGGATGGACGAGTATATGCGAGGGGTGCTCAGGACTGCGAAGAGGCCACACCATCGATGTCGAGTGCGAGAAAAAGGGGTTCAACGGGATTGGGGCGGGGGAGGGGGGGGGGGGGGGGCGCAACGCGGTAAGAGGGGGTGGGCCGGATGGGTTTGGCGTGAATGAGAGCGAGGGTTGTGAAACAAGAATGCACTCGCAGACACCTTATTGTCCCGGAGACCTTTTCGCAGCCGCGGGGCCTCCCGATCTCGCTGCTCTTGGTCACACATACACACAACTACATCTACACCCGTATATATATATATATATATTTTTTTTTTCTTTCGCTCATGTCTTACGACCGACAGCGATAAAGAGGGTCAAGAGGGCACAAGCACAGAACTCGTTCCGACACGGGCCCGGCAGTGCAGCAGCCTTCCCTAGTCATCACAGCAGGTGCTGCATAGCTGCATCCACACATACACACACGATGTTCCAGCCCGACTCCTTTCACCACATGCTATTCCGATGCGGAGTCACGGGGCGCTCCGATAAGCAGTATGTAAAGGACGCGTACGAAGTGGAAGAGCGTGTACGGTGAAAAAAGAAATATGAGAAATGAAAATGAAAGAAAAAATAAAGCAGCTATAATGCGATCACACTTTGAGTGATTTATAGGTCTCTCGCATCAGTACGAGTGTGTGTAAACTAAAACGCCAATTATCGGACGACTTTGGGCCTTACTGTATCTGGGATCTTTGTGATATTTTCGCAGATGGAAGTGCATGGTGTGAAAAATAGAATCCTACTTTTTTAAAGATTTTTTTAATATTATTTAGGGAGATGTGAATTTAAGTATTTTTAGTTTTTAATTTTTTTTTTCAAGTTTTTTTTACATAATTGCGATGCATGGTAAGAAGATATATCTGAAATCTGTTTTCGTCGTTTAAATTATCCAAGCTTTTTGACATCACATCAATTTCTTATTCCGATTATCAAAAATGAAATGAAACTCAAAAAGCTGTTATTCGGCAGTTGTCCAAATTAAGAAAAATGTTTAATTTTTTTTTTCTTGATGCTGAGTAAAATTCTCATTTTCTGTGAGTAAAACTCTCATTTTACAGCGTTTTTCGAATTAGGATGTCTGTTAGTTTTTTTTTAATTAATCAGAGAACAAAAATTAAATATGAAAATTTTATATATATATATGCACATATATATGTTGAAGGTTTTGTATGTACTTGAAGGGAGGATGGGACAAGCCAACGTCCATAGGTAGCATCGACATCAGCAGCATCAGCATCAGCAGCATGTGGAGCATTCGTCAAACTCGGTATATAGACTCGACGATTCATATATCTGTGTCGGGCATCTGCATAACAGTCTCCCGCGAGGTACTCCAAACACTGCCGACGACACGCCCTGCTGTCGCTGTCACGCTCTCCCTCGTAGCAATTCAACCGATAATTTACGCGCTCACTGTGCGACACGTGCTTATACGTGATATATGTTCACACACATATATATATATGTATATAAGTATGTATATAAGTACGCACGGTGTACTATAGGGCGTACGAGCCGGCACTGGTCCGCGGTACTTACCACCCCCTTTATACCCTTGCCATCCACACACACACACACACACACACACACACACACACACACACACACACACACACACACACACACACACACACACACGTGTCTACTTGCATGATACGAAGCGTAATAACTGTCCCCAATGACGAAACGGTCCATTTCCATATCGATGAATAAATTCTTAATGGACTGTTATGCTTGTTTGTGTTTGTTGGTATGTGCGTGTGTATGTGTGTGTGTGTGTGTGTGTGTGTGTGCATCATCGACGCGTTATCAATGCCGACGTTTAAAATTCCGAGCACTCTCAAGTGCGATTACCGAACCCAGAGTCTCACATCGGCAGTTTGGTTATAACGAAAGGGGCACGTGTAAACGCGCGTAAAAACGTCGTGATAGGTAACGTCGACGGTCATGTGCGAGACGTGGAAAATCTTTTCGCGGCCATTAGGAAAATGGGTCGGGTTTCGAGAGTCGAGCCTGTCGTGTCTGTGTGGGGGAACCACCTAGGAGTAAAGAGGGGAGAGAAGAGGAGAAGAGAGCGAGAGTGAGGGTTGTTTTTACCAAACGTATATATTTATATATATATATATAAAGACATGAAATTGATAAATAATTTTTTCTATTATTATATTTAAATAATTTAAAAAATAACAATCTTGAAAATTATTTTTTTTTATCGATGATTTTCAAAATAACAGGCACTGCAAGTATACGTATGTATATATATTTTTAAATGAATATTTATATTTTTAATGATATTTATATTTATATTTATATTTTTTATATTTTTATATTGTAAATATCTATATTTCAAATATTTTTCAATGAATTCCGGGGACTCTCGAGTGCGGTTGCATTTTTGAAAAAATTATTCCAGGTAAGCAACAATGTTGACAAAAAAATTAATAATATTTGTTCAAAATAATAATCTCTAAAAATGAAAATTTTGTACAATATCAAATAAAATTAGAAAAAAAAGAAAAACACCGAAGTTTAAAGAGGCAGAGAGAACGTGCGGGGCAGAAGGAAGGAAAGCAGAGAGGGGCAAGTGAGGGTGAGGGAGATAACGAGAGTCGGTTGTTTTCCAAACGTATGGCCACGAAAATTAATAAATAATAGCACTTTATTACGTGAGGGTTTACGGGAATCGTGGGTGCTGGCTCGTGCCCCGAAACGCAGCACAGCAAAGGTTAGGTACAGAATACAGCCCGGTAGGCCTCGAGCGAAAACGTCCAACGGGCGTATAATATCTCTGGCCCCCTCGTAACGGTTTAACCCCCTCGGGGAGCGACGGGGCGTGGGGCGCAAAGCTCGGGGTCAGTAGTTACGCCGGGGAGTTTGGATTTCGTGGCGACCGATCGCGTAGGCAAGGGCGAACCGCGTTCGCGAGGGCGTAAGTAATGTCTCTACTCTCACCCTTTACCAACAAACTCTCGTTTATTCGTGTGTGCGTGTGTGTGTAGATGTATGTGTATGGTTATATTGGTAGGCCGTGGTAGTTTGCACGTTACACGGACGAGAGGTTAATAATTTAGCCAGGCGAAACGCGCTGTTTTGTAAAATTAGTTTTGTTGCGCCATTTCGTATTTGTTCGCCGCTGGTCGCACGGGAAATTTTTTTTGTTTTTTGTTTGTTTTTTTTTTCGTTTTTCAACCCCCGCGGCATTTTCATCGTCCCTCCGTCGTTTCTCTGGCCGGAATATCCCGTGGCCATTTTGCCTCGCAAACGTCGCGCAAAAATGGCCGAGGGCTGTGCACCATGTGAATAAAATTGTGTCACGAACGCATGTTTGTTCGATATATGTATATATATAGATTTTTTTTTGTTCTATTGTAATAGCATTTGAATGATTTACATCGACGTTGCAATGGAAACAATTGTGGACGAGCGACCGGTTCTGTTCAACAGATTTGATTTTGGAACGATCACATTTTTTTTTTTTTTGGTTTTTCGTTGGACATTCCGTTGATGATGAAAGAAATTTTCGTGATTGCGGATAAAACAAATTATTCAGCTTTGTGAATTTTTTTTTATTCGGAATTTCCAATATCGATGGATTAGCGAAAGCTTCGACGGTGATTGGACCAATGGCTCTTTTGTTAGTCCGTTGGAAGATTATTTTTTTTTTATTCGACGGATTTGAATATCCGGTGAAGCTTGGGATGAATTTTTTTGTGCGATCAATTTTTTTTTCGATTTTTATTATTATTGTAGTATCGTTGAGATTGGCATATTCGAATTTGTATGGAAATGTGATAAACATCGTACGATTTAGATGGAAATTCAATTAGCCCCGACTTGTTGCGACGATTGTCACGGAATATTGTAAAGCGTAGGTAATTGATAATTGAACAATCGATATGTTAGGCTCGGCCACCATAGACCGGCGTGTAATACGTTTCGCGTGGTATATAATGGCCAGCGGCGATAGAAACTTTGATTCGTCAATTATTAATTACAACTCCATTGTGGCGCAATTAACAATTGACTATCCATTGATCAACGACGATACGACGATGTAAATCACGGAAATAATTCGTGACTGGTGTGGGTTTCGTTGGGCGATTGTTATCGTTGCAATCGTGATTAACGATATCACGTTCGTTCGTTGTAATTAACTATTGACTTTGTACATTCGGTGATTACAAACTTTTTCAATAAATAGATACGATTGTTCATTTAGTCTTAGTTTTTTATTCTAGAAATTAATTTTCGTCTAGAAAAAAATTCTAGAAAAAAAAATGTTTATTTTATTCTAAAAAATTTATTCTAGAAAAAAATTTTTAATCGTCCATCCAACATTCGAGATCGTAATGAGGAAAAAAGAACCGTGCATCGATGAAATCACCATTCGAGCATCGTTGAACGTGTTGCAACAAATAAAACGTACATTCGGCTTGGATATTCAACAATCGCAATAAGAGATCCGTCCGAGCTGTCGCTGTTGCAGCGTTACAGCTGCGATGAAAGCAGCAGCCACGGCTTTTTGTAAAAACGGAAGGATGAAAAGACAAAAGAAAAAAAAATAAGTGGAAAAGAAAAACGAAGAACCGACAAAGAAACGTCGTAAAAAACAATGAAAGAAAACGTTGTTGCAGAAGGAATCAGAATGAAGGATGGAAGCACGTGTGGGTGATAATCCATCGCTATATAAAAGCTGTGTGGAAGTGGTCATCCGGCGAAGCCCCGGTTGAGCTCTCGAGGCACGATATGAGACGAACATCCCGAAGGATATCGCGCGAACGTGCAAACTTTTGCGCGAAGAAAATAGTTTATTCTCGATACGACGCTGCTCCAATTTTTCGTCATATACGAAAAGACGATGGAATATCGTCGTACTATTTCAATACACAACTGTTCGCTTCCAGTACGATAAAAAAAAATCTTCAAGCTGTCGTTTTTCAATGAACGATTTTTAAAATAACAGATCTTCGAAATTACAAAAATATATTTTAATGGAAGATTTCAAATTACAAAAAAAAAAATAATTACAAATATCAATTTTTGGAAGAAAATATTTTCATCCATAATTATTTTTCAAAATGCGAATAAAATTTAAATATAGAAGATTTAGAAAGAGTAAAAAAAAAACAAATTCAATAGCAATCTTTGACATTTTTTTTTCTTTTTTAATAACAATTTTTTTTAAGTAATTTTTTTTTCTAAATAACTTTCTGGTACAATAAGACTTTTCGAAAATTATTTTACTCATCAAATAACAGTATCTAAAAATGGAAATAAAATTTTTATAAAAATAACAATAACGCGATCATGATCGTGTTTGATCCGTGATAATCGTCGATGATACACGAAAACCGAACGGCGATTTACCGGCACAAAACCACAAAAGCGAGTTGAGCCGGTGCAAGCGAAGACAAGAGCAAAAAAACCATTTTTTTAAACAAAAAAAAAAATAGTCCCGACGTCTGGAAGTAAGGACCGAATGAAGACGATAAAGCTGCCAATCGCAGGTGCTCGGAACAGTCGCGAGCGCATGTCGTGCGTAAAAACGGCGTTTTGTACAGCGAAACGAGAGGAAACGAGAAACGAACGTGAAAGTGGTCGGTGGCTTTAATATCGTTATACACACCATCGCTTAGCGGCGGACACTCGCGCTTGCTTTTTTTTTTCATCTCTCTCTCCCTCTCTCTCACTCTTTCCCACTCGCTCTTTATCGTTCCAGCTGCGATAATTGAATTGGCCGCTTACATTGATTTTTCTTCCGAACGTTTTCACGGTGTCCTCGGTGTTTCATTGTGCACCGCGTTTATTATCGCGATACACACATCCGCTGGAAAAATTCGTGGGGGGGGGGGGGGGAAGAAAAAAAACAAGTAACGAACGAGAACAAGGAGAAATTGTGAAAACGATGAATTGGTCTGATCCGCGTGACGTAAAAACTTCTCCGCTGTAAAGCTTCATAATAACGTAACGCACATTACTCAAAACTGTGTGTAAAACACACACACACACACACACATGAGTATCAACCGTATCGTCGACATACGTGTGTGTACGTGTGTGAGTTCGTGACAGAGACCGCACGACGAATGTCGAAAGCTAGACATGACAACGAGAGCGAGAGAGATAGAGATACATAGATTTTATATATATTTATATATCTATATATTAGGGTGGTTCTTATTTAGCCTGAAAAAAAAGTATCGCTACCCACCTTCCAAATGATTCTACACACATGCAAGTATGAAAAAGTAATTTTTATATTTTTTTCCGATTTTTATATTCACCCTCTGCATTGCCTGAATTAATTTGAAAGTTTTTTCAAATCATTCACGTCATATTTCCGAGTTTAATACAAAAACGTTGGCGAAAAAAACAAATCATAAAAAAATGTATATTATAAAAAACTATGCCACAAAAATACCAAAAAATGTTGGCAGCAAATCCGGCGAACATAACCTAAAACTAAAAATAAGAATGATTTTAATTTTTTTTCACTTCATGTTTGCCGATTAGCTGGCAAAATTTTTCGGTGTTTCTGTGTGGTATAATTTTCTACAATATACGTTTTTTTTCAGATTTCTTTTCCCTACCCTTATCGTAAAAAAATAAAATAAATGATTTCAAAAACTTCGAAATAAATTCAGGCAATGCAAAGGGTGAATTTAAAAATCGGAAGAAAATATGAAAATTCCTTTCTCATGGTCTAGAATCATTTGAAAATTGGGTGAGCGATACTTTTATTTTGAAGAACCACCCTAATATATATATATATATGAATATATATATATAGATAAAGAGGACTAAAGCCACAGAGCTTTTCGCACATTGCACACACACACACACACACACAGCTTGGGTCCTCTTGCCCGGAGGAAAAATCGATGATGCTGGGTAGCCCAAGGGCTTTTAATCACGAGAGCCCAGGTTCTTACATTTCCTGTTACTCCTATGTGCCACGCTGTTGCCGCCCGCTCCGTCATGCTGTCGCTACGTGCCGCACAACCGGCATATATATACATACATACGTACATACATACATACACGCAACACACGAGGGCGCCCTTCGCTCACTGCTTCCGTTATTGCTACTGCTGTTACCGACAGAACCCTTCGGGCGGGTTGCCGAAATTTCACCTTTTAACTGTTCCATCCACGAGACAAGCACAAAAAAAAAAAAAAAGTTTACCGACCATTTGAGTCATCGAAATTTTTCGTTTTTAATCGTTCGAACGATTTTGAATATCAACGCTTCGTCTGTAACCCAATCCTTCCTCGATAACGAACAAACCATTTCAGATAAAAACATATATAGCTTCGTCGACGGATTATACACTCGACATTCATATAAAATAAAAATAAAATTAATATCGTTACGTGAAAGAATAATTTTGCGACCATCATGCCCGTTAAACCCAAAACGTGGTTATACGTCCTTCCGACCCGTACGATAAGGTCAACGATATCGTTCGCGTTCTCCGTTTCATTTGCGATGCGAGTGAAACAGGTGCCGGTTGATCGCGATGGCGACCAAATGAGGACGATGTGCCAAGCTATGAGGAGGGAGGGGGGGGGGGGGGTTAACGTGAGAGGCGGGGAAGGAGAGCGTCGCACGGATGGCACGGGACACGTTCCACACGGTCCGTTACACACGAGCATTATCGTACGTCAGAGCAAATGATCCCTTGGCGTGATCCTCGGCGGACGGGGTTTCGGTGGGCACTCTCGTGTGCACGCTCGCTCGCTACCTCATTCACTCCGCCACACACACACATACACACGTGTCTTTCGCGTTTTCCCTCTCGGCCAAAAAGGCGAGGGAAAATAAAGTGTCGTAGGTAGAGCAGACGAGTGAGCTGGTTGGGTTATACGTGTGACTCTTCGAAATTTACGTATATCACCCCCCCCTCCCCT
Source organism: Diplazon laetatorius (assembly GCA_963662125.1). NCBI lineage: Eukaryota > Metazoa > Arthropoda > Insecta > Hymenoptera > Ichneumonidae > Diplazon > Diplazon laetatorius. The sequence goes on from OY759156.1 coordinate 6,658,212, forward strand.
CCTCCTCCCTGCCAAGCCCGTCGTTCAGGTAACACACACACGGCAAAATTGAAGCCAGAGGCAGAGGATACAGCTTCTCTCTCTTGTTTTCTCGCTTCCTGTCTCTCTCTCTCTCTCTCTCTCTTTCGGATGACGAGAAAAAACGTCACGATGAACCGGAGACTGGATTATCCTGAAGTAGGGAGAAGAGGAAAAAATATGACCCGAGTAAAAAATATATATGTATAAATATATTACCTACATGAACTGTATATAAAATATATGTATAGTGTCTATGTGGACGGTTTTTATATAGACTGTATATAATCTGTGTATAAACTATACGTAGATTGTATGATATTTATACTTAGGTGAATTATATATAGTCTATATATTATATTGGATCCCGAGTAAAAAAATATATGTATAAACTGTATCTAGACTATATTTATGTATATTTTTACTCGATGAAATTAGCGATGTATAAGCTGTATTATACTGTATACAATTTATATATATATATATATATATATATATATATATATATATATACGTTTTTTGTGTATGAATTTTTCTATAGATTGCATAAAGTCTGTATAAAATCTATTCATAAATTCCACACAGTCTACATACGTCGAATTTCAAGTTTAAAAAAATATAAATAAACTGTAAATATAAAATATATATAGTTTCTCCATGGAATTTGCTCTATATAAACTGTACGGGACTGTATATAATCTATGCATAAACTTTTTATCTTTGAATTTTTCTCTAGACTGTACAGAGTCTGCATACAGAATATATATTGCAAATTTCATATAAAAACTACATATAGTCCATATACAGTTCATACACAGATATCTATACATATATTTACTTGGATAAAAATTCGGTAAAAAAACAGAGGAAGAATTTTGACAAGCAGAGTAGCGACTCGACCGTCGCGCAAAATATCTACCCGCAACGTTATATCCGGCAACATATCCCTTCCTCACTTTCGTCAATGTGTTCGTGAAATGTACGAACGAACCCACGTGTGTGACCGCACACGGATAAACGAGAAGATCCGAGAGACGTTGCGGAGAGTTACAAGAAGGAAAAACCGTGTGAGGTTATATCCGAATTTACGATAACGAGTGGGGGGGGGGGAGGGGGTGCGAAGAAAGGATCGCGAGACGGAGTAAGAGAGAGAGAGAGAAAGCAACGAAAACGCGAATGTTGGAGCCAGTGAGGAAGTCGACTCGAGGGGGAGAAATTTTTAGTGTAAAGACGAGCGAAACTAACGCGAAAGGGGTTAACCGGGTTTAATCAATTCTCCGACGCTGAGCTCAGGAGTTGAGGGTAGCGAACACAGCAACGCCGGTGGCGAATGGCTGGCTGGCTAGGCTTCGCTCGATTTATTTGACGTAGTGCACGACCGCGGCGAAAAGACATGGTCGTCTTCGTCGTCGTCGTTGCAGTGACTCTGTGGGTGATGTTGCTCGGTGGGTTTCACAGAGTTACGCCGTCCAAGAAGGTTTGATCTTCTCGGTAGGACGAGTGTGAAATCCTCTCTTCCTCTGTCACCCACCACTCGCGTTGGCTTTCTCGCCTTCGCGTTTTACATAGTCTCCGCAGTGCGACACTAGTGTGTATGTGTGTGTGTGTGTGTGTGTGTGTGTGTGTGTGTGTGTCGACAGTACCGGATAATTTTGCACCGACCACGACGACGATGCAGGTGTTCGGGGGAGTCGTGGACGACGCTAATGGAGCGCAAACGGGGAACCATCACGTTGAGGCACGCGACGACCGCCTTTCTCTCTCTCGAGTGTCTTCGTAGACACTCGCTCACTCAGCGTGTAATGCTCGAAACTCTCGGAGACGAGACGCGAGCTTTTGTGAAAATTTTAATGATCCTGTTTCACCATGGAAGTCGTGCTGGGCGATGTTTATCGGTAGATTCCGTGAACAATTTATGGTTATGAGCGTTTTGTTGTGTTGATGGATGATTGTGTTATTTGGACATTTGTTTGACTACGGAAATTTTGGGGTTTTTTTTTTTAATTTGCAACGGTTGAATGAATTATTATGAGATACGGGAATATTTGTTTTTCATGACTTTAATGTGGGAGAGATTCGATGGAAAACAGGGAATGTTGTCAGGTGTGATAGAGTTGCAGTTTTGGTCTTCGTGGTCCTGTAGGGGATAGTTGAGGATAGGACGAAGGGAGGATATTTGTCATTAATTTGTTTTGTTCTATTAATGATGATATAGATGATATTGGTATCTCATGCTTGAAGATTTGGGCATGCAGACGTTTGTAGTGAAAACATTTTTTCGTTTCTCGTGATATTAAAAAAATGTATGGGACTTCAAAAAGAAATCCCCCGACTCTGACAAAACTTGATTTGAAAGAAAAAACTTGAATGACATTAAAAAAATGGAATTAAACCGAATTTACGATATGCGATACTCAATTGAACACAGAAACCATAATTTCAAATGCAATGGCTTCAGTTTCAGTCTCTCCCTGAATCCATAACTATTGATAAAAAAAAAACATTGAAACATAAAACAATAAAGTTTCTAATAAAAATAAAAAATAAAAGCGTTCAAATTTTTTTCTAAAAATAATGCTAATAGGCTTCATGGGAAAAAAATAGCAACGAGAAACGAAAAAAAAAAGTTTTCTTTTTGTTTTCGTATCACCCACGTGCATACAAATCCTCGAGACTGTGTTCTCCGACGTGTTGCGCGGAAAAACGCGTGTTCGACCGTTCGAGTCCCCATCTATCCGTTTCTTTCAAGTCTCTCATCTTCGTTTTCTTTGTTCTGCTCGTGCGCGTGTACACACCGTGTGCCGCGAAGTTTGGCGAGACTTGGTTGCCAAACGGAAATACAGAAGCGCGGCGATGATGTCCGCACGATGGCGACGAGAGAGCAAAGACGATAAAGCGACGCCGAAAAAGCGCGAGAGAGAGAGAGAGAAAGAGCGAACGGGGGAAGAAGAAAAGAGGAAGCGTCGCTGCAGTACTCGACGGAGCTTATTGGCGAGGAAATTTCGACGCCAGACGACGACGACGAAGACGACGCCAACGATGACGAAGGACGAGGACGACCGGCTTTGTGGCGCCGACGATTCACAATACCCGACGACGACGAGGATACCCGACGCCTCTTAAACCCGATTCTTTATTTCTTATTTCCGCTTGGTTACCGAGATCGACGCAGCTTCTTCCTACCGATGATACATCATCGTTCGCGAAAACAACGACGAATCTTTATTTCGTGAAAAATACCGATAACCGCGATTACGAAAACCCGTAAACATGAAATATCTTACTTTTCCTCTTTTTTTTTTTTTTTTTTGCAAATCCGAGTGAGACAGGCTGAGATGGGAAAAAATATCGAGGATGATGCGTCTCCATGAGATTTGCGCCGCATGGAGAAATCTCACTCATCGATATTCGTCTTCGAGGTATATTTCTCGCTGTGGATATGGGAATGTCGTATGTATATTTGACGTGTATATGAAATTCCTATATCCACAGCGAAAAATATATGATATATGAATGCTTATATATCAGGGTGTGTTGGAAAACGACAAGGTCTTTCGATTCTCATGGCGACTCCTAGATTTGATGCAGATACTGTCAAAAGTCATCTGTCAAAATTTGAGCCCAATCCGGATAATATTTAGAGGTGATTCTATATCGAAAATAATTTAAATACATTCATTTTTCCACAAGATAGATTTCATTTTGCTTGTTTTTTTTAATAGGAAACCATTCTCTCGAATTTTCACAAAATTGAAAATAATAATAAAATACATATTAGTAACATGATGCCCACTAAAATTTTATAAAAATAAGTTTCCTCAATTTCGATAAAGTATCTGGGGAAAAAAATGTCATTCAATTGAAAGCGGTCGAAACAGCAGTTGACTATTGATAAAAAATGAAAAAGGGGGCGGGGTGAGAGGAAAAGGAGTCTGAAAAATCTAAAAAAAAATTAGTGAGGTCGTGGGATCTAAAAGATACTAAAAAAAAAAATCATCGACCGCATCGGGGGATAGAAGGGTTTCAATCCGGTGATTTGGGACGTTCCTCGCCATATACATATGTATGTATATATATAATATATATATATACACACTATTCAGCCTTGAATACATAACATGCTGTATTTCAATAGCCGGGTTTATATTCACGTCTGAACATCGGACCACGACTATATCACGGCGTTATCGATTTTCGCGAGCGCCAATCCGACGATATAATAGTCCAAGAGACTTGAGTTCGATGTATGCAGGAAGCGCACGAACCCGGTGCGCATATATCCCGGTGACCCGATTAGATTTTTTTTATCTTTCTTTTTTTTTCATCACTCGCAAGACGAAAATATGCGGGAGTGAATGAAAGACGACGGATGAGTGAGATCCGGACGGACAGAGAGAGAAAAAAAGAGAGAGAGCGATACATAAGAGAGCCCGAAGCGATTTTTGCAAACGACGACAACACAACCCTACTATTGCAGTCACTCTATATTTTCTCCTGGACAAAATATGAGCCTCCTCACCGACACATTTCCATCCATCCGTAAAAGCCGGAAAGTCTGTTACAACTAGACTGTTGGTGCCAGCCCGTGAGTAGTCGGTGGGAGAATTGCACGTGTGCCCTGCCACGACGATATACCAAATCATCGTCGTCGTCGTCGTCGTCGTCGTCGTCGCGGTAGTTATGTCGTGAAGCACGGTTTCCAACGTGGAAACTTCTCTTTGACATAGGTTGTCTCACTCTCGAGAGAGATGGTACCAATTAGAGACACCCTTCTGGTGTGTCCTCCTTTGCCAATGTAGCGTTACGGAAGCCAGTGGGAGTTCGGTTAGCCAACGGCAGTCGCGAAAACGCACACAACCGGAATCGTCGGTAGTCGACGACGTCATCAGCTTCGTCCCCGGTCCTCTCGTCGTTTTCGTCTTCGTCGTCGGGGTAACGGGTGCGCTCTATGAAAGAGTTTTTCTCTCTCTCTCTCTCTTGCTCCCACTTATCATCTTTTGCCTTTCCATCCTCCTTTCCTTCCCTCCCACTCTCTCACTCTCTCTCTCGTTCTCGGTCTTCATCTCTATCCTCCGTTTCTAGCTCTCGCAAGGCACACGGCCTTCCGTTAGTGAATGTACCCCCCCCCGCCCCTCGCCGTGCACTCGTCCCACCGCCCACGCAGCGGCTGCAGAACGAGATTGAAGACGACCTCAACTACGTGGAAGGAAAAAAAATACGTTTTCTCGATTATTCGCTGCGATCGTACTTTTTTTGTAGGATACTTCGCATTTTCGAAGAGATTATTATTATACCAGGCCCTTTTAATATAGGTTTATATATATATATATATATGGGGTATATATTAGGATCGTCGTCGAAAAAAAACTTTTTCATCAGATCTCCTCCAAGTTGGAAATCTGAAGTTGAATTGAAAAGACGCTCCTTCAAGTTTGAGTTCTGTATTTCAACCCTTAGCCTGGAAACGATTTTTTTTTGCAGCTCTAGCCTGGAAACGTAGGTCATGACGGTTTTTAAACTGTTAGAGTGCTGCGAAAAATCTGAAAAAGTTCCACGAAGGTTCTCCAAGCCTTGAACTTGAAGTCCCAATTATAAAAATGTGAAAAATATTTCTTTTTGTCTGAAAAATATTCTTTTGATACATTTTTTATAAAAAAATATAACGGACGAAAACGACCCAGATTTTCAGACTAAGGGTTAATATTAAGAGCTGGTGAATTCTTGTTTTTTTCGTTCTTCTGAAAAATACAATTTCAATGATTTTTAGAATTTATTTTTAGGGATTTTATGATGATCAATCGAGAATAATGAAGAAATTGACAAATTAACGATTTGTCAATTCAATTAATAGACAAATAATAGACAAATAAATGTAGTATTGGAGGTAATTTTTTTCTCAAACATTTTCCAGTCGTGATGATCAATTCGACATAGCGTCAGAAAGATTAAACCCAGAAATGATTCCTAATTATATTATACATATATATGTGCACACACACACACACACACACACACACACACATAGACGCACAGACCAAAAGTCGCCAGTATCAATTCATGAGAGTGCGTGCGAGTTTCCGCGTTTTTCGTCGCCCCTCCTCCACACTTCAACCACCAACCCGGCTCGCAGTCACTGGCTGCCCGTTTATTTCGACGATGTCCGTAACCACAATCGACAGTGACGTGACACGTGCTTTTCCCCATCTCTCGGGAAATTTCGTAAATCCGAAATTGCGAAAATCCAAATGGCGATTGAAATGAAATATCAATGAGCATATATGGATGTTGTGCGCGCGATGAGAACGGCGTGTTGGAAACGGTGTTGGTTACGAGAGCGTGAAATGTGGATGCTGCGAATCAGCTCGATACAACTGTGACCCATGTGTGTGTGTGTGTGTGTATAACAAATCAAGATAATGGCGGATATATCGAGGGATAATGTAACGGGTGGCTGAGTCGTATAGGTCCCTCGGGGCTTTCTACTATCTAGCTCGTACTACGATCTCATTCGATATCTCGCTCTCTCACCCTCTCTCTGCTTCTTTATATATATATATATATATGTATATATATCTCTCTCGCTCTACGACTTCGTGCTTCTGCCGGTTTGGTGCACCGACAACCCCACGAATCTCGTTCGTATCAATCGACAGACGGATTTACTTACTTCCACGTAATAGTTTCACTCACTGGTTTATTTAACGGTGCTTATGGCATCTCACCCCCTCCCCTCGGCAAGGTTGAGCATATCTATCAACCATTAATATATTCAACGAACAAACAGAGTGGAATCGAAGCCAAATCGTAGGCACAAATTCTCGTGTTTTTTTTCTCCAACGAATCATTTTTTTTTCCTCATCGTTACTCGAATTTTTTTATTTGTTATTTTTTCAATTATTCAATCATTGTTTTTTTAATATCAACAATTTATGTACTCAAAACACAAAGATAGGGGAATCAAAGAAAAATCGTAAGGACAAATTCTCGCTTAGATATTAATTTTTTTCATTTTTCATCATTGCTGAATATTTTTTTAATGTTATTGTTTATTTGATAAATATGTATATTTTTTTTGTGAGTATTTAGGTTACTTTCGTCGGTAAATGTTAAACGACTGGGTGATCCAACGTCGTATATTAAAACGCTATTTCGCCCGACACTATCCATTAATAAGTTTTTTTTTCTTTTTTTCTCCACTCTCTTTCCATTCTCGAGCATTTTGCCCGTCCTTCCGGTTTATAAAAGTACGAAATTTTTGAAAGTCGAGTGTATCACGAGCCTCGACGTAACGCCGGAACCGTGACAGGACAAGCGTTATACCGCTCCGAGGTTCTTCTCGGTGCCCGACCGCAAATTAGAAATTCTAACGAAGATTAAGTCGAAACTTCCCGCGGAGCTTCCGTGGAAGCTTCCTCCACCGGCGAATTCTGATTTTACGGCTGGGTATCTCGTTTCAGTTACGAGTTTACGGTTTATCGAATATATATGTATATACATATATATATATACTCGAAAGTTTCGGAGCCGGCAAAAATCTTTCCTCGTTCGAGAGCGCATGAGCGAATAAATTTTCAAACAATAATATGCTGAAACGTATTATTGTCGAGAAAGTTTTTGCGACGTTATATATATATGTTATACATTGGATATTTTCGTGAAAATTTAGTAGCCAAACCGAAAATCGCGAGACGAATGATTTATGGAAATATGTAATATTCAAATAATAGAACTTTCCCACGACCCTCCCCCCTCCTCGAAATAGACACGACGAATCATTCGCTGACGACAGACGCGAATTTCTCTACATATACATATAGATATCTTTTTTTCAAATTTTAATATTCACACCCTCAAAACACAATTACAGAAGCACCTCGTGAATTTTTTTATCAACAAGTTTCGAAATTACTTTTCTTCTTTTTCTTTTTGTTGTTCCTCTCCGTCTCTATCCACGATTTTAACGAAATTTTCGTGCATGGAATTGGTGAACAGTAACGAAGTTTACGTCGGTGGCTCATCACGTCAGGGGTTTGTTAAAAAAGTTGGAAAATAAAAGTGAAAAAAAAAAAAAAAGAAACGTCGAAAACATCGGTCTGTAGTCCATGGATGCATTGACATGCATGGAGTTACAGAATTACGGATATATATACATCGTGTATAGACATGTGTTGCGTATGGACAGACGCGAGCGTGACCGAGAGCACGAAGAACATCCGTTTTTTGTTTTCTTTCTCCGTCTCCCGTTCGTAATGTTGCATGCGCAACTCGTTCGTCGCGCTTCCATCGCCCTCTCTCTCTCGCTCTCTCTCTCTCTTTCTCTCTGCCGTCCGCAACGCCGCGGCGGACGTAATTTCCGGCTGTCCGACTCGCGAATTCACGTCGTCGTTCCATTCCCTTTCTCGTTCGCTGTTTCTCTCTCTCTCCCTCTCTTTCTTTCTCTTCCTCCCTCTCTCTCTCTTTCTCTCTATCTCTCTCTAGTCCGGTTAACCTCGTCGTTTTCTATATTTCTCTCGTACGCTCATTCTCCGCCCTCTGGTTCGCTTACCACATAGGAAAACAGACCCTCCCATCTACCTCCCATCTCTCTCTCTCTCTTCCTCTCTCACTCTCTCTCTATCTCTATCTCTCCCTTGTCCACCATCGCTGAATTCGAGGACCGTTTTTCATTCGGCACCGTTTGTCCACGTTAACGGGATGGCCCGGACACCGTGGCGCAAAGTTTTCGACCGACGATCCGTAAATCGCGACCGACGGAACGGAAGAAAATCGCGAAAGAACCCGACGTCCGTGAGAAAAATATGCATTTTTCACGAATTCCAACTACGCTCGCATTGAGTAAACTTCGAAACGATGTATGCATCGGGCAAATATAACCGTACACCTCGTGACCGTAAAAACGACGAAATTAAAGAAAACGAAAAAAAAACAACAACAGAACACACGAAATTCCCAACGTTATAATTCGGTTGAATCGTTCGAAGTTTTCTGATCATTCGTATGTTCGATTTCATTAAATCGTATTTCCGTACGAATGAAGAAACAATTATTACTCTCAACTGTAAAATCTTTTGTAAATAATTGAATTACAAATTTCATAGCAAATACAATGGAAATTGTAAATTTAATTTCATTCGAATGATTTTGCTTATCCATTTGTTTAATTACGAAAGTGATATGTTTATCGATTCCATTGTATTCACGAATGTAAATGTTAACTAATTACGAGTCGATAATTCCAAACCCTGATGATTGAAAATTCCAATAAATTCGATTTCGAGATGTTCAGTGTTTCACGATTAATAATCGATGGATAAAGACGAAAATAAAACCACCAAAGTTTTTTTTCGTACAACTATAAAAAAAAACTCGTTCCTCAAACTTTGGCTAGTCAAAAATATTTTTCATCACAACAAACCCATGTCCCGTGAGTTGTCCGATTGCATTCTAGCCATTCGGCGGTCCGTTCTGATGATGCACTCCACAACTCGTGTCCTCTCTGTCGCACCGCAGCGAGCGCGGATAGCGCCGTCTCTCTCGCACTCACGGCGACTCCCTGCCAACGTAGCACATCACCACCTCGAACCGTCGGATACCCAACGCGTTTTCGTCGCGACCGTTGGACAAAAGGGTGAAAGCAAACCGGCAGTGTTGTAAATCGGGTGTATAATGTATCAGAGTATGTGCATTGATCTGAGCAGCCAAAAGGTGGGAGCGAGAGGAGATATCGATGAAGAGGGAGCGAAAGAAAGAGAGATAGAGAGAGAGATAGAGAGAGGAATTCTGTACGAGACTATCGGGTTATATCTACCGATCTATAGCTATAGTTATCTCGCTCTCGGTTCACGGCCCTAAGTGATTCAATTTCATTTAAAAGCCGTAGGGTTTGAAGGGCTCGACGTTCAAGCACCCCGTCGTTGTTCCTGCGGTTTTACAATAGCCCTGTGTGAACCACACACACACACACACACGAGCAGCACCCTCGATTCTCGTCTCCGTTGGCTCACGGGGCTTCTGGGCTTTCTCCTCCCGTACTCTAAAACGTTCGGTGTGCCTTATCTGGCGAGAGGGTTGAGAGGAGGGGGGGCAGGGTGATGCCCTTGCGTTAAATCGTCGCTCGTGACTGTGCATACCAAAGAGATTCGATGGCGAACCGGTGGAAAGAGAAACGTAGTGCAAAGGGCGGAACGCGGACAGTCAGGCACAGACCCGGCGAATATCACATTGTGCCCTCCCCCCCCCCCCTTTCCTCTCCCACCGTACAAGCTGGTTATGGCGCCGGTGATGTAATACGAGGGACGAAAGACGGATGGAAATGACGAGAGAGAGAGAGAAAGAGAGAGAGAGGGAAGGAAATATGGATAGAACGAGACGGAAAGTGTTATAACATCGGGGTCGCGTCTTGTTGACGACGTTGAAGCGAGGCAAGGCCGCATAAGCGTTTTTGACGTATGCAAGGCTTCGCATAAAATTCTCATAAAGTCAGGAAGCATATATAAAACGCCGGAGAAGAGGGGGGGGGGGTATACACGTATAACCGGCAAGACGCCAGTTTGTTAAGAGGCGGAGGGGGGGAGGGGGCGAAACGAGATGGAGTGAAAAAGAGTAGAGGGGTCCGAAGCGAAATAGCTCGACGTTTAGTCAGCCGCGAAAGATAGCGAGGAGCTTATGACGAGCGTTGGTCGTGCAAAACTATGTAGCGAAGAAAAAAGAAGGAAAGAACGAAAAAAAAAAAAAAATGAATGAAGGGTCGTGGAAAAAGTAAGTCGGAGATAGCGAGATGGGTCGGTGGCTATACGTTTCTGATTCGTGTGCTCTGTCTATTGGTCCGGAGTGTCGCGAGAAACTGGTGTCGCTTGTTTCTCATCCCCCTCCCCCCCCCGCCTTCCTTGCCCCGTGGGGGATATTCCTGTTAGTCCTCGAGCAAACCCGGGCAACCGTGAGACCCGTGAGGGGGGATAGTCCGCGAAGAACGAGAGCGAAATAAAGTAGATGAAGAGAAACAAAACAACGAGAAAAGAAAGACGAAAAAAAAAAAAAAAAAAAAAAAAAAAAATCGAGGACATCGGAGTACGAGAGGGACGACCCGGTCGGTGGCGGGATCCCTTATTGGTTTAGTCACGGATCGTTTGTCGAGAATTGCGATTCTTTTTCGCGGAGTTGAGAATGGAAAAGGACGACGATATAAAAAAAAAAAAAAGTAAAAAGCGTAAGGATAAAAATGAGATAGACGGAGATGAAAAAAAAAGAGGACGAAAAAGGTAAAGTACAGTAAAGAAGGATGGAGAAAAAGGTAGAACGAACGAGAGAGCGAGAGAGAGAAAGAGATGGAGAGAGGAACGAGATAAAAACGGTCGGCGACGAACGGGAAAATCTGTCGCGGAAAAGGAGAGAGACCGGAGGCGAGGGGAGAAGAAGACTCGACTGGGTTTTCTCTCGTGGAGCAACAACCGGAGTGCCGTGCCCGCTGGTGGATTCACGGAAGGTCGGAGCCATCGGCTGGATGGGAAAGGTAAAGGGGGAGGGGAGGGGGGAGGGGGGAAATTCGCGTTTAAAAGAGATTACGGAACGCGACCGCTACCGGAGACGAGTCAGGGCTCGCTCGCGCCACTCTGATCCAACATCGTTGCTGCTTCCACGGGTGTATCAACTTTCTCCCTCGCTCTCGTTCACTTCCCGGGGCTCGGATCGTGCGATGCCCGCCGCGGTATTAGCTTCGCTATCCGGACGCAGTCGACGATGCGGCTCGGTGACCCGATTAGCCTTCGTTGCCGCGTTTTACTCTCTTCCACGGTTGCAACCGTGCAACCTCTCGGGCTTGCTGAGGCCCTCGACTCTTTCGAGTTAACTCGAGGATGGGACCTAATCTCACAAGCCAGTCTCTCTCGCGCTCTACGGAGGAGCCTTTGAATATTTATGATTGCCGGCATCGTTGATGCTCCACTATGCCGTTTCCACAGCTTCATCGCTGCGTCTGCGACCCACGACGTTTCGTTCATTACTTTTCCGGACTTCACGGTTACTCGGTTCAATCATCGTTTGAATCACAGAATTTGATGCATCGCGATGTCATTGTGGGTTGTGGGTTATACATCGATTCCCGGAGAGTTTCCGGAGGGTTAGGATTCGACCTTGACGTGGTTTCGGGCTGTCTTTTACGGTACCCGAAACTAGTCCAAGCAAAAGTCGTAAATTGTAAATTCTGTATCTCGAGCCTCGTCGTTGACCCAGCAGCTTTTCATCAGACACGCTATTGATGGACGTCAGGAATCGAAACCGATAACCCTTAATGATGGTTGATGTGATGGTAAACCAGTGCACAACACTTTGGGCACGACATATCCCATTCGCGCGCTATTTTCTTGTCCCATGCAAAATGTGCATGGGACATGTACTGCAATCTGTCTGTAGTCCAAATTAGTTAGTGATACCTGGCGAGCCTTATTCGAAAAGCTTCACAGGGTACACAATATTTTTTTCAAGTGAAAACAACGATTAGCGTGCCCGTAACAGAAGTTTACCAAGTGCAACACAATTGGATCAATAAGATGCATTACAATCCCAAGTGAAAAAAAATATGTAAACAATTGCTAGATTATATATAGAAGTAGGAATATGTATAGTTTGCATATAAAAAACATATGCCCACTTCCAGATATAATCTAGCAATTCTTTACACGTTTTTTTCCCACTTGGGATGTCAAATTTCCAGTTTCCAAGTCGCACAGTTTTATATATAATCGACCGTAAAAGACAGACAGACACGCGAGTGATCTTCCAAGGTTTCCTTTTTTATACAAAATCTCAACAATGAAAAAAAACCCTAACAAAAAAATTCAATCCAACATTTTCTCAAAAAATCATCGTGTACTCACTTTTTCCCGCAGCATATCGCGAACTCTGGTGGCCTGACTCCTGCTCCGATGTAATTCGAGTTGCAACTCGAGACATCTCTCCTGCCAGTTGAGTTCCTCGACGGTGCTCGAGTAGCCATCGAAGCTCTTGGACGATCCGTAAGCCGGTCGACCGTCCGATTTGTCCCTCTTGGCCAAATCCCCGCCAGCAACGTGAGCCACGCTCGTTGCACTCTTCGTGATCGACGATGCACCAGCACCCACGCACGCACCAGCCGTACTCGCGAGTGTCGCGGCCGCGCGTTCGATCAACAATCGATGACCATCAACCGCGTACTGTCTCTCACGATCATCGATCACGATCGACGATTGATGCTGTCTACCGGTAAACGAATAAGTTCTCTCGACGTTGGTACGCCCGGATGTCCCGGGTTGCGATTGTCCCGTCAAACTTTGTTCGAACAACGAACGACCGTGACGATTGTAATTTTGCGTCACATCGAGCGCTTTATTTTCAAAACTCGTCGGACCAAAATCCGTTTGAGCGCTGTATGATCGTTTGGCAATCGTATCGGCGTATTCCACACGACCGCTGGAATCCGAACTGAAGCTGTAAGGATTGCACTTGACACCGGGGTTCGTTTGTTTGTTCGTTGGATTTTCTTTGAGCTCGATGTAACCCGCGTTTTTTGCGCTTTCGGCGAAAGTACGATCCTTTTGGAAGAGCAGATTGCAGGGTACGTTAACGTACGGAGAATTTCTGAAGTGCACGGGCGGCGATGGTGAATCGTTTCGATGTTGCTGTTGCTGTTGTTGTTGTTGCTGCGACTGCGAATGATGCTGGGAATGATGATGATGATGATGCTGTTGCTGCTGCTGCTGCTGCTGCTGCAGGTGATTCGGTCGGGGCGGTGGCACAGGTCCTTGTCTTCCACGTCTTGGCAACAAACGCGGACTGTCCGGACCGCTCGATGAACTTCCACGGCATGATTCCGAACGTTGTACCTCAATCCCACCGACACCGAGTGGACACGTGGTTTCGTGATCGCGCGGGGTTCCACGAACCCCCATACGAGGACTGCACGGGGCCGAACTCGAACTGCCAAAGTCCGATGCCAGACGTGCGATCGGATCGAGAATCTGTGACAACCGACGTGCCGGTGAACCACGTATCTCGTCCATCTCGCTCGGTCTCTGTGATCCCCTCCCCACCCCCACCGCCTCCTCCACCGTCCGGCTGCCCCGCGCGATTGTTACAGATTGTGTTTCACGATCGATCGTGACGGGGAAGCCTCGGTAGCACGATCATTGTTACGCGAATAGCTTCTCGTGATCATCGACGAACGCATATTCATCGACGGGGACGACGATGACGTGAAAAAAGTTTTGTGGAAGCTTTATCGGTTTTTTGTTTTTTTCGTGACAACGATCGAGTCACGTGGTGATCGACCACGACGGAGGCGTCTGATGCTGACGGGGATGGTGATGATGATTATGATGATGATGACGATTGTGATGCCCACGCCCGAAGCTGCTCATTCTCGTGACACAACGACCGAACTCACCTCGCAAACGACCACGGGTCGATGTTCGATTCATCTCTCAAACTATCTGCAGCAATATTTCGGTATTTTCCAGATTACGGTGCAATCTGAAATTACAGAAAAAGAAGAAAAAATGTTTAATTATCACGTTGATTATAATGACAATAATGACGTTTGGGAGAAAGAGCATGATCAAAAATGAGGTGACGAAATTGCGAACAGATTTTACTTTTTATTCGACGATGAATGGATTTAAAAAAAAAATAATTCTAATGATGAAATGTCGTAAATAAAAAAATCGTGAGTAGTAATGATTTTATGGATCTGTTCTGCAGATCTGGAAAATGTATTTTCGAGGGAAGGATTTTTTTTCAGTCTCTCAAATTTTGCGGGTATCGAAGCTCGCATCACGGCGCAATCTCACGTTCCGGTAAGATATCAAGTGGTAAGTCTATCATAATTAATTATTTTATTCATCCGAAGCGAAGCCCAATTGTCGCGCGGCAACGAACGACATTGTGAAGCTTTAAAACTTCGCTCGGGGGGGTTGATGGCGAACGTTGCGGAAAAGCGTTTCGCCTGACGATGGCGTCAACGAGGCAGTCTATGAGACCATACCGTGTGCGACCGATCTGCGACTGCGAGAATGACAAAGACCGAGAGAGAGTGAAGTCTCGGACTCTTCGCAACCGTCTTTTATGCCGCCATGGATGAAACGATCCGCGTCTCACGTACCTCGCGCACCCACCCTCGCCGCGTTTATTTTAAGGTCGTGCCGCGTCGGCCGACGACGACGACGACGACCACGACGACGATGACGGAGCTGAGGATCGACGACGACGACGCCGACGACGACGACGACGGACAAAACAACGGAACACACCGGATGCGAGGCGCACGAGACGACCCACCAAATCGTCTTTGGTCTCCAGAGAAATAACCCTCTCACGAACGTTGCTGTTGTGGTGGTTTTGTTTTTCTTTCAGAGCTTTCGATATAAGTTTCATATTTATCTTTCGTATATTTGCTACGCGACAAAACGGGCGTTCAACCGGAATTTGAAGATATAAAAAAAAAATTAGCGATTGTGGTTAATCGAGTGAGCCAACTGATTGTTAATGCAATGACAAAGACTTACTGTTTTTTTTGCGAGGGTCGTTGAACGAGAGAAGAATTGAGAATACGAAATTAATAAAAAAATGTATCGCTCTATTGGTCTGTTGATATATTGATATATTTATATATTTATATATTGATATATTAATCCATTATTCTATTATATAGTGCAGTATTATTATTCTGTTATTCATCATGTATTCGTATTCGATTATTATGCTTGTGATGATATATTATGATTTGTTAACTTCCTGATTTATTAAGCATTTATTTTCCACCTGCCAATATAAGTCTCACATTTTTTTTTCGTGTTTGCAACGTGACAAGAGGGAACATCGACGGAACAGCGAAGATAACAACGGATCGATCACCACCAATGGTGATAATCAAGAAAGCCACAACTGATCATCAATACGATGACGAAGTTTTTTTTTTTTTGTCCCGAAACGATCTCGGTTCCCATCGGTTTCGAAACGATTACGAACCGCGATCATGCAATGAACGAAGGGGACGGTTTATCTGTATAATCGTCGAATCTTTTTCGTAATATCTCACAAACGTTACGGCAGAAGAGAGAATCCAGGCGCGTTCGGTAGTGTCCGAAAATGCTGCGTCGTTGGTGAGAATGAAAAAGTGTTTCGGGGAGGAAGAAGGTGTTGGGAGGGGGAGGAGGGAGGGGGACAAGCACTGGGCCAGTGGAAAAGCTTTTGAGACTGGCGCTCGAGCCTTTGCGAAGTGAACGCAGTTTCGGTACACGACTCGCACCGCGGTGACAAGGCCAAGAAAGTAATATAGGGGTTTTTTTAATGTATTTTTGTTTTTTTTTTAATTTTTGTTTTTTGACGAATGTGCGGTACCGAAAAGTACGTAAGAGCCTTTGTACGAAAAGGCAGAACCGCCCGGCAACAGTTCGTGCGCATGGCGTTGGAGGGTTTGGCCCACCGGAACCGGAGACGTATAGCCCAGAAAGGACTGAGACTCCCCAATCCCCGCTGCCGCCCGTGACCAACCTCACTGCCCTCCGGCTCGACTCACTCTTTCTCTCTCTTCGTGTTTTCAGAGAAAACAGCAATTATACAAATTGCTCCGGTCTCCGCCGGAAAACGAATCCTTGCGAACGGAAAATATAACGGCTGTATATGGGATGAACGTGAAACATGAGAGAAATAACGGAAAAGGGTGATACGGAGAGCCATCAGGACGATTGGAGGATGTACATCGAACTTACATTTTTTTTGTTCTCTCTTTTTTTGGGATTTTTTAAAATTATTTTTATTCGAATTTAACTTAAATTCTCTTGAAGTGTATTTTTATTTTTACTGCTGTTCTTTTTATTTTTACGTCCTCACCATTTCCGGCTCATGATTATTAACAAAATAATATTTCACAAGTCCATGAATTGATAAAAACGATATTCATCGATTCGCCATCTAGGCTGATGAAATTAATTACACGCGATGTCTGAGACGAATAAAAAACTACGGAATTGTAAAAAAATATTCCTGAAAAATGTCGTCCACGTAATTTTGACGAATATTGTTTGGAGCGTGTGGAAACGTGAAAAAACCAAAATCAACCGAGTTTCACAGTTCTGCGGATCTTCGACGTGTTAATTCGTAATTGTGTGTGTGTGCACTTATACATATATGTAGGAACGAGTGTAGAAACAAGAGCAACGATTACGTATTCATAAGAACGAAGCATTATAGCTTTTGCATATACATAATATTTTTATTTTTTTTTTTCAATCTTTTTCTTTTTCCATGTCGAGCTACCCTCATATCGCGACCCAAACTCTTCACTTTCTCGTCTACCGTGAATTTCCCAACCCCGCTTTCCGACCAACCCGCGCGGCCAACCTTTCGCAGGTGCTCGAAATTTTTCTCGCTCGCGAGGTACACACGAGTCTAGTTCAGGACTCCCCCCCCCCCCCCGCGCACATATTACACTTATACTTTGTACCTTACATATTTACATGTATAATACGTGGGCGCACATCGACGTGAGGACTCGATGAGGACCCGCTTCGGGTGCTGCTGCTGCTTCATGAATAAATTTTAAATTAACTTTCAAACGACACTGTAGTCACGCGAGTTATACCCCCACCCCACTTTTTCAACTGCACCCCTTCGATCTTTGCGCGCCTACCGAAATATAATGGAAAAAAGATTTTTAATAAAAAAAAATAAAAATAAAAATTAATCGATAGTGTGCAAAAAAAAATTCTGTTGGATAAACACGAAACGAAATATTGAAAATTCTGATCAACTCGAACCATCAACATGTCAATATACTAACATAGCAAAATCTAGCCTAGTTCCAGTGAAGAGCATCCATACAATAAATATGCAGTTGAAATAGTTTTCCGACTAAAATCTGAATCATGGATTGTCAGATCTATCGAACCGTGTAAATCCATTGCAAAATAACAATCCACGAACCTACTCATAATTATCACAAATACGTAAAAATGTTAACTGTCGGATCATCGTTGATAATAGTTATCAATATTTTATTTGAAAAATTATTTTGAATATATTTTTATGGAACGATGGGGTGTATCTACACCCTATACCCGGTCCCCACAATTCCACTGTGCAATACCAGTCACGCAATTTTCGCAAAAACTAATTTAAATAAAAATACCAGTCACGGAATTTTCCCGAAAAAAAAAAACGAATTTAAATAAAAATTCGAATGTAAAAAGAAAATTTGATCGACGCACACGGCTTTTCACAATTTAAAATCGTAGCTTTGTCCACCTTCAACGTGACTATTTCGAGGATTTACGTTGAACAATTTCGTAATAAAATAAATAAAAAATCTCGTTCACCGCCATCGATTCTTTTGTTCACGGTTTCCAGTCGACGAATATACATACCTAGATACATATATACATATATCCATCTATATATTCGGAATATATATGATATTTCTCATCCCCGAGAGTATAGCCGCGGTAAAGCAAGGACCTTGTGTGTGAGGGCCATTACTTTTCCTCTTTTCCTCGGTGTCTTTGGGTCCAACGTTGCCACGGTCGAGAAAGGTCTTTCTCTCTTTCCCCCGGCGTCGGGGCCATCCTCCCCCGGGCATATGTATTATTTATCCAACCCCCGGACAGTTCCGCACCGTTCGCGGTCCTCGACGTCGTCGCACGTTGAACGAATACCACGGAACCACCCCCTGCCCCCACCCCGTGCCCACATCGAGCCCTCTGTTGCGATTTCTTTTCGCTATGCTACGCAAAATTTATCCGGAACCCGGTGACGGTGCACAGACCCGTTGGGTATGGAGACGTATGAGGTACAGGTCCACAGGCGAATCCTCTCGTCGCGACCTCTCGTCGCGACCTCTCGTCGCGCGTTGGTTGGGACTCGAAATTCAGAACGAACAAAGTTCAGAAAGGTGAAAATTCCAAACGCGCAATGTTTCGGATGACAATTTTACAAACGGTCGCGGGGCAGAATGACATTGCAGCGAAACGTCGAAATTTAGAATGACATTGTTTTCAACATTTCCCGACTTTCGAGCTTTCCCACGCTTCAATTATCAAAGTTAGGTATATGCCGTCGCCGACCTTTTTTATAGGAAATTCAATTGTGTACAATATTGTTCATGTGAACTTTTGGTCTATATAGCGTTGTTTAAGCAGCGTTTGGACAGAAAAAAATCAAACGATAAAAAAATCGATGCATTTTTATCTTCCCGTCAAAACACTGCTTAAACAACGCTATATAGACCAAAAGTTCACATGAACAATATTGTAGAGAATTGAATTTCCTATAAAAAAGGTCAGCGACGGCATACATCTAACTTTGATGATTGAAGCGTGGGAAAGCTCGAAAGTCGGGAAATGTTGAAAATATTGTGGGTTGGGAATTTCGACCCTTCTAAACTTCGTTCTCGTTATGAATTGCGAGTCCCATCCCTCGCATCTTACACAAGCTTCCTCGATGTGGAATAAACGCCAAAATAGCCTCTTTTTCACATATCTCCGTAACTCGTAGCGAGGGGGTCTCGTCTCGTTATTTATTCGACGCCCTATATGCTAAATCGCCAGGGTGGAGGGCGAGGGGTCGAGGGGAGGGTGAGCCGCAGGCTAAAGGGGGCGAGAAAAGGCGACGAGGATAAAGGACATCAGAAACCGACCATTTCTCGTTGTTACGTATCTCCTTCCTTCCTTCCTTCCTCACTCCGTTCATTCTTCTCGAATTTTTTTACGCAACCAATATCCATACACATGGCTCTTCAATACGATCATACAAATCCTGTATCACAAGAATGATTCGAACGTATGAAAAATTTGACTTTTTTTTCATTTGATTTTTATTTTTATTTTATCGTTGCTGTCGTTTGTATTCGATGTGACATGTCGATTGAGTGTCATCGTGGTTGATGGGACAGAGCGAGAATGATGATTGCTGCACAATGTGTGTGATCCTTCGAGATCAACTGCCAATGGGGGTAAAATAGAACGTACGAAAACGATTCTTCAAAACCAGACGAAAATTTGAAAAATGTATCGAATAATTCACGCAATTGGTTGACGAAGAACCCCTCGTGCAGCCCTATCCGACTCCTCAATAATTTTTTTGAACGAAAAAAAAATAATTTTTCACTTCTCCCGAAAATTATTTCAAATATTCTAATCACCAAAATTATTGTGATCATTTTTTTAAATAAAAGAAAATAATTTTGATCATCGGTTAAAAAATTATTTCTTGAGAGGCTTGAGAGCGAGGAGTAGGACTTTTCCCAGTCTTACTTCTTGAAGCTCAACTCGTCCCAGTCTTACTCTTCCCAGTCTGACTCGCGGTCGAGATAATGCGTCAGACTGGAAGAAGTTAGACTAGGAAAAGTAAAAATAAGGACTGCCCGAAATAAGACAGCCATTCCGTCGCATTCAAAGCCTCCGGGCTTTTCAGGTTGTGGAGCCTCACGTCACGTATCTGACAATGAGTAAATGCAGCAGTGAACGCCGGTCCTTCGACTGTTCCGATAAGTGCGACTAGACGGATCGTAAAAATATCCTAGAAAGTAATCCATTCCAATATTAATCGTATTCCAACATCTTTCATATCTATTATCAATAGTCTCTTCTCGTAGACTCGCAATAAAATTTAACTCTTCCATCAAAATGATAAATCGTCCATTTTTTCCCATACATATAAAATTTCAAACCTCTTGAAAGATAGTTACTAATTTTATTTTCCTTCAGATTCTTAAGGTCTTTTTTTTTATATTTAAGTAACAACACCCACAGTAACGCATTTCGTAGTGATCTAGTTTTGTTTTCTTCTTTTGTTTTAAAAAAATTTATAAAGCGTGTCGTTTAGCCCCGGCCAGTCCCACGTGGAAGAGGTCGTAAACCCATTCTCGCCCTTCGAGCTCGTGCCTCGTGCTCTCGTGTACACAGACAGCCGTGATACGACGTGAGATGTCCAAAAAGTATCTGGGATAGCCGAGCGAATCGAGTTTGAAGTTTCACGACAGCTTGTTTTGAAAGTTCGACGTTGAGACGACGAGACACACGACGAAGGCGACGAAGATGACGACGACAACGACGTTACTCTGCGTACATATAGATATAATCTATATATATATAAATATATATAGATATATAGATGGCAGACGGGCAGAGTGTCTGAGCTTCTCGACTTTTCAATCTCTACCTACCAACATGTATATCTTCCTTGAGTCATAAGTTCGTGCCCAATCTTCCAGACTCTTCCCCCCCCCCCACCGCTCCTCGCAAACCATTAACGCATATCACATGTCTGTGCCGATTATCAAATGTTCTTGGAACATTCGTGATAATTTTCAAGTTACTGAAAAAAAAAAATTGATCTACCGAAGCTATTTTGACTGTTTCAAGGTTATGTACCACAAAATCAATGCCACGTAAAAAAATTGTTTAAAAAAAACGAACTGCAACGCAGTGAGAAAAATTATCCGGCGGATATCTTAATTTTTTTTTTCTCCAGAAAATCCAAATCTAAATGATTGAAATAAAAAAATTATCATCTAATATGCTTTAATATTGTTTAAAGAAAATGTAATGAAGCGAGAAAAATTATCCAAATGATACATCAATATTTTTTGTTTTCTCAAAAAAGTCTATTATCACTAAATCTAAATTATTAAAATTAAAATATCATTATCTCATCTATTTCAACATTGTTAAGAAAATTTCAATCGAGTGAGGAAAATTACCCATCGGATGATATTTTAATTATTCTTTTTTAAACAAATGTATCGTCCATTCCAAATAATTTAATTTCAATTAATATTAAAAGCGATAGTAGAATACATTTAAAAATACACACATATTTTGAAAACCGAAAAGAAAACTAAAATAAATGGACAATCCCAGTAACATTGATATTCCGTCTGACCGGAGTAAAGAAAATGCCGATTCGATCACAATTATTATCAATGCAATGTCATAACGACATTGATGTAAAAAAAAAAAAAAGTTTGTAAGCTTGATCTCGGGTTGCGGGGTTGTTCTCGGATTCCTCGATGCGTGCCAAGTTCCTCATGGGCGATACGCAGCACACATACGCGCGTGTAAGAACCGACGCGGCGCAGCACGATGTTGCGATGATCGGATCGGTCGATCGCGGAGTCCGAGAGTGTGATATCGAATTTCTAACGCAGGCGCGCGGCGGCGGGCGACGAGCCCGTAATTCCGCGGTGTCCTCGAAGACGAATGAATAATAATAAATGTAATTTAATATACGAAACGACGGGCAAATCTGTCGTCGTGAAAGGCAGATAGAAACGAGCGAGAAGAAATTATTTAAAACGAAGATGAAGAAAGCGAGCAGAACGATGAAACGAAGTCGGTTGTAAAAATAATTTTCCAGTACTCTTCTTACATTCACATTTATTAACGAGTGGTGGAAGCTCGGATGGTGAGTCTCTCACGTTGCTGCGCAAAGGAATACCGAGAGAGAGGGGGAAAGAGAGAGAGAGAGAAAGAGAGAGAGAGAGAGAGGGAGAAATGCAAGGACGGACAATGGCCCGGTGCTCGGGAGTGCCTCGTTACGCGAGTCAGCGGCGGCCCAGCGTTTGCACTTTGCCAAGCAATTGCAAAGCTCTGTCGTTGCTCGATGTGTGCATACCGACACACATTGCGATGTATTCGGGCTTCTCGGTCGGACTCGTCGTTCCCACAACCGACTGCAACGCGACTGCACACGTAACAACGGACTTGCGTGAAGGATGTTGAAATGAAAAAAAAAAATAAAATAAAAAATCTTTTAAAAATGAGCAAACATTTAAGTATAAGAAAGAGAGAGAGAGAGAGAGAGAGAGAGAGAGGGAGATGCGTTTATTTCGTTCTCTAAGGCTGAAACCCCATTACTAAGAGCACCGTAAAAAAAATTCAACCATTGCCAATACAGTCGAGCAACTAAAAAAAGAAAAAAAGGAAAATCATTAAAAATATATAATAGAAAATAAAAATAAGAATTGAAATACAGATACGAGGTATAAGAATGGAAAATGAAAAATGATGATAAAGATTCGAATACGAGCAACTAAAAGAAGAAAAAACAGGAAAATCATAAAAAAATGTGTAATAGAAAATGAAAATACGGATTGAAATATAAATAGGAAAAATAAGAATGAAAAATAAAATATGGTATAGAAGATTCGAATGCAGATATAAAAATTGATGATAACAATAAGATGCGTTTTGCGTTTACTTCGTGCTCTAGGGTCGAAGCGCCGTGAGAGCACTGTGAAAAAATCCATGCATCACCAAAATGCATACAATGCAATTGAAAATAAAATTCAAAATAAAAATAAAAAAATACAAACCAAGGATAAAATCGGGGGAATATAAAAACATAGAAAAACAAAAAAAGAAAGTGGGGGAGAGAGGGGGGGGGGTAGAGAAGAAGGAAGAGTTCGAAGTACCAGTAGCAAGAATCGAACAAACGCTGCAAAACACATTCGCATAGGGTTCTCCTTTGTTCGCAAAATCTGTGTTTCTCAGACGCGGAGGGATCGATAAAGACGACGCGATAAACATTAGAAGAGTAAGAGAGAAAACGCGAAAGCGAACGAGAGAGAGATGAAAAAACCTCGAAAGATAACGAGCAAATAAGTAAAAGACCAATGGAAAACGAAGAGGAAAGAAGTGAAAAAAAAAACGTCGAGATATACCAGAAATACTCTTTTTTACGAGTACAATCACCCCGCGAAGATCTGTAGGACAGGAAGGTCCGGGTGGGCCTTTCGAAAAAGAAAAAAAAGTAAGGGTTTACACGAGTGGGCCAAAGAGCGAGATGCTCGAGATTTCTCGCTTTTCCAAGAATTCACAACTGTCTCTCTCGTTCGCTCCAAAACGCACTCGCACACACACACACAAACGCACACGAGGAGAGAAGAAGAGAGACACGGATACACGACCACACACACAGAGACGTCAGATTCTAAGGAACAAACACACGCATGACCTATCGGCCGCATCATGAAATAATCCTAATCTTTCGATATCTCGTTTATCGAACCTACACGAACGCAAAGAGAGGGATTTCGATCGATTGATTTCTCTTTATGCCTTGGCAATACTTCGTGTAACAATAAAATGAGAAATCAACATTTAATCAATTAAATTAATTAAATTAACCATGAAAAACCAAAACTGTGCATGAAAATACACTAGAATTAAAATAAAAATGAAAGATGAATAAATAAGGAGAGGAAGAAAGAGAGAGAAAAAGAGAGAGAGAGGTTGATTGATTAATCGATCGAAGCTCATTTTTGATCAGTAATACAATTGGGCAATTGTACACTTGACAATGGTCTGACAAAAAAATAACAAAAGTAGATAAAAAGTACAATAATAGTAGATATAAAAAATATAGCATAGAATATAATGATATAATAAGATATCAAAATATAGAACACACAAAGAGAAAGAAAGAGAAAAACAGAGCTTGATCCCAAGTAACGAAATCCTCGACGATAAGACGCACGAATTTTCCGTAATACGGTTGTTGTTGTTCCACCAACACATAACGTAAATCAACCACCACACGCAGAAGAGAAACTCACGCGCAGTTGGCACGAAAGTTACATTAGCCCGATTGGATGTAATCGCGTCGACCGAGATGTCCGAATCGTTCGTAACTCATTGCCGCTATAATTCACGTGTGTGGAAATCTTTGGACTGGGTTGTGAAAAAAAGGAGAAAAGTCACGATAAATCACTTGGGACCAGTGATTTTCTTTTCCTTTTTTCTTTCGACCGAAGGTTGACCAATGAGGTGAAGTTGATGTCGAGTCGTCACGATTGAAACTCTCGGGCGTCGACTATACATAGTTTCGTAAATCTCGAAATCACGAGGTTTGCGTGACTGTATACTCGAATGCGTAAAATCGTGATTGGAAAATGGTGGACGTGAACGCAGACGGTTTGGATCCCCGATGACGAGAAATCCAAATCAGGACTATCTAGGAAGGTAAGATCGGACCGAGTTGGTCAGCTGAATTAACTCCGTATCGGGTTTGCTGTCGACATAACTTCCTGCTCACCGAGAGCTCTTCTATATATCTCGCACTAATGTCCTAACACACATATATATATAGTTAGTTACCAGATGTTGATGATTGATAATTCCAGTATTCGGTAGATTTGTTTCTAACAGAACCATGAGCATCAAAATCATTAAACTCGTGATTTATCGTCAAGGCGATGTGTGCCACCTTTTTCGCTCGTCTGATCTCCGTCACGAGTGCGAGAGAGATAGCGCTATGGGCACTCGCTGCGAAGCGAGAGAGAACGAGCGAGAAAGGTTGCACATCGCCTTAACAATCATGAAAAAATCATCGTATTTCGAGGAAGTTTCTCTCTAATAACTCTGGACTTTTGTCGCATATTTGATTTTGAATGCCTGAAAATCCGTGAAATCAGTACCCTGAAGAAATTATTACCTTGAATTCATTGATTTTTAAAAATATAGAAGGGAAAAAAAAGATTCAACTCATTTCCGATCGGTCGATTTCGCAATCCTTTCTAAGTGAGCATCTACTATATGACTCGAACCTTCATGCAAAATTTCAGCTCTCCAGTTATCGCCGTTTTGGAGATACTGTGATAAATCATTGAAAGATAGATTATAGATGAAGCTGTATGCGTATATGTGACCTTCTGCGTGGTCGAGTATATGTACATACAAATGCAGCCAAACGTGCAACACGAGCGAGTCTCATCGTCTCCGATCAAAAGCCGAATTATTCGAGATCGATGAACCTCGAATTCCTTCCCAACGCGAAACCGAATATTTTTTTTTGTCCCATTCGTTCCTACTTCCGGTTCCCACGATATTCAAAGATCATCATCGACGGAACAACCCCCTCAACGGACTAACAACAGATACACGGTGCGTCCAAAAAAAACTTCCAGAAAAATTTCCGAAACATCGAATCGAGTTCGCTCCAAAACGAAACAAAATTAGTTTGCAATATTTTTTCATCCTTCACGAAGAACAAGAAAATAATGACGATGATCTATATTTGCACGTCGAAAATAGGATAATTTCGACCAATCAACGAAAACCGTTTTGATTTGTGCGTGATTGATCGAAATCACTCCGATTGCAGATGCAAATCTATTCGAATCTTTCGATTTGCGTCACGCGATATGAAAATACAAAATAAAGAATTTTTGTTTCTTTTTTCAGGATGATCTATCCGACCTTTCAAGCCCCCCCCCCTCCCCCACCCCCGACCCTGTACATCCGGTACATAATTTACAGAACAACATGTTTCACGAATGCGTCGAAAAAAAAAATGGCGCCCAGCCCCGCGTCGTTTGTCCATTGTCGATAAACCCGAAAATCTCGCATATACGAAACTCATTTCCAAAACTCGTTCTTCGCGGCCATCACAATGGTCCTCGAACCTTTATTTTCATTCCTCCATCCTTCACGCTGCCTCGTCCTTTATTATCCGCAACTCGTCGTTAGTCACTGCACAATCGCCTTACAATCCTACAATCCCCCCCCCCCTCCTCATCCCTCAACCATCCACTTTTTTCTCCTTTCAAAAAAAAACTTAAAAAAGTGGAAAAAAAGAAAGGTAGACAAAAAACTAGATCGAATAGGCGTTCTCGTGTCTCGCAACATTCGACTCTAGATTGCGTCTTTGGCAATCGCAATCACGCCGTTCAGCGGTGTGCCAACTATCGTTTCATCGTCGGCGGTCCTGCTCCCGGAGTGACATGCCAATCGTGCATGAGAGAGAGAGAGAGAGAGAGAGAGAAATAGAAAAAAAATAGAAAAAAAGAAACCCGAGTAAAAAGAAACTACACAAACTTCATACACGCTATGGATATAGTCTCTATATTGAAGTTGCTATATATATTTCATATACAGACTGTACATAGACTGTGAACAATCTTTGGAAAATTCAAACATGTAAAGTTTATATAATTTTTTTTTTTAAAT
This sequence comes from Diplazon laetatorius, assembly GCA_963662125.1. Taxonomy (NCBI): domain Eukaryota; kingdom Metazoa; phylum Arthropoda; class Insecta; order Hymenoptera; family Ichneumonidae; genus Diplazon; species Diplazon laetatorius. The sequence continues at coordinate 6,685,202 of OY759156.1, forward strand.
AATATATATATAAACTCATATATAATTTATTATGTGCATATACAATTAATTTATAAATTATATTTAATCTGTAAAAAATATATTCAAAAGACTTCTACAGATTGTATAAAGTCTATATGAATATATCGAAAGGACCTAAAGAATCTAAATGATCTAGAGAAGTATAGAGAAACTGTACACAGTCCACATATATATACTTAACTTCGAAAGAAGATAGAAATAGCGAGAGAGAAGTTTGCGTGTGTCGGAAAAATTGCGGTGGAATTTCTGAAGTTGCGAAAACAGTTGTTGAGCAGCAGCAGCAGCCACTTTGGAGCAGCACGTAGGTAGATCTGGCAATGGAAAATGACGTTTGGAGCCAGAAGGAAGGAAAGTTAGTGTCTCGAGGGTTGTCACGAAGGAATTATTAACGTCGCGTTCACGCAGACCACAGTCGTTCGCGTGTTTGTATATATATATATATATTTATATACATACATATAGATATTTCACCACACATACATATATATATATACAATACAGACATATATATATCCAGGCGAGGGGCTTGCCCAGACCTAGCAACCTACGCCCATCGCGATTTTTCATCTAATTTCTAATTCAAGGATATGACAAGCTTGGCTAACACAACTAGGTCATGTACCCTGCAGAAGGAAGTGGAGGGAGGATTACGTATATGTGTTACAGAAACCGCACGATCCTCGGTTCAATCTTCGATGGAAACTCGATACACAAGTAGTTTTCTCACGGAGAGAGGAGTCCGCGCAGTCGAAGCCGACAGTGTCTCTCTCTCTCTCTTTCTCTCTTCTGCCTCTCTCTCTCCATCTCTCTCTCTCGGGCCAATGTCCCGTGGCGTTCGTAATCGCCATCCTCGTCCGTCGTATATAATACTCGAACACGTTGCCAACCGACCCCGCACACCGACATTCACAACGACGAGACAGTCGGCAGACGTTGAAAAAAACCGATTTGTCTCGGGTATGATTGTTGCAACCGAACGAGGGAGACTCACCTTGTCCCGTTGTCGGGTAATGCAGCTGAGGGCTCGTAATGATTACAAACGGGCGATGCACCGTGCCCGGTAGACTCCGGGCATCGCTGCCAAACGACACACACACACACACAGAAGAGGAGCAATCAACGAAACGAAAGAAAATAAAAAAAGAAAGAAAAAAGAATGACACGAAATAGAAAAACGACGAGCCAGTAAGAGAGAGAGAGAGAAAGCGCGAGTTGAACGCAGCAACGTTGCACTAGCAACACGCACTCACGCACACACGTTGTTCATCCGTCTCTTTCTCTCTCTCTCTTCCTTGTCACTCGCGACTGCATGCAGCGAGACTGGATCTACACACGGATTATGTCACGTTAGACACGTTAAAAACCATTTTATCTCTCTTCATCTCTGATATTTCATATTATTCTTAAATTTATATTATTTTATTTCAATTAATTATTGTTTATTGGAAAAAAAGTGTGTTACTTACTCACGATAGCAACCGGGGTTCAACAACATTGCAACAGACACCGACAACACATTCTCCATGAAATCGGCTGAGGTATTATCCTCGTCCTATACCATCTGCCCGCACAGCATGTATACATATATATATATATATATATATATATATATATACACAGACACACACTATATACGTGTGCGTTAACCCATTGGTACGTAAGTTGGGGTACACACCACCCGATAAAACGTCGCGCCCGAAACTTGTTGTACACACACACACACACGCGCGCGCGACCGCGTTACGTATCCGCCCCCTCCCCCCTCCTCGCCCGGCTCTAACCTTACTCCGATCGTCGGAATCTTCAACGTCAACAAAAATGATTTTTTTCTCTTTTTTGATTTTTTTTTTTCGGGCAATAGAACAAATGACAATTGAACGACGACAGCAAAAACGATCGTCGTGATTCGAATGGATGGAGAAAGAAATAAATAAATAAAAGAATGTTAAAACGTGGAGCTCGAAACAACGACGACGACGACGACGTCGACGATGAGAGGAGACAACGACCAGACGGGGTGAGCGATCGCCGCGGCGGTAACAATATTCGCGTTAAAACACACACACACACACACATACACAACACACACAGACACACCGTGGTTACAGAGGTACGGAGTAATCACGGATATACATAACCGTGCGCGCGAGTCGGCGAAAGGCCAACGACGACTGAAGCGCCGACTGGAGGCGACCATACGCCCGACTAGCACCGTCCCAAGCCGCCATTTTCGCCACCTATACACGGTGACCGAGAAGTTCGCACGGCACCTCCGCTCTGCCTTTGCTCCTCCACACGGTACTCTACTCTTTTTTTTTCTTTCTTTCTTTTCTCTCTCTCTCTCTCTTTCTCTCGTCTATCTTTATTCCCTTCTTTTCTTCGGCCCGCTCGAGGTGTTACGTGTTCTTTTTTTTCTTATTTCTCATTATTAATTATTCAACCGGGTCGTTTCGACGTAACGGCCCCGAGGGGGCACTCTTGCTCTCGCGGCCAAAGGGTTTCAGCGTCTTTTCTCTTCTTCTTTTTACTCGCATCCACGATTTTCTCACCCGTGCGCTCACCAAACTTTTGCGATTTTACGTTACTTCGGGATTCTTCCGTAACCACGTGTGATATCCACGATGGAGGGGCGGGGAGGGTGGGGCTAACTCGGAGGAATGATTTTTTTAAATTAAATTCGCGAGGCGCCATCTTGTTCCTCCCTCACGATGATTATTTCTTTTGTTAATTTTCAATCCACGGCGCCATTTTTTTTTTTTTTTCGATTCTGAAAATACTTGTTTTGATCGTGATTTTTCACGCGTGAAAGATGCATTTTTGGTTCGCATTTGACTAACGGTTTTGTAAAAAAACAAAAAAAAACTAATTGGGGTTTTTATTTGCAATTGAGATATAATGAATCTTGACGAAAATGATGTCGTTCGCCATATATTGTTGTGCATTTCACGGACTAATTTCAGTTGCGAAGATGATTTTTTTTCTGCGCTTTTTTTTCATTGTTGTTGTTTCTCCTTTAACGATCGTTCGAAAAATTTGGGACACATAGATTCGAGCGTGAGAGAAAGAACTTGAGGAAGACGATGAAGCGTGACGCTGCCGCTACAGTCTCACAATCTCGTGTTACGAGCTATCAATTATTGAGTAGAAGAAAAAGAAACGAAAAATAAAGGAAATGAACGGAAGCGATAAATGTACCCCAGAGACGTTGGTTATTGTGATTTATTTATTCGACCGTGAATCTCGCGCGGTGCTTCGGGCCTGGTTAATCCCCTGCAACCGCAATAATCGTCGTCGTTTCTCGGAATCGTTGCATCGCGTGCATCGCGTTGCGCGTGCACGAAGAATCGTCGTTCGAATAATACATCAAACAAATCACATCGGGATTAATTATTCTACGTTTTAACAGCGTTGGCCGTCGTCACATCGTTCGTTATCATCGAGTCGTCGAAATAACTTCGAAATTTTCATTGCTTTCTGAACTTCTTTTTTCACTTCTTCGTTATATCGACAAATTATTGCAAAAAATCGTTAACTCCATTCATTGCATTGGAATGAGTCTTAGTTGGGAGAGTTCAATGACCCGAGATTGCGGCTACGAGCATGTTGTAGGCCGACGCTTGGAGCAATTTGTCATTGTGCGTGGGATCTATGATTGCACGGAGCTTATCGTCGATGACCGGCACGGTCTTTCCGTACTCCGTTATGACATCTCGCGCGGTCGTATGTTTCGAACTGTAGACGGTACTCAGCCTCTCCGACAACCAGTCTCTCACCGTTGTCGGTAATTCATCGTCGAGGGAATAATTTTTCAACAATACGATCAATTGTTTGCTGCATAATTCCGATATTCTGAGGGGTTCGAACACTTCGTAATTGTAACATTTGTTGAATACCTGAAATTATAATCGGAATTTTTGTGAAATTATTTAAAAAATGTTCATATAAATTGTTATTAAATCAATACTTATTATAATGCAATATTCATTTACTAAATTGATAGTTAAAAAATTAATTAAATTGTTATGAAATTATATTATATAATATAATATTAGGGGCCCAAAAGCTTCGTAATTGTAAAATTTGTTGAATTCCTGAAAATGGGATCGTTATGAAATTATTTTGAAATTGTCAGAAAAATTATCATAAAATTATTAAAAAATTATTATTAATTGTTATAAATGTTTATTGTTACGATCAGTTCTGTTTGAAAAATATTGCAATTAAGAAGAAAAAAACAACTTTGATCGTTAATAAAATATTGCATCTGGGAAATAATAAAAAGAAAAAAATGTTTAACTCCGTTTTTTAACGTATGAATGAATATTCAACTGACATCAGACTCGTCCATCTCGTAATCCGCGTCTCCGGACAGCGTCAAGCTCCAAGCAAAAAGACCGGCAAAAGTGACGCTCGGTGTCTCACACGTCCGTTCCATAAATTTCTCGAAGAATTCAATCATCATGTTGTAATTGCACGTGAGTTTTCGATACGGATGAATTTTAAAAACAACCAGCGACGCTTGATGACGAACTTGAAAATTGTCGTCGACGAGTAAATTGAGCAGCGACGTCCACCAGTCCAACGACAAACCTGTAATGTTAAACAACTATCGGTTAACATCAGCTTTCATAATGTTTAAAGAAAAATAGCAAAAAAATCGAATAAGAAAACGTGCTGATCGCGACTTGTACTTGCAATAATTATCGTTGTGACTCGACGAATCGACAAAAAGTTCGTCCATTACGTTGGAAATGGCTAATCGGCATCCAACATCAGCAGATCCCATCCACGTGTTGTCGAGAAATGTCTTGTAAATAATTCGTTTGCAACTCGATTGCACACAAACATCCTTGAGAGTTGAAACAAAAAAAAAACAAAAAATTATATCACGAGGATCGTACCGATAATGAGACGTTCTGTACTCGTTGGGATATTTTTTTTTTTCAATCTATTTTCCAAACCTTACAAATCTGTGGAATTTTTCCATACGCTTGTCCGAGAAGCCGCAAGAAGCTCGGACTCTCTTGAAAACAAATGTTTTGCATGTGAACGAGCAAAACTGTGACAACGTAGATGGCCAAGTTATTCGGACCTCGACATTTTCCATCGTGCGTTTCTTCATCCACGGGCAAATTAATCAAAAATTCATGCAAAAAATCGTACAAACTCTCCTGCAATTCCGGATTCAAAGTTTTTTTCATAATATTCAGGGCCACGTGAACGGCAAGATCGTTTAATTCTTCGTTCTCAGTGATTTTCACGACACTCGCGATTCCCGACCAACCGGCAATTTGTACTCGCACGTTTTCGTGGGTGAGTATGGAATTCCAAGCCGTCAAAACAGTTTCCGCGTTAACATCTCCATTCGACGGTTCAAATGTTCGACTCTTCATCACCGTGACGAAAAATTTTGCTATTTCAAACTCGTAAATTTCACGACCCGGTCTGTCTTTCAATAATCGCGAATGTTTCAAATGTGGTAAAATTTGATGAAAAAATTTTTGCAAATTCGCGTTTGTCGATTTAGCATCGACGAATATGCGAAGAGCGATGACGTACGCGATTGCCAGTGGAAAACACGCGGATGCGGAGTTGTTGCTTTGGAGATTGTTGATAATCCAGTGGGAATCGTGGATGAACGAGTCCACGTGAGAAAGAGGCAACTCTTCGATCGTGAATCGTGGACTCTTCATTATTTCGACAATTTGCAACATCCAACCGTGCAACTCGTTCAACGAAGCATTTTCCGATGGCCCGGACACAATCTTGTCGAATAATTTCACGATAAACGTGTGTACGGTTTTTTCCGTCATCAAAGGTACCAAAGCTCGGGCCGCAAGCTCGCGAGTCTTGTAAACTTTGCTTTTGGCGCATGCCGACACCAATTTTATGATTACGTCGATCTAAAAGGAACAACCGTTTTCGAATGTACTCAAGTTTCGACGATCGACACGAATTATTGTGAATTCAACGATTTTTAAACTTAAAAAAAGAAAAAAATTATGAGAAACAAACATTTTTACCTTCCACTTGGAATCACCGTCATCGGAATTAAAACCCGGATACAATCGGGACAATAATAACAGAATAGATTGTACGCTAGGTTTTATCGGTGTATCACGTGCATCGACGAAAGTTTGTAATTCGTTCAGAATAAATGGCAAAAGTGTGGGATAACGTTCGAAAAATATTCTTCCGGACATTCTGTTGTCCAGAGTCAAGTTAACGTGATCCTTGGTTCTTTGCACACCGAATATACGTGTGATTAGCGAACCGAACAGCAAAGTCGCTGCATTACGTTCCTGCAATACATTTTTTTTTCCACGTTTAATCGAGTAATGAAAGACCGACAGATTATCAATAAAAAAATAAAAAAAGATCCAGAACCTTTTAGGCACGGTTATGATAGGGTTTCGTAGCCATTCTTACAAACATTAACTTGAACTTAATTTTTTTATACACACCAAGAGCTATTTTATGTTTGCGAAAGGTATAATTAAAGAATAAAGCAAAAACAGTAATTTCAAAATGTTTTATAGACCTATTTAAAGACACTCCACTCGATGGAGTAGCTGAAAAAAAAGTTGAAATCAGTGTATGGGAGGGGGGTCAAAATTATTTTTTCGAAAATCTCATAATTTCTGTTTTTGGGTCATCAATCTACATTCGTATACCGAATTTTATCATTTTATATACCGAATTTTATCAGACGGGCAGACCAAAACCAGTTGGCTTACGAAACCCAGAAAACCTGTTGCTTTTGGGATTTTACCGCCCAAGTTTTTCCATCGTAGCTCTTGATAGCCGCTATCAAACCATCCGCCGCGTAGGATTTCGCCAAATCTCCCAATTGAGCGTGTTTGAACAGAGCTCTCAGTATGTTCAACGCGTGGGTCTTTATCTCCGTTATCGTTTCGTGATTAGTTCCCACACTTGGGACTTCCGAAAAATCGTCGTTTTTCGTATTTTCGAAATCTTGAAAATCCGAAAATATCGTATCTTCGTACATCAAAGATTTTGTCCTGAACGATATTTCGCGAGTTTTATCGAGTTCGGTAAAACCGAGCAATATCTTCATCACAGAATGAAATACCGCTGATGCGGGATTGCTTTTAACGTAAGGATCGGACGATACCAGAGCCTGTAACATTTATTTATTTATTTATTTATTTATTTAAATATTCATTTATAAAAATTAAAAAATTGTGAATTATCGAAGATAGATATTTTTGAAATTTTACCTGAACCATGAACGGTACTCCGGCACTTCGTCTCGTGGCACACAATTTTGCATTACCAGGTGACAAACCCGATATAGCCAGCAACAAATGATGCAACCAAATTTTCGGTAATTTTTTCAAACTCTCTTGATCGATTCGCCACAGTCTCGAGCACAATTGTCCAAAACCAACGTGCGCCTGTTCGAAAGCACCTCTGTGTTTCGTCTCGAACAACAACGTCACCAAATGTTCACCGATATCAATCAATTGGCTCGCGTTCAAGAGTCCCGAGTCCGGGTTTTCACCGACCACAGGACATTTCGCTGACAAATGACCGAACAACAGACTGACTTCTTTCACGGTTCGCCACGAACACAGAAGAACCATTTGCGGTGTTACCGTAGTCCCGTCCGATTCCGATATAACGGATGTCAACACCCTCGACTCCATGTCCATTGGAAAATGACCTTCCGGCGATGAATTATTCACAACTTGCGAAACCGCGTTATTCAAACGAAAAGATATGTTTATTATTTCGCCGATTGTTTTTTTCCATGCCTCGTGATTGCAATTTGTAATTTTCCTGTGAAACATTTTGTTCGTTATAATTAATCCGGATGAGGAAAATACATTTTTTACATTATTTAGGATTAAACTTAGAACGTTGCTGATGGAAAAAAAATTGAGGGAAAACACAAGCTATTTACAAAGAAAGAAAGATTACGAATTGGATGAATTTTGAATTACCAGAGATCACGTGTTTTTATCAATTGTGCGATACAGAGCAAGTGGCCGAAAAGCGAGTGTTTGCCTGCAGCTGCGACGATATTTTCCTCGGCCAATTTTAAGGGTTCCTAGAAATTATCGACGACGTGGATTGAATATTAGAGTATTCAGTGTAAAAAATTATTTTTTTCAAGCATGCCCTGTACCTTCAATCGTTCGATGATTATTGCAATTAATCGCTGCGTCGCATGATCAGCCATTTTCTCAGGCGGTTCATGAATATCGTCATAAGTTGTCAGAACATCGGCGATCACAGGCGACAAAAGGCTGATCTTCAGCATGTACGCAGCCGTTATGCTATCTATCGGCCTGATGGAGTTTCCCAGATCCAAAGCCACGTCGATTATTTCTCTGACTCTCGTCGCATCGTCCAATCTCAAGAGACGCGGTTCGATGCGCTTTGCGATATCGTAAATGATCTCTTTGTTCGTCTCGTAAGTGTCCAGCAACAAGCACTCGAACAGCTTGTCCCCCTGCTCGATGGTCCACAGCGAACGTTCGAAATCTCCGTCCAACAATTCCTGGTCCAGTTGCAACATCTGCAGACTCGATCTTTTGTGACTGTGAGTCGATCCTGGGCCGATACCTCGTATGCACATTTCGCGAAAATCTCGACGAAACAATCGATAAGTCTCGATGAGATCGCGAGACTCTTTGGCCACTCGAGACGATTCGATTTTCAATTTTTCATACAATTCGTATGATCCGTCTACCAGACTTTCGCAATCTCTTATTTTCTCTTCTTTGGCCACGTTTCTCTTTAAAACCGCGAGACTTCCTTTCATGCGCTTCAAAGCCTAAATCGTATAGCACACATTTTTTAATAATCAAATTGATACAATTGAGGAAAATTTTTTATCGAACAAACCAGATTGATGCAACGATCGTACCTTTTTTATCAGCGGCACAAACTCAAATTTTTCACGCATATTGTAAATTAGGAACGTCATTATCATTTCCAATTCGCTCTTGTCGAAGCACTGAGTGCTTTTTTTAGATTCTACCTGAATCGCGAGAGCCAGTAACCTAACCTTTTTGACAAAAATGTAAACAAATCGATTGTCAATAGAATTAACAAATGAATTATCAATATCAACAATATTATGTTATTGCAATCGTCACCTGTTCGTCATGATGCTTCAAACATCCCGATAACACATCATAATCAAAATTGCTTTTCCAAATCGTTTTCTGCTTAACCGAAGTCGCATCGACCTTCGATTTCCCGGCATTTTTCAACGTGATGTGTTCTTTCAACAATTTAACAAGATCCTCGTCTATCTCCTGTGACAAATTGTTTGTCGACGGCATCCCAACAAACATGTGTTGTCTTTAGAACAAATCTCGAACCATGGGCGTCATAACCTCAAAATATTTCGTCGTGATTCTGTTGCCTCCGACGTCAAAAACTTATTTCGTTACTTACCGACCGTCGATACGTCAGAAATTCACGATAACAAAATGCAATCGCTGTTACGCATGCACCGGTATGCAATTCATGCAAAATTGATTATAATTAAAGCAGAAACATGCTCGCCGCATATTTCACACAATTTACAAGTTTATTCGTTGTTCGATGAATGTCAATAGGATTCATAATTGCCGACATATTGACGCGTTAATTGATCATTCGACGAATCGTTTATTTTATCGTCGTAAATTCAACTTTGATAAGTAAATTATGCAGACTGTCGTCATTAATGTCGGCACGGATAACGTTCCTCGGGATATGAAAGCAAAAACCAGTTCGAATATGCGTTCCAGTACATTCTTTATTATATTATGATTGATGGTTCCTTGAAAATAGAAAAAAAACTGCAAGTTAAAGCTTGCAATGGTTTCCTGTGAATTGTAGGCAGTCAACGAAGATTCCTCTATGAGGAAGTGCTTTTAGAAGGGAAGGGCAGCTCCCCCCCCCCTCCCCAACACCCCGACTCTACGGAATCAAAGAAACGTAATTAAATGACAGCATTTAGTTACATTTCTTCGATTACTTTACCTATTTCATATCATCTTATCCCCTCCCCCTTTCTTCGCTCATTAGCTGGGGACGCTCTTGTATGTACGTTTGAATTTTGGAAGGTCAGTCCATACACACACACACATCGAAATCTGCCTCTATGAGGAAGCAAAAACAAAAATTTTAATTGAGGAAAAGAATGGCCATTTAATTATTTTCATATTGAAAAAAATAATTGTATTCAATTTTTTTAAATCGTCGACTGTAGGAAATTCGTCGCAGCGTTTGGGCATTGGAACAGTAAAACCGGTTGGCCGATGCAGTTGGGCGATAATGCCGATGAAATCGACCAGACGCGTTTCCATCGAATCTCGCGGGGTGTTTCGCAATTTCGAACCAATGTCCTTCGTCGAATTTATCCGCCCCGAGCTGTGCGAAATGTTCGATCGAATAATCGATCGTAATTATTCGTCTTTCGCTGATTTTGTCGAACAGCCACAGCAACGCAGTGGAAATCGGTCGGTCGAAGGCGATTGCATAAGGTGCACGTGGTAATAAAATACTTGCAGCCCTCATTCGACCCTCATTCGATGTGTCTTACATGCGGTCGAAGCCGGTAAGGTCATGACGCTCGAGCCACATTCGAAGCTTTTGAATTCGATATTCCAACCCTTCGTCACCCACGTGTCAACGTTGACTTATGACCCAGAATACACTATTATCGACATTGAATGTAATATCACGTGACTCGAGTTTATACAGAATTTTCAAATGAATATTTCTTTCAACCTGCACAATGATTTTTTTTTCAATCTCTTTGCATCATCGATGACGACTGAATACATTGTAAAAATGCATATACGTGCTCAGAAACACGTTGGACGTTGCATTTGTCGTTGATGAATGAAAAAAAGATGGGAAAAAAAAGAAAAGATAATCTGGCTTTCACTTTTGGTCGTGTGCTTGGGGGACACGTTTGTTCCAAAGAATTGTGACGAAGCTCGTATCGGCGATAAAAATCTCGTCGAGGTGGCACGAAAATGATAATAATACTTGCTTCTTGAAGCCAAACGACAAATTTTTTTTATTTTTTCGACAATGAATTTTAAAGCGATGATCTCAGTGATAGCCGATTTTTATTTATTTTATTTTTTTCAAAGACGGCCACCACCACGTCATTTGTTGGGCTTTCGCAACTATTCATCGATTCTTTTAACATTTCTGACCGATGCCGATAACATCACAACTGTGACTTTTGTCTCGCACAGCCGTCGCTGATGCTCTTATCGCTCGACGCTCGTACGCAAAGGATGATAACACACGTTCGAGTCAGTCACTTTTATTTTCATTTCAATGTATTCGAGTGAAGTAAAAATATTTTTAGCTGAATTTGATGGGAAAGATTCGATCGATTCTGTAGGATTATGTGGATTGGACAAGATAACTGCGTGCGAATTATCATTAAATTATTAATTATTGAATTAATCATTTATTTATTATTGTTAAATTATTCGTCATAATTTGGTTCAATCTAATTGTTAAGATCGTCGAAAGTTTTGTCATTCATCAAGTGTGGACTGAAGATATATTTGTAATTCGTAATAATGTTATCGTGCGATTTGTAAAAGTTAAATTTATCATCGATCCATTTAAATTATTTTTTTTTTTTTGAGCCCCAACAACGTCGAATATTTCTGGACAAAAGAAAAGGTCTTGCATCATACCCACGTAATTGCGAGTGATGCAAGAGACCTTTCTTTTGTCGAAAAAACACTCAAGACCCCTGCGAAAAAAAAAATAAAAAATAAAAAATACAAAAATAATAATCCACATTTTTTTCGTTACCAATTGATTATGTTTCGTAATTAACCGCACGAGTTATCATCGTATGTTTGTCTTCTTCGCATCAAAAACAAGCTGAAGGAACACACACACTCGAGCACATGCGAGTGCGAATTGTATTGCACGGTGATCGAAGTCTCGAGCAGCATATAAAAAAAAAAAAGACACACTGAAAGAAAAGGTTGGTTAATATAGCCATTTATTCGTGGTCAGGGAATAGTTGGTCAGAGCAGCCAATCTGATGGATGAGCCTGCCATCGCTCATGGTGACAGTGACCATTTTTAATTGTCACGAACTAGATAGTCACACTGAAAGAAAAGGTCGGTTAAGATAGCCATTTATTCGTGGTCAGGAAATAGTTGGTCAGAGCAGCCAATTAGAATGATACGACAGAAACGGTGCATGGTGGCTGGAAACATTTTTAGTCGCGGCAGTAATTCATTATAGTTCCTCCATACAGTCGGTAGATGGCGTTGACAACGCGGGCGCTGGAACAGTGAACCCATCGCGCGTATTCCATAGATCGTAGAGCGTGATGTCACTGTTGCATGAGACCACGCGGTTTCGGGTGAACGTTTCGGTATATATTGCAAGTGTTTTTTTCGAGTGTTTGAGTGAATTCTAGTGGCATTTGACGATGGACGGAAGAGGCGTGGACTTATTAGAAAAGTGCGGTGTATCGATATATATATATATATATATATATATATATCATAGAAGAAAATTGAGAGGGCCAACCAATTCAGAGCCCGCGGGTTTGCATTTCTTGTAAGCTGCTCTGACCAATAACACAGTCGCACTGTCTGCTTGCGTTGGTTGAGGCAGCCAACTCGGCTGCCTCATCGGTCATATCGAGATGGAAGACGTGACCAACATATCCTTATCTATTAAAAATACCTATCCCAACCAACTAATGGGACGGCTCCCCAGAGTCCAACAAAGTTGGATACCGCAACCAATTCACGGGTGGACCGACCAATTTTTTCTTTCAGTGCAGAAACGAGTTTGAGTTTGAGTGGATATTCGCAAACTGCATCGACCGCAATACACACTTTGTTCGACCCACAATTTAATGAACAATATACAACTAATCATCTAGTTATATATCTTGAAAGTAATGAACCACGTAAAGTTTCACCGTTCGCGTGTCAACTATATAAAATCTCGAATAATTGTAAGTCGTTACAATATAACGTGCGTAATGACTGCTCACGGACACAAAAAAAATAAGAAAAACAAAAAAAGAACGCAATTATGAATTTTTTTCTCCTTCGATCCGAAGAACGGTAAAAATATTGAAACGTTTGATGTTGCACCGCAGTTGGCTCGTCGTCCGTGGCCCGCGACAAACGATGCAATTTCCGCGAGTGCATCGTGGCCATATACCCAGTCGCAATTTTCTACGTTATCTCTTTCTCACACCCACTCACGCGAACGCTCGAGTTTTTTTTCCTGTCTCTCTCTCTCTCTCCCTCTCTTTGTTTCTTCGCGCTGGTTAATTTTACGGGCTTTTGTCACTGCTCGGTTGCTTCTGGAGCGAATTTCGTTGATGTGGGGAAGCCACGTAGTGACGTTTGCCGGGCGAAGGCGGCGACGACGACGGGGTGGTGGTAGTGGAACGTTGTCCCAGTGATTGGTGACGGCGTGTCGCGGCGGACGATGCGAGGGCTTCGTCGTGAACGAAAATTACGCGGGGAGCCGTCGTAGGCACAAGTCGCGGTTGTTACAAGCGGGTAGTTGTGTTTAGACGTTGCTCGAGCACGGACGGGTAAGAAGGATTCGCGACTGCACGCACCATTCATTTAATAAACGCTCACAAACGCACATATGAATATTAATATGCATATATAAATATAAATATTATTAAATAATATAACATATATATTATTTAATAATAATTAAATATATATGCATATGCAGAAAGACACGTGTGTGCAACCGTAGAAATTGTCATTATCAAACAACGAGATGCACCCGTCAATTTGAATCATTGTTCAATTGTTCATTTGTCACACTCTCTTGGTTCGAATTCTGTCACGGCAAAAGCTAGGGCCTCTCGTTCGTGCATAACATTTTGTACAAAAATTTAGAATAATTTTTTTTATATAAAAATATTTTTTTCATTTAAAAAAAACACACACAAAAAAAAAGTGAATTTAAAAAATTCGAAGTATCAAGTGCGAACACCTTTTGCACCTTGCACCTTGGTGCATCATCCAGTGTCCGTGATTGAAAGACGAAAAAATCCCAGCCAAGTTCAGCGCCCGGCAAAAGCGAAATATCATATTAAAAAAATAATAATAAACAAACAAAGAAAACAACGAAAAAAAAAAATTGGATGTACCAATTGGGAGCAACTCGGCACTTGGTGGATTATGGGTGGCCGCGATTGAAAGGCGAAAAGCCTCCGGTTTGGCCTCTCAGCGAAAGCAAAATATTTTTTTCTTTCCTTTCAAAACAAGCAACAGTAAAAAAAAAAGCAAGAAAAAAAATTTGGATGTGCCAATAGCGAGCAACTTGGCACTTGGTGCATTATCGGTGTCCGCGATTAAAAGGCGAAAAGCCCCTGGTTTGGAGCCCAACGAAAGCGAAATATCCTTTCGCTTTCGCGGGAAACCCATGTGTGTGTGTGTGTGTGTGTGTGTGTGCAGGAACACCGGCGCAGCCTAGCGCCCGCTGCATCGACGGACCACGCGCATGAGCAATATTTTATACACCGCGCGTTTCGGGCCAAATCAACGGCCGGGTCGGTGATCAAACGTCGCTTTGAAAATGATTTTGGGTTTCGATCATTCTTTCTCCACGAATTTTAATTCGATCTTAAAATTCGAATTAAAATTCGTGAGTCAATGATTTTTCTTTTCTTTTGAAAATTCGGGTCGATCAAGTTCAATGTTCAATCCACCGACGTGTTGTCAGGAATTTTTCGTTCTTGATGTAATTTTCTATTTATTTTTCAATTTATTATCACGTCTGTCTTCCTAGTTCAAAAATCGTACGTTTTTAAACGAAAAATTTGATCGAAATTTTGAGAAAAAATAATAAAACCATCGAGCAAACATTTTTATTCGAATTTTCGCTGATTAAGGACGCGCAGAACCAATCGTCAAAGGAATGTTGTGAAAAAAAAAATGTTTACTGATTGTGACGAGACGTCGAGAAATAAAATTAAAAAAAATATACGTATAAAAAATCGAATGCCCGCAGCCACGTGAATTCGCCGTGAAATGCCCTGTATATGTATCACCACACGTTGTGTGCAACCACACATACCGATCACGATTCTCCAGACGCCCGCGAACGTCGTTACAGTATTTTTAGTGCGAACCACACGCGAGGTCCATTCGTTGATCAGTCTCGTTTAAGCAATCGAAACATCTGCAGCTGGCTCAAACGTTACGGTTCTACAACCTTATCTCATAATCCACGACGACGTTTCGTTATTAACGTGTGAGTCAATGTTTTGATTGAAGAAATTTGTGAACAATAAAAAAAAAATTCGAAACTCACAATTTTACCATTTTCGATCGTTCGATTTTCGATCGTCGTTCCTGTTAATTTTTTGGTGTTCAATATCGAAATTACCAAACAATCGAAGCATCCATCAAATTCAAATTTGGAATATTACAAAACGTCGATCAGAGCCACAGCAACGAAAAAATGTTCTTTAAAACAATTTGACATTTTCCCTCCTACAAAAATTGAAAACAAATTTCGATTATTTCGCAAATATCCGTCACAAGACAAATCGCTCCTTTTACTTCTCTTTCGTTTCTTTTTTTTCTTTTTCCTTTTCGTTCAATGTAGTAATCGAGCGTGTCCTGTGAGTTGCAACGATAATATATTACATCTTCGTGGATAGGTGCTGGAAATTGATTTCACAAGCTCGATTACCCCCTCGATCGTTCGTGGGTTCCCGCGTGTACCATAACGCAAGCGCGAGCCTCTCGAAGAATTTGCGCGCACGCGATACTTGCGCAATATTAAAAAAAAAAAAAAAAAAAAAAAAAAAAAAAAAAAAATCGCTTCGTCGCCGCGGGAACGCATATTAGCGATTAAATTTCCAGCTCGACGGAAAATTCAAGATTCCCGCGGCTATTAACAATACACGAACGTTTATATCGGATATGTATAGAAGGCATATCTTCGAAGCAATGAAGATTGCAAAAAAAAAAAAAAAATGGAAAAAAAAAATAAAAAAACAAGAAACGAAACAACTTTTCCGAGGCTGTGCATTGGGTCAATCGAACGACATTCAATTAATACATCGCAATGTCGTAATAATTGTTGCATCCGTGACAAAATGCACTTGTGCCTGTATAATTCAATGGGCATGTATATAATTTCCGGTAATAGTCTCGCGTGACGCGAGATAGTCGGGCCAGTCCGCCTACTGAGTCTCCTAGAGTCTGACACGATAGTCGTTATCATTTTCTTTTTTTTGGTTTTTAATTTCTTAATTCTTTTATTTGTTTGTATTTGTATTTTTTTTTCATTTTTTTTTCAGAACAACGCTAGCAGTCATGGTCAAGGCATACGAGGGCGTGTTGATTCTGGCGGACGTGTGCGTGTTGCTGGTGAAAATGCTGTTTTGGATCCTCGAGGGCTTTTATCGAATATTCGTGCCGCACGAGGAGAAGAGCGTGGCCGGGGAGATAGTACTGGTACGACTTTTTTACACGTGTTTTTAACACATGTGTCGAGCACGTGTTTTTTAAACGTTCATATATCTGCTCATCACTTGAGACACGGGTCAATTCGACGAATTAAAAAGAAAATCATAAATTTTCTTAGAAAAGCAAAAGCAACGTCGTTGTATACTATTGAGGAGGCTTAGTCGCCTGAAAAATTTCACGTATTTTTTTTTTTTCGTCACATGATCGATCCAAATTGAAAATCGTTTTATCCTTATAAAATTACCACACTCAGCTATTATTTCGAATTTTTTTTGAACACGGTGAAACTATTTCGAAAATTGTTCAGTTTTTCACGTTTTTTCAATTCTCATTATTTTATTATTTTTCCTGTAAAATTCGAAATGCGTCGAAACGCGTCCTGATGAATTTAATTTTGAATAATTAGCGTGAGGCATGAAAAAAAAAGGAAACATATTTGAGGCGTGAGAGCGACGTTTTCGTTGAATTTTCTCTCATCGGTGTCTAATAACGCGCCTCATTGGAGCATTGATACAACGAGAGTCAACAATGACGGGTTATACAATACAGTCATACCGTTTTTCCGCATAGAAATCGTAACAATGGTCGGAAAAATCCGTGGAGGCACGTACCGGCGACTCCGACATTATTTTCTTCGAGCCGAACGCGAACACGCGTTCACCATCGCTCGGTGACAGCACTTAGGATTCTTCACAAAATAAAATCGTACCGACAAACGTACAAACTCTTTTAAATTTTCGAATTTCAAAAAATATTTATCAAAAAAATTAAATTCTTTATTTTCTCAATTTTTCTTTGGTAACAAATTGGAAGATCTTGAAAAAAAATGTGCAACGCTATTGTTATACTTCAATTATCTTTTTGTGTGATAAATTGGAAGATCTTGAAAGAATTTTTCAAACGAATTTTTTTTTCAACTATTTTTCAGTGATAAATTGAAAAAAAATTTCAACGATCTTTCGCAATATTAATTTTTGCTCAACTTATTTACGTTTTTGATAAATTGAAAGATCTTGAAACAACTTTTACAACAATGAATTGTTATTAACTATTTTTCTTTTTTTCGTTACGAATTGATTTCTCAACGATTTTCGCAATATTTTCTTTCTCAATTATTTTCATTGTTGTTGTAATAAATTGGTTCGGAGTTAGCGCATGAGGAATAAACGAAACGTCGACGAATTTTAATCGCTGAAATTGTCAACGACGATGCAGCATCGTGACTATCTCCACGGGGCTCGAGGTCACGGTCTCGTACTCTCGTTTGCAATAAGTGGCCGGAGAAATTTTATTCGTAGATCATCGTCGTGCGTTTGTGCGATAAGAAATTTTTATTTATTTGTTTCTTTTCTGTCTTTTTCTTTTTTTTTGTCATTCGGACATGCAGATTACGGGAGCCGGTCACGGAATTGGCCGTGAGTTGGCACTGAAGTATGCGAGTCTCGGTGCCACGGTCGTCTGCTTGGATCTCAATCCTCAAGGCAATCAAGAGACTATCAATGAAATAAAAAAAATTGGCGCTGCAGCGAGTCATGCATACAAGTATGTCAATCGGTCTTTTATTGTTCCACTATACACGTATGAGCATATGTACATATTTTTTTTTCATTTATCCTGTTCTAAACCAAGTCACAGCTGCCGGACTAACAAAAAAAAAACAAAAAAAAAACAAAAAAAGAATAAAGTTGATTATTTTGCATTTTATTACACGACAAATATCCACACACGCGCAGATGTGACGTGGCGAATCGCGATGAGGTAATGAAGATAGCTGAAAAAATTCGCGAGGAAGTTGGAAATGTGACGATATTGTTGAACAACGCTGGAATAATGCCTTGTCATCCGTTAGCCGATACCACGGCCGAGGAGATAAGACGAATCATCGACATCAACGTTCTCGCCCATTTTTGGGTCGGTAAATTATTACGTCACGATTTTACGCAATAATTCACCATGAAAGTTCAGTCGCATTGAAAAGACTGGATTTTTTTTTCAATACTAATTTTTTTGCATTAATTTCGTTCGAAGCTTTTGCAAGCTTTTCTGCCGAGCATGATTGAGAAGAATCATGGTCATGTGGTTGCGCTATCGTCGATAGCCGGAATCGTCGGACTCACCAATCTCGTTCCTTACTGCGCTTCGAAGTTCGCCGTGCGAGGCGAGTAACACGATAAAATAGGGTGATTTATGATTGGGCAAGAATTGGTCAATGACGGAGGGTGACGGGATATTTTTTTTTTTTTTTTTTTTTTTTTAAATAAATAAATAATCTCGTCGACAGGTTTGATGGAAGCCTTGCACGAGGAGCTGAGAGAAACGCATCCCGAACGTTCGAACAATGTCAAATTCACGACGATATTTCCCTACATGGTTGACACGGGACTTTGCAAAAATACGAAAATCCGGTTAGTTTATACACATAATTTTTTTTCTATTGCAAAAGAATATATTTTTTTTTTATTTTTAAACAAATGTTAAAATGAATTTGCGTTGGTTTTGAATTTTTTTTTGAAATTGACGTAAATGAACTTTACAGTGATGTCGAAAATCAAACGCGAATTAATTTTTATTTGTTAGAATGAAACTTTTTTTTCTTCTTTTTTTATTATTATTATTATTATTTTCAACCGTTCTTTTTCGATGTAGATTTCCGAGTCTGATGTCGATGGTGAGTCCGAAAGAAGCGGCGGCTCACATAGTATCGGCACAGAGGCGAAATGTACTCGAGTCGTCGATCCCGAGCTACTGGCTCACCATAAATAACACCCTTCGGTAAGCCAACGACTACAATCATGAACAGCTCACTCAATCTAATTCATAAAACCAAATTCAACAATTTTGCAGAACAGAGGATTCATCGATGATGACCTCTCAAAATTTCATTTATTTATTTCTTCTTTTTTCGTTTCAGAAATTTTCCCATGAACGTGTCGATAGCGCTGAAAAATTTTTTGAACAGTGGCGTGGAATCGGATTTGTAATGCAAACGTTAATAAACAAAACAGAAAAAAAAAGACAAACAATTAAAATATTTTCGGCGGCAGAGACTATCGTTTATCGTTTTGAACGAATGTATTGCGTTTCTTTCCCCGTTATCGTTATCGACAAACGAGTCTAAAGCTGTTCGACGTTGCCGCGTCTCGTTATTTTATTTTATTTTTCATTCACGTTTCTTTTTCTATTTTTTTATCGCACGAGCCAAACGTATGAGTGTACATATGAAACGGGCGTGAGTGACAGAGCCCCGGAGCCCGAACGACAGCGAAGAAAAAAAAGAAAGAGGCGAAAAAAATAAAAAATAAAAAAAATAACTGGAGTGTCTTATCGTTTCGACATTGCTAACGTGAGCCCGTCGAAACGTCAAGGGGATCAAAAGTGTTTGACGTCCGCGACTGAGCGAGAGAGAACGAGCTCCGAACGTTGGTTATCCCCCTTAAAAAGAATGATACCGAGACGAATGTATAAATTTCGTTCGTAACTACATCGCAAACAGTGGGGTGAGCCCGAAAGTGGGCAATGGGGCGTTTTTGATAATAATAATAATAATAATAATAATAATAATAATAATAATAATAATAATAATAATAATAATAATAGATAAGTGACGTGGTATAATGTGATAACAAATGACGACGAAGTAATTTGTAACTTCTGGATGAGGAGGAGAAGGTTCTTTATTCATTAGTCAGTTTGTATGGTAAAAAACATTAATACACATACACAAGTGTATGTATATCTATATATATATCTATATATATATTTATATATAATTATATGATTATATATCGTTATGTACAAATATTCTCATAAACGTTTTTCCACGATGAATATCAGTGTAATTCATTGCACAAATCACGTTCGGCGTGCCAAACCCGTGGCAAACTGCTGCTCAAAAGATCTTCGGGTGCTCGTTCGATACCCTCGTACCCTCGCGAGCCGACCTTTGCACCGGCTACGCGACACGCGAAACTCACCGCTCCCTGTAGCACCCGTCTGTCGATAAATTCCGTTTGACTGCATTCCAAACTTTCGATATTACGATTTTCCAAAATTCCATCTTTCTTCGACGGCGACGATCCCGACGACGACGTTTGTCCATCGATCTCTTCCGTCGTCGCCGGAGCTTCGATCTTCGTCCGAACGTTCTTGGTACGCGATAATTTAACCATGTTTAGGTAGTGAAGCGTCGCGGCGACGAAAGCATCGCCGGCTCCGAGAGTATCGACGACTTCCGGTGGTGAAAATGCCGGTGATTGGACTATCACGCCGTCCGGAGCTCTCGCCATAGCTCCACGAGCGCCCCACGCGCAAATTACCACGGCTCTTTGGTTCAAAAGGAAAAAGATTGAATGAATAAATTTAGAAAAAATAAAGTCGATGAGAAGTTTTCTTTTTTTTTTTTGTAATTGAAAGGATGATAATTGAAATGCGATTATGCGGTTACATGTTCTTACCCGGGTTTAACGTCTCTCGCAACGTTTTTCAGAGTTTCCGACATGTTGCCATAGCCTCGACTTTTTGCGAAATCTTTGGATATGAAGGCAACGTCCGCGTATGGCAATAAATCCAACAATTCCGGTTTTTTCTTTTCCAACTCGACGCTCATGGTGATGGGCAAACTCGGTGGCCTCGATGATTCTGTACTTTCATTTCCGCTGCCATCTATCGAACCGTTGTTGTAACTTTCTACGTGCTGCATCATCGACACGACTACGGGGATGTTTCTACCCTGAAAATAAATGCATATTGGTACGATTAATATGCATATTTGTGTAATTAAACCGCGGGTTATTTTAACCGAAATTACTGTTGCTATACATTTTTTGACTATCGGCACATTACTGGGGATCGACATTTTGTCATTATTACAGAAATTTTTATTGCACAGATTGCAGAGTTATTATTTTGCTGTAACTTATATTACAGTGCATCATCCTCGCAACAAACAAAAATAAATTGACGAAGATGATTAACTTACTTCAAAGTGCATCCAGCTGTAATTTTCCAAATCCAATTTCTTGAAATCTTCCAATTTTGTCTCCGGCAAATTAGCGTTATAATGCAAAATTGTTCTGGAAGCGCTGTTCTTACTCAGTATGACGGTCGACAAAGGGCATTCGACCCCTTCCAGTGTGGGACAGTGGGAAAAATCAATTTTGTGTTTTTTCATGTCGTCCCTGAGAAAGCGCCAATCGTGACGAGCATCGCTCAGAGTTCCCAAAAATTCTACGGACGATCCTAGTTTGGACAGAACCGTGCAATTGTTGCTGGCGTTGCCTCCTCTTTGCCATCTGTACTCCTCGC
Organism: Diplazon laetatorius; assembly: GCA_963662125.1. Lineage (NCBI taxonomy): Eukaryota > Metazoa > Arthropoda > Insecta > Hymenoptera > Ichneumonidae > Diplazon > Diplazon laetatorius. The sequence goes on from OY759156.1 coordinate 6,707,012, forward strand.
ACCTTTCCAATCACCGACGGCCCGGCGACGAAGATAACGAAAACAAAAAAATACAAATTCAACAACATTTCTGTTCGTCCGACCGTTCCAGCATCGGACGAAAATTGTATTACTGCGAGATACCTCTCGTCGGAATCCTCTATGGGAAAATGTTTGCACAGATGTACAATGTCCAAACACATGAGACCGACGCACAACATTTTTGGTTCGTTGATACCCGCAGGTGGCGAACCTCTGACTATTTTTTCGTAGAAACTCGAAATCATTCTGATATCGAGGAACGACAACAATAATAAAAAAATTAAAAAAACGACAAGAAAAAAGGACAAACAAAAATTGATTTTGGGTGTTCGACGGTTGAGAACAAAATTTGACCCTCGTTGAACGAGATACGTCGTAAGACTGCCCTTGATACTGCGTCTCGTTTTGTTACGGATTACGTGCTCGCCGAATAACCGATAAGACGCTCGAGACACGAGAATATCGAATGATTTTGTAATTTCATTCGTCACTGGCTCGACGGACTTTCCATTTTCGTTGATTATTCGAAACAGCCAATCTCGATGATTTTAAACCGACGCCACCCACTCCAAGCTTATAGGTTAATGCGTTATCTTCGACGTTCCATCACTACTTCATTTACGTGACATTTCTTTTTCGGTTATACACTTATATACGTATATACGTATATACGTATGGAAGCAGCTGATAATATCGAGTAGCTGCGTAGCCGGAGATTACAGCATCGAACGATCATATGGAAGCATATAGACGTGGTACGCGATCTGTCACAACATAACCTCAAAATTCGTTCCAAAGAAGAGGTCGCGCGATTGTTGGTGATTGCGCCCGATGTCTGGGTACAATACTGTGATCGTTATTCTCGAGGAAAAGTCCGTTTGTGATAAGGCCGAGGCATGACAAGTTTAAATCGAGAATTCGTGTGTTCGTGGAGTCGCGATATTCACGTTATCAATGAGTTTCATCGTCGAGCGATTTTCGTATGCCGTTGTCGAACTGATTGTCGTTACATCGCCCTCATGGGCAATGTGAGATGTTAAGAATCGAATATACGAAACGATCAATCGGTTGATCACGATCCACCGATTTTTGTTTGTCTTACCGTACAAACTTTTCACACGTGAGTCTGTGGATTTAATTGGTTTGCATGTTTTTTTTTTTCAGTCAATTTTGGATTACGTAACCTCATTGAGTGTGATTTCTGGTTGTCGAATGACTTGTGGAAGATGTTGCTTGCCACATCTAGTAATGGAATTGATGATACGATGTTGGTTTTGCGTTATGCGTAGCATTGTTCGTTTTTCAGACTAGAGTCGAACGTTATCCGGACATTATGAGTCGACTCAGAAGCGAAAATGGTTTGTTTCCCACCGTCGTGGCGTCCAGCGAGCCTCACGACGTGGAACACCCGGCGCACAGAGTATCGGTGTTTTCCCTCATGGTACTCACCTCGGACGATACCAGAGAATTCATTTGTGGATGGGGTTCGGCGGTTATAAACGTCACAGTCACTTATCCTCTCAATAAAATAATATTCAGACAGGTGCGACATCAATTATGATTCCCCTCCCTCCCCCCTTGGTAGTTCATCTTGCGGAGATGGTCACCTTTTCTCTCTGCGTTCAAACAGGCATTTTTGGTTTGTACATCATGCAATTTATTTCGTACTCAAATTGTTTTGAATTAATTTCTAGACCTTGTTTGTTCTTGTTTTTCAAATGTAAATTCACATGAACTTTTTATTGGAGCATTTGTTGCTTTACTTAACAAACGAATGATTTTACAAATGTGATTCAGCTAGTTAATGAGAAAATTAACCAATAACCAGCTGACGCTGCGTTTCGAGATAGTATCGATAGCTTTTGCATAATAATGAATGCCGGATAAATTGTGCGATTCGATGAATAAATAAAGCCCATTCAAATTTATCGGTAGCATCGGGTGTCCATCTCCGTTCCAATTATGTCGATTCATCCGTTTCACATTTGAATTTACAGATTTTAGAAGGCGTTCCCGCCGACAAAGCGGTCAAGCAATTGTCCAGAGAAGGAGTCAGACTCCTCTATCGCGGTATTCTGCCGCCGCTGTGTCAAAAAACTCTGTCGCTGAGCATAATGTTCAGCGTTTACGAAGGATGTCGATCACGATTGTCCCAATTGACGGACAGAACCGTGTTGTCGAAAATCATAGCCGCCAATGTCGCTGGCACGACTGAGGCGATTCTCATGCCACTGGAACGTGTGCAAACGATTTTGCAAGACTGGCGTTATCACAATAAATTTAGGAACACGACTCACGCATTTAGACATTTATTGAGCAATTACGGGATCGCGGAATGTTATCGCGGTCTATCGCCCATAATATATCGCAACGGTTTGTCGAATCTCACGTTTTTCACGATGAGGGATTATTCGAAAACTCTGATGGGCGACGACGAATCGTTGATCGCGAATTTCGCTAGCGGCGCTCTCATTGGCGGTTTCACGAGCACATTTTTTTATCCCATGAACGTGATTAAGATTCACATGCAATCGAAGATCGGTGGTGATTTTCAAAAAATGACAGTGGCCCTTCGTGAAATTTGGATAGCGAGAGATCGGAGTATAAAAAATTTTTACAAGGGCGTGCATTTGAATTACATGCGTTCGTTCATCAGTTGGGGTGTCATCAACGCGGCTTACGATTTTCTCAAAGATATCGTATTTTAACGAACGTCGCCTGATTGAATCAACGACAATTCGTTGTAAACTTTATTCCGTACTGGATAAAGAACAAATTAGCAAAAAAAAAACCTCAATTATTCATTACATCGACGATCGAGTATATAATGTGAGATGTGATAATGATTCATCACATCCAACGATAGAAATTAATCTAGAATTTCGACTGATAGGACATAATGTCCTCCAAAGAGAGCAAGAAAAAAAATATATTATCATCGATATTACCATCGTTGTATGATCGCCTCGAATTTACGTTATGCGTATATCATAACTATTCTATTAGTACGAAAGAAAAACCAACAAATTATGCAATTTGCAACGTTTTATTTATAATTATATTTTTGTAACGAATATACGAAATCGAGTCAACTGTGTTCATTCAATTATTATTTAATTATTATTTTAGGTTTTTTTTTGTTCGGAACGTTTGAGAAGAAAAAACAAACGTTTTTCGCGAGTGTACATAAAATAACGTGATATATACATTATAAAATTGTATTGTTATTGAAGCGAATAATACGTATATTATACAAATTAAGCCGATGAGGTGTAACGAATCGTTTGCCAATTGCTCGTAGCTTTTGTGAACCCTCATAATCTCTTAATCCTCTACTGTCCATGGGTGTGTGTGTGAGTTTGCATCTGTGTATGAAACGCGAGCGTCAATCGTGTTACATTTGTGTGCGTGTGTGTGTGTGTGTGTGTGTGTGTGTGTAACACGGTTTGATAGTGACGTTTTACCTTTTTTTTTGTTTTGTTTGCCCACCGTAAAAACTTAATTAGCAGACGCTGGTGCATCACTTGAAGCGGCTCACCGACCGAATTAACGCTCCTCGTCTGTTTGCAGTAGTTGTTTTTTTATGAATCAGTCTGTAGCAACGAGAGGGTGTGAGAGTGCATCTGTATTAGGGTGTGTTGAAAGGTAGCAAAGTTTTTCTATTCTTCTGGCAGTTTCTACATTCAAAGTAGATGCTGTCAGAAGACATCTGTGAAAATTCGAGCCCAATCGGACTATATCTGAAAGTTCCGTTTTCACAAATTCAATTTTGCCTTTGATTAACACGTAAACAATTTGATTTTCTAGTTGCAATTAATTTTTCAGGTATATGAAAAATTCCGAGAATGGAAATTGAGTGCAATACATATTTTTAAGGTCACTTGAAATGGGAATATTTTTTGTTTTACAATTTGAAAAAAAGTTGATAAGTTTTCTAACAAGAATCGTTGAAATCTAACGAAACGAAAATTATTGACTTTTTGTTTATTGTAGAACAAAAAATATCCCCATTTTAAGCGATCTTAATCCTATGTGTTGCACTTACTTTCGATCCCCAGCATTTTTCGCTTGGGTACCAAAAAATCAATTGCAGGTGGAAAAAAAAGAAAAATGTTTACGTGTTAATCAAGGGCAAAATCGAATTCTTGAAAGCGGAACTTTCAAATATAGTCCGATTGGGCTCAAATTTTGACAGATTTCTTCTGATAGCATCTACTTCAAATGTAGGAACTGCCAGATAAATCGAAAAACTTTGCCTTTTTTTCCACACACCCTAATATATATCTATAGACCTAGCATGCACGAAAGCGCGAGAGCGAGAGAGAGAGAGCGAGAGTCAACGCGCGAGCAAGAGTGAGAGAGAGGGGGGGTGAGCGAGAGTGAGAGTGAGGGAGCAAGAGTTAGCGGGCGCCAGTGTGTCTAAGAGAGAGAGAGAGAGAGCGCGAGAGTTACCGAGTTAGCGAGAGAATCGGAAAAGGACGGAGATAGAACGGCGTAGGTGGAATCTATGCGACGAGGCTGCGCGCGCAGTTATCTGCGTGAAGCGATGCTGCGCCGCTGCTGCTGCCGCTGCTGGTGAGCTGGTGTGCTGGCTAGGATCCTTGAGACTCCAGTTCGTAGAGAAGGTAAGAAGAGTGGCGAAGGGTGGTCAAAGGGCTCGTGTGGATATGAGTGGTGACGATTGTGGATCGCCATCGGCACGACGACCACGGGGCTTGACGGTCGCGAGAAGTCGATTACGGAAATGTCGCTTTGACAGCGATTACGTACATCATCGACAATAGAACAAACACTCGGCAACCGGAAACAACGTGAACACGAAAAAAAAAAACAAAAAAAAATCATTACGAATGAGATTCACGACGAATCGTAAGAGCAAGAAGGACGAGGGCGAAAGAAGAAAAGAAGAAAAAAACAAAAGAACGACGAGAGGGCTAAAAGCGTGGATCGAATTGGATCGAATAGTCGTGGCAGACACTGCGTCGAGGTTGTGCAGCCAAGAGTCAGTGATCGATTGAAAGAAAGAAAAAAAGTTTGTGAAAATTTCGTCGCAACGATTAGGTGTGAAAAAGATAGATCGTTCGATCAACGAATATGTTACCTTCAACGTTGCCCGAGGCATCCGCGATTTCACCGGAGCATCTTCATCCTGCAGTCGCGGTCGCACGAGCGACGATCTATTTTTGGCCGATTAGTGCATGCGGTCTCTTGGACGCCGAATAAAACGAATAATGAGAATCAACGCGACCAAGATGAGCACTCCGATCGAGGAGAAGATTGATCAGAAGCTGAAGGTATCGGTAATTATTGTATTGTTGTCACGTATCATGAATTTCATTTGTCGGTCTGTCTTCCTCGCTCTTTCTCATTCTCTCTCTCACTCTCTCTCTCCCTCTTTCCTCTCTCTTTCTCTCTCGTTCTCCATCTCTGCCGTTGCCTTCATGGCACACATCTTTTATTTCACGACGATTATCGAGATCAATAAGTCGAGACTCTTGACGATTTTTTATTACACGACGTGGGAAATGATTTATGTCACTTGATTTATTTAATAGTTATCTTACATTAGCTATGACTATAGATTGGTTATGCGCACATTGCTATCTTCAGTTGTCAAATTTGGAAAATCATTGTTTTAAAAACTTCAGGCGCTGTGACACAAAGTCATTAACTTGTTTTTATGTATTCATTATTTTTTAATTTTTTTATTCTTCGATGTTCCATTATATTTTGTTCGAAAATCGTTCATTACAATTTTTGTTGTTGCAGGTGAGGACGGGAATGGTGACGGTGAGCGACGGCAAGAGCAAACCCGTGCCCATGAGATTGAATCTGTCGATGGAAGTTTTGAAACTTCAACGCGAAGATTTGGAGGTACGATATACATATTGAATTAGCGTTGGCGCTTGTTTAGGTAGATGGCATCACAGAGAATTGCATTAGTACGGAGGGCCGATGTTATCTAGCAGGCTGCCAATCATAACAAACCACCTTTGGATGCGAAGGAGCGCATGGTTCAGATAACGAGACAAAAGGTCGGAGGTCTGGGATTGAGCATCAAGGGAGGCGCCGAACACAAACTTCCGGTTCTCATATCGAGAATCTACAAGGGCCAAGCTGCCGATCAGTGCGGACAACTTTTCGTCGGAGATGCAATAATAAAGGGTGAGAGTCTCGAAGGTCCAAATTACCTTCTTTGTCAATTATTTCTGAGAATTCATCGTCGTAGTCGCGGTCTAACGTTCGATTCAACCTAAATATAACGTCGCGTCGATATCCAGGAGCCAAGGATAGAGTAGGCCAAAGACTCTGACAGTTTTTCAATACTTTCGCCGGTGATACATTCCATTGTCCGGTCGGACAATGAATTGGCATAGCTGCGATAGATTGAATACAGGACTACCGTAGGCTACCCAATGCACACACCCTTTGATCATTATTTTCCCTTTTTGTCGTACTTTAACCACATTACATGGCTCACAAACTCAATAATGGTACGTTTGAGTGTGTTTTTTTTTTCATTTTTCATTTCACCTATTTATATTTATTTATTTTCATTATTTTCAATTCTGTACAGTCAACGGAGAGTACATAACGGCTTGCAATCACGACGATGCGGTTAATATATTACGAAACGCCGGTGACATCGTGGTACTCACGGTCAAGCATTATCGCGCGGCCAAACCGTTTCTACAAAAAAATGGTAATTATTCGACCGTGCATGGGATCGAGTTTCTTTATATTCGAATTGTTCGAAATATTAATGACGATTGACGACGAATAACGATGTACGTTCGGCCACGTTTCGTAACAGAGAAAGAGGAAAAGTTGGACAATTGCGCGAACGGAGAGGCGGAGGAGGAATGGGCCTCGCCGAACAGACGTTCAGGTGGAAGCCCCAAATCCGGTCACAGCAGGCATGGCTCCAATACGTCATCCTCTTCGGCAAATTTGAAAAAATGGGTTGACGTTATTACGGGTGAGTGAGAAACAAACATCTTCGATACATAAAAATTACTCTCATACATTCATACAATATTGCTTTGCTTTCTTTGGAATTATTTTTATTTTTCGACAATTTTTTTTTGACACATTGAAATTTGCATCCTGGTTGTTATAAATATGTGTACTTGTTGAAAGCAGGTTGAAATATGCTCAGCATTTTTTCAAGAATCATTTTTCTGATTGCCAACATTTTTATTGCGATTCAAAGTTGCTGGGGCGAATTTTACCGTGAGTGACTAAACCGTAATTTTACGGAAGGGTGATTAAAGAAGTTTACAACGAGTGCAATACACATTATAAAGCTCACTTGGAATTGGGGAATCATGTGTTCGACAATGATAAAAAAAAGATTAATAATGTTGTTCATAAAATAAATTTTTGTTTTCAAGAAAACATTATCAATTTAATTATCCCAAGTGGGCTTGATATTGTGTATTGCACTAACTTTCGATCACCACCATTTTGATATCCCCTGAAAAATCGACTTCGACTAGTGAAAGAAAAATCTTTTTTTACCCGTCAATCAAATACCAAATTGAACTGATGATTTCGAAACAGTCCGATTGGACTGAATTTTTGCCACTTATATATTCTTTTGGGTATCTGCCACATGTAGCAAATACTTCAAACGTACGGGACGTCATAACGATTGGAGAACTATGCCATTTCTTTTTTCACACACACACACACACACACCTTTAAACATACCTCAAAAGAATGTGAAATTAATTTAAAAAAATAATAATAATACAAAAAAAAAACCAGAACAACAAAGAATAATATCGTTTCAGTACCACTGATGATGGCTTACGTAACGAGATACATATTCGGCACGGACAAGCTTCGACGAAATGCATTCGAGGTACGAGGATTGAACGGTGGTCGTACGGGGGTCATCCATTGCGACGACAGTGCAATATTGAGCCAATGGTTGAAATACATAACCGACAATATAACCGGATTGACGCATCTCCAAATGAAATTGTACAATCGTAATTTCGGCATGGGCGAGAGAATAGAATACATGGGTTGGGTTAACGAGGCGGTGAGCAATAGCAATCAACCGTGGCAGAGTTATCGTCCGAGATTTCTCGCTCTGAAAGGACCGGATTTGTTGTTGTTCGAGACACCGCCCTGCAACATCGGCGATTGGTCCCGATGCGCGCTCACCTTCAAAGTCTATCAGACGATGTTCCGAGTGATGAGAGAATCCGAGAACGTCGACGAGAGACAACATTGTTTTTTGGCTCAAAGCCCGGGCAAACCACCGCGTTATCTGAGCGTAGAAACTAGACAAGAATTGTTGAGAGTCGAAGCGGCTTGGCACACGGCCGTTTGTTCGGCCGTCACGCATTTGAAAAGCAAAACATTTTCCGTTACGTTTAATTCACGTAGCGCCGGTCTTACACTCGAATGGACTCAAGGATTCTCTCTGTCATACGAGAACATGAGCGAAGTTGTGTGGCGTTACAAGTTCTCGCAATTGCGAGGTTCGAGCGACGATGGTAAGAGCCGATTGAAATTACATTTTCAAGAACTCGATAGCATTGCCATTGAGACGAAGGAATTGGAGTGCTCACAGTTGCAGAATTTGTTGTTCTGCATGCACGCTTTTCTCACTGCGAAGGTGGCCGCGGTCGATCCAACGTTCTTAACCTCGACGACGCCCTGAAAAGGGTTGCCACACGCGCTTCACGCACCCTCCGACGGTTTGCCGTCCTCCCACCCCCGCCCCGCCCTCCGCCCCCGTCCCTCCTCTGTCCTCCCGCCCCACGGACGTCGCGGATAAGAGTCACGAAGGTCTAATGAGGGAGAGTCATTATTTTTCGTTTTCGTACACGCAATAATAACGTTGAGGGAAGACGAGAAATACGAGTGTCGCGTCGGTGGTTGAGGGGAGGGGAGAAACCGTGTAAAGTCAATTGGCGAGAGAACCCGCGTCAAGTACTAGTCACTAATTCCAAAAAAAAACAAAACAAACAAAAAATAGAGATGAAGAAAGGAGAACGATATGACAAAAAGCAACAGAAATGAGTGAAACGCATACTCGGTGGCTTTTACGTAGCGATAAAGGGAATGAAAAAGAATGATAAGCGCGTTCCATGATGATTTGTGTAAGTTTAGCTTGATGTAAGTTTACAACGAGGGCGATAAAACCGCTAATTGGTTTGGCCGATAATTGTCGATGCGAGCGCGTAAATATTGGTTGCACAAAGCGCGAATATTTGTTTTCACGGGGAAAATTTTGAGGTTTTTCTTTTTGTGTATCTCTGATTTTTATATCGCGTTTATATCGATATACATATATTTATACACTAGATTGGTCTGTGTGGAAGATGTTTTTGAATTTTAATGTGTGCACGACCAGATAGGCTTCAAATTTTTTTTTTAATCTCCGCGGAGTTGCCCCCGACTTACATTATCTGCATTTATGCATTTGAAATTGAAAATAATTGATTTTCAAGTCGTTATACGAATTCCGGAATTTTTTTGGGATATTAAAATATGAAGAAAAAAGTACGCATCTTTCTGATGAAAAAAACATATTCATAATTTTGTTTTGTTTTGTTGATATTTTGATGAATGAATTGAAACTCGATAAATGTGCCTCTCACAAAATTGTGTTATTTGAATGCGAAAAAAAAAAAGAAAATCCGAAATCATTTTAATTGAGAAAAAAAATGGTGGAAATTTATCTGGATGAGGTGCACACAATTGAAATTCGAAAATGACTTTTCTAAGGATCACTCTAATACACACACACACACACACACATATATATATGTCTGTATTTCAAAACTTGGACAGCCAACGTCGAGGAAACGAGCGACCAAGTTGACGGGTCCTCGACGCTACGTTCGTCTTCTCACATTTTTTAAAAACTTCATTTTTTTTCGAATAATTTTTATCGTCGAATTCGGCGCGCCAAGCGCGGTGAATGAAAAAAAAAAAAAAATCATGCACGCTTCTCATTGAAAGCTCTCTAAACTCGTTTTAATCATCCGGTACAACACAGCTACGAAATAAGTTGAAGCCAGTATTAATCTTTTAATAAGAAAAAAAATAATAAATAAAAAGAAAACGACATCACAGCTATAGTTGCATAGCCATGAGACGAATGGAGATAATGAAATTCGAAGGGAAAAAAGAGGTGAAATTTCGTTAGACGACCATGGTGGCCACCTGTTATTCGTGGCGTAAGAATGAAAGAATAAATAAGACCGCGTTACTGCATTTTTAATTTGTTCGACGTCAGCGCCTTTTGAGACGGCCTTTCGACTATAATGTTACCAATTTTTTCAAACAAATAGTCATATATTTTTGTGCATCGTTTATATTGCATCGTTTGACGATTAGCTCGGTTCTATATATTTTTTACAATCTTTATTTTATTATTATTATTATTATTATTATTATTATTATTATTATTATTATTATTATTATTATTATTATTATTATTATATTCTTTCTAAATTTTATTTATTCCAATTTTTTCGTTACAACTCGATCGAACGTTCTCGATTGTATATACACATACATACATATATTTATGCATACATATATATTTTCTTCTCGTAAGATCGTGAGTTTCGTATGTGAATCCGATATGAATAACACGACGAATGGAAGTACGAGAGTGTTAGAGAACGAGAGAGCGAGACATTCCACGCAAGATCCGACGTGAAAATATGAGAAAAACTGAATAGTAAAAAAATAAAAAATAAAAATGATAATAATACGAAGAAAAAAAAATAAGGAATAAAAATTCAAGTTTATATTCTCGTTCGCGATCGTACGTACGCGTCAAACTAGAATTCTTGACATAGCGGCCTTTCTCGAATCGTAGAATTCGTATTAACGATATAGGAATAACGGATTATATTAACACGCAGATATAACATTTTATCGCGTCGAATCGTGTCGATTCGTCGATCGGTGACCTTTTTATTTTTTTTATTTTTTTAGTTACACGTAGGAAAGTGCCTATACCATCGTTGTACACGGTCGAAGAATAATTGTTAGTTTTTTGTTTCTTTTCACTCTTTTTTTTACTTGACGATTATTCATTGATGATTTTTTTTTTTTTCGAATTATTATTCATCGTCACGCGTAAACCGCGCATCTAGTCTCTAAACAATCTAGGGTGTTACCATGGTCCGAGAATTCGATGAAATGAAATAATAATTATGATAATATTAATAATAATAATAATAATAATAATAATAATAATAATAATAATAATATTATTAATAAAAATTAAGTTTTTCGTGGTGGCCTCGGACGTCGAGAGCTCATCGTTTCGTAATGTACCATTGTAATACCGTCTCCGACGACTCGCAACGTCACGTTCAATTATTCCCCGCGAGATCGGTCAGTTTTTTCCAATTACGATACGTTGAGCCTTCGGCGGGGCTTCGTCTAGAGTATTTTTAAGCATAAGTATATAATAGGTATATATATATATATATAAACACACACACACATATATAAATATATATATATATTAGATTGTAAGCAAGAGAAAATGACTACGTGTGCTTGGATTATCGAGCGCTGGCGCAATAGGAGATTAATTAGCGACACAGACGATTCGATTCAATCACGAAAATGTTCCAGTTGCCGATCGTGTCGAGCCACACGAAAGGAAAAAAAAACCGCGAGAGACTCTCACGATCGGCAATAGTTACGTCCAACGTGATTGAATGAGAGTCGCGAATCGACGACTGCACAATTATTATACTGTATAGATAGATTAGACAAATGAAAAACGGAATGAAGCTGGGGAAAAAAAAGTCATTGGAATGGGTAACTACAGTTCAATTATAAATTCGAGATTAAAACGAAAGACGAAGAAAAGAAAAACAACAAAAAAGAAAAAAAAAACAAATTGCTCGTCTCACGAGACGAAAGAAAATGGCAATTAATAACTCGAAACGGATAAAGACAGAGTGAGAAAAAGAGTGAGAAAGAGCGAGGTACATATCCACGTGGGCGTATAAATATTTCATTTTTTTGTTTTTGTGGAAGTAAGTTTTGATAGTTCGTGATAACGATTCGAATCGCAAATTGTATAGATCGTCATTGAATTCATCCAATCGAGTCACCATTTTTGATAAGAAAGACAAACAAGGAATTTAAGAAAAAAAATACCTGAAGAAGATACAAAAAAAAAAAAAATTCAAAGAAAGAATGTGAATTTCCATCGAGAACAAATTTTTCCGGACCATTACTGTCGCATTGATAATTCAATTGTTATTACTAGCACCCATCGTAACCACATACCCCGTTTGGTAAAAGCCCAGTCGACATTATTTCTTTCAAAGCTCTTGCAACGTACTCTCAGAAAGTGAAAAAAAAAAAACGAAAATAAAGTCGGTGCTTCTTCCTTCGAACGAAGCACCGCTCGTTAAAAAAAAAATAATCTCATGAGTACAATTCCCTTTGTTTGTTTTTTTTTTCGGGCTATCATTCCGTGCTCGAGAATCTCACGACTTTATCATAGTTGTAAATAATTTTTAACGCCTGAGGAAAGAGGAGGAAACAAAAAAAAAAAAGAAAAACAGCAACAACTTGCTGACCACACTCGAAGCTTGTTATTGTATTCCGGTGAAGCTTTTGTAATTAATTCCGAAGGCCGAGAGAGCGAATGCGACGAAAAAAAAAAATAGAAAAAAAATAAATGAAAATGATAGAAACGAGTACGCAAAGCTCTCGTTCGATTAGATGATATAGTTTATGCCGGTGCTCCAGCTTGCGCAAAGTGCAACGATAACGAGGGAGGAATATATATATATATATATACATATAGATATATATATATGTTCGACACGCGAAACACACACGAACACACACACACACACACACGATCTTATATTTCGAAATATAGTTTATCTGTTATAATGTCTATCCCCTCATTGACAATATGTTTCAAAAATATATTATATGATTGTTAGAAGTTACAGAACCACAGCAGTCTTCATTCAATCCAATAACATCTACGATCCAAATCCTCAACGTCGAGAAAAATTGTTGAAAAAAAAATACAGAATTCCCCTCAACAAAAAAACGAAGAAGAAGAAGAAGAAAAAAACGAAGATAATAATAATAACAATGAAAAAAATGACGGTTCGACCGACGTCAATCGATATACGTTCAATCATCGTCGATCAGAACGTGAAGATTGATTTCCATCGTTTGTACAACTTTTCGTTCCGAATGGTCGATCGAAAGTCACGTGACCGTTGGTGTTAATTCACTTCGGTCGGAGTGGGGTCGTGGGGAGGGGATAGAAAGTAGATCCTGAGGTTTATCGATCGCACTCTAATCCGCGAGTCTCTGGAGAGAAGCTTCGACCGTTCGTAACCGTGTTTTTTTTTTTTTTTTTTTTTTTTTTACGGTGGTAGCTTTCACCGACGTATTACGACCGTGGTTTATGATAACCACATCGACGGGGCGACGAAAAACCACCCTGGAGCCGCGGACCGCGCGAGCGCGCGTTTTATCGCAATATTTGTTACGTACGACGTCTCATTAGGGGTGGATTTTTTTTTTTATCGTGCGGGGAATGGGAACGGGCGGACCGTCTGATTGGTTCTCTCGTTTCACCGTGCCAATTACATCGTGCCCGGAGCTTATCGTCTCTGTCTCTTACCCCTCGACGGTAATAACCCGTCAGAATGAAAATAATCGCCGATAAATCTGACGGCTGAATCGCATCGAATACGGCCCAACTACGTTTGTCAGTATTGCCCGTATATATACATGTATTATACACGTACATACGTGGGAATAATGGTTTATTGTCATGAATAATACTATCGGACGAGCTTTTCATATTAACTTTGAGGGGGGAGTTTTCTCTGTTGTTCGAGCATTTTTGGGATTTTTTTAAACTAATTTTTTTGGGTTTATTGCGATGGAACTCGTCAGTGATTATTTTTATTGATACGATTGAATTACGCAGGAATTTTTGTGTCACAAAATACTGAATCCTCAAGAGGTGCGACGTAGGAATGCTGAGAAACATAAGCCAGGCATATTTATATCCGGAAGACCAGTTTCGATCGTCTGAATTACGATCGTATTTGATAAAAAACTGTTTTTTTACAGAATGGTGAAACTACTTCAAGAATAAAACAAAAAATTGTCGATACAGTTTCGACATTTTCTTTAAAGAATGAAAGAAAGTTATATTAATCGCATCTTCAAAAAATGATTATTCGGAAAAAATCGTTTAATAAATTTGTTCTATTTTTGACGATGGAGCTGTTCGAATGCTAAAATACAACGAATCGTAATTTTCAATACGAAAATTGCTCCAATAATGTTATTCTCATCATTCGGCTCAACTAAAAAAAAAAATTTTTTTTTAATATTCTCATACATTTTTTAGACCTAATTACAATTATTTTCCATCCTCTGTTTCATTGCTCTGACGACGCAAAGTTTTTTATCCTTCGTTTACGAGAATCGTCACGATCGTCTAACTTTCCGTGACGGTTCACGTGAAAAGATAAAAAAATGGAGTCCACATTTTTTCCGACACGTGCCGAAGATTCGAAATCATCTTCAGCGAGTGATTTCCATTCGAAGCTATGAATAAACGTGAGATCGAAACTGTAACAAGACAAACAGATGCGAGAAACCTCGGTCGGGTTGAAAACGAAATGACTCGAGTCGGGGAAATGGCGGTTGGTAGTTGTCGCGATTCGAAGCAAATAGTATCCCGTTTTACCCCGGGCGACCACGTACGGCTCACCTATCGGGTTATATGGGTCCCGTGAATGAGGGTAGCTCGAGACCGCGTTACCGGCTCTTCAACCACCAGTTTCCCGGTTCTCCGCTATTGGAATTGGGTTTCGTGTACATTTACGACCAGTTCAAATACGACCTCGGAGCTTCCGAGCGTCATTAGCTTTCTGTCAATATCGTCGCACATTAAACCGTTCCGTCCAATTTCACTTTGGCACAGATTCGCGCCTTCTTTTTTTTTCTCTCTCTTCTTTGCCACAAAGATTGACCGGCGTTTTTTATATAGGGCCCCACTAAAAAGAAGTCTAAGAACTTTTGTATTTTCGGTCAGTCCGTCTGTCCGTCCGTCTGTCTGTATGTCACAGTCCTAATCATTATCTTATTTACATATAATCATATTTTCTTATAAACATATTATTAAACTTACTCGATGTACCTATATATGTTGCCCTTAGAAAGAATTACTCCAGGGCATAATAAATCATTCATTTATTCATTCATTCATTCATTTATGTACCAATTAATATTAAATTTGGTACACAGACGTAGATCGTTGATCCAAAAACAGAAATGATAAAAAATAAAGTTTTTTGACACCCCTCCCATCGATTAAAAATTAAATTCGACATTTATTTTGGCTCATCCCATCGAGTAAAGTGTCTTTTGATAGATCTTAAATGCAATCTAAAATGTTTCGAGACCTTTTCATTTCAACCCTTCAGTCACGAGATATTCGCTTTCAAATTCTTTTATTTTCAACCAGAATATGAATGATTAGTTGTATTATAATTATTTGTTTGTTTATTTTTTTCCCGATGGAAATTTATGGGAAATCGAGGGTCCCTTCGAGAGGTCGGTACGGATGAGAACCTGTCAAAGGGTCAAAGGGCGAGTCAAAGGGTTGAACGATATCCAGAGTTTGGCGCAACGATGGCCAATCGATAAACCCATCGGCGTAAAATCTACCCCCGAGTGCCAAAACTTTTTTGATAACGCGCCTTTATCCGACGCTGTTATTACTCTCATTCACGTTGGAATATATTCCCCTTCGCGACGACATCCCGATGGTTCACTGTCTGCGATCGTTTCGATGGGATATTGACGTGGCTCTGTGGGACCGGGTCCGGGGCGTATTATCATGCTTCGCTATAACGTTGGAACGAATTTTATTACATCCGGTTTGGCCTTCAACGTCAATTTTTTTCATGCCTTACGTCCCGAATATCGGCGTAATGCGGAATAAACATTTTTTCCTGTTCAATATGCTTCACCCTCGTATCACGGACTTGAAAAAAAAAATCACTCTCAATAAGGTTTACAATATTTATTTTAGAAAAATATTTTTTTTTCGGAAAAAAAATGATTTGAACAATATTTTTTATTTTTTTCATCACACAGAATAATTTTCTTTCGATTTATTTCGAAAATTCAATAAAAGAGAAACTGAGTTAAGTGTAAAAAAAATAAAGATTGAAAAGAAAAAATGCATGATTTCCACGTGCTGTGATTGATATTGAAGTTGTCATTGAACGTCAGAATGGATGAGACGTCAATGTCAATGATTCATCGTCGTGATAATGTTTGAGCAAGAAGCACGACCTTGGCCCGTTTTTTCCGGTTCATTCGCCGAGTTTCCATGGACGTTATAGGATCCATTCATAATTCATCGGATCCTCGGATTTTCCATTATCTAGACCTTCTCGAATCCGCGATCTGGAAATACGATTGGACGGAGTCAAAGCCGATGGTGAAAAGCCTTCATCGTATATAGAATAGAACGGGGATTTATCAGGCTGGCCGGGACCAATGTCGGACTCGAAGAAACGCGAGATGAAGCAAACGTTATACTCTCGTCGATGTATTTTCCGTCGTGCTATCTGGAATTCGTTTAATTGCCTCGACGTAAAGTTTGATTGGAAATTGTCGAAACCCACATCGGGTTGGTACGAAAGATCGAACCGGGCCGTTCGTTCGAATGCCATCGCGAGGCCGCGAGGGAATAACTGCGATGCGGCATTCGCTGCACGATTATCAGTCGTTCGGTCCTATTATTTTTCTTCCAGTTATCCACTCTCTTTCGTCCTTCGCGAGGAAAAGTGCTTTCGCTGGTGACGTTTGCCAGAAACAGGTTTTTCGAGACTGACCTTCGTCAGGAAAAGTTCCTTTGCCACTGACCTTCATCAGGAAACGATTCTTTGCTAATAACCTTCGCCAGGAAAAGTTCTTCGGCCATTGACCTACGCCTTCAACTAAGTACTTCCACCACTGACCTTCACCCGGATAAGTATTTTCGCGAGTGACCTTCACCTGGAAAACTATTTTCCCGACTGACCTTCACCTGGAAAACTGTTTTCAGTAATGATCTGCGCCAGGAAAAGTTCCTTTACCACTGACCTTCGTCAGGAAAAGTTCCTTTGCCACTGACGCTCGTCAGGAAAAGTTCCTTCGCCACTGACCTCGTTAGGATAAGTGTTTTCAAAAGTGTAACAAATACCAAAACGTCAACGATAATCAAAAATCAGAAATCCTATAATCCCAATCGTTCCATTGTTTGCCATTTTTTTACTCCTTGCAATGATATTATATTTTTTTATATTATATATACCTATCTGTAATTGTCGATGAAACGAATGGAAAAAAAAAATTCTAGCGACTGAGGTTTCAGTGAAATATAATAAATTATCAGATGGTATCTGCCACGATAATTATTCATTCACAATCGATTACCAATAATCGGCAAAACCCCTTTTTTCCCGACAATCCGAGACAGCGTTTTCTTTGCGAAATACCCCGTTGCGTTGAAAGCTCCCGACTCCAACATCCCGAAACGACTTTGAATTCCAACAAAAATTTGCGCGACGACAAGACGGAACGTAAAGTCCAACGGTGAAAAATGCGAAGACTCTTCGTGGAATACAAACGAGGTATTTTCACTTCGCGATGAGGAGTTTTTCCTCTCGCGACAAGTGCGCGAGGACGTGGCGGAGGGTAGGGGAAAAAGGGGGGAGGACTTGTGACACGAGGAACGAAGGGTGTGGATGTCTGGGCTCGAAGACACGGCCTCTTCGGCGCGGCTCCGACTCGTGACAAATGACGACGCGGCTTTTGTCGAAAGATCTACGAGTCTTTTCCAAATTGTTTCGAAATTCACCTCGAAAACTCTTACGGATTACATTATTGTGCACGGGACTTCTCGAGCCTACGATATTAGCCTCTCGATATTCGGCAATGATAGGAAAAAAAAAAGTCGTGTGAACGCCCTTTGCATAATTTTTTGTATGGTCATCAATTGCTTCTTCACTCGATAGTGCATTGTCGCCTCTATATGTGGGATTAATAAAAGAATATATATATAATCAAGCAAACAATCAAAAAGGAAATTGAATGCATGATTGGAAAATGAACTATTTTTTTCTCATTCTTTCACAAATTCACAAATGTATGGAGAAAAAAAATCCTATGATTGGTATTTAAATTTTCATTACTGTCATACGGATATCGTCGAGCGGACATGTGTGTGTGTGTGTGTGTTACAATTGTACTCGGGGATCGACGAACGCTATGGATGTGTGTTGCTTTGAAATGAAGGAACGCGTTTCGAACGCGTTTGTTGGTCGTATTCATACGTCACGTACATTCGGGCAGTACGTAGGTTGCATGTATTTGCCGGAGCGGTCAGGAGACACCGCAGGAAATTGCCACCCTACACGGGACACGGTACCAACCAATCACCGAGGTATTCACCACTAGCTGCATACCTCAATCCGTATAATATACCGCGGTAATACGTATCGAGCAAATAACCATCGATACATACACATATATTTACACACACACATATATATACATATATATATAGATATCAATATCCTCTCTTTCGAGATTTTTCATCATCGTTGAATCAACTCAGTTTTGTGATCAGAAGAGTCGACTCTGCGGTCAACCTAACTTTTCGGCCACGGATGTGTTTGCAAGGATCACATAGCACCCATACCCTCCCCGATACATATATAGATGTATAAATATATAAATAAATAGGTGACCGACACCTCATTGAATCGACGATGTCGTCAACACGAAAATTTACTAGGGTTTATATAGTTTTGAATTTGGAACGAGAATCCTTCAAATATGCGGTGGAGGGCACTACTATCCAGCACTGGGAATTAGATGAGGAAACTTCACTTGCAATTGACCACGTGCAGGATAAGGAAATACGAATTCCACGTTTCAAGGTATTTGGAAGCACTTTTTTCGTTCCTTATATCTATTCTTATTTTGGGAGTCAATTTTGAGGAACTGAAAGACGCTTTGGAATCTTTATTCGCTTTAGTTCGAAACGTGATTATGATTTCTTTTTCAAATATCAACTGTCACGAATTTTTTCATTTATCACAAAAATAACGAATACAAATAACGGGTACATTTCGACCAAAAGGTCGGGGAACATTCGACCACCTTTTGATGTGGTCGAACAGGGTATACGTCACTAGAGCACACCATACAAAAACAAAAAACAAATAATAATAATCAATAAATCAAGAAAAAACCACAAAATTTCAATGCATTATTCTTGCAGGACATTTGAATTGACAAATTGATTAACGCACAGTCGTTGAAGCATGATCGACATACGTTGAGGTGCTCGGAAAGTAGGAGTCGTCGATGTGGACAGATGACAAACGAAGTGTATAGTTAAAAAAACATGAAACAAAATATTAAAAAAAAAAAGAATATTGGATTTTGTAAAAAAACGATTGAACGCGCGTGAGAGGTTCCGGAGGTAGGTATTCGTGGCGAGTGGCTTCTTGAATGGCCCGGGAATGGGTTGTAATACGAGTGGGCGAGGCGCCGGGTGAAGGCTCGCGCCCACGCGACAAACGTACCACGAGGGCAGGGGCAGCACGCCGCCCCGGAAATATCCACCGGCAACCCCCTCGCGAGCACAGTGTATCGGGGACCGCGAAGTTGCAAGTTTCATTCACGAATGTCGTGTCCGTGTCTTGATCTCGGGACATCTCGACCATCCGGACGCTCCACGTTTTCCATGGATCGTCGAGTCGTCGGTCCACGAGTCCTCGACGATCCTCGGAACCGTGGAGCGTCCTCCAACCAGCTTATCACATGCAAAAACACTATTCAATTAACGAATATTCATTAATTTCGGTTTTAATGATTTTTTTTTTCAAATAACGTTTATTTGAATAAATTATTTTATTATTGTGCGATTATGTTGAAATGGAAAATTTTTGCATTTTTCGGTATGAATACATTTTTTTTGAAGAGTATACTTTCGAGAAGCTTATATTGGTACCGTGCGACGACGTGGAATGAAGAAAATAGGAATCTTTTGGCACAAATAGATTTTTTGAAGAATTTTTATTCAGCAAGCTTATTTATTTTTGGTGCGAGGATATCAAATGGAATAATTCGAATTTTTCGGTATAAATAATTTTTTTTATTGTAGTTTTCGGATTTAAATTTATTGAATGAGGAAAATTACAGTCAATGACTTTGAAAAAAATTCGATCTTGAATAATTCTTTCATTTTATTTTTTATTTTTCAATGATTTAGAACGTTGTAAAATTTTCGTCGAAGTGCGTTGACGTCGATCGAAGTTTGGCTATGGAGATGGAGTGCAACGTTCTTCCAGTTTCGTCGGGGGTGAGTGTTTTAATGTGTATTAATTTTTCTTTCTGGTCTCACGTTATTTTCATTAATCAGACGTCGCACAATTGCAAATAGTTTTTTCTTCACACCGGTTGGAATTCTAGAATTATTCTCAATATCGCATAAAGGATGGAATGTGAAAGCCATGTGAATTTTTTTCTCATCACAAAAACAATTTTCACAACGGTGTAACAAAAATTTGGGAAATGCGAACAACTTTTTAGACAATAAAACGCCACGTTGAGAGACATTAACGTGTGTGGTGGCTTCTTGTGAAAAAAAAAATAATAAGTTTACATACCGAGATTAAAAACTATTTTAATGGGAACGCTGACAATGTCCGACGTGAAATATTTTCGGTGGGAAAAATCTGTAGAATCGGACCAAGAGTACACTCAAGAATTTTACACACTTCTGTGCATGTAATAAAATTCTTCATAATAGATGGTCGAAAAATCGGTTAATCACAAAGAACCACTGTTGCCTCCAATTCCATTACGAAAACAATATAAATCACGAACAATTGTGCACATATACAAATCTTCAATCATGATTTTTCGTTAAGAAAGTAACCAACATGATTTTTCGACGATTTTTCCTCTCCCGATTGATTATTTGATGTGCGGATAAAATGAGGGTCATGAAAAAAAAATATATATACAAAGATCGAAAAAACTCGAAAATTAGGCAAAGCCACGATACTGCTAAATTATCAAAAATATATAAACAATAAATTCGCGAAATTTGTTTCGAAAAAAAAATGCAGCCTTCGTAATTTTCAAGATTTTCGTATTCGCACATCTATCTCAACATCACAGGCCGCCCACACGTAATTCACCGTTCCGCTGCCCCGCTTTTGAATCCGACGGACTTGATCGACAAAATCCCGTGCTGACTCTCCTGCGCCTGCGGATTAAATAATAATGATAATAATAATAATTCCCTCACGTCCGGACTCATTTTTCCGTTTATCAAGTCTCACTGACTCTCATTCACATTTTCACCCCACGCCATTTCGTTCCAATTATACATTCTGGTCGCATCGTCGAAACGAGGTAAAAATATTTCGCGGAAAAAGCAATGTCGAATACGGAATGTCGTAATTAGACCATTAACCATTAGCCGGCTGGCTGTGATTATCCCTCGTGCGAGTCTCGCTCTTTACGATTATTTTTTTCCGCATTAAAGTTACTAATTAGGAAAAAAAAAAGAAACCAATGACCGAGCTCAAAAGATATTTTTGTGGGTTTTATCTTCAAATATCCATATCTCTATCAAATCCATCAAGACTAATTCCATCATTAAGAATAGAACATCATTCATCCGTGATATGTTTTGAATTTAGTGGAGAATTCAATTTTGAGTCTCTACCAATTAAAAAAAAAATTCACTTACCATGCTCAATTTCACGGATTCACATAAATTAACGGTTAGGGTTGTTCAGAATTAAATTTGGTGGAAATCCACTCGTTAGTTGAAATTTGAGGAAAATTGAAACTTTATACACCCACTGATGAATATTAAAATACAAAACCAAGCAGCAATTCGAAACTCGTAATTTGCTTCCACTGAACCGTAGGTAGCGAACAAAGATTTCTCTATGAGGAAGCCAAAGAATTTTAAATAAAAAGCTTCCTCAAAGAGGAATATTCGTTCACTATGCAAATAATCAATAAAATTTTTAAATAATGATATATTTCTATACAAAAAAAACATCCTATTCCCTGTAAAAAAAACGATAGGAACGGCTTTTTCCCTGTCGATTCTACGAAATTTCGATGTGTTTGCAACAATTATATCAAATCGATGACCACAATGAACCCAGTGAAACGACGAAATACGTAGTCGTCTTTGGTACACCATTATCATTGTTATTGCCGGTGGGTAGCACATCGACGGATGACCAAATCACTCGCCGATAATTCGAATAGCCAGTGGGATAGCTCGTCGCTTAGCTACAAATTTCCACTCTCAAGTTTACGAACATTGTATTAGCGAAATTTTCGTATAAATCTGCTATCAAACCGTGTTTGCTATTTCCACGACCCCTTATTTTCGTGACCCCAGCCCGTTGCGTCGTTCCGTTCTCTCGTTGTGGCCTGATTTACTCGTCAGATCCTAGCGGAATAACCTCGTAGAGTACATTGTAGCCTCGGGCGCAGCAACAGCAGCACCAGCACCAGCACCAGCGGTGGAGCTTGTTCGAGGTGTGTACACGTCGTAGCGACACGTGGAGCTTCATAGATTATGCGGATCATTATGCAGCCTGGCCCGACGAAAAATCTTCAACTATCCCAGATAAAAAAATTATGTATAAACTATAAATAGGATTTCGCATATATAGTCTATGTACAGACTATATATGACCAATCCCATATGCAGTTTATATATAAACTATATTTAATTTTTTCACTTGGGATCATGACTACCGAAGTAAAAGGTTAATATACATATAGTGATTTATATATAAAATATTTATATGTATAAACTATAAATGGGACTGAGCATATGTTATCTATATGTAGATTATCTAGCAACTATATATAGACTGTATTTGCCCAGTCCTATACAATAGTTCATATATAATTCTAATACTCGCGTACCTCCGAAAGACGCAATTGGCCACTCTTTTCTCGGCGTTTTGAATAAACTTTTGTATTGAATTATCATTGATCTGACACTCGATCGCAATTTATTCATGTCAGATTCCTGAACTGGCCCTATTTTAAAGTTGATATTTTTTATTGCTTTTACGATTATTCGGAATTGATTTATCGAAATTTTCATAAACAAATTACCGAACTGAAATAGTTATTTAACTTTTTTTTTCTATCCAGGCACCTCTGATCGAAAGCAAAAATATTTTCAAATGAAAGTAATATATATATATCGAATGTGGAAAGGCTGTCAGAGGCCGAGCACGAGGCACTAATGTATATGTACATGCGTCGAACTTATTTATCAGCCCATTGCCAGGTGGCTCGTTCGCACTTCTACCTCAACTCTAATCATAAGTTCCCTCCGATATATATATATATATATATATATATATATATATATATATATATATATATATATATATTAGTAGGTACGTGCTTCGCGAGAGTTCGCTCTCAACTTGTCCCACAAATTAACCATAATATGCCCCGGCTTCTCGTGGCCACTCGAACTTTCCACGGAAAATTGTAATACCCTCTCCCCCCACTGCGCCTCCACCCTGCCCTAGCCTCGCTTTTCGAATTCGACTTTATCCATGCGACCGGGCAATGTCGAGAACCACGAAAATTTTCAAACCGTAAAACATTTATAACCGTCATTACAATTCTTCCATCAACGTTGTCAACGAATTTTCGAATTATCATAAATTTTTCATTCGCTTATTCAACGACGCTTCGTCGATGGAAAACGTTGTGAATGAGAATTATCTTTCAAAGGGACTAAAAGCCCTTGAATGACGAAGCTTTGATCGCGGTTGGTTCGATAGGTGGTACGGTTAATGCAGCTCTAATGGACACGGCAATAAGACACGGGCTCGCGGTGATTTTGCCCTATTGACGATATCAGGACCGAACATGTCAAGTCAAGGTCAAGTCCAGGTCAAGTCACGGTCAAGTCAAGGTCAAGTCACGGTCAAGTCACGGTCAAGTCAAGGTCAAATCGAGTCAAGGTCGAGTCAAGTCAAGTCAAGTCAAGTCAATCAAGATGTACAGCCTCGAGAACAAGATGGTGATTCAAAATGAAGCACCCTCATATATACATTAGTGTGGTCCTTATTTGGGATCATACAATTTTTTGGCCATTCCATGGGCTTCGATAGAAAATAAATTTTAACGTAGCCGGAAGGCCCAGCCTGGTAGACCAATTCTAAGTACCTCCCCAAAGCCATCCAATTTTCGCCATTTGATTAACATGGAGTTTATGGCACCTGATAGTTTATATTTCTTTCCTTCCGCAGTATTGCACCGAAAAATCCGTAACTCCGCACATTTTTCACTTAGGGTAGCAGGTCTTCGATGCCAATTTTAAACATTTTCCAGTGATTGAATTCGGCGGGGAATCGGCAAGTTGAGATAGCTTATTGTTCCTTAAAAGCTTCGATAAAGTTCATAATGACTCGGAAACTATGTGAGGTGCGACGATAATGCAAATAATCTTTTTTTGTAGAAAATTAAATTCTCTACAAATAAAAAAAAGATTCAATAAGATTTTCCTTTTTCCAAAGTTTTTGAAATATTTGGAAAAAATGATGCGCTTCATTGTTTCAAGACTCTAATTTGCACGTGAACGCAATCATCGTCGCTGGGTTTAACTGGTTGCTAAATTTTCCGGTAACGCGTTGGCGGTGACTACGAAGGAGTTGATAGCGAGAAATGCAATTGTACCCGCGAACGGAATGTTTCCGACGAGCCCGTGGAGATTGACCCGCGTCGAGAGAGGAGCGAATTCTCCAGACACGTGTGGTGCACCTGTTGTCACGTTTTCGGTGAAATTGACCTCGTGGATATTCGGTCTTCGCTCGTAAATTCACCCACGGTTATTCGAACGAAGGGTCAGCATGGTCGTGAGCTCGTTCGAGCGGTGTCGAAACGTTGACGTTCGCACACAAGCGAAATTAGGACTGCACAATGACGCGTTGCACACGAGTTTACGTACTCGAGATTGATAGACCGTGGGTGTGTATCCACTCCACCTGTTTGGTTATATATACAGCACACGTGTGGTGCTAGTGACCTATGCAAGGACGCTGATGGGGAGCGTGGGATTTCCTTTCGTGTGTGTGTGTGGGTGTGGGTGGGTGTTAGGGATGGTGAACGTGTGTGTCTATAAGATCAGACCGCACTATCTCTCGAATGATTGTGTTACTGCGCGCCCGACGAGTCGCCACAGCAACGGAAGTGCAAAGTTGGCGAACACGGGCTTTACCGGTCGGACGATTTCAAATCCCCGCGTTAACCGCACGTGTCTGCTCGGCAAAAAACTTTTTATTACATCTTAATACATTTTTAGATTTATTTATTCATTATTATTATCACATAATTCAATTCAAATTTAAATAATTTATTGATTTATTAAATTATGATTATTATTACTTTATTTCATTTTATTGTCAATCAATCAATTGAGTTTTATTTCCACAACTTGAACAGTTTTTTTCTTCAAACATTTCATTCCATTCATATATTGATAATTATTTATTCATTTATTATTATTATTATTATTATTTCGTTTGCGACAGCACTTTCCGGACTTTGTTGGACAAAAATAATATATATTTCCATTGGTTGCGAAAAATAAATTCAAAAATTTAAACATATATAAAACGAAATAAAATTTCGCGTTTTATTTTTTTTTTTTTTCGTCGAGGCATGTGACGGGCCGCACGGTTTGTAAAATGAATTTGAAAAATTGTTTTTCTCGAAATTTCGTGAACTCCGAGGGGCGAACAAACGTACGTGACGTCTACGTTGTTTGAGATCGTGGTGGTGGTCGTAGTAGTGGTGATAGCCGACCTCCCCCCCCCCCTGCCTGCCCATTAGCCGCAGACTGCGCCTGGCCACACGCTCGGCAAGTGAGGATGGCAACGCGAGACCGGCCCCACGCAAGTGGTTAAGGTCAACGCGCGTCAGACGCTCTTGGCGTTTTCACGTCGTGTCCGCGACGGCAGACTGCGTGTGGCCCCTTTTGTTGTTGTTGTTTTTTTGTTTTTAGAAACGGTTCGTACTTCTCACGCTAGCCGAAAAGGTGTATACAGTTTTTCCGATGGAAATATCCAATTTTTCCCCTTCAATATAAATCGCCGCTGATTGGTTTTCTGTTCGTCGTTAGAGACGACGGGGAGTCGGATTAATAACAGAAAAAAAAAAAAAACAATTGAAGAAAAGTCTGATCGCACGATTCTA
Organism: Diplazon laetatorius; assembly: GCA_963662125.1. Classification (NCBI taxonomy): domain Eukaryota; kingdom Metazoa; phylum Arthropoda; class Insecta; order Hymenoptera; family Ichneumonidae; genus Diplazon; species Diplazon laetatorius. Next base: position 6,733,361 of record OY759156.1, read on the forward strand.
GTCGATGACGGTCGACTCATCTAGCTTATTTATCTGTATTATTGCTATTATTATTATTATGATTACATAAAAGAAATATATTATTTATATTAGTAAGCTCAAACTTATTCAACATTACAACTTTATCCAGCAGGGATACTAACCGACTCTTCTACATTCACACGGTGAACATTCATTGTTGTTAGTTTTTTTAAAATTTTTCATTTATAAAAAAAATTATCAACACAATCATATATATTTTTTTTTTCATGAACCTAAAAATTTGTATACGATTGTCGACTCACGAATCATTGTTTCATCCTTGATCGGTTGCAAAAAAAAATTGCACTTTGTCGTTGTCATAATAATAATCACAAAAAACTCTATTATCGAACTTGTACTCGAGAAAATCTCAATAAATACATAAAATGCGTCGCGAGTGAATCGTTGACACAAAAGGGTTAATACATCATGGTTGTTGGTGAGGAAATGACGGAATGCACATGACGTTTAGTGTCGCTCGCGGTTATCGAAATGCAAACGTATTTTCGTGTCCCAGATTCGTGGCTCTCGGCTAACAGATCTAACCCGTTCCCCACACACAAACGCAACACTCACACTCACACTCACACGCGTATGCACACACACACGTGTCGCTTCTCACTGCGGGACGGTAGATGTGTCTCGCGCACGTGCCCCGGCTATATGTAACCAAGGGAAGAGGCTCTCCGCACGCTTCTCGTTCGTTGTACCATCCGCATCGTGTATTAAAACGAGGCTGGCGGATGAAGTTGGTGGGGCTCTCTTGGTTCTGCTCGCACACACGACACTATCACGGAGTACCTAGTGGCTGCTCGTTGCAGGAAACACGAGTGGGGTAACCGAGAGCTTGGCAAACATCGTCGTCCATACCTCCATATTGCGTCCAACTTCACCCTCTCTCTCTTTCTCTCTCTCTCTCTCCTTCTCTATCTGTCTCTATCTCTCTCCCTCTCTCTCCATTTCCCGCTGTCACTGTAGACGAAACGTCAAGAATACTGGCAATAGTAGTGCTTCCTCATCTCCGGAAGCGCTACTCCCATTTCGGTTCACCTCGAAATCACCCGTCGTGCTTCACCAAAGTACGTATGTCGCTTCAAGTTCCAAGCGCTCTTATCCCCGTCGGCAAACTTTTCCAAATTGAGTCGAAGAAAATATAACATCGTCATTCGTTCAATTTATTCATTCGATTATCGTGCTTTTCGTGTTTTTCCAATCAACGCATCGTCACCGTCACAATTGAGGGAAGAGTTTTGCCTGTTGTTCCAACAATTTTCAGGATTTTTTCAAAATGAAATTTTATGTAGTCACAAAACGTTTAATTCTGGATCGGGTGTAAGTTGAGCTGCGAGATTGCTGTTTTTCAATGTGGGGTTTTTATTTCGTTTCTGAAAACCTTTTTCGATTGCCATTAACGATCGTATTACGATGGGATTACTGATAATTGTGATTTACGATGAAAATTCATGAGACACAAGTTGTGATATTATTAGCTTGAAACTCGATGCGCAATTCGCGGAAAATCGAAAATCGTCTCTCGGCGCCCGATCTCATTTTCTTTTTTTTATATATATATATATTTTTTATTCACGGAACGTTTGTATTAGTCGACAGGCAAATGAATCCGAGAGAGGCGTGAACGTCGAGAACGGTGATAAATTTTCGTCTCTGGCGCTAGACGGGTCTCGTGTTGGCTTCGACCGGCGAGGTATAAAGCCGAGTGGAGGGTAAAAGACGTGGAACAGTGGAGAGTTAAAGTTGTGACGAGTTGAAAGTTACCGTGGACCAATCGAAAGACTCTCAATTTATCTCTCATCTCTCTACCCTCTCTCTCTCTCTCTCTCTCTCTCTCTCTCTCTCTCTCTCTCTCTCTCTCTCTCTCTCTCTATCTCTATCTGTCTCTCCATTCAGCCACGAATCGTTCGAAATTCAAATGAATCTTTCGTTACGGAAAAACTTTGAAGCATCTATTTCCACTTGCATTCGAGTTTCATTTTTGTAACATTGCTTTTCCATCGCAACCTTCCGGACTTTCGATTTTCATTTGTCACACGACTTTTCGCTATACAAAATGTTCGTACGAACAGGGGATATCTATTTTAATGTCCCATTGATGCAGGCCGACCAACCATCGGACACCGTTTGTGAATAAATATATATATTAGGGTGTATTGAAAAAATACGCCCTAATTGTATTGAAAGAAATTCCATAACTTTTTTTCCGTTCTACTACAAACGGAAACTCGTTCACAACAAACCTTTTCACACCCAAATCTTATTGAATGGGAAAAAAAATCATTTTTTTTACCAAATAGAAAAATTGTTTCCATCGAAAAACCATATTTTTTCGACCTGCAAACGAAATCTCGGTCACTACAATCGACTACATACGAATCTCTGTGGAAATTAATCGTTCGATTCCACTACAAGCGTATTGGAGTGTGGATCAACCGTTGGATCACATATACAGAGCTATGTCCATGTGGATGAACCGTTAGATTGGATTTTCGTCAAAATTGGGGGTCTAAAGACCTTTAAAAGTCCGAAAAAATTGTTTTCGGCCTCGCCACAACCGAAACGACGTTCACTACAAACCTTTTCACACCCAACTCTATAAGATAAACGCATAAAAATCGATTTTCCCGACCCATCGATTTTCGGTGAAAAAATTTTTTTTTTCTTAAAAAATTTTTTTATTTCATATAAAAACCATTTTTTTTTGCTACTACAAACGAAATTTCGGTTACCAGAGACATATACGAGGGTATCCCCATGTGAATCAACCGTTGGATCACCCATATAGAGCCACATCCATGTGAAAGAACCGTTTGGACCGATTTTCGTCAAAATTGGGGGTCTAAGGACCTTAAAAAGTCCGAAAAAATTGTTTTCGGCCTCGCCACAACCGAAACGACGTTCACTACAAACCTTTTCACACCCAACTCTATAAGATAAACGCATAAAAATCGATTTTCCCGACCCATCGATTTTCGGTGAAAATTTTTTTTTTTTCTTAAAAAAAATTTTTTATTTCGTATAAAAACCATTTTTTTTTGCTACTACAACCGAAATTTCGGTTACCAGAGACATATACGAGGGTATCTCCATGTGAATCAACCGTTGGATCACCCATATAGAGCCACATCCATGTGAAAGAACCGTTTGGACCGATTTTCGTCAAAATTGGGGGTCTAAGGACCTCAAAAAGTCCGAAAAAATTGTTTTCGGCCTCGCCACAACCGAAACGACGTTCACTACAAACCTTTTCACACCCAACTCTATAAGATGAACGCATAAAAATCGATTTTCCCGACCCATCATTTTTCCCCAAAAAAAATATTTTTTTCGTCCAAATAAATTTTTTTTTCATAAAAAAATCATATTTTTTCATAATCCAAACGTAAACTCAGTTACCAGAGACATATACGAGGGTATCTGTCTGTAAACCAACCGTTGGATCACCCATATAGAGCCACATCCATGTGAAAGAACCGTTTGGACCGATTTTCGTCAAAATTGGGGGTCTAAAGACCTTAAAAAGTCCGAAAAAATTGTTTTCGGCCTCGCCACAACCGAAACGACGTTCACTACAAACCTTTTCACACCCAACTCTATAAGATAAACGCATAAAAATCGATTTTCCCGACCCATCGATTTTCGGTGAAAAATTTTTTTTTTTCTTAAAAAAAAATTTTTATTTCATATGAAAACCATTTTTTTTCTACTACAAACGAAATTTCGGTTACCAAAGACATATACGAGGGTATCCCCATGTGAATCAACCGTTGGATCACCCATATAGAGCCACATCCATGTGAAAGAACCGTTTGGACCGATTTTCGTCAAAATTGGGGGTCCAAAAAGCTTTAAAAGTCCGAAAAAATTGGTTTCGGCTTGGCTACGACAAAAACGACGTTCACTACAAACCTTTTGACACCCAACTCTATAAGATAAGCCCATAAAAATCGATTTTCCCGACCCATCATTTTTCCCCCAAAAAAATCGTTTTTTCGTCAAAATAATTTTTTTTTTCATAAAAAAATCATTTTTTTTCCTACTACAAACGTAAATTCGGTTACCAGAGACATCTACGAGGGTATCTGGATGCGAACCAACCGTTGGATCACCCATACAGAGCCATATGCATGTGAAAGAACCATTTGGACCGATTTTCGTGAATTCTGGGGGTCCAAAAAGCTTTAAAAGTCCGAAAAAATTGGTTTCGGCTTGGCTACGACAAAAACGACGTTCACTACAAACCTTTTGACACCGAACTCTATAAGATAAGCCCATAAAAATCGATTTTCCCGACCCATCATTTTTCCCCAAAAAATATCGTTTTTTCGTAAAAAAAAATGTTTTTTTCATAAAAAAATCATTTTTTTTCCTACTACAAACGTAAATTCGGTTACCAGAGACATCTACGAGGGTATCTGGATGCGAACCAACCGTTGGATCACCCATACAGAGCCATATCCATGTGAAAGAACCATTTGGACCGATTTTCGTGAATTCTGGGGGTCCAAAAAGCTTTAAAAGTCCGAAAAAATTGGTTTCGGCTTGGCTACGACAAAAACGACGTTCACTACAAACCTTTTGACACCCAACTCTATAAGATAAGCCCATAAAAATCGATTTTCCCGACCCATCATTTTTCCCCAAAAAAAATCGTTTTTTCGTCAAAATAATTTTTTTTTTCATAAAAAAATCATTTTTTTTCCTACTACAAACGTAAATTCGGTTACCAGAGACATCTACGAGGGTATCTGGATGCGAATCAACCGTTGGATCACCCATACAGAGCCATATCCATGTGAAAGAACCATTTGGACCGATTTTCGTGAATTTTGGGGGTCCAAAAAGCTTCAAAAGTCCGAAAAAATTGGTTTCGGCTTGGCTACGACAAAAACGACGTTCACTACAAACCTTTTGACACCCAACTCTATACGATAAGCCCATAAAAATCGATTTTCCCGGCCCATCATTTTTCCCCAAAAAATATCGTTTTTTCGTAAAAAAAATTTTTTTTTCATAAAAAAATCATTTTTTTCCCTACTACAAACGTAAGTTCGGTTACCAGAGACATCTACGAGGGTATCTGGATGCTAATCAACCGTTGGATCACCCATATCGAGCCGCATCCATGTGAAAGAACCGTTTGGACCGATTTTCGTCAAAATTGGGGGTCTAAAGACCTTTACAAGTCCGAAAATATTGTTTTCGGCTTGGCTACGACAAAAACGACGTTTACTACAAACCTTTCGACACCCAACTCTATAAGATAAGCCCATAAAAATCGATTTTCCCGACCCATCATTTTTCCCCAAAAAAAATCGTTTTTTCGTCAAAATAATTTTTTTTTTCATAAAAAAATCATTTTTTTTCCTACTACAAACGTAAATTCGGTTACCAGAGACATCTACGAGGGTATCTGGATGCGAATCAACCGTTGGATCACTTATACAGAGCCATATCCATGTGAAAGAACCATTTGGACCGATTTTCGTGAATTTTGGGGGTCCAAAAAGCTTAAAAAGTCCGAAAAAAATTGGTTTCGGCTTGGCTACGACAAAAACGACGTTCACTACAAACCTTTTGACACTCAACTCTATAAGATAAGCCCATAAAAATCGATTTTCCCGACCCATCATTTTTCCCCAAAAAAAATCGTTTTTTCGTCAAAATAATTTTTTTTTTCATAAAAAAATCATTTTTTTTCCTACTACAAACGTAAATTCGGTTACCAGAGACATCTACGAGGGTATCTGGATGCGAATCAACCGTTGGATCACCCATATCGAGCCGCATCCATGTGAAAGAACCGTTTGGACCGATTTTCGTCAAAATTGGGGGTCTAAAGACCTTTAAAAGTCCGAAAATATTGTTTTCGGCCTCGCCACAACCGAAACGACGTTCACTACAAACCTTTTCACACCCAACTCTATACGATAAATCGATAAGAATCGATTTCCATGACCCATCGATTTTCGATGGAAAATTTTTTTTTTTCGTAAAAAAAATTTTTTTTTTCATATAAAAACCATTTTTTTTCTACTACAAACGAAATCTCGGTCACTACAATAATCCACATTCACTATTCCATATAATCCACCACATCCACATTCAGGAAAACGTGATTCTGAAATCACGTATTCCTGAATGTGGATGATTGGGAAAAACATTTTCAACCACCGTTCTACGAGTCTAAGAATTCTTTCATATCGGAGGGCCTCCGAAGTGGTCCGGGAGGGTGAGGGGGGGGGGGGGAAGGAGCGTGGATTCGTCACGGAAGACCGGGACGAAAGAGACCAACGCGGTAATATAGAATCGAGCAAACACGAATGGAAGCGTTGTGCGTGAAGACGACGAGACACCGCGATTTGGCAAACACTCCATTTCTCATTCCCATCACGTCAAGGGATTTTCCGAGGTTCCGGCAAACAGGGAATGTCTCTCGTCGTTCCGTATCACGTTCTACATCACGTTTCGTCTTTCGCGCAATATTTTTTCGTTCCCCCCGCCATCGCTCTTCCGTTAACCAAATACCGTTTCCAGACTTCACACGAACCAACGAGACACGCGCAATTGACGAGGGGGTCGGGGGAGGGGGTGGAAGTTGGTAGCTTTCGATGTACAACGGCCACCCGAAACGAAGTAACGATCGAGATAATTATTTTTGTTTGTTCGTGTGGTATTGTGATTTTTTTTTATGTTTATTCTTGAGGGAACAAAAATAAATGTACCGTAACGAAGTGATTGAAAGTAAAAGCAGTCCGTTCGACGGTGCGATCAATCAAATTTCAGTCGTTCGGGGAAAATTGTGTGAAAACATTCAGTCAGAGATTTCTCATTGGCAATGTGCGACAGAAGTCGAGCTTTCGGAGGGGAGAGGGAGGGGGAAAATATGTTATCGGACGATTCGTTTCGCACGTGTCGCGTGGGGTGGGGGAGGGGGAAACGAGGGTTGGGGAATTGAGTTTTTCGTGACGAGACGCGGGCGAAGGTCGAGGAGGGTGAGCGGGGGGGGGGGGTGGGGAGAAAATTTTCTTAATATTTCGTGCTTGTTTGGCCGCGGTGAAACAGCTTGCAAAACTCCGTGATAAAGTTTCTTGTGTTTCAGTACCTCAGCCCGTTTCTTTACGAATTTCTCACGTGTCGGGCGATTTTGCAATTGAGATCGGTCGCCCGTGGCCCGACGTGAAAACCAAGTGCCTCGAACTTTTCTCGGAACAATGTGTAATAGATGAATTAGTTCAACTTTTTTGAATTATGGATTTTGGCGTGTGTGTGAAGTGTTGTCGTACGGTAAATCTGTAGATCTTTGATTTTTCTTTCTCTCACATCATGAGTGCGATGCAATAATATTAATTGCGTTTATCAGAATTATTTTCGATATTGAATAATCGTTTTTTTTTAATTAATTGGATTTGTTCGAAATAATTTCTATGGGATTTATTACGGGGTCGGAAAATGAAATGAAGTCTTTTCAACGAATTTTCATAATGTGAATTGAAGAAAAAAACAAAAATTTATGATACACACAAATCGGTACATTAATCATTTGTTCATCGATCATACGATGAGATGCCTTTCGATAAAATCATGTCACTCGACACGTTTACAGAAATTTTTCTAATGTCACAGAGTATAACCGGTCCAATGGATTATCGACGGAAAATTTTTCATCGCACCACCTGGTGACCGTCCGACTGTTCGACAAAAAATTTCTCGCACCCGTGAAAACTTTACCGTCTTTCTTCGTCGTCGAAACGGCGAAAATCGGTCCAGGTGCTGGGGTTTCTTTCCCTGTAACGTATGAGGTGACGCTGTGTTTGCGATAAAGTTGTACCTAAAGCAATCACAAATCCAAACGATCGCATGTATTCCAACTTTCAACGTCGCATATATGTATACATATATACAAAAATTTCTGGTGAAACTTTCTTCTTGGTGGAAAGACTGTCGAGACAGCTGACAAATATATTAACGTACGTAGCATTGAAAATTTTGATGCTTTATTATTATTGTTATTCTCGTTATTAATACTTATAAATAATGACCATAATAATGATAATGAATGATAATAGTAATAATAACGCTCCATTATTATTATTATTATTATTATTATTATTATTATTATTATTATTATTATTATTATTATTATTATTATTATTATTATTATTATTATTATTATTATTATTATTATTGTGAAAATTGCACGATGAATGATGACCATTGGCCAATGGAGACGCTGCGGTTTGCAGTGCCTCTTTTTTTTTATCTCAACGATTAATCAAAGTTCGGCCGAGTCTGTTGGCTTCATAAGCCAGAACCGTAGAGTTTATATATATATATATAAAAAAGTTATATGTTCACGTTGTAGTAGGGTTGATCGGTTGCCGTTGTCGCTGCGACCTCGTCGTCTGGGTTATTTATGTGCCCACCCCTCCCTCCCCTCCCTCGTCCACACATTGCCAATTTTCCTGCTCCACAGCAGCTGTTAGAAAAATTCAGGACGATGTACTTGTATATATAACACGTACACAGAGATTGCGAACCTTTGCTGTAGATGTGTACAGCACAGAGATATGCTATAGTTGTTTTCCAAGATACTTTTCACTGCCGTGACTTTCCGGTGTAAGATTCCGGGTTTCAGATAACCCAGTTTCCATTTATTGAGATAAATTTTCACTCTTCCGGTCTGGAGTGGCAGGGGCGTTTGGATGAGGGCGGGAAAGAGAAGGGGTGGGGGGGGACAGTTCATTTAATTCCAGCAGCCAGGTACGCGACGGGACTCCCGATATCAATTTTCCATTAACGGGCGGGAAAACTCGATTAAAAAAAAAACAGAAACGAGGATACGAGTCCCACGGTGCTCTACACAGATGCCGCAACGAGTCGGGTAAAAAAAAATAGTAGTGAGAAAGACATAATTTTCTTCTAGCGAAAATTGATTTATCCTGGCTTTCCAGCGGGAATAAATAATACATTTTTAATACGCGATAAAAACAATTATGGTCAATTTCTTTGTTTTTATAATTGTAAATATAATTCGTGGAGAAAAAATTTAATTCACCCGAATTTCGATGCATTTTTAAAAGGATTCATATAATTATAAAAATTTTAATAACATATATCCCAACCTCAGTCTTACTAGTTTTTCATTTGGTTTTTAACAATTACCATGCAAGAGAGATTGTGGCTTAATCGTTATCTGAAATGCGTGGATGCGACCCGAGGGTCACTGTAATCCTCGAGTACACAGTGTTCACTTAGGGAAGCCACCCTCGAACATTTCTCCGGGTGGAAATGCAGATCAACGACGAGAGGCATAGTCAGAAATCTCTGAGAGTTCCATTTCTCCACCGGAAATCGCTCCCCGACTATTTATTCGGGAATATATAATAACGATTTTCGTTAGTTCATGACAAATCCATTTCTGCACATTTCTTCGTGCATGATCCAGCGTTTACCCGGCGACGGTAACATTTCCTCGTGATTCAATGATAATCGTCCGAAACAATCACTTCCAACGAGGTCGAAAAAAGCAAAACAAAAAAAAATAGAGCAAAGACGCCACGCTCGTTGCTCGCTATCGGACATTGAAAAATATGAGAACAATTAATCGGGCCAAACTCGTTCGGTAATTCGAAGCCAGGAGCTTCGCCGACCGAATGGGAGCTATGGGTTGGTCGTCTCGGCGAGCACGACGACCGATGTAACGACGGAGAAGCCGAGAAAGAGTGAGAACGACATATAGAGCGAGAGAAAATGTGAAACTCGTGGAGAAACACAACGTACTGGGATTCGTTTCTGATTGTTTTCCGATACCTACGGTTAACCGAGTTCTCGTACTACGAACCAGAGTACATCCTGGTCTGTTTCCAATGGTCACGTAGACCGAGCTTTGCCAAGATAGAAAATCATTCGTAAAGTTCAACAAAAATTGAAAAAATAAGTAAATAACAAGTTGAAGTGAAATTTAATTCTTTCAATGGTGTCTTATGAAACGTTGTGCATGTATTCAGGTTCTTGACTCGTTTGCGAACAAAGAATCGATCATCGAAGTATCACAAAGCAATTTTCTAGCTGGTAGTTCTTGAATACACAAATGTTTTATGAGGTTGTACATTTTTTAGGATTTTCCAAACTTCAAAACATAAAAACGAAACCCTTATACGATTAGTTTGTTGAGTGTCCGTCAACTCAATGATCATCAAATCCATAGGGCGATTTACGTTCACCTGGAATCGTACAAAGTGCGACGAAGCAAGGTCTCATAGCTCTAGTAAAGACAAAAAATCCAAAAATCATTTATTTTCAATTCTATAAAAAATGATTACGTGACAAACATAATTTTGTGCATTGTTTCATACAGCGTCTACGTAAATACGTTTACACACAAAAACCCCTTAGGCATCCGGTCCACTGTCCACATAACTAACTTTTCTCAGTAATTGAGTTTTTTCAATTGTCAAATTTTCAATAGTTCAATAATATTATATACAATATTATGATTATTATTTTATTATTATGCATAATAATGAAACGGCAGGGAATCCTCAAGGCACGAGTCCTATTCGCACTTGTTTAACTTTATTTCTCTCGCTATCTCACTCCCTCCATGGCTTTCTCTTTCTCAATTATTTTTCATTTATATAACAGAATTATTCAGAGCATATTTAAATCGATTTGCGGTTAAATAGAAATTTTAAAAAGATCAGAGGAAGACAATTTAATTCGACGTTCACGTCCAAGCGGTTCGGTGTCAATTAGGATGCTAATGGCCGCACTTTGATCGGGTCAAAGAGCGCTTTGTGTAATTCGAGGAGTCTGTAGTTTCGCGTGAGATGTCTTTCGTGGACCTCGGTTAGCCGGGGATATTTAATCCGGTAACAAGATCGACTTCGAGAGGTGAAACCTTCTCGAGTGCAGTCAACGTCTCGATCCCGAGTGCCCATTGCCGGAACTCTTCTTCAAGACGGAGAGAGAGAGAGAGAGAGAGAGAGAAAGAGATTCTTCTCCGTCTACCTATCTTGACTCTTTCCACGTGTGCTGCCACGGAATGCCAGCGGAAAACTCGACAAAACCACGGAAACCGACGATCCCAGAGATCGGAAAGTACCACGAATCACCGGATCTCGAAGAAAACCGTGAAATTCTCGTTTCACGGAGTACGAATTTGTCATTGGCATGCATCAGAAGTGCATCTGGGGCACTCGAGTCTCCGGAGCACTCTTATCAACGTCTAACGAGATGAGCATTGTTTCGTAATGAGAATTTCTATCGCTGATCATCAAGACACACTTGACGATATCCAATTTGACTCCTTTTTCACATGAACCGGACTTTTTTTTTCATCAGTCCTATTTCTTCGGATTCTACATGTAATATCCGTAGAACTTTCAAATTGTGACAATCGCGTCTCGGTTCATTGAAACTCTCAATTCATGAAAAACGCCGTGGAATAATTATATCGTTTTATATTTTGTCTTTTTCGATGTTTGATAAATAAGAGTCTCGTTTACGAATACAACGATGAAAATATAGTCAATCCCACATGGCGTAATTTTAACACACACTTCGTCGATGACACAACAGCCACAATTTTTCAGTTAGCACTTATTTGCACGGTTCGAGCCTTTTGAATAACTTTTTTTCCCGCAAATTCGTGCAACAGCGAAAATTAGCAGCAACGTTTTTTTTTTCGTTGTGATTTTTTGGGTTTTTCGTTTTGCATCTAGTTTATTTTTCGTCTTTTTGTCGGGGTGAAGAGGAAGCGGACGGAGGGAGAGAGGAGATTGGACGAGAATGTGCAGCACGCGTTATCGTGTTAAGCACCGAGTGTATTTCACCGGTGCATGCCGGACGTGGACGGACTTTTGCAACGTGCCACATCAACCGGGTCTCGGGCGCGCGGGGACGATAAAAAGCTTTTTATTTCGACGATATCTCTCATCCTCGCTGAAGCGTTCGTGTTTCGTAAAGCTCTCGGTGATTCTGTGCGAGAATGTGTTTGGCGGACGAGGGAGGGGGAGGGGGGGGGGAGGGCGAGGGGGCGAGAAGGATGGCGGAACGGGAACGGAGGATGAAAAAGAGAAACACAAAGAGAGAGATGGGAGGAGAAAAAAATTTAGTGTTCTCCACATCGTGCCGGTAAAGTAATGGATAAACCGAGTATCCAAATAATGGTGCAGTAGCTTGAACACAATATGGTGAGGGAGTGGCTCGCAATTGAGTGGCAATCGTTAAATATTGAAAAACAATCGTAAAAGCTGTGTTAGGTGTTCAACTCTGTCTACCGAGTAGCACGCACCATGGCCACTAACATTCGTTTGTAAGAGCAATCGATGTAATTGACATGGCAATTCTCTCACTCAGAAACCATAAATCTACCACTCCCGATGAAAGTGCTACGAAAAAAAAATCGGCAGATGGGCAAAAAAAAAATGAAATAATAATTTTGAATAAATAAAATGTAATTAATAATAATCTTGATTTATTGATAAATGTGTTGTGTGGGACGATGCAATTTTTAGATGTGAGCGGTATGCAGAAGTCTTCTTTCTTCTATCTCGCTCATTCGTTTTGAAAAACCGACAAGATGCAATGACGAATGATAATAATAAATTATTAATGTAACTTTAATTGAATTTCGAAAAAAAAAGTTCCACTATTACCAAACTCCGCCCTATCCGTGCAATACTATTATTTATATTTTTATTAGGATTCATAACATTATTATTGTTTATTAAATAGTTTTGTTCCTATAATTGTAGTGTTAAAATTATTTAATGAAAAATTAATTAATTAATAATAATAACAACAAAAACAACAAGAATCTATATCAGCATTGAGTTTGGCCACGAGCCTTTAGACCGTCTCGATAAAATCGTGAAAACTTCGTCCGTGAAATGAGAAACGGGTCGAAACGATCGGCCGAACGAAAAACGACGATGGGATTTAAATTCTTTTTTCGTTCATCGCGATTGCAAAAAACGGATTGATATGAAAAAAAAAAATTGTTCACGTGTGGAGGTTTTATCGCAATTTTGTTTTTCTTTTGTATCTTCTCGTCGATGCGAGATAGCATAACACAGCGCGGATGGACACCATAGAAATCCATACTTTCGGTAGACTTCTTTTTTTTGTCTTCTTCGTTTCGTCTCGTTCTCGGCGATTTTTACGGCGTGTCGGGTTGTTTGAACGACACTGGGCGACGACGAAGAAACCGAATTCCGTGGGAAATCAATTTTTCGCCTCGCAGTCACGTTCGCTTAGGTAAAATCGTACGGAGCTTGGAAATGCGGTTTTTCGTTGGTTCTTCAGGCGTTTTTCAAACCTACACACACACACACGCACACACGTACAGATAAATATGCACCCACACGCTTAGAGGGTAAAGTACGGAGTCCTGTAATACCTGTGGGATAGAAGAACGTGTGAAACGTTCCAGAGAGTCCAATAGATCTGAAGACACTTCGTAGACATTCCTGAATTCGATGGTTCACGTTTGTTCTTTTTTAGTCACTATATTTTCATTGCATTTCGATGTTGCACGAGATGCGTTTGTGTTTACCGCCTTGTCAGGCAGCTACATGTGCTTGGCAACCAAAACCGCATTTTCGAGTCGAACATCGCGGAGTTGAACTTTTTTTTTTTTTGTCACGACAGGGCGAGATAGCTTTTCGAAGTTGCATCGAAGAGGCTATTTTTTATTTTTATTTTTTTTTATTTCACTATCGAATTTCGATGACCTTTTATTCTCGACCGGTGGCCTCGATGCACGGACCACCCGTGCATCCAGGCTCACTCGTGAAATCCTCGGTATTAGCGCGATTAATATTTTTATATTCGAAAATCGAAATGTTAAATCTACTTTTTCGTAGAAATATTTTTTTTTGTCGCGAACGAATTTCAAAAAAATGTTAATACAACAAAAAATCATTATTCCTCGAAACAGCAATGGATAAGATCGCAAACTAGGTCGACGAGGTCATGGACATAGGGCTCTTGGATTTTTTGGGAAGGACGAGAAACGGGAGTCTGGTAAAATAAAGAAAAAAAATCAACGTGAACCTAACTGAAACGTCGCGAAATGGCGTACTCGTATGAAATATGAAAATACATACACATTTTTAAAAACTTCGTTCAAAGTTGCTGATTAAATGAAATTTGACTCCGTGTAACAATATTCAATATTGTGACGATACTTCAATATGCAACTCGACGCATATCGAGTTATATGAAAAACGTTGCTGGATTTATTCCATAAAACTCTAGCATCAACAAAGACATCTTGAAACGACAGTATTACATTGATACGTACACCAATAACGCAATATTTTTCATATTCGTTGAAAGAAAAAAATTCAAGTTCACCGAATAAAAAAAAAACTATTGAAAAATATTATTTCGAATGTCCGTAACGACAACCCTTCGACATAATCAACTGTGCGAATAGAAAAAAAAAACCGATTAACCGTCTCCATGATTCCAATATCCAAAATGTAGTAAAAAATGTAGTCCAAAGATTCGATTATCATTTCGTCATGCGTCAACGTTTCTGCATATTGCAATGCAGCTCCCGTTTCACGAATATTCACAATCGTCGGACCACGCGGTCATATTGTACTATTTCGTTCCGATTCCAACCAATACCCGTGAAATTCAAGTGATGTGGTACAGCTGGTATCGATGCGGAGTTAGCCCCGAACGATCGGAAAACGTGATATAACCCTGATGCAATAAACTCGAGTAGCGAACCACATTGGAAGCCCACGGGCTTTCCCAGTTATACATAATATGCAGCTTTCAATGTACCGACTCTCTATCGCGACGCACGTGAACGCAGGAAGCAAATATGAGTTGGAATCGAAATTCAGAACGACCATAATAATTCAGAACGCCCAACGCTATCGCAATCAAAGTTCAGAACCTGTATTCAAAACTTATTTCCAATTAGCTCGAAAATCTTTCAAACGCCGTTTATAACACCATACAAATTTAAAGAGTGTGTAATCCTTTAAAATTGTTGCAAGAAAACATTGAATCAATAAAAAATCAATGCATTTTTATCTTTCCGTGCGAACGATGGCTAAACAACGTTGCATAGGCCAAAAGTTCACATGAACAATGTTGTAGAGAATTGAATTTACTACAAAAAAGTGTATACAGGCAAATATCTAACATTGATAATTCACGCGTGGGAAAGCTCGAAAGTCGGGCAATGTGAGAAACCGCGCGATTGTTAGAAATTTTGCACGTTCTGACTTTCGGTCGTTCTGAATTTCGATCTCCACCCGCAAATGCCATAATTTTGGGTTCAAGGATGCGTGGAACATTGGCGCGACCCGTCGCAAGCTCTCCCAGCCTCGTGGCGGTCATGTGCAACAGCGGTCAGCCGCGCGAATTATCTTGCCACGGGTGTGTATATATATGTACATGGGTTATACATATATATGGGTCATATGTGTGTATGACGGTGACGACGAACTCACGATCGATCCACGGTCGTTCGAACGATCGAAATTACCGCACGGAAAAGGATGGCCAACGTATGAACGTACGACCACGCTCGGTAATGCTTTCCGAGCGTACGTGTCGTAATTATCGGGAAGCTATCATATCTCCCCCTTCATTCTCTCTCTCACTCACTCCTGCTAACTCGTTTCCGAGCACGCTTCTATCTCACGGCAAAGAGAGAAAGACGCTTCATTCCCATCAACCCGGTATTCCGCAACAGTTGACGTGTTGACGGTCCTCTTCGATTATAGACCTGACATAAATGCTGTGACCGCGGGACGGGAGGGATCATTTTTTGGATCCCGTGTCGCCGAATCTTTTTTTCTCGTTCGAGGTTTACCAAAAAAAATTATACTATAGATCGATGCTTCTAAATTGCAATTATCGACAATTATCATCATTTGGTAAATTCGATGGGATAATCTGTGAAAGAATTGCAATCGCTATGTTTAAAAATTCAACCGAACTCTATACGCAAATTCAAACATCACTCAGATACATCATCAACTATAGAAACAACAAACAATGAAGGAAATCGAGCGATAAAAGCTCCATCCATTGAATCAGTCGGTCAATCATTGAACGTTGGAAAAATAAAAAAATTATTTTTGAAAATCAGAGTCTGAAGGACTTGGATCGATGGTCCATTTGGTACAATGTACAATCAACGTCATGTAATTTATGAAAGTTGAAACCAGTCATATATTGCCAATAAATGTTCTACTACTTCCATCACATGGCATCAATAATAATAATAATGATAATATTTATTTTAAAAAAAACAGACTTCATTTTCGTTATTGACATTTTTCTTTAAATTCGAATAATCAACACGTAGCAATCGTGTCCAATTGGACGTACGATAAATAACCCTTTAATCGTGAAATATTTCTGAATAAAGAAAACTTGGCAGAGGTTCTTGCTGATTCTGCCTTAATTACGGCTCAGCAGGATTTATCGTAATTTTATTAACGAAATTTCGAATTATTTAATTAGACGTTCAAGCGCGAACGATGCTTGTCTCGCTCGTTCGGATCCGCTTAGTGTGTCTCGGGGTGGAGGGTGGGGGAGGGGGGTGGGTGGGTATGGGGTTTGCCGAAGCTGCCGTGAGATTCTCGCTGGTCGGAGGGTGGAAATTAAGGAGCCGATCGTCTACGACGACGTGGCCGCTCCTACACGCCCTTATCCTCATCTTCAGTGGGACTCGCCCGTTTACGGGTTTCTCTCCGGTGCGCAACTGACGTACCGTCGGTTCACGTGCGTTGATCCCGAGCCACGTTCACCAGATCCACTTCAATTTGAATTTCAAGTCCGCACGCATCGGCCCGAACGGTCGGAGTTTCCGGCCGCTTCGTCTTGATAAAATAAACCCCCTAACATCCCCTATATATATATATATAGATGCGTCTACGCGCGGTGGCTGGAATAACATATTGGCTTCTGCCTTCCCTCAACGCATCAACATTATCGCTGCACATCAAGCATTCCATGCCAATCGCTTATAAAAACGTTCACTTCAAAATTAAGATTCAAAATTGTTTTCAAAAAGTTTTAAGATTCAAGAGTTTCAAAAATTCCCGAACATTCTTAGAACTCGACGTGATACTGAAATCAACGTTGCAAGCTCGTGAATACTGAACGTCTCTTCATGTGAGTCTTGAATTATTTTTTAATTTTTTAAACCGGAATTGAATGTTCAAATTTATTATTTGTAACAATCTGTTGTGTAAATTGAATATGTTTGATTGAAAATTGCGACGAAAGAAAAGCATTACTGGAAGGCGAATTTGACCTGGAATGTGCCATGTATAGTCGAATGATCCAGATGCGAAACGAGTAGTCGAATATATATGTATATATGTATGTATCGAAACAGCATCGAAGGAATGAAGCGATGTGTTTGCTTCAAACTGTTTTGGAGAAACGTAAAAGGGTCGAGTAGGGCACTTCGCTGAACAGAGAGCAAGAGAGAGCAAGAGAGAGCGAGAGAAAGAGAGAGAATTATATTACCCGAGTCCTTAATACGAGAGACTCGTGGCAACCGAAAATGGGCGGAATGCCAGATGAACGTAATGCTATTCTACGTATGTAACATTTTGCAAGGAGATTCGGTATGGAGAAAGGGACGGTGGGGGGGGGGAGGCACATTTCGTCCAAAGTGTTTCTCTCTGTGCAGCGATCGAGCTTTCGACCTTTCACCATCCGTTGCCTCAATAATCGAGCAGTCATCAGGGATAACTGCTAACTGCATTCCCACTACGGTTGTAACTCAATTCGTGGCGCTCCAATTACGTCACAATTGTTTCGAAAACAGTCGAGAGCAAGTGAGTGTGTGTGGTGTGTGTGTGTGTTTTCACGGAAATATTTAACATAGAAATTCACGAATTTCGAATGGTTATAAGATTCGTTTTCATCGACATTTGCATCGATTGATGAAATTTTAGTTTGAGCTGTTCAGGAATAACGCAGATGGAGATGGGTCTATTTTTCGACTGTTTTAACTACTTTTTGTCGACGGCTTTGAGCAAGATGTAGGCCCCGTCCAAAAGAATGAAACGAGACCGAGAATCTTATGCCATCGAAGTATTTAAAAAAATGTATATTAAAAAACATATATATTCGAATAAATGAGCGAAAGCACTTTGTCGACGTCAAAAAATAATATTCGTTCAAGAATATCGTCAGTGCCAGTTCAGAGTGTGACCGACTGAGGCGTGTAAGAATTTCCACAATGGAAATGATAAAACACGCTGGACAAAGATTGCCACATCGCGGTATGAGCGACTGAACCATTGCCAAAGTCTATCGATCGAAAATTTATCATATCCCATATCGCTATAATGCACGTGCTGATTTTATTACAATTCTATTGTCTACGTTCAAAATTAATTTAATTGAAGAAAAAAATATATTTATATACGTATCTACATTTAATATACAAATTCGAGCGCACAAGATTTGTCGCATGACATAGCTTTTCGAACCCCGAAAAAGTCAACTTCAAATCCAAGTTACCGCTACAGGGCTACTAGCAAGATGAATGGGCCCAGTGTTCAATCAAAATATGCATTTACACGCGTTTCAATCGTCAACGTCCACGCGCAAGTTTCCTCGACCTAAAAGTGCGTTTGTCGCTCTCTTTTTCATTCAAATTACTCTTTTTGATTGATCACAAAGATCTCGCACAACGATAAACGATACACGTGCAACAAAAAAAAAAAAAAAAACGAAACAGGACAAACGAAAAGATTTGGTAAAATCCCCGGAGTTATATAGCTCTTTGAGTATTTTCGTGGTGATTTTTCGTTCCCTCGTATCAACTGTGGGCGACTAAGTATACCTGTGCGGAAAGCCCTTACCGAGCTTTTTCGCCGCTGGCGACGTCGAGGGATGTAACACTCTGTACGAAAAGTACCTCTGAAGCCGAGACCGGGCGTCGTCCCAATTTGTCAACGTTTCTTCGCCGCCCGGTTGTATTATAGATATAAATATATATATACATATATACAAGGGTTGGAAAGTCGCGGTTTAGTCCTCTCGAAAAAGAACGACCGTTGTCGGTTCATTCAGCTCTATTTCGCTGTCTCACCTTGTCCTTTCGCTCTTCCGAGAGATTTGCTCCTTCTCCGCGTCACAATCACGTCGCACGAGCTCTCAATCTCCATCCTCACCCTTCATCCCCCAAGGGCTTTCTTTTTCGTCGTGATAACGCCACGCAAGCCCTTTATATCATCCTTAAGTCTATCTCTTTCTCTCTGTCTGTCTCTCTCTCTCTTTCTCTTTCTATTTCTCTCTGCCTCTCTCTCTCTCTCTCTCTCTCTCTCTCTCTCTCTCTTTCTCGCCCTTCCTCTGGCCGGACTCGTCTCCAGACTCGACGTAACAAACCACGTCCGAGGCTTTCGACGCAGACGAGGATTAATTTAGACGTTCCACGCGGTTCCAACGACACGAAAAACTCATCCCCCCCTCGCCCCTTCTCGCCCCCACAACCCTTCGCCGGCAACGTTTGCTCACGGCCACCTCTTTTTCCCGTCGTTCACCCGTGCTTTTCTTGTTCTAATAACTTTCGTAATTATACATTGAAATTCCAAGGACGCGACGCCGCGCGCCATGACAAATTGTTGGAAATTTTAGCCGGCCGAGGTTTATCAAATTTTTACGTTTACCGTCTGGTAGCGGACGGGGGCGGGGAGGGAGGAGGAGGTGCCGAGTTTCGAGCTTGAACGTATTGTATTAATTCTCAAGTTTTCACAACCGTGTTCAAAGTACGATGGCAAAAGTTTCGAATGGACCCAACACGCCTTCTGTATCTGAGCTGATAAAAGCTTGCCGGCGAAAGAGTTGCCGAAGAGGAGCGGGAGGAAAACGGGTATGAGAAGAAAGAGAGAGAGAGAGGGAGGGAGGGAGGAGAGGAGACTCAGACAGTGGCTCGAGCCTTCGGCGTACTATATGAATTTAAATTATCTACCCCAAACGGTTTATACAAACAGAAAATTCATGTAATATATAGAATATGTAAATAAATAAATATATAATATATATGTATATATCTTTCAGCTGTGTTCATGAATTTTATTGGTGGGCTGTGCTTGCACACACGTGCGAGCATTTCATCCCCTTCGTCGCGGTTACAACTCGTTCCAAGTGATAAAGTTATTATAAATGTTACATCTATTTTTTCAATTTTTCTCAGACTGAACAACCTTTTCTCAAGTCTTTGGAATTGGGGTCGAACGTGTTTTTGCAAGATCGTACGTTTTGCTGAAATACGATTAAGCTTTTGACATCGTAAAAGAAAAGTAAAAACATATTTTTATGCGTTTTTTGGTGTTAAAATTTTTTTTTTTTTCGATCTTGATGCATCATTAGGATTTTTGATTCAGCGAAAAATCATAGACAGTGTGATTATTTTCGTCGTCTTGCTGTTACAACCACGATCCTCCATCTTTCGTGTTGATTAAAACAACGTTAAAGACACTTTATTGAGTAGCGAAAGGGCTATGGAAATTAGCGTGGGCGTGAAGTCGCGCGACGCTCGTAAAAGGCTTCAATCGCTTATAATCCGTTTGTGAGAAAAGCTCGACGATGAAAATACAGCTTTACGACTGCTGCTGCTGGTGTAACAAAATTTGAACGTTAGTTGGGTTTTCCATCGATCCGCAGCTCGTCAAAGAGAGTGAGAGAGATAAAAAGAGAGACTGATCCTGTAGCACGCTTCGTCAAAACGAAAAAAAAAATCGGCGATAACGATTCATCGAACTCCAGAATTGTACATCTTTGAAACGTTCTGCGGAGTTTCCAAAATCAAATTATGGAATGGGGATAAATTTGGATGAATTTTTGTATTTTCAATGATAACATTTATACGAATATCCCGAGTCGAAATTTTCACCTTCGTTTCAACTTATTTCAACATCACATTCAGGGTGAAGAAGATTGAAAGTAGGATGAAGTTATAAGCAATTCTTGTCTGCGTTTCAACTTCTCTTTGTCCTAAAAAACTGCAGTTATTTTTCATTTTCCAAGTTTGTAAGGTAAAACGAAGGTGAAATGACCGAATGAAAAATGGTTACTCTTACTCGGAAGATGAAAGGAAGATGAAAAAAATGTGAACCCCGCATTTAAGGTTGAAACGAAGGTGAAAAAGTATTTTAGACTCACTTTACCTTCCAATTCGAACTTTTAAGGTGAAATAAGTTGAAAAATAAGGTGAAAATTTCCACTTGGGGATATACAATATTGATATATAGTCATAATTTTTTTTTTAATGTGAATTCAAACGATTTCACAAAGATGGTACGTCGTTAAAACGTCGTGCGAACTTTCGCATTCGTTATCGACGAGTTCTTCGGACTGTCGGGGGGCTTAGCCGCACAAGCGTGAGTATTTTACCCGGTGCGCGCATCTGGGTCACAGCAATAACGGGACTCTCTCGGTGCTTTCTGGAAATCCGTGAAAGGGTTATTTACCGGGGAGATCGATAGATCAGCCGGTCGATCGACCGAACGCTCTTCCAACGTGATTCCACGGGGCTGTATGCACAGCACACAAGCTTTTCGCATCGTCTTTTATCTCGCGCATTTGTGTCAAAGTGCCGTCAATTGGTCGAACATTTTACCTCGTTGTTCGTTCTCGCGTTCCCCGTGAAACCATTATTTCTTTGCATCACGGCGAACGGAAGTAACGGACGAAAACAAAAAAAAAAACAAAAAAAGAATCAGAACAAATATGCTTGGGAAGACAGAAGTGATCGATAAATGTATTGAACACAACGACTGAACAAAATAAAAGATTTATGGAACTTTTCTTTGGGGGTTTTTCTCTTTGGAGGATTTTTTTGAGAACTCAAAGATTCACGTTTCGTTGAATTTTCATAATGCATATTCGCAAAATGATTATACACATACACTATGAATACGAAACATACATTTCTTTTATCACAAAAAAAAAAGAAAAAAACGATTTATTCCTTAGAATCTTCTTTACATATCGTCACACATGCGTTGATACACCCAGATGAAAAAAAAAATCCCACCCAGTCAGATAAAACCGAACTTATTGAAATGGAGATATTTTTATTGATGAATACATTTTTATTTTATAGAGAGTCCCCAAGTGAATTCGACCGCGCCACATCAATTAAATTGGCTTCAAAACTACCAATGATCACATGTCTTCCCCTCCTCAATATCCACGTGAAATTCCACGAAACCTGAAAACGTTCTCATAACAAAACAAAAAAGTGCCACTCATCAAATATTCCCCATGCCTCGACGTTCTTTTCTTTCCATTTTATTGGAATCAACGATAAATTCGTTCCAACGGTTGGGAAAATTAAATGGCCCCTCATTCAAGTTCTCCGTTCGTCGTGAGGCTTCGGCTGCGGACGCGGCGGGGCGGTCGTTCAAATGAAATTTACATCGTCCCGGTATTTCATCGTACACACGTTCACGTGTACTTTTCTCGGTTGCGCGCGACAACAACGACGGGAAACTGTTGTCCCGTGCGTTATCGTCGACAGCCGGGTCGTCGTCGACGACGACGACGACGACGACGCGTCACCCCGTGGGCTCTCCGCGTCGTACGCGCCACCGGGGAATTTCCCTGGTTTAGTTCGTCGACTTCGGCTCCCTATTCCCGGATCGATGCACGTTTCGGTCTCCTCCCCCCTCCCTCCTCTTCGTCCTGGCAGCCGCACACCGGTTTGTACTAAAACCAGATAGTTTTGCAGATGCCGAAGCGCAGAAGCATCACCGGGAGCCAGACGAGCGGAGCCACGGCGCCTCTGGGTCTAGCCAAATAAAACGTGGAAGGGGGGGGGGGGACGAGTCACCGGACCGACCGGAGGACTCTGGACCGTTGGATCCTAGATTAATCGCGATGCTTCACGACTCGACTGTAAGAGACGTCGGATGTGTGTAGAAGACCCTTATTCACATCCCTCCCCCCCGCCCACCCTCTCGCCACTTCGCCCCCTGAAACGATTGCCAATGACTCACGACCGAGTCAACGACGTTGGCAAACCCTCGAATTATTATAACCATTTTTTTCCGGACGCAAAGTCTAGCCGGAAATCATGCGCGAGATGTGCGAGGGTTCGGCAGTGGCAGTGAGTCGAAGAAATATGAATTTTTTATTCTTTGTGTTCGCGGGGATTACAAAAAAAATGTAGATTAGATGAATATAGATTCATATTCGTGTGGTTCTTGAAAAAAGCAGTCTCGCTACTCGGCTTCCAAATAATTCTAGACCATGAAGAAGGAATTTTTATATTTTTTCCCATTTTTTAATTTGCCTGAATTTGTTTAAAAGTTTTTGAAATCATTTATGTCATATTTTTTTTTATAACGAAAAATATCAAGAAAATATATTTGGAAAAATATATATTGTTAGAAATTATGTCAGAAAGTAACGAAAAAAAATGTGATGCTTGAAAAAAATTTGACGTTAGCAAAAAAAAATGTTTGAAATAAAGAACTTTTTTTTTCTCGAGGTTACTTCAAAATTTCGGGTTTACTGAATTTTTCAGTAATGAACCTTGGTGACATCTATGAAATATTAAATTTTCATTTGAATCGGTTGATCCGTTCAATAGTTATTAATTTTTTTATAGAATTTTCCATATTTGGTCTGTTATTTGAAAATTGAAAATAAAATTAATGAGTTATTCTAGAAGGACTGTTTGAACATGGTAGTGCTTGATGCATCGAAATGATTCAACCATTTGACCATTCCTCCGCTATTTGCACGTACAAAAATAAATAGATAGCGAACGACAGACGCATGAGGATCGTCGAAGCGAGAGCCCCAGGGATAAAGTCGAATCAACCGTATCGCGTGATTGAATCAGTTACGTCGAGATTGATGTCATTCAATTTTCATCTCATAGTTTCAATATATGCAACGCGAAGCTCAAACTTCCTGTTCATAAATCCATGGTAATTATTTTTCTGTCACACATTACCGTCGATCAATCATGTTCGCACGGTCATACTGACAGTCTGTCAGTGTGTGTCAGTGTGTATCGATATTTTTTTTTTTTACAATGAAATTGATCGAAGTCAGCAGACCGACATGTACCGGTTCCGTGCCGATCTCACGGACACGAGCTTTCGTGCGGAAGAGACGGGATAAGAAAAATAAATGTAACAAAAGGCTCGCGAAATAAGCCGGAAGGAAGGAATCTTATTGGGAAACGCCCACAAGATTTTTATGGAATTCGAAAGCACGTGGAATCAATAAGCATTACAAGACTAGTGAAGTACGTGAGCCACGACGAAGTTACCTGACAGTCGTAACGGCGAACACAACGACGAAGAAAGACGAAAATATAAATATATATATATCGATGAACGTGGAAGTCTCGTCACTTGTACGGATATTTCAATACTTTTTTTTCTTTCTCTTTCGCACTTGATAAACTTTTTTCTTTTCGAATTGCCCGAAGCAACGACAGAAAACACTTTGCTCTTGTAGATTTCTCGGATGAAAAAAAATTGAATAAAAATTAAATACAAGTTCATTAAATAATTTTAATAAATTTAATAAATTAAGACAGTTGAAACTTGTAATTTGCTTTCTCCGGATAATTTTCATTTATGTTTTAATCTTTAGTTTCCTCATAGAGGAATTTTCGTTCACTATCTACGATTTAGAGGAAGGAAATTGAGAGTTTCAACTTGCAGGTTGTTTTGATATTTTCGATTGATCAGTGGTTACATAAAATTTCAATGTCTCCTCAAATGAAAACCAGTGAGAGCATTTCGCAATTTGAATCATGGAAAGTTTATATCCTAAAAATTAAACGCAGACGAAGAAAATGGAAAATTTTTAGAATTTTTTCTCCGTCGTTCGTTTTCTTCACGTTCGTTGTGTACAATTCTTTCGACGCGGTTTCACCCTTTATTTTCTCTGGATTTCAAGACATTTGTTTGCTTTATTTCTTCGGCTGTGCTTTTTTGTTGTTGTTTTGTCACGCATTGTTTGCCCCGCGCGATTGCGGAAACGTTTTTGCGGAAAAAAAGAAAAACAATGACGTGGGTATCGACAGTTGTGTAGGGAATTGCGATGTGTGAGCTTGCGAAAGAAACCGGAGAGCACCAACCGTCACGACAACTTTTACGTTCTCGACGTAAAATCAACGACGCCCGCTGAATCACTCGACACTCCGTCGCACTTTTCTCTAATTCTCAGCTACCTTTCTCTCTCCCTCTTTCTTCGTCTTACGTTCTCGCACTTTTTTCTCCCGTTTCATTTTACCTTCGCGACGTAAAACGCGAAACGATAAAAACCCACGATGGAAGGCGGGGAGGACTTCTGGGGGACCACGCTACAAGAGCTTTCGCCATCATTTTCGCGAAAGCTCCTACGCTCGTGTATACTTTTCCAATGTCAAACAATTTTTTTTTGTTTTGTTCTCATTCTATCTGCACATTTTGCGGTATCATACGTCGTACAGACAACACCGAAGCGAACACGATTTCACAAGCCAACTGAAATCAGATTCTTCCAGCTTGACTCGGTTAGATCAAAGTACAAAAATTCAACGTCGAATTCAACTTAGGTAAATATACATTTCCATCATTTTTTCTGTTGTTTATTATTTCAAAGGCCTTAAATTATTATCAGTTTTCCGTCAATATTCCTCCATGTCAAAAGTTTTCTTGTTTCGAGCAGAGTGAGAGAATCTCTACCTTCCGATTTTTTTGATCCTTCATTTTTTTACAACAAGAGACAAAGCTCAACGACAAAATAGCACAATAAGGTTCGATGCAGCTATTGCCTAGTGCATATCGTAGTTCTATATAGTCGGATCTGCTTTGGGTGAGATAAAAAATGATCAATCATGCCTCAAACTCGTTTAAACTGTCTCGCACATTTCAATGAATCAAGTTTTTCGTTCGTTTTGTGAATAAACGAAAATTATTCGATAATATGATATCCCAAATGTTTATTTTTTTCTTCCATCTCACACATTTCGACATTCTCGCAGTCCGTGTGACCGGTCAGACTTGTTACAGCCACATCAGTGATATCGGGGGTGGAAACAGAGAAAAAAAACACTTTTGTACGTATTAGAAGAGGACAAAAGATTATTGGGTGCGTGGCGAGCCACAGGAAATCCCTTGAGCCTGGGAATCGATTCACTCGCATTATCTGGCTGTCACCCAGTTTTC
The DNA here is from genome assembly GCA_963662125.1 of Diplazon laetatorius. NCBI lineage: Eukaryota > Metazoa > Arthropoda > Insecta > Hymenoptera > Ichneumonidae > Diplazon > Diplazon laetatorius. The sequence continues at coordinate 6,759,580 of OY759156.1, forward strand.
GGTACAATCGAGTTCCGACGTTTTCCAAGTGGCAAACATCGGGAGGATAAGATTGAATGTAGAAGGAAACATCGAATGTGGGAAGGCCGGGTGGAGTCTCGAGAATCGTGGTTTTTGTATCTGAGATTATTGCCCGAGGGGTTTCGTCGAGTTTCGGTGACCCTTCGAGAATTACAATTGTGCCACATCCCCCACGTGCAGTCCGCGGATAGGGGTCAAAATTCAAAACGGCCGATGTACAGAACAACCAAAATTCGAAACGTGCAATGCTTCGATCGGACAAAGTTCCGAACGCCTACCAGTCGCGCGGTTTTTTACATTGCCTGACTTTCGAGCTTTCCCACGCGTAAAATATCAATGTTAGATGTATGCCGTCCAGGACTTTTTTTGTAGGAAATTTAATTCTCTACAACATTGTTCACAGGGACTTTTGGTCCAAACAGCGTTGTTTAGCCGACGTTCCAGCAGCAAGAAAAAAATGCATCGATTTTTTATTGTTTCAATTATTTTCTTCCAACAATTCAAAGGGTTAGACACCCTCGAAATTTGTATTGTGTTTAGCATCGCCATTTGAAATATTTTCGCTCTAATTGAAAAATGTTGTCGGTCAATTTGGTTTGAAAAACCACAATATTGGATGGTGTGAATTTTGGTCGTTCTAAATTTCGATCCCTCCCCATAGAATCCCGATTGATAAATATTCCGTATACCACAGACGTCTTAAATGAGTAAAAATAAATGATAATTCCATTTTTTTTTCGTCCTTCGGTTGAAAAAAAACGAAAAAGCGCGACGAGCTAATTGGATTTTTTTTTCAGCTGACGATGGGTATTCACGTTGCCGTTGCGACCAACCGGCGTTATCCGGATGCAAAAAAAACATATAACAGATAATAATAATAATAATAATAATAATGATGATAATGATAATAATAATAATAATAATAATGAAAAGACGGCGGAGAGAAGGCCGAGCCGAGCGAGGGCCTCGCCGGCTGTTTCGCAACGACCGCGAGAGCTTGCGCAGCCACCGGGTTTGTGCTCTCCGGGAGGGTTCGAAAACGGGGATGAAGCTCGAACGGCGCGACGCACGGGGGCCAGAGCACGAGCCAGCGGCGCGCGGCAGGACGTTTTCGGATGCTGTGCTGCGGTCTCTCGGGGCTGGCTCCGTGAGAGCTTTTCGTCGTCCTCGGTAGTCAGTAGTACGCTACCGCCCACGCACGTAGTACGCACGGCCGCTCCACCACGTGTGCGTGCGATCGCCGGAGACTCGTTAAAACGGAGGAGAGAAAACTGTCTGAATTATCGACATTACAATCGCGTTATTGAAACTTTAATCGACGATTATAAAAAATAAAATGAAATACTAATCCATAAATTCAAACGAAACAAAAACCACAAGATAGAGAATCTCAAACCGAAATAAAAAAATAGATAAAAACAATTAAAACGAAATACAAAAAGAAATATTTAAAAAAACACACGCGTTTATCGAAGCTGTCGCATGATAAGAAGAGAACACATGTGATAATCGAAAGATTGAAAAAACAAACAAAAAAAATCGATAGTTAAAAAGTTGTCCGAGCATTTTGAATTTTTTTTTTTCGTTTTTTTTTTAATTCGAATAATTTTGGGAAATGAGGTCTTGATGTTGAAGAGCGAATCATCGATCGTGAACCGATTGAGTGTGAATCCGTCGGGCGTTGTGACAGCTCATCGGTCGTCGTTGCTCATTTTCCAACGGGTATTATGGTAAAGTTTAAGATGAAGACGATGAAGACGAAGCCGACGACGACGACGACGACGATATTTCACAATCGTCGACGGCACTCGATCGACTGCGACAGCAACGAATGTACAGTGGGTCGTCAGCAACGATCCGACGACAATTGACCTAACACCGCATGGCATCTGACAGTCACGGGCTGTTATCGATCATCGCCCCTCGCGATCAACGATTAAGACAACGTTTTCTCACAATCCTCGAATAATCGTCGAGCTCCTCCGACAACGGTGAGTCAACTTATTGATAATATTGTACGATTAATTTTCACAATATCGGAAGCGAAAGGTGAAAAAAGAAAATATATTTGCTACGTTCCGATAACATTGAGGTGGAAAATAATTTTTCGCGAAGCTAATTATTCGAGTTAGGTACGTTTATGCACCGTTGAAATGCAGTCTGTTTAACGAGAAACATTCCACTTTTTTTCCAAACTGATGGAGATGGTTTTGTTTATTTTTTTTCATTTTGGAGTGAAAAAAGTCCTTCGACAGTTCGCTTTCGAAGGGTCATCTATGTGGTACATCGTACAATATCCATCGTTATTTAGAATGGCCTGGCACCTTTCCGGGTGGGGGTGCAAATGCAGAACGATGAATATTCAGAACGACCGAAATTCAGAACGTTCGATGCTTCGAAGTGGTCAAAATTAAAAAAAATATATAGGTATAGGTACAGTTGTGTATTTTGTATGAAAAATGTATTTAAACAATGTAATTTTTACAACTTTATAATTGAGACTTCAAATTCAAGACTTGAAGAACAATCGTGAATTTTTTCAAATTTTTCGCAGCACTTTAACAGTTTGAAAAAAAAAAGTCAGGAAGTGAATGATCCACGTTTTCAGGCTAAAGATGCGAAAAAAACGTTATCCGACTAAGGGTTAGCTAACCACCGCGAAAATCTGTCAAATTGCGTTGATAACACCATACAAATTTCAAAGGTGTTCAACCTTTTGAATTCTTGCAAGAAAACAATTAAAACAATGAAAAATAAAAAAAAAAGACAGTCGAAGGACTTGATGGCAGGAGCGTGGAAAGGAGGTACGTGATAATGGCGAAGATACGCGACATCGAGTGTCAAAAGTTGAGGCAAACCGGGCCGAAAAGTCTTTGATAATTGGTTGGGGGTTGCTTCGATCGGCATTTAAGGTAGGGGGGTGGGTGGGGCTGAAGTTAACCGAAATAAGGTCCGTCGTAGCTCAGGCGACTCTCGAGATGCTCTCGTGTCTGGAGAAGCGTTATATAGTCCACGAGATTGAAGAAGACGGCTTGGTCCCGGTGGCGCGGTACTTTGATGTTATCACGTTCGGCCGAAGGGATCTGTCGTTAAACATTTTCAAAGTTATTCGACGTCGACAATGACGGACAAACTTTGCCAACGATAATCCCGTTCTCGCTTGAATGTGAAATTCTACGTGAATTCGTTAATGGGATCTTTCAATTTTGTGATATTAATTCGTGCAATTGAATAAATGAAAAGTTATTTTTAATTGTTTTTTTTTCCTTTGGACACAATTGTCGTGATAGACTGAAGATGTTTAAATGACATTTTGATATCGCGATGGCGCGAAAGGTGAAAGGGTTCGAGATGAAGTCGTGATAGTGATATTTAGGGAGCTTTTTTTAGAATTATTTTGAGCCATTGTGAGGGGCGGCCTGATCAAAATTCGTCCAAGCCGCATACAATTCCATTTCCAAATTTCTCTCAATATTTTAAGATTTCTAAAAAGTTTGAAATGTATTTTGTTAAAAAAAATGTATATTCATCTGGCAACGATCTCGTTTTGCAATTAAATACAGTTGCCTACTTAAATTCCACTCAACCAAAATGATGCTCAGATGGAATATTGGTTATATATTTTCTGATAAATCATAAGTGCTGAATCTTCAAAAGTTCATAAGTTCCAGATGACTCAGAAATCGATATAATCAATTCCAAATTATGAATAAAAACGACAGGCAGTTTCCTTTTTTTTTGCCAACGCCAATTTCCAATATTTTTTACTGGCTGACGACCGGAATTCGAATAAAGGACGACAACGCTCCCGGGCTCAAAACGTGTTGTGACCTACGAAATTTATTACGGTTGCCAGTGGAATATCTCGTTGGGAATTTAACATGTTACATTTTTTCCAAATTTATTTGCATCCGCGACCCTCACGACGAGTCATTGGGGGCACGCGTGTATCTCGGCCATTCTCACAAAGCCATTCCGCTGTTTCAATAGACGCTTTGCAAGTCTCCAGCTCCAGCGGCTCCCCTCGTAAAATTGTCGAAAATTATGAACCACTTTTTTCGTCGTCGTAACATTAGAAATTCCACGAAAGATACATTTGATAGCCCGGGGGCATTATTTGAAAAAAAAATACATAAAAATATATATAGATTAAAAATGTCACAAGGAATCTCTGAGACGAGGGTCGAAAGTCAAATTTTTGGGGTGAGAATCACGACCCTGCCGTGACCGTTGCAATTTTATTTCAATACTCACCACACTTACTTTTGCTTTGGTTTATCATTTTTTTTCGGCTTCCATAGTTTGAAAAGGGGACGATATATATACAGAACATTTTTCTTCCGTTCTTGCGGGAGATAAAAAAAGGTTTCTTTCCACTCTTTTGGTTTCTCGCCATGAGCACGATAAAAGACTTGGTGACATTATCGCCCGAACGATACACTGAGGTTTCCATCGGTCCTGTCGAGGATTTCGTGCACCCCTAAAGAGATAAGTGCAGTGGATGTTGAAAGTCAGTTGTCCGGAGATGATAGAGCCAACATGCGTCACCCCCTCTACGCAACCTCCACGGAGACTGCACTATCCACACGCCCTTGGAGTGGGCACACATGGAACGGACCCCCTATGCCAGACTGATAAACGATGGGATTACGAGAAAAGCCTCGAAGCCGCACGAAGCATTTATTTTGCCCGAAAGGACGAGTCCCCCTTTTGGCCAGTAGCCTCATTTTTCTTTTCACCTTACACTCATAACGTTTGCGTTTTTTTTTTCACCCTCACCGAGACCTTTGAACATCAGCCTTGAGCTCTGTCAGATGGTTGAAAAGCTACCTTTTTTTTCTTATTTTTTCAACCTACTTCTATTTTAATTTTGAGAGCCATTGGTATAGAATATGATTTGCAATTAGTACCATGATCTCATTGAGAATAATGTTTCACATCGGTTCAGTAAATTATATGGCATCGAAAATAGAATCAATGGTTTGATTATATTTTTATTCTGTTTTAATTAAAATCAGATCAAGTGTTTTTTAAAAAGTAGAAATATGTGAATTTTCTGTGATTGAAGAAGAAAACTATATTCAGTATATTTATTTGTCAAATTCTGCCAAATTTTTTTCCTCCTTTCGACATCCGGTAATCCGAACCTAAAATGTATTTTCTCGTCGACGTTATATATCTATATAATATCCAAGTTCGACGATAAACTTGTTTGAAATGTCGTACAAAGCAAAAAAAAAAACAAAAAAAAAACGGTAGACCGTTGCCGATAGCACACTTCCCTTCTTTGACACAGTCGTTTGTCGTTGCACCGCCAACGCCGACTCGACGGTGTCTCTTTTCGTCCACGACTGTATCGTTATCCCAGAATCCGACGAACAACCGGAAGAGTTAGCGGTCTTCGGCGAGGATACGTCCTGACTCATTCTTCTCGTTTTATCCGCGCGGGGGAGGGTTTTTTTTTCTTCTCATACCCGGCCAAACCGGGGCTGTGGCACAATAAACCACACGATACCACACAATCGAGGCTTTTCACAAAAGATGCGAAGAAATCCTCCGAGCACGTGGCCTCACATCGGGTAAGTGGATTGGCAGGCGAACTCGAGCTGTTTTTTTCCCTCAAGATTACGTTTTATCCTTGACCAAAGTGAAAACCGAGCGAACCCGGCATATCGGAAAGATCTCTCCGGAGATTTACGAAAATAAAAAGAATGGGAATCAAAGAAACCCGACAAAACACACAACTGAAAGCGTCGGATGCACTCGCGTCGTTCGCTTCCGCCATTTTCTTCCGGCACTGCTTGAAAAACTGAAATATACAGAGTAAAGTTTTTCAGTTGTGGTATATATGTACCTGGAGTGTCTCGGTCAAGGCGTTACAAAGTTGGCGTATGTCGAATATCAATCACGAGATTAAATTATCCAAGTGGTTGAAAATTCCAATTGGTAATTCGAGTCAAGATTATCGAAAGTAGAAAGTGGAAGATTTCAGGAATAAAAATTGTTTGAGAGTAGTTTCGCAAATTGACGTGGGTCTCGGGAGATTTGACGAAAGGCTGTATAAAAATTTGTGGGATCATTTTTTATTGCATTTTTGGTTATGGGGTCGAAATTCCAAAGTTGTGGTTTATTTGACCAAAATAACTCACCACCATTTCTAATTAGCGCCGAATCCTTTTAAATAGAGTTTAGAACACTATAAAAATTTCAAGGGTGTGTAACCCTTTGGAAAGTTGCAAAAAAACAACAAAAACAATAAAGAATCAATGTATTTTTATCTTCCCGGTGGAACGCCGGTCAAACAACGCGATATAGACCAAAAGTTCACATAGACAATATTGTAGACAATTGAATTTTCTACAAAAAAGTCCCGGACAGCATGTATCTAACACCGATAGTTTACGCCCGGGAAAGCTCGAAAGTCGAGCAATGTTGGAAACAGCGCGACTGGTAGCCGTTCGGAATTCAGTACGTTCTAAACATTCGTGTTCGAAGCATTGCGCGTTATAAATTTCGGTCATTCTGTACATTGATCTTCTGAATTTCAACCCCTATCCACTGCTTCAACTGCGAGAAACCTTACCATCGCGAAAAACACGTCAGATGCTGAAGGTCGATAGGCGGAGGTACAAGGGCAATAACGATTCAATGGAAATTGCTTCCCGCCACGGGCTTCACTCAGACAACCATCGAACCGTGGTATCATCCACTCTGATCATACGTTGTACATAATAATGATTGCTGTACACACATATGTACAACATATGTCTATATACGTATGTGTATATACATACTCGTATGTATATACATACCTATCGTGTCTATAATGAAAGTAGATCATTTTCCGGTTCGATGGTTGCCCGATTTCGCGGTTCTAATATAGCGCCATCTGTACGAATTTAATCCGAAAGAATATCATCCAAAATCCTTCCGATATTATATTTCTCTGGACAGAAAGAAATGTGGGAGGGATGATCGGAATTATCTTGATACCTATACTGATACGATCTTATTATATAACAAAAGTAGATGCTCGTTCCATGATTCCACTCGGTTGTCCTTTCAATTTTTTTTCAATAGTCAAGAATTTTCATTGAATCGTCAGATATTTGCAGTGCGTTCCAAGTCAGGCCTTATCTATCACTCGTTCATCTCGATAAAAAGCTCAGTCGTAGCAGACTCACAGCGTCGAAACAGAGAGACACAGTTGGGTTCCTGTGTGTCAGTTCGTCAATGAAAATGTCATCCTCGGTATTTCAACGAACCGACGGTAATAAATCCATCGATTTTATTCATTTCATTCGCCCCAAACGGAGTCAAAGAAAAAATAAAATAAAATAAAACGAAAACAAACGAAAATCATTTTTCACAATGAAATATATCAGCTTGTGACCAATCCTCTTGGGAAAGGGAGCTCTTTTTTTTCATCGATATCGGGAATTCTCGTCGAGCTTCGTTTTGCTCATGCTAACGGGTAAAATATCGCGAGAAAAAAAAAGAATTTAAAAATCGTATACAGACGAGTGATGATTTATCGGGCAGTGGATTCGGACATTCGAAAAATGATTCATGGCTTGGAAAAGCCTCGTCACACGTTCCAATGTCAATCGCTGTGTTTTTTGTTTGCGTCTCTTTATTCCTGATTTTTTTTTGGTTGCTTTCGGTTTGATGAAAGCCAAAGAACGTTGAAAGAGAAACGAATGAGCTATCAAATTTTGTGATCCAGAGAGATACCTTAATATTGAGTGACGATTTTTCGACGGATAATGCATTTGAGATAAGAGAAGCATAAATCATCGGTCCTGGCTTTTGAATCGAAAGAAATTCGAATATCCCGAAGAATCGAGAACTCATCCACGAAGGCTCACCGATAGACTGTGATGGTAATGATTGCACGGATTCGAATTTCATTTACCATGCCCCGCAGACCGGGGAATCGTCGATCTTCAGATCGGTTGTGTTGTATTGGTCCATGGCTCTTTGTACATTTGGGCCAAGTCCTTATCGCATCGTGATCGACGACCGCGACCGTTTTGTCTTTTATTCCGGGTTATCCGTCGGATCACGTCGACGTCCGGGTGGATCAGGAAAAGCTTAACGCGAAATGGAGGATAAAGGAAAAGAGCCGGGACGTGATGTCCGGTGAAAAGCTCGAGTGGGATTGAGAAAAATCGACCATTTTCTGTGTGATGTAACTCTCGTGCGAGACTCGTATGAACGATCGAGGTCACGAAAATGAAATACATGATATATATTTCTTGTCGAGCCAGTATAATAATATCCATGAAGAATGAAATAGAATAAATAATAATAAATTCATAAGAGTGAATTGTTAACGATGCAACAATTGGTAGAATTTCTAATTTGATCACATTTTCAAATTATTTCCTTCATGGAACGTGCATGCCCATAAGTAGATGATTTATTCGTTATATATTCATCAGAGATAACTTTTGGTTGTAAATTTATCGTGAAATTAATCTTATGAGAATTCACGTTAAGATTGGTACATTGAATCTATTGATCAAAATGTTCAAGCCGTCGGTGAAGCGATAGGGCTTTATCACTTTGGCTCAAATATTATTTCAGTTTTCGAAATTTCTATTCCTTGAATTTACGGTGTTCAGTCGGATTCACATTCACTCACAGAAAATACCTATGAATTAATTACATCGTCATCACATCGTCCAAATGCATCGTTAATGATAAAATCAATGATAATATTATCCAAACAGCGACAATTTTCGTCCTCGTGGTTCTCTACTGTTTACCGGGTAAATTTTGTTGAATACGATATCGTTTAATTGATTGCACATACACTGTCGACAATTGAATTCAGTGATTTCGTCAACTTGAGAGGATACAGATTATTTACTTCAAAATAAAATTTTTTTAAAAAATTTAGAAACAAAAATGAAAAAAAAATAAATACAAGAAAAACCCAAAAAAAACTTTTTTTTTTAATGTGAATTTTCTGTCCTCTGATGTTAAAAGAAATGAGAGTCTAGATACCACTAATATTTATGCTTGAAAAACAGATTATGAATAAATGATTTTTTAAAGAAAATAATAATGTGAATTTAACAAATTGCGGTGCTCGTTAGACTAATAAATAGGGATGCAGCTTTGGATATCGATGAAGGAAACATGAAGCGGAATCACGTGGCTAATAGGGTGTGCGATCACTGCCACGTGGCAAAAGGAAAGCTGTAGAAAATTGCCCAAGGCAACCGAGTAGGCACTCAGATTGAGCTCATCCCAGTCGTTTCAGACGACGTTATTCAGTCCTCGAGAAGGTCTGAGCGCTCTAATTGGCTAGCGGTAAGCTCACCAATGGTGTTTCGATATATCGCACAAGCTGCACACCCCGAGTAACGAGACCTTCCACACGCAATAACGGAACATAACTATTTATCAATGTGACCATAAAATATCGATTTCGATAACTCGACAATGATTTATTTATTTATTCATATTATCATTTTTTTTCTGACAAACAGTTATTAAAATAGTAATTATTCCATATGACTGTACAGTTCTCAACCTGAGACATTGAATATAGATGTCATAACTAAATAAATAATTTTTCAGTATTCTTAATAAAATTAGAATAAACTTTTTGGTCTCCTCAATAAAATTGGATTAATTATTGAGGACACGAATTAACACGAACGCCGATGTGTTTAGCTACAATGTAATGACAATTTACGTTCATCGTGTCATCGATAACGACGTGAAATTACTTAAATTCACACCGGAGCCACGTGGTCTGTCCGGTAATTTATAAAATAATTGCGCGACGTTTGACGCGACAAATATTTGCAATTGCGAACCACGAACAGAGACGTGATGTTCGCAATTTTCATCGTTTCGTTGAGGTTGATGCACGTGAATTGTGCAACAATGCAGCGTATTGTCTCGTTATAATTTTAGCGTCGATGCGGTCGATGCGCTGCTGTGCAGTTAGCGCCGGGTGAATATTGCACCGAGGGACGCGTCGACAGCTGATAAAACCGCATGTACGTCGTGTTCGTTTGACACTCTCGTGGGGCTCGTGTTTCCAATGGAAATATCACAATCGACAGTAAACTATTTTCACCGGGATATTAACACACACTGCAGTTATAATAACAACCATTGGACGAATATAATCCTTGCAATAACGTTTTTGCTTCCTCATAGAGGAAGCTTTGTTTTCGTGAAATTTTTTTTTTCGAGATGTTCATGAAAACGTGTTCAGTATGTCTCAAAACACCTAAAAAACACATTTAGAAAAAATGTCCGGATGTATGTATGTGTGTGTGTGTGTGTGTGTGTGTGTGTGTGTGTAGTAATGGTTGACCGCTCACAACTTGAGAACGGTTCGAGATATCAAGCTGAAATTTGTCACACATGTGAAGGGTTCACGGCGCATAGCACAATTTAATTTTTGGAAAAATCTATCAAGTTATTTTGTTTTCACATCATTTTTTCGAAATTCAAAAAATTATTTTTGGTCTCTAGCTCCCACAATTTTAGAGATATCGAGCTCAAATTCAGTATAATGTTGTACGAGTACAGGGAGATGCTCGATACCGAATTTGGAAAAAATCCACGCATTGCTTTACTTTTAAAGCGTTTTTTAATGTGAAAAAAACGATCTTTACACTCTAACTGGAGCAATTTTTGAGATATCGGACTTAAATTTGGTACGAAGTTGCGCAATGATCCAAAGAGAAACCCGATTGAATTTGAGCGAAATCCATCAAGCCATTCATATTTTATGGCGTTTTGAAATTTTTCCAAAAATCAATGTAACTGCTCTAGCTTCCATAATTTTTGAGATATCTGGCTGGAATTTAGTACGAAGTTGCACTACCATCAGAAGAGGTTTCGTATTGAATTTGGACAAAATCCAACAAGACGTTCAGATTTTATGGCGTTTTGAAATTTTTCCAAAATTCAATGTAAGTGCTCTAGCTTCCATAATTTTCTAGATATCCGGCTGAAATTTAGTACGAAGATGCACTATCATCCAAAGGGATTTCCTATTGAATTTGGATAAAATCTAACAAGCAGTTCAGATTTTATGCAAATTATTATTTTTCAAATTTCACATGAATTGCCCCATGTATATTGATTTCGACTTACATCACACTTACAAGGAGCCCTCAACGTCACGAAAGTAAACAACGGTGCAAAGTAGAACCTTGCACATTGCTTCCTCATAGTTTTGTACCGTTTTTAAATTATTGAGATGTAAAGTAGAACCTTGCTTATGGCTTCCTTATCTTCTTACACATTTGCCAAAGCTTCCTCTATGAGGAAGCCAAAATTGATCGACACAAGGTTCTACTTTACATCTCAATAATTTAAAAACGGTACAAAACTATGAGGAAGCAATGTGCAAGGTTCTACTTTGCACCCTTTTTTTTATTATTTTTCTTTTAACATATAGTCATCTGTAAAAATTGTAATATTTTTTTTTGCTCAACAGTTGAAACCACAATTTCCATAACTGTAAAGAAAACTGTCGAATTTTCATTGGAGAGGACTTTTGTGTGGAATTGAAAGAAAACGAAGTCCTTGGTTCTATTATATCTATTCTTGAAATCAGCAATGGGCATTCATTCAATGAAAATGTATTTCAAATACTTTTTCAAACGAATAACTATGATTAATTATTATGCGAAAATCAATATTTTCACATTTGTGTAATAATTATGACCAATTTACGTGAATTATGATTTTACAACGAATTTAAGTATTTGATAAATCTGATAAAATTTGTTATCATTCGTTATTCCTAAAAGTATTTGAAATACATTTTTATTGAATGAATGCCCATCCCTGCTTGCAATTAGTCTTGCTTGAACAATTCAAGTAGCTAGTCAAGCTAGTTCTCGGTCGTTATTAGTGGTTGAAATTCAGAACGACCGAAACTCACAGAACGCGTTCTGAACCTCGATCGTTCTCAATTTCAACCCCTGCCCGACACTCGAGCTAGCTCTCGTCGTTATTGCATCTTGATGCGTTCGAGTTGCATTATTTGCCACGCGCAAATAAATCCTGCAATCGGCCCTTCACAAGTGCATTCCCAACAACTCTCGAGCTTATCATAAAAAATGTAATAAAAAGGGCTTATAACAAAAATTGTCAAAAATATTACAAATCATGCCGTGTGACACCACACAACCGAGAAATAAATCTATATGAGCACACGTATACACGCGCAAGCGGCCACACACACCGTGAAGTCGCGTTTAAAGCACGGAGGCGCATAACTCGTGCATAGTTCACGTGTATCACGCGTGCAGCGTACACGACGACAACGATGCGGCTTACGACGATATGCGAAATTCCACAGCACATAGCCCGCATGAATCGCACGAAAATCCATCGAGTGTCGCTCGAGGCAACCGGGATCCGTCGAATAAAGCCTCTGTAGCGTCACTCACGTCGCGCCCACACAACGTTTCATGATGCGGAAATTGTCAATGCAGTTATTTCGTTGAGGCTTCAAATCGTCGAGGCTCGCTTCGTGAACAAGCGATTTCAAGTAAAAGGATAAACGGTATGTCGCGCTATACACGCGAGACTATTCGCGATACGGCAGCACCCGTTTTTCATGAATCTGCAACGTGATGGGTCGAACAATTATTACATTTTCGATAACTGCACGATGGGCTTTTGGGCGCAACCGATCACGTGCGGTTTTTTCATTGCCAACATTTTGTCGCGATGAAAATAATGTTTGTAGAATTTTCTTGAATTTGTTTTTTTATGAAACTAACATTTTGTGGATGTTAAATTATTTTGAGAATGATTAATTCATTATATTATTTTTTATTATTTTTATTAAATTTGAAAAATTTTATTAAATGGCATAGACAAATTATCCAAAACTCGATTGTCAGCCCAAGATAGTTTTGAAGAAAATACTTCATAGATTATGACCAAGTAATCGTTAAGATGTTTGGAAAACTTTAACTCAATTTTTTTTCCCAATAAAAACATTTAATAAATCATAAATAATTTTATGAAGAATTTAAAAAAAAATTGCAAATAAAGATGATCGAAAAATCGATTGTTCAGCCAAGATTGGTTCCCAATCGAATACTCAATACGTCACGAGTAAGTGGAAATCAAGATGTTTGCACCATTCGACTGAATTTTCATTCAATATAAAAATTTGATGGATCATAAATAATTTAATGAACAATCAATTATGTAACAAAAAAATCTTATTAATACTATATAAAAAGATTATCCGAAACAAGTTTCGGATGATTGGTTTAATTACAGTAGTAATTAATGAGCAAGTGAGATTTAAAATTTCTGTTTACAAAAATTGCATCCACACCGTAGATTCTTCGTGTATTTTATTTTTTTCGTCGTTATGTTAACATTACCAGCCGGAAATTTTGTTAATCCGAGCTTTTTAATTACGAATTGTGGATTAAACAAATGTTATTTCTACGGTAAAATCTGTTCATCCGCAGCCGTTAACCAACCGCTCGGCAATTAAACCACGCGGTCGAGAGTGCGGTCTGTTCGGAGCCAGCCGTTTCCACTGACGCAAGTGCAACAGCTTACCCGGTGGAAGACGTGTGCACAGCCCGAGTCACGAGGTTGTACGGTAGAAAGGGGTGAAATTAATGTTTCGAACGCGATATTGCGCGAAGAAAATTCTTCGCGTCACGAGAGAAACACATCTGCTGTGACGAATTGATATAAGATGCATGAATGAGAATGTAAAATTCCTGGGGGGGGGGGGGGCAGATAAACGTGTGGCAGTTCATGTATCGCGAACGAGGTACGAGAGAGACTCGAATTATTTACTCCACATCGATCGTGGTACATTAAACACTCACACACACACACACACACATGAAATTTCCATTAATCGAGACAAAATTTAACATTTCCCTCGTTATTCGTGTGTTGCAGCTACCGAAATGTCCAGAATGGAAACCCGGGACGGTGATACAAGTCCAACATTTCAACCCAGGTAATTGGACATCTTCAATAATTGTGTTAATGTATTTGATCATTTTATTGCAAAGTTTCTTCAACCAATTTTTTTCACGGACTATCACGATGTTTGTTTATTAGAATTATTTTTATTATCTTCGGTGGATACCGTCGCGCCTGCGCACACCAATTTAACCAATTTTTTTTGTTACGCAATTAGGAATATTATTTCAATGATTATGTACATTTGATTTGCCAACGAGCTCGAAGTTATTGACCCACGTTGTCCAGTCAATGAAACGAAAATTACAACAAATCTTATGACCTAAATAATTATTCGAAAAATCATGAAAGGAATGTAAAAAAAAATCAAAATCGTATAAAAAAAATTGCTAACATTCTTTTATTTTCTTCCTCATCTGACTTTTTTTACTTGAAGACAAAATACTCGTTTAAAAAAAATCCAGAAATCCAAAAATAGGGAAAAGCTCATTTTTATTATGATACTGCATAATTACCGTCGATACTCTTATTCAGGATTCAATCAAGTCAAAACAGATTATCCTTTCAAAGTCGACACGTTTCGAAAACGTATTTCGAAGAAAATCGTTTATTCAAAATGCTTCAGGCTCTTGACAGGTCCTAACGAACATTTAATTACTCAATTACGTAATTATCATTCTGCACGTTAAAGGGTTAAGTGTCCGACTATCAAGTACAGCACGTACAGCGGATACCGGGGCGCCGCGGTACTTACCACGGTTTAATTTATCACAAACGCATCGCAGGAAGTACGTACGTGTGCGAACGTGGTGACGAGCATTAACCTCTCAACCCTCTTCATCCCCTGTCCTCCCCCGGTCTCGAGTCTCGTTAATTATGAACCAAGAGAGACTCTCGCAGTCTCGAACCTCTCAGCGATAACCGAATGCTCGGTTTATTAAATTCTCCTGATGAAATTATCCGGACACCGAACGTCCGGCGTTCGACGTTATCTACTCAAGCGCTATCAAATTTAGGTAACGTCGTGAAGGTCCATTTTTTTCCCCTCCAATATCTCCAACAAAATAATTCATATTTATTCAAATATGAATTATTTCGTCGTAATTAATTCCTAATAATAATTTCCTATTATCAACGCCATTTGAAAGATTTGACGTGCTAATTGAAAACTTTTGTCGCTTAATTTGATTGAAAAAATCGAAAACTTTGGTTGGAGTGCCCCACGACACGCAATTCCTTTTTTTTAAAATACATTTTTGGAATTTCCAACTTCGCTTGAAAATATTAGGAATCAACAAATTAGTTTTTATAATTTTTGTGGAATAAAATGGGGATGAAAGAGGGTGCACAAAGCAGCATACATATATGCGGCTATGTGCAAAGATGAGTTAGGAAAGCCAAGGATATTTTGTATACGCGTATGTGATGTACATGGAATTTATTCTTAAAGGGTTCGCGAGTTGAAAAGGGCGGTGACACGAACAGCTCGGCCATAAATTTCCGTTCGATTTATTGTAACGTGTTACAGGCAGTGCAGGACGAACAGCGTCGGACTTCCGGCGCGTGGATCCCTGCTGCCGGAACCACCGCCCACGGGAAATCGACGACAGCCACCGATACCACGGCGTCATTCCGCAACCCCCACGGTACGTTAGACCCCGACGATATTGCGATCGGTCGTATCGCTGGTATATGTCTACGGCTTCGGCCCAACGTTAAATAACGAGTCGACTTTTTCCGACGACTTTTCGTTGGGCGTGTGTGTGTGTGTGTTTTTTTTTCATCTCCTTCAAAGTCAACAACGAAAAATAGAGTGAGGTAACGTCAACGAACAATGGAATGAATGAGATTGATTTTTCACGGTTTTCAAGAATTGTTACCAGTGATCCGTCGAATTTATCATTGTCAACTGGAAAAATGTTACATATTTTCCGTAACTCGGCTATCACACAGATGATGACACTGAACCAACATTACACCGATGTAAGAAGCACTCACTGTGTAGGCGATGAAGAGTTCATATAGGTACACAGATTTGTCTTATCACTTATCCGTGTGCCACAGACACAAACCCAATCAAACATTCGTTGAGAGAGAAACAGATTGATTGATTGTTTGACCGATACGTTTTATTATGCCCTGGTCTTTAACTATGGGGCAAGGTAGAATTTCCAGGCTTGACAATTTTATAAAGAGCATGAAGAGGAAAGCGATATAGTGGAGTACAATACGATAGATGACAAAAGATGCGTACGGGGCATGATGAATATATCGAGGAATAAGATAGTAATTAGATTACTGGAATACTGGATTACTAGAATACTGGATTACTCGAATACTAGATTACTGGAATACTAGATTACTAGAATACTGGATCATTAGAATACTGGATTACTAGAATACTAGATTACCAGAATACTAGATTATTAGAATACGAGAATAAAATAGTACATTTCGATTACTATGTTACAGCACAAAGAAGGAGGGAGAGAGAGAAAGAGAGTTTGATCAATTAATCAGTTGGTGCATTTTATTAGGCATCAGTCCTATATTAAGTTTTCGAGGATATAATTACGATATAAACAAATAACAGACTTATAAAAAATTAACGATAATAATAATGATTCTGGTTCTTTAAATGATAACGATATAATTGATAAATATGTATCTTGATGAGAAAGAAATCAAGAGCGAAGGAGAATATCGAAAAATGGGGAAGAGAGGGAGAGAGAGGAAGTAGTGAATATGATAAGAGAGACAAAGAGCGAAAGAGAGAGAGTGACACAGCTGGACCAATAAATTTTCCGGTCACTCGAACGTGCGGGGTCGAACACGGGGCATTTTACTGACCAACAAGAACGTGGATCACGCGACTGTGGGATCGAATTTTCGATACAACGGCGGTCGAACTGAAACACGAGATTGGAGATAGAATTCCGAGCTAAAAACGGCGAGCCATCGTCATTTCGTTCGGAACGATCGATGAGAGCACGGTACAGTGACTGTCCGAAAATCGTCGAAACGTGGACAATACTCGAATCTCCCCGTGTTTGAACGTTAAACCCACCACCGGTATTTCTATTTTTTTTTTTTGCGTTTGAAATCATCGTGATAGGTCACACGTGCGTGAATGCCATTTCATCGTTTTAACGCTTTTCCTCGCGGATTGAGCCACATTTTTGTGGAAAAAATATCGAGGTCTTCGTGCGACAGGACTCGTGGGATTTTTCAAAACGACCGGAACAGTGGGTTGAGAAGAATGTCGAACGTTTGTGTGTGCTTGGTATTTGTCAAGGGCTTCAGACGAAAAAAAAACCATCTCAGCCAGTTCAAATTTCCCGAACGGAGTCAGGTGGCTTCGTGGAAAAATGGGAAATAATGGAGAAGTCATATTTTTTTTACGTTTTCGATAGGTTATAATAATTTTCGAAAAAATTGAATATGCTCTCGAGGATTCTACTCTTTAGTCAATGTTTCATTGACGAACTGGTGTCATCTGGATTTTTATATCGATTTACCTATAGACACAATTGGGTCAGTTGGAGCCAATACACTGCTTTCAACAATACTCGATCCAACATAAGTAGACATAGGTAAATAAGCCATAGGAAATAATTTTCTTTGTACATTTTCGATGACCCTGAGATTTATGATACTTGAAAGATTTAAAAAAAAAATAGTATTCGAACTGCTTATCACAGTTTTCAAACTCAAACACTGGAATATCAATTGAAGAGTGTGTGGATGATAATACGTCATTGTTAAAAAAATAATAATATCTAATAATAATAATAATAATAATAGTGTTGATAATGAAAAAAATTGAAAGAAAATCGATATGTGTGAAATTGAAATCAGGTAGCGCCACCACCGATACCACAGAGGCCACCGGTACCGGAACGTAAGACGAACGACAGGCCGGTGTTTCTCGTCCGAAAGGATGGAACCGCCATCGGATCGGGATCCCGATTCGACGGTCAGCAGCATTCCGGGCGCCCGATCGACGACCGGAAATCCGTCGAAGCGATCACGTCGACGTCGACAACGAGCAATCACGAATCAAAGCGCAGTAGCATGGATTCGTCGATTTACTGGCGAGCCAACGGTGATTCCACCGCCGGAAGCAAATTGATCGATCTCGATACGTCCAGAACGTCGGCCATTGACGAACATCATCGTAACAGCGTCTACGGGGCTTCGGGTCCCGTCGTCACGGCCATAGCCGGCAATCCCGTTGTCACGGATTCCGAAAGACGAATTTTCGTCGCGGACTTTGACGTCAATTTCGAAGACAGACCGACCAACGAGTCGCAATTCAAAACGAGTTTCGAAGAATTGCGAAAAGTTTCGCGGGATCTTGAGAAACGTTTGCACGAGGGTATCGTGAGAAATGTCGTCGTGGGCGGATTGCGAAACGTCAATGTCAATACGGAGATTGGAAACGAGGGAAGAACGGGTGAAACTATCGGCCATTGGGATGCTGCTGTCGGGAACGCGAAGAACTCCAGGTTTGTCTTTTTTTTTGGTACAGGACGATTCAGTTAAGCCCGATGGTTATCCAAATAATTTTTAAGCAGCCAATTTTCAAGATAATGCAAGATAAGTTGGAGTGAAAAAGAACGAAAAAATTAAGTTTTTGTGGGTGAAAATAAAAAAATTATTTACGCAAGACAATTTGACTGAGTGTCGAACGTCTTTATCGACGCACTCCTACAGCCTCTGCGCAAAATTTACCATTTTTATTACCTTATTATTATCATTATTATTATTATTATTATTATTTTTAATAATATTTTTAATTTCGAAAATTACTTTTTTTCCGAGCAGTTTAACAACGTAAATTATTCCTGGCCGTTTTCCCAAAAAACATTTTTCTAGTAATTTTTAATTCATTTTTATATTACGTTATCACATCGATATATTCATTAACGACAATTGATTAAAAAAAAAACGATCGTAGCAAGTGAATCGAAAAGTAATATTAAATGTCTGGAAAAATACGTTGAACTTTATTGCGTCAATTTGTTCGATAAAACTTTTTTTTTTTCATTTCGTGATGGTAAAACTGAAATTACGAAATCCCCTGTTTGTTGGGGGATGATAATCGATACCCCAGGGGAAGGCGAGGGGGTGGGGGGGGGGGTGTATTTTCGAAGATATTGCATATTAGAAATATTGAGCCTGTACTCCGGTCGAATTTCACGGGGAAATAATTCGAGCGACAGCGGTTGAGCGGGAGTTTGGTTTGAAAGGGACGAGGGAGGGGAATGCGAAACGGGGAGACCAGGCGAGATTCTCGTGGGCGTTGATCGATCCCTCATCCTCTCGGGTAGTGGGCGCAGGTGTCGGGAACGCGGTCTACGAGAAATATGCGACCGGGTGCGAGCGCGAGGAACCAACCCCCCCCCCTCTGCTCCCTCCCTCCCACCCTCGCCGCGACTTCATAGTTGGAATTATTGGGCCACGGGACTCGAGATTAGCCGGAAGTTTGGACAACCACCGTGTGTATCAGAATTTCTGCTTCTTGGTCCGGGGTCAACGGAGTTGCTGTGTCCCGTCAATCACCCTCTAAGCCTTTGCTCGTCGCCTTTGCTCATCATCCCCATCGTCTTTCCTATTTTGTCAGTCTCTCATCCAACGACGGATAAAAGTCGAATTTTTGAAGCTTTTAAAATGGAATGGAATAAAACAATGGAACGAAATAATATTTGTTCTGAAAACCGGAGACTTGGGAAAATAGTAAAAAAAATGAATTCCAAGCATCGATATCCTAAAAAAAATAGATTAATTAAACAAAAACAAACGGAAAATGCGTAATATTCTATAATTGACCCCCAAACTCAGATTCGTTGCTTGAGAGATAACCCGACCAAAATAAATTTCACCACCTTGAGCATCCCTCAGGAGGGTTGAATTTTGCAGAACTCCTTGTGAGCATAGTTCAAGTCATTTCTCCCCTTAATCACGTTTTCCCGGTCAACAATAATTTGCACAACGAAAAAAAAATTCGTCGAACAACGAAAAAAAATTCAACGAATTTACAGATTGCATCGTGAGAGATCAAAATTTTCATCTGATTCGGACGACGTTCCCGAAGAACCCAGAAAACGTTCGGACGGTACGGTCCCTCGACCACCCCGGGCCCTGCCCTACGACGACCCGACCGAGCCCAAGTTCGACGTATTCACCAGTCCCATAACGATACGTCGCGAAGCCGAGAAGAGATCAAAGTTCGAGGCCCTCCAAGCGGCCTCGAGAAGTTTGGAGAACAGGCTTCTGATAACCGGACGCGAGGAAACCGGTCATCAGAGGCTCCAGGAGATCGAAAAACGTTTTCAGGCATGCGCCTCGAGCAAACTCGACGATCATCAACAAATTTCCACCATAATTCGGGAACAGCACGACAAACGTTATCACGACAGAATGACAAATCCTTTCGAGCCTCAACATTTGCATCAGTCGCAACAATCGAGATGCAAATACGAAGCTGACATGGAACGAGCGAGAAACATGTTGCAAAACAATCAGAAGAAAGATGTGAAAAATTTCAATGAGAGATCGACGGACAAGCACGTTGACAAATTGCCAAAAGCCACGCAAACGAATTTGCCACCACCGTTGAGCGCCATGTGTCAGAGCCCGGTGCCAAAACCCATGAGCGTCAGACAGGACAGCAACGTTTCGTCCGACAGTTTCAGTCAAACTAGCTCACCGAGTTACACCAGCAAAACCATGGAAGCACCTTTGTTGCCCCACAAACACGTCAATGGAAAGATGCCGGGTGAGCAAACCTTATTTTTTTCATTTTTCTTCAAATTTATCTTCTTCTCCATTCGATCACCCCCGTCTCGAATGTGTCGTTTGCCAACGTCACGGAACCCCGTCTCGTTGCGTCGATGCAACCATGCGGATCAAACGCAAGCGAGTAAATATTTAGACTCGAACGTATGAAGACGTTTCAACAATGGATGAACCAAAAGTTTCGAAAGCTTTGTTCGATCCGTTTAAGTGACACAGTTTGCTCGTTGAAAGTCAATGGATGGCTTGTTGATGGCATTTCCACTCAAACAACTTTGTTTGTTTCGAACAAACGGCTCACCATCATTTCAAATCTAACAAGAAAATATTTGTGTTGCGACAAAGTTGAATTATCATTCAACTGAATTGTTTGCCAAATTACAGAACGATTTTTCATAATAAATTTAACGAAAAGTTTGACCACGATCAATCGCCTGAATCCAATTTCACTCTCAGTAATACTTTTTGTTTATTTTTTCGTTGTTGTTGTTGTAATTTTTTTAAATTTTCTTTTTCATTTCGTCGAAACAGGAAGAGCTTTGGTTCCGGAAACTGACAATCCACCGGGCAGCCCCATCACAAAGTCAATGAGCACACCAGCGAGTCTCCAGACCATCGTAAGGTTTCACAATGGCAGCAACATGTCGTTGCATCACAGAGTAAGTTTTGACAACGGTATTTCGGGATGCTGGGGAAGCTTGGGTTTGCACTGTAACCCTGGCTTTGGTTGTGTCCTTACAGTCAACCGTTGAACCCCCTCTGTCTAATGGCCGTGTCCATAAAGCTCGTTCCTCAGTCTTACCCCACACCATCCCTTCGCTCTCAACTGGTCCCGACCTTTATCGTCCACGAAGCACCTCCCAACGTCACCAAACCCATTTAATTAACCGAGAAACCTTAGCGATTCTCTTTGTCACGATTCCTTCCATCTCCCCCTGGCCAACGTTCCACGTTCATTCTCCTGTGCCAATTGGGTATTGGACGGCTCTCGACGTTTATTATTAGAACGTTCGTAACGCGGTGTTCACATTTTCACGAACCCTGTTGCGCTCGAATTAATTTCAACATCACGTTTCACCGTTTTCTCTGTATATCTGTATCTTTCTACATGTGCACTTTTTTTTACCTTCTATGTTCCTATAATTATCTGAACGCAGATTATCAGAGACATCAGACGACCCAGCAGCCACTACGCAACCAGAGGAAGGCATCGCTTTCGATTCGCTCAGATCCTGCTGAACGCACTTGCACTTCTCGCTATTGCCGGTGGACTAGCAGCTTATTTAAGATGTGAGTTTTGTTGTGTCGCTAAAATAATGTATTAATGGACAAACTTGTGTAGGTATCGAGGCGCTAGGATTTTATGAATAGTCGCTGAGAATGAAAATTGTCTTGTGGAGATTAAATTGAAAAATTAAGCAATTTCATTCAACTTTTTATAATACGTAACCTATTTCACCCTGACAAATTTGCTAGCTTTCGAAAAAGGTAAATTTCTAGTCTTTTTCATAAACTAAATTCTTGCTGCTAAAGTGTTTGTTTTAATTTTCATTCAAAGTACCAAACAAGAGGTACATTCTGAATTTTTTTTCAGATTTTTCGCATCGATAATTTAGAAATCAGAGGAGAGAGATAGACACTCTGATAACGACTTTGAAAGCAAATATCTTGTAACTGAAGGGTTAAAATCGAAAGGTATCCAAAACCTTTTTTGTTGCATTTTAGAAGACCTTCGCAAAGACACCCCACTCACTACGACTGGTGTCGTAATTCCAACCTATCGGTGGTGCGACATAATTTAAATATCTTCCTGAATCAAATCAAATTCTTGATTCCTCCGTTTTTTTATTTAAAAAAAAAACATTCGTTGCAGAGTCAGAATCATGTAAATGTCGTTGGATGGAAATGATCAGTGAAAGAAAATTTATTCCTATAATTTTTTTTCGATCACTTCCGCTGGATTGCCTTTGATAGACCTTTTTTTTTGTGAAAATTCGCTGATTCCGGTCGATTGTATCCTATGCCGGTTATATTCAGGGCACGTCCTCGTCAGTTGAAAGTGGCTGTCCATTTTGCGGTGTTCCGTCGATCATTCTTGTTTCTCTCATCTATATTGGATGGGAATGGTATTTCTCCAGTAGTGCGTCTTGAGTTTCCTCCGACAGGCCAGGCGAGGCGTGCGCGAGAGAGAGTGAGAGCGAAAGAGAGAGAGCTCGTTGAGCCAACTTGACGTTGGTTTCGCAGTGTGACGTGTGTATACACCCCCGGCGATGTACGAACTGTGGAACGATTTTGATGAGAATGTCTGGGAAAAGTGGGTGCCCACGGTTACCGAACCGTAGCTTCACCGTGCCTCCAGTCCTCCTCCATCATGTTTCTGTTTTCAGCATATCCCCGTGACGTTGCCGAACTCGAAAACAAAACCGTGTACACGACGACTGTGGTCGCGGTTCCGGGACAAATGAGAACTCTCGTGGAATCGGAAAATCCAGCTCCGGGAATCTGTCTTCCTGTCATTGTCAGCTTTTGCATCAAACACAAGGTAATAAATTGAGAACATTTTCGTTCACAATGTCTACGTATAAACCCTGGTACATTAAAACACGTGCAAGCAAAACCATTTTTCTTTCTTCTAACGTTTGACATAGATTTTAAAAATTACAAAATCAACAATTTTTTTGTAGAATCTCTTGAGTTGTTTTCTTTTTTCAATTTTTCTTTACATCTTCGACTGATTGAGGACAACATTTTTGTCAGTGTTACCTGCACATTGGACTTTCTTATCTGATTCTAACTTTAATCCAACTCGCTCAGATTTAATAAATAATAAACGTCATGATAAAATAATAAACTAAAAAATAATAATCTAACAATGAAATAGAATTATAAAAATAACAATTAATCGTATCAAAAAATCTTCATCGTAAATTGAATAATAAATATTTTTTTTCCACGCGATTGCGCAAAGCTGCTTAAAAAAATGAAAAAAAAAAAAAATCTTCACTAAATTTGTAAACTGCATGAATTCTTGCGTCGAGCGTTGAAGCCGCAGAAAGTTTATTGTCCCGATGTTCTCCGAAGCGAGAACAATTTGTTGGCTTGAGGGAAAAAAATGTTTTCCCCCCTCGCGCTCACAAAGAATGCGAGAAATGTTCATGAGAGCCGGACCATCATGACGGGCACGACTATTATAAATGCTGTGTGCTCGCGTCATTCACGGCATCTCCGGTATCATCGAGATAGTCGCGCGTCGGACTTTTATTCGCGGCCCCAGCTGCAACATCCGTACATCCGGCCAACCGCTTTCCGGTCTGCGACATTAGTTGCACGCGTCTCCGAGACGTTCGCGGGGCGAGCTGTCCGATTTATCGCATTCTTGTGCTCCAACCACGACCGCGTTCTTCGCTGCTCTCGCATATTCGAGGACCCGGTTTTAACGACCCTCGCGAGCTTCGGCCGAGCGGGATTTAAAATTCATAAGGTTCCCCGGTAATTGAGAAGGAGAGGGAAGGGGGTCGTTTACTTTGGGAGGCACGCTATCCAACCAGAAAAAGATTAGCCAATTCTCGGTGGTTCCCTAGCAATAAGATAAAAATAGCAAACGACAAAGAGTGTGTGTGTGCAGAGAAGAAGAGAGATGAAAACAATTCAGAGAAAGACAAATAAAATCTGCATTGCGCAACATCTTCGCGATAAGACGAACGATATTACTCGGTAACTTTGTTGAGAGCTTAATCACGCCTCCAACCTCCCATGGTCTTAGGGTCTTGCATTTTCTCTCCACAAAACTGCCGAGAAACAGCGAAAATTACAATTTTCGTAATTCCATTATCGTTCAAGCCAAAACAATTTATGGAACGCCAGTGGAGAAAAGAAAACCTCCTTTCGACGTTTATCATGCTCGTGCATATATTATTATTATTATTATTGGTTTTTTTTTTATCGTCGACGGTTTTGCCGAGGGAGCAATTTCGTTAAATCGTGCAGAGCAGCGTGGCAGATGGATTTGCATGGCGAAATGTTCGGTCGAGAGAGAAGGATAGGGAGGGGGAGGAGGAGCCTTAGAGAAGACAGTGAGATGGAAGATACACCGATGATCATATTTGTAGCTTAATCGGCTTTGCAGCAGCTGAGTCCAATCCCCAAAATCAAATCCTGGCAAAGGCTTTGTGCCCGGATCTCACGATTTCGTCCGGTACAAGTTTGATGATATGTGTGTCTATTTATGTAGTTTATGTTATACCATGTTTTCCAACGTTCTAACGTGCAAACACTTTGCCACACGACCACACCGAGCGACATGAGCGCGTCGATGCACGACCTTGGCTGGAGATCGGGATGAATACGATATTCGCACGAAATAATCGAGCGAACGTCGAGGACGAATGCTTTTGTACCTACGGCTAAATTACCATCATCCGTGGTGGGAATTATCTTGTTGCGTGACCTATTTTCCCCGTACGCGACCTCGTTGCCAAGGATTATACTCGGCAACGACGAGCCATGATTACGAACACCATTCTGGCCTGTATTGAATACGCAGATATCGTTCATTCGATTTCGAATGATTTATTTCGAATTGATATATATGAGGCATTCCAAACGAAAACGTAGGGTCATTTTCTTCTGGTCCACCGATCGTTGCACAATTAAAAAAAAAAATTTTTGGCTTTGTTTCAACCCCAAATGGACCCTGATTTTTTTCCGGATTTTTCCGCCACTTTTGAGGGTGGTGCGCGCGTTGTAAAAACAACAGCGAACCAACAAAGAGACCGTTTTTTTCAATTTTGATTTTGTCCTTTACAAATTTTGTGCCATAAACTAATTTTTCTTCAAAACTCTGAAATAGAAACAGTTTTGAACGATAAAAATCATTACATTACATGTGAATAAAGAATGAAAATGAAATATGTATTAAAAAATGTTGATATTTGTTCATATTTTGCAAAAAAATAAAGCAAAATAAAAATTAATCATCAGTCTTTTGGCGGACTTTCCATTTTCGCGTTAACCAAATATGTCGTATTTGCGAATAAATTCCATCTCACGTTTTGCAGATTCCCTACAACTTCACCGTTTTTCCGAATTACATGGGAAACTTTGGTCAGCGTGACGCCGAACACGAACTCGAGCTTTACGACGCCGTCGTGGACGTGCGTTGCTACGAGCTCGCTGCGCTATTTCTCTGCAGCGTGTTCGTACCGAAATGTGGAAGTCGGGGTCAGATGGTTCCATCCTGTCGCAGTCTGTGCTATCGTGAGTGTCTATACTTGAATTTGTTCAATTTACCGAGTGACCAATAATTCATGTCAATAAGTTTTGTCTTTTTATAGTTTCATAAAGCGCCATCATTTAATTGTTAATCACGGATGTCTAGATTTTTTTTTCGTTTTATTTAATTTTCAGAGACTATAAGACGTTGCGGATTTTTTCTCAAAGTCTTCAGTCTCGGTTTGCCGGATTACTTGGAGTGCGATCTTTTTCCCGAGAACGAGGACTCGGACGTCTGCGTCGGTTATCACGAGGTACGACAGGCTGCAAGAAGAGCGGAAAAACCTGGTAAGCAAAGAGAGAAAAAAAATATATGAAAATTAAATTCCTTACGTCACCCTTCAAATTCCGTTACGTCTATCTTGTTCTGCGTCGCACGCCAGATGTAAAGTTTATCCGCTCTTACGAGTTGTTTTTTTTTTACTCATGGGGTGTGCGAAAAATCCTGACGAGAGGTTTTGTCTCTGGCAATGACGATGAGCCGAGCAATCGACGGATTAAAATAATCTGGCAAAGACAGTCCAACGACCAACAGGCGTGTCCAAGACATTCTGAGATTTCAGGAGGGTGTTATATATGTATACAGATTCACAATATTGCTGATCCTCGCGCTATTGAATAATTTTTTATTTTATTTTTTTATTTTTAAGCCTCGACCAAAATTCTGATAGGATAAAGTGGATTTAATTCCTTATCTTCTAGTGATGTAAATTAAAATGAAGTATCCATGGACACTGTGCAAGTTGGGATAGGGCTACAGTTTTTGACGGACGATGATCTCAAAACGTCGAAGTGTCGACAGATTAAATTCAATGTTCGTCATACATTTTCTTTTCAAATCTTCGAACTCCACAAACGCTGGATGAATCATTGAAAAATCAAACGAAGAAATCAATGAAGAGTTTTGAAAAAAACAATCACTCAAAAAAAAAGCGAATTTCCGATTTTTTAGCTTTTCGGTAAGCTTGAAGTAACACGCTAAATTCCCTGATTTTGCTCAAATTTTATAACCAGTAATTTGGGAAGCTAGAAGGGAAGGATGCCCCATATTTATCTATGTCCCCATATTTTTCAGCTTATCTTCCCAAACATGCTGTTCAAAAAAATGAAAAAAATATTTTTGCATTCCACATAACAAGCCCTTTCAAATGACACCCCACATCATACATGAAATTACATGTTTTCTTTCGATTACCTCATTTCGCCCCTCTCCAAGTCTCACATGAATATTTTCGAGTGTTAACTAGTACAAAACATTCTGGTCGTGAAGATGTATTACTATGCCAAATTTCAAGATTCCACGTTGCATGGTTCCTGAAAAAATCATCGGTGACAGGCGTGCAGACGAACAGGCGCCCGAGCGATCTCACAAGGGTTCGCCCCCCCCCCCGTTCCGTAGATACGAAACGTACAAAAGAAATTAAAAAAAAGTAGTCCACAGTTCGGTCATTTGCATTTCCGCACTTAATAAACTTTCGAAACGATCGCGTCAGCTCGTTAAAGCGCGGAATATCCGCATTGAGCTTCCTCACGTTCCGTTTATCATTGTTTGCCGGCCGAACAATAGCGGGAATGTGCCCGGAGTACCGGCCGCTGAAACTCGAAAGCCCGACGAGCGTTTGCAAGCTGCATCCACTGGCAGCCACCACGGTGGTCGTTGTTAACGGACGCGCGTCCGCACCGAGACTTTTGTTTTCCGTCGGCACCGCGGTGGCAAATGCTGCTGAGCTCCGTTGAATTTTCCATCGTGTCCGAGACTTTTCTCCCTCGTCGTGGTGAACGCGAGGTCGAGGGATGGAACGGATAAACAGCTTGGGAAAGCCGCGAGAAGGAGTGAGAATGTAAACAGAGCGAGTGAGATGGGGAATGGATGGAAAGGGACCGAGATATCAAGTCAACCGGAAGTGAGGCGCATCGATAAATCCGGAAACGGGGCTAATTGTCGACTATCGCGTTTGTCCGATGCGCTCTTTGTTCCACCGTCGGCCGTTCGTCCCGACGGGAGAGGTACGCGTAGGTCGTCTCCATTCCCCTCGCTTGCATCTTCAGCTGCTCCTTCAACGTTCTACCGGGGGGCTCTATTGTTCCTACCCCCGACGGAAACTCCGCGGATGGAATCAGCCCCAGCGATGCGCGATCCTTTCCCGTTTTGCCTTCCACCATTCTCCAACAATACTGTTATCTCGCCTTCGTCGTATTTTATTGTTCTGGAATTTAAGCGTCGCTGCGGCTTCGCACGAAGTGTTTGCGTTCGAAGACAGTCGGGATACCGGTAGCAGCTCAGAACGACCAAAATTCAAAACGCGCGATGCTTCGATGGCCAATTTTTCGAAGAAACATAATTCAGAAAATTTATCGACTGTGCCTAGACGATGCGCGCTGGGAGATACTATCCAATGCTGTGGGCTTTTTAACCGAATTAGCTGATAAAAGTTTAATTGGCTTCAAAATCTTTGAAGGCTTTTGAAATCTTTGAATTATTGGAAGAAAACAATTAAAACAATAAAAAATCGATGGATTTTTATCTTCTCGTCCGAACGCTGGCTAAACAACGCTATATGGACCGAAAGTTCACATAAACAATATTGTAAAGAATGAAATTTCCTACAAAAAAGTCCGGGACGCCATGTACCTAACATCGATAGTTCGCGCGTGAGAAAGCTCGAAAGTCGGGCAATGTAAAAAATCGCTCGAGGCGTTCGGAATTCTGTACGTTCGAAAGATTGCGCGTTCCGAATTTTGGTCCTTCTGAACATTGATCGATCTGAACTGATCTGAGCATTGGGCATTCGTACGAATTTAATTTTTATCGCTTGACTATTTTTATTTATTATTTTTTTTCGTCTTCTCGTAGCGATAATAGTGATAGAAATAATGTTGTAATCGAAATTCAATGGAGCGGGACTAACAACCCTGGTTGTGCGACCGTCATTGCGTTAATGGCATTGCGCCATAATGATCGAGACGGAGACGACCTTCGAGCGGAGGGGTGGGGGGGGTGGGAATGTCGATGGCGAAGATGCGAGCCATTGTGGGTTCCTCATTATTTCCGTATTCTCCCGACGGTGAGAGCGGCTGCACAGGTGGCTCGGTGATGCGCGCTATATCCGCATTCGTACTTCATGGGGATGCATAGACGCTGTGATCGATCGTTTTAATTGTCTACGTTGCGACGTATATGTACTTGAGACCGCATCGTGGAGCAAATGCAATATCTCACGAGAGACAAGAAGATTATCACGAACCGACGAAATTGTGTTAACACAGTGAATCACATGCTTTGCCATTATTACATTGAGCACGAACGATTTTGTTGAAATTTTTTAAAATTTCGTACGTCCGAGTGAGAAAAAAAATACGAAACCTTTGGGTGTAAAAATTGGGTTTGTTGTCCGACCGCAAATTCACTCACTGATCATCGAAATGTATAGAATACTTCTCGTTGATCTGGACTCTTAAAATTTAACACGAAGGACGATATCATAGCACAAAAATACGAAGAAATCCAAAAATCATTAATTTCTAGTTCTATGGACGATTGTTACGTGAAAAACTTAATTCTCCGGTTTGATATTTATCGTTCGATGATATCTCATGAATCTCATATCATTAAGACCGTTCGGTAAGTAAGCATTTTCAGGTTTGCCGATGGAAAGGATCGGAAATTATGTAGGAAATTTTTGAGTTCGAAATAACTTGCGGGAAGAGCGTTGTTCCTGATCGTTGAATTAATTTTTTTCTCAATGATTCTTTCCTCGATGCACCGAATAAGAAAAAAAAAATTTTAATTGTTTATCCGGCGTTTGCAATGAAAACAGTTTATCGTCGAAATTTTTTGAGCTGGGTTTTTGATTAATCAGTCTTGGAATTTGCTTTTACATATAAATATATTTTCTGGTCAAGCCAACAACGATGTAGATACTTCGTGATAAAGGTGACTGCGAACGCTGATTAATGAGGGAGAAGTGCGCAATGCTCGCCGTTGCGACGGTTGATTTCACAGGATGAATAATTTATTTTTCATTCGACGATATATATTGCATGAATTTGTTTATTATTCAAATATACAATAAACTCACAAACTCGGTGATCTATTAAAATTTTGCATTTTGTAATGGTGACTTGAGGATACACTATTGCGGTAGCTCAATGTGAACCTCGTTCGCCGTTTTATCGTTATTATTATTCCGCGCATTTTGCGGCTTCGCCCTGCAGGTTTAAGAAATTCGAAGAATCCATACTGGCTGCCTTGCATTCCATGATTCCCTTGGAACTGTCCGTGAGAGAAAATAGAATTTCCGCCTCTTTCATTGCAAACTCCAAAGCTGACTTCGAAATGATGCTGTTCGCTTCCAGTTTCAGCTGTGAAAAAAACAAATAGATTTTATCATGTTTGTGTAATTTTGATCAATATCGATTGAAGCGACTTTGAAAATCGTGTGTCGCAACAAAATCATGAGAACCCGGATGGAACTTACGTTTACGTAGCAGAACATTGTGCCCAGCGCTTCTACGGGATTGACCGACACACATTTCAGAGCCTTTATCGGCAGTTGACTCAATTTTTCGAGCGATTCTTCATGAATTTTCTTAATTTCGGAAATTTTAGCAGTTTTCTTCAAGATGCAATTCGACAAGTGATCTTCGGTTTTTTTAATAGCGTCGTCCAATTTTTTTTTTTTCGTATCACACTTCGTTGTTTTCGACTCCTCCGTCGTTCCGTTCAATGCAGCGTCAATTATCTTTTTAGTCTGTTGAGTCAATGTAAATAAATTATTCATAAATACATGCAAAGAATTCATCGATAATACCGTGCTACAAATAATTTTCAAATCGTCAATTAACGATGACTCGTGATACATTACCTTAGTTGCTGTGTCGTTCATATCCTTTATAATTTTTTCTACCAAAACGTTCGACTTTTCCTTAATTTTCTTTTCGATAGCGTCAACAGCATCATTACTTGATTTAATGAAGGACATTCTAGCGTCATTGAGCGCGTTTTCGAATGGTGCCAACGTACTCATGACGAATTTGGTCTTCAAGGTATCCAAGAACAAAGCATTGGACGCCTGGAATTTGTTCAAGTATTTCGAATTGTTATATTTCGAATTGATAGGCAAAGCGAAACAAAAATGTCACATATCGTTTGCCAAATTGAATAAACTGCTTGTTAAATTTTTCATCGATGATTTATCAATTAGCTCGTAGATTTTTTATAAGATGTACTTACCGATGCGAAGAACACGACGCAAACGATAGTAGCGAGTTTCACCATTTTGCTGAGTTGCTGTAGGTCTGTACGACTGTGAATTTGAAACATCGAGCGTGCACTTATATACCCCATGCATCGAGAAATAAAAATGCGTGTAGCCGGCCCCAAGGTATTCAAATTTTTAGTCACTCGTGTTTCCACCCGGAACAATGCCATAACCATATGGTTGTAACCGATGGAGCTTCGAACGGGCCAAATACAAAGAAACTTCCGGCCACTTGGATTGCTCAAGACTCTTGCTCTAATATTTTTGGAAAAAAATGTGTTTGCTAGCGATATAACGAAAAAAAAAAACAGTTTTATTTCGTAACGACGCTCGAAGTTTTTCGAAAAATGAAACGCACGACGATATCGTTAGCTTACCGATACAATAACGCATATTGCACAAGCTGCGACTGACGAAATTATTTCGATATGAACTATTGTTATTGAACCAAGCGGTACGATGTAGATTTCCTAACTGTAACCATTTCGTCCATAGAAATATAGGCTACGTTTATATCAATTGTAAAGAGAAAAGAAACGAAAAAAAAAAAAATTATAAGAAATTGAGGTCGGCATATGTGGATCTTTTCATTCACTTGAGCGAGTGAAATTTTTTTTTAGTTTGAAAAAATTTGTTGGGCCGTACGGGAAAAAATGAACCATAAGAAACTTTAATTTTTGGAAAATATTTCGAAGCATGATGCAATCGAATATTCCAAAAATGTTGTCAAGTAATTATTTATTGGCCGAGCTCATGAAATGCGTATATTGCATCAAATTTATCAATTATAGACATTGAAATTAAAAATATTTTAGTTGACACCAAAACTTTTTCAACCATGCAATTACAACTTTTTTGAACATGGATGTTTGAAAAATGTTTGTTAGTAACTAAATTTTTTTTCAATTACAAGTTTCTTCATACTCATCGGATTTATTTCTGTCAATTTCACAATTCATCCCTTTTTCACATATCTTTTTCTCATACCATAATTCGGGCCAAAAATAAACGAAACCCTACGTGTTAGTTTTAACGACATTAGTACTTTGAAATATATTTACTCGAAAGTATTTGAAGGTATATCATATCATGTAAAATGACATTAATAAGAAAATTAAATATCGATAGGTTGTGATCGTGAAGCGACCTCGCAGTTTGTCGCACACGTCTTCGAAGCCTAAATCGTACGTCAATGGATTGTACAAAAATTCATTAATTTTTTTTTTTTTCAATCTATTCTTTGTCCCATTTGGTCCAACGCCCCGTGCCCATCATTCGATTATTTTCTTATTACCACCGCCCTTTCTTCTCCCACCGTCGTTTAATTGAGATTTACAATGATGAAAACAACCTCGATCGGTCTCTTTGATGCGAAACTCATCAAGCTTTCTACGCAAGTTCGAGCTTTCTTCACTTTCATCACGATTGCCGCGACGACGACAACCACGCACGGAATGCAATTGACCCTATCTCTAAAACGCTTCTTTTTACACTTCAGTTCTGAAAAGAAGAGTTCAGATCGACTCCGCTTCTCCGATATTTCTACAGTAAATATAGTAGACATCATTTAAATAGTTCAAAAAATTTGACAAAATTCATGCATTGCGCTTAGAGCATTTACTTAACGATAAAATCATATATCTAATATGATATTTATAAATAATCTTTATCGTCAATTGAAAAAAAATTCCTGAAAAATTCAGTTGAAAAAGAAAATAATAATTCATAACTTTGCGAAAAGAAGAACAACAAAATTTGATGAGTCGAGGCTGACATTCAAGCTCAAGAGAGTATCTCTCAAGCAAAAAAAAATGTATCCCAATTTGATTGTTTTTCATTTGATTTTATTTAAATGGCTAGCAGCTAAAATATTTGGTGTGGGTCGAATCGACACCGCTTTTCAGGATCCAGAGTTGAATGTGAGTTTCACACGCTAAACGAGATTGCTCTCCGTCATTCGACCGGTTTTACCGTGAAAAACTTTTTCCACCGTTGGTCACCCGTATCGCAGAGCCAAAGTGGCGGATCCAATGATACGGAAAAATAACAACCACGGTGCTTCTCGAAGGACCGGTTTAATTCGTTTTCGAATGGTTATAAACGTCATTCAAGCTGTCTCGTGTGCCGTTGGTGAAATTAAATCCGTACGAAGAGAAAGACTCGGGTTGGTTTAATTCGGATTCTGTTTTTCTTTCATTTCGTTTGCCTAATATCCAACCGATTTAACCCACCCTCGACTGTCTGCTCCACCCTCGCCCCACCCCTACGTCCAATGTTCGTAATCCCCGAGCGAACTCCAAAGAGAGAAGTGGAGAGGTGGGTGAGGAGGGGCGGTGGGGGTTGGGGGCGAGTTACTCGTGGCCTATCTTTCAGAGTTTGCCGGAAGTTGCACGGTTGGTCCAAAGCGCTCTGCTACTCAACCCTGACAGTCAATCCACTCTCCTGATACTCCTCTTCGTCGTTCCTGATCTCTTTCTCTCTCACTTTCGTTTTATTTTTACATTATCTTTATTTTTACATCATCTTCATTTTTATTCGACACATCTTATCATTTTTATCTTTATTCATTATATTTACCAATGTCTTATTGTCTTATTGTCAATTTTTTCATTACATTTATTCGTTGTCTCATTGTAAACTTTTATTATATTTATTTGTTGTCTCATCGTCATTTTTTTAAAATATTTATTTGTTGTCTTATTATCAATGTTTAAATTATATTTTATGTGAATTCTATTGATAATTTGTATCTATGTTACTCTCGGTTATTGCCCTCACGGAGGATTACAACATGGCATGATAAACGCTTTATTCGTTTATTCATTAATTCTCTCTCCGTCTGTCTCGTCTATTCTCGTGCTCCAAACGCTGAAACCTTTTTTTCCATCAATTCAAAATACAAAATGTTCGGTCGACAGCCGTTGCACGTGGCGGGCACGAGGCGTTGAATTTAATTTAGGTTGCAAGCATTGTGGCTCGCTCGCTTCGTCGATGCCCTCGTTAATATGGATCGACGAGCTACCGTCACGAGCCCATATGCATACCTCGACAGTTCCTTATTCCGGATGAAATTTCGAACGAGGCCCTTCGTCTCTCACTCTCGGTCTTCATCGCTTCGGGGCCAAAGAGTGATAATTAATGCATACAAGATGGGCCTATGCAGCGCAAACAACTTGATGCACGAGGCTCAAGACGTTTCGTCATCTTTTCTCAATTGTTTAATCCACTTTATTTGATGATCAATGAATATGTCCACGAAGAAAAAAATTCTACGTTACGACAACTCACCCTAAATTACTGCACCAAATTTTCTAGGATAATATAAGTAACTACATTTCTTTTGGGTTACCGTAACAGAAAATTGTTTTTCACAGATAATCTGATTTGAAAGCAAATGTTATTCGTTACGACAATGATTCGTCATCTGCTAAGGCAAATAAAAAAATTGCATTACCCGAACAGACGAGATTTGCTAAATCAACGTTGGATAATTTGCTATCGTGACAAGAAACGATGCTGTGGCAACAGATCATATTTATTTCAGAGAATCGTGGAGCAAGGGCCGAAAAATTGATTTTAAACGTTCCAGTACGATTTTCGTGATTTAAACAAATTTTAAGATTTTCGATGTGCTTTTTATTTGAAAGTTCATGAATTTTCCTGAAAAAAATCGTTTTTTAAACAAAAATCGTTCACCAACCTATAACCAATAAAAATACTTGAGCGTTTG
This sequence comes from Diplazon laetatorius, assembly GCA_963662125.1. Classification (NCBI taxonomy): domain Eukaryota; kingdom Metazoa; phylum Arthropoda; class Insecta; order Hymenoptera; family Ichneumonidae; genus Diplazon; species Diplazon laetatorius. Next base: position 6,794,617 of record OY759156.1, read on the forward strand.
AAATTTTTATGTTTTTAAAAAAGTGAAAATTTGAATTGGCCTTTTATGACGGATGGATAAAATTTGTTTTTAAAAAAAATTGAGACCACCCGTTACAACTTGCACAGATATTTGAATTTAATAGAATCAGCCACATATGTATATCAGGGAAATAGACGGAATCTCTTCAACCCCCAGTGACTTTATTGTCTGTTGGTGTGATGCACACAGCATCTCTATCGCTCTCTCTCTCTCTCTCTCTCTCGCTCACTTGCTCTGACATACAATCTCGTTCCATGTTGGCCAGTGTGCACCAGTGGTTTCCAATGCGACGGTACTAGATGCATTCCAGTCGATTGGAGATGCGACGGGCATCTGGATTGCGGCGATCAGAGCGACGAGATCGGTTGTGGCGAGTGCGGAACCAACAGCACCGTTATCACCAGTCCGACGAATTTCGATCGTTCGACCACCACCGTTCAACCTTATCACGCGGGCGGTGGACCGGTTAAAAAACCGAAAAAATTTAAAACCAAAAGTTCGACGAGTCAATATTCAAGACCGAGTGTTCATTGTGGGGCAAGAAGATGCATGTCTGCCGAACACGTTTGCGACGGGTTCGTCGATTGTCCGTGGGGTCAGGACGAGAGAAATTGCTGTGAGTTTAATTTTTTTCTTTCTTTTACTATTTTTGTTTTCGTAGTTTTTCGCATCGATTATAAGAATTTAATTTGTTATTTTTTTTTAAGCTTCGGAATTTTGTCTTGAGTTGTATGATTTTGTTTGCATGATATTTATTTTGCATTGTATTTGTTGCAGTAAGACTGAGCGACAGAAACGGCGATATCGGGAAAGGACGATTGCAAGTCTATCACGCGGAGAGCAGAAGCTTCGTACCTGCTTGCATTGCAGATTGGGAGCCTGGAACATCGGCCGAAGCGATATGCAGTCTTCTAGGTTACAAGTGAGGACGACGCATTTTTTTTCCAGATACCTCATCGAAATTGAGATACTTTTTTCCATAAAACTGGAGTCGAACTATTTTTTCTAATATTTTATTTCTGTTTTTGTTTGTTTTTTTTTTTCAATTTAAAGAAATAATCCAGTTTTACCGATATTTTAATATGATTATGGTTTCCTATCTTAAAAAAACGAAAAGTAAAATCTATTTTACAAAAAATCGATATTTCGATTATTTAAAAAATCCATTATTTGATTTTTTTTTCATTTTCGAAATTGAAAAAAAAAGAACATTAGAAAAAATAGTTCCACTCTAATTTTATGAAAAAAGATTCCCAATTTCGATAAGGTATCTGGGAAAAAAAAATTAGATTCAAATAAAAAATGGGGAGGGGGTCTAAAAAATCTTTTGAAAAAATTGTGAAGTCATAGAACCTAAAAGATAGTGAAAAAAAAAATTATTGACCACATCGGAGGATAGAAGGTTTTCAGCTAGCTGGATTGGCCCAGTACGACCCATATGTATACACAACCTATTGATATTACATTCGGTGTACCGCCTTTTTGCACCGGTTGGCCGACTGGACCCTTCCACGACTCGTGGTTATATCGATATCTTCACCCCGCTTATATCCGTATCCCTTATTTTCAAACCCCGAATCTTCCTCGCAAATCGATTCACATACGATAAAGCTTCACTCGGTAAAACCACCGCAAAACGAGCGACTAGGTCGTCATATATCGTCGAGGGTGTTCGGAGCAATCTCACGGTGGTCGAGCATCGCTATTAAATTTTTCTCAGGCTGAACCATCGGCTACTACATATATATATATATATATATATATATATATATATATCTATATGCATTTTTACTGCGCAACTCGTGCGGAATAAATCACCGAGTCTCGCAAGACACGACGTGCATCATCGATTTCAAGGAATTTTTTTTGTTTCTCTTTACCTACGAAATTTTATCGGTTTTTTTTACCACCGTTTCCAGTGCCGTTGATACCGCGATGCTGTCGGCTTCGTCGAGGGTCGACACTTCTCAACGATGGAGACTCGATCAGAAACTTCAGGAATGCACCGTCCAAAATGACTATCGAACCGTCGAGCTGTCCTGCTCAGATTACGGTGGGTCATTTAAATTGATTTCAAAACAAATCTATTCTTCCGAAATAATTATTGATTGAAACATAATTTTTTAATCAATATCAAAAAAATTATTCCACCTACGAATTAATTATTCGTTATGATTTCACATTTAAAAAGTAGAACCTTGCTTATGGCTTCCTTATCTTCTTACACATTTGCCAAAGCTTCCTCTATAAGGAACCATGTGTCGATCAATTTTGGCTTCCTCATAGAGGAAGCTTTGGCAAATGTGTAAGAAGATAAGGAAGCCATAAGCAAGGTTCTACTTTACATCTCAATAATTTAAAAACGGTACAAAACTATGAGGAAGCAATGTGCAAGGTTCTACTTTGCACCCTTGTTCACTTTCGTGACGTTGAGGGCTCCTTGTGAGTGATGTAAGTCGAAATCAATATATATGGGGCAATTCATGTGAAATTTCAAAAATCATAATTCGCATAAAATCTGAACTCCTTATTAGATTTTATCCAAATTCAATAGGAAATCCCTTCGGATGATAGTGCAACTTCGTACTAAATTTCAGCCGGATATCTAGAAAATTATGGAAGCTAGGGCACTTACATTGAATTTTGGAAAAATTCCAAAACGCCATAAAATCTGAACGTCTTGTTGGATTTTGTCTAAATTCAATACGAAACCTCTTTCGATGGTAGTGCAACTTTGTACTAAATTCCAGCCAGATATCTCAAAAATTATGGAAGCTAGAGCAGTTACATTGATTTACGGAAAAATTTCAAAACGCCATAAAATATAAATGGCTTGATGGATTTCGCCCAAATTCAATCGGGTTTCTCTTTGGATAATTGCGCAACTTCGTACCAAATTTAAGTCCGATATCTCAAAAATTGCTCCAGTTAGAGTGTAAAGATCGTTTTTTTTACACTAAAAAATGCTTTAAAAGTAAAGCAATGCGTGGATTTTTTCCAAATTCGGTATCGAGCATCTCCCTGTACTCGTACAACATTATACTGGATTTGAGCTCGGTATCTCTAAAATTGTGGGAGCTAGAGACCAAAAATAATTTTTTGAATTTTGAAAAAATGCTGTGAAAACAAAATAACTTGGTAGATTTTTCCAAAAATTAAATTGTGCTATGCGCCGTGAACCCTTCACATGTGTGACAAATTTCAGCTTGATATCTCGAGCCGTTCTCAAGTTGTGAGCGGTCAACCATGACTACACACACACACACACACACACACACACATACATCCGGACATTTTTTCTAAATGTGTTTTTTAGGTGTTTTGAGACATACTGAACACGTTTTCATGAACATCTCGAAAAAAAAAAATTTCACGAAAACAAAGCTTCCTCTATGAGGAAGCAAAAAAATTATTTAAGTACCTAAATTTGTATTATGAATTTCATTGTTTTAAAAATTATTTGACGCATTGAATTCATATTATAAATTAATTCAAAACATTTTTTTTTACTAATTGATGATTCATTGTGAAATAATTTTTATTTCGTCGGATCGTAGCGTGTGGACGAAGACGCGTGGATTTTGGAAACGCAAAGCCACGGGTTAGGATAGTCGGAGGAACCGAAGCTGCTCCTGGGGATTGGCCATTTTTGGCCGCCCTTCTCGGCGGTCCCGAACAAATTTTTTACTGCGCCGGAGTTTTGATCGCCGATCAGTGGGTCCTCACGGCTTCGCACTGCGTTGGCAAGTGAGTACGCCGAATTCGCCGACCCCTCGTGACAATCGTTCCGAGCAATAAAAGAAGAAAAAAAAATCGAAAATTTTAATTCCTGTAGAATTGATTGGATTGTCGTTCGTACGTAGTTTCAGCCACTCGAACGTGTCGGACTGGACGATACAGCTGGGTATAACTCGACGACACGCTCACAGCTATCTGGGCGAGAAGCTGAACGTGAAGAGAGTCGTTCCACATCCGAATTACAATTTGGGGGTGGCTCATGACAACGACGTTGCGTTGTTTCAACTCGAGGAACGAGTTAATTTTCACGATCATCTGAGACCCGTGTGTCTTCCAAAACCCGACACCGATCTTGCGCCCGGAACTTTTTGCACTGTTATCGGATGGGGCAAGAAAGAGGATACGGACGGTAACGATTCATTATTTTATTACAATTTTTTAAAAAATTATCTTTGTGAAAATTCAAAAATAGATTATGTATTTTTTTTGTTAAAATTAATATTTATTGAAATATTTTTTTTTTTATGCAGATTCCGAGTACGAGCCGGCTGTGAACGAAGTCAAGGTTCCCGTGCTCGAGAGAGAGCTCTGCAACTTGTGGCTCGAGCACAGGGACCTGAACGTCACGGATGGAATGATATGCGCCGGTTATCCCGAAGGCAAAAAAGACGCTTGCCAGGTAATTCTAAAATAAATAATTATTATTAAAACATAGGATTATTCACGGTTGTCAGTGGCGTTTGATTCTTAAATGTCATTACAAAAAATGTTCACTTCAAACGTGACAAAAAAAAAAATAAATCATTGAACATCGAACAAAAAACTCGCCTGTAGGTCATCCGAAAAAAAATGGTTATTTGCATTTTACGTCTGATTTATATAATTCTTCATTTAATTGAATTAATAACCAAACAATTTGCCGGACAATATTTACATCATTCCCATATAATACAGAATTGTACAAATGATATTATACAGATTTGAAATAAGAATTTTCAAAAGTGGAAAATACAACTTGCTTTTTACGGTTAGCGGATTAAAAAAATAAAAAATAATCATTGAGTGAGAAACAAAAAAATTCCGTTGCAAGCGATAAAAAAAAAATTGTTGTCGTTTCATGTCTATACCTATATATACTTCTTACAATTTTGCACCCGATATAAAATAATGAAATAATGCAAATATTGTTCCACATATATTTAAGTTTTTTTTCCAGTTCAACTCTGAATTATGAAAATTAAACGTAAAGTGGCAGAGACAAGATTTTTTTCCGATTGACGAATAGGTCAACGAAAGAAAAAAAATAACATTCATTGCTTCGATTTATCCGCAAAAAAAGGTGTTCGAAAAAAATAAACGTAATTACGTGAGTGACATGAAACATTTGGTTACAGGGTGACTCGGGTGGTCCGTTGCTGTGTCAGGACGAGAACGACAAGGAGAGATGGTTCGTGGGTGGTATAGTAAGCTGGGGCATAAAGTGCGCACATCCGAAATTGCCGGGTGTCTACGCTTACGTGCCAAAATACGTGCCGTGGATTCGCAAAGAGATGGCGAAATATTCGGAGCGCGAGAAGGGCTAACACAAGAAGATGATGGTCAAGGAACCCGGAAGCAAGAAGAAGATCGCGGGCAAAGGGTTGAGAAAGAGGCTCGACGAGTGGATGATAAAGATTCGACGGGAGAGTTAACGACGATAAGACGCGAAAACGTGACTGACAATGAGTTCATGGAGTTGCATCTCATCCAAATAGAATTTGAAAGAATTTAGAAAAAAATAATAATGCAGTTGGAAGACTCGAAAGGTTTGATAGGGAAATGAAGGGTTACGAGAGAATGAATGATTTTTCCGTTTCTCTTGGATCAGAGCACGGTTCATGGTACTCAAATAAATTTCGTGCTCATAGATTTAAAAAAAAAACAAAGAAAAGAAAAACAATTCTTGAAGACAATAAAGCGACCCACTGTTGCTGTTCAATGAAATGAGATAAAAGTTGGACTATGAAACTGAAGGTGTCGAGGGGCAAAGACTTTTTATACAACGATAGATCTTTTTAAAAGAATTTTTTTTTTAAATGGCCAATTAGTCGTGTGGTGATTTAGCTGGCTATTTTAGGTTCGATAATTATGTCTCGTGTGCGTCGTGCTTGGATATTAGAATAGTGCGTGTGAGACGCGAGAGGCGTATCAAAAATGATCGAAGTTAACGCTGTAGTTGAAAAAACAAAAAAAAAACGTATAAGCCTAGCAGGAGGAGAGAGAGAGAGAGAGTGAGGGCCATCATCGTTGATCATGAATTATTATTCGTGTTATTCGAGCTGGACTCCACGATGATAATGAAATACTCGGAAACATATTAGAAGATATTTAATTATACATAATGCAGAAACGGAAGATAAACGTGAAAAATAAAATAAAAAATCCACAATAATCGTTGATGAAGAAACGAGATAAATATGGGGCACTTATGGTGCGTATTAATTATAGTAAAGTTCAGATAATATACGAGCGAGAGCGGCCGTGCTATTATTTTCTATGGAATTGAACAAACGACGAAATATTGCACAACACACTTACACACACACACACACACACACACACACATCACACACAATTTTGGGTAACGAAAATGGCGAAAAGAAATAAAAATAGAAAAAAGTAATGATAAATCGATAAACATAAAGATGAAAATTAGACATTTGTGGAGACTAGAAGAGACAAATAGTGCATGTGATGCCAAGGAAATGAAAGAGAAAAAAAAAACAAACCATTTTGTACGTCGTGGGAATGATATAATGACGACGGGGCCACCAAGTGGCCGAGTTGACTTTTCGGTGTATAGTTTTGGCAAACGACAAAAAAAGACCGAGCTCGACGAATGATAAATAGAAAAAAAAAATTTTGCGCAATTAATGAAGACAAAAGACGGAAAAAAAAACAAATTTCGACTACACCACAGCCATTGGAAATACGATACACGAGACAATGATAAATTATACATCTGCTTGGAATCTGGCACGTTGCCAACTCTACACCCGTTATAGTTGATATATCTACACATATAAACATACATATAAATTTAAAATAACGCATATGATGCGAGAAATGAATGATAAAAAATATAATCGTCTGTCGTGTATTAAGATTCGTTGATTAAGAGAATGATAAGAAACATAATGGGCCCGAGAAGACGGTGGGGCATATTCCTACAACGTAGTCCTAAGCATCGAACTGTGAGTTTAGTCTTAACGATTAATCGTATCGCAATGTATTCTGTAAATACAAATTTAGACGTGACAAAAAAAAAACGAAAAGAAAAAAAAATGTATTTAAGCTTTAAACGATCGAGTCGAAAACGTCTTTCGTGAGATTTTTTTTTGACAAAATAACTCGGCAGACTTTCCTCGTCGACTCGATCATAATTATCGTAGGCAAACTTGTAAATTTGGAGTTTATGGTAGAATAGACTGTAGCGATGTTAATATATTACATAAGAAATAATAAGACCGTAGAATAGACGATAAAAATACTATAATACATATATACATATACAATTATACATGTATTTTTAGGATAAAAAGTTGACTGAATTCTAGGGATAATCTATTGCACCAGCACTTTTTTGATTCGCACTCTCAAAAAGAAAAAAATAGTTTTTAAACGAGATATACTTTATACAAAAAAAAAAGAAATTATTTATAAAAGCTAGAAGCCTTATTAATTGACTTGGAATTATCTGAGTATTAAGATTACTAGTGGTATTGTTGGTGACAGCTGCAACAAAATTCAATTATCATTTTTTGTTTGTTACAATCGATTTTTGGCGATTTTTTTTTTACTGACCGAGCGTACGATTTTCTTTTTTCTTTTTCAACTTTCGAGGTAATAACAATTTTTTTGAATTTTGATTATTGATAGAGCTTTTGGCAACGATTCAGTATTTTTCCCGGACAATAATTCGAAACGAAAAAATAATTGAATACAGGACAATAAACGTCTTCCTTAGTATCCAGACAACACATAATTATAGAATTTAAAAAAAATAATAATGATAAAACCTAATAATAACCGACAATACTGTGTGAGCAGACAATAAATAATGCTAGGAAATGTTCCAAGATGGACAATAAAAATTACATTAAGACGTAAGATTAAGAATAATATATATATATATATATATGCATGTAAATAGTAATGACGTTCGTAACATGTAAACTTAAGTAATTTTATTAATCAGAGTATAAGGAAAAAAAATAGTTTTGGGGTGTAGGAAGAACAGTTTTGTAACAATTTGCTCTCGGAGGGGACGGGAACGGATCACGGATTTGTCAAAAAAAAAAAAAATCATCATACGTCTTTGAAAGACGATCGACGAAACGAAAAATAATCACACGACAATCAGACAGGCAAGCTTTCACGGTTGATCATTGATAAAAAGCTATAATTTTTCCGAGAGTCAAATGAATAACGATTATCGAAACTGTCGCTTCGTACACAATCAAACATACTTAATGAATGAATATTTAGATATATATCGTAGTAAAATAAATAGAGTAAAATAATAAATGGAGATACGATAAACTGCGATTCGCAGATTGGTAAATAATTACGAACAAAAAACGTTTATTATAAATATATGTATGATATATTGCAAAAAGGGCCGTTTGCGTTGATAAAAACTGTACAGGCACATCGCTCTTAACGCAATCGTTTTACCAAATCGATTGTAAAAAAAATATTTTTCAGTATTTCGTGAAAATTCGTTCGTTCGTAAATTTTTGGTGCTGTATTCTGGACGATGAAATAAGAGTGTTTGATGTCGTTATATTTAATTGAAAAAAAAAGAGACCGTTATGTAATGTCATGGGTGTTGGGTTGAATGTCAATGAGATAAAATATGGTAAATTTAATTGACGTCGAGTCGAATAAAAATTTTACTCGACGATCTGTCGCAAATTCATTTGAAAGAACAGATTTTTTGAATTTTCCGCAAAAACTTATTAATCAACAATATAGAACGAAAAAAAAAATAATATACGATGGGAATCGAAGACACAATAATTGGAGTCTCGATCGACGATGTAAAAATATTGATGTTGAGCTACACTACAGATATATATACATACATACATACATACCAAAGATCGAGTTATTTTACTAGGTGGACGATGTACGTCGCGAACAGGTTCGCGATCGTTACGATCTCAATTTGTAAAAGCGTTTTTGGAAGAGATTTTTTAAACGGGAGAAATAATCAGTCAATATATATAAATATATAAAAAAATGTAGTCAATGTAGAACGTTGTGACCGTAAATTACTAGAAAAAATATACAAAGAAAAAACCAACAAGAAAGAAGAAAAACACACACACACACACACACACACACACACAGAAAACAGAACGATACATTTTGAAGTAGCGTCGTCGTCACACGTACTCTCGCTTAAGTATATAACGAAATACTGCGCACAAACACGTGTCTGTGAGGTAGGCGATATTTTCATTGAAATACATGAATATTATAATTAAAGTGAAATAATAATAATAATAATAATAATAATAATAATAATAATAATAATAATAATAATAATAATAATAATAGTGCATAACTAACTCCTGTCAAGTCAATGTCGAAGATGAGTCAAATACATTATATTGTATGATACGGTAGACATATATATATACACATATATATTCGGGGTGACAATATTTCCCGCGACGTTTAGTTTTATTCAAAGTTCGAAGACGAGAAGGTATATTCATGAAAATAACTCGAGTAGTAAACGTATACATGCATTCACGTCAGACAAGAGATAGAATAATGCAAAAAAAAACAGAATTAAAATAGTCGCTAGTCAATAGGCTATATAATAATTATTATAATCGATAATAATGTCGATAACGATGATATTACTGTGTGTTGTGGTATGAGATACGTGGAGAATCGATTTTATCCATCGGTCTTCGTTACAATCGTTACTGAGCTTGCTAAAACCTACGAGTTTCTATATAAAAAATAATAATAAAAAAAATATTAAAAAAAAAAAACGTCGCGGCCGAAAACTTATACACCATTATCACAGTGACTTTTTCACGTAACCTTTCACGAAAAATAGAAGAAAAAAAACAGAAAGCAAGAAGATGATGAAGGAAAAAATTGCATAAGAAAAAAAAACTTTATTATACCGACGATGAGACGTAAATGATGGATTATATTATTTCTGTCTCCGAGGCTCAGTGTGGTCTTGTGAATTATCATTACGTCTGAGAAAAATTGGGTACAGCTTTAGAATCTATCGGTGCATCAAAGTTTCTTCGTGTTGAAAAAATGCGATGCATCAGCAGCTGTTTGAACTTTCATAAGAGCTCAACTGTGCTTCATCGAATATTCATGATTACGTTAACCGCTCGTGTGTTGATAAAAAAACTTATTTTCGAATGATTGTCGGTTATAAGACGTCGAAATTTTTTCAAGAACGTGACGATGCGTTCGTCCATGTGATTGGTTGACGTGTGGTTCACGAATTTTGATCGTACAATCAGTGGTATCGATATTGTCGATACATTTACAAATGATGAATTAAGAATATTCAGATATATTGTAAATTAGTATCACATGTGGATTGAAATTATTCAGAAGATATTCGGACTTGTACTGAAAAAGTGAAAAATTTGAAAATTGTCATTATTATTATTATTTTTTCAATGAAAGAAGATTAAAATATCGAGGGTTGGTTCGTTTGCATTTTTTTACGGTGATAGATGAGACGAATGGTTGCAACATTGATTTGAGAATTTCCATTTGTTGTCATATGAATGAAATACGGATTTTGAAATCCATATGTTGATCGTGTTTGTTATGAATACCGAGGGTAAAGATATAAATTGTTTTGTCAGGAGTCATCCTGTTTATTAACAACTATATAAAGTAGTTCTAATCTTGAATACTGCATTGCAGTATCAATGGGAATAATGGATACGTCGGAGTAAAGTAATATTTGTATGTTGGATATATTCAATGTTGAGCATGTAGGTATGTTGATAAATTCAATGTGTCGCTGTGATGAGTAGACCGCTGGCTTGGAAAAAAACAATGTTATGATAATTAAATTTAAGAAACATGGTGTATTCCTAGATTCTAGTTATGCTAAACTAACTTAGGTCGATGTACTGGTTGTCGCTAATTCTGAAACTAGTATTATCATTATTATTATCATTATTTCAGTTTATAAAAATAATTATTATCACGATGATGAGAATAATAATTATTATATATTCGGATTGAACAATCCAGAAAAATCGATTAATTTAATATTAATATTATTATTATTTTCCTAACGTGGATTGAGTTGAAAACTTTGGATTTGGTTCGATTGGAGACGTTAGTTCAAGTTTCCTATTACTACGATCATTAACTTTCTTTTTCAAAAAAGATTAAAACACGAAAATTTTCATTTCCATCACGATTTTTCAAGTTTTTCGAAGAACAAGACGAAAAAAAATTTGATATCATATTCGTAAATTTTTTTTATCGAAGATATTCGAGAGATAAGAGTTAGGGTGCAAACCGTATACATCTGCCCTGCTATAAGTGTGATAAATGAAGACAGTCGTTGCTGCCAATCACTTAGTCGCGGGTGACTACTCCGTTCGTCAAGTCTATTCCAACGGTCGAAAATTTTTCATTGTTTTGTCATGGAAAAATCGATGACACGAATGACAAAAAAAAAATTCAATTTTTTTTCTTTTTTATAATGAATTCGAGAAAGGGATGTGAACAATGGAATCCCATAGTTGTTTGGTAGTGCGTCGATGCGCTTGCACTGCCTTTCCTTCCGTTAGTTTTTGAACGTCGAGCGTGAGTTATGTCGTTGAAAAATTTTCGCTTCTAACTGTGAACGAATAAATCAAGAAATAACATTTTGAAAACGAAAATAGTTTGAAAAAAACGATAGATTTGACGCGGACGTTGCACCGTCGATCGACACACCTTGCGACACTCTTGCTGGTCGAGAGTTACCGTATAAAAAGTCTACGTACCGTGTAGTCATTAAAAAAAACGAAGAAACGAGGAATAACAGAACAGAAGAAAAATTATAACATGGACATGTTCGTACATTTATGATGATGATTGCGCGCGTGGAATCGAAACTTGTCGAGCACAAAAATTTAGACGACGGTAAACTTTTTTTGTATATATTCGCAGATTTTTCGTTAATTCAATTTACAAACGATTGATCAACTTTTAATTGATTGAGATACGACGACACATATCCGATACATATCCATCGTTTTACCCACGTACACAATTGAAATAAATTTTTCATTTCATTTTTTAGTTTTCATTATTGGAATTAAGATTTATCGGATTTTATGGAAAATCTGCGAAAATATATATATATATATTCAATAAAGAATTAATGAGAATGTTATCGAGGGATGATGTGGGGACTTGTGAGGTGATGGAAATGTCTCAGATTGGTACAAAATCTTTACTAAGAGGTCTATGAAAAATATTATATCATATTAATGAATGTACTATATGAAAAAAAAAAAAAAAATTATATGTGCATACAAGAAAAAAAATATATAAGATGAATATTGATATATCATATATTTATGGAAAATGCGTGTTGGCAAATAAATTATGTATTGACAATGTAAGTTCGTTTTATAATTTATTTCGTCCTCTTTTCATATTCATGATGTTTCTCACGCCATTATACGATCAATTCGAAGCTTGCACCACCTCAAAGACTATGCAGGCCTTTCTGCTCGGCTAGTTTTCGCTCAAATAAGTGCAAAGAGGGTGAAAAAAAAGTTGAAAAGCCCAGTTTAGCCGATCTTGATCGACCCGGTCGATAACAAATTCAAATGATCCAATTCTCCAATTTATCTCGAGCATGTGAACATTTTCTCGAAAATCACAAATTTTGATAACCTATCGTCACGATTAAACAATGAAATAAATAATACTACAAATGAGTGGAATTACTGGAATCAATAGAGTTAGTCCGAATATATCAGAGATGAGTTGGGAGATGTCTGACGGAGGCCTTTTCCGTGTACGCGATGGGCGACAGTGCGAACCTAGTGGCGAAATTCGAAAGTTGGAGTTGCCCCTCAGTGCTGATGCTGCTCAGCCAAGCAATCCCGGGCGCTCATCGGATTGCGCTCGCGCGCACGCAGTGGACGTGGATCAGCGCCACGGCCGTGGTGCGGCGAAATTGGAAAGTTGGAGGTACCCCCGTCAGTGCTGATGCTGCTCAACCAAGCAATCTCGGGCGCGTTTCATATTGCGGTCGCGCGCACACCAGTCAGCGTGAATAAACGCCTCGGTGTGGCACAGTTCGGAACATAGCATCACTCCGACGGACGGTCTACAGATCCTAAGCCAACCGGCAAATTACCGACGCAGTCGATCGATATTTGATATAGCTCGCGCGTACGTGAATGCTTGTGGATGACGGCTTCGGTTGGGAGCATTTTTTTGCCGTTTCGCGTCTCGTTCGCGACAATCCAGTCGCGCGTTGCGCTTACATTGTAGCTATGTTTACCAGGCTCTCTCGCACCACCGTTATCTTCAATTAGCACCTGCTCACTTGGATTCCGTCTTTCTCATTGCATGAGGTCTACTGCATATTTATATATATATATATATATATATATATATATATATATATATATATATATATATATATTTATATATATATATATATATATCTTTGAGGCATGAACCGTTATATCATATCGCGGAGATATGGCAACGATGTGATCTCATGGTTGCCGAATCTCCGCACCATCCGAACAGCTGTCGGCGAGAATCCGCAAAATCGTGTTTCGCTGAGAAATACATACGAGGGAGAGCACGGGTTTATCGGAAATGCTCGGGACAACTCGGCTTTCTACGCCGAGATAGCAGACGTATGTGCGTTGAGACTGGCTCGCGCCGGTAATGAACGTAGCCTTCTGATTGGCCCGCTCTGCGCATGATCGGATCGGAGGCGGGAGATGCGAATGTGACAGAAAGAGTTTATAACTTTCTGACACTGCGTTTGAGGTTATTCGTCTATATGTTCACATTCGCATCTCCCGCCTCCGGTCCGATCATGCGCAAAGCGGGCCAATCAGAAGGCTACGTTCATTACCGGCGCGAGCCAGTCTCAACGCACATACGTCTGCTATCTCGGCGTAGAAAGCCGAGTTGTCCCGAGCATTTCCGATAAACCCGTGCTCTCCCTCGTATGTATTTCTCAGCGAAACACGATTTTGCGGATTCTCGCCGACAGCTGTTCGGATGGTGCGGAGATTCGGCAACCATGAGATCACATCGTTGCCATATCTCCGCGATATGATATAACGGTTCATGCCTCAAAGATATATATATATATATATATAAATAAATATATATATATATATATATATATATATATATATATATATATATATATAAATATGCAGTAGACCTCATGCAATGAGAAAGACGGAATCCAAGTGAGCAGGTGCTAATTGAAGATAACGGTGGTGCGAGAGAGCCTGGTAAACATAGCTACAATGTAAGCGCAACGCGCGACTGGATTGTCGCGAACGAGACGCGAAACGGCAAAAAAATGCTCCCAACCGAAGCCGTCATCCACAAGCATTCACGTACGCGCGAGCTATATCAAATATCGATCGACTGCGTCGGTAATTTGCCGGTTGGCTTACGATCTGTAGACCGTCCGTCGGAGTGATGCTATGTTCCGAACTGTGCCACACCGAGGCGTTTATTCACGCTGACTGGTGTGCGCGCGACCGCAATATGAAACGCGCCCGAGATTGCTTGGTTGAGCAGCATCAGCACTGACGGGGGCATCTCCAACTTTCCAATTTCGCCGCACCACGGCCGTGGCGCTGATCCACGTCCACTGCGTGCGCGCGAGCGCAATCCGATGAGCGCCCGGGATTGCTTGGCTGAGCAGCATCAGCACTGAGGGGCAACTCCAACTTTCGAATTTCGCCACTAGGTTCGCACTGTCGCCCATCGCGTACACGGAAAAGGCCTCCGTCAGACATCTCCCAACTCATCTCTGAATATATATTTAGTTAGCAATGGATAAGTCAGGCAAAAGAAAACACTACTACAGTCGTCGGCATAGAAGGAAATGATGTATGCGAATAGAACGCATTACCTACAGTCGGTAACTCATCTACATAACCATTCGTGTATATATATCCCTAATATTTAAATCTACAGTAGGTCATTCCGAGGCTTACCTTCCGATGGTAAATTCTTATATCGCGTCCTCGCAAATAAGTATCCAGTCGACATGGTTCTTAAAAATCAATATCAAGATCTTTCAACGTCTCTCGACGATAATCCACACACCTCGTTATTTCTCACAATGTCGTTCCATAGCATATCATGAAAAATCTATTCTTAAAGGGTTTAGACCCTAAAACTAATGAGATTGTCACAATCTCCACGATACGTATAATTCACAACTAATTCGCTTCATGTTGTCAACAAAAATGCAATGATAAAATAAAGAATAAGGGGAAGAAAAATAATAATAATAATTACAATGATACTACGACGTTTGTGCTCACCAGGAGAGTTTGATCGTCGTTCTCGCGTGTAATCCTTCGTCAAGAATAATTTTTTTTTCTCTCGTATCACTGTGCTCACTGGAACAAAGTCGCATGAAAATCTGTCGTGTGTATCGTTTCAGCCTAATCCTTCAGGTGATTTCACACAATTTTGCGTCGTATGTGATGCGACATTAAATAGCTGAAGGACGGGGGAGGTTTTTTTTTTCGTTTTCATTTATGAAAGGGGTTCCACGATGTAAAGAGAAAGTCCAAGGGGGTGCTGCTGTGAAACCCTGCGGGGTTGGGTGCGCGAGCACCAGTGCGCAATGGATAGGATTTGTCGAAGATTTGAAATCTATCCGCGTGAAATCTGGCCTCTTTGGGTTGCGGGTACAAACGTTTTTGAGTCGACGCGAACGTGTCAACCGGGAACTCAACGATTCAGAAATTTTTCCGTGACAAACTTTTGCGTGGTTGTCGTAAAGACGATGGCTGACAACGAGAATCAGGCGAATTCTCATTATAATCATAAATAACGCTTTATT
Organism: Diplazon laetatorius; assembly: GCA_963662125.1. NCBI lineage: Eukaryota > Metazoa > Arthropoda > Insecta > Hymenoptera > Ichneumonidae > Diplazon > Diplazon laetatorius. Next base: position 6,810,494 of record OY759156.1, read on the forward strand.
AAACGAACTAATGACCCGAATGGAAAATGAACGCGATGACGAAATATTTGAGCAACATTCCTTCGAGCTCGTGCAGAGAGGGGTGGGGGTATATGGAAATTCGCACCTCCACCCTTAACAAACGAGCTCGCAAATGAGCGAGGAACGCAGCTCGGTAGCAGCACGCTGCGCCTCGCGTACTATTTATTAATTAAAACCAAGAAGTTAACACGATGTTACAACGTGAAATTTATAATCGAAAAATTACCGAGAACCCCGCGGGCTTTGGTAATTAAATCAATAGCTTCATTAAATCAATAATTAATGAAAAAAAAATAAAGATAAATATATTTTTTTTTTTGATAATCCACAAATAATTGGAATGGAGATTTGGATTCAACGAATACTTTTGTTTTTAGAGTCCTGCAGGTTCCTCAGAATGAAAAAACGGAACCCTCATACGATGACTTTGTTGTCCGTTCGAAAACTGCGTTTAAAGTTCTTCGTGTAGTCTCGATAGCCATCCTTCATGCTTCTTCAAATTTCGATATATAATTTCGACAATTCTATAAATACGTTAATAATTTTTGGACAGATTTTTCTGAAGACTGTGAGCTTCACGAAAATGCAAGAATTGAAGGATCGTAAAACGCACTTGTCCGATTTTTTATTTCTCAACAAAATGTTTGTTGATTAATTTTTCTCACGTGAGTATGATGATGCATCGTTGCTGATTCGACTCATGAATTCGATTGAAATAATCGAATTATATCTGATGTGGATTATACACAGCTTTTAAAATTGTTATTTCAATCCTGTGACACGGATCATAACTCCGACTCGCTCATTGGTGTAATACGCGCGGTTGAGGGATGGTATTATATGCTATAATCCAGTCGTGGCATATCCGTCGGATCCGGTAGCCATGCAGGACCGATCGATTCTCATCCCTGCGCGCGATGGTAATATCGATATTTAGGCACCCGCTGGGACCGAGAGATCGGCTTATCCCCGACTCGGGTTTATACACAAGCGCGTGGTTATGCATTTAGTTAGTATCTTGCGCGTGAGGACAACCCCCTCGACTCTGTGTACACGCACGTGTTCACCCACCAACACGTTTAATCGAACGTCGATACTTCCCGTCTCTCTCGCTTTCTCCCTCTCTCTCTCTCTCTGAACACCCGCGCTTCGACATCTCATTCAATGACAAATCATTTAAAAATGTTTAACCATATTTAAAAGGTATTGAAAAACATTGAAACACATTGAAGTATATTGAAAAATATTAAACGGCATAAAAAAATATTGAAACATGAAATAGTATTAAAAAATATTAATATGGATCGAAGAATATTGAATAAATATTGAAGAATAATAAATGGTATTGAAAAATATCAGAAGATATTGAAAAATATTTTGGAAATCGGGAATAACACTTTCACAATCGTTCCACCGACAATTCGTCGTTCCGCTCTTTTTTATCTTAAAAAAAAAACTCATTCTATCACAATGCAGAGTGGAAATGAAAAAAGAAGAAAAATTACGATCAAAAAAACATCAAAGACAACACTCAACAAAGTTGTATTTGCAACAAAAAAAAAAGTAACATCCAAAAATTAGTTTTCAACAATTTTTTTTTTTCATTTTATGTGCTAGAATCACGAAAATGCAACTGCACAATAAGAATTCCACCCCAAATGATCCTGAAATAAATTTTTCTCATGGTCTTCGTGCAACAGCGTCGAGCTCGCTCGTCACAACTCACGATTCTCATTCATCATTTCACAGCTCAGTGTTTAATCTCTGAAAAAACTTTGTTGTTGTTGTCGGCGTTGTTGTTATTTTTTTAATCACGAGCCAGCGTCGTACGTCGGTATATCGCGAGGGATGAAAGCGCGATGTCGGCAACAAAAAGAAAAGTTAAAAAAAAAGAAAATTGTAATTAGTGTTGACCGTGACGTAGAATGGGGGGAAAGGGATATTCGCGTGATAATTAGGACTCGGGGTGATACGTAGCGTCGAAAAAGTTTTGTTAATTCGGGTTCGTTGCTGAGGATGGTATATATATATATGTATATCTATACACACATATAAATAGCGAGAAAAAGCGGGCAGCGAGTCGTACGAGACGAGGTGTGTTTCTTTAATTACGAAGTTGTTATCACGCAACGCAGTTTCTCTGTCGGCCGTGCCGGCGGGACTTCTCGGGGCAACTGTATACCGACATTGCATGGATCCCGTGTAACCGTGCACCGCTAGCCCTCACAACGAAATTAACAGCGCGGAATCTGTATATATGTTTATATATATATGTATATATACGTATATATAGTACGTTTTTCGCGGGGGTTGAGGCCATAGCCACGGGTAACGCGGTGGTGAGCACGGTTTTATTAATTTATCGCCGAGAGTATATTACGAGCCGAGCGCGCTTGCAGCTCGCTGAGAAATCAGTGAGAGAGATAAACGCACGAACAAACACACACACACACACGCATATACATATATATGAATAGCAGCACCAGCAAGGAGAAAAGAGAAAAGCTCGAACGAAACTCAGAAGCTTGTTGCTTCTTGTAATTACTTTGTAATTAAAAAAAAAAGCCCGTGGTGCAATTCGCGCGATTGTGTACGCTCGCATTTTTTTTTATATCTATCTTTTTCACCCGTTTTTTTCAACCCCGGATTAAGGGGTCACCATCTTCGCTCCATTGTCGCGTGTGTGTGTGTGTGTATGTGTGTGTGTGTGTGTGTGTGTGATTAGAATACAATACTTACCGGAACGCAGTGTAGTATTATACCATGAGCCGATGGTGGAAAACTTCATTTCGCATCGGGATTCGTGGGGTTAATCGGGTTACGGGGGAGCGAGAGTAATGAAGAGAGTTGTAAGAACGACGAAGAAGGGATGGGAGAAGAACGGTGAGCCCTTCGTCGAGACCCTTCTTCAGCCCTCACCGAGCTAAGCCGAATTAATGTGCGGAAGGTGCAAATAGCCCCGGCCCGCACCTGCATAGACGTGACAGAATCAGCGGGACCAACGATTCGGACGTGCCTCCCTCTATTTTTGAAATTCATCCCTCAACGTTTGGATTTTCTTTTTTTTTTTCGGGTGTCTCGTTGGGGGAGGGGTCGAGGGAGGCGGGAGATGGGAAAACGTTTCAATTTTCGTTTATTGAAATGTTTGAAAATCTACTGACGTCATTTTGTCGTGGTTTGTACGTACAGGGTGGCTAATCTAATGTATGTCGAGAAGTTTAGTTTTTTTTATTTTATCATAATGAACCATCTGTGATGTATTAGAAAGTGGACGAGTGTAATTTTTTATTTGACTCAGTCGGATGTTGTGATTAGTTGTGTGACAATGAGGACGTTAACGAGAGATCACAGAAACTTCTTTTTGTGAATGCATATTGTATAAAGGTGGAGTGAAGACTGTATCAGTAATTGAGCAAGCTTCGAAAACATATTGCATTAAAATTTTCATGATTTGTGAACAAAACTATGTAACAGATGTTCCACATACTTTTGTATTATTAAACTTATCTACATTTAAAAATTAACATGTATTATTGGTTAATTATTACTCCACCCTGATAGCATGCCTTTACAATGATAAGTTCTTGATATCTCCTTAACGTAACTCATGATCACAGCACTGATCACAACAGTTAACTACGTCGATTAAAATTGACAATCGTTCAATTCGCAATACATCTTCGTTACAACACAGATGGCGCTTTATAACAATACAAAAAGATCAAACGTTTTGACATATGATCAGATGACCGTCTTTTAATTGTTATCCGGAAATCGGTTGACAATGAATTATCGTGTTGAACATTTTTTTTTGGACACAATCGAATGAAGTCTGCGGACGTTAAATTATTATCATTATTATTTTTTCCAACGTCACGATCCAAATTAATCGACGCGAATGGAACGGGGACTCGGAAGTGGCCAGAGAGGGAGAGGGAAAGTGAGAAGTAAGATAATCGAGTAATGAGAATAATCACTTTTGCCACGACGGGGAATCCTTTTTTTTTCCATGGTCTATTTGTCGTTTTCATCCCCCATAACGTCGTCGATTGTCATCGATGGCACTCGGTTCTGTAATTGTTTCAACCATAATGGACGGGAGGGGAGGGGATAACGACTTTTAGTTGGATACCCATCGATATCCGGAACATCGGGGATGGGATAGATAAGCTCGTTATCGTGTATCATCGAGTTTGTGGCAAAAGGGCGATGTCGTGTGGGATACGGGGGTGTCTGCGTAGTCGCTACGTCGGAGAGCGGGGACGCACTTGATTACCGCTTCATTGGCCCCCAGGCCACTCAAATTGCCCCGGCCCCCACCCCTTCCTCTCTCACCACCTTCGTCACTCGCCCGAGGACAAATCGAGCTGCGTAGGCCGCTGAAGGACCTTCAGGGCGCCCGCATTTCTCGATCCAACCATTCGACGACGAACAATACACACGCGCATAAATAAATATATAAATAAATAAATAATACTCACGGGATTGCGAATGTTTTGGAAACATAATTATAAAGAAAGAAGAAAAAGATTTTGTTCAATTGAGGCAGGTGATGAATAATTCAACGTTCTTCGCTGGAGTACATTGCCACTCCACGAGTTCGTCGAAATAAAAATATTTCCATCGCAATGGATGTTTGACAATCGAAATTTGTAAATATTGTGATCGATAAGATTGCGGTTGAATTTGGATTAAAATAGTTGGACTTTGATTGGTGAAATTATTGTTAATGGAATGGAAATTATTTTTGAAGAAATAAATAAATAAATGAATAAAATTGTCGGGATTACAAAATGTTTTGAAATAACGAAAATATTTCTGTTACTATACATTTTTTACAGCGAAATGTTGAGATTTTTTAAATTGCAATTTGATTCGAGTGACCATTTTTATTTACTCTGCGAAATGATTTTTGATCAGTCAAAAATATATTTTTAACAGCGTTAAATTGTGATGCAAATAAAAATACGACGTGAAAATGTACGACACGATTTTGCATGGAGGGAAATAATTTGATTTGATGAATTTACGTCGAACACGAAGTTTCTGGATTTTAGTATCTCATACGTGTTTCCACATTTTTTTTTGTAGTCCGAATTCTTCGTCTTATTTTTATTATTATTATTTTTTTTTCGGAGTCCGAGGCTCTGGGTGAGTAGCGTGTGGACGCGAAAACGATAAATCAGACACAGATTGGGTTATTCGGGTTGCCCACAGGGCCCTTCGGGATCTTCGTCGTGCTTCTTTGCCGTCTCTCGCACGGATCTTAAAACAAACGTGTAATTTAACGGTGGCTAAAACGCGAAACCGAGCCGGCCCCCGGTAACTACGGGCGCACGGGGCAATGGGCCGAGGAGAGTCCGGGGGCATCGGTAGAAACGCGTCTGCGTGGCCGCATAGCTTCTGGACAATTATGATGGGTTGTATTTTAGTAGGCGGGAAGGACTCCCGTTTAACCGGCAATTAAGCCACGCTCCGCCCACGATAACGATTATTTTCACTCTTTTCTCTATCGCTCTTTCTCTCTCTTTCTCTCTCTCTACCTTCAAGCTCTATAAGTGGCTACAACGATAAACGGTCAACGATCTCAAAGCGCAAAAGCAAACAAAAAAATTGAAAAAGTTTGCCATTCGACAATCCAGCTTTTCACTCTGTTACATTTTTTTTTAATTTTGAAACCTTGAAGTAAAATTTTTAAAAATTCGCCATTTGACAATGCAGCTATTTATATTATTACTCCCGGCTGAAAAGAAGGGAGTATAGTAGTTTTTGGAATTTATATTGATACTGAAATCCGAAGAAAAATGTTGTAAGTTTCCCATTCGAGAATCCAGCTATTTATTCTATTATATATTTTTATTTTTATATTAAAACATTGAAATAAAATTGAAAAAGTTCGCCATTGGGACACTCTAGCTATATATTGTATTGAAATTTATTTTTATAGTCGAATATAAAATTTTTTTTCAATATCCACAACATGAACAATAAATGTATATTATTTGTTTTCCAATTTTTCGTCGATCTCAAGAAATAAATGAATTTGACACCGCACAGGGGATGAGAGTGTTCACCCCCTTGGACTGGCCTTCGTGTGGCAGTTTGATGGATGCACCATGGCGTTTGGTCAAGACTCCGGACCAGCCCTCGAGACTCCCGGAGAATTATTTGCCCACTTGTGATATACGTCTGAAGCGCTCTACTTATTATCATCATTATTATTTATTATTTTTTTATTTTGTGTATTTTTTGTTTGTTTTTTATTTTTTTATTTTTTGTGGCGAATCTCGAAGATCGAGAAAGATGGGGGAACATCGAGAAACGGAAAGAGATGGATAAAAGACGAGGAGCAGAGGGAATATGAGAACCGGAGCGTTCGTAGTCGCGTATAAGATGGGGGCACGTAATTTTCCCGAGTGAAGTTCGACCCCCTCCCGGTTCCCGGTGGGACGCCATCTTATTTATTGTTTTAATTATATCAGAATATATCGTTAGAAGCGGTTCCTCGCGTCAGGATGCGCCTCACCGTGCCGCCGCCGCCGCCAAATACGTGAGATTTATGGTGGCAAAACCGAAACGTCGAGTAGACGCCTCTCTTCTTCATCATCCACCTACCCCTTCGTTGCAACCATTTCTCCCCACGACTAACCCCCACCCCTCGTGTCAAAATCCTTTTTTTCTTTTACGTATATGCCTTATCTCATTTTTTTAGTCGTGTATCTTTCTCTCTCTTTCTTTCTTGACTTATTTTTATTGAGTTTTTTGTTTGTTTTTTGTTCCGTCGTATTTCTCTCGATTCGAGGGATTGTGTTGACGGGCGTAATATGTTGCCTCGCATACGTTGAATGAATTATCAATTTATTAACGGAGACGCGAGCAACCCGGGAATGAGAATCGGCATCGAAGATTTCGCATCCCGTATGCAAGGGCTGATAGTTCGGTTGAACGCGGAGCACAGATCGTGGCGCGACGACCCCCCGCCAATGATCCCCCGATCATCCGGGCACACACGCGATGTGCCCAAAGATGTGTGGTTTCTTTCACTACTAGGAGGACCGTTTACGAAAACATTTTTTTCCCCTTTTTTTTTAATTTCCGTAATACGCGATACACGATCGAGCCAATCCGAGTCGAAATTTCCGCACATGTTCGACCTGGATACTTCCGAATTTGCCGATTTTTAAAGTTTTTTTTTGCCCGTCGTCTTTGGTCCGATCGACACTCCGTCAGCGTTTAGGCTTCGTCGTCGTTGAACAATTTGATCTACAAAAACAAACACAACTTTCTCAACATTACATACGTAGTACATACAGATATGCAACGGAAAAAAAAATATGTAAAAAAATAACTGAAAAATAAAGAAAAGTGTATTTTCCAATTGCCTTGGCTCTCACAACGTATCACAGTCAGCAAAGACAGTAGACTATTCTTTTCTCTTATTTTATATATTTTTTTTTCTCTTACCTCTATTATTTTTCGTCGCTCCGACGGCAGCACGATGTAGTCGGGCGGCGTCTGGGCGCGCGCCCGCTGGTATGTCTGGCATTTTTGGCTGGGGGCTCGCACACACACACACACACACAAATGCGCACGCGCGCTCGGACACATCGCGGCCCTCAAGCTCGGATGAGATCGAGAAATTATTGTCCGGTGCCTATCTCGCGCCGGAGAAAAATTTCCACTTCGATAAATTCATCCCGCGAGCAAACGAATATTCACTACTGAAAACTTCAATACTGAAACTTTTTTTCGTCTACCTTTAAAAAAAAAATTTCAAAAATCAAAAAAAATTTGAAAACATGAAAAATAAAATATTTTTCGAATTACGAAGGAATGAAAATATTGGCAAAGATATTCTTCTTTTTTTTTCGGACAAGAACGATCATCTTGGACGCTTTCGTGGATTTTTCGAGCTCGGTTTATTATTTTTCTTCTTCGTTTTCTAATTTCTAAATCCACGTAAGACAGTTACGTGAAAAACTTAATTTCGTGGTTTCATTAATACAGATTTTACGTGTAAACGCCTACACCCAGAAAAGCCTTGGGAATCAGATTTATTTTCTACGTAACCGACTATGCTCAATAATGAATTTTTTTTCATTTGTCAAATTGTCGATAGTTCAATAACACAGTAAACGATCATATAATTATCATTCTATCACTAAGTACGATAGAGAACAACCGTACGAAGTGCTCAGAGCACTTCCCACTCGCACTTGTCCGATTTTTATTTTTTTTTTAAATTTTTTTATTTTTCATCCTCACGTGATTTCGTCCGTACAAAGTGGAATGGGATGGGGGATTGGGAAAGGGACAAGACTTTGGCCGTGTGGCACACACGCGACCGACGATGATCCCTATCTGCTTTTGATAAATCACCGTTCCTACACTCGAATCTTCTCTCCCGAGCCAACCACGTCTTTCGTCTCGCTCTCGCAGCCCGAAAAGCCACGCGCTTCGTCTTCGTCAATCCACACACGCCCACACGGCGCCCCTCAACCCTTCTACGCGAGAGCGCCCGGAGTCGTCCGGCAACGCGAGTCAACGCCAGCCCGTCGAGGCGCCTCGATGACCAGCCTCGATTTACCTACCCGGCTGCACCTCAATATTAAATCAACCCTTCGGCACTGTCCAACTTTTTTTATTACTCACATATTTCAGGAATTTCCACGTTTGTCCGCTTTTGTATTTAGCTTTTCAAAGTTTACGTCTGTCGGTCGGACGACAGTTCGTCCGGGTCCTTTGATGTTGCTCGAGAGTTTCGAATCCCAATGGATTTTTCATTCTTCGTTTAGTTTTCACGATTTTATTATTTATTTATTTATTTATTCGTTTGTTTAATTTGTGTGCATGCGTCACTTGTTTGCTCACAAAAGTCGACGTAAATTGATGGATCGTCTCGTTGTGTACTGTATCATGTACTTTCGTCGTCAATGTCGTCGTGTCAATGACGCACGCAATTTTGCCAAAGCGAAAATGCAAAAATATAAATATATTCATACAATTTTCGAATTGTCGTTACGCTTCTTGTGGAAAATGAACAAATCGTTTATTATACTCTCGCGAGTTCATAAATCATCGCTGCTGAGGTTATGGAAATGAAAGAGAAGAAGAAGAGACGAAGAAGATGATGAAGATGAAGAAGAAGAAGACGAAAAAAAGCCACAAGTTTGACAGACGTTGCATGGGCAGCAGGTACCTGCTACCCAAATTTTTCAACTCGACGAATAATCTCATTCGAACAAACGAACCGTGGAAATTTTTTCCGAACGCCGCGAAAATTTTTCGACAAAACACGATAATTCCCAGTGGGATCGGAGAACGAATTGGGTTCATAGAATTTTTATTTCATGCACCACACCTCTCGCACGCAACCTAATGATCGGACGTTTACTCGCTGCGATCCGACTGCCACTCCTTTTTTTTTTCGGCACGACCATCGCGCACTTGACAATGACGAAACGTGGCGAGTAATTTTCATCATCGATTCTTCGCAAACACGACAATTTGTGCACGATTGTGTAAAATTTTACGAGTGCGTTGTGGACTGGAGGTCCCGGAGGTGCAATTGCTAATGGATTTTCACGCAAGGAGTTATCGGGCGTCCGGGGGAGGGTGGTTACGCCCTCGACAACCCACTCGTCGACAGACTCGCAGTACCTACTCGAATTTTTCGTATTCTTTCGAAATTTTGCGGAACAATCTCGTCGGCCATTTCCGCCTCGAGCAGTCCGAGTTTGGAATTTTTGAACCTCCGTTCACCCTGGTGAATTTTCAATGGCGATATTTCTCCTGCGGAGTCAGCGACAAGTATCAGGTGCTTAAATTATACACGAAATTATAAATTATACTGTCTAGAATCTTAGCTGGCACACTGGGGTCAAAAAGTCCCCGAACAAAATGTACTAATTCAAGACATTCATTATTCTTTGCTCGGAATAAAACAGTTTTTTTCTCTGAAAATGGAGTACTTTGAGAGTATCCAATTGAATTTTTAGATTGAAATAATGAAAAATGGGAACGTTTCAGAAAGTAAATATTGAATTTGAACCAAATAATTTATGACATCTCTTAAAGGGAGTATAAAAAAATATATGAGAATTTTTCCAAGTCGAAAAAATCAATTGATTGTCTCCCCAAGTAAATTATCTACATAGTGAGGAGAGAATCGAAATATATATGAGGAGGAGGGAGGTAGGAGTAAATGTAGGGAGGAGAGAATCCGAATCTTAAACGAGAAATCTTTTATAAATGTATTTCTTTCTTTTTTTCTAATTCCAAAATATTTTTCGTTGAATGAGAGAAACAAATATATTCTAATTTTATATCAATACGCAAAAAAGTTGTTATAGATTTTTAGAATGACATCTTTAATTCTATTCGAATTTTATAAATACGCGGCTGGAAAATACAAAAAAAAGTGGTAATAGATTTTTAGAATAAATAATTTTGTTTTATAGTTTTGAGAAAAAAAAATGGGTTATTTTTTTTTGTTGATTGAGATTGGACATACGATGGATGAAAGAAATTGAAAGTGGGAGCGAATTTTTGGTATTTTTGAGGGGAACATAGGAGCAACAGCCGTGTCAGGACAACCGTTGAGAGGAGGCTCGAGGATATATCCCTTTGAGAAGCACCGCGACAATGCTAATACGAAGTTATTAGGCACGGTGACCCATGCTCGGTTTTGCACCCCGAGGCGTACGGAGCATGGTGTCCCACGGCGAGGAAGCGGTGTCTCGGAGGGTTTCGAGAGTCCCCCCCGTACGCATGCAAACCGCGCTTATACCACGCCTTGACAACTATATCGTCGAGCTTGCGATATACGCTATACATGTATATATGTATATCTGAAAAACGACTCAGAACTCATCGTTCTCAAAATCTTTCCAAGAAATTTATTAAATTTCTACGCAGATCAAAATTCAACCAGCAGCAACAAACAAACGAAATAAATCTAAAATATTTTTTTTAACGAAAAATTCAATTTTTCTTTCAATCGATGCATTTATTTTTCTCATATTCCATCATTCTCACAATATTTCAAAATAATTCGATAAATTTCATGAGCCCGAATTTAGCCAACGCTGTCATCAACTCAATGTAAGATAAAAAAAAAATAATTTGTAAAAAAATTAAATTTAGAAAAAAACAAAAATATTTTTTCACATTCCATCATTCTTCCAATCTTCCAATATAATTCGAAAAATGTCGATATCTATTCAAAGCAACCAAACACTAGAAAAAATTGAAAAACAAAATAAAATCCAAAATGATATACAACGATAACCTGAATTTCTCAAAATAATCAATGAATTTTTTTTTCTCCAACCGTGCACACAATAATCGAATATTCATGTATCACATATACATTTTTTGCCTTTCACAATTGCAAAAACGTTCGTCAACGCGAATATCCTTCATTTTATTCACGAATCTCTCAGGAATATCGATTACCCCAAAAATCACGATAAAACCCCCATCGTGCACAAAAAAAACCCAAATCGCCATACACCATCATCCCTTCTGTAGATAACAAAATAAATTCCGTCTCCTTGGGCCCTACAATCTTCCCCGCACGTGCTGCAAGTACGTTGGAGAGGGCAAAACAGTCGTTGAGATTTTCGAGGCGTAAAATCGTTGACTCTTGTGATCCTCACAAAGGCCGAACGCTCGAAAAGAATGAAGACAAAAAAAAAGAGAATCGAAAAAAAAAAATCGAGAGACCAGAGAGTGAGAGTCTTGATGGAGTTCGGTATATAGTCATTGCGCAAATGTATTTTGCGTTTGACTCGTGAAACGCATGTGTGTATTGTTCCTGTCGACGTTTAAGGGCTCCGGGGGACAAATAGAGGCACCTGCGACAATGGCGGCATCGGGTTACCCCGATGCTGTTCCAGGTGGCTTTGACTCGACGACGCGGCGGAAGCAAGGCGAAGAGGAGAACGGTCCTCGCGATGCTACGTTGTTCGAGGGTTGGTGCAAGGGAAGGTTATCGCAATCGCCCCCCTCCCCCTCATCCTCTGATCCACACCCAGGGGGGTTGGGGAAAGAAGGCGTTGCTCCTGTCCGATCGGAGCCAGAGCAAAAGTCTCGCATTGTTAATTCACTCTCGCGGACTTTATGAGAACGGAAGTCGGAAATTAAGGGGTCCTTGCTTGAGATTTTTCTCACGATCAACTTTTTTTGCCTCACTGCCGTTCATTTTAACGTTATATATATATATGTATGTGTATTTATGTGTGAGTGTGTGTGTTTGTACGGCGACTCTATAAAAATTCTGTCCGTTGCACTTGCCTCTGGTCTCTTTTGTACCTTTCGTCACGTCGTGAATCCCGTCGTCGTCGTTCTAGTCGTCGACGTGATTATTGCGACGTGTTCGGCGAGACCCCCGAGATGCGATTGTGCAATGAACGCGGATATAATAATGAGACCGTAGACCGAATGTACGTTGCGCGAAACTGCGAGAACGAATCCGGTGACTTCATGGACCACGATCTCAACTGACTTGATACCCCCCCGAGCCCGAGGCGGCCGCGGGGAACGAACTCACGAATTTGAAAATACGTTGACGACGATCAACGGGAGGTAACGGAGTTGCGCGTTCTTTTGATTTTTCACAAAGGTAATCATTTCGTACAAGACCAACCCCCGATCGAGCAACGTGAAAAAATGACGAAAAAAAAACGAACCGAATAATTATTTGGTCGTTCGTGAAAAACCTGGTAAAAATGTTATTTATTGTCAAAAGACTTTGCGACGTGATGCATTGCAGATTTTATGTTAAACTCATCGTAATCGTGGAATGATGATGAAACGTAATTATCGTTAAGACGATTTTAAGTAGTGATAATCGCGCGAATGGTCGTTAATGACATTTCCGTTTGGTCGATCGGATTAATTTATACGGGAAGATGAATCAAATGAGAATGATAAATTTTGTATGTGGCTGATAATTCATACCCGATGGTGGAATATATTTTTTTTCTCGCGTTTATTTTTTGTTGTTGACATTGAGTTGAACGACGGGGGGTGTTATCGCATTAATTAAGAGCGGAATATCGGTGCAGGGCAAAGTGGGGAAAGGGATGAGAGGGAGGGGGGGGGTAAAAGTAAAGAGTCGAAGAAATGCTCTCGTTTTGTCATAACAAAATCAATAAAATAATTATATCGACCGGTTACAATGTCCAACGGGGGGATCTAAGATGGCGTTGGAACAAGAAAATTGCTCTCGAATGTGGACTGCAATAACGCGACGGGTTTTACGAACGCAATTGAAGAATATGAAAAGAGGAATAAAATGAACGATAATAATGATGATAAAATATAACGACGGATGGGAAGATGCGTAGAGAAGCGCGTGGAAAGCATATGTGGAAGTGTCGGACGAGAGATGGCTTTGCCGGGGATTGGTCAGCTGTGGTCGGTTGGGCGGTACCCGTACAATCGACTTTTGTACGGTTCACGTGCCGCGATCCTTCTCGTACCTACGTCGTCTCCACCTTGTTGAGACGGACGCGCGCGCGTCGCGACCCTCGCGCTCATGGAAACACGAAGATACGCGAGGAGGCTGGACGCGCGCACGCACGCGCGTCTCGTCGTGTCCTCTCTCGGGACTTCCCCACCTCGTTCTCCGCCCCCCCCCTCCCGCCCGGCCTCAAGGGACCGAGAGGAATTTCATTCTCGACCGGAGCATCCAGTCGTTCGGATACGAGTTCGAGAAAAACCCGATTCCACATTCGTTTCATCTCCTTTGGGACACTTCTCTCATTATCTTTTTGTTTTTTTGTTTTTTGTTTTTTTCATCGTATTGATGTTAGAACCAGAAAATGTAAGTTAATCCAACCACGAAGACTTTGACGATGATTATGAGCGGTAATAATAAAATTGAAGAACATGGAACGAGTTGAAATACTTTTTTATTGATATCTGATTTATTTTTAGAGGGATGGGTTTTTGGTGAGTTTGTTGGTTTTTTTAAATTCTATTTTTCGAGGTGATCACGAAGGCTTTGATAGATGATTATGCGAAAAATAATGGAAATTGAGATGGTAGAACGAATTGAAATACTTTTTAGCATGATGGATTTTCTTAATTTTGTTTCTTTTTTTTCTTCTGATTTTCGAGGTAACCAATAAAGACTGATCATGATTATGGGGAAAAAATAGTAAAAATTAAAATGATAAAACGAGTTGAAATACTTTTTGATTTATTCCCCATCTATTTTTAGAACGATGGATTTTATTGAGATTATTCATTTTCTTCTCTTCTTCGAGTTAACCACGAAGACTTTGACGATGATCATGCGTAAAATAATGAAAATAAAGAGAACCAAATGAGATGCGAAATATTTCTTCAATTAAGGTCTGATTTATGTTCAAAATCATGCATTATTTTGAGTTTGTGTTTTTTTTTCTCTCTTTCTGTTTTTCAAGCCGTTTCCGCGAGCGTGTGGATTGCCGATGGAGTTGGAAGATGTTACTAGATGGAAGAAGTTACCAAACGAGAAATCGAGGGGAACACGTCTTGCGCCGATACCCGTTGGTCGAGTGAGGAAGAGGCTTCGGGTTCGTGCGCATGTGTGTCCGCAGAGCGAGCGTGAAGAGAATGTGTATGTGTGAGTGAGGGAGAGGAGAGAGAGAGAGACGCCCGCGAGGACTGCAATGACAACGTGCACCGCGGGCGGCGCGTGACTTAGCACCCGGTTTCTCTCTTGGCAGACACGAAACTTGCCGACAGACGCGAGAGACCGGGATGGAAACATGCGAAGGAGGAGGCGGACGACACGCTCGTGAATTTGTGATACGAAGACAACCTCCCTCCCCCCTTCTATCTGTCTATCGTTCTCTCTCTCTCTCACTTCCTCCCTCTCTCATTCTCTCTTTCTCCGGTATCTCCGACTATCAACTTCCGACGTGTACAAGAATCTTCAAGATCAAGTTCAAGATTCACCGAAGAAACTTTTTTTTTATTATTTTTTATTTATGTAATAAAAATTTTTAAAAAATGATTGAAATAAACAGCACAATTGTGCAGTGGATACGAATTTACGAAATCCGGGCTACGAGATCGTCCATTTTGGGTTAGAGTGGCCGTTTTGTTTAAACCTTTCAGGAGGCGAGTAAATTTTCATTACCTTTGAGATTTTCTGGTGGAGCAAAAAAAAGTGATATCCGGGCAATTTTATGGTCACACTTGGAACCAAGAGTAGCAACAATATGGGATACAAATTTTTCCAAGAGGCATGAAAAATTCTAGGATTGTCGAAATGTTACGTTTGTAAAATGTAGCTTCGAAAAAAATGAAGCGAGTCAATTACGTGTTATTTGTTGGAGCATTGTGCTTTAACTCGTAACCAAGAAAATGTGACGAAAATGTGTCAAGAGTCATAAAAAGGTAGATGTGACATCAAAATTGTTTATTTCTAAAACGTCACTAAAAAAATTAGCGTGTTGAATATTTAAAACTGAAGGGCGATATCATTGAGTGATCATTGGCAATAGGTCAAGACAAAGCTCATTATGCTGATTATGATTTTCAAAAATTTTCCATCATCGAGCTTCGGTCGTTAAATCGACGAATTCAAGCGAAAAGACTCGAAGAACGGTGAAGTAGTCATCTAAGCGTCGAATCGTTGGCTCTCGTGTTAGTACTCGGGGCGAAAAAAAAAATTGCGAAAGCTCAAAAAGGCGTAAACCTTTATTCCGGTACGGCTCGCGCCCAAGTGCTCCACTTGTGTTCACGAGTTTGCCACTCGACTCCCGCGAACTGTTTTTCTCGCTTCGTCTCATGAATTTCGTTGGATTTCTCGCTCGTTCTCGTATCTCGAGCATCAAACGCGCCAG
Organism: Diplazon laetatorius; assembly: GCA_963662125.1. Taxonomy (NCBI): domain Eukaryota; kingdom Metazoa; phylum Arthropoda; class Insecta; order Hymenoptera; family Ichneumonidae; genus Diplazon; species Diplazon laetatorius. The sequence continues at coordinate 6,826,360 of OY759156.1, forward strand.
ATGTTTGCCACTAGGTGCTTCAACATCTTACAGCACGCGCGTTGCTGCACGCGCTCCACTTCACATCTCATCTTTTTTTTTCTTTCTTTTTTTTCGCGTCCTCATTCCCCTTGTTGACGCTCGACTTGCTTGATCTTCCAACGTTTTGTAACTGTCACTAGTCAATAATACCTTCGACGAATGCGAATAACTCGAACATTTCTAGACCCCCCCCCCCCCTTTTCGCCCTTTTGGAAATTAATCCAAATCGGGTTCGTGTACAGCGGATCTTAGAATATTTAATAAATTTTATTCGAAATTACATTTGAAAAATACTCAAAATTAATAATATTTCTTATAATATAGAAATTGTTTTTTTTTTTTTCATTCGACGCGTTTGGCATTCATGTGTCGATTATCTGTGCATTGCAATGGATTCGCATTATTCGTGCGTGTCGCCTCAATAAATAAATAAATAAATAAATAAATAAATAAATACATAAATAAATAAATAAATAAATAAATAAATAAATAAATAAATAAATAAATAAATAAATAAATAAATCAGTTTGAAAATAGATTTGAATCATTCGCGGAAGCGGTAAGGCTCATTATCCAAGACTAGTTGAAATACTTGAAGCATAAATAATTTCACCAATTTTTCTAGAAAAATGATATTTTATAGTTTATGTTTTTTCGTACTCAAGATAATTTTCATAAAAATGAAATCCGTTCACTCTGTTCTTGCCATGATCGCGTATTTTCAAAGACGCACTTCATATCGCACGTACATCACACTGAGTTTCGATAAGATAACAACCATAAAACCATAAAACCGTCATTGAACCATCTTTAGTTTCTCATTCCACAGCCCGATCGATCTAAGATCGATAATGTAAAAAGAGGACAAAAAAAACTATCAAGACCGTTTCAGTGAGTTGAAAACAAGATGCCGAAGGCTATACACACATAGATATATATTTATATATATATATATATATATATATATATCCACTGTGCAGTAGGTATATACGTGCATCGAATGGGTACACAATGACTGAAAGCCGATGAGTCTTCGAGACGAAGACCGCGGCGAAACTCATCTGGTCTTTCTCATCGTGCAACAATGCCCCGATACAATGATACACGCCCCCCATCTTTCGTCGCGTCTTCTATACGGCAATGGACCCCATAAGAGCCAACTCTCGAAACTTCTCATCCTCACGATGTCGATACCCATACGTGTTGCGCGTTATGCCGCGATTGCGGGCAGAAGTCAAAACGATGCGAGCCATCATCGAGACCCAGCAACGAGGAAGGTGGTCCTCCCCCCCCCCCCCCTACACGATCCATTCATTCAGCTCACGACGAAGATGAACCTAGCGATACAATTTATTTCATTGTCATATTTTTTTTCACATCCTCCAAGAAAAAAATATAGTCACCGGAGTCAGCTTCATCGAACTAAGATTAATATAATAGTGGTAATGATTTCTAACAGTATCGAATGGTCCCGTTTGTATTTGGACTAATGAGGATCACAAACCACGCCGCTATTCGATGATCCGCATCGATAAACGATAATTTCAATTCGATTTCGATTCGATGGATGATGAAAAAGAAAAATGCTACTCACGAAAAAATCTCGATTGCTCGGATCACGGTGAAAATAGTTTAATTTTTTTTTTTCAGTCGTGAAATTGCGTCATCGATATCGACAGCCGAATGGGTTTCGAGGTCGTTGATATCCATGACCACACGGAGGTCATCCGGCGCTCGAGGAGGGACACGATTGGCGCGTGCGCGTGGCGCGCAGTCGCGCCACGGTCGTGGACGCCGTGAACCACATTCGCTGGTACGAACCGATGTCCTGCCTCGTTCAAGCCGCGAATAATAATATAACGACGCTTAGGACTCTCGAAACCGGACGCGTGAGTCAGTTACGCTGTTTGGACGATTATTAGATTGTATATACATATATATATATTGGGGTGTGTACGTGGGGACCACACTCGGGGACCGACGAAGACACTCACTCGCACGCGCGTTGGCCACTCGTTCGTGTATTCGACGGCAGATTGCGCACACGCGGAGAGAGGCGTAGAGGTACGAGGCTCGTCGACTTTTCGATGAGAGAATAAAGGATTACGAGCGCGCGCGAGGACCGAAAAGCTGGCACAGAAGTTGTCGAAAAGCGCGAGGAGAATTCGCCGGTGGGGCGGGAGGACCCCCCGCGAATACGTCGACGGTTCCGTGGGGGGTTTGGCATTGTCAATTGTCGCGGCCTCCCGGGTATTTTTTTCCTTCTTCGTTTTTTCTTTTTTTTTTTCTTTCGCGGACTGAATAGTCCTCTCGCCCTGGGAGGCATCATCGCGCTTTGCTCTGCGCTCTGTAATTTTCGATCGGTCGTTCGTCGACTTTGGGTTAGAGAGAGAGAGAAAGAAAATGGCCCCCGAGAAGCGAGTTGGCCGTTGATGCTCGCAAACAACTGCCCCGGGGACAACGCACCTGGTGATCCGTCCTACGCTGGGTGCGTTTAACCGCCTACCCTCTCACTCTTCCTCTCTAACTCACTTTCTCTCTTTCTCTCTCTCGTTCTCTCCCTTGAACCATCTCGATCACTACGTGCTAACCGATCGAACGGAAAATTTTCGCGACTGTGATTGCCAGCTTGACGTCGTCACCGTAATCCTCGGTCGAATTGACAGGATCACCGTGTGCGTCGTCACTTGACTTTCGGATGATCGACTCCGGAGGCCCCCGAACAAAAAAAAACACACACAGACAAACAGAAAAGAGTCACAATTCGATGAACTGGATGAACGGCGTAATCCACGCCACCCAATCTGTGGATCGGAACTTATTTGGATGACAAATTGGACAAATTTTCAAACAAAATATATTGATACGCGCAAATTGATTCGATGAATATTTATTGCAATTGGATATTAGATTTTCGTATAAGATTGATAAATTTGTCGGTAGACACAATACATAACTAATCAGACAGAATTTGCTTCCCCTCGCTCTAATTCAATATCCGATCAAAATTTAGATTTCTATTGACAACACTAAACGCAAACAGAAACAAAATTACTTCGTCTCTAAAACAGTAGGCAAACCTTCTTATTCGTACATTTGATAGTTTTTGTTGTTGTTTCTTTTTTACTACGTGACGATTAATCGAACAATTGTTAAAAATAAATAACTTGGTTTTCAAAATAGTAGACGGACTTTGTTATTGCCACATCTATCAGTTGTTGTTGTCGTTGTTGTTTCAATTAGATAAACAGTTTGGTGTACGTTTGGGCAATTGGGTCGATACGCAAATAAGTCAGGTCGTCGATCGTTGACGGCGTACATCTTTGCAACGTCGACGACGTCAACGACGGGGCGTCACATCGTGTGTCGTCTCGTCGTTTAGCGATCATTACGCATTTGGCACTCGTGTTACCGTCGACGAGCTGTTCGCCGCCCAGCGAGAGATCTCGTCGCGCGCAGGGGGATGGGAGGGGGGGAGGGATTGGGTATGAAGCCAGAATCCGAAAGCGGCAACGGCGACGATGGGCGAAGGCAGTGCAGGAGAAAAGGGAGCTACTACCCCGTGAGAGACCCCCCATATTGCTTTTATACGTACCGGGCCTACGGGGGTACCGCACAGGGCCCATCGGGCAATGGGACTCGCGCGCGCGCTTCCATGGCCGTGACTGCGCGAGCCCCGGGTGTACTCTTATGTGGGCCACGGGTCTTCACCCGGGTTCCCCCGTATGTCGGACGTTGAAACCCCCCACGTGCAAATACGGTACCCCCCGTATCGCGAACAAACCGAGCAAACCGAGAAAACCACGCGCCAACTCGTGCCCTAGGCTCTTTCGCTCTCTCGACGATTAAGAAAAAATAATGAAACGAACGAATAATATAGAAGAAAAAAAGAAGGAGGGGAGGGAAAGGGAAAGGGAGGTTTACCGAATGTGGAGACTGATGATGAATGAAAAAAAAGAAAAAAAAACAAATTGTTGTACGAGCTTCTGTTCAACGTTAATAGTACGATTTGGCTGAAAGCTTGGTTATTTTAATAATGTAGGAGTGATGTGTTTTTTTATTATCATGAAGGAGTAATTACTATGGCTTTGGAACGAGCCTCTGTTATTTGAAAAATTATGCGTTGTCTTGTTCTTTGGAAGCTTTAGCGATGGAGACAGTATTTTATGTTTAAGATCTCGAGTTGACATTACTGATGTCATTAGACAGGACATTTTCATTAATTTCTTTCAATTAATTTCTATTTGTTGATCGTGCTTTTTTCCATCAATGTAGATTAAAAATTCAAAAGAATGTAGAATATAAATGATGTAGCAGTATCCGACCCTTAGCTAGTATACAGAGGTCTTTTCGACCCCGAGGCACAAGAAGGCTTGCTGCAAGTAACCAATTGATTTTTTGATTTGAAAAAATTCTCGTATATTCTTTGGCACTCCCGCCAAGAGGTGCTATATATTATTTGGTTCAAATTCAAGAATAACTTTGGATCAAAAAACCGTTTAAAGGAAGAAAACGCAAAATTAGCGATTTTCGCCCAAAAAATTCGAAACTCCCCCATTTTTCATTATTTCAATCAAAAAATGAAGCCGGATATTCTCGAAATACTTTCCTTCCAGAAAAGAATATCCTTATAGTGGATGTTTTGATAAAGGTATTTATTCTGAAAAATCAATAATAAATGTCCCGAATTAGAGTTGATTTTGCTCGGGGGCTTTGCGACCCCGGCGAAAATCGAAATGAAAAATCGTAACAATAATTCATCGTCTTGATGTATTTTTTATTCTTGTACATTGATGAAAATTTGCTACCGTGAGATGTAGAAGGGGGGGGGTCTGTCGATGAGATGAATATGTGAAAAATGGGGTAGTGCTGATGGGACGTGAAGTTGTCGTTCTAATTGAGAGATCGGAGAGACACGTTGTTAGATGAAAGTTACGGTGACAGCAATGGGTTTTATTCGAGCCGATGGTGTAATCCCCCAAATACAAATTTGCGGATTACGATGGCACAGCGGGAATTGTTTAATCTAAGAGCGGTATCGTTGGTATACGGTGTATTTACCGGGTGTATATGGGCACCCGCCTGGTTGAGCCGTGCGAGCAAGGATTATGCATGCAGGAACGAAATGACTGAGAGGGATATATATAGAGAGAGAGAGAGAGATACGAGAGACTTGATCGTTGCGCACACGTGGATCGTGACACCGATAGCGAGGGTTGGAGAGTTTGGGGGTTGAATAAATAAAACTTTCGAAAGAATATTTTATCGTACGTGATAAATTTTCAACGACCAGTGTCCATGAATCGGAATACGATCATGTGCGTCACATTCCTGTCGTTAACTTTTTCATAGAAAATTTGATTCTCCACAACATCGTTCATGTGGCCTTTTTAGGTAATGTAACGTTGCTTAGCCATCGTTAGAACGGAAAGATAAGAACGCATCATTTTTTTTTATCGTTTTAATTTTTTTCACAACAATCCACAGGAACCCTTAAAATTTGTATGGTGTTATCAACGCCATTTGTCACATTTCCGCGGTACTCAAAAACTTTTGTCAGTTAATTCGATCAACACCGATCGTTCTGAATTTCCACCCTCTACCCACAAGTCTGACAATGAAACACGGGTGAAAAACCAAGCACCACGAGAAAAAAACGATAAAGACAAAAGTTTCACGAATGTGAGAATTATTTACGATGTTGAAAAAAAAAAAATCGTGGCGAGAATCAAGATGTAAGCGTGGGCGTCGAGTGGAGCAGGATCAAGGGTACAGCAATGTGAATTTTGTGGGTGAGCGAGTGCGAGGAGGGGGAGGGAAGCACGAGAACTGCGGAAATAATGTGAATATGAGGTGTGGGGCTTGCGAGCGGAGGAAGGGGGACCATAAGAGAGTGGCAGGGACTTGGAGCATAGGGAGGATGCAGAAAAAAAAGTCTCGCACAAAAGTGCACGATTCTTCGTGGCGAGGAATAACAGTGGCGAGTTGCGATGTTTCGAAACGCGAGCGGTGACAATGGGATGAAAATATTTTTTTGCCACGGACTGTACGGCAGTTCATAATTTTTCGCGCGACCCACGCAAAATTCACGCACTCTGTGTATGGGTTCTACTGTCATGCGAAATAATCGGGCGTGTGTATGGTCGACGATGCGTAAATTTAAAAACGTAAAACACACTACGATATTATACGTATGAATATATTTATATAGCATATGTGTGATAATTGATGTTTGTGTAAGCGCGCGTGCGCAGAGTCGTCGTGAATTTCGTGATACGAAGTCGATGTCGTAAAGGAGAAATGCCAATAACTTGTGGCCAATGTTTGGGGCTCTACGTGCCTCAAACATTCTCTTGAATTCAGCACCTCGACGAGTGGCGGGGATTATTCGTATTCGGTCCCCAACCTGGCCCAGCTCGATCGAATATTGCCAATGACAATATTAAAACGACAAATAAAAAAACAACGTCGTTCCTTGGACGCAACGAAAAAAATAAAAAAATAAATAAATATCACTGACAGCAAAAAATCGTGGCTCTCGTCGTTATATTCGAGCCTAATTTTTTCATACGATGAAAAAACAATTTTTTTTTACCTCAAAACGAAGAAAAATATGCAAAATAAACGTTTCACCGGTCGCACTCGTCACGGAGTTTATGCGACGTGCGGTTCGCGTACCGGAATGCTCCGTCGACAACGGTCCACGAAGCTGAAAATGCGAATCTCGTTTGGTTCGTCATTTATTCGTTATGCCGCTTTCCACTATCCGACTGGATTGCCGTTGGATGACAGAGAAACACACACACACACGAACAAAATTTCGTAAATTTCTTGACAAATTTGAATATTTCGATCGTAATAAAGAAAAAAAATTAATTAACTTCGATTGACTAATTCGTAATGCTGATTCTTCATGCTTGTTTGTTTTTTTCTTTATCTTTCTTATTTTTTTCAAACGTCGTAGATTTCTCGACCGTCTATAAACCGAAAGATTGGTCGATCGACGGAAGAAATAAATTTTAAAATGCCTCATGTGTAAATCTAACGATGAAAAAAAAATTGCTATGAAAAAAAGAAGAAGAAAAAAAAGAAATATGGATATTAGTTACGTGTTTGTTTAGGTGACATTTCGTTCATCGCGTAAATTAATTATCGATGTTTTACGAAAAGTAGAAAAAAAAAGAACTATTCAAAAATGTGAAAGAAATAATAAGAATAAAAATAGAGGGCCTGCGAGAAGGTCCCGATCCGGGATCGGGCGGACTCTTTTTTTCCCTCCCTCTCTCTCTCTCTCTCTCTCGTTTCGTATCGGGTCCCCAACGCGCCACGTCTAGACGTTCTAAATTTGAATAATATTTTTATGAATGAGCGAACGTATAATAAATCCCGAGTGCGGCTGAATAGGTGGTGGGGGGGGGAGGACCCATTGGTGATGCTGTTGCTGCTCGGGGTGTGTTGGCACACACGCATAGTCTTCATTTTCCACTGCCTCCTCTTCTTCATCTCCACGATTCTTCTACGCTGCTGGGTTCGGGAGGGCTCGTGCTGCTGCTGCTGCTGCTGCTTCGGCTGCCGTTGCATTTGCCGGTCTGTCCGTTGCTTCGGGAACCTTTATACGATGCACGTAGTTCCCCCGCGTGACCCTGTGACTAATAGGCTTATTATTTTATATCGCTGCGCATTTGTTATCGCGAGCGTACAACACAAGCGACAGGGCCACAAGATAGACGAGACGAGGGTGGAAGAGTCCTGTCCCTGCCCCCCCTCCTTTTTTTTCGGCCCTCTCTGTGCTCGAGGGACTAATGTCGTGTTTACTCAATGCCGCCGTGGAGAACGGGATTTCGGGGTTTGACGGAGGCCCCCACGACATCCTACAACCTTTTCGTGCATTCATCCGCGCATGCGTAATGCCATATGCATTTATTTGTTATTTATTTATTTGTTTTTTTTTTTCACCCGGCTACGTAAATCACGGACCCTATCTTCGTCATTGTCACTGTCACGACTTACGCTACCGATCTTGGATATTAATATGCATCAATTTCAAATAGTTTGACTCACGGTCCATTGTGCGTTACGGAAAATCTGTGATTTCGACGGTTGATCCCTCGGAAAATTCAGTCTTTGGATAATCACCGTGATATATCGCATTAATTGCTATGGAAAAAAATATATATAGGTGTAGATTCATCTCAAATTAATTCGAAAACTAAAATTCCATTGCGATGAGAGTGACACATTTTTTTTTAATCCGGAATTTCTGCATTTTTTCCATCAGCGTCACTGCTCGCGACGATCAAACGATTTTTCGACGACTGCGAGATGTAATATATTGATCATTTATTTCGTATGGACAATCAATTGAACACAAAGCTACGGCCAATGAAAAAAATATATATCTCATGAATTAAGATTTAACAATCGAGGCGTGGATTACCAATAAATAGATCAATATTTTACAAGAGTCAAATGGAAGATAGATTCTTACAATTCGTAACGTGTTATTTGACTTTTATTATCCACACACGCACAATGAACAATAGATATAAATATTAACTGAGAAAAAAAAATGTATTCGTCGATTGCATTCGAGTATCAATTGAAAAGACACGATCAATTCCATCTGGCACGCGAGAGGGTGATTTTTTTTCCGAGGTTGACCGGTGGCCGGATCGACGTGAGGGCTGAATGGGGGGCGGGGGTCGATTTTTTGTTCGGCAGAAAACATAAAACAGGGCGGCGGATGGTGAAAGATATTTTTCCGGAGTCTTTCGGAGACAAAGAATTGTCGAAAAGGTGTGAACGAAGCGAATGGGGCGAATAGAGGAGATCGAAGGGGGGAGGCCGGGGGGATGGAGCGCAAAAGGGTGCGGTGGAGGATAGAGAATAAGAAGAAAAAAGATACGGAGTGAAAAAAAAAATAGAAGAAAAAAATACGAGTAGAAGGCGAACGAGGGTGGAGGGTGGAGGTCGGAGGGTGGAGGGTGAGGGGGAGGAAAGGCATCAGAGGAACACATGTCGTTCGGTGTATCCCGCGGTGTTTGCGGGTTCGATGCGTGGGATTCATATATTATTAGGCCATCGGGTGCGCGCGCGCGCGCGTGCGCGCCGGACCTCGGACCAGCAAACTCTCGACTAGAGAAATAAAGATGGATAATAACGCGGGAACGAGAACAGCAGCTATCGGACCCGTACGAAACACACGTATACACAACTTGCCTTACACAACATCACAGTGGGTTGTTGTTTTTTTTTTTTTAATTATTTTTTTTAATTTTAAGTCGACGCGAAAGCCGAAGCTCAGCCACCGGAGACAGATGAACTAATGCACGAAACTGCGGGGGTTTGTTGCGTCTTTTTGGATAACGTATGAATAACCCGTCTAATGATTAACGAACTACGGATGGGCAATGAGGTTCGGTGGACTCGATAGACCGAGGAAATATTATATTGGTCGATTCGCCAATATTGATCTTCGATCGATCTTCGTGAATATCAATGCGAGGCTTTTGATTCTGCACGATGATCTTTTTCGGCGTCGTTCGAAATTATTTGACGATCTTTATTTGTTTTGTTGTGTTTGACATGACGACGATGTCATGTATTGTCAAATTGATGATGTTTGGTGGATTTTGGAATGTTTGGAAACGTGGAGTGTGACGATGGCGATCTATTATCGATGAGAGTGTAGTAAATGGCTCGACGACTGAGGTGCAATGACTTGGATGGTGCGATGATTGGAAATCGAATTTAGTTAAAATTATTGACCAAAGTTTTTTTTATATTTCAATTGCAAAGACTTAGACATTAGAAACTGGTCGATTGCGATCTCGACGAGTAAAAGATTTCGTAGTTTGTAAAATTATTTTTTTTCTAAATCTGTAAGACCTAGGTCTTTTGATATAATTTTCGGATAAACTTTGAGTGAGGCCTTATATTCCCTGATTTTTTAAAAATGTTGGATCGTTATTTCAATAATGCTAATTATAATTATGAAGAAAATATTTTTGTATTCCACATAACAAGCCTTTTCAAATGATAACCGTCATGATGAATACGTTTTTTGATGCCTAATAGCGCTTTGACGATACCAAAAAAAAATATTGATAAATAAATGAACTAAGTACTCAAGAAAAGAATAAAAAATGTATTTCATTGTCAATAAATTCATTTTGCCACTGCTATATTTTTAAACAAAAATATCAAGTACCCAATTTTTGACCCCTCTTTAGTTCTCATACGAATTGTCGTGGAAACAAGTATAATCAGCGTTACTTTATAATTATCTGCATACGTGACTGTTTTTTTCACTCAAAACTCACCATGGGAAAAAAATTGATCGTAAATGAAAAAGTATAATCATCGTTAATTCATAATTATCGACGTAACTATATTTGCCATACAAAAGTAAACGACGAAGAGAAAAACCTATCAGCAACCACGTCGATGTGTTTTCCGCTTCGACCACCAGAGTCGTCACTCCTAACCTGTTTCACCGAAAGGCGTCGGCGGGCATACCTATCTCGTTCCGCTTGAAATGTTAAATAGCTTGCTATATAACGAAATTATGACTCGGCTGTTCGCGCATAACGACTACTTGCTCGTGTTTCGCCGACATACCGATATGACAAGACGTATCCCACGTGTGCCTCTCACTCTTACTCATTATAAAATCTCTCTCGGCCACGAGTTTACGATCGTCAGGTTGATGTACGATGAGTCCTGCGGCCCCGCCATGTTTACCGATCTTTACGTAGTCCATCGGTTTCGCGCCTGCGCACCCAATGAAAACGCTGTTTCGTCGCTTAAAAAAAAAACACCCATAAGATAAATTATACACGTCCGGACTATTGTCCCTTGTAATTTTTTTTTTTGAATATTGAAAAAAAAACCGTTCAACCCTGAATAATTATCGAATTGTCTGTCGTGAAAATGATTTTTGGTCAAAGGAAGGCGTGAACGAGAGTGACTGATACGTTTTTATTGTCCCTTGTAATTATTTGAATATTGGAAAATTCAAAAAAAGAAAAAAAAATGTTGAACCTTGAAAAATCATCGGATTGTCTGTCCCAAAAATAATGTTTGGTCAAAGAAAGGCGTGAACGAATGATCGAAACGTCGATTCTTCTCGTCGATCGGTCCAAGAGCTTTCTACGCGTCAAACGGTTCTCCAACGGGAAAAATCGATTTCGGTCATTCCCTAACGATCCTCCGATGACGCGCCGAAATCGAATCCTCGACTCTTCGTTCTGTCGTCTTACTTCATCGGCCCCTCAAAAAAAAAAAAGAGGGAATAATAGACGTCCTTTCGAAGTTCACTTTATTCAAACGATCATTCACAATAGGCGCTTTAATCGTTTGTTATACATCCGTGAGGATCAAGTGTATGAAGACGATGAAGAGGATGGAATTTTTCTTTCCAAGAACTCGCTCCGATGAATAATGAACAGGTAAATTCGTCACTGTGTGCAATTTTTGCGACCCTCCAGGTTCACCCGCTTCTTTCAAACACTCCTAACATTTTTTTCTTCTTTTTCGTCGCAATTTCACGTTAGTTCGTAACGTTACGAAAAAAAGGAAAAGTTAAAAAAAAAAATTCAAGTCACGAAGCACAAAGTTGTGTCGTAAAGGAATATGAAGATTTGTAAAACGGATTCCTTCTTAAACTGTCAAGATCGAAAAAAAAAATTTTTTTAAATAAAAACCCCCAGAAAACCCAACGCTCTAATTTTTTTATCACGTGTTTCGGTAGCGCACGTTGTGAATAGTTTGACGAAGCGTTTTTTGTTGCAATTGCACATTGCCTTGCCAAATGAAAGAAAAAGTATCTATACATATATATCGAGTCGACCCTAGAATGAGAAAAAAAAAGGTTGAAGAACAAAATTCAAGTCACGAAGCACGAAGCTGTATCGCAACGAAAAAAATATCCAGAAGGTCAAAAATAATATGAAGATTTGGCAAACGGGTTCCCATCCTGAACCGTCGGAAAAAAAAGAAAAATCCCGAAAGACCGAACGCTCTAATTTTTTTATCACGCGTTTCAGTAGCGCACGTCGTAAATAGTTTGTAGAAGAAAAAAACTTTTTCGTCGCAATAACACGTTGCTTTGCCGAAGGAAAAAAAAATGAAAAAAAAAAAAGAATAATGCATACATATATATCGAGTCAAGCCGAAAATGGGGAAAGCTTCGTGGGAAAGTCGATTCTTGGTGTTTTTGGGAGAAGAACCAGCGCGATTGTTTGTCCTGGGTGCGGCGAATAGTCTCTTTCTCTCTCTCTCTCTCTCTCGGACGACATTGTAAATCAAACGTCTTAATAAGCTCGTATATCAAAGTTCGGTGGTTCCTTGCGTTTCCATCACCATGGGGTTGGCCGGTTGATGCGGCAGCCGAGGACGAAACATTCGTTTGGACAATAACGGAGTCGACCGATATTTTTGAAACACTGATCGGAACGAGACGGACGACTGCTGCTGCTGCTGGACAAACCCAATGTGTACACACAGACGTAGCCAGGAGAAGCGGAGTGTCTCTCGGCGAGTTTCACTTCTCGTCAAGATTTATACGACCGTGATGGCGGCACAGACGACTAGTACATTTTGAAAAACGAAGACTCGCCGGGGGTAAACGCATCCGCACACCATCCGCTCGGCGTGTATACACCACGTGGTCATCACGTACACAAACGTAGAATTCTCTTCCCCCTCCCCCACTCCATTTCGCGTCGACCTTTAAGGTCCAAACACCGTAAAACTTTACGGCCCCGGTAGTGTGGTTTCGCGCAGCATTTTTCCTCTGGCCCGTTCATGATTTACGATCTCGCGCGTCAACCCGCCAGTTCGCAACCCGACGATTCTGACCCCCGTCGAACCTTCAACCCCCCAACGTAGCCCAGAAGCAACGACTTCGTATCCTTACCGATGAACGTACCAGCCAATTTGATTTTTTTTATTTTCGTTTTCAACTATTTTTTTATACGTTTTTTGACTGCACTGTCGCTCACATGACGAAAGGATTTTTTGACAGGCCGAAATGGTTTGGGGAAGAAAATATCGGAAGACGGGTGGGTTATGTTGAACGGTATTTGAATTACCGGATATTGAAAGATGAAGAATTATCGTTCTGGAATTAGCCATTTCCGAGTTTCGATGAATCTTCAAAATTGGAAAAAAAAATTCAAAAACTTTATTGTGGATGCTAGGCTACGAAAATATTACCAGTAGCTTGTGAAGGCTACGAAAATGTAAGGTAATTCTTTATAATTTTGTAAAAATCTTCGAAACCCCGAAATGGACAACTATGATCACGTTGATATATCTCGACCGGTATCCACATACCAAGCATAGAAAGAAGCACAATTATTATTCCAGAATGATTTATTTTTCAAAACGGAAAATTCAAAAAAGAGGAATTTTCAAAAAATTCAGAAAAACCTTCGGTAAACTTTGTTGCAAATGTTAAACTACTTTGAATTGTGAAACGAACGAATTACACATCGATCAATCGTGACTCTCGGGGTGGTCGGGGAAAAATACGAATTGTATCCTGAGAACGCCATGGGAAGTCGTTGTGAATGTAAAAGCGGAAACCACCGGAATTTGACCAAAAATACTCCGCCCATATTTTCGTATCCGATGTCCACCCAAGCAGCGACACAATCACTCTTATTTTCCCCACTGCAGCCAAGTGTGCGCATCCCCCCTCCCCCTAAGAGGAAGTCCACACACACGACTACCAAATAAATAGCGTAGCCTTCGAAAAAAAAATAAAAATAAAAATAAAATAGTCTTCGACAAAATTCGAAAATCCAAAACAAGATATACAATCGTCACGGGGATGACAATGCGTGTGAGCTCTTCTTCATCTCGACAATCATACGGTCACAAAAATGAAAATTGACCACGCGTACGTCTCCGGGGAGCAAACGAGAGACTTCGCGGACTGTTGAAAATTCCAACACACGCGCACAAAAGTAACCATAAATGGCAATAAATATTCCAACGTGATGGCCATCGGAGAATGAGATTTCGACCCCCCCGTTAACGACTTCCTCGACCGAGTTTTCCTTCACGTATATACATATACACGTATTTTCTAAGAACGTAGAGATTTTCGTTAAATCATTGTTGGTCCCAGCATCCAACCCCCGGGCGTCCTGGGTGGCTCGTTCCCTTCATTCCTCCACCCTTATTTCTCAGCCACAATGTCATCGCTCTTCGACTTCGTTGAATCGTGTGCCCAGTCTCAGTTGCTCGCATTGTCGTGAAATCGCCTTTTCTTCTCGTCACTGAAGGCTCAAGCCATATATACCATAACTATACATACATATATACACAGTTATACGTACGTATTCGCTACGGAGGCAGGTTTCCAAGTGTGAAATAGAGTGTGGAGGTTGAATAAATGGCGAGGGTGCTGTCTCGTGCGTGTGAATCGTCGAAACAGTTCATGGCCCACCGAGAAAGAGGCCCATTATTGCAGCTACCTCGAAACTGCGTGGGCAAAGCAGGTGACCGGATAAATAAGAAATAGTGGCAAAGTCTGAAAAGTCCACGAAAAGTCGGAAAATTCGAATTTACGTCGACGAACATTGGGGCCACCTACTCGATACGATCGTTTTTGAGGGGTTTGGATGTGTTGTCCCAAACTGAAAGGGGCACGACGTGGGGAGGGGGCGCTGTACGAACAAGATTAGGCAGCGTAGGATCGTCATCGGGAGTTACGATGTCCTGCGCAGGATGAGTCCCAATTTTTCTCATCCTAACAGCCGCATAATGGAGCGTTTGGTACACAGAGACACGAGGTACCGGTTCACGACAGGGAACATGCGTTTGGGGCACGGGAAACTTGTTGGAAAATGTGAAAACGCGTTTTCGATGAATCTGCGGGAGAGTATATGCGTTCTTTATTAGTTTTTTATAGCGGGGCGTCTGCGATGCTGCGGTAGGCCTGACTAAATGAGGGGATGGAAGGTTTGTCATTGTTGACGTCATGGAGATCACCATGTGGACTGTCAGTTTTTTGTAATTCAGACGTCAACTCGATCAGATGTCTTACGAGTGTCTGATCTGTATTGGATGGAATTATTTTCGCGGATGATTGGGGAAGATAGATTAATCGATTGATATTGACAATTTTCGATAAATCGGTTTTGATTGAAATGGATCGATGCTCATCGAGATAAACAGCTGAAAGAAAACAGATGAAAAAAAGTGCAATAGATGCAAACGATTAAAGTGAGGAATGATATTCGTTATAATGAATTATAATTAATCTGTCAAGATTTTTAAACGATTGCATCAACATACCAATTATTGACTATGAATTACATTAGAAATAATTCGATCACTCGAAATTTCTTACGTGCTTCTTCTCATTAATAATTATTAATAATTAAGTAATTATAAATGAATCGACGTAGCACGAAGAATTGTGAAATACATGAATATAAAAAATGTGGTAGAATTCTCTTGGGACACGAGTAGAGAAATCTTAAATATGTATCATTATTATTACCAATAATAATAATACAGTCGACCTCCATCAAAGCTACCAAGAACCCAGTCCATCATCACCACAGCCAAATCAATCTCACATCGGTAATTAATAATTATTATTCAATTTTCACCTGATTTGAATATTCCCCTGTCAAACAATTCCCCTGAATCCTTCAAAAAATCAATTTTTACCATTAATGATAAATAGAAAGAAAAAAATTAAAATAAAAAAACAATCAATCAATCCATTTCCCATTCGTTCATTTCACTGCGATGACAATTATCTCGTGATCATCAATTCCCGAGATATTCTTACCAATGCACCTCCGAAGGTTCAACGACGTAAATTATAATTGATTAAAAGAAAAAAAACAAATGAGTTGTCGATTATTTTTTTGTTTGTTTTTTGTTGACAGTTGGTAGATATCAGTGTGGGCCGGAGGGTTGTAGAATTTGCTTCCGGGACGGGAATGTTGTCTATAGAACGTTAATACGAAAGCAGTCCGTCGGCGAGAGAGAAGAGCGAGAGCCCACACCCGAGCGGGAACGGCAGCCCGCGCAATGGGTGGCTTGATTATAATAGAGGTATCATTCCCCCCGGTACACCGTTGATATAATACACCTACCCAATGTATAGAACACACGTTGCTATATACGCTTCCTCCGTCACGAGGATAATTGCGAATCGGGGGTCTGAGGAAGGGCTTTCCTTTTGTATGCCGTCATTTGTACACACATAAATACAGATATATACATGTACACGCGAATATACATATAAATGTGCGTCTGCATATATGTACATGAAATACATATGTATATATATATCTTATTTCGATCGCTCCATCTCGCTCGTCGTCCAACCGATCAAAGCGGGCGACGCTGCGACGTATAAATAAAAGATAATTATCTAATTATTCCATTGAGAGAACTCGTGCGGTCTCGGAGGAGTCGCGCCGGGCCCGCGATTGCAACTTCGCTATCCCAACCGATGCTCTCCGTCACGTTATTGTTCGGCCCGACACCGCGGCAATCGCCGACGGACGATAAATAAGATCACCTTTTCATTTTTCATCTTTCTCGGGCACGTTGATATGCTTACGTCTGTGTTCCATTTCATCACCGGGTTTACGATTCATCATTTTTTACACTTTTTTTTTTCAATCGAACAAACGTGCATTCGGATTCGCCCGACATTGTGCAATATATCTCTTGCAAAGTTACGTTACTTTCTCGATACAATACTTCTTTTTTTTGTCCGCCATTATTGCAAGGTGTAAATCGTTTCGCGCGCATTAAGATGAGGTGAAATAAAATCAAAGTTATGTAACGTTTATGACGACGAGATCGAAAAGACTCGGCTATATTGTAATAATAATAATAATAATGATAATAATAATAAATATTATTATTATATATTTTATATCAATTAATTTTATATTAATATATATATTTTTTTTAAATAATAATAATGACAAAACAAATGATTATTGAATTTTTGAAAAATTAAAATTTTTAAAAAAGTATCAAAAAAATCGTTCCATCACCAATTCGATGAGAAACGAATCAATAATAATAATAATAATAATATTGCACGGATGGATCGAAACTTATGACGAAACGAAGCATTTTTTTTCGCCACGTATTGGCACAATGATTTGGCACAATGATTCGTGCATCGATAATTCATAACCGTCTTTTATCGCCGTACATAGTTTGCGAAGAGACGGCAGGTCACGTGTTCTCGCTACTCGGTAACGTCGAAGATAGTTGAAGTGAAACAGCGGGTATCCCGGCCGCTAAGTATGTGACAGGAACGACGAGCGAACTCGTTGAATATACGAGCTTCGGCTGATTCCGAACGGTGACCCACCTTATGCTTTTGCCACCATTGCGGAGCAACCGTCATCGAGAAATATACGAAGTAAACGGGATGATAAATAATAAATGTCCAATAACTCGATTTCACCGACACGACGATCGAAACACTTGAGATTTTTTGAAATTTGTGTGCAATGAATTTTTTACAACCTCGAGATGATTATATGGATTTTATGGAGGTGATACTAGTGGTGAACGAGTGGAACGGTGATCGTGTTTTATTTATGGAATTTTCATGGAAGAGTAAATGCAATCTGGATGCAATGAAAAATTTACGACGTCTTGAATATTTTTCTAAGTGATTGTGATCGTTAGAACTTCCACGAAATTTTTGATATCGCTAACCAAATGATTTTTCATAATCGCAGACACGTCTCAAGCGATTGAACTTCGACAAAATTTGAATTTCAAGATTTTTCTTAGTTTTTTTTTATATTTCAATTTGAGATATCAAAAAGTCGTATTCTTCTCACTCATTCTTCAAATTGACTAATCAATGTCTATCGAAACAAAATATTATCAATAGGACCGAAAAAAATTAGTTTACAGACATAAAAAAAAAAAGAATTTTTTAAGTGAATAAAAATTGACAATTGTCGAATTCACAATCGTCACGATTTGGAAAAAAAAGTTGTGACGTGAATAATGACGACAACTTGACTCATTACAATGTCCAGCGGTTTTGGTTAATCTTCGTCGAATATCGTCGTGACGTGATCCTGTAATCTGTAGAAAAAAATCTCGTTCGATTTTTCGGTCGTGTTTTGTCACCTGGGGTCGTCAGGTAACCGGAAAAGAAGCTGTGTAAGACGATCCCCCGGACGATTCCGTGCGGAAGGTGTGACCGAGTGTCGTGTAAACGTTAATGGAGAAGGACACAGGGAGAACTTGGGGAGTTTCGGTGAGACAGCGTGTCTCTCCTTCGTAGAAGCGATGCGGATCCGCAGATAAGAAATTTGTCACCCAACTGCGTCACTGCTTCTGTTGCTCGTTCCTACCGATGTCACTGATGCTGATGCTGATGCTCGTGCAGGATCTCTCGTCGCTAATGCCTCACGACAAGATACTTGCCACCAGATAAAATACCACAGTTTCACGAGTCACTCTTTCAAACCTCGGAATAAAGTATAGTCGAGAAATCGTTTTATTCTTCTCTTCTTCTCGTCGTTAAAAAAAATGTAATTCTTTTGCTACTTTGCTTCATCATAGCGAAAGTCATGTGACAGACATTTTTAATCTGGATTTAGAAGTTAACATGTTAAAAATGACCCAAAACATTAAGAAATGACAATTGCAGAAATTTGCAGAATTCAAAATTTGATAACTTGAAAACGGTTCTGTCAGTCTTCCAGATTCA
Source organism: Diplazon laetatorius (assembly GCA_963662125.1). Classification (NCBI taxonomy): domain Eukaryota; kingdom Metazoa; phylum Arthropoda; class Insecta; order Hymenoptera; family Ichneumonidae; genus Diplazon; species Diplazon laetatorius. The sequence goes on from OY759156.1 coordinate 6,845,114, forward strand.
CGTGAATCAAGGATCAAGTTTATTTATTCCAAAACTTGTTGAGAATCAACTCACGCGTTCAAATTTGGGGACACATCAGAAAATCAAAACGAGCTGCAAGTTGAAACTTATAAAATATTTAAAAAACATAAAAATACTACGTCACTGCAAGTTTCAACTTACAGCTATTTAAAATTCTTTTTGCTATTTTTTTTTCCTGCAACATCTCGACGCTTCTTCCGGGATCCGCGTTTGCGACCTTGAAGCAAAATTTCACGATTCTTCGAGCGACATAGCGATCGACTGGGTAACCCAGTGCAGCCGTAATAGCCGGGAATTCGAGCGAGTGGGAAAGCAACGTGATTTCGAGACGAACGCGAGAATTTCTCAAGCGGGACAACGAGAAATCGTGAGGTCCACTGGGTGAGTGGGTGACTGACTTCGGTCCGGTCAGCATTGGGACCATTGTCGTTGTTCAAAGATATACGACTGTTCGTTCCCAGAAACAGTTTATATTCCCTTCGTAGGTATGTGCGAGTCAGAGGGATTGGAATCGGGACCCCCGGCTCCGAAGAGCGAGATCGTTATTACCGGTCTTCGTTATATACCTGCGTGAGATCTTCGCGAGCACGTCAAGAAAAAAAAATATCTATCTTCGAACCATACCATTCCCTCACGAGTGAGATTTCGTTGCGGAATTTCGACACCCTTTATCCATCGTATCTTTATAACACTCCCGAGAATTCAATTTGTCGCTTTTCAACGAGATTTAAGTTTTTTTTTTCAATTTTGAGTAAAAAAAAAATTTTTTAATTACGATGATTGTAAACTTATCTGGTTTTTGATGATTCATTTTATTGGCGGAAAAGCTCACACACTTTAAACCATTTTAAATAAATAAGATTCAAATAATAATTTTAAATAAATAAGAAATAATGTGGACCAGTGTAATTATTGCAAAATATATGTATCTATAGTATCCGATAGTATCTAATAAAAATCTATCTAGATTCGTTATTATTCGCCATGATATTGTCGTTCAGTTCAATTTTTATCGATAGCATAATTTTGAATGCCATTTATTATCAATGTAATATTGAAAGTCCATCCGACTTTGTCATCAATTTACTTCGACATCATAATTCTCAATGACATTCCTTGTCAAATGCAATAATGATAATCGGAATATTTATAATATTTCATCTCGAAACCCCTTTCTCAAACCAATCAAAACAATTATCGTATTTCCGTTGTGACCATTTTTTTCTTGTCGTCCTCTTCCGGGCGATTTCACCTCACGGACAAATGGAAATCTCCGCGGCAACGATTCTTCATCCGGCAGAATGGCAAACGGGTCTCTTATATTGCAAAGAAAATAAAGAAGATCGAGAAGAAAGAAGAAAGAAAAAAAAACGTCAAAGTCGAAGGCCCAGCATTTTGAATACTCACTTCCAGAGGACGAGTCAACGAGAGCATATCTGTAGAACGCGGATTTCTCTCACTCTGTTGTGTTCGAGATTTCGTTGTATGTTTGTGTACACAACGATACAAATACAACACAGATGCTTGTGAGAGTGTGTGTGTGTTTTTATGTGTATGCACACACCCACAGACACGAACGAATGAATGACAGAAGAGGGATAAAGAGAGAGCGAGAGACTAAGCTACGGGTATAGAAGAGAGAGAGAGCGAGAAGAGAGCAATGGTGAACGTATAGAGCCAGAGTTCTTTAGGCATTGAGGCCCTCTCGGCCATAAATAATCCCGAATGTTGGGCCCCCATAAGTCAGGTAGATTTTGGGCCCGGACCGAGTCACACAGCACCACGGACTCCCCCACCACGTTTGCCCCGGCTATATTATAACCATGACTGTACTAGTACATCGGTATATACAACACCCCGGCCCACCGTACTCTGGGTCTCATTCGACGTTGTTTGGATGCTGGTGGTTTTTCAGAGTCACGCCCTGATACTCGCTGGTCCTCCGGCCGAGGGTGATATTCTCCACGTTGTCTCGGTCTCCTTCGACAACGAAAAAAAAAAGAAAGAAAAAAGAAGGACGAAAGGCTACAGCGAGAACTGGAAAAAGAGAGAGAGAGAGAGAGAGAAAGAGAGAATGAGAGACAAGGAAAAATGGGGTATGGGTTGTATGGGAAAATGGGTGGCTCGACTTACAGGTGTAATATATTTATTTTACCCGAGACATCTTTATAATCTATTAACTTTGATGAAAAATAACGATTCGATTCCACGTAGCTCCCTATTTCCTCAATTTATTTTCTTTTGTGTATCCGTCTGTGTGTGTATGTATATATCGTATATGTTTGGTTTAAAAAAAATGCAACACAACGAGGGGGCACCTGTCGATTACTATATTTTGTAAAATCTTCGAAATCTCCGAATCCTTCATGACAAATACAAATAAATCTCGAATATCTATCTGAAAAAGTTATCTCACAATTCGATTAGTTTTTCAACGGAATAAATATGCAGTCATGGAGCTTGGGATCAAATTGGGATAACATTTCTTCGACTATGTATTTTTTTTGTGGATTATTTATCGATCGATCGTTGATGGATCTTACTTCATGATGGCGAGAGCAACTACACGAATATACCGAGCTCGTGGTAATAGATCCTGAAACAGTTTTCGTGTTATGCTCCACGGGATCTTTCGGGCCAGGATTTTTTCCCGTTATAACCACCCTCCCCCCAGTCTCCTGCCACCCACTTTCACTTGATCGCCCATACGATCCCGCGACCGCGGGACTGAAGCGAAAGTGATTTTCTATAGGATTATGTGTCGCGATAAAATCGGTCTAATGCCATTCACTTGTTTGCCACTCGAGGGCTCGGTCAACCCTCGAGATGACAATCTTCGAGGGGGTTGTTTTTATTAAGTGCACCGATATTCGATCGTTTATGTGTAATCATGAGTATGTACATATATGTTTGATTTTTTCTTCATCGTAAGATTGCAGAACCGTCAGACCGAAGGTAATGATAATTGATTTTACTGGGAATTTTGCTTTATTGCAAATTACTTGAACGAAGGTGATTGTGAGGGGTATCAACAAATGTTTCTGATTTTTAAGGGAGATTGTTTTAGCAATGTAACACTGTCAACGAAATCACCATCAATGGCTTTCAACTGCGATTTTTGTTTGTTTTCTACATTTCTCATGTAAACTCTTTCAGATTGGAAGATAATTAATGGAGAGCACCCGAGCATGAGCCCTGGGAGCACTAGATCATGGAACCATTCCTCACATGATGGTTGATTGATGAAGGGCACGATAAAGGTTGTTCCTTGCATTCAATATTAAAAATGTTAATTTATCAATTCGACTGAATATTGAATGGCCATAAACCGCTCATTGCACCCCCCACCCCCCCAACTATAACCAATGATAATATCAGTAAAAAATGTACAAAAGCAAAATTAATTGAAATCAATTGATTGGCTTGCGAAATTGATTTGAACTTAAAAATTACATAAAAGGGTGTACCAATCGTAATAATTCGGCGACCCACTGTATATGCTCGAACGTTGTGATAACACGTACGAATAAACGATTATCGGGTATGATCCAGATAGTCGTGAATAAATCAACGATCGACGATATAAAGGCGTTCGCGTGCGATACGACGTCCGGTCGACGAGAGATTTCGATCTCCACCCCCCACCCGCCCTTCTCTCGCTCTCTCTCTCTCTCGCACGTTCCACGAATTCATCGAATACTCGTTGAATTATGTGTTGCCGCAAAACTGTGGCCGAAATGGGTTGCGTGGCCCGCGTCGACGAGAAGCAACGCATCGGTCGCGAGCCTAAGGCTTGTAGTACGTCGTTGTCCCTGAATTATAACCGAGACGAGGGAGCCAAGAAGCGGGCAATCGACTCTCGCGCGTGGCACGAAAAAATTCGAACGTATACGTTTATAAAAATAAATATATAAATATATGTATATATCTATATATATATATGGATGTGTGTGTTTGTGTGTATATAGACATACACACATGCAACGTGGATATCTCTTCCTCTTTCGTCTGCCTCGGTTTTCAGGTGTATAATTCACGAAACCTCTTCTCTATTTATGACCCGACCGATAATTAACTCTCCCTGATATCTCTCGAGAATTCTTTGCTCTTCGATAACTCATTACTGCACAACATTACGGGGACAATCGAAGTTTTTCTTTTTTTTTCTTTTTTTTTTTTAATTTGCCAAAGCACCGTCAACTTTTTTATTAATGGTAATTGTCCGGTGAGTGATGGGGCAAGATAACCAATGGAACGGAATTTACAGAAGTACATCTGTCGTGTTTTTTTTTCTTCCTTTTGTAATTGTTCATATAAATTTAAAAATATATTTATGATCAGTCTTTTTTTTTCACGTCAGTTCGGTTTTGAATAATGCGAGGGAAATTTTAATTTACGGATCACCGAATTTTCAATACCAAGCGTTGATGACGATTTCAAGAGATAAAATTTGCGTCAAGTTACTGCATCGCTCTCGGGAGAATACTTTTTTTTCATATTCATTGATCAGGCATTGAAATTAGATCCACATTTTTTTTTTTAAATAAATGGAATATATCTGCTATCGAATAACATCGGTAATGTAGGAATCTCTCAAAATCGAACAAAGAGTTGAATACAAAAGTCTCAAAAATGTACGCAAAGAAAAAAAAAATAAGGTCGCACTTCGCCAAAGCTTCACACAAAAAATTAATAGAAATAGACAAACAAAAATTTCGCCTACGACAGAAAAATGTAAACCGTCGATATGCCCCGCGCATCGCGCGTCGAATCTGTAAAAGGATCGGAAGAGAGGCGTTCCCCCAAACACGTGAAAATATTATGTCCCGTCACTCCCTCGTGGCATTGTGACAAAAACCCGAATATCCGCGACTGAAGATGGACGTAAATGGATACATATATCTATACGTTAACCCGAAAAACCGGTAAAATCTTGGACGAGACCCGAAAAGACCGTAAAAGCGTGCGCCCGCGCGAGAGCGTTTCATCGTCGTCGATTCTTCATCGTCGAGTGACGTCCGCCGCGACGCTTGACGTCTCAACCGTTCGGTGCTCGCTGCACACGAGACACATGCCCTCGCACAATCATCCCGGTTCGTTCCATTCGTTCATTATTCCGACTTATTGTCGACAAGCCGGGACCCGGACCGGACACTGAGTTTCGATCGTTTTCACGGTGATCGAAGAACGAAGAGACACGCAGGAAAGAATCGGTGAAGACGATGGGGGGGAGGAAGACGAAGCGGAACCCACGTCGTCGTTGGCTATTTGTTTGGCATTTACGGCCATTTAGAGCGGAAAACCTTCGGCGCGCGTTTTGCGGTACACTTCCAACTGTGCGACACGCAGCTCGAGTTTTACCCGAAGGCTATGGAAATTCACTTACGGGGTGAGTTCGGGGGACTGGGGCAGAACCTTTTGACGTGGTCCAAACGAAGAAATTATATTTTCTGGTCTTGGCGACCGGTCTCGACTTCCCGCGGGCTTTCCTCATTGTCGATGACGCCTGCGCGTGGTCCGTTCGACGTTCAGGGCCTCCGAGGTTCCGAAGAAGCAGAGTGCATGACGCCTCTGTCCGTTTGCGAGGGGGGAGACAGGGAGGTATTGGCACTTTCGAAAAATTTTCACGGTACGAATGGACGGAGAGACGCGAGAACCATCTGCGGTCCAAGGACCAAGCAAAAGGGATCGGGAAATTGTTGAAGAGAAGCACCGCAGAAACACGACGGGCCCCGCGAACCAGAAAAGACCACCTTCCACTCGGTTATTTCGTTACTTATGGTCGTTGTCTCGTTCTTCAGCATCCTTGCCCCCCCCCCCTACCCTCTCCGCCCCCCGACGCTTCCGATGGTCGAAGTCGCACTGACCGAGAAACGACCCCCCAACAATGTTCTTCACGAATTCGTTCGGGTCGACAAAAATTTGCCACGCTACTTTCGACACGGTCTTTCCAATTCAATGTTATACTGTATATATGTGTATTCTCGTTGGTTGGTTAACTTGTGCTCGTCACTCGAGCACCGAGTGAGAAGAACGAGAAAATGGAGAACGCGAGGTACGAGGACGATAGAACTGAGGTACCAGGTCGTTCGGGTATAAATGTTTTTAAAAATCAAAACGACCCTTTTCCCTATATTCCTATATTCGTTTTTCCTCGTGTTTATTATTCTTGACGTCTTTCGACCACACCGGACGAGAGGGGGTTTGCTGAATATCGCAGCGTGTCACGTCCGGGCCAATGACTGAGATCCGAATAATTGTGCAAACCGTGCTTGCAGAAACTGTAACCCCGTCGACGATGATGGTTCACGGTCGTGGCTTCGACCTTCGAACGACGTCGACCTTTCACCATGATGACACTTCTTCTCACTTCATTTTCTTGATTTCTTTTTTTTTTGTTTTTCATTATTTCTTCTTTTATTTTTATTTCTTCAAACTTTTTTTTTAGTATGAGATTTTTTTGTTTAATTCACTTTTAACTCGTCTCATCGTCCATGATTGACCGGAAATTAAATTCCCTGCGGGAGAATTCCAACAGCTGTGACTCTATTCGTCGAAGGGAGATAAAACACGCACGTCACGAGGCGAATTATTTACCGATCGCCTTAAAAGGGTTGATGGAATGGAAAAATTTGTGTGAGATGATGATAAAACACTCGGGACATCGCGATAAAGTTGTTGTCAATTTTACGTTTGCCAGTTATTTTCACTGTCATCTCACAGAAAAGAAAACCCTTTCGTTAGTGCACTTTTATTTCGGTTTTATTTTTTTTTCTCGACTCAGCGAGTAAATCTTCGAAGGGTTTTCCTCGAGGCTTGAGAGACATTTAAACTTCGTCGTCTCGTTACGCTCGTAAATTCTACGTCTTTCTGTGTTTACGTTTTTTTTTTTTTTTTTTCACATGAGGAATCGCTTTCTCTTTGACGTTTGTTTCGGTTTGGCTCGGGGGGTGCGTTCTCAACGTGGCCCATCGAAAACGAGTGTCGCGTGTGCTGCGCACATGTAACGGAAATGAGAGACACAATGAAAAAGACGGTCGATATGCATTGGTCGCGTTAGTGGATCGTTGTTGGCGGTACACACTTCGTGTAGACGACCACCCTCGCAGTATACGAGAGTCGTCACGTCACGAGATTGTATATGGTGAAGGGGGCAGAGGGAGGGGATAGGGGAAAGGTTTCTTAAATACCACAAGGACCAGCCAAAAAGTTTGGCTCGAGCCCCAATTCTCGTGGATGTAGTTGAGTCAAGAAAAATATGGGAGGAAAAGTTGTAGGTAAACCTATAACTTTTTTCCGAGTTCATTCGTTACTTCTACGAAATCACAGCGGGCACTATATCACAAAACGTTACGGCTATACAGTGCCGAAACATTTGTGGGCACTCGGACGAAGTCGGGGGAAAAGACAACAAGGGAAGAAAAAAAGAAAAAGAGAAAAAAAAACACAAGAAGCCAAAAAGGATCGGAAGCTCGGAGGAAAAACGGTCGGTTTTATTGGCCCTTCCGGAGAGCTATAGGTTTGCTCATAAAAATTAATGCTTTGACTTTTTCAACGACTTTCGACTTAAATTGTTGTTACGTGTTTCTAAATTTTTTTTCGCATTTTTTTTTATTTTCATTTTTTTATTTTACAACATTGGAGTAGAAAGTGGGAGTTGGGAAAATGAAAAAAAAAAAATGAAATATTGCAGTCGTAACTGGATTTGGGGGGGGAAAAAAATATTATTTCGACAATTTGGGTGGAAAATGAAAAAAATGATCGATGGAAGTAAAGCGAGGGTGGATGATCCCTATTACCTACTGGTGTATTTAAATTTAAGGTAATTTTTTAACAGGATGATCTTGTTACCGGTGTCTTTGAGTTTCAGCTTATTTTTTTGTTGCTTTTTTTTGCTCAGGTAACCTTACGATTTTTAAATAGCTGCTCATTATTATTACTATTATTTTACCAACTCAAACAATAATTTAAATAGAATCTTATTTAGGATTCGTTGATATAAATATTTGACATAAAAAAATGATAGATGGAACTGAAACGACTGTGGATAATATTATTACTGATGTTTCTATATAAATAGATAATGAAAATGATACAAATATAAACAATCATTTGAATGCACACTAATTCATGATTTTATCAACACAAATATTTTATTTACTATGGAAAAATATGCATTTTCCAGAATAATTATTCACCAACTCGAGCCTCCAACATCCATACTCAATTATCGACTTCACGACCGAACTTTAGGGTATGAGAGATGAATAAAAATCAAAGAATGCAGAGACACATGGGAGAACCAATGGCCGACTCTGCGTCCGATACGAGATCATTTAATTCCCTTCTATCTTATCATGTGTGAGCATATAGGTTGCATGATATTCCCGAGTGGGGTCAGCTTCACCGAACCGAAAAAAAAAATCGTGTGAGCGGGTGTGTTAGACACACCCACGCCACTCCCACTCGACATCGAGCCGGCGAGCAGGTCCCACTGCTGAAACTCTCTCGCTCGAGCTTGCACGAATCGAATCTAACTACACTCACCCCCATGTCATCCTATAGCTATCGGATAATAATTGGAAATTAACAATTTTATGTGAGACTAAAATTTTCGATCACCAGACAAATTCCATTCTCGCTTCCTCATAATTCTTCCATTGTAGAATTTAAACAAAAAACAATTTCAAAAAATTGATGTTGTTGAAAATTTTGTAAAAACAATTTTCACCCACTATTTGTAATTTTTTTCTTTCATCTCCGTCTAATTGGTATCGAGCGGTGAGCATCTGCTTCGGCATCGTTCATCAATGTACAACGAGAGAAAAACTAAACGAATTTACGACAACTATCCAAAAATCGTAAGTCACTTTGTGCGTTTGAGAATTATTGTTGAAAAGTCTATAAACCGTTGGGAGGATCTACCGAAGGAGTGTGGAAACGGTCTATCGATTGTAGTAGCATTGTCAGCACATGCACTTGCGAGAAAACTCGAATGCAGTAGGTGCAGGTACGCGAAAGGTACGTACAACGGGAGCCGTTGAAGAAGCGTGAACGAGAGAGCAAGAGCGAAAGAGGGAGAGAAACTCGAAGCCACCGAATTTATGATCGAACAGGAAGCATCGAGCAATAAAGGTGACAAAATATTTCCATCGAAATATTATTTACGACGAAGGTGTACGAAAAGTTGGCTGTGTTTGCCGTTCGAAATCCGCCTCTCCGCCATCTTGACTACCGATCGAACGGGCCGGGGTGTAATTTTCTTCGTCGGACACATTCGCCGTGTCTCTTACTTCTCAACGGACAATATTGTACCATAGTTGCGCAAATATTTTACCGACAATAATAATAAAACTTTCAATTTACGGACTACCGAGGATTTGAGGTGAATGACAATTCTCTGACGAAAGACGTTTATAGATATATACAGCGAGGTTTACTCGAGTGACGTGAGAATAATAATTATTATTATCATTATCATCATCGTTATTATTGTTGTTTATTATCAATGAGATTAATCATTTAAAAAATATATTTCAACGTAATAAGAATAATGATAGCAATGATAATATAATATTATATAAACCCACGTATATTATAGTATTAAGTGTTAATTAATCAATTATGAAAATAATAGTGATCATAGTTCTTTATAATAATAATTATTATAATAATCATTATTATCATTAACATCTTTGAATTCTTCCCAAAGAGAAACAAAAATATCAATCTGTCAATAATTCAAATGGTAAAAGTCAAAGCTTCTTTTTTTCACCAGTAAAAGTTGCGTAAGTAAAATTCTCAAAGCCAGCTGTACTAATAGATGGCAAAATTGTAAAAAAAAAAAAAACGTTGCAACAATGTTGATCAAATTCTTCGTGAATTAATTATTCAACGCCATTTCTGCTCCGCAAACAATTTTCCGACAGCAATAATAAAATGTTGAAAGTACTGACTCACCCTAGCCCGGTACTAAATGCAAGTTAACGGTCACGAAAGGCGTAAAGTCCGCACATCTGGGTACGTAACTTCGGTAACTTCGGTAACTAAAAAACAAACAACAACAATATAAAATTATTTTTTTTATACAATGATATTCAACACACTGACTCAATAATTTGTGAAAATGTAATAAAAGCGTCGACTCGTAAACGAAATTTATAAAGGAAGTCAACTCGAGTCGAGACATTGCATTTCGATCGTGAGGAGTGCCTGCATATAATATATATATATATATACACAGACACTCATATAGTATATATCTGTGCAACGTATATACGCAGCACACGCGCGATACGAATACGAGGGAGAAATATGATGGTAGCCATCGGGCTCAACAGTTGCCCCGGTGATTACAAGTGCCGGATTATGGAGACGTCTAGGATGTTACGATCTCGAAGAACCGTAAAAGTATTACTTTACGAACGCGCTGCGCGAAGCGACTCGCCGGCAATCTCGAAAACTTCCTACATAGGAAAACCATGTGTCGGTATATAGTTGCACATTTTCATATTTTTGTTTTGTTTTTTTTTTTTAATACATTTATTTTTTATCTTCAACGTTCGAAATCGTCAGACGATTGGAATGGTTGGAGGGGGGGGGGGAGCCATCGTGATCAAGGATCTCCGTGGGCTGGGTTGTCGGTTGGCGATACACACCGTTCACCACGAGTTCGGTTAATTCTTTAATCGTCACGGCTAATTGGACCCGAGTGGCGCCAACCCGATGGTGCTTCGTTGCAATCGCGTCTCGATGAAAATCATCGGGACGTCATGTAAAATGTATCCACGCGTATAGTCGTTCTTATTTTATTACAATATTAAACAAAAGTTTCGTTCGTCAAAATATCATTATCTACATTGCTATATACACACACACGCACAAAGGTATATATATATATATGATATATATATAAATACACATAATATATATAAATACATAAGCAGGCGCAGAGGCAATGCAGTGTGAGTGGCATTCGTGGACGACGTGCCTTCCCACGCTGGAATTATAATCGATGCTTGTATATAATGGACAATTAAATAATGAACGGGTTGTTGAGAAATGGTGATCCATGGGGGAAGAGAAAGAGAGAAAGAAAGAGGGGGGGGGGCGAAAGAGGGATACGTAGGACTCGCAATGAATATGTATAATAATATTAATGATCATCGACGAAATTGAATTACTCGATATATATATGTACGGGTTCCAAGATCGTTTGGTCTTGGACGAGATGTATCTCGAGAATGATCCGGCTTTAAGATCGGGGATCGCCATCCTGATCTTGTTTCGTCCGCCAGTCTCGCCAGAGCCACGAGAGCAGAGCTCACCGAACGAACAGAACAGTTGGCTTCACACAGCAATATCCGTTGGCACGATTGACCAATGAAAAATCAATCGATAATTGATTTTCATTTCGTTCGATGCATCATCAATCGCTTGAATCACGGATAATTACTTTTTCGTTTTTTTTTTACATCCATAACAGCAAATTATGATATCAGTCTGGTATAATATTCACAAACACAATTTATTTTTATGAAACAAAAAGAATAAAATTTGCTGTTAATTAATCTCCATGTGCAATTTTTTTCATTTTATCGTACGATAATCAATTCACTTAGGTACTCTTGTATCTTAGGTTACGAATGTGTTATAATATTTTTGTGTATTTCGATAAGAAGAATGTTCTGCAAATACGTAGTTCCAATGGCGAATGTGTTGGCTCGAGTAATCAATTATATGAGAATATTAATCGAGAATAAACAAAAATTGAAACTTTGAATAAGAGATGTGCAAATTGTTCGATGTATTTGTCATAAGATATTTGGTTCTTATTTGTGTTAGTAAATCCACACGTCAAAAAATATGTATAATATAAACTGCATACAGTCTTCAGAAAATTCTAACAGATAAAGTTTCCCTAAAAATGGTATACAGTCTGTATATAATTTATATATAAACTTTATATGTTTGAATTCTTTATAGACTGTACAGATTTCATATACAGACCATCTATGTGCAGAAAATTACCTATAGAAACTATATATATGTAGTTTATGTACAGGTCGTTTATGTATATACATAGACGTATATTTTTTTTTTTTTGAGGAGACATGGAATACATGTTTATCCTCGAAGAGCTGTCCGAAGAGCACCAGTTCGTCGTTACAAATGTCCATGGAATTATTGTACGTGTTATTGGGTAACATTTTTGTTTTGCCACGTCGACATGCGAGGGATAAAAATTGAAAAAAAAACTCAGACGTGAAAATTGTATGTATATATACATACACACATACGATATAGGATTACGACAGGCATTTATAAATTTGGTCTCGATATCTATCGACGGATCGTGGGGTTCGAGATGGATGGCTCGGGTCTCGAAATCTATTAGTCATCACCCGCACACGTCGAGGATCCTTTCGTTACAGCGCGTGGATGGTTTTGCCGTGTGTTCCATGAGCTTTGACTGCGCCACCATACCAGTCCACGGGGATCGACTGGTGCACACAACCCGAGCGCATTCGGCCGCATTGTGAAGCGTCGGACGCGTCCCTGCGTGCAACCCAATGCATTTTCCATGATGCTCAGATGCGTCGAGTATTCAAATTTCAATGAATATGTAATGCGTGGGTCTTGGTTGGCGAGTTAATTACCAGAGGCAGGTGGAGACGCGTTTGAGATTTTGAAAAATTGGCGACGCCACTGTGATCGGTATTGAATTTATTATTTGGAAATAATGTATTTTCGAAATATGATTTTAGATTAATGTGGCAAAAGTTATTTATTAATGTAGTGTCGAAGGTATTTAATTGATTTAAAGTTTTTGATTATTATTTCGCATAAAACAATTATTATTAAGTGTTTTATGAATTATCGAGGTACTCTTGAAATGTTATTTTTTATAATTCGTTATTATTGAATAATTCGTGTTTCACGAATGAGCGGTCAGAAATGAGCGTATTATTATTTTTTTATAAATTAACTCGATCGGATCAAATTTCATCTTAATCGGTTCATCCGATAAATTTCAATTATCAAAAATGATGAAGAAGCAAACTAAATGTTTTCCATTAAAATTTTGTAAATCTCATTTGAAAGTTGATAAAAGCAAAGAGTTTGAACATCGTCGAGTTCATTCGAACGTTGTTATCGCGACAAACTCATTGGCTCGAAGTATGGACCACGTACAACACGAGTGGAGGGGTTCGCCGACGCCAGAGTTGCTCACTTCCCGCTTTGCACTCGCATCGCTTGGCCAACCCAGTCATTCGGCCACTCCACGCACTCTCGTGATCCATTCATTCAATTCATTTTCATCTACGTTTCGCCGTTCACCCTTTATGTTCTCTCGTTAGCCGGGTTTCCGGTCCGTCTATAATACGCGCTATACGTCACACAGTCGCCGGAGTTGTCTTCCTCAGAAGAATTGGCGAAGCTTCCGCTCGCAAATATGGTCCTCGAGGTGTATGAGAGAGGGCGAAAGATGATGGCTCTCGAAAATTCATCAATTAGAACCATCAATCAATTACACGACTATATTCCATTGCACTTATTGTTATTCAAACTGTGCGAACATGCGAAAAAAATGGTCATCAATGGAAACAAGTGCGAGTATGGCCGTTACATTATCGTAAGGCTTAAATAAGCTTAATTTTTTTTCCATATTTGTGCGAAAAATTAAAAAATTAAATTAAATCGTATTGAAAAATAAATAAAAAATCTTATTAGAGGTTATTTTTTTTCTACTTTGACTAGAGTCGTCGATTTTCTAATTACCGATTATAATTGGTTACGAATCCGCGAGGATTATAGTATAAATCTCGATGAATTATGATTTCCAGGAACCAAAAAAATAATGCAATTTTTTCAAAACGCTTCGTGTCATGAGGTTAGGGTAGATGTTGAGGGTTGATTTTATCTTTGGAGTAATTCAAAACGATGCAAGGATTATAAACGAGGAATATTGTTTGCTGGGATGTTGAATTTATTGCTCTGAAAATTCAGTATGAGGGTTTTTTTTATTACGTTTATTTTTTTTTTTTTGAAAATTGAGCAACCCCCGGGGATAGGTGGATATCTTGGTGGGGCAAAGACAAAATCTCCGCCAGATATTCTAGCCGGAATGTGAAGATCGCCGTGCGAGAGGACAGGGGCGTGTGCGGTCTCGAAATACGTGACCAAAGTTGTCGAGGTGGTTGAGAGAAGAACGATCGGTCGTGGACGCACAACTGATCGGCCAGACGTGGGCGTGGTGCGGACTTGATGAGTTACGATCCATCGACGAAGTCCATCTCTTTCTATCTCTGTCTCTCTCTCTCTCTGTCTCTCTCTTCGTTTTTTTTTTCATTTACCTCTTTTTCTATTTTTTTTCACCTCGCGAAGAGTGACTCGATTGTCTCCGATGGCCGAGAGGGGCAAAAAATAAAAGCACGAGTCACGGGAATTTTTCGCGGTGGAAAATTTCATCGCGACGGTTCTGACCGTGAAAATTTTCGAAATCCCGACGAATTGAAGAAACTGAAGAGTCTCTCTCTATAACAGAGTTCGTCATTATCAATTAGGACCATGCACGTTAAAAAAAAAGAGTTGCAAACAACCCACCAAATATAAAATTAAAAGATGCAATGTGCAATTCAATACGTTGCAAATATTGTATTTGCGAACATTCTAGAAAGTTATTTTTCCATATTTTAACATCATCAAAATCTCATCCCACATTTTTGACAGCCTGACAGCTTAATAAATTAGAAAATTCCAAAATTGCCTAATTTTTAAATATTTCATTTTCCAACATTCTTCCAGAAAGTGATTTTTTAATAAGTCAATATTTTTTTAAATATCGACCCACAGCTTAGACAACCTGAAAACTTGATAAATTGTAAAATTCCGGAATTCTATTACATATGATAATTTTTTTTTCATGATTCGATGGTAATTACAACAATGTAAAGACCTCTTGCGACAACGATGGTAAAGTCTCTGCTAGAAATTTTCCATGAAAAAAGAAAAAAAAATTAATGGACACAAAGTGTTGTTTAAAAGAAAGCAAAAATGAGGAAGAAAAAAAAAGAAACCAGAAAGAAAACAATCCAACCTCCGATCCGCCCACTGCACCCGCTGCCGGGGGCTTTATTGATGATTAACACCGTTCGACCCAGTGAGAACGCGACTCTCGTGAGGAGTCGCTTCACTCGGCCTCCTCCACTGCCCACAGGTTCAACACACACATACATATAGGTATAGCATTATGTATGTATGAAGGAGGAGAGCCTCGTTAGCATTCAGGTAATTTGAAGAAATGTCCACGAAAACTACTGCAAGAGCGACAACACGACCCTCCTCTCCTCGCATACCCAAATATACATTAAAAAAATAAAATAAAATAAATGAACATCCAGAAAAACAGATATAGGAAAATATCAACCCCTGCTGTTCGGACACGATCGACCCGTTCGTATAAAAATAAATTCGAAAAAAAAAAGAAAAACAAACTTTAACGTTAAATTTATATATACATAAATATACAATACGTCTCACCAACAAGAAACGTTATACACGTTGATTTTTTTCCACCATCTCCGACTCCCCCGAAAAAGCTCTCACGAATTTCAACTCTAACGAAAAATTAACAAGATTTAACCCTAGATCCCCGTCGTGGGGTCATTCGTGTCCTCCAGAATTTTTATAATACTATGATCACGTTTTACAACCATTTTGAATTTTTTTTATTATATGAAAATTATCGTTTGAAAATAAAATAATAATTGTATCGTAAAGTAGAATAGTTGTACGATATTTCAGAATTTTTACGAAATTTTTGGTTCACTATAAGTAGCCGAAAAAATCGAGTGACCCCACGACGGGGATAACGTGTGTCAAAAATCACGACTGGGATCTAGGGTTAATATTAAATTAACAAAAATCATAAGATTAAGCAATATTTAAGATCGAATCAACGAAAAAAAAATTTATAAGATTAAAGATAAAATAAACAGAAATAAAACAATATTAAAGAACAGAAAAACGAAGAAAAATATATATATACATTTCTAGTTGATAAAGTACGATAGGACCGAACGTATGTGGGATTTATCGCGTGCGACGATCGCGGGGTTACATCTCAAGAGCGCGTGAACTAAGATCGAGACGATGGGGGATGAAAACAAAAAACAAAAAACAACAACGCCCTTACAACGATATTGACTATCCCGCAACCATATATATACATATACGTCGAGCACGTGCTACAAAGTTGGTCCGGGTGTCGGTTGCGCAGCGAAAGTTGCATCTGCTACGCGACGGGGGTCGTTCGATCATTTTTTTCCGGGGTGAGTAAGTCCGGTGCGACGTCCCACATCCCCCGTTCGCCACGCACAAAGTTTTTCCTCGACGTACATACTACACACGAGTTCAAACATGCGCGCGCGCGTGCGCGAGGATCATCGCTATAGCCAAGCGTTTTCGATTTTCCCGCCGAGTGAAATATACCCCAATGTCCGATCAACCCCCCAAAAATCCATCAATTTTCTTTCCACATTATCGCGTGACCGTGATCTGCCCGACATTTTGTTCCCTCGTTTCGCGAGCAACTTTTGCGCATGCGCATCACATTACACGACGATTCGATAATTAAATGTCCGAAATATGTTTCGACATCTCGGCCGGGCGCGTCTTTATTCGCGATTATTCGCTATAACGACAACCCGAGTATGATAAAATAATACGTCGTTAACGACGAGAAGAGTTGAATGAAGAAAAAAAAATAAAAAAACAAACAAACAAACAAACGAAACGAATGAAGAGGGGATAAAAAAAAATGTGAAAAAAAAAGAAGAACAACCAAGTTGAGCGGTGACACAAACCCCCGAGAGTGGAGTCGAGAGCGAAGACGCGATATCCCGGGAGTTGTAAATTTGCCCGTAAAAATTCTCGAGCCTGGAGAAAGACAGAGGTAAAGAGTGACGTGATGCTGGGTGCGCGAAACGATAAATATTAATAGGTCCAACAATGCCACATCTTTTTCTTATTCCCAGTCGATCGTTCTCTCCATCTCCGTCTCTCTCTCTCTCTCTCCATCTCTATCTCTCTCTCTCACACGCTCTTCCTCACTTCGGTCCATTATTCTCCTTCGGCTTGTCCCGTGTGGTTTTTTTTTCTTATTTCTTTTCTTTTCTTTTCTGTGTTTTTTTTTCTTATTTCTTTTCTTTTCTTTTCTGTGTTTTTTTTTCTTTTTTTCTTCGAAAATTTTTTGGCTTTACGGGGCGTCATAAATCACCGTGGCTGGAAGGTGGTCGTCAGCGAAAAAATAAGGCGGGTAAAGACCGTCCAGGGAGGAAGAAGACGAAGACGAAGTCGAAGACGACGATGGGGATAAGGAGAGAGAGGCAAAACGCAAAGGAGGTTTGTTTTACACCAACAGATATAGCCCCAGAGCAGAAGCACCGGATTCTCGAAGCTACTTCTCCGTCCTTCTCACTCACTCATTCTCTCTCTATCTCTGTCTCTTTCTCTTTTCTCTTATTTCATGACATCCCGGTTTGCGTTATTCACGAATGAAATTCCAATTAGAGAAAACGATATACGAACAAGAAATAAAACACGATTTTATTTGGGATTGCGCCATAATTATCGTTCGAGAATCGAGTTTGTGGTTAACGATCGTTTGACAATCGCGCGCGATGCCACGATATATGTGTAACAGGACATTTATTTTCATTCCGAAACTCGTCGGGGCAACAATTCCTATAAAGGCAATGATGACTGGTAAACTCGAGGAAAAACAAAAAAAACTAAATCTTCTGATTAGTTGCGCAGTCATGATCGACCGGAATATATATCGTCTCTCTTTTTTTTCGTTGTTTTCTTTTTTCGTTATTTCGTTCCTGATGTGTGGCTGGAAAATTCGATAAGGTAACAAAGTATAGCAGGTGCGTGTTTGAAACCTCTTTGGTTATTCAAATTTCAACAACGAAATCGTGCAAACGCCACAGCTAACTCGCGATATATTTCATCTTTCGTTATTATCATATTTTTGGGATTTTTCATTGGTCGATTTTTCGTTCGTTGGCTCGTTTTTTTGACTCGTGACTGATTCTTCGTCGTACGGTGGAAATTTTTGTCGGCGACCGCCTTGGAGATCACTATCGATGACTGAACGTTGCGTCGGCACTACTGGCTGCTGGAATATTAGATCCATATATATATATATATGTATGCTCGCGTCTTGTATCTGGTTTAGAATCGCTGGTACCAATTGTTATCTACAAAGTCGAACGAAGCCGCCAGGCGATCCGTCATCCACGGTCGCTCGGCAATGTCCTTTCGCGTGGCTCCGAAATTTTTTTAATACTTTCCCCTCTTTCGCTCAATCTCTCTTACTCTCTCACACACAAGCTCCTGTCATTTCCATTGTTTTTCAATCTTCATTGAAATCAAGAAACGCTTCGACAATATAAAATTATGTATCTTCGAGCTGAGATCTCTTAGTATTTGATCTCGAAAAAAAAATATATCAATCATTTATTCATTACAATGAAATATTGAGAGAATAATTTTAAACAGTGCAGTATTTATTTTAATTGAAGATCTAAAATTAAATGATAATTTAAAATAAAATTTTGAATCATAACACTTGTTTTTTTTTTCTAACATTTACATTTAACAGCATGAAGTCAATCGATTCGTCCAATTGAACGAAGAAACATCAACAGTTAAAATAGATCATTATTTGTTTTTTTTTTCATTTGCTTCTTATTCTTTGAATTATAAAGTTTGAAACAAAATTGATAGAACGACGTCGTGTCTTTTGACATACTTGACTGACGAAAAATGAAGCACCACGTGGTCAATCGTTCAGTCAACGAACCCGCGCCGCACAGCCGGTCGTCGCGCGAGTTGTCTCGAGAAAGGTTCAGATCGAAAACGCGGCCGCCCCCCCGCGGTTCGCCGACACCGATTGTCGTTTCTCTAATGACTCCCGAGACAAGATCTCGAAATGGGGTCCCACGGACCACGTACGGACCCAAAAGTCTTCACGATCGGTCGTTTTCGTCTCGACGGAAAATCCACGAACATCGACAAATCTCACCGAAAAATCTCACCGAGTTTTGCGTGTGCCAGAAACGGCGGTGCGTTGGCTTTTGTTAAATTCTTCTTTTTTTTCTTTCTTCATTTGGACGGCACCTGTGCGACTGCGCGACGTGACCGAAGAAAATCCGACTAATCGTGTTTTTCGTCGCCGCAAACTTGTCTTGTTTTAACCCCCCACCCCTCCCCCTGTCCACTCGTTACGGACAAGATCTTTGACGATCAAGATCGACGAGGGACAGGTAGTTTGTAGATCTTAATGATTTTGAATCTCCCGCTAAGACGATTTGAAAATTTTTCATTATTACTTCGACCACATTTCTTCTTTTCGAATTTTTCTATCAGTTGAATTTTTTATTAGATCAAACACATAGTTTTTTATCGGATGAATTATAATTCGATCAGAAAGATTTCGTGAAAAATTTGAACGTTCATCAATGGTGATTTGAAATAATTATGAAAAAACAAACTTCCATAACAATTAAATGTCACTTTTAATCACGAGTTTCGAGCCGTGGTATTTTTTTTTTTTTTTTTTAATTTCGAAGTCACCAAGTCGAAATAGTATATTTTAGTCATATTGAGTAAATTTCATCCCAGCAATTTTTCAACTTTCAAATATGTCACGTTAAGTTAAAAAAAATAGAAACTGTGAAAATGAAAAAAAATAAAATAAGTTATATCAATTTTAGTGAAAAAAGTAGTTAAAAAAATTTAAGATTTTGTTTAGCATATTAAAAATTATATCTTGGCTTTAATAAAAATTCGTACTTGCAGAAAAAGTTTTGGAACGTGCTCAGAGTGTTGAAAAATTCGTTTCGTTGATTGCAACATTTTTTATTGCAATGCAAAGTCGCACGGGTGAATTTTACCCAGTGTGACTAAACCGTAATTTAACCGAGGTGTGACTAAAGAGGGTTAAATTAGCAGATGATGGAATTTTTTTCAAATGATAAATTATGGAAATAAATATACCTCATCGAATATTTTGCATTCAATAGGCGTCTCGCATGGCAGAATATTTTAGTACTTTGCTCCGTGTTACGTCGTTAGGTAGCCACGTGGATCGGGAGGAGAAGGTAACAAGCCTCGACATGTTTTTTTTTCCAATTTTTTTTCAATTTTTTTTTCTACGGTAATAATTCTATCGGTAAGTACCAGAAGCGCTCACACGGCGCCGATGAGCGCACCGCGGGTGATAGACGCGGTTCCGTCGCAACTCCAGGAGCCCGTACGTGGCTCGTGAACCAAAAAAAAAAATAAATAAGAAGAAGAAGACTAATATAATACGTATAATAAGCGAAGATGTTGGCAAAGAGTGAGAAGAAAAATGAAGATTCGCGAGAACGGTTAGAGTGCATGGGGCCATCGCTCACGCGATAAACGCATCTTCCTGACGCGTGACGTATTGCCGACCGAGGCCGGGGCCAGATGACTCATTAAATTATTTTTATATTCCAAAAAAAAAATCTTATTTACGATAAATAAATTCGCTTTTTTTTCATGTACAAAAATACAAGCAATCTGTCTACCTATAAGATATCTATAGTTTATATTGGTAGATGTCTTTTTTGCCAATCAATGGCATTTGGTATCGAATGATTCAATTTTTTCATATTAATTGACGAAAAATCCGATTGTGCCCGATATCTCTGTAAATTTTTATCGTACGTTCTTTGGAATATAACACACGTCAACAGCCTTCTCGTGACCCCCAATTTCCGCGTTTGTTAAACTACCATCGAGAAAACAAAAGCGAAAAACAACATTTTCCAATACAAACCTCGTGTGCCAATGAACCCCGGTGTGCCCTATAACAATGTCTCGCGCAGCACGGCGTGAGCATATGCGTTTCTAATGCTCGAGAAATGGCACAATGTATTCTCGTGTACGAATTAAAAGCACTCGGGATGACTGGCACATGGGATTAGCAACGAAAATAATAATAATAAAAATAATCATAATATAAAAAAATAAAATGGAATGGCATTACTACGGTGAGTATTTGCGTATTTCATTTCAAAGACAGAGAGAGATGGAGCAACGAATCGTGATACAGCTCTCGGCCATTAATGATTAATTAAACGTAATGACCGGAGCGAGAGCGGAGCTCTCGAGTCCGCGTGCTCCACTCGTTGATGAGCGATGACGACGCGGGTCGGCAGAGACAATGACCAGTGCCCATATACTTCTGAACTATATGTTATAACTATATATATATCGATGGCTCGTGTATATGCGAAAACGGATGCAGACACCCGACTCGACTGAAAGAGACCGGTCGACCGATCAAACAAGAACCACGCTCACGATTTTCTCGACACACATTCATTATTATTATTTTTTTTTTTTCCATCATCATATCCACTTGATATCCACGTTCATTTCACATCAGAGACGACATAAGGCGAATGCGAATGTAATCGAGGTATAGTACGCACAATGTTCCCCTTAGTTCGACTTGCAATTATTTTATTATTATTATCATTATTTTTATCACTATTATTATTTTTTTTTTTCAAATATATATTTTTTTTCAACTTTCTCGTGCTATTCACATCAACGGATAGACTCGACATAACAAAACCGTTTGGGATGCGAAGCTTACCGGTTTATTGCAATATGGCCGATGGGTTGGAAATTGTGGTCAATCGGTCAGTTTCATCGTGAGCGTGTGACAAAACGTAATAACGTGATTTGTCCAATGCCGGACTGGTTCGTGTGGTTGGCAAGCGGGTCACACACGGAGTTATATTGATGTTCGTTGGATAAAACGTCGGTATAACGTATCGGCGTGGCGCCAGCATCGAGAGAAATTGCAACAATATTCCGCGGTGATGAATATGACGAGCGTGAATGCACGATTGATGTGTGTTATAAGCCGTGAGAGAAACGGGGAAAATATATGATTTGGGGTCGGAATCATCGGGACCGGAAGTCTCCGTGTCGGGTGTTTGAGGTGGTACATGATTTTAGTTTAAGGCCCAAGTCAAATGGGCGATCATATGTAGAAATCTAGATTTCGCTCTTGTATCGAAAGCTTCAGACTAAAGTAACGGATCGAAATTATATTCGCGACACTAAAACAGACCATCAGTTACTAATTAAGTCAGTGCAGATCGTTCGACTAGTTCTTCTTTATAATAGTTAAAATATTTTACGATAGTTAAAATCATTGAATTCTGGAGAATAAACAATTTTCATTTGAAAATTATTTAATATTCTTGAATTGAAAAATATTTATTTTGGCACTCACAAAAATGATTAAAATTTGATTTTCAGTGCTTAGATAGCTCAGCGAAATGCAGTTTAAGACGTTGCAACAATAAACACCTTATGGAATTATTGTGTTATTTTTGTAACGAATGAAGAAGAAGAAAAAAATTAAAATCCGATTCAAAGCCGATGAGCGTCGATAATCTTCGTTCGAACAATTGCTCGAACGAAGCAATCGAATCGACGAGTGTTTGTCGTCGAAATCTTAATCCAGCGAAAGATTTTTGGATGAATCTGTTAAATTTTGTAACAGGACTCGACGTAGGTGCAGGTAGGTAACTTAATTCTTGGAATTATCAAGGAAACTCGAGTGTCCCTCTCTCGTGGATGAATCTCAATTTCGGTACACGCACCTGAATAAAGGTACGAGAGCGTACAGGTGTAGATGACCGTGGCGTCGGGTCAGGATGAGGATTTTGCAGAATCTGGACTAATTCGGATCGACCGAGAAAGATTATCCCGATAATATCGGCGGAGGCTGTCGAGAGCGAGGAAGCTCCTTCGATATTACCAGATGCTTTCGTGTGATCGGTATAATATGGCTATAGCTCGTACCGACAAAAAGATAAGTCGAGTTACGAGAATGGGATTTCATCGCGAGTAATTATTTGGGGTTGGATTTGGCAGAATTTGTATTTAACATACAAACTTGTCGTACCATTTTTTTCCGATCGTGTACGTTAAATTGAAATATAATATAAAAACTAAAATATCCATAATATCACTTAAATTATATGATTATTGATTAAATGGAATATATTTGAATATTATCAGCTTTCTTTTTTTCACCGACTCAATTAACAGCAACGGAAAATAATCGTAACAAGTAAATAAATTTTTTTTTTTAAAGGCGAAAATGTTGTCGATCAATTTTTCACGTATTTGCAAAATTTCCGGTATTAAATTTAGTTGAATAAATTTTGGCAATCGTCAAGTCGCAGGTTGTACTCCTTGCCCGAACCGGTCAGTGGCTTCCGTCCGAAATGTGACGAAAAACTGTGAGACAAAGCGAAGACGTGACCGTTCGAGACTCGGGGAAAAACCAGACCGACGTATTTCGTCCGTAAAAGGGTTTTTCGCTAATTTTTCCGACAGTGAGAAGGTCCCCGAATCGGTCCGAACAATGGGGCGTTCGGTTACGCGCGGTCGATTTTATTGGCCGACAATAGGGTGGCGGCGGCCCTTCGGCCGCAGTTAGGTGTCAGGATTAGACCCATTAGTTCTTGTTATTCGCAAAACCGAGTAATATACCGCACACACCGCACCACACTAGTCTCTGCTTTCTTACACGCGTATAAAACAACATTTTCAAAAACTTCATAATTCAACAGTGTGCAATATATATACCCGAGTCTGTTTTCACGACGTTTACAAACGGCATACCTGTCGCCTCGCATGCTCATCGAACGTTACAACGAAATTACGACAATCACGTCGAATACCTTAAAATTCAAAGCAGCTCGATACTACATCCAACGGAAATAATAATAGACACATCAATTATCGTCAAATTATACAAAATTGAAATGTCTCAAAACTCGTTGGTTTCAAATATACATTGAAAAAATAATTTTTACAAAGATCTCAGAATCACTATACGGATTATACGCACTTTGAAATACTATACTACAGGATTTACACAGTTGAACCCGTTAACTGTCGCACGTTGGGGTAGGTGTCGGATCTAAATACCCTCTCGAAGTGCCGCTTCAAAGAGACTTGAAATCCTCATCGACAGGTTACTTCTCTCTTGTTCGCAATTTGTTTTTTTTTTCTTCTTCTTTTCTCAAGTTTCTTTCCTTCTTTCATCGTCTAAGCGGAACCTTCGAAAAACGTTCTACAACCGTATACAATAACATTTGCACCCCCGAAACCTACAAATCCGGGGGATTTGTCAGAAGTATCCGAAATCCCATGGATTCTGGAACACCGCCGAATAATCCTTCTCTCGACTGAGACCGGGATGATAACTCGTCGAGTGCCAATTTTAACCGTCGACAAACTGGTTCCCGCAGAGAGGCCACTAGCGGCCCCCGGAAACTCTATCATCGAGCTCTCCCGCGGTACGGGAGACTTTCGCAAAGACATTCCAAATGGGGGAAAAGAAAAAAGAAACGCGATGAAAATTCGACGTAAGTTCACGCCCATAATAACGAATCCGCGATGAGTGGGCGTGTCAAGGTGGGAGGAGTCGACACATGCGCTTTTTCCCGGTAGACGCCAGCAGCCCAGCTGGATCTGGCCAATGATCGGCGTTCCCCAACGTGGCGGCGTTCCGATTGGAGCCGCGCGAACCAATGAGCGGCTGGTAGCGCGTGGGACGCGCGCCCGTTGGCCGACCGCCCGGCGGCTAGGGTCACGGGGCCACGGGGGAGTGGCACGCGGCGGTGGGAAAGGGGAGGGGAGGGGATCGAACCACGGGTCAGAGCGTCTCGACTTACCCTTACCCGAAAAATCGTGCCGAGGAGTCGAGTCGCCCCGCGGCGAGTGCCCAAGACCCTGCACCTCAGTCCCGCTGTGAACGCAGCAAGGAACACAGCAGCAGCAACGGATTTTGCCGCTACCTGTTGTCCACAGAGTCCCGCGTTTCACGTCGTTCACTCTGTTTCACGTAAAACGGCCGAGTGTTTGGCTACGATCGGTCGTACATTACTTCGGATATTGATACATTATTTAATTTTTTTTTTAACAAGGTTTATTCGTTCGTCACAACGTGTGCATAGCGGGCATTTTTCGTCATAATTCGAGGGCAGCCCTCACTGCTAAATTGAGAAAAAATAATAAATAAATAAATGAGAAAACGTGTAGGCGAAAAAATAATTGACATAGTCGATAAATATTTTCAGGGCTGTGAACAGTTTTGAGATCTCTAGATTTTAAATATCTTATTGCTTATTTAAAAGTGGTAGAGGTAGAGATTGATCAGTGCGCGAGGATTATCGTTGTTAATCAAAGTGTTCGAAATCCAGAAATAAATATATTTAAACCCGGTGGCAGTTAATCACACGCGTCGAACAGATCAACAATTTGAGTGTTATTTTTTCGTGATGCTCGAGCCCCGGTGCTTAGTACCGATAAGAGTGTCGGAAACGTTGGAAAGCGTTGTCTGAGAGTGTCCAACAACGAAAGACCATCCACAGCCTGATCCAGGCGTAAAACAGATAATAATCGTAATAATATTGATATCGTGAAAAACCTAATCGTATCACGATGATGAACGCCTTTTTGGACGGTGTTTCGTCGCATCCGCATCATCTCGCGAATCTGGGAATCAAGCTGTCACCCGGAGGTTCATCGGGAACTCCCGAATCCGTTGGCACAGGTGGCGGTAGCATAAACGGTGGCATACAGGGTGCCCAGGCACCGGGCGAAGCTCCGTCGCAACAGCATCACCACTTTCATCCGTCCCAACCGGGTTATCCGCCTCATCATCCGCATCCGGCGAGTCACATGGCGCCTCACATGGGACACCACATGAGTCATCATCCGGGTTACGCGGCTCGTGATTTTTTGTTGCGACGGGAGCACGAGTTCAACGCAACGGCCAATCCCACGACTCCGGAAAGCGGTTTGGGACTGTTCACACCGTTGCATCACGATGGATCGACCGCGGGGATGCAACAGTTTTCGCATCATCCGAGTCAACATCCACTGGCAGCGGCCGCCAGTCATTATCCGGGACACTACGGTCAGGACGCGAGATTACCGCCTCATCATCAGTATTTGGGTGCGCCACATCTGACACCGGCTGCCATACATCATCAACAACATCCTACAGTCAGCCATCCGACGCATCATCCACACGGAGCGTTTCTCAGGTACATGAGGACAGGAGGAACTGCCCAGCGACAGGAGATGTCGTGCATGTGGGTCGATCAGGACACTCCGGGACCTGCTGGACGTAAATTGTGCGGCAAACTCTTCAACTCGCTTCACGACATCGTCACGCATTTGACGGTTGAACACGTGGGCGGTCCGGAATGCACGACGCACGCGTGCTTCTGGCAAGGTTGTTCGCGCAATGGTCGTGCGTTCAAAGCCAAGTACAAACTCGTCAATCACATAAGGGTGCACACCGGTGAAAAACCATTTCCATGCCCGTTTCCCGGTTGCGGAAAGGTTTTCGCGAGATCGGAGAATCTCAAGATTCACAAACGAACCCATACCGGTGAGTTTTCATTCATTTTCATTGAATCATCGACGATTAATATTTGTCTTAGGTTTAAAATTAGCTGAATTGGTCTTGAGACGGA
Organism: Diplazon laetatorius; assembly: GCA_963662125.1. NCBI lineage: Eukaryota > Metazoa > Arthropoda > Insecta > Hymenoptera > Ichneumonidae > Diplazon > Diplazon laetatorius. Next base: position 6,871,756 of record OY759156.1, read on the forward strand.
AAAGCTGTGAAGACTTATTTTTTTTTTTTCTCAAAACCGTGAGATACTTCTTGACGTCATTGCAAAAGCATTTGAAAGACAAAGTATGCCGAGGATGATCCACGCTCGAGGAATCGTGCGAGAGGATCGCGGTTGTATATTCTTCGAATTGAAAAAGTTTGCCCGGGTCAACCGGGGAAACGTCTTTTGCTACATTCCGAGTGGGCGTGGTGCGGTTTTTATGTTGAACGGGCGCACCGGAAGGATAAACACGAGAACGAGAGATCCTTGAGAATGAGAATGAGAGACACGAGATTATCGAGGGATGGATGAAAGAGAGACGGGGGATGTGTGTGTGTGTCGGTGGTGGTGTTTAGGAGTGTATAACGATCACGCCTCTCTTTGCTCTGGGTCCTCATAGCCGCGGGGTTCCTCTCTATCTCTCTCTCTCTCTCTCGCTCTCTCTTACCGGGTAGCATTATTGTCCAGACACTTTATACTCGTCTCCCGCGCGCTCGGGTCTCCGTCGTCCGCTGTGGTACACTCGATACCCTTGTGTAATCGAGATTACCAATCTCCATATCTTGGGATCCGGTTATGATCCACTTATAACCCCGGCTAAACAATGTTACAACGGATCCACCGACACCACATCCGATCAACATACTCCACCGAGATTTCTCATCCCGCATAATTGATTATCCCACTGATCCATCGGTAACCCACTCCGGAGCTTACACAAAATATTTCAATCCACAAATTTATTTCTAATCACATCAACACTTGCTGAAATATTTATTTCGCTAAGAAATCCAAAATCCAATTCCAATCAAAAGGACAACAGGTCCTAAATAAAAATATGACAAGTTCGAAAAAAACAATTATTAAAATGAAACGTCCCGAGTGAACAATAGAAAAATATTTTGAAAGAAAGATAAATGGAAAAGAGGATCGATAAATCTGTAAAATTGGAAAATCAGTGAGGGTTGATTTCGTTCGAATTGTTGGAATAGGAGGAGCCGAACCTGAATACAAAAACTCGTGGGATTTCGTGGTCTATCCTATTTTTCCCCTTCTTTTAGTTCGGGCGTCTACGTGTACACATATATATATTATAATATATATTATGTCCCTTCGGTCCGGGTCTCGGTCGCGTCTCGAGCCGGTCAACCGGTGGCGCCCGGGGTCCTCCGAGCCGTTTCAATATAATCAAGCGCCTCTTTACGATGACAAGAATTTTTTTTTTTTTTTTTTTTTTTTTCGGGCTGCAATTAAGAAATTACCCGACCATATATCGTTGATCTTTATAACCATGTTCGTCCACACGTCGGTTTCAACGTGCGTTTAGCGCTCGCGAGTGACCATTGTATTTACATATATATGTATATTTATATATAGATATATGTTTATAAGCCGTGGTGACCCAAACGTTAGAAAGATGGCGCACAACGCGAGGCTATATTCTCACGACGTTCTCGAGATTCGTTGGAACAGATCGGAGCTGTCCGACGGCCGGACTCCAGACGCCTGGCGTCTCGTCATCCGTGTCTCGATTCAACGCCGTCATGGCCCGCCACGACGATTAACCAACTTCAATTCCATTTGGAATTCGAACACCGCGTCGAGAATCAACTGTTGTTTCCCCCCGCGCACCCCGTGCGTCCCAAAACTCATCGGAATTCACGTCGAATTCCACAAATACTTTTTCACAATCTTATTAATTTATCTCACAAAGATTTTTCTTATTTATCATCGTGTCTTCGTAATCCACGCGATCGATCCCTCGCAAGTATTCGTCTAGCCACTCTTCAATCTTTACACGATGTTAGTATAGCGTTAATTGCATACCCCAGGTGTGTAAACAATTACGACGATTTACTGTAATAACGTCGAATTTTTGGCAATTAATTATATTTCTTAGACAAACATAACATTGCAAAATTAAAAAAAAAAAAAAATAGATGGAATCAAATATTGAAATTATAAATTATACAAATATACAAATATTGAATCAGATATTTATAAAATTAAAATAATAGTTTAAATACTTTTCTGATAACATTTTTTTATGGATTGTAATTGAATGTAATTGAATGTATGAGGCATTTCTTGAATATTCGAATGTACCATGAAATAACAATTCCGTGTGAATTATTCATAATGATTACACAAACGTGACAATATTAATTGTTACACGATATGATTCATCAGATTTATTTGTTGGAAAAAGTATTTCAAATATGTTTTTTATTCCACGAATATCCAACCCGAGCCCATTACTCATTCCGATAATATTATTCCCAAAAGTGCTTCAACGCTTTCAAAATATATCCAAAAGAAATCATAACACAACTGCACCACAACATAATTAAATTTGCAAAAAAATAAAATATCGCGAGACTGATTTTAAGGGGAAAAAAATCTAAACGCGAGTGAATAATTCGTTTTCGCAACTAAACAAATGTTAAACGCGTTGAAAAGTTTTTCTTATTATCGAACTTTTAACTGCAACATCGAGTATATCCGACCAACCGAAGTTTGGAGAATGAGAGGGCGGTGAGGGGAGGATGGAGATATATACAAGAAGTCAATACTGGGCCATTGTAGTCAACCCGTTCACGTGTACATCTCTGGCTTAACGACTTGCGATAATTAAGTTGCCGGTAGTGTACTCTCGCATGCGGGCAGCGATGCACGCATACACGATGACGTATAACACACACACACACACACACACACATGTACACGAAGCATAGAGCACCGCAGCGCCCCGTAATAATCACTGCGAAACGGGCGATTCTCGCGCACGTGCGCCACCAGTGAGAAGAGAAGCTTTTCGCCCGACCGAACGATATTCCGTCGTTGTCGAGGGGTGGCACGAAACCCCCTCCACCCCCTCCCCCTCTCTCCCTCCTCCGAAGTACGAGGATCGTAGATCGTAGGTGTACAAACATTATTTGTACACGTGTGACATTCGTAACGATTGCGAAACTCTCGTTTCGCGATTTAATTTTCCAAAAGCTCAACGGTTCACCAATCGTATCTACATGACTCCCACCCCCCTTTACTCTTCTTCCACACGCCCTTCGTGGGTGTTCCCGGGCCGACTCGTTCTCGAGGGGATTGCGAGAAATTCGCACCCCCTTCGACGACGACGAGATCCACGCTCGAGCACCTCGTAAAAAATAAATATAAATAGCGATGAAAATACTATAAAGAAGTGGTTGGGCGAGGGAGGGGGAAGGGGGTTGAGGTCTCTACCCTGGCTTCGTCTCTCTTTCGATCGATCTGCGAGCCCCTCTTCTCTTCGAAAACTCGTAAACCCTTTGTTTAGTCATAACCCGAGCACCGGTGTTTGACGTACTTCGTACTCTCGGGGGTTGTGTACCGACACTCGATTCCATATGCTCTCTCACGCGCAATTTTTTTTTTTCACATACAAGCTGAATGCATTATTCTCGCTAATGTTTTTGTGTGTGTGTGTGTGTGTTTACGTTCGCGAGCCAATAATAACTCGGCCAAGCGATTCAATGGGTCTCGACGCGGTCATTGTACGACGATCGAAATATTTACTTGGACCCCGTGATCACACCAAGGCATTTAAATTCATCTCGCGGAGGTCGTGAGTTGGAAATCCGTTTAAAATGGTTTTCAATATTTCTAAACAATTTTAACTCCAAAGACGATTTATTCTCAAGTAATTTCTACTGCTTGCAAATATTTTGAGTGACAAATTATACGGTTCTTAGTACGATCGATCAATTTTCATTTTAACTTGGAATTTTTCTTCGAAATATTTCTCGCTCGAATATATTTTTATTCGTGTCACTTGATTTTTCAAACGAGTACACGTAATTTCAACGTTATTGATAAATTTAATTGATAATTTGTTGTGTATAGTGATCGAAAACAAAAACAAAACAATTGATAACTGATATAAAAGATATTTCATGAAAATTTGAAAAATAATTATTGAAAAATGTACTCGTGACACATATATTTTTTTTAAAACTCGTTTCGAAAGTTTCGGTGCATTGCGTGCGTCAGTGTTGCGCCATTAAGCAAAATTGATATGCATGATAATGGAGAAACGTGTCGAGAAAAACGTGCCTGTCGTTTGGGGGCAACAGTAAGAGAGCGAAAGAGAGAGAGAGAGAGATCGAACAAAAAAAGAGATGAACGTACGGTACGAGAGCGAACAAGCTTTTCCGATTGGTCCCTTCGACAATGGGATTCACCCCTCGTCGGTGTCTGCCATTGGCCTGGGCTGGCGGGTCCAGCGACTCTTCGTCGCAGCCGCGTTTGCCACTGAAAAACGTTGCCGTCTAACCGAGGGGTCACGATAGAATACCGGGGATGATAGGGGATGAGTCCTCGCGCGAGGGGTGTCGGAATAAGCGTTAAGTAGGGCCGTGCTTGTCGGTTCCGTCCGCACGGCGAATCCGATTCACGTTTCGTACTTTCCCTTCTCTCCGTTGCTCATCTCTTCCCCCCATCGACCATCCTTCGGTCTTGTTCTCTCTCTCTCTCTCTCTCCCTCTCGCTTCGTTCCCCTCCCCAAAAAAAATATAATGATAATAATGTATAAATGGCTGCTCACCGGATGCTGCGCCCCTTCTGCTCCGATCGCCATGGAAAACGAAACCTAGAATGAAAGAACGGAAAAATAAGTTTCTTTATTGGGATATATTTATTTTTTATTTATCACAAAAATCATTTCAACTAAAAATAATTAAGCAATGAATAAATGATTATAGATAAATTCATGTGGAATAATGAATTTTGAAAAAAAATTGGTTCTTTTAAATTAGGATAATTACATTAAATTTATTGAACCATTGCAAACACCATTTTTACCTGAAAAATTCAGAAATGAATGAATAGTTATAAATAAATAAATTAATATGTTGTAATAAATTTTTTAAAATACAGTCTTTAAATTATGATGTATAGTTCCGAATGATTAAACTGTTACAAAAATTATTCTGAATTAAATAATTCACAAATAAATAATATTTGTGTTTAGTGTACAATAATATTTGTGAATAGATTTTGGTTTATTGCTGTGAATTCTACCGATCCGATAGACAATAGTTATGTTTCGATTCCAAACAATTTTTATTCCACTTCGCATCTTACGGGGGCAGAAAAAAAAATACAGAGCATAGGCGTGAAAGTCGAGGCGATCGAGGGTAAACGAGTGCGACGATATCAGGAACAAGCGATAATGGAGATCCGTTGGTCCATTGATACGAGGGAGAACGGAGACAAGAATGAGAAACGGAAATGAATTGTATCGACACGGGGCTCCGACGAAACGATGCGCGTCCACGCAGCGAGATGCGCGAAAATTCGACAAGAAATAAACACATACACGCACACGTACATAAATATGTTCGATGCATGCGTGAGGATGTATGTCCCGCAATAATAACCGATGCGAGAAGAACGCGCTCAACAGAGGGCAGAAAAGAACAAGGATAAGCTTCTCTCTCGCTGGCGAAGAAAACGATATTTGCCGGTCGCGGGGCGAACGTAGCAGCGCACTCGCTCATCGCATCGGACAAATAAATTGCTCGACGCATAGGAAAAAAAAAGAGATCGAATGACGTGGCGAAGAGAAAGAGAAAGAGAGAGAGAGAGAGAAACAAGAGAAAAACAAGAGAGAGAGAGAGGCATAAAGGATTGACCGGGCGACGAGTGTAACAGATTTTTCGTAGTCACGATATCATTCGTGGACGCCGGACGATTATATTGCGGGTGAATGATCGATCGTGCCATATGTGCCAGAGAGTTCTAATATACGTACCGTACGAAATACGGTACCCCGCCATGGCAATGGCGACTCTCACACTCTCACACACACACACACACAAAATCATGGGCAATACAGAGAGACAAGCCGTTGATCGGAGGGATACCGTATGAGGTCTATGAAATATATTATATATATATTCCATAAATCTATTACAAACTAATATCTTGCATATATGCCACACGGTACTACAACTCGTTTCTCGTTTGTTTTTTTAATTTATTTATTTTTCGAAACGTTTTATCAACGCTGAAATAAACGTCATCACGAGCTACTCGAGCTCAACTTTCTCGAATAATTCTAAGATCGACGTTCTTTTCAGTCTCAAGTTTCGCATTTGAATCAATCTTGATGCGATCGAATTTTTCAGATTTGAAAATTGTTTGTGAATCATCGGGGCGAATTTTTTTTCTTTGATTTGTGTCTTTTTCGAATTAACAAAAATACATATGAGTGGATATATATAACCTCAGAAAAGTGACAAAAATATTTGGAACACGATATTGAGTCGAAAAAAAATTTTGGGATGGAATAATGTTTGACCCGACATTATATTTTTTTTCATATTCGATCGAATAGAATTGCATAATTTGCATCGTACAAATGTTTCTCAAAGGTTATAGGTATATACATATATATATCAACGCGATTAAAACGTCTTGTGGTTAAATAAGAAGCGGTCGATGTGAAGCACGAATTTCGAAGGTCGTTGGCGAGAGTGAGTGAGGTTTTGCCACCGTATCACCGAAGCAACCCTGAAACGACCACCCCCGCGGCGCTATTTATAACCTCGACATTAAGCGAGTCGAGTCGCGAGAATAAGAATTTCATCGATTGTTTTGCGTTCACCGCAAAACATTTTCGAAGCGCCCAAAAACACATCATCAAGACGTGTTCGATGTTCAAATAAATTTTGAAAAATAAATCAAAATTATTATTACGACGTTTATAGGTTATAAAAATCGACGAAAATATAAATGTCAAGTGTCGGGGTGGCTATACGCGCTGATTGTGTATTTTGTTTTGTGAGCCCGGTCGTTCAAAGTGCGGAAGGTAGCCAGAGGAGTCTTCGACGAGGTGTGCGAAAGGGCTGTGGGCCGAGAAACGCCTATGAAGAGGGACTCAATCTGGCGAGAACGGAGACCGACCGATGTACCACGGCGGCCACGAGGCGGTTTCCAGGCCTTCGGGCTCGAAACACTTATCTCAATTTAAACTGATTTAGACAGAAAGATTTGTTGCAAAACCTTTTTCTCGCTACCACTAACGTCCCAAGTGAGTCCCAAGATAAAAGTTTTGTTTATTATTTTCAGCTAATTAAAAACCTTTTATATTCGTAAAATAAAAAATATTTCAAATTCTCGGGCAATTGAAACAATTTTTTTTTTAATAAATAATTGTAACCATCAAAATTATAAAATTAAAAAAATGCATTGCAGTTATTCATCTGAAGAGCAATAAAGAATTTAAATCAAAACAAATCATCATTGATGAATAAATTAAATGGCAACGAATGAATAATCGCGACTTGAATGATAATTCGAGATGGACAAACACGATAGAACAGAATTTACGGAAGCGAAAGTCGAGAAGTTTAATTACGCGAATCGACGTTGATGAAAGTCGTGAATGAGGATGGTCGAAGTGACAGGAGAGCCCCCCGTTAGTTCATCAAGATCGGGTGAGACAGCTCGTTATATTGGCTTCTGTGAAAACAACTGATGCGCGAGTCCGACATCGGCTAATTGTTTTGTCGTTTCTCTTCTCACTCTCTCTCTCTCTCTCTCTCTTGCTTCTGTCTCATCTTTCTCACAGCCACGATTAGGTTTCGCTCGGCGCATCAGCTGAAAAAATAAATTCACCAGTGGACGCATCGGTGAGTAGTGGCTCGCGCGCTTGTCTCCTTTTCCAACGCCCCCCCACCCTCCCGCATCCGACACGATTATATATCTCTCACGAGAATTTCGAATAGACGAGTCTTTCCCGAATTCCACGGCTTCTCTGTCCTTCTTCCCTCACCCACGTGGACGTTAACCAGAACCCCTCATTTGATTACACCAAACTCTCAAACCCAACCAAAACTCGATTCTATTTTAATTTTACGTTTGCTCGTCTCCCTCTTCACCCCTTTACCACCCTGCACACCCTCTCGCCTCGTCCAACCGCACTTTGCCAACTATATACACTCGAAAAAAAAAAAACTATCAACCGTACAATGAATTAAATAACGACAAAAATGGAAGAAGAAACAAACACACGTATTTAACCCTTGGAATTTTTTATATAGAAATAGATATACAGTCGTCTCACGGTATTTTTTATTACTTCTTTTTATTTTTGTTTTTTTTTTTCTTTTTCTACGTCGAGCGATAATGGCTAACGCGGGTAACCCAAGCCGGGGGTAAATCGTTGAGAGGTTCTATCCACTCACTACCGTGCAGTACGGTAGCGAGGCGAACGAGCCCAGAACCGTGGAATCTCTTCCCCCCCCCCTCCCCTCTGCCCCTCCCCCTAACCGGGCAGTCACAATGACGATCATCGAGAAAATATCGAGTGTCTGCTCTCTCTGGTAACATTATACTTTTCTTGGCTTTTAAATGCCTCTGGTTTACGCCTCGTGCTGGCACACACACACACACACACACACAATCTTACATACACATCATCCACACACGTTGGTAAAAGATATATATGTACATGTAAACACTCTGTATCCGTTTCTACATTCTGATTTACAGAAATATATATTCCAAACCATACTCATTCTCAATCCTACTCATGTGTTAGTGTGTGTCTCATATATATATATATACATACGTTTCGATAATTCACACACGCACCATCGAATGGTTAGAAGAAGATAAAATTCGATTTTTAGAATTTGTAGAAAAAATTTGAAAACAAAAAAAAATCGATTCGTCATACAGTCGAGAGGATGAGAAGCTGTAGAAGACGCGAATGGAAGAATCGAACGTAAGAATGTATCCCCCCCCACGGGTTAGCTGTTGGGGATATGAATGGAAACGCGGAAACGCGAAGAATGAGACGCGGCTACTGATTCACGTACCCCGCACAACACACTCTCGTATACCACATAATACCGTCGCGGGACAAGTTCCTCGCCGGTTTGGCTTGAATGGCCGGGATGAGGAGGAGGAGAAGGCGGAGGAGAGACATCGACGACAATTCACAAACCCCATGACCACAAACTCTCTCTCTCTCTCTCTCACTCTGTCTCGCGAATATTTCGGGATATATATTATCGCAATTATTTATCTCGATATAATTAATCCCCACGGAGATAAAAGAATCGTTATAATAAGATCTGTCAAGAGTGTAAGCGAGATGGAGAGGAGGAAGGAGGGGGGGGGGGGAGTTGCGAGAAAAAAATTCCCACAGTTCTCAATCGGTCGGAGATTGAAAAAAAATAAATACATATATATATATTTATATATATGTATGTGTTTCGAAAGAGAAAAGAAAAAAAAGGAGGAGAATGAGAATCAGCGTTGTCTCCTTCGTGGACACGCGAAGCTGGCGGAGGATGTGGAATGAGAAGCGCCGAGTGCGAGAAAAAGGAAAAGAAATACATATATATATATATATATATATATATATATATATATATATATATATGTATATGCATGTGCAGATGAATAAAACGAATTGGTCAGAGGCAGATGAAACGGCGATGCAGCGCGACCGAGAGAGTCCGAAAGATAGAAGTATAAAATAAATAAATGAATAAATAAATGAAAAAAAAGAGATGGTAAGAAAGAGAGAGGAAGAGAGACAGAGATGGAGGAAAGCGTATGAAGGAGGAAGAGAGAAAGAATAAAACAAAACGGAATTGCGGGCTAGCGGTGGATGATTTAGGGAGCGAGGGTCGGGGGTCGCGGGTCGAGAGACCGGGCTCTGGAATGCCGGACCCTCTTGCTTTCCCTCTCGCTCACTCTCTCCCTCTCTCTCTTTCTCGTACACGCGAGAAATATTGGGACCGGAGCGGGGGCGCTGGACACGATATAGAAATATGAAAAGATGAAGGGAAAGAGACACAGAGAGAGAGAGAGAAAGAGACACAGAGGGAGAGAGAGAGAAACAGAGTCGATGGAAAAAAAGACAAAAAAAAAAAACCAGGATAAAATGATAAGGGACAAGGATAACGGATAGAGCATTTACATAGGTCTCGTTAGTATGTATATGTATATTTATATGTACACATATATGTATAAGATTGGAGACGTTACCGTACAGAGAAAACGTTGTGCACTTTGAGCCGGGTATAGAGTATAAAAAAAAAAAATATGAGAAAGGGCAACGTTGGGCCCACGATTCTCCAGGGGCGCATGTCCGACTTCAATTCAATGTTCTTATTGCCGTTTATTATTTCGCGGTGTGCTCCTCGCTTTACCTCCCAGCCGAATCGTATGATACAACGCGCGTATGTTTGTGTGTGTGTGTGTGTGTATGTGTGTGTGTGTGAGGGTCCACACACGGTCGCAGGAGGGTTTCGCATCCACGTGCCTTATGTGGAACATATATACGTCGTGACGATTCTCGATACGGCGAAGATCCGATTAAAATCCTTTCTTGAATTGTTGCTACGATGTTTGCTACCAAAAAAAAAAAATAAAAGAAAACAATTTGTTCCTCTTCGTTGATTGTTTTTTTTTTTGTATTTTTTTTTTGTAATTGTTTTTCAATCAAGAGACTCGTAAGATAAATTGATGGTACACACACATACACACACAATGTTTCGTTGCGATTCGACCGTTTTTTCACGGTGACGAAACTAATACGGACTTTCTTGGGCTCGAATTTCTTGCCGACGATGGTCAGTCCCGAATCCCGAGAGCCATCATCCGAAGGATCGTGGATTGTATATATATATATACACATACGTAATCAACCCGTTGAAAACTCGTAATTGTTCGTTACACGTTTGTCCGCATAACCCGAACGTACGACAGTGCTCTCTGTTAACCCATCACCATTTTTTTTTTTTTTGACGAGACGACGGTTGCCAACGAAACCCCCCCCTGCCCCCCCCCTCCCCAATAACGTTTCATTGTAATTCTCATTTGACGCCCGTGTAACTCGATATCCCGGCAAACGTGTGTATCATTATGGGATCATAATTTTCTCCACCGGCTAACTTCCGTTACGATGATTCAATTTTCAAATCTAACATTTCGTTCACACATTGTTTGTGATGGAATTGTAAATCGAGTAATGAAACGTTGAATAAGGATACGGGGATTTTATTAATTATACCGACTGTGTTTAACCACTTTCTTCATTTGCGTTACGATAATACGATGTTTAAATCGAAAATTCTATTCGAACAATGTTTGTGATTAAATTGTAAAACGAGTAATTGAGATTGGTGGATTTGGAGTTTCGAGGATTATGTTGCGGAAAACGTTTAATCTGGGACAACGTGGTTATTAATTATACCGACTGTGGTATATATTATAACTATTTGTTTACGATGGTTGGCTCGTTGCCATAGAATTCAACTTTTTTCGGTCGAATTTAGTGCCACGTACGTGTCGCATACACATATATGCATAAATATATGTATATATTGATACGTAGACACACTCGTGTAACGATATTTACGCGACCGTATGATCCGGTAATTGCGAGCATTAGCCCGATCTCCACTACCGGGGGAGTAACACACTGACTCCACGAGCTTACGTGTGTGTGTGTGTGTGTGTATTTATGTATTGTCGGCCATACGTTACAAGAAGTAACCGAGGTGCTCGACGGTCTGGCACGCGGTACTGCTGCTGCTGCTGCTGCTGCTCCGGTCTCGTACGATCGGCACATGGACTAACTGTTAAATTCATGTTCCGAGCCAGCAACTTGCTTTTCCCAGCTCTCGCACGAACTATTATAATATATAGCACATAGAAGTACGTATATACGTAATGTGTATTTCGTACGTCGCGTGTACATTAACCGTGTTTATATGCACGTACGAACGTAACTCGGTGCGTCGTCGCCCAGAAACGGGGGATAAGAAAATTGAAAAAAAAAGAAAAAAAAAACAAACAAAAAAAAAATAGTTGGCGTTTATAGAGCCGGTTGTTAATAAAGAATTCTTGTTTTCACGACGATAGATTATTTGGTGTTGAACCGTCCAGGAGAGAAAAATAATAAATATCGAATGAATAATATTGGAAAATCCCAAGTGGCAAAAAAAATATACATACATAAAATATCCATTTTCTACAACGTGTTGGATATATATATTTCTGCATATAAACTGCACATCACTAGACTATATACATATTACATATTTTTTCAAAGTATTGAATAAAAAATAAATGTAATAAAGTATTAAATACTGAATTATATAAATAAAATATATTTTGATATTATATTTTTTTCCATTCGGAATGACAAAACTGAAAGAAACGATTATAATTTTTTTTCCCACCGAAACAACGTGTCGCACAAAAGTTAAACGTCAAAAAAAAAAAAAATTTACATGAAATTCGTTAACCGTGGATCGTCGCAATTAGCGAGCGATTAAAATGAGAAATGAACCGGGTGCCCTCGATCTTTGGTCGGGTGCATATGCACATAGCGGGCGTGGGGAACGACGATCGGACGGCGAGAGCGAGCCGCGGGGTCGTCTCGGGCGTATTAGCCGCGGTCTCGTGGCGGGAGTCGTCCCGCGGGAGAAGTCGTTCCCCGGACTTCTCGCGGGCACCGCGCGCTGCTTCGATTCGCCGTGCGCGCCTTGGCCGGGGCTCTCTCTCTCTCTCTCTCTCTCTCCGGTGCGGGCACCGACCGAGTCGTTTCGCGAAATCTCAATAAATAAAATTGTGGCGTGAAACGGTGCCTAAGCACGCCAACGGCCTATCAGCGAGAGCAAAAAAAAAAACACAACCATCAACGAAAAAGAAAAAACGCAGGAAAAAAATAACAAAAAAACGTACAAAGCGGGGGAAAAAAGGGTTTGCAGGGCGGATGCGCGTGGGGGTTGATCGGTCCGTTCGCCCGGCTCGGTTGCCTCTGCGTCCGACCGTACACACGAACGAGAGAACGGATAAAGAGAGAGAGATATATATATATAGAGTGAGAAAGCTTGAAAAAAAATATAACAAAACGATTGAAAAATAATATTTAAAGCTACGATACGTGCATGAAATGGAAACATGTTGCACAGACGAAAATTAAAATCTCCTGCTCGACCGATTTATCATTCGATTTTCATTTTTTTTTTCTTATTACAAATTATCCCAAATTATAAATTATTTGAAAACTGAATGAAAAAATAAAAATTGAACAAAAAATTGAATAAAAAGAAGTGAAAATAATATAGAAAATAGAAAATTGAATGGAAAAATAAAAATAGAGTAGAAAATAGAAAATTGAATCGACAAATAAAAATAGAATAGAAAATAGAAAATTGAATGAAAAAAAAAAAAAAAAAGAAAATTAAGTGAAAAAATAAAAATGGAATAGAAAATAAAAAAATCTAATGAAAAAATACGATAAACAAATTTTAAAGAAAGCCAACGAAAAAAATCGGAGTTTCAGAAGCGAAATACGAAAGATAAGCTGCGCAAGCGTAATGCACGGCGTACAGTGGCGCGTACGAGTCCGGTCACGAAAGTAGATATCCACTGCAATCGGGTCGGTCCGCAATGACCGCACGATACAGTTGATACCGCGCGCGAGTGTGTGTGTGTGTGTGTGTGTCGCGCGGTCGCACACGCACGCCAAGAAATTGAACGTTCGCGGGTGTCTGCGTTATAGGTGCGCGTGTGTGGAGCTCGGTCGCTAGCGCGCGCGCGCGAGCCCGCGCGTGAATTATGTCTCGTGCGAGATGTCAAATTGCTCGCCATATCGTAAAATATACAACTCCGCGCGCTGTGGGAAACATTATGTTCGACCGCCCCCTTCTCATTCGCCTCCACCTCTCCATTCTCTCTCTTCTCAATTCAACCGCATCGTCCCATCTCCCTCTCTCTCTCTCGCTCTCGCGCCTACGCCAGTGTCCTTCGTCGTGGCTTCTCTCGCATTCTCACTTTTTCTCACCCCTTTGCGCTCGCGCGTATTCGTCGATTTATGGACAAAAACATAACTACGTTGCTCCGAAGCGTGCACTCTTGTATTATTGCCAGAGCCTTCGTTTTATTTTTTATTCTCTTTTTTTTCATTTATACATATATATCTCTCTTTTTTTAAGTTCTCTGCCGCTCGTTGCAGTTACATTCTTTTTTCCACAATAGTTTACGAATTGTTCTTATTATTGTTGCCATGTGGAAATATATATTTATGTTATTGCTTTTTGAAATTATTTTTTATTTTTATAAAACTCAGTTTAGTCGGAAAGATGATTGGGGAACGTTTGGGCGGGGGAGAATTGATCGTATCGATGGAAAAGGGTTGCGTGGGTCTCGTCAAACTTCGACGTTTCATTGTCCGGTTAGAAATTGTACGCGAGAAGGGCCGGCTGCTCTCCGTCGTCCTCCACCCTCTATCTCTTTCTTTCTCTCTCTCTTTCTATGTTTCTCTCTGTGATTTAGCAATCTTCCCGCCACGCCCTGTGTCCAGTCATTAGATGACCCCCGGCCGGTTCATTAATAAGACGAAACCGGCCACACGCGAGACAGCGCCGACGAAACTCGGGGCCGGCTATTTCGCTTCGCCACCGACTCGTCACGAGTATAAACGTGAACGATGGAAAGAGACGAGCTCGGTTCACTCGGTTCCCTCGCACGGACGAAGAAGAAGCGCGTCGGGGGAAGAAATTTTCATTCTCGACTTCGAGACGTGGACGAGAGAGAGGGTTGTACAATTTCGTGGGACAAAGACGCGGCTGTGTGTGTGTATACAAACTCGCGTTGAAAACGTCGAATCATCGACCGTCGATGAATACCGATCGATCTTCTCGTCTCGAACGGCCGCATTAATGATGAAACATCATCTCACCAAATTAACCGTGACTAAAGTCCATTTAACGATCATCAGGCTCGAACAATATCACGATCATAATCGTTATATTTCATAATTTTCATTAATTTTTCTTATTAACGATCGATCGATTTTTCATTAAATATTAAAAAAAAAAAAAATTTTTTATGGTGACTACAAGAAAGTGCGTCGAAAAAATTGATGAAAATCGGGATGGAGCCGTGACTAAATTTTATTTAACTATCATCATGCTTAAACAATATCACGAATGATATTTTATTTTTCAACACCATTTTTTAATTTATTTTTATCATTAACGCTCGACCGATCATTACTATCAGTATTATTATTAAATTATTAACACTTTTTCGCCGTCTGCGGGAAAAAAGTGCGTCGTAGGAGTTGATAAAAAAATTGCAATGGATCCGGATGAATTGTTCGGGTGAGAGTGCGAAAAATCGTTTTCGAGTGTCGAAACGTTGTTACCGGTCAAATAAACCGGGTCGTTACATTTGAAAATCCGCTTGCACACGCACACAGACACACACACAGCACTCGAAATACAATTCGTTTCGGATCCTTCGGTGAGAAGTGCTAATCCCGGTTTTCGGTCCGAGACGCGCCCGCTCATTGCCTATTCATTCGCGAGCACCGAGCCCCCCCCCCCCCCCCTTGTCCTTGTCCTCGTCGGAAAAAGCAACAAACTCGAAAAGCTCGTTTTTCTCAAACGGGATCTCACGGGCGACGGAGCTTTTCGCGTCCTGTATACGAAGAGAGAGACCGCGCGCCGACGGAAAACGTCGAACGGAAAAAAATGTGTTTCGGGGTCTCATCGACAATGGATCCCTAACAAGCCGGATCCGTCGCTCTTTGGGATTTTCTCGGCGTTTAGCAACACTGACCGACAATGCGCCGTGGTGAATTCTCTCCGGCACGCTCACGACACACAAACGTTGCTCTTGATCTTCTGAGTATCTCGAGTTGGAGTATATAGACACACAAATATATATATAGATACTTTTTCTCTGATCCGTCTTTTCCTCACGAACACGAAAATAATAATAACCACCCTCCTTCACGGTCTCTAGTGGCGAAAAGAAGCAAAGTATAAGTGCGTACGGTGAAGCTGATCCACTTGACCCAAACATCCGAAGTACCAAACTGACAAACTTTATTCTTTCGGAAAGCATCTTTGTTTTCTTATTTTTTTGTCCAATGGAATCAAATATAAAGAAAAATAATAATAATACAGAGACAAAGTTTGTTAAACAATAAAATCTTAATAGAAAAAATTTTAATGGAACTGTAAGATTATAAACCTTGGTAGTTTTTTAATTTTTTATTTTACTTTTTCTATTTGACAATAAATTTACAATTTTAAGATTTTATTCTACAACAAAAATATGTTGAAAGAATATTATTTTGCAAAATGATAATTGATAATTATTTCGATAAATTATACCGTCGAGCGAATTGCAAATGTCACGAAAGTATGAAAAAAAAAGAAAGTTTCGACGTAGTTTGGCCAAATCCGGTCAGTTTCATCGTGCGTCTGTAAAATCGGTTTTACGTCGCCCACTTCGCGGTGTTTGGTATTTCCGCCTTGCTTCGTTTTTCGTGACCGCGCGAGTGGCAAACTTTGAGATTTTCGTCGCTCTCATCCTCCCGTATTATACGCGCCGTTCGAGGGTTTTCATCCCCCGTCCCTCCTCCGACCCGCCGAATGGATTCGCCGGTTTACCAACAAAGTTCAAGGGTCGCACCACCGAGAACAAGCCTCTTCTTATTCTCGCGCACTCTCCCTTTCGCCCCTCGCGAGATAAAGAAAGAAATAAGAGAGAAGAATATAAAAAAAATATATATATATACCCTCGAAACTTTTCTCCGTTAAAATCTCTTTCGCCCTTTATTTATTATTTTTTTTTTTTTCTTCCCCTCCTGTGTAAACTCGGGCTGCGGCACACGCGCGCGAACTGCGGGTTTCGTGTGTGTCATGAGAATTCCACGGTATTCATCGACTCAATGGCTATTTACGCCACGTCACTGCGGCTCGTTTACCTTTCGCACTCGAAGTACAAAAACGCGAGAGGGCGCGCGCGCACGAGAGCGAAATCGGGACGGAAAAAAAATATTATGAAACTCAGAGAACGAAGTATAATATATATATCGTCGTACAATTATGTAATAAACATATTAACTGTGAATATCAATGAATTATATTTTATGATAATTATATAAACTTATTAAATTATTATTATTATTATTATTATTATTATTATATTTCATCACGATAATGCTGATTCACAACTAAAGAAGTTAATGTGCAATTTACTTTAATAATTTATTATTTAAAAAAAAAAAAACTATTCTCCATTTTATCGGCGAAAATCCAAAAGCCACGACTATATAGAGCCGAAATATTCGATGTCACTGATAAATTTACACGATTATAGTCGGTCGTTGCTGCCTCATCTTATTGTGCCTACGCTGCTGCTGTTGCTGCTGCTGTTGCTTCTGGCGATAGTGCCGTGAGAGATATTCAATTACGTTTAAGATCGGTACGAAGATTAACCCACAGGTCCCACACTACCCCCTCGCGCGCGGCGTTATGCGCGACAGCGTCGCGCATATGCCCGTCCACGGCGATCTTCTCAACTCGTCCACGTTTCTCTCGGCGGTCTCGCCGCGTTCCCCGTTCTCGTGACAACTATATGCAAGAAAGTTGGAACCAAGAAAATAAGTCGCGCGTGGGTCAGTGTCCAAAAAAAATAAATAAAAATAAAAATAAGAAGAAGAAAAAAGATAAAAGAGATGCCACCTTCCACGAATAAAGAAGCCCGAGAGAGGGACACGGGCGAGACGAATAAGCATGGCTCGTCGCGCTCGCGTGGTGTTTTGCATGCGCGGTATATGTCTCTGGACAATATGGCCGTACGAGGGAGGATGAAGGATCCCCCATCCACACATCTTTTTTTTCTCTCTCTGTCTCTTTCTTTCTCTTTCGTGTCCTCGTGAGTAACTCTAGACGCAAAAGTCCGAGTCTTCATATCGCATCGCGTTGCGTTTCTTGCTCTCGCACAACTCGCATCGTGTTCCTGTTGCTACTCTTCTGGCGCCCCCCCCCCCTCTTCCCCCTCTCCTTCCTCGCCTCCCACTTCCCACATCTTTTTCAACATCCCAGACTGTAAGAAGCCCTCAGACCGGGTAGCCGCAGTTTCGGAGTAAAAAACCATCTCCGGTCTCGATCTCCCCCCCCCCCCCGCTGGCCCCTTTTTCAAGACACAGCGACACCAGCCAAACACGCGCCTCCTCCACCTTTATGACAACGGGTTTTACGTGTAAAAAACATAAATGCGTATACGTATATGCATATATGTGAATTTTGACGGAAAAAAAAATTACAATAACAATAATAATAATGCACACAAGACGAAGAAGAAACGAGACAGAACTGTTGAGAGATGAAAACGAAATTCCACTGTTTTTTGGTTTATTTTTTACGTTTTTTTGTTCCTGGTGTTTGACACAACGGTAGCCCCGCACGACTCTCGCATAACCGACGGACGGTATACACGACTTCCAAACTGCCCCTACGTGCACCTACCGACTCGCTACCGAATTTTCGTTTTTTTTTGGTTTTTTGGTTTTTTTTTCTTTCTTCATACATTCAAACTAACTACCGACGACAATCTCAACCGTGACAAGAACAATTTTATCTTCTTCTTTCGTCTTTATTTTCACGTTTGAATATTAATTTTTTCGATGATGTCGTACGATCGATTAATCAGGATCGTTTATTTGGAATACGATTGAAGAAGCTCGACGAAACGGATAATTCGAGGGGCGTCCACGAGAGAGGCAAACGAAATTCGAATGGTATTGGCGGTTCTGGGATAATACTGCGAGTGTATATGTATATAATGCTTCATATATTTGTGTGTGTGTGTATATAGACGCACCGGGCACGGAGTGACGAGGAGGACAGTGGCAAACCCGAGTCCAATGGGCTTGCAACAACCTCGAAAGTGTGACGAAGATCGAACGTAAAAACATCTGCCGATGGCTCTCGCATTATTTTTCATCTCCCTTTCGTGGCCAACATGGCGGAATGATCGGTGCGCATCAACCGGTAGTTAGGCTTACCCACGGATTTGCGGTTCTTTTTCACGTTCCTCGATTTTTTTTCTTTTCTTTCTTCTTTTTCCTCCGCGCTCTCTCTCTCTCTTTCTGTTTTCTTTCTCTCGCTCGAGACATTCGTAGCCCACTTCGACGATTTATATTCTTCCTCGTTACGATATATATGTATATATATATATTTGCCGAAGCGTCTTCCGGATCATCGGACAAGCATCCTCGGCTGACACCGAGGCATTTTGGCGAGTGCGGAAAGCCGACCCGGTTCTCAAGAGAGAAAAACCCTCCTCGACATCCTTCGCGGCTCTTACGCAGGCTTTGCTGGTCCTTACACGGATCCTCGGATCACTCGGACGGTTTGTTTGGATGTTCTGCGTGTAAACATGACTACCCCACCCCCTCTCATTTACTTCTCTTCCCCCTCCCCTCGTGCCGCCACTTTGAAGAAAGAGAGACGAAAAAAGGAAAACGAAAAAAAAAAAATGAGTTGAGGTCTGGTCCGGTCGAGCAAGAAAAACTCGTCGAACCGTGTATGTATCCTCGAAGCCAAGTATCAACGGCGCGGGGTTCATTGTGTATGTGGCACTCGGCTGTAGAGTGTCTCTCTCTCTCTCTCTTTCTCTCTGTTGGTCCATCTTTCGGATTGTATGAAATAGATTTTACGAACTGCTATCCATCGGTTCTATAGATACTACGTTCTGTCGGTTCGGGTGGGGTCGAATTTCAGAACGATCTGAAATGTACAGAACGACGAAAATTCAAAACGCCCACCGCTTCGAACGAACAGAATTTCGAACGGACACCAAACGCGCGGTTTTTCACATTGACCGACTTTCGAGCTTCCCCACGCGTTAACCATCAATGTTACATCCATGCCCTCCTGGACTTTTTTCGTAGGAAATTCAATTCTCTACAACATTGTTCATGTGAATTTTTGGTCTATTTAGCGTTGTTTAGCCATCTTTCATATGGCAAGATAAAAATGCATTAATTTTTTATTGTTTTCAATTGTTTTTTTTTCGCGACAATTAAAAGGGTTACACACCCTTGAAATTCGTATGGTGTTATCAACGCCGCACATCTGTTATCATCGCCGATCATCAAAATCGAATATGGACTCGCGAAGCCAAAACTTTTGAGACAGATGGTCAACGAAAATTCTTGTGAACGAAATTTCCACCCACCGGGCGACGAGGCACGCGGCACCGATCGGCCCCATGGGTCCTTCATCCGTGAACGAGGAATGCCCGTGGATATACACGTATTATCACACGCTAGAGACTACGTCTTCGTCAAGATAAAAATCTGAACTGGAATTCGTATCTCGTAAAAATGCCATCGAGTGTGAAACTCTGGACTGGATAACCGACACACACACACACACACACACACACACATAGACCTATAGCTATATACTCGTATACAAAGATATGTCGATTTATCGTTGGTTGTAATCTGCGGTCGAACGAATAACAAATATACGTACGAAAGGACAAGCGGTTGTAAAATCCGTTAGTCACTCGTTAAAATGGTGGCAAAGTTACAAATGTCAGACGAATCTGTATATATATATACACACACACACACACAGATATCTATGTATTTGAGGACCGCCAATTACCAATCTAAATCCAATATCTAACGGATCGCACATAGCGAGGAGAAGATCGAATGAGAAAAAGAAAAAAAAAAAGGTTTTGTGAAGGCTGTCGATCGACTTGGCTTCTCGGTCAGACCAATCGATTATCAGACGTTGCCGATCTTTTTCTCCTCCCCGTTCTAGCCCTCGGCCACGTTATAGGTCCCGTCGTCTTCGTCCACAAACTGTTCCGGGTTATCCGTGGTACCGATCTCATTTGACTCCTCCGAGTCTTCACGAGTCATATAGGGGCTGCAATGGCGAACTTTACCAATCCCCCAACCCGAGTCGATGATGGAAGACCGAACGTAAAAAAAGAATAAAAAGACACAGAGAGACGGAGAAAGACGAGAAAAAAAAACAATGAGTTTGCTTGAGCGAAGGAAGAGTGTCAATCGCCGGGAACGAATTCGATTCTTATGTTCGATAAATATAAATACGCAAGGGCGGTCCGGTGCCTTATTTCAACACCACAGCAAACTCGGCAATATTCCCCTACCCACACACACACATTTGTATGTATATATCGTGTGTATCTCACACTTTTTCATGGCTCTAATAACGAACGAATAACAAGAAAATTATCCACTCGAGAACTCGTTGAGAATAGGTCGGTGGCGTGCCCGAAGGTGGGGCCCACCTCGAGGGTCCCAAAAATCTCGAACGTGGCGAAGGGAGAGGGGAGCGAAGGACGGGAGGATGAGCACCCTGCATTCGCCCGTCTTTCTCTCTCTCTCTCTCATGGGTAAATATATGGAAGCGCCGTAGCTGTTGCCGGTGGAGTGTCCTGCGAGAACAGCCTTGGGGTGTGTGCGAAGTACAATGGACGCGAAAAATCATCCATTATCCCCTCGTGGGCCAAGGCTATGCGCGCGCTGCCTGACTGCCTGCTCCTCCGTCCGGCCATCCCCACAGACCCATCGGGACAATACCCCCCCCCCCCTCCTCTCTCGTTGTCTCTCTCTCTCTCTCTCGCTCTTCTTATTTCTCGACCCATCCCCATATATCACTCCGACTGAATTTTCGTCCCAAAACTGCAGTTCAATGAGTTGTTTCCTCCGTTGGCTTTTGGCCCCGTGATTCTTCGGGATCGAGGAATATCCTCGAACGTCCATGAACGTCGCTGGCTTTTTCCATCCTGACCCGCACCGGGCCCTAAACCATTCTCGAACTAGAATCTCGTTTTTCCAACATTTTTTTCCAACGTCCCCGTCTTTCCATACACCGCGTTTATTGCGCCAGCCACGGTGCGCACTACAAAAATGAGAATAAACGAAGAAGAAGAAGAGGAAGAAGAATAAGAGAAAAAATTGGAAAAAAAAACTACGGGCTTTGACTTTGCACAGCTTTTCTCGCACGACCTCCGGAATATATATGGTTATACAATATTTTTCCATCTTTCACCTCGTTCGGAATATCTGGGCTCTCGACACTTCTTCGCATTCTTTCGCATCTTTTTCCCGAAGCTATGCCACACGGACAATTTTTTTTTCGTCTCCCTCGTCCGACTCTTCGTTTCTCGTGGTTCTAGGTCGAAGAATTTACGGAGACGCGGCGGAAGTCACCCCCGGGGGCAAATCGTCGTCATCCCGTTTCGCGGAATTCGCTTCGCACCAAAAAGAAAATAAATTTGACAAAATAATAAAAATAATAATATATTAAAAAAAGCATCATCCGTATAAATTCGTTGTGCTTTCATATCATCATCGTTCTTTGTGACTGGCAACAGATAGATCGCAATCTGCATTTTTCTAATCCCGTCATTTGTGCCCCAAACGTCTAGTCGTGTGTGTATATATATATATATATTACATATATATATACACACACATGGTGACCACGCACACGTAATTTCGTTGGGTATAGGTTGGGAGATAGGTCGGTTTAAAAAGTCGTGGCCAATCTTTATTCTTCGGTTGATCAGGACCAAGAGAGAGAGAGAGAGAAAGAGAGAAAGATAGAGAAACAGAGATAGATAGAGCCCAAACGATTATAATAACTATTTTATCCCGTCTCGGATCTGGGCCATTGTGATTCCCCATTCTGAAAGTCATAACACGAATACACCGACTCGAAAATGTGTATATCGTCGCGAGGGACGGACGAAGGGCGGGCGGGGGGAGGGGAGGGGGGGGGGATGGAAGAGACGACGAGCTGCAGCGGTTGCTGCTGTTGCCGGTGTGTCGGATCATCCCGTTGAAGATCCTCCCAATGAATTTCTGACTTTGGTTTCTCACACGCACGCACACACGAGATTCCCGCTCTCGACTCACCGTTGTATCCCTGAACCGTCGCGCAGCATCCGACGTCTGTAACATCGTGATGCACACGCACCGAATTCTCGCTGCGTAAGCTCTCGACTAACGTGTGGGCCAATAGATGTGTGTGTGTGTGTGTTCGGTGGGGGGTACGAAACTTACACACACGCACAATCACACACACACGGACTTGGAAGAGCATAGAGCAACGCATAGGGGCAATATTTCATGGCATATTGTTGCCATCTGCACACGCAACCCCACGCGGACAGAATAGAAGAACGTCGCTGCAGCGAGTGCGAGAGATGAAAAAGAAAAAAGAAAAAAAAAGAGAAAAAAAACAGCTATTTTTATTTATCTGCTATTTATTTGCCAACGCGCGGTGTGCTACCGTGGCCGAGCAATACGCACACGAGGCCTCTCGCCTGGGCCTGCCGGGGACACGGATTTCAAAAGTTATTAATCGTCTCGTTTGGAACGATACTTTGCATCTCTCTCTCGCTCTCGGTCTCTTGGTCTTTTTTTTGTTATTATTTTATTTTACCCCACGGCTCAAGTTACTCACAGTCAATGGCAATGGCGAGGAGAATGAGAGAAGGGAGAAGACAGAGAGAGAACGAGAGAGAGAGAGAGAGAAAGCCAAGGGACTATGAATTGAATGAAAACTGCTCATTGTACTTGTCACCATACGATTCACCATTCATCACTCTTTTAATCCAATTATCCGGACGTAGTTAATATAACGGGCAAACATTTTGTGAATGTCCGTGATGGTATTTGCAAATATTGTTGGAATTTCAGATGGACATATATTATATATTTGACGGAACTCATTTTATTAATTATTATCACAATTAATTAATATCTCGTGGGTCCATGTTATTTCAATAATTTTTCACAAAATTAATAATTTATCAAACTCATGCTTTTTAACAATAAAAAAGGGGATAAATGTTGTTCCGAATAATCAACAACAGTTGAATGATTTATCAAATCAATCCAGTCTGAGTCGGACAATCAAAAGTATTAACCAAACACACAAAAATTCAACTAAATTCAAATTCACTGTATTAAAAAAAAAAAAACAAAGATAAAACATGAAAAATAATCGTCGGGAACACGATAAACACATAGAACACACAAATATTTCGTTAAATATTTTCCAGCTGATTGAACGTTTGAAAAAACAAAGCGAAAAGAAAAATATGCAAAATATTTTTTGCGTCTTTTACGGGTTGCTGGCTTTGATGTCAAAGTGTGTAAAACGAAAGTCGGGGGTGGAATAGGAAGCAAAGACGAAGTGCGAGATAACCGAGGAAGAGAGACAGAGTCTCCTCTCACGAGTTCATAAATATTTAAAAGTCAAGGGACCAGAGCCAGAAGTTCAGTTTTACGACTGGCTTCCCCCACCCTCCCTCCCGCTACTTACCGACCGCAAGTGACTCGAGTGGTGTGTGCGTTGCTCCACATTTTGACACGCTCGCGTAAAGCACATTTGAATGTAATCCGTGTCACGGCGACGCGGTTTGTATCACCCGACGAGCGTTGTCGCGTCGATTATCGCACACGGAGAGGGGGAAGGGTGCGGGGGGTTCACTAGACGAGAATCGTAAACGATGAAACGCTCGGTTCGGCCGCCGTCGCATCGACGCGTGCGCATGACCAAAATTAATTATCCGATAAAAACGAGCCGAAAGCGTGGCGTCAATATCGCATCTCAATGTCGCATGACAAAAGCAACGGTTCTCCCTCTCTGAGCTCGTTCGTAATAATAAATTCATTTTCTTCTTACAAACTCAATAATAATTTTCATTATTATTGAGTTTTTAAATGAAATAATTCTTTTCTTTTTCGTGTTTTTTCGATGATAATCAAATTTAGACTAATTATCACTATTCTTTTGATTCTCATGGATGGAGATAGTCTGAAACACAATTTCTGTCACTATCTCGCTCTTTCTATCTCTCTTTCTTCATGATTCTCCTTCACAAACCGAGACAGGAAGTCAGTCGCCGTTTTTCTCATAAAAAAAAATTTCGCCAACTTCGCGTTTCCGTTTTCGCGCCTTTGCTCGGTGAATCGTCACGCGAAAGCTGCGAAAAGCCCGGAGGGTTGGCCGAGGCTCGTCGCTAGTTGCTTGCGCAAAAGCGAGAGAGAGAAAGAGATCTTTCGTTGCGTCGTGAGAAGGGAGTGTGCACCGGTGAAATATATTTCAGTCAACTTCCGGTTGATATAAATAAAGTCACGCCACCGGTGCCACAGCAGAAGCAGCAGCCACGACGTCGTCGTTTTCACCCCCCCCCCCTGCTTCGAGAATCAACGCGGCCATTCGTGTGCACGAGACCTTATCTCTCGATATCTTACCAACCCCCGGCGTCCATCGTGCTTTTTCCATCTTCCTTCTCTCTCCCTTTCTCCACTCGTCGTCACACATAGCAAAGCAAAAAAAAAAAATTAAAAGAAGTTTTCGAAGGAAAAGCATTCGCTGTGAGCTTGGCAGCCACTTTGTGCTTTGGTTTGCTGTTCTGCCAGCTACCAACAAAAATAAACACTTCGCTCCCCAGCCTCCCCCCTCCCTGCTATTCATTCTAATCCACTTAAAAAAATAATTATTCGAAAAAAAAATGTCTCACATCTCAGATGATCCAAATTATCATTCGAATTATCATTATTGTCAATTTTTTTGGGCAAATTCGAATTTTTTGAACTTATTCGAAACTAACAACGAAATTGAAAAAAATAATTTCAATCGATCCCAATTTTTTTTTCGACGTTTTGTCAATGAAACGTTAATTAATTTCTTCTTCTTTTGTTTTGTTAACAGGCGAGAAACCGTTCAAATGCGAGTACTCGGGATGCGAGAGGAGATTCGCAAACAGCAGCGATCGCAAGAAGCACAGTCACGTTCACACGTCCGACAAGCCTTACAACTGTCGTGTGTCGGGTTGCGACAAGTCGTACACACATCCGAGCTCGCTGCGCAAACATATGAAGGTACGTTGGTCGAAAAAAAAAATTATAAAAAAACAATAACACACATACATACAAAAGAAGATGAACACTTTCCGTATCAGTGGGTATCATTGTCGAAAATTATCGTGAATAATCATTCGGGAGCTGAAGCTTGTGAATTTATTGTAAAGCGTTGGGTGGGGGGGGGGGGGGGGGGTCAGAGATCGGTCAAGGGTAAGTATTTCAATGTACAATGGGCGGAGGCTATTCCAGCAATATGCGGATGGTGGACCCGTTTTCGGAGGACAAAGCCGAAAAGAACCGAAGAAATAGATTCGCGGTAGTGAGTTACAAAATGCGGTCCACTACGAATCCCGAGACAGAAAGAAGAGTTTACGCACGACCGAGCGTGGAATATTAATAGAAAATTACGTGTGGGGCCCCTCTCGAGCCCACGAAGAGAAACCCCGAAGACGGCAACAGAGAGAAGGAAAGAGAGAGGGGGAGAGGTGAAAAGAATATGAGATACACACATTGCCAGAGACGTGCGGGAGAATAAAAAAAAAAAACAACAACGGCGGCTGCTGTGTTTTGCTCATCGTGTGGACCAAAAGTTGAAAACGTTCGCGCAACTCCCGGAGATACGTGGCCGATAAGATTGGTCCACGGGTCTCGAGAAAGACAAAAGATTGTCGAGCCGTCTCTCCCACAAACTCCAAATTTCACGTACATTTCGTCTCGGGACGGAGGCGGGCGGAAGGGGTGAGGGGGTGCGCGCAGATAGACTGGTGCGCCACTCCTTCGTCTCCTTGCCGCTCGGTCCGGGTGTGTATATCTCTTCTCTTCTCGGGATTCGCGGAAGCCAGTCGACGAGATTTGCTCACTGAATTATGAACGAACCCCGGCGCCGGACGTGAGATTCCGGAATTTTACTTTTCCACTGGATACAAATTTTTGTTACAATTTTTTTTTTTTGGCAAATGTAGAATAACCGTCAGTGTGAGGATTGTCGTTCAAGTATGGAGTCACTTGTACCGAATATTCATGCCTGCTTTGCTTTTCAGTTCCTGCAATGAAATTTCACAACAAGAACGCTTAATAGTCTGGAAAAATCATTATTCGAGAAAAATTAATTATATCCATGATAAAAAAAATTATCATTCGAATTGATTTCTTTGGCTAAAATTTCTCCAATAAAAATCACGATAAAAATTATCAATCATCTGAAAAAGATCATTCTTGAAGCAAAAAAAATTAACCATGTCTATAACAAACATACCAGTATAAAAATACCAATGATAAAATTATAGCCATTAAAATAAAATCCAGAAATTAAGTTTGAACTTGAAATCTCCTTCACGAGTATATATATATATATATGAATACACACAGACACAAAAAAAAACAACAAAAAACTTGGAACAGTCGAATTAATGTAAATCGTTTTTGTTATTGTTTCAGGTGCACGGTATGACAATGGGTGATGGAAAATTGGGCGGAGGTTACGAGAGCGAGGGCGAGGAGAGCAGCAGCAGCGGCGGCAGTCTGTCGGTAACCGGACACACGGAATCGCCACAACCGCCCCCGATAGTGCCCACGTCGACGACGTCATCGGCCTCGGCCAATCCACCAACGAACAATCACCATCACCATCATCATCATATACCGTCGTCCAGGGGTCCCGAGTTGACCGAGTGGTACGTCTGCCAACCACCGACGGTCGGACCCCAGCACAGCCCATTGCCCGGCCCACCGCCACCCCATCACCTTGGACACCACTTCAACCCTCTGATGCATCATCAAGCGACGGCCTATTGAGATCTCGAAGACTTTCATACCAACTGTCTAAGTTAATCAGACGAAATCGATTCGCCAGTCGTAAAAAAAAACAAAAAAAAATAACCCACACACATGAAAAAAAGAAAAGAAAAAAAACAAAGAGAAAGGAAAACAAAGGAGAAAAATGTACACACACACACACACGGCTGATTATAATGAAAGGGCGAGAACACGATGCGCAGAATTGGGATGGAAAGACATGACGCAAATTGGTGTCCGGATGCTGTTACGAAATTACATTCAGCTTGGGAATCCCTATTTCCCTCACCCGGAAGTATCTCGACATAATTGAATGTCGTACAAGAGGGAAGCCTCGTCGAGTCCACGACGTCTGCTGTTTATCATCACAACTGCAGAAACTTGAATTATATTCGGTCGAAATAAGACGATAACTATATATATATATGTATATGTGCAGCACGGATAATCGAGACCGTTTGACAAATAATTTATTCACTATACAGAAACATAATTGAAAAAAAAATATATATATATATATATTGTCAACGGCCGTACAATTACAGTCACGTTTGTGCCTCAAATTTGCTTACCAAAAAAAAAATCATTGGAAAAATAATTGAAAAAAGAAAGAAAAAAATAAAATTACCGATTACGTAGATTTGTCCATTACACGCTTTTGCCTGTTAGTTCCGAGTCTCGCCAGAAGGGCGATCCTTGTAATCGCGATTATCGTGTACTGGTGCGTGTGTGTGAAAGTGAGAGAGAGAGACAGATGACAGAGAGGGAGATGAAAAATAAACCTGGCGAAATTATTTTCGTGCGAAATTACAAACGGTGATCGAACGAAAGTTATAGATACATATAGATATATGTGTATATCCGATAGAAAATAAAAAATATTTTCGCGAATGAAACGCATACGGAGAGAGAGAGAGAAAGATAAGAGAGCTTGTAAATATTGTTGTGTAACGAGATTGACGGATATTCGTATGAATGTTTGAGTGAAAAAAATGCTAAGTTATGCTGTGCAACGACCAGAATGTGTGAGACGATAATCGAATGTTGAGTCCGGTGTATATAAAATTTCATTGTAAAAAAATGTGACACGATAATTTGATTAATTTTAATTGTGTGATATCCTGTACATACAGAGAATCTACCATTGACTAAGTAATATTATTATTATTATTATTATTATTATTATTATTATTATTATTATTATTATTATTATTATTATTATTATTGTATTGATAGTAATTATTAGTTATTATTAATTATTATTAGTTATCATTATTATTATTATTATTATTATTATTCATCTTGTGTATATGTTTAGGCTCGTGAGTAGAAACGACGATGAAAAAAAAGAGAGATAAATTAAGTCGACCTCAACGACTGCGTTGTACTATACGATATTATAATATTTGTTTATTATTATTTTTTTTTTGCAAAGATTCGAAATATACTTGCGATGCGAAGATCATTAGAACGAGAAAAGTCAATCGGTTTGTGAAATTTTTTTCTTCCCCTCAACCACCCTCCCGGTCCACCCCGTCATCGTATTGGTAGTTATAAATGATAATTTTTTTTTCGTTGTCCCCCAACATCCTTCCGAGAATTAAGCATATATGTATATTTTTTGAAAAAGAAGTTTGCAAATGCTTTTTTTTCGTTTCTCGGGAAAGAAAGAGAGAGGGAGACTCGCGTACGCGACCGCGAAGACCTCAACTCGGCTGGGCACTCTCCCGGGAACTACGACGAGCCTTTATTGCGCGAGAGCGGACCTCGTCCGCCCGGGATATTTTATTCTCTTAGCGAAATTTATGAACGAGTGGGATAATAAAAATGCGATGAGAGAAGGACAGAGAGACGCGGGGAGAGTGCGTGTGTCCGTGTGTGTGAGAGAGAGAGAGAAGGAGAGCGCGCGAGGAAGAGGCAGCGATCAGGGCACGGCAACGCAATTTTTTTCTCGGAGTAAGAATATCGACCGGGCGCAATATACACGAAGCTCGATTCCTTCAACGAGATTAAAACTCACCGTCGATAAATAATAAACCACTCGATACCACCAATTTCGAACACAAAACGTTTATTCAATTTCTTCATTCGAAATGATAATAATAATAATAATGGAATTCACTAGTCGCTTTGTCACGAACGACAATAATGAAAATTAAACGAAATTAGTTTTTTATTTTGTTGTTGTTGTTGTTTCTTTTTTTTTGTTCGATTTATTTGCTTTTTGAAGAAAAGCAACACAAAAAAATGTTAATTTTTTTATTGCGAAGACTGAAAGAAGGGTCCACCGAATGTGGCTTGTGAGGAAAGACGAGCGAGCAGTAAACTTCACGTATTAACGTGACCGGTGACCGGTCCCCAAGGTATATAGACCCCACGTCTCTCCTCGTCATCCCCACCGCCCCCTCGCGT
Source organism: Diplazon laetatorius (assembly GCA_963662125.1). NCBI lineage: Eukaryota > Metazoa > Arthropoda > Insecta > Hymenoptera > Ichneumonidae > Diplazon > Diplazon laetatorius. The sequence goes on from OY759156.1 coordinate 6,901,700, forward strand.
CTCTTATCCCTCTCGCCCCTCTCACAGTTTTTACTCATGAAATTTACTGATGGAATAAAAAGCGAATGAGAGGGTAAATAATATAACGTAAACGTTTCGAAAGTTTCTTCGGCGCCAGCGTCGATGGTCTAGCCCTCATCTTCTTCTTCTGGTTATCGTCGTGAGAGAGACACCGGACGATCGAGAAAGAGAGAAAGAAAGAGAATACATATATATATATGTATATAAAGAAAGAGAGAGAGACGAGAAGAGGACGAAGACGATGGGAATATAAGAAGACGATGAAGAATAAGGCAAACGAGAAAAAGATTTCGGAGATAGGCATCTGCGTCCATGGAAGCCGGAGCGCGTAGGTTTTATTGCTCGATATTCAGATTATTCGATCAGATAAACCCGTTTCTTTCCTTTGCTCATTTCTTCATTCGTTTATTTTTATTTCTTTTTTTTTCTTTTATTATTATTTTTTTTTAATCATCTATTTTTCACGTCTGGCGTCTGTGTGTGTATCTGTTTTTTTTTTTGTTCTCTTTTTTATTATTATATATGAAAGTCCGTTTTTTTTCTTTTATTTTTGTGATTCTTTCCCTCTCCGTTGCGATCTTTTGTATCCTAGAAATCGAGCCGGTCGCTCGACCGCGCGGGGCCGGGACGATTTTATTAGCCAGACACTGGTGTATAACCTTCCGATCCGAGAACCGCAGACCGATATATGCGGTCCTCGTATGGGCCTCCCGCGCCCTTCGATCGCGACGACTCCGCACGGGAATTCCTCGGCGAACGGGGGTCTCTGACGCGCGCCCGAGATTGAGACGACACGCCCATGACGAGAGAGATCACGATAAATAGATAATAAGGAAGCCACGGGCGTGTGACGCTTCTACCCAACCAACCACCCACCCCCTCTGATCGGGCGAGAGCACCTTGCGCGACATCTCGCGAGATCCTCGCCCGTGATCCGATGATCGATTGTTCGTCGATCTCGTCGTATTCGATTCCACGAAATTTTTCTCGTCTGTTCCGAACTTTGTTCATTTGCTTACAATATTTATCGTATCTCGACTTCAACGCAAATTATTATTATTATTATTATTGTTATTGTTATTATTATTATTATTATTATTATTATTATTATTATTATTATTATTATTATTATTATTATTGACCTTATGTTTATTCTCCTGGAATTTTAGTGTTCGGAGGTTAGTAGGAAAATTTATTATTATTGCAATGATGATAATTTATTTGCGGGTATTTTGTGTCGTCGAGATGAAATTTTAGCAGCGATAAATAACGATTTTGCTACTCTCGGCAGGGAAAATTAGAAGTGTCTCTGTAGAAAGTGTATTGAAAGAAAAATAATGAATTTATCGAGAAAAATAGAGGAATGTGTGTAATTGGATTCTATATTTAGTAACTGAGCAATGGCGCGTAAATTGTTGCTCGCAATAATCATCGAGCAGTCGGGTGAAATCCGCGCGGATTTTCATGCAACGCGGTACACAATCTCGGTTGCACAGGTAGCACGCGTGGGCGAAGTGAAAGGTAAGAGCGTGGAGCTTGGTCGGACCCGAGTTTCGAATGGTTTGTCGTGCTACCCGTTTTCGACGAACGGAGGCGCCAGAGAGCAGGATCGGCCGCAGGAGTTATTTGGATATACCGAGAGGGAAACAATTTGACCATTTTTTTCCCCGTAAAATTTCAATGGTTTTTGTTTGTAAAAGAAAAATTGTTAACTTTCTTGTTTTTAATCCAAAAAAAGATGTATCTTTATTTTGAATTAGCGAAATACTGTGTATCGCACTTACTTTCAATTTCCGAAATTTTATATTGATTTGAAAAATTTATTGCAGCTGATAACAAAAAAAAAAGATTGTTCACGTGTTAATAAAATGCAAAATCAAATTCATGATAACGGAATCTCTTGGAGTTGTCTGAATGGGTTGAAATTCTGACAGATGTCGCCTGACAGTGTGTATATACCTACTTCAGATTTTGGAGACGCCGTAACAATCGAAAAACTTTGCCTTTTTTCAACACACCCTAATATATACAGAAATTCATGATGAACGAGAGGGACAACCGAGCCACGAGTATTATTCTCTCTCACCGTGTAATATAGACGTATGTTATATATATATATATATACACACACACACACATACAATCTAACCCCGGTAGAACCTGCGTTAGCGTGAAACTTGGAGAGCCAAAGCTCGCTGACGGATTATCGTCCATCCGTCTTTCGACCAGCTCGAGGGCGTTTCGAGTCCGACAATTGAAAGAAATGAACTGTTATCACGAACGAACGTACGAAACAGAAACACCCCCGGCGACGCGACGTGTCGCCACTTTTTATTAATTTTCACTCGGTTCTACATTGTACATTTGAAATTCTAATTAGTCCGCACAATACAAAATCACAAAAGTGTCGTGTGATAAAACGAACAAACAAATACGGAAGGAGAGCCTCCCCCCCCCCCCCCACCTCGCAGCCGTAGATGGGGAGGAAGGGTGACCGGAAAAGAAAAATCTATTACACTCGACATTATTTGAAATAAAAAATTCGACAATTTGTCCGTGGCTTTAAGTATTATTCGCCGGGGATCATTTTATTTTCTTTTTTTTTCTTGTATGGTAATAACTTTGCTGCACGAGGCAAACGGCTATCGTGACGAAATTCCGCTGCGGTAAAGTTCCAATTTGTCGTGATCGGCGAAGAAACACTGAACTAACGTGTTGTGTATGTGAATATATATATGTATATATATATATTTAAATATCCGTTCGGCATGTACACAAATGCATGACACAGGGAATGCAAAACGATCGTGAGTCGTGAGGATAATGTAGGCATATGCTGAATGTATCTGCATCTGTACACGAATATATACATATATAGCCATATATAGCTATATGATGTTAAGAATGGAATTCTCGAAGCCCTCTGTGTCCGTCGTTCGCGCACCTTCCGCGAGTGAATAACGTGGGAGTGCCCGGACTCGGTTATTCTCCGCACCACCTGTGTTTCCATCCGAGGGATGGGCATTAACAAAATAAAAATCGTATTTGAAACAAGTTTTTCAACAAATATCTCTGATAAATTATCATTTCAAGTAAAAAAAAATATAGTCTATGGATAAACTATATATGGGATTAGGCATAAATAGTTTATATATATAAACTACATAGGAATTACATATGCCCAATCCCATATATAGTATATACATTTTTTTTTCCATTTGGGATGTAACAGTCAATATTGTCACGTTTCTGGTATCATTATGCGATAATTTACACGAAGGATTGCTTCATAGTGCATTCTAATATCAATTAAATAATTGATATACACAATCATTTTGTCAGAAAAATATTTCAAATACGATTTTCATTTTTCAAATGCTCATGCCTCGTTGCCTGTCTTTTTTTGTTCCCTCTCTGTCGTACTCAGCAGCCACGGTATATATATTCATATTTTTTGAAGAAAAAAAAATGGTTTGATAAAAAATCGAAACGATAGATGAAATGAGAAATGGAATTGGTTTATTGAATAATATTGGACACTGTTATGATAATTTTTCAAAACATCACGTCAAAAGCCTGTTCCGACTTTGATGCATGTGTGCCACGTGCGCGTAGGTGTTGGATCATGATCTACGAGGGTTATTAACAACGCCAGCGAGATGCACGACAGGACTGCTCCAACTGGCGATGCACATTGGGGCGTCCTTGGTGAACATAGCAGTCATTCACGTCACGCGGCGAATCGAAAAACACATTTTTATTTTCCATGTCAATCGTTTTTCAGACAAATAGATAACTCTGCTCCGTCACGTTAATTTCAATTCTGATTCACCATTGACGAAACATTCTGATTAATATTTTCATGGATATAATCGCTCAATTAATTTTAATTCAATTCTCATTTCAATTCGATGAAACTTCAGAAAACAAAACAAACGTCTCAAAACGAAAACAAAAAAAAAACATTAAAAAATTCAATTTTTTTATATAAAAAAATGGAATAAAGTGAAAAAAAAAATATATATTACAATTTATGTGGAGAATTAGTCGTGAGCCAGTGAAGTGGGTTGCAAACGTCGTCGACGAATTAATGAACCTCGGGATTGGTTAACGAGCCACGATGAGTACTGTTTGTTACACACCTGTGTGGCGCACTCCGGCGTCTCGACGTATAATTTTCGTTGTACACTGTTAACTCGTGTACTTACAAGCAGTCCCATACTCCCCTCAGCCCCCCGCCCCCTTGTCATCCCTTACCGTATACGCTATACAGTAAAACTTCTCAATAGTCAAACTCGCAAAAGCCCAAATAAATATAAATAATTGTGTGTTATTTATATTTATTTTTTTACGTACAAATATAACATAAAATTTACATATGGTATCTGTGCAGATTATGTATAGTTTGCTCATAAAAAATATATCCCCACTTCTATACACAATCTGTCAGTTGATTTTGTATCTTTTTTTTTCACTTGGAATATTTTCATTGTTTTAATCAGTATATTATTATTTCTTTCATAATCGACAGCCTATCCAAAACATCCAGACCTGTAAAATGCGTTGATCTGACAGTCACTGGTTTCATGTCGGCAGACAGTAACGCAAATACGTTTAATTATATTTAACTATTGGACAATCGATCAACAGCGCAATAGTACAATCTCGTCCATTTATACCCCCGAATTTTGGACTATTGAGAGACTTTACTGTATTGCTTGCTACAGTGTTGCACCGGTGCTATTGCACCAACAGAGCCGAAGCACGTAACATATATATATATATATATATATATAGCACGACGACGATATACCGGGCACGTTGCATTACCGCTGCATCCACGTTGCACCGTGCGGCATAATATTCTCGCTCTACCGAGGGAATGGGTGCGCAATTAACGTCGTACCCGATGCTAATTTCGACCCATATAGTCTGTAAAAATCGTCGAGGGCCAAGCAAACGCGTTACAATGCTCATGGATTATATCTATCTCTCTCTCTCTCTCTCTCTCTCTCTCTCTCTCTCTCTCTCTCTCTCTCTTTCTCTCTCACTCTACTGCCCCTACCCTTCCCGCCCCATCGTCGACGTACTTGCGATCGTCGTTGCAGAGTACCTCGCGGTGAACCGAAACAGTGTACCGCGAGAGTATCTGTGCCGGTTCTTACCGCGAGGGTTACATCCACCTGCTATACACTGTGGCACGCACGCGCACACCCACACTCGATCCGACTTCCACGAGGATTCATTCGGGTTATCGCTATATACGTCGACCGCTAGCGTTGCAGCGAAATGTGGTTACGCACGCTCGACGGTTTAACAAACGCGGAAACACCGTCGAGAAAATTCGTTAGTTGAGAACGTTCGCGTATAAGAAGCACACACTTGTGTGTGTAATATATATATGTTTATATGCGGGTGGGATATGTGAGTAAGTGGCAATGTGCTAGTACACAGGTTCGTTTAGTTTGCAATCACGAGTCCGGGACGATACATAAGTAATGAGGAAGCTCGAGGAAACTGAACGGGGATTATAACCACAAAACCCGTTTGGGTTTTCGAATCGCGGAGAGGTAAACGAGGTCACCGGAAATAACGTAATTCTATGACCAGCCAAACGCGAACGGTAAATTAATCACGTTACACTTTTGTGTGTCTATATGACTATGTGTGTGTATGTGTTTGCGTTTCGTTAAAAACCTTGTGGTTCGTAACATTTAATTTATTTTAAAGAAACGAAAGGGAAAAAAAACAACAAATCTGTAAGTTTCATTATTTAGTATTCATCGATCACATAAAAATTAATTAAATGTTACATTTTCAAATAATAAAAAAAATATATATAAAAACAAGAGAATTCTCATGAAAACTATATATATAGTCTACATCCAGTTCATATATACATATATATATATATATATATATATATATATTTCTTGTCAAATTCCACATAGAACCGATACACAGTTGGCATATATGATTTTTTATCGGATTCTCCTCTCTTCAGGCGATAGCATAAATTAGTTCCCGAAAAATCCTCAGGCATTGACCTACTTTCGCGTGATCGAGTTAAATGGGTCGTGCTCGTGCAAGTTTTCAGGACGCACCTTGCCGCTGGGCGTAAACGTCGCGAAACATTTACGAGTGGGTGAAGTAGTATACGTATACACGTGGAGAGGTAAGAGTTGAAGATGCGAACGTGCAATATCCGTCAAGGTGTCGGACCGGTCGTGCGTGGGTGGGATATCGTCGTGCGTCTCAGCTGTTGGCCGTTGTCGAGCGCACCTGCCGTGGCGGGGCGCGCACGCCGCGCTACTCGCGCCCGCGGACCAACGCCGTTCGCGTTTCTATATATATATATATGCACCGCGCGCATGACTCTCCGGTCTCTCGGTGCAACACACACGTCCCGGCGATCGTATATTTCGTTACGAGAAAACCCCGATTCAACGGCCCCGTCGTTTCCCGCCCCCGCGCTCTCTTGTCCGCCCTCGCTTATCAACATATGTGCATCGGGGTGTGTTGAAAAAAATTTAAAGATTTTTTTATTGTCCTGGCAGTTTCTACATTCGTGGAAGATACAGTCGGAAGACATTACCCAAAATTTCAGGCCAATCGGACAATATTCGGAGGTTCCGCTTTCAAGAATTCAATTTCGCCTTTGATTAACACGTAACAACATTTTTTTTCCCAGCTGCAATTAATTTTCCGGGTAAATAAAAGATTCCGGGGATGGAAGGTAAGTGCGTTACGTAGTATCGAGGTCACTTGAAATAAAAATATTTTTCGTTTTACAATTTGGAGAAAAGATGACGAATAAATTTTTAACAAAAAATAATTAAAAACTGAAAAAAAAACACTGTTAACCTTTTTGCTTTATTGCATTACAAAAAATATCTCCGTTTGAACTGATCTTGATGCTGTGTATTGCACTTACTTTTCATCCCCGGAGTTTTTTGTTTACCGAAAAAATTAATTCCGACTGAATGAAAAAAAAAAAATGTTTACGTTTTGATGAAAGACAAAATCGAATTCGTGAAAGCGGAACCTCTAAATATTGTCCGATTGGGCTGAAATTTTGGGAGATGTTTCCCGATAGTATCTACTTTGAATGTAGGAACTGCCGGAAGAATCGAGAGTCGTTGACTTTTTTCAACACACCCTAATGTGCATACGTGTGACGCGCGTGGTTTCGCGCACACGGGATTGCCGCGAGAGGGAGACTCCGCCTCGCGGGGCACACACGGACCGTCCGGCTGCCGACAATGTAATTGTTACCGCACGGCTATTATTCCGCTTCCGCGGGTTGCTGCTTCACCGTGGTCGCGGTCTTTCTTCGACCCCCCTTCTGGCCCCTCGGTTCCTCCTATGGCCCTCACTCGAGCCTCTTCTTGACGTCTCACTCGAAACTCTCTCGGACTCGAGCAAACCGCGCCGCACGATGCTGCGCGCATCACAATCGCATCTCGCGATACCTTCATTAATTCACTCTTTTCGCGACGACGACGACGACGACGACGACGACGACGACGACGAAGACGACGACTCGCTTCACCGTACCTTCGCCATTTTCTCATCGCGATTTATAAGCCATTTCGAAATCGACAATAAAACCCGACTCAATCAACGTCGAATTTATGACGAGATATTAAAGTGAAATAAAAATGAATGAATGAAAAAAAATAAATATTTTTATTTTTATTATTATTGTTATTATTGTTATTATAGGAAGATGGGGTCGACGTGATACGTCGACGACGATAGTTTTGTATAAGACAAGTTCCGGGTTATCCGAGTCTTCGGGTATGGCGGGTTATTAAACTCGTGTGGCTAGGCGTAATGAGAAGGAATATTAAATTGGTCGATGGTCAGTCACCGAGGGGGCGCCACGTACGATTTCCGTCATTTATTCGTAATTATAAAAAAAAAAAAAAAATAAATAAATTTCAAAAAAATTGTAATTTTCTCGTTTGTCTATAAATACAGTGTCGTTGTGTCGCGTTCATCTTCGCATCTTTCTCCGTCTCTTTCAACTTTTTTTTTCACTCGGTCTCTCAATCGTTATTCTCGTTTCTCGTATCGTATACCTTTCTTCGGTCGTGGAAACCCACGCGATTAAAATAATATGACGAGCATTCGTTTCCCCGGTCGTAAAATCATTAGCATAAGAATTTCTATACCTGAAGAGGCCTCGCGAAGGGGCTTCGAAGCTCGGACACGGCGAACGAGCGAGAAAATAAAAAATAAAAATAAATAATAATAAAAACAAAAAAAAAAAAGAAACGAAAGACGGGAGAAGACGTTGGAAAGAAGAAGATCACCCGGACCGCGAACCGAGGATCCTTTCGCGTTCGCTTCGTGTTTTACGGCCGTAACCCCATTCTGATTTATAAACATATAATGTGACGGGGGAGTGGCCTCGCTACCACATAATGATAGGCCAACGCTAATTACGTTTACGTCTTAGGTTATAACGATGTGGCTGCAGGGCCCACCCTCGTCTCACTCTCTTCGTCACCTATATTTCGCACCCTCGATTTTGCAATTCAAAGGTGCAATAAAATGTTTTTTTTTCTTTTTTCATTCACATTTGTGATACGAAAAATATATGGATGACTATACAAACGATATATATATACATTTATATATGGTTATATAGAAGAAAAATATAGAAGACAATACATTGAGTGAAAAAACAGAAAAGTCGGATAATTGAAAATTTTTCTTTTGTTTTACTTTTTATATAGGACCTTCCTCTGTGCAAAATTTCAAGATTCTAGGTTAAAGGGAAGTATTCTATAGGTTTTGGTGACGAGTGAGTTGAAGGATGGATGACAGAGTGATCATATAAGGATTTTTTTGCTTAATTTCAACCTATTTAACCGTAAACACATCTTTTACCTCCTGACTGCGAACGAAATGGCAGTAATTGAGTATCTTGTTATAGTGACAATGACTGCTCACTAGCTGTATGGATTGTGATACGTATATGTGGTGGTCCTGAATGTTTGCAATTGTTTGGGAAAGGGTTGGATATCGAGAAAGCAAACGAAATTATTTTATCGAGTGAAACACAGACGTCCTCGTAAAAAACTATTTTTATTATTATTTATTATTATGATTATTGTTGTAGTCACTTTCAAAACTTTCATCGCCAGTTTTATATATCAACTTTTTATTCTAATGATTTCGACTATCACAATAATAATTATTATTATTATTTTTTCTATCAGATATATATGAATATAGCTGAAATCATTGAAACGAGAAGTTGATTTATGAATTAGTCGATGAGCAATTTGAAAGTTATTCCGGAAAAGTCTTCGATAATTTTTTTCCCCCTCCCATTCTTCTTTCTGAGAAAAGTAAAAAATTTTAATAGCCGAAAGGTTGGAAAAAAAATGGAAAAAAAAATAAAAATAAAAAATTTGACCGTAGTGTCGGGGTTGGAGCGAGCGAGAGGACGGGCCCGTGGCCCGGTCCAGGACTCGGGGAGCAGTCGAGTTTTGAAATATCGCGTCGGGCTCTTCCCCTCATATGTTAATCGTCGCATTAGCATAATACCGTGATTTTTCATGGATCATTTGGAAATGCAAATAAATAATTTGTAATAATAAGAACGGACGCGAGTTGGTGCTCGAACTTGGTATACAATATATGTATATATGTGTATAGACAAACCGCGTTGTGGTCGCGACTATGTTGTGGCAGCGAGGTGCATCGGAATGTCAGATTCGATGGTTCATCTCCTTCGAGCTTTTATTATCTCGTCTCTTTCCCGTGATAAAATAAAAAACGAAAAAAAAATCGAATTTTATTAATTCAGCGAGTTTGATAAAAAAAAATAACTAAAATTTGATTATGAATATCTAAATAATCCATTCAAGGGATACATATAGAACTATTCGATAATTATCCAGAGCCCACAAGTCACGCCCCAATTATCGCTATTATCAAAGATCATCCTCAAAAAATAAATAAATAAACGAATGGTAATTATGCTTGTCTAAATGTCAAAATTTTCGAAGTTCTTTTTTTTGAAGAAACTCTTCATTTTGTTCTCTATTTCAAAAATGAGATGGGGGAGGTGTGAAAATGATGTCGCAAACATATTCGATTAACCTTTTTTTAAAATAATTTTTTATATCCCAATTTCGTCGGATTCGGGGATTGTTTTCCGATGCTGCATAATTACCAAACAAATGAATAATTTTTTTTCGTTATTTCAATAAAACGCCCACTCAATCTGTTGTAACGCGGACTGAATCTCGCACAGCTTGTTTCTGATCCGAGATCGCGTGGACCTCGACGAAACGTGGCAAACGACATCGACGAGCATAATATAAGGAGCTGGTTAACGAATCGACTTTACGATTTCTTGCTCTACACGCCCCCTGTGCTGGCTGGCTGCTTCTACTGCTAACTAAATACACTAAAGCATGAGACCCCATGAACAATGTTCTTCTCTCTCACTCTCTCTATCTCCCTCGTACTCCTTATCTTTCTTTCTCCTTCTCTCTCTACGTCGACTCCCTAACCAGCCACGAATTTACGCGGACATTTATATCGGCTCTACGTCAATTGCCGAGCTTCTTCGTTCTTCCTCTCTCGCACCCTTCTCCCACTTTCCCATTCTCCAACCTCGTCCCGTTGTTTCCCCTTCGACTCTCCACTCAATCCGACCGTTCATTCATTTTTTTTTCACCCCGTCGTTTCTCTCTTCCTCCCTCTCTCACGTTTTTTCTCCCTACTTTTCTTTTATCGCCATTACTATCGTTGTTATCGTTATTCTTTTTTTCTCTCTCTCTCTTCTTCTTCGCGACATAAAATATCGCTCTCGCCACGATATTTCGTGGGTACCGCGATTCACGAACATTTCGGTCGAGAAGAACGAATTCTGACTTATAATACACGACGAAAACGGGTCTTTTGATGTGTTACGTGTTAATACGCCGTGTGCCAACGCGCTTCGGGCTATATCGAAACGCTAGTCTCTCTCTTTCTCTCTCTCTCTCTCTGGGTTACCTTCTCCCTTCATTTTTTCGGGGATAAATAAAATGATATACGGCGGTCGAATGTGTGTATGTATATCTATATACCTATAAGCTTAGAAGGTGCAAAATATTAACAGTGTATTTATATTCACTGTATCGAGGAAGATGAAAAAAAAAAAACGAATAATAATAATTCAAAATAAAATATAAAATAATAATCGAGAGGTCGACGCACAACACGTGATTCTTTCGATGACACGTTCTTAGAAATCTATGAGTTTTTATAAAGTCATTTTAAAATCCCACAACGTCGGAGACTCGATCTCGGTCATTTCGACAACAATGAAATATTGTTCATGATCATGGAAAAGTCATTTCTTCGTGCATCTTTATCGTTCAATAGCATACGAACGAGATTCGTATAAATTTGAAACAGAATTCACGGTCTAATTGATTTATCATTAATTAACCCAAAAAAACAAAAATTTAAAATAAAATATCCAGCAATTATAATTCAACCGAGATAATATATAACAAGATAAAATATTATAAATTGAGAATGATAGTTGTAATAATGAAATAATTGCATTTGACTTTTGTATGTCGAGCAGGGAAGACGATAAAAAATGCTATATTATTAACGTTTCGATGCGATAAATACCGTAACATATTTAATAAGGGAAATCTGGTCGATCGTGCTAATTAACACAAATTGGTCGACCTCACCTTACGCAACGAGTATTATCCCGTCGGTTGGATCGTCGTGGTCGGCCGATTAGGAACGAAGGACAACCCATGCCCAACCTTTATTCCCGCTATCGAGCCGAATTGAAAAAAAAAAAAAAACAACAAAAAATAATTAAAATAAAAAAAAAAGAAAAAGAATGGTGACAATAAAAAAATGAAAAGAAAAATTTAAAAAAATTAAAAAACAGAAACTCGTCGCGGTAATCGTGGCGAGAGAGTCGAAAACAAAACAAACAAAAAAAAACTCGTGTAAATTTTCTGTAGCGATCGCCAATGAGAACGCGAGAAACTAATTGCCGTCCCATCAGTCGCTACCCCGCGGTTCCTCTCTCTCTCTTTTTCCCTCTTCCTATCCCTCCTCCACGCACTCCCGCCCGTCAAATCGTTCTCGCTCGCTCGCTCGAGCATCTCTGAGAGCGAGACGCAATTCTCCCGTCCAACCTGTCCCGGCATTCCACAAATACCGTAGGTACCGTGGTCTCTCATCGGGGTGTGCGCAAACCCGATGATACAGTCGCCCGGCCACTTTTCCGATTAACCAACGCGCGCGCCAACAAAATGCCATCGCGCATTCTCCGTGTCGTATAAATGTATTATTGCGCAGCCGCGGCAAGTTCCCGTAACCGTATACCCATCGAAGACCACGCATACGTCGCAATGACGAATGGATCGAGCGCCTCCTTCGCGACTAATTGTTAACACCTTATTAATCATTACGAAAAGAAAAATCAATGATAATGATAATAATGATAATAAAATAAAACAAGCGGGGAATAGAAACTTGTAATTTGCTAAAATAATTCTATACGAGCTTACGATAATCAAGTCTCGAATGGAAATTGTTTTTTTTTCTTTCTTTTTTTTCGTCATTGAAAGGAAAAATTAATAAATTTACGTTGCTGTAATAATTAATGAAATAGTAATTAGTTATTGTCATGTGGATAAAAAAAACAATAATTATTCTTATTTTTCACCTAAATAACGAAGACTTACAGATACATTATTATCGTAACCATCAGTGTCATTATTATTATAGTCCGACGGATTGACAAAAGAAAAAGAGAAAAAAACTATTAAGAAATTATTTCCCAAGGATTCGTCTTCATCTCGATATGAAAAAAAATCAAAACTGAGGTTAATAAAAAAATGAAAAAAAAAAAAAAAAATAACACCAACAAAATATGTATTCATCTAGTACGAATTTATATGTTCCATCGCGAATTCGCGAACAACATGAACTGGTTTCACAGCGAGAAGTAACTAATTTCGTACAAGCTCATTCAGATGCCACGGCGCCCCGGGGATGTAACCTCGAAGCTCTGCGACCGTTCTACTTCGCGAGGCGACGTTTTTTTCTTACCCCGGTCGCTCCTTCTCTCTTCGATACCATTTTTTTCATTCGTCCTTTATCCCCACAGTCGCGTTGCAGTTGCAGCTCTTTCAGTCTTTATTGTTTTATTCATATATTATATTCTTGTCTCTCTTTATCGTTGCTTATTCGCTGTTATTTGTTTTTTTTTTTCGGGTCATATTTTCTTCTCCATCTCGCTCTCTCTGTCTTCGTTGTTCGTTGTTTTTTTTTTATTATCATTCCATTTGTTTAGCAGGATATCGCAGAGCTTTTGTGCTTGAAGAGAGCGAACAAAATACCGAGTCTGGACACGAAGAGTTTACTCCGTGCCCCTCTGTCTCGGTAAATTCGCCGAGAGTGAGAAAGAGAGAGAGCTTGTCCGTTCGAACCCGTAGGATATGGGTATGAAGGTCCGAAGTCCTGGGTCCTCTCTCGCGAACGACAACGACGACGACTACGACGACCTATAACGTTGCCAGGGCGGCCCTCTCCGATGCTAACCGTGTATGCATGTTCGGTGCATAAATAAGGAGCACAGCTCGGGAGGCATTAAATCACGCGAGAGGATCGCGTACGCTGCGAGAGCGAGAGAGATGAACGATAATAAAAAGAGGTCCAAGGCGAAGAAACGAGAGAGAAAGAGAGAGAGAGGGAAAAACCAAGAGAGAAAAAGGTCCAAGACCCTCAGTGTGCCGTACTAGCAGCATCAGCAGCAACAGCAGCAGCATAAGCAGCAGCAATGGAGCAAAGGGCCTGCACCTTGGTAAGGACTGCTCGTCGTCGAGGATTACGTTTAGTTCGCATTCGCGTTGCCCTGCTCCCGCACCCCGTCGAGCCAATATGCCCTCGCATCAAGAGAGCTCGCCCTCGGCCTACCTTCTTGAGTAGTCCACCGATTACCTTCACCCCTCCCACCCCCTCTTTACCTCTCACCTTCGCGATACTCGGACGACCGTACCAAACGGTAAGAATCCGTGTCCCACAATCGTTTATCCGACAGCGATGACACAACATCCTCGGCAATTAGACGAATGGTAAATTCGAAGATTGAATAATTCACTATTATGTATCATATCACCAATTCGTGATGATTGAATGAAAGTTGATTTTTAGAATTTTTTTTTCTGAAATTTAATATTGAGAGTGCTTGACAAATATCAATAACAAATTTGTCATCAATGTCAATAGACACCTGTTGACTTGCGTATTTCCATAAAAAAAAAATAGTAATGCTCTTTCACGCGAGTAGAATTTGAAGCTTCCCTTTTTTTATTTATCATTTTATGCCATATCAGACTTGAATCGACGAATTTTAAGATTCAGAAATTAATATAGTAGTAGTTCATTTTTTTTTTAAAGAAACGTCCGGAAATAAATCCGAGTGTTAATCTTGTAGATTCGATGTTAAAGCGAGTAGTAAGAACATTACCATCGCGAAGCCGCGAGTGGCCCGGCCTCCCGCCCTTTGCAATCTATCACGGGCCAGAAGTGCATCATCGGTTGGAAGCGAAGTTAGGAATTTTAATGCACCTCAGTGGGCAAAGGGTTACAGAGAAGATAGAGAGCAAGAGCGAGGGAGAGAGAGCGAGAGGGATTGAAGAGGTTTCTCGTACAGCGGTCATATAGTGGGCCGAGCGTGTTGTGGATGCTCCCACCCCCCGCGGAGCCAATCACCGCCCGAGAAATGGTAGCTGTTGAGTAGCATCATCGGGACGGTCTTGTCCAGGGTGCACAGGCCTCGACGGACCGTTGGTCGAGAGTAAGGAGGTGGAAGAGGAGGCTGGATCCAGAAACTCCTTTGGATGTGCGAGGGGAGAGCTCTTCCTGCCATTCTGTTTCTTACGACGGGTTCACAAACGGCTCGGAGAGACCATAAAGAAGACGAAGACGGACGATGGATGAAAAAATTGAAAAAAAAATAAACAAAAAAAATAAAACAATACTAATAAAAAATTGAGAAAAAAATGGAAGAAGACACGCACACACGGACAATGAGAAAGAGAGGATGGCTTATGGACCGAAGACCGGGAGGAGGATGAACCGAAATCGAGCAATCGAAGCTGGAAGGGTTAGGTGGGTAGGTAGGTACGATAATGAGGAGTGGAAGAGATGATTTCATGCTGAGGTTTCCACCAGACTTGTGCACCGCGCTGGACCAACTAGAGAGAGGACACGAACGGAGTCTGCGCGCGCATGAACAGTGAAAATAAAAAGAAAACAAAAAAATTACGAAGAACCATCCGAAGGAGACGGTTGAAGAGCTGGAAAATAAAGAGTAAGCTGATTGCGTCCGGACCGCGTAAATCTTGTTGATGGAAATTGTCCGCGGAGTTTGCGCGTGCGCAACGTTTGGCGATTACGTCCCGCGGTGTAACCGCGTTGATCGGTAGCACAAGGTTCGTGCGTATTCCTCGCTTTCCTCGGACTTTCCGTCTTCTTCCTCATCCCTCCCCCCGCCCCCGAAAGGTTCGTCCGAGTCTTATTCTCCTTCGTCTCCCTTTGAATTATTCGTCTTCGTCTTCTTGTTCCGCTCATTTCGGTACTCTTGCTTCGAACCGATTCGTCCCTCATCCGGGAGATCTACTCCACTCGATGGTCCTTCTCTCTCTCTCTCTCATCCCCATTCGCACGGCGAACGCGAGCTCGAGAGCGCCCGAGATTAATGAGTCCCCGTACTTGGGACTTTTAATTCCAAAGACGGAGTGCAAATAAGTACCGCCATTCGTCTTGACCGCCAATTACCACCGCTCGCGTACGTATACGCGCAACCTCAAACGGCATACGACCCCTCGTCGTGTGTGTGTGTGTGTGTGTGTGTGTGTGTGTGTGTGTGTGTGTGTGTGTGTGTGTGTGTGTGTGTGCGTCGCGGAGAAAAAAGGAAGCTCGCGAAAGCTGGAAGTCGCCTCCTTCGGGGCTCTTTTATATCCGCCGAGGAACGATATAAACGCGAACGTGTGCGCCCGCGCGCTCACGTTTCTTGAGGCGGCCCCGCACGGCATAATGCAGGTACAAGTAGGTACATACGCGCAGTAACCCCGCGCGGTATTTTCCGATTCTGGATCCTTGAGACTCAAGAGAGACACTGATGATCGGGTGATGATGTCCACGGTGATCCCGATGGCCGTTTGCCGAGCTTTTGCTTCGATGTTTCTATAACGATGCTGTGTTTTTTTTTCTTTTTTTTCACATTTGTGATTTCCATCGTAATAAAGACGATCCTGTCGTGGAGACTGTGTGACACCATATCTGGAATGTAATGAAGAAACGAAAGTCCATGGGTTCGGTACAAAGAAAAAAAAAAAAAAAAACGAACAATAATAATATGTTCACTTACCTGTTGTGACGATTGCGAAAAATTTGAAAATGAATAAACAAGTCGTTTGGACAATTTGTATGTGTTATTCGTGATTTGAAATCCCCATCAGATGTGAAACAGTCGAAAGCATTCGTTCGAGACACCGGTTAACCCCCCCCCCCCCCTCTTCCTCTCGGTCCACCATACGAGCACATACACACACGTGCACACGAAACGCGAGGTTGGGACTATGTGGCTGGTCTCGGGACGACTTGAATGATCCCAAATTGGAGGAATGTCCGGACGTTCGTTTCGAGATCTCTCGGATGAAGCTATAAATAATATCTGTGTGCGTTGGAATGTTAATGTGGTGGACCTCACTCGTCCTCCGTCTCCCCGCTCCTCCCGCCTCCCCCTCTTCTCAGCTATTAGTTTTCTATGTCTTTTTTAAATATTTTTTTTTATTTACATTTACGTTTCGTTGTTGTTGTTCTTTTTTTTTGGTTTTGTTTTTCGTCATTTCTTTTTTTCACTTTGTTGGTTCTTGAATGTTCGAGTCTATATGGAGTACGAGAACTATAACGAATGTTTCGCCACAGACCCCCCGTCAAAAATCTTGGCGTTCCGAGCCCTGATATTCCATCGAGTTTCACGGTCCTCGCGAGCATCCAACCTACGAACGCCAAAGCCGAATATATATATGTATATATTCATCGAGAATAAAAATAAATATATATATACATATGTATTCGATCTTTCTCGGGCTCTCCATTAATTTTCATAGCACGATGTTCTCATTAATTGCCGCATATTTATTCAAATTTATTTCGGACGACATTGTTTTTTTTTCTCATCGATAGCGACGATTTTCGCTCGGTCCTATATATCGACGGTTCAATATGCTACGTCCAAAACCATATTTTTCACATTCTCATGCATTTTTGTTATCTCATGACAAAGCGCCACACTGCTTTACGTGATATCACACTCGAAGAAAAAAATACATGATATCTCAATGAATATTTTAAATATCCAATTCCAAAGAAATAATAATAATAACAACCAATATCCGATCGAACTGAAATTATCAACAATAAAGAATGCCATTTCGAATCTCGTTGAATTATTCGAATCATCGAACGCATATTTCACTCCTCGACTATTTAAAATCTTTGAAAAACGAAAATTTGTTTTTCAACAATGAATACAGCGATAATTTGGACAAAAAATATTAATTATTCACACAAATTTTTGTTAGCATTGATTTGTTTATTCGAATGAATTTGAACGTGTTGCTGCGATTATTGTGAGAGATTCGAAGGAAGAAAGAAAAAGTGATAAGAAGCGGACAATGAAGGGATGATCGTAGAGAGGGCGAGTGAGAGAGACACAGAGAGAGTGAGTGAGAGAGAGAGAGGGCCGTGCCTGTTGTTGCTGTTACCGGAGCCGCTGGAACTGTTCAGAGGAAGGAAGGGAGCTTCGAGCTGTCAGAGGCAGAGACGGCCGGGGATTCCCCCCCCCCACCACCCCCCAATCCTCGACGACGTTCTCGTCCTCATCTGTAATCGCGGGGGCGGCAACGTCCTGTCCTCGACAGGATCACACTGCCACTGAGCTACGCTACTATGTATATATATATATAGTGTACCTACATATATATACATGAACCAGGGTGCGCACAGTCTCGTTCAAAGTGTCACCAGTAGTAAATGTATACAGTAGTAAATGTATATGTATATATTAATAGTGCATATTGGGATATGCCTCGTGCACAATATAGCTCACCATAATACAGAATCACAAGGGTTCGTCCTGTCTGATAGCCAAGTTGTGCAACTATCCTAGCACAGCCAATACCGTTTGCTCGAGATGGAATCGAGACACGAATTTCCGGATTCTAGACTACTGCACTACGAACTGCGAAAAACTATAACAAATGAAAAATAATCGATCGTATTACACGTTTCACACTAACCCACACTATCTTACGAATTACCATCAAACTAGATCCTCGATATTTTTTTTTTTTCGTTTAGGAATTATGCGACTGTGAAATTTTTCAAAATCAAAATAAAAAAATTAGTGAAATTTTCTTAAAGTATTTTCTTTGAAAAATACCTTAAATGATTGATTTGGAATGAGTCTCGAGTTGATAATCGATGTAGTTTTTGAGTTGGAGCAGTTGGAGCGATGAAAAATGTCGAAGAAAACATGAAATTCAATGATTCTAGAATATTTTATTTAAAAAAAAAAAAATCGTCACATGTATTTCGACAATTATCGCATCAAAGCCCGACCGTTGTGACAAAGTTCTAGTCTCAGAATCTCCGAAAGCGATCCAACAACGGTATGTTCTGCTTACCGTTTGTTCGTAGAACACGCGATATAATTAATATACTCGTGACGAAGGCACGTGCACTATGTGCACAACGCCACGACTTCCAACAATCCGTGGCAAAACCCCCAATAGCCCGGGTGTCACGGTCACCGCATCTCCCGGTATTTCCAAAGACCGTATCTGTGCGAAAATTAATTTCGAATCCACCACCTAGACTCGCGCACGCGCAATCAAACTGCGCCGCCGTGTCCCAAACGTGGCGAAATTCCGAGGTTGCTTCCAACAGCGTCGAACATTCCGCGCGTTACTCCGAAAATTCTTCAATCCCGAGAACACGATCCCAAAATTATATCTGACAAATTTATTCCGTGTAATTTCGTTCAGCGTTATTAACGATTCGAGAGTCTATATATAATAACAGGGTTTCGATGAGTCCTTCAAAGTCATCTCTTCGAACCTTTTTCGTATACTTTCCTCACGAATTCATAATCATCGTGAATTTTTTCAAGCATGAAAATGAAACTCATCAACGGTTCATCTTTCTACAGTCGCATATATATCTATGGCCAGTGGTCTATTTATGATCCACCGATTTTCTCATTCTTTTGGAGAGTTTTTTTTCTCTTTCAATTTTTTGTTGTTGTTGTTGTTTCTTTTTTTTTAACAACAGCTATTTATTGAACTGGTCTGGATAAGCCGTCGAAGGGGATAAAGAAGTGGACATTTCAGTAATTCGATTCGATACACGTAAGTCTGTAGGAGCAGACCCGATCGATCGGACTCTCGTCTTCACTGCCACAGGTGGACGTGAAAAAGTGTGGCGAGACGTAATTGCAGCTCGATGGCCGCCCCGCTCGGATGACGGCAATGGCATCGGAGACGGAAAGAGAGAGAAAGAGAGATGGAGCTCGGATGGCCTTTGCTGACTCTCGGGGTCTTTCATATACCCGAGAGAATATGATGCTCATCGATCGCCCCCTCCCCCCCCCTTTCGAATGTGTGTTCTCGGTGCATTAGTGGAACTTCCACCGAGAAACTCGCGAGAGTACATAAACCGAGCGAGTCCGATGCAAGAAGGGCTCGTAGGGCGCGCTCTCAGCTTCGTTCCAATCGACCAACATATTTCTCTCGTTGATGCCATGACGAGTCTCTTGACCATGTCAATCGACATATATGTATGTAATAGTCGTTCCGTAACGCTCGGTTTATTATTATTATTATTATTATTATTATTATTATTATTATTATTATTAAAATTATTGTTGTTGTTGTTGTTGTTATTGTCATTATGAGGATGATGATGATGATGATGATGATGATGATGATGAACGTTGTGTGGATCGTGCATTGCGTAGACTCGTCTTGTACGTCTGACCGAGGTGCGCGTACGTGTTTTATGCGCGTACTTCGGAGCCGAGAGTAAGTGACCTGATCTGGAAAAGATAAATGAGCCGAGTCGACGCGGTCGTTACATGCGAAGACCCGGAGATACATACGTGGAACAAGAACGAGATGGGAAAATATCTGGCGCCATTAAACAAACTCGTACATGGGTTATTCCCGTTACACGTTATTTCCGACGTTACGGGTGACGATGCAATTTAATTTTTCCATTATCAGATTTGTATAATAATAATGATAGTAATAATAATAATGATAATCACATAATCCTCGGTAAACATGCATGGGCCACTTGTCCCTGGCGCCTTAAAAAATGATTTGAAGTTGAAAGATATTCTACTGTAAGGATCAACCATTGAATTATTGCTAAGACAATCATTTGTCCAATCATCATAATCATAAAAATAAGAAGGTAAATAACGTACCATTCGGGCAAGGCAGAGCATTTTTCCTTCATAATAAAATGAATAATTGAAGATCATCGACTTCGTTGTTATCAATTTTTGCAATATCAGATTCGTAAAAAAATAATAATAATAATTTCAAAGATTTTTTATTCAATGTAAATTGATTCTTTATTCATAATAAAAACTGAAATAATTAGAGATGGTCGACATGGTCGTCATCTCGATTAGTTGCAGAAATTTATGTGATTTACAAACAAATTATGAATTTGAAGAATTAAAATGACAAAAAAAATTTTTTAAATAATTTTTTTTTCTTTTTGTAAAAACGTCTTTCGAGTATTTTGACGAACGGTCGTTGACGGGACGAGGGTGTCATCACAAAAAAACGTAATGACTCATCGAGACTGTTTCCGGTTGATCGGCGGCAGCATCCCAATTTTATTCCGATGGCCCAGGGACGCTGTCTCTATCATAATTTCGGCATCGATCATTCGTCACTTTCTCTTTCTCTCTCTCTCTCTCGAAGATGAGCGCGCGAGAGACGCGGAAAAAGTGCATAGACGGTTAAAGAATGGTCGTGAGGTGGAGAGGAGGGCGGTAGGGGGGGGGGGTGATCGGAATCGCGCACACGAGATACTTTATTCATCGGCGCCGAGAGATGAGGGACTCTCGGGAGGCTGACTGCATACACACACATATATATCTATATATGTAGTTAAAGTTTCGGAAGCGTGCGGCGTGCGCGTATGGAGATGACAATAAATATGTCTCGAAGCGATCCCCGCGGCCATGCAATATGTATGTCGCGCGATTCGCGTTCTTCTTCCGAGGTTAGGACCGGCCGTCAGACGAAAACGCCCCGAATCCATCCGCGGTGGGTCCTTCTTCCGTCCTGGTCGTCGTCAGAAGCTGCGGGCCATCTCGCGAACCCACCGCCCAACGATGAGAGTTTTGAGGAAAAACAAAAATTTGTGATAATAATAATTATGATGCAAAAAAAAAAATTATCCCGAGGGACAGGCGTGTGCGCTTGCGCGCCTGTATTTAATCGGTGCTCGGAACACGACGGGAGAGAGGAGGCGAGGACAAGACGATGATCCTCGTGGATTTTGTGCGATACTGAAGAAGGTGAGGTCCGGTGATGAGGGGCAGTGGGGGTCAATCGTTCGATCACGAAATGAGAGAGTTCGGATTTTTTTTTTCTCAATTTTCGAAATTGCAATTTTTTTTTGAAATACGAGTTATTTTTAATTTTTGTTGAGAGGCAGGAGATCAAGGAAGCTCGATGGAACTATTGGCATACTAATTTTATTAATGATATTATAATTCAATTGTACCAATGAGATTATTGTCAATAATAGTGATTTAAATTCAATTAATTAATCGATTATTGACGATTCATCGTTCATCGTATTCATAACACCGATAACAACGATCAGACGTCGTAAGATGTAAGCTGGAAAAATATTTTTCAACCCCCATTCCGTCAAATCAAAAAACAATAAATAAATAAATAATCCAAAATTGAAAAAAATGAGGAAATCCAAATTTTTTCCTCCGATAACCGTGATCAAATTCGAAAAACCCCCCATAAAACACGTCCTCGCAATCAAACACATACCGTTTATTGTATCACACGCCCTCACACACACACACACACACACACTCAAACGAATTCTCACTGCATTCCACGCACGGTCTTAAATGACCGAGAGTAACGATTTAATTATTCGCTAACGGTATAGTGAAGCTGTTAATGGAATGACGAGTTAGTTAAGAAGAGTACAAAGTCCGTGGCGTTCGAACGAGTCCCGACGAGGGTGGAGGGATTGGGGGGGGGGGGGGGGGGAGACGCGATGCACGAGCGGCGGGTGATGAGCGCGGCGGATATAGAATCTCGTAGTACGCGGCGCGCACACACTCGAGCGAGAGCGAGGCCCGATGCCGCGGCCGTGAAACGGGATGAGAATCGAAGGGCCCGGAGGGGGCGGCCGCGTATCGGCGCGCGGTGCTCGCGGCGCGCGCTCATCGGGTGGTCGCCGATCGCGACGGATAGACGGGTCCCCGCGACATCGGGGGCAAAACATCGGACGGGTAGGATCGATCGATCCAACGTATTAACGATCTCATCAATAAGGGCTGAGAGTATTAAGTCCGAAGGATCTTCGATCCGAGCGGACAGTCCGGGGACCGACGGCCACGACGACGGGGCTTACCGGTCCCCGGACGCCGGGGCCCGCGTCTCCTGTGGCCGATACGATCCGTTCGAACGTTCACGTTTTGAGCGCAAGAAAAATTTACCAATTTGTTGAATACTTCGATCTGTAATGTTCTCACAAACGAAAAAAGTCATTGGGATTTGCAAATCGATTTTCTTTTTTCTTTTTGGGTTCTCGTGTGACGGTCCGAAAATCAAGTTTGTCACTATGAGTCCTGTCAATCGTTGACCGATTGATGCACCAGTCACCACAAAGCTGCAATGTCAATCAGCTGTAATGAGTATCGAGTTTTGCGAAGATCGGCAAGACGGATCGGATTTTTGATGAATTTGAAGTTTTTTTTTTTGGAAGGTTTGGACGTTTGCCGATTGGAAAATATTTCACTTGTCGTGATCGATGTTCTGGATGGTCATGAATCAATGATTGGGATTATTTTGTATCAAATTTGGTGGAAAATCCAGTCACTCGTTCAAATTTGGGGAGAGATGGAATTTTTCTAATATCCACTTATCCATTTTGCAATGTCAAATCGAGCTGGGAGTTAAAACGTGGAATTTACTTTCTTCGAATTCTGAGTAGTGAAGGAAAATTCACTTATGAGGATCGCAGTCAACATTTTCATATTTATATCAACTTATTCCAAAGTCACATTTGGGGTGAAGGAGGTTGAGAGTGGGATAAAGTTATAAGCAATTTTTATGGGCGTTTCAACTTCATTTTACGTTAAAAACTTACAATCATTTCCCATTTTTCACGTTTGGAAAGTGAAAAAAAAGTCTACACCGCAATGACATTGAAACGAAGGTAAAAAAATGTTTCAACCTCACTTAACCTTCCAATTCAAACTTATGACGTAAAATAAGTTGAAACATAAGTTGAAAATATCGAGTCAGGAAAAAAAAATGAAAATTCTTCCTCATCATTGAAAAACTTCGTGCACTATCAAAGAAAGAAAGTTGGAAAAGTTTCGACTTTTACCTTGTTTTCTTGATATTTCGAGGAGCGTTTATCGATCGTCAAAATAATCGAAATGAAGAAAATAGAGAAAGTTGATTAATAAACGAAGCACCAACGAGTCACACGAGTTCGTCGAGAAAATTCGTCTGGCAATAAGGCGCGTGTATTATTTTGAGTTTCGAGTCTAGTCGCGAGCGAGGGCCTGACTCGCGAGAGCGCGAGATGGTGAACCGACTAACCGAACTAATTGACGTTACGCAGACCCGTGTGTCGACGTTTTGTGCGTATCAATTCGACTCGCTCCATTGAACAAATAAACAGCCACGTCTACGTGCTGTTTTATTCCTGGATAACCCGGGCAAATATCTAGAGTCGTTCGCTCCTTACTTATTCACTCACTCTTTCTCGCTTTCTCTCTTTCTCTCTAACATAAGTTGAGACATCGAGTTGGAAAAATATGCCAGCACCGGCAATAATATTTGGCGGACTGTTGGCTCAATCTTTACTCCCGTGTATATGTATATATATTTATACACTCTCGATCGAAACATGTGTCTGTGTGCCGGTGGCGTTCTAATTTCAATATCCCCGCCGACTAATGATAATAAAAAAACAAAAAACCTCGAAGATAATAATAGAATAATTAATTTCATTTTTCTATCTATTTTAATGTCCAATTCAATATTATTACAAGTTCGTTCACATTTGTGCATCATTCGATAATATTGTTACGATTTCTTTGCAATTTTTATTTATTTTGACCTGAGAATTTAATGAAAATAAATACATTCTTGTCAATTCTCTTCATTGTATGTGTAAAATAATTTTGAAAGATGAAAAAAAAACAAATGGTTGGAATTGAACGGTCAAAAAGTGCATCGACACATGAAACATTTATTTACATCTACATGGACTGATTTCTTTTTTTCTTTTCCAAACGTCCAATCACCCATTTATACATATCTATATAAAATCATTTTACACATGAGATAATAAAACAATTTTTTCAGAACATTCTGAAACAAAATAACATTGTATATTAATATATAAATTGTGTAAAAATGTTCAGACTGAAAGCAATCAAAGTCGCGATCGAACCGTATCAACATTTTCGAATAATGCAAAAATATAAACAACCAGAAAATATCTCGCATACGAGTACTTCGAAATAAGTTTCGTGGATAAATTTACGATAATTCGTTTCCGCATTGCGGATACAGCGAAGAGAATCGGACAACGCACACGGCGCGACATATTGTATCTATTCGCTCGATAACATACACGTGAATAAAAGTCAAAGACGATTGCGAGGACGAGTTCGAGTGTGTCACTCCCCCCGCACACCGGTGATTCCGGTTTGCGTGTCGACTTCCTGGGTTTGGCGGAGGATGCAACGCGCGGGCGGCCACGATGGAACAATCACGAGGTTCGAAACACGAGCGAGGGGGGTTGCCCCGTGGCCGTATAACCAACCCCCAATCGTTCGCGCCGAGGGTGGCGAGGAACGAGGGCCCGGCACAGGCAACACGCGCACGACGTCACACGCTTCGTGCTAGTCGGGAAAATAAAGTGAGGAAGAAGAAGGAAGAGAAAAAAAAATAACACCAACAACAATAATGGCGAACGTTACGACATTGGGTATCGCGAGTTATGGCAGGCACGAGAAATGATTTAGAATGGTGGTGGCTCTTTGTCCGTGCCGCGACGACGACCACGAGCAAGCGCGAGGACGGGCGTTAGGGGTTGTCGCAAAACCGATTGTTTGCATTATTTATGATAATCCAGCACAGCCACGAGATATTCGATACTCGAAAGATACCCGAAACCAAAAAAAATAAATCAACGAAATTTTCTTAGCGACCAGTGAAATCGAATAAGAAGTGGAGAACAGAAAAATGATGAAAATTAGACCAAAGAGAATATTGGTAACAAAAATGATTTTTTATATCCTGGGGGTTGCAAAATTTTAGATTGACCAACAAGATCGAATAAAAAAAAGCGAAGAAAACTAAAATTATCAAAAATAGATCGAAGAGAATATTCATGGAAATGTTTTTTTTTTTTTCATGATAAGGGAGTTGGGATTGAAACAATGATTTCGCGATTATGTCGTAAATAACGATGGATTTTTGCGTAGGACGTGTATATGGGAGTCTCGTGGCCGTCCACGTGCCGGAAGACCCGGTTAGAATTATATTTCGGGGCGGGCAAATGGGGGATGAAAGTGTCACGAGCAGCCCTTCGGCCACAACAGCACCGGCGGCCGCGCAGTAGCACCGGCATCATCGGCACAGTCCTAGTTATGGGCTCGCGAGGGGCACTTTGGCGAACTATACATCGACGCGGTCGACAGTCGCTCTTGCCCTCGTTCTCTGTAATCAAGAGAAAATTACACGAATTCACTGTGCGACTGACTGTCTGTGTGTATCATTATACACCCTCATCAACGAGTCAATCGTTCCGTCCACAATCTCGACGTTAATCAAAGACAATGATTTTTCATCAAACGAATCCGCTAATCGTCCGCTAAATAGTCGATTTAAAAATAATAACACATCAATTTCGAGACTAAATATTGAATTACATTTTTTTTTTAATTTCCTTAATTTAATTTTTTTATATTTTTCAAAGTTTATTTCATTAATTTCAATTAATTCATCTGTATACAGTTATAATATTCACTTTTAAATACTAAAATATGTTCGATTTTTTTCAGCATTTCATTTCATTTATTTCGTTAATTTTAATTCAATCATTTTTCAATTTTAATGTATCTATTTTTTCTCAATTCCATTAGTTTCCATAATTCAAAAGGGTTGAAGTCGAGACTTATCATCGTCCTAACATCTTCGTTTTGGTCTATCGGGTCTTGCCTTGAAATTTAACAGTAAGTTATCCATGACGACTTTGGAACCCAAGTAAAAAAATTATATTTCATTTATTTATAAACTATACGATTTTTTTGTTTGGAAATCGCTATTTTGGATCAAGTTAATAAATATGTATCGGATGCTCATGTAACTACTCGACGGTGAATACGCGAAATTAGTTAAAATACGTGAGCATTCTCAAGTAAAAAAATTATATATAGTCTACATATGAACTATATGTGGGACTGGGCATATATAGTATAATTTTGTCCACCTGGTTCGCTGGGTATAATGCTAGGCGAAAAGTATTTTCGTGGTAATAGGTGGAAAGAAAATATCGGCGAAATGGAAGAACAAGAGCGATAAAAGACGGATGAAGAGAGAGAGGAAGAGAGAGATGGAGAGATGGACGGATAAAAGTTGGGCGAGGAGTAATATTTCGTCGTCGGACGTGAAGAAAAAAGGAGACAATGCCGAGCGCGGGATCGATTATCCTCGGTCCGAAGGAGCACACGGTGGACTGTCTGTTGTGCGGGGGCGCAGGAGCAGAGCACCGGACGAAGCGGTGGAGAAGCCGGCGAACCCGGGAAGGAAGAACCGAGGTGAAGGAGAGAGTAAGCATCGGGAGAGTAGATGTTATAGAACATATATACTGATGCTTGGACGAGCTGCTGCTGTTGCTGCTGGACTAACAACAAGAACAGAGAACTCGAAGAATTGTGAAGAGAGAGAGGGGAGAGGACAACTCTTTCGCGACGTCGTTTTGCCGCGTGCTTTGCTCACATAACAGCAAACTCTCGACCGGTATTCGCTTGTCTCCGGTAAACAACGAGAAAGAACTAACCATTCGCGTCCGACAAGTGTAATTAATCACGTGCATTTTCTTTCCTTTTTTTTCCAATTTTTTTTTCATTTTTTTACAACCGCTTTCGCGACGATACAGCGATCGGGCCCGGAGATATTTTCTTAACGGAGCAACTTCGTGCTTCCGCGCAGGAAGCTGCGCGGGCGAGTACTCGGACCGTCCGACCGAGAGTCCGAGAATTTGTCGTGTACAATCGATGGGACTTGGGGATAATTTTTTTTGCGGGTGGAATTGCTACGTATTTATTGCACGTTGATGGAATTTATTGGTCCTGAAGGATGAGAGCTCGGGCGATTATTTTTTTTATTCTATTTTATTTTTTTTTGTTCGCGAGGAAATTTACGGAGGTTGGTTATAATTATGAGAATTTTGTTTGAATTATTGAACAATTTTGCGGGGTGAACGTTTGTGTGTTGACTTAATTTTTTTTTCATTGCGATAAATGGAGTTTTTGATATTTTTTTAACGATAATAAATATTTTGAATTTATTATCTATAGGTGCGTAGAATTTTTTTCAAAAATATGTGAAACGCTAGAGAAATATGTAAATAATATGGATATGTCGGATACGATCTTGCAGTGAGATATTTTGATTTTTTGAATGAGTGATTGTTGTTCGTGTTCATACGAGTTTGCATTTTTTTCACGCGAGTCGGTAGAGAATGCTAAGTAGAAGGATTATCATTATTTCTGGGATTATAAGGTTCTCGTAGTTGTTCTCGAATATATAGAGTCAATTTGTTCAAAATTGAAAACATGTATCAGAATATGAAAAAATAAAAATTATATGATGTAAAAAATACATTACAAATGGGCCAGCAAAACGATTCGTAATTACCCTACGTACGGGGTGAGAGGTCATTCAGGTTGTTAAAAACTTTCGACCGCTAATAGTATGCAGACGCTCTGGAAATCACCAAATCATCCGTACACCGTTCTCACAACCCTCTCGTATCGTCTTTGTATGCTATTTCCTTCTTTTCGTTCTACGTTTTTCTTTTCTTTTTTTACAAATTTATTTTTAATTTTGCAATAATAAACGTACGAAAAGCCGAAGGTCCGAGCTCGAGAGTGGCGTAAAAAACTCGATGATGCGTTCGCTCGGACCTCGTGCGCAAAGAAGATTCGGAGCTTGTGGTATTCGTGTGTATGTGCGTGTGTGTGTGTGTGTGTGCGAGCATCAGCAGACCCCCATCAGGACCCTCGAAACGACTTTACGGAAATTACACGCGAGAAATCGGGGAGATATGGAGACCTGAAATGCGATGTGGCGATCCGTCACTCCGCGGTCTTGCCCTCGCCCCCGTCTTTCTTTTTCCGATGCCCGATTATATTCATATGCATATACATATATATATTAGGATGGTCCTTATTTTGAATTTTTTTTCCATTCCGGCGCTCTCAGACTATAATCTGATTCGAAATAGATTAATATAAATATTCTGAAAATTTGAGGTCCCTACCTCAATTCTCAATGCTGCCGCCAGCCTCTCGAAGTTTGCCATTTAAATAAAATTGTGATTTTCATATTTCAGAATTTTCTTCCCTATCATGACCAAAGTTCTGCACCGTAGCTTATTTATATAACAATTATTTCTTCCGAGTTAATCTACATCAAAAATAAATTTTGTTTCTATCGTGTCAGAATCGAAAGAAATAATTGATAAAAGCTGAAATAAGGACCACCCTATTATATATATATATAAACTCGGTGTCTCTACCGTGAAACTTGCAGGTGTTTCGCGACCCCGTTAAACTTTGCTTCACCTTCACGAAACACGAGGTGTTCCATCGCTCTTTCCTCTCTCTCTCGCCCCAACGTGTTGCGAATTCGTTAAATATGTTGCAAATTTTCGAGGCCCGGCAAATAAAAGATGAAATAAAAATTTCACTCTTGTGCATCAATGACAAATGTTTAGAACAATTAACGTCGAGCGTGACTGAAACTTTTGTTTTTGATGGGCCGCCAACGCTGATCCGTAATTTTCAAACCCGTGAAGGTGAAATTAATTTTATTTTTATTTTTCATTTCGTCGAAATTAATGCGAAATATAATTGAGGCTTGTATAATGTATCACAGGACCGAAATATTTTCAAAACTATCTTACTCCACTTTTTTTCAATTACAATACATAATTAACTCATCACGTAATTCTTTCATTCAATACAATCAATTGAATTTAGTATAACCAACATATTTTATTGTCAAAAAAATTCAGCCCAGTTTCACTCGAGTAAGAAAAAATAAAATTAAAATAATTTTTTCGAGGATTCTCCGATGCACATGCATCGATTTACCAAGTTGCAACGATGTGGGATCGACAACATCTTTCAGAAAATCTCATTAAATCGATGCCAATGGAAAAGAATGAATAAAATAAAAAAGATGCTATACGCTGATGCACCTCTGGAAAGATAATTCTAAACAAAACCCCCGAGGTCAGCGAGGAGAGATGATCCTGATTCTGGCAGACAGGCTGGAGCCTTGCGTTCGCGCGCGCAGGCGGATTCCTGGAAGAATTGGTTTCGGCTACGCCTACTACCTGGACAGGTGCAGCCCGTTGTGTTATTCTTGCACGGAACGAACGATCCTGTCGTCTATGCCACGAGTGACAAGTCAAAGAGAGAGAACGAGTGACGGAGACAGAGAAATCTTGGCGGTCCAGTTGTCAGAAGAGGATCGTCCCGAATTATTGCCTATCTCTCATTCCAACATTCCCACTCGTCGCGATCACTCGGTTGATCTCATTCTTTCTTCCCCTCGTGCTCTCAATTAAATCCTACTGAAACTCATTTGCAAATCAAAACATTTCGCGGTCATCCCCCCCCCCTTAAGCAATTACCGTCGAAACTATTTTTTTTCGAAAATACTAATCATCAATCGATTGTTCTAGAAGCAAGCAACTGTTTTATTATTTTCTTTTTTTTTTGAAACAGGAACGTTGGTTGGATTGAACGGATTGTCTCGATGCTATAGGCAGCTTGAATCATCCTGTAATTGGTGGCTCGTAAGACTACTTGCTAGTCTTCGACTTGAGCAGCACCTCGCCAGTTCAATTTTAATTAATCGTTTATATGCCAAGATCCTTTTAGCCATTGCAAAGATAAGATCATCGATTTTGAATGCTGGACACCGGTGAATTACACTCAGAGTCAAAATTTGTACCCTCCTTTCAACCTTCCCAAAATGTTCTTAATCAAAATTCGAAAAAGAGGAAAAAAATCCAGCTATTCATCCACCCAAAGGTAAAAAATAATATTTTTTAATCCGATAAATATTCTCCGACGTGGTGTCGTTTGGTAAAAACATTCTTCCTCAAATATGTAGTCGGCGATAATTATCAACGTTGAAATAAATATTCATCAAACAATCCGACGAAAATTCATTCGACAATGCTCGTTACCCACAAATACGTATCTACCTGTTATCCACGATGGACTAGCAAGATTGCTCGTTACGATAATAGACTATGGATGACACAATCACGTGCAATTCAACGCACGATATGCACCGGAATATTATTCGGAATCTTCGTAGATGAGAGAGAGTTGAGTCTGGTGGACCGTTCGGGAAGAGGCTGTCGTACGTTGGGTCGGGGGAACGCCGCGAGACAGATGAAAAATGTCTGGCGTCGGGTGCGACAGAGAGACGGAACCCGAAGTGATGAACGACTACGAGGTCTCATAAACGACCGAATGATACACTCGCTCCGCGCGAGGTCTCTCATTGTCCACGACGCGAGAGTCCATTGCGTTATACACGCACTGACCATTGGCTATATATAAAACTTGGATCTTTCGAGATTTTCCACGTGCATCATCACAAACGTTTTTTTTTTTCCTTCACCCGAAACCGCCTCCATTGTTACGAGAAAACGAGCTCCCAAAGTACTCGACTACGAAGGCTCATACCCCACCCGCCGTTTCGCACCTGTATACATGCATTAGCCATACCCCCGCGACTTTTATTTCCGCGCTATTCAAACGGTCGACGCGGAACGGGCCGGTAAAATCGAAGGTTTCGAGAGGCCGGTGAAAAATTTCTTTCAAACTATTTTTTCGACACGGCGCACGAATCTTCATTATTGAAGTGAGCATTCTTGTACTTATTCTTCTCTATCTCGATGTTTTGTTTAACTATCGATTCAATCGCAATAATGAAATTAATCTGTTTTTTTCTTAAATTTTATTTATTACAGAAATGAAATACTGTTTGAAAATATTATTTTATAGATGATTTTTTTACACAGATGGCTCTCACGTAAATTGTTATTTAATTTTTTCTCTCTCTTTCTCTGTCTCTCTCTCTCGCTCTAAGTTTCATTTAGCAAATGCATTATTTAATCAATTTACGATCACAGATCCTCAAATTTCGTCAACTGAAACAAAGTCAATGGTGAAGGGTCAGAACTTAAAAAAAAAAAAATAAATAAATAAAAAACCACAAAAGTGGCACTCACTGGAATAGCTGAATAAAAAATAATGGGCAACCTGTGAGAATCCTTGGCAACGCTTAAAAATCACATCAATAATTACAATAAACGTTTCCACCGTTTAAAAAAAATGTATTATCAAAAACAAAAACATTTGATGCTTCAAATATATATCTAACCCATTCGGTAGTATGAAGGTAGATCAAACTGTTGCGTATTGTTTCTTCGACCATTGTCGAGCAATAGCCAAAGAGCTCGGGGAACCGGTTCCGTTATGAAAGGACCTCGTTTCCTCGTGCGTTTATGGAGGGCTTCGGGGTGGGTGATCGAGAGTGAAACGCGAGAGGGACCGACGGGGGGATGCGTGTGAGTTGCGAGGGTGTATCGATTGCCCCGCCCCCCGCTGCGTAGCCATGACAACACACCCTATCCTATCTAACCCCTAGCCTAACCTCCCGCTTTTACGTTTCGAGTTGCCTGTCTCTTGCCCCCCACCCCCCCCTCCGACCTCTTCCCCCTTCCCCCGACCGGCCCTTCTTCATCCTCCTCCGACTCCTCATCCTATTTCACTTCGGTCCTTGCTTTCTCACCCTCCTGCGACCTTCTCACTCGCCCTCTCACACACCTTATCGTCAGCTACGTTCTCTTCCTCCGTTGTCGTCGTCGTCGTCGTCGTCAGCGCTGGTCTGTACTGCGAAGGACAGAGGGATGGAAACGCAGACACGATGAGTAAGGGATGCTCGGGACAGGACTCGACGATGATGGTGGACCAAACTGAACGGGCGAGATATGGGCTTGTCACCTGGTGACGTAGGAACCGATGAACCGACGTACTTATTACTCTGCATACTGTACCTCCTAACTTCCGCCATCACGGATTCACAATCCAACTTTTGCTACAACTTTTTTTTTCTTTTATTGTTTTGGGACGACTGTTTCCATTGATGTTTGATTTTCGTTGGTTTCGTACAGTCCTATCAGATGTTCTGTCATATTTTATTGACATAATTGTTTTAACAAATGGAAAATAATTTCCATTTATCGAAAATATAATTCCACATGTAGTTCAGAGATGGGCATTCATAAAATGAAAATGATATTTGAAATAATTTTTTCCAACAAATAACTCTGATCTATTGTCATGTGATAATTAGTTTTGTCACATTTTTTGTAATAATTGTGAATAATTCACACGAATGATTATTTCATGATGCATTTGAACATTTGATTTGTAATATATATGTATATATATATAATTCCTTATGGTTTTGTCAGAAAAATATTTCAAATACGATTTTAATTAAAAAAAATGTTCATACCTGATATAGATATATAGATCAGTGCAATAATCATTATTATTTTGGTGTCGAACGATCGTCAACGATGCCAATTTGCCGAGTGAAAAGTTTGTACATCTCAGAATCGACAAGAGGTTGGTAAAATAACCAAAAATACAGATGATCATTATCTCACTCGAATCATTAATTAATTAATTAATTAATTAATTGATATTCATCTATGTATCTATACATCTTAATACAGAAATATAGATACATAGATAAATAAATGTATCGATATATATTCATTCATTCTCGTTCAGTCGGTACTCGGTAAAGTTATGCAACAATACTCAAAATTTCATTCCAAAGTTGAAAAAATAAAGATGAAAAAAAATTCTCGGAAAATCGAAAGAAAAAAAAACCCCAGATTTAAGTCTTCGTTCTCCACGTTCTCACAGATTTCTTTCATTTTCTTTTTTTTTCACTCTCTCTCTCGCTCTTTCCGAGACAGTGTGAACCATCGAACCACCGACTATAGTCCCACAACACAATACCTTCTCATTATGTTATCCGCGCATCTCGTCCGCAAACAGCCATTCATCATTCGACGGGTCAGGAGCCGAGAGGCCCGATGCACAAAGCGCATACGATTGCGTGGCAATAATGTTACGCGAGTATTGGAAACAATATTATTTCCGTGATGTCTCGATGGGGATACTAAATATATATCACTCGAGACTGTGATGGAAACTTGAAAAAAAAAAACACGTGATCGCGAGCAAACGAAGGAATGTAATATGTAAAATGGTGGAGAAAAAAATATTTTCGTTTCGTGGACGGACTAAACGTCCGTAACACGACAAGTGTTAACAGACGATTTTTAATAATACATTATTAAATAGGATTTAATAGTCTTCGGACGGATGGAACGTGTATCCAACCGGGAATACATTATTTATTCATGCATATGAACGATTTTCATTCTTTCTTGTTATTATTGTTATTATTATTTTCTTACAAGTGTTGTATACGAGAGTAGATATCGATGGACAGGCGAACGGACAGCTGAGAGAAAAATCATCCATCAAGTTCGAGGCTATGGGGCCCCACGCGTGTGTGTGTGTGTGTGTGTGTGTGTTGTGTAGTACAGACTGGTATATTATGGCCGAGGCTCTCGGTCGCTTGCACTCTCACGGTTTGACGAACGGATGATGGTTTTAGGCACTCGCTTCGTTTTCTCTCTCTCTCTTCGTCTCACTCGTTTCTTATTTCTATGAGCCACTCTGCCATCGTAGAAATTGATGAACGTATTTTTTGGCTAATTTATTACGCGCGCTCGCGAGACACGAGAAACAGCGGGTGAAAGAGACGAAGCCAACGGAAAAAAAAAATAAAAAATAAAAAAATAATAATAAACAATTAAAAAAAATAGATGGAAAAGAGCGAATAGAAAGAGAGAAACGAGCGTACGAAATTTATAATGATGGTTTGCTCGGTCGACGGAGCGAGAGCGAGAGAGAGAAGGAGAGTGGGTGGGGGGTTGCGCATTCTTTGCTCGTTCGCTTTGTTTGGTTCCTCTCGGAGTATCAAAATGCGTGGAACTCGTAACTATACCGCTCCCACGTATTTTTTTGTTGTTGTGGTTTTTTTTTCTTTCTTTTTTTCAAGTATCGCCAACCTATATCTATCAAATATCGGGGGATAATAATTTAATACGTGGGAGATGCGGCTGGATGTCAGCGCCACTTGCGGCCGATTCTGGCAGCTTGGACCCTCGTTACTCCCGGGACCCTGTTTCAAAGCTTTTTGTGTATGTTTCAATCGAAATTTCATTGCAAATTTTCTAAGTAATGTACATTTTTAACCCTCCTGTACACTGAACATTTTTGCAGACGAATGAAAATGTCAGGTTAACCCTATCGATGCAATGTTGTGTCGATTCGACACAGGTAAAAATTTCAAAGTCCTCGCATTTTTTAGGAGTTCCTTTGTATGTTGTTATTTTTAGGACGAATAAATATCGAAAACTTTATATTTCAAAATTTGATCACAACCTACAAAGCCTGAGCTTCATTCATGAATTTTCCCAAATTTTTAGCATAACATTTTTCATTTTTTCAAAGTCCTTGGGCATTGAAAAAAATCTTTCCGTACCTCACTCACTTGTAATTGTAAATTTTCGACACTGAGACGCTGAATAATAATAACTTTTGAAACTTCCGTAATCGAGCTCAGCAACTGATGGCAACCCCGTTACTATACCCGCGTATCCATATTGGATATCTGCTTCGCAGAACCGTGATTGATGCGACCTAACGAACATTTTCGAAATACCGTAAAATAATATTTGAACCAACGCGGTTCAAATATTATTATTATTATTATTTTATTTTTGCACTTACCTTGATCTTGATAGACGAGCGCGGTGGCGAAAAATATGATTGTCGAACGTCCGGAAGCCGAAGACATCCGTTGACCTTGAGCACTGTGACCTTGAGACCCAGAATGCGGAAGATGCGCGACAAACGTTGACGTATTTTTTTTCTCGATCCACAATGCTAATCGATTCACATTACCGCACTCCGAAAAGTTTTGTCGTTGATGCGCTACACTGCCGTCGTTCTCTCTCGCGCCGAAGCGAGCAACGATAGCGCTATATCTCTCGCACTTATGGCGTAGCGAGAACGAGCGAGATGTGCAGTGCATATCACCCCAAGGCAATGGACGACATCGCCGAGTGCGAGAGAGACAGCGCCATCGACGCGCGCTGCGGAGCGAAAGAGAAAGAGCAAGGTTATGTAGTCCATCGTCTTTATGCGAATACACGAAAAAAAAATGTCGGCCGGCCGCATAATCGCGACCCCACATTCGCGAGAGAGAACGAGCGAGGTTATTTAGTCTATCGTCTTTACGCGAACACACGAAAAAAAATGTCGGTCGGCCGGATAATCGCGACCCCCAGATTCGCGAGAGAGAAAGAGCGAGGTTATGTATAGTTGATCGTCTTTACGCGAACACACGAAAAAAAAATGTCGGTTAGCCGGATAATCGCGACCCCCAGATTCGCGAGAGAGAAGAAGCGAGAATATTTAGTCAATCGTCTTTACGCGAATACACGAAAAAAAAAATGTCGGCTGGCCGCGACCCCAGATTCGCGAGAGAGAAGGAGCAAGGTTATGTATAGTCCATCGTCTTTACGCGAATACAAAAAAAATCGCATAATCGAGACCCAGCCGCGCAACGACTACGGTGTTCCCCCTTGTCCGAGCGAAAAGAACGTCCGCACGACCTTGCTTGTTTACTTTACCATCTCTCTTAAACTCGCGGACGCCAAGCTGTGAGCTCACTGTTGGAATTTAGAGTAACGTGTCAGCAGCAACGAAGACGACGCCACGAAGCTAACGGTCTTAACCACCCATCCCACCCACTCGTGCCCTCTCGGCTTTTTTCGCGAGTGACGGTTACGGAATATGTATAGTGGACGCCCCCCCCCCTCCGCCCTCTCGCGCCTACGTGACCAACCGCCGCGAGCGTCCTGTCGCTGCCTGTTGCGTTCCTACACTCTGCTATGAATCGTCGATCTGGACAGTGCAAAACTGTCTATGATATTATTTTCAACAAAGAGGTTACACAAGCTAATCACGTTGTTTCCGACATTTTTTCGACACGATCACGAATATCACGAAGCTACATCTGATGCGTATTGTTGGGGACGTTCTGAATATTCGAAGATGACCAGGACAATCTTTTCCGATGCGGACGCGACCGAGGTGAGTAAAAAATGCGAGACAGCCATTTTCTTTTATGTCAGTGATTCTTTGTTCCCCCCCCCCCACCCCCCTCGTTCTTTTCGTTTAGCTTCATAGCGTCTAGATTAGGATTAATATAAAAAGTTAGTCACGATATTGCATTCATTATTTGTAAAAATCAAATAGCAAAGAAAAAAAGATGCGACGGTCGATCGATCGATTTGATATTTATCAAGTAAATTAATTAATTAATCCGATAAATGGCATCCAAGTCTCGCGACAATATCCGTGCATCCCCTCACAACTCAATATTTTTCTATTCTTACCCTCCCTCTCTCTCTCTTTTTCCTCGCTACGGTGAAAAATATGAATGTTTTTTTTTTCTTCTTCCGACTCGCCTTTGTGTATCAGTCCGCTGTGTCTCTGTCGTCGCATCGAGCGCCATGACGCTCGATCTCCCTCTCTCTCTCTGTCGCTCCCTCTACAATCTCTTCCCCTTTCTCTCTCTCTCTCTCTCTCTCTCTCTCTCTCTCTCTCTCTCTCTCTCTCTCTCTCTCGCGGACAAACGACGCTGGCCAGAGGGATGTGGCGCGCGTGAAAAATTACGCCCGAGTTTCTCCAACTCCGTTTCTCGGTTGACGACTATCGCGATTCTGAATCTCTCGTACGTACCCCGCGTTTTGTATTATTGCGAAACATATAATGTACAGTTTCACGCAGCAACGTTGGTGCTATTATCGTATGGCCGCATGGGCTGCCTCTCGTACGAAGTTTGGCCGTCGGTGCGCTTGCGCGCTCGCGACTTTGCCCGTTGTGTACACGTTTGTACACGTTCGCCAACAGGTTCGCCGTTGCGTCTCTCAGCTCGTTGTATACACACGCGGGATGTGGAAGCCGTGTGTATGCACACGGACGCGAGTGGCTTGTGCGCGCGTGTACGTGTGAGCAACGTAGCTCCTCGGGCCCGCGCGGAACTTTATAAAAGAGACAGATGGAGGCGAGGGCGTGTTCAAACATCTGCTGGTGATGTACCCCTTGATGTCGATCAATTACGTAGCCGTGTTTCTTCTCCAGTGAAAACTGTCTCTGTGTCTCTTGCTCTTTCTCTCGTCTCTCTCTCTCTCTCTCTGTCTCCTTCCTTCGTCCACATGGATAACGAAATCTTTCGCATTATCTTCGTCCCCCGATCGAATCTCGTGTTCTCGGATTTATGGCTCCCCCTACAAATCCAGATTCGACTACGATTTTTTTTTATTTATTTTTTTTTTAACTTTCTAACCAACCTTTGTCCCTCGCAATTTTTGTTAAAATTTTTATTTGTTATTATATTTTGCATTGTTCAGTGATTACGTAATTTTGTAAATGGTTAATTACAATAAGGACATTTTTTTACGACCATTCGAAAGAATACTTTTCTCGTTGTTTTAGTATTACATTATTTATGTTTTTTTTCTAATATTCTAGAAAGAAGGCAAAATGGACGACGGGCAGTCCCGGTAGAAGAGGCTACGTGAACGACAAAGGTGAATGAAAAAAAATTAACTTATATACATTTTTGTAATTTTAATTATTTCCACGATAACCGATCGGTCGATACTTAATTTCAAAATAAACCGAGAAGTAAATAAACGGTAAATTCAGATTGATACTGACACCCGTATCTATATCCGCGTGTACGTTTATTCGACAAAGACATTATATTTTCGGGTACGAAAGAACGCGATGGAGAGTTTGGGAGCCGAGGGAACATAAAGAAGATCCTTGTAATCCGGGAAAGCTAAGTCGACGGCACTTGTTGGTTGGTGCTCACGGGGTTACCGGAATAAGGGACGAGAATGGAAAAACAAGACGCGAGAGAGAGAGAGAGAAGAGCGAGAAGACGTGGCCGAGATGATCCTTGCGGCTGGGCGTGCGGTGCGATGGCTGCCGCGCAACGTAAAGGTCCGATTTTTCGTGAAAAAGAGGGATACGGCGGGGGAGGGGGGGGGTGAGCTTCGACGGGGGATGAGAACAAACACGGGGCGCGGAGGAGTCAAGCGCTTCGAAGCACTCGAGCGACTCATGCGGGCACAAAGGGCCAACAATGGCCGAGTGAGTAAGAGGTGGCCGATACACAGCCGGCTTGTAAAACACAAGAGATCCTGTGAAGATACGAAACGGTATTCTGTATACACTACTGTGTAGCTTTGGGTTGTTGGAAACTCGTGAAGAAGGAGAAAGAGAGAGAGAGAGAAAGAGGGAAAAGCAAAGCAGAGATGCTATGAGGGAGGCGCGCGACTCGAGGAAACCCCAGGGTGGTCCGAAAAACACGAAACAATATCTGCTCTTTGAGGGAGAAAAGAAGAAAAAAAAACGGCCTCGAAGATCTTGGAAAAAGGGATCTCGCGCCGGACACGCGTGGATTCGACGAGCATTGTATTCTCATTGGTTTGGGATTTTTTTTTGAGAATTTTTTTCTACGCTGAAAAAATGAAAAAATAACTGCAGCTGGTTCTGCACGAAATCTTCTATTCGTATATAATTTTGAAGTATTTAGAAAAATATTGCCATCGTTTTACTGAGATATTTTATACATATGTCGGAAACTTGATTGGAACTTGTAATGTAATGGTTTTTTTTTTTTAAATATCTCAATAATTAATTCATTGCCAACAAATTTACGAGAGACACGTTTTGTAGAGAATCAAACTATTCCCTAAATTCAGCAGTTTCAATGTTA
This sequence comes from Diplazon laetatorius, assembly GCA_963662125.1. Classification (NCBI taxonomy): domain Eukaryota; kingdom Metazoa; phylum Arthropoda; class Insecta; order Hymenoptera; family Ichneumonidae; genus Diplazon; species Diplazon laetatorius. The sequence goes on from OY759156.1 coordinate 6,941,344, forward strand.
TTTTCAGAAACCGATGCATTTTTAGGTGAAAATAAGATTTGGAGGTTACACATAAAAACAAACTCAAGTTTATAGAAAACATTCACGATTATAATTGCTTGGAGATGTTCTTGAGATATTCATCATCATCAAATATCGCTAAATATATGTTATCAAATCTTTTATCTCGTTTTTAGACCTTTTTAAACACTGATATCGAATATTAACCATTTAAGGTCGATCGATCTGCATTTTTTTGTGGATATTTATGATAGCGATTGAAAAAAAATGTATTCAAAACGAACGACCCTAAGATATATAATATATAGGATAATATTAATAAAATATGATTTCTGCTGTAGAGTAAAAATACGACAAGTGTCGAATTTTCACGTTAGTTCGTCGCGTGAAATTTTTACGCTTGTAAAAATTGTATGAGAAACTGGTAAACTGGTAAACTGGTAAACTGGAAGTTCCGCGATGCGTGAACGAAAATCCGGTAATCCAAAAACCTGTAATCCTCGAGAAAAATGACAAATAAATCTCGGAAAGATTTGTTCCATGGATATCGTGGGGGTACACACCGTGTTTCGACTACGCGCCCGCGTCTCGCAAACCTGTGAAATCCCTTTTCTTTCTTGCTCATCGCCGTCTTCGTTCTCTTTAGCTCAGGCGCCTTGTGCGTGCTCTCCGTGTCACCGCCAAGAAGAGGCTTTTCTTCGGATCAAAGAATATTTTTGCTATTCTCACAATTCCAGATACACACACAGAAGGAGAGCGATTGAGCAAATACGAAAATCAATTGTCAAGGCTGTCGACGGATTCATATCGCAACGACGCGCACCGTTGACTGTTGTATTACTTAAACCATCTTAAATTATTTTTACGCTTCGTTGACACGGACAATAATTGAAAAATTCTGAAGGGTGTTTGAACGAATCCTTGTAAACTCTTTCAATCTATAGGTTGCACCAAAAAAAAAACGTACAGCTTGTTCACAATTGTCTTCTTGTCCACTCGAACAATTTGCAATAGCATTTTTTTCGGATTAAATCTCACAATTTTGAAAAATTTTCGAACACAAGTTTCACGAATTATCGTTAAGCTCAAATAATAAAGAAGAAAATATATGAAAAACATTTCTGACCAAATATCGTCTTCGGCGAAGATTTATCCTCGGAACCTAGAACCGTTCGGTTAAATTTAATTTTCAAACCATCAAACGATGATTTAAAAAAAAAAATTACTTTTTCCAAAAAATTTAATCGACGTGATACGAATCTAAAATGAATTTTCAATTTCCAACGAAATTCCATCGACACGACACGACACTTGCCACATTTATAAACATTTCACGAGTATCTCAAAATCTTCGGTCACAATTTTTCGACGGATAACATCGGATCGTCGTTATTTCATCCAATAAAAATTCTATTGTATCGATTATGTTTCTCAGAGTCTCGTGACGAAAGACCGTACAAACATAACCAGAAGGATGAGATACGGTTGAGAATCAGGAAATCCACAGAGGTCTCTGAGTATATTCACATCGACGCTCCTGTTAAATTTCTCGGTTCGTTATTTTTTTTTTTTCCTATTTTTTCTTTCATATTTATTTCAATATACGTTATATTTTTTTTCCTCTCCCGCAAGGTTATAGCGATGGATATAAATTCATCGGGGATACTCGAAGGTTTTTCTTCGTCGCAACGGGGACTATAATTTGAACGTTTCTGCCACGCCCACGCTGCTCACGGTCGATTCTTAGCATACGTCACCACGAATATCTCGAGAATACACACTACAATATACATCGACTCATGTATGTATACATCTATTTATGTGTGTGTGTGTGTCCGTCCATATACATAGAAGCGCCGGCGAGAGATCTCGACAACGAGATAAGAAGAAACTCCTGTCACTTTGTCGGTGAAGCTCGATCCTCAACTTTATGAAGGATTCACGTTCAACCGTCATATCTTTCGTTCTGCCGTACACCGAGAAATCACGAGACAACTTTTGTCTTCGTCCGACTTTTCGAGCCAAAGGACGAGCCGTGAAATCGTTCGGTCCACATTTGGATATAATGTCCTGTGCCAACGGGCTCGCCGACCGTTTAAATTCGCCATAGAGAGACCCCATCGTTCTAATCTCTTCAAACACAAAATGCGTGGGAGTCGAAATTTTGAACGATCAATGTACAGAACAACAAAAATTCGGAACCCAATATGTTTCGAATGTACAGAATTTCAAACGTTTATCAGTCAGGGAATTTTTCCACATTGCCCGACTTTCGAGCTTTCTCACGCGTAAACTATCGATGTGAGATGTATGCCATCCAGAACTTTTTTGTAGGAAATTTAATTCTCTACAACATTGTTCATGTGAACTTTTGGTCCATATAGCGTTGTCTAGCCAGTGTTCGGACGAGAAGATAAAAATCCATCGATTTTTTATTGTTTCCATTTTGCGTGCAATTATTCAAAGGGCTATTTGAAAGAGACTTTCGTACTACTTAATTACGAATTATCTTGTGTTTTTTTAGAGAAACACTCAATCAGGTATGTAATTAATAAATAAGAAAAAAACTGTGTATTTCAAAGGGAAAACCCGACCCCTTCTGGCAATAGCCAATTTTAGAGATACATGGCTGCGAATTTAAAGAACTTTTACAAAAATTATTTGGAGCCAATCTCGGGGGCGACCCGGTCGAAATTTGTCCAAGCTCTATACAAGGACCACCCCAATACTTACATACACATGTTCTGAATTCTGATCCCGCGTTCTGAATTTTGGTGGTTCCAAACATCGATCGTTCCAAGTTCCAGCCTCTACCCCATAAAGTTTAGCCCCCCCGAACGACATTTCCGCAAACCGAAAATATTGAAAAAATTGAATACTCGGAAATGATATCGAGATGATTTTTCTTTCCCTTGCCCATCGTTGAACGTGCATAGGTGTTAAGTTACACATGTCTGACACCCATTTCATGGGTGTGAATTAGAAGTGGCTCTCGACTTTTCGTGATGTGACAGAGACGAGGTTGACAGTTTGACGAGAGCGGTGCATTCGTGTGACAGGCGGTTACATCAACCTGCTGTCACAGACGATGATTTTTCCCAACGAGGACTTTCGAGCGCGCCCCTGCGCTCGTCCTCGGGCCCTTGAAAATTGGACATACACGAGATCGTGTACGCCCGTTGGTACACACGTTGGCGATGCGCACGTGAAAAAAATAAAAAGAAAAAAAAAATAAAAAGCCACCGGCGCGACGAAGAATTATCCAGTGTACGCCTTGCATTCGACGATGAAACCTATATGCATGGAAGCGTATAATACACACATACCTGACGAGACTGGGTGACCCTCTTCAAAAACTCACGGAAAACCACTACGCCTAGTTAGTCGGGCATTGTGCAAGCGCCGGGGTTACTTTATGAAGTGGAAAAACCGAACGAGGAATATCGGAACGATGCACAAACGGCTCGATGGATACATATACATATATATATGTATACGCATGTATATATTGTACATATGTATATGTGTATATATTAAGTATGTGTGCCGCGGGCGGGTGCTCGAAATCGTGACAACTTGATCGTTATAAATATGTTACACCGACTGCTTTTTTTAACCGAGGATATAAAATATCTTTATCGCTTTTCCAAAAACAAAAATTCCAATCATCATAATGCATCCAGTTAGACTAACTTGGTTCACCGAATTTTTTTCAAAAAGTTGGATATTTTAAAAATTTATTGTGAGGAATAATTATCATAACCATCGAAAGTTGTGTGTGTGTGTGGGCGTCTGTGTGTCGCATGGAGGGTAGCTAATCATTTTTTATCAACATGCGAAATCATTCATCCATACCAAATCATTAATTAACAATATGTTACATTGCTTTCTTTCGTGCTGGTATTTCTATTTTGAACCATGCAGCCATCCGTGGTGTCTATCACATTGTCAAGGGTCCATAGATCGGTGTCTTTTAACCCGTTCATAGATAATTATTTTCAAATTCTACGGATTCAATCAATTTATTTGATAGTTTATTTTTTATGTTCATAATTTTTGTTTTCGATCTGCATGGCTTGCATCCTAAGTATCCTTCATGAGTATCTGAAAGCATTCATATTTAATTATTCATGAGCTTAACGAATTTTAATAATTTGTTTCAACTGAACAAGTTGTTTTTTTTTTATTTTTTTCATTTTTATAGAAACCAAAACAACAATTTGTCAAAACAATCTCATTAAATCTAACCTTCATTAACACTCGAACATAAATCCGATAAAATTTTCAACGCAATTTTACATTCATATATTCACAAGTTTCGAATGGTAAAGCTCCATGAGCCGGGAATTCAAAGTCAAATGTATGTTTATACACGTGATTTCGTCGCCTCGGTGTGTGAATGATCCGTCCGGAAAATAGACGACCGAAAAATGCAGGACGAGCACGTTGGACGCGTGCGCGCAATCCTAAACAAACAGCGATGAAGACTACCGTAATGGCCCGTGAGGCTTCATCCTCGATTTTTCCATCGCAAACACACCCCATGTACAACCAGTCCCAAACTCGCGACAGTAAAAACTCGACGAACATTACCACCGAGCATCGACTGCCGCGCAGACAAAACCAACCCCAACGAAGCTGACCCTCGCTGGGGGCTCGCGGGCTCAAGCTAGCCGGACCAAAAACGCTTGGAGCGTCATCCACGCACGTGTCACACATCCGCGGATCAACGAAACGTTCGACCCATTAACGGGTTCTACTCGCTCGCTCTCTCATCCCCGACGCCCGTTAATATTCCAAACTATACGTTTAACCCACCGCCCCCGAAACACTCGCGCGTGGGGCGCGCGTTTGAGGAACCTTCGACGACGATTTACAACCCCACCACGAACGAGTCAACGTTACACGGATTCTTCCCTGTCCTTGTTTCACCCAACAAACGTCAACGACTACAACACCCGGGAACTCACAATTTAATATCGCGACACTCGCTTTTTAATTGAATTATGAGTGATCGGTGGTGAGACTGTCGTGGTCGTTGCGTTATTACGCGGCTAAACGCACATATATATTGCAACGAGGGTTTGACAAAAATTTATCGAACGAAATGAGGATCGAATGAGGGTGGGAAGTAGATTTTTCGGAGCTTCGTAACGTAATACAATATCGTGGAAAGCCGAACGTTATTGCGCACCCTTGTCTACTTCACGATCGATGGTACAATATACTGCAACGAGAAAAAAAAAAAACAGGAACAGAAAAAAACTGAATAAAAAAAATGAGGAAAGAACAACAGAACAGCGTCGAAGGGTTCGATGAATTCCGAGCATGATCGAGGGTCCCTAAGGGATTTATGAATTTATGGATTCCGGGCACGCGCCCTTACTCCCGACACCCACCCTCCGACATTCACGATTCACTCACGCTCCGTATAACGTATTATATTTATATATATACATATATATAACCTTCGGTGTATCAAAACTCTCTGTGTGTACACTCTGCGGCACATTACACACACACATATATATATTTATTTCGAGATGTCAGAGCATTAATTGTGGGTGAAAATGCGGTGAGCGTAATCGATACGGGTGGAGGACAAACGCGTGTAGCTTTCTTCACGGTCGAGAACGCGATTCTTGAGGATATAACGGTTAGGCATATAGCGTGTGTGTGTGTGTGTGTCGAAGCAAGTGGAAGGCGGAGCGGTCGACGAATAGCCTTGGGCCACACCACGCCCATCGAATGATACAAACACGAACTTCGAACGTATGTGTGCAACTCTAATCCAACATTCGTCGAAACGAAAAAGTTCAACGTTATATTGGAACAACGTTGATGGCGAAGCTACATCTCGTATTACGTGGAGATCGGACATTGTCAAGATGAATGCGCGTGGACACGAGGAAGAAAAAAAAAACATTTTTATCAATGCCAACGACAAAGCTTTACAGAGCGACTTGAATGTGGGATTTGACGAAAAAAAATCGAATTCGACGTATAAAGCAGGATACAAAGTTTCATCGGACTGTTCGATCGTATTTGTCTTCGATCTTCACTCTCATCCAGATAAATAGTCGTCAAGGTTGCGGAGCTTTGTAAAGGAAATTTTGCGAAATTCTGTTGTTGATCCTGTCGTGTGGGGGGATTCAATCAACGACAGTGAAATGACGAAAAGTTGGGTCGGTTGTAATTTGGGTGCGAAAGGACATTCCAGGCGTTGACGATATGGACTTTGAGCGATTAATCGTAGGTTGATACGTGAGTAGACGGTTTGCCAGGTTCTAAATAATTCATCGACGATACACGAGCACAATCCGTGTGAGGGAGGAGAGAGAGAGAGAGAGGAGGGATGAAGAAGAGGGGCTGTGGATCGCATAGATCAGTCGGGATCAGATGCAAATCAGATTCATTAGCGTTAAGCCAACTCGGGGGTGGAGATGTCGCTCGTGGGGCCCCCGCTATAACCTCGGTCTGGGGAGGTAAACAGAAGCGGGGGTGTGTCGAGCACGAAACCCCGGGGTCGAAGGGGTGCGTACGAGGGGGACGAGGACGAGGAGAGAGAGAAAGAAAGAGCGAGATGCGGAATGGAGGAAGAGGGGGTTGTTATTGCGCGGTTAGACCGCCCTCCCTGCTGGCGACCCCGTTTATATCCCGTGAAATACTCAATGCTCCGTACCACATGCAACCAACTTCTGGCTGAGCAAATGTTTGCTCGACGTTTTTATTGTGGACAGTGGGATTCGAAGTAGCTTTTGATGGTTGACTTTCCACAATGTCTTTCAATTCTCCTTCGAGTTACACGGTCTACCGGCGAGTTTAGTAACTACTTACACCGATTGTAATGCAATTGGAAACTTTTGGGCGACGTTGAGGAAAAGGAAATTTACGTTTTGGCGAAAATTATTGATTTTGCAGGAAAAAAAATTGGTAATGATTGATCGTTTAGTGTTATTACTTGGATCGCATGGAAATTTTACCAGATTTGTCAACGTTTAGAAATTTCGACAATTTTTAATTAATCAATGATGAATTTTATTAGATCACTGAATATTCGAGATCGTCCAGAATTTTTTTTTTTTTTTGCGATATGAATATTTGAAGACGAAAAAAATTATATTCAAATATCAAATTAGACATATTTTTACCCTAAAAGATAATCCATGCACCTCTGAATAGAGGATTGATTGATTAATTATTTTTTGTATTACAAATAATTATTCGGTTTCGAAGAAAGATGAATGGAGAAAAGAGTTGAGACGAGTTGTGATGTCACATCGTTATGATTGTGACCGTGAAATACAAAGGGTGTTCACAACACGTTCACAACACGTTCGGGGGAACGATGATTGAAAATGATCGTCGGTCCGCCGGGAGGAGTTGAGCAGATTTTCCCCCGAACGTCGAGTATTACGAAGGGTACGAGAAACGGCTGTGTCAGTGCACAGACCGTGAGTGTCCAGGGTGGCTAACTCGGGACAACATAACCCCGGGGGATTACAACGATTATACGGAGATTGAATCACCATCCAGAGTCCCGATTTCGTGCACCTTCGATATCCAAAAATGTTATTCCACAACCAACGAGTCTTAAGGGTGGGGAGGTACCTTTATCGACTTTGGAAAATCGAAAAATTGTTTATTCGATAAAATGTTAGAAAGAATCAACTTTTCGAAGAACTTTTCAAAGGCGTATTGTATAACGCAGTAATCTCAGGTTAGCAAGCGAGTCATTAAAATCATAAAGTTTTTATTATAAAAACTTTTCTGTTCCGAAACGTACCGTTAATTTCCAATATTTCTCTTTTGCACTTTTTGTTCGGTTCATGTTCCGCGTTTGAGTGTTAATAAAAGGATAATTTTCGTTGGTGTTTTTTTTTTTAGATTAATCCAGCTGCAGCTACATGTTACACCGTCTGACGACATTCCACGCGACCCGTACCGAGACTTACTTCTGTACGGCTCGTGGCGACAGGACGCTCCGTCGTGAACGCTCTGAGGGCTTTGTACCGTTTTATATCATCGTAAACCTTGGTAAGTTTTATTTAGTAAATATTCAATGAATAACCTGAAAAGTTAAATACGCAATTTTCACGTACTTTGGAACACGTGCAAACAACAACTGGACGCACAGCTGAAAACACCCAAAATCTAAAAAATATTGAAGAAATCCTTTCCTTTAGAAAAAAAAATCATGGAAATCAGCGACATTTTCCTCGCCCAAACGCTTCACATTTCGCTCATTCTCCCTCGGTCCGCATGAGGGCGCCAATGGCGCTGTCACTCTCGCACTCACTGCGACTAACTCTATGTAGCACATCACCTTGATTCCGTCTTCGTCGTCAATTATCCACGTCTTTACCATTCAAATACATCGTCTCCCTTATTCACATATATTTTTTTCGCATCCCCCGAGAAACTATTTAACGCTCTTGTTCATTTGTTATCCGTGCACAAATACTTTTTCATCTCCCCCGAAGGCTGTTAAATCTTTCGACTATCAGGAGGTGCCAATTACGAGACAGTGATGGAGGAATTCCGGGACGCGTCGTAAATCCCACCCAGTTCAAAACAAACTCCGAAAGGAGATGTGTTTATGTAACAAGGGTTGGGAAGGTGGGTGAAACGAGAGAAGATCCCCTAATGAACTCCCGTTTAATAAAACTTGGCGTGGCGTGGTTGATCACGGGTAGTATGAGTCGTTGCCCGAGGAAACCCGGATGAGACCGAGCGAGTGTTGCCGAAGCCAGCGGCACGGCCTCCGGAGTTCGAGGCTAATCTGACTTTGATTAAACTTTTAGCGCGACACCTAAAAGGCGGGCAGGGAGGGGGGGGGGGGGGCAGGGGTTGCCGATAGCTACGCACGGGACACGCCAAACCGCCGCCACAGTGGCGGCTCGTAAGTCGATTTTTATTACTTTTTTTTACATCTCTTCTTTTCATTCTCCGGATGAATTAAAATGGCATACGTGTGTGCGTATTGAGTTAAATCTTGGATGAGATGGGGAGAGCTATTTTTCGGGGTAAAAAAGGGGGGGAGGAGGGTTTGTGAAATTTGGAACACTTTTTTTTATTTTTGTCTTTTTTTTTCAATTTTTAAAAATTTGATTTCATATTTCTCGCTCCATTTTTTTGCTGTCTTTTTTCGATTTTTTTTCTTTTTTATTTGATCGCTCATACCTGCAATATAAAAAAATAGAGCGAGAGATATAAAATCGATATAAAAATTGGTAAACTTTGAAACCGTTTTCTTGTTGTCTTTCTCGTTGTTGCGACAATTTTTATCATTTTTTTATTTGATCGTTGATACCTATAATATGAAAAATGGAGGGAGAAATATAAAATCAATATAAATAAATCATGTGAGCCAATTAAACGGAATATTTCGAATGAGTATGACTCCTCGAACGATCAATTGACATTGAATTATCTTCTAGTATTGGAGGAAGTCGAACGTACGAAGGATGATCAGGGACATGAAATTTTGAGTCGACTATAAGATGGCACGGACGACCCGTGCTGCCACCGACGGGTCGAACCCGAACCCACTGACCCCACGCGCCCTCTACGCAGGATACGACTGCGCCACAGAACGCGCAGCAGAGACCTGGTGCAGACTGCTGCAATTCGCTGCACGTCGGTAAGGTCCATCGCTGTGTTCGATTTGACATCGTCCGGGACACCGTCGCGTTCTTCTCCAGCTGCTGTCGCTCATGCAGTTCAACATCGGTGAGTCATTTGCAAAAATATAATTCAGTGAAAGTATATTTATGTGAATATATATGTAGGTTTGTGTGAATGATCGATGATGAAAATTAATTCGAATTAATTATGTACACCGATATCATGGAATCACTTTATTGTCACACGCCATGTCTGGCATTGGGGGTATCTTTTATCTGGTATATTATACTGAATACAGTCACTAACGTTTTCTTTTTTTGTCTCTATATTAATCGTGCCACGAAGAGCCATCGGGGAGCCGAAGGTGTATTTTTTTTTTTTTTTTTGTTTTTTTCGTTATCAACTCTATTATTTCATACACCACTAATGAAGTCGATTCCTCGGTGGGCTTTGATCGCGCGCATACAATATGTACAGTCTCGAAACAAACAAAAAAAAAAACACGCCATTTGTTCCCTATATGTTATTTTTTTTTTCGGTTTGATTTTTTTTTTTCAAACAAAGAATCGATCTTTCTGTCGGTCGACGTTTTTCGCTCATCTCAGTCTGCCCCGATGCGGCCGGGGCGATTGGACCTTCGGTTTCTCGCTGGTTCGCCCTGGCACATCGTCTAATCGTAATGCTTAGGTTCGTTCCTTCTTCGTAATTATTTTTTTTTCTTTTTCTTTTTATTCCTTTTTCGTTTTATTATCCTGGGAGATTTAATTCACGCACTCTCACGCACACTCGTTTGCAATTTAGTTCGCACACTTTCTCTCTCTCTCTCGCAGTTTTGCACACTCGCACCACGAGGTAAACAATAAGACACGGTCGCTCATTTTTTTTTTTTTACCATTGACAAATTAGAAATGTACGAAGCCAGTCCTCCCAAATATTTCCTTCTAACGTTACTCGAGTAATAATTTCTTTCGTTCACCCTTCTCGCTATTCTGTTTTTTAATTTTTTCGTAGTTTTTATTTTTTTGTCATTTTTTTCTCGCTGCTTTTAAATATTTAGGTATAAGGATCGACGCGTCACGATCGACTCGCGCATCACCAGTTTCGTCGTTCATTCCGACGTTACGAAGCGATTCGATTTATCAACACAATCGTCAAAATCTTCTCAGACGCTGATATCGCTTGTGCGCGTGTCGAATGTGAGACGATTTTTGGTAATTTAATTTTTCGTGATTTTTTTATTCTTTCTTTTTTTTTGGGGGCTTGTTTTCTTCTTTCTTTCTCATTGTTTTAATACAAGATACGAGGTAGACTATACTAAGTTGGACTTTTGTTCTACAAGGTAGTCGTTAATTAATTTGATAATTAATAAATTGTTGGCATTGTTTCGCGTGTTATCGAATTGATCCGTGACACTTACGATTGTGGAATCACGCTTTATGCAATCGTGTTATCTTTTTTTTTTCTTCTTTCTCGTGGTTTTTATCGAATTTCGAATGTAGACTCAACCGGAAGTTGACTCGAGCTTTTTTTTCTCGCGCTTTCGTCGTTTCGCCGTCCCCCACAGACACACACACACACACACAAGCACGAACACACACATACACAAGCAGCAGCCGCGAGCAACGATGAGATAATTAGATCGATGATGAAAAATGCATTTGACGCGTTCGATTATGGAAATTATTAATTTTCAATCTGATTAATATTTCAATCTGTCGGCAAGAGAATTTATTTAGGAATATTGATTGCGATGTTAATCGTGTGTGGGTGTATGAATGTGTGTGTGTGTGTGTGTTTGTGTGACATGAATTATTATTTTCTCTATCATTCGATCCACAATTTTACGATCACTCGATCGACAATTTACCACCTTTGTCTGTTCCATCCAGTCGAAGATTGAGCATGCTTATTTACAAATTAGCAAGGCAAGGGATACAGAACTTTTTTTTAATGCACCTTCGACGTCTCTACTCTGTTTTTCAAATCAATTTTGGAATTTATGTATCGACGACGACAAAAAATTGAAAAAAATAAATAAATGATAAAATAAAAAACGCGACCAATGCTCGGGTTACGTCGAATTCAGACTGGACTCCATAGAATAACCATCGTCGCAGTTCGTCCTCGCAATTTGACGCTACGTCTTCCAAATATCTCTTTCAAATGTTGCTTTAGAAAATTTCACAGAGTTTCATGTAAGTTTTGTTATTATTCGTCTCATTTCTTGTGGTCGCCGAAAAATCACGATTTTCGTAATGCAGATTTTACGTTTCTCGTTACATTTGTTTTAAAAAAATTAGTTTGTTTTTCATGCGAATGGACTTTTGAATTTGTCGAGAAAACAAAACAACGAGTCTCGGTACTTTTTACAATTGTTCCGCGAAATTCACGTGCGTTCTGTCCCGCGTTCGTAATTATCAAAATTCTAAGTTTGAATAGGATATGCAATATTATTATTTTTTTTTTTTCATAAATCTTTCAAGCGTTGAACCACTCAACGACGACGAATTCTTTGCAATTATTCTTCGGTCGTTGTTTGATTTCGAATGAGAAAGGGGATGAGAAAAAAAGATGGAGATAAATTCTTTGAGAAATATTGGACACGTGTGGAGACCTGAAGAATTTTTGCCGAAGAATTCGATCGATGCGTCAATTGGCAAATTACAAACTGAACCTCTTTTTTTCTCGTTCTTTTACATATTATTAGTCTTGTATATTTAATCCATTTTCGTTCTCGCTATTACAGTGTGTCGTGTGATTTATACTTTTCATTAATTTTTAATCGTATATGGTTTGTGGGTTTGCTTTTGCAGGTGTTTTATTTAAATTTTTTTTTTTTTGCTTTTTCATTTATTTTTATTTTTCTCAGTTTTTTTTGTTTTCTTTTCTTTTCATCTTATTATTCGTATTTGACCCCCTGTGACTAAACTCCGTACACTTGCAAAATTTACTTAGAAATCATCTTATAGTAATTTTCACAATACTTACATGTTTCTGGTTTATTATTTTTTTATTTCTTTAAATTCTTTTTGTTTTTGTATCTCGTTAAGACTCTACGATCAGTATGTTCACGAGTAAAAAATCCTCCTTCGTTTATTTTCCGTTGTTTGTTCTTTTCTTTTATTTTTTTTTTAAGTTGTTGCTGTCGTTTGTTTCGATTCTAATTTTTAAGCACATTATTAGATATGATAAGATATCTCCCCTTGTTCGACTCCGACGGCTCCCGAAGACACCCCCCCCCCTCGACCCCCGTCCCGTTGATCCTCTAGTCTTAAAATGCAGTTCCACGAATTTTAATATTCGCCCGTGAAATTTCGTATTTATTATCGCGGTGTGAAGTTAATGTTTTTTTTTAAATTTATTTTTTGGGTTCTTATTTGTTTCAAACACATTACGCACACGTTCACGAGTCCACAAATTCGACGATTCATTCGGTTACAATCCTCGTTGTCTCATCGGCAAGCAACAATGAAAAACATAAATTGTGTAATTCCGATGATGAATTCGTTGAAGACAAAGTTATGTTTCGCGACGGCGTCGTCAAACGATTGTTGCCCGAAAAATTTAGCCACGTGAAATTCGTAAAAATTGATACAAACGACGATAGAGTGGGCGGCCGCGGTACGAATAGTTTCAACAATTCGTAAAACGGTTTTTATTTATTTTTTCAATTAAAAACAATTTTTTTTTCCGAGGTGAACACGAGAACATTGCGGCAAAGCGAAAAAAAAACAATAAAATAAGTAGCAGGCCGAATTTTTTAACGCAAAAAGTGAACGCGTTTATTTATTTTTTTATTCGAAGTTTGATTCGAGTCTGCGAGTTAACGTGAGTTTGTTCGTGGGTCTCTCTTTTTTTGAGCCGCGAACGTGATTAATTCGTCGTTTGCGTCTCGCTCGTGGGGCACGTGCGATTTTTTTTTTGTCGGCCGAAAAGTTTACGAGTGGCGTGGGAGTTTGTACGTTGGGTTCGTCAACGAGATACGATTGTTTTCTTTTTGGTTTCTTTTTTTTTTTCGTCTTCTTACGTGCGAGTGTTTTTTTACGTGCAAAACACAGATTCAGAAGGATTTTTTTTGCTTTGTGGTAACACGATGACGATCAACAGCAATGCACAATTGAAAATACAGATAATTCAATTCGGGTGTCGTTTTCTTTTTCTCTCGCAATCGTGAAATGTGCCTCGCAAAAATTAATATCGAAACATGAATAATGTATATATATATTTTTTTAAACAAAAAAATAAATAAATAAATAAATCTCACTATCCACCAATCGCGATCTGAATGCCTCGAGTCTAACGGGAGAAAGAAAGTAAACAGTTTATGCGTTTCGTTGCAATCTCGCGTTATTTCATATACTTATATCTTTGTTGTAATTATTATTATTTCTTTTTTGTTTTTTTTTTTTTTTGCTTTTTCAATAATGATAATAATTTTTGGAACAATATTAGCAATCGCGTAACACATCGTTTCGATCGTTCGAGGCTCAAATCGCGCACCCAGTCCATAAAACTCGGTTTAATCACCGTCGACGTACGACGGTTCATTGTCATCCACGCATTCAAACTCGTTGTGCGCGCATACCCATCGTCTTAAGTTATTACAATTATTTACAATTACAAGGTATACACGCTTTGCGACGATTACGTACATCAACCAATCAACGTTAAATCAATTATAAGATCGACGAGATGAACAATGTTCGATGGCGCGATCACTCGCCTTAAACAAATTTTTCTCCCAACTCCCCGCTATTAGTGTATTTGTATAATATTATTTAATTATTTTTTTTTCTTTTTTTTCATGACTTCGACAGTTCTCAGCACTTATGTAATAAACGAGTCCTAAAGATTTTAAAAACCCTTGCACGGCGTGTCCAATATTATATACAAATATAATAACGTCTCATATTTTTATATCCAATAATTTTATGCGTATATATTTATATACATACATATATATATATGTATTTATATATAAGTATATGTGTATATATATAAATATATTTATAGTTCGCTTTGGGCTATCGAGCCGACTATTATTTTTTATATTTTTTTTCAAATTATTTTTTCTTCATTTTTTTTTATCAATACATCCACAATATTTTTTTAGTCAAGTCCATCACGTTTATTTATTTATTTATTTATTCATTTATTTATTTATATCTTGTTTCTTCATACGATTTGTTGTGTTGATGAGGTTCGTTCGACGAACACAATTTATTCCACCGATTCGTGCACTCCGATCACATTGATCGGTCACTAATCATCCGTCTTCTTCGTTCGACACTCGATTGGTTTTTATTTTCTTTCAATTTTTCGAAATTTGAATTTTTTTTTTTTCAACACACCACGTTCGAGTTTATGTCGGCCCGCGGCTCACTCGAACTCCATCGATTTCACTGTAAATAAATACGTTCGACGATTAGACAACAACGAAAAATTCCGAGACGTGAAAAAATTGTTCCATAGAAAAATGCAACATTACGACATGCAAGGATAATTGGATAAAACGATTTTTGAACATCTACCGGTGGGGAATACAGTATTTTTTTTTGTTTAGGGGGGCGGGCGGGGTAGGGAGTTTCGCATTACGTATAGCGATTTGTGCGCAACGGTTCGGGATCTGTCGTTTTAGACACAGGACTCCGAATACGGTATGGACTTACCTCCGCAAACGAAATAATAGCAAAAGCTCATGTGCAAAGACTCGCAAATATATGCACATTATGTACGAGGATGAATGAGATTATGTGGCGATAGTGGTAATCAGGCGATAATCGTCGATGAAATGGATTAACGAAAGTGGGCCCATAACAATTTTTTTTTGTTTTTTTTTTTTTCGTTTTTTCATCGGGTCGTCAGGCAATAATCAACAAAACTTAGTTAATTTCATAAAAGACATTGGTAAACGACAAAATCATCGAGATTTCACGTTGGTACTTCGGTCGAAAGTTCAAAACATTTTTTTAAACAAACTTTTATAGAAAACAAATTTCCCGATGAATTATTTATTAATTGTTTCGCATTTAATAGTTGTTATGAAAATTGTGTGCCAATGTAAAATCTCGGTAAAAAAAAAGAAAACGAAATCTACGTACGATGCCTTGATCTGAGTGCGTACCTAAATCTATGTGGCGATCCGGACACATGGCCGCTACGTCTACAGCTAGTCTACCACAACGGACTAGTAGCTCGATCTGATATGCCGTACATGATATGTGATGTGCTAGCGGTGTCATTAATTTTTTTTTTTCCATACATATATATTTTTGTTTGTTTTTTTTGTTATCTTCACTCTCTTCCATATTTCGTGCCTCGATCTCTCTAGAGAGACGTGGATTCTCGCGTTCTCACAGAATCACACGAAAAAATAAATTGACAATCTATTCAACGCTCGTACGATTATACATCCAAATCGATCGGTAACACCGTATTCAGAGCCGTCAGTTGCGCAATCTCTCGTAAAGCGAATAATCACAGCGTGGCTGGTGCGATTTTTTCTTTTTTTTTTCAACGTTTACAACATTAACATTTTTTTTTGGGTTTTTTTTGGGCTTATTTTCATAAATTTTTGCGGCAACTCATCGTCGATCATCACGTCGTTAATTACGAGAGATCAAGAAGCTGATTTTAAGCAAGATTGTTTTTTTTATCAATATATTTCTCATCATTAATCATCTTTATGTGTATCATTTTTTTTTTTTTTTGAATTTTTTGGCTATAATTATTTTCAAATATATATTTTCGTTTATTCGGGGAGCAGCTATTAGCACGTTAGAGTTTGAGGGAATCGAGTGAGGCGGCTGAGGAACGTCGGGATAAGATGAGGGAGGGTGGCCCACTGACCAGGGACGTGGTGCCAAAGAGCTTGTACCACCCGAACACCATGTCATTGAGGTTCAAATCGTCCAGCATTATCTGCGCAACGCCCATGAACACTTTTCTCCCCTCTAATCGGCCGTAGTCACCCCACACTGTCACCTGAAACAAGCGACGAAAAAAAAAACCCCAACCCCAATCATTAATCAAACTCAATGTTGGATGAAAAATTCCAACAATTTGTTTTTCACTGTTTCACTTACCTGCAGTATGCAGCCTTGAAAATTTTGTTTGAATACCAACAATTCCTGATACAGAGGATCCAGAGTTTGTCTCGCTGTCGTTGTTTTTGCTTTTTCTATGCATTTTTTACCATTGACCAAGTAAACTTTGACGTAAGGTGCTGAAAAATTAAATTGACGTTGATTGACCATCGAAAAGTGATGGGGGGTCGTTGAAATTTTGGATTTAATTTAAGAGCGAGAGTTGACTATTGTTCAGACATTTTTTGGCATTTTCAATAAAAAATTGTTGGGATTATTGCGATAAAAATTCGTGACCACTTTCGCCAAAACTATTAAATGACGACGGATTTAAAAAAAAAAATATTGAATCCATTTTTAAAATAATTCTAACATTTTGACAAAAAAGGGTTCAATATTTTGTGAGAAAAAAAATCCCACATCATCGGATGGTATTAATAAAAATAGTCACTGAGTTTCGCTGCGTTAAACCCAAAAATGATCTTCAAACAAATTCCTGAAAATCCAACTGAAAATGCCCGAACATGAGGCAACATTCCTCTTGAATTTCGTTGAGGGAAAGATGACGAACCTGGCAAAACTTTGCTGCCCTGTTTCGCTTGAAGATCCCGAGCTCGAACGACTTCGACCTCGAGGTATCCCTTGGTGTGTTTGATGGCGAGTTGAACGTCGCCGAGGGACGACGCCCCGAGAACTTGCCGTCCGACCAGCTGACCGGATCCGAGACCGTCGATGAATTCGCTCAGCTGGCCCCCCTCCCCTGCCATTCTTCGACTGGGTGACCAACTGTCGTTATCGGGAAAAAATACACGTGATCGTTAGTCAATTTGACGATCTCGATCGAATGAGCCTTCCCCATCGACAAGAAAAAAAAACAAAATAAAACGAAACGCAGAAGATAATAGGAAAAAAAAACAAACAATTATCCAGAAAAATAAAAATGAGAAATACCGGACGATCCAATAGAGAGCAGAAATTTCGAATCGATTCGTCGATCGGTTTTTTCTTTAGAGGTTCGAGGACGACACGACAAAAAAAATTAGTTTATTATTATCATTATTATTATAAATTTTGTTTTGCGTTATGCATCGCTCTCGACCCACCGTACACTCAGGGCGAGACGTTAT
The DNA here is from genome assembly GCA_963662125.1 of Diplazon laetatorius. NCBI lineage: Eukaryota > Metazoa > Arthropoda > Insecta > Hymenoptera > Ichneumonidae > Diplazon > Diplazon laetatorius. The sequence continues at coordinate 6,959,183 of OY759156.1, forward strand.
GGGACAGAGTAACAACGTACTTGACTCGTACTTCGACGAAAGTTCAGAACAAGAGAAGTCGCATTGATTTTTTTCTTTCTTTCAAGAACAAGAAGAACTCACGGATTTTCATATATATATTTATAAAAGTGTAGTGTTGATGTGTGTGAGTATCGAGATTCGTTATGTACACATAGAGAAGGGGTGACAGAGACGTCGATAATAGTAACAATAGTAGTGATAGTAGTAGTAGTAGTAGTATTAGTAATTATATATTAATTTCTTTTGTTTTTTCAATTATATATATAAATCGTTCGGATTCTAATGTGTAGCTCATGCAATTACTTCATGCCACACGCAAGTCTCCATGTCTACGACATTGCCAATGTCGCCATTTGGCCATCGTTGGAAACTAACGTGTGTTATAGTTCAAAAATCAAACCCTGGACTGGAAAAAATACATATATATACATATGTATATATTTATATTTTTCCAAGACAGCGAAACAGCTCCAGAGGCACAATCATTCACATACCAAACATGCCATCGTAAAATAATTAATAATATTATAATACAAACGTCGATGAGAAGACAATATAAAATCTTCCGGGCTCGCGTGTCGCAGTCGCCGCATCCCTATTAATAATCAATCAATTAAAAACAAACGAAAAAAAATTTCGTAAAACCGTGGAAATTGTTAGTGGCTAAAAAAATAATTGCTAAATTTTTCTTTCTCAATCACGAGCACGTCTCGACGTAATATTAAACGACTAACGTTTAGACACAGATATAATGAGTATAGATGGATTACACATAAACGCAGCATTATTCGCACGACTCACTGTAGTTACGAGAAACAACAACACCGGAAAAAAAAATCAAACAAAATCTGTAATTAAAAAATGTGTAATCTCATTTTTTTTTAAAACGATTTATCCGGCTAAGTCTCGTTTGAATTGATTATACGTCATGTTGGTCGTATATGATTAGAACACTAAATAATAACGGGTTTATGTGGGCGCTGCTGCTAAATGAGTTTTTTAAGAATATTTTTTCGGTCGAAACGAAGATCGATGATTGACGATGATACAGACGTATTTCCTTTATCGTCGGCTCTCTCTCTCTCTTCGTGATTCTGTATATCAAAAAAATTTTCCGTTGCAACGAGTACTTATGCATGTGAAGAAAATTGAACGAAGGTGCGTGTAGTGTAATTTATTTACGACGGTGCGTCGAGTTATAGTGCAGGACGAACATTGTTTTTTTTTTTTTTTCTGCAACCAAGCAAAAAGCCAAGACGACAATAAAACACTGATAATAATGATAATAATCATAATAGTAAAATTAACGAATCGATTACTTGCGTGAAACCAGTGAGAAAGGCAAGCAAAACGGTGATCGGAAATATAAATCCACACAATTGGGAAACACGAAATAATCGAATGGTTAATCCGAAAAACACACGAGTGTGATGTTGAGACAGTGAGTGAGATTGACACATAGATTACGAACGATAAGGGATAAACAATGACGTGAAATAATACATTCGCATGTTCACACTTATACACGTATTAAAATATTATGTTATACAATTTTTGTTCTTTCTTTTCTTATCTCACAGAAATATTTAGAAAAAAAAACAACAACACACATACAATAATCAGAGGGAAACAAAAATTATACGACAATGGGTTGCCCTTGTTGTCCCTCTGCCCTCCCCCAAAGACGAATAATCATTACTACAAACAATTGACGTCAGAGTCTCTCGTGACCAACGTGGACAAAGTCGATTCGAACGGGGAAAACAAAAAACAATGAAACAGTTTAACAAGACAAATGATAAATCAACGGACAGCGATACAGAGACAGCGACAGCGTCACAGTGTGTATGTTTATGCGTTAGTGTGTGTGTGTAGGTGTGAGCGTGTGTACGCATGTCATAGAGACAGACACAGAGAGACAGGAGAGAATGAGAGCGAGTCGCGAAACACGCGGGCCTCGTCGTGTTTTTTTTTCTTTTTTAATTTTATTTTTTTAAATGTCTTTTCGGTCGGCCCGAACGTGTGTTGGGCTGCACTACTTACGAGCTTGCTTCGGAACTAGAGATTGAGTTGAGACTGCCGGCCGTATCGTTGGCGACCGAGCCACCCTGCTTGCCCGTGCCGAAACGCTGATAAGGCGGCACGACCTCCTGCGATCGTTGAAAGCTGCTCGGCGTGCTGTTTCTCTTCCTGCTCGAAATACCGGAACCACGTGGGTCAATTGCCCCTCCGCTTCCGACGATTCCGCATTCTGCGTTTTAGAAAACCAAACAAGAAAAAAAATTGTCTCGCTAACTATCGCACGTTCGACTAACCACTCACACACGCACGCGCACACACGTGTGAAAAAAAAAAAACAGTTCGATCCGAAATTCCGACGTAATGAAAAACGCAACGCAACAACGACGACAATCAACTTTTCCAAAATTCCCGTCGATCGTTACGTTTGAAAAAAAAAAAAAAAATCAAATGAAAAATGGTATATTGTGCGTCAAGGACGTGATGAAGGCGATTTTGACAAGTGCAAAGTTGATGTCTGAGCGAAGCGAGGACTGGAATCGCACGAAACAAAATCGCCTTACGTCCGTGATGCACATGACACTTTTTGACCGAACCCCCTTGAAAAAGCTCATTTCATGCGTGTGAAACTCTCCGGTGAAATTGGAAGCGTTTTCGAAGGTCGGATGATAAAAATCCATTTGACATTTTTTTTTTTCATGAATCAAGCGTTCGGATGGAAACTTGGAAACTCCACTCCGATCACTATGGGGACACTTCTTCGTCTCTCAATCTCTCTCGAATCTCCCCGTTGTCTCCATCGCGTATTGATTCGAAATTTCGTTCGAATCTTCACGATTTTACGCAATCGATGATTGCACATAAAGTTGTTTATGTGGTTCCTGCAAACGTCGAGGTTCAAATAGCCAAGCGCATATATATATATATGATAATCATTGCAACAAATGTGACCAAGCTGCTGTGTTCTATGCGACGATTGCGTCTACGGGCACAATCAATACCAATACGATAATCAATATGACAATTGGATCAATTAAATCAGCTAGCAATGATAATATACCTAAGAGAGATAGAGAGAGAGAAGGAGAGAAAAATAAAAATAACAAGACCAATGCTAAATTGCAGCATGATACAACTACGTCTGGTATTTGCGCTGAAACGAGAGCGAAAAGTAAAGAAATAAAAAAATAATAAAATTATCGACTCTGATCGAATTTCGTAGTCATTGCGAAGTGAATGGATTTGCATCCAGGCTTCAACCGTCATCCTCGTGGCACGCTGGCTGTTGATTAAATATTCATCAATCAATCACTAAAACAATAATAAAAGTTCTATAATAAACAATCTGGGACATTGTCAAATTTTTGGGATCCGACCGAATTAGTGGCAACATCGAAATGATAATAATTAGTGCGTGTATATCAATTTACATATAACATTATATCGAAAAATAATTTTGCAAATATATATAGATATATATATATGTGTATATATAAATAAGTATATATCTATATGGATATGTTTATATAACAAATATTTAATATTTATATACACGAAAAATTAGAGTGCTCTGGGCAACGACAAAAATCGCAAGGATCTCACCTGCCATGAGTCCCTCACGTTTTTTTTTCTTTTTCGTTTTTAAAAAATTTTTTTTTAACAAGTATTTTCATCCTGCTCATGTTGCAAAAATTAAATGTCGTCACTTCCAGAGCTACCGATTTAATAACTGACCTACAGTGCTACCGAGTTAGCCAAGGCAACGAAAAAAAATAAACACAAAGAAAACGAGAAGGAAGTGACGGCGAGGATTGTGGTAATAAGGCAGGGTTTTAAATCTATAATCACTAAATAATAATATCGATAATCGAAAATAATGATTGTGATAATTATAATGATAGCAATGACGATAAGCTTATGCACAACGAGACATTCTATTCTTTACGATAAATCTGCAGAGATCGCTCCTCTTTCTAGGTTCTAAATATTAATAATATATATATTTTTTTTTTCAAACGTTCTTATATTATTTATATTACGCTTGTGCACTAGGTTACATGGTTGCGAGTTATTTCGTGACACATTCGTGAAGGATTGTCAAAAAAATGTCGTGACCACGGAAACTGGTTTACTACAATTTTTGACATCGTAAATCACGTTCACGAACGCGGCCATTTCGATCCTTGACGAATGTACCACGGAATATATAGATATGGAGTAAAGAATTTTTTGGGCATCTAATATCGTTCAATCGTATTATCAGGCTCTAACGTAGCGTGTGACGTAACTCGTGGCCCGCGATCGGAAAAATTCCATCAATAATCGATGTCGTAAACGAAAAGCGTTTGACGTTCGTGAGATTTTTTTTCGCAACGACGGCGAGCCACCTGTCGCGTATCAACAGCCACTAAACTCGCAATAATTGTTACAGTGATGTTCAGTGTGTGAGGTTCGTTGTTTCATGTGATTGTTCTTGTTATTATATTTACGTGGGTCGTACGATTCTATATTTCATCGTTTCTGTCTTTTGCAATTTTGTTTTTTATTTTCCCGCTGAAATGGCAACCGTGTTATTTGTTCTTCTCGCTGAAACTTCCATTTCGTATAGAGTGTACTCATATAAAAAAAAATCAGAGGCAGACAGGGTCGTTGCTCGACCTCGTCGATCAAGCTCTTTATTGGATGGTCCGATCGTAAAAGCGAATTCTTTTTGTTTTTAAATTCGTTCGAATAAATCGTAACTTATGAAAAATAAAATAAAACTAATTGAAAATAAATTCTGGAACTAGATTGCGATTGATCCAATACTGCACGAACTATCCATTATTTTTTTTTTTTTGATAAATAATAATAATAATTATGATCGAATTGAATGAAATAATAGACGGAAAGAAAAAGTCGAATGTACGGGGTCGTGGCTCCGTCGTTGATAGATTGATATCTAATTCGGACCTGTCCCCGTCGCCACTTCCTTCCCCGTCGCTGCTCGCCGAGCTCGGCTGTCTTCCGCTCCTACCCCCGCTCGTGTCGTCCGGCAGGACCTCCTCGCTCCTGTGAACTGTAAAGGACGACTTCCCCTTCTTGCCGAAACCGAGACGACGCTTACGTCCTTCCTCGCCAACGCATGTACCACCAACAAACACGCACACGTTGCACGTTATCGTTTCAATTCGATTTATATGGTCTTGTCGTTGTTGTTAATTTTTTTTTCTTCATATTTCATTGTGTGGCATTTTTTTTCCGTAGAATTTTCATTTATCAACAATTCTATGGAAATTTGAGTTTTTTTTTCGTATTGTGATGGTCAAAGTTCTTTTTTAGATATTTTGCATAAATTTTCCTTAGTCTTTTTATTTAGTTTATTCTATTCAGTCTTTTTTTCAATGAAAAATGTTGAGAAAGTTTACTCTTTTATCGAAGTGTGAAGTGAATTCTTTTTTTTTTTTTTTTTTTGTATTGTCATGGTCAGCGTATTATCGTTTTGCATAGTTTGTTACATCGATATTGATTCATTTTTCTCGAATCCAAAATGACGACGAGATTTTTTGGTTTTATTATTGGAGTGAATCTTTTGTTGTTGTTGTTTTATTCAAACATAATCCGAGTCAGTCACGCAAGAGAGAAACAGACAAAAACATAAGCACACGGGTCGATCGGTCGGCCGATCGTTTGGCGAATTATTCCGAGTTGATAAGTTGTAGATCGAACGTGGAAGTGATCCACTCGTGACGTCGTTATTAATGATCGGATTGTTGTTGTAGTTGATCTACAAGTTTTTTTTCGACAGTGTGAGTGTTCATGGAGAAGTCACGTGTCACATGGATGACGAAGTGATGGAGTGAAGAATGGTATCATAGAAAACAATGAATTACGAATCATAAATAATTTCGTAACGAGTTGCGAGACTCGTTGGAAAAAAATGAAAAAAATGCACAACGTGCTTTCGTACGTTGGATCGTCGATCGTTCGAAGTTTCATGCAATTGAATAAACCCGATACCGATCGATAAGTAACGAAAGCACGTCGCAACCGATTAGGCTATAAACTACTGAATATCCATATATATATGTATATATATATATATATAGAGAGAGGGAGAGAGATAGATAGAACAGTATATAACCTATTCTAAATTATATAGTAATACAAATGTATCCCAAAAATATACGTATAACGTATTAGTAATCTAGGATTAATAAAATCAATTAATTCAAGATTCTCGACGCATAAAAAAAAATGCAAAAAAAAAAAATTGCAACACAGACCGTCGATCATTAATCGACCAGCGGTCGACGTTGTTACTGACAGGAGCTTTAACCACGTGATTGGCAAATCACGCGAATCAACCACCTGCGCAATATGTATTTTTATTTCATTTTTCTTTCAATTTGTTTTTGACGATTATGATTTCATTTTATTAATTAAATTTTTTTTTATTCTCAGAGCATCGGAGGGCTCCGAAATTTCTGATCGATTGATAGTCGTGGACGCTAGTTCGTAGTAACGGCACGTTACGCAAACACGCAACGTGCGGTACCAATTAATTATGATGAAACGTGATACATACGATGTTAACTATACGTATGCGAGACGTTACTACGTATATCGTAGAATGTTATTTCGATCGGGTAAAACGATGTGTTACCTGTCGCGGACAGTTGACTCGTGCTGTTACTCTTCTTCCCGAGTCCGGCTTGGTACTGGGACGCGCTTCCGCCTCCGCTGCTGCTTCCGCTGCCGCTCTTGCTGCCCGGTGAACTCTTGCGACCCCTCCTCGACGTATCCTCCACGTGAAGACCGACGGCCGTGTCGCTCAGACTTCCGTCTGTGAACGAAACAAAAAAAATAATCGTGAATACGTTTGCGTTGCGATATTCGATTGTTACGAGGAACGAGTTCTCGCACGCAATTAGAGAGAGTGAGAGAGAGAGAGAGAAAAAGAGAGTGAGAAAAATAATCCGAGTTGCTTATTCAATTATTCGGTTAATTTCTCGAGAATGCTTTTAATTAGTCGAGAGAAGGAAGAAAAACGAAGGCGAAAAAAAAAAATTGAAAAAAAAAAAAAACAAAAACGAGGGAAAGGCTCGAAAGCTCGACGTGCTCGGTTTGCACTTTTGGCTCGGCCACTTGACACGACGGTGGGCTGGCGCGCGTTGCTGTCGTTGCTACACGTGAATGACGAATCGACCTTGACTCGGCACGTTGGATCTCGGCCAAAACGTGCTTTTCACCGGCCCGTAGATCCCGCACAGCGACCAACGGAAAACGCAGGAATTTTTCGTTGAGGCTCGGGGGGGCGGGAAACATTAGAAAAACGCCAGAAAAAATAAAGGATAAAATCAGAAAATTTAAGAAAAAAATCAAGAACGCGAAACAAAAGACGTCCAATTCCAATTAGATTTTTACAATATTAATCATTCGTATGTTAATAAATTTCATCTTTTCGTGACAAAAGTCAAAATTTTCACGCAACAAATTTTACGATCATCGTTTATCCATTTATATATTTTTTTCTCGATCGAATGTCGTCGGCAAAAATAAAAATAATTGCCCAATTTGATAAATAAAAACTTGATCAGCAAAAGAACAATTAGACATGAACAAGAGGGAACAATAAAAATCGTATTGAAAAAGTAAAAAAAAAATAAGCGTTTCGCGAATATGGTTAAATTTGGAAAAGAAAACTAAAAAAAGAAACACAATAACAACATTGATAACAATAATATCGTCAACGACTCACCAACTTTCTCATCGGGTGGTACATCGGCGTTGCTGAGACTTCTCGTAAACTGTCCCCTCTTAGAATGGCCATTGTGACCATTACCGGCAACCTGATGTCTCGTGGTTTTCTCGTACGAACTGCCCTGACTCGCGTACTCACTGCTTTCCGGCATCGACGACGATCGTCGTTCGTCACGTTCGTTATTCATTTTTTTCGTCGTTACACGTTGATCATCGTCGTCGTCGTATTTTTTTCGCACAGAACGATGATGACGATCAATGGTATTATCGTCATTTTTCGTTGCATTCAACGACGTTTTATCGTCGACGCAGTCGTCGTCGTCGCGACGTCGTCGTTGTTGTTGTTGTTGTTGTTGTTGTTGGTGTTGTTGTTGTTGTTGTTGCGCGTGGTTTCGTCGTTTCGGGATATCGTGGTGTTGGTGATCGTCGGTGGCCCGTGGGTTTTTAGCAGTGTCGGAGGTAGCGGTTTTTTGGGAATCAAAGATATTTGAATTAGCGTTACCGGGGCGGGGTGCTGCTCGGTTACGGGGCCTAAGGGGATCGTACGGGCCAAATCCGCAGTTTTCGCTACACTGGCTCTCGCTCTCCATCGAGTACTCGTAGTACTCGAGGGTGTCGCTTATAGCCACGTTTCTTTTACTACCCTGTTGTTGTTGTTGTTGTTGTTGTTGTTGCTGTTGTTGTTGTTGATAACGATCACGACCATCATGACGATCATCGCAACGCGACAATCTTCTCTGTCTCGTTTCCTCATCGAACATTTCAATGTCACGAGCCTCGGGACAACTGCTGTTGCGTCTTCTTCGATATTTGTATCTGGCATCGGAGTTATCGCGACTCGACGCGTCATCGAAAAATTCCGTTTTACCGTCCAACCGATCGATCTCGAGGCACTCGGGACAGCTGCTCTTGCGTCTGCGATAATCGTAAGTCCCGTCGTAATCCGTGTTGCATCTCGTTGTTCCGGAAAACGATGCCGATCTATCGTTGTCGATCGTACGATAATCCACGACGTTTGTCATCGCCTTCGTTGAATCTTCATCGTTCGTGTATCTCGATCTTGTGGAATCCACGAAATTTCGCGAATCATTGGTCCCGCGAGTGCTGTAATTAGGTCCTATAACCGTTTCCATGGAACCAAAATCGTCGTCGGAATCGGCGAAAAAACCGCAACGATCGTTATCGTTTTGTCGTTGTCTCATCGTCGTGTCCGTTGTCATCGAGATTTCACGTGATTCCGGACAACTGCTGTTTCTACGACGTCTCGATAATCTTCGAGCTGTGCGTTCCTCGGACGGGCCGTAATCGTCGTCGTGAATGAGTATCGGCGTTGATTCCGCACGGCCGATCATCATTTTTTTGCTTTCCGAAAAACTCGGCACGGTCAGACTGTTTTTACGATTTGTCATCGTTGCGTCATCGTTCACGCGAAGATTTTCGTAATCGTGAAATTCACGCGTCGATCTTCTTCGTCTGGGCGATGCGGATTCGTTCGCGTAATCACGAACGATTTCATCGTGATCGCGGTAACTCAACGAATCGTCGGCGTAGCTCGCGTTATCGCGATAACAATCGTAATCTATTCGTGAATTTTCGTGTTGTTCGAAATTTTCGATTGCCCGATCGTCGTAATAATCGTCCATCTCCAAACTGGAAATTCTCGAATCACCGAGAGTTTCCGCATCCGTGTAATAAGTCTCGTAATCACCGGCGTTCCAATTCTCATAACGTTCGTAATCATTTTCGAGATAAGAATCCGTGCTTTTGGCACGTCTTCGCAGTCTCAAATGACGTCTGGTGACGTAATCGTTGGAATCGGTAATATCGCCGATGATCGATCTTTGCAACGGATCCCGATAATTCGTTCGATTACGTGGAATCGTATCGCCGCGTAATCGACAATCGCAAGAATCATCGGGCATGACGATGTCATCGATGCTGCAATAAATATGATCGTTCGTGATTTTACGATTACCGTAAATATCTTTTTCCAAACTTTTCGTACGTTTACCGGGTGATCGGTAACCCGTTTCCGTGTACTTTCTCTTGCCAATATCATCGCGTGCGACGTTCATCATCGTGTTGGCCAATCTTTCGCGAATGGTTTCGTTGGTCACGTGACCATCGACGCTGAGCGAAGGCACTCGAGCGTCCAAAGATCGGCATTGATCGTCGAAATTCGACAGGTAAATTTCCGTCTCACCTGCGCTCAATTCCGAATCGTAGCCGTAAAATTTTTTCAAATTTTCCTCATCGTCGTCGAAATTTTCGTATCTCAATAACGAATCCACGATGAGTCCTTTGACCAAAGAATTGTCACCGTTCGAGTCGTAATAAGATTTGCTACGATCGTCAAGAGCCGGAATTTTGTCGCCGTATTTGGAATCGCTTATCGACAAATTGCGTTTTAATTTTCTTCGAGCGGTTCGCAAACTATCGTCGCTGAATATGTTGGACGACATGGTATCGTACTCGAAGCTTTTGGCACGACGCGTGAGAAATCGCGAGTCTCTGGCGCAGCTCACGGACAGATCGACGCTTCGGGGATCGTTAACGACGTTGTAATCGAAACTTCGAGCCTTTGCGAGAAGCATCGATCTACGCGCATGCGGTCTAGTCTCCACATTTCGCAATTCGTGATCCATCGAAAAACCGGAAATTTTGTTAATCGGTCGCGATCTCGAAACTATGGAATTTTCAAAAGGTTCTTTCCAACCGGATCGCAATCTCGCCAATGACGCCGATGTGGGTTTCTTCGGTGCCAATTGACAAGTGTAAGGCATCGCGTAACTCGCTATAGAACTTCCGGCGGCGCTACCGCCATTGCGAAATTTGTCGATAAAACGATCGTTGAAATCCACCTGAAGACAATCCTCCACGTATATCTCGGGTATGCGTTTTTTTCCACCGCTCTTAATCGTCTCGGGTTTGAGAATGTAACCCTCGGACACGGTGTACTCGCTCGTATCCGGACTGTAGTAACGCAGCAGATTCTCGTCGACGGTGTGGGATCTCGTGAACGGCGTTCTCATCTTTCTATACAGCGAGCGCACGACTGCGGACTTGCTCCGTACTAGGGGGTGGGGGGGAGGATTGTGCTTTACGGTTGGGTAACTTTTGGATTTTGTGGGATTTATGAAAATGTGATTGTTGTTGTTTTTGTTCGTCGATGATGGACAATGACATTCGCTGCAGGGTACCCTAAGTCTGTGCCTGCGCCTATTGCGCCTAGGGGGTGGGGGCATTGGGGATGTGACACCGGGTATCAATACGTTTTTAACTGTCGGTCTGGAAACAATGGTTTTTTTTGTTTTTAATTCATAATAATGTTGTTAACGTTCGTTTTTTTTTTTTCGATGATACGACACTCCGGTGGGAACCCCATTCTTCGTTTCATTTGTTTCATGTGCTTTGACTCATATCATTCACGTTTTTTTTCAACCGAACCGTTTAAAATTTTTTTGTTTTATTTTTATTTTGTTTTTCGACCTCGTATATTCATTATTATTTTGTGTCTCATGTGATTTCGTTACTAGATTGTGCTTCAACTACGTTTTTTTTGCCGTTCTGATTCTGATTTGAATTTTTGCCTAGCTCGATAGAATGGGACGTTGATTTAAATGGACATTGGCGCGGTGCATAGGAGGTGCTCGTCTATTCTAATGTAACACGTAAGATGTCAGTCACGAAAAAAATATTACACACCGGGGCGAGGGTCGGGGCCAAGGGGCGGGGGGGGGGGGCGGAGGAGTGACTGGGACACCTACGTTATTAATGCCTAAGAAGCCAGCGGGGAGATGATGAGACGAATAGATAGATAGAGAAACAGTGAGTGCAGCTAAGGAGGTGTTCATTCAATCGACAATGTCCATTTAATTCGGGGAATATTTATGTAGTTTGCTTTACGGGTTATGGCTACCGTATCGTGAATCCATCAATCACGGTATGTTACACGTCGATAATTACATCTCAATCTCATTTGCTTGCTCTCAAAAAAAAAATTATCTTCACTTTCGGTAGCCAATTAACCCGTTGGGAAAACTTTTATTTTTTAATTTTTTTTGTAATTCTCATTGAAGAGTGACTTGTGTGTATTTTTTTTTTACTCACAGTCAACTCGACAAGTGTTTGAGAGTGAGTATAGATTTTACATTGCAAATGTTTTTAATTGAAGAAAAATCTTCATTTCTCATACTCACATCAAAGCTCTCGAACCACGCGGTCGTTCGGATTGCGTGCTGAAGACGCTGCTCGTGACCGATGCGTTGCTTTCCATGTCGGAATCACCGAGATCACCGAGAACGTCTTTGTCGGGACTCAGGTGTCCCCTTCGGGTTCTGTGCAATCTGTGAGCGTGACTGTGCGACATTGACGTGGAATCGTGACCGATCGATCGAAGATCCGAGTCCGACAAACCGCTGTAATGTCTCTCCCAACCTGGATCAATGGAAATTCAAGGATTTCATGACGACGTTGGAAATTGTCATATTTCGGAGACACACCAATGGTGGACAACAGAGTGCCAAGAGGTTTACACTAACATCTTCCATCTGCCAAAATTGATCGAGGTCGAGAAAAAATAATAATCGATCGATTATCAAAAATCAAACGAACAGCCGAAGAAAGGTTGAAACTTGCAATTTGCTTCTTCCGAATCGTATTTTCTCGACATTTTAGCACATTTCAAACCTCGTGACATGAAGATATCGAGAAAAAAAAACCACCGTATCACAGCTTCCTCTATGAGGAAGCAATTTAACCAAGAATACTTTCGATTCGAATGGATGATGAAACAACATAAAAAATTAAAAAAAATAGTGACGACTAGCTCACCTCCCATACCCGTGCTTCTGTAAGTCGTGTGGACCTGTCTGTTCCTGTGTTTCATGAATCTCGCTCTTTCCTCGAGGTCCTGGGCAACGCGTTCCTTGAGGGCGGCGTGAAGATTGGCCGGTATCTGGGGCAATTGTCGTTTCTTGGGTGAACCCGTTGGCGTGGCGGTTGCCGACCTCGATCCGAATCTGCGAGATAAACAAAAAACAAAAACATACCAAACCCACGATGAACAATATGTTTGGCCATAACAAAAAACAGGAAAAAAAATGATTTAAAAAAAAAACAAAAAACAAATGATTGTCATCATTGGTTTCCAACTGCTTTCCCTCCGACCCTCTCTCGCTCAAAATTTGTCTCTCTTTCTCTCGTTCTTTTGTGTCATCTGTGCCGATACCCCCACTTCCCCATACCCTCCCCCCCCGCTCTCACCCACCCCGTACTCCCGCATATTTCGTCGCCCGAGACGACAACGATGTAGACGCGACGAGGAACAGAGGAGCCATCGTTCTAATTGCGAGGTACGATAATGTGCGAGAAGGTGGGCGCGCGCGCGCGTAGAACTAACCGTGGGTCGGTTGTACAATACCTTGTTGGCACATAGCCATGAGGATAGGGGATGGATCTATGCTCCGGTGGCGACAGCGAACGATGCCCCGTCGGACTCTGTGATCTTCCCCTGTAACGAACGTTCGGGGAATCCATCGGCGCCGCGCTGTGCGATCTCGGTCCCATCATACCACGCGTTGGTTCGTCCTGACGATTCAAACAAGAAAAAAAAACGACTCAATTTTCACATCAGTCATGGAAAAAAAAAAAATAAGCTGCAAGACGAAACTTGCAATTTGCTTCTTTTGAATCGTCGCTAGTGCATTGAGTACTTCAATGAGAAAGCCATTGTCATTATTTTTTCTTTTTTCAATCTTTGGCTTCATCATGGAGAAAGCTACCTGAAAGTTTTAATTTGCTGCTAGTTTTGATATTTTAATATTGATCAGTGGATTTGTGACAATTTTAATGTTTCTTCAAATTTGAAAGCGTGATTGGATTTTCTATCAAATCATATACCAGGCAAATAAAATATTTTTTAATCCGCAGAGGTTGAAATTTGAAAAATTTGAATTGATCCGAAATCCAATTTGTTTTGCCTCCGAAAAAATTTGATACGCAGTACGGGTTAATGATATTGTATTTTTGGTAGAGATAAAGTTGATTTTTGGACCGTCAACATAGCTTCGTCTGGGAGAGAGCAAAAATTGCGTCACTTTTGTTGTTCGAGGTTGTAAAAATTCGATATGACATTTTTAACGAAGACACTCTTACCTTTCTGTACTGTTGATAACTGGCGATTGAGACCGGCTGATCACGGGTTATCATCAGAGCCGCGCGTTTACGACCCTGCGGCGACATGTCGCGTCGACTACGATGCTCGTTGTCCATACACAAATCCCTCTCCGGTGGTGGACTGGAATAGTGGCTGCTCCGGCGTGCGGTTCATCGAATTTCCAGGATTTTTTTTTTGTTTCGTTTTTTTTCGGTTTTTTTGGCACAAGATTAGTGAACGCAGTGCAATGGATCGAGGCAGTGAGAAAAAAATGTTATCGCGTTTCAACATTTCCCCATGCGGAACTTTTGTACTGTTTTTAATAACGTAACAATCGACAGTTAAAAAATAACATTGTTTTGAATATTGTTTTTTTATTTATGTTTGTATTTGATGAATTGACGATTGGACAACCAAATTAGTATATTTCTATAAATTCGTTGATGAGAATTGTTAGAAACGAAATTATCAAAAATGTTGAACCGAAAAATTTGATTTTGATGGTGACGTTAATTATTGCAACAAATGGAAATAGTTGAAATTCGATTATTTTTTTTTTTTTTTCACATGGCCACGTTTGGGTAAATGGGGCGACAAGTGCTGGCAGTGATTTTGCTCTAATAAATCACGTTTACGTTTCGACGAGTCTCCGTGAATAATTTGGTCGGTCGATCGCCCACTCGAATCGATTATTTATAAAATTCGTATAAAAAAAAAAAAATTCGACGAGTGACTCGGCGAAACGTTCGTCGAGTCGTCGTCGATGCTTGAACACGAGTTCGACCGTCAAACGATTGCCGGTCGATTCTATCGTGTGGCACCTTTTTTTTCCGACGTGAAGAATCGACGTCGACTCGTCTCGTTCTAAAAGCCATGGGTTTTTTTTTTTTTTTACTTCGTTTCTATGTATTTATGCAAGAATAATAACAAGAAGAAGCTCAATGAGACGATGACTTCTAAAAAGACGTTGTCTACGCGCGTCCTCTGCCCCGCTAATCGTAACCTACTCGGTCCTCGACCTAATTTACTTTCCCGGCAATCGAGGGTGGGCTAGTCAAAGAGAGATGGGGAGAGTGAGAAAGTAGGAGAGAAGGGAGAGTGAGAGAGAGAGAGCGAGAAAGGCATAGCGAGATAAGGGAAGAAGGGCGCGGAGGGTCAGCGACGTGGGGCCTGGGAATCGATGTCGAAGCTCGACGAGGCGACAATCGTATAATTACAGCTACGATGCAAAGCAGGACACCCCTCCCCCCCCATCCCTGCCCCTCCCCCCAAGTCCCTTCGGTCTACAACCGCGACAAGGAGATTGTTACTTTCATCTCGTTATTCGACCTCGTTTCCCACGGCACGCGTCAGCAAAAATTTTGTTCGCAACAAATAATATCGCTATACAAATTATAACCAAGGATGTGTGTATATATATATAAATATATATGTACGTATAGATATTATGTATATTATGCACGTTTGCAATGTTTAAACAAAACTAAATGCAAATACAAATACAAACTAAGAGACAAAAAAATAGTTACAATCGAACAAAAGTGGGCTAGAAAACAAAAACAAACAAATATTGTTTGAAGAAAAAATTTCAACTCAGTCATTGAAACGTTAAATTATTCTTTCTAGAATTATCTATGAACTAAATAATAAAAATAAAAAATAAATAAAAACTTAAACTCAGGCATCGAAACGTCAAATTATTTTTTTCTATGATTTTCGATTGATTTTGTTATCGGTATTGTGCTACCGTCAGACTAAGACTAAGAGTGAAGATGCGAGACAGAGGTGTCTTGCCGGTGAAGGATTGTACGATGAATAATAATTAGTAGAAGTTGAATTTGCCGTACCGCTTATAATTCGACGGCATATTATGAAACCTAAAAAGAAATAATAACAAAGCACAGAATTAAAAAGAAAATCATTGTTGAACCACGGCCTTCGGAAGCCGTTTGCGATTTTCAATTACTTCGTCGGTGTGTATATGTAGATAGAGCCTATCAAAAATTGGCATACTACGAGAATGAAATAATCGTATTATACGTTTCTCTGCAAATCGACAGTTTTCGATCGAAACCTACGACCCTTCTGCTTTATCATCAATTAATCACTCTCGCAGTTTTCCCAAAAAATCTGACCATCCGATAAAAAAATTACGTCAACCAGCGTAGTTTTCCACAACGTTTGGTTGGCAAACGCAAACCGTCCTCTTTTTCTCCGTTCTCTTCATTTGGCTGACACACTTTTGGGAGTTGCCAAAAATTGTGGTAGCCGGTGTACGATTTTACCTAAAAAAACACACACACACGATGGGAAGTCGTGTAGCTCGCGGTCAATTCGTTTTTTTCATCTTTCACTTTTTTGTTCTTTGGGGAAGTCGAAAATTGGAGAAACGCAAAAGAGTGGATGAATATATATAACGAATATATGACGAACGAACGTTACTCCGAACCCAACGAGCCATACGGAGCTCGCGCGATGGATTTATCAATGCGATGAAACCTTTTTAGAGTGATCCTGTTAGACGATACATCGAACATTATTAAATATGTTTGTTGAGTTACTCGGTTGCGATGCTTTTGCAAAAATCCATTCTCAAACGTTGCGAGTATTAATATAACTCTCGCAATCGTCATTTAATGTTTTTTTCAAAGTGGAATTGAAATGAAGAAATGATTTGGATTAATACTTAAATTATTATTGATTATTTTGAAAGACATAACCGGCAAAAAAAGTCATTTTTATTACATGGATAAATACTTGATTATTATTTTTACTCCTCACAACTGAATCTTGTATTTACGCTGACACAAATATCCAATAAAATTGCAATTTTTGTTATCTTCACGAAAAATCGAACGAACAAGCAGATTAAATTAGAGATTAGTGTTAATGGCGGATAATTGTGGAAAATTTAGTTTCCAAGCTGAATAGACAAATGGAAATGGTAGCTCTACTCCGAATGAACCAATGAACGCAATATATTTCCGTAGAACCGTGTAAGTGCGCTGGTTTGCGGTTTGCGTCATGACATCTCGATTATACCGACAAATTAACGCGATCCGGCACGTTGATCATTGGCAATTTGTCGGATTGAGGCCAACGTGGATTACGGGAAAGATAGAGAGCGAGAGAGCGAGAGAGATAGAAAACGAAGCGTACGGATATAACATAAGACTCGCGAGTCGAAGTGGTGACTGGTCGTCGATGCGTTGGTCGCGCGTGTCTTTTACGCGATTCTCGGACCACCAGGCGTATCTACCGACTCGACCTCTCTTTTGTGCACTTGCGGCAGACTGTGAGCTGAACTTTTGGATTTTAGTTGGAATCGAAATTCAGAACGATCAATGTTCAAAACTACTAAAATTCAGAGCGCCAAATGTTCCGAACGCCAATTTCATTGCGCGTTCCGAACGTTGCACGTTCTGAATTTTGGCAGTTCTGAACATTGATCGTTCTCAATTTCGACCCCGACCCATTTTTTTATCTTTATTCCAGCTGTTTCGCTTATTTCCATGATCTCAATAGAATCGCTCTTTCGATCACTCTCTTTCTCTCGCTCTCATTCAATCTAGTCTTCCACCCCTTTCCATTCTTACTCCATAGCTATTATCAAACTTCAAGACCCTCGTAAACCACCCCCTCCCCCAACCTCACCCCTCCTCGTGGTCGCCACGGAACCGGGTCATTGCTCCGATTCAACGCACTCCAACATCTTTCATACACGATACTGCAAACCCACGTGACGACACACGCACACAATAACCGTGGAAAATGGAATTATTTCGTGATTCAACATTCTTCAACCGGGACGGCAGAGAGAGCGAGAGAGAGAGAGAGAAGAAAAAAAGAAAATTCGTTTCGCAAAGAAAATTATCGAGCAAACGAAATAGCGAGTATTTCGTCAACCGCAGAAGTCGAAGGCAGGAAAGTGCAGCGAGTCGCGATTCAACCGGACAAGGCAATTAAGGGCACTGCTCGACACGTCGAAGAAGATGATAAGCCGGGAGGGTGGGAAAGCGAAGAGGCGCGCACGCGACAGAGCCGCTCGGCCGCGAACGTCAGAAAGGGATGAAAAAAAGCGAACAGTCGCCGCCACGGAGAACAATTCGGCATTGTTTTTTTTTTCTTTTTCTTTTTTCCTCACAGTTTTAGGATGAGGCATACGGCGATGCGAGATAAGCTCTCTAGTTACTCGTTCGTGGATTTATCTTTGGGCTAATTAGTAGGCCATACCGTTTTTTCTTTCAATTTAATTGAAAAGAAAAAATTCATTGATTTATATTTTTTTAAATTTGTATTTTTCTACAATATACCCGACCAGTTGAAGTCCTGGCGCTCGAATCTCATTGCTAATATTTCGAACATATGACAATGCCCAGTTGAAAAATGAAAATTTTACAAGCCACGCGAAATTATCAAAATCGGAGGATCTGATAATGTGATAATTTGAGAGTTGAACAAAAAATTGAATTATAACAGCATTTTCCGGAATTCCAAAGATTTTTTTTTTGCCACTAGGCGCGCTCGTACGTGGGAGCCTATTTGTTTACATGAATTATTCGAAACTAAAAGAGGAACAAAAAAAAATGAAAAAAAAAAATCGAACGAAGATCACATCGCCGATGCGTCTCAAAAAATTGCACTCACATGTAGTGATCGGTCGTCATTTTCGAGATTTCTCGAAGTCCGCAAAGTCACACAAAAAGTGTATCATACAAATTTCAAAACTTTTTCCTCCCATTCGCGATTAATTCCTCGATTTTGCAGTTTCAATATTCGCGTTGAATTTCATTGGAAAAAAAAAATCCACACGTCACTGACATAGTTAATAATTCTCATACAGCGTTGCAAAATTTACGTTCAATTCCGTTTATCCGATTACACGTAATATCCACAAAGCGTGACGCAGTGAAAAGCCGGCACTTGATACACCGATGCGCTCACGCATGATCAATCGGTCGGTGATTCTCGCGTTATCCCATTTTTATATATGTACACACACACATATATACATATATATTTTTTCAAACCCCGGAAAGTACAATGACGCAGAGAAAACAGTGGAGAACGGACGAATTTTAAGGGTGGCACCGCAGCCAACGGCGGTTGCAGGCCAACTGGCATGTCAATTGGCTTGTTGCCCAGTTTTATAACTTGGTTCTAGCCTCAGCTCTCTCTCTCTCTGCCACACACACACACAAACACATAGCAACTATAGCTATCTCACTCGTTCTCATTCCACCCTCCGACGCCTCGAAACCCCTTTTTTCGTAGTTCTCTCCCTTTCACACGTTTCAGCGTCCTCGCTCACTCGCAAACGTACCAACCACGAGCCACGAGTCTCTGTCGTCGTTGTCGTACGGTCGTAGTCGCGTTTCTCCACTACTACACGGTCTCCCGAGGCTTACGTCAGAATGACGGAGCCACATTATGCTGCTGCTGGGTCTGCTCGTGCCGAGGGGGTGGTGGTGGTGGTGGTGGTGGTGGTGCTGCTGCTGGTACCGCCACTGGTTTCATTGGAAGGGCGCGCAAGAATGGTGGGACGACGCGGAACGATTTTGCGCTACTACTGCGGAAAAAAAGCTCACTCCATTCCCTCCCATCCTTTCCCCCCCCCCCCCCCACCGGCCTCAACCCTCCCCCACCGCCCGGTACCATCGAACTTCAGAGATTTCCAGTTTCGCCACTTCATTCCACTGTCCTTCCCCGAACCCATGTATTTACATACCAACCTACACACGCTCTGCGATACACCTCGTGATCGTCGGATGAGTTCATCCACTGATACTACAAACCCGAACTAAATTCAACGATGACTCATCGATATTTCCAACCGGATTGTGGATTCCACGTAGCCGCAAAGCTCAACCAAGCTTGCTTACAGTACACGGACAAACACACAGGCACACACGTACACACAACGGAATATTTCTAGAAACTACGTACGAGCGGGTGAGGCTTGAAGTCAAGAACGACCTACGTTTGGAACGGCCATTATTCCGAAAATGATTTTTCGTCGAATTGAAATATTTCGAACGACCGGATCTTCGAAGATTTTTCATTCGGAACGGCAAATATTCCGAAATGTAAGATCTCGAACGCTTCAAATGCCAGAAGGTCGATAAAGCGAATTGAAGTGTTTCAAAAATATATATTTTGAACTGAAAAAACTACGAACGCCGATGTTCCGAATGACCATAATCTCGAAAGTTCACTGATTCGAAAAGACGATTTTGCGAACGGTCGTTATTCCGAAAAAACATAATCTGGAACATCTTAAAACAGATTGTATCCAACGATCGTAAATGTGAAATTCCCATGAGTAGAACGCTCATCAGCTTCGAACGGTCGCGACTTAGAACGACCGGGTTGAGAATGGTTAAAATTCAGTATGCCAAAGGAGCGAACGTACAATGTTCCGAACGTCTGCCAGTCGCGCGGTTTCCCACGTTGCCCGACTTTCGAGCTTTCTCACCCGTTGACTATGAATGTTGGATATAGGCCGTCCTGGACTTTATTATAGGAAATTTAATTCCCTACAACATTGTTTATGTGAACTTTTGTCCTATATAGCGTTGTTTGGCCAACGTTTGGACGGGACGATAAAAATGTATTGATTTTTTATTGTTTTAATTATTTTTTTTTTTTGCAACAGTTCAAAGTATCGGCGTTCCAAACATCGCACGTTTGGAGAATCTCTATTCTAACCCTCGGTCGTTCAAAACTTTTCAATTCGATACATCAAATGTGTCGCCAACGTTTTTTCGACGAAATCGTTGAAATCGTCGAATCGAGAAAGATTGAAAAGTTTGCAACGTGTGAATATTATCATCGTGACTGCATAGCTGGATGTAAATTGCTGGGGCATGGTAGACGACGCAAACGAGACGCAGAAGAGCCCGAAGGAGACGATACGTATGAACGTGCGGGGCTGAATGTTCAGAGATGGATACATCGAACGTTGAACCCGTTATCGTCGTGTTTATGCTTCGTCGAAGTAGACGCAAGACGGCGGAAAGTGAAATCGTTATTGACACGAAGAGAGGTAGCGAGAGAGAGGGAGAAGGGACATCCGTCGAAAACGTGAAATCCCACCGAATAATCCCGTGGGCCGGAGCAAATGGTTAACGACGGACATTGCACCCTCGGCCAAAGTTGGTTGCCACCTTATTGCCAATTACCTTTCGCGCGAATCTTCGCTACCAAACCGCCTCATCCTCCCCCCCCCCCTCCCAACCCTATTTTCGCCGCATTGCACTACACAATCCATGAGACTGCACTAACCGTTACGACGACCGTTACGACGCTGTCTACGAGTTCTGCAAACGATCCGACTCGAAAGCTCGAAATGGCGCGTGTGACACTATCGTCACTGGCGGGATACGACCATTCGATATTCTGTATCTGACACTGTCAATCGACATTTACGCACCCTTATTCAATCGTCGTCCACGTGTATCCGGAGATACGCGTTACGGAGGATCATAACGTTCATCGTAATACGATCGTGTGGATGATAATGGTCTCTGTTGAGGGAAGAAGTGCCTGTTGTTCGGATATTTTCAAGGTGAATTCTCCACAAGTTTCTTGTCAGATAAATGTTGAGTTAATTACAATAAAATTTAGGGTTTATCTCGAAAACTTGATCTTTATCAAATAGTATTGATAAAAATAGTCACCGAGTTTCGTGGCAAGAAAGCGTCCGACCAACAGGCAACTCACCCCTCAATAATAATACGGAACGTAACTGGATCAATAAAATTATTTCGCGTGAATGGGAGACAAACGAATTGAGATATTACGACGGAATAGTTTTTCGATGCGTCATCGGTCGTGTCCACACGTGTCGGGCAACGAAAAAAAAAATTGTAATAAATAAATAATAAGCTCGATTCGCAGAATGAATTATTTTCGTGACGAATTATATTCGTCCTTGGATAATCGTCGACAAAATTGCGTTCCGAGTATTATTCGATCGGGACACGTTTTGACCTTTCGCGGGTTTGGGGGAGTCTTTGTTGTCGCCATATTGGTCGTCGCACGACCCTCGGAGTAATCGGAGCTTGGGTTGCACAAAACCGAGTAACGAAACAAAGTGAAGTTGATATTTGGGGAAAGGGGGGGGGGCAAAGACGTCAGGAAGCGGCACGACGTTGGTTGATTATTCGTGATTCGAATATACAATTGCGGACTCGAATAATTGATCCAAACTGGTTTGACAACGGAATTCAGAGATTGGATAAAGATAGACGGTTGAGAGTGAATAAAAATTAGAAGAAGAAAAACGATTTTTCCAGGGAAGCGAACAATTATCCTTCTCTTTTTGTTTTTGTTTAAAAAATACGGATTGTATGTTTGTGAATGAGTGAAAAAAATTCACCTGGACGAACTACCCCTGCTGGACAGACTCGCGCCATCGGCCGTTCTTCTTTGTTCCCTGGTTACGTCGCAGTCGGTTATGTCGCATTCCGAGGTATCGGAGTCGCTCAGTCTCGATGTGGTCGACGGTGGGCTCAGATGACAATCCACCGGAGTTATCACCATGTCGTCGATGGCGTCCGCGTAGTATCTGTGACGATAGATTGAAAAAGAAAATATCAGTTTCAATCATTACGATTTTTTTTCAAAGGGCAATCCCACCGGGATTTTCACGATTAAACGATATTCAATGGATAATGAATGAAATAGTTAAATTACATAGACATATAAATAATTATTGGTATTATTTTTCATACCCAGCGTGACGATGTTCCTCGTGAGCGAGCAAATAGTGCCACTCGGGTTTTTCGTTGAGAGCCGAAGCCGCGAGTTCGATCACAGCCTCGCCGAGAAAATCATTGGCTCCGTACTTCACAAGATCCCAAACGGTGATTTCCAATGATCTGTGACGCAATTCGGAACGTCTGATGTTGTAAACGAACGTTTGATTCCATTGTGGATCGTTCGTGTTTGCCAATGTTTTCGTTCGTCTCTTCGATTTTTCGCTGTAAAACAAATTTTTTTCAAACAACGAAAAAAAAACAAAAACCGCCATCTTAAGACTGAAAATCTGTGCCGTTTTCGCGGTAGTGAGAATCAATGTCCGCGTGATCACTGATCGATCGGTAGTGACGGGTAAAAACATTTTTAAAAAAATCAAAATGAAAAAAATAAATGAATGGTTGGACAAGTTGGCCGGGCGGCCAATTTTCTCGCGTCGAGACGGTAACTGGAGATGGAACGACGAGAGAACGGACGGAATCTCAACGAGTGCCTCCATGTGAGCGGGTGGGCGATGAAGACGGGTGAAGGGGGGGTTAATGGAAGGATTTGTAAAGTTAACGAAAGTGGCCAAAGTTCGATGGAGTGGGGGGAGGAAGGGAGGCCGACTATCAGGCGGAAGATGGACGAGGGTGGGGTCCGTTGAAAGGCCAGAGGCAACGCCGGGAATGACGGCGACGAGTAGCGTCGTGACGCTATGGGCTCCGTAACATTGCGGGGAAGACATTGGCACCGGTGCCAGAATTGCCAGCTCCGCTGGTACACATTTACACACACACACGCCCAAGGCCCGGCGTATCAAACACACACACACACACACACTCGGGGAAGCTATAAGGCATCCCCCCGAGTTGCCACACGCTGATGGTTCTTCGCCGAAAATTATTTATCTTACTGCTTGCAACGGTTTCCGAGGTTGTGCTACCGTGGAAATTTGGTGATACCGCCCACCGCCACAAGACCCATTGGCTCCCACAGCGGTTGCGATATATTTTCTCACACCAAAGTCACCGCGGGGTGTGTACGAACGTGGGCTCTACGTGTAAGATTTCGAATTATGCATACGGAGCCCGGAGCAAAGTGGGATGGGGGGGAAGAGGCCTCGAACGGACACATCACCAACTACATTCGTGGGTCGACCCGTATCGACCTCGGTCACGAATCTTTAAAAAAAATCTAAAAAAAAATAAAGGCAGACGCGAAGTGGCTATTATTATTTTTATGTAATTTATGATTAAACTATGGAAAATTTGACAATTGAAACAAAACTTCATTCTTGAAAATGGTTAGTTGGTTAGACAATGGACCCAATTTCCAAGGTGTTTTTGTGTGTAGGAAGTATTTACGTAGACGCTTTATAAAGCAAATGGCAAAATTGAAGACTTTCACGTAATCATTCGAACAGGGGTCAAAATTCAGATTGCGCAATGCTTCAAACGCCAATGATTCGAAATTTCGTACCCTGCCCCAAAAATTCTACGTAGAATTATAAATTAATGATTTTTGGATTTTTTTACTTCACTCGTGGCAAATTCAAAGGTTCCAGGTCAAGGAAAAGTACCCTATAGGTTTTGATGACCAGCGAGTTGACGGACGCGACCAACAAAGGGATCGTATAAGGCCTCCGTTTTTTTTTCCCTTTCATTTGAGAGTCACGGAACCGTAAAAACATATCCATATATATATATGTAGTTTACGAACGAATGTTGCCAATCGTAAAGTGCTTTGAAGACGGGCCAGCGTGGGAAACCGGTAGTTTCTGGTCTTTGTCTCGCGTTTTATTTATCGTTACGTCGTCGGAAAAATCGTTGGCCGAATAGTGATAAAAGACGCGAACGACAATGGAAACGATTTTTTTTTTTTTTGGCAAGCTCGATGGTAGCCCGAGCGAGGACAGACATCGGTCCGAGGTCGTAACGCGGAAAGACGGTCAGCACATTGGCAAGAACAGCAAAGGGGAATAATTTGGCTGATCGATGAACATGGGTTCGACGGATGTGGAACGAAGACGTGAAAAATGCGCTTGCCTCTTGTCCGGCAGAAGAAATATCTTGGCGTATGGATTTCTCGGTTGTCCGTTGACACGGGGCGTCAGTCCGACCGCGCACACGAGAGTCACGATCAGTTGGAGCCCAGCCGGTTCGAATCCGAGCTTCACCTGGAGTGTACCACCCACGTTGGCGTTGCCCGGCGGATGACGGGGATGCCGTCCTCTTCCCTGACCGTGAAGATCCGGCGAACCCGGTGACGTCACGAGGACCGACGGTTTGTCGCGTCTCGCGTCGTACAATTCTGAAAGGATCATGATATTGTGTTTTTTTTTATTATTAAAAAATATATATTTCGTTACCATTGTGCGGCAATGGACATTTCAACAATTGTTATTGCGGATTTACTTGCCGAGCAATATAGGGGGGGGGGGCGAAGAGCAGGGCGACAATAGTTGGGGGCCAATTGACACGAACGAGCGCTCAAACGATTAAGGCCAGGCGAAATACCGACAGAGTCCATGATTTTGCAAAACAATATTTTAATTGATATTTTTTATCTTCTCAAAATTTATGTAAATTCTCTAGCAACAAACAATAGACCACGAGTTTGGTTGAAATTATAGTTTTCAATTCGAACAATTAATTTTTTCATATGGTCGAAAAATTTAGAAACCATTTGAAAATTCGCTTAACACCGGAGATATTTCGCCTCCTGTCGGGTAATTTTATTTCAGCACTCTTGGTTATGGAACGTTTATAGTAATGAATCGTTGTGCAATTTCCATGAAGTTCCGGGTTGAATAGATAAATGTTTTAACGACTGGTTTTTTTTTTTACGACGGCAACGCACTGGTTCTCAGGAAGTTCGTTGTACACATTGATAAAGGGTTGACCAGGGGGCATTCGGGGGTCTCGCAACGTGGTTCATGTGTGTAATTGTTTATACGATTCTGCGTATGTGTGTGTGTGTGGGTGTTTGTGGGAGCGGATGTTACAGTAAAATTACACACGTCGTAGCATGGAGAGATTACACACACACACACACGCACACACAAAGAGATAGATAGTTTTAGAGAGAGAGATTAATTACACAAGTTGTTGCTCCCATAAAAAGAACTAATTGGTACGGTGATTTATAGCGGGGGTGCATTGGCACTACGTGACTACACTTCTACGGTAACACATCGATATTTTTAATTAAACTATTGACTCGCTTCGACGAGTCGTTAATGTTCGTTGTAATATTAATCGTTCACGAGTCGATCTCTCTTCCTCTCTCTCTCTCTCTCTCTTATTTGATTAATCGTGGAATGGGGAGATATAATGTTGATGAAACGATTTACACCGAGATCGGACGCAAAAACAATTTTCCGAAAGACGTCAACATTATTTGCAAGACATTATTTTCATTGTTCCCGGTCAGTTCCACTGACCCACCGACAACGAATGAGGATTGAAAGATTTTTATGGGGGAAAAGGGTGAACGAGTGAGACACATGAAGGAAACGGATATTAAAAGAAAGAGAGAGAGAGAAAGCTTATACAAGGTAAACATTTAATCGATCGGGGACTTTGAATAATTTTCATTAAAGCCTACCCCACAGTATAGATTTCTTAAGACCTGGAATTCGAAAAATCATATAATCTGTGACAGTATAGCCGTTTGTATCATTTCCAGATTATTCACATAACAAAAAAAATAATAATTTCACATGTGTTTGAATAGTCGACAAAAAATTCAACAAAAATCAAATGAATCAATAAAAATCATAACTGTCAAAGTGTAACGAAAAAAAAAGGTGTGTCACGATGATCACAAAATAATAATTCAACGATAAATCTAGCGCAATTAGCACAGCTCAATCGAGATACGGAAAAGAAATGAAAATGAAAAAAAAATCAAATTAATAAAATAAGAATGAACGAAAGTTGGATGAATGATCGGACGCGTCGAGTCGCATATTCACCTTTGTGATGTGGTTGTTGAGGTATCGGCATTGGTTCGTGTTTCTGTCGCCACTGGGTTTGAGCGGAGATGCGTCTGGGACCGCCGATCGCCGGTGGAATCGTCGTCGGTCCACCGGTCATTATCGCCGCTGTAGTCGTGGCCGACAAATTTCTCGATACGATCAGTTGGACCTGTGGCTCCTCTCTCGACTTCATTATTATATCGTTCACTTCCTGGAAGCTTTTGCCCTGAAGCGATCGACCGTTCCACTCTATGACCTCGTCACCTGGACCGTAAACCGTTCAAAGTGAAGACGAGAAATATATCTCAGCAATGAATTTCATCGTTCATTCGATTTAATTATTTCGGTATCGTGGGATGGGAAAATTAACCATTCGACGTTACTTATCAGATTTTAAATAAATCTTACCGGGTCTCAATTGTCCCTCGACGTCGGCTGTACTGCCCTTTTTTACTTTTTCGATCAGCGCCCCTCTCGAACCGTTCTCAAGCAGCTTGCCACCGACGACCTTCAGCCCGAGGATGCTGCTACTGCTTCCCGAACCCGACGATTTTCTCAGAATCATGTGGCCGATTAGCTTCTGACCGTCGCTGCTGCCCTGCCATGATAGTGGCTGCTGCACGCGATGATCAAAGAACGGAAAAAAAATACGTCTCCTAACATTTGCTTCTTTTGTTTTTATTTTGATTTTCAATTACTACGAAATCGCATTTGCACACAGTGATTGGGCGAGGGTCGTGTGATTATGTGCTTATGCTCTTCATGACGAGCTTCATTTATTTTACCAGCCTTGCAAACTTTTTTTCTTTTTTCTTCTGGATTTTTTTTTTCATTCTCGAAAATCCACTGAACTAAAACGTTTTCGATCAGAACCAAAACATTTGTCGTTGATAAAGAGTTTCGAATTGAAGTGAACTTTTTTCAGACAGTATTTTGATATCCAAGCTTTTGATACAACTCCATCAACATTGAAAAAAAGTTACAATCGTTTTTTTTTTAAATAAAAATAGAAATTTGGTCGAGCTTATGTTTAACAGCTGATATGATAAATTTTTTAAGAATAATCATTACTTTGATTCCTTTGACCATTATGAAAGAACTCTGAACTCTTTTTGAATATGAATGAAAATTAGAAAAATATATTTTATAGATAAATGTATGGAGTAGTAGCAGAGCAAGGTTCCCCGAATGACCTATTGCGTCAATGAGGTCCAGAGTGCGTCGCCTCTTGACGTGGTGGGTCGAGTGGATCTTCGAGAATGTTAAAACACAAGCACATTTCAACGAGAGTTATGAATTGAAGACCGTGATAATTGTATGAAGCGAGTGCATTATTCACAGACATTGAAATTCGCCAAACACAGACACAAGCAAAACAATGATTTTTTTTTCTTCTCTTTTTTTTTACAGAAAACATGCTACAATATATGTATATATGTATATCGCGAGTGTATACACAGACGAGCAGTAAATATATATTTGTGTGGATTTGTGTATCAAATATATACACATGGGGATACATATCGATAAAAAAAAAACATTCTGCGGGCAGCAAGTGCAGTGCCGGATTAAGCCAGCACAGAGAAATGTTATTACGATGTTTGATTTAGGACTTAAAATCAAACCCAACTTTTAGAATTTTTTTCTTCTTCGAGATTTAATGTAAATAAATTCAGAGACAATCCTAGTACAATCCACTTCTCCGAATATATGACATTTAATGTTCATTGAGGTGAAGTTTTGTTTAGACAATCTTGTCACATTATCTTCCTTAACTCATTTTTATACGCTTCAATGTGGAAAAGGCACGCCGAGCGAACACTTGAATATCCGCGGGAGATTTCAATTCTGACTTTCTGATTTTTTTTCCGTCCGGACGTGGGGCCTCCAAGGCCCCTAGCATTTGCTACTTTCGCTGTATGGCTAATCCGGCACCGAGCAAGTCCGTCGAAGTTTCCCAATCTCAAGCGGCGTGCAACGGTCACGATAAATCGAACAAATCATCTGCACTAAATTATCGTCAATTTCGAATACTTTCCAAAAGGGTTGGGACAAGTTTTTCTATTTTGTCAGAGGTGTTCCGATATATTTTTTTTTTACAATTAAAATTCAACAGAAACAATGCTACAGAGTGAATCTACTGTGGGAAAAGGAGTCGCTTACGAATCTCACGCCAGTCATGAATTTGTTAGTTCCCATTGATTTAGAAAAAAATGGCAGTAACGACGATTCAAGATTTTTCTGAATTATTCTATTTTTCTATATGAAGATCGAATTTCCGGGTCACGCCGAATTTATGTGTTCGCATCAACTTATTTCTTGGCTACTAGAATCCCGCGGTGAAGTATAAAAACAAAACAAGAATATTGTAAAAACTCTACTGCGGTATTTCCGTTCTTTTTGGAAACGTCTCGCCGCTATCCGCATCGTCCAAAAACGCAAAAAAATTCCACGATTCGCCGTACCAGGGCAGATTGCGGAAAAGCCTTGATCTTGTATCCCCGACGATGAGGTTGCACGACAAGGTCTCTCAGATTGCCAGCCTCGTGCCAAATAATTTTCGAAACGTTATCCACGAATATCGTCGGGCAGACCGTAGGGTAGGGGTTTAAATTCAGAACCACCAAAATTCAAATGGCGCAATGCTTCGAACGCCATGGCTTCGAACGTACAGAGTCCCGAAGTCCTACCAGTCGCTCGCGGTTTCTCACATTACCCGACTTTCGAGCTTCCGCACGAGTGAACTATCAATGTTGGATCCATGTCGTCCCGAGACTTTTTTGTAGGAAATTTAATTCTCTACAACATGGTTTCTGTACATTTTTTATCTATATAGCGTCGCTTAGCCAGCGTTCGGGCCGGAAGATAAAAATGCATTGATTTTGTTATTGCTTTAATTTTTTCTTCCAACAATCTAAAGGATCACACACCTTTGATATTTACATAATGTTATCAAAGTCATTTGAAAGATTCTCACGTGAATTTACATCAATTGTCGGTTTATTTGGGTTAAAAACCCACAACATTGGATGGTGTTCTGAATTATATTTTAAATTTTGACCCTTCGAAGCATTGAACGTATTCTAAATTTTTCGACCCCTACCCTAAAAATCTAATCCACTTTTCTCCGATGACGCGCAACGAAATAATTAACGTTTGTGTGATTTTACATGAAAACGAGGGATGAGAAATGATAATAAGAGCGTTTTATTCGTGACGAAGTAAAAGCCCATCGTCGAATTGACAAATACACGAGGTCGTGTAACGATTGCGTATTCAAACTATCGGGAAAACTAACATCCGAAACGAAAGTTTCGCCTTTCACAACAATGAAACAATGCTAATCACGCTGGTATTGCTATCTATGTTGTCGCGAGGTGTGTGCTCGTGTATCCGCCATGTTCTCGCAACCTCGCGAAGCACCGAGCCACCAATTTGTATACACAGCTGTAGTCATACCCCACCCACCTCCTACTCTCCGCCCCGGTGCTTCGCCCACAGAGGCCCCGTTTATTAATTCGTGCGACGAAAAAGCTTCGGGCTAATTGAAACAATCGGAACGAGGCCAAGTGGCCATTGCGTCTCGTTCCCCCCCTTCAATTCCACGTCCTTTCCTTTTCTTTCTCGTTATTTCCTTCATTCGTCGATTGTCATCGCTACGTAAAATTTTTCCCAGATTCGCGGCTTCGATATCGACGATCGATGAGCCCTCACCTGAATTATTGATTCGACCGATGTACGTCGACGCGAGAGAAACAAAAAAAAAACTAGCAAAATCGAGTTACCGGAATTTGCGACGACTGACGAAAAATAATTATAGACGGTAAACTAAAAAAGAAGAAAAGAAAGGACCAACAATAAAAATGAATGTGCTACAATATTGTTCAATATGACGTGGGCGACCTTGTAGAAAATTCGTGCGTGACCCATCGTCGCCTTTGCCTCATGCCCCACCGCAAAATGTAAGCGACGTTGTGTTATTTTTGTTTCTTTTTTCCCCATTCCTCATGACAAACCATTTCTACTGGCTGACCTACAGCGTCTACTCGTACTACTCGGCCGGTCTGACGCAACGCTGACTGTAACCACTGGCAATCGGGTGATCGGGATCAAGGCGTACTAAATGCGTGATCTACTCTTCGTCGATTAAATAATTTTTTCATTTTTTTTTTCCGAACGTCTACGGGTCTACGTCGTCGTCTACTTCGTCATCGTCATCGTTCGTGCATCGGATATTTTCGGTTATTTCGCAGGGGTTCGTCCCGTTGAATTTTTCGTCGATAATACCGGACGGTTTGAAATAGACGAAGTAAGCACGAAGGTGATGCTTCGGGCGTACCTTGGGTAGGTCGCCACGATTGCTGTCCTCGCTGCTCGTGAAGGTGCTCGACGTGTCTATGCCGGAGTCTTTGGTCGCGCTGTCCTGGCTACCCTGACGATCGGCCTCCCACGACCAATCCTCCTGAGCATCGTCCCCACCGACATTGGTCCCACCGTCGAATCTCACCGTTTTCTTCCCCCTTCGTTCCGTGAACCTGACGATTCCACACACACACACATACACACATTCACTCTTGTACCGAATTATGCGAGTGTGTCGCGTTTACCGTGTGTGTGCGTGTGTGCGTTTGTGTGTATGTGTGCGTTTTATCGACATGAAGATAGGGGGTGCTAATTCTTTAGCGAAGAGTCTAATCGCTCGGGAGACCGAGAAGCCTATGGTTGGTGACGAGCGTAACCTCTTTCCAGTGAAGGCTGATTGGTCGAAAACATTGCTGATTACGTGGGTTCAGAACTGTACTTGAGATATGTGAAAATATGCCCCTATAGTCTTCGCAGTCTCGACTTTCGTACTACGTTCTTATGAAATACGAATACTTTTGTTTAGTTGAGAAATGATAAATTAGAGTCAACGCTATATGTTACGACACAACAAAGTTGAAAGTAAAGTCAAAAAGTGACATCCAGTTTTCAACTTGGAAATCGTGTACCAGTCATGGAAAACTTATACATTGAATTTGAAGAAGAAATAAATGCATTCATTGAGGTTGGCGTTGACTGGGTTCCGAAATTATTTGAGGTTTTACAACTTTTTTTTTCATTCTCTTGAAGTTTATAGTTTTGAGAATAAGCTATTCAATAATTAACAACGTATTCGCAAGATTTTCGGCGTTATTGAGATTCAAAAAAGTATAAGCAATGCGTTATTCAAATTAAGGGTTTTAATGTCAACAAAATGTTTGGCAAGGTAGGAGGTCTCTGATTTTCTTTGGTTCGCTTCCGAAATGAAAAGAGATACGAACTTTACTGAAAATTGGCTAATCTGTCTACTGAGCGATTCCACTTTTCGCTGGAGCATCAGCAGTCCATATCTGTGTGTCGATGGGACCTTTTCATGGTTTTTTTTTCTGAGCCAACCGACACACACACACACCCACACACACACGTATGGACACATGGACGGTGACGTTTTATATTCGATGCGGGTCGCGCGGATTTTCGACCTCTCTGGGTTTCATCGTCGCGGATTGACCTCCGGGCCTCTCCGTCGGTCGTCGTTGGTTTCGATGGTCGAGGAGTACGTCCCCCGGAGTATACCCATATCGGATACCTCAACCACGTATGAATTCTTTTACGCTTCGTTTCATTTGTTTTCTGACTTGCTCAATTTCAGAATCGCGATCATCCACAATTATTTCGTGTTCGTTTTGACGGCGATTAATTAAATTTCGCTGTTCCCCGCATCACCTGCCCTCAACAAGAAGCAACCCTCTTCGAACCGATAGTCACGGGCCTCGTCCAAGTTTTCATTCCGTGAATGAGAATCGTAACGATGTGATAAAGTAGCCGTGAAAACATCGAAGGACCTCGGTCCTCGACCATCAACTTCAACGACGCCCGACCAAACTCATTTCGTACTACTGTTCTAATCTGTAATATGGCTTCTTTTCTATGTGTAAAACAAATGTAGATAAAAATGAAAAAAAAAGAATCGAAAAATCGTGAAAACAACAAATGATGAAACAAATTATACAACGAATAAGTCTAATCATGGAAGTTGAAAAATACGTAAATATGAAAATAAGATGGCGGAAAAAAAATTAAATGATAAAATGAATAAATAAATAAATGAATATAATTATTATATACATACATATATTATGATGCTTCGATTCGAATCAATTTTGTATTTCACGGTCTCATAGCGAAATTTCGTTTCACATGTCAGAAATCAATTTTCCGAAAATTTCAGATTTTCATATAAATTCTTAGATAAAATCTCCGCTTTTGCTCTTGAATTTTTCCCATCTAAAATATATGAAATGTTCATACTTTTTTATGTCATTTATTTGAAAAGAAGTAAGATCATTACATGTATTGTAGATAGGAAAAATTCAAAAGTAAACGCGGAGTTCTAAAACTGTATATAAAAATCTGAAATTTTCAGAGAATTACGTATTTGATATTTAATTTTGCTATGAGATAAGCTAAAAAATATTGATTCGAATCGAAACACCATGATATATATACAAAATATATAAATTAGAAAATGAAATGGCGAGAAATGAAAAATGAAAAAAAAAAAAAAAAGAAATTAGTAAAACGCACCTCCGACTGTCGGCACGCCACTCGTCGCCGCTTCTTCGAAAACTTCGGCGCACGAGGGTGCTCTCCTCTTTTCGCGGCTCTCGCGGCGGATGATGACCGTTATACTCGATGGTCATAGAACCGGTGACGTGATGTCCATTGTGTGGGCCGTGTCTACGCGACCCACCCGACATCAAAGCTGGACCTCCGCCGTGATGATAGTATCCCTTTCCTACAGTGGTACATCCAAATTTTGTTTCTTTTCCATCGTCTCGCTTTTATTTCAAACTTCTTCTTCCTTATTAATTTTTTTTTCAAATTATCCACTATCATCATTATTATATTTTGAACGACAATAATTTCTTCGCTACCCTTTGTTTTTCCGGCATGGCAATCGGAGCACACGACGAGACGACGTCCTAACAATCGTATTATCATGAAAACAACTAAATCTCGCGATTATACGGAAATCTGCATTCCGCATTGTCCTGGCATTGTCTAACCCAACAAACTTAGCGCTAAATTACCATGTTTCTTTTTTTCACGTGAGTTTCGAGCCTTCGCTCGGATTGTACCTTTGTTCGTGCATTTCTTTTTACAATATGCATGATTTGTCGCGTGTTGCGTGAGCGTTTGGCGAACGCGAGCAAACTGCGCATGAAAATCCAGTCGTACCAGTTTTATTGACTTGGTTTTCATTTTCTTCTTCCTTTTATTTAAATGTAAATTTGATAAACGAGGGTAGAAAAAAAATAATGAACAATCATAGCCAGCAGCTGTGCGGACGCCCTGTGAAAGTGTCGAGATATACATGTGTGGGTTTTCGCAAAAGCGCGTATGAGTGTAATCAGCATGTGTGTGTGTCTCTAAGTGTGAGAGTCCGTCGGTTTTGATGTCAAAAGGGACAAATGTCGTCGAAAAAAAAAAGTTTAAACGATAATTTATCGGATTCGAACGACCAGAGCGACATACACACAAGACAACGAGTCTCCAATGAGATAATGAAAAAAAAATTAAAAAATAAATAAATAAAGTACATATGTAGATCACACGAGAGACAAAAATGTGACAATCAAGACGAAAAATTACACGAGCGACATATATATTTATATATATATATATCAAAGTCAAAGAAAAGTCTGGTGCTGTTGAAATAAAAATTAGACATCAAAGACACATGAAGAAAATGGCGAATAAAAGAAAAATATTGTCGATAACATTTTTTTTTTTTTTTGTTTCATGTTAATTGTGCGTTTCCGTTGGGTGGGGGTGGGAGGGGATACAAAGGACGGGATTTGGTGGTTGTTGGGAGCCGATGACGTTCGGACGCGAGAGCACGGACAGTGATACGAGTGAGAGAAGATATATATATATAGTTATTTGTGCATATTCTCGTCAGAGCTTCCGAGGTATGGAGGATAATCGTCACGGCTGTCGATCGGTTAATCATCCGCAATTCAATTCAATTCAGCTTGACGATCGATCGACGATGGATTCATCGATAATTAACCAATCGACGGAACGTGGACGTACACACACACATGCGATTTCACACGCAGACGTACGATACGATATGTGAGATTAATACATTGATTATATATATAGATATAAATATATAAATAATATATAGATGAAAGATCTTTCTGTTTTTTTTTCTCGTAACGTGTACTATGAGATTGATTTATAAATAATATAATATATGCAATATCGGGCAATGGAAAATTAACCAGCGCATAATCCGTGGTACACACATACACGTGGACGACTCGACAGTTATTCAAATAACGGTTAGTAAGAAATAATTCGAAAAAAAAAAAACAAAATAAACAAAAATTAAAAAATGAAAACGTTATATGTAATGTATTGCATTCCAAAGTACCGCGAGAAACTTCTTCATCTTCTCGTTCAGCATGGTTTGACGATTAATTCGGTCGCCGGCTTTGTCCCTGGGACTCCTCGGAGTCGCGACGACGATCGAAGCCGGTTTTTCACCTAAAACGCGAGGACGTTCAAGTTTTTCGGACAACAAAAACCTTTTTTTTTTTTTAATTTTTTTGTTTTGTCGCATCGATACGCGCGCCGGTGCAAATTTCGGGAGGTATTCGTGGTAACGAGGTTGGAGAGAACGTCGGTGATAATGGATGTAACAACGGAGAAACGATTCGACACCGGGCCATGAAGAGAGAGTGCGAGAGAAAAAGAGAGAGAGAGAGGATAGAGACAGATAGTAGCGGCATCGAGCGATATTTATTGCGTTATTGGTTTTACGAAACAGGTTTATTATTTTTCATTCGAAACCGTAGTGGGCCCGATGGGTTGTACAGTCGGAGGGTGAAGACCGCGCGAGAGGTTACCACGTTTCGGAACTCCAAAGAGTGTAGAAATAAAATGGAGGAACGAGGAGGATCGGCAAAGCCACGGGTTACGAGAATCTACCAGACCGATAAGAACCCATAAAAATGACAAATTGAACGTACGATCGGACCACCGTGCTCTACGCTAACTCTTCGAAAACCTCTTTTTTTCTTCTTTTTTTTAACCCTCTGCATGGTTATCCATGTTGTGTGTGTGTGTGTGTTCACGATTCACGCGATGGATACACGTAGCTCGGGTTTGCCGCAGTACGCATTCGTGGTACGAATATTCCGTCGGAACGAACCCCCCCGCCCCCTTCCTCGGCCGTGCCCCACCCGTCGCAGCACCCCCTCTTAACCGCCCTCTCTCGCGATATCCGCGTCTCGCGACGGAAACAACCGCACGAGCACCGTTTCCGCTGCTAGCACCATTAATTTATCATTTGAAATTTATTATTAATTTTGGCAATTAATGAATCAAATTTTTTTCAATCGTTTGTGAGAATTAAATTTCTTGTCGAATCAATTTTTCATCAGCTCTGGATCATTGTGTGACTATGTACATTTTCTTTTTCTCACTATTTTTAACTGTGCTTTGGATCTCGTCACCAAAAAAAAATCATCTATTGATTTTTATCGATTTCAGAATTTATGATCAATTTTTTAATGACTGAATCACAAATTTTTCAATCGTTCGTTCGTTCGTTAGAATACAATTTTTTATATCGTGTTGATTTTTCATAAACTCTGGACCGTTGCCTTATCTTGGAAATTCTGTTTTCCTTTCTCACTATTCACAACTGTGACATTAATGTCATCCCAAAAAAAAAACGATCCATTGGAATTATTAATTGTAAAGATCATTCATTATCACGATAATGCTTTGCAAAAAGCCAAAGACTCTTCGTTGTTCCCGGTTGTAAAGAAAGAAATACATTCCCAATCGAGCAATTTACCATATAGGTCTATATCGATCATAATTAATTCTCCGATTAAAATCATCAAACCAAAGTGCATTGCCCTCAAACTCGTAAACAAAAATGCAACGAAAAAAATTCTTCGCGACTATAATATGCCGTTATTCTTTAAACAAATTCATAAACCTCAAAAATACATAAACTCCACCAAAAAATAAATAAAAAAATTATTGTTCGAGCGAACCGAAAATTTTGGGCTTCGAGTGTCCGACCAACCCTCGCGTTCCAACCCCGTTGACTTATCGACGTACACGGTATGCGAAACGCGATATATCCGTGTGCAGCGGAAAGTTTCGAAGACGGCAGCCGTTACACGGGTAATAAGGAGTCGTCGTCGGTAACAGGAGCAAAGTAGCTGGAGGAAGGGGCGGGGGCGGAGAGGGGGGGGGGATGGGTGTGTGTTGCGAAAGGACGATGGAAGCGAGAGGTTTTCGGTCGGATCGTGTGTTATAGTTTTCGGGGGTTTTCGGGTAAAGAGTCTTGGAGAGGAGAAAAGGAGAAGGGGGGGGGCAGGTCGCGCACGAAGCCACAGACATAAACGAACTACGTCGGAGCACACCGGGCCTCCGGGGTCTTAATTTAAAAGTTAGATGACACCCGCGGCTTGCCGCGTATAAATCACGCGGGGCTTTTGCACCCGGCGCGTCGACGACGACTTCCCTCGCAAGCTCGCTCTCCTCGCCCATACTCAACCCACACAACCACCCCCCGCCCACCCCCACCCACCCCTCATCACATCGCCCATTTGCAAATCTTCGATGCACGCGGGAATACTCGTTGAGGCTTTCGTGAAAACTTTCACGTACGAGAAAATTATTCCGTACGCCACGAGAGCGTGCGGGATTTCCGCATCGCGGAATAATAATTCGTTGAGTAGAGTGGGGAAAATCGTTAATCTTTGAATTACTCACAATTAATTGGAACGAACGTCATTCTTTTTTTTCTTTTTTTTCTTTGCTTTTACTCTTGCGGTTGATTCGCAAGAATCATCGGCGTCCTGGTAGGCGGCATTTTTTTTTCGCTCTTTTTTTTTTCTTCTCGTATTTGCGTACAGCCCGACGGGGCTCAGTTTCTACGAGCTTCTTTTTTCTCTTTTTCCATTTCTTTTTTACTTTTTTTTTCATTGCGCTCCACCGAGGCGCGCTCTTTGGCGGCGGTTTACCGGAGAAAAAACGAACCCCCTCCCCCTCCCTCCTCGCCCGAGCCGAGTGGGGGATATTCGTCGGGGAATTCCGCCCCGCGGGCTCCGCGGAATTGAAGAAGCGAAAGATGGCGGAACGTGCCGAAAACTCGTGCTCTCGGACTTATTAAAACGGTAGAGAGGAGAGCCCACTCAACGTGCGAGCGAATGAGCGAGCGAGGGAATCGCCGAGACGTTTACACTGCTTGAGAAAACGCGACGGGCGCGCCACGGCTCGACTACGAGATACCCACGCTTTGCTCTCACCGCGGGGGATATACATCGCTCTGGGAAAAGAAGAAAAAAAAGAAAAACGAAAAACGAAAAAAAAATCGGAATGAAGAAAGAAACCCCCGACGTTCTCTGCCCCCGCCCCCTCCCCTCCTCCACTTCCACAGTCGTTCGGGTTTTGCGGGCTGGTTTTAAAAAGAATTGAGAAGAACGTGGGTTGATCCACCGAATTAAAAAGGAATTAATTTTCTCATGTTTGTTTTTTTTTTTTCGCTCTCTCTCTCTCTCCCTCTCATTTTGCGTGATTTTTTTTCCGTCTTTTTTTTCCCCGAGTTATTTGCGGAACGAGCCAAATGGGTCATGGATGACGTGGATCACACGCCTCGCACGTCCTGAAAATTAATTGATTAATCGGTTTTTCACCAATGTACGTTGTCAATCGTATTTAATATATATTTTTTTCTGATATCGTCGCGAATGAACGTCACACCGTAGACCGGAAAAAATATTAATATTCGACCGTGTCGATTTGTACTTTCACTTATCACCGGTCTCTCGCATGCATTGCGATATATCTCACTTTTTTAAAATTCTTTGGATTTTTTTTTGTCGCAGTACGCGTACCGCAATGCCACTCGGCGATTCTCTCTCTCTCGTTTTTCCCCGAGGGGGATGGTTTCCTGTAAATCCTCGTTAAACACAACGCCATACATCCGTGAGTTCCACGTGCGCCATTGTGTACACTTTATTCCCTACACAAACTATGTAATTCTATGTAATATATTATATTATAATGTGGACGAGGAAACTTGGCAGAAACGTATTGCAGAGAGATAGAGACAGAGAGAGAAAGAGAATCGTGAATTCAATGTCTGACTGTGTGTGTGTGTTCACTGTGTTAATGTGTAATGGTACAGTGCAATCTCGCCTAACTCACAAACGATGCAAACGCACGTGTCGACCGTGCTCGAATAATCAACCGGATGCAAAAAAAAATATCGATCCCCCCCCCCCCTTTCCCCGACCGGCCACGTGCGCAAAGCTCGGAAAAATGGAAAAAGTTTGTGATGTCCACTCGTCGACGTGCGATAGGCGAGATTAAACTGTATTCAATTTTATACAAACAGCATTAACAAACTTACCTCGTAAAACTTTCTACACACTAATTTATTCTATTCTAATGATTATTGTGCAGCTACGAATGGGAGCAACAACGTAGTTCCGACTAACGTTAATACATTATCCTCCATCGCTTTCCTCAATCAAGTTATTTTCCACGTTTTTCTTTGTTTTTTTTTTTTTTTTGTCCCGTTGTGTCACAACGAACGACCATGTCGATTCGTTTTCTTCGAGACACACCGACGTTTCAGTTTGCTGCAAGTTTGTTATGCATGTCTCGACGCTGTTTCGCTTCTTCGTCGAACGGAGAATTGTATATTTTTTTGTTTGTTTTATCGGAGAGAGCATTTTGCGTATCGTCGGGACGCAATTGTTTTTTGCCAATTAAGGAATGGCAAAACGACAATGACGATATTTATCGTTGAAACGTAGCTCCGAACAAAGTATAACAAATTTTTTCTCAACAAGTTTTCTTGTTACTGTTGTTGTTATTGTTGTTTTGTCGTCTACGTAATTCATCCTGATTATCAGAAAGTGCAACGGATTCTGTCGTTCTGGCTCCAATCGCTTCGACGAATTGTTTTGTTGGAAAAAAATTTCGTTAACTCGATAAAAATTTTCATCAACGAGACACTCGAAAATAATGCAGCAAATGTGAATAGCACGATGTGAAAGAATACAATGTTGACTTTCGGTGGGCGGAGATTCGATGAGGTGGATGGGGATAACGCGCGTGGGAAGCGCAGCGGAAGTAGCGTTGCCGCGGTCGGGCCAGCCAAACGCCAGTGGAAACGGCGCATAGTGTCGGACGGGATTTCGAGCTATGCGGTAATGCGAGAGACTGTGTTATGGATCATATATCGTTCACTACTACATAGCGTAGATGCAAATTTTTCATTTTTTTTTGTTCCTGTTTTTTTATTTTCGGAATTC
The DNA here is from genome assembly GCA_963662125.1 of Diplazon laetatorius. Classification (NCBI taxonomy): domain Eukaryota; kingdom Metazoa; phylum Arthropoda; class Insecta; order Hymenoptera; family Ichneumonidae; genus Diplazon; species Diplazon laetatorius. The sequence goes on from OY759156.1 coordinate 6,999,225, forward strand.
GTTGCACTGCCTCGCAGCAATGAAAGAATAAAAATAAATAAAATGAAATAGAATCGAATAAACGGAAATCTCTATTGTACAATCTCGTAAGCGTATGAATTTGCATGAGTTAAATATTTTATCGTCAAACAAATTCGATGCAATATTTTTTCTATTGATAATTGAAATGAAATTTTATTTACGTACGTTTCTACACTCTATCGATCATTTTTATCTTCCGAAATAATCACTGAAATTCACTCGCAAGCACGACGATGATAAAATCGGATTATTTATTTTATTTATTTTATTTATTTTATTTATTTTATTTATTTTATTTATTTTATTTATTTTATTTATTTTATTTATTTTATTTATTTTATTTATTTTATTTATTTTATTTATTTTATTTATTTTATTTATTTTATTTATTTTATTTATTTTATTTATTTTATTTATTTTATTTATTTTTATATATATTTAAAAAATTACTGATCAGGCAGATTTTCGACAGCGAAACAGTCAACAGGTCAACAAACGAGCTTGACGCAGTTTATTCGTTGTAACGTAAATAGGTTTGAATTAATCCGGAGGTACAGGCGAGAAGCGAGACCCCGACAGCTTGATCTACGAGACCCGTGGCAGACACGACGCTATGACCACGAGCTCGTATTACGTACTGCTTAGCTCACGTAGGATATGCATGGACGTGGCTCTAATGCGCGCGAGTCTTGTCACAAGACTGTGACAACACTCCCACGCGCGGGCGGCTCGACTTTTCATCCCCGCCCCCCGCCTCGTCACGTCAACGCAACGGAGTTCGTAGTTCGTGACATTTTCCACCGGGTCTGTTGTTGTCAATGGTAGTGAAGAATTTCTGTTTTTTCTGTGCGACCCGATTGACCAACAGAATCATCGTGTTAACACAAAGAACGAAGAATCGCCAATGGATGTCTCCATGCCGAGACGATAACTGAAACGTTCCAAGGGTGACGAAGTATCTCGTTGTAAAATAATATTGCGTCGGGGGCAAACGAGATTCAAGAGGCCACGAACTTCACTCGCTGTTTTTGCGATCACGAAAAACGAAAAAGAAAACGTCAATCGATTTCGGGCAACGAGGACATAATTGAAAAAATCCGATCCGTTCGACTGATCTTTACAAAATTTCACATGTATCAAGGATAAATGACATTCCATAATTTGTAGAAAATTAGCATTTGATTGGTCGAAGCTAACTGCAGCTAGACCGACAAAGTTGATTTTTCAAAAAAAAAAAAAATTAAAATATGAAATCCGAACTTATCGAGGAATTCGGCTGAAATGCAATACCACATACCTGTGGGCATAACTCTGTACATGTGGAGAAGTAATTGGATGAATATCTCAAAATTTGCGGAGGCTAGAGTAGTGAACGAATTTTTTTGGAAATATTTTTTAAAAATTAAATATCAGAGTATCGAGTTGCTTTTCTTTAAAATTATTGATGAACGAAAAATCGATGTTTCAATCCCCGTGGACATTGAAGATGCCGGATTAGGGAAAAAAATTTGTATAGAATCTGGGAAAAAAAATGTTGATGAAATGAAAAAACTTTGGTTGATTAATTAAAAAAAATATATTTTGCGAATATTTTTTATCGTGTGAATTGTACGATCGTTTCAAAAACGTACAATAATTAAAGATAACGATTGATGAAATACTTCTTCCTCTTGCAATGTCTTTTCAGTAATCGACACGAAAAAATTATGAATTTTTGACTTTCCGTATTGATTGCAAACGAACTGTCGAATCATTGAAAATAATTATTCAATGAAGATCGAAAGGACACAATTTCAGCACATGGGACAGGAAAAAAACCAATCAGGGGATAAACTCCATCGGATAAAAGATTAAAACTTTCCGTGCACAACGACGGACTCGTTGATTATTTTTTCCCCGTTGCTATATTCCGAGAGCGACCCTCGAACCCATCGTGTGTCCATTTCCGAAATTCAACGTTCCTTCATCAAGAAATTCTCGACGGGGAGCACGAAAAAAGATTCGGCGTCGTCCGAATCTGCGTCATCGCGAGGGAGGAGACCTGACCTTGGCGTCCTTCGGCTCGCCACGTCGTTGTCAGTGGTAACGCACCCACCGTCAACGGCAGCTCCATCGAGATATGCAACGCGATCCTTCGATCGAAACCCGAAAAGATAACTCTCGAATATTCCGAAAAAAAATTATGAATAATTTACACGAACGATTATTTTTCATAATGCATTCTAATATTCAATAAGTGCTGTAATCCATAATGATTTCATTCAAAAAGGTATTTCAAATACTTTTTTCACTTTGTAAATGTCCATTCCCGTTCTCAAGCTCCAAAGACCGTCGCCTAACCCGCGTTTCCATGCCCGCGAATGGTGAATGGGCCAGGACGGAATAAACCAGGCAATAGGACACCGCTTTCACGAAACTCCCCCGTCACTACGTGTATCCACCCACAACCGTGTTTCCCAACGGAATTTCACCGTGTATCGAAGGGGTTGGTTCGGCATCGACGGCGGAGGGTGGTTTTGGCTCGGATGGCGGTCTACCATCGCGTTCTTTTTTTTCTTCCTCAGCGCACAGCCGCGTCTATTCCGAGCGGCTGGGAGATTCATCGGAGCCTCGACGGCGGAATGAAGAAGAGACGTAGAAAGCGAGAAAGAAAGAAGAGAAGCAAACGAGCGGGTGAAAACGATGGTGGGTAGCGTAGACGGATGAAAAGAGTATGACGCGGTCGCGGAAAGAAAGAGAGAGAGAGATGCGTCGGCGTCGTCGCGTCGCCTAGGGACAGACGCAAGAGAGGAGCTAGCGAGCGAGAGAGAGAGAGAGAGAGAGAGAGAGAGAGAAAGACAGAGCGAGATGGGGTGAATACGAGTGAAGAGTGGAATTGAAGGGGATATCCCGCGCGTTTGAATTCGCCCACGTGCTGGCTGCGTGACGTCACGCGGGAGAAGCGTAGGCGTTGGGCCGCCACGGGGTTGACTGGGAGGAGGGGAGGAGGGTGCAAGTGAGAGAGAGAGACCATGGAGGATGCGGAAAGCGGGTTGCCAGCGGGGATGTGAAATCGGAGGAAGGAAGGAGAAGAGAGCGTGTGGGGGTTTGAGGAGGGCGGTGGGGGGGGAGCAGCGAGGGAAGGAAGGTAGGAGGGTTTGTGGAGGGGTGAGCGGGAGGACCGCCAAGGATCAATGCAACGACGGGTCCGGGAGGGCAGAACCCGAGAATTCCCGCAGGATACTACATTTTCCGATACACATACGACATAGCATTAGCCACTGTGGCCTCTGAGCCAGAGGGTGTCGAGTAAGGAAGAGCTATATCGCATGCCCGCTGCCTCGGCTACACCGAATCCCGCTGCTGCTCCGTTGCCAGTGCTGCTGCTAGCCGCGGTGGTTGTGGTGCTGGTGGTGGTGGTTGTAGCAGTGATGCTGATCCCACTGCTGCTGGGCGGCTATGCACTGTGCCTCCAGAATTGCGCGACCGGATCGCGGAAACCTTCCCCGTACCAGCCCTCCCCCGCACGTTCGCGTTTCTCCGCCAATGCACGTTCGGGCTGTGTTCCGCACAAACCGGCAACCCGAATGAGCCAGCAGTTGAGAATCACCGACGACAACCAGAAAATCAAACTACCACCCTCGCCCCCACCGCCACCGCCACATCGATACACCCCGACTGCCGTAACGTCGAGGATCTGTGATGTATCTTGCCGTCGACGAGGATTTATACGTCGCGAACTGCCCCCGCTTGCAGCGATTTCACGAGGAATTTCAAGATCGAAGAACGGATATGTCGATCGTCAAAGCTCGGAGAATCCTTATAATCTGTGAACTGTATTCCCGTCGGAGTCCTGAATGACGAGGTTTGGAATCGGGGTTTTGGCGATCGCGTCGTCGATAAATCGATGAATTTTTTTTTTTGAGGGTTTCGTACCTCTACATTAAAAAAAAGTGAAGCCCTATACGATGATTTTGTCAGGAAAAAAAAGAGACAACCAACAAAATCAACGACGACGATAAATGTACAAATTCCTTCAAAATGTTTCCAACATATTGCATTTTTTTTTATTACCAGATCTAAAATATCGTCTGCTCTACGTAACGACGTTCTCCATCGACAATTGACGAAGGTGATTACCAATCAACAAGCGTTACATCGCATCAGATCCACGTCCGACTATTTCATTTCTTTCTATTTCCGTCACACACCCCCGCTCCCCCTCCCCATCGATCGTCTACGTTGATCATTCGCTCACCGCGCACGGACGAATTGATAACAAGGTCGGTGGCAATTATGAATTATCATTATTATCATTATTTCGCTTCTCATCAGCGACATCCAGTTCGACACGTAGCAATGTGAAGAAGCCGGTTGGGGATAACGCCCCGTCGTTATCGAAGCCGGGTCGGGACTTCGTAAGGGCGGGAATGAGAAGGAGCGAGACGGATGAAACGACGAAAAAAAAAAAGAAAAAAAATAGAAGAAGAAAAAAAAATGAAAAATAGGCGCAAAGGATAGCCTTGGATATTCCCGTAACACTTGGCTCACGTAGATGTCCCACACGTATAGGTGTGTCGAGGGAGGATGAAGAGGTGGCGGAGGAGGGCCAGAGGGTGAGGGAAGGGATGTTGTGCACTTCTCACGGTGTTATTCACGTGGCTGAATCGCCGTCACGGTTCGCCGATCGCGTGTCTAATCAACTATTAAGCCTTTTCTACGCGTCATTCCTCTCTCTCTCTCTCTCTCTCTTTCTCACACTTGATCGTTTTATCTACGTTCACAGATTCGACTACACGTTTCACGACGGTCCAGTTCGACCGACGAGAGAGGCTCGTCATCCCTCCGAGCCTCGTTTTGTCCGTGTGTACATAAACGATGCCCACGTTTATGTATAAACGTTGGTGTAAGCGAAAGTGTTGAAAGCCGGGGACATCCACACGGTTTGCTCAACGCTCGAGCAAACCACCCTGAATCATCGGGGATACCGTGACGACTAGGGAAGGGGGAGGGATGGGGGGGGGGGGATAAAATCCTCGGTCGTGCGAGGATGTGAAACCGTATGAACGTAGGTTGGCCGAGCGTTGAACGATCGTAATGTTTCATCCACGTAGTGATAAATCCATTTACACTCGAGTCTATGGTCCGGCAACCGGCTACCAGGCTAAATCGGCGATATGGCAATGGCAACAGCAACAGCAGCACCAGCAGTAGCAGCACTACCGTCAACGGCAACTCCCCACGACCCAGTCAACTCGGACGAACGAGCCCATCCAAATTGCCGAGCCATAACTTCCGGAAAACCGAGCCCCGTGCGACTCTGTGCCATCTAGCCAACTACATCGCTCACACACTTATATATGTATATATATATCTATATCTGTGTGTGTGTGTTCATAGTCTGTACATTCGTACTGCTACGCAAACTAAAATATATCTTTCGACTAGGTGTTAAACTCGGTGAAATATAATACATCACAGGGGCCAGCAACGCGTCATCGTCGTGCAGTCAACGTTGTGAATCAACGATGCGTATTATAATCGACGATTTGCGAGCCAAATTCAACAGTCTCGGTTGCACTTTCATGAATTAATTTTAACCTATTGAACACAGAAGAATTATTAAATTAATCACAAACAAAAATAAAATGGAAATCCTCGCTAAAAAAATATAATGTTTTTGTCAATTTTTTCTGGTCCCTGTTTTTGGTTTTTTTTGTCTATCTTCGTTCGGTATCGAAGAATTATGAATGTTTTATTATTATTTTGTTTCAACCGAAATTGGGATTTTCGTTGACACTTCGGTGATGTCAATTTTTGTTTTCTTTTTTTTTTAGGCCACTCACCCTTCTCGGACTCGTCGGGTTCGTCGCTCGCGCACTCCGGCGTACTTCGCTCCTCCTCGCTGCTGCTGAAACTTCTTTGCTGGTGAAGCGTCGCCTGTACACCGGCCCCCGGCGGTACTCCGACCGGCTGCGAGGGGTGACCCGGGTGCATCGGATGCTGCTGGGATGGGTGCATCGGTCGCTGCACGTTATCCACACCCGGACCGTAAGACATTGGCATATCGGAATCCTAATTACGGCACAAAATGTTTTAGTATTTGGAAAAATTTGATTATCGATCGGTTTTTACTTTAATTATGATCAATTTTTTTGAATTTTTCGCAAAGACGGAACAATCGATTGCCGATTTGACCAATTTTGGTTCACCCCAAAAATGCCTGAAGCTATGTTCATTTGCAATATTTTTATATATTTATTCATCGATTCAATGAAAAAAATGGCGATTGATGAGTTTTTAACGTTTTCGATGATTACCAAAAAGTAAAATATTTCAAAAATGCTAGAATCGATGTTTTTCTGTAATATTTTTTTCCACATCCATCGATTACATAAAAAAAAAGATCTTTCCTGATTTTTCAACATTTATCATAATACCAAAGAGTTAATTAAATCGTTCGTGATACATAAAGTCCTCGAATTTGAAAAACAAACAGCCACGTGGCATTTTCCGTTTTATTTTTCGCTCATTAATTTTTTTTCTTTTCTTTTTCGTTTTACGTACTTGATACATCGGCCTCTGTCTCTGATAAGTCTGAGCGTGTTGTTGCATAAGACTGTCGAGCTCGCCCCTGTAGAGACTCGGATCGTCTTCAGGATAGGCCGCCGGATGTCTCGGTGTCTGCGGATAAGAACCAACGACGACGTGTGGAGTCGGCAAGGTCCTCGAGTGAGGCGACACTGACATCTCCACCCCGCTGTCGCTGGTCGACATACGACGTCCGGGCACCTGCGACCACCGAATACAAACACTCTCAACGATAACGACGACACCGAAGAGCGAAACAACAAAAAAAAACCGGACACAACAAAAAAAAAAGAGGTAAGGAAAGAAATGAAAGAATGAAATATAATATCGAGAGTAATATAACGCAGAGTTACATCGGCTTGACGACTTTTCGTCACTTTTATCGTGTCGTCCCTTTTTCTCACCCCCCCCCCCCCTCGACGAGGAAACTATAACGCCACGAGCGCGTCGATATAAAAACGAGAAGCCAATGATTTTCGTGGCAATAAACACAATAAGTTTTCTCGTCGAATGCGGAACCTCGGGGGTCGAACGTTTCGACACGATAAATGGCGCGAGACGTGAAATTGCCGCGGCCATTCGGAGAATAATGGCCGACCGATCTGCGACACCGAACGTATATGTTCGCACACATGCACAACAACAAAAAAATGTAAAGAAAGAAAAAGAAAAACATAAAAATACGCGAAACGTAAAAACGGGCTAACACTTTTCACGATTCATCCGGATGTAGCAAACATCGTGAACATTGTTTTTCTTTATCGGTTAGTCGAGTAACGTTTGACGGAAAATTGGTCTTTCCAGGGTAATTTTCAAAAAATGGAATAAAAAAAGAATCTTACATTTTTAAAAATTAAATTTGAAAAATCAGTGTCATTAAAAAAAAAAGAATTATCCCATCGTCGCGAGAAACAATGACTTTTAATTACATTTCCAATTGTTATCTGATTGAAAGTTTCGTGAAAATTTCAAGTTTAATCGAGTTTTCGTTCGAAAAATTAAAAAAAAAATTACGTAGAAATTGTGAACGAAAAGTAAGTGGAACATACATTTTTTTATTCGCCCCCACGCCCGAGAAGCGGACGCAAAGTAACCTATTTCAATCCAGAGCTTCGCATGCATGAAATAAGTTTCTTCAAGGGGGGTCGGACTTTTTTTTTCGTTTGATCGCGAAAATGTTGGATAAAAGAAAAGAAAAACCGAACACTTGCCTGGTCCTGTTGCGAGTACTGTCTACGTAAAGAACTTCCGGTTCGCTGCACCAACGGTAAATTTTCTTTCTCGGCCGCGCTGTGAGCCCGTTCCAACTTCGCTCTCTTATCCTGCGTTAGTTCGGAATGACCGGGAGGTCCGGCGCCCTGCATATCCTCCTGCATCCGTCTGAGCATCGCGGTATCCGCCGCGTTCAAACTCGATTTCGTCATCCATTGTCCGGTCTTGAGAAATATCTCTTGTTTCTTTCGGCAAACGATGCACACCCATATCACCTGAAACCATTTGCATGATGATCATCAATTTTATCACGGCTCATCCTCATTTCATGATTTCTCAAAATGTTCAACTATTCTTGGCAAACACACATTTTCTCCCCAATTCGAGAAATTGCATGGGGGAGGTAAAAAAATAGCAATCGAAACATTTTTTCAAACGTTTTGCGAATTCCTTGCAATTTTTCTTTTTTTTTTCTTCAATTTTTTTTTGCCATCAAAATTTTTCATAATTTCGACAATTTCGTGCTTACGATGTCATTGTCAACAACATTCCTAATCAAAAATAATTTTGCAAACGATGCACATACCCATTTCACCTGCAACCATTTTTATCAACACTGACAAACATTTATCTCATTATTCGACAACGAATCAAATTCTTCACAACGAAAAAAAAAAAAAACAATTTTCGTAAAAAACGGTAAAGACGTCCACGAGATCACAATGATCGCACGAGGATGGCACTTGAATCAAGTTATACCGAAGCATTTCGTAAAAAGCGAATTTTTTTCAATCATCAATCGCGATTGACGGTCGTAAAAAAAAATAGGATCGAAAATGAAGCGCACCGAGCCGATTCCGAACGAAAACTGCCGTCGGCCCGAGCGAATCCACGGAGTGTGGCATCCGCCGCGAAGATGCCAGAAGCGAAGAGATGAAGCAGGGCCACGGCTGGTGAACGCCAACGGCTTCAAGAGCACTTCGCGCGAGTTGCCTGGGTAGCAATATGTCAAGAGTTCAGTCCCTTTACGTCTCCCCCGCACTCTTGGTGTGTGCAACCCACTGACGTTCGGCCACACCGACCCGTGGAGGTTGCACCCCCGTGCACCGTACACGGCTATTCCAACCCCCCCGGGATATCTCGTTTTACACGTTTTACGTGTGTCTACGTGAAAAAGAATTTATCTCTGGCACGGAGCCTTCTTCGTGGTTTCGTCTCGAAAATTCGCGAAGGGATATTTCGTCGTCTCGTTTTTGTTACGAGTCGCATGGAAAAATCGTCAACGAGCCAGCAAATTCTCTCATCGTGGCGACCCTCCCAAAGTAAAAAAATTATAGAAAGTCTGTATGTAGATTATATATGCCCAGTTCCATATCTAGTTTATATATAATTTTTTTATTTTGGCCATCATCTCTTCTCATATCTCTTTTCGGTTGTCACAATTTCGGTTTGGCCAAAGTAGTTAATTGTCTAATTATTTTTATTTCAATCCTTGGCGAAGTGACCAATATTTCAAATAAAAAAGTTATTTTTCTTTTAATACTGGGCTGGCACACGGGTCAACAAGCCCCCCAAGCGAAATCAACCCCAATTCAAGACATTTATTCTTCATGTATCAGAATAAATAACTTTTTTTCCAACGGACACTAACAGGCTATTTTTTATATTTTAAAAGTAGAACATTTCGAGAGTATCACAAACAAAGTACACCCCCCCCTTATTTCTGAATCTACTAGACCTTACATTTTTTTACGTCTAGGAATAACAACGTCTTACTTAAAGTTCAATGAAATCTTTTTACAAAAATCCAGATCTTATAGATTTCTCTTAATTAATTTTTCAAATGTATCCCTTGTAAAATTAATTTATATTGATCCATAAGATCTGGATTTTCCACTGCCACAATGCGATAAACGCCCAGGAGATGTCCATGTGTGGACCATGATGTCCAGGGTGCGCAAGGAGAGGAAAAAATATGTTACGGAACTCTTTGCGTGCGATTCAAACTCGCACGTGACCAATTTTTTTTTCATTTGTTTTATTTATTTTTTTTTATTATTTCGCTCCACGTGTGTGTACGATAGTCTGACTCGGTTCGTGTCACGGTCGAACGCTAGACAGACTCTATCGATTTCGTGGTCCGTGCATACGATGGCCTGGCAATCGATTATGTGGCGTGCGCGAGAATTGCGGAGCAGAGATTGTGCGAAGTTGCTCGTTGCAACGGGATCTCCGGCCGCGCGAGGATTTACTTCGAGAAATAATAGAACGACCAAAAGCTCGGAGAAGGGCAGGACGGAGCGAGGGGGGCAGGGGGGGGCGAAGGAAGCGAGAATGTAGGGGATGGAAAGAAAAAGAATGCAATTGGTACAGTAGTGCATTATGACGGGGGAGAAAGGTGAAGGGTGAGGATGTGGAATAGCGAGAAGCCGATGGCACGAAGGCACATTGTCCCAAACTGCGGTGCGAAGAATCAAGGACGTAGGAAAAGCCCGCCTCGCGGTCGGAGAACGCACGGGCGTGAAATGAGGAAAGAGAAGGGGGAGAAGGACAGGGTGAGTTTTCGAACAACGGAGTCAGTGACGAGTGGGAGCGTTACTGCTCGGACGAGTACGCGACCCAATTTGGATTTATCTCGACGATTCGAACGCGAACGCGTCGCGCACGGGCATTTTTTTTTTGTTTCTCGGTGATAACGCGCGCTACCCTCCGGGCATTTTATTTCTGATTCTTTTTCCCATACCCATTGCGTGGCATTTCACTTTTGACAAATTTATATAGGCATATATGTATTAAGGGTGCTTTGATTCGAGTCAACTTTTTTTTTCTCGCTCGAATACCGTAGCGAAATTTCGTTCTACATGTCAAAAAAGTAATTCTTCATATTTCAGATTTTTGTATTGATTCTTAGAACTCCACTTTTGCTTTTGAAATTTTCTCATCTTAATTACTTTTTATTCAAATGAATACCAGTCATTTTCAGGGATAAAAATTTGAATCCTGAAAAATTTTGTAGAACGTTATCTTGTCTTCAAAAGTGTTTATCGAAAAATATATGTAACTTGAGTTTGTTTTGATGCACAACCTCTGAAACTAATTTTTATCTGAAAATTCAACTTATTTTTCATAAAATCGAAAAATAATTTTTTTCACGTGTTAACTCAATGTAAATTGCGAAAAAAATAGAATGTTTAACGAAATATAACAGACAATATCGATATTCATAGACATTACGGTCGGAAAGCATTAGGTCGTGTGAAATAAAAATGGTAATAAATAAAAATCGATAATTAGTGGATTGAAATCGGTGTGCATGGATGGAGAGGAAGTGGGTTGATCGATAAGCCACCCTCCTCCACGTGACTACGTCGCCGAGCCTCAAGCCCTGCTTTCAATCTTCTATAAAATTATTACTAGATTCAAAAACTTTCCCAGAAACGCTGGTGGCACAACGGAGGAGGTCGGGGGAGGCAAAAGGGAGGCGTTTGTCGAAGACTGTGAAACATAAACGAAGACTCGGGAACGAGTGACGAGACAACAGCTTCCGAAGAAGAAGAAGCAGAAGAAGAAGAAGAAGAAGACAAGATAGAAAAAGAAAAAAAAGCTTCCTGCGAGATACTTTGCTCTGCTGACAATTACGTAGGCGCGATGCTTCGCGTCACGATCGAGCTTTCGAATATCTTTGTGAACTTTGTTTCTTAAGATTTGACTGGAAGAGAGAACCAGGGCGGTTGGATGGAGCGGGGGGGGGGAGGTTACACGAGAACCAAACTGAAGAGACAAGAAAGATGGAAGGTTAAAACTGCTTTGCCGAGGGTCCGCGAGAGTGGAACCGTGAGAGGAAACGAGGCGAGGAGGGGGGCAAAGCTTTTCCGCCCTCTCAGTCACTCAACTTTCCATCGAATACAACCCATAGCACAGCAATAGCTGATGTTCTCTCGGTGAAGAGCTTCGATACCATTAAAGTTACCCTCGCGTCCAGACCTCCCCCTCCCTCCCCGTCTACGCTTTCACACCCTCATCATCGCGTTGCCTAGGACTCTTGCCATCGGACATGTGACTCTAATCGGGGACGGGGCAATACGGGCTACTTCTTACATTCCAAAATTATGCCAATGTTTCATCAATTTTTTCAACAATAACTTTTCCAACGAGTGGACTGAAAACAAAAATATTTCGGTCGGATAATGCATAATTAGTTTGACCCAAAAAACTTATACTTCGTTCATGTCTAAATTTTCGTCTATAATTTAATTTCATCTTGATAAATTTCAGCTAAACATATCCAAATGCTTAAGAAAATCATGATACCCAAAGGCTGGAAGTAAATTGTGTATTTCACAATAATTTGAACTCATTAGCTATTTATATATTTCTGACTTTTTATCGGATTTATCGAACCGAGATATCGTGATACGATCTTGTCTCCAATTATCGGTTATTCGTATAAAACCGATTGGCATATTTGTGTCCACATCGAGTGTACATGTAATTGCACATCGCTAACCGACAAACGGCCAAAGTCTGGACCAGGATCTACGTGTCGCAACGAGCAACAACGATATCTCGGTCTATCAGTCTGCCACCTCAATCCCGTTCCGGCATCACCGGAAGGCTAGTAATTTCGGCAGACCCCTCAAACGAGCGACAGACATCGAGAGAGAGAGAGAGAAAAAAAAATCGTTAATTGAAACTCATAGCTCGGCAGTAGGCGGAAGGAAACATAAAGGAAAGGAAGGAGCCCGAGGCCCGACTTCGATGACAGAAAGACAAGCGCGCTCGCGCGCGCTAGGCATTGTCCGCGAAACTCAACCGCAAACTACCGACACACACACACACACAACTATACTAAAACGCAAACCAATGCGACATAAACCGCGAAGAAAATTATTCGCAAGCACAAAAGCTCGTGCTCGTCCAGCCCGACAAACTTGCCCGAACGCTTGACCATCGATGGGTGGAGGAGACCGTCAACATAAACAGGAAGCGGGGGAGAGAGGGAGAGAACCATCGAAGCGCGTGCGACCATCCACGCAAGAAAAACTTGTTGGACTACATCGGGGGTAGCCCACACCCCCGGTAAGCTGGGGAAAAAAAAAGAAAAAGAGGGACAGACGCGAAGCGAGTGTGAAAAGCCCACGGGCTCGTCGGACGATCGATAGTTTTCACTTGCCGGGACTGTGTGTGTCCACGTACGAATGAAGAAGGAAAAGAAGAAAATAAAAAAGTGGGTTCTGTTCGTAAATCGCTCGGAGATAAAACTGCCTATCGATAGAGCGAGCGAGCGAGAGAGAGAAAGACAGAGATAGATGGAAAGATAGATAGAAAGAAGAGGATAGAAGACATTGGGTCGTAACCCAGTGACACGTGGGTAATAGCTGTCCCCATCGGTTCTAAAGCTCGCTCGCGGCTGTGTGGCTCTTCGTCTCGCCCCCACCCGTCCCTCTGCCGCCCAGTCCGACTGCCCCTGCCCTCCGCCGCCTTCTACTCTCCGCCGTTTCCTCATCCCCTTCTACCAAACTTAGATCAATATGTTGCGTCACGTCGCCCTCTCGGAGAGCAGCCGCGGCTGGATGTAACCCCTCGCGTCGTGGCAACCCCTCGCGTCGGTCTCCCACCCGCGGACGCCCGACCGCTGACCCCCCCCCTGCCCCACCACCACCCGCTCGCCCACCGAGCGCTACCCCGTCGAGCGAAACCCGTGGGTGACGTCACGCGGGGACGCGCCCCATTCATAGGACCCCACGCAACCCGAGCGGGGGCTAAGCCTCGGATATAAAACTGCGTAACCAAGCCCGCGGACACGGGCACAACCACTCCGTCCTCCCCCTCTCCCCCTCCTTCCCCTTACTCCTCTTTCTCTGTCTCTCTTTAACTCCTCAACCTTCTCATCATCGTCCAACGTTCACCGCTTCGCGTGTGCGTGACTCGTGGGTGGTCGAATATGTGTGTGTATGTGTGTGTGTGTGTGCGTTTGTTCGACCGTTGTTGCGCGAAGTGGGTTTGTGTGCGCCAACCAGTATTTTCACCCTCCACCCCCCCTGCTCCCTCTTCGTTCACTCACACTCGCGAAACCTACGACCTCGTTATCCGTGCAACTTTGCACGTACGTTGTGTACTCGACTATGCAACGCGCAACGAAAATGACTGAATTACTACGGAGTTCCCGGATGCACCTTTGCACCTTTCGAACGGCGTCGACCATGCACCGCCTGAATGTAAATAACAACGAACGCGTGTGTGGCATGTGTTTACCGTGGTTACACGATGGAGCCGAGGTGTCCCAGGTCCTGACGATGACCATGGATCACTTGCTCTTTTTGTGTGTTCAGTTTTTTTTTTCTTTTTTACACGACAATTTTAACGAATTCACTCGATCGCGATTTGATGGAATTTTCAATGGATCGATGAGATTGATGTGAGAATTGTTTTCATTTGAGAATCTTTCACTCATTGTATCCACACATTTTGTTGGTATGGAAATTTTAACGAATCCACTCAATCCCCATCAGATCGAATTTTCAATGAGTTGCTGTAAATGCTGTAACAATTGTGTTCATCTTCGTATCACTCTTAATATTTATTAATCACATTTAACTCATCAAAATACCGGACATTGCGATGTCCGAACATTCCATACAATCCCAATTCTCAAAGTCATTTTACTAATAGAGTTGCAAACGACGAAACGCGTTTCAGCGTCTCAAAAACTCATCCCCCAATTGCTAAAGAACTCGTTTCACATAACAGAATTGCACCCTCAATCCTCCAACCCAGCTGATCACTATAGCAAAACGTAAAAAAAAAGAAAACAACAACAGAAAAATTATTTTCCGAAAGACCCAAAGCCAGTCTGTGTCCGCCAGAGCGTATGACACGACAATCGATTGCCAAGACATTTTCTTTTGTCAAAATCCGTACCGCCATCGCGATGGTAAACCATCCACACACAGATGCAACGAAAGCTTTACTCCCCGGAAGATGCCCGGGATTTCACAGAAATAGCTTCCAACGGAATTCTCGGGATGCGAAGAGAGAAAAACCCCCATACATTCAAATTATATACATAGATATACATATATATACACATAAATCCTAGGTGGGTGTACTATATATATATATATATATATATTCTATTCAACCCTGGCAGTATTGCACTCGGTCTCTCCACCCTGCGTATCCACCGTTCTGCATATAGACATATTTACCATACATATATACATCTATATACCACACAGATATACTACACAGCCTCTCTCTGTGTACTGTGCTATATATACGTGGGCGATAAGGGTTAATTGATGCGCGCTCGGAAAGTGGAGAGAACGTGGGGCAGGCGTAGGATGGGAAAGAGCATGGAGGGTACGGGAGGGCAAGGAAGAAGAGGCAGAACGAATTATGGGTCAATTATTTCCATGTATTTTATAGATGCCCAACGACATGTATATATATAGAAGTCGACGACGACAGCGACGGTTATGACGACACCGCATTCCTTCTGTTCGTTGTACTTTTTCTCATCCCCCACAACGACGACTCGTGCACGAAGCCACCCCACCCCCTCCTCCTCAGATTCAACCACTACCAACCCAAAGAACAACTAATTGTTTCTAGGTAGCTAACGTTCACCACACGTTTCAGCGATCTCGTCGGATCGTTCAACCGAACGCAACTTCGTGAAACCATCGACGAGATAAAACCCCATAAAATACTGTACGGCTACTTGGCACGCGAGTTTACATGTACAACGTCGTAATCCTCCCGGGGTTGCACTCGGTTCTATATATGGATTTTACAGTGGCCATTCGCTCGGTCGCTTACTCACTCACTCACTCACTCGCTTTCCAGTAACGTCGTTTAACGTTGTCCTGACGAACAGCCTGTCTGCCATGTATCTGCTGGTGGTAGCTGCTGCTGCCGCTGTCACTGGCTCTGTACCACCACTACCCACACTATTACCGATACTATACGTGTACTGGTTTTCCCACCGTCGACGACTAACAGATATCGATATCGATCTGACGCGCTCTTCTCCGCGACATTATCGTGGACAGAACATAAAACTACGACGTCATATTGATCATGTGTGTGGGTATGTGTGTGTAAGTGTGTGTGTGTGTGTGTGTGTGTGTGTGTGTGTGTGTGTGTGTGTGGGGTGCCAGCGAACGCACGACCGTTGGAAATGTCGCGCCCGCGCCGAACAATGATTTTCCATCGCTACGGAAGCTTCGAACACGATGCTTTATGCTCCGGGCTTTCGATAATCATTTTTCAACTGGATTTTTCGTTACCGATTCATGACGAGAGAAAAATTGATGGTTTACGGCCGAGATTTACCGAACTGTTGTATTGAATAATTTCGGGGCTTAATTTGATATTTTTCGGATACTGGAAATCATTCTCTTTTTATTTTTGTTGCTTTACAACAGTTATGGAATAGAGGCAAAAAAAATGTTGGTACAAATATATCATTCAAGGGTGTATTATTTTATTTTATTTTTTTTTTATTGTGAGTTGAGGCCACGGAGTTACTGAATTATTGGATCGAACTATTTCGTGATTTATTTCCATATTTTTGGTATACTGGATATAATTCAGTTTTTCTCTTTCTTTTTTTGTTTGCCATTTCGAACAATTATGGAAAGTGGGTAAAATAAATGTCATATAAAAATATGGGTCGAGGGTCTATCTTTCGTTGGAATAAAATATGTTTTTCTTTTTTTTTTCATAATGGGTGATGGCCCGAGTTACTGAATTGCTGCATCGAACGATTTCGTATCTTATTTACAGATTTTTGAGATACACTCGACATGATTGTTTTTTTTTCTGTCATTTCGAACAATCAGGAAAAGTAGATAAAAAATGTTAATATAAAAAATATGACTCGAGGGTCTTTTGAAATGTTTTCATTACGTTTTTTTCTTTTCAACTTTTTCTCGACTACGAAATTTCGTTCGTGTCTTCGAAAGTTAAAATACCGCGATGATTAATTAATTAAATCTTTCGAGAACTCACGACTCGCGGCGCGGACTTGTCGAACAAAACGAATAGAGATTTCTTTTTATTATTTTTTTCTTTTTTTCAACATCTAAAAATATCTATCGCGAAGAGAGAGAGATGGTCTGTTGGAGATGAGAGGGGCTCAAGGATTCGCCCCCGAGACGTCTGCCGTATCATCGATTTCCGCGAGATTACTTCGCAATAATGCAAAACGTTGAAGCTAGTCGAGGAGCGAAGTGAGAGGTAAAAGGGCGAGAGAGCGAGAGAGATAAAGAGAGAAAGACGTAGACAGAAAGAGAAGGGAATCCCTGCAGGCCTCGAGTGTGGACCTGGCTGTCCTATTTTCCACACCTTTGGCCGACGTTCGACTGCCCTCCACTCTCTTCCCTCTCTTTCCCCCACTCTTAGAATTCGGCTTGGCCGACGGCGACGAGACTACGTCGACGACGTCCGGTCGATTCGGAGTAACCGGAACCAAAATATTTTCACGGCCTTGACGTGTCTCCCTGTCATACATTCCCAACTACGTGGAGACCTCGCGAAACCTTCTCCACTTTTCTTTCTCAGTCTTATGACATTGCCATCCCTCGCACTCGCAACCCTCGTATCCGTATTATTCGATTTTTCACGATATTTAATATCGAAATGTTTTTTTTTTGTTTCGTTTTTTCATTTTCGTTTTTTTTTCTCGCGCTATTTTCCGCACTGGGTATGTAGCTATCGTCGATAATACAACTGACAAAATTGACAAGCTTGATGTTTGATGTTTGATGTTTGCTATTATTATCTCTCGGAATTATTTATTTATTTTTTTTCTTTCCTTTCGAAGCTTCTTCGGCTTGCGGATAAAACGGTCGTTGAATCCATCAATTGAATAAAAAAATATTATTATGATTATTAAATATTTACACAAGCCGTCGAAATTTCGATTTATTGCATTTAAATAATACGGGACGTTTATCAAGTGTCATATAATTCATTGTATCTAAAATATTAGCAGAAGAAAACAATTTGGTCAATATGCTTCCGTCAGCAGAACGATGCGTACTCGCTAAAATTTAAAAAATGTAACCCCTAAAAAAATGACGGATCTAATATTTTGGCTTGAAAATAAAAAATTCTTAATTTTCTAGCCACCATATTAGTTCAACCATTTTGTTTTTAGGGATTAATTTTTTTTTAAATAGTTTTGAATTAACTCAAACTCGATAAACATTCCATATACTTGAAATGCAAAAAATTGAAATTCCGATGGCTCGTGTTGATATCGAGATAGGTCGGGGGAACTTTGCGAACATTTTTTTTATTCATTTGAAACCTGTCTGGGGGGCGTCCCGGTCAAAATTCGTCCAAGCCCCGTATGAGGACCACCCTGATATATTTATATGTGTGTATATATATACGGAAAGCGCAAAAGCACGCAGGTGGGAGAAACGCTGGTTCGTGAAACTCGAACAACGTTGCTCACCTTGTTCGATCGCAGAGTTACTTTTCCACCGCATCGGGCACAGCACCGTATGTTGCAGTAGTTGCAGATGTGGCCGACCCCGTCCGCGAACTTGGTCTTGGAACATATCTGACACGTGGCGTCCAGCTCGATGCCCGATTTCTTGTGTTGCTCGGATCGTGCACGTATCGTTTCCTCCAGCACCTGAACCTCGGCCTGCTTTCGGCTGCAACCAAAACAATTTCGTCACACATTAAAACAAATAACATTTAACCAGTCACTTCGATACAATAGCAACGCACAACGTGAGCCAAAAAAATCGTATTCAACTAGATTTCTGAAAAGGGGAGTCAAAATAAAAAATTAAATAAAAAATTAAATATGAGACATTTTTCAACAGCAAGATCCACCGATTGATCGATGAAATGAAAACACCGAGCATGCTCGGCATGAAATGCATGAAAACTCAGATGGCTTGTGACGAAGACTCGTCTGGGTGATTCATTGAATCAACTGTTGAAAAAAAAAAACATAGCGAAACCCGCAAGCGGACGGAAAGAGACAGGGGGGGATATTGAAAAGGATCCGTTGTGCCGTCCTGTTTCATCAAGGTGGATAACGAAGTCAACGGGAGTCTCGCGAATCGAGACCCAGACCCTCCGGAGATAAACCCCGAGAGGTTCCCGACCAACCCTAAATTAGCCTCTCCTCGTTCCCCAACGACAACGACGACACGGACGATTATTAATCAACTCGAAACTCTTGTCTCGTCTGTATAGCACCCAGTCAACCGACCGCCCAAAGGAAGAACTTCGTAAGAAACGTTCTAACGAAATTAAAATAGTAACAATCATCTTGTGTTCACGTTTTTTCTTCGTTGTTTTTCTTTCTTCAACTTGTATTTTGACGTGGTGAGTTACATCGGGGGTTGCCACGAGTGCGAGAGAGATAGCTTTATCGGGACTCGCTACGGTGCGCGAGAGAACGAGTGAGATATATTTAGCACATTACCCTCAAACTCGTCGATGAATTATGATAAATGGTAGAAAATTATTTTTGCTCTTTAGAAGCTTTGGCGATGGCGATAATATTATTTGATTTAATCTTGCCACATTATTAAAAAATTTGTTTACGATACATTTGCCATAAAAAATAATTTATTCGGATTTTATTCTTCATGAATTGCTGTAACAAAGTATGATCAACAAATAGAAAATTTATTTTTTAAATAAATGAGAACGGTGCTATTCAATAACATCGGTAATGTATGATTCTTTTTGACTTAAATCTTGGGTAGAATATAGAATCTCAAGAAAAATGTAGAAATATTAAAATAATACGATCGCCATTGCCAAAGCCTCTCGAGAAACAATATTAATGACTTTAATCAAAGCAAAAATCGTAACGATCATAAGAATCTACATTTATTGTTCTTACGCTCGTGTGGGTATCATAAAAAAAAAGAATCTTACGATACGTAAAAGGGTTGGGAAAACATTCGGTATGGAAAATCGCCAGACAATATTATTATCGTTATTATTGAATTATTTCCACGGTCAAAT
Source organism: Diplazon laetatorius (assembly GCA_963662125.1). Lineage (NCBI taxonomy): Eukaryota > Metazoa > Arthropoda > Insecta > Hymenoptera > Ichneumonidae > Diplazon > Diplazon laetatorius. Next base: position 7,019,037 of record OY759156.1, read on the forward strand.
GTAAAGTTGTACAAAAACGAAGAAAAAGTAAATCCATTTTTTTGTTTAGTTTATTATTTTTCTTTATCTCGGTACGAAAGTCACTTGCGAGAACCACGCCGAGCAAAACTTCCAAGATGAAAAATTGGAAAAACGGGCAAAGTTTGATAACCGAAGGAAGACGAGAAAATGTTCGATCACCCTTTACGAGTTAAAGGCCGGGGAACGTTCCAGTCCCGGTTGTTTTATATTTTCATCGACGAGTACTCGTTCGTCTCCCCGGTGGATCGTCGACCCTATCGTCGAACCGGGCGTACACCGGAGACTCGTTGGCTCGTCTCGCGTTGTGCAAGCCGAACGGGAATAACGGTAGTCAAGCGTGGAAAAAGAAATCGGCGAGTAGATAGCCGAGCCAAATGGGTTACGAGGGGTGGTGCACACGGCGGAAACGGAGGAGAGGGGTGGAGGGCGCAAGGGATCGACAATGTTCCAGCGACCCGACGAAAAAGCGGACAAAAACTCGTGCGCTTCATTTGGCACGCTGCACATAGGTTTTCGGCATCTCGCGAACGAGTTTCCACGAGGGATTCGTCTTTACGCGTTACAAATTAACAAAACTCGACTGAACTTTTGACATTGCAGGCTGAACAAAAAAAAGTTGAAAAAAGAAAGGAATAAAAGCTCTGAGAGAGAATGTTGCCTGTTGTTCAGGCATTTTTAGGAATTTTTTTTTTGAGAAAAATATTGGTCTTATTGCAATGAAACTTGGTGACTATTGTTATCAATACTATCAGATAATGCAGGCATTTTTTCGTCACGAACTAAATTCATTTGTCACAATAATACATTTTAAACAATTTTTTTACAAATCGGTGGAACTATTTCAAAAATAAAACTCGAAAATTTCCCAAATAGTTTCACCATTTTGTCAATATTTTTTTGTTTAAATACAATCGTAGTTCAGACGATGAAGACTGGGCTTCTGGATATAAATATGAGTGGATTTTGTGTTTCAGATTATTAGAACAGCAATCGTGGCCCAGTTCGAAAAAAAGACAGCTCTACAACGCAGCTTGCACCCCCTCGAGGATTCAATATTTTGTGACAAAAAAAAATCCCGCATCATCTGATAGAACAAAAATATTCCCTAACTTCCATCGCGATAAACCCAAAATTCGTCTTCAAAAACATTGCTAAAAATACCCAAACAACAGCCAACATTTCCTCATCAAACGTCCACAACGTATTCCATCGTACCTCATAATCTCGTTTTCCCGTTGTTCCTCCTGTTTCTGTCGCATCATAACACGTTCGATAATATTTCTTTCCTCTGGAGTGAGATGCGACATGTCCGGTAGGTCCGCCATCACGGTATCCCGATAATTGACGATCGCGTCGTCACCGTTTCGACGTTATCCCACGTCAATCCACCCCCGATTCGCGCAAACGTCTCGAATAAATTGCGCAATCTAAATTTTCGATATCGACAAATGCAACTAAATCCGTTGCAACAGTTCGGCTTTTTTTTCAATCCTCGTAGTCCCAATGGTCGATCGATCGTTACCAATCTTTCGAGCTTGATCGACAACGTTGTGAGTAACAAAAATAATGTGATCGACACGGCCGACCGGAGACAATCGTGAAACGTACGAAAATAAAGGCAACGTGAAACGGGCCCGGGAACCGCTACTGGAACGTCTAAGACTACGGGACGTTCTGGTTCTGAGCGAGTCATCCGCCACCGATCGACGACGATCCGATCGATGGACAACGACGATCCGCGACAATTGCCGACGTACGTTCGTCGAAGTCGGCTCCGTCACGAGCCTCCGAATCAACGACGATCGACGAGTTCTTTCGTATTCTCGACGATCTTCCGCGATTCACGATCACCACTCGACAACGACGAATCGACGATTTGCCGATTATTCGTCTCGTCGAACGCGCCAACGATCTCGAACTCTTTCGTCCCAACGACGAGGCTTCGAAGTTCCACGAACCACCGACTGCTCCACTGATATCCCTGATCTTCCACGTCGTTTCTTCCTCTTTCTTCCAACTCGAATTCCAACCGCACCTATTCGTCGTTTTTCCGTCTCTCTCGTGTACGAAAATTCTTCGTTCCGCAATATCACACGGTAATCGCGATTCGAAGCAATAACCGACGTTGAATCTCACCGGCTTTCGTTTTTCGATATCACCAACGCCGCGAATATATTCTCTCGGCTTACGTTTATCGCTCGGCTCATCCGTACGGAGAATCATGATCACGTGTCGTACCGAGGGGGCTCACTCGCATTATTATCACCCCTTTTCACAATTTTTTCATTCGCTTTGTAACATCGATTTCCGTGTACTCTTATTTTTATTTCACTTTTTTTTTTATCTTCGTGTCTCTTCTGACAAATATTGGTGGAGAAAAAATTGAACCAACGACGAGTTTTTTTTAGCCTGACGAGATTTTTTCTCTTATCGTTGCGCAAAACAATCGGAGACTTTTTTCGAATCCGTTCGAAAGTCCCGCCTCGAAACGACCCCGGACTCCAGCGGATGTAGGTGCCTCCTTTTCAATCTTATCCTTCGGCCTCTTTGTCTATTTCTTTCTTTATCTGCTTTTAGATCCGTCTATGGGTGACCAAATCCAATACCCCAAAAATAATCACCCACCTTCGGCTTCGTCTTATTTTCGTCAAGGCTACCACTCCCGTCGTTACCCACAGGACAGACGTGGGCGCGTTATCTCCTTCGCTCTCGCGCCACCCCACGAACGAACGATGAAGCACCGGCAGCGGCAGTCGCTCCCCTCACGTTATAGCTTTCCCGTACGACTCGGTAGATCCAAACGGACTACCACAGGTGGCCCAAGAGTCACGTAGTGTGCTGCTCGAGTTCACCCCGTTTCCTCCTCCTCAACCCAACAACAAAACATTGTTTTGTCATTTCGTGACAAAAAAAAAAAACAACCATCAGCAAAACCGACAACGCGCGACACTGAAGAACGTAAATGATTAAACCTCGACGATTATATTGGTTCACGAAAGAATCATCGTTTGCAAACGATTACAGTCATCGCCGTAAACATATCACACAAACACGATCCAATTGCACTTGTTCGAAAAACAAAAGACATTGACGTGCATTTTACAAAAATCCACGAATCTCGTCTTCTTCATCGTGAACAACGAAAAAAAAACACACCTCCGAATTCGAGCTGATCGATTGCTTTCACCCGTTTATCTAGTGAAACATCGAGAATTCACGACAATCGTTGTTCTTCAGTCATCGTTCGATTCACGTGGCGAACGATGGTCGTCGGGGCTTCGTCGTTAACGTTCGGACTCGTTCGGACGCGTTCGGACTCGGTCGCTCGCACTCGTGACGCGTCTCGACTCGTTCTGCCGCACCGAACCCCCGCGCTGCTCACGGTACACATTCACGCACGCCACACGAAAGCTCGCAACCTCATCATCCCTACTCTTTTTTCTTTTTTACCGTCATACACTCTCTTTTATAGCGTAGTTATTTATATACATTCGTGGTTTATACACACGATAGTGTATGTGATAATAAACGACACAATGATATTATACGGACGATGGTAGGCAAATGGCAGGGAATAGAGAAATCCGACGTTGTGGGCGGTTTAATGTTGAAAAAAAGGAAAGACTGATAGAGAGAAAGAGAGAGAAAGACGGTATGAAAGAGGGAGAGAGAAATAGAGTCAGAGTGAAAGCACGAGCGCCAGGAAATGTAGATAATGGCGAAAGCACACACGGGGTGGGCCCAGCAGAGAACTTGAGGGACACACGGGCGAGTTCAACAGAGTCAAGAGTAACGATGGTTCCGCACCCCCGACAGCTAATCCGATGGTTTCGTGACTATCGGTCGACCCCAACGGTTTTACATCGACACCCAATACAAAACGCACGATACAACAAAAAAATTCAGAAAAAAAAACGAATAACAGATGAAAAACGGAAATACAAAATAAAAAGCAAGGAGAATCCACTCTGGTAAATTCACTTCACTTCTCACGCGGATTTCATGAATTTTCGTTCATTCCTTTACTATCTAAATTTTTTTTTCCCGTTGCACCAAACTTTTTCTGCAGATTCTCACGAGCACGACTGATCAACGTACCGATTGCTCATTTATCTGCACGTATATGCATATATTTATATAGATATATGTGTGTTTAGGTATGTATGTAAATTGTTTCGTGCCGAGTCCAGTGAATTTCGTTTGTGACGACACAGTCTGTATGTAAACGCGAGGGTGTGTTTATTCGCCCCGTCATGAGCGAAATAGAGCTTCGAAGATGTACGTTCACTCCACACCCATAACAGCGCGATTATGTCCGTCGACGGTTCACGGTTGGTACTACTTTCCGTCGGTGTCCATAACGCCGTGCTCTCCCTCTCTCGTACGTCCCGTGAAGCTCCCTCTGGAGCTAACGCGTTGCACCCATCTCCCTCCGTTATTCCATCCGATGCGATCGTTCCGTCTCGCTCTTTTTTCTCCCTCCACCGTGTCTCGTCTATCTGCCCCCCGTCCCCCCTCTCCCTGTCGCCGCTCCTTCGGGCTCGCTTGCTTTCACTCTTCGACGCGATAAACCCGGCTGCACTTGCCTCTGTTTCAACCCCTCTATTCGCTCCCCACCCCTCAACGCTCTATCGCTCTTTTTATCTTTTCCTGTTTCTCGCTGCAAACCGCTGGAGCGCGCGAGTCGAGCAACGTTTCCGACCAACGTGCGGCTAAATTCCGTACCGATTGTTATAACTACGATACGGCATAGCCCTATCCCGTTTTTCGTCTGCTTGGTTGTTTTTCATTTTTTCTCATCATTATTATTATTTTTCGTCTGGCTTATTCTCTCTGTCTATGTCGTTTTATAATCGTAAAAGATTTTTTTTTCTCTTTTTACGTTGATAATGTTGATAATTATTGTTGTTACAAGGATGTTTCAGGTTGATATAGTACGAGCTTTAGTTTGTCCACGGGGTCTGTGGACAAAGAGCAGAGCAGCCGCCCCCTCCCGACTCCGCTGTTGGCCTGACACCTGCGCACCGTGCGCGCCTTTCGTGCGGCGTTCGCCGAGGTTCGCGAACACTGGCTTGGCTGCTGCTGCTGCTGCTGCTGCTACTGCTGCGGTTCTCGCGATCTCAGCTTTTCCCTTGGTCTCTCTCTCACTCTCTCTCTGTCTTCAATTCTTTTTCTCTTTTATATTTTCTCGTTCTGTATCTGCCCCATCGTACCCACCCACCCGTTTCCCCAAACCAGCTTACGTGCTCCACGCGAATATTCACCTACACGTACGTGTGTACGTGAATGCGTGTGGAGCAGCCTTCCACGAGGTTTAATCTGGTCGTCTCCGTGGTAGTGTCGGCGTTGCGTCGTGTTCCGAATGGAGCGGGAGGCAAGCTTCGGGGTGGGAAAAGAGGGGCAAGACGGGGAGGGGATTGCTCATTGCTTGGTTTTCCAGAAAGCGGCTTCGGACCGCGAGGCAACGCGCAACCCACGAATACCACCTCAAGATCAAGCCCACACTTATTTTCGAACGAAACAATAGAAATTTAATCAAATTAAATATTTTAGGAACCCTTTCTAGCTCGAAATCGCAACAGGAACGAATGGTACGGGTAATTTGTCGTAATACAGATTCGAATCATCACAGTCCGTGAATATTCGTTATAAAGATGGAGGACGAAAGTGAGGAATGTGGAGAAGTTGATGAGAAACGAGGAAAAAAAAAAGAAAAACGGAAAAAATCGTGTGACGAAGGATCGCAAGTCGTGCGGGTTCTCGATAAATAAGGGAATGCGGCGTTAATCGGAACCAATGGGGTTGGCGGGACGCATTTACGTCACGGGAAACCCCGTATTGATCGAACCAACGACGCCAATGGGGGGTCGACGCCGCGGCGCTGACGGCGTGTTACGTGCCGTACGTGGGAACTGCGCTTTCACGCAGACGCCCACGAGACGAGGCGAGCTTTTCACTCGCGTCACGCGCGAGCGCGCTCGGTCTTCGAATTTTCGTCCCGTCGATCGCGGATCCGCGCATCGCATCCGATCACGCTGCCAACGAAAACTACGAAAATCTTTTTTTTTCGATGATCGCGAATGGCGAAGATTTTTTTTTCTCACAGCAATCTACGTTGCTGATGAGAATTGTTAATCGCGCGAGTAGTCACGGACCGTTTTGGTCAGACACGTGTGCGGTCGAGGAGATCAAGTCGATGATTGGTCAGACGTGAATGTGCATTCGGCGTTTGCGGCAAACGACGGCGTGCGCGTCGGCCATGGGGGCTCATCGCGATAAGCAATTCTCCGAAAGCACGGCACGGAGTCGGGCGAGAGGATAGATCGGCCGGGCGAAAATCACGCACAGCTTCTGGTGCGCACGAGCGTTAGCGTGGGCTTTGCAGTAGTCGAGCCCACGGCACGGTCAGACTTCGGTGCAGTTGTAAAACGTTTGTACTGGTCAGACGTTGGGAAATGAGGGAAAAAACGAGGAGGGAAAAAACGTAGTCGAGCAGCATGCTAGCATGCACATGATAGGGTTTTTTAGTCGATCTGTAGTAGCCATTGACGAAGTATGTAATCTCCACAAAAGCGTTAACGAAAACTTTTAATTTTTATATTTTTCGTAAACTCTCTCTGCTGAGGTGTTCGTTATAACTTTGATTGAATGTACTAATCAGAAGCTACATTTCTGGACATTTTTTTCAAACTCTTTAATTGATAGTTTGGAAATTAGAAAGGCCATTCTGATGACGACATTGTAAGCGAATATATCGTGACTGAAGGTTTGGAATAGAAAGGTCTCGCAACATTTTGAATTGCATTTGAGGAGACCTATTAAAAGACTTCTCAGTCGATGGGGTGAGCAAGAAAAAAAATCGAGTTCACTTTTTAATCTGTGGGAGCGAGTAAACATTTTTTTTGTTTGATTTTTTATGTTATCGTTTCTGTTCTTGGGTCACCGTGAAGGTTTCTGGACTTCTAGAACCCTGAAAATGATAATTCCGACCGCATGACGGACAACTGTTTTCTCGATGGTACCGAACCAACATTTTCATGAATGAACCACGTTGACTCGAGTTTACCGGGCGAGCTTGATGAGCTAATCAGCTGCGGTCGCCAGGAAACTCGGTCGATGTTTTCTTGAATGAAAGCTCTACGTGTAGTTCGTTTAGCTTTCTCTTATCGCGATGGAAGACCCGGCGTGCCTTCGAAAGCACGAAACGCGAAAGCATTGATTACGCACGCCGGTGTGCTAGGGTTGTAAACGAACGGTTTTCTGGCATTGCTCCCAATGTCATCAATCAGCCACGACCCCCCGGTCAGAAGCCCCCGTACCTCGGGTAGCATTTTTCTGATTTTGCTGAGGGATAGCAAGTAGTAGAGATCGACGTATTTTTTCGAAAAGATCAAAGCTACTAGCTGTAAAAATGTTAGAATTTTCTCGATATTTTGACACCTATGGCCTACCCCATTAAATAAAGAAATTTAATATAAAAGCATGAGAATTTGGCGTTAACATTGTAAACACATGCGACATTTTCGACGACGAAACGTCGAGCGGTTTCATTTTTATTTGAACAATTTTTTTTTCCGTGAATGTGCATTCGCTCGGCCCGGGCAGTGAGGGGCGGCTGCGGGCGGTTGCGGTACGGCTTTGTAAGGGGTTTTGTGTTTTTCGTCGATCCGTACGTGCACGAAGGTACACGCGCTCACGCGGTACTTGTGTGCCAGGGCGCTGACCGCAGCTGCTATAGCAATCCCAGCCGAACCGCAATGCAGCGGTAATTTTGGTTCATTATATGCAGAGTAAAAGTGTACTCTCCCGTATTTTTTTTTCTTTCACGACGATAATCCTGAACTTCGCGAGCATCGTTACCGAGAATTCTGAATTTCGTAAATAATTTTTGCGATTTTTTTTTCGTTGAAAATTCAACATTCGACTTTTGATCAATCTATTGGAATAAGGTTTTTTTTCCCCGTTGAAAATTCAACATTTAACTTTTGATCAATCCATGAAATATGATTTGTTGTTGATAGATTTTCTTTCGTTATTTTTCTTTTTAAATACATTTTTCATTCTTCGTTTTATTTACAAATGTTGACAAATATCGCGGTATATATTACGCTTAGTCATTAGCTATGTACGTATATACATGTGAATTAGTCTTTGCAGACACGTGAGAATTATAATTCTTTTTTTTTGTGACATTGGCGATCGAAAGCTCAATCATTATTTTTTTAGCATTTTTGGCCGTGAAGTTTTAGATTATTTTAATTTTTATATATATATTTTTTTTTGTTATTTGACAGTTTGGTCGAGTAGTGCGACGATATAGGCCTCGTGCAATTTGTGTCACGCATCATTGCTGAAAAATTCATTGGCAACGTTTTTTTTTTCTCGATGCGACTTAAAATTATATTTTGTTCAATATAGCTCGATGGCACCGTAAAGAATTAACTTGATTACTGCTAATCTCACGTTTCAGGATTGTTAGTCGTTCGATTATTAGTCAAAACGACGAAAATCGTTTACTTATGTTCTACACAATCGAAGCCCAGAAATGGGATAAACAGGTACACGAAGAGAAACTACGTCTCTGAATGATATTTTGTACATAGACCCATTTGATATCGATTATTCATTGAATTGATCCGTTTCCCTGGGCATGTCGAAAAGTAATGGAAGAACGCTTCGGAAAATCGAAGAATTATACGAATTCGCGTTGCTCGCGAAATCGCTCAAGTTATAATTAAATTGCAAAAAAAAAAGATGTCGATTGCATCGTCAATTTTTTTCGAGCACGTTTGATTCCCAGACTAGTGAATAATTTAAGATTAACAAATTAACTTGATGAATTATCGAAAAAGCAAGACGATGACAAAATCATACGTATTTGCGAATCATATGAATTTGAAACATTTTTGTTTGTCGTGAGGTATTCGGGTCTTGAAGAGAATCGAATCCGCTCGATACTGAGTATTCAACAGTGGCATGTAACCGAATACCTGTGAAAAAAAATTAATGCACTTGTGACGTTCCTGAAAGTGCGTGTCGTCTTCCGACAACGAGACTGGACAACCCGGACATCTGAAAGTCCAACGGGATGTCACCTGCAAATCGAATAAAAAAATTATGTTTTTAAAGAAGTAAATAAAAGTGTCCTACATTTTTTTCGCCTACCCTATTGAGTGGGGTGTCTTTAAAAAAGTCTCTTAAAATGCAACAAAAAATATTTGAGGAGCTTTTGATTTTAACCATTCAGTCACGAGATATTTAATTTCAAAGTCCCTATAAGATTGCCCCCCTCTATTTTCTAAATTATCGATGCAAGAAATCTGAAGAAGTTCCACAATGTTTTAGCCCTAATAAGTACTTTCAATGAAAATTCTAACGAACACTGTTGCGAAAAAAGTTTATGAAAAATCTATGAATGACGCTTTTTCGGAAGCAAGCAAATTTGTCAAGCTAGAAAATAGTTCTTGGTACGTATTATAGGAAGTTAAAGATATTGTTAGCGAGAATGGTTACGGAACCCTACCAAGTGCGTGTCCAACACGCTATTGAACAATTTTCTTACCTTCACAGGTGGTTTTCTCGTAATATGCGATATCAAAAAATTCATCGCGATATCTTCGCAATTCATGTATTCGTCAACTTTGTCCCTTATTGCCTGTGGCAACCAGTGCGTGTACAGATATGTATAGTGTTTGTGAATAAACGCCGCTCCTGTAAGCACCATCGATAATTCACACGAATAATTCGAATTGTAATTCCACGCGTTATTATAATTTTGATCCCAAGCGTGAAAACGTCCCGGAAAACCGACGACTCGGTCGCGATGTTCTCGCCAAACTCTGGAAAAAAAAGAAATCGTTCACTTAAGAATAAAAAAAAAAATACAGGCACAAGAAATGTAGATGATAATTTTTTTATTAACTTGCCTGAAGCCAAACATTATCTCGTCGTGACGAAGATGAGCATCGTCGTCGACCGACAGAACGGCTTCCGTCTCGATAGAATCGAATGGCAAAAATCTGTTGTTCAAACTATTTCTCGGCGCTTTTATTACCTGCAATAATATTTCACATATTCATTTTTTACGTTTAAACAAAAATTTCTATTCAACAATGTTTGAATGAATAATTTTTAATGTCAAATTTGGAACACTACAAAAAAATGTTATTGCAATATTTTATTTTTGTCATGTAAAATTTAACAGTCGAGACGAAATTATAACGAACCAATATGGGAACTCCTATATCCGGCCACTTGAGATCGTCCATAGGCGGTTTGGGACTGTTCCAAACTACCAGCACCTTGTTCAAGTACGGTAATCCGTAGAGCCGAGCCAACGAGTTAATGAGAACCTGTTCGCGTTCGTAAGTCAACATGACAATGGTAAATTGTTCACGGGGATGATTGCCGCCCAGAGACTCGCTGAATTCCTTGCCAGCACCACCCGCCCCATGTCCGATCGGTCTAAAACCGACTTCCGAACCTGAATAAGCATAACAATTTCCAAAAAACTGTCTTTCCCAAAATTCAATCGATCAAGAAAAAATCATGTTCGTCGACTTTACCGAGAAATTTTGCATCGCTGGGCAAAACCGTGTCAAAGGGTAACTGGGGATACAAGTGAAATGGATCGACCCAATCGTTCCAAATTTCGTGACCGTGAATGAGCATTGTCGTGTAATTTCTTTTGTATGCCGGAGACGGATAAGGCGGCTCCAGAGGACCGAGACTCTCCTCGGCTTCCGGTTCAGTGATTATCGCGTCCGATCTTAGAGGCTTCATGAACGAAAAAACACATTCTAAATATATTTAATTTATCTATGTTTTCTTTTGTATCAATTATTTACACCGTATTTGTGTAACAAAAAATTATAATTATTTTAGCCTTCCAAGTCTGTGGACTGTCTTTTCGGGAACAATGTCTTTACACTGACCGCAAAAAGTCAAATCTTGCATTTTAATTTATTCATTCAAATCAATAATTTCATTATAACGAAGTATGAAGAAATATCAAATTATTGAGGAATAATAATAATAATATGACGTACCACAATGGTGTCGTTGAATACACTGGGACTCGCGGCTATCGATGCTGGCAAAGGCGGTATTCCCAAACGATCTCTGATTGTCGCGATTATCGTATCAACGGCACCTTGTGCAGTGCCCAAATATCGTTCCCATATCAAACGTCCCTGTCGTCGCATCGACAGAAGATCGTTGTCCGGTATGGCTCGCAGAAAAAAATGCATTTCCGTGACTCGTGCCTGTAAATACCGAATGATCATTAATTCATTCATTATTATTATTACTATTATTATTTATTATTTTGTCGAATGGATCCCTCGACTCGTAATAATACCAAATACTCATTTATTATTATTATTATTATTATTATTATTATTATTATTATTATTATTATTATTATTATTATTATTATATTGAATCGATCACTAAACTCGATGAAACAATTATATAAATAACATCGAATGATGTGAACTTGCCTTTGGCAAAAATATCACAGCTCTGCGCCACGCTATGACTTCGTTATAGCACAGTTGTATCTGATCGCCACCGAGAACAACCGGAATGGCTCCCGCGCGCAAAGCCTCGTACAATCGTGCTTGCATGAACGACGTGGTGACGAAAGTGGCGTTGCTCGGAGCGAGAATAAGAGCAAACGTGGATTCCTTGAGAATGGCTTTACGCGGCGATTCGGTTCCGCACAACGACCAATCGAGAAGACGCGCGACTTTGCGATCTTCCGAAGCGAGAACGCACTCGAATTGTATGAAAAATTTGTCGAGAGTCGTTCCCGTCGTCATTTCCTTCAAATGTTGAATTATAAAATTGTCCAAATTATTATCGTCAATGGCCAAACGTTCGAGATCGACTTCGGCATCGTCGATCGGACGCGACGTCGGTGTGATTCGCGTGGATTTCATTTCGCCTTGAAACGACAAAAGATATTTACGTCGTGCCGGTACCATGGACGGACAATCCTGCCAAACATCGCCACCCGGTGGTCCCAAAATTGGGGGCACGATGAGATCGAAGGCTTCGCGAAATTGTGTTCTGTGAAACGTTGATTGCACGAGTATCGCACGACCTGTGTCGACGTCGTGAAATATATTACCGGACTCGACCGACAAATCTCTACGTGCGAGATTCAGAAGTATGTGATTGCGTCCGTCTCCGCCCCAATACGGCAAACCGTGCAATTTCGTCACGTTCAGGGGACGCGGTGCTGACGTTGACATTTTTGTTCGATGCATCGACAATGCCTCGCCTATCAACAATATGTAGACGCATGCCTCCGCTGGATTTGACGTCAAATGCGCGTTGTAGCCTGGAAAAATAAAATTTTTCGTCGATTAGCAAAATACATTTTTTTTATCGGACAAAATAAATGCAAATATGTATGTTTTTTTTTTTTTTCGATAATCCGAAAATATATTGTTTCAATAATGTCTCACAAATTTTCTCACCCAATGTCTGTTTGATGGTTGTTTTTAAAAAGCCATCTACATCCCATCCGCTATTGACAACGTTAAATACATCCGGATCGTACAGATAAACGGGAAAACCGCTCGTCAGAGCGCATCTACTGTGATCGAAACAATTGTACATCTTGCATGTACCCGGATAAGTGCTCGGCATGACAATCGGCACGCTATCCATGGAAATTCTACGAGGAGGCGCTAATTCCGGCGTGTTTCTCTCCACCGCCTCTCTCTGAGCGGCTTGTGCCTGTACCACACTTATTTTCAATCTATCCAGATCCGTCTGTTGATGCAGCAGGTCTTGCTTGAGTTCGTCTATCCTCTGAGCGAACGAACTGACCTCCATCTGCAGCTTCTGTCTCTTGTTTTCCAAATCTCTCAATTCGTTGCTCACGGATATCTTTATTCTCAGCATCTCCTCTATTCTGGCTTTCAGATCGGCCGCCTTCATCGAAGTGAAGTCCTCGAAGGCTTCGAGCTTCGAACGAGTGTGGTGCGCATCCAGTCCGGGGGAATCTGCCTCTACCTGGAATGAAAATCGGTGAAATCGACAATCCCGAATGGAACTTTATGAATTGCGTAGGTCTGTTTCATGCATGCAAAAGTGATTGAATCGGAACGGAAGACTTTTCAAAATCCAAGGAAATCAATCTTACGACTAAAATGAACATACCTTTGATAAATAATAATGAGTGAACATCGGCACGACGAACAGGAGCATGGAAACTAAAATAATTATTCTGGATAGTTTCACATGAGCCAGCCAGTGGCGGACTTCTCGTCCGTGGCTCATTTGATGGTAAGTCGTGCACGACTCCAAGGAACTTCCGCCCATTGCGAAAACAATAGGTCCGGTGGTTGTCGCATCAACGATGCAAACCGCTCATCGTTCCAATCTCGACTTCAAGGCAAAATCATTTCTCCGTCACGACTATATCCAGTAATCTCACATGATCCAAATATCGAGCTACCGATGTTTTTCTCGAATTCGTCATAAACGTCCGAACGACGTTTTGATGCGAATATATTATTATAATTTCGTTTTTTCTTTTTTTTTTGCTGACAGAGTGGATTCACACTCTCAACTCTTTGCTTCAAAATAATGCGTTATCACCTCATTGCTATGTCCTGTTGTGGCGCGCATTATTATTATTGCCACTTGATTTTACAGATTCGAACAACTCGTGGCATGATTGCGCACCGCGGCATGGCAATAATATTGTTAAAGGGGTTGGATTAGCGTTTCATTATCAAAGGACGAAGTCAACACGGTATTCGCGGGGTCCTTGACGAGTACCACAAATACCACAGACCCCATAAACACCGGAACACGACAGATGAGAAGAGAAATTGCGAGTGAGGCTATTTTTTTCGTGCATGATAACTTTTGGCTCGTCAACGCGCCACCAAGCGGTGAAGCGTCGAACTGTGGCCACGCTTCTGCTAGCTCCAACGTACAGTCAAACCTCGCAATCGTTAAGATTGATCTTTTGACCAATCCGAAACAGTTCAATGTATTTGTTCAATTCTGCCGACTCTTAAATTAGAGTATTTGACAGGATTCGAACCAGCTGCTAATTTACAGGATAATAAAAATATACTGATGATTGACGCATGATAAAAATTGTGATGTTTGCAGTGCGCCAATGAAAAAGAAAATTATGACAAAATGCGAGTTAGATTTTTCAGTGGTTCTACTGTAGTACGTGGTATCTGATTGGTTGCTGGCTGCAGTTCCTACTTGAAAGCCGCCTCAACCATACGGCCGTGGACCAGTGAACGATCAGCGGAAATAGCCCAAATTTAATTGGAAAGGTAAAAATTATATTTATCTTCATCTTCCATAATTTCAATTACGACATGACAAACAAAATATTATGTCGAAACTGTTCTTATTGATCTAAGAATCTTCTGCAAACGATTAGAACGCGAAAAGTAAAAATCTGAAGCGCCGTCTGGACGTTTTATTCGCGTAACGAATTCGAACTGTAACGGCGAAACGACGTAACGTCGCAAACATCGCCAATCGATTCGCACACGGTTTCGTATATCGAACCGTCCATCGACGACCCACTTCACTCCGTTTGTTTTTGTCACAATTATTTCGACGAATCGTAGAAGGTACATTTAGGATTATTTATTACATAAAAAATAGAATCGTTATCACGACGACACATTGACACCGATGGCACGATCCAACGATTATCGCGGATTTTCGGAATTTTACGATGACGGTACGCCGGTGATTTGGCGAAACCTTTTAACAATCGTCTGCACTCTGTTTTCCTCGGCAGGGTTGAAAAAAAATTGAAATAAAAAAATTTTCATTGCAGCTTCTGTCCGCTTTTTTTTTTTTTTGTTCGTTCGGGAACATGCTTCGGTCATTGCTTTATCTTTCATTGTTCTTGCATCGGTGACACAATGAGATTGGTTGCTATACGGTTAGAAGGAACGAATAACGCGCCTACGTGATATTTCTTTTTAATAATGTTTTGTATGTTTTATTTTTAAATTCATTTTTATTACTGTGTGAGTGACAATGTAATTTGAATAAAAAACGAGTAGAACCTTGGACGTTGCTTTTATTTTTTTTTTTTGATTATTTTTTATGGCAGTGGGTAACAAGATGTTTTGAAGCAAAAAAGAGTGAGATGTAGAACCTCTGACATTGCTTTATTTATTTTTGTTTTTTTTTTTCGTTTCTTTCCGTCCACGAAGTGTTCGATGCGAAGACATTAGTTTTTTTACGCTGAATACTAGTTTGTTTTTGTAGCAAATTGTTTTGGAACGAATAGATTGAAGTTGCTGCGAGAGCGATATTGATTTTTTACATTTTTAATCCTGTAACGTTGCTCGTTCAATTTTTTAAACTTAAAAATTTGGAGCAATCAACTCAACTCCAGAATATTTTAGCTAATATTTTTACAAAAATGTAAAGGGTTCATCATCCGTTGACACACACTAACGGTTTCCCCAAGATCGACAATAACAAATAAAATATAAAATAAAGATCCGAAATTATGTTTTTCAATTTTTGTGATCTTGCATTGCGTATCCTCATATTTGTATTTTTGCAGCAGAAATGTCCAAAGCTCACAGCCCAACGATCTTCAACGGCGACGCCGACAACTATTACGATTCGAATTTCAGTATGGACATAAACAAACGCATGAGATTGCCCGGCAGAAATCGCATGAACGGCGACTACACAGATGACGATATGTCGGGACCGAACGGTACCAGTTGGAGCCAAGCGATTCCCAATGAGAAATTTGAGATGAAGGTGCCGGACAGAATCCTGGTAGTTGGTAAGTCGTCAACTGTCAGTCCAAACCGAGAACTCCGGAAAAATGCGAGAGTGATCTGCGAGATCCACGGTTCCCCCCATCCGGCTCTCAAATACTGGAGCCTTTCTTGGCTACGATCCATAAAAGCGCCAAGTTTATTTTAGGTGGATTCCTAATTAGCCCGCTCACATTTCGGTGGCTCTCAGATTTCCCTTGACGATTGCAATCTCATTGAAAAAAAATGTTACCTTCATCGAATTTACCACATGGGCCTAGTAAAAAAATTGAATTCACATTGACTGTCCTTTCGCTATATTAATATTTCGTTTTTAATCCAACGAAAAAAACAAAAGAAATATCTCAATCATGCGCTGTGAATTTTGTAGCTCTCTCGGATCCTGTTATGTGTACGTAGCCACGATCTGTAAAATTAAGGAATGTTTATTCGGTAGTAATAGTGAGTTTCGTACAGAAATAAGCATCTCTTTATTTTGAAATTATAACATTTACATTATCCATTCGGTATATATATATTTTTTATCCACACAAAACAGCAAAATATATAACAAAAAGTGGCGAGTAAATCTCAAAACAAACAAGAGGTGCTAATCGCTGATTCTGTGGTGTGGTTATACAAATACTTTTTTTTAAATTTTTTTGCAAGAAGTTGCAAAACTTGATGTATCACTGAAACCTTTAGCTAAAAAAATATTTTCACAAAACACACCAGAAAAAAAAAGAACATCTCAGCCATTGGAAATCACGTTTAGTGTATTAGTGTGCACACAAACGGAATTTCATTGTAACAAGTACGTTTGTTTTTGTACAGGGCAGGATCAACACATCGGAACGAAAGCCCCACCCCGGGAAATGGTCTTGGACAACGCGGTGATGCCACCTGAACCGGGAATGGTGAGGGTTCAGGTTCGTTTATTCCCATCTGTTCACCTGAATTAATATCTTAATCAATTCTCCAATTACCGATCATGGAAATTAGCTGACTCAAGTTCTGGGTGAATTCACGTCGTTTCTAAGTTTTCGTGTGCTCTGCCGCATGTTAACAATCGACAATTGTCAAATCGTTGAACCCTTTTAACGTTGCGTGATTTATCGATAATATCGAGTGATTTTTTTTTTTTCAAAAATTTGATTATTGTTATTTTTTGATAATTAATTGCGGAATTTGTGTCCATTAATTTTAACAACGCTTCTAATTGCAGACTCCTCCGCGCATCTTGACTCTGGATGATCATTACTTTCCAGCCGTTGACGAGGACGAGCCCACGGATTTCGCCAATTCTTCGATAGATCCGGAGTCGACGTCCCGATCACGACCACGATTTGCTCCCGAGACCCAAATCGTCAGGCACGTCAGGTAAAAATTATTATCATCTTTTTTTATATTGAGGGCGTTGAATTGATTACAAACATTATTTATATCAATATTAAATTAACTCAATTGTTAAAAAGGGGGATCTTGACCCGACTTAGGCCAAAGTTGGTGTCGTTGGCCATTAAAGAAAAAAAATTATAGCCCAATATCGTTTTTCTCAGAAGGTTTTGTTTGAGCTTGAATCGAAGCTTTGGTTCATCCTTTTTTCAAACGATTTTTTCACGAGTTTGTTTAAGTATTGCTAAAATTTATTGATGAACATCATATTTCATAATTTTATCGAAAAGTCGAAGATTTAGGCATGATTAATGAATTTTTTCAGATATTTAAAACTATATTTACTATTATATTTTTTATTACTTAAAAATAAAAAGAATAAACAGAGCTGACCAAACTGATTTTTATGTCTGGTATATTTAAAAAAAATGAAAAAAATAATCAACGAAATTGTTAACAATTCGTTGTTTGTTCGCAGGGAAGAAACGCCAATTTTCAACGCCCTGGACGTGTCGCTGCCACCGAGCGAGGAGATTCAACACTTGCGTCGTCAAGTGGGCAAGTTGAATCGTCGTGTGATGGCGGTCGAGCTCGAGATGATACAGCGTCAACAGAGAGACAAGATTCTCTATGCCATAACGATAACGTACTTCTTCCTGAAGGCATTCTCCTGGTTGACCAGAAATTAAAATGCATCTCGGTATCAAGCGCAAACGAGAAACATCAACGGTTTCCCTACAGGAATGAATAACGAATAAGAAGCCCCTTTGTCGATGCGAAACACGCACGGTGCTCCCAAAACCGCGATTTTCTCGCACGAGCCATTTTCGCTCCCTCAACCGGAAAAAAAGCGAACCAAAGATTTTTGCAGATATGCAAATTTAGAGGTCCTTTTTTTTCTCTTCATTTTTTGACGGATGAAAGTAATGTACGAGATACAATCGCGAATCTTACAATTTTGTAGACCTCTTGTGTGTCAGAGTTAACGGTGCCGAATTAACGTCGATATTAATATTTTTTTTCTTTTTATATATATTTTTTTTTGTCGATAGAATCGAGCCAAAACGTAGACGACGTTGGTTTACCAGTTTCAGGACAATCTACACATTTTGAGACGGCTGCCGCGTGTGTAGTTTGTCTCTGAAATATATATTTGAAAAAAAAGAAAATAATAAACAAAAAAAAAAGACAATTTCCATCAAGGTCTTGCATTGACCGTAACGAAAATGTTCGAAAGTTATAAAACGAAAACGAAGATTTATTCACTGAGACGAAAAAAAAAATTTCATGGTGCACCAATATAGAAAAAGTTTTTGTTACGTTTGAACCGAGTTGAGTAATCTACCGATGCATGGAATTTTCCAATGCACCAGTTGATTCAATCGATTCTCCGATGTAGCGATATTTCCTTGATTCTAGCTCGTAAATCGTGATCGATATTTCCATAATTCCTTCCCTCCTCCGACCCCCTCGATTTAATCCGCAAGACGGAGTCTCGCAACGCTGTATTGTCGGACTACCCCTCCCCCTACTCCCCCATCCCCTACGCGTCTCAGATGTAACGACGTAGATGGACATTTTTTTTTCTGAATGTTGTATAGTGTGTATAGCGATCGAATTACTGTTTTACGCACGGGACTGTCTAATCGTCGGGACATTTTGATCACGACTTTTATCATACCCGAAGCGAAAGAGCGAAGGAATTTTTTTCCCCAAGTAAAAGAAAACCAACAACAATTAAAAGTTCCTTCACGATTATTCCGAACAATTAACCGATTGATTTTGTATTGATTGACGCGTTATCTGGATGTAGTAATAATTATTATGATACACGAACGTTGTGTTTGATCACTTTCGAAACGTTATGATGAGTGACCGGCAACGGTTTTTGTTTTCGTAACGAAATACGCGGCGTTTAGATTTAATGTATTGTATTTTTTTTTCTTTATTTCTCTTTTTTTTTATTTTTTTTTTGTCGTTGAAGTATCTGCCTATGGCCATACTGTATGATATTGTACATTTATACATAAACGCCATGCGGTCATAGATTGAAAATAAAGGGAAAAAACGTTCAATGAAGATCAAAGAGAATTGCGTAGAGAAAGAAAGAAAAAAAATTGTTCTTGGACGAAAAATGAGTGCTTTCTAAGGGATTCCCCAGAATCACGAGTCACGACTATATGCTAATCGTTCTGACTGATAACTAAGTGAAAATCGTCGCGTACGTAGTTGGCACACTGTTTGAAAAAAAAATTACAATACGATAATGAGAAGTTTGAAGATAAAAAAAAATGATTTTTAGTATTCGTTGATCACAGCCGGATTGTCCAGGACGTAGAACATTATGTCGCCACCGTCCTCGCCAAATATGTAGGTATTGCCCAGGACGGACTCCGCAAGGTGAGCATCCGTTTCGCTTATGCTCAACTGTGGGACTTCGCTCGAATGAATTTCATCCACAGATCCGATCATCGAACTCTCATCATCGGCTTTCGAAGCTTGAAGCAAAACTTCGTCACCTTTCAAACAATACCCAACATGTAGATTTAACAAAAAAAATGTCCACTAGCTAATTTGCCCCTCCTTCAATTTTAATATAAATATTTTTAACTGTTGACTAGAAATCTTGTAAGGATTTTGTTTTCTTTATTTAGTTTAAAATTATAAGTTCAGCTTGGATTGGAACACAGCTGACCAGCGAACGACCAGAACTCACCGTTCAACGTGATCCTTTCTCTGTCATTCACATTTTCCTCGACCCGTTGATGCACATGTTCACCAAACGGATTTTCGGTTATTTCTCCGACCGATCGAATCAGAATTTGATCCTGATCTCGATCATCCACGCGTTCCACGGAATTGTCGTGCTCGCGAATCACTTGGCCCTCACCGTTTTTCAGGCTCCTCGGGATCATCGGTTCGATCGACGCCGGAGGCGAAATTTTTTCTATCAAATCATTGACGAAACCCGGTTTGTCCCACTGTTCGCTCAGGCTCTTGTGCTGTCGCTCGAAATGTCGTCTCATGCTGTGTCTGTATCTCGCCGTCATGTTGCAATAAGGACATCGAAATATAATACCACTGTGATTCGTCTGAACGTGACGTTTCAGCTGATATTCCTGTGAAACAAAAAAAAAGACATTATCAAATTGGACTATTTCGTATTATATAATTTGAACCGAGAAAATTAATTCGAGTGTTGATCAATTTGAATTTAATTTTATGTAGTTTTAATACCATTTTTATCTAATTAATTCACTTTTTGGAATTATATATTTTGATACATTGAATTGAATTTAAATTCAATTTTTATTTACTATTGATATTCTTTTTATTTCACAAAGAACGATTCGTCAAATTGTCAAACAATGGAGAGTTGCTTACACGATGAAAAACTTTGTGGCAGGACGAACAATGGTGCTGAGCCGGTTTTACGTGGCTCTCCACGTGTTTGTTGAAACTCAGTTCGCTTGTAAATTGCGTGGGACAGTGCGGACACTTGTACGTGACTTTTTCGCTGTGTATCTGCTTGTAGTGTTTGAGGTAATTGCATCGCTGAAAGAAACTCTGAAAATTCGTCGGTAATTTGAAAAAAAAATTCTCGCGTACTTTTTCGCACGAAACAAACAAAATAAGAAAAGAAATCACTATTCTCTGGTCACTAACTTTGTCGCACTTTTCGCATTGGAATTTTTTGTTTCCGTGTAGAAGCACGTGCACGCTCAGTGCTTTCTTACTCTTAAACTTCTTGCCGCAAATTTGACACGGCATTTGAACACTCTGGTGTATCACTTCGTGCTGTTTCAACACACCTATCCTGTGAAATCTGCTGTGACACACGTCACACTCGAATTTACGTTCGCCTAAGAAAAAAAAGTTAACAAAAATCGAAAATCGAGATTTGAAATACTTTGAGATATTCTACTTCGTTTTCTCAAACAAAATATTTTTATCTTTCATAATCAAACAATTTTTCGTCCCGTAATATTCATCTTTCAAAATGGAAATTAGTCCATTCGGAAGAATAAAAATAAATTTTTGATTAAACAAAAAATGTTGAGCAATGTGAAACCTGAAAAATATTCGCTTCAATGGAAATGTTCTGTACCATGTGTTCGCAGATGTTGCTTCAAATTGTGATAATTTTTGAAAACATCGCCGCATTTCTCGCAAATCACGGGTTTGTCGTCGTTGGTGTGATTCGTCTTGACACGCTTGACAGTGGGTTTCGATTCCACGTGGGACTTGGCGTGTCGATTCAGATGGGCTCGATGAACGAATCGTTTGCCACACTGCGAGCACACGTGTCTCGGTGATTGACAATTGTGAGCCTCGAGTTCGGCGTGCGAGGTGAAAAAATTCCTACACCATTTGCAAGTATTCCACTCGTTGTGCTTGGCCATGTGACGCTTCAGATATTTTTTCTCACCGAATGGTTTTTTACAGTATAGACATTCGTAATTGCGATGCACCGTATTTTGCGATGGACAAACGTGAGAAACCAAATTTTCCTTTCTCGCAAATACCTTCGACAATAAAATAAAATAATAAAAATTATTATTTCGATGCTCATGAGCGAAAGATGGATTTTCATTCGGTTCCAAATTAAACGATTAAAAACCTACGGTCAGACAAGAGGTGCACATGAACTCGCCGGTGTGTTTTCTCAAATGACGATACAGATAATCGACTTTCACGAATTTTTTGTCGCAAATGTCGCACTCGAGATTGTCAATGCGATTATTCATGTTCTCGACTTCGGGAGTGATGTCCAACAGTTCCGTGGCCAATTCTTCAACGTTGAATTTAACCGTATCCACACCGGCAATGTTTTCCGACAATATCATCGAATCCGTCATGTTTCCAAGACCCAGATTCAGGTTCAGACATTGATTGTCCAATATCAATTTCAACGACGATGATTCCATGAGATTGCCATTGTTGTGCAACAAATCGTTCACGTTTATCGTGTTCGCGTCGAGCAACGGCAATTCGTTGGGATTTTCTTTATCCGTTTCCGGGGATGACAACAACAAACTGCTTTCCGTTATGGCTTTGCCGGCTTTGAATTTATCGAGTATGTCTTTCATCGCTTCCGAAGTTTGACCCTCGGAATCGCTTATATTCAGAAGAAATGTCTGCAAAACAATAAGAACGAAAATTCGTCCATTTATTGTCGACAAACAATAATATTGTCTACTTAGACAGTTTGTAATTGTAATTGAGTTGTAAATTACGATAAATAACTCAATAACAATTTGCCAAACCCGATAATAAGGATCATAGGGCAAAAGATTGAAGGAATTATAAATTAATAAATAAATACAAATACAATATTAAATTCTCGCCTGGGCATTCTGTTGTTGTTGATACTCCGACGTGGGAATTCCAACAACGTCGTTGCTCGATATGACGTCCGGATGTTTCACACGTTTGTGTTTCTGCAAAACCTGCGAAATAACGTTTGCAATCGTTTGATCCAAGTTCGTTATTTCGTGGTAAACTTATTTCGGCTCACCGAAATTCTGTAAAATTTTTTGTTGCAAATATCGCAAAAAACTCCCAACAACGGTTTGTAATGGTCCATCAAGTGTTTCGCGTACTCGATCACCGATGTCACGGCTACGGTGCATATTCTACAGTTCCAACTGGTTTTGTCGCTCCGAGCCCCCAAGTGTTCGGCTGGCAAGTGTTCCGCCAGGTGCTGAATATTATTGTCTGAAGAAAAAAAAGCTGATTCAAGCTCGACGCGACAATGAACAATCGTTGATGACGAACTTTGCTATCTTACTCAAGCATTCCATCTGCTCTTGGTTGGAATCGTCGAGCTGCATAATTATCGGTGAAGCATTCGTCATCGAAAACACATCATCGACCTTTGCAAATTCTGTATTAAGCAAAGGCATCTTCATTCTGAGAGCATAATACGGCGCGTACCACACTCGTAACTCGTCTCCGGCCGCAATTTCTCGCATGGCGATGTAAAATACGTCCTGTCTAATTTGACAGCACACAAGATTCTGTTCTCCGGCGTCGGATGCAGCACGGACCAAACACATCCAGTTAGAAGTTTCCTCGTCGGAACAATCCAAGTAGTAAGTGTGGCTGGATGAGTCGCCGAAGACTTTTATCGGAAAATTTGTCATCGGATTCATAGTCCTGTCTCGCTTGGCTTGCACAGGACCGAAAGTCGTTCCGGCCCTGAAATTGCATCTGGCAACGACCGTTGTAGCTCCATCGGCCATTCTACCGGTTTCCAGAGTATCCGGCAGAGTCTGCCTGGCTCTCGACAACACAGGTTTGTCTTTGACCTGATCCGCAAATTCAAGAAAAAAAAACCATAAAAAAATGTTTGCAAATAAAATCATGGATAATCAACGAGATGTACTTGCATAGTGCAACTCCTGTAGAAACTGACAGGCATCTGTTTCATGCTTCTGACCGCAAACAGAACACACTGGAAACAATAAATTAAAAAATAATTTCTTATTAATTCGTGACGTCTTACCGAAGAGTTCCTTGTACAATATCCTGGACTACAAATCAACTAAAGTCTTGCAACTTTATTTTTCAATAATTTCAATAAACAAAACAATTTTCTATAGATCCTACAAACTGATTTTCTTTTGTTTTTTTTTTATTTTACAATCGCTCATTATATAATAATATAGTTCATATTTACTCCGTCTGTATTCGCACAGACTGTAAGCTGGATATATTACAAGATTCGCATCGAATATCGAAAAAAAAAAATATATTTCTATTCTCCAAATTTATATCGAATAGTCAAGTCCCTGGGACATAACCGGTATAAGTTTGAGGTTATCTACTACATGTCTCTATCGTTCTCTCTGGCTGCAGCACGACAGTCGTTGGCGCTATCTCTTTCGCACTAATGACTACTCAGTCGATGTAGCTTATTCTTTCACCTCAAATCTCATACGAACAAACGAGAGTGACAGTGACTCTCTCAAGTACGACGATCAAACTCTTCATTTGCCACAGTAAAATGGAGCGTTTGATGATATCACGTTCAACAGTTTTTCAAATAAATCATCGACCGTAAAATAAAGTAATTACAAAATTTAAAGTAAAGCAGTCGAAATAAAAAAGTTACAAAACTTTTGGGAGAATCGAATCATCGGGTATTGACAGTGATTGGCAGTACAGTGGAACACTAGTGATTTAGAAGCTGTTGTTTTATTTTGTTTTTTGTTTTCACACCTGATGAGTGAGGTTCTATCTTGCTTCTTTTATTGTCTTCCGCACATTGACGATGAGCCGGTTTTGTCATCGATGGCAATCTCTCAAGTGACGACATTTACGAGCTTAGAATGCTTTCTTTTGTTATTTTACTTCATTACTATTATTATTCTTATGTTTTTTAAAATTTTTTATTCGAGAAAAAATATCGCAATGTTATCGTCACTCAAAAACGTGTTAACCGCGTTGAAAACGAACTTTCTCGATAAAAACATGGCGTTGTGCGCCGAACGATAACGCAAGGGTTGAATGGCAGCGCTTACTAATCAGCTGATCTATACGTCTATTAAAGTTCTTGAAAAAAAAAAAAGAAAAAAATTGCTATGTGTAGACTATAATTTTAATTATTGCGATACGTGACGGTGCACTTGCATCCTGCGAGCCCCGTTGCTGGTTATGCATCATGAAGCTCTTCGTGCATTCATGTCCATTCATGTTTTTATAATTTATCGATCGATAGATGATGATAATGCGTAATGGATCGACACAGTCTTTGCCCTCGGGATCTTACGTTTCGTAGTTATGATTGCGCGGTCGGTAATACAGAGTTCTCGATTCTGAAAAAATTCGTTCTAATTATAAAAAAAAAATTGTTTACAGGACTGCTGTATTAATGTTCAATTCGTCGAATTAACGTTAGAACAATCCTCGAAAGATAATTAAATAAGGTTCCAAAATCCGCTGAACAAAATTTTAGAGTTTAAAAAAAAAGAAAAAAGTCTAAAATGCTATTTAGCATATTTTATCATATTAAAAAATTTGAAAGAACATAAAAAAATTAACCCTCTATAATATTCAATTATTTTCAATTAATTCACATAGGTTTTTTGGTTTTGATTAATAATATACATATTTATCATTGAATCTATTTGTAAAAATAATTCAAGATTGTTCCTATTTATCATTACAGAATGAGCATAATCATATTTGGAAGTAACGTGGAAATGGATATCAGTTGACCGATTCGTTGATATTGAATCAATATCCATTACCATCGTCATCAAAGCTGTTTTGTGACGACCGAAGACATGAGGATATTCTGGAGAGTAGCTGTAAAATCATGTCCGACGCTGGCCCTGGTGTTCAGTTTGATAGTAAGCGGAACGACGATGTACATAAACGAGGGAATATCGTTGCCCATGATATTCGTGTCGGTGCAAGTGTATCTCAATTGGTACTGCATTTGCGCGATAAGCAAAAACGCAAAGACAATGAAGAGCATAGAAAATAGTGGCAACAGCATCGAAATTCCCATAAACCCGGATGCAAATGCGAGAAACGATGCAACGCCACGTGCATCTGGTAGATTCAAGTACTGGTACTGCGACAAATGTTGTTATTACACTTATCGACCGACGCAACATTGCGGACCTTGCAACAAGTGTTATCACTTTCGCGATCATCATTGCATCTTCGTCGGTAGTTGCGTTATACGACAAAATATGGGAAATTTCATAATAATATGTTTTTACACGTCACTCGCGTGTCTGTGCTCGTTGACGACCGTCGGTCCACATTTGTACGAAACTCTGAAAACCGAAACCGGAACCATGGCGACCATATTGAATTTTTGCTTTCCCGTGGCACTTGCGAAATTTATCATCGATGACGACAAAGATACGAATTTGCCACTCGTCACTCTGTTCGACACAACATTTTCCGTTTGTTGCATGTGCTTCATGTACGGAGCGTGGAAACTTTATCTTTGTATCACCGGTAAGCAACGTTATTATCCGCACGTCGCGAGAAAACAAGACTTGAAAGAGATATTCGGTAGTTACGGTTTATCGAACTTTTTGTTTCCGTATAATGGATTTTTGGGCACGCGTGATATCGATGGTAAGTACGAGTTGAAAGAGGTATGAAATATAATCTACCTTTTAACGATTTTCTTTTTTTAAATCGCAACTCAAATTAATTTAAAGAATTCCAGTTCAATTTACTTGGATTTGTTAATCATCAAATTGCGTCGATTTTAATCGTTTTTTTTTTTTACATATATTTATTTTACATCGTAATAAATATTGTATGAATGATATTTACACCTCACACACAGCAGTGGTATCGTCGTTTCATACTTTTTTTTTTACTTTGGTATCGAGACCAATAAACTACGATTACGGAGAAAAAACGAAAGAAAAAAAATTGATGATTAGACACACACGCACGAGTAATGTTTCATGAAATCACGAATGATTAGCCGCGAGGTTCATTTTCCTTCGAATTTATTTCCTTCATACGATGCATGAAAGAAACTACATCGCTCGAATGAGACATCGCGACCCAGACGTCCGAGGAAGAAAAAAAATGGCAGTCTTCGGTGTGCGATAATTCTCGAAAAAAAAAAGGAATCGTCTGGACAATGACAAACTCCAAATAATTGATTCGACAATATATTTTTACAACTCCGTGTGTTCGTGATGTTGCTGTTTAGCGTCGGTCGGATGAATGTAGACTCCCTCCATCGTTTTCCACTGTGTCGCGAATCCCCCTGATTCATAATCCCCAACTACTTCCATCTGGCCCACTATCGGAGAACCGTACGTACGCCCACTCACCGATAAGTAACTGAAAATTTTTTTACAAAACCAGTTTTAAAAAAAGAAACAAAGAAAGAAAACATTTATGTAATTTCTTTTTCCAAAAAAATGTTGTTTGCTGTTAACTCTAGAGTTCTAAGTCCGGCTAACTAGTTACTCCAGTGGAATTGCTAATTTTTATCTTTTTCAATTTTTCAGCCATTTTTTATTGCTGAAAAATTGTATTTTCTCCTGAATGAAATTCTACAAATCAAAGAATTTGCACCAATATGTTTCTCATTGTCTAACGAAAAAATTGATTAGAAAGAAAAGGAAGACTAAAACAGTCGTAGGGCAACGAGTTACCACAGGTTAAAATTGAGTAACCGCCTAGAAGGCTGACCATTCTAGGGTTAAAAAAAAATATGAAAAAATATGCATAATAAACTTACACATCGGTGTCAATGTGTTTGAGCTCGACGGGTCTGCTCCGCTCCCAGTAATACGTTTGACAAATCACGGTCCAATTGTCGCCGGTGTCGCCTTCGCCGGTGGGATCGCCGTAAGCGGAGACCTCCTGTCTGCCGCTCAGCGGCGAAGACACGTGATGAGAGTGAAGATTCTTTTTGGTGGCCGTGTGCTCCAATCGTATCGTGTCTCCGCACTTGATTGGGTCGCTGCGAAACGACCAACATTGAAGTGACGAACGACAGTTGAATTTCAGATGAGTTCGAGAAACCGGGCAATGGCCGTACTCACCCCCTGACGTATGACTTTTTAGATTCGGGCTTGACCAGCCAGTAAGAATTGCTATCCTCCTTCACTTCGGTACCGGTGACCGACTGTTGTCCGCTGCCGCTGCCGTACTTGATGTCGTGCGAGTGTAATCGCACGTTGTAATTGACGTTCATCAGTTTTATTACAGAGCTCCATGTCACGTAATCGGTACCTTTGGCTGTGAACAATACGCACACGAATGTTCAAATGAAAATGTAATAATCAATGATAAACCCATAGAAGCAACGATGACGAAGAGCAGAATGATAATCGTGTGGCGGTTTCGGAGTAAGATTGTCAACGCGTTTTTGGTCGAACAAAATTCATGAAAATTTATCGATTTTTATGAATAATCGTGTCAAAGCTTAAGTGAGAATCGTTGCACAGATAAATTACCGTTTAATGGGCTCGTGTGATACCAAAAAATGAAAATAATTGGGATAAGTAATCGTTCGATGATACGCCGCGTGGCCATTTTTAAAAATCTGACAGGATAACGCGTGGGCTACTGGGATTGGCCGCGAAGAATCGTTGGAGCGAACCATGGAGTCTGGATAACGAGCATCGACATGTACAGTAAATCCTCCCATATTCTAACTCTCAATGTGTAGCGCCCCTTGCGGGATACTTTGTCACTGAATGCAGTGGTTCTCAAATCGAAGTCATTTAAGATGTATCTCGGAAGCGCGGGCATTTCAAAATCACAATTACTTCAGGCAGCTACAGATTGGAATGGAATATAAACATTGAACAGTTTGGAACAATTGTAGAAACTTGTAAATTTTTTTTCATAACTCTGCACTTACCTTTCGGTCGGTTCAACTTACTTATCACATATTTTTATGGTTTTAATCAGTATATTGTTCTTTTCCTGTAAATTGATAGCCTATCCGAAAAATCCAGACCTGTCAAATGCTTTGATATCAAATGCGTTGAAGAATGATAAGAGGGTCACTGGTTTCATGTCAGCAGACAATAACACAAATACATTGAATTGTTTCGCTATTGGTCAATCGATCAACCTCGCTCTAGTATGATCCCGCCCATTTCTACTCCCCATTTCAGACTATTGAGAGAATTTACTGTAGGTAGGTCACCGCACTACCTACCGGGACTTTTCGAAATTCAAAAGTTTCTCACTTTACAGAGATGTCTTCTTTGCTTTGCAGTTAACGTTCTTCTTAACCGTAGACTTTATGGTCCTGCAGACTTTTTTTCTGCTATTTACCCAGGGAGACTAGAGTAAAGGAGTCCGATCACAGTGTTAAAAAAATGGTCGGAAAAAGCGAGGAAAAGATTGCACCGCCAGGCGGCGCCACTTCTGCTCGGGGTCACCGGCCCGCCCACAGTTCGCGCAAGCGCAAGACCACTGCAACAGTCCCCGCCCATCCAAGGACCCATTTTTAACGCACGGCGTCGCTAGTATACGTGACCTTGGGGCCACGAGCAAATCAAATGTCTCTCTCGGGTCCGCTACTTGCGTGCCAGCGCACACGGCGTCGCTAGTATCGGTGACTCCTATGGGCGCCAAAAAACGAATTGAAAGTTCAACCAAATTAACGATCTGTTATCACAAAATCACGGCGATCAGCTCGGGTTAGTGTGTGTTAGTTTAGATTTACTATTTCATTTAAATTTTCAAAAGTTGGCGCGCATCGAGGTTACGTCACATGCAGCACAAGATGTGTCTATATGTCCGCTCACTTCATTTCATCACCAACGCTACTTCACAGTCAGTTCCCGAGCGACAAGAGCGCTCGACGTGGCCCAATTGGTACTACCACCGTTCCTCGCTTTTTGGGGTCACGTTTGGGACGATTGCGCCATAAGGGATCGGACTCCTTTACTCTAGTCTCCCTGTATTTACCGATCGATCGGACTGCTTTCGACATAACCAAGTTTCAAGTCTACAAATCCCGGAACAAATTTTCACACAACTTGTATAATTGAGGTTAGTAATTACATAATCATTGTTTTTCCGTAACGATTATCGAATTGTATCTGAAAGGGTTTTTAGGTACTTTCGATAGTTGACTCGTTGTTCAACATATTTTGCACATAATGTTTGTGCAATTTTGTTGCGATTTTTTTTTTTAAGGTTACTTCTGATAAGTCAAGATATTTTTATTCAGAGTTTTTATTATTGTTTATTCAGTTTTAGATCATGGGGCACGGTCACCATGAACCTGAAATGAAAATTCCAAGTGCGGATAGTTATAAGCTGGCCGATGCTCCGCCATTGGTAAAGTTTCAGGAGAAGCTGGCCAAACAAGGTCTCAAAGATCCGTGGCTGCGAAATCACGTTTGGCGGTATAATCCAAAGTTTGGAACGGAAAGGGGTCGCTGGTTCACCATGATCTTCAGAGGCTGGAGAGTCGGTCTCGCCGCATTTTTGTTAACTATCGGAACTGAAAAAGCACTCGGTATTGATTACGGACACGGCCATCACGGCGAACACAAAGAGGGCGACGAGCATCACTAGAAATATTGAACAAACGTGGATTGTGCGTATCCTTAATCTCACTCGGTTCTTCGGTAGTAATTGTTACATCAAAATTTGAATAAAATTTAAAAAGCCAAAGAAAACAGAGTCAAACGTACCAGTCAAATATTTTGATGTTTCCGATTGAAGAATAAACACGACGATGATAATTAGGAAAGTAAAAATCGTTCGTCAATGAGCATTTTGTTAGCGAGAATCCGTTTACCCCTGAATCTCGCGAGAAAATTAACAGCTTTCGCAGTCAGTGCTGTGACTACCGACGCGACAATGTAATTTCCTCCAATAACAAGTACAAAGACGAACACAGTTATTTCGAACGTGGCCAGCGACCATTCGTTACCATAAAACATTGTTCGATTGAATGTGTAATTGTTGTCTGCAAAGAAAGAGAGAAGAAAGATCGTCGGAATCTTAGCTCGTTGTCACGTGGAAAGTGTAGAAATTGTCTGTTCGATTACCGATGTAGAAGATGGATTTTTCGTTGACGTCCAACAGATCAACGTCACACAATTTCTCGAGCAAATGTCTCTCCTTGACCGTGTAATCCACATTTTTGTAGCAATGATCCAAAAAACCTGTGAGAAATTTTCTCAGCTTCAAGTGAGTTTGCCAACGTATATTCCAGTCGGAAGTTTTCGAAACGTATCTTCTCAGAAACTTTCCATCGTACTACGAATAATTTTTTTTCATTACGCAAAGTCCCAATCACGATATTGTCGGGAAAAAAAAATTAGCGATCGATGAACAAAACAAGAACTAACCGAATTTTGGGACCCCGAGAGCACGTCGTAAAACGTTCGAAATGTTTTGGACACGGAAATAACGAAAGTCTGTTCCGTCGTGCCGGGAACGAGCCCTCTGTGGGCGCACAAATTATTTTCTTCCCGCTTAAGATCGTTAATCAGAGTCAGAAGATCGGTGTCTGCAAATCCATGAACCGATCTTTAGGGAAAAAAAAAAAACATTCAGAATCAAATGAAAATTTGTGTCTGCCGCGAATATTAAGTCGTCCTGCAAAATTTACGAGCAAAGTTGTACCTTCCGTGAATGTAGTAACCGTAATAATCGTGGGAAAGTATGAAAACGCTTATATTTGCCATCGAACAAAGATCAATGAATTCTTGAAGTTGATTCTTCACGTATTTTTCGTAAATGAAAACCGTGAGCCACCATTGTGCGAAATAAATCATCGTGTATACCAAACTTCCAACCGCATATTGCAGAGTAAAGCTTCGTTGAACCGTCGACATTTTTTCCCGTTCGAGACTCCATTCCGGCACCGCCATTGACCATTGTTTCACTCCTATAATCTTGAATCAATTATTATTACCTAATGTTGTTTTGCATTGAGGTGTAACGCCGTTCTAGAAATTCTTGAAAATGGAAAAAATATGTTTTCAGCTTAAATGATGCTTTAGGGTTTCAGAAATGAGGTACAATAAGTGTCATGGAGGCGGGGGGGATTTGAAATGCTCATTTCCAATAACATGTGCCTCTATTTTGTTTAAAATACATTTTTTTTCAAATATCGACTATCTTCAAAATATATCCAATAAAGACACCCAAACAGATTTTGCCCTGCATGTTCCATACCGTTATAAAAAATTCTCAAAATTAGTCCATTTTTTTCATCTCTAGATCGGTGTTAACCCTTAAATCTAAAACCAATGCTCGAATATACTCCAAAATCGCCTAATCACCTCCAAAATAAATATCGTAGTTAACATTTGCAACATAACATTGACTCTTCGTTTGGTTTTTAGCTTGAGCCATTCGTTCGCTACGACACAAGTTCGCCAAATACTGAC
Source organism: Diplazon laetatorius (assembly GCA_963662125.1). Lineage (NCBI taxonomy): Eukaryota > Metazoa > Arthropoda > Insecta > Hymenoptera > Ichneumonidae > Diplazon > Diplazon laetatorius. The sequence continues at coordinate 7,051,105 of OY759156.1, forward strand.
GGAACAATTATTCGTCGAAACGTTCGAATCGTTTATCGAAAAAATTGTTTCCAAACAAACGTCGGTCGTGTTGTAATCGTTGACAATGGATTCCGTGGTACCGGAAGTAGCGGGATCTTGCATCCCGCTCACCGACATTCGGCTCGGTGTGCTGCTGGCTTGGCTCGATCTGCTCGAAGAATTTTTATTTCTACGTGCGGCAATCGATTCCGATGCACTCTGCATCACATTGCGTCCAGATTCCGCGGTGAATCTTCCTGCGTAAGATTTTCTGAGCGAAGTACGAGGCGAATCGTATTTCACCTGTTTGCTTTCGTTTATTCTCGGTTGTTCCCAATCGATGAAAAATATATTGAACCTTCGATGATGATAAATCAGTCCTAAGATTTCCACAATCTGAATTTCGTCAATGAAACATTATCATTAATTTTTTTTTCTACAAATTTTTACAATTTTTTTTCTCTTCAAATTTGTTTCAACAAACTTGTTAGAAAAAAAATGTGTTAACTCACTTTAAAAGCAAAAGCTAGGATCGTACAAATTTTGATGATCGACTCATTGTCATCACTGGGAAGCAAAATGTGAACGACTTTTTGGCCCTTGTAAAATATCATCGTGTATATGCAAGCGATCGAGGATATCGCGAGAAAAGCATTTCCGACAGATCCGAGTGAATACACGACGAACCACGTTGTTGCAGCGATGCTGAACAACGTTTCGTCATTTCTTCGACAATCGCTCCACGTTTTAATCGCCGCAAAACCCACGGCGATTAACGAAAATACTGCCATGGACACCTAGTAAAAATTAGTAATGCGATTCGACTATGCTACGATGATCGTCCATAAGATAATCTATAAAATCAATATATCACGATTCACGATTAAATATAGTTGATTTTGGCTGCTCTGACAATTCGTGAAGGGAGAATTGCCTGTTGTTCGGGCATTTCTAGGAATTTTTTTAATGAAAAATATTCGGTTCATTGCAATGAGACTCGCTGATTATTTTTATCAATAACTATTCAACGGTGCAGGAATGAATCTTTGCGTCGAAAAATATTAACGAATTGGTTTAGAAATAAAAATTGACGAAAATAAATAAATCTATACAAATAAGGGAGGGAAATTGTACTTGTATAAATATCAATCCACAACACTGATAGTACGTAGATTGTCTAACTAAATCTACGATTGGAAAGCACGTAAAATCAAAAGTACGAGTCAACGAAGTAAGTTATTCCATTAATATCATTGTAAATTATCTTGAATCGTATATTAATATTATTAATACTCACTTCGATACCGACATTAGTTTCATCATCGTCGAAACTGTACGTAATTTTATATTCCACCGTGACTTCGACGTTTCTTTGCATTTCCTCATACGTCAATTCATCGTACTCGACGATCACAAGGGGTGGAAATATTTTACCCAATTTATTTCTCTCCTGCAGCTTGACACTGAAAATTAGACCCTGAATAATGTCGATTCACGTGCGATCGCATTGATCGTGTCGCTTCAATCGTGATCTTTTTGCGTCAAACGACTCACACGAGTTGCAACGATTTCACGTATCGAAGAACCTCAAGTTTGGGAGCTCTGGTGAAACTGGAATTTTTCAATGAAGTTGATATTGCCCTGTAGCCGGTTATTTTGTCAATCGAGAAAAACGTCCGGACTAATCGTGACTTGGCATAATTTTTTTTCTGCAAGAAAAAAAAGTAAAATTAATCACACAAGCGACCCTGCTTTTTAGGAAACCTATTTAATGACATTTAGGACAACAAATAGGAAACCTATTTCATGACACCCTACTCAATAGGGTAAGTAAAAAAAAAATTATCACACTTTTCAATTTTTGGAATTGGGCTCCAGAAACGATCATAAACCTCACCTCACTGTCACCGCTATTCTTCACGACAATCGGCAACGCGTGCAAGAGTCTGATGCTGCTGTTTCCATCCGAATACAACAAATAAGGCACGAAAAACTCCATTTTTTCATTCAACAATTCTATCGCGGAAATTTTGCAATTTTTTTGCATATTCACGCCGAAACGTGGATTGACGAAGTACGGACATGATAATATCGGTTCGCCGATTGTTTCCAATTCGCCCCTCAGTGCAAATGTCGCTAATCTCAATTGCAATCTGCTATTCTGAAAAATCAAACGTTCGTTGCAAATTCCACCGATCACCAAATTGATAGTCCTAACGTTGCATCGCATTGACTTACCGGATCGTCTCGATCGAGTGTGTAACGTTGTGAGATCGTTCGCTCGCTCAAAATCGTTTGAGTTTCGCCGTCGCGGTAAAATAATTTTGTCGGTTTATTATATTTTTTGTGTAAAAATAATTTGCAAGCGATGTTGCTTTCGTCGAAGAGAGTGAGAGCGCACATGTTTGCTAGATGACGACAGGATCTTTGATCTCCTTTCTGCAGAGATAATCAAATTATCAAGTTATAATTAAATTATGACTTCTATATTGTTATTATTATCATTAATTCTAATCAATATTATTATTATTGAACTCATTCATGTAAATAATAATAATGAATCAATATTAGTCAATTACAATAAACCTTACGAGAGTAATATTAAGCACATAATAATTTATTATTATATGCATAATAAATTATAAATATCAATATTATTATTATTATGATTATTATTATTGAGCAAATACCTCGCACGAATCCATCGTGAAACTTAATTCCGTTCTAAAATAGTAACTATCGAGATTCAAATTTTTGAATTTATTATAATAAGTATTTCGCACATCCGACCAATTTGACACAACGTTGTACGTGCGACAAAATTTCAATAATTTTTCGTTCGTCCCGGCGAACGAGTAAGGACAATTGCCATCGTCTTCGGGATTGAAATGATCGCAAGGAAGACATCGCGTACCGTCGCTGGACGGATACGTGTTTTCGGGGCATGGAAGACACTGCAATGTATCCAAGAAACTGCCATTCCAGCTTCTTTCAACTACGAAGATAAAAAAGTATTCATTCTTCTAATGATTACCAAAAAAAACGATACCGAAAACGTGTCCATACGCAGAAACACTTGTCGATATAAAAAAAAAGAAATTTTATTTAGTAAATTACTTCTTATCTCATTTTCCGAGCACCCGCAGTTTGTCGAATTTCGGCACGTTATACATTCGTATCCGTCCGTCGTGACGATCTTTCCTGTTTCGCATTTTTCGCAAATACGATTTCCCGATTTGACAACTATAGTTTTACTATTTTCATCGCAGACACAACCGAGTCCTGTAATAACAACGCGTGTATGTAATCGTTTTTAATTAAAAGGCGATTTTTCAGCAGGGAGAGCCGATAACGCTATCTCACTCGCACTCATGGTGGATATCGAACGAGCGAAAAAGGTTGCGCATTGGCTCAAAGGCTCAAATGAATTTCGTTTGGATTGGATAACTGATAAATCGATGAAAATTCCGACTTACCATCAGCGGATGATACCGAAGTACTCGCGCATATTATGCATTTCCAGGAATTGGTATCGAAGTACTCGTTTTTCGCACAATTCTTCTGATCGATATATTCGAAAATGTTGTTTTCGTTATCGCTGCCACAAACACCCCGTGATATGAATGACAATAAAGTATAACAATATAAGACAGTTAATTTATCGCCTGAGCCGTACATTTTGTTTGGGTAACGTTTGGGGAAAAAAAAACTAAATAGGTAATATCTTGTCGGGTGTTGTGTGAGCACGGTTGTCTCGGCAACGGGGTATCACCCACCTGCACCCACCTGCAGGGTTTACCATTGTGCACACATGTGTGAAAAGACGTTTTCCGTTGAAGCAATGCAAACTTGGATGCGTTCCATGCTTCCTTAACACGTAGAATGAATATTGGCAAATTTTGTTGATAAAAATTAATATTTGTATTGAAAATAATAATAATAATAATAATAATAGTAATAATAGTAATAATAATGTTGGATTAATTTTTATATCTAGAATTTTTTTCGTGATTGAAAATTCAAGTAGTAGTTCAAAATTGGGAACAAAAATAAGCGTAGCAGTATTGTCATTATTAAAATTGACATTTTTAGGCATTTTCTATTATTATTTGAAAAAAAATAGGCATCCAGATGATGTCGCTTTTCACGATACTTCTATAAAGAAATAGGTGTAAAGCTATTTTATCTAGTATTCACGAAAAAATAATTGAAAGAAATATTGTAGAATGGAGGACATCAACGATTGAAAAACAAATTATTTTAAACGTACAAATAATTCAATATTAACTCATGCTTGTGCATTGAATCGTATATACCAAATAATGTACGAAATTTCACCTCAATGTGCTTATTTCACAGTTTGAACAGTTGACATCCCTGGCTCCCTATCTTATTACATTTTTTTTCACCCATTAGGTTCATTACTTTTTTTTCTAATTTTTTTCTTCTTCAAATATTCGTACACGTGTATTCATTATAAACATTTATTTACATAATTGTATAATCAGAAGCGATTGGAGTTGGGGCACTGGTTGGGCTCCCATCGCGTCTATTCGCAGTATCGAAAACATCTACGCCCCAAAACTCGCGAGGTAAAAAAATCCCTCGCGCTTCGGAATCCATAATCAATCGCACGAACCATCGAGCCAGCCGTCTCGCCACCTCTGATTAACCAGAGTACAGTCGAAAACAGACTTGCCGATCTTCTTGTTCACTTCGTTGTGCACCTCGCACAGCCACTGACTGAGCTGCTGCTGCGAGTCTGTCAGCGGCGGCGTTATCTTCAATTGCGCTTGCAAATCTTCGGCGCATGTGTTGCAGGGATAAAACTTGGAAAAAACGTCGAAGAAAGTTTTCATATCAGACTTTTGTGAGCTCGTCGGTCGGTCGGGATAATAAGCTGCCATCGTGTGCAGAAAGGCCCATGTCTTGGATCCCAACTCGTCCTTGTCCAAAGGACAGTCCTCGCGCCTTCCGCTCGATGCTGATGCTAGCGCCGAGCTTTTGTCATCCTTTTCTGCGCTCTGCTCGTAGATGAAAAAAAAAAATATTATTATTATTTGTAAAATTATGATTTAAAAAAAAAACCAGACAATTATGAAACTGCAATGATCCCTTGATATGTGAGCGAGCATAGTCATCGATCGTTCGATTAATAAATAATAAACATCGAAAAATGATGAAATATCATTGTGATTGAAATAATTGGATAAGAACCTTTTCCGAATCGTAAGTTCTTTTTTGTATAGCCGCCCAAGTTTTGAAATCCGTGCATGTTCGACATGGTTTTTCTTGAACCATTCTTCTCGCATCGACATCAAGCTAATCGCGTGTTTGATTTTCGATTGATTATACGATGTGACATAACCTAAAACGCCGCGCTGTCTGGCTCTGTCAGCAGGTAGAAGTACCGTGAGAATGCGCTCTCATAGTTTTCTCAAACCGTGTGACGGAGTAGGTCAAAGTGGGTTTAATAAGTGGGGTTTGATGGTACAGCTATGGGCCCAGCAAGCAGACGAAAATTTTCATCCGCCATTGCCCGATTTTTTTTTCATAGTATCATAATGTTCTATTATGCTACTTTTGCCTTGGTATGTCTTTTCGTAACAAAATCTGTACTTAATGATAATATGAATGTACTTTTCAATTATTGTCACTCAATTTGTTATGAAAAAATTTTGTGAAACAACCGAGTTTTCTAGAATAATTTAGGAATATTCTTATGAGGTAGTCAGCTGAGCAATTATTAATATTACTATTATATTTAGTTGTCTAACAACGTGATAAGAACATTCCTAATATCTAGGGTACTCGGTTGTTGTACCAATAGTGGATGAAATATTATTATTATTATATTGAAGTGATAATACTACTACTACTTCTACTACTATTTACAACGATAAATAATAATAATAATGATAATAATAATAACAATGGTGTAGTGAATGTTAATACTTTCGATTACCATTCGGATATACGTCGCAGCAGAAAAAAATACGCAGCTGGTCAAAATAGCAAAGCAGTTCATTAAATTAATATATTATATATTATTATCATATTAAATTTCATACGCTGTGGTTGCATTTATCACTCTCTCGGTGTGCCGTTCACACGATAACAAATATTTAAAAAATATACATAATAAATACATAAATAGATATAATACAATATTATACACACACAGCATCCAGAAGTAGGAACTATCTTGCTCAAAATCTGAAACCCTGGTCCAGTTCCTTCGTCACGTGATTGCACGCTAAATGATCTTATAAAAAATATAACAAGTATTTATATATCCTCGAATATTGAACGCGCGATTGATGCCCGTCAAATGGACGGCCACTCGATAACAACAATTTCAACAAATTTAACATTTGTGGGTCCGTTCGAAGTGTGCGTTCATCTGGCGGCTCTCAGAGTAGCGTTGAGCTGGGAAACGGTGAAGAGCGAGGCGGTGGTTCGCGAACGTGGCTCATAATTGTGACTTTGTCCTGCTTCCGCGGGCACGACCTGGCACGTTCTTATGTGAAACGGAAACTGAGGATTCGAGCTCGTCGGTCGAATTACGTACAGAAACATCGCGTGGCCCGCTAAAACGATCGACAGAGAGCATCCTTTGGCAAAGCTTTCCCTTATCCATTTGTCTACCATTATGGTAACCATCATCACCTGAAAAAACATTTTTTCAAAGAATTATTACCATTAGCTTCTCGTAATTGATGCAATTAATAGATTTATTAAAACCGAGGTGCAGCGACGAACCATTACCGATAGTTATTCCGTGCTCAGTCGGTAACAAAAACTGTAAAACATTTTATTCAACGATCCCAAATGCTCGTGGGCAGAAGGAACGTCTTATTCAGTTCGTTTCATAATTATGCATGATGTTGGACCTTTTTTTGTTGTTGTCCAACAATGGTTTGGGATTTTTGATAAACAGTTGGTTACAGTTTTTGTTCCGTTTTTGCTACCAGCTGTTCACGGAGTGACAAAGATCAAAATACCGTGATTGGATGACACAGAAACCAAATCGATCCCAGTGTCATGAGCGAGGCGTAAAATCGTGTCTTCGTGGTGGTCACACGGCCAGTTTTGTAACAGCACGTGGTGAACACGACCCAGGTGCCGATTTTCAGCGCCATAAGACCGAAACCCGGCGGCGATTCATAAATGTACAACACGAGACCGGGATCGAAGACCGCCGATTGATAAATGAAGAGAGACATCTCGAGCAACACGCTGGTAGCGATGAACAAGACGAGCCACCACATTTGTCGTAGCGTCAATTCGCTCTTGGTGACCGTGTAACCCAGCGCCAAAAGCAGCAACAGAACTGTGTAGAGCGTCTCGGAATGGGCTTCGAAGAGGCCACCGAACAGGGACCAACTCGGTGCCTCGATGCCGCTCAGTGCGTAACTCGTCAGGCTCCAAATTTCGCACGACACACCCATGAACTGGCAGATCATCGATGTGACGAATATTTTGAACGACGAGTTGAGGAGTCGACGGGAGCGCAATTGCATACCGATGTACAGAGCCAGGCCCAGCAATACGACGTAGGCGCAGAATGCAACAATTAGCTCCGGCAATATGTCTGCAAAAATGGTTCCAATTTCATTACAGATTAATGATTGCACAATATTTTGTGATCCTAATTTGATTGATTGAATAAAATGGGAATAGGCCTCATATAAAGGTCGGGAAACGCTTTTTTTTTATGTCTGCACCAACCCTTTTGTTCTTATGGTGCCCATCCACAATTTAATATAAAAGAATGTACTCTCATCGAATTAAAATCACTAATCGATAAAAATCGGGCGAAACAAAAAAAGAACGACTTACAAAATTCATCCGCGGAAAAGTGATGTCTCCAGAAGCTTGTCGACGGCCCGTTGGTCATCGTCAACCGATACGTAACGTTCAATCCCGTTTTCGACGAACAATCGGCCAACGCGATGAACCACCATCTTGGTCTCGACGATCTGAACTCTCTCCAACTCACGCAACGACCATAGACACCCGAGCCATCGATCGATTTGCATCCCGATGAACGTGCATAAAAGCGGTCCAACGAAAGTTCGATTTTCTGACCGTGATCCGTGGGCAATATCGAAACTCGTTCGTCGCACGATAGATTCGATGGATAAACGCTCGGCCACTGACCCGGCGCGTCGTAATAAAGCAACAGGTTCACAGAAGGTTCCGCGTCCGAAGTGTTGCCTATCACCAGATCATAACCGAACACACCCTGTTCCGACAAGAAACAGAATCTCGCGAGAAACGCCCAATTCTGAAAATACATTGTCAGGGACAGTTTGACGCTAGATCGGGTTACACTTGAATGGCCTTGAGGCTGGAGCGATTTGCCAGAGATTTGATGTGCATGGGAGTCGGTGGTTGGTGAAAACAAGTTCATGCGGGGACAGTTTGTCTACTAGATCAGGACCAACTCCTGATATAAACTGTATTTTCCCGATGTTTATTTGCTTAATATTATCATCACAGTCTCCTGATCTCTACCCTCAAGTGTCCAAAATGTTCTCCGAAAATTCAACTTACAGCTCAAGTGTTTTCATTAAAATCTGACGAGGACTTTTTGTATTATATCAAATTAAGCGTGATTTTCCATAAGGCTCCATGTTAAACGTGTGAAAATAAAAGTGTTGATATCTTTTTTCTCGCGCTCCGAGAAAGAAGATAAGCCATGAAAATTTAACTGAACCTTATTCTTGTCAATACCTATAAGTGTGCCAAGTCTTATGAAAATCTGACGAGGAACTCTCTTATGGAGGGTACTGAAGACAGGGTAAGCTTGACGTAGAGGTAAGATGTCAGGAGGCAGGCTCCAGGCAATGGCCAATCAAAAACGTCTTAGGATCAAGCTGCTCACGAGTCAGAAAATAAGAAGGCACATTTAGGCCAGTTCAAGCTGGATTTCACTTTAGCTCGAGGCAGAGAGAAAATGGCGCAAGTTAAAACCGCCTTACCGGGCAATGAATGAAAAGAAAAGTTCACACAGGTTCAGGCGGGTGACAAGGCAGCTCGAATCAAGCGCGAATTGCCGCAGAGTCGATTGTCCCACTTGATAAAAAGGGTAGGGTTGAATAAGGCGACTTGCTACGGTCACGCATTTTCGAGATCGATACAATTGCATATGTCAAGGCAAAGATGCGGTGCAAACAGTGCTGATGCATAGCGAGAGTCCAACAAGCGTGCTCTAGAGTCCGAAAACAAAACGTTTGTCGTACTTCGTTGGTGATAAGGTGGCCCTGTAGAATCTTAGCACCGGCACAATCAAGTGCGATGATGATCGTCAGACACAAGACCGCCCACACTCCGGACATCCCGAGCTTTCAGCGGAAAAATACGTTGTCCGATTCGTCGACTCGATTGTGTTGTTGTACGAATGCTCTGGTGTGTTGTTAGACGACTGGTCGTCCACGGATAACTAACTGGTGTCCGTGCAATGAAGTTATTTCAACACGATTGTACGACGTGTTATGGTAAAGCAGTGAGGCACCGCAACGAACAATCCATAACGCTCGAATTCATACATATATATGCTCGCTCGAATCGTCTGTATAACTACTTTGCTTATTGTCAATTGTGTTTACACTGCGACATACGTTGTTCGTAATGGAAGGATTTTTTTCTGTTTTTGCGATTGTCAATGGTTTTTAGATAGTACGCAAGCTGAAACATCTTATGGCCGTTGATATGTATAACGTGTGTATTATTGTTGCGTGGAGACAGAGTAGCTACTCTCTGTCCGTCAATGACAATGCGATAAATCGATGCGAGACAAAGGGGTTGGTCGAGCGAGTGACCCATGGTTAGAAAACCGATGCTAAACGGGCTAGTTTGCTTATTTATATGCTTGACCGACTGTCGTAAAGGCTCGACGAAGGTCCCTTTTGGCTGTTCACAGTAGGTAAAGTCATCAGCAATGTTAGCATGCAAATCCATCACTGAGGGCCACCTGGCAGTGGCTCTAGGATAAACACGCATTGGACTGTTTCATCGGGCTATGTTGACTTTTTCGAATAGTTAATCTTGATCTATATTTAGTTTTTATTACATACATACCTGTGGAACTTTTGGTCGAAGATGGAGGAAAGAAATTGCAGGACATGGCACTCCTGATGGCTTTGTGTTATTGCAGAGTGTAAGGGTGGCGTCGATGAGTGTACCAATTTTAATAATTTTCAGAGACAGTCTGTGGATATTGCTGTGTTTATTGTTGTTGTTGTTGTTATTATTATTATGTAACAATAATTATTATTGACCTAAGCTAGTCTTGGGATGGATTTCTGGGTCCGTGGAAGTAGTTTTTTAATGGGTCCGAGTCACGCCTACTGGGGGGACGCTGATTGTCTACGAATGGTCCATAAACATTTTTCTCCCTTCTAAACAATTATTTTTATCATTATCATTATTATTATCGCTGTTATCGGTAGGTCTTCATGAGAGAGGATTTCGGTTCGAAAAAAACCTCTAGGCCCCAAACAAATCTGACGGGAGCCATAACTGATCCAATTGCGGGCTGCGGACCGATTTTTAATGAGACGCTAGAATTTTCCGTGCTACTTTTCTACTTCGTTCGCCATTTCACGAGTGAATGGTTAATGAAGAAAAAAGTAATGGCGCGCAGAGAGAAAGGGCCGTCTCAGAAACCGCAAAGGAAAGATAAAGTCTCAGTCCTCAGACTCATACAAGCCATACAAGTCAGAATCAATAAGCGTAAATTTGAATATGCATGGACAACCGGAAATCGACTCGGTCGGTAATGCAGAATTCCGAAACAAGCCGAAAAGTATCGAACAAATTGTTCGGACACCCTGCAATTGGTTATAAACGAAACTCGCCACTGACCCATCATCGGTGAGGTGAAACTGGGTTCATATTGTTATGAGTTACGACTTATAACTAACCTAGGGTTTGAAGAAAAACTGTCAGATGTCAGAAACACAGCGGGGCTTCGCAACCGTGTCAAGGCAATCAAAAGATTGCGACATTCTTTGCATTTCCCGTCACACAAACACAAACAAACAAACACACACACACACACACACGCTTGCATACATGCTATAACGTGGTTTACTTCGTATACACGAATCGCATATGCAGTCTGTCTGTATAGCACATTTGACTCAGGTACTTGGATGGTATCTTCGGGTTACCGGAGTGACGGCGATAGCCGACGAGGAGACAAACGTTGAACGAAATTCCGGCGCGGTTATTCACAGCGTCCGCCGGAGGCGCCATTGTTCGAAACAACCTGTCGAAACGGCCGAACGACGGCACGGAGAGCGACGACGTTCATTGACGAGAAACAAACAGAAAAAAAAAAGACAACAATTTATTTACAATGTTACGGTGTCCGCGTTTGTCGAACGTGAATAAATCGTGATTCATCGATCGATCATCCGCGGGGTGCGGACAAAGAAAACGAAAAAAAAGAAGGCTTTGGAACTGTAACACGAAAGAAAGTCATGCGAATCTATTGATACGTGCGTGCGTGCGCGCGTACGTACGTACGTTAGTGACGATAATTATTGGATATCGTTTACGTTCACTTAAAAAAAAAAAAAAAGTTTTCTCTTTTTAACGACCGAGTATCGCGATCGGTAGGCGTTGCTGTCACTTGTCTCCGGCTTTCCACGGGTTTTTCCTCACATTCTGCAACGGCCAATGGGGCCGATGTCACCGACATCCGCTTATGTTCGAACAACTTCGATGATCGTTTGTTTGTCAACCGTAAAATTTTCATCGACCACTTGCGAAATTTTCTCGTCGACGATATTTTTATCGTTGTAATTTGAACTTTCGAACAAGAAAGGAAACAGTGAAGTTGACACTGACTGGATTGTTTGACTCTCACGGATTCAACAGATTGAACTGTCCTAACCTCATTCACGCTTTTGCGTTTGAAAGCGTTTTTTTTTCTCTTTCTTTTTTGTTTTCTTATTTTTTTTTTTCATTCTTGTAACGCGTATGTGATTACGACGATCAAACGTCAAAGATGTTTGCGAAAAAGAAGAAGAAGCCACAGATATCGACACCCACGAATTTTCAACACCGCGTTCATACGGATTTTGACAAGAGCGTGGGTAAGTTCACCGGATTGCCGCTGCAATGGGCGTCAATAGTGGGCAACAATCAGATATTGAAATCCACCAATCGTCCCTTGCCGCTCGTCGATCCCAGCGAAATCACTCCGACCGAGATACTCGATTTGAAAACCATCGTCAGGGGTCACAACGATCTTAGAATCGTCAAACTTGCATTGACGGAAAAGAGTACGGAAAATGGTTTGCCAAAAACAAGTACGGTCGCCAGATCGAATTCGCTGCGTTCTTCGAGTCCGCCGCGCTTGCGAAGGGACTACAGGTATGTTGTTGCGTATTATAAACCGATCGTCTTTGCACTGGTGCCGATTATCGGATGTAACGTCGTTTGTTCTGTTTTCGCAGAAACAATGCCAATCTTCCTCCTTCGGTACCGGAGGGCCAGGAAATGTCGTCCAGCCCTAGCCAGATACAGCCTCATTTGGGTTTCGGAAAGCCGCACGGTTATCCGGACAAACTGAGACAAAATATGACCAATGCCCAGCCCGGAACAAATGCCAATCTTCAAAACCTCATTCCCAATCTTCAAAACCTCAATCCTAACATGCAATCGTCGCCCAATCTTACTCATCCGGGTTCAAACGCGCCCAATTTGTCTCTGAATTTCCAAAATTTAAGTCCCATTCCCAATCTGACCAATCCCAGCTCGACTCCGAATGCGCAGCAGCCCATGGATCATGATTTCCAGAGGACCAACGGAGTCGCCTCGGCAGCCGGTCAATACAACGGAAATATCCAGGTAAGAAAGTGAAGAGATTAGTTTCAGAAATCGGTTCGTAAACTTTGAATTTACTCCGAGCTGGTTTCAAGTCGATAACAAAGAGTTTATTGTCATCGAACCGTCGAACCTGGCAAGCATGATTTTAGCTTTACACATATTCACTAATGTGCAAATTGATATGATCTTTTTTACAACAAATTCCATTGCAATGAAAAAAAAATGAAAGTGATATGCAAATGAATTGACAAATTGTTTGTATCTGTACAAATTACAATTAATCATCGCAATCACATTCGTTTAAAAAATCAAGTTTTATTTCCAAGGAAAATCCTTGACTAGAAAAAAAAGACCGGAGAGACAGCCATTCCAACTATCGGTTTAATTTTGATTTCGAAAGTCGATATGGAAACGCTCGAAATCAGTGGAAAATTATGAATCCTTCCTCATAGTGAATAAAAAAAAAAAAACTTCCGGTCGCCCAATCTGAATAAATGTTGCTAAAAAAGAATCGGTAAAAAGTTTTACATCCAGTAAACACCGATACGACTGAAGTTGCCTCCAATAACGACTAACTTCAGTTGAATAACGCAATTAACGAAACCAGAACCACAGAAAAAACTTTCCTCAACTTCGAAAAAATCGTGCTTCGTCGGTTCTTCCTCTTTCACTGACCGTCCTTGCTTCTTCCCACGAGTATCAGCCGCATCGAAAGAAACAACGATTGATTCACCATTGCACAACGATCTTCAAAACTCCAAAACTCCGAAAATTGTCATAAATTAACCTTGACATCTGAAAACAACATTTCCGATATTCCGAATCGCGACAAAATGCCAAAGAAAAAAAGGAAAATCGAAATCTCGAAGGTTCTGGAAAACTAAAATCGTCCTAAAATTAATCATTGCCCAAAAAAAAATATATATCTATTTTTTTTTGCATCCATCTCTGCGTCGTTCGATCATTCGACGCCTCGATCATGATAAATTTATTCGAAAGTTAACAAATTTACGATTATTCCAGATAACGGAACAGTCGAACAGAGATCATCAATTGCCGCCCAACACGTTGGTGCACAAGCTCCAACCAAAGATATCGCCTGTCGGTTCGATAGCTTCGCAACGTCCGTTGAGCCAATTGAGTTCCCACAACGTTAACAAGCATTCGCAAAATTACGTTATCACGGAAAATCCATCGCACATTCATGGACACTTCGCTAAGCCGTTGGAAAGCTCGCAATCGATGCACAATCTGTCGAAACCGGCGAGCGTGGTGGGTTCGTCGTTGCCGGGTGTCAGCACCGTTCCGGATCAAAATCAGAACATGAAAGGCGCTATATCGTCCGGAAATTTGACGATCGGTTCGGCATCCGCAACCGCGTCTGCGTCCAGCAGTGCCAACAAACAGAGCGCCGAACAGAGGCTCACGCACGAACAATTTCGTGCAGCTCTGCAGATGGTCGTGAGTAGATCGTTGGGCTTTGACGGAAAGAGTTGCCTCTTGTTTCCGGTATTTTCGGATGAATTTTCAGGAATTCGCTCGAAGAACATTTTTGGATTTATTGCAATGAAACTGAGTGACTATTTTTATTAATAATATTATTCGACCTGGGCCACGATTGCGGCTGTTCTTTCTAAAAAAATAAAAACCAGGCAAATTTATATCCGGAAAACGAGACTCTATCATCTGAATAACGTTCGTATTTGGAAAAAAAAATTCTTTGACAAAATGGTAAAACTATTTTAAAAATAAAACTCGAAAATCTTCAAAATAGTTTTACCATTTTGTCAAAAAAAAAGCTTTAAAAATACAATCCTAGTTCAAATGATAGTAACTCAATCGTGACCCATTTGAGGGTTCAATATTTTATGACAAAAAAAATCCTGCATAACCTAAAAGTATCAATTTTTATCAAGATTATATATATAGTATAGTTACTGAATTTTATTTCAATAAACCCGAAACTTTGATGCAAAAAAATTCCTGAAAATGCCCGAACAACGGGAAACTCTCCCCTTGATAAAAAAATTTGCTAAATCATCAATCGTCAAATAATTTTTTTTTTTTTATATCAAAATAAAATTCATAATTTCGTTGTGTCAGGTGAGTCGCGGAGATCCCCGAGAGAACCTCGAAAATTTCTTAAAAATCGGCGAGGGAAGTACCGGAACGGTTTGCATAGCAACGGACAAGAGTACGAATCGTCAGGTTGCGGTGAAAAAGATGGATCTGCGAAAGCAACAAAGACGCGAATTATTGTTCAACGAAGTTGTGATAATGCGAGATTATCATCATTCGAACATCGTCGAAATGTACGACAGTTTTCTCGTCGACGACGAGCTTTGGGTGGTCATGGAATATCTCGAGGGTGGAGCTCTGACCGACATAGTCACGCACTCGCGAATGGACGAGAGTCAGATAGCCACGGTTTGCTCGCAGTGTCTCAAACCTTTGGCTTATCTTCATTCCCAAGGCGTTATACATCGCGACATAAAATCCGATTCCATACTTTTGACCGCTGACGGACGTGTCAAGCTGTCCGATTTTGGATTTTGCGCTCAGGTGTCTCAAGAACTGCCAAAGAGAAAGTCACTCGTTGGAACGCCCTATTGGATGAGTCCCGAAGTTATTTCCAGGTTTTTACTATATTTTTATCGTTATTAATTCCAATATTCGAAATTTTATTTGATTTCTTCCCTCATTCATTCTTTCTGTGGCAATTGTCGTTTTTGGATCTTTATTTTACTTCGACTTTGTTTATTAAGGTTACCATACGGACCGGAAGTCGATATCTGGTCGCTCGGAATAATGATTATCGAAATGGTCGACGGCGAGCCTCCTTTCTTCAACGAACCACCGCTTCAAGCCATGCGACGAATCAGGGATATGCCGCCGCCCAAGCTTAAAAATTCTCACAAGGTTAGATAATAATAATTTGATCATTTTTTTTTTTTTTTTGTTTTAATACTTGAGAGCAGAGTTGTCTGTTATTCCGGCATTTTCGAGTGGATTTAAGGATTTTTTTACAAGACATTTTTTGGGATTACTGCAATGGAACTGAGAAAATATGTTAATCAATGAAATTAGATGATGCTGGAATTTTTTTGTCACGAAATATTGAATTCTTAAAGCGGTGTGAGCTGCCCTGTAGAATTTTTGGTTTTCGATCTGGGCCAAGACTATTCTGGCGATCTGAAAAATAAAAACCAGGCATATTAATATCCGGACGATGAGTCGCTATCGGCTTAACGAAGATCGTATTTTTGAAAAAGTGTTTGACAACACAGTGGAATTGTTTTGAAAATTTTTGATTTTTTAAACTGTTTTATTCCCCTAAAAATCGTATTTTTTAACTTAGGAAAAAAATCCTTGTTTAGACTAATACAATCTTTTGATATTTTGTTTTTATCGTTTGTAAATCAGGTCAGCCCACGTCTTCAGGGTTTCCTCGAGCGAATGTTGGTACGTGATCCAGCGCAGAGAGCCACGGCTGCCGAACTTCTTCAGCATCCGTTCCTCAGACAAGCTCAGAGTCCCAGCATTCTCATACCACTTATGAGAGGCGCCCGACACACCAATTGCTGACTCAATCGACAATCATCGTTGCAAAAAAAAAGAAAACTAGACCGAAACACACTCGAAACATCGTCAATCTCAATTTTCGAATGACGAAATGCGATTTTTTTTTATCGTTTGATGTTCGTGAGTTTTCGAATCAATCGATTTTAACATTTCGAAACCCGATGGAAATGTTTAATCAGCCACGAGATTGTACCGCGTGAATGTCGCATCGAACATCTTACATTGGCGAATCGAGCGTGACATTTTTTTTATATGTTATCTATTCTACAATAATTTAATTTGACGATTGCCGCATTTTAGCAGCTAGATTTAAACCCAAGTGCCTTAAGAAACAAAAGTGATCTTTTTTTTTTTCGTTGCCTTCATCGAACGACGTCTGTACAGTAATTAGAAATTCGATTTGTGAGAGATATTCGAAATTTGTTTGGGATCTCTTCTGTCGTACATTGTCACTGAACGGTCACGTTTTGACGATCATCGTGAAAATTAAAATTAGATCCTCGATATTTTTTTTTTTATATGTAATTTTTTTTTATTATTTTTTTTTATTATTGGCATGTGAAATTTAATGGAGTTGCCTTTGTCTATCAAAGACACGAATATGGATAGCGATTATTTTCCATGTGGTGTTTTTTTCACCCCACGACCTATAATTATAGAATAATTACTCGAACATTTTTCCGTTGATACACATACACAGATATAAATACATATATATCGACTTTATTTCGGCATCACTTCAAAATGAGAAAAAATGAATGGCTGTTCACATTCACTACATTAGTTTCGAATTATGTAACGCATTTTCTTTTTTTTTTTGTGGTTTCAACGGAATTTAAATTATTATCGATACATTTACGATTTATTGAATTATTTGTAATTGTGTTGAAACGATCATCGATCAAAGTCTGTTTATCACGCAATGCGACGACGTTAGACATTCCACGACGACGCAGAATTCCAATTTCATTTAGGTAGCTAAAATTCGTCAGACACAACTGACAAAATTCATTATCATTCGAATCTAGATTACTCGAATTGATTCAGCCATCATCTACGAGCTGAATCATGTAAGACTGAATTGACATATATATATTGAAAACAGTTTTGCATATGAATGCATGATTAATTATCCGAGATACGAGATTCAAAATTATCATTATCGACGTTAACAAAGTATTGCACCAACTTTTTTTTTAACACGATATTTAAATACATTCCTCGTCGAATGCTCTCAGTATTTCGTTGATAGTCAAATCCGATGGAACGAATCTTTTTCGTATGTTTGGGTTACAATCGAATTAATAATTATGATATAATTTGATACATTCCTGTGCATTCGCGTTACTGTTTTTGATATGCGTTGAAACGACCTGCTGTTGAAAAAGATTGGAATGCCCACGTGTGCCTCCACTCTCCTCAAATTATAATTCGTTTGACAAATCTTTTCTTGCACGAAGCACATTAATTACTTAATCAACTCTACTCGTCCCAATAAAAAATCTATTATTGAATTCACGTTTGTTCCAGTTTCGAAGATTCAAAGCTTGTCCTCCAACTGCGTTTAACGTTGTAAATACAAGCAACGATAAATATAAAATCACTTTTCAACATCTAAAATTATTCACTTAGCACGTTTCAATAGACGCGGGTCGTTAATTTTTTTTATATTTCTTTTCGGCTTGCCTTGATCGATTTTAATCGAATTAAAAACGCGCGATCGTGAATAGTTTGTTTAGCCTACAAAAGTTTTTTTTTATTCGCGACAGTTCGAATTATGAAAGCAATTTATCGTGAAAATATAATAACCCGAAAAATACTTCCCGAGCCCCGTTTTTCTTCCTGCTCCCTTTTTCTCATCTCGAGAGCCCCCTTCCGGCGTCAATTAAAGAGCAACAAAGACTTAATCACAGTGAAAATCTTAATCGATAAAAATTATCAGTTTTATCTATTTTATGTCATTCACAAACTTAGTCAGGATCGCTCACTTGTACGAGACGTTTATATTTTCATGCTCATAAACTGACCACGTCAAGTACAATCACTCGACGCCGTGTACATAAAATTGGACGAAAGAAAAAGAACAAATAAAAAACTATGAATAAATAAGAATATACTAATCTTGGAATAACGGTCGTTAATTATTTTGTCGGAGAAAGTGTGTGGCTAGAGCCTACTGTACTCGTCGAACGTTTCACATACCTTTTTTTTCTATCCACTGGTTTTACAGGATTCCAATGAGAGCACCATTTGCATCGTCATATTACGTGCAAGACGTGCGATCGTTCTTTAAAAAATTGTATTACTATGACAACATTATTCTATTTAATAAATTTAATATCGTTGTCTCGATATTTAATGAATTAAAAAGTTATATCCGCTTCATGGATTGATCAAGCGGATATATCGTTTTAATTAATTCAATCTTCACTTGTTTTCCGCATTATTCGGCGCAAAAACGAACCATCGTGAAATCTTACGAACAAGTTTGCAATTTTCTTCTCCGAACGATGACAGCATCGACCTATCGACTTTTCCTCCGTCGGGAACCCCGATAATGTTTATGTTCGTGAGGTCGTGTTCTACTATTTTTCTTATCACTTCCGACGGCATAAATACAGCCGGAGATGAGTCGCCAGACTCAGTCAGTTACATCCAAACGGCGCTCCTGAGCCATCGATATAATTTTGGATCATTTTCCGACTTGATAAAAAAGTTTAGTTTTAAATCTGATTTCAAAACAAGTGTTTTGAAACGAAACAACAAAATGTTACTTTTGTGGGTGATTTTCGTATCTGCGATTATGATCGACTCATTTTATCCGGTGGATGCTAGTCCAGTGGCTTTTAGAGCTCCCAGTAAGATTCTCCCATTAATTTTCTCAGCATTCGATATAATTTGGTTGCTGAGATATTTTGATGAACATGTGTTTCATTTTTCAGGTCCGAGAGAAAAAGGCTTCGCCAGTTATCGGTGGTGCGCGTTAAGACGGGAAAAATGTCATCGTTCGAATATCACGTAAAGTATTTGTTTATTTTTGTAGTAGTGAATTTTTTTATTTTATTTTGTTTTCGAAACTTTTTATTTGTTGGACGAACAATGTTCAGTTTTCGGATATTGAATGTGTTGAGTGGTTCAAGTTCAAATAAAAAACAGATTTTTTGTTTGATCAGTTTGTAAAACATTATTTGTTATTTTTTTCTTTTTTTTTTTTTAACAGTGAGGAAGAACGTACGAGTTGTCTGGAAAAGCTACAAGAGCAACGTATATGCACGATTGTGTATTGATTGACGGAACCAAAGAAGAAGCTACATTTTCGTACTCGTTGATTATTTTTTTTTCGCTTATCTCATTGCTTAGTCATAATTACTTAACGCCAAAGTAAAAATATAAATACAAATGTAAAGAAAATAAATAGTAAAATAGTTTTAAGTAAAATAAATTTCATGAAATTCTAGTCTTAGAGAGGAAAAAAATATATCAACCGCCACTCGTTGCAAAAAAATTTGGTTACTCTAATTATTACTCCAATATTCCCACAAAACAACATGTATTATATGAAGAATGTATGATTGATTCGTTTCACATTGCCAATTTTGTTCGGCTCGCTAAAACTATTATTCGATTTGCGAATGATCAAAAAAATATATTCAAATAATTGGAGAAGGAGTTAAAAGATAATGACAATTAAAGAATGATGACAAAAATAGTCCCTGCTCTAAAATCCTGAGTTCTGACTTATGTATTACAACACAGAAAATTCCAATAATTCTCAACCTATACATCAGCTCTAAACGAACTTTGGTTCCTCACCACAATTAACGTCAACTTTCTACTCCTACCGCAACAGACGATTATAAAAATAAAAGAATCTTCGAAGATCGTTGGTCTAAACTTTCGGTTAAATTTCTCGTACCACGTTATCGTGACTCGGATGTTGAATGGCGGTACCGTAACATTTACTTCTAGGCGTAGAATCGTATTTGCATTGAGGCTGACGACAGATCAAACATTTAGTTGTCATAGAGTCGGTCACGTCGCTATTTCATCATATCCATGATGAACCGCAAGCACGAGGCGATCGCTACTCGTGTACGCACATATGAGCATAAAAATAAACTATTCATATATATATGAAGTGAAAGAAAAATCGAAAAGAAAGGAAATTATTTTTTTATATTTTCGAACCATATGAAGGGTGGAGAACATGAATTTTTTTTTAGTTAAATAAGGACCACCCTAATGTAGATATATATATACGTATGTGCATGCGTGTGTGTGCGTGTAACTATATACAGAGCAAGTCACTGGCTGGGAAACCGGGTGCACGCTGTTACCAAGCAAAATTCTATCTAGAAATAAAAAAAAACTCCAGGCGTGTGTCGAGTAAGCTCTCCGATTGGTTGTCCGCGCGACGAGCCTCCTCTTTGACCGGAACGACCTTCGCATTCCGCATGATCGAGCGCGCAGGCGCTGCAATCGCCCGAGGGGCCACGCCAGTCCGGCCCACCTTTCTGCCTATCGCACACGAGACCATGAGCGCGATCCACAATCGGGCATTCGTCCTAACTCCGTCAAAAATTCCCAATCCCCATTATACCTTCTATCGTGCATTATTGCACACCCGACGCAAGGTCATTAAAAAAACATTTGAACAACAAAAACTTATCGAAGATAAACGATAAATGACTGTGATAAATGCAAACCGCGATTTCACAATAGTAGAAAAATCCCAAAAGAATTGTTTGTTGTAAATTCTATCATTTATATCATAAACGCATCTTATATCCTTCATAAGATGCGTTTGAATTAATTTGACGCCATTTGAAAGGCGCGTACGAATCACTGGACAATTTTTCTTTTGTTTATTGCACGGCAGCGACCTGAAGAATAATTTTTATATCGATCAATGAATTCATAATCGGCAAGAAAAGTCGTGCATCAAACTTCTTTGTTCGGAGCGAAAAAGCGCACTTTGTTGGCTTCAGTCCAAAACTCTTAGTACCTCAATCTCCCGCTGACAAAAACAAGATTCTTCATGTCTCCGAAACGGCTATGGCAATCCGAAAAATAAGAAACTCGACAAATTCTTGCCATGTTTCTGCGTAATTCAGATTTAATTTCGTTTCGATCGGACGATCCGTTTGCGAGAAATGGCAAATTGCATTTTCGAGGTGGTCGAAACGTGAGCGCCATCGAGTTGAAGGTCGCCGCAATGACATTAGAGTAAAAACTTGCATGTTGAGCTCTCCGATGAGCTGCTCCGATTTCGCCGGTCGAAAATCTCGTTTTCGACGGAATTCGAACCGCGAAACTTTTTCTACCCGTATAGATATATAGATATAAGCGTGACGTTGCAACAACCGCGTCGCTTTTCTGGGCTGAGTGGGCGTTTGCATGACGTCCACTTTGAGCAATATAGACTTCGGATGTGAACCCGTTACCATCAAGATTACATTTTATCCGAGTCATTGCGTGGATACAACGATATACGGATATCGGAATCTCTCATCCGCGAGCGATGAAGCGACAAGATCGGATCGATGGGTGGGCTAGCGGATTTAATTCGAGGGATGGAGATGCATTCTCGGAATTCCGTGCGAGCCACATTCTTTTGTCGCGGAATTGAACGGAGACGGAAATAAATGCACCAGCGAGACACGGCTGATGCAATTCAAACGCTTCTTTCGTCCCGAAGCTATTCTAACCTCTCTTCCTTTAAATTAACTATATACACATCATTCTTCCCTTATTCGAGTTCGAATGCAAAACGGATAGATGTTCGAAAAAGAATTCGAAATCCAAGAAAGAATCACGCTTACAGCGTTTTGTACCCCAAACTCGTATGGTAACCTTACGAAAAATAAACTACAGAACCAAAATGGTGTCTTAACAAAAAAACTACGGTCAAAATAATGAGAAAATTATTGTCCATTTATTCCGAACGATCCTACGCTAATAATAAATAATAAAAAAACGAATAGAAAATCGATGACGTAACAAGAACCAAAAGAAAAATTGTTTCGTTTTGTATAGGTTAGAAAAATAAATCCTTCATGACCCCCCAACCACATTCCATCCTTTCGACAATTTCGATTCACATTTGTCCACTCCAAAACAACAAATCATCGTTTTGGTTTGAAAAAAAAAGTACTCACGTCATCATCGAATGTGTCGCCAAATAATTCGTCAAAGTCTCGTTCTAAAATTCGAACGCAGAGATCAAGTCGTTCGATCGCCCACGTTCCATCGTCATTCGGATTGCGGGTCATCTTCGCGAGTCGTCGACTATTTGTTTATCGCCGCTCGACGGGGGCTCGACTTTCCAGGAACTCGTTGACGCGGTGCGCGGTCACGTGCCTCGCGACACGCACGCGCGCCAACCACGAAAGACGGGAGGCGCGACTCGTCGCCGTTGGCCGTTGTAATCGACGCCCGAGGCGCTCGAGAGTGTGTGTGTTTCATCAGTCTGGCCGTGGGTGGCGGGGGGGTCGACAGTGACGACATGTCATACACACTCAGCGTTCTCTGTGACCGTTGATGTCCGAGTCTTCCAAAACGACCGAGCAAAACAGGGTGTGAGATTCTCCATCACTCTCTTTTTCTCTGTTTTACACTCCGCGTGCGCTCGGAGAGGGAAAAGCCAATGAGGGGAAGTGACTCGATGAGTCGTTTGAGGGAAAGCGTGTTGGAAAAAAGTCCGATGGGCAATTCTTAACCAAGAATTCCTTGCAAGATTGCAACTAAGTCCACATTTTTGTCCATGGACAAAGCTGCTGCAGAGCGGCGACCGGAGTCAGCTTTAAACAAATATCTATAAATCTATATTTATTCCTACCCAAGTCCACGTTGGTTTATATTTATAATATCGTACATTCAACTCCGTGCTCCTGTCCTACGAAATGTTAATATTTCACAGCACCACAGTCAGGGTCGAATGAAAAGGTGAAACATGATAAAGAGAAGATATGTAAATGGAGGAATCAAGGCATTTGACAAGGTTGTGCGAATGAGCTTTTGATATATTTTTGTGTACATACGTATGTCATGGACGTTCACCGGAGCTGTGAATTTAAAGTTAATGATGCCGGAACTTGTTTTTCGAAGTCTTTGAAAAGTTTGTTTTATCAAATCTTCCATGAAAAACCTTGGATAACGACTCTCATTGTCACGTCTTATGGATATGCTTTATGAATGTGTTTCAGAAAGATCAGGTATGTACATATATGTCTTTGGGTTAGGTGATTGCAGGGCAGGCTGAGGTTGTTGCTCTGAGGTAGGTTTTAACCTCTTAGGTTCATGGACAAAGGGAGGATCTTAATGATAAAAGAAGAGGATCACATTTGCTCGACGTTTGCTTACGGAAATCTCAATGACCATCGTCTCAAGGTTTCCGGATAAAAAGTCGCAACAATTGCTGTATATTGCATGTCATACGTGTCTAAACTGTGTTTGAGATCCTATAAATAGGATCGTTGTTTATGGAAAAATAAAATAAAAATGATATATTTTGTTCTCATTATAGAACACATGATTCCCAATTAAGGTTCGAGTGAAGCAACATAAGTATTAAAAATATGAATAATATTAAATACAATAATAATAATAATCATTTTCATGTAAATACAATAATAATAATAATTATAATAATATTTTATTTCGTCCCGTGCTCGAACCTCAAAATATTGAACGAATAGCAATGAAAAAAAAAAGAACGTGAAGAATTTAGCGGTGGCAAGATGTTATAAGTAGAATATAATATGGTAATATTATTCGCCACGCGACTATTCGGTATATCTCGGTGTCCCGCGTGATGCGCATGAATGCATAATAAGACACAAGAATAATTATCCGACTACGACCGCGGAAAAAAAAAACTAAGGTTATGTAAGGATCTATTATAACACGCGATGAAATGCATTTTTCAAGTGTTCTATCGGGTATGTTGAAATAATTATGAAAAAATGATAAACATCATTTTTGCACGTTGATATTTATGAATTACATGATTCGATATTGGGCTATGCCGACCGGCAGTATAATCACAATAACAAAATCCATCGTTTTGTTTTACCTACATAAGTGGGCCCGTCGACGATAAGGAATCCATTAGTAAGAATTCAAAGGCCTCGGGTTGGGAGGACGCGATAACCCGATGTTATAGCAAAATAAGTGACTACGGTCGATAACCTGTTTTCGAAGCCAGATAAATGACGTAGGTCGATTATAAACATCATTTACTAATCATGAAAAAATAACAACAAACAACATTGATGATATTGGAATCGAAGGCGGGTCGGCGGACCACACCCACCTGAAATCCACTGGAAAGTGAATGTCACATGGACTATCATTAATTTACAGCCTAGATTCAATGGTGCAAGATACTGATGAAAAAAAAAACAATGAACAAACAGGTAGATCGTTTCGAGGCCACAAACCGCAATTTTTAACGCGAATACTCGGCTTTGTTGGCTTGTGGAATGGTCAAAGTGAACCGAGTGAGTTTGAACCATTGTCCATTGTGAATATTCAACGATGATTTTGCATAAGTGACATCATCTCGGCTACAGACATGCTTTGTCTGTTGGATGCTGTGGATTTGCTCAGGTGTTGCTGTTAGTTTTAGGATTCTAAGACGAAATGTCATCATCCATTGGCGTCACGATTTTTGTAGAAGACGACTTTTCGTCCATGGGCCTTCGGTACTTTACGGATTTTGGTCGTGTATCCGAGCCGAAAGTAGAATCAGAGTCTGGCATATCTTTATCGTGAAAGCACGGTTGTCCACTTCGGTCTGGAGGATTTTATTTCCATTTTGTGACTAAATGAAGTTTTCTCGTATTTTTTTTTCTTTTTTTCGATAAAAGAGTTCAGATGTAAGGCGAAAATGTTCGACTTGGACATTCATTCAAGGCGGACATTAATACACATTGAAAAATAGATAAGATTGCTTCGATAGTTTTGCCGGAATCATATCCGAAACATTTATCCGATTAGACGCCGGTCACAGTAGATATAACCTCTTAACACGCGTATTTGATGGCCGACGCTGAACCTACACAAAACTTTAATTGGAAATCGGATGGCTTTCTACCACCGAAGCTTTTAAAACTTTAAGGAGAGGAGTGAATAAAACTTACGACTGCCAATTCATCGATGGAGCTGTTCGAAACGTTAATTCGAACAGGTCTTCACTTGTTTTCAGCATCGCTGCACGTATCCGTTGGACGAAAGAAATATGGCCGCTATCTCATTTACAACAGAAGTTTGGTGCGCAGCCGAAGAATGAAATTATCAGCGAACCAAGTGAAAACTCACTGCCGGAATACCGGAGAATATGTTAGGTTATGATTATTGTGCAATTTGCGCTACGAAACTACGTGAAATAATTAATTCGCGAAATTTACATTGAATCATTAAGATTGCGAATGACGTAAGGTTCGAAAGAGTTTGCATCATCTTGGGGCGAAAGCCGTTAGGTAAATATGTAACTCGCACGAGTACTACGCTTCGGGATTTGACACACCGGTTGCCCGGCTTATTCCACCGTGTTACATTGGATTTCGCGTCTCTTCGCTCCAGACCGATAGAAGCAATCTATTTTTATTTTTTCATTCCCATAAGCCTACTAGGTTAGCTCGTCGCTCGATTTTATAAAATTGCCGAAATTCATCGTCGTCACACAGTTGCGAAGAATGCTCGTAAAGTTTCATTAGTACAAACCGTAACGTGATGTCCAAGATAACGTTTCGAAAATGAAAAAAAATCTCAACCTATTCGAATACAGCGTATTATTAATTTTTTTCCCCTCAAACAAGCTTTTTTTCCCAAGTTGATCGAAAACTCGGCAAGCCAAAGGCTGTGCGCGCTCAATCAGCACATCCATCTTGAACACATCGAACATTTCAAATCCGCCGCGATAATTGCGGAGCTTGTTGAAAAAAAATTTCCTCTTGTCATCGTCGCATTATTTTTCTTCCACTCGTTATCATTTTCGCGTGTTTGCACGGATAACGCGGCGAGCCACGAGTCCCACAATGATATTTTTGTTACAAATATTGGCCCAACGTCGAGGGAAGAACGATTGTATCGAGTTTATGACCGCGCAGTCTCGACGACCGCGGAAAAATTTTATGAAACATAATAATATGTCATTTTCATGGCGGAAATCAATGCGCAGTTGTCATATATACATATACATATATAAACTCAAATGTAACGCACGTATCGACATCGCATGTTCACAGATCGTATGCGATCGTCGATGTTCATTTTATTTTCCAGCTCAAACTCGAAGATTCCGCCGCGAAGTCGATCGAGTTGATGTGCGTCGTTCGAGTCGTTAGACTGACGCCACATAATAATCCCATTCCCTCCGCTTCCCGATCCTCCATGTCTTATTTCGCGTACAACCTGAGGTTTCGAATAACTGTTCGACTCGTTAATTATACCCGATCCCATGCCTATTAAAAAAGAAAAAAAAATATCAAGAAAAGAAAGAAAGAAGAAGAAGGAAGAATAAAAAAAAACATGTCCGCCGTCCTGCCTCTCCCCTCTCAAGCCGAAGAGTTGATAAATCCAGGTCGCGTTCTCGGAGGCTCGTCCGACCGATAATAACAACAATCACCGTCAATTGCGTGAACCGGCGCAACGACGCGCGGACCGTCGTTCCTTTCTACTCTGCGATTGGTCGAACGACCGAGCCGAGCCTCCGTGGCGAACCAGTGACGTCATCGGCATACGCTTTTCCACACGCGTTACAAGTATGCTCCGGCGACGACGTTTGAAACAGCTGTCGCGACGACTGCCACGGCGAATAAAATGAAGGAAAGAAACCACATTGCATGAGAATATATTTGAAAGAAGAAAAAAAAAACAGAAGCAAATAAAAATGAAAAGAAAAAAAAACGAATGAAAAAACAGAAACACGACCTTCGAACGTTCGGGCGTCAGGCTGGATGATGTTACTACGTGCTGCGACACGAGTCCGTCGTTCACGTTTGTCGTTATTATTATCATCGGAGGCACGACATTCACGACCAATCGCGACGTTCGCGACCGGATTTTCGTCCCGATGAATGTGCCTTTTGCATCATCCGGTCAAAAGCGACGGTCGAGCCCGCGCAAATTGCTTATCCGTGAAATGGGTTGGGTTGTGTGTTTGATCGACGTGGACGATTGAACTTTGATCGTGATACGTCAGAACGTTGTATGGGCAAATTGATCGGTCGATTGTTGTATGAAAAATGAGAGACGAATCACGAAGTCGTTGGAGCACGCGAGATATGGGATACATGATGATTCTCACCGTTTAACTTTTTGTATCAACGACGGTTTGTCCGACGCTTTGACCTTCAACTATACGTCCTTGGGTGTGGGAATTAATGAGTCAATTTTTTTCATTAATAACATTTTTATTTATGGTATTTTGGAAAGAAAAGCAAATTGTATTATTTTTCTTTTTACATAGGGTAATCGATGATTTTATGAGAAAGAGTGTAATTATTATTGAATGTACAATGAAGTTTTTGTTTTAATAAATTATTGTTGATAAAATTATGTTTGATCATTCTTAGACGAGTTACGTACGGAATTTGTGGAAGATACGTATGATGTGATACGGTGATAAGAATAATATATGTATAATTGAAAAATGTATAGTTTTTAAAATTGAAATACGAAGATTCGGAATTTTGAAGATGACTGACCTTATCGCAATTTTAAAAAATTTTACTATCGAACCACAATTAACGTAACTGTATGTCAACAAAAATATTCAGAGCTAAAAAAATTGTTGAATGCACATTCAAAAAAGGCTTTGTACAATTTTTATGAATTATTTAGATGATTCATTCGTTATTATAAATTTCTCAAGTCTTGGGTTCGATATCAAAGTGTCGCTATAATTATTACACGACGATGTTAAGTAAATTCGATTTTTTCGTTTAAAAAAAAATTTACATTATATAATGAGACAAATTTTATATAATTTATATCATTCATATAATTTATAAGAATTTATATAATTCAGATCAAAAATCAAAAACTCCGACGATACGACGCAATTATCGAACGATCGTAAAAGCGAGGGGAAAAAAATTCATGTAATTATTTTTACGTACACATCACACGTTGGAAATAACTTTCTGTGCGTTCGATCGCGACTCGCGTCGCGAGCTCGAGAGCACGCGATTATCAGTCTTATCTCAAATCCATGGTAAGATGCAGCCCGCAATTCAATCGTGTTTATGTTGACAACGATAACCTAATATTTACACATCGTATTTAACCGAATACTCGTCACGTGGTCGAAAATTATTTCTTCGCAAGAAATCGACCAATTCAACGTATGATTACGATAAGAAAAAAATCATGGGTGCATCGATATCAATAGACGTGATGGCGTCTCGGACGACGATTGTAAAAAAGATAGAAAGAAACAGACATAAAAATAAAAATAAAAATATTTAAAAAATAATAAAATGCATAAAAAACTAATTTTACAATGACAACAAATTCTAAACTGCAACAAAATACTGCAAATTTCGAGATAGAAAAAAAATGAGTGAGCAATAAAACAAAATTTTTGTTAAGTTATATGTTTGTTCATTTTCAATTTTCATTGTAATAATTAACTTATTAATTTGAATTTTTCGCAATCGATGTAAAATTTTCGTCACATTGTTTTCTCAGAGCAAATAAATTCATTTGTCGAAGCATCAGCGTTTTCAGCAGCCAATTACGATGGTGAGTCGAACAATAGAATTTATACATAAAAAAATAATGAATAAGCAATTGATCTTGAAAATGATTATTGAAAATGAATAAATAAAAGCAGAAAGCAAAGTGCGGTTGATTGGCCAGTGATAACCTCATCGACGTGCGATTGCAGCTTCGGGATACGTACGTACGAAATTAATCGACGTTTCCGATCAGGAAAAACATTAATAATCATAAAAAAAAGGATTAATGTCGATGAATCGCACATTGGCGGTGCGTCGCAGGGTCGTCGTTCGAATTCCTGCACGAGATAACATCGTCGAGACGCGATAAGAACGCAGACGTAATTGCATCAACGATCGATTACGACATCTCGATAAATAAATCCGAGAGTCGCAACGAAAAAACGTGAAAAATCGGCGGTCTCGCGATTCAGCACGACCGTCCAAATGTCCATCTCATACAAAATGGCCTGACAAGCTTGATCGACCAAATTCACGGTCAACCAAAAACCAGTTATTCCCCAAAAAAATTCAATACAAACATTATTTTTCGTTCCTGAATTATTTAAAAAAAAATAAAAGTTTGTTCACAACTATTTGTTTATCACAGGTTTATCATGTTACATATTAGCAACAAAAAAAATATTATAATTCATGTTTCGCATCATTTGAAAAATATAAATAAACAGAATTTTCATTGTAAATTGAATAACATTTTTGTAATTGTAGTCTTCTTTTTTTTTTCGTTGATTAGGACATTGAACATTGTGATAACGTGGAGTTATCGTATGGCATGACGAAATGTTGACCAAAAACGTTGGTTCGATGTAAATAATACGACATTTTACTATTTTTTATACCATCATTCTCGTTTTTTGTTTGTTCCAGACCGCCCATTCCAAAGTCCTCGACGGATTTATTTGCCCATCCGTTGAATCGACCACTCTTGCTGACACAACGGACAACGATTGTTCTGCTTTACCCACAGTGACATGCAGCAGTAGTGAAACGAATGATTGCACTCGCCCCAAACTACAACGCAGTCTTGACGTCCGTAAAAATCTTTCTTGCTCTCGGCTTGACAACGCAGACAGGCATCTGTGGACATGAACAAACGAAACGAATTTTCAAGACTCTGCGATGAACGAGAAAAAAATACACACACACGCAAAAAACGGTTGATAGAAATTATAATCAAAATATTTTTTTCAAGGATGTTTTTTTTTTCATGGTATCGCAGTCACGAGGAAGCAGAAAATAAAAATGATCACAGGTGACACGACCGAAATAGCTCAATTTATTTCTATTCTGCTGCCGGTAGGTGGCGCATCGTCCAAAATTTATTTGCAAATCTCACGCAAAATTTTCCAATAAGAACGAATAAATGAATTGCAATTAATCACACACAAAAATAAATTCCACCTTTTTGCACCAGTTGAGAGTTAAATATTTTGTGACAAAAAAAATACTGCATCATTTAGTCCAGTTTTGTGATAAATATTACAGTGTTCAGAGATGCTTCATATGGCTATGGAAAAATGTAAAACAATAGCTGACTATAAGTATTTTACAAGGGTAAAACCGATTCAAAATTTGGATTGATCATGTTACGAAAAAAAAAAAAATAATCAGCGTCGAAAATAAAATCATGCGGTCGTCCAAAAAAATGAAAAGAGATTTATGGTACATAAATGAATTAAAATAGTATGAAAAAAATGACAGTCGTTTATTGCCCACTCGATTAAATTAGTCGGCTAAAAAAAGGTTGAAAAAAAAAAAATGTCCTCATCTTTCACGTGTGATTGCAATGAGCGTTATAGCATTGCAATCAATTGGGTCGTGGAACGAATTCTCGAGGTTTGGAGTTTTTCATGAATAGTGCATTCGGACGGTTGGAGGTAGCTGCCCTCGGCGAGAACTATAGCCGCTGCAGCTATCGTTGACAAATGACAAATAATGTTGAATGAGATAAAGACGACAGACATCCAGACGATGCTGACTCCCCGGATTACGAAAAAAGAATTGCATATATATATATATATTTATATATATATGGATATGTATATCAGTGTCAATTATATGTTATACGTTTTTGAAGCGCGTATCAACTGTAAAAACGCGTACACAACATTTTCGTTACCGAGTCACGTTCCGGCTTTACGCCGTGCTATCTCTTCCGCGAGTCGCGAAACGTGACGATTACGTTATAATTCCCGAGTCGACTGACAATGAAATTTCCTATCTCCTCGCGACGATACGACATATCACGTCCCGGGTCTCGCGCCTTATATTCTCGAATATAAACTATATCAGCAAAGATGTTTCGGATTAATCGATGAACAATCTTGTGAAATATAATTTTCGTTACTTCTATTTTATATTTGTCATTGTATTTGAAATTCGATCGAGTCTCGTTGAATATTCAGAAGAAAAAAATATATATTCCACGTGGATTTTTAAGAAAAAAAGAAAAAAAGATTTTATTTATTTTTATAAAAAAAAAAAAAAAAATTAATTTCGCTTTTTTATGGAGGAATAAGCTTTGCGACGGTTGAAAAATCTTATCGGGATTTTGATGTGAACGTGAAAAATAATGATTTTGACGTTCGGTTTGCAAATAAAAATTCAATTTAAATTTTTTCGCAATTAATGTTGAAAAAAGAAAAAAAAACTTTTTTTTTCTTCCATTCGCAGATGATGACACGTCAAAAATTATTTAACAGCTTTGCAATCTGACGGAGGTTGAGGGTAAATGTTTAATGTTCACATTGCATCGCAATCGTGCGAGTTTTAAAATAGCGAATTAATGCCATTTTTTTTCTTTTCATTTCAAAAGCCGATAAGAAGACAAAAAAATTAAACGACAGACGGCAACGAGTAAACGACCACGCAAAAAAAAAGAATAAAAAACAAACAAACGGTTAAGTAGTCGGGTGGTAAATTGCTCGAATGTGCGCGATGTGTACGACTCCGTGCGAACACTTTTGTTCGTGAATAATAATGATAATAATAACAACAATAATAATAATCCAACAGATAATAACGGATCGATATCTCATTTACGTTAATCGAAGCTCGTTCATACACGTCACATTATTCTAGCAGTCAAATGTGGCTGCGAGCTCGATTGCACGTTCGGTAATATTCCACTCGTTTATCTAACCACTCGCGCCACACTCCTCACTTCATTATTCTCAAATACACAATTACGTAGATGCAACGCACAAAAGTGCAGAGACCCCGGGAATCGCGCAGGTCATCCGCTAATTAATGAACCACGAAATATAAATTTAAATAATTTTTTTTTTCCAAAGGAGAAACAAAATTAATTAAGTTGAATTAAACTGAATCTAATGAAAAACGAAAAATTGATGGAAATAATGAGATGACGGTGTACAAGCAAAACAATGGACCCAACAAGGAGCAATGTAGGATTATTGGTATTTGAAAAAATGAAGTTTAACGTACTAACTTGTCGAATTTGAGGGTTAAAAAAATTTGAAAAATTTAAAGAAATTGGAAAACTTGATTTCATTCAAATTTATGAGAATGTGTCATCTCTCCCGGACAATTCGAACCACCTCAATTTTACACTTTTCCACAAAACCGAAGACACAAGCTTGTTAACAAACTTTTAATGAAACTAAATGCACCAATCGATTATCTAAGACTTTTATGATGACTTTGGTCACTTGGTTTGATCGAATTTTATTTTATATTATCAATGTTTTTAAGAAACCTGTGCCAATAATTCACCAGGACTTACCCCATGCGAAATGTATGCAAAATATAATATAATCTATTCCGAAAGTAGGCTCGAAAAAAAAATGTATAGCTCGTATACTTATTTTTATTGAGAAAATTGTTTTTTTATTTTTTTTTCTTATTTCGATGGAGAGCACGTAGTCAAGATCGAAGCTGAATATTGTCAACGTTATGCGTTGAAAAACGTGTGGACCGATGGCAAACCGAACAATTGGCGAACGGTTTAGGGTCGCCGTGTTCATCAAAGGGTTGAGACTCTTTGACTGCGATCCTTAACAACGATTATTAAGCCTAATTCGACGGGGATTCTACAAGACCCCCTCCGAGTGTGTGTGTGTGTGCGTTTGTGTGAGAATAATCAGTGAATCCGATATCGGACGTCTTGACGTCGGCGCTGGGATTGCAAATCGAACGCGGTAATATAGTCGCGCGGATAGTTGACCCTGAGAAACTGTTGCACGTCAATTGACCAGGAGGAAATGAAAGGAAAGAATAATAATAATTAATCAAAACGCATCTATCTGAGAATTTTTTGCCGAGAGGTTCATGCGCCGATGAAAAGTCGAGAGAGCAAGCATTTTACATGATACTTAATGCCATTGTTTTTTGTCCCCATTGTTTTTAGGATGAAAATATTAATAATAATATGAGGAAAAAATAGAGAAATGAAATTTTTATGAAAAAAAATTGAAGTCGGATTCTAGTATCGTAGAATTGTTGTGTTGAATGATTTTACATCGAAAAATGTTGTTCTTCGATCGAATTACATTTATAGCGTTTCGTTACTTAAAAAAAAAAGAATTATTACGTGAAGCCGAAGAAAAGCCGTGCGCCCAAATGTTGTTCGCACGTGTTCCGAAATACGTAAAAATTGCATCTTAAACTTTCAGATTATTCGATAAATAATTGTTCAATCGAACTTGCTAAAGCTCTGCGATAATGTAACGATATCAGGCCGCGAGTCATACTCGTACTTGTCCGATTTTTTTTTTTATATCGTGAGTCACCGATAATCCATTAGCCACTCTGCGAAATCGTGGTAATTTCGATATCATTATATTTCGTCGGAACACGGAGCTGGCACGAGATTACGAAACGAACCCGTCATCGAATGTCATCCGAATTTATCGTAGACCACGGAAATTCGTCATAGACGCAATTTTCGTGCCAAGGCCGCAACAAGTGAGTCCCCTCAGCCTCGACCTTTGTCGTGTGCGGCTGCGATAACGGATAACACTCATTCTCCCCCATTATAAATCCCATAGCACTCGAGGTCTCAGATAATCCGGATTTTTTTTTTGCGGCCGTCACCGTTCACTCTTATCGGTATAGTTGCGGTCGATGTTGCGTGATTTTTTTTTATCATCGGCATTGGTCCGAGAATTTCAGTTCGAAAAAATTTGCCACGAACCACAATTGGCTTGTCGTGCGATGGGATTTCAATCGATGAACCGAATTTGTTTGACCGATTCGAATTATGACAAATTATGATTTTTATTACGATTATGATTATGATCGAATGAAATGATGAGTGTGTAAAATTTATTTCTAAAAATCTATAAGATCTAAAACTGTCGTTATAATTTTTTGGTAATTTTTTTTGGTAAGATTACATTTCCCGGATTTTTTTTTAATTTTAGGTCCTGTAGTTTAAAAAATAATGTCGGGGAAAGGGAAAGGTGGGGGACGGGAAAAGCACAATTCTTACGTATTTTACATAGTATCGTTTTCAATATGCTATTTAAAATTATGCGGAAAAAAAAGGTTGTATTCTAAATAACAAAAAAATTCAAAAAATAAAATAAAATATCGAATATCTAATTCGTCTCCTCTAAAATTCTTACATGAGTGTTTCAAATTGTCAACTAGTGCAAACTATGTGAATTAACAAGATGCACCACGATAAAAAAATCAAGTTTCCACGTCGCATGATTTTTGAGAAAATTGGCTTTGAATATGAATTTCATGAGGTTTCGTTTTGTTTTTTTCGGGGATACGATATCACCCCCCCCGGCCAAAAA
Source organism: Diplazon laetatorius (assembly GCA_963662125.1). Taxonomy (NCBI): domain Eukaryota; kingdom Metazoa; phylum Arthropoda; class Insecta; order Hymenoptera; family Ichneumonidae; genus Diplazon; species Diplazon laetatorius. The sequence goes on from OY759156.1 coordinate 7,086,044, forward strand.
AGCGAAGAAGAAACCTACATTACCGACCCACCGCAATTCATCCGTCGTACCGCGTTCAAACGGCCAATCAATTCATGGCCACGAATTTTTTTTACTTATCTCAAATTCCCGATAGACGTCGATCAACGAGCGAAACAATGACAAACCGTTCGAGAATGAAAAATCCGATACAAGTGTGACAAATTAATTTCGGTCGTGCGCGGGGTCAAAATTCCGTCGTCGTCAATCAACTCGTTTTACGGATGAGGCGCCACACGCATGGCAAATGGTTTGTTGTATATACGGGAGCGTAATGGGTCGCAACAACGTGGCGTGCGATCGCGCTACTTAATCAATAAAATTCTCGACACGTAAATAACGTAGATATAGTCGATGATAAACGCAGAGGGGGGGGGGTGAGAGGACTAGGATTCACAGGCATCAGCGGTTAGCAACCTCTCGTTGCTGCCCACGCGTCCATTATTGCACGCAATAAGATTCATCACAACGCGTCTTGAGTGAGCGTGACAATAAGCCGCCCGGGTTGTGAATCCATATTTTGTTTACAATAATAGATCCCAGTCGGCCAAACTATTCGAGTTACGTTTGACTGGGTGACACTAGGTTTGAATGATTTATTCGTTCAGGTCGTGGGACAAGCGATGGCGTCGAGACTCCGAGGAACTACGAACGATTCATAATAATTTGACAGAAATAATAATAATAATGAAAATAGAAGAAAAAAAAACGAATGAATCAGCGACAATGTAGAACGATGTCAATCCGTGGGTGCGAGTGGAAATTTTTCAACGACGAACAATCGAATGGAAAAATTACACGGAGCATATATATATATGTATATAGCGAAAGAGAAGTAGGGAAGGTCAGAGATAGAAGAAAGATCGAGCGAGAAATTATCGATTGGCGCTGTGCCAATGGCTGGACTCTATTGTACAACGAGAATGTACAATTAACTGTGTGGTGAGGTTTAGGAATATTCCCAACTTGCGAACTCGTCTGGGGTCTCGAATGTTCGATGCATGTAAGAGAGAGGGGGGAGGGGGGACGGCTATGGAAAATAAAATAGTGAAGTCGAGTCGAGCTTGTTGGTTGTTCGAAAAAAATAAACAACGAAAAATATACTAAAAAAAAATCTACTTATTGAAAAAAAAAGACGAAAATGAGAGACTCGTCGAAAAATGTTAATTCTGAAGAAAAAAAATGGACCCATAGATTTTAATGGCGAATATGAGAGACAAGAAGAAAAAAAAGACAAAAATTGATAATTCGTGGAAAGTGTTGAATTCTGCAATTTGATAATTTTTTATTAATCATTATCATTGATCGTCACGATACACGACATGAGATACGTCACATTTGCGGAACTTTTCCAAGACTCGGGTCTCGTACGATCCGAACGAGCCCCCGTCAGTTAACCCGACAGATTAACCCCCATCTGTACAATGACATAACGCGAGTTACACGCACGCGCTTACACACGCGCGATTTTAAATTATTTCGTTGGGGTGCGGTCTGACATTGTAAATTGACGATTGCGTGAGTGAGTGCACGTATCGAACGTGTATATAGCCATGAACGACCGGATGGGGTTTGGGGTCGCGGCGAGGGGGTGGATACGGCTTCGCAATTTTGGAAATCGGGTGAAACTGGTTTTTATGACCCGTCCAAAAATTCTGTGGGTTCTGACCTTTTCACGGACGCTATTTTTTTTTTTTGGGAAAATCCCCATGGGTCGTCTCGCCTGGTCACTTTCACCATGACAGAACGGTTTTTTGGCCGAGGTTAGGCGCACAATGGTCGAGGGATTTGCATTATCCGTGGGGTGCGGGTGCAAAAAGGTTCACGACGGAGACATGCGATCGTAAATCATCGGTCAACATTACCCGAATTGTCTGGTTCTAATTCAGCTGATCGTGTGGTGTACGTGACAAGTGGCTCGTGCCTGTCCTCGTCCTTCACCCTCGCTCGATTATCGATTATGAGACACTCGATCAATGTTTAAAAAAATAACAATGAATAAAAAAAATGATTGTTCGTGTCATTTCTGATTTTTTTCAGAGATTTTTGGACGAGTCAACGGTGATTCTAAATTGTCTCATCGTTGGGTCGAATTGTCTTAAAGATAATTTTTCACCTTTATTTGCAATACAGTTGATTTATTTTTTTCCAAATTAAATTTATTTTGCAATTTGAAAAGAAATATTGATCAATCAATTTGGGGTTAAAGAAATAATTTTCAAGATAACTCAACCTCCAACGATGAGACAATTTTGAATCGCCGTTGAGCGTAAATTATGAAACTAAAATGGCAAAATAAATTAAATAAAAAATATATGTCATTGAAGGAAAAGGTATATTGCGATTGAAAGTTGGAACAAATATTTTTTAAAAGAATTCTCATCTTCTAAAGTCTCGTCGTTGGGTTTCGAATTGTCTTAAAAATATGTTTTTCAACTTTTAATTGAAATACAGCTTTCCTTTCAATGACATTTTTTTTAGATTCATTTATTTCTTACAACTTTCAATGTCAGTAAGCTTGTTCTATGAGGTGATTATCGTTCGTGACACTTATTATTTTGAATAATTGTATCGAGTCTCTTCGGAATTAATTAATAACCATCTAGCCAAAATTGACTTGAGATTTACGTCTGATTATTGTTATTAATTTTGATTAACAAGTTTCTGGCTCACACTGTGATGTATGTGGGAACGATAAATGCCATTTCCACGATGAAACCGCGTTCAATGACATTGCTGAATTTAAACGTTGCATCGGGATGGTGCACCCAGACGGTTATTCCTTTGAAGTGACGAGCAGCGACGTGGCCGGAGGCACGTCGTCTCGTGGCGGGCAACACCCTCTCCGTCTGATGTCACAACTGTATTTTCAGCCCACATTTCTTGGTTAAGAAGGTTACAATCGGATGAATCAACATTCACCCTGTTTCTCGAAAATTCATCTTTCCCCACCGCTCAAATTGCGCTTATTTACTCAATTAATGGCAATAAAATAAAAATAAGTAATAAAAAGAGAATTAACTAGCAAAAAAAAAATGCATGGTCAAAGAAATCTACACCGAATGAAAAAAAAAAGTCATAAAAATTGGTCAAGAGCGTGTTAGGCACACACGTGATTAGGATTCCGTTACCTATCTCACTAACATTCTCTTCAACTTTTTATAATACGTGTCAAAAGCCATTTCATGGTGCCGAAAGATGTAATCTCTATAGAAATATACGTGTTCGTGAAGATTTATAAATAAAAAAAAAATTACTTGTGAATTTTTCATAAACTATTTTTGTTACAGTGTTTGTTATAATTTTCATTACTTTTTTTGTTTTTTTAGTCTGATAACGACTTTGAAAGCAAATATCTCGCGACTGAAGGGTTAAAATTAAAAGGTTGTGAAACATTATTTGTTGCATTTTGAGAGACCTATTAAAAGACACCCCTAGGTAAAAAAAATGGAGTACACTTTTCAATCTGTAAAGGGGGGGGGGGGGGTAAAAAAATTATTTTGTCAAAAATCTCATAGTTTCTGTTTTGGGTCATGAATGTACGTCCGTATATAAAATTTCATTTTAATTTGCTGTGACATACAGACAGACAGCATGAACGAAACTATAAAGGTTCGTAACTTGGCTACGAAACGCTAAAAACGATAACCATATCCGGACGATATCACGAAAAGATAAAAATTTGTAGTAAAACCTATCAGACGTTATCGAGAATCACGAAAGTGAATCACGTTTCAACGGCTTTATCAATCCGGAAATTTATCAATGTCCATGCAAACAAGTGGGCACTCAATCCGGATCATCGAACTCGATACCAAATCTGATACACGATAAAATTAATAATTAACAAATCGAAATGGAAAGTAAACCGGTGAAGAGTAAACAAATTTGTTCGCAACATACACATCGAAGAATATTTTTATTCTGATCAACCAATTTCCTATTGTTGGGAAATGTATAGTTATCATTCATTAATTGTGCAATTGTTTAGAATTTTTTATAATTATCTATAATTTTATAGATTTATATCAGTATTGTGTTATGTTATTATTTATAAAATTCTCCAATTATATACAATTACGGAATTGAATGAATATTTCATTATTAATATTAACAATTAATAATTATTGAAACTATTATTTTAGAAATTATTTCACATAAATATATAAAAATATATATTTCTGCGACTTTTCAGTCCTTGAAAATAGCATTTGACTTTAACATTGACGTCACGTGACTTTGGATGCAACGCTCGAAGTTTCGTGCACGAGTCGAGTCAGTCGACAGATTTATAATGAAAAACGCAAACGACAAGTGTGAAAGTCAAAAAATGAGCCAGACACCGAATAACAATATATATATAATGGCGCATACATATATCTACATATACATACATCTCAACCAGTACATGCATACCATTTAATAAAAACAAACGTCGAGCGTCGAGTCTGGAGTCCGCGTAGGAAGAGAAGACGAAGAAAAAGAAGAAGAAGAAGAAAAAAAAAATTACGCCCAATTTTCATTGGCCCGCAGCGTTTGCATTGCAACAAAGAAGTTCAGCATCGATCAGTCGGACGACGGTCGAGCCCACACCGACGTCACACTCCACGCAATCGAACCTCGATTGTTGCGATATCCGAACAACCGCTGACGCAATATTCGCAGCCACGAAATTCATATCTGGAAAGTCGACGAAAAAGCCTTTCCTTCGCTTCCTTCGCTTCTCGCTTCTTCCGGATCGCAGCTATAGAGAGGATTGATTGTCGAATGATTCGTAATTCAACCGTTACACGAGTGTCCAATGACGGATATGAAGATACGATTTTCATCATCTCACAACGACTTTGCGGCGAGAATGGAAAATACTTTTACCATCAATCGTGTATACCAAAATAAAAAAAATAAAAAAAGTTGCAAGTTGAAAGTTTCAATTTGCTTTTTCCGGATTTTAGATAGTGCACAAAGTTCCTCTACGAGAAAATATCTTTATCAATGTTTATCTTCTTTTCGTGGTGAAAGGCTTGTGCACAATCTATGATTCGAAGAAAGTAAATTGCAAAATTTGAGCATTGCAGCTCGAACCGTTCTCGAGTTATAAACGTTTGAATTCCGAGGATCATTAAAAATATATACACACATACATACATCCTTTTTCAACACATTGACATGAGAAATCTCGATGAAAACTTTTCGTACCGTCACACAGTTTCCTCTAAGGAGAAGAGAAAATTTAAAAATCGAACGTCATAGCAACAAGTTGACCCACGTTGATCCCTCTGAACAGTTGAAATCACTTAAAAATTGTGACGTCGTCGAATTATGCGAATCGTTGATCGTTGAGATGGCGTTGAACGAATGACCGTCATTCGGCATCGCTAATTAGCACCTGCCGAGCAATTTATTTGATCATTGTGGGTGGTCACCCTCGCTGTTCTCCCACCACCGGGTTTTCTCGGTCTTTGCCACCCCCCTCCCCCCTCCCTCGCGACGATTTTTATCTCTGCATTTATTGCCCGGCGCGTATAGGAATAATGGCGAACAATCGTGCGGTTAACGTAAAAACGCACACCCGTTGGCTCACACTACACACACACACTCTTACACTCACACACGGAGGACCCTCGCGGTCTTGTACACGCTGAATCATCCCCACCTATGAGACCGGTTGCAACGATGGGGCACCTTCGTTGGCCGTGCCGAGGTGAACCGAGCCCACCCGAGGCAAAAAGTTGGAATCTCGAACCCGCCCGCCCGATCGTATATAAAAGACCAAACCCCCGAGACCCGGTACCCATTAGCAAACTTCCGAATACACCGGAAAGCAAACGCAAACGGTTGTCCGAGATAACACATTTTTATAAAGCAATAATACAACAACGATATATTCAATCAAATCCGTCACAATTGTTGATCGATTTATCGTTGTCATAGTTTTCATTGTTTCACGAATACAATTCGTTTTTCGTGTCACGAAACATATTGATTGATTTTTTATTTTATTTTTTTCCATCCAACGAATTATTGTGATTAATTGGAAAAAAAATTGTAATTAAAAATAATAATAATAAAAGACATTGATAAAAAGTGCGTGTTTAAAATCGCGAGTGATTTGGACAACTATATTTTTTTTCGAAAACTGATTTTCGCGTCGGTGAATAAAAAAAAAAATAATATATTTATATATATACATAATATATATATATATATATATATATATATATATATATATGTATGTGGACGAAAGGTATTGACGTGAAAATTCGGAGACGCAGATATTTGTTGTACGACGTAACGGATGAGAGTTTTGCGCGCCAGAACGTTCGTCGGAAGCAACGAACTACCCCCACACGTGTGAACACAGTCGGTGATTCGATAAATTCGAGATAACCGAAGCGAAGATTTTGTGAAATTATTATTATCATTATATTTTTATATTTTCTTTTTTTTTTCTTATCTATCTATCTTCGTGTGGTAACCGATAGAAATTTGACTTGACCGACGAACGATCGCGCGGCGTTATCGAAAAAAAAAAAAAAAATTTGCGCGAACGATAATCGTCGGTGAGTGTTTGACAAACGTTTTGTGAAAATTGGCGCGAGTTGCCAGAACGCGCGAGTTTCGAGTTGCGGAAGAATTGCCGAGTCAAGAGAAACGAGCGGAAAGAAAAAAAGAAACAGGAAAAAGTTGGAGAGAGAAAAGGAAAAAAAAAGAAAAGAAAAGAAAAAATAAAAAAATTCCGCACCAAGTGTTGCCGGAGTCGGCCGTCAGGCGGCGTGAGAATCTGTGCGAATAAATCGAAGCCGCGAGAACGGACGACGGTACAGTACTGTCACAACAGAGCCACGTGTGTGCGGTTGAACGATAAGTGAGAACGTGCGCGCGCACGCCGAGATAAACGAATCATCGTTCGGTGATAACGATTTGAATATAATAATAATAATTTCCATTATTATTGTTGATATTGTTATTTCGAACTTTTTGAAAAAAAAAAAATTTTTATCTTTCTGACAATTTTGACAATATTGTTTCGCGTTGACTTTACGATCGTGAATATTTATAACTTTCGAATGACTATTGAGAATTTAAAAAAAAAACTTTTCGGGTGACTGAAGAAAGAGTAATCGACCATTTATTGTTGTTGTTGTTTTTTTGTTTATTCGTTGCGATTATTGAGAACGAATAATCATGTCGTCGTCGAGATCGTTGATGGAGCGGAGACAGATGATGCAGCCATGGCCGTTGTGTCTCATGCCATTCCCGAAAACCAAGGTGAGTCGATAATGCATTTATTATTGTTATTTTTATTTATAGTTTTTTTATAGAACCAGTCATTCGATAAATTGTTAAACGATCTTTAAATCTTTTTTTTTTAATTACTATTTTTTGGATATTACGATAGCGATTGATTAATTACGTTATTGCGCTTGGAAACGTCGGGAGATTTTTTTTTTGTCACTTCGAAAATTCGATGGAATGTTTTTCACGAACGGTTCGATCGATTCATATTCAAATTGGCCTCAAGCTGTGATCAATTGTGTACTGTATCCCCAACGTGTGTTGAATTTCAAGTTGTTGAATATGGTTTTGCATATTATTGTTGATGTATCAGGCGGTGTTATGATTAAATCAGTTTAACGTAATAATTCAATATCTACGTGTATACATTTTTTATTTATTTTTTTTCAATTTCGTGCCGATATGTTACCGACCGAGCCTGCGTGAGAGCGAGTGAGATAACACGATCGGCAGTGCCTGCGAAACGAGAAATCACAACCCCAAATATTCTTCAAATAGATTGTAAGGTCGATGACGTCCATTTAAATTTTCGAAAATGTATTTTTTTTCAATCTCATAATCATTAATTCAATTGGCTATATATATATAAATATATAAAAAAAATATTCATACATATGAAATATTATTGTTATTATGATATTGAATTGTTCCTTGATTTGAGTGAAGCAAATAATTTACAATAATTATATGTATGTGTATATATATTATATGTATAATTAACCCAATTGTTATGTAATTATATAAATTCATGTTTTTTTTAAATAGCAGAAAATTGAACGATTCGATTTAATTTTACAATCCAATAAATATAATGTAATCAAATTGTACCGAATAAAATTTGACGAACGGGTTTGCTGAGTTATCTATAGCTGTAATCTCGTTGGCAACCTGTTGATGTGATTTTTAAAAACCATCTGTTTAAAGCTGTTAGTTTGAACAAAAAAAATAATTGTATTATTATGATTATTATTATTTTCTTTCGTGACGATCGTTCATCGATAATGAACACGTGAATAATAATAATCGATTAATTCGACAAGCGATTGAGAGAGAAGCCGCTTTTATTGTTTCCCGTCGCACACCGATCGTTCGTCTCTGTCTAGCACGGTTGAGGAAAAAGGAACGCGGCGGTCTCGCTCGATGTCTCTCGCGTTAGGCTTCTGGAAATTTCCATTCGTTCCCTGTTCGCGAACCGCTGAATTGCACCGTTCCACGATCGTTCCATACACGTCCCCCCCTTCACCCCTCCCTCTCCTCCCCTCACCCGCCCTTGCCGTGTCTCTTTCACGGAATTCGATTACGAAAATTTTCCTCTCCAACGACTCGACCTTCGCTACCTTCTACCCTATTTTTAGGTATCCTTCTTGAGGATTCGACTTTGAACGTCGAATCATTTAGACACGCTTCGATCATTCATTCGGTTTTTCAAACGAGTGAAAAACAATTGCGTTGGAATTGATTTAAAATTAAATTTAAATTTACTTTAATTCATCTGAAGATAATTGAACACTTTTTTTTTTTAATATTGACGACACTTTTTCAGAGTTTCAGTAACACAAATCTCATGTGTGTTGCTATTTAAATACTTTTTAATTTTTTATTTTTCGTACACAAATTTTATGTAAACAATGAATTTCAAAATTTTCAATTTTTGAAATTGAATTATAAGAGAAAAAATACCGTAGGACATTGCAGTTATGCAAGGATTATTGATATCGACATTTAAAAATGTATTTTTCCAACATTTTTCGACAAAAAGCAAAAAACGAACCGAAAAAAAAAAATAGAAACAGTCAAACGAATAACAAACCGGTTTTTCAAATCAATTATAAGGAAAGACCGTGCGTTGTGGATTTTGACAAAGTCAGCGCGACACGTCGATTCACCGAACGAAATTCCAACGGGCCTCGAAATTGTTTTCGGAGAACGTCGAGAAAAACGAGAAAAAATCCGAGATGATTTGGGCCGAAGAAAAAATAAAGAAGACGAAGAAGAAGATGAAGAAGACGAAAAAAATGAAATGTGGTGGATCGTGACGTGCGAAAAGTCACGTGCACGCGAAACTCACCCAGACGGGTGAGTTTGCCCAGGTGAAAATGACCGTTTTGTACTTTCTTGCGTTTCCTCCGCAACCGTTTAACCCATTGCAAGGCCGGCCCGGGTCAGTAGCCAGCCGACTAACCAGTCGGTCGGGCCTCCCTTCCCCTCCCCCGCCCTTCTCCGCCTCGGCGTTGCATCCACCTTGCACCTCTCTCTTCATTCCCCATGCGTTATGGGAAGACTGCGAAAATCCGATAGCAGTGCTGATGGACACTAATTATTCTACGATTCAATATTAATAAAATTCGACACACCATCTACTTGACAAAGCGTGCAAAATGTTTTTTCAAGGTCCTCATCGCTTCACTGTTGCAAAATATTTTTAATATTTTAATGATGATAAAAAAAAATAAAGAAATTAAAACATAAATTAATACATTTTTCGAAATCAATGAAAAGCAAAAAAATCGTTGACTAAAAAGTAAACAAGTTATTTCCGTTTGTACGTTTTCCTTCCTGTTAATGTACGAGGATGTAAATAATGATGATAAATGTTAATCTCGTAAAAATGTTGATTAATTGGAAAACAAGATTTATCATCTAACCGTCACCGAAAAGAAATTCTGAAATAAATTTTTTTTCGCTCTTTCGGCGATGCGATAATGAATGAAAATTAAACAAAGACATTGCGTAAACGGTAACGGTAAATATTATTGAATTAACGCGCATGCGTACGTGGAATATTGTGACTAACGCAATCGTTTGATATGAAAATCGTGAAAATGTCACTCGGATTACACGTGAAACGTGAATGTCGATCTGTATATCGTAATGGGATTGATAAGCGAGCGGCGAGAAAGAGAGAGAGAGAGCGAGAGAGCGAGACCGTGTCACGTGGTACTCGAAAGTTTGGTAAGATTTTGCTAATTAAACATGAGGATTCGATGCAACTAGGATAAGAAAGCCAGTGGGAATGCGAATTGTCACAGTCGATTGTACATGTTTCGTAAGGCAAGTTTGTGCGCGATTAAATCGAGTTATCTTCGTCTATGCTATTTTTTTTATCTCATCACGAAAGTGATGACAATACGAAATATCGCAATGGGGCTATTTATTGTTTCGTGCGGTTTGTGCAGAAGTGATTTTGATCTCAAATCGATTGCAATTTTATTTTGGAATGTTATGAGTTGTTCAAACGTTTTATTCGTTATTATTTCACACGTGATTTTGTTATCATGAAAATGTGATTTCGTAATTTGTTTTTGATCCAATCGATTTTATGACGATTGGAAAATTATTCGAATTTATTTTATTGTTATTGTCAATCGTTTCGAAATTAAATTATTCCATTGCACTAGGTTAGTTAAGTTCTAAGAATCTTGAATTCGAAGTTTTACAAATTTTTACATAAAATTCATGATGAATGATTTGGTAAATGTTCAAAAACCGCTGCTTGTCTCTTTAATTCGAATTGATAGACAAAACAATTAATTAATCAAAATGCGTGTGTGTGTGTGTGTGCTCCGAGATTAATTTTTCGTAAGATGTCTCATCTAGAAATTATGATGCAATTCTTGAGACCGGAAATACGACCAATGTTGAATCTGTTTCTTTCGAAAATTCTAATTATCTCGTCACTCCAAAAATGACGCAATCACATGGAACAATTGCGAAACATTGGTGATAAAAATTGAGAACCATAGAAATTCATGAAAAAATTGAAATATGTGACAATCGTGTAATCGCAATTTTTATCGGTGTCACGTCTGATTCCGTAATTCCCATTAAAAACCGGATTCTTATCGACGAACATATATATATGTATATACAAATATATTTGCTAATTTATCGTTCATTCACTCGTTTGAAATAAAATAAAATAAAAATAAAAATAAAACGTTTAAACTTAAATTAAACGAAAAAAAATGTAATTCAAATAATTGCAAGATAAATCCAAAGGATCTAACCAGTGAAACATTTAGATTTCGTATTACTGAAGCTCGTTACAGTCGACCTAATTATTCTATCGATGTAAAAAAATCCGAACGACAATAATTTATTTTTCTTTTTTTTTGTTTTTCCTTCGTAATTTGGTTTATCGTATCAATTGGAAAAAAATAGGGGTCATGGCCAGATCGCGTCGACCCGAAGCGCGCTACATGGAAATGTATATTTATGCACATTATGTGTGTGTATATAAATATTTGAACGTGAGCGATGCAACTCACACGATTATTCATTTCATTATTAATTAGTTTTGTTGATCGCGAAGCGATGGCATTGTTTGTTCTATAATGACAGAGAACTGACTCTCGACCCATTCGCGAGCAAACTGCGTGTCTTTCTGAGGCTTTTTATTAAAAAAATTTTTTTTTTTATCGATGCCTTCTTTCGTGGCAAAGTTAATGACTTCGTGCAACCCACGCAGTTGCACGTGATTTCTAGCATTGCTACAAACGGGCAATGTTTTTTCTTTATACGAATAAGAGCACGATAAGCAAGCGTGAACTGATGATCGATGGAGAAGGAGGTTATACCAGTTTTGGCCAGTTATCGTTCTTTCGATGATCGAATATGCATTATTATTGTTATTATGATTATTATTAATATTATTATAAATTTTTTTACAATCAATATTCAACAAATACATTTTTCATGATTGTCAGAAAAAATATTATAATAATACGATATTAAGACAACGTTTTAATAATTATTATTATCATTATTTATTTTGTTGAAGACAATTCCAAAAGTAAAATTTTTTGGCTCTGGTCCAAAAAAAATGAATATCGATAACAATGTATTTTTTCTCAGTGTTAGAAAATGTTGAAATGAAGAAAAAATGAAAGGTCCACAAGAAAAAAAAACAAACTCCCAGAATCGTTATCACATAGACGAACACTCCGAAATTTTCGTGGAAAGCGTGTGTCTATCGTGTAAACGTCGGAAAGTCGAACGGGGGCAAAATCAAAGTTTGCACAAGATTCGTGTGTTATATAGCACAACATATCGAGTGTACAGTCGCAGAGTTCACGTAGATTATCGGTCGGTGAGGGTAAAAGTCATCGAATCCATCTCACTCGTAACAGCATCTGCTTCCCGGCAAATGGGATTTCTCGGTTTTTTCTCATCGAACCATTGGTCAAATCTCAAAAACGTCATTACCACATTTCCCTCTCCCCACAACTTGCGCACACAGTTTCTCGGTCGATTTATTTTTTTTTCTCGTTTTTTTTTCCTTCATCCCGACACAATGCTGATAGTAGGTTTCGTATAAATAGTCGAAATTGTCGCTATATATTCTCAATTATCTTTGTTCGAGTGAGTACTGCGTTCAGTCGTTCGTTCCTTCAATGTCGAAGTGATACATTTGATTCGAACGAAATAGTTTAACTTTTTTGAACACCAAAATTGTGGTTCTGTCGGATACACATATATTTATATGTAAATATAATTGTTAGAGTCGGTGCTGTGGAGATAGTTGTTAAAATTGTTGTGTGGTCGGTTGTTAGGTCAAACGAGTGAAAAAGAATTTTTTTCGTCCTATTCGAAAGTTTCATAAAAATTGATCGAGTGAATAATGTTGTTTAGCAATTAAAAAAAGAGAATTTAAAGTTTTTCATTACTCCAGATTATAAGTTCGAAATATTGAGGAACTGTACATTTTCTGGCCTTTCGGGATATCAAAAATGAGTGTCGGAAAATAAAGTCTCATTCTAAAAACCAGATCTGCGCATAATCATGTGCGCAGCGGGAAATTAAAATAATCAACATTTATACGATGAGAGCAAAATTTAATTTTAATCGGTCAATTTTGTTCAAATCTCGAAACGATTATCATTTCTTTGTGACGCTAATTCAATTGAAAAAAAATCTCAAGTCTACTATTTTTATTTACTTAATCACGTTATAGTAAATAAGATACTATATAAAGTATTTTTTTTCTTTTCGTGGTTCACTGTGTATAACATATTATATTTTTTATAATATATTTTTTTCAACGTGACTAAAGATTTCTTTTTTTTTCTTCTTTTTTTTTGCATACACCAAAATAAACATTCAGATGATTGATATTAAAATTACTTTGTCGCTTTTCATATTGTCCTCTACATAAATATATTATGTCTGTGTGTCATAATTATTTTAATATTGTCGTGGGTCAAGGACGTGATTGTTGAGAGAACATTGAGAATTAAAATTTAGCATATTAAATTTATGGGAAGTCTTTAAAGAATAATCGAGAAAAGGGGAGGGTGGGGGGGGGGGGTGGAATTGTTATGACGATCGAACTTCATGCATGGATGGAACCGAAAAATATTTATATTACACAATTATCACTATTATTATTATTATTATTATTATTATTATTATTATTATTATTATTATTATTATTATTATTATTATTGGATAACAATAAATAACTTGTGGCATTGTTTTTTTTTTTTAATTGCAGGAGCGGCCGATACTACCGGATTACTATACGAAAATACAATTGCTCGGTGCGTCTTTGACCGGTGGGAGCTTCGTGTCGGATTGCGCATCAAACGCGACAATCGCAACGACCACAAGCCCGTTCAACAGTCAACAAGCATTGATAACCGTTAAAAAAGACAACGCCAAACATTCAACGAGCCACCAAAATCAGAACAATCATCATTATTACGCTAACAATTTGATACACACGCAACAAACAAAAAAACACCAATCTCAAATCTACAATTCTCTGGACGAGGATCAAGATTTCGGGGATTACAAACAATTGAGACCCCTCATTCGATCCGACGAAACGTTACAAATGGACAACGAGACGCCGGACAAAATGGAGAATCAACTGTTCCTGCCGGACGACAATCTTAGCATAAATGGCGGTTGTGGCAAACGTCCGGTCATCGCTCAATTCAAGAAGGAAGCACCTCGACCACGTTCCTCGTGCCGATATTTGTCGCAGGTACGTTTATTTTTTATCAAATTTTAGTTTAATCGTTCGTGAGAATAAAAAATTTTCCTTCGAAGAAATCAGATGAAATTTCGAATTGCGTTCGAAATTAGATAAAATAAAACTTAAGTAGTCTTATAACTTGCGTGTCCGTCCGACATAGTAACTTGAAATTTAACATGGTAATACATCTCATTAATTCGCATATTTTCCACTAGTTAACACTGGAAAATATTTGAACAAGAATTAAAGAGGGGGGGAATTAGGTACTCGATTTTTTTTTACGAATTTTTTGCATCATGTGTAGGCGACTTGATTGTCTACATGATACATAAATAATAAATAGATAATACGATTATTTTGTATTAAATGATTTATGTATTAAATGATTATACGATTATATCACATTTTATATATTATTACATTCATGATATATAAAATTAACTTTTTTTATCGAGTACCTCATTTGTTTCACATATTTCAAGTTTCATATTTTCAAGTACTAACTAGTGGTTAAAATATGTACGTCAATGAGATCTATCGCTATGTGAAATTTAAAGTTTCTTCGTCGCATGGTTTCTGAGAAAGTCAGCTGTGACAGACGGACAGACACACGAGTAATCTCACAAGGTTTCCGTATTTTCGCTTTGGAGGTACGAAACCCGAAGAAGAAAAGAACTCGAAGAAAAATTTTCATTCGTCATCGGCAACGTCCATAAATCAAGGCCAGATATGTTTTCGCGAGACCGTGATCTCGCAAAATGCCATTTGCTCAACAAGTCATTGTCAAAACGAATTTTAACAAAAATACACACAGTTCCGTGTGCTCAATGACTTTCGACAATTGTCACAAGCACCCAGCACGATTTCGTATGTATAATTGCGAGATTTTTTTCTTTATGATCGCGAATTATCGTGCGTTGAAGTGACCGATAACGCGAATAAGAGTTCAGTGACATTTCGTTACTTCTGATGAAGCTTGAACGGTTAATGAGATCATATAGTGAAATATTTGCCGTTTCGGAAAATTTGATTTTTTTTTTCGTAATTTTTTTTTACAATCTGAATTGTTCTACGACGTTTTTATAAAAGTAAACCGTGAAATGCATTCCCATCAAGATTCATTAACTCGTCGAATTTTGACCGAACTATTAAAAGCAAAAATAAATAAATTATATTGTTATTATTATTATTTTAAATTGCTATACTTGCAATTTAGGACGTATCAAAGTACGTGCCAAAGTATCTGACAGTATGATATTCCGATGCTTGAGATTCGATTTACGGTCTGCATGTCACGGACCGAGGTTTGAAAAACGTTGAGACCGAAGATTTACAACGGAGTCGAAAACCGTGACGATTCTTTGTTTGTTTGAAATCAAATTAAATCAACGATTATGCGGGGTCATATTTTGGGTCTATTTTTGGATGATAATCCGATTGTATATAGAACGAGTGTGCGAATGTTTGTACGTTTGAGCCCGTGAATTGACATTTTTTTTTCTTAATTTCGTTGATTGCCAATGCGGAAAGATCGGAGGAGCAAAATTTTGATATCGCAGACAAAATCAGGCAGACCGAGGATGATTGGGGATATCAAATAATGTTATTACTATTGGCGTTTGGCCGTTCAAACATTTGTTTTTATAATTCTTTTTCGCAACTGTCATGTTCACGTGCAAAGTGGTGCGCACGAGATAGCTGGGGCGTCACAGTAGTACGAGTCGAGATTTCGTCAGCCGCCGCCGCCGTCATATATCGTTCTGGCGCTTCTACTGATCCACGAATAAATTGACTTTTTAACATTTCGCGAATCCGAAACCACGCGCCATCCACGAGTTATAAAATCCGGGCATTGACACACAAAAAAAAATATAGTAAAATAAGAAATTTGAAAAAAACGTTTGAGTGTCAACCTAAATGCAAGACAAATTCGAGACGAATAATAGAGACGCAAAAAAATCTTCTCCCAGCTATTCCAACTACACTTTTTTCATTTCGATCAATTCGACAAATACTCGTGATCTGTGGATTTTTTTTTTTTTTTGCCCTCGTGACTGTCGGATGAACGAAGAACCAGAAATCGTAAGAGATCGAATGTTGTTAATAATACGAGATAACTCTTGACCTACAGAATTTACATCATAGCTCGGGAAAAGTTTAAGCATCGACGACTTTTGTACTTTAATTTGTCGTTTTCAATCTTCTTTTGTAAATTTTCTCAATTACGTTTTTTAATTCTCATGGATTTTTTTTTCGTTGTTCACGACAAATTCATCATTGCAAATTAAATTATTATTTACCATCGTTTCACCTAGCAAACTTGAAAAATGGAAAACAATTATTTAATTATTCGACTATTTCACCCTAAAAACTTGCTTTTTTTAGCAAGTTTTTAGGGTGAAATAAAGATGAAACGCACATAAGAATTGCCCGTAACTTCATTCTACTTTGAACCTCTTTTATCCTAAATGTGATTTTGAAACAAGTTGAAAAAAAATTAAAATTGTTGTCCGATTTTTTCCTTTGAACACACGAATTGACCAATTGCAAATCCATTCTTGTCCTCCATATCACGATCGAAACGACACCGAATGTTCTTCAATTACCACGCGTTTAAATTTGTTTTTCTCTTTTTTGTTTCCCACAACTTTTTTGTAAATCAATTATTCATGATTAGAAGTTGTTAAAGAACAATGTCGGAGCATCCTTCGGTTTGACAGTCTTAAGAATTATATTTTCAATCGTAACTCATCGTGCTCGGAGAGGGTTAACGTAAAACATAATTGAACGATCGCCAATGTTGACGAGTATTGTCATGTGGTTTCGAGTTAACGAGGTTCGTGAATATTTGCATGACATGATTCAGCGAATTCCCGATGTTCGTGAGTGGACATTTTTTTTTTTTTTTTTTTTCAAATTTATTTATGATATTTGGGCACAGGATTGTATTGCACGCTACCCAATGGCAATGTAGACAATTTTTCCTCTCAATTACTTTTGTATTTTTTTATTATTTATTTTGTTTGTGCCAAATCTTGAAAAACTCTCGGCCTGACGAGTGATTATCATAAGCCGGCGTCAGTGCTCCGTGATTTTCAACGGGGCATTATCTTTTCTCAAAGTTAGCTCAATGATAAGACGTCTGGGCTGAGTTTTAAATAAAATCCCATGCAAAACGTAAAAATTCGTTTTACGGAGAATTTTTTTTTTCTTTTTCTCAACTGCTCCAGTTTACCACAACGCGTCATCATGGTGTAAAAGATATATGGAAAAAATTAAATCATTCGAGTCATTCGTGAAATAAAAAATTATTTCAATTATAATAACGCATTGTCGAACTTGCATCAACTTTATTTTCGTTCTAATCGTTAAGTCACAGTGTTAACAAAGACATTTTCTTTCGTATAATTAGCTTCATCAGCTTCTCAATTTTTCAAACTTTTATTTTATTTTTCATTTGAAACATTTTTTTTTTAATTCTCGATACTAAAAATAATCCATTTGCGCGAATCGATCATCGGTTTCGATTGTAAAATTGCCATTGAATTTTCGCGAATAATAGGTCACACGTGTGGCAACACAGTTGTTCGGTTATGGGATCAGATGCGATGTGAGATGACGAAAGAGTCATTGTATTTTGTTCAGTCGATTGTTCGTTATTCGTCACGATCACGAGCGTTCGATGAAAATTACTTCCGAGTTGTTTTCTCGCTTTGTGCGACGTTAGAAACTTTATTTCGTCGGCCAACGCGGATATCGACTTGGATATTATATCCTGACAATTAAAAAAAAACAAACGATTTCATATAAAAATTGAAGTAAAAAATTACTAATTAGAAATATATATTTTTCAGTCTACATAGCTGCTCAACAGACACACACACGTACACACACACACAGAGGCACACATGAAAAATATATAGAATGCACTACAATCGAGAGACGTGACGTCCTTGCGAGCGAACGAACGAGAGAGCGAATGAATAATGGGACGTTTAACACATTTTTTTGTTCCGTCCGTCTTACGGTAACGAAAGTCGTTATCTACTGTTACACGTTGTCGTTGTAACCCTGATAAAAGCTGCTAACGATGTCCGTGCTTCTTCCAATCTTCGAGCTATTACAATTTTTTGTCACATTGTCAATTACCGAAGCAATATATCCTCGCGTTAATCCTTCGACGAACGCGGGACGACCCGTCGATTATCGTTTTACCGGTGATAACGAAATACCACAACGGTATTTGAAAATTGAAATAATTGAAGAGAAAAAAAATGTCAGTTCAATGATTATTCAATAATTAAAATTTTGAAAAAAAAAAATTCTTTTTTTTTCAATACCGAAAAATTGTCATTTTCGAGGAAAAAGGAGACCAACGATTTTCAGAACTATTACAAATTCGGACGAGTTGTGGTCATAACGAAAGTGAACATCAAATTTCTCTCTTCAATGAATTCTGAATTTTTCGATGTTTTAAAAAAAATTAAATAAAAATAAAATAAAATAAAATTGGACAAAGAACAAAAGCCACAGCAGAAATTCCTGGTCTCGAATATTTGGGCAATAATGGATCACAATCGAGGCAACGATCATTAGGTGAAACGATCGATTCGACGTCACTTAATGACACCCTCGAAACTAATCGAATTTTCATATTCCACCTTGAAACGTGCATCTGATACGTCCCCACGATTCCACCTCGTTGGCATTCGTAAGATCTACGTGCCCTCGAACACATGGTCACAAATATTTCGTTCAGTCCTTAATCGCCAATAGTCACAAACTCTGCAAACCGGAATAAACCAAAAACCAAACCAATAACTTTTATATTAAAAAAAAAAAACTAATAACTACCAACAAACCAATGCAATAAAAAAATGTTTAAAAAACTAAAATCGGCGATTTCCGGAATTCGTGTCGAGTCAAAACCGACTAATTGCAATTTTTTTTATTTTTTGCACACCGGCGACCGAAAAATAATTATCTCATCACCCAGCCTCGTGCGAAACAATGAATGCGACAGATGCAGCTTGTGCGTAATGCAACAGTACAGGATGGTACAGCATGTCGTATTACGGTTGGAAAAAAAAAAAAATGCACATGAAAAAACTTCCATATCGCAAAGACGTAACTCACCGAGTTACATTCGACTGTGCCAAAGGTATCCATGTCATCGTTTTGAATTAATTAGAATTTTTGGTCCATTAAAAATTTTTTTTTAATCGAATAAATTGATAATAGGATGAATAAAATAAATAAAAATGCGATAACCCCGAATAAAAAAAAACAAAATAATGTAATTAATGTGAAAACGTGAACGTTTCACGGCAGAGCCTAATGACGTTAAGAGTCAAACCGATAAGTGAAGATGGCACGGGGTGGTGGTTAACTCGGATGGTGGAGGGGGGTGGGTTGACAACGGGGGCCGGGTCCCCTCCCAACCTGGGTTCCCTATATAAGAGAAACTGCAGCCCGACTAGTCCACGATAGATCGCTTTGTTACAGTGACAAAACAAAAGTTCTTAAAAAAAAAAAAAAAAACCATAAACCAAACGACAATTTCCGAACTAAATCGAACGAAAAAAATTTGTAAACGATCGTTCGATCGTTCGACTCGCGTTGGACGATAAAATAACAATTTTTTTCTTCGTATTTCGTTGTTCTCTTAATTCTTCTTCCAATAACGCCCAAACGACGGATTTTTTTATTTGCCAAACAACGACAAAAGAATTTCATCAAGTGCGATCGTTTTGCTCGTTAATTTTTTATTTATTTATTCTCCAACGATAATTCGATCGATCCAACGATAAAACTACGGTGTGATGATAAAATATAAATCTTCACCGATTAATCAACGAAATCAATCAAATTGATTGATAAATCGTTCGATGATTGAAAAAGAATTAAAAAATCATTGAAATAATTGACAATCGCTAAACGGAGTGAAGACAATTGTTCGAAAAACCGCTGCTGGACATTTGAATTTTATCATTGTCATTATTTGGCAAAGTTTCTTTTTTTTTTTCCAACCCCGGAATAATTCGATTTGATTATCGTTCGTGTCGTGTCGGGATCATTTTGTTTTCTTCGTTTCGTGCTTCCTGATTCGATCGTTTACGGTGGACGATCGAGGATTCGTTGGTCAATTCGAATCGACCGGGTGATCACGTCGGACGTCGCGGGGGGAGAGGGAGGACCTAGTGCCTTCGACTCGACCGATCATCAGCGTCGACAATCAGTCGATTGTCTTCGTTGGATAAAACTATATCGTGCCACGCACTCTCGTTCGATCTATACGCACGCGATATACGACGTTTGTTGCTTGCATTACAATTATTTCGACAAATAATTGACATTGGAACGACGAATTTTTTTTTTTCATCGGATTTTTCGCTCGTGATTGTGTGTGTGCTTCGTTGCTTGGAAAAAAAAACAATTTGAAAAAAAAAGGACTTCCGACGTTCCTTCGTTTTTTATAAAAATCGCATTATCAATCTGCGTTACGATACGATTGCGTCTCAGTGCTCATCGAACAATAGACCCAAAAAATAAATAAACAAATAAATAAATAAATAAATAAATAAATTGAGAAATTGAATTAAAAAAAATAAAATAAAAATGAAGATTCTTATGAGAGCAGATACTCATGTGAACATCGAAGTGCCAGGGAATACACCTGTCGCGAAATGCACCTTTTCACAGGTACACCTTGATTTTAGGACCGGTGATATTATATTAAATTTTTTCTTTTTTTTTTAATATACGAATGATCTTCCATTGACACTAATCGTCTCTAGTAAAACGAAAAGCGTCGAGCGACTGACTGAGATGGTTTTATAGATAGACGAATATTTTTTTTCCTTCTGTTCTTCTCTTTCTATTTTGGAATCGATGGTGAAACGAAGCATCGATAAGAATGAAAATATTCGTTCTTTTGATAATAAAATTATTTGTTATTGATTTACAGGTGATCGCGGCTTTGTCGGTTTCTCTGGGATCGCTGGTGGTTGGTTTCGCCAGTTCTTACACTTCGCCGGCCCTTCCATCGATGAAGCACAATGCGACATCCGCGTTCGAAGTTACAACGGAAGTGGTAAGCATTTTACTTTTTTTTTTATATCTTCGAAAACGATTGAGGAATTTTTATTTTTTTTATTTTTTTCGTCAGTTATTGCGAGAAAGTATAGTTATGGGAAAATGAAAAAATTTTGAAAATCCAAAAATCGTTATTTACAAATTATTATTCAAAGACTAATAAACTATTGTTAATAATTAAGTTTTTTCAATTGTTGAATTGTCAATAGTTCAATAACATAGTTAATCACAATTGAATCATTATTCCATCATAATTCAATACAATTATCGTTAAACTTGTTCGATTTTTTTTATTTCTCTCGGAATTTTAGATCCACGACTGACGATTATAAAAAAAAATAACAAATAAATAATAAAATAAATTGTACGATGATTGTTGATGTAAATTCGTGACGTACTATGGGTCGTGAAATTTCGTTCGATTGGAAAGACTGTGAGTGACTTGGCAATGGTGACCAATCGGCGGTCGAGAAGAAAAAAAAAATTTTGTGCTATTAAAATCGACGCAAATGTAAAACTCCGTGGATCGGTTGGGGTGTTTGCGTTTCTTTGCGCGATCATAGCGCGAGGGGTCAATTCGGTGGTTTGAGATTTAACCCCATACGCGTCATTGATTGTTGTTCGCGGGGGAGAGGGGAGGCGGGGTCCCGATGATTGTGACCCGATTGGTTGAACCTACAAGGCACCCGTACAACATTCTCATTTGAAGATTACGTGAGCAAATCCGCCCGGCCCTAACTCCACTGAAATCAACATTGTCAACGTCACATTTTTAAAAAATTATGTTTACACTACGCAACAATTTCCAAAGCCACTTCAAATACGACCACTCGTCGGTCAACTCATCAAAATCGTTTCGTCGATTATTTTGAAAATTCGTTTATGAAAAAAAATACGGGGTGATCGACGTTTTTATTTTTTTTAAATTGAAGAATTAAATATTTAAATTTGTTTATTTATTTGTGTTTTTCCTAAATAATTATTTCCCCTTTAATTCAGGGTAGTTCATTTTATATACCGTTATGAACATAGCACTTGACCTTGTGAACACGATGGGCAATTCAGTAATGATCTGATTTACATAATCTGACCTGCAAAATCGTTCAAAATATGCAAATTCACATAAATTTTATTTTACTTTTTTTTATGTTTTGTCGAATTTTCGAAGAATTTTTATTTTTCAAACGAAATGAAAAAATTAAATTAATTCTAAAAACTTAAACAAAATTTGAAAATGAAAGAATACATATGTATATTTAAAAAATTTTTTTCGTCATGAATTTATACCGATAATGTAATTTACGGATTGACGACGTGACAATAGCGAATTTATGTGCGAGATGGTGACTCTCAACGACGCTTATCACGTGCGAGTTATGCAGCCATGGGGTTTTGCGTTGTATCGGGCCTCGAACGTCTCGCCGATCGAATCCATTGGCGGTATTATAATCATTTCCTATCGTCCTCAAAGACGACGAGGTTGTCGACGTTCTTCGAACGTCCCAGGGTCACAGACCCGGAACAATTGCTTCGAAATACGTGTGGACATCCGCGATCACGATAATATCGACGATTACGTGATGGGGTTTTTGTACATTAAGTCTTTTTTTTTTTTTTGTCACGCGGAAGTAAATCGGATGTTACGTACGTTGAAGACAAATTCGCTCGGTAACGTCTGTCAACCGAATTTTCATCAATTCTGACTGATTGATTCGAATGAAATTATCCTCTCCAACGACAACAACGAACAATTATTTTCCAGCTCTAAAGAATTCTCTAGTAAAAAAAAAAATCCTCGCTAACAATCGATCGGAAAAAATGTCGATAATTGATTTAATGCTTACAATTTATAAATCATCTACTTGAACGTAAACAATTAAATCTCAACTATGTTGATTTGTGGAAAAATTGAATGTGTCTAAAAGATGTTAAAAGAGGAATTATTGATTTTTGTTACAGGAATCATGGATCGCATCGATCATGCCATTGAGCGCCCTGATTGGTGGGATTTCAGGGGGTCCGTGCATCGAGTATTTGGGCCGAAGAAACACGATACTCGGCACGGCATTTCCTTTTATCGGAGGTAAGTCAACGCACCGAAAATTTATTTATAAAAATATAAATTAAAAAAAATCAGGATGAAAAAAATTCTTGAAAAACCCCTGCGCTGCATCGTGTCTCGAACGTCGCTGCTTAGTTTTGCCAACACGTGCCAGCGACACTCCGAGGATTTTAAAAGAATCGTTCGAGATCGTGCGTCGGCATGATTCACACTCGCTTTCATGATCCCTCATTCGATCGATCGTTCGAGAAAATTTATCACCGTAAAATTTACATTATTTTCGCATCGTAAAATCTCAGTCTTGGTAGAAAGAAATAAAAAAAAATTATCCCACAAAATTGACACACAAATGTCGATGAACGTGCGAACCACTTTCATCAACATTTTGTCAATACTTTCAATTTTTGACACAAAATAAGAATTAAAAACAAAATTGACCAACCAAATTCGATAATCAATAATACACTTTTGTTTCGTTTTTTTTCGACAATTGAACAATAATTCCGACACATTGAAATTGCTTATACTTTTTCACGATGATGAAGCCACATCAACGAGATAATAGAAACAAGTGTATTTGTGAATATCATTGTTTGTCAATCGATTTAAAACTTTTTCATTTTTCGTAAATTCGCATAAAGGACACTTTTTGAATTTTCGATTTTTTTTTTTTTTTTAATTATCATCTTCATGTTTTTTATTTTTTACGAACTCACATCCCCACACACAACCGTAATTAACCCACGACGTCATTTGATTTACAGCTTGGCTATTGATTGCTCTTGCCAATCACGT
The DNA here is from genome assembly GCA_963662125.1 of Diplazon laetatorius. Lineage (NCBI taxonomy): Eukaryota > Metazoa > Arthropoda > Insecta > Hymenoptera > Ichneumonidae > Diplazon > Diplazon laetatorius. Next base: position 7,110,289 of record OY759156.1, read on the forward strand.
GTCCATGGTTTTGGTCGGACGAGCCCTACAAGGATTCTGCGTGGGCATAGCTTCGCTTTCGTTGCCGGTGTACCTGGGCGAGACCATTCAACCGGAAGTTCGAGGAACTCTCGGATTATTACCAACGGCTCTTGGTAACATAGGTGAGCAATCTAACGAAAAAATTACATTCATCGTTACAAATTGCTTCGATTAATTTGATTTATTTTTTTCTCGAAAGCTTTTTGAAGATCACGATCGAATTTCCATATCCACATTCTGAGACTTCTTTCGATTGTACTTCAACAATTTCACGAGCAAAGAAATTAAAAAAAATGTTTTTTTTATGAGAAAAATCAAATAATAAAAAAAAATCAAACATTTATATTAATTATTTTTTTCTTCTGTTTTCAGGTATTCTCTTGTGTGCAACAGCTGGAATGTACCTCAATTGGTCGAATCTCGCACTCATGGGAGCCTGTTTACCGGTGCCGTTCCTTCTCCTGATGTTCCTCATCCCCGAGACTCCGAGATGGTACATTTCCAAGGGCAAAGCGAAGAGCGCTCGCAAATCTTTGCAATGGTTGCGCGGCAAGAACGCCGACGTCACCGACGAGCTCGCTTCGATCGAGAAGACGAACGCGGACAGCGAGTGCAACGCTACTCAGGGCGCGCTTTTCGAGCTTTTCAAGAAAAACAATGCCAAACCATTGGCCATATCTCTCGGTCTCATGTTCTTCCAACAATTCTCCGGTATCAACGCCGTTATATTCTACACCGTACAGATATTCGAGGTGAGTTTGATATTTTTTGTTGTTTTTTTTCTTTTTTCTTCTTTTTTAACATCACGGATCTTCATCCTTCTTGAGCGCTCCGTGTCTGTGCACTGTCTTTTTTGGGAACGACGACTGCACATTGATCCCAAAAAATCATGTCAATGGATATATATATTATTTTATTTTTAATTTTTATGTAAAAACGATCCGAAAAATCTGACAAAAATCCTGGAATACTTCTCAGGAATTCGATTTTACGTTTCGATAGGTTTTTTTAGTAATCTATTGATAATTCACTTTGCTATAACTACTCAACCTTATTCCTGGAATGGGAGGTCAGATGAAACCCTGATTTTTCAAAATTTAATCATTTGTTCGAAAAATAACTATATTTAATTTTTGAAAAAAAAAATAGAAAATATTGTTCGAAAAATCTGTAGAATTTCATGCATCGTTATTTAATCATCTACTTTATGATAAAATCATAAAATATAATATTCATGAATAAACTTTAACAATACTTAAACAAACTCGTATAGAGATTGTTAAAAAAAATCATAATTTTGCGAAAAAAATTAAACAAAAATTTGATGAACCAAACCTTGAAAATTGAAGCTCAAGAGATTAATTTTTACCTGAAATTTACGTTTGTTTCCCAAAAAAGAATCAGTGTACAGACGGAGCTTAAAAAAAATAATAATAATAATCCATTTGTTTTTTTTTCTTTTTTCTTCAATTCCAGGATGCCGGAAGTACGTTGGACAAAAATTTGTGTTCGATAATAATCGCCATCGTGAATTTCGGAGCGACATTCGTGGCGACGGGATTGATCGACAGGCTCGGACGTAAAATACTTCTCTACATAAGCAGCGTGTCGATGATAATAACGCTGATAATTCTCGGTGGTTTCTTCTACGTGAAGAGCACGGGTGCGGACATGACGAGTGCGGGTTCGTTGCCGCTCATAAGTTTGGTGATATACGTAATAGGATTTTCCCTCGGTTTTGGACCGATACCGTGGTTGATGATGGGCGAAATATTGCCATCGAAGATTCGCGGATCGGCCGCGAGCGTGGCAACCGCGTTCAATTGGTTGTGCACGTTCGTGGTGACGAAAGCTTTCAACGATGCGATAAGTGTGATAGGACAGAGCGGTACATTTTGGTTGTTCGGCATCGTTTGCATCGTCGGTCTTGTTTTCACGATTATATTCGTGCCGGAAACGCGAGGACGTTCATTGGAGGAGATTGAGAAGAGACTGACCGGACCGGTGAGACGCATGAGCGCGGTAGCCAACATGAAACCCATGCCTACGGCCTGCTAGGTACGATTAATTCACCACGAAATTCATCATTCTGTATACTGTGTATATCTTCATCTTAGCTGCATAATCATCATCGACAGCTGTCGTATATAATTCACATTGTCAACGTCTCCATGATAAATCACGAATGAACTTTCGGTGAAATTGACTGAATACAATTTCACAATTCACGTTTTTTTTTATCCCGAGATTTCGAAGGAGTCATTTTTTTTTTTTTAAATTTTTTTGTTGTTGAAAATATTTGACAAATGTTATCATCAGAATGATTGACCATGCGAATATCAAAAAGTTGCTATCAACGATACCCAGTTTTCCGGTCGTAACATTTTTTTTTTCACAACTCGAACAAAATAGGAATATCATTTTTCGAGTTCTTTGTTTGTGTTGTTCACACACCGGGGACGATGTTTCAGGTCGGATTTGATACGTCGATGAGTTTTTAGAGACGATTGATTGATTATGTTGACAATGCGGAATCGCGAGTCTGATTGTACGAATGTCTGTGAGTGAATTGATTAACGTTGCTCAAAAAATATCAACGAATGATTTTGGGTGGACTCGTTGTAACTACGTTGTTTGTAGTTGAACGTGACACCAACGTTGATACTCATTGATTTATCGATAGCTGATTTGTTACTTTACGTTGGCTCTGATGTTCTGCGAAACGATTTTTAGTCTACATTTTTATTTTTTTATTTTATTTTTTTTTTTTTCATATAGATTGTTGAAATCCGGTGCTGATACCGCAGAGATGAAGGACTTTGAAAGAGCTATTGAACTTTGTTATTATTATTAGTTTTATTTTTTTTGTAAATATTGAAATGGAGAAGTAATGATTTTGATTGAAATTTTCGATCGAATTATGACTAGCAGCTATCGGTCCAATCACGACCTAAAACGAAAAAAAATTGAGTTTTCATTTCCGGGTCTTATTGGACGAAATTGTTGTGCAATAGTTGTCTGGACGAAAAACAAAAAAAAAACCATGTAAAATTTTCACTGATGAATGAATGACTATCGTCAATTTTATATTTGGCGATGAATACGTGTAATATAATATTTAATTCTTAACTATCGCTGTCTTATATTGTTTTTTTTTATATCAATTAGATTATCGATTTTAGAAATTCAATATTTGAGATTTTAGAAATTCGATAAAAATTATGATTTGATACTGAAAGATTTATAATAATAATCGAAATTAAGTAATACAACTGCGATTGAACTCTGTTGACTAGATGTGTAGTTAGTGCGATGTTTTGATCGTCCTACTCTCTCTTATTCGTACAGAGTCCTACAAGGTCTACCTCAGAAGACAATAAAAGCGTATGATAATGCAGGGTCATGAAAAAAAAAAAAAAAAATGCAGCGCGTAGCGTGTACACGAAATGTAAAAAAAAAATGGCCAAGTATTTAATTTTTAATGGGATGCGAATTGTGATTGTAAGAGCGTTAATGCCGAAGGGCCGTCTACGACGTGTGCTCGTGTACACAGACCGCAACACATGTATGTTAGTCAGAGTGCTGCGTGTGTGATCCTTATTTTGTCATTTTTCGAGATGTAGATAGAGCGTGTAAATACACAAATTAGTAATAATACAATAATAGAATCCTAAACGTTTTTATCAACTAAAGCTTACATTCTATAAATACGTATAAATATAAATATAAATATAAATATATATATATATATATTTCGATGCGACATCTATTTTCAGAAGATAACTTTTCAACAAATGCCCCATGTCTATTTATTATACAATGCCCAATCGGATGGATAGTATTTCATATAAAATGAGATTGTCAATAAAACAAAATACTGAAAGGTTTTGCATACTTGCGACGTTGAATAATTGTCACGAATGTCTCATCGTTAGGTAGGATGACAAGCGCGTGTACTTAAATTCAATGAAAACTTGTATCGCTACGAGCGAAACTGATGAAACAAGGGCATAGAAGAACAAGAAGAAATATTGAATTTTACATGCTAAGCGATTCTGGCTAGACGATGATTTTTTTTTTTTTCATCAAAGAGACAAATTGCCTGCAGAAAATGTACATCTATGAAGTGATAATTTATCAACGGCTATTGTAGTTATAAAGTTCAGATATCGATCCCCCAATTTGTACTGTTAATATTTATTGCTACTCAACTTTACTACTGTACGACGATCTGACTAGATCTAACATTGTACGCACATTCCTACGGATCATTATGACACAGAAATATATATATTTGTCCATATTACGAATGTTGTGATTTTACCACTGTCATCCTCAATTATTCAACAGTGGCAACTGCAAGTTGTTGTTGCATTGGCAATCAATTGGCGATTGGAAAGTGCTCAGAGATGCGTAATGATTAGCGGGATCAAGCGATCATCGAGGCAATATGTTTCCTCTTAGAAAAATTTGTAAGATTTATTCCTTTTTTCGAAAATATATCAACATGGGACGTTAAACTCATAGTTTATAAGATGTTCTTGCTTAGACTTGATGACACCAGTTTGGAACAAGAACAACGCTTGTTGAAACTGAGTTTATCATTGAAACAGTGGAATGCAAAGACCCAGAGATTGTTTGATTCCACACAAAGTCGGCAGTTCATCACTGCCGATTCTAGGCGAATATCGAAACAACGACTCAAAGAACACATGACAATCGATGCGATGGAAAATGCAACGCGATCTATGTAATCAATGGATTTAATTGATTTTTATTGCCAGTTCCAAGTACTGGATCCTGCAAGTGCCGTATGACGACAGCAAACGATTTGCTATGATCGACAAGCTTTTGCATGTTACAAAAATGACTCGGATTGGCGACTGCCCGGTAATGTGGAATACTATCGAGCTCCAAGCAGTTTCCACCAGTTCCTTCTGACGGAAAGAGCAAACCCAAGAAAAAAAACATAACCTATCAACCGACCAGATATTTTGTAGCACTTAACCTGTGAATACTAGCGCATAACATTCTAGGCCGACCGAAACCCGAAACCCGAATGAAACAGAATGATCTGGAAAACAATTCGAAAAAAACGAGACACGCGAAAACCTGAAAACCTTCACAACAAAAACAAATGATGGAAATGGCAATCATAACATATTCAATCGAACAAGGAATTGTTATAATCGACCGGTAGGTCGAGTTGGAATTTCAATCGTAACAATGATAATAGTAAAACCAGCAACAAAAATTTCGGGTAATATATGAGATTTGCATTTTGAATTTCGCAAAGATGCGAATTTTAGGTTATGTAACGTTCGCTCACCCATAACTTGAACCCGACAAATGGCACAGGTATCGCATTCGACGTCCCAACTCCACATGGCTACCGCATTCCATTTTTTAAGGGTAAATAGTTTGTCCGATTTCATATTATCACCGTCACCACGATCACCACTGTCTTGCTCTTGGTCTGTCATTGCGATGCTGTGTTTCGGAGTTAAACAATTGGATGCATAAACATAACCGCGTAAACAGACAACAACGATAATATATGACAATTAGGAGGTTCGGTTAATGAAGATTCCGCGCGGGGGCGCCACAGTACGGACCGTGATTTCGACCAATTACCGGCCAGAGCAGGCCAGAGCGCGCATCTGGAGAGATATATGTATTCGTCACACGGTGTCGCGCTTGTCGCGATTCCGCGGGCTTTTTGAATCACCGCATAAATCTTCTGATACATTCAAAGTCGATTTATTCAAAGTTTGGGTGTGTTGATCCACGAATCTCGACACTTGCGGATAAAACAACGAGAGACGTGATCCCTCAATTAATCTACACGAAAACTCTTCATTGGTCTATAATTGTCTACTATTTGTATCATAAGCAGGAAATCATTGTGAAAAATAATTGTTTTTTTACGATATTTATGAGACAAGACAATGCCGTCACAATAATGGATACATCTACAATATTTTCGACTAAATTACAAAGTGCCATTATCTGGGATTAGCAGATTTGGCTCCGTTGGTGGAATTCACGGGAAATATCAAGGGATTGAGGGTAATGTTGTTTTCGGGCGGACTCTTGCTATAATTCCGATTTTTCGTTGGAGTCGATAGAGTCCTCGTGTCCATTTCCGTACAACCGACGAGCCAATAAGTCAAAACTCGTCCTTTACCCTTCAATTCAACTTCGCCTCTCAGCTCAAGCTCGAACGTGCCGTACTTATCCAAAATACTCTTCGTGGCTTCGGATACGTGAATTCGAAGAGCTGTGAAAAAATATTATGTGTTAAAAAAAATTATTGTTTCAAAAATCTTATCTTTTTTGTTTTTGGGTCTGCATAGATTAGATGATCGGAGGACTGTGACCAACAGACAGGACAGAAGGACACACTGCAAGACCCAAACCATAAGAGTCCCTAATTGGCCACGAATCTCTAAAAACATTCAACCGCTTTTTTTTCTTTCGAACTCACGAAGACCGGAAGACTCCATTCGCGATGCGGTATTGACCGTATCACCAAACAGACAATAATGCGGCATCTTTTGTCCGACGACTCCGGCGCAAACCGGTCCAGTGTGCAATCCGATTCTCACGCTCAATTGATGACCATCCGATTTGTGCATTATCCTGAATGAATTAACGGCCTCGAGAACAGCCAGAGCCATCAGAGCTATTTCCTTCGCGTGATCGTCGCCATTTCGTTCTGGCAAACCGGATACGACCATATAAGCGTCACCAATTGTTTCCACCTGGAACAATACGTTTAATTTTATTACGGATATGATTACATTTCGTCATTACTGATAATAGAATGAAAAATCTGACTTTGTACACGTCGTAGAATCCGATGATTCGATCGAACGTGCTGTAAAGATCGTTCAAAAAATCGACAACCTCCATGGGTGTGCTTTGGGCGCAGAGTGCTGTGAATCCAACGATATCGCTGAAATAGATAGTGACGCACTCGAACTGTTCGGGTTGGACCAGCTCACCGGCCATCAATTGGCAAGCCACCTGCCTGCATTGACATTGAAGGAAGTTGTTTTTTTTTAAATAAAAAAAAACAACTTTAGAGTATAGCTAAAAAAAATTAGGTCAAATCTTTATACAAAATAACATTTTTTTGTTGTTTCGTCGTATTGAAAAACGTAGTTAACTGTGTGGGAGAATCGACAATCGAATGTTTTGAAATACCTTGGAAGCACCTGATACAGAAGTTCCTCACTACGTCGTTTTTCCAAACTCAGTTGCTCGGTTTTTTCCTCGACCAATGCTTCCAAATTGTTCGCATACTGTTCCATTCTTTTGAGAAGATCGTCCATGAGGTTCTCACAGTAGCCCCTTGTAACAGAGTATCGACGACGTTGATTAACATGCGAATCGATTATTCAATCAATTTAATAACAACCAGGGATGTTCAAAATTTAAAAAAAATAATAAAACCATTATTTTCCACTCATCAGTATTTTTTTTCGATTTCGATGATAAATTGTCTTTTATCCTCGGTCGAAATGAATAACGAGTAAATTTTGTCATTCTGTATTTAAATCATCAATATAAACAATTTGAGTAAAAATTCATTCACTATTTAAATGAAAAATAAATACTGATTGGACATTCTTTTTCTGTATTTAAACTTGAATTTAAATCATCTTTCGACTCAAACGCGCCAATATCTGATAACGAGTGGGGTGTAAGTGTTGGATCAGGTGCGTACTTCAATATCCCTCGAATGATTCCACGTATTGCGTGAAAACTCGGTCTGTCTTCCGGCACTTGGCTCCAGCATCTTTCCATCAGATATATGATATCTTCCGGACAATCCGTCGGCGTGAGTTCCGGTCTGAAGGGAGGTGTCTCGGACTCGGCCACACGATCGACGATCTTTCATCGGGAATCGATTAGAATTTCATGATCATTTGGTTTTTATTTTTTTTTTAGGGTCCCGTATCTCCCAAGTAAAAAAACAGAACCCTCACAAGATTACTCGCGTGTCTGTCCGTTTGTCCGTCTGTCACAGCCGATTTTCTCAAAAATCATGGATCGTAGAACTTTGAAATTATTCACAGATTAAGACATCTTATTAACCCGCATATTTTGCACTAGTTAACACTCAAAAATATTCATAACAGAATTAAATAGAAGTCAAATTAGGTGGGCAACATTTTTTTCTGTTAATTTCATATATTATGTGGGATATCATTTGAAAGGGTTTGTTATGTGGAATACGAAAATACATATTTTTTGAATAATTTTCAATTGCATATTTACAAAAATATTCTGAAAAATATGCAAAAATAAAGCAATCCGTTATTTTTGAAAATACTAGACTTAAGTTTTTTTAAATTAGGAAATACATCTTATTTGAAGTTTCACCGGTAAATTATAATGATAGTTCTAGGTCTTACAGATTTTTATAAATTAATTATACAAACTTGTGAAAAAAATATGATACGGAACCCTCTGCGAGCGAGTCAAACTCGCACTTGATCAGTTAAGAAAAAAAAAAGTATTGTTGTGAGTTAGTGAAAAAGTTAATAACGGACGTATCGTGTGTACTTACCATTTGAGCGGTCATGTGCTCCTTGGCAATCTCGTAGGGACCTCCACGCACGACAATTTCTTCCAAAATTATTGCAAAACTGTAAACGTCACCTTTTTGCGTGGCAACGCCACCGGGTATTACCGTCGTGGCTAACAACTCAGGTGCGACCCACAGTAATTCTTGTGGATGGGAACGATAAAATTTCGTTAAGGAAACGCGATCTCGGACACAGTTGCGTGCACCATCAAGTGATAAATAAAAGACTATTCTTAAAATTATTAATTTGAAATTTTTGCATGATAATTTTTTGAATTTAATTTAAAAAATGCAAACTTCAATAAAAATAAATAAAAATTAATTTTCCATTACTTTTTAAAAATTATTTTTAAAAATGGCATTGAATGAATATTCGGTAGATGGAAATAACTGAATAATGAGTCGATAGCCGAGATTTTGTTAAAATCTCACTCGTGTAATGATTCTCATCGACGATCAATTCGGCCGGAGCGGTGAGATTTTTCAGTCCAAAGTCGGAAATTTTTAGAACGAATCGACCATCTATGAGACAATTTCGAGACGTCAATTTACCGTGGGCCGATACCTCGCTCGTGTGAAGATAAGCCATTCCCTGTGGAGCAACGGATATATACGGTCGATCGATAATTAATTTTCAACAGTTTGAATTATTAATGATCTTCGTTCATCGATTATCAAACTTTTATTCAATGAAAAATGAAATCCTTTGAGAAACTTTTTTGCTTTCCACTTCAAAACTGTGTCACAATGCTGATCTATAGAGATGCCCGTTCATTCAATAAAAATAAATTTGAAATACTATTTTTAAACTAATTTCTTTCACATTTTTCTGGTAATTACAAATAATTTACATGAATTATTATTTTGTCTTTTTTATCGAACGAATGAAACATCCCTGCACACTAATCGGGTTGCATTACCTTAACCATGTCGTGAATCAAAGACATACGAAAATTCCAATCGAGCTTGATGGCATCGTTGGCAAGAACGTCTTTCAGAGATCCCTTTGGACAGTACTCGGTGAGAATGAGAACCGTAGGCGACGGGGACCAGATGCACGCACCGATAAACCTTCGATTCAATTTTTCAATTATTTATCATCGTCATTAAAAAAATGCATGAATCATCAATTAAAAAAAATTATAAAAGTCCATTCAAAAAATTGATTTCCAAATTTTTACACAACAATTCACAATAAATGTTGCATCTCAACATTAAATATCCTACCTAACAGTATTTTCCGAAGCTACATCCCTAACTTGTTTTATTTCCCACAAAAGTTTCTTCGTCACGTCGACGACTTTTTTCTTCGTTATTTTTTTAATCGCGACTCTTTCGCCCTTGTAGATTCCCACGGCGGTGAAAACAATGCTCGGCGGTACGGAACCGCAACTCGCTTCGGACCCTCTTCGCATTCCCCATTGCTCCAGTCCCAAATAATTCTTTCAACAGAAATAAGGAAAATTCGAAAAATTCAGCCACAACAAGCGATTACGATAATTTAAAATTTTTCGAGCATCATATTTTTTATCCGCTTCCTTCGAACAAAAAAAAAAAATGACGGACTCACATCGGCGATCGCTTGATGAATATTGATCTTTGACGAAAATGGTTTGCCCACTTCCAACAATAATTCCTCCGGTCTTATTCTCCATGACATGTTGTTCAGATCAACCGAAAGTCTCAAGTGCCTGGAGTTCAATAAAAAAGAAATAAAAACTAATTTTGCGGAAAGTTTTAATAAAAAAATATATATATGTATATATGGAATGTGTTTATAGTTTGTTCAACGAATAATTTGGTTTTCAATGCACTTCAATACCTGTATAGAAAGCAAGCAGCCGTAAAAGTCGCGATGAGAAGAATCCCAAGCGCCAAAGTCGTATACGCCACGAAGGTTGAAGTTTCCGTTCTCGAACAGGCTGGATCATTGCCCAGGAAACCGCACTCGGGTATATCGGCCGGTGGACCTTCTTTGCTGCCGGGCCAATGAATTTTTTTACCCGGTACTTGGCTGTACTCGCGATTCACTCCCAAATAATGCGCCACGACTTGAAATCTGAAATTTTACCGAACTCGCACGTAATAATAATAATAATAATAGTAGTAAATATTGTATATTATCATATTCTTTAATTATTATTATTTATTGATGATAATAATTCATTATATTTACTAAATATTTTCAATAATAGTAAATATCATACTTATATTATCATTCTTTAATGATAATGATAATTTGTTATAATTATTAAATACTTTTAATAATTTTTTATTGATATAATTTTACAATAATACAGAAACAATAATAATACTACAATATTATGGGTAGTTCTGATTTTATTGGTATTGTTGTTGTTGTTCTTATTATTATCGCTATTATTTAATTTGAGACAATGGTGCGTATAATTTTCTCGATCTATATTATAGATCGAGGAAGAATATTACCTTCCTGTTATAGGATCGAGATCCAGAATACTGTAGTCAGCATCACGATCGCCATTGTCATCGATTCTCACGTGTCCCGTTATGCCAATGAAATCTCTGTCCCACATTTTACGCGTTATCGCCAATCCGTCTCTTATGTCGCCGCCCTCCGACAGCGTCTCGTTCAGAGCAATGCCCAACAGATAAACACCATCGTAGAACGCACCGATGAAAAAATTTACCTACGAATTACGAAGGTGCACATATGACACATATTTTCATTTTTTATAGACAATATTTTGTTGTTTAATATTATTTTTTTTCGTTTCTTATAATTTACTTCTTCGCCATCGGAAAAAGTGTAATTGTAATCGGTTTGAGCGCGAATTTTCACATCCTCGGCGAAATCCTGGAATCTCGGACTCGTCGGTTGGAGCAACGATACTCGTAACAAAGCCTCGTAAGCTTTTCTCGCTAAAGCGTCCTCCTCGTCACCAATTTCCCAATCGTGGCTTCCCCAGTACGAACCCTGAAAACAAATTACGGTTGCATTAGGAAAAAATATGATAACTTTGCACGTTTGTGTGATTTAAAAAAAAAATTGACTTGGAATGTATTCTTTTTTCAATTTTCGTAACGAAATGAAGAATCACGGATGGAATTCTGTTACGATCAGCGAGTGATTGGAAATTTCGTTGGAGAATAAAAAATGTTACCTGAAATATTTCGACATCGAGAAAAGCCCAGTCGCCCTTCGTCATGCCGAGACTGTGAGCCGCGAGCATGAATTTTCTCACCAAAATTCCACGGACGCTCAGAATTACCACTGAAATAAATATAAAAAACCACGATTCGTTAATTGATTATTAATAAATAATTTCACGATTTTCCAGTTTTTTTTCGGATGAATATTTTATGTTCAAACGAGATCTTCCAATTTAGAATTATTATTGAAAGAAAAAGAGGTGTACCTCGAGCGTACATGCTGGCATCTCGCAAGTACAAATGATAACTATCGTCCTCGGAATTGCCATCGAGTTCGCGTACGAATTTCAAAAGACCCTTCTTGCGCAAACCGTGTTCCAAATTTTTGCCCACCGTGAGCGAAAACAAATCGGATCTGTCGAGAATGAGTGCGACGTGTGACCATCCGAACTCTTTGAAGACGCTCGAAAATACGAGACGCAAACGACACTGGCAGTACGACATTCTCGTGAGGGTCGGATATTTGCTTTTGTCTTTGAAAATTCCCTGAAATTTCGATTGACAACGAAAAAAATCATTGCAAATCTATAATTCAATCGGAGAGTTGTCAGTTGTTCGGACATTTTCAGATGAATTTTGAAAACAATTTTTAGTAAAATTTTTGGTTTATTGCAATGAAACTTTAGTGATTATTTATATCAATATTATTAGATGATGACGATTTTTTTTCGTCAGAACACATTGATTCCTTTTGAGGGGTTGATAAAAATAGTTACTAATTTCCATTTCAATAAACCCAAAACTTTTATTTAAAAAATTAAAAACTTTTATTAAAATTCCTGAAAATGTGAACAACAGGCTCTCTTTCAATGAGTAGAAAAATAATAATAATTATTATTATATCCGATAATTCAAGGCAAAATGAGTTATGCAATAATGTGCGTTTGTGTAAAATAGTTCCATGTATATTTCACATTGTCAAATAATATTTTTTTGTAACTACATTTTCGGAACATGCAACTTGTGTGATTAAAAATGTGTGAAGGCTTGGCGAGGCGTATGATTACGCGGAAGAATAAGGAGCGACGGGACAGAGGACCGACGTTGAGACGATGACGTCAGAACGTGCGAGAAAAATTAACAAGCAAGGAAACTCGAGATTTTTCATTCGCGCTTTGGTTAATTAGCCGTATCCGGATTCTTGAATCTCTGATAATTCTTACCGAACTTTCGTTCCTCCACTTGTGCAGCCTCCCGAGAATTCCAGAACTCACGGATAACTCACCCTCCGACGGAGGCTAAAAAAATTTCAATTTTAAAAAAAATTTTTTTTTGCTTGATAAATATTAATGATTCAACTGCCAACGCAGAATATTTTCTACGTTGAGAAAATATAACTTGTGTTGCAATTCTATTTTCTTCCTTCCTCATTTTTAGTGTACGAGATATTTAAAAAAAATGTTAATCTGAACTTTCATTGAAAACTCTCACGCCGAATTTAAGTTTCATAGTTGAAGCATCTATGCAGATATACATTATGTTTTTGAAACAACAAAGTCTTCAATATCCTCATTTTTAGCTATCCTCATTAAAAAAAAAGTTGAGATCTTGAAAAAAAAAAATTTCTTTGCAATTAAATTGAATGATGTGTAACTTAATTGACTCTTATCATGGATTATCACCTGATCCCCCATTCCAGTGATAATCGGACTGTTCCAGTAGGCGGCGAGTCGTGCAACAGGTTCCAGAGCAAACGCGCAAGCTGGTCCGATAAAAGCTATAGCATCGTCGATAAAATGCATATCCGCGGCTAATCCAGGAGCCCGAGCACCGTTGCACGATGGATAACTGCAAATACGAGACCATCCAACAACGTAAATATAATTGTATATTGATTGAAAAAATAAATAAATAAAAATTATTATTATTATTTTATCAAATCGATATGATAAAAATTGAATTTTCATATTTGCCAACGGTATCAGACCCTCGGCAAAGATACGTCACGTATGGTTTGCAGAGCTTATATAAATCGACAAAAAGTTTTGACCCGAAAAGAAAAATGTTTGATCGACACGAGCTTCCAGATTCAACGTGAATAAACAGCGATATCCGCGACGAGTTTGATTTTCGATGCTACGTGACAGGTTTCGTAATATTCACACTGGCACCGTCAATCAATTCCTACCTCAATCTATCGTAATCTGGAATCTTGCATTTTTGCAAGAATAAAAGTCTCGCACGAGTAAAGTAAAAAATCCGACCAAAAACGCTTGGATATCACATACGATTGAATCTCGATGGACCAACATCCCGAGCTCAAAAATCCGTGAGTAAAGAAAAGTGAAATAAAATTCACAGTCTCATAACAATAATAACTCGAAATCTCGCTGATGAATTAATCCCATGGGTCAGACGTCCTCACTGCGTGCAGTGTGTATTACGATTATTTTTATAACGAATACGTGGTATCGATCAATTAATTGACGGCTCGTGAATCGAACAATACGGCGACTAATTGAATCTGCATCTCATCGTCAAGTGCACTGGCTATATCACCATGCAATACGATATCGACAATAACAATAAGAACGTTAATAATAATAAAAGTTACACTCTAATGGATATTTAAAAAAATACAAACTTTATACAAAAATATATAAATGAACCAAAATATATAAAACTCGATAGACAACCCGATGTTATTTATATAGAAAAAAATAAAAAGTGTGTGTATATAAAAAAAATATAGCTCATACTATATAGAAACTGTATATATTTATAAATAGTTTATATATTTTCTTCACGAGTTTATGTATGTGTACAATCACAAGTGTACAATCTTGAAATCACGAAATTGATACATATATATTGGTTATTGTATGATTATCACTACCTGCCCTGAACCTTTTGCAACTGAACATTGTGAACGTTGAGAAACTCGTTGACTTTGGTCAGCGCCAAGTCGACGGCCGGACCGCAACGTTCGAGATCGAAGGGGCTGTCCAGCTGAGAAGCCATCAGTACTCCGACATTGTATATTCTCATGGGATTCTCTCGGTCTGTCGATGAATAAAAATTGCATACTTTATGACGAAAATAGAAAATTCCTCACACGGCAAGATTCGACCAATCTCTTCGAACTCATGTTTTTTTTTTCTTTCCTTTTTTTTTTCATTTTCTTCGATATCAAATCGAATCGAAAAGATGAAACGAAAAAAAATATGAAAAAAATTTCAAAGATAAGAATTATCGGTGATATTGATTTGTTGTTTCAAATGAAAATTATTTCGAGTTGTTTGAAACGATTGTGAAATATTTGAAATGGTGAGCAATGGATTTGAGAGTAAAATTGAAACCCAAATAAAAAACGTGCAAACGCGAAAGAGAAAAAAAAAGATTTATAACAAACGACGATGAAAAGCAGAAATTGGAATCGAGAAGAAAGGTGAGAGAGGTGAAAGTTGGATGAACGTAGAAAAATTATTTGTTCGAGATACTGAAAATGGATGAGAAAAAAATGGCCGAAAACCTGTTCGACGATGAAAATACGATAAATGATGAATAATCGAAATTCGTCACAAACGGGGAAAAACCGAGGCGAATAAGGGATGATGTGGATGAGCGATTGGGGTCGAGCGAAGGACTTGGTCGGCTCGGTCGTACAAACCATTCGGACAATCTGACAGACAGAAATAATTGAAAAAAATTCTGTGATGAAACACACGTGTTGTACGAGCAAAAGTTGTGCGAACAACGTTGTGAATACGTTTTTTTTTCCACCCTCTCACGGTTCAGTCGTGGTCGATGATTGAAGCGTTGGGAGAAAATAAACCGACGGAGATATAAAAAAAAATTGGGATAATACTGACATTGATTGACCAATTGATGAGATGGGAATGGGCGAGATTTCAGGGTTCGAAACATCGAGGGAAGTTTGGAAAAAAGGGTTGGAAGGGGTGGGCGTGTGAAGAGCGTTGAACAAGAGGCAGTAAAGTTGTGGGATATACATATATATATTAGGGTGTGTTGAAAAAAAAGGCAAGGTTTCTCGATCTTTATGGCGACTCCTACATTTGAAGTAGATACTATCAGAAGACATCTGTCAAAATGTAAGCCCAATCGGACTATATTTAGAGGTTCCGCTTTCACAATTTCGATTTCAAACTTTTTTTTTCACTTGCAATTTAGTTTTCCGGTAAGTGGAAAAAGTCTCGGGATGAAAAGTAAGTGACATTAAAGTCACTTAAAATGGGAATATTTTTTATTTCGACATTTGAAAAAAAAAAATTAACAATTATTTTTTTCAATTAATGGAAAAAAAATTGCAACTGAAATTTAAAAAAAGTTTACGAAATGATATTTTTATTTTCAAAGTACCCAGATCCTATATAGTGTCTAGGTAATTCAAATGTAGGAATCACCATAACAATCGGAAAACCTTGCCTTTTTTCAACACACTCTGATACGAATGTTTATCTATAAAGCAGTTGTAAAATAAATACAATAACAATTAGCAAAAAAAGGAAATCGAGGCCAAATTATAAATCTGATAAAACGAGTGAAAAAGCTCGAGGTGAATAAATTTCACGGCCGTGGGGGGGGTTCTTCGTGGAGTAATTCGTTTCACATCGTCGGTATACAGTTGGATTTACATCGTCGACAATTGCACGACGTATTGCATTAGCGGTAATTCAACCAGTAAACGGAAACAATTATATTCTACGCTATTGCGCAATATCGAATAAACAGTGCGTAGACAGTCTCGGCAGCGACAGTCAAAAACAAATTGAACAGAAATATACGCGAGCCTAGGTACTCAATCGTTCGTGGTGAGTGTTATATATATGTATATATAGTTACGGCACGAGTGTGCCGTTTGAATTCGACTCCCTCCGCCCGGTAATGTTTGAGCGATATGCAAATTTTACACGGCCATTAGCGACAAAGTCCCTAAACTTTTTTATTTTTTTTTTTATTCTTATTTATTATTTATTTTCAAATTTTTTATTTTTTTCTCCCAAATAATAACAAAACATTTAATTCCGCAAATACGCGTATTCTGTGTATATTTCGAAGGCTTACCCGTGATAGCAGTGCAGAAATATATTACATTCCAACTCGCGACGACGACTAACAACGATGACCCCACAACAGGCCACATTTTATTTTTATTTAATTTTTTTTCCAATGTTTCAATGATTCACATCACACTCGTTTGTAATAATAATGATGATAATATGAAAATGATAGATTCAAAAAAAACAAGATGCAAACAATGTATTGACAAGATACAAGTAAAAAACAAGATACTCAATGAATTAATTATCTAGCTCAATCTATTGACCGTATATTTTTATCGTCTTTATTTTATTTTATATATGTATTTTTTTTTGAGAAAAAGACATTTATTAACTTTTATATATATATTTTTTTATGTACGTTCCAAGCGATACGAGCAACGAGATGGATCTAAAGTTTGTCGGGGTGCGATTCGCCCTTATATAGCGTGAGAGGGTGGTCAGCCATATTCGTGTGCAGAATCCCATCGATATTGGTGCGCAGAACAATGTATACGTGCAATCTTGTTGTATTCTTTTTTTCTTCATTGTTTCTTATATATATTTTTATGGTTATTTGTTTTTATTACGTGATCGAGGACCGTACGAGGGTAAGGTGTGGGGCGAGCATGGCCAAAAAAAACAAAGTCGGACAAGTGGCGAGTACGACTTGCGCCCCGAGGGTTCCGTACCGTTATGAATATTAAGTTTTTAGGTCAACGGGAATTACTTCATACAGACTATAATAATCAGTGAGTAAAGAAACAATAAACAATAATAATTGTTACTAAAATTAGAAAATTATGATTTACGAATTTTTTCCTTTACTTGTACTTCAAGGCCTTTTGCTTCGTGCCAAATTTCAAGGTTCTAGGTCAACGAAAAGTACTTTTTTTAGGAATGAGTGAAAAAAATAATAAACAACCACAACTATGCTTGGAATTAAAAATTTATGATTTTTGGACTTTAATTTTTAAATTATACTGTGAAATCTTCCTTCGTGGCAAATCTACAAGTTCTAAGTCAATGGGAAGCACCTTGTAGGTTTTCATGGTCAGAAGGGTGACGGACAGACAACTGAGCCATTGAATAAGGGTTCCGTTTTTACGATCTAGAGATAGGGAACCCTAAGAACGCTCACTGATTAAATGGATGGATCCCTCACTATAATATAAGGGACTGTACAAACCCAACGAACCAATTTCCCATTTAACGGCTATGCGATCACGTTCGTCGCGTTTGCTTCGTCCATGGGGCTGTGATCAAGATCGATCATCGAAATTTTCTCATTTCCATTCGTAGACATCGAATAATTCAGTGAATTAATAAAAATCTGTGTATGGCTTGATTGTCGGAATTTTTTTGAATCAAAACGATGCTTCAATTTTCAATCACTTGTTTCCACATCTTAACCATCTCGATGAAATTCCTCATGTTTTATTCAATCTCCACGAATATACTTTCACGCGATATCTCGTCAGTTCCATCGACAACATTGATTATTCAATTTATTACGGAATACATGAGATTTCACGTGATTTTATTATTTGTCTGAATTTTATTCGAATTCCTTGTTATCGTATTTTGGTTTCTAAAAATTGATCATATGTTCATTGAAAAGTTTCATCTGAAATTGGTCACCTAAGTGGAATATCAAAAAAACTATTCCAGCTAAGTAAAAAAAAAATTATAAACATTCCGGACTTTTTTCTGTTTTTTGTATTCTTCAACAAACACGTGAAACAGGTTCTCATGCAAAACTGTCATCAGTATTGTTCTGAAAATAATTACTGCAACGAGATTATTAAAACGCCAACTACATGTAAATAATAGAATCGGTTATTAAAAAAAATCGAATCCATTGCTCCAAAAAAATAATTCAAACGTCGCTAAAAAAAAATCATTGAAATAATTACCGCAGAATTTCCGCTCAAAATGCTAGTTCCATCGTCATCGGTCTAACAAACAAACCCATATTACATCAGGTAACAACCCACGACGTTTCAGCCAAAAGATTGTTTACATCGTTGAATTATCAATCAAAGACGCACAAGATCGGGCAAACTATTGCGCACAAAACATTCTCAAAATCATGACTCGTCCTACCGGAAGAAAAACAAAATTACGGGACTCGTAACAACATGTTGTCGTTTGAAAATCTCGAAAGCACATGGTTCACACACGTGAGCACGTGAAGCAATGTTTTTTTCGCAAAACATTTCCAACGACGCATCGTAAAAATGAATCGTGGAATTTCAGAAAAAAATCAAGGTAACAAGCACGTGGTTGTTGTTGCACAGGCCAACGACTTGATACGCGACAGAACAACAACACCTCTCTGAGTTGTCGTTGCAACGGTTGCATTCGGTGGAAAATGGCGCGACGCACGATACGAGATAGCAAATTAGATTTGTTTTTAATTTTATATAGATATATGTGGCATTATGTATATATATATATGTATGTGGCATTCGTACATTGTTAGATCGCAAACAAGATGTTTCGGTTGTGCGAAAATCGATTATTTGCGAGTTGATAGAGCGAGATACGCGAATGTTGAATAATTGCCAAGTATCCGCGTCGGACTCGCGTGTCGTCACGATATCGCGCGATTTTATTTACAATTCTCGCGGCGCGGTTCCGAGTAATTCCGCTATCTGTATATACATACGTACGGTCCCCACACGAACGCGCGGAACGCTGCACATTTGCGTCGGTGTGTAAGCGTGTCTATAAAAGACTTCGGACTCTCCCGACTATCTTCAGTAAACCAAACAACATTCTATCGAAACCACACTCCAATCGAAACCACGAAAATTCCCAATAACTCGAACGAAAAACAATTACCACCCCTCCCCTATTGATAATTTATTAATAATAAAAATAATAAGTGAAACGAAAATAATTGTAATAGTAATAATAATAATAATTAGATCGCGTAATAAATATTTAAACGAAAATTGTCGTTAATTTGAAAGATAAAATACGAACAGTGTTAAAATACATCTAGTGGTGCAATTAATTTCAACGAAATACTTTTTTTTCTTTAATATTGCATTTTAGTTTAAATACATCGACGAAACTCCATTTTTTTTTGTTTGTTTTTCAATAATACGAAAAACGTGAGAATTAGCGAGAAATAAAGATTTAGTGAGTAACGAGATTAGAAAACGTCATAGATTGTGCACGTGAACAAATAGTGTTTCACCTATACGAATCGATTCGAAATAAATACGACATTTTGCTTGTGCGAACTGTATAACTGTATATATCGTATACGCGCGTCGCAGTCTGCTGCAGTTATACATATATACATAGATTCTGTGTGAAATCGAATTTGCGAGACCACGTGAGAGACGAGAAAGCTTGATCGTTGAAACAAAACGTTGTAACTGTTTTTTTTTTTTCGATAATAGTTTATCAGTGAAATCGTTTGACTCGTTGAATATCGTCGGGCGAGCTTTATGGTTCTCAGCAAGCACGTACGGCACTGCCGAAGATGCGTTTCTGTGACGAGGTATGTTGTTGTTATTGTTGTTGTTGTTGTTGTTTTTTTTTTTCTCCCAATTGTATTTTGTTGGCTTTTGCAAATCGTCAGCTTTGCCATTGGCTGACACATGGATATTTGCATTATACCTACGTATTGCATCGGAATTTAATTTTCAATTACCAAACTGAATTGCTCAATTGCTCATCACGCAAATTAATTTTTTTTTTATGGCTATCGAAATATTTTCGTTGTGACAAACAATTCGAATAACAATGAACGAAAAATACGTGAAAAATTATCGTCTGCTAGTGCATAAACAGAATCACGTATGAATCATATCAATCGTACGTAACACGCAAAATGCATTTCAGAAATTCACTCGTAAAATGGCCAAAACAAAGAACAGCTGATAATGACAGATAGCCAGGTGGCCAATTGAATACCTTTGCACAATGTTTTTTATTTTTTTATTTCGTCATTTAATTCGATGAAAATGGTGGATGATGCAATAAACTTGAGAAGCGTGTATATCCGGGTATTACGTGTCTTACGACGAAAGCTAATTTCATCAAAATCTACTAGAATGAATGCGTTTTCGAAAATTAATTTTTCGTTTGCGTTTCGATGACTCTCGGGTCGTAGTATGGACGACTGACACTTGGTGGAGTACTTGTATAGGCAACGTTTGTTTTCGTTAGTTTTGTATGCTTGATCGAATGAAGATTTCATTAATTGTTGTGGGTAAGTAGTGACCAGTTTGTTTCATTCGTTTCGATAGCCAAGTTTCGTGAATTCACGGCTAATAATAGCACATGCACGTAGAACACTGACGGTTACGCTGAGCGAAAAAATGCGAAGCTGACGCTCGTTTTGAGGTTAGGGAGAGACAAACAGTTGAGCGTTGATGGAAAAATTGTGGAATTTTTATTTTTTGGTACTTCTATTTAGTTCTCGAGGGTTTTTTTCAATCAATTTTTTTTTTTTCGTGCATTTGAATTAGTCTGAATTGTTGAAAGTTCTTGATGGGTGTGCGACGTCGATAGACGCGTGACCGATTTGGGGCGCCTGAATGAAAGTTCCGGAGTCAGTTTTTGGGAAATTGAAATAGTCGTCGCTTACTACGATGAGATCTTTTTGTAGAGGAAACTAGCACATCGGATGACTGGCATCGGAATCGCTTCGCATCAAGAAATAACAAAATGCATTCTGATTGAATTCTTTTTTTCTTTTGAATCGTTATATTATTCTGTTAATTTTGTGAAAAAAACGTATTTTGTAATTTTTGAGTGATTCTTGTACAATTCTATGGGAAATAGCTGAATAAATGCACATTATTCTCAATTGAGTGTGAAAAAGTAGTTAGCCAATGGAATTATGACCAGTAAATAAATGGAAGAAAATCTGGCGCTATTACGAATGTTGACTTTTTATTTTTATTTTTTTTAAATTGCGTAGCAATGATTTCCACATCCATCTGAATAAAATATCTTTCCACATTTGATACGTATTAGTAATATGTAATGAGCGCAGCTTCATTGTCCTACCACATGTGTTTCAGACAATTGACGGAAGGAGCGACGCAGAGAAATGGCACAGACAATGGGACATCATTGGCAACGAGAATGTCACGATCTTTGAGTATCATACAAAAAACAAAGATGTCCTTGCAAAATCAATGGAAGTTGCTGGGACAATTGAAAGGTCCGACTAAATCCGATTACGACAAAAATTTGCAATTTATTCTGAGCAAAGAATGGATGGATCTGATTCAAAAAGTCACTTACGCTCAGATCGACAATTTAAGAAAGTTTTCGGTAACTAAAAATTTCAACGAAAAATCGGACGACGGCGACGCGGCGTCCAAGAAGAAAGACACGACGACGGACAAAATTGTAGCGATATCGGTGTCGCCGGAGGAAAAAGTGAAGCAGAGCGAAATCGTCGCGGATAACGCTGCAAAACGCGTAGAGCAAGTGAAAACAAGCCGACAGAACGATCTCAAGGAACAATTTTATTCCCTTCCGCAAGTACTCGCAGCACTTTTGCCACAACTAAACGCTCGAACGGTGAAAGAAGTTACGATACCCGCGCAACCAAAATGGAAAACGAACATACAAACGAACATAACGAAACACAGTATAGCGTCGAGAACTCGACACGTTTTGAATAGTATTGCGACCGCCGAATCGAGCGCTTCGAAATGGCGAAGAATAGAGGATCTGCTTACCCACATAGAACAATATCCGGAGGCGCGGCACTGTGCCATCAAGGAAGGAGCCATCAGTATTCTTCTGAGAGCTAGACAGAAAATCAAAGATCCACAGATTCATGGTAAAGTCGCGAATACAACAAATCAATTTGAATCAGTTACACAAATCCTTAAAGTTTCAATTTCACTTCTTAATTTCGAGTGAAAAAATGAAATAATCCCTTTTATCATGTGTATGAAATGATAACTCAACCAGATCTTGAAAGTGGTTGCTTTTATTGCAGCGTTTGGAACAATTAAAAAAAAACATGAATATATATAAAATTAATTTGATTAGGTTCCATCAGAGAAGCTCTTGCCGTTATGGGACACGTGGATCCACTTCCCGGCAGAGGCATAAGGATACTTGCGATCGATGGTGGTGGCATGCGGGGCCTGGTCGTCATCGAAATGCTCAAAAAATTGGAGGAACTTACGGGACTCAAGATTCACGAAATGTTCGATTACATGTGCGGCGTAAGCACCGGTGCCATCCTCTCTGCCTCTTTGGGTAATAATTCTTTCACATTATTTTATCGAGCTTCGTTTATATGGGACTTGATTTTTGTTTTTGTTAACAATGCTGTCCTATTCGAAATTTTTTTCTCTCGGTCTGAGTTGTAGAATCCATAGCTTATCGATGTATTTGGTTTGAGCATTTCTTATATATATGTGGATATATATATCCGTCTCTTCTTAATGCATATATATCAGTTTATTGTTAATTTTCATGGCTTTGATAATTAATTACGAATCAACGGAATCTAATTGATAAATAATGCTTAAATTCAATATCGAGCCATCATTACGACAGGAATACAAATTTCGCACAAAAATTCAGCATACTTTCCGTCTCACACATACTTACCGTAAACCATGCATAAATGTTGAAAAAAAAATTTTTTCAACAAAATTCTGATGGTCAATCGTTTTATTGTAATTACACGCAGCTACGGTCAACGATAAGGACATTAAAAACGGTATGCCTACCTCGTGTAACGTGATTATTCGAGTAAAAACAAGCACGCATATTTACGTTTTTGAAAATAAATTTTATAATAATATTACAATGATTATTAAAAATTTTCTCGCATCCATTGAAATTCGATAGACTCTCGTAGAATCGATGTGAAGTACAGGCTTGTGAATAGCGACGATAACCAAGTGTTATATCGAGAGAATATATTAAATTTACATGTAATTTTAGGTGGTCTGAAGAGAAAAACTTTGAACGAAATTTCGGACGTCTACAAAACTATGAGCACGAAAATATTCACTCGCAGCACGATTCGAGGAACGAGCAATTTGGTTTGGAGCCACGCGTACTACGACACGGAATTGTGGGAACAAATGTTGCAAGAACAATTGGGCGATAAAGATCTGATGAAAACGGCACGTGATTTGAATTCCCCGAAGGTACATTTTTTTTTCACTCTTCTCGGACGTTGTGATAGATACACCAAATTTTCATCGAACGCGATAGAAATTAATTCCGAATATTTTGTGTAATAATATTCATCGATTTTGGGGTTTACACAGTTCTCGGTTGTTTCGACGGTGATAAATCACTCGCAGATGATGGCATATTTGTTCAGAAATTACACATTGCCGCACAGAGTCGAGAGTCAGTACATGGGCGGCCATCGTTACAAATTGTGGCAAGCCGTGAGAGCTTCGGCTGCTGCTCCGACATATTTCGAAGAATTCAAACACGGCGAATACCTGTTCACGGATGGAGGTAAAAAAAAGTCCCTATTTTCTTTCACGAAAAAAAGAAACTTTCAACATTATCCATACGCTTGAGCAGTTTGTTCATCATTTCATTTTTTTTTTTTCAATTATTCTTTCATCTTTAAAAAAATATTATTATTAATATATTTTTCGTTAACATCTAAAGGATTGATGGTGAACAATCCGTGCGCCGTGGCGATTCACGAAGCCAAACAACTTTGGCCGAATAATCCAATTCAGTGTGTCGTATCGTTCGGCACTGGAAGAACACCGACGACGATATGCGGCGGCGACACCGAAGTCAAAGAAATAACATTCTCAAGTTGGAAAGAAAAGTTTCACACGATATTAGCCAGCGCGACTGACACAGAAGGTGCGTTAATTAGAAAAAAAAAATTTAACATTTTTAAAAATGATTAATTCTTATTTTTTCATTATCTTTTGGATGGTCTAACGTCGATTGATCTCGTTCACAGCTGTGCACACGATGTTGAACGACCTTCTGCCGGATCACGCGTATTACCGATTCAATCCTTATCTCACGGAAATGGTTCCCATGGAAGAAATTCGTCCGGAAAAAATTGAACAACTCGAGCAAGACGCAACGATGTACATAAGAAAGAACGAGGATAAATTTTTGCAGGCCGCAATGGCTTTGACGGAGCGAAGAAGATTGCCGCAAAAAATTGCCGATTGGATCGGTCTGCAGAAGAAAATATTGGGATTTTAATTTTTGAAAAAATAATTTTTTCTTCATTGTTTCATCGATTATCCGATACATCCGCGTCGAGGTTGCATCGACCAGTCCACCGTGTCGAATAACACGCAATCTCAACGCAACAGTTTCCAATGTACGATTTTGCAACAGATACGAAAATATTCCAATAACAAAACGTGCTGCGATCATGGAAACAAGGAGATGAAGAAATTAGGAAAAGAAATTAACAGATGGATATTAAGATTTCGCAATGTACAGCGAACAAGAGAGAAAGGAGTATGCGAGTGAAACAATCGTGAAAAACAACAAAAAAACAATTAATGTAGCTTTGTTAATTCAGTATTCTTAGTTTTCAGTAAATATTGTACATGTTGAAGAGAAACAAACAGTCATAATGTTAGAATGTAGAAAGCTAGTTGATAATTGCGAAATTATGCAAAGAAAAAAACTTTGAATTCGAAAATAATAGTTTCCAACTGTGATAAGATTCCCATTCAATAAAAACAAAACGACTATTTATTCTTTCAACAATGATACGTTTGGTTGGCGAGGGAGGCGCAGATGATCCACGAATTAAGCCATACTTTGCCCATTACAAACACTTTACTACAATCGTATCCTTCCCACCACCTTGATTAGAAGTTTCAAGATTCCATTCGATAACCTAACCAAAAGACCAATATAATATAATATATCAAAAACATTGAGGCAGCTTTTTATGTCTATTGTAATACGTCTATTGTAATATATGTGGATGTAAACAATGTGATGTTTAGATTCAACACTATTTCTGTGTTACATTGTTTTAAATAATTGTGCTGGGACTTGTACTATTTTTGGGATCAAGACGTGATTTACCTTTGCATGTATGGAAGAGAAAATACACGACTTACAATTAGTCTGAAAGTATTTTGTTTAAACGGTTATCCTGCTGTAAAATTTAGCATTTTTTTAAAAATATTTCGTGGTCATTTTCTGCCTTATCGACCGGACTCACATATCGACTATCTCAACTAAGTTCCACCTTCTTGCCGCACCGACTTTGCGGCGCTCTAGTCGAACAATCCGGTCACGTGGGTTTTCGTTTTCATCGTTCATCTCTTTCGCGTTTCCTTCTTCCGTTGAGTGGTACGTATCGATTCAAATTTTTTACGATATTCACCAAACAAAATCCGTGCAATCCTTCGTTTTCTCGAGTGATCGCGGAAAAACCATTGTGGCTAAATATTTTTCACGTGTGTTTCGAGGTCAACAAGGATTTAGTTTTTGCTCCGGAACTCGTACAATTGTTTTACGATTCATAACATTTTTCTAACCTCCAAGCTACGTTTCCTCATTATGATCCTTATGCCTTTTACGTTCTTACTGCTGTTTGGGTCTCCTGAATTTTTGGCAGTTTTGTAATTGTGATAATTTTTTCAGTGCGGCTCATACAACAACAATGGCAAAGTCGAAGAATCACACGAATCATAATCAGAGTGAGTATTTTTCAATAGCAGCGATGCTCATGATACATTGTATGACAAGAAATTTTGGAATTGATTGCATGATTTGTTATTGATGTGTTACAGGCAGAAAAGCTCACAGGAATGGAATCAAGAAGCCCAAGAACTGCCGGCACGAATCTACGCTTGGTGTAAGCCTTCTATACTTGTAACGCTTACTATATTTTTTGACGCTTCAAGTCCTTTAGTTTGTTTTTTTCCTTAGACATGCGTACAATAATTTTCTCTTGTGTTCCATAATTCAAAATGTGTCATTTCAATGGAGTTCTCAATTTTTTTTACAATTGCTTTGTATTTGTTTTCTTTTTTCAATTTCTTTCTTTCATTCGTCAGTGTGATTTATATCGAACATCAACTACGGCGATCATAAAAGTTGCAGTGCATAGATCGAAAAAATATCCCTGACAAGCGCATTTATGATTTCAGATGGATCTCAAGTTCCTGCGAAACCAGCGTTTTGCCAAGAAACACAATCTGAAGCCCAAGGCACAGTTGAAGAGGGCGATGGAGCGCCAAGCGATTCGCGCCGCTAAGAAATAGATATTAAATCCATTCGTAATATCTAAATAAAAAAAATTGAAAAAAATTCAAAATCGATCTTGATAATTGAACATTTATCACAGAAATCCTTTCCTTCTGTAGTTTGGTGAGTGATTGAATCAATAAACACGATATCCAACTGCAGCGCTAAGCACAGATCCCTATATAGCCTCGGTCATCTCATCAATTTCATTCCTTTGAATTTTGCGTTTGTTCGAATCGATAAACACCGCCTCACAAACACCAACATTTGAACGAATGTGTACATTTCTCTACAACTTGTATTTAAAGCGGCTATCATTGATCTGGCTTTGTACAATGACGATCTGTCAGATGTCACACCGGTTCGGTTTATTGACAAAATTCAAATTGCATTACATTCAAATGCAAATCTACGTTTAACTTTAGTTCATGTAACACAGAAGATTTCACGGACTTGCTGAACGTGCTTTGAGTACTCGATAGATTATTGTGTCACAACTTCGAACATTTAGAGTGATTTCCTCGTATCCCGGTGATCTTTTGCTAATAATTGTGCGTAAGGCAAGTAAAAATAATTCCTCGGAATAATTTTTTTTTTTTTCACAATCTTTGGTCAATTTTAGTTACAAAGTTGTTGCATAATTTTTGAATTTAATGAATCAATTCTACACGTCTCTTCAATTATTATTTGCCAAACAGCCAAAAAAAACTGAAATAAAATAAAAATGATTCTCCCATTGCTATAAAAAAAAGGATCTCCTTTAAAATATTCATTGCCTTCGTCTAAAAAAATAAAATGCATTCTTAATTTGAACCAAATAACTTCGGTGATCGCTAAGAGACACCTGTAGCTTTTCCGGTCAACTTTCATGGTTGTTCGATTGAAAACTGAACACATAAAATCCTACAGCACTCGATTAAAAATAATTATGATAAAAAAAAAGTTTACCAACTGTAGTTAAACAATCCCGTTGGTTTTTATGGGTTCGAAAATTTACATAAAGTCGTGACTTCGACGATCGGTTAACGAATTCGCTCCGGCACGTCGTAAACCGCGCGTTACATTGTTGTGATCAAAATGGCCGACGATGGTCGCACGATGACCACCGGAAATTCCGACGAATCCGATATCGCAAAAACACCTGAAATTCGTACATTGCCGCGAAGGATTCTTCTGTTCAGCGGCAAACGAAAGTCCGGAAAAGATTACATCACGAATATTTTACACGAAAGGTATTTATCGAATTGTCGATCGCGTCTCGAGGACAAAGGTTGAAGTTTGTTTTTGTTCGTTAGAATTGGATGTGAGGATAGCGTGATCATCAAGATATCCGGACCGATAAAAAGTCATTGGGCGAAAGAATTGAATCTCGATCTGAATGCTTTATTGAGCGATGGAGGTTACAAGGAAAATTTTAGACTCGAAATGGCAAAGTGGGGCGAAGAAACTAGACGCAATGATTTTGGTTACTTTTGTCGAGCTGCGGTCGATATGTACGAAGGTACAAATTAAATATTATCTGATTCAATAACTCATCGTCGTTCGCATCTTCCAAGTTACCGCAGAACAATGTTATTTGTATGTCAATTTCTGGTGACGAGCGGTGTGCGATATAAAGCAATACAGCGGCGGACCATTTGTCTGACTCGTCATTGGTTTTCAGCAAACTCAAAACAAATTTGGATCGTCAGCGACGTGAGGAGGAAAACTGATATCAAGTGGTTCAACGATAACTATGGAGATTCGTGTAAAAAGATTATTATACGCAGCAGTCTTGAAACAAGAATGAGACGCGGTTGGGTGTTTACTCCGGGTAACGGTTTAACGATGAGTCGTTTATGTTCTGGGGCTTGATGGGTTTGAGCGGACGATCGACAGCCGTGGAATAATTTGGAATGTTTATTTTGTGATTGATTCACAGGCATCGACGATGCCGAGACCGAGTGTGATCTGGATAGCGAGAGGAACTGGGATTTGGAAATTGTCAATGATGACGACAAGGACATAGCCAACATTTTGGAACAAATATTACAATTAGTTTGACAATGGGAAAAATATACCCAATGGTTTCTTCGTCTATAATTTATTTATTGTTAATAATGCAGAAAAAAAACGAACAAGTTTGTATCTCTGCGAGTTAAATTTTTATTGAAATATTTTATTTAAGAAAAGTATTACAAGGAATATTTTACTCAAAAAAGGTATTACGATGGTATTACAGGGAAATATTTTATTTAAGAGAATTATTAACAGGAAACTGATATGCATAGATCTTGGTGGAAGTAATTGTAGCATTGGAGTTGAAAGCAAAGAAAACTTTATTTTTTTTCACAGCTGGATATAAGTTTGTTTTCCAACACGTTCCTTAAACCCTACAATATTGTAATTGATTTATTTTTACATGAAAATTACACTGAATCCAATGTAAAAAAAAAACCTTTCACGTGCCTATCCGTCTATTTTTAAAAACCTTTACACATCCGTCTATGTACAGATATACGTAGCGTTTGAATAAGACCGCCTTTTTGCGTTGCGCAATGTCGGACGAAAAATTTCGCGCGCCGCGCAGCGGCGTCGGTGCGTCGGCGCATCGACGTCCGGATCTCGTAGCGATGTGGCGCTGCGAAAAAAAAACCGCGGTTCATCATAAACTCATTCTCAAATGTATTCGTAAAGTAAAAAAATAAAAATAACATCACAATCCACAAACGGTGGCCCGACAACAATTTCCAATGTGCCGAAAGGTCGCGATAACCTCGGACTCACGGTGAATTTGTGAGTAACGCCGATCAATCGAAACGAACGAAAGTGTCGAACGTGTGTAAAAATTATAGCCAACAGGCGCCCCGCTGTTGTGTACGGTACACAGAGCACACGACTCCGTCGGGTTCGGCACGCTCGAGACACCGCGGTACTCCAAACAAGATGGCCGCCGTGGCCTTTTTACGATTCTGTTTATTTCATCACGATATTCCAGTCAACGATCGCGAAAACAACGTTATTCACGTGAATGTTCATGGATTCGCGTGAAAAATAAATCAACATACGAAATAAGAAAAATCGTTATCGACGTTTCTTTGTTGTTGTTGTTGTGAGTATATAATGAATGAGAATTTGTAAATTTTTCATTGTCGCCTCGTGCAGCAAAGGCAGAAACAACGAGCTGTCACACACGGATATATAATCGTGAGTTGTTTTTTCATAGTTGTTTGTACCTCGGCCGTTCGATCGCGAATCAACGATCAACACTTGTGTGAGCATCGTACATAACCTCGAGGCTGCCGCGTTATGCAGATACGTTTTCAGGTGGCTGCCGAACGGACATTGTTGTTTGCGAAAACGAATCTTTGCAAATCTCATATACCGTTCACAGCGTCGAGCAATGTTGGTAAATTATCGAGTTGTAAAAAATTATCGTGATGAAAATTTTTTTAGCCTTCGTCATGTTTATTTTTTCCCCTCTGGAATGTGATCGAGGGTCGGTGACTCTGAAATTGAATTATATAACCTATTTATTTGCTTATTTTTTTATTATGTTTCGTCGACGTATAATCGTCGGTTTGCGACTTATTTGACGAATTCGAGTCGTGTTCATGGTCCACCAGTGTTTGTAAATCAGCTAACCGTGTTGCCTGGTGCCTGTTGAGGTTATGTTTGTAAAGCGTTAGTCGAATAAGATCTGGAACCCCGAATTATTTTGCAGATTGAAACAAGATGTCTAGTTCGTTCGTCATAGAACCGCAGGAAAGCGGTTCCAAGAAAGACGATACATTGATTATAGTTGTGAATGACGATGGAACTATATCGGTCGACCAGGCAACGCTACAGAATTTGATAAGTGAGCATTGCCTATTCGTAGTTAACTCCTGGAAGACTGACATCGCATCTGTGAATACAATTTTTTTTAAAGTTTGTGTTGTATGAAAATTAACTTACATTTTCCTCGATATTACAGTGAATCAATCGAACGCGAATGTCAGTGTGGTGAGAGTGGGACAGACAGACGGCGACGCCGCCAGTGGGGATTTGACGTTGACTGTCGATCCTCCGCCGCCCTTTGTAACTACCGAAACTGCCGTGAGCTCGGCGTCCACAGTAACGGCCGATCCGTCAGGATTGGTAGATCCGTTCATGGAGATGGATCCCGAACAGCTTGAGAAGCTGGAAACGGCTTTGCAAAGCGAACAGGCCAAACAAATTCTCGGAGAAAATGTCACAGCCATGCTAGGTTCGACCAACACGACAAAATATTTCATTCTTCGCTAAGTATTCACCTATTGCAATAATAACAATTTTTCTTTCAGATATGTTGACGGTGGAGGAACAGCAAAAATCCATAAAATACTGCATCGAACTGGATCATTGTTACACAAGTCGTTCGTCGCCGTCCGATCCCGAACCGTCCGATCCATTGCCGATCGCCAATTCGCCGGACATTGATGATTCCGAATTCAAACATTCCGCGCTGGCGCAACAGACGTCTCCGTTGATTTCATCGAATTCAACGGAGGTCGCCGAGACCCCGACTCCATTGGCTCGACCAAGGATCATATCGAACCGACCACTCGTGAGTAACGATGTAACTACCACATGCAAAAACTATAAATCAATTTGCACGAGTCACAAATTTTATTGTTGCGTTTGATAAATACATTTTCACAGATGAGGCCGGTTATTACACGCGGACGGAAAACCGCTGGACCGGTGGCCCAACAAGTTTCTCCCATCGTGACAAAAACGGCAGGAACCGCGGTTCAACGAAATTCAAATAGCGCTCCGCAAACACCGGCCAAAGGTCTGTAATTAACCATACGTTTTTTTTCTCTTCAAATTATCGAGTGTTAAATGTTAATTCAATGATGTTTTCAAAAGTTTACGGCGAATATTTACCATATTATCATTACTATTATTATTACTACATTCTTAAGATTTTTTAGCACACGTACGGTTTATAAATTGCATTTTTAGTCCATATAACACTTTTTAATGTTAATTCTACTTGCTAAATTTATCATTGAGTGAGCAGAATTAATAACCATCGATGAAAAATCAATCGTGAAAAACTTTCGCCACATTTCGAATTCGAATCGGGAACCCCAGAAAATTTTAACAATGTAGCAATAATGACCCGGTCAATATTCGTGGAAAACCTAGAACAACATCATTAAATAAACCACTTCGACCATATGAAATTACCCAACGAAACGTTAACAAAAATTTGTCTTATCAACCAAAAAAAAAAAACGAAGGCACGACGAGTGTTCGAACGGAGAACGAAGCGGACAATGACGCATCAACGACACCGTCGGAATCGTCAGAATCCGAACCGCCGTCGGACGACGATTCCGACTTCGGACCGAGGGGACCAAGAAGAGGAGGCGTGCGTGCACGCGGAGGACGCAAGGGCATCACGACTCGGGGTGGTTCAATGGCCGCTACCCGACGCCGAGGTGCGAACAAACAAATGGACATGGAACAAGTTCGAAGGCTCGACATGGAAATGGCCGCGGCCGTCGACGCCATGAAAAGTCCGGAAAAATCCGACAGATCTACGGGTAAACGAAACTCATCGGTTTAACCAATAAAAAAAAATCAGCAGAAATGTATAAAAAATTATTTCTTTATCTTGAAATTTTTATTTGCGTTTACAGAACGTTTTAGCCCGGTAAAAGCAAAGAAAAATACGAGAACGAGCACGGCCGGAGGCAAAAAGAAGGATGATCCTTCGCCAGGTCGGATGGGTTCCGGTCCTTCACCGGTTTCGACTCCCACAGCCGCAGCTTCCGCACCGAACGAATCGCCGCCTGTGGTTTACGAAAAACCGCTTCAAACGACGAATCAAGTCAAGGCCAATCTGATAAGCGCCAATATGATAAAGGGCGACATGATACTGACCAAACCCGGTCAAACCCGAAACAATCAGAAAGTCACGTTTGTGCAAAAAAAAATGGCTATAAGACCGAACGAGATGAGAAATCAGGGACTGAAAAAATCAACGTCCATGACCGTGACGAAGGGTGGTAAAACCGTGTCGATGCAGTTACAAACTAAGATTGGATTTTCGGACGATGGAAAATTGGTTTCGTTGGGTGGAAAAACTGTTGGACAAAGTTTGACGGATGTGCAACAAACGGTAACTTCGCCAACGGGAATTTCGTCGTTTTGCAGTTCGACGGACACGTCGAATCAGCAAGAAACAATCGGGATCGATGAATCGACGACGCAACAGCATCAACAGTCGCCTCATCAGTTGCAAACGCACGATCAAACTGTTCAACAACCGTTGGAACAACAACAACAACAACAACAACAACAGCAACAGCAACAACAAAAACCGCAAAAACCTTTGACGATGACAATGCCCGTCAAAGCCAAAACCCCGGAGGCCAAGAAGGAAAAGAAAAAATTGGAGATCGAGACGATGCCAAAGATTGATGATGTTTCGAAACCCGTGGAAACGAAAATTACTGATGGTAAGTTCATACCTTGCTTTTTTTCTTTTTTTTTTTCTTCAACGATAATTAAAATATATTATTGCTAAGTGTTGCCTGTGTCTTGGTTCGTGTTAATTTCGAAACCTGGTAGAGGTTTCTCAATCTTCAATTTTTTAAATAACCGAACCATTGGAGATCACAAAAAAAGTCATTGCATCTCGATAATGTTTCGTCCCAACGACTTCGAACTCGTTGCACTCGATTTTAAATCTCCCGAAAACCCATAAAATCCGTCATCATCAAAAATCAGTCAAATCAACCCTCGGAACAATTTTTATCGCTGCCTTGAATGTCTTGATTTATTTATGAAAAAAAAATTTAACTATCTATTTAATAATCTATTTAACAAAAGTCATTTAAAACTGACAAAAAAAATGGTGAATTTTTTTTTTATATCCGAAAACAAAAAGTGACCTTAATACTATGTTTTGCATTTACTTTCTATGCCCGGAATTTTTCCCTTACCAGAAAAATTAAATTTAAATTAAATAGAAAAAAAAAAGAGTTGTTTAAAGTTAAAATCGAATTCGTGAAAGCGGAACCTCTAAACATAGTCCAATTTGGGTCCAATTTTGTCAGATGTGTCCCGATAGTATTTACTTCACATGTGGAAGCCGCCGTACGAATTGAAAAACTTTTCCTTTTTTTTCAACACATCATAAAGTATTTACATAAACGAAATTTTATTTGTTTGCCAATGAAGCATCGAAAAAATTGGTGAAAAAGGACACGCGAAAATCCCCGGCCGTTATAGCGAATGCCCTTGGTCCGGCGCTTTTCTCCACTCCGGATATTATACGACGGGTTTCCGCCGGTTCCGAGGGTAAACCATCCGACTGTGTTCCCGGTACGCCAACCACCAACGTGCCTCAATCGAGCTTTACCCCGTCGACTGATGCAGCGACCAACGTTTCGTCCGCCGAAGATACGGACTCGACCTTGAACACCGAGGCTGTGAAAAATCACGATGAAACTACAATTGTCGAGACGATGAGATTGTCGACCGAAGCGCAAGCGTCGAATGCGGAGCTGGACATAAAATCACCGATCACGAACGAAACGGCTACAACTCCGTTGCCGTCTGCGCAATTGAAGAACGACGAATTGAAGGAAGAAATGAGAGTACCCACGGCCGAGGAACTCCAACCATCGCTTGATCCCGGTAAGATAACGAACGATTTTTTTTTCTCCTGTAATATCTCGAGAATTTTTTGGCTTGCGTTGGTTATTAGTTTTTATTTTTATTGATTATTATTATTATTTTTTTTAATTCTTATTTGTTGGACAAAAAGAGAGTGCGGATTTGGTGTTTTTTCTGTTGAATTCGGGGGAGAGTTCCCTGTTGTTCGGGAATTTTCAGGAATTTTCAGAAAGACTATTTGATTATGCAGAAATTTTTTTTGTCACAAAATATTGAAATCTCAAAGGGATGCTTCCTGAAAATGCCAAAATAGGCAACTCTCTTCTCTCAACGTCTCTTGCTCTCTCACCCTCTTGTCGTTGATCATGAAAGGATCTTGATTTGTTTCATTTTATTTAATTTTTTTCTTTCAATTTTTTTCTTTTGTTTTTTATATTTTATTTAATTTTTTATCCCCGTTAGTCACGAACACAGCATTAGCCGAAAGGGCTCCCGAACTCGAACAACCCATGGAAAAACCCGTTATTTCCAATGACATTGTCGCCGAAACAAGTGAGTTTTGTCGATCCGTGTAGATCGTGAAATTTTTTAAATTTTTTTTTAAAATTTTTTTTTTCCATTTTATTTTGTTTTTTTATTTTTTTTTTACTCACACGCTCAAACGCTGAAATGATTGTGCATTTCGGGGTGGTAAAAAGAGAGTTGTTAATTTATCTCTCGTTTAAGGTGGAATCGAAGGGGAAGAGCATCTTCTCGCTACGTTGGAAATGGAAGCCAGCAAACACGAGGAGGAGTTACTTGCGGAGGCTCTTTTGTTGCAGGAAGAGTTGGGCGTTGATCTTGCAGATCACGTGAGTTTGACAAATCATTCATTTTTTTTTTCGTCTTCAAGTGAATTTAAATCGGTTTGAATAATCGGAACGCTTCTGTTCACGATTTATACGAAATTAATCATAGATACAAATTGTTGAAAAATTTTTGAGGTATTTAAAATACTTTTTTAACAAAATGATTATAAATTACAGGACTTATTGATAAATTAGATTGCACTGTGATAATTCGTTTGAGTTGATCGTAATTATATCATGAACGTGAAAATATTAATCATCACATTATTTGTTGGAAAAAAGCCTTTCAAATAAGATTTTCTTTTCATGAATGCCCATCCCTAATGCCGATTGATAATTCGTGTAAAGAAAATATATATTGATGCAACGATGATGAAATTTCAGGGTGGTTTGGTCGCACCGACAGCTTCGCTTCCGGAAAATTTGTTATCAACCACAGCGTTCGATACGTCGATGGAAATCACGGAAGAACGTAAAATCATCGATTCCACGAAAAATTCAAATACCGAAACGGAAATTTTATCGAGTGAAAAAATTACGACAACCGTTACTCATGGCACGTCCGTGACAGCAGCACCCAGTCCTTCCGAAACCGTGAAAAAACGAGACGAAAAAGAACCGATACAAATCGTTCGAGGAGGACGCGTGATAACACTTCCGCCCATCGAAGCACCGGCCACGAGAAGCAAAAGATTACAAATTAAAACCGAAACGATCGTAAAACCAGTCGAGACCCCGAAGAAAGAAGAAAAAGCATTGTGAGTACGATTAATCAAACTTTTTTATTTGAATTCAATTTTTTTTTAAATTTCGTTTTAATATTTTCGAAAAAATGAATGAATATGGTCTTTATATTTTATTGTCTGTTATTATACAGAAAACAGCAACAGCAGATGGTTCAACAGCAGCAACAGCAGATGCTGTTGGCACAGCAACAAGTCAAGGAAATTGAGGAAATGGAATCCGAGATGGATGACGACGATGAAGACGACAACGATGATAATTCCGATTCGGAAGACGATCCTGACAGACTCTGGTGCATATGCAAACGTCCTCACAACAACAGATTCATGATATGCTGCGACGTTTGCGAAGATTGGTTCCATGGAAAATGCGTTCACGTCAGCAAAGCCATGGGTTAGTGATTAATCTATGACAACGTATTGCAGTAAAACCTGTCGATGGTCGAATTCGCGATAGTCCAAAATGTTAGCATTCCTCGTCGAATATCTTGTGATTCGATGCAGTGTTTCTGAAATCGAAGTAATCTAAGCTTTACCTCATTTTAAAATCCCAATTCAGAATTACTTTTGCATTTTTAGCAATTTTAGTTAAGAATTTGCACATTTTTTAGCAATTTTAGTTAAGACTTTGCAATTTTTTTAGAAATTTTAGTTAAGACTTTGCAATTTTTTTAACAATTTTAGTTGACTCTTCTCGAACAAGCAATTTGTAGGCTAGATTTTCACAACATTTGACAGTTCATTGGCCAAACGAGAGGTTTTACTGTACGACGGATTATTGTGTAATTTCAATTCGAAAAATGTGTAAAACATTTATTTTCGCAAAAATCAGGACAACAAATGGAAGAAAAGGGTATCGAATGGGTGTGTCCGAATTGCACGAAAAAGAAGGAAGATGATCCGGGTGTAAAGACCAGCACGACGAAGCAGCTCGACACAACGCCCGCCAAGTCACCGAAATTGGAATCGGTCACACGGACAGTCGCGAATCAGTCTGTACAATCGACGATTAAAAAAACAAGCCCGTTACCGATCGAGAAAGTCGCTGTGAAGTCGTCTGCGGTCGCGGAGCATGAAACAATCGCGGCTCCGATTTCCGGGATAACTCAATGCGTCGTTTGCAAGAAGGAAGCGAGAAATTCGTCCATTTATTGCTCGGATGCTTGTATATTGATGCACGCGCAGGAGGCATTCATGAAGGACAGTAAACCAGCGGCGACGGTGACGCAGAAAAAGACACAGGCACAAGTCCCGAATGAGACACCGAAAACCACTTCGGACGCGAGGGTCATTGTTTTCGAACGACGAACCGGCAAAGTTTTGACCGGTAAGTGCGATCGATGAAATTCGAAACTTTTTTTTCAATTTTTAAAAATTTATTTTTTTATTTTTTATTATTTTCATTTTTTTATTTTTTATTTTTGATTATTCTTATTTTTGAAATTATTTTTTTTTAATTATCATTTTTCATTTGCTTGGTTAAAGCGTCGGCGATGGACGACCTTTTTATTTTTGCTTTTATTACGTTTCTAATCTTTGGTTCAACGCGTCTTCGGTAGATTATTGCATTTTCCTATTTTGTACAATTTCTTGCATTAAAATTATCTTTATATTTGAATTTTCCGGCGTGTGTTTACAATATTATTAATTTTAACAATATTGAAATACGTATTCAAGATTGAAAATTATAATATAACCGGTATTTTATGGTTTTATTTGATTTTTTTTAGGTGCCGACGCTCCCACGACATCGAACTTCAAAGCTTGGCTGAAAGATAATCCAACTTTCGAAGTTGTGAGACCGAACAATTTGAACACGTTGCAAATCGGTGGAAAAACTTTGACGGCCATTCAGACTCAAGGAGGTGGTAAACTGGTACGTACTTTATTTTTTTGTATTCTTTGTTTTCATTGTCCTTTTTATTGTTATTTTATTTAAATTCCAAGATTAACATTTCAAAAGCAACAAAGTTACGATTGTGAATTTTTATGATGAGCTGATCAATTGTTTTATCCATTACAGACGAATAAAATTGGATCGTCAGCCTCGGGTGGACAGGCAAAAATGGTGTACACAAAGGTGGTGGGTTCGAAGCAAACGGTACTCGCGCCGAGTAACAAAAAAATAGTTCTACTCTCGGGAGTGGGTCAGCAACGAGCGAGTGTTTCGCCAAAAACTGTGCAACAGCAGCAGAAGCAAACATCCGGCAGCGCAGCCGCCAAAAGTCCGGGAATGCGTCAAACGACGATAAAAATTTTATCGCCACAAGTGAAATCGCCCGCGGCTTCGGCCGCAGCGTCTCCAAAACCCACGACCACACCAAAATCCGCCGCGACAAAAAAATCCGATGGAAAAAGTGCAACGACACAACAGCAACAATCGAAAATTCAACAAAAAACTCCAACACCGAAAAAAACCGAACCCGAACCCATAAGACTAAACGTTCGTAAAACTCTCACCGAACTTCTAACCACGAGAATCAAAGAGACCGAAGATTTGAATCTGAAAGACGATGAAATAAACGAATTGGCACTGAGCATAGAACTCGAATTGTACAAATATTTTCGCGATACCGGAGCAAAGTACAAAGCGAAATATCGTAGTTTGGTGTTCAACATAAAAGACACGAAAAATTTGACGCTGTTTCGAAAAATCGCGGACAGATCGTTGACACCGGATGCCGTTGTGAGGTTGAGTCCGGACGAAATGGCCAGTCAAGAACTCGCCGAATGGCGTGAGAAAGAAACGCAGCATCAGTTGGAAATGATAAAAAAGAACGAGCTCGATCTGATGGCACAAGCGAAATCCATCGTCGTTAAAACTCACAAGGGCGAACAAATAATCGAGAACGAAGGTATGACGGATCACGTTGATCCGCAAACACCGGTTCAAGATATCGTAACGGCCCTCAACAGTCACGAACTCATCAACGAAATCAACGACGCGAAAGACGATAAAACAATAATTCCTACAGTCCCATCGTCGAACCTACCAATTTCATCGACGATCGAGGATGCAAAAAAATCCAAGACTCTCGAAGAACGGAAGAACAAGGACAAGGAACGCGACAAAGTACGATCGAAATCCAAGGACAAGGAACGTTCGAGAGAGAAGAAGGAAGATCGTGGTCACGGTCGGGGCGGAAGTCATCGTAGCAAAGACAGAGACAGATCGCGCGAAAAAACCAAGGAAGACCGTAAAACACCGAGAAACAAGGACAACAAACGCGACGTAACGAAAGTTCGTGATCGGGAGAGAGATCGCGATCGCGAAAGAAGCGGCAAGGATCGTGAAAAACCATCGAAGGACAAGGATAGACAGCGCAAGAGTCGCAGCAGTCGTGGACAGAAGGATCGCAACGGTCGTGACAAGAAGGACGACGAACGCAAGAGAGACGGAACGAAAAAATCGATGGGCGATTCTACGGGGTCTCACGGTGACGCGGAAAAACCCATAGAGGACAGATTGTGGCGTCACGTGGAGGAAGAAACGACGACCAATACTCTGGACGGTAACGATTCGGACGTTTCGGATCGTGAACCGAGTTCCACGGTTAACATCAAAACACCGGATATAAACGAAGAAACGGAAAAATCGGAAAAAGACAACGATGGACAAACTACGGTGTCCACGAAACAAACGTCCAAAGGACCGTGGCCCAATGTTTGGCGTGGTTTTGTCAATATGGTTGACGTTGCGAAATTTTTCATAACCGCACAAGAAGTGAGCGGTCATGCGAAAGATTTGATGGAGGATTTGCCGGATACCGTGGACGTTGTCGGACGTATAAGTCACGAAACCGTGTGGGATTACATATCGAAAATGAAAAAATCCGGATCGAAAGAAATTCTCGTGATAAGATTGACCGCGGCCAATGACGAAGAAAAAATTCCTTACATCACTCTTTACAGCTATTTGAACAGTCGTAGCCGTTTGGGCGTTGTGGGAAATGTTTCGAAGAATATTAAAGATTTTTATATAATGCCATTTTCACGACAGAGTCAAATACCGTCGGTTTTGTTGCCACTCGTCGGTCCGGGATTCGAAGATCAACGCCCGCATCTTTTGTTGGGTATTATCGTGCGTAACAAACGCAAAAGATTTGCCACTGCGTCGAGTGGAAATGTCGTACCTGCGAAAATTACGAAAAAAGACAATGATGGAAGTTTCGGGTGTCAGACGATTGCGACTGCGACGAAGGACGCGACGATGGTCGGTGGAATTGGAATCGACGATTCGCCACCGACCACACCCACGCAATCGCAAACGACGTTGAACCCTTTGTCACCGAGATCCGTGCAAAAAGAATTGCTTCTGGAAACTCTTCGCGAGAAACAAAAAATCACGCAAATGACTTTGGACAGTTTGAACAAAGTTCACGTTGGCATGTCGCGCAACGTTATCGATAGCGCAACGATAACGAAAATTGTTCCGGAATTGTCGTCGAAGATCGATGGTATTGAAAATAATTCGGACAAAGAAATTTTGGAATTGGACGAAACGTTGGAAACGACCGGTGACGAGGATGACAACGATGGGACTGTGCAGGATGATAACGATACGAATGATGCGGATACGAAGGATCACGAGACCGACGACGGTGACGAACCTTACAGTCCTGGTGAAATTGACGATGACGATAAAGACGTGGATGACAATCGTGTTGTTGTGAAAACGAATGTCAACGATGGGCTTACGGTGGGCTCGTTGTTGTCACCGATGAAAAATTCTACGGAACTTCAACGGAAGATGGACGAATTGAATCGACAGATTGAAGAACAGAAACAACAGATACAGAATATTAGCTCGTCGTTTCTCGGCGATTCCACGACCACTTTGCCGGTGAGCATTTTTTTTTAATTTCGATACTGTTTTATTTTGAAAGGTATTTTTATTCACACTTACGATTGTCAATGGATTTTTTTATTTGTTTGATTTTTAAAATTGAAATATTTTTTTTTGAACATCATTGTGCTGTTGTTGTTAATTAATGAAAACGATGAAATTCTTTCGAATCGATCCTGTTCATTATTGTGAATCGAATTTTTGATAAAAATATGAGAGATGCATGTAATGATGAAAATTATTGTTAATTATTTTATTTGCTACGTTATGTGAATATTTCATTGAAAAAAAAAAAAATTTCTTCAATTTCCAGGGCCTCGGTCTGGATCCTCCGGACATGGTAGACATGGACGAAGCTTACAGCCCGACCGACGCTCGTTCGTTCACCCCACCGCCACCCGGTATAACGAAATTTCCACAACCCATATTCGACAAAGTTTCCGACATAACGATACCGCCGAATTTACAAGAAATTTTGGCAAACGTTAAACGTCAGGAAAGTTCGAAGATCGATCCTTATCTGCCGTCGAAACCCAGCGCGACGTTTCTCACATCGGGAAATCCATCGATTTATCCGAAAATCGACAAATACACACCGAGCTTCATCAAAAACACGACGATAACCAACGACAGACACGGAAATTTGGACAAAACTTTGTACGATTGTCCGACGACAGCGACGAAGGAAACCAAGAGCACGTTGGGATCGTTGAGCGAGATGGATCTGATTAGAAAAGCGGAGGAAGAATTGGCGGCCGTGGCCGCGGCCACTGCTGCGGCTGAAGCGGCCGCTGCGGAAGCCGCAGCTGCAGCAGCTGCGGCTGCAGCTGCCGAGGAATCAGTTGCGACTGCATCGACGTCGATGCCGATGACAACGTCGATGCCAATGATGACTTCGATGCCAATGACGACGTCACCCCCACCCATATCCATGTCCGTACCACCACCGAACATCGCTGCTCTACAATCGCGAAACATTCACGTTCCCACATCGTTTTCCACCCCACCACCTCCGATCTTGCCCGTTCTACCGACAACCTTGTTCACCCCGATGCAAGATACAACGAACGACGTTCCTTACACGCCAACCACGAATCTCATGGAAACCACGAAAAAATCCATAAACACGTTGTTGTCCGATCAACCGAAACCCCCGGGTCTCGAGGACGAGGATCTTCCGTGTTACACGACGGTCACGCAATCGAGAAACGATAATTCTTGCGCGAGCCCGCAAAAATTTGTACCTAAAAGCGGTATTGTGATGAGTGTGAAACGTAAAGTAAGCGACGATGGTACACCCACCACACCGGTCAAAGCTCCAAGGACGAAGTCGCGATGGGGTCAAGGACCCTCGGAGTGAGATGGCCTTTTGGGTTTACCGTTTAGGATTTTCATTTCGATGTTTTATTTTCTTTTTCTTTTCTT
Organism: Diplazon laetatorius; assembly: GCA_963662125.1. Lineage (NCBI taxonomy): Eukaryota > Metazoa > Arthropoda > Insecta > Hymenoptera > Ichneumonidae > Diplazon > Diplazon laetatorius. The sequence goes on from OY759156.1 coordinate 7,152,810, forward strand.
TTTTTAAACGATCGTCCGAAATCGTCGTCGTTGAATTGTCGAAAATATCACTTGGCTCTAGCACCCCTCCTCATTTACTCACTCACAGTGATCCTCGGCCTCGGTTTTCTCATCTTCCACGTTCCACGTCATCCATTCGTAGATTATCACACGGTTTAGCACCGAAATGACGATTCATTGTATGTTATGACATTTGTTAACGTTTGTAGAATAATCGAATGATCGAGCATCGTTGTTCCCTGGGTTTTTCGATGGTCGTACAAAACCCGCGAGAAAAGACGTTACGCGTTAATACGCGTTTGGTGAGGGAGAGAGAGAGCGATGATGAAAAAAAGAAAGAAAAAATAGAAGAAACTTCCAACTGTAGACAAGACAATAGATTATTATTATTATTATTATTATTATTAATATCGTACGTTATATTGTAATAATTTTGTGCAACTCGTTCGAGTTAGATTGTTTTTTAATCACTTGAAACTATTTCGAGATGAAACAGGGCCGTTGCATTTTATTATTATCATTTTAATTTTTAAGTTTTTGTTTTTTTTTTTGGTGCCTTACCCGTTAGGTGACTCTTTTAGTTTTTTTTTTCGTTTTTTTTTTTTTTTTATATTCGAGGATTGTTGGACAGAATGACCGGTAAGTTTGATTGTTGGCTTCGATTAGAGTTTACGGTTTGATCTGCGACGTCGTGAACCCACTGCCAACCACGTTTATCCACTCGTCTTATATAAATATATATATATATCTACTTTTTTCTTTCCTTTTTTTTCTGTTCGATCTTATACGGGCATTCTCCACATGCATCAGTGTAAATACCAAAGTCGACGGTTGGATGATCACGAAGAAGAACGAAGAATGAAGAAGAAGAAAAAAATTTCATTGAAAAATAAAAAATAAAAAAATTAACAATCCGCGCAAAAGTACTTGCGGTTGTTTCGGTCGTCTCCGTAAAGAGATTAGATTTACGGGATTGTTGCGTTTGTACATAGCTCGACGGAGAAGATGCGACAAAAACAAAAATTGAATAAAATAAAGGAAAAATTTTTTTGTGTAAAATTGTTATGCGGTACGAGATAATGTTGAAGGAAGAGAACGAAAAGGACAAGAAAGTAAATCCGGTCGAAATAAGGCGCGAAATTTAAATTTAAAAAAAATGAGAAGAGATCGAGAGACAGAGAGAAAGAGAAGAAGAGAGAGATGGGAATGGAAAAAAGAAATGTTGGCTGTGTATATTATATTCTACAGGAGAGATATTTATAAAATACACGAGGCTTACTCGATTTCGGGCTTGTAAAATTTTGCACGGCGATTTTAAATGATTAGTAAAGACTAATGATTATATGACATACCTCTGATTTACCTATGTGTAATGTATCCCCGTACGGTAGGGTCGCGATTTTTTTTTCCCCCCAATCAAACATTATCTTTTATGATTTTTTTTCTCAAAATACATGGCAGAAATAGAAAAAGGACTGGACTTTCTTTGTGTGTAAGACGATGTATGCAAAATTTATAATGTTGTTTTATCGTTGGGGTATTTATAGTTCGAGGTACAAAGTAACTGTAAATGTATATTTAAACAAAATGTAATTACATACAGTCTAATCGCGTCGAGACAGTCCATTTTCTATTGGCAAAAAAAAATTAGAACAAATAAATGAATAATAATCGTGACTGCTGGAGAAAAAAAAATGCGTTTCTTCTTGAATGTGAATATATTCGTCTCGAAATTTTGCCATTTCGAATTATCGACACAACGCGTTAAGAGCTTCTCTGTCGTTCGTACATATTATGTGTCTACGAAAAATATAATTGGTAATGGGGTAAAAAACAATTGGGTAAAAAAAAACGAACCATAAAACTTTATCATTGAGTATTGTGATATAACGATACGCCTTTAATTATTTCCATTTTGCAAGGAAATTTTTTTTTTTTAATAAACGATCGAGGTTCAAGCTTTGTGAGTCGTGCGATAATTTTTAGTTTTCAAAAAATTGTACCGCGGAATCATATTTGAAAAAAAAAAAAAGGTCGGCGCCGATTGTGCGAGCTGCATTATCTGAAGATATAGACGCGTTGAGAAAGAAGATAACACATTCGATAAATTTCATTAATTTCAGCCGTGACAAGATCACGTTACATTATCATTATTATCAATTTTTTTTCTTAATCTCGAATCTCGTTCTTTTTCTTTTTTTTCAACATTTAACTGTCAACGAAATTAGAATGGATCGACGACATGCAATGAAGCTTAATTGTCGGCTCATACATTGTAAATGCATAATTATTGATTTATAATCGCAAAGACGATGAAACCCAGAAACGTGGATTTGGTTGTAGGTGCTGTTCAATCCCTCGAAACTTCCGTGTGGTGAAAACAAAATAGATACTTTATCATTTTCAAACATTTCTTCCTCAATCTCTTCCAAATATCTCATAAGTTGCAATGAGTAGCAAACACACGAGACCAATGCGTTTATTTTACATAAAAAAGAATTAAATCAATATCAAAGAGAAATAATATTTGTAATACATTTGGGAAAATAAACCTGACGCATATTAGTTATATCATCATTATTATTATCATTCGCATAGTTTCTAAACGATGATGTGTAAGACTTTAGCTCCGAACGTTCGCAATAATCTTATTAAAATGTTTCAAACTGCGTTTGTTTATAAATGTTGCACAATTATCACATATGTATAACTTAATTAATTCAATTGATTTACTAAACAAAAGAAGAAGAAGAAGAAAAATGTCATTGACGCGCTAATTTTTTTTTCTTTCGCTATAGGATTAATTTGTAACCGTATTATTGATTGTCACGAATAAAACGAAAAAAAATGTAATCTTCAAGCCGTCGATGTGGTTGATGAGCGTTATAATTTTTTGATTTTTTTTTTTTTGCTCATAATTATTTTTATTTTTTTATCGGTGCTTCAACTCGTTATCGCATTCTTGGCTGCGATAAAGATTGTTTTTTATCTGCCATCGTCGGGAAAACAATTTTGTCGTCCCGCCTCATCGATTGGAGCAGCGATATATTGCTGAAAACATCATTCATCGACATTCCACGACTGTTTTACCAACATATTCAGACGAAATCATCAATCTAAATGCAAGACTTCATTGAAGTCCGGATTTTGGATTGTTTGGACCGAAAATTCGTTCAAAGACGACGTGCATAATTGTCTATGCAAGCAATCGAAGGTCATCCAGTGAATTACAGTTTTCGTTACCGACCGAGTAACCAACCAATCACCAGCGTCATAATCCATTACGCTGAACGAAAAAAAAAAATTAAACAATTTATCCATCGAGTTCAGAGTCCGTGAAAAGAGTGAACATCACACAGACCCTGACTTATCTGTCAGGTTCATTGTTATCATTTACAAAGTCGATACTCAAGTCCAAGCCGTGTGTGGCACGAATTGAACAGCACATAATCGCGATCAATATTTTACGGGCCATTGCAATTAGCGATTCGATGGAGGTCGTTGACATTGCTTATCAAATTTCTCTCGGTATTCTTATTTGCGGTTCGTCCACCTCATCGTATCGTTCAATCGAAAAACATCGAATAATAGGATTATCTCATTTATTTGTGATTAAAATATGTTTCAGATTTATTCCAAACATTTCGAAGCACACTTTTTTATCCGTCACACTGTATATGTGACTACTGATAATCTTTCTGCTTACAACTCATGCAGATTGTGGCCACGTGGGGTCGCCACCCGAGCTATGACGCAAGCGTTTACGCTGGGCATAAATACTAATGAAGATGAAAGATAACTCGGCCGGTATTCGCAGTCGTTGCTTATTCTTGAGCAGTATGGCAATAATGGAGGGCATCCATGAGTGCGAGAGAGGCAGAGCTGTCGGCGCTCGCTGAGGAGCGAGAGAGAAGAAGATAGTCCATGTAGTCCCATCGTCTTGAGGTGAAGCGTAAACTTTCTCGCGCTATCTCTCTCGCTCCGCAGCGAGTGCCGATAGTGCTGTCTCTCTCGCACTCATAGTGGAGATAGAAGCTTTACGCATCACTTCGAGCGTTTGGAGCTCGGTCTCTCTCGCTCCGCCTCGAGCGCCCATGCCGCTATCTCTCTCGCATTCATCACTAATCTCAAGTACGATCGATGTCAGTCCAAATAAAATATTTAATCTATCTTATCTCGAGTATCTGGAAGCTCCATCCCGCCTACTACACAGCCTGACGAGGCATTAATATCTCCGCAAACTTGTCGACAATGAAAGATGAAAGTCCTTGAATTATAAATCACGATTGCTACCTGCGATATTATGTGTTACATACATGCAAAAAAACTGTACATATGCATAATGTTAATCATGGAGCGAGACGCACGCAACTGCATGACAGCGATCAACCGGAATGATAAACTGATTTGCCTGTCACAAAACGTTGAAATATCTGAAGTTACGAAAATGTGAACGTTATTGACATCAAAATCCCGATAAACATTTTTTGGACCGTCACATAGCTTTCCCCATGAGGAAGCTAAAGTCATTGATCTAAATTGATCCTGAAAATAAAATGTTGAAATCATACCTCCTGAATTTCATCTCCTGGAGATAAAAATTATAAAAATTTTATTTTAATTTAATTAAATTGTGAAAATATTTAATTTCATAATAAATGATTAATAATTTTTCAACTTTCGAAAATCACCGAATATTTCGGGCAAATCTACGAGTGGACGATAACGATTGTATTACAACGAAAAAGACGCATTGTATGTTATAATAAAGTTTTGTTACGAGATAGTTTGTAGAATTTAAATTCGACATGTTTTTTCTATCAAAATTGGAAGATCGGCCATTTTGAATCTTGGTCGGTTGCTAGCACGTTCGACAATCACGTAACACGTTCATGTTTTTTTCATAGAGACGTTTGATATATCTATGACGTTTATTTCTACGACAATTTAGCGGGAACCTTGAACCGTTATCTTCTCGTGCGAGGCAGCCATGTCGCGATGATTCGGCACGAAATACGCTGAGATACGGCTGGCGCGGACGAACAACGCGGGTCTGTTGTCGCATGGACATTGAAAGGGCCCGATTATCATCGTTACGACGGTCCGATTGAGTCAGTTCGAATCTAATGACACGTTGCTGATCATCCGCGTCAATCGAGTTTTGGTTCGGCTTCGTGAAGGTCGTAAAATGAACGTCAGGCAACGTAAAGTACGTTTCTTTTTTCAATATTTTATCATCACTTCGCTATGTATATACATATCTACATATATGTATATATAATATCGGTATCTGTGTAATAACAATCGTTTTGTGACCTGCAATAAAATTTATCGGCCGACAACTCGCACAAAGTTTATAAAAACAAGTCGTTTGAATGATAAAAATAAATAAACGTGGAACAAAAGAAATTCATGATCCCTGTGGCCAAAGCTTTTATCGTGTTGTGCTCCGTCGGTAACAAAAACTGTAAACAATTACTTTTGTTTTTGTTTATCATTTTTCTTTTATGAAAGATTATATAACGTTGGATAAACGAAAAGTCTTCAAACAGAAATGAATTTAACTTTGATTCAGTCGATTTCGGGTTATTCGCGATTGAATAAATAATTTTTTCGGTTTCGTTATCGACTGAGCATCGGTCTCGAGTGTTCGCGGTGGATAAAAAAAAGACGATCGAGATTGTATTCGTGACGAATTTTGCATGGCGATCGATATATTTTAATTTCGGTTAAAAGACCAGTGATCCAGAGTTTTTGGTAATATACCGAACGAGCGATGAATGTTTAAGTAATTAATTTTTGTTTGACAATCGAATAATTGATCAAAGCACAACGAGTTATTTAGATAATTGGCGGGAGACACGTGACAACGATGGCGCGATATTACAGGAATCGCTGCGTGCGAATCACAAATTGTATACTTTTTTTTTCGAACGTGCGATTTCGTCCCACGCGGGCCCAGTGGGTCTCTCGCGAGCTTGCTCGTAACTTGTTTGGAATTCATTATTGCCAAACGCTCTTGTGTACACTCTGACTTTGGGTTATAAACGTGTATCGTGAAAATATTGGACTTTCATGACACCTGCTTACGCTCGAATAAAGGTTATTCCGTATTTTCAATGGCTCAAGATATTAGTTTTTTTTTGTTTACCTATCAATTTTGCACCAATGGGTCTGGTCTATCATTGGCACACTTGGGACAATGATGTATGATCTTGGAAACAGATGACATACGTCCCCACCGAGGGTCAAAGAAATCTGGGCTTCGAACAATTTTATTTTTGTTATTTTTTTTTTTTTTTTTCAATTTACGATCTTGCTTTATTTGAGTTAGAGGAATTGTCATTTCTCGAAGCAAATTTTTGAAATAGGAAATAACTATAATTATAATTCTTTATTGATATTCTTTTTTTTTTTTGTAAGGAATAATAATACACTGCGATGGCTATTTTTAGGTGAATCGACATTGATTTGACAATTTTTCATTTGTGAGTCACAATTGCCACTGAAAATTATAATTTTGTAAAGAATTATGCTGGGAGTTTATTAAATAACATAATTATCTGACAAATAACATATCGGTAAATACAAAAGTGTTTTTCGAGAGATATGCGCCAAATCATTTCGGTAACATAAATTATCAGAAGTAAAAAAATGTTACGGATTACTTTTATTCGAAAGAAAGAATTGTATTTTTTAGACAAACGCGGAAGATGAAAAGACGCGAGCATCGAAAATGGTGCCTCGTCCGAAGGAAACCAACGGTCACTTGGGCAAAACTTATTTGGTCATGATCGTAGTCCTGGGATCGCTATTCATGGGCTACATAGCCATAGCCAACGATCTCAAACCCGTTAAAATGGGTTCGTCGGCGCTCGACAATTTGGCTTATTCCCTGAATCTTCACAAACCGTTTTACGTCGTGATAATAGACGCCGGATCGACGGGTAGTCGAGTATTGGCATTCACGTTCCACTCGTCTCTGGTGAACGGCGATTTGATTCTCGATCGTGAACTTTTCGCCGAAAAGAAACCCGGTTTGAGTTCGTTCGCGGACAATCCGGAAGAGGCTGCAAAGTCGCTGGACGAATTGTTGACGAAAGCGAAAAACGAGATACCCGAGTCCGAATGGTCGAACACCCCAATTTCGATGAGAGCTACGGCCGGACTGAGATTACTTTCGGAACGCAAAGCCGCAGCCATACTCGACGAGTGTCAAAAACGCTTCGAGTCGTCGGGTTTTCTGGTGACTAAGAATTCCGTGTCGATAATGGAAGGCAAGGACGAAGGTATATTCGCCTGGTTCACCGTCAACTTTTTGCAAGATCGTTTTCACTTGGACACGTCGAGCGACGCTACGGTCGCTGCGCTCGATCTGGGTGGCGGTTCGACGCAAGTCACATTCGCTCCTCGCGACAGCGACATCAAACAATTGGGCAACCACGTGTACGCCATCAACGCGTTCGGTCGCAACATGAGCATCTACACTCACAGCTATCTGGGTATGGGCCTGATGGCAGCCAGAAAAGAAATTCTCACTCGTGACACGAACAAAGATAAATTGAACGTCGACGGTGCGATCGAAATCAATTCGGAATGCATAAATCCGATAATATCGCAAAAATGGAACTACGGCGGACGTGAGTACCTGGTAAACGGTTCGTTGAACCCATCGCACAAAATTATACGTAAAAAAAATAAGGCCGAAATAATTGAGGATCGACCGATCGTTGATTTTAAAAAATGCTCGAAAATCGTTAAAAACTACGTGGCAACGATAAAAAACAAACCCGTTGGACTGAAGAATCATCAAGTCAACGCATTTTCGTACTACTTCGATCGAGCTATAGAAGTACGATATTTTTCATTGATAATTTCATCAACGTATTGAAATTGATCGATCAATTGATTATCATTGTTTATCGAATCTTTTTATTTTTCCGAATTTATTCACAGGTAGGACTGATAGATCCGCAAACCGGAGGTGCTATTGTCGTCGAGGCTTTTCAAAAGGAAGCCAAGAGGGCTTGTGAATATCCGAACGCGGATCAGCCTTTCATGTGCCTGGATTTGACCTTTATATCCGTGTTGCTCGTAGATGGCTTCGATCTTGAACCAAAAACAAAATTATTCGTAAGTTGAATCACGACAATGCAGACGTTAAAAAATTCTTTAGTACTGTATACCGAACACTCACGATTATACTTTTATTTTGGATTTTTTTTTCTTATCGTTCATCTCGTTTTCAGCTTTACAAGAAGATCAACAACCACGAACTCAGTTGGGCTTTGGGAGCTGCGTTTAGTCTTCTTGAGAAAGATTTTTAACGATCCCGAACAATGGAATGAAAATGTTCCATTGATCTGAAGAATTGAAAAAAAAAAGGAAAAAAAATAAAAAGAAAAAAGTCGAAACGCGACAACCGTTCATAGTCGTATTGTGTTACATTTGGACGCATGATAATTCGATTATCACAATCTGACACAGCGAGGAATCATCGGACGTTGAAGGAATGTCGAATTACGGCTACGCGATGCCGACAAGACGATTGGACATTTTCGTCCGAATAAAAATGTATTTGAACATTTTTACGAGCACAACGAAATAACGAAAGTGATCCGGAACAAAAAAATAACACATTGCTCCATAAAATGTAGAATATTTTATACTCGCCCGCGAACGTGGGAGCAATTTGAATGAATGTATAGTCAATTTGATAAATTCACGATAAATTCACTACGGATATTCAATTCCTAGCGATTTTATCGACATGTATTATTATTTTTATTATTATTATTATTATTATTGTTGTTATTTGCAATTATTATTATTATAGTCAGGTAATTAGGAAAGTATGGGAGTTAGATCAATATCGCAAATGTAATTACAACGAAATTTTGAATATTTTTTCGGAGTAAAATATTTTACGCTTAACATTGGAATGAAAAATGTTCGGAGATCCGATAACTATGTACAAAGTGAACAAAAAAAGTATATCGAAGCTCTTTCAAATGCATGCGCGCACAATTTTTCTCCACCGTGACACAATGGCTCATCGTGTGCACAGTCTAATTTTTATTTGTAAACTTTGTAAACAACGACGATTGATAATCAAATTCGACATTGATGTATGATACATTGTGCTCTTGTAAAAAACAAGACAAAAAAAAGAAAAATTGTCCGACCCTCCTTGGAAACGCTCATTTCATGCATGTAACGCACTCGACTGAAATCTGTCACTTTGCGCTTGCTCCGCATTCATGAAATGACGCGTTTTCAAGGGTGCGTCGGATAAACAATTTTAAAAAAAACAACGAAAAAAATAAATTATCGACAGTGCCTTCGAGATCGTAAATGGTGCTTTTTCAATAAAACTCATGATCTCCAGCTTACGTATATGGTCGTTACGATTATTTGACATCATCGTCCTGATAAATGGAACAGTAAAAAGTGACAGAAAAAAGAATGAACTACACATTCAATAATTGAAAACAAGCCATAAATATTGCTACGGGGGAAAGGGGTCCCCAAGTCTTTGAAGAAAAAATAAGAAAAACTAATATTTTGTATGTCCTAGTCGTCGATATCTTGCATCAGGTAAATAATCAATGCGAACAGAAAGAAAACCAAACAAAAATTAATAGTCATGATAACATCAATGTTCCATTAACTCATATGGGATCTACATGTTCGTGTACATGCACTTGAATTGCAGATACAATGTAACTTTTCAATGTATAAAAAAAATGCCACAACTGTATGGATAACAAAAAAAAAGTAATTAAAGTCACATAGACATATAGTTGTTATGAATAAATCTTTTATTAATTCATATGAGATATGTATATCTATACATATATTTTTTTAAATCGCATATACATTGTAACAATGTTACGAAAATTGTTTAATACCAAGTATCTTTCGAACCGAGAGGAAAAAAAAGAATGTCCACGAATAATAGTTATTCCAGATAAACATTTCAAAGCTCATGACCCTACATGCCCCCTCCATCGTTTTTCGCACGACGCGACTGACGACTGACTATCTATTCGAATGCGATAAGATCGTCCAACTAGAAGGACCGAACGGTTCATGAGAAACTTCGTGTACCCCGCTTGGCAGTCGTGGCTCTCGTGGCACGTGTGACCTCTGCGCGGAGCAGCCGCTCGTCGGCTCGGTCGGGCTCAATCGGCTGCTGGTCGGGCTGGTCCACATAAACCGAGAACCCAACTCAGTCTGACAAGATGCGAGGAACGAGAATCTCACGCTTATCCACCACATGCACAACCATCCGACGTTCGTGCGTTTGTGATTGAAAAACGAAAAAAAAAGAAAAAAAACAACCTATCGTGGTATATGTACACACGTACGCATAATTAACGTATTCGACAAGTCAATTCATACGGAAAATTAATTCGAATAAATGATCGTAACGAACAGACTGACGACAACCGCGTCCGTAGTTAGTGCAGTTGTTTGCCGTAACTGGCAAATTCCAACCATTCATCAACAATTCAAGGTAATTGACGATCTGTGTGTATGTGTGAGTGTTTGTGTGTGTGCACACACACGAACACATGTTGTGGGATTTTTTTCTTTGCCATAAATTTTCCGAGGTTAGGTTGTAAAATTTTATCATGAATTCGACGATTTCACAAATTTAATTGTATTTCGATGGACTTTAAGTTTAATCTCACGATAATTGTCGATCCCCCAACAGCTTTGTCATGCAAATTCAATCAGTCTCAACGCGTAACGACTTTTTTTTTCATAACTGACGATCGTACGAGATTGAATCACAATTCATTCGCTGTTTGTTTCTTTTGTTTTTTATTTCTTTTTTTTTTTTTCGCGTTTCGCCGCATGAACATTTTTTTGTTTAGCTTTTTCTCTTATCTCATTAATAGTCGCACATTGCCCCACCAGCAGATTCAACAATTTTTCACTCGTCATTGGTTTTCTTTTTCTTTTCGCCGTTCCATCGACTACTCTGCACTTGAACTTGCAACTTTTTCAGATCGTTAGTACGCGTCAAGCGTCGCGTAGACAGTCGTTTATCAGAAATCTCAACGAGTGCTTGTACCGATTGCCAGGGGCGCGTTTGGTGAAAAGCGCGAATCCCTCGGATTCGGCGCAAAGTCGCGAAACCGACGAGAATACCAAATCCATGGTAATGACGGAACTTCCAGTGGGAATTTGCGAGACCAACGATTACAGATCGGACGGCATTTCGTACGAAATACCGATGAATCGGTCGCACGAGATGATGCAAGTTTGCGACGATATCCAGATAACGTTTGAAAGTTGTGTGAAGTTCGATTCGACTATGGGTCAGAGATTCGCCAAGGTGCAACAAGGTTCGATGGCAAAATCCAAGTACAAACGATTGCGCCAGTGGAGATCCGTAGTCGCAGGTGAGAACGCACGCAGAAAAATCGGGTTCGTTTAGTCGTTTTACTTCACTTGTTACTGTCACGAAGATCAATCGTTTGCAGCCGCGCCGCCTGTTAATCCAGACGCCGAATTTGTACTGAGAGTACTTTCTTACAATATTCTCGCACAAATTCTGTTGGATAATCACTTTTACTTGTATCGAGAGCACGACAACGCAGCTCTGAATTGGGATAAGAGGAAGGTGCTCGTACAAGAGGAGATATTTAGAGCCAAAGCTAATGTTGGTTGAGAACAAACAAACAAAAAATCTATTAAACACAAAAAAAAACAACAAAAAACAAAAATAAGCTCATTGTAACAATATTCGTGATAGTCATTGAAATTGTGATGCGAAATACGGGTGAAAGACATTTGTTGGACTGTTTCGCAGGTGATATGCATTCAGGAGATGCAGCAAGATCATCTAGCGGATTTCGTTAAAGTTTTTGAAGCCGACGGTTATTCGTTTCTGTACAAAAAACGCACCAACGACAAGCAAGACGGTTTGTTGCTGCTTTACAGAGCCGATCAGCTCAAACTCGTGGATCACGCCAAAGTCGAGCTTTATCAGCCAAGAGTGGATATATTGAATCGCGACAATGTTGCTATAATTGCGAAATTTTCTCTTGTCGATAATCCGGAAACTCATGTCGTCATATCAACGACCCATCTTCTTTACAATCCGAGACGCAACGACATCAGACTCGCTCAGACTCAAATTTTATTCGCCGAACTCGAGAGAATTGCTTTCATCGAATCCACAAAGTAAGCATCCTTTATTCGTGTCGACTAACTTTTCAACGCTTAATCTGTAAATCCTCTTTTTTTATTTATTTTTTCTAAAATTTTTTTACCGTTTTACCATCAGAGACGGTCCTCGATATCATCCGATAATATTGTCCGGTGATTTTAATTTGGAGCCTCACAGCGCGGTTTACAAATTTATAACCGAAGGTACGTTCGAGTACAACGGCAAAGGTCGTAGTTTGGAATCGGATGGGACCAGTCGATTAATCGGTAATTCGTTGATTCCGCCGTCTTTGCTCGTTACCGACAATTGTCAACACATGAAACTATTGACCAAACGTTTGACGGGCGAAACCGATGACGCGAAAATGGTAAATCAAATGCAATAACGTAGGTTACGAATGATCTTTGCTATCTCAATTGTTATTTTTATTTATTTAAATTAATTTTTTTTTTTTATTTTTTTTTTAAGATTGACAACGCGGACGAACACAAGAACCGGTTGAGCTTGCGCCGGAACATGAACAAGGTCGTTGTGTCTCATAATAATGACGAGGTTGTGACGGACAGCAACGAATATCAGAATGTAAAAATAGTCGAAGGACAGTACGCTAAATTTTCGTCGGGCACGCTGACGCATCCGTTTGAGTTGCACAGTCTTTATAAACACGCTAATAACCACGGAGAAGCCGAAGCCACGACGAAACAGGGAGAATGGATCACGGTCGATTATATATTTTTCGGTGGCGTCGAACCCATCGATAGGTACGATTTGCCAACGGTGACAGAGTGCAAATTGCTTCCGACTATACCGAATAAAGTCGTCGGTAGCGATCATCTGTGTATCGGCGCGACTTTCAAGATAAAGAAATTGAAGAAAAAGAGTAATCGATAAAACAAAAAAGGGCGAACGAGAAGTATCTCGTTGTACATAAGATACCTCTACGCATGTTATTTGTTTGATAAAATAAAATTGACATCTATTGTTAAGGTTTTATTTATTGTTTCGATCGATCTTTCGCCGTTATTGAGATATCGTCCAATTGCACGCGATTGGCGCTTATCGTTTCGAATATTGAGAATTAGTTAGAATTTATGAGAATGAAAAAAAAATTTGGCTTGCGATATTTAAAATATCGTCCGAAGAGGGTGTGTCGATTTAATATATATACATGTATTATTTTCTTTTTTCATACACAACGGTTCCATACAAATGGTTTAATAATATTAATATATTTTTTTTTTCTTTTTTTTACAAAAGTAACAAATAATACAAAAATTAAGATCATATGTACACATAAATTAGTTCATGTCTAATAAACGTTGATGAAAAACTATGGAACGAATGTGCGAAGTGCGATTAGAGAAACTGTATAGGCTCGATTTTGGCGCTTCCCATCTGTACTCTGGATTCCTCGTACTCGACGACGCAAGTTTTACCAACCGACAGTTTGACCGGTCGCGCTGTACAATGTTGGTCGCAAAATTTTGCAAAATCTCTAAACGCGACCTGAAGTTCGACTTTGCCACCATTGGGACCTACGGCGAATTCGCATTTGAGCTTTTTCATTTTGCCGCGTACGCAGCAGCTCAAAAATCTGTAATCGGTGGTATACATGTCGTGCATGTCGACCAGAGGTATGTTCAAATCTTGACGAATGATGCCGGTGATGAAAACGTCGTCTATCCAAAAAAGATTTTGCCAGCTCCAACAACGTTCGACAATTTTAATGGCAAAGTCGCGACTGATCATGTACAACCAGCCGGACAAGTAATCCGGATAAACATCGCCGTTGAATTCTTCGTTCGTGACGAACCACTTGTTAGCCGGTTCGCGAACGGCTCTCATGTTTCTCAACGCATAACCGGCCAACAGCGATCGACCCGTTTCGTGGGATTTCAATTTTTTCAATATTTCGTAAAAATTAACGACTATATCGTCGTCCTGTTTGACGATGAAACGCGCTTGTGGACAATTTTCCGTGGCCCATCTCAGACCCATCAAATGTTTGTAGGTTAGGTTGCGATAGGCTTCGTAAAAATTGCCCTGAACTATGTCCAAAAATCTATCGGCTTCGTTCTGCAGTGCCAATTGTGTCACGGATGTTTTACGTTGCGCCGCATCGTCCAAAAGTCCCAAAAGAAACACTCGGGTCACTCCTAGGTCACGTAATTCGTCGTCCGGATAAGCACGACGAAGAGCGCTACGGGGACTCTCATCACCCGCGTAAGAAGTTACGATCCAAACAATTGCGGAATCACGACAACGTACTTTTATCGTGTATTCCAAATTTTCCGAATCTTGCAATTTTCTTGTGTTTTCCTTCGTTGCCAATATTTCGATGTCGTTGAGTACACCGATATTGTGTATCGGATTGTTCGACAATGCGATATTGTTTTCAACGAAATTTACGAATATGAGAAAAACTATTGTGCACAATACGAGAAAAAGCAAACCGTATCTCACGTGCGAACTCATTTTCATTCATCATCGAACTTTTGTAATGCGGTGTTGACATGGCTTTGGGAATTTATTGGTTTATCGTTTTGCGATTGTTGTTTTGGTTGGGATGGGGTTTTAAAACGTCGGAACGTTGTTTCGAGTTATCGAAGTTCGAGAATCGAAGGATCGAAATGTCGAACTATCGAAACTCGAATAATCGATGTATTGAAACTCGAAGAATCGAAGTATCGAAAGTCGTTGGAGATCGTAGCAAAGAACAGGAATACACGAATCTATTATTTTCGCCTATGAATGCTTAAAGCAATCCTCAGCATGCAAATTCTATTATTGATTCATCATTTCCTTTGCAAACAAAGGCGTCGAGTATTCCATGTAAACTTGGCCAAACCGCCAAAGAGATTAGAAATGGGATATATATTTTTCGACCAATCAGAAAGCAGATATGGAAATCGCAAGAGCAACGGGTTATAATATATCGATACATGAAAAACGGAAAACAATATGGCGTAGCCCGACGAACTGCTACTCTACCAGTGACTTGTAATTTCGGGTTGCTGTCAAAAGTTTAATCGACATGGTGAGAGCTCCGTTATTCTATTGCTTTTACGATCATTTCAATAAAACCCGATATTCGTCCGAGACGTTAGAATAAATTGCATCGATGATTCGACAGTTTTTCAAATACAATTTCGTTTTTGAATGAATGCCGTGGAATTGAGGTTATTTTCGGCGATTTATGTGAAATACGCAAATTTTCCAATCGTTTGAGGTCGAACGTGTATTTTTCGAATATAGTTTTCATGTTTTCACGATCTTTTTTTCATACGAGATCAGATTTAAAAATTGAGAATTATCACCGTCCCAGAGGTCGTTTATTGTTTATCATAACTACATATTTACAGCCGCAAAATGTGGTCCTATAATCGATCAAATTGATCCATCCAGTTTTTTTTTTCTGCCCTGCCTTGCAAAAATGCCAGGTTGAGTAAGAATTTATTAAAGTCTACATACTTGTGAAAATAAATGGGTTATTTTGCATCTGAAACTTTTATCTAATTAATTTTCTATGCTTCTGTTCACTTTTGGCATTTCCATTTTCATTAGGTGGTACTTGAATTTCCACAATTACGCGAATATTCCAATAATCAAGCTTTTTTTCTTTTTTTTTTTTGTTATAATATTTTTTGCAACAATGTAAAAATATAGGGTCAGAATCAGTCGGGAGCCGGAGGTACGGGGGGCGATAAAAAAGATGACAAAGACAAGAAGAAGAAGTACGAGCCTCCGATTCCGACGAGAGTGGGAAAAAAGAAGCGTCGAACCAAGGGACCGGACGTAGCCCTTAAGTTGCCGCAAGTAACTCCGCACACAAGATGTCGCCTGAAGCTTCTCAAGCTCGAGAGAATAAAGGATTATCTCCTGATGGAAGAAGAATTCATAAGAAATCAGGAGAGACTCAAGCCCCAGGAAGAAAAAAATGAGGAAGAGCGATCCAAGGTCGACGATCTGAGAGGAACTCCCATGTCCGTAGGCACGCTCGAGGAAATCATCGATGATAATCACGCCATAGTATCCACCTCTGTAGGCTCCGAGCACTACGTATCCATTCTTTCGTTTGTCGACAAGGATCAACTCGAGCCCGGATGTTCCGTTCTACTCAATCATAAAGTTCACGCTGTCGTCGGTGTTCTCGGTGATGATACGGATCCTATGGTTACCGTTATGAAATTGGAAAAAGCCCCGCAAGAAACTTATGCGGATATTGGCGGTTGGTGAACACTTTTTGTATGATTCATTTGGAAAGATTAAATGTTTATCAAACCAACGCCCACATTTTGCTTGTTCGAACAAACCGATTGTACGAATTATCAGCGTTCACTCGTTTTCGTTTTTTCCACAGGTCTCGACACGCAGATTCAAGAAATCAAGGAATCCGTGGAACTGCCATTGACCCATCCCGAATATTACGAAGAAATGGGCATAAAGCCACCGAAAGGTGTTATTCTGTACGGTCCACCGGGTACCGGAAAAACTCTTCTGGCGAAAGCCGTCGCGAATCAGACATCCGCGACTTTTTTGCGCGTCGTTGGCTCGGAACTCATACAAAAGTATCTGGGTGACGGTCCGAAACTCGTTCGTGAATTGTTTCGAGTGGCCGAGGAACACGCGCCTTCGATCGTCTTCATTGACGAAATCGACGCTGTCGGTACGAAACGTTACGACAGCAATAGCGGCGGTGAACGTGAAATTCAGCGAACCATGTTGGAGCTTCTCAATCAACTTGACGGTAAAAAATAATAATTAAGAAAAAAAACATTTGCAATAATTGAGGGCTGCAGGTACAAAAAGTTCTATTCCCGACTTTTTTTCGAAATGAGTTTTTTGTTTTGCATTTTCAAAAAAGGTTCAATACTAAAGGTTCAAGTTCATGAAACATAAAAATTGTTGGAAGTTTTTTTTTTCTTTTTAAATCAACGAAATCGTGCAAAGTGCCACTTTCACGGTTCTGAGGTACAAAAACTAAAATTTCTTCTCCATTTAAGGTAAATTTAATGAATATTTTTTAACACTATAATATTTGTCATCTATCTGCAACACGAAATATTTTTTTTGGCTAGAATTTGAAGGGTACATGTGAATTAGGTTTTTGCAAAAATCATTTTCCGTTTTAAACAAATACTGCAGTATTTTTCAAATGCGAACTTTTTCTTTCGCCGTCCTGTAAAACTTTATTTTTGTAGCTTTCTGTACCTGCAGCCCTGAATTGTTCGATAAGAACATTTTGTTTACATTCGTCGTAAAATTGTTGGAAAATTTTCACGACTACGATTATTAAATTCGTTCAGGTTTCGACAGTCGTGGTGACGTGAAAGTTGTCATGGCGACCAACCGGATCGAAACTTTGGATCCGGCTTTGATACGGCCCGGTCGTATCGATAGAAAAATCGAATTCCCATTGCCGGACGAAAAAACTAAGAGACGAATCTTCAGCATTCACACGAGCCGAATGACCCTGGCACCGGACGTCAATCTCGCTGAGCTCATTATGGCGAAGGACGATCTTTCGGGCGCCGATATCAAGGTACGTTAACTGATAATATCAGCAGATGTTTCAAATGTTTTGGACATAGGATATTGGTCATTGATCAAGACCCAACGATTTCAAGCTTGGAAATAGAATTTTTTCAAAAACCGATGAGTTTTGTATTAAGTTGATTAAGCAGATTATTATTATTTTTATGATCACGCGAAGCTTCAAACGCCAACTTACGGAATTCCGAAGGCCTACCAATCGTGTTGTTTGATTTACAAAAAAAAAAAGGCCTTCAACTTTCAAATAACAACTTTTAGATGTATCGATAATGTTTTGTTATTGATAATTTTTTTTTCATTCGATCGATGATTCGGGAACGAATAATTATCGAATCACACGTGAATTATGGTCGATTAACGAATTCATTTTTCCGACAGGCAATATGTACCGAAGCCGGTTTGATGGCTCTTCGGGAGCGACGAATGAAGGTCACCAGCGAGGACTTCAAAAAATCTAAGGAAAGTGTACTTTATCGTAAGAAGGAAGGTTCGCCCGAGGGATTGTACCTGTAAAGCAATTCCCATTCGCGTTTTGCTCGCCGATTTCTTTTGTATTACAAAAAAAAAAACAAAAATTATTAAAATAATAATGATAATAATAATCGTAAAAATAAATTACTTGTATTTCATTGAAACGCCCCCATGGCTTGTGTCAATTTATTCGAGATAAAAGTGTTGAAGTAACGATTTTAAAAAATATATATAATTGTGTATAATCGGAGGTTCTTAAGTTTCCAACTTGACCAGATCGACGTCTCGTTCTTTCATGAAGGGTTCGAAATATTCGCGAAGAACTTTCAGAGTCGATGTCACATGTTTTCTGTGGTCATCGAGAACATTCGTGGAAGAAACATCGGAGGTTTCATTGTCGCTCAAAGTGCAAATGTGACATGCGCCTCTTCGAGTTTTGTCCAATATCTCGGTGATGTCATTGGAATGCTTGAAATCCTTGGTAAACGTCGTCGCGAAGCCTTTGTACTTTCCCAGCTCGAAAGCAGCTTTGAAACCGTCTTCGTAGCCTCGATCAAAGTCCTCTTGAAAAACCGCTTGAGAACCTTCCTCGATTCCTTCTCGATATCCGTTCTAGAAATAACTTATATTTTTTTATACAACATCAAACCCGGATCGATATCTGGATCAGTTTGATCAATTGTGACAAATACTTTGGAAGCGCCGTTGATAACGCGATTCCACGATTTTGCCGCAAGTTCCAGTGAATCTTCCGAATCGCTATGTCCATCCATTGTCTTCGATATTTACAACTGTTTTTTCTTTTTATCGTTGAGTAGCCTTCGAACTCGTGAAAATTCGATTTTTTGATAATTCTCGGAAATAATGGTTCTGGACCGTTCGCATTGATGAATTCTGCAAGCAAACGTACTTTTTTGTTGATTAAGAGTTGCCTGTTGTTCGAGCATTGCCAACTAGGTTTTCCAGGAATTAAAAAAAAATATGTATTTTTTTTTGGTTTATTGCAATAAAACTCAGCGACTATTTTTATCAAGATGATTATATACATATGTTCCGGTGATCTGAAAAATGAAAATCCGGCATGTTCATATCCCGAAGACGAATCTCTATCGTCTGAACTGCGATCGTATTAAAAAAAAAAAATTTTTTTACGAAATGGTGGAATTATTTCGAAAACAAAACTCGAAATCTTTCGAGTCAAACTCGCAATAATCCAAATTGTAGCCCCCCTCGCGGAATATTTCGTGATTAAATGCAGTGATTCTCAAATCGAAGTAATTTAAGATGTATCTAAAAAACGCACGCATTTCGAAATCCTATTTCAGCAGTACTTCCGATTTTTTAGCAATTCAACTTCCGACAGCTGTGGAATTGAATGAAATAATTAGAGGTTCATTATATAAATTCAAAAGAATTGTTTATATATTTTCATTGTGCTCACGCAGTTGACTTTTCATGAATGAACAATATTTGTAGGTTAGATTTTCACAACATTGGACAGTTCGAAACAATTATGAAAAATTGTTATTTTCTTTTAATAACTGTGCACTTACGTTTCGGTCGGTTTGTCTTACACATCACATTTTGTTTATCGCTTTAATCGGTATATGATTATTTTCCTGTGAATTCACAGCCGATCCAAAACATACAAAACCTGTCAAACACTTTGACCTGAGAGTCACTGGTTCCATGTCAGCACTCAGTGAACTGTTCCGCTATTGGTCAATCGGTCAACTCGCAATAGTAAAATCCCGCCCATTTATACCCCCGGATACCGGATTTCGGACTATTGAGCGGTTTTACTGTATACCTTCGTCCAAATCAGCTGAGCAGAGTCGAGCAACGTGCAATTTGCTGCAAATGCACACGTTTTCCGAGGTCAAAAGTGGCCAACAGTGTGATTGGAGTACCTGCGCGGTAATGCTTCACACACAACAAGCATCCGCGCGACAAAACATAACCTATTCACTTGCAGCTTGCAGCAATAACTAGAAGCTCAATAATATCGAATAAATCACCGCCTCGAGCAATAAATTGCAATAAACATAAGACACAATAAAACAAAATGTCAGCACCAGCGCCGCATCTAGAACGTGACCTCGACCTCAGCAATGCTAGACGCGGAGTTTGGCTCGTCAAAGTGCCAAAATACATAGCCAACAAATGGGAAAAAGCGCCGGGTAACATAGAAGTTGGAAAACTCAAGATAACCAAGTAAACATTTTTTTTATTATTATTGAAAAAAAAACTAAAAAAATATTTTGAATTATTCGGAGTTAAAATTCTGTTTAACCGACTGACATGATCTGTAATTTCAAGAAATCCAAAACAAAAGGTCGAAGTATCGTTGACATTGTCAGAAACCGTTCTGGCATTAAAGGAACCGCACGAAGAGGACATTCCGAAACAACACAGACTTGACGTCACAACGGTGACCACTCAGATGCTGGGTGTTTTTTCTCATGTTGTTCGTAAGTACCCTCTCGGAGATATGATAATTTGCATTTGGCAATTGCGATATATATTTTGCACTGATTATTGTTTGGTCACAGCTTCGGGAAACTCGGACGACATTGTGCCGGAGACGGAAAAACTGATTATGGAAGGCAGAATAGTGCAGAAACTTGATTGCCGACCCGCCGGTACGTCCTGAGATACTTTTTAAACCAGACTATTTTATGCGTGACCTTGAAATCCAATCGCTTATTCAGTCTCCAAGCTGGTTGACCACTTCGGAATTTTTCGAAAAACCACTTGGAATCCTCAGTTTACCATTTGATCCCAAAACCCAGCAAAAAAAAAATCAATAGGTGGTAAAAAAATGTCTTACATAAAACGTTGTGCATGAATATTCTTTATGGTTTCAGCCGACAATTGTTACATGAAATTGAAACTGGAAAGTATAAAGAAAGCATCTGTGCCGGATAGAAAGATGCAACGGTTGGATCAAGTCGTACAAAATTTCAAACCCGTTTCGGATCACAAACACAATGTAAACAAAAAATACATCTATATATCATCGAAATTTGATTTACTAAAAATATTCAGCAATTTCGTCTCACCAATTTTTATGTCTGATTGGAATTGTTTCGTTTTTTTTTTCGTATCAGATCGAATACGCTGAGAAGAAAAAGGCCGAGGGTAAGAAAATGCGAGACGACAAGGACGCGGTTATGGACATGCTCTTCGCGGCTTTCGAAAAACATCAGTATTACAATATTCGTGACCTCGTGAAAATCACTAGACAACCAATCGTGAGTCTTTCATTTTCGACTTGTATTGCCAGCGTTTCGACCAACGACGATTGTTAAAAAAATATATATATCTCATGAAAAATTCTTTGAACCAGGTTTACTTGAAGGAGATTCTCAACGAGGTTTGCAATTACAATCTGAAGAATCCCCACAGAAACATGTGGGAGCTCAAGCCTGAGTATCGTCACTACAAGGACGACAAGCCGGCCGAAACGGCTGTGAAAGCCGATGATTCCGACTCGAACTGACGTAAAAATGTTTTCAACAATTTTTGAACAGTTGCCTTATCCTTTTCGTCTTTCTACGCGGAAGTAAACGTCAAGGAAAACAAATATCAATCATGTTTTCTTTATTTTTTGTTTCTATTTATTTTTCATTGACACTTGCACAACTTAAGTTTTCCAAAAGTGTAAATATTTTTCAGTAAAGTAATTCGTTTATAATCGTACGATTCGTTTCTGCGCTCCCTCCACCCTTATTCGTAGGTGAAGGAAAATGGTTTAACGTTAAACATTTACGAATGCTTGATACATCGTAATTTCATCGTCCAAAAGTTTGATTTTTATGACTTCGTTAGCTGGTATGAATAATACCGAACCGCGATTCATTATTTTCGAATTAGCCATTTCAAATTTGCCATTTGCAATCAACAGAATACTGGCTGTTGACCTTGGAACGAGATCGTAAGTACCTCGTTCAGGATTTATCTGAAATACAATTTTATTGTTGAACGAAAAAATTATACGTAAAAATTATCGAGATGATGAATTTGACGAGATGATAACTTACAATTATTCTGGCAACTGCGAAATCACGGACGGGTGGACGAAACACTGCGGTGCATTCGTCTTCGCTGGTCGGGTTCAATATCCTCGACGATGCTGACTTCCAAGTGTACGTTAGCATCTCTTTCAAAGTGGCGATATCCTTTGGCTTCGGGGTGAGACCGGCTCGAATTACATTGTCCGAGCAGGCCATACATTCGATGCAATCTTCAGAATATTTTTATTGTTATTATTATTTTTTTTTAATCATCCAAATTTTTACAAATAGTCAATAACAAAATATTTGACTTTCGTGCACTTTTGAAAAATGATGTAGTGGGCATATGGGCTATAGAATACCCCATATGCACGTTCGAACGTCTGTTATATGCATGTTATGTATTATTTCAACTTTAAAAATACTGATTACTGTTTAAAGCTTCTTGAAAGGGGCCCAACAGGTGTCATTAACTATTTTGAGTATTACCAAATCGAAACCACATGTCGAAATTTATATTTGGTATAGAAGAAAATCGTGCTGGAAAATTTACTGAGTCACGTTATATCCCTAGTGCACAACAAATATTAAACAAACTGTGAATTCATTGCAAGATCAAACAGTTCCAAACGATCCGGTATTTTTTGGACATTTCAAAACGCTGTAGAATCCGATCGGCTGGGCCGATTGTAATGAAAATTACAGACGATGTACATATTGTAAGGCACTACGTGTATGCAAAAATTCGGCGTTGTAGCTTGAATCGTTCTCGAGTTATAGACGTTTGAATTTTTGAAGATCGTTCCACACACACACGCATGTGTGGGACATTTTCTGCAAAAGTGATTTCTGGATGTTCTAGGACGTTTCGAACATGTTGACATCAAAATCCAGATAAAAAAATGTTTCAACCTTCATATAAATCTCTCTATCAGAAAACAAAGTTAGAAAGTTTGACCTCGAACGAACCCTGATTCTAATGGATCGATTTGTTTGCGATGAATGTCAATGGATTATCTTACCGCCCGAAAGATAGGCATGAGGTTCATTAGCCCCTATGTAAATCGCCTCGCCAGGCTGCAATTTCATATGATTGAAGAAAAAATATCCGAAGCATCCAACGTCGCCCGGATAATCGTTGTGAAGTCGTTCCAAGATCGGAGCCATGTCTCGATGCGCCTCGTCTAAAAAAAAACATTCAGGCTACTACACGAATGATTTCCACATGGTTCAGCTCGTTCGAATCAATGTAGTCTCAGAACTTACTGCGAAGCGATAATCTATTCATCAACCTCGTCAATTGGTCGGCAATTGTTTCAGGTTTTTGGTCGAGCATTGTTTCAAAACAGTTCTTCACAAAAGTGTCAGGATCGTCAGTATGAAACCGCAACCAATCTCCGACAACGGCTTCCAACTCAGGAAACATATTGATGTAGCGTTTTAATTCTTCCGCCGACCGAAAACCGCATAAAGCTTCAAAAGGAGTGAGCGCTATAGCGAGTTCTGGTTTGTGGTTCGGATCTTGGTAGACGTCCGGTTGTTGCTTGTGCAATCTTTCGGCACTTTTCTGAAATATTGAAACACAATTTGATAACACAATCTGGTTTTTTTGTAAGAAGATTTATCATTACGGAAGAAAAAAAATGTACTTTTGTAAATTGGTTCGACTTTCGAAGCCCTGCATAAAGTCTATAACATTGAGTCTAATGAATAACAAAGAAAATGATTATTGATTGAAAAAAAAAAAAAAAAATTGATTACTCGAAGTTGAATAAAGTAAGTAATTGGTAATTTCTTCATTATTATCTGTAACTTTAATAAAACTAATTTTTGAGAGAAGTGGATGTTCATATATTTTGGTTTTATTATAGAGACCTGTTGATGAAACATAAAAATTGATAACGAAGCAAATAACAATGTTTTATTCTCGAATCCTGACTGAGTCGATTAGGAGTCTTCTCAAGAACATTTTGTTTCTTGTTATTCTGACTTTGACAAGGCACGATAGAATGAGAAATTCATTCGAATGTATCTTCAAAAATCACCTTGTCAGGATGGACCTGTATGGACAGTGCTTTCTCGACGGATAAAAGTTTGAATAGAAAAGGCAAGCCCACAAATTCATTCTCATCGGCGCAGCTTCCCAGCGATTGTTTATTATTTTTAATGTAATCTCCGAGTTGCGTGCCATCAGATTTGAGAATCGACGGACCACTCTGATGGGTACCCATCCACAGCTCCGCATAAGCCACATCTTCATCGACCACAAATTTAGAATCTGTCGATTTGACCAGATTGGCAACGCTACTCGCCGCACCTTTCTTTCCCCAGTGATAATTTTTAACCGCACACTCGAGTTCCATTGTGATCGAAAATTTCTCAAATTATTTCTTATATTATATACTGTGCAATAAAATATCGTTGATTATTTGTTTTCGCAGTGTTATTGTGGGTTGACACGTAGCGATGCTTTGGGTGTGGTAACGTGGCTATCAGCTCCCCACTTCGATGCGCTAAAAATACATACAAAAGTTCTCAATCGACGGTTTTGAAAAAGAATCGATTGACGAGCTTCGAAGCAATGATCTTATGGGTTTCGAAGCTCATCGAATGTCGTCCGGTGGGGGTAAGATGCTTACGCCAGATTTTTTTTTTTCATCGCTGCCGCTATCGGGCGCATTTGTAGTTTGAGGTTATGTCAACCGACATCGATAATCGCGCAATTCAGTATCGAATCATTGTGCAGATTAATCATGGTAAGGCAATGTCTATGTAGTATGAAGTAATCGAAATGTAATTAGTGATACGAAATCTTCTAAAGAATGTAGAAAATATTTTTCATTTTCGCGTCACAAAATTGCTGACCATCTTCCCTCCCCTCCACCGTGCTCTTTCGTGTGCTTTCGTGCACTTTCGTGTGCTTTTGCGTACCCAATCAAACACGACATTAGTTCTTCAGAACGCCTCTAGCGGCTTTCGAGGTAATGTATGATAAAACCGATCCGGTTATTGTAAAGTAATAAATTTTGAAACTCGAATTTCGGAGAATGATCCAATTGAAGATTCCTAAAAGAAACTTATACCCATAAATTGGGTCAACGTTTTCCGGTCTGAGGTTCATGACCGAAAACTACGGTAACGTTTATCATTGAGCAACAATTCAACACAGACGCCGATGGTGACTTATTATATTCATAACAATGGCAAGTCTGCACGGCGCCTATCGGTGGTAGATGCACGTTGTGTCCCAAGAGTGCCGGAAGTTTGAATGATATTTGTTCTGTTTGCTAAGAGGCGTATATTTTATTCATTATTATTCAAAATACATTCGTTCTATATAACACGATAACATATTTCAAGAATAATTCTTTTAAATAGCAATATTACAGATAATTTCCGATAGAATATCGTGCAGTTATGGCACTGCAATCATTTTATTAATTTTATACAAGCCACTACTGTGACCATCAAGGGCTTGTTTTCGACGTTGGAATTTTTAAGCAAATTCTTATTTGCGTAAAAATTCGAATTAATTTTCAAACAAAAGCTATTTTCGTAAAAACTATTTTTTCTACGTTTTATGAATCGTCTACTACCGAGAGATCGTATTATTTAAAATGAAAAAAAAATTCAAATTAAATAATTGAATAAACCAAAAAATCCACGGGCACGCTTTAATATGAAGATAGAGATCTGTACTTTGGGGCATCTTCTTTTCTTGCCGTCAACTTCAGATTGTTCAACTTAAAAAAAAATAAAACAAAAAAAAAACTTTAGTTTTATGAGGTCAACTTACGATTTCGGGGAAAGAATCGAAAATCGATTTTTTAACCGACCACCCTGATATATATATGTATATATTGTAATGCCTTTTTCAGAGCGGCACAAAAACGTCGCTTCGGCTGGTTTATTTTATGCAAATTGGGCGCCTACCACGCTCGTATATAGCGTGAACCGACCGAGAAAATAAAATTTCATTAAGACGTTTGGGAGCGATGCAAGAGGTTTGCCAAGCTAAGCCGCGGCCTCTACACGACGTGAGGGATGGTTCGGGAAACTACAATTCACGGAGGGTGCGCTCTCTCCTCCGATAATCCTCTTCTCGCGCTTAAAAGTAATTTCGAACTCTCGTTTGCCGATTGGTCCGTGGCTGCGCGATAAATCGAACGGGAAACGTGCTCATCCGTTTTTTCCGCTCGTCTTCCATTTCTTCCTCGTTTTCTCGTCCGATTATAAAAAAAAATGCATGATTCACATTTTTTCAATATTTCGTGTGCTGGTCTGACGAACTTGTGCGATGGGCGGCGAGGAAAACGTGGAGAGAGCCGGAACAAAATTGGATATTTAAAGGCATCTTTGTAACGCTGATTTTGATAACGCTGAAAAATTACGAAGCTCCTTTTTCAATGAAGCCAAAATTATATATATTCTAGCTAATAAAGGTAACTATATATTCTAGCTAATAAAACTGAGAACGCTTAATATCAATTATCAGGAAGGAGTGCCCAATGCTCGCCGTTGGGACGGTTGTTTTCACAAGCGAAATAATTTATTTTTCATTCGACGATATAAAATTGCATGAATTTATTTATTATTCAAATATACAATGAATGCACAAACTCCGTGATCTATTAAAATGTTGCATCCTGCATTTGGGACTTCATGTGACACTATTGCGGTAGCGTCGTGTGAATATCGTTCGCGGTTTCATAATCAATTCTTTTTCTCCACGCATTTCTCGGCATTTTTTGCCAATTCTAAAAATTCCTTGTAATCTTTGTCGCCATTCTTGCATTCTTCGATTTTCGCGTCCAAGTTCAAGAGAGAAGTAATAATTTCTTCATTTTTGATTTTCAATTCCAAAGACGACTTCCAGACGAGATCCAGCGCCTTTAATTGCACCTGTGAAAAAAAAACGAAAAAATTGATTTTATCGCGTTTTATTACAATTTGAGTGAATATAAATTACAACGACTTTGTAAATCGTGGGTCGTGACAACACGATGAAAACTTACCTCTTTGCCGCACCACAGAGCGCTCAGGAAATTAAATAGGAGCTTGTCTGAAGCGCAATTTACAGCTTCCTTCGACAGGTTACTCATTTTTCCGATCGTTTCCATCACTAGTTTGGTTATTCCGGCGGTTATATTCGCTTTATCCACGATGCATTTCCTCAAGGTGGCATTGGCCTTGTTCATCTGATCGTCCAATTTCATTTTCTCCGTATTACACGTCTCCTTTCGCTCCTCATTCATCATCAATGCAGCATCAATTTTGCCTTTAACCTGTTGAGCCAATATAGACGAATTATTCATAAATACATGCGTGAAATTAATCAATCGCACTATACTCCAATTAATTATCAAATTGCCAACGGATTAATTGGCGATAATTCGATACGTTACCCCATTCGCAGTTTCGTTCATATCCTTTATGATTTTATCCATGACAATGTTCAATTTTTTCTCAATTTCCTTATCGATTGCGGCAAAAGTATTATTGCTCAAATCGATAAAAGATTTTCCCATGTTGCTAACCGCGTCAGTGACCGGCCCCACCGTACTCATGATCCATTGCCTCTTCAAGGTCTTGAAGAGTATGGCATGAGATGCCTGAAATTTTTTCGAGTATTGCGAATTGTTAGGCGCGAGTAAAACAATGTAAAACGTCGATAGTTTATCACGGTACACAATTTCTTTTCCATATTGTCATCACAAAATTTATCAATTGGATCGTCGATTTTGTTTTTACGAGATGTACTCACCGATGCGAAGAACACGACGCAAATTATCGTAGCGAGCTTCATGATTTTTTTCTGAGTTGCGGTTCCGTACGACTGTGCATTTGGAACATCGAATCTGCACTTATATACCCGTTATCGTTCGTCGGTTATTGCCATCGAAAAATGGAAATGAGCTTAGCCGGGGGCTGATGGCATACAAACTTTTTGATACACGTTTTCATCCGACACAATGCCATGGGCATATGGTTTTAACCGCTGGAGCACCGAGCGGGCCAAATAACAAAAGAACTTCCGACCACTTGCATTGCTCAAGACTCTTGCTTTGCTACTTCCGATAACAAAAAATATGTGTTTGCCAGTGATATTACGAAAAAAAAAAGTTTTTATTTCGTAATAAAGGTTGGAATTTTTTGGAAAATGGAACGCGTGATAATAACGCGTATTGATCGAAATGCGTTTAACGCAATCATTTCGACATCGATCATTATTGTCGAGATCGGCACGAGGTCGAGTTTTTAACGAGAACTATTTCAACCATATAGAAATGTTGACTCCGTTTATGACAATTGATAAGAAGAAAAAGAAGTAAAAAAAAAAATGTCGGACAAGTAAGTAGAGTAAGACTCGCGCTTCGAGGGTTCCGTAGGTGCCGGAATATTACACTAGTTTACACAAAAAATGAACCTCGTGCGAAAAACGATAATGACATTTACTTTTTTTCAACGAAGCGTTATAGGAAAATAAATAATGAAATAATATTGATAATGAAATAACCTTTCATCTACAATCATCAAAACCTGTAAAAAAATGTCCAACTCAAAAGATCAAATATGTGTAATTTTCAAAAAAGCTTGAAAAAGCGAAAATCTTTTTTTTCAATATTTTAGCAACTGTACGAAAAAAATACCATTTCGGTTGACACAAAAAGTATATTGTCGTGAAAGGAAAGAATACATCTTTCAAACAATGTACATTTTAGATGAGTTAGATCCAACGTTTTCGCGATTTCTGTCGATAACTAAAAAAAAACGCCGATAAATATGTTTTTTTTTGTTGAGATCTCGAAAAAGCTTCTTTGGAAAAATTATTGAATGTCATTTTCTTTTCAGCGACCCCAAATTAGTCTACACTAAGACTTTTTTTATTAGGTTCTCGCAGAAAAGGAAAAATGTGTAAACTAGTGTTATCGTACATAACAATAGAATAATAATTCGAGTTTCATGGATCTACTATATTATTAAACCATCCACAATTTAATAATTCTAAAAAACTGAATTATTGACAATAGTTAGTTACGTAGACGATGTATCCGATCATCTTCGTGTATAGGCGTCTTCACGTATGAAGAATTGTCAAATTCATGCATAAAAAAAGTGAAATTCAGTTTAAGAGGACATATGTAACGAAAATCGATTTTCATTTACTAATTATTAATTACTAAAGTATTTCCTAAAAATCTATAAAAAAAGAAATTCCACAAATTGGCTGAGTTATAGCTAATTACTTTGCGCCTCCCTCGCTGAGCCGCGACTATCTTATTTTCTACATTCGTTAATAAATCAACAAAATTCAGCCTCATTTCCATGAAACCTGTATTATCACTTGTGTCCGAAATATTATAAGCTTTCATTAAAAAAGAATAAGTTTAAATCGGTTCAAAATTGTAGTCTACAACGAAACTTTGTCGAAAACTTCGATCGCGTTTATCTCGATAATACATTTTGAATTCGGTTATTAAGATATCTCGAGCACCACTCCACCGATTTTGTTCAAATTCGGAGGGTTTTCGTGAAAAAGCATTTTCCAGAGAGTTGAGAAAAGCTTTTGCGAAAAAAAATTTCTTTTCTTTTTTTATATAAAAAACTAACGAAAAAATGTACTCGCTCGAGTGAACGAAAAATTCAGTATCACCGACCCGAAATTAAATTATAAATTTCCTATGGATTTAGGTCGTTCATTTCCTTTTATCAATTGTCATACACGGAGCCTGCATTTCCATGGCCGAAATGGTTCCCATTGAAAACTCGACCCCGTACCGCTTGATACAACAATAATAATTTATTCGTCGAAATTGTTGCGTTAGACGCAGTTTGTTCAATACGATGCGTTATCGTAACGTCGAAGCGAACGTTATCATCACGCGTTCCATTTTCGAAAAAAACTCCGAAGTTTTATGACGAAATTAAACCTTATTTTTTCGTAATATCACTGGCAAACACCTTTTTTTCGGAAGTATAGCAATGTAAAAGTGTTGAGCAATGCAAGTGGCCGAAAGTTCCTTTGTATTTGGCCCGCTCATTGCTCCATCATTTACAACCATAAGTTTATGGCATTGTCTTGGATAACCCATTTGGAACCCCACACACACGTGGATATCAGTTTGATTATCTTGGGCCCTGGCTAAACTCATTTCCGTTTCTCGACGGCAACCAATCGACGATGCATGGTATATAAGTGCAGTTTCGTTTTTTCAAATGCACAATCGTACGGACCGTCGACTCAGAAAAATGATGAAATTCGCTACAATCGTTTGCGTCGTGTTCCTCGCATCGGTAAGTACATCCAATAAAAAAAAAATTGTCGAGTTAATCGATAGATTACTCATTACAATATTAGAAGAAGTTTATTTGACGTGACTACCCGAGTAAAAATGATTATATGTGAACATATATAATTGTATATTAATCGATCATATACAATTGTATACAAAAATTGGCCCGATATAATTTTATATATTTGTATATAAAATTTTCACGTATATATGATTATATACAAGACTATATTGAATTATATATAACTGTATATGATATTATATCTAATTATATAAACTGTCTATAAAAATAGTATCTCCATATATCATTATATATATATAATGATATCGAATCAAATTTGATGGAAGTACATTAATAACGGAATTATATATTCGAATGTATAGAGTTATGTACAATAATATATAAACCTAAATATAAATATATATGATTGTATGTCATTTTTATATAATTGTATCGCAGTATATACAATCATTTTCACTCGGGTATAACGATCGATATGTGACTTTTTTTTGCTTGACGAATTTCAGGCATCCAATGGCCTGTTCTTGAAGAACGTGAAGACCAGATTGATCATGACCACGGCACAACAAGCCGCGAATGGGATGCAAGACGTTAGAGATTCCTTTATTAAATCGAGTGAAAAAAGTATTGAATCCATCGAGAAGACAATTAAGGAACAGTCGGAGAAATTGGTGAAAACAATTGTAGAAGAAATGAACGAAGCTGCAAAGAAGGTAATGTATCACGATAAGTCATCGTATATTGACGGTCTGAAAATAATTTTTAGTACGATATGATCGATCAATCCTACGGATGTTATTACGAATAATTTATTTATATTAACTCGACAGGTTAAAGAGAGTGTCGATGATATATTGAACAATGCGGATGAATCGAAAAAAATGGGATGTAACACGGAAAAAAAAAAATTAGACGATAGTATAGAAAAAACCAAGGGTACCTTGACGAAATGCATCGAAGACGAGGCGAATAAAATTTTCGACATTACGAATATAAATAAAAAAGCAATCGCACAATTGAGTGAAATGCCAATAAAGGCCCTGCAATGTTCTTCAGACGATGGCGTAAATATCGTGGGCATGATGTTCTGCCTCAAAAACGTAAGTTTCATTCGGGTTCTCATGATTTTGTTACGAAAAAAGATTTTCCAAGTCGCTGTGATTGATATTCACTGAGATTACACTGAAACATGATAAAAATGATTTTTTTTTCTTTCACAGCTCAAACTGGATGCGCAACGTATTATTTTGAGATCAACTTCGGAAATAGCATCGAAGAATCAACAAATTATTCTTTCTTTCATTAACATGTCCACGGAAAGCAACAAATGCAAGGAAAGCGATGTGAATTACAAGGATTTCTTAAATCTGAAGATCACGGCTGTGAAAACCACCGAAGAATGCATAGGAAAAAAAGCATAACGATAAAACGACGAACGAGATTCACATGATGCTACCGCAATAGTCTATCATCAAGTTCCAACTACAAAATGCAAAATTTTAATAGAGCACCGAGTTTGTGCGGTTCTTGTATTTTTTGAATAATAAATAAATTCATGCAATATATATATCGCCGAATGAAAAATAAATTATTTCTCCTGTGAAAATAACCGTCTCAACGGCGAGCATTGGACACTCCTCCCTCATAATCGATGAACGTTCGCAATCACCTTTATAGTTAAGTATCAACATCGTTTTTGGATTCGTCGGAAAAAGAGCTCCTCGATGGGTCCAATCTTCCTCTCTCTCTCTCTCTCTCGCTCTACATATATATGTGTGTTTGTGTGTGCAAGTGTGTAAAAAGAAGTATCCTAATTGACTGACTCATCAACGCCGAGCTCAAAAAATTACGAAGATACACTATTTTTATTGCAGACGCCTGCTAATTAACAATTTCATGGCTGAAGCCGATTAATAATAGACGTGAGGTTTTTTACAAGGATTCATATATATGTACAAAATCAAAAATGTTACAAACGTGAAACCCAAATTCTTCATTAAAAATAAATAAAGCCGTGTGTTACGATTTTCGGAAAATTCAATTAAGGCTAACCATAAATACCGAGTATGTAAAAGGTAAATGTACGAAAATAAAAAAATGAAAATTGATATTTCCAGTTTAGATTGTCAAGTAAATTTCCGTGATTAATTTTATGCGGCTATAACGTGAAATTGTACGAAATGCGAAAATTTATCTGGACATCGATCGATCATCGATATCATTTAAAAAACGTTCAATATCAAGACATGTAACCAAATTACGGCATTAAGCGTCTTGAAAATTGATTGAATTTGAATATGGAATGCTTTCTATTTTCGATTTTGTATCGATAAATAATAATGCAAATAGTTGGCGACACGTCGAGTGTTTCAGATTGCTAAAATATTAGAGGGGGGTAAAGTTGAATCTTCCCATGTGGAAATGGTCCGTCATGATTGATCTCTCAGATGAAATAGGAAAATGATCGACTGTCAAATTGTAAAGCGTTATCGTTTTTCAATCGAGAGCTAAATCGTGACGAAGAACAATGCGTTACAATTTTTCTTCTTTATCGACCGAATACTCGTAAGAGAAGTTGCCGTTCTTGCCGGGTCCAAAGTAGAGGCGCTGTGATCGAAGATAGTCGAGTGTTTCCGGCGGTTTCAGATATCCCGAGCTTCTCCGATCCGACGTTCACGCGTTCACCATCTTTTCCCGTTTGGCTCTCGACGAGGTACGACGTTTCTGCAATTTTTTCGCAATTGTTGTCCACATTTGCTTCGTAAAATATGTCAAATACAATGTTCAATTACTAATTACATCTTTCGTGTTTTCATTTAGGTGTAAGAAGTGCAAAGCCGCCAAGATGGTTGCCCAAAAGAAACAGGTATGCATCGAAATATCGGTCGGAGCATGGCCACGTGTCCACATAACCTCAGTTCATTATTTCAAAATAATTATTCTCAATGATGTTATTTCTTACTTATAGAAAAAGGCGATGGAGAGCATCAACTCCAGGCTGGCTCTGGTCATGAAGTCGGGAAAATACGTTCTTGGCTACAAACAGACGCTGAAGTCGTTGAGACAGGGCAAAGCCAAACTGGTCATCATCGCCAACAATACACCTCCGCTTAGGTGAGACTGAGAAGTAGTACTCCTTTCCACGCCGTACTATCGTCACCTGCTGTATAACAAAAAAAAATCAAGCCCGCAACGATCGACCAAGAGCTTGTCTTCATTCTTTTGTTTCGCCGTAAAACGTGTCGATCGAACATTCGTTTCAATGAGTCATTCATCATTGAAATCCTCAAGCTTGAGTCGCGGTTGATCGAATTCCTATGACAAACTGACAAAACGATCAGCGTCTTCTTCGATATGCATTTAATGTCACTGGTATTACTTTCATTTTTATTTCTTTTCAATTCTGAATGATCGATCGACTTTTAAAATTTGTCTTGTCCATCACTGCCAAAAGTTGATTGAAACATGCTCTTTGTCCATACGTGAAACTCGATAGTACAGCAGAGGAGTTCTACGGAGTAGTCTCGTGCCCGTGTTTGTAAGTGCACCGGGCGAGTCACATCGCGACGAAGAACAACAGTTCTGAAAGTGGACTTTTTCTTTATTCACAGAAAATCGGAGATCGAGTACTACGCTATGCTGGCGAAAACTGGAGTGCATCATTACACCGGAAACAACATCGAGCTTGGTACGGCTTGCGGAAAGTATTTCCGCGTGTGCACGCTCTCGATCACCGACCCTGGTAACTCTGACATCATCAAAACCACACCCACCGCTGACCAAGCGTAATTTTGTACTATTGACCAAATAAACACAAACACCAAAAAAATTGCAAAAATTCGTAATTCATATTATTTATTAGCATAATAAAACCCATTATCGGAATTTTTTTAACATTTTTTTTTTATTTTTCGTAAAAATGTACAACGAATAGCAACGTCTTGACAAGTTGCTAGTAAAACAGAATTTTGTTTTGAGCAGCACGAATATAATCAGGGGTCAGTTTATTAATCACGCTGCTTTCTTGTTCTCTGTCGATGACGTTCCAAGAACTTTGCGTCTTTGGGCGAACATGTGCAGATACATCTGTGGGAAAACTGGAAAATAATGATGACAGTGGTTAATTATCAACTGCGAAAAGAGACAAGGAATCAGATCGATTAGAATGAATTTTTTTTTGTAACTCACGTGGTATGTAAAGAAGCATGATGAATATGAGAGAGTAGCGATAGCTGTAGGTGAAATTCCAGGCATTCGGAAGCGTGTAACTCCAAGCGTCCGGATGATCCCTGGCGTACATTTGAGCCCACCAGAAGCACAGCAACTCTCCGGTTACTCCGATCGGATACAGCACGATGAACGTCGTGTATCTGCAAATGCAAAACGGTCATATCACGATTA
Organism: Diplazon laetatorius; assembly: GCA_963662125.1. Lineage (NCBI taxonomy): Eukaryota > Metazoa > Arthropoda > Insecta > Hymenoptera > Ichneumonidae > Diplazon > Diplazon laetatorius. Next base: position 7,187,751 of record OY759156.1, read on the forward strand.
ACGTGTGGAAAAATACATTTGACAGATGCTAATGAAGCCACTGAGGAAAATAACGAAAAATGTTAAACTCGTTCAATGTATATTCATCAACGAGTTTGACGGGTCGCGGAACTAATTGAAAAGGGTCAATTATCATAATATTATGTACGCACAAGAGTCCAAAGTGGAATATCAATACCGGTATGGCAAATGCAATTAAAATTACATTGAGATGCGGAAAAAATACTTTCGAATGTACAGTACGAAGGGTGAGCGATAAATTCACACCTTTTACCAGAGATAAGAGGTACGAATAATCATAACCTTTCGTTTTGAGATAATTGTTATGCGAATGAGTGATTAGACTGAGTTATTCACCTGAGCCACGCGATGAAGTAAGGCACAAAGCCCATCAAGCTCATGAAGTAATACGAATATCGTATTATCTCCGTGACGGACCATGCGAGCAGGGCAATAGGCAGACCTGGCGAAGCTGCCGCATAGTCCAGCGGCGTGGCCAGTATGACGCCGCAGACAACCATCACTCGACTCAACACTTGAAAAGTTGTGATTACAGGATTCGATCGAACCAATCCCACCGCCGCATGAACAATCTGTGTAATAAAAAATGATTTTCAAACATCTGGATGGATTTTTTTCGAAATTATCGCACCCATCGCTCACCTCCAGAACGGCAGCATTTTGGAACACTATTACAGATAGGCCAACCAACTCCCACAGACTCTTCTTGGAATCTTCTACGCTTCCCGTATTTGTTTGATGCACGGCCAACAGATACAGAATGTAACTCCACCTGCACAAAAAAATTGAGAATAAAAAAATGTGAAGATAAAAACTTTCATAAGATAAATCTTGGTGAGAATAATAAATGCAAATGTATACTTCTTTGAATTTTTTTTTTTTTCATGGGTTATCAACGATAAATATCGGTGTTAAAGCCAGATAAAAATTATTTTCATCGAAATATTTGTCATTATAGACAGAGTGTCAATAATGTCAATAATAAAAATATTTGTCAGTATGACAGAGTGGATACGATGATTCGTGAGAATAAATATAATTTGAATAGCACTCCAAAGTCCGATAGGAAGACGCTTCGGTCGATGAGATTCGAACAACAGGAATAATCGTGTAATAATGGACCAAGGTCATTGCGAATTGCGTTTATCCTCGATTGGTTCGATCGGTCGATTCTTACCCGATAACGAGTGCAAAGTTGTAACCACGAAGATACAATTTGGCTATTGCACCTGGTTCCGTGGATTTCACGCTGTTTCCCTTAGCCGCCATGATGCGTGTGTGTCAAACCGGACCGATCGACAATCCGTGTATGACTGAACGGGCCCGACGACGATTTTCGAGACTGTCGAACCATGACTTGCTCAATGACCGCGGTCAGTCGATTGCGTTATACCAATAAAAAAACGCGTATAAGTGATTTGATGACATTTGCATACGGAGTCCCCCCCGGTATACCGAGTTCGGGGTCGAGCGTTCATACAAGAGAGCTACCTGTTTGCCTCATCGTACCGCACGCGTGGCGTTGTGTGGTACTATTTTTTTTATATTTTTTATTATTTTTTTAAAGAGTAGTTTGACTCGTCCCATGGTGGGACCTGTGCCTCTCTTTTTTCTAAGATTGGGACTGTGTGGGACAGTGGGACACCCAAGATTGGACAGTCCAATTCTGTCCAATGCAGCCGACAAAAGCTCGATGGGTGGTCGTACGTCGTACCTCGACTCAAAGTTGCCAGTTAAATTGGGCCGCAGTCGCCACCAGGGGTCACCAAAGTCGTCAAAAGTCGTCAACCTCCGAAAAAATTTGCAAAATTTGCAAAAATTCGCCGGCCTATGGAAGCCAAGTCTTTATCGGATACAGTAAGCACGAATTTCGAACTTGAATCGAACCTTTAGTTAGTTAGTTTGTCCATCGAGCGAGAAAACAAGGTGAAAAAACCGTATTCGGCGATGAGACCATTGAACGCGCATGCGTCTTTTGAGGGATGTACCGGGTGTGCTCAGATCGAGGTATCTGAATACAGATGGGTACAGTCGGTTTGTAGTAGGTGTGAGCACAACTAATTTGATAATTTGTTGGTCCCTAATTAATCAAAGCGCACGAAACATTGGAACATCGTACTTATTGTCCAGTGCACGGGCGTCCTGGACTGTGATTGGTTGATGAATGGCCGCAAGATTATGAACATAGGTTATGGTTGATCAAACTTATATTTTTTTGTTTGGCTGCGTTCTACGGGTTTTCCATGCACCGATTACAGGACACAACGGTGTTCCTAAAATCCGTGACGAAACCGGTTCGCGCCCTACAGAGACATTCCAACGGGACACCTATTTCTACGATTTCGTTGAAATTGAGTCCCGTTATGTAACGGAAGTTAGCGGTACAAGCCTAAACAAATGGAAAATTTTGGAAATTTCATTCCCTGTAGTTAGAGAAGGCATGGTCGCAGGGGTCTGAAAATCGATGGGCGACATTCTGTCGTACAGAGGCGAACAATAAACCCTGTAAATTTGAAGACGATGAAAAATGACGTTTAAAAATTGGGACAGTTCAGTAATAATGTCCCATATACGTATGCTCCGTCAAAGTAGGCAACTTTAACCCGAGATCCTAAATGCTTACTGCTTCAATCGCCTGAAAAAAAAAAATCTGTGTCCATCGCTTCACATTGTTTTTCTGGCCTGACGTTCTACATCGACAGGAAATAACTGCTTATGCATGTACCAAAGTTTATAATAAACATAAAAAAAACTAAAGGAAAAATACTTTTATATTGTTGGTTAATTTTTTTAATGATGTTTATTAAAGCCACCATTTACGTATGTATCAAAGTTAATGATGAACATTTTTCCAAAAAACAAAAAAAAAAAAAAACAGGAAATAACTGCCAATGCCAGTTTCGTTGATTGTATAAGGACATGTGTATGCGTATGATAACACACGCTTCACAAATCTCGTATCTGGACTTCGGGACGCGTGAATTCGTGAACGGGCAGTACACATCGTGCGCCTCAGCTGGGCAAATCCGTTCGTCTCGACCCCTGGACTATAATCCTTCTACACGTCACGTGACTAATCGCTAATAATAATATATAATACACTCTACGCAAATTGCTATAGCATTACCGCATTTTATCATGAACTTATCCAAGTAAATATCGTCTCGAGCGAATTTTAACAGTAGAATCAACAATCTCGTAAGTCTCGAGAAAAAAGCTCTTGGCGCAGCTGTTTTACCGGTTAGCATATATTATATATAAATGCAATAACATGCATCTTCGCGTCTTAAAGTCAAGTTGCCGGTCTCGAGCTTCGAATTTGAACTTCACGAAAATAATCGATGAGAGCAGCAATGGAATTAGTCGAAAAATTACATGGCCAAAAGTTGCAAATGTTGTTTATGGTCGACGTGAATTTGCAACGTCTCGGACGTTTCGACGGGACTCGTTGATTCATTATGGACAAGAGGCGAACGAAGCTCGCAGCGCGAATCGACCGATGGTGGCGCTCGAGTCGACGATAATAACTCACGGCATGCCGTATCCTGACAATTTGGACACGGCACTTCGAGTCGAGGCGATAATTCGCGAGCAAGTACGTATCGTTAATGAAGCGATTATTACGACAGTTCATAATTAACGTCGTTCTTTGCACCGGCGGAAAAATGAGTCATGTTACCGACTGTATCTGTAGCTCCGTCGGTAACCCTGCTTCGCGTCACTTTTCTCATGGCGCCACTTTCGTGCACAACACACACATTCATCTTGATTCTGTTACACCTCAACGAAAATCAACGATACCTGAAAAATAATCGGATTTTTTTTCTTCTTTGTTTGATTTTATTTTTTCAATGAAATACAGTAACGGCAATTGTAGGGATTGACGAAAACCGAAATTGTTTTTGGACCCGGAAAAACTTACATTTATACCCGTCTCATTTATTCAGGTCGACATTTCCATTAAACAGTTTCAGAAAAATAAATTACTTTTTTTTTCGTCGGGAAAGGTTAACGAGGTCCCGGTAGTTAATGTCGGTGGTATTAATATTCACTAATGAAACTCCTTAAAAATTTTCTATTCAATCTCTTTCTATTTTTCAAGTGATTATGGACAATAATTGAGTTATCAAAATTCATTATCACGGATTATCGATTTACATTAAAAAATATGTCAAATTAAACAGTTTTAGAAAAATAGAATCTTTTTTTTCGTACCGAGAACTTAACGACATTTGGTAATAAATATCGGTTTGATCGATAGTTCCGACTACCGAAACTTCGTGAATTGAAAAAAGAAATTGATTTTAAAAACTAAAGTTTAATAAAAATGTAGAAGCACAAATAATTGATTACTATTTCAATAGATTGAATTCAAAAGCTTCGGAAAGATGTGAATAATCCCTTCGTCATAATTTCGGGATAGGGGCAATTATGGGAATAATTGACGAAAGTCGGAATTGGGATTGGACCCGTAACGCCTTATACGTTCAACCCTTCCCATTTATTCAGGGTGCCGTTCCGGCGACCGTAGCGATACTCGACGGAACTCTGCGAGTGGGTTTGAATGACGCTCAGCTGGAAAAATTGGCCAAATGCGCGCGTGAAACGATCGATAACGATGCGAATAGAACGATCAAATGTTCGCGAAGAGACATATCGACGGCAATCAGCAAAAAATTGAACGGAGGCACGACGGTCGGAGGAACAATGACGGTAGCTCGCATGGCCGGTATACCGATAATGGCGACCGGTGGAATCGGTGGAGTTCATCGCGGAGCGGAAGTCACCCTCGATGTCAGCTCGGATTTGATCGAAATCGGTCGTAATCCCGTTGCCGTTGTTTGCGCCGGTGTCAAATCCATTCTGGACGTTCCCAAGACTCTCGAGTATCTGGTAAAATTCATCATTCCCACGCTAATGATTCTCACGAGATATTTCGAATTTCAAATTCTATTGGAAATCGAAATTGATTCGAAAAATGGAGTAAACCGAATTTTTCGTTACTGAGTTTCAATTAATATTATGACCGATCAAATCTGATAATCGAAAGAAAATAATGATAACATTATTATTCCAAACGGGAGAATCGAAAGATCTCCAGCGGTTTTGAAGAATATTTTTGATTGAATAAATTTGATGAAGCTAATGAAATTCGGTATCAGTATTTATTTATTTATTTATTTATTTATTTATCTATCTATTTATTTATTTATTTATTTATTTATTTAGCATTCGAGAGCGCGGATCTCCCTCCCTAAAGACATTTCCCCTTGACACTTAAGGATGTATGACACATGCAATCACAGTCAAAACCACGATAGTCTCATAAATCGCGATTATAACTGCATTGTGAATGTTAGAGAAATTCATAATAATCAAATATCGCCAAATGGATAATATTACATCTTTTACAATATTCTTATACCTTTTAAAATCTCTAATATTGAATATTAAAGGTCGATCGATCTGTATTTTTTGTGGACATTTATCAATCTGCATTCCACACACTGGATTTTTTTTTAATTCTCAAAAACTTTATTCTAATGCGTTAATCATCCTTATTCGTCGCAATGTGCCTATTTTCTAAAAGAACACATCTTAAATTTTATACTTTCGAACGAGTAAATTAATCGTTTTGAATTTTTTTTTTTCAAAATAATAAAATATACTGACTGCAAAAATTTCCGAATTTTCATGATATATTCGAAACATGTGTCATACACCCTTAAGCCTGTTATGTACATTTTTCCCTTGTCTCAGCTATAGCACCAACCCCTGTATTTTTAACCTCTTGGCCTTTGAGTTCCAACAGCTCGTGCCACAATAAACAGCGAGGTCAGTCACGCGCACACCGTATCGATATTAAATTTTCTTTTTGATGACATTACACGAGGGGGTTCTTCCAAATACGTGTAAGAAACAATTTTCCGGCGTTCTATTCGCGCGAAACATATATATATTTCATCGTATGTACGACTGCGGTTAAAAATAACACGTAAAAGTTTTGTTTATGTGTTGGCCCGAATTCGTTAACACGAGTCGCACGAGTCTCACACGTTGTTATAAGCTAAGGGGTTAATGAAGGGAACCAGCGCCTAGTTAATGGTAGCTGCGTGAGTTATTTCGCGGTAGGTGTCCGTACGAGTCCATCAGATGGCCAGAAATATAGTCTTCTGGCTCGCCAATTAGACCGCGAGTTTCACGGGCTCTTCGCTACGCTTCACAAATTCTCATATGCTTTTGTTGCATCCTTCAATGGCTGTCACGATGCAATTTCTAAAGATATTGTACATACATGTATACATATGTATATCTGTACATTTTTTCTTCTCACGAAAATTACAAAAGAGGTCCAATATAACAGGTCGATGATAAGGACACTCACTACTTGAACTCCTTAATGTTTTCCATCGATCTTCCCAAATTTTTTAATCGATTGAAAAAATGAAATTCAATAAAATGTATAATAACTGATTCTCAATTAACATAAAAATGATATCCCATTAAAAAGTTTCAAAAAATAAAATATCTTTTTTAGAGAATAGTTGACCAGGTCCCAGTAGTATATTCGTCGCTGATAATCACAGTTACTAATGAAACGCCTCAAACATTTTCATAAAGCTCCTTAAATTCTTTCAAGGGATTATAGAAAATCAAGTTATCAAAATGCATCATCACAGATTCTCGATTTACATTGAAATAGATCGAATGAAATAGTTTCAGGAAAATAAAGTCTATTCTTCGTACAGAAAACTCAACTACATCCGGTAATGAATATCGGTTCGATCGATAGTTCCGATTATCGTTAGTGAATTTAAAAAAATTGTAATTCAAAAACTAAAGTAAAAAAAAATTATTCAGAATTACAGATTATTCATTACTATTTCAAAGAATAAAATTCAAGAGTTTCGGGGAGGGAAAAAATATAATCTATTCGTCATACAGGAAACTCAAGGAGTTCCGGTGATAACGATCGGTGATAATGACAATTTTCCGGCGTTCTATTCGCGCGAAACATCACCGAGCAATCCGATGAAAGCTTCGTCGCGAGTTTCCAATGCCGAGGAAGCTGCGGAGGTGTTGCGAATTCAACAGCTATTGGATGTGAAAACGGGAATATTATTTGCCGTACCAATACCGGAGTCTCATGCTCTCGAGTCGTCGGACGTCGAGTCGATTATACAGGAAGCTCTCGCGATGGCCGAGACAAGAGGAATTCGTGGAAAATACGTGACGCCCTATTTGCTTCAACAGCTCAACCAATTGACGTCGGGTGGATTCTTGAAAGCTAGTCAGTACTCGATTATAGTATCGTGACACCATCCGTATGTTCGTGTTTCGTGACGTTTGCCAAACGAATTCAGAGGGCTGAGTAAAACTAAAAAATTGGGGATTTTTTTTTCGGTGACATGATCGATCCAAATTCAAAATCAATTTTAGGTTTATGAAATACCTATACTCAGCTATCATTTCAAATTTTTTCATAGCCGTAGAAAACATCTAAACGCTATAAGATTTATCACCAAATTTTTCACTTTTCGTAGCTTTTGGACCATACGACACAACGGATTTTCAATTGAGACGTCTTATTTTGTTCGTAACAGACTACATTCTTCGATGAGTGTGGGAATTTGGGATCCGAGACGAAATGAATATATGGTAACCTATTATTCAACTGTTGATCCGAAAAATTATAGAAAACTTGTGTTTTTATTCACCGGTAAAACATTTTGGGATAAATCTTTCAGCGTTTCCATCCTCTGTATGGCTATGAAAAAAAATTGAAATGATAGCTGATTATAGGTATTTTATAAGCGTGAAATCGATTTTGAATTTGGATTGATCATGTCACGGGAAAAAAAAATGTAGCTCCAATTTTTTAGGTGACGCAGACCACTTAATAGTATATCAAGGATGTAAAGAAGGCGATTTTGACGAGTTTGATACTTTTTATCCAACCCCTCCTCCTTGAAAACGCTCATTTCATCCATGTAAAGCCCCGTACTGAAATCAGTCACTTTACGTCCGCTTCACAAGCATGAAATGACACGTTTTCAACCCAGGGTGGAATGAAAACATTTTTTTCCGACGTGAATGATGAAAATACGATTTTCACATTATTCAATCGTGAATTATTGAACGTGGAAAATGAATACAATGTTGAAAAAACTTTCATTCGCAGACCAAGCACTTGTGGAGAACAATGCTCGGGTCGCAGCCAAAATGGCGGTTGCCTTGAGTCACTCGAGAACAAGGGACAAAGGTACTTTCACCCCGAGAGTTCAACAACTATCGACAACTACGCCTCCACCCGCTGTAAGTGCAATCAATTTTTTTTTCCTTTTTTTTCGTTTCACCGTACGACGACTCTTGAACTCGTGACCAAGTTTTTTTGTGGTTGTTGTTTTTGTTCTTACATCGCAGGTGATAGGGGGCGCGACGTTCGACGTGATGCTTCACGCTGATCATCTTATCCAAGTAAGTTGAGGACAAAACTTTTGGGGAAAAAAAAATTTCACAATTTATACTAAATAACCAATTTCCCTTGTATTTTTCGTTCTTGTATATCATATTAATAATAATAATAATAATAATAATCATTGTACGTATGCTATGTAGTACGTGGTAACAGCGTTATGTACACAGAATCAGGGCTAATTACAGCGTGGAACTTGGTGATTGCGCGTGATAACGAGATTAGGGGGAGTTAAACGGGGCCGACAGTTTTACCGCTCGGGTGGTGGTTCAGCCCTTTCGTACACGTCCGGCACGGGAATTCAATGATTAATTATTCATGGGGGTATACTATCGCAGCGTTGGTCACATAATTACTAATTTAACGTATGTACGTTGAAAGATTTTTAGCAACCTATTATCAGAGTAAGTACGTAGGTTATCGTGGAAAAAAGTGACCAATTTTTGAATGATTGTTTGCACATTTTTCGATTTCTGTTTCTTTTTTTTTGTCGATTCTTTTTTCTACTTCACCCAATAAATCATTCGTCGTATCAACGTCGTTTGATTAGTTTGAAACTTCATGTGGCTAATGTTTTTCCACTTGAAAAAAAAAAAACATTTGAGTCACGATCATGGCGAAGATTAATTTCAAGCTCGCGACGAATTGTAAGCAAACATTGATCGTCGGACAATTAAGCGTGTAATCATCAAAAATTGGACAGTTTCTTCACGCAGTACCGATTTAAATACGAGTTTACATACAAATGAATGAGGACTTGATCCTCGTTTGCGTTCATACATCGCCCAATTGCTCAACACCGATAATAATCTTCTTCTGCATTTTTTTTCTCTACTTTCTCGACCTTTTTTTTCGACGTCGAGTCGCTCGCCCAACGCAATTTCCACACGTATGCGTGACACAGCGAAGCATTGAGAATTAAAAAAAAAACAAACGAGAAACAAAAAAAAAACAACAGAGTTTCCACCTGCAATACTCCGACACAAATGAAGTACATGTACGTTATAATACGTCGATGATTACACGATGAAAAATATATATAGATCACGGTCAAAGCCCTCATCTTAAAAGCCCATCGTTATTATCATTATCAGTATTATCATTATCTTATTTATCATTATATATATTTTTTTTTCGTCTTCATTTTTTCAATTTTTTTCTTCGAATAAACAACTACACGCTCTACCATTATGTATGCATAGTAAAACGCGAATAGTACACATGAGTGCGCGCCTGAAATCTACGAAGGGAGGGGAGGGGAGGGGAGGGGGGTTATACATAAGTCAATTTATTTACACAACGGAGTCCGTTCGAGCTATCGATAAATTTTTGTCACTCGTTCGTGAGTCGTTTCGTAACTTTGCTTCGCATCGAAGCGCCTCAGTGCGATTAAATTCCGATTCATTCGGCCAAAGCAAACGTCTCGTCATTCACTCACGATACATAGATATACACATATATACTTTATGTCTACATCATAAATCTAGGACATATTCATAAATAAACTCAGCGGGTCCTTTCATTTTTTTTTTTTTTTTCGTTTGTTACTTTCCTTTTTTTTTTTCCTTATTTTGTTTCTTTGAGCAGGCACTATTCGAAGCTCCCAAGTTCGTTTCTTCATTCTCGTCCATTTTTGCCTCATCAAAATCGCTAGATACCTTTTTTTTTGTTTTTGTGTTTTTTTTTTTTCAATTTATTTATCATTTATCAGCTAGTAGTAGTAACGTCGGTCGAGAAAAATTCGACAACTGGCACGCACTTGTTACAGTAATATGCTACGACGTATTTTTATTTTAATTATTCTTTTCTTTTTTTTTTCTTTTTGCGTCGTCGTCCATCAGTAAGCACACATTTATACCAGTTGTCATTCACTACACGCTGTAAGGGTGGCTGCGTGACCGAGGGTTGTTTTCTTTTTCTTTATTTCTTCCATCGTCCTCGTTCGGTAATTGACGAATCACAGACGAGCTCGGGTCACGACGCAATTTTCGTTGATCACTCGAGTTTTCATCGTCTTTTGCACTTTCGCGAGGTCTGCGAGCTCATTGATCAACGCGATACCACACAATAATTTTGCAATCTTGCAATTATCGTACGAGTAGGATATGCCCCATACGTAAGAATTGAAACGTTACAATTCGATGGGTACTTGTGAATTTTTCGTTCTTGTGTTTGGTTTCATTTTTATTCGCCCTATTCCAATTGTTTAATTCGTTCGTTTTTTTATTCGGGGCTTTTATTCCACGATACATTAATTTTACACGTTCACATTGATAAACGCGTTTCAGTGATTTTTCATTAAAATAAATTGTGGCTAATGCAGCTACACGATGACAGGTACTTGATAAATAACTATCTACACTGGCACGTCTAAACGTTTACTTTTTCGTTTTTCTGTTGTTGTTGTTGTTTTTTGTTTCTTTCTTTAATTCTCTTTTTTTTGTAATTATTTTATATATATATACAGCCTGAATATTATCATCGTAACTCATGAAAACGTTTTGTGTGGTGTTGTCCGAGTTTACGACGCGCTTCGATATACTAACGCTAGATTAATTAGGAAGCCAATTTTATCTGCTCTCGATAACGATCAGCCGCGTACAACCTCTCAATATTGTTTTTTTTTCTTCTTTTTATTTTTATTTTTATTTTTTTACGAGGGCAGCACGCGATTCCTGGCGTTTTACCGTCTATATACATTTGATTACTAATTCTACGAGTAGCTAATACATTTTACATACATCCAAGTATGTATTTACGCGTCGCTCTCCTCGATTCCCGCTTGGAATTGTTGCTTTTATTTCTTGTTTTTTTTTTTATTTAGTTAACATTTTTTCCCTTTGTTTGTTATTTTTTTATTGATTTTTTTTTCGATAGAGTCTCGTGGCGGCGGCATTGTGTTAACGGACGCCGGATTGGCAGTAGTTTAGTGAGTCGCGACAATCGAACATCGTTGCTCAAACCTTCGAAAACGGCGGGCTCACCCCCCTCCCACCCTTCTTCCCCAAGCGATTACGTTGATCGGTGCCCACGGATCGTTGAAACTTTTTAAATAAATTTTTAATCCATTTTTTTTTCAACCCTTGGCTGGCCAACTTGTCATATAGCTGGCATACAGGGGTCCTTTCGACCCCGAGCACAACAAAGCTTGCTGCGAGTAGTAATTTCGAACATCGTAAATTCGACACCGAAAAATATGAAAAAAAAAAGTTTGTTCCAATTTTGCATTGCTACCATGTATGTAATTAAACCATTTATTCTTCTTTGTCGTAATGTAAATTTACGAATGAAATCAACATTAATCTGAATTACATTACACTGTTAGAAATATGAGATTTTAGATTTTTTTCTTTTTTTTTCTTTTCTATGAGTTTCTTTGGCAAGTTCGATCGATCGATTCAACGAGAGGCTCTGACATTTTAGTGACGAATTTTTCGTGAAAAAGTAATTTTCTAAATTCACATATATATAGATTAGGTCACATATATATATAGATGGTGAAAATATTGTCTTTCATAAGGATGGAAGTGCTTACATGATTACACTTTTTGAGTATTTTTTAATTTTTTTTTATTTATTTCTTTATTATTATTTTTTTAATTTAACTTTTTTCGGTCACACTTCGTTAGAATCCGGCAATAGTTGTACCCGATAAAAATCACTCGAACAGTCTTACATAGTCATTCTGTATTTGTTTCAAGAGACTGGCCAAAAAATTGTACAAAATACTTTTGTCATTGGAAAAACCTGTATCAATCGCGTTTTTATAAAAACAAAAATTGTTCGATAACAGAACGAGTCCGATTATACATCATGCAATTACCGCCATAAGGCCTCGAAACTATTTTAGTAATTTGATCCCGCGCCTCGTAACAATCCGCTCAGCCGGCTAATTCGACACGATCCGTAGGGCACCCTCCACGCATTAGCCATACCCGACGGTACAACGTGAAATATGTGGCTTTGCTTTCAAACTTTTTTTTTTTTCAATCAGATTTCGCGCAATTTCGTCTTATCGAACAAAAAAATTTTTTGAAAAAACGAAAATTGCTCGAGTTCGTTTTTGAATTCCGGTATTTTCGTCTGAAAATACCGGCAGAACAGTAAACTTTCCCTGCGACAGATCGATTGTTTCGGAAAATGCGACGTACAGCTTTCGAAATAATTTTTTGCATTTTATTTTCATTTTTATTCATTTATTTTCTTTTCGTTCGATTGCAAACTCGGTTCGTCGATTCCAGTGTGTGTCTGAAATTCTCAGATAGAACGTGAGTCCGCTCAACGATATTCAGGAACGTCGAATGATCGAATGCAAAAATTGAAAGTTTATTAAAAAATAAAATAAAAAAAATAAAAAAAAATACGATTTTGTTAATTTAAAAAAAAACGTAAACGATGATCGAGACTCGATGGAGATTCGAGAAGAGACGGAAACGTATTGCGGGTGGAAATAATGTCGTGATCCGATGAAGGAAGAAGCGGGGTATATAGTTATACAGGCGTGACGAATATAATAGTGACAAGAATTTCATCATCGTTAGACGATATACGGATTTAAAACATTACTTGGTGTAGAGCGTGAGTTCGGCGGGTCTGTTGGTTCGGTAAAGAACCCGATTGGACGTACGTCGCCACCACTTCCACAGTCAGGTGCGACGGTTTCGAGGTCCGGAACCGATGCTGCCCGGACCGCCGCCGTTCGATAACAACAATCGACGATTGAATTCGCGCATCTCGTAATTGTTGTTGCCGTTGCTCTTGTCCGGTCTCGTGCTCGCTGTGCAACCGCCGTGGGCGCTTATCGACGGTGGGGTCGTTTCCTCGAGTATCAGGGCGCAATGACTGTTCGTGTCACTGTCCGCTCCACCGTCTTGCAGTGTGCTCGAGAGCAGAGGATGTCTCACGCCGCTGTAATCGTCCGATTGTTGCATGAGCGAAGAATTTCCTGGAAAAAAACACGGTGTTCACATTTATCGCGAAAAAAAAATGTTTGAAATTGGTTGGTACGGGCTGATTGGACGGATAAAGGTGGAAATTCGGAATAATCAAAATTTAGAATTCGCAATCCTTGGAAGAGTCAAAATTCAGAAAGTGCCAAATTCAACGGTGAAAATAATTAAAACAATAAAAATTCAATGCATTTTTATGTTTCCGTCCGAATAGTTTCTAAACAGCAATCTAAAAAAGACAACAAAAAAACAAAAGAAAAAATAATCGAGTACTACTTTGGAAAACGTATTTTACAATTTGATTTTTCAATAACATTATTCGATGGAAATTACGAGAAAAATATCTCTTTAACGCGAAGCCGATTGTTCCACAAAAGTTTAATGACAAAGCTCAGTGTCGTTGAAGAAGCTAACTGTAGAGTCTATGAAGCCTTCAATGAAAAAAAATAAAAATAAATTAATAAAAGCCGCAAATATTTTAATATTTTCCAACATTGTTGGCTTTGGTTGAACAGCGAGCTAAAAACGATTAGATTCGTCATTGATAAATACAATACTTATCGTCAATGAATAAAAATTTGTATATTGTATATAAAATCGCTCCAAAAAAAGTCAAGCATGGTCTCGATGATTCAATAACGCGGCAACTACCACAATCACCGTACCGTGATAAAAAAAAACCAGTCAAACAATAAACGTAAAATCAAAAAATCACCACGTCTTACCACTCGAAATTTCGGCTTACCGGAAGGTAGCGCGGCCATGGGAAGAGTGGTGCGTCTGGCCCCGGCTCCCGACCCCGCCCCGCCATTGTTGTTATTATTGTTGCTGTTGTTGTAATTGTTGTTGTTATTATTAATATGCGTGTTATTGGCATTGGTGATGATGGAATCGACAACCGGAGTAACCCCAAGCTGCGAGAACGATTGCACGAACGGTGGCGAAGCCGTGCACAATATCGAATTCGATCCTCCGATAATGGCGGACGGCGTTGGTTGCGGCGGTTCCCTCAACAATCGTATCTTCTGTATCATCTCCCGTATCTCATACCGCAATATACCCAAAAAACAAAGTTTCGCAAAAGCGATAACGCAAAAACCCAGAACAAACAACAAATCACCGGTTTTTCGTAACCAATCGACAAGACTGTCTTCGCAACCACGTGGATACGGATGTTGACATATTTCCGTAAAATTCCCATTGTCATCCGCGATTCCAAGATTCCCGGTTGGACAACAAGTTTGTGGCAAACGTTCGAGCGCGGTTATCCCGAAATCCTCGTGTCCGGTGACTCCGCAACATCCAAAATCTCGCTGCAGACGATCCCACTGTTCGCTGAAACGCGGATCTTTGCCGTACTCGAGTTGCAATCGCAAACGAAGACTCGGCCTTATGTCAGCGCGCATGCGTTCGAATTTGAATACCCAAGCCAAACCTATCACAGCATCGCCGAACAAAAGAGCGAGCAACAATACCCAATAAGCGTTGAGCAAACGTGCGCTGAGTCTTCGAGCGGCGATGCAACCGAGCAATTGTACAAGACCGAGTTGGGTCGCCAGAGCGAGATAGGCGTAGAGAGCGGTCGGATCGAGAGCCCTCGGTACACCGGGCACCAAATGACGTCGCGGATCACCCGAAAACACGAGAGTACGGGATACCGCGGCGGCGAAACCCACCGCGCTGCCCAACAGAACTATGTTACAAGCGTAAATCCACAAACGATAATATCGCATCGCGACACTCTGACCTTCGAAGCGTTGTTGTCCGGCCGCGGCTGCCGCCGCGGACGCGGCGGCCACGGCTCCGCTTCCGGTCCGCGAATCCGCGGTACCGGCCGACGTCGTCGAACCCGCCGCCGTACTTCCGATCAAACGTCCGTAAAAAGTTTCACCCCCCGAGACAGCCGCCGCCGCCGCACCTGCGGCGGTTCCACCTCCGCCCCCACCCACACCCACACCACCTCCGATCACGCAATTGTGTCCGTTCACAACGTTGCACACTCCCAATCCCACGTTATCGCCACCCACTATCCAACCCTCGACCTCGCTCTTGTCCGCGTCAAATTGACCACCGAATTTACGCGCTTTCTCGTACTGTCCAGTGTCACCCAATATTACCACGTTGTTGTTGTAATTGTTGTTGTAACTTTTTATTATGATTTTTTTGTTCGTTTTGTTGTTGTTTTCGGTGGTGTAATTGGAGGGTATTGGGGGGGTTGTTGGGTAATCGTTGTTGGTGGCGGGGGTTGATGGGGTGACCGTTGAGGGTATGGTGAAGGACGCGTAGAGACGACTCGCGCAGTCGTTGGGAATCGGACAGGACGGGATAGGCGTCAACGTGGATTCGTTGTTGTCCGTTGTTAGATTCGTGTCCCAGGATTCTTGACTTTCGAGGAGAAAGAGAAAGGGCACGGGAGTCGGCGATGGGGTTGACAGGGCCGTTGCCGGAGGCGATGCTGACAGGGCTGCTGACGATGTCACGACGTCGTTAGTCTTTTGGCTGTGCGTCGAGTGCGGACTGGCGAAACGTTGAAGCAGCATCACCGTCATACTATCAATCTTTCGCAAAACTCTCTCTTTCTTCTTCTATATCTCTTTCTCTTTCTTTCTCCCTCACTTTTTGTATTTTTATCGATCTGTCTCTATCTTGGTCTCTTTTTGTCTTGTCCCCACTTTTTTAGTGAGAGAGCAAACTTGTTTTTTCGTGAGTTTTGTGATTGAGTTTTTATCGAATTTTTGTTGAATTCTTCTTTCGATAATTGTGCTTCCTCGTTGTCCGGACTCGTATGTCGATGAATTTGCGGGGTTTTTCGGACGGTTATCGATTCGGTGTGTCATGCGAGGACGAAACCTCGGTGACCTCGTGATCGTCCACCTGCCAATTTCCGGATTGACATTGTCGTCACCTGGAAGCATCACAACGACAATGAGAATCGTGATGCGGTTGGATTTGGAGGTTTGGGGATTTGAATATTGTGTCGAGATGGCGAAATAACATCGCATATTCCCATGGAAATGAAATAACATGCATAAATAGATATAAATATATATATATATATATATATACAGTTGGTGGCTAAATTATTGGAATGAGTTCAGATTTCCTGTAATTTTCGAGTTTAAATTAATTAAATAAGCAAATAGTTGGCTTTCGGCGTTTGTCATTATTGTTCATTGATTAGAATCCTTTATTTTGAATATAAAAACAACTTAATCAATAGAACATATGTATTTATTTATTTTTTAAAAGTATTTAAAACTGAATAATTTCAAAAAGGCTTGGATTCAGTTTCCAGAAAAATTGACGTTTTGATAGTCTTGGAGTGGGAAAATTAAATAAAAATTGTTTCAGGAAATAATAACTGAGCTGAAACTGACATGACTTTTCACCGATTTCCTGTCGAATGATAAGTAATCTCACTTTTTTTACTGATAAGGCATACTGACAGTGTTGACACTTTTTGGAAACGATAATAATTATACTACCAAGAAAATTACAGAAGAAAAATTAGAACCAATCTATTTGCTTGGAAAACATGTTGAAAATATCATTTAAATATAATTCCGATATGTAAGTGGACGATAAATTTCTTATTGTGGTTCGGATATATATTTTTTTTACATCACAAAATATAAGTTAGCGGTAGCACAAAGATTCCGGACAAAAACCGTCAATGTGTAATTTTTGCGAGTAGTCAAATTGGCGAAAAACGATAATTTAGAGATTGGATTTAGAATTAGGTTTTAGATTTGAAGAAATTAAATTTAATGAGAATTTAGACATTAAAAATTTCAACTAACTTGAAAAACAAAATTACTCTTTCAAATTGCCACTTTTTCCACGGATAATTGGAGAGTAAGAAGACTTCGTTTTGCATTCTTTTCTGTTTTTTTTTCATTTTACAAATGTATGTTCCAACTTGGTGGAACGTGCGACAGTAAAATATAAGTAAAGAGATAGGAACGTGGAGACCGGCCGAGATAGATAGGGAAACGTTATAGCTGCAGGATACACGAGCCTTGCATAGCTCCTGTGGAATAGCTGTTACAACCTTTCCACGTAGTCCTATGTATAGCAAATTCTATCTCATCGATCCGTCTCCCGCTCGCTCGGTCGCTACCAGATACGACCTATCCACGTATATACATACACGTGTGCATATATGTATACATGTATATGGGGCATTCCATGTTACATCGGATAGCCAAAACCCTGACTTCTATCAATTTAGTTTATGATTTTTCTTTTTGGCTTTCACTTGACTCCAAAAACACTCCTGATTTTTCAGATTCTTAAGATTCCTCTAAAACCCTTGAAAAAAAATAAAAACCACCCCCGAATAAGGAAAAGCATACTTGGATATAACTTAAAATTTTGTTGTTTTTTTTTCGTCATTTTAATTCTTCCACTCTTGATCAATGAAAACAATTATGTTTACAATAATAATCACAATAATAGTGAATATAATAATAATGTTTTTGTTACGGTTTGTTTTAATGAGTCCCAGAGAAACTATTTTTATCATTATTATTGTTGATGGAATTATTTTTATTGATTAATAAAAAAAACCATGAACAAAAAAACAAAAAATAGATTAAAAAGTTCATAATATTTTTTATTTGGGAAACTGCAGTTTTGACCTACTGGAATCACACAAAAAAATTTTCACAATTTTCAATCATATCCGACTACGATTTTTTTTTCATTCGGGGGTAGTTTTTAATATTTTTTTCACGAGCTCCAGAGGAATCCAAAAATTCTGAACAAAGTCAGGGGTGTTTTTGGAGTCGAATGAAATAAAAAAAAAACAAAAAATCATGAACCGAATCGATAGGGCTGAGGGTATTTGACCATCTGATTTGACATGGAATGCCCCATCTATATGTATGTAAGCGCAAAGGTATTCGCTCTGCTACCCGCTAGCGTGCACTTAAGTTCACGTAGTATAGGGTTATCGGAGCATCGGTACAACGACAATCTACCTGCATTATTATTTCGCTTGCTTTTGTTATTACTATTATTCTTCCACCATTTATCAATTTCATCATCAATATTATCATTATCATTAATCTCAAATATTATAACAAAATATAAAAATAATAAATCGATCCTATTGAATTCACAAGATCATTTCGATCGGTAAGATTTGTCGTTCGAATTGACAAATTTTCATGATTCGTAATCGTTTCCAATGACGTTGAACGACGTTGGTATGAAACGCAATATAACCTATTCGAGACTCATTTCAAACAATGGGAAACATTCGACCAGATTCAAAAGGGACAAGGTTCATTACGTTATAATTGGCCTTCACGATGAATTAGCGAGACAAAAACTCAAAATACGTTTCACATTGTTTTCAAAATTTCTGGTATTCCTGCGTCATCTTCATTCAATTAACACGAGTTCTCCAGACAATGAAGCGCTCGGTTAATTACCAAAGGTTGATTGTGACGTAAATATATACCTATATATATATATGTATACACGTAGTGCGTTTGGGTTTCGAGTTGGAGTGAAAAGAAAGCTCGAGTACGAATAAGGGTCCCCCCCATCGATCGGTCGGCAACGCGCGCTTCATCGCCATCCCCCACTCCCGCACCCCGTACTATTCTCACGTTCGCGATACCTACACACACACACACACACACTTTCACACGCTCGTAACAATCATGCTCTAAGCTCTACTCCATTATCACATGCAGTGCTCTTCGATATATATACCCGGTGCTTCGACCTAACAAATCCCCATCTCGTTCTATCCACGACCCAAATCGCGCGTCGCTGCATTCGAGCGATGGCGCCCCCCGCGTCGTTCGATCCACCTCGAAAACGCAATTAGCCATTGCATCAAAACGAATCGACTGAACCGAATGAAACTGACATCGAACTACGAACAAATGTAGCAAGAATTTTTTGAACTTTCGTTCGTAACGATAATCTTCAGCTGTTTCGGAGAAACGACGAAACGCTATTTTTTCTAACCTATCTATATATCTCTCTCTTTCTCTTTCGCACGCGTGCTGAATTCACGCATGCGATACGTTACTCCCAACTTTGAAATATATAATTATATATATTTACAGAAATGTAAAAAGGTGGAAATTTCGCGAAGACCCGGTTGATCGTGTACGTTGCCCTGAGTTCGCGACCTCTCGTGAACCTTCGAATATATATATTCAAATTCGACATGTCGTTCGAGACCTCCGGCTACACAACTTTCCCTCTCCCCCTCCGCCCCAACCCTTTGACATTATCTCGCAAACTTTCCCCCGCTTTTCGCTCACATGTACTCGTGATCCACGTATAGCACTGCACATCACCATTGTTACCAATCGAATAATACGAGGAAATAAAAAAAAAAAAAACAATGCAAACAAAAGGTCCTCCGATCACCGAACGTCCATCTGATCGTTGCAAAATAATTAAACGCTCGTTCATACACGCGCTTATGTTCATGTGTGTATGTACATTTTCGTATATGAAGGAACGTTCGTGTATGTATAATTATGTAGAATTATATGTATATAAATTTACATAGGAAATGTATATAAACGATGAGAAAAATGTGGCTCAGCGCTCACGCGATATTATTTTATATATTATATATATACATATGTGTGTATATATATATATGTATATTTTATATACATATATATTCGATAGTGATCGAAGTGGGCGAGCTATAGGCCGCCATATGCACCGCACGGCATAAGAAGACACGAGCGATATTATACTGACCTTGGATGTCGCCCCGATGATGTCGCTCTCGAGTCGATCGTGGGTTAGAAAAATAAGAAAAAAAAATAATAATAATAGTAACAACAATGATAATAAAACTTTGATTTTCTTGTTGTTGTTGTTGTTGTTTTACCGCCAAGGGGTTGTTCTCGATTAGAAAGTTATGTATATATACATATACATCAACAGTCGTCAACCGGGTTTGCGCCTGTTCGTCATCTTCGTCGTTGGATCATCGCGACGACGATGTAAAAAATTGTTTCGCTACACAGCCGATAAAATGGGTAACGTCGAATGGGGAACAAAAATCCCAGATTTTTTTTCCAATTTTTTATTCAGTGATAACACCGAATACGGTGTAATTTCGTCTATGGCATTGCAAGCTCGAACGAAGCTCGATAATCGAGACTGGGAGACCCGAGCCATCGACTGTTTTTCCTCCGGCTTCGACCACTCCAGCGTTTTCGTTGTTCCTCATTTTGACGATCATCCAACAATATATTTTATCTCGGCGGACGTGACGAATTTAACTTCTCCCTCTATATCTATATATATGTATATAGCTCTCCCTCTCTCTGTGTCTATCTATTCACGCCCTACACCCACGCACACACACACGAGCACCCACGTACACACGCGGAAAAATCGCTCAAAATAGACGACGGTCGTATGGTGATAATTGTTGTTTTATGTCTCCGTTTGTGTGATTCCGTGACGCACAGACGCGTTGGAAAATTCGCTTCAGTCGCTAACGCGTTCGTAGGACTCTCGAAGACTCTGTGACGACGACGTCGACTCTAGTTTGTTTTTTTTTCCGTTGTTGCATTCATTTATCTTTTCTTATCATCGTGAAAAACTTGTGGAAAATTCGGCACAAGCACGGTTGATGGAATTACTCGGTTGGGATTTTCAGATATTCGGGGTTTTGCAAGCTCGCAAGCCGACAACAAAAGCACACCTCGTCTTCGTCGTCTTCCTCGTCGTCGTCGTCGACGTCGTCCGTTCTCGTGGTTATTTCATCTCGCATTCCACCGCAATAGCAAATAAAATCGTTATCGCCACTCCGTGGGCGGCGCGGGAGGAGAAACGGCGGGGAGGGGGAGGGGGCAAGGGTGCCGGAGAGATTTTTACGAAAACAGTCCCGATGGCTTATCCATTCTTCTCCCGTTCTGCCTTGTGGACATTTTTTTTTTTTGCTTATTTTGTTTTTTGGTTTTTTTTTGTTTGTAAGGTCAGCGAACGATGTGGACGATGCACAAACGTTGTAAAGCTTTTGATAATCAAGAGCCGAAAAGCGCGACGAACGAAAGCTGCTTTGGCTTTGTCTTCTTCTTGGGTCTTGAACAAAATCCTTGGTTCGCGCTTCGCCAACAATCCGTTCTCGATCGGGTTCTCTCTATCGCTATTTTTCTTTCTCTCTTTCTCTATCTCTGTCTTTCTCTCTCATACACACACACACTTTGCTCGGGTGTCGGGTAGACCGACGGGACCGACGGGACTTTCAACCCCCGACGACTACGAGACGCCGCGGTGTACTACCCACTCTGTTCGATCGTTTCCCTCCTTGCCTCGATGCTGCTGCCGCTTCTACTGCTGCCGTTTCTACTGCCGCTGCTGCTGCTGCTGCCGCGCGGCTTCCTTCACTCCATAAATAAACTCACACCCCGACCGAAAAGAATAAAAAATTTAACTAAAACTTTATGAAAAAGATAGAAAATATACAGAAACAATAACAAATCTAACTTTTTCGATATTCATTATTATTATTATGATGGGATTGTTTGTTTGTTGAAATTTTTTATTGCGACAACAAATTCTGACCGAAAAGACGAGAGTAGAAAAAAAATGGAAATAAATAAATAAATAAATAAATAAATAAATGACTGTAAAATTATAGATTTGTTTATTTGTTAGAATGTTTTTATTGTGACAACGAAGTCCGACTGAAAAGAAGAGAGAGATAGAGAGATAAAAAAATTACTGTATTACGCGGTTCAAAGTCTGACAGAAAATACGAGAGTAAAAAAACTAAAAAAAAAAAAAAATAACTGTAAAATGATTGATTTGTTTATTTGTTTGAATTCTTTACAACGAAGTCTAACTGAAAAGAAGAGAGAGATAGAAAGAGAGAGAGAAAAAAAATACTATATTACGCTGTAACGTTTTTTCGTTCGTTTGGCAAGTTGTGTGTTCTTTGTTTCTATGTTTTTCTTTTTTTTCGTCTTTCATTGGTCGGTTCGTTAGATTTAGAGTGGCAGTTTGAGTTACAACGCAAATTAGTGGTCATTCACTCGACCGTAGGAAATCGGAAGAAGGGCCGGGGACGAGTGCGGGGGGGGGGGGGGAAGAGTTATTTTTACAAAATTTTATTTTATTTTTTCAAAACTATTTTTAAGTTTACGGGGAAAATCGCGAATGATTACATCAGAACCCGAGTCGGCGAGGCGCCGCGCCGGTCTTGGCGTTTATTTTGCGAGAGTCATCACCACCGGCATGCGCGCGGCGGCGCGCGCCCGCGCATCGCGTGTACGCATCTCTCGACGGATATTCGATCTAGCGCATCGGGACTAACACCGCGCGCGGGGCAGGCCGCGGTGGCCACCACACCGGGTTGACTTTAACTCATTTTTGCCTTCTGGCATATTTTCACGAATTCGTACGTTTGAATCGTCGTTTCTCTGACCCCCCGGAACTTGCACATCGGATTATCACCCTGCACGGGGTTTTACGCTGATTTGAAATCTGCATATCAACCCTTGTCACGCTCCCACAGCGACAAACACATTCGATTTTTTATCCTTCATTGAATTCGTTCATTTTTATTCCTCTTGTATTATTATTATTATTATTATTATTATTATTATTATTATTATTATTACTGTTGTTTTTATTATTTATATAATGAAAATATTGATATAATACTAACTCGTAAGAAAGAGAAAACTTACAACGAAGGATTCTAAGAATGGCACTCGCTATCGTAAAAAATATTTGTTGTTATTGAAATTATTATTATTATTTTTTTATTATCATTTATCTGATAAAAATATTTTTTATACGATAAGTTGGAAAAAAAAAGAAAAAACAAATGTACATACCATAAGTGGAAAGTCGCGTGACCACCGGTGTGTGTGGGAACTCGCACTCACTTAAATATTTATTGTTATTGGAATTTTTATCATCATCATAATTATCATTATCGATATAACTTTACCAACGCTTCTTTCACTACTACTCTCGTTATTATTATTATTACCACCATTAACTGTCACTGTTACCACAATAATGATGATAATAATCGTAATAATAATAATAAAATGATACTTTTTTTCTTTTTGATAACGAAACAAAATGCTCACGATTTTTATTCTTATTTTTATTATTATCTATCTAACGAAAATATTTGTATAATAACTTGAAGGAAAATTTTTTTAAAAAATTAGACGGACAAAAAAATACATATGTATGGTATATACCATAAGTGGAAAGTCGCGTGTAAACCGCCGCGGGGTTCTCGTAATAATAATAATAATAATAATAATAATAATAATAATAATAATAATAATAATTTATATTGCTGGTGATACCGATACATTCGCTACTATCACTAATACCACCATTGTTAAAACTATTATCAATCAATCGTACGATCGATGATGAAGACGATAAGATAATACGATTAATATTTATGTGGTATCGACAGCCGGACGGACGAACCCACCGGGTTAAGAGCCGCGTGAGTCACGGCGGTGTCGGCAGAAACATCGCTGCCGCTCTCGTGGCTCTCGGTCTCGATGGAACAAGATTGATTACCGCGGTTGGCGAAGATGCGGATGGCAAGGCTATCGTCGAAAACCTTGGCGAGGCCGCCGATGATATCGAGCTCTTATCGGACGCCACCACACCCCGGTACGAATTGCATATGTAACGCACATACACGTGGTATATCTATCCGATATCGTCGGTGTCCATTAACGACAAAGTATTTTTTATTTTTATTTTTTTTTTATTATCACTTTTTTCCTTCTTTTGGTCACGCATTATTTGATAATTCATTGTCAACAATTTCCATTGACTCCTCGAGGGTCTGTCACTTGCGAATAACTGGGTCTGCATTATTCACGATGAAAAACTTTGCGTCGAGGTTGTGATCAATAGTTGCGAGTTGTTAGGTGCAATGTAGAAATAAATTTGTAAAAAAAAAAAAAAAAACTTTTTCATCGTTTCCGCGATATTTGCTTTGAAATAGAAAAAAAAGGTGTAATTCATGTTCACATTCGGAGAATAATTCACTCGAATTTGTGGATTGTTTATTAATTGGATTGTGCAAAGTCGTTGACCGCGTACGGAGGTAATTGTGGATTGCTCATTCACAAAATCATTTGCAATGCGTTTTTTTTTATTCTTCTTTTTTTATCGTCTTTTTTTATTTCGTTGGGGTATAAATGTTATTTAAAAATAAACAAATTGATAGAACGGTACAAACGATCGATGGAGATTCCGGGGGAAATAGTTTGATTATTGAATAATAAAATATTCGTGTTTAACACACATTTATGTGATCGTACATTTTTTCTAACGAGAAATAACATATTCGTGGACAACAATTCATTCATTTATTTATTATTATTTTTTATAATAAGTAGAACGAGCTGTTGCATAATTGGTCAATTGTCTCGCAACTCAAATGATCGAGATTCGAATTTGAATCTCGAATCTGAAAAAAAAATTGATTCAAAGAATTCAAATGATCGAGATTTCATAATTTTAACCCTTTCCTGCAACTGGATGTCGATTGGACCCACCCCGAAATTTTTAAGTTCCAACATTCTCTAGGAAATCATTTATTTATTGTTATTTTTATGATGAGTAAAATCCAGAAGCTTCATATTTCAAAATTGCATCGTAAAGTAAAAATCTTTATTGAGATTCATCGATGAATTTTCCCAGATTTCTAGGACGCTTTTTGAATTTTTTTTTTAAACCTTGGGTCGATTCGACACCCCGTTGCAGTTAAAGGGGAGAAAAAAAGGCGTTACGCTTAATTTCTCGTCGTTTTTCATTAAGATACACGGCGATAATCGATGTGAACGGCGAGTGTCGTTTCGGACTCGGTGAAATGGATGGATTCGAAACGATCGATGAGGATCTCGTGATGAGACATCGATCGACGATCGTGAACGCGGGAATTTTGATCATCGATGGTAATCTTCGGACGGATACAATGCGAGCTGGAATCGATATTGCCGCACGCAACGGAATACCGAGTGAGTCTTAAAAGTTTATGATTTATCGCATACATCGATCGATCACGCAGAATTGAGAAAATTCTGTTGGTCAAGGCACTTTTTCGTCGCTTCGCGATTTTACGGTCTTGTCGGGCGGAAGCCGTGCGCCTCAGTCTATTCATTTTTTTGAACATTTTTTTTTTAACTTATCAACTAGTTGTAAATTTTTATAAAAGAAAAATATCTCATACTGATGAGTGGAAAAATCGTTTGATTGACGATCTTTCTCAAATGGACGGACTCGATGAAGCTAACACGAGTTTGTAAAATTTTTTTTTTCTTTTTTTAAATAAAAAAAAGAATCTTCAGCAATGACGGATAAATTATTGTCGCGCTAACGAAAAAATGTATCCGGCACGACTCCGCGGATTTGGTGCCATTTGGGCAACCAAATTTCGCGATTCTTTGCGCATCTTGTAACTCGCTTGGGCATCGAGATAGAGCAAGAAAGCCGCGAGAAGGTGAATAAAGCACGATACCACGGCGAAAGCGAAGGACCACGACAGATGGTTGAAAGTCGGATACATTATCCAGTCACGCCTGTAGCATGAGAGTGAGAATATGCAAACGGCCAAAAACAATAGTACACCTGTAGAAAAAGAAAAAAAACGTTAATGATTACTGAAAAAAGAAATTATGAAAAAAATAAGAACTTGTTCCTATGAGTTTTATCTACAAAAATTAAAAATCTATTATCCAAGGTGGGGTGAAAAATTTATGAGACCGATTTTTTTTTTTTTTTGCAACAATTTAAATTAATTTCCATAAATCAATGTTATCTTCCTTCAATATAGTTCTCTTGCGCAGCTATACATTGAAAGAGTTCCTGCCAGTCTTCGTAGCAGTGTTGGAAGGCTCCAACTGTTATCACTTTCAGCTCCTCGGTTACGCTCGTTAAAATGTTCGACAGTATCAAAATGACATCGTTACAAGTGGGTTTTGATCTTGGGACACGATAAATAGTCACACAGACTGAGATCAGGCGAATAGGGAGCTGGGGAACCACATGAGAACCCAAAGCGTCGTCTTTGGCCCTTTTTTTCGTAAAAAAGAAAAAAAACGGCCCACCTATTTTTCAATCAACCTCCATCGACCAGTTTTTGAAAAAAAAAAATGAGTTCCTGTAATCCTCTCCCTATGATAGCGATCCCAATCCATATGACGTTTTTTTATTTCCCAAGATCAAAATCCACTTAAAAGGGCGTCATATTGGTACTGTCGAAAACAAGAAGTATAACCAAAGAGCTGAAGGCGATTTTGGTTGAAGACTTCCAGCAGTGGTACGCAGATTGGAAAAAACGACTCTGCCATTGTACAACTGGCCCAAAGGATCTACTTTGAAGAGGATACCATGGTATGAAATTGAATGCATGAAAATCAAATCAAATTGTTGCAAAAAGAAAAATACTCAGTCTCATTAGTTTTCTACTACACGTTGTACCACGATAATTTGGCACTTCAATTAAACGGATAAGTTCTTGTTCTTATTAGCAATTTCAATGGACAAGTTCTAATTCGTGGGTTTGTGAAATATCTAGACGGGCCGGGGTCCAATTGAAGTTTGTATGATTGATTGATGAATAATTTACCAGCGATAGCATTGGCGGCGGCTGTAACGGTCGACAGCAGCCACTCGTAGCGCAGAACTATTTTCAGCGGAAATCTGGTGACCAAACAGGCGAGAACAACCAGATTCAGCAATGAGATTACAAACGGAACGGTGACGAAAGTCTGCACGACCAGCAACCAAGCTGGCATGAGCCACGATCTGATAACGTGATACTCGTTTGAGAATATCCAGTGACAACCCGTGAATTTTTTGTCAAACTGATAATACGGATAGCGAAATCCGTCGAAGCAATATTCCCATAATCCCATATTTTTGAAGGTGCTGAAAGTCTCGTCGTAGGATGAGAGCCAGTATGGACTGTAATTGGACAAAATTATTACAAACTGAAGCGGAATTGCTTGTTACATCTATTTTGCTTGCTACCATACTGAATCGGAAACAACATGATACTCCAATCTTCATTCGAGATTGGTTATCCAGAAAGAAAAGAACACACTGAAACGTGTTTGTATCGTATTCTTTCGAATTAAGAGAAACAACTGAAACATTCATGTTCAGTCTGGTCTCAAAACTATTCTAATTCTATGCATCAATATTATACTGACCTAACAAACGCCATCAACAGAACGAGAAAACCGATATATGACAGTATTCCTCCGATAACCACTGCATCTATTTAAAAAAAATCACATCATTATTAATTATGGTGGAAAGATAATCAAATCCAACATCGAGAGTAACTCAAATGGTATTTGACAACAAATTATGATTTCGAGGTTAGTCGAGCCATTTATATTCTTCCGATGTTCAACTCACTCGAAACTTTGTGGTATTCCTGCGGATTGGCCTTCATTTTGCAGCTTTGTGCAAATGCTTCTCCTTTGTATATTTATTACGAGTTATCGAACTATCGTTTGGACACTTGTTTTTCTTTTCTCTCGAGTTTTCAATCGCTGACGCAGCGTCAAATAGATGCAATTGGGGAGCTGCGTTTGCCACGCCTTTTACCAGCCCAGATGGCGCCACCGTGTTGATCACCTATACACTATCAAACTCGGTCCACGTGTGTCATCATAACAATTAACAAGTGAGAGTTAATGATGATTACCCGTTTCGGTATATATGAGAAAGTTTATGAATCACTTTGAGGTTATGTCATGTACATGTTCCTCTCGATCTCTCTCGCTCCGCCGCGAGCTCCCATGACACTATCTCTCTCGCACTTGTGGCAAATGTGAACGCTTCAGGATCCTCTAAAGATCCAATAAGATAGTTTTTCCAAATATTTAATTCGCTCGTTGAAATTCGTATTATTACAAAGCCCAACTAATTGAAAAATCTTTATCAAGCGAATAATTTGAAAACGTCCGAAAATTGCGATTGCAGATCATAATTTCTGGTAAACAATAATCACAAAAAAAACGCAGTTAATGTATTTTTGAGTAAATACACGAAGTAGCAGAGCAATCGATAAACATCATGCAACCTTGAATCGTTCGCCTAAAATGGAGGAATGACAGACACATAGAATCATAATTGTAGCAGTTTAAAGCAGATCTTTATTTTGTCATTAAAAAATATAAAATGTCATAAAAATATTACAATAATGAGCGATCGATCGAGTCAGTGTGAAACATTGACTGGACCGTCGCGACTCGTATGACCTAACAGCTACGTTTGTACTCGAGGACGGATCGAAGTGACGATATTGAACGTTAGACGTAACGAATACTTTTAACAGCTCCTTAAAATTATCAACTACGTACAACGTGATTATACTCGATTGCACGAGTTACTTATACGATTGTGGATGAGATTCATGCGGGACGTTCACGAAAATTACTCATCCATGGACGGACAATTTGGGGGGAAAGTTAAGACACGTTGGGACGAAAATTTTGGGTGCAGGCTCCAATAAGGAATGATTCGCGTTACATTACGCACGAGCAGACAATTGGAAGCGTGTCTGAGATTCTGTGAGATATCTGCGCTTTTTCTTCTGGATGTTAGCCTCGACGAGAAACAGAGTACCCGCAACGAGGCACAACAGCGCTCCCACCACAGCAAAAACAAAAGAGTAACCAAAGAAATTGTTGGTATGGCCCGGCATCCATCCGTCGGTGTTACCGAAGAATGCGAATATTGTCACGCCGATAACTCCGCTTGCACCCCCAACGATCAACGTATTTCCTATGGCCAAGATCAGTTGGACATAACGCTGCTGCTCGGGTAGGCAGCACAGTATGAACAACATGGTTAGCACAAATGCCAGGAGACAACACAGGAAACACAGCGTGTAAAACAGTTGGGTCAATCCCATAAATGCTGATTACATGGAACAGACGAAACAAATAAATTACACAAACGAATAAACAACAATTGTACATGAGAATAATGTTTCTAAGAATAAGGCGCATCGCAAACAATGAATAATCAAACATTCAAGACTCGGGATATGCCCAAAAAGCAAGATCAACCTTCCAATATTACATGCCTCTTCATCCAACAAGACAAAAACATTCTTCTCAATCATGATTGCAGCAACCAAGTTTACCATAAACAATAATTTTCATATTACCATGCTATTATGAAAAAATTGAAAATTCTGAAATCTTTCGATTATAATAATTAAAAAATATATTTTTTCTTTATCGTAAAGAAAGGAAAAATATATTATTTGTCTCTAATCGCGCCAAAGTTACACGATGGCCAAAGTTGTACAATGGCGCTCGGAGATGGGAGAACAAAATAAAAATTATGTCCAATCGACTTACTGGGTACGAGAAAACCTCTGATATCTGCATAACCCTCAGTGAAGGGATCGTATACCCATCGACAACCGACGAAGTAACGATTCGGCGCGTCGGAACGTGGAGGATCGGGCAGCGATCTGAAGCAATGGGTCCACAGACCCAATTTGTCAAGTTGCGCTCCTGTTATTCTGTAATCGCTCACAAGCCATCCCGGAGTGACAAAAGCCACGCAAACGCATATCAGACCCGCGAAAAATATTCCAACACCGACGCTTCCCGACAAACTTCGTTTTTTTCCTGACATCCTTCTGTTGCGTTATTATCGATTATTTTTTTGGTTAGTTTTTTTGGTCAAACAATGACGACGGTCATGGGTTCCTTCGTTGAACGTCCAATAACACTGACCCAATCGCCACTGCAATTTGCAATCCAAGTTGCCCACAATGTTTTCTTCGCACGGCACGGTTTCATCAAGACCGGAATGAAGGGTCACCTCTCTGTGAAACAAACGAATGAGACAATGAGTACAATTGTCCTCGAGTGAATCCCACGTTAACCACACCCTACCGACCTACCATACGACGCGAAAGCCGTGACCGCGTCGTTAACGGTGTACGTGCTGGCGGGAGGTCGAGGGGGGGGCGCCGCCTTTGACGTTTGTGAGGATGGAAAGGGCCCACGCACACGCGCACCTAACCTAATAGCTGATAACGTACGTGAATGGACGAGGGACCATGCGTTTTATATAATTATTACAAATACAGGTATGGGATGCTATGGGTCGTTTCATCATGGCGGCCGTTACGCATTCGGAGCGAAATATTTTTCGTCACTCGATGTCGCTAGTGAGGCCCCGGGCCTGTTCAAAATGTTGTCATACGCATCTGTCTCTCTCAGATTGCTGAATTCAACGGTCATGGATGAATGTGAGTCATTCATAAAGTACTCCATACACTTGTTCAATATCTATGCATGATAACATTGATTGTGTATGGATTATATCGGGACTATTGATCGTGTATGTCGTGTATTGCGCAATATTATTGTCAATAATAGTGTATGGGCCGTTTTGGCTGGGGTTTCTTGGCAGAGACCTGTGCCACTTTCTTCGGTGGGCGTATTGTTGTTGTAATGACCTCGCTTTTTGACTGATTGCATCGACACCTTTCTCCGTCGCTCATCGGCCTCCCCGATTGTCGCGCTACAGTCGATTGCGGACAAACCGTGAACGTAACAGCCTCATTAGCGGCACGCCTCATGGTATGGCCGATAGCTTGGAGTTGCCATAATTTTGGTGATGAATGGTCGGCTAGCAGAAGATTCGGAGACCTGCGAAGTAACGAGGTGGTTTCTTTGTAGAAATGAGCTTGGCCGAGCCAAGTGCAACAACCATCTGACGTTCCTTCGCGTTCTTCGTTCGCGTCAAAGTCACAACTTTTTGGGCCTTGTACGGGACCGACGAATCGAATTATCTGATTGGACGGTTTGCAACAAACTTATGGCTTTCATTGAAAGGGAAAATGAACGAGCCTAGCCCAATCCTCGTGTGTAATAGTGTAATCGGCCGCGTGGCGCGCATAAACCGTTTACATTCTCACCTGTTGACGAATCGACGAAGCTTCGAATGAAAATACAGTCGAAGCTCCCGCAACTTAATATTCCGAGAATTACATTTCTATATATGAGCGATTCCACGTGACTTCAGCCACTCAAAAAAAAATTTTTCCACAAATAATTTTAAAAAATTGAGCTATTTTTTTGCAATATATTCACCGAGTGCCGATTTTTTAAAAATTTTTTTGACGGTTTTATCGTTAATTAACGTTTTTTTGTATTTTTCCGTTCAAATGACTGTATCTTTGGCAGGATTTGACGTATTTACATTTGTAAAAAACGAAAATGTGCGTCTTTTTAAGGCCTTCCAGAAAAAATGACTTCAGATTTTATTGAGCAAGTTGCACGTCCGTTTCAGGGCAAAATATGCAAAAATATTTTTTTTCTCAAAAAATACATTTTTAATTTTTTTTTTCAAAATTTCCCCAAATTCTGAATAGGAAAAAAGAATTTTTGGTATTTTTTATATCGTGGGACCGGCACTCGGTAATGCGTAATTTTACCGATTTCATTAATAAATTTTTTTCAGTTTGATTTTTTTTTTTTCATGTGCTCCAGTCGCTTTACGCGAGTTCAGAAGCCTCCTTGAAAGAGAAATTAATGATAATCAATGCTCGTTGAATCGCGTAAAGCGAAAAAAATCAAACTGTAGAAAATTTATTAATGGAATCGGTAAAATTACGCATTACCGATTGCCGGTCCCACGATATGAAAAATACCAAAAATTCTTTTTTTGTATTCAGAATTTGGGGAAATTTTGAAAAAAAAAATTAAAAATGCATTTTTTGAGAAAAAAAATATTTTTGCATATTTTGCCCTAAAACGGACGTGCAACTTGCTCAATAGAATCTAAAGTAATTTTTTTCTGAAAGGCCTTAAAAACACGCACATTTTCGTTTTTTACAAATGTAAATACGTCAAATCCTGCCAAAGATACAGCCATTTGAATGGAAAAATACAAAAAAACGTTAATTAACGATAAAACCATAAAAAAAAATTTAAAAAAATCGGCACTCGGTGAACATATTGCAAAAAAATAGTTCAATTTTTTAAAATTATTTGTGGAAAATTTTTTTTTTGGGTGGCTGAAGTCACGTGGAATCGCTCATATATAGTATGAGAATTATAAATATATATCTATTCCGATAATCAATTCGAAATCTTTCGTTCAGTTCTTATTATTCTTCTTTCGCACAACGGTACTCCGTAATTACGAATATAATTATGGCACATTGATTTTAAAATCCGTAAATCCGAGAATATTAATAAGTAATTGAAATTTAATTGAACATATTTTCAGAACGTTTCATATAACAGAAATTTTAATTTCATTTCAACGAATTGATTTGTTTAATGTGCGTAGATTTTTTAAATCTGCGTTATCTAAATTAGTTAGTTTGTTAATTTGAAAATGTGTTTCATAACTGAGTCATAACGCCCGAAATATTTAGTCCTATATGCAAACCCTTGTAGAGTCGATTTCTGGGAGCTTCGACTGTAGTGATTTGTAATCCATTCGGCTTCGTTCTCTCTCGCTCCGCTGCAAGGGCCAATAGCGCTATCCCTCTCCCACTCATGGCGGAAATAAGACGAACGAAATGTGAGCACATCACCTTAAAATTTTATCGACATCGAAAGAGTTTACTCGTGCAAACAAACGTCCAAGAGCTGTTGCGTAGTCGCTTACGAAATGTTCTACGATAATTCATTTATGGGACAATTCTGGCATGATATAATGCACGTGTAATGACGTGAAAAAATGTACGCATCAACGTCGTTCACGTATTCAGCTTCAAATGAATCATAGTCGTGAGTTACAAACCTCGACCATGATTCATTAGGGCTGTTCCGTTTGATTCGTTATGTGAAACGATGGAATGTACTGCAATGATAATTCGAGATAAGCCACAATAATTTATCCGGTAACGTTGTATTTTGGGGTGGGAAAAAAATACAGACCCTTTGGCATGTCTTGAATTTTTTTTTATTATGTAACCGAGATCATATAAAAAAATCTGGATCAGTTGTGACGAAAAAACAACTTTGGGTGATAAATATAATTCGTTTATTGGTGTTTGTCAAGGCACCTCATCTTGTCGTATAATATCTATGAATGTATAATATGTATGTATTTACAAATGTTACACTTGTATTGCATTGAATTAACATTAATCTTAGCTATATTAATATTGGACGGATTTAATTTACGTCGAACGTTTTGGTTTAAAAAAAATTTTTTTTTCTTCATCATCACGAACAACGAAATTGACTTCGTTTTGGCTATAATAATGTTAAATGATATTATCGAATGAGATTACGATATAAATACGAAGTTCAAAAATACCCCGTATGAATAATCATTCGCGGTTCGTCGGTAAAGCATATATATTATATATATATATGAATATATATGTATATATCAGTTAAGTAAAAAATCTAGTGCATTAATCACTAATGTGATAAACAATGAGATTCCCGGTAACGAATCAATGGTAAATTGGACGGTGCTGCGGTACGAGCGTCGGTGCATTGTTAAATAGAAAAATTATACGAAATAATGGTAAACAGAAAAATGGTTTTTCCTTTTTCTTCAATTCATTTCGAAAATCGATAGTCTTATATGTGCGAGGTGCGTGTCTTGAGTTCCTCGCCGAGAATTCTTTCCACTTTCTTTCTGTGTCGTCTTGCTTCGATGAGAAAGAGAATCCCAGCGACTATGAGAGCAAAACTACCGATAACCGCAAACGGATAAGACCAGCCGATGCCGTTGTGCTCCCAATTGGGCATCCAGTCGCGTCCGTCGCCGTACGCGCCGAAGATACTGACGGCCACGATGCCGCACGCGCCTGACATCACGAGATTCGAACCGATCGTCAGCAGAAGCAATCTGTACTTGTCGTGATGACGCGAACAGAAACTGTACAGAACGGTGAGGAAAGATCCTATGAGCAGGAGCGTCAGGCACAGCGTGAAGAAGAATTGGGTCCAAACGAAGAACGTGGGCAGTACTATGTCGTGAATTATGTAGTACTCCTCCTCGAAGACCCACCAACAGCCTGTGAATCTCGTGTCGTACAAGTGACGAACGTCTTGGAAATCTTTGAAGCAAACTTCCCAAAGTCCTGCGTACAAGACAATCGCAATTGTTATTTGGGTAACAAATGATTATTTTTTCTTTCTTGATCCATAACCGCACTTTATTTATGTATTCGATATGATATCAAAGGTTTAAGATTTGTCATTTGTTATCAAATATTAGAAAATTCTGGGTAATTCAAGCGATCCAGACTCCAAAATCTCATTGACCCGGAGACGAAGAAATGCATGGTTATTTGCTTTTGAAAAAGAAAAAAACATTTTTTACGCAATTGACCTCCAACTGCGTAACTGTACCATGGCAATAATCATACAAATTACACCGTAGACCATTCGCTAATGACAAATTTGTATTGTTTGAGATGTTGATTCATTGACTTGTGAAAAACTTTGCTGCAACGACGATTTTCACACGCGAAATAATTTTTGGAGGTTAATGACTGGGAAAGAATTTAAAAATTCGAAAAATAAATAAATAATATAGAAAAATGTGTGATTACCGATTTTGATGAATTTCGGATCATCGAGTTTGCCATCGGTCTGTAGCCAGTTGGGTGTGGTAAACGCAATCATAATGAAAATAAAAGCCACCGCTGTAAACGCGGCGGCAATTTTTCCTGTCCTCGATTTACTCATGTTTTATCGAGCTCTCAAGAGCTTCGTAGTGTTTTAATTCGTATTTTGGATAAATTAATATCCAATTTCGTTCGGTCGAATGTGTAAAAACAAACGCACTAATACCAGAGACTCATCGAAGACGGATACGCGACGAAAATTGGATAGGAATGCCATTGGTGAAAGCATTGTTGACGCGTGCGGTGGCAGCACCTGTCGTAACGCTATCGTCATCTCGCGGCTCGATTCGGAAGCTCCCATTGGCGGGTTATCCCACGTACTACGTTTGAATTCGGTAGCTGGTTATTCTTTCTGTTTCTTTTTTGTTTCTTCAAATCCCACGGAGGATAATTTGATCCGAAGGTTTTAGAATCTACGAAAATGATCGCCCGAAAATTCAAAATGTAATTTTCGACATAAAAAAATGTATTTCACAATATTTCATTTTATCGATGCGACTTTGTGCGATGTACGCGATTAATTAAATCGATTAAAATTTTTTTTTACATTCTGCAGTATGGTACGAGCCAACGGATATATCGAAAGCAACGAAGATATTCGAAACGAAATCCGAGTGGATCAGCAGCGAGAGAGGTGGAAAGCGTTCGGCTCTTCGGTTCATATCACCGAACGTAAACGAGCTCGTAGCCATCGCAGCCTATCTTGGAATTGAAGCACAGTCCAACGAAAAAAACGAGCATCCCACTGTCGAATGGATATCCAAACTAGCCAAAGGGTTGGCTGAACGCGTACCAATTGTCATAACGACGTTGGGCTCGCGAGGACTTCTCGTGAGTATTATTTGTCCTATAATGAAAAAAAAATCAAAAAGTCTTTTCGACCCTCAGGTCAGTAAAAGGCTTTTTTCAACTGCAGACGAAAATTCGGTTACTAGAATGATACAAAAGATTATCTCTATTTGAATCAACCGTTAGATTACATATACAAAGCCATGTCCCCGTGAATGAACCGTTAGATTCGATTTTCGTCAAAATTGGGGGGTTGAAAACCTTTAAAAGTCCGAATAAATGGTTTTCGGCTTCGCTGCGAACGAAACGACGTTCACTACAAACCTTTTCACACCCAACTCTTGAAGATTAACGCATAAGAATCGATTTTCCCGACCCATCGATTTTCGGCAAAAAAAATTTTTTTTTCGTAAATAAAAATTTTTTTTTCATAAAAAAACCAATTTTTTTTCTACTCCAAACAAAAATTCGGTTTCCAGGGACCCATACAAGGGTATCCCTATGTGAATCAACCGTTCGATCGACCATGCAGAGCCACATCCATGTGAAAGAACCGTTTGGACCGATTTTCGTGAATTTTGGGGGTCTAAAAACCTTTAAAAGTGCGAAAAAATTGTTTTCGGCCTCGCTACAACCGAAACGACGTTCACTACAAACCTTTTCACACCCAACTCTATAAGATAAACGCATAAAAATCGATTTTCCTGACCCATCATTTTTCCCCAAAAAAAAATTTTTTTTCGTCAAAATACATTTTTTTTTTATAAAAAAATCATATTTTTTTATAATCCAAACGTAAACTCGGTTACCAAAGACATATACGAGGGTATCCGGATGTGAATCAACCGTTGGATCACCCATACAGAGCCGCATCCATGTGAAAGAACCGTTTAAACCGATTTTCGTGAATTTTGGGGGTCTAAAAACCTTTAAAAGTGCGAAAAATTTGTTTTCGGCCTCGCTACAACCGAAACGACGTTCACTACAAACCTTTTCACATCCAACTCTATAAGATAAACGCATAAAAATCGATTTTCCTGACCCATCATTTTTCCCCAAAAAAAATTTTTTTTTCGTCAAAATACATTTTTTTTTCATAAAAAAATCATATTTTTTTATAATCCAAACGTAAACTCGGTTACCAAAGACATATACGAGGGTATCCGGATGTGAATCAACCGTTGGATCACCCATACAGAGCCGCATCCATGTGAAAGAACCGTTTAGACCGATTTTCGTGAATTTTGGGGGTCTAAAAACCTTTAAAAGTGCGAAAAAATTGTTTTCGGCCTCGCTACAACCGAAACGACGTTCACTACAAACCTTTTCACACCCAACTCTATAAGATAAACGCATAAAAATCGATTTTCCTGACCCATCATTTTTCCCCAAAAAAAATTTTTTTTTCATAAAAAAATCATATTTTTTTATAATCCAAACGTAAACTCGGTTACCAGAGACATATACGAGGGTATCCGGATGTGAATCAACCGTTGGATCACCCATACAGAGCCCCATCCATGTGAAAGAACCGTTTGGACCGATTTTCGTGAATTTTGGGGGTCTAAAAACCTTTGAAAGTGCGAAAAAACTGTTTTCGGCCTCGCCACAACCGAAACGACGTTCACTACAAACCTTTTCACACCCAACTCTATAAGATAAACGCATAAAAATCGATTTTCATGACCCATCGATTTTCGTCAAAAAAAATTTTTTTTTCGTCAAAAAACCAGATTTTTTTTTACTACAAACGATAATTCGGTTACTAGAGACCTATAGAAGGGTATCCCTATGTGAATCAACCGTTGGAACACATATACAGAGCCATGTCCATGTGAATGAACCGATAGATTCGATTTTCGCCAGAATTGGGGGGTTAAAAACCTTTAAAAGTCCGAATAAATGGTTTTCGGCTTCGCTACGAACGAAACGACGTTCACTACAAACCTTTTCACACCCAACTATTGAAGATTAACGCATAAGAATCGATTTTCCCGACCCATCGATTTTCGGCAAAAAAAATTTTTTTTTCGTAAATAAAAATTTTTTTTCATAAAAAATCCAATTTTTTTTCTACTCCAAACGAAAATTCGGTTTCCAGGGACACATACAAGGGTATCCCTATGTGAATCAACCGTTCGATCGACCACGCAGAGCCATCTCCACGTGAATGAACCGATAGATTCGATTTTCGCCAGAATTGGGGGGTTAAAAACCTTTAAAAGTCCGAATAAATGGTTTTCGGCTGCGCTACGAACGAAACGACGTTCACTACAAACCTTTTCACACCCAACTCTTGAAGATTAACGCATAAGAATCGATTTTCCCGACCCATCGATTTTCGGCAAAAAAAATTTTTTTTTCGTAAATAATTTATTTTTTTTTTTTCATAAAAAAAACAATTTTTTATAATACTCACGAATGAGAATCAATTGTAACCAAGTTTTTTTTCTGAACGTTGAACAGGTTACCAGAAGAGGATCGCCGCTGGAACCTTTCTTCGATCCATCGCAAAGAACAACCGAATCGGACATCAACGATTCGATTCAATCGCGTTGGTATACCGCGCCGGAAGTGCAAAAAACCGATAACAACGAAAAATTCAGCGTAAGCGGTTGCGGCGATTGTCTAGCCGCTGCTATCATAACCGGTTCGTATCTCGGACTCGCTGAAGCCGAATGCGTCTCTTTCGCTCTCGAAGCCGCTGCCGTGTCTCTCAGATCGTCCGAACCCGTGCCTCGCGATCTCAACAAGTTGCGGATATCGTCGATTGTTCCACACGCGACGAAAATTGCCCGTACGATCGATTGATCGTTCGTTCGTCATTCGAAAGTTGAAGAAAGAAAATGATGCGATTTTCCATCTCGTGTAAGTCCGATTCGTGTAAGTCCAATTCATTAATTTTTTCGGTTGAAAATTATTTTATTAAACTCATTGAAAATATTGGAATTTGAAATAATAATAATTTTTAAAAAAAGATATAAAAACGTACATTCGGAAGTTTAAAATTAATAAATAACGTAAGTATTGTATAAAAATAAATGTTTTCTTATGAATCATTTGATAACTTATTATTTCTTCTTTGTGACGACTTTGCCACCGAACTTTGTCACGAAAGCTTTGACGTCGAATTTTCTCTCGCATCCTTTGTAATTCATGTAACGTATTTTTCCAAATACCTCGCGTTCTTTCCATCCTTGATCGTGAATTCCGCATACCGACCACATGCACCCTGCGAATTAAATTATAAATAAGTGGGGAATTGAAATTTCTTCAGCTATATCCCTTGAAGGTGTTTTTACAATATAATCAGCAAAGTTTGAAGCAAGATTATCAGAGTAACGAACCAACGTAGCCATTGGGATCACGGCCATCCATGCTGTATTTGTCGTTGAAATAAATGGACCACTCAAGAGCCTCCTCGGGACTCTTCGTCCATTCCAATATCTTCTTGGCCCAATACATTCGCAAAAATCCGTGCATTTTTCCCTCATTAACGAGTTGCTTCTGCGCCGCATTCCACAGATCGTCGTGCGTCAAAGAATTTTCCAATTCGTTTTTGTCGTAAATGTATGGCCTTTTGTCGTTTCTGTTGATTTTTCGTTTATACGAAACGTAATGTATCGTTAAATAAAGCTCACGGTTCGTTACCAATTTATGGCAACGATTTTTATTCGAGGGTTGAAAACAAAATCCAAGCATATTCGTATCCGAAAGACGAGTCTATATCGTCTGAACTACGATCGTATTAAAGAAAATATTTTTTAACAAACTTGTCGAACTATATTTCGATCATTTTCGAATTAAAAATTGTCACTGAGTTTCATTGCAATAAGCCCAAAAATTTTATTTAAAAAAAATTGAACTGTTGTTCAATTGAAAAATATTACCGATGTTTGTTCAGTGATTCGATGGCCCAGTTATTGGCGCTTTTGAGACTATCGTAATTTTCGTTGTAGTAGCAAAAATTTTCCGCGAGTTCACGACGAACTATAGCCTCTTCCATGAAAGCCGCGACCGAAGCCTTGTGCTTTTTCGCGTGTTCCCGTACTTCCAAAATCGATCTCTGTGGCGCTATCATACCAAAATGATACCACGGCGACAGATTGCTGAGTACATTGCTCATCGGATCGTTGCGTTTAGCGTCGTACCACATGAGACGACGTTGTATAAATTCGTCGAGCTGTCTTATGCCACCTTCGTAACCGGGAACCGCCCAAGTCACCTCATCCACTTTTCTGTCTATCTTCACGTCTTTCAAACAATTTGCCCAATCGATCTTCGGAAATTTCGTCGAGCATTTGTGCGGATGTTTTATCAAGGGCGGAAATTCCGTGAGAAACTCGTCGAGTTTCGAATTTATTTTCGTGCGAATAGTTCGGGCGGCGTACTCCAGCTTGTCCGAAGCGATCCAACAAGGTACAATGTTGTGGCTGTCGACCTTAGAATTGTAAAATT
This sequence comes from Diplazon laetatorius, assembly GCA_963662125.1. NCBI lineage: Eukaryota > Metazoa > Arthropoda > Insecta > Hymenoptera > Ichneumonidae > Diplazon > Diplazon laetatorius. The sequence goes on from OY759156.1 coordinate 7,228,081, forward strand.
GCATTCGCATCGGTTAGATTTAAAAAAAAAAACTTTTTTACAATAATTCGTTTAAGATTCAAAGTGCAGAACTTATTGTGCATTTTTATCAATCATCTTACTTGGGATATAGGTATGGTCTCTGCGAGTTTCTTCTTCAGATCGTCGAGCCAGAAACGTGGCAATCTCAGCGGAAAAAAATCCACAACGAGCATGCCAATTTTGTTCTTCTTTATGAAATCGTAAACGACGCTGTTGGGTTCGCCGTGGAGCAGATGAAAATTTATGTCCAACTCGTTGCATTCGTTGGCCACTTCGTTCAGCGATTTGACCAAAAATTTGTAATGACGAATGGTGGCTTCCAAAAAATTTGGCAATATGCAATAACAAACGTGAAGGGGCACACGATTCTTCATTGCCAATTTTTGCGCAAACAAAAATGCCCAATTGTCTGAAAATTTAATATCGAATTTAATTTACAACCTTGAAAATAATGCAATTTCAATGAAACAATCGTTTGGAAGAGAATACCTTGGACTCTTCCATCGCGAAACATCCAGTACAATACTCCTTTGCAATCTTTCGGTACGTCCTTCAAATCCGTTAACAATCTCACTCTCTTCTTGTTGAAGGGAAAATTTAATATCGAATCAGCCGTCTATGGACACAATATTATTCACGATAAATATAACAAGTTTCATTAATCACGTTGCTTATTAATTGAAACATTAAAATTTGCCACGGTCCACAGAATATTCGATTTCAAATCTCGCGCCATTTTTATCGAGTCAGCTGACGAATAAAAAAAAAAACTTTCGGCAACATAATCAAATCCCAAACATTCTGCAGCAATAACATTCGAAGAAAAAAAACGTTTGGCTTAATATAAATCAATAATTCCCAATAAATTATTACAAACTTCATCGAGTCTCCGAGTTACGCATGCTTCGCGAAAATTCGTAATTTCGCGGATCTCATCCATTTAATTAACTCATCGAAAATCATACGTTATTCGGACTACATCCGACAGATGTCGCCCCGAATTTTTGGCGGTTCTTTGCTCAACACAGTTCTCATGTTAGAAAGAGTAACCGAAGATCTTACCGCATTTCTTTTGTCCACCAATTGTTCTATGAGGTTGCATCGTTTCAGCTGTTTTTTCGGTCTCTCTTCATCCATGCTTTCTTTCATGTATCGTAACATGTGCTTGCAACTGTCGATATATATATATATAAGTATTCGTGTTATTATGTACACGTATATTTAAAACATTTATATAGCTAAAACTTTTAGATCGACGAAATCACTGTTGATGTTTCACGGACGATATTTTACGAGCAGAACCGACGATGTTTTCGTACGCCGCCGATGTCAGACCAATTACACTGGCTATAGTTATAGGCATATATATATATATATATATATATATATATATATATATATATATATATATATATATATATATATATATAAGAATGCATGTACACAAAGACCCTCACACGTGTGTATTCTAAAAACCTAACCAACTAGACGCTAAATGTACACAACAAGTATACAAATAAACAAACATCAATACGACCAAGGTAATAACTACCCAGACAATTACGACAAAAGAACTTGTCAAGCATTCGGCCAGAAAGAAGAGGGAAAAAATATATAATAAAATCCAATCGCCGTCGAAACGTGTAACGTACAAGCACGTTACGCGCTCTTACGAAACTCTAAACAACTCTAAACTCTCGCATGGATCGAGTTGGTTCGAAAAAAAAACGAGACCGCATCATCGGAGAAGGCAAGCAAGGTGAGCAGAAGACGGAATCGGCGAAGGTGGGGGGAACATCGCCGTTTGGCACACAAACGCGACCAAACACGATTCGGATGAAACCGTGACATCTTATATCTTATGGAACAAATGGCACGAAAAGTTTGGGGGACGTTAGAACTTTCGTTCCCGAACACCGCGAGCTTTGGCGCTGCCTCGGCCGTTCGTGTGCACGCATACACGACGATCTTTGGTTTTGCTCCGCCCACCAACACATAGATATACGGGACTGGTAATGCTTTAGAGCGAAAATTGTGATCGGTCAGGAGACAAAGAAGCCAATAATCGGTGGTCAGCGTATATCTCTTTTCATTTCAGGAGCCCACCAAAAGAATCAAGAGGCCTTGTAGTTTTTTTACAAGAAAATGTTTAGCAAAGCGATGCGAAACTGTTATGGCTCGTTCCTTGTCGCTCCGCGGCGAGCGCCGATAGCCCTATCTCTCTTGCACTCACATTACGATCAGCTGGTTTCGCATCGTTCTACGGTGATGTATGACATCGGTACGGGAGAGCCACGAGTACGAGAGAGACAGCACCAGAGAGCCGCGCAGTCGCTCGCAGCAGAGCGAGAGAGAACAACGACACATGGCACATTACCTTAAAACGTTTTCTTCGAATAATACTATTAATGAATAGGTTTTTTGTCTCGAATTTAATCAGTTTTCACTAAAAAGAGATACTCTCTCCATTAGCAGTCCATATATATTTGTCAGTGCCCATTCCTCGAGCGACTTTGCTTTGCTCTCTGGCTGTCCCTTTCCTACTCGCGCTGGAGGCAATCTGTTAGCTCACTCGCTCTCTTACATTCGACCACGCGCTGTCTCTCTCCTGTTCTCGGACCGAGCGTAAGTAAGACTGAGACCGCACGATTACCCGAGGACAGCAGACACAATTCTCTGCGCATAGATAAAGCGCATGTTCCGCCCCCTCTCAGTTTTAACATTGGAACAAGCAAGCAAACGTTATGGCCCGATAGCAAAAGCGCGACAGAGATGTCGGCGGATGGGCGGTGCTTTGAGATGCTTCGATGTGTCCGTCGCACAGATACAAAGGTGCGCCAGCTACAGTCAGAAGTAGACACTAAATTATCCGTGCAAAAATCCAACAGGGAACCTGTCATCCCGTGCACACAATCCCGTGTAAATCTTCTCTCGATCGGAGTGGGGGGCGGCGGGAGGAGCGGTCGAGGGCAACGGAGGGGGTGGGGACACGGTGCGTCGTGCGCCCTGCCGAGTGTGGCGCGCACTATCGCGCGAGAAGCCGTAGTAGCAGCGTGGCGGCTGAAACATTTTCAGCGGCTGTTCAACGAGTCAGTAGCGCGAACGAGGTCCACCTAGAAAGAGGTAAAAAAAAACTGCTGCTGCCGCCGCCGCACGCAACGAGGACTCACGATAATTGGACCCGAGGGGGGAAAATAAAATAATAATTTGGGGGGAACACGAGAAAACAGAAAAAAAAGTGTACATAGCCGCGTCACGCGGCACGAGGTTAACATACATACACACACACACACACACGCACATACAATACAATTAATTATCGCACGTAAAGAAAAAGCGTCGAAAGGCGTTTAAAAACGTGTGCTGCCGCTGCTGTTGAAGGGAGCGAGCGATCAGGAGGAAGGGCGCGCGGGAGGGGCGGGAGGAGGAGGAGGGAGCAACGAGAGGAACGACGACGAGTTGGGTTACGTTGTTCCGTGTGAGAAAGAGAGAGAGACCGAGATATATATATACGTTCGTTCAATGGCCGTAAAAGTTATGCGCTACGTCGCCGTGGGGCCCCTAGCCTAGCTGGTGCCACAACGCCGAGTTCCGGAGTCTCGGGCCACGGTTGCAAAAACCCATCGGTCCAAACCGTTTATCCCACACGTAAGAGCTCTGTCTCGTTTTTACGGGACAAGCTCGGAAAAAAAAAATTTCACTTTCAAAGATGACCATAATAGTTTTTCTTATCGACACCTCGGCATCCATGAATCAGAGAGCCTATTTGGGCGGTCGACCTACACTCCTGGACGTCGCCAAAAGCGCGGTCGAGACCTTCGTCAAGGTACGCCAAAAAAAACAGCTTTACCCAGAAATTGTGACAACACTTTTTTTTTTGCTTGTTTTTCTTTTTGTTCAAATTTTTTTTTTCTTCGCTCGTTTGTTTGCTATCACATTTATGTTTTGGGTTTGTTTTACCATTCGCCGGACCGTCCGTGTCGCAACGACATTGTTTTTTTGATTTTTTTTGTTGCGAACCGTTGCGAGTCGTTGCGCGAATGTCGATGGAGAAAGATCGGAGTTGACGTTGAGTTTGAAAAATTTTGCAGGTCAGACAGAGATCGTCGGAGAGCCGAGGCGATCGCTACATGCTGTTGACGTTCGAAGATCCGCCACAGAATATTAAGGTATTTGTCAGACTTAACCCTTTTTTTTCTATTTGAATTATCATTCGTTATTGATATTTTTATTTGATTCTTTTTTTTAATGAAAAAAAAAAAAAAAAAAAAAAAAATAACAACGATTTGATGATTTTCGAATTGAATAAAAAAATGTATTTGTTCGTTTCGCAGGCAGGATGGAAGGAGAATTTGGCGACTTTCATGAACGAGTTGAAGAATCTGCAATGCGTAGGTCTGACCACGCTGGGAGCCGCATTGAAGCACGCTCTCGATGTGTTGAATTTGAATCGCATGCAAACGGGCATTGACACTTACGGACAGGGCAGATGTCCGTTTTATTTGGAACCGTCGGTCATTGTTCTTATAACAGACGGCGGCAAATACACCACCAACAGCGGAGTGCATCAGGATGTGAGGAGATACATTTATTATTTTTTTTTCACGAAGTTAACGAATGGGAGAAAAACGTTAATGAGCTCGTTTGTTATTTCATTTAATTTATCCTTTTCTTTTTTCGTTCAGTTTACGCTGCCGATGCACTCGCCCATACCCGGCTCGGAATTGACCAAAGAACCGTTCAGATGGGATCAGCGATTATTTTCGCTGGTTCTCAGATTATCCGGCACCCCGGCGATAGAGAGGGACACGGGTCTCGTTGCCAGTGACGCTTCACCCATAGACGCTATGTGCGAAGTAACGGGAGGTAATATGAACAAATTTTGTTTGTACTATTTATCTGTAGGATTATCATCATTTTCTTCTAATAATTTAAAATCAGCTGAATTCAGCGATAAGCTGTGGTCGAGCCGATTATCACTCGCTACAAAATATCAAATATCAATGCTGTGAATTTTTTAACACGAACTATACCTATATAAATAAACATGTTGAATTCGGACCCAACATGATTTTTGACTCTTCGAAGCATTGCGAGTTCTGAATTTAGGTCTTTCCGACCCCCACCCCATGAATTCTCCATACATTTTTTTGTTTGTGTGTGTATGCGTGTGATTATTCATTCGTTAATTTTTTTCTTTTGCCAAAAGGACGATCGTACTGCATAACGTCACACAGAATGATGATGCAATGCATAGATTCGCTCGTACAAAAAGTACAATCGGGAGTGGTGATAAATTTCGAAAAGATCGGACCGGATCCACCACCGTTGACGAACGAAGGATTACCGGGTGGGGCATCAACGACGACGGGCCACCCGGAACTCGATGAGAACGACGAGGAAGCCATCGCGAACGTCGCGGGAACAACGATAAACAGCAATAACTCCACACTGGCAAACGGTCCGAGAGCTCAATATCCGTTGAACCCGACAAACGCAATTTCCATAACTCTAACGGGTAACGCGGCTTGGCATTCGTGCCGAAGATTGATATACGTTCCTCGTCAAGCGCAAAAAGGTTTTCCCGTTGGTTTTTGGCCGATACCCGAGAGTTTTTGGCCGGATCTGAGCGCCAGCACGTTGCCACCGAGATCGGCACATCCAAACGTAAAATTCACGTGTACCAGTCAGGAACCCATGGTCATAGAAAATTTGCCATTCGACAAATACGAATTGGAACCCAGTCCACTCACGCAATTCATTCTCGCGCGCAAACAACCGACAACTTGTTGGCAAGTTTTCGTCGCTAATTCGTACAAATCCAGCGACGTCGGACATCCGTTTGGTTATCTCAAAGCCAGTACCAATTTGACTTGCGTGAATTTGTTCGTTATGCCGTACAATTATCCGGTATTGTTGCCACTTTTGGAAGAATTGTTCAAGATACACAGATTGAAACCCACCAACGAATGGCGCACGCAATTTCAAAATTACATGCGTACCATGCCTACGTATTATGCGGCGGTAAATTTGATTTTTTATTGTTTTTGTTTGCGATAGATTTTTTTTAATTAATATTTTTATTTATTTTATTTTAAATTAATTGGGACGTATTTTACATGGCTATTTGTTTACTTGCATGGATAATTTGAATATTTAGGGATAGTTATGTTGGATTTTATGGCGTTGAATGATTTATCGATGACGATGATGATGATATGATTTTTTTTTCACTTGCAGTCATTGAGAAGAGCACTCACAAGAATGGGAGCACCGACCCCACTGGCTCAGACTCTCATACCCGACAACATGGACAATTTTTTGTCTTACAGCGTGCTAAATTATCTGAAGAGATTGAAAAATTCGGCGAAGATCGAATTCGAAAGAATGTGCAACGAGGTGATATCGAAACAGGTGGCTAACGCCAGCGCGATAAAAGCACTTTCGAACGGAAATTCCACGGCTATTACCGAGGGCGTCAGAGTTATTCCGCGAACACCGTTGAAGAAAGATTTGGTGAGTCTGATTGTGGATGTATGACGCGTACAATCCCAGCCAAAAGTACGATAATTTGAGAAATCTCGATTGTGACTGCTTTTTGAATGCTCGAGAAATTCATAATCATCAAATGTCGCCAAATGGATGTTGTTGCATCGTGTATCGTGTTTTTTTATTTCTTTTAATCGCTGATATTGAATGTTGAATATTTAAGGTCGATCCATCTGAATTTTTGTGGATTTTTTGGATTCGTCGATCAATCTTTTCAATTATCTTCATTTTCTTTCACAATCCCGCTTTTTTTTCTCGTTTTTTAATTGGTAAAATTGTAAAAGAAATGCACATGAAATGATTATCGTGAATTTTGATTTTTATTTTTTTTTATTTTTTTACTTATACATTTATTTATGTATTTATTAATTTTTTTTTGTATTTCAGGTATCCCATCCTCTTCTCCAGGACAAATTCACCGGTCTGCGCGATCAATTGAACGAGTTCGGTGGTTTCGTGGTGGGTCTGGTGCGCAATCAACAACAGCAACGAGGTGCACAGAGTTACAGAAATGCCTTCGACGTTCCCCGTAAATCGTTACTCGATCAGGTTGTCCGAATGCGTGCAAACTTTTTACAAAGCGGTTTGTCGCACACGAAACTTCTCGACGACGATTACGTGCATTCTATGCCCGTCGCGCAAATGGGCAATTATCAGGAGTACCTCAAACGCATGACGCCGCCGCTACGGGAGATCGAGAGCGTACCCGTCAGACAACACATGTTCGGTACGTTTCCGTCCCTGTTTTTAGTTTCAGAAATTTATTATTCTCACAGAACTCGATTTTTTCATTTTTTTCCCCGGTCGCACTGCGTTTTTCGATTCGCTTTTGGTTCTTCTTCTTCGCCCTGCAATTTTTTTGTAATTCTTCTGCATTTCTATTCCTAATCGCATTCCATATTGTCCCTTTCTTGACCTCTTTCACAGCCGTTTTAAATTCCATTCCCCCTTTTTGTAAGATTTCCGTTTATTATACCTCAAACTTTCTATCTAAAGATATTTTTTTTTCTATTTACTGTCTTCCATGCTGATCATGTCCACTAACACATGTAAATATATATATTTCTTTTCTTAAACAGGCAATCCGTTCAAAATCGACAAGAGAATGATGGTGGACGAGGCGGATATCGATATGGTTGGTTCGGCATCGTCGTCGTCGACGTCATCGTCGGGCTCGTTGTCGGCGAAGGGTGCATTGAAACGAACTCTGTCGTCCGTGGACGGTGGTGGAATCGGTCCACCTCGAGCCCCACCGAACAAACGCAAACCCGGACCAATACCGAAAGATTTTATTCTGCGAAGACCGTCGTACTCGCCCAGCAGATCGTTATCGTTATCGCCCGTGTCCTGGCAAATCGAACCGAAATATTCGTCGATCGGTGGCACGGTCGATCCTCACGTGCCGTCTTACTCGCCAACGTCGCCCACGCCCGTGCAGCCCACGACCATGATGACCAACGTCATGCCGGCTTCGCCGACTTTGCCGGAAAAATTGTCCAACGGACTCGCGGAAATTCCGTCAGTCGCGATTTTCGAACCGATTCCCGTGGAAATCAACGACAATCCCGTCGCTACGATTCTCGGTGCAGCTGCGACGTCGGAAAATGTATCCATTGTCGCTTCGACGACGACGACGATAACGACGACGACGACGACGAACGTCGTCGTCAACAGCAACGTCGGTGAAATCGCGAAAATCGTGGAAACGACGAACGAACGTAAATCACAGACGGAAATTGTCGTTAAAACCGAGTACAAAGTTTCGTTGAACGATGGGACGATGGAAAACGAGGATATCCCGATTGTTGACGAAAGTGGGATCGACGATAGACTCACGAATCACGTGGATAATGAAAAACGCGATGGAAAGGTCGAGAAGGATAAGATTTTTACGAAGAAGGAACTTGAGGATATAAGGAGACATAATTTGTCGATTAGAGAACTTGTTTATAAGGAAGTTCGAAGAAGGGGAACGAGTGAGTTAACCATTTTTTTTTTGTCTTTTAAATCGATACATTTTTTTTTCGAGATTAAATTATCGACATGAATAAGCGGCTCGTATTTGGAGCCAGACACGATTGAATGATAACGAAATGATTAGTAGAAACTCGCTATAAACGTAACATTTTTCATTGCCATCATTTTTTTTCAATGAAAATTGCAAAATTGCTTTCTCCCTTCTTTCCGGCCCTTCCTATGTTGCCACATCTTAACCTCGCCTACATTTTCTTGTCTCATCTCTTTAATTCCTTCTCCGACCAGTATTTCCATGGTACATCATCGTTTTCTATAATGTATTTGCGCTTCTCATCATACGTCGATTTTCTCATTTTTTTCTCTTCCCACCTTAAAATCTTTCTAAGTTTTCCAGTCTCTCTCCCATCCATCTGTCTATTACTTTGAAAATTGTACATGTTTAAGAAAAATAATAACTATCTCGTTGACGTTCAATTTTGTCAAATACGACACGTCGATTGTCATCGAAGCTGCTTCATCAGCATGACACTTTTTTTTTTTTTTTAATCAGAAAAAATCGCTCAAAGTTGTATCTTTAATTCTATTTCAAACGTTATGTTTCAGATTACGCGACCCTGTTCTCCCATCTCCATCAAATTCAAGGAACTCTCGACATACGACTCTCCTTCGTTCGGGACGTTGTTAAAGAATCGTTGCGATTCAAACGTCGTAATCTGGCAAAATTGTTGGAAGAATATTTGCACTCGGTACAGGAGGACGGTTGGCTCGTCGTAAATCACAAACTTAATCACAATGGTGCCACTAAAATAAGTTAAGACTTTCGGTGCTTCGTCGGGGCATTGATAGATTATTGAAATTATTGAGAAAAAGAGTGAGAGAGAGAGAGCGAGAGAGAGAGAGAGAGAGAAAGGAGAGATATTATATACTCGGCAAAATTCCGAAAGGGTAACGTCCTACGAACGTGATTGACCACGGCCGATATGCGGAGACTTTAAATCGAATATTATAATTTTAATCGTTTATCACGGAGGACCGATTTTCATATGAAAAAAAATGTTATTATTCTTTTATACATTTTTTTCCCCGTTCGTGGAAAAAAAAATTCTGTTCCAAAATTATGTAACGAGCGGTAAAATGAATTGTTCGAAGATTGTTTGAGACGCGACGAAGCACGATAAGCGCTACTGTGTAGCCAACCACGCTGCGTCAAGTCCAAGACCCCCCGCGCCCCGATTAAAAGTCGTACGAACTCGCGTTCGGCCAAATCATCGGGTTGTTGATCAAAAAGAAAAGAAAAAAAATAACAAAAAAAAAGAAATGATAATAATTCTTATATTTTCACGTTATTTCACATCCCCCATTTGTTGAATTTCCTTGTGAAAAAAAAAGAAAAAAAGCGATCGACATATCATCGCAACTGTTGAAATTGTGACGTCAGATTGTAATATTCGGTTGACGACTGATAATAACTGTTCGCACGAAAGTCTAATTAGAACAATTATTAATAAAGATTCGAGAATTTTTTCCATTCTCGCGTAACTGTGGCCTTCGAAGATAAAGAATAGAAACATATATTCGTATTAAATTATTTTCGAACATTGGGATCCATCGATTTGCGACGAGAGATTTCATATATATATTTTTTTCTTTCTTATTTTTTGATTTTTTTATTTTGTTTTATTTTATTTCTCATTGTTGAACAATATTTTTCATGGCAATTCGATGTATCCGAGATCATTGGTTTTTATTCAATGTTTGATGAGTATAGATGGTTTTTTTTTGGTTTTTTCTTTTCAAATTTGAAAAATGATCGTGTCTATCGGATCGGCAATAGTTTAGTCACTTATTATTTTTTTTTGTGTCTTCACTAAATTCACCGAAAAATAATGCGCATCAATTTTCATACAACGTGAGTGTATAACGAGATATTATTTTGAGTGGGGATATGCACCCGGTATCTGGGGTTTCTGTCGTTTCTGTGATATTCGATATATACATACGTTATTGATAATTGTACAATTGGATAAAAAAATATCGCGTATACAAGAAAAGTCATTGACGGATGAGCGGAATCAGAAATCGGATGGAAAAAACACGGTATGAAAATGAAATTGATCGACTACGCGCGTTTCGTTTTATCTTCATAGTTTTTAAAACATTTCGATGCTGCAATATAACATATTCAATCGAGCAATTCAAATATCCAAAATCTTTCCATTTGCATCAGATTTCTTAAATTTGTCTCGATTTCGTTCGCTCATTGGAAAAAAATACTTTTTTTTTTTTTCATTTTTCTAATTATTCATTTAACTCGTTAGTACAATTTAAGAGATGGTTCAAAAGCAATAATCAAGAACGCGATTGGTCGATCTTCAAACGCATCCGTGAAACTCGTCTACGATTGATAAATACGTAAAATCAAACGTAGCTGTCTCTTTATCGTTTGAAAAAATTTAATGAAATGGAAAAAAAAGAAAAAATCAATAACATCGTGTACCGACACTTTGCGTTTCCATGCGATTTCCCAAAAAAAAACAATTTCGTACCAATTAATCAACGTATACATTTTCTTGCGTGACGAAATAACGATTGAATGGCACAATTTTTGGGTGCATAGTAATAACGACTGCCCTGTAAATAATGTAAATAAAATTATTATTATTATTTATCACAAATAAACTGTTTTCTTTTTCAAACATAATCAATCCCTGCTTCTGGGCAATCACTCGACGGTCTTTTATCTTTTTTTTTTCTAGCAAGACGCGAAAAACAAAACGGACGAGGAACAGTATACTTTGTTGACGATAAATGGCACGTATAATCTGGCGGTGACGTGTGAAGGACACGCGAGTAGGTTACACATTATGTATGTGCGTGTGCACGATATGTATATGCAATATGGATAAGCCGGTTCTTGGAACATCGGCCACAAAGGTGTGTATGTACATATACATTCGTCATAATGGGGACCAATGGGGACAAAGCCTTTTTGACCATAATTTAATCTCACAGTACGGTCGTCGAGACACGATCGACCGGCGCGAAACAACGGAAACGGACAACCACAACGCCATTCGTACAATATGACATCATGGTTAGAATAAAGAGACGTTGGATAGTGTCAAGTGACACACGGCCAACAACTCACGAAAACCGGGGCTGGTTATTATGAAAACGAAAACGCAAAAATTTTCGTTATTGTCATTGAAGCGTGAGACCGCAGTTCGAATTGTCGACGCAACATTGCCAAGAAGAAGAAACGAAAAATAATGAAAAATAAAAAATAAAGCATCGAGATATATTTAAGATTTAAGGGTGCATTGGGGTGCATTGGTTTATCGACGTGTCCGGAGGTGTTGCAGAACGAGTCCGAACGAGTCTGCTGGAACATCGTGCGGTGGAGAGGGGGAGGGGAGAGAGGGGCGTCGAGTGCCGCGCGCCATTTCGCATGCGAAGAGGGGCTAGCGCATCGCTCGTGGACAACATCGACGAATAGATGGAGACCCAGTAGCATTTTTAAAAAGTGCAATTTGCCCGTTGCACGTATATGCGCGGGGAACTAGTCTCCATCGGAGCGGTTGTTGCATGTTCCGCCGTTACACATAAAACTTTATATCTTCTTCCTCGCGTTATTACCTTTACAACCTGCGCGACAAAATGGCGGACGCATTTTAACCTACGGTATTCGATCGTACCGCGCGTGCGTATGATCGTATAGTGTGCGTTTTTATTATTATTATTTTATTTTATTTTTTTTGCGTCCCCCGGTCGAACGAACGGTGAAGGTGCTCCGGACCAGTGGTGAACCTATAGGTCGACGGAAGATAAAAATTATATTGCGACAATTGGGACCAGGGGCCGCTCCGAAGGAGCAGGAGCCAGCCCGCCACGCAACGCCGGCCATCTTTCGTTTTGCAGCTGACACGTCGTTTCTCAATCAACGATCTTCAATCAAAAGTTATTATTATTATTGTTATTATTATTATTATTATTTTTACGTGTAGCCGTCTCGCTCACACTCGAATCGCGACAGATAGCTCGTCGATAATATATCGCGGTGTGAATACCGCGTATACGTGAAATATCAACGTCATAAGCGAGGTACGCAAGATCTATCAATTCATTTCGAAATTGTTAAAAAATCTATAAATGATTTTTATGTTTCATTGTGGGTTGCACTGTTGTTTTGTTGGTTGTAAATTGTTCATTCGGCCAAACCCTCTTTGACACTTGTATGCGTTTTTGATTATTTATCGCGGTATTTGTTGTCGTTTAACATTTTTTTTTTTTTTTAATGTTTGAATTGTTGTCGATTGTCGAGAGAGATAAACGATTTTGGAGGTTATGTCGGTTTTCGAACGCCTATTGAGATCTAATGTGGTGGGTCGCGATTTATTATCATGATATGGACCTAACCCTTTGTGCCGACAGTTATGAACTGTTGACAATGACAAAACGTTGCTTTGTGAGTGGAATTTAGAATTTTTTTGATGGATCGAAGCTCCTCGTCAGATCGTGTAACCGACTGAGATTTTACACGATTCTCACGCTTCGCCGAAGTAACGATAGCGCTATGTCATAGGGTTAGTCGAGACGCGCTGGATTTTGTTGTGGGCTTAAAAGAAAATTGGTTCTTCCTATTCAGGTATCAGAGGAAACCTCACTGCGGGATAGGATGTTGCGGCATCAACATCATTCGATGCAAAATCAACTGAGAGATAACAAGTTTGCTCCGAATATCATGTACGTTGGTAGTTGTTTGTTCATAGCAGCGAACACATTTTTTTTATTGTGTTCTTGTTGTTGTATTAAAATTCTACTCCGTTAACGTTTTTTTTTTCAATATTTTCAATAAAAAAAAGTTGCAAATTTACCGCCATTGTTGAAATTAATGTAAATTTGAAGGTGCAACTGTGCGAATAATTTTGCAGCAATTTAAAAAGAGTATGTATTTCAGGATGGGCGGACCTGTGCGCCCTCCGATGCCTCAGCCACAGATTCTTTCAGTGCACCACATGCACCACACCGTCCCACCGGGTGGAAACCCGAGGCAGCCAATGCTGTTGGGAGTAAACGCGCCGAATCAGAACGGTATGTCGTTATCAACATCATGGTTAACGGAAGAGCATCATCAAAAAGCATCCGAATTGTATAATATTTATTACGGGTGTGGTTCTGAAGAGTTGTCATGTTTAAAAAAAAAGAAAATCAATTTTTTTATAATAACGACGTGGACCAGTCGTAATGCGCAACTAGCATGATTGCATCCCTTCCATCACCATCCACATTTCCCTAGTGTCAATGAATTCGGTTATGGGTGTCGCATTATGCCATTTATTCGAACGACATTCGCGCTTGGCACTTAACCACAAAATTATGTTCATTCACTGAATTATTTAATTTTTAATTCTCATTTTTAGATATTTCGCTGTTCACTAGCATTCTCGTATCGTATACAAGTTCCACATGTCGTTTTGATTGATTTTTGCTCTTCTACCCCTGATTTTTTGGTTCCAATGCAGATTTTTTTTACTCCAGCTGCAACATTATTTTATTCTTAGCTATTTATTTTCAATTCCTTATTATTAAAAAAAAAAAAAAAAAAAAAAAAAAAAAAAAAAAAAAAAACCCACAAAAAAAACCACAAAAAAAAAAGAACACAAAATAAGAATTAACGGTAACGCCAAAAATTCGAATGACTTCAATCGCTGGAACAATGAAACTTTGCGTACTGACAGCACGATTATCTCTTTAATTTGTTTAGGCATATACAAGAAAATATTAACCGTCGCGTGTCTCTTTTGGGTACTGCTAAGCGGTGTGGACGGTAATGATCATCGACCGTTCTTAAACATAACGCTTGACAATTTGGATCTATTGTTTGGACCAACTGGGTGCATCGAAGGTCGGTTCTGTTATTCACAAAAAAAAAATTATGACGCCTCAGTCGACTTTCTCCAGTTACCAGATTACAATTGAATCGAACATATCAAATTTGTCTCTATAATGAAAAAAAAAGGTCGAGATTTCAAACATTTTCCAAATAATTCATTTTCAACTATCTCGACACTTCAAAAAAAAATAAAAATAAAAAAGAAAGCGTCTTCAACAGTGCTCCGAAACAATATAAATTCTTCGCCGTATAAACCCACGAAATTTACCGACAAATTCCTCAGCCCTGAACATTCTGTAAAATTTTTTTTTTTTTCGTTGGTTTTGATTTTTTAAATTATTATTTATCATGCGATCACATCAGCACTCGGTTCTATTACCTCAGCATGTGACCGTATTTTTCTTTCCTATTTTTTTTCTTCTTTTTCATTTTTATATCTTCCGTTTTCCGCTATCCAATGCTCGAATTTTAATCGTAATTGTTTGCACGCTGGTTCTTTCGTTCGGCTTATAACTGCACATCTGTCATCCTACTCTGATATCTTCATTCGTTTGGCGTGAATGTGAAGCGAATCGTGCTCCGATTATCAACGGATCATCGTTTGAATGAATTGTTGTTTTTTTTCTTCTTCTTTTCTTTTTTTTTTACCGCCGTTTTTGACAAGCCACGAGAATTTTATTCTCACGGTTCAACGAAATATTCGTCACAAAATTATAATTGGGCATTCAGGTACAATGGTTACGATCGGATTGAATCGTAATATGGAACCATTGGCGGCGATTCAGAGCCAAACTTTGCAGCAACAGTATCAACAGCAACAACAACAACAACAACAACAACCGTCGTTGCAACCGGGAACCCAACAATTGAATCAACAATCGCAACACGAAAATATGCAACAACAATCGCAGATTCCGGGTCAGATTTTGAATCAGAAAAAATTGTCTAATCACGAGGACAACAGCCGTGTGGATTCGGGCGACGAAAGCCCATCCGCACGTCCGACCAATCCAAATCCCGCGAACGTTACCAACGCTGCACTGGCAAATATGAAGGAAAAAACGCCGATGTGTTTGGTCAATGAACTCGCGAGATTCAACAAGCTTCAACATCAGTACAGATTGACGAACGAACAGGGACCGGCTCATAAAAAATGTTTCACCGTTACTCTCAAGCTCGGGGAGGAGGAATACGTGGCCGAAGGTCAGAGCATAAAGAAGGCTCAGCACAGCGCGGCCACGAGCGCCCTGACGAAAACTTGGTACAGGCATCCACCTCCGAAACCCACCAGAGCCATGAGAATCGGACATCTCGGCAAGGGTTCCAATGCTACTGGTAATTGTTGCATAGTACTTTTTTATACATATATATGGGGCCGGGACCCCCCGAATTACCGGATTGAAACCATTCTGTCCCCCGATGTCGTCGATGATTTTTTTTTTAGTTTCTTTTGGACACTACGACATCACTAATTTCTTGATAGATTTTTTAAACCCTCTCACCCTTCACTCTTCCCACTATTTTTTTTGTTCTTTTTTTTTGTCAAGAAGTAACTGCTATTTTCACCATTTTTGATTAGATGACATTTTTTTCCCAGATGCTTCATCGAAATTGAGAAATTTTTATCATAGAATTGGAGTGGGCATCCTAATATCACCTAATATTTCCTAATATATATATATATATTTTTGAAGTTTTAGAAAAATTCGAGTTGATTCTGAAATGTCTCTATAGGATTTAGTCTCTTAAAAAATTGATATTTCAATTATCTTTCATAGAAAATCGATTTTTTTCTTCTTGTATGACTTTTTAATTATATTTTATGAAGAAAAAAAAATTGATTTTAAAATTGATTGAATTGATATTGACATTCTGAAATTTTTATCAACAGGTAACCTGCCACCGACGGTCGAGCTCAACGCCTTGGCGATGAAACGTGGAGAATTGACGGTCTACACGATCAGACACGCACCACCGGCAGCTCCTCAACAATACTTTCCACACGTTGTCGGCAATATACCGCGTATATTCAATCCTCATTATCCTCCGTTCAATCACGGATACACCCCCAAACAGGAGAAACTTTATCTCGTTACGCTCAAGGTAAAAAACTCATTCGATCGATCATAAGACTCTTCAGTCACAATTTAGTTTAATTACGATTTAATCACACTGGATAGAATTCACCTCGGCAACTTTGGATTGCAATTAAAAAAAAACTATTGCAATCGACAAAATGATTTATAACAAGTTCTGAGCATACTTCTAACCTTTTCCTACGAGTACACATTTTTATAATAGCCAAAATATATTTTTCGTTGTGCAGTAATTATGATCAATTTATCCAAATGATTTTTTCACAATGAATTCATATATTTAAGAAACTCGCTAAAATCCATTATCATTCAGTCCGGAAAGTATTTAAAATATATATTCATTGAATGAATGCCCATCCCTGACTACAACAAAGTATAAAAAAAAATCCGCGAAAGCAAAGTAATCGCGCTTCGGATTAAAAAAAAATAAAAAAATAAAAAAAATATTAAAAAAACTAACTCATCGACATACCGTGATCAGGTGGGAGACCGAGAGTTCGTGGGTCGAGGTGTGACGGGTCAAGCGGCGCGTCACGACGCAGCGAGTCGTGCGTTGGAACAACTGCGTCAACTTCCAATCCCCGAGGAATGTCCAACGAGCGCGACCGCGTCCACGGTCGCGGCGATGTCCGCCGCGACCTTGACCGAAAATGGAATAACCACGACCCTAAATCCAGAAGACACAAACGCGGAAATAAAAAGTCCGGTATCTCTGGTACACGAGACAGCGTTGAAACGTGGTTTACCGGTGAGTTTCAAAGTCGTGTTCGAAAGTGGAAAACCGCACATACGCACGTTCACGACAAAATGCAAAGTCGGTGAAAAAGTGACGGTGGGCGAGGGCCCATCGAAGAAAGTGTCGAAAAAACGTGCGGCGGAAATGATGTTGGACGAGTTAAAAAGATTGCCACCAATACCAGCGGCCATAACTCCACGTGCCATCGGTTTGAAGCGCAAATCATCGAACGCAAAACGACCGAGACGCAATTTGATAAGGGACAATCAGGGACCGCGCAACGAAGTCGAAAACATCGAGGAAGTCGATCCGATATCGCGACTCGTGCAGATTCAACAGTCGAAGAGAGAACGCGAACCGGTTTACACTCTCGTGGAGGAAAAAGGAGGACCCAGGAAACGCGAATTTCTCATGGAAGTCACGATAGGACAGTATTCCGCTCAGGGAATCGGTTCGAACAAAAAATCCGGCAAACGCGCGGCGGCCGAAGCGCTTTTGACGCAATTGGGTTATGGAAAACCGGCTTTGCCCGCTAAACCATCGATCAAAACAACGTCCAAGGATGCTAATAATGTGGAAAACAACGATGGCAGTGGGAAACCGCGAAAAGTCACGTTTTTGGAAGACGATGCACAAACGAGTCGCGAGGGTCGGAAGAACAAGCATCGACAATCGTCGACCGGTGGTTCGATCGGTCGTCAATTGGTACCGGGTTTGTTGCTCGTCGATGGTGCAAGCCAACAGGATTCCAAATTAATGGGCACCACTGGCAACGCCACCAACAACGGACGACCGGGCTCGCCCAATAGTCCGACCGGACCTACGCTTCAAGCCGTCGCCGATGCTCTGCGGGGACAACAGCATCAACAACAAACGTCCAATGGATTGTCGCCCAAGGATCAGTTGATGTATCTGGCTAAGATGCTCAATTTCAAAGCCACATTCGTAGACTTTCCCAAGGTTCGTTGATTGCATTCGATTTTCGTTACTTAATTTGATATTCAACATTTTTCTCGTGGAAAGTTTGTTTTTTTGGTCAAAGAAAACTTTCAATTTTGTAAAAAAATGAAATTTGGAAGGGGATTCATTTTTGTAAAAAAAATAATAATTATAAGAAAAAGAGGTGCCGAATCATGATCAAAGCTGATTTTTTAAATTGCATTGCAGTTTTTCTTGAGAATATAATCATGAAATGTGAATATCGGGAAACAACAAACCATTCGGATTATTTGATAGGAAATTCAATTTTCTATGAAAAAGATTTTCACCATTTTTGTCCTCTGAATTCTGTATTTACTGAGATATTTCGAAAAAAAAAGTTCGTGATTGAAGACATTTTTTTTACATTGATGTTGAATATACCATAAATTTATGAATAATTCGAACGAAAGATTATTTCATAGTGCGCTAATAATGTTCATGATTAATTGGTCAGAAAATTATTTCGAATATGATTTTTATTTTATAAATGCTCATTCGTGTCTGACAATGAGTAAATAAATATCAATGATGGAACAATTTTTTGTTCAAATAAATGGTAGACAAAAAAATGTTTAAAAATGTTTTTTTTTTAATTAAAAAAATGTAATTCCAGGGTTCGTACAATAGTTGTCTATCGTTGGTATCGTTGAGCACCGATCCGCCCCAAGTGTGTCACGGTAACGGGGCTACGATAAACGACAGTCGAAATCAAGCAGTGCTGACGGCCCTGCGTACGCTCGGCAAATTGGGTCTCGACACGAGTGGCCCCATCGACAACGATCATTCTACAATGTTAACCAACGACACGAATAACATTCACGAGCAAATGAAAAAAGACGTGATTAATCAAGTGATCGACAAGTAAAATTACGTTCGTTCGATTATCGCGAGCTGATACTCGATATTCATTAATTATCAAACGTACGAAGATGAAGACGGTCGGTTCTTCTCTTTTTCTTTTTCGCCAACATCTTTTCACAATAGTATTTTATTTTTTTCAATTTTTCTTTCGTTTTTATAATATTTCGAAATGTCATTGCAGTATTTTTATCATGACAAAATTAACGATAACACGAATATTTAATTTAAAAGAAAAAATTGTAATAATTTAATGTAAAACATATTGACTTTTTATTTCAGCTCGAAGCCTGAACTGCGCGAATGTAAAATTCGTACGACGATAATCGCAGTTCAAGCTACTCTAATGTACCTACGTAGCGATTATAAACAATTGCGTTGTATTAATTATTCGCCCGATTTATGTTTGAATTAAATTTTTTTTTTTTTCATCAAGTTTATTTATCGTTTACGGGCATGCGAGTTACCGACGGTTACATTATACGGTCAATTACTTATGTTTACGCACTAATTTATCATTCACATTAACTCGCTAACACGTACAACTCCATTGACTCGACGATAGACCATTTTATTTTATTCGTAACAATTTTTTTCCGACGATTCATCGCTCGGGTTTTTAAAATAATGTTTTTTTATTTAAAAAATATACTTTTTTTTCAACAATTTGTCAATTGCGTTGTACGTCGCTTCTTGGCTTTGAGCCAGATTCTTTTCTTTTTTTTATAAATATAATTTTTATATTTTTTTCATTATCTCGAAACGCATCGAGATTTCCTGCCGTCTCTTCGTCGCTTCCTTCAAGCTGTAGCCCGTAGATCTAGATTTCTAGTGCGAAATGTTATCGCGTTTGTTTCGCGATGATAATTCACGTTGACGAATACAATGCAAATGAATGAGTATGGCTCGGGTGTGTGCCGAACGAATGTGTCGCAAATGTTTCCAATATTTTTTTCGTCCCGAAGCCACGACTGACCGCCTGGAGCACGAAAAAAATTATCGCTCGACTCGTTTTTTCTTTTCTTCTTCGTCGATCTGACGGAGAAGGAAACAACTTGGATTGTCGTAGAAGCGCTACGGGTGGTCGGTCAGGAAAAACAGAGAATCGAGATTAATGCAGAATGCAAAAAAAAAAAGAAAGAAACACAACGTTATCACAAAAAGTTAAAAAAAAAGGAACTTAAAGAGAAAGAAAAAAAAATAGTGCTCGTCGTGATTAGATTATCGTGATGGCAGCGTCGTCTCTCGATTCAACTTGCGGCTACAGGTTCGAAAAAGTTGAAGAAACAAAAAAAAAAAATTGAAAAAAATTGGGGGGAAAAAAAAAGTTTTAACGATGCAGAAGATGTGAATGCACCGAGCGCTTAAGAATCCAGTGGTAATGAAATTTTTTTGTCCGAGAGAAATTGAGATTGATCGGTGAAACGGATTTAGTGCCGAATTAATTAAGTTTAATGATTTTAGAAAACCGACGTGTTTTTTTTTCCGGATTCAAGATGAACCGGAAATTATGGTTTTTGCGCGCGTATTCATTGATTCGACTCGCGAAATCGTCGGTACGTCGTAACGCGTACGAACTCTGTGTGTTCATTCGAACTTCCGTGTGGGACATATAATTCCATGCATTTGTGCTAAGCGAAGAAACAATTTGCGTAAAAACTGTATTCGTTCGTATAAGTTTAATGATTTAATTGATGCGTTAAAACGGAGCGGCCGCGCCGCTCTCGTCGTTTTAGTTGTATTCGCGATTGCAACTATTATAACTAATAACCGTATGAAAGAAAAAAAAACCAAATGTTCGCTCGCGTTCCGCGATGATTGTGTATCTCGAATCAATAAACAAAGGCGCTAATGTTAATTATCGAAGTTTCTTATTTTATTGAAAAACAAAAAAAATATATTATTTTCATATTTTATTTATTTTTCTCAATCGGTAAATTTCATAAAATCATGTCCCGATAAGCTTATGGACATTACTCAATTGATTGTTATATCTTGAAATAACCTCGGAAAATAAAGTCCCAATCCGATTGCTAAAGATAATCGAAAGGCAGGTCAGAGCAGGACCCGACCTAAACTTAATCCATTAGGCATTGAATCGAAAAAATTATATTGCAATATTTTGTTTCTTGAAAGAAAGACTCAAAGCTGGAATTTAAGTTTTGGTTCATCAAATTCCGTTGTGTGTTTATTTATTCATTTATTTTTTTATTCATTTTTGCAAAGTTATGAATTATTTTTTTCAACGGAATTTTTTCACGAGTTTGTTCAATTATTGCTAAAGTTTATTCATGAACATCATATTCTATCATTTGTTTTATTAAGTAGAAGGTTTGAGCATGATGCATGCATTTTTATTTAGATTTTTCGAACGACATTTGCTATATTTACTATAAAAATTTAGAAAAGGCAGGATCGATTTGACGCCCCTTTTCAGAACTGATGTGGAACAAAAGCGATCCAGAAATAGGGTTGATGAGAAATAATAAACAAGAATGATACCACCGACACAGCATATCGATCAAACTTTACTCGACGAACTTCCCCTGCAGAATGCCGAGCAGCTGACGAATCATACGTACCAGTTACTGACCACGTAATTATCTATCGACCTATGCATTCAAATTCGTACCATTTACTGTGAAACGAATATTGATTTGATGAAAATCGTCAGAATAAAAAAGTATATAGATTAGGGTGTGACTATAAAGATAAATTGCAACTGAAAAAAATAATTTTTTTACGTGTTAAAATTAAAGGCAAATATAAAATTCGTGGAAGTGGAACCTTTTCAAATAGAGTCTGATTGGGCTCAAATTTAGACAGATATGTTTCCCGATAGTATATCCACTTCAAATGAAGGAGTCTCCATTAGAATCGAAAAACCTTGCCTCTTTTCAACACACCCTAATATATTTATTCACGAATAAATAAGTGGTGAGATAATTGTGTGGTCAGCCACTAGGACACTGCGCCCGTCGCGTGTGTTGAGGTTCAGGCGGAACCAGCCGGAACCAAGCGAAGCCACCCGAAACCTCGCGGCCCGTGTAAACATCCGTAGAACTGTCGTCAACGACGGTCCGAATGAAATTAACAAACAAGGACCATGTATAGGGCCACAGATACGACGAAATAACATAAAAATCATCACCTCGCCCCTTTTGCGACAATAATGGCCTAACAAAAATTTCCCGTGTACAAGTGCAGAAGCAATTGACGAAAAAAGTGAGGTTATACGCTCAGAACGACGGTGAAAAAAAAAAACGAAAAAAAAAACACCCAACACAAAAAAAAAGAAACAAAATGTTCAAGAACACCTTCCAGAGTGGTTTTCTCTCAATATTGTACAGCATAGGCAGCAAACCACTGCAGATATGGGACAAAAAAGTGCGAAACGGACATATCAAACGAATAACCGACAACGACATACAGAGTTTGGTTTTGGAAATTCTTGGAAGCAACGTAAGCACGACGTACATCACATGTCCGGCTGATCCCAGAAAAACTTTGGGTATCAAACTCCCATTTTTGGTCATGATAATTAAAAATTTGAAAAAATATTTCACCTTTGAAGTTCAAGTGAGTACATACACACATAAATAAACGTTGGTTCGTCAGATACGAACGAGCGAATGGATCGTCTCAAACCGTTGCTTTCAATTTTTGTCATTTTTTCATTTCAGGTGATCGACGACAAAAGCGTGAGAAGAAGGTTTCGAGCTAGCAATTATCAATCTACGACGAGAGTAAAGCCTTTCATCTGTACCATGCCCATGCGATTGGACGACGGCTGGAATCAGATACAATTCAATCTGGCGGATTTCACCAGACGAGCGTACGGCACCAATTACGTGGAGACTCTGAGGGTTCAGATTCACGCCAACTGTAGAATACGAAGGGTATACTTTTCCGACAGACTCTACTCCGAAGACGAATTACCAGCCGAATTCAAACTTTTCTTGCCCATTCAAAACAAAGCCAAATGCTGAAACTTTAGTTCCATTCGATCTGCAATAAAACATTTTACAATCCACGACACGAGCATTCTATTTGTTTTTATTGTATTTTCCATATAAATATTTCAATACATCCATATAAATATTCCAATCATCATTCATCAAGTTTTCCAAGAATATAATTTTACGGTTAAACATTTAATTGTTCACGTATTTTATTTTTCATTTTTTTGGTAGTCGAATAAAAATGTTTATGCATTCAAACTGTTATCCGTAACATAGTTGCAAGCCTTGTCGACGCTGACCCTATGTTTCTCAACGAGTTTACCCTGCCCATAAGAATTTCGACGATGTTTCGAATTGTATATCGACAGTTCGACCTCGGTCATCGTTAATCCACGAACGCGAAAAATTTTCAACATTTTTTCATTTATCGCGTGACGAAATTGCAAAAAATTTTCAATAGCTTCGTCGGTCGTCAATAATTTGCTCTTTGTGGATTCGACGTTCTTCACGAATTCGAAAGCTTTTGTCTCCACTGAAGATGGGATTTTTTCAACCGTCGCCAATGAAGCGCTCGGCAAACTTGTACGAATTGTTTTTCGTTCGGGAACATTGTTTTCGAGACAATCGACGACAACGGAACTTTTTGGATTTTTATTCCTTGAATTGTAAATTTTCAAGTCATCCGAATCGCTGTGAGATTTTTTTTGTAATTTTACAGGTGATGAAGCTATATCACAAAAATTAATTTTTTCCCGAACTTTGTCGTTCGATTTAATTTTTTTTCGCATTCCCGATTCCGGAGACTTAATTTTTTTCGCATTTCCGTTGATGGCATTATTATTTTCCGAATTTTTCATTTTTCTCGCCAGTCCTTTGATCGTTGAAACTCGCGAACATTTCAAAGCTGACAATTTTTCGAGTGACAACGATTTCGCATTTTTCGATTTTCCAACGTAAATCGGATTTTCATTGAGTGGGATTGATTGCTTCACATCTGAATTATCGCAATAAAATATTGAATTAAACATTTGTTTCAATTTTTCGACATTGACAAAGATACATTAATTTTTGTTTTCGTCAAACAATTAACAAGTACAAACCACTTTCAATATGTTTGATTGTGTCATTGGTTTGGCAACTATTATCGACAAAGTTAATGCCCCACTTGAGCATGTACATATCGAAAAAGGCTTGACACAATTCCACGGGAGTCTCGTTGTCCTCGTAATGACGATCCTGAAGATAAATACGTCTGACCCGACAATTCGGATAAATGATTAAACGTTGCAGAGCTCGATATTCGGTGCGATAAGTCGTTTGACAGAGATCACGAAGATCAATCTCGAGAAGATTCCATCCTTCGGACAATTTCATAGTAATACGAGCTGTATCTGATTCGCGATTTTTCGTTTTTTCATCTTCGCGAGTTGACAAAAAAAATTTTCGACGAACGTTATCCTCGTCCAGCAGCTGAACAAATTGATACGAACAATTAAGTCGTATATGATTTTTTTTTTCATTTTCGCATTTTTCTAATCAAGCTCCAAAAGGGCCCAGTCCCTTGATCGCTGACCAATAATCATCTAAATGTCGCTTGGGGTAACGAGTTACCCCATTGTACCGTTCAGGTATACGTCCACGATGTGTATACCGTCATAGGATTAATAAAAAATATAAAAATCTTTCACAGGGTCAAAATGACCCTGCCTGACGTTGATGAGTCGCCATTCTAAATATACAGATCCAATTGATCTGAGAAAAATCAGGCAAATACTTTTATTATCTTAGAATATAATCATGTAGTTTAAAAGTGTAAATATTATCATAGACTTGGAAGATAAATACTCCAAAAAAAATTTGTTTTGATCGAAAGTCGGGGTATGGGTCAGATTGACCCAGTGTGTACTCAACGGGTTACAGAACCTGCTAAAAAGATAAAAATTCAAGGATAAACTTTCAAACGATTTCCAATATTTCATTTAAAATTTGTTGATTCTGCAAACAAATAATAATAATAATAATAATAATAATAATAATAAATAAATAAATAAATGATTCTTCGAGAATAGATCGCGATAAAGTTACCTGAAAAGCAATTCGGACAGTGTCATTGATGTCAATGAGAACAATAACTAGAATCGGAAGTTGTATGTTCAAAAAATCTTCGGGACTAGCGGGACAAGTTATGTTGGTGGGTACGGGACAATCTTGCGGTCCTGTTATCTCGATGACCTTGTCACCGTTGAGGCCATCGTCCTTCACACGTTTGACACAACCATCGGTCGATACGTGTTTGGACCACAGACCCAAAGGATTGTCGCTGATGCTGTACAAAAGCGATATGAATCCACATCTACCGTACAATTTTGACATTTTACGTTCGAAGAATACGCTTCTACGTGATAATCGTCATCTCGTCCGTCGCATCGTCATTGTGTAACGCCCAAATCCACCTACGAAACACTCGTGTCAACGAACGACACGAAGTTAGGCGCGTGCGCCGAAATTTGTGACACACACAAAGGCAAACAGAAAATATAGACATCTCGGATTTCCCATTCGCTGAAGCTTATATTAATTGTTAATTTTAACTATTGATTTTTTTTCTCCGGCGACAAGCCGGAACTCGTGTACACGTTCATCGGTGTGGGAATTGAGCCGAAGACCAGACGAGGGGTGGAAAAAGTAGTGGGGGTGGATTTCCCAAAGGGTGGGAGTTCAGGTGTGTGTGCGCGAAAAACAATATTAATTTTAATGCACACGGAGTTGTAAACGTTTTGATCGAGGTTTGCGGGGCCTCGAGGGGGCGGCACCATCGCGAAATACATAGTTTTTTCGTTGTATTCATCTCTGTTATCTTCTTCCTTGTTTTTTTCATTCATTCTCGTGTGATTCGCAACGAAACGAACGAGTTTGACGAAAGGGCTCGGAGCGCGTGGCGCACGGGCGGCCATTTTGTCGAACCCTCGAAACGCGACAAAACGTTTCGCGCGCAACGCGTACGTCACGAACGCGGGGGTGAATGGGGGTGAAAACGATTTTCGGGCGGGAAAGTTTGAACGAGAGCGAGCGATAATTTCGCGAATCAATGATGAATCGCGGACCAATTAAGTGTGTCGCTAGTCGATATAAATGTTATTGTTCACCAAAAAATTGTCGTAACACGAATTTTCGATGATTGCTTGATAACGGAAAACGAAAATTCGGCGACGATAGTAAAATTTTCGTGATTTCGACTAAAGGTCGATTATTATCTCGTTTGGAGAAATTGTGATTATTCGATGGTTGGAGTTATTTTTAATGAGATTAAAAATGGTCGCGCACGCGACAGGGACGAAAATGGGGAGACCCTGAAAATCCATAAATAAAACAATCGCAGATTTCCGCTCGCGTCCCGCGCTCGAACAATCGAACAATATATATGTATATATTATGTATTATGTATATATGATGTATACATGTGTGCGGGAAAGCTTTGCGCACGGTACAAAACGGTACAAATCCGGTACAAAACGAAATACTGAAATATAATAAAATACATAAGTTGTTACATGTATTGCAATGCTAGACCGTACATCTACACTTACATCCGACTGAAAACAGATACAAAAACGATTGTATAACACAACCACACACAGCCGTCCGTACACATGTATATAGATCAACTCGAAATACGAATACTAAAATACTCGTAAACGTCTGAATTATCGGTTTAAAAAAAAAAACAATTTTCCCCCCTTAATCGCCGAGGGATATATCAAACCAGCAAAGGTACATATCTCGGGGGGGGTTGTTGCTGCTGCGAAAAACTGCTGTAGCCTCAGACGACCAACGACTCCCGCCGGCGTCGTTAACGTCCCTGATTATTTTGTTTTCCCTTCGTTTTTCCATTTCTCCGAGAATTATAACAAAACGTTGATGCGTCGCGAACGCATTATCAAACTGACGACCTTATCAAATGTCGTCATAATCTTACGGATCAGACTCTTGGGATGAGATAAGCTCGAAATTGTGTCTTTTTTTGTTTGAATTTGAACAGACATCAAATTCAAATTTTGAAAATAAAAAATAATAATAAACAAGGTTTGGGGGAAAGGTGATTGTTGTAATATAATCAAGCTCGACGAAATAAAGCTTTTTGCGAGCAGTGGGTGCTCATGGGCGATCAAGTGCTGTCGCTGGGGATGCTGCGAAGGGTTCATCCGGTGGGAATGTAGAGATGAGGCGATGCTTCGCACGTGCCAGAGCATCACGAGCCAACGAGACGACGACGACGATGATCGTCCCCGTCTACGATAATCAAACGCGGAAACGCAATTTACGATGTACCATTTGCAATTGGCAAATTGCAACAACGTAAAAAAAAAAAAAAAAAAAAAAGGCATTGTTACGAAATAATTGTGCGCGTTTTGCGGACAAATTCGAACGGATTGGAACGACGGTGGAAGAGCGACGATTTTTTCGGGGACGACAGTGCGAACGCGATGACGGAGAGGGCGCGCTAAATCACGTCTGCGTTGTCCGTTCGTATGTTCGCTCCGGCGATAAAGTTTCGCGGTTACGCGGGTTTACTACAGTTGAGAATCACGTTTCTCGGGGGGGCCAACGTTTAGTTTTTGAAATGGGCACGGCGGGACGGGACGCATTTGAACGCGATGAACGTTCCTTGGTACACGCGGCCGAACAGTGCAGATTATGTGCGAGCGATGTCGACGAGGACGAGAGAATTAACATATTTGACGAGGATGCGAGACTGAAGTATCTGCAAACTAAGATACGAAAATATCTTTATATTATTGTGAGCAATTGTTTTTGAAAAATTCATTATTATTATATTTTTCGAACAATTGATTATTATTATTATTATTATTATTATTATTATTGCTGTTGTTGCCGTTATATTGACTATTATCATTATCGTAGTTGCTATTGTTGTTGTTATTATTATTATTATTAAAAGTATTTTAATTTGTGTTTGTAATGTAAACGCGAAATAATGAAACGTCAAGATGAAACTAGAATTAATACTAATCAACGTGGTCAACGTGCTTCCCTCATTTTTTATTTTACTTTGTTAGTTTTACAAAATTGAATCGTTCTTTTTCGTTCGGACGTAGAATAATGAATTAATAAGCAGTAGCCACATTATTTCGTTGACATAAATAAGATTTGACAATAAAAAGATAAATCTTATAGGTTTTATAGAACGGAAAACAATAATTTTATTTCTTTTTATTGTTAATGATGTTGTTGATAACTATGATTTATTGGAAATTGTATTTATTTTATCAAATTTTTTGTCTTATCTTTCATCAGGCGAATTGGAGACCGAGAAAGATTGATGGGAAGATTGCAGTTGTATATACATACGCATATTCACACACACCACACATACATACACTCACATATATATGTATATATCGATGCGGGGGAGAGACATGGAGAAATGGTGGTCCATTCTTTTTAAAGGGGTTTGTGTTAAATGTGGTACAGGGAAGGGTTAGGTTTTAATGGCAGCCATTTTGCGAGGAGCTACGAAAGTGTTAAAAATTAGCATTTTATTGATTGCCACGAGAGTAGCGACGGGGACCCCTCTCGCGCGCTACATAAAACGACCAATGGCAGAGCCGGCCGGCCGGGCGACTATAAATATAATTGGGAGAATAGAATTCCACGATTGTGGAGTCATAAAGTCGATCGGAATATGTATTATTGCAATACTTATGTACAGCGAGAGAGAGAGAGAGAGAGGGAGGGAGAAAAGGAGAAGGGTGATTGTATTGTCGATGAAGGGGAACGAGAAAAGCTCGCACAGATATCGAAAAAAAGTACATGGCCGCGTTAATCGGTTATCAATAGGTGTAGGCGCGAGTTATTCATGATTGAAAAAGAAAAAACAGTTATGCAGTTATAATAATAATAATAACATAGCTGTTTTATTATTATTATTATTATTATTACTATTGCTGTGAATTTTATCCAGCATAGGACAATCGGTCCGAATTGATTAATCATGAACATTCGTTTTAGTATCTTGACAAAAAGCTTGAACGGTAAAAAAATGTTAGAAAAAAAAGGTACAACAAAATGCATAATGCAAATTGCACAAATTTTTTTAAATCTACGCCACCACATCGAATTTAAAGGTCTCTCGATGGCCAAGCGGCGAAGATTGAGGGAAAGAGAGAGAGAGACGAGATAGAAATTTTAATAGGTATAAGCGCGAGTCATTTATGTAATAAAAAATATATTTATCGATCGATGTTATTTAATTTTGATTTTTGTAACACGGGAGATTCAATTCAAATAATTTTATTGCAAACATCAATATTTGAATCTTGACATGGAGATTGGAGAAGTTGAACAAAAATGTTGATACAAATTTTTAGAATTTTTTTTTATCCATGCAGTCGGTAAGAATTAGGGTGGAAAAAAACATGACTTTGTTGTGGGTTCATAATTACCGACGACATTATTATCTTTCAGGTATCCAACGAGGACAAATTACCGAAAATGGTGTGTTCAACGTGCGTCAAAAGGCTCGAAGGCGTTCACAGATTCGCGACAATGGCTTACAGGACCCAGGAGAGACTGAGGATGCAACTCGAGCAGGATAATGGTTCCGACGAATTGGAGATAAGCGAACAGATGGACGAGATCAACGATGGAAAGAAAATTTTTATCGGAACGTACGATAGGCAACAGCAAAAGGATCGTGGATTGCTACATTCCATATTGACTAAGGTCTTTGACATAATATTTCATTTTCGTTAACAATAAATCTATGAAAAATTTATATATATTAAAATATATAGTAATAATATATCATTTTCCCTCATGGAAAAAATTCACAGGCCATTTTTACACTATTGGGGTTTAAATTTTTAAAAATCCTTTCTCAGTTGATTTCTACGTCACAAAACGTCTGAAGTTTCTATTTATCATGTAATACTGGTGATTGTGAATTTTTTATAAATTTCCATCTAATCATTTTCGAAGGTAGAAAAACAATAACATGTTTTATCAATTCTAAATAATTATCACAAACAAAAAAAATGTTGACAGACTCAACATTCTATCGTGAACGTGATTATCGAATGAATATGTTCGAATTGCAGGGTGGAATAGAGATACTGACGGACAAGGAAATCGAAGTAACGCCCGATTTGGGGGAAGTCGATGGAGCCAGAGACGAGAGTGAATCTTCGGTATCGAACACGGAAGAAATGGAGGTCAAGGTGGATCCGATGATATTTTTGGAATGCGACTTGGAGGAAGGTTCGTCCGATTATTCTTACGAGTCCGACCTCAACGATGAAAAACTCGAAGACAAGGAATCATCGACGATGATCGGTTCGTCGATCGAAAAGTTAGTGATCGATTGTTTTCTTGTTCTATCTGTTTTTTTTTTTAATTTTTGTTTTTTTTTGGCTAATCGAAAAATAATCATCAGTAAAATGCGTAACACAGCATTTATATTTTATCAGACGTTCGACGACGGGCGACGGTAGAATTACGAAAAAAAAATCGTCCGAGGACGGACGAGCAATGGATGAGAGCGACGAGGATAACGGCAATAGAAGTTTGAAACCTTACGAATGCACCATTTGCGCGCGATCATTCATATCCCAAATAGGATTGCAAAATCATTTGTGGTCGCATTTGCCGCGCGAACGAAGATACGGCGATGCCAAACCGATACTTCGATCGCAACACGTTTATTCGACAAACGGCGTGTTGCACACTCATACGGCTGAAAATTCTGCCACCACCGGAAATTTCGTATGTCCGATATGCAGCAAAAGAATATCGACCAAGGGAAATTTGAAAGTTCATCTGGAGACTCACAGGCCTAAGGGAAAGTACGGATGCGACATATGCGGAAGAATGTAAGAGAAATTGAGATGAAAAAAAAAAAATTACTGTGGATCATGAATTTATTCAATTCCCAAGTTAAAAAAAAATATATAAACTGTAATGGAAAATTATGCAATATCAAGGCTTTTCCGAATTTGACAGTTCTTGGAGTTTTGATTTTTGGAAATTGTTTATTTTATCCGCCAATTGAAGAACTCGGAAAAACTGTGAAATTCTGAAAGATAATTAACGAAATAACGAATTATTGTTCCACAGTTTCAAAACCCAATCGAATTTGTTTCGTCACAAGGAGTATCACGGTGGTATACAATTTCCGTGCAACGTTTGCGGTCGCGTTTATCCGACAAACTCGACTCTGAGGGCCCACAGCATAACGCATTCGGATCTTCGACCTCACGCCTGTCCGTTGTGCGACAAAACGTTCAAACGCAATCAAGATCTGAAGTTTCACATAAATCAGCACACCGGGGCCCGTCCTTATCAGTGTCCCTACTGTCCGAAGGCCTTTGCCAGTTCCGGCAATTGTTTCTCGCATCGCAAACGAATGCATCCCCGGGAGGTTCATCGAGATCGACAACGGGCCGCCGATCTCATGAGATGAACCGCGGACGATCGCTACAATAAACGGCTATAATTTTTTATAATCTTTTTTTTGTTCCTTTACACGTTTTCGTTTATTCGAAAAAAACGTTTGCGTTTAAAACGAAAATCGCTATTATTATCGTGGAAAAAGAAGTACGAGAGAATATTTTTATTTTCGTTCTTTTTATTTTGGTTTTCATATAAACGGTGCTAAAGAAACGACTGCATCTTTGTCGAAAATCAGTATTCAATCGGATTGATAAGCTGTTATCGCGATTTTTATCATTCGAGAACAGTCGATTCGTACAGCTTGATTAGATAACTATGAAAATTTAACGGAAATATGATTTAAACGGTCAATCAGTGCTAATACATTTTTATTAAAATACATATATATATACGTATGTATTTTCTTCAAAGGGTAACAAATATTTGAAAAGAAAAAAAGGCTAAGCGGTTAAATTACGTTTTTAATTCGACTTAGATGAAAAAAAAATTGCCCAGTGATTTTACAACATTTTTATTTTACATTTACGAACAGATGTGTCGTATTCTATTTTTTTGTTTTTAATACTGAAAATGATATTTTTAATTATTCTCCGTTGACCGCACGAACGTTTCGTTGCAAATTTAGCTTTAATATCGACAAGACCGCCGTCCCAGCTTTCGTTGTTTCAATTTTTTTCATTTATCGCGAATCATTGGAACAAACGATTTTCGAATTTTCTTTCCGGCGTTCGTGCGAAAGAAGTAATAACCGAAGCGTGTCAATTGCCCAAACGCATTCGTATACGTTAACATTGGTGTTCGAACGGGTATAAAACACGAGTAAAGACTGTGAACACACGGAACTTGAGTGTCAAATTAGACGTAAATTAATATAGTTATTGTAACCGATATTTAGTGAAAGGTGCCATTAGAAAAGGCATATTATATACAGTGAGATTGTTATTAGACGATGCGGTGCGTAGCCAACGACAGCGACAAAGTGCACCCAAGTTTTTACAGACTGTACACGAAAAAAAATCTTGCACCCGTTAAGGTGAGAGTTGCCTGTTGTTCGGGTATTTTCCTGAAGTTTCAAGACTTTTCTTCAAAGAGAAATTTTGGGTTCTTTGCAAATAAGATTTATTAACTATTTTATCAATACCATTCAATGATGCAGACATTTTTTTGTCACAAAATATCAGGACCACGATTGCGGCTGTTCTAATCATCTGAAAAACCAAAACCAGGCATATTCACATCCGTAAGACGCGTCTCTATCGTCTGAACTACAATCGTATTTTTATTTATTTTTTTCCGATAAAATCGTGGAACTATTTAAAAAATAAAACTCCAAAATTTTCGAAGTAGTTCTAAGTTTTTGTCAGAAATTTTTTTTTAATGCGATCGAACAACAAGCAACGCCCCCCTTAATCTGGATAGATATTTTCATCATATCTGCACTGTCAAAAATCAACATTTTTTTCACGATCTGTATATGATTTTTTTTTTCGTGCAAGATACTGTTGAAACGAATTGGATATACCAGCGGATTTAATTGAAGCAAACTTTATTATAATTATTTTTCTTTTTTTTTTTTTTTGCAGTGAGAAAAAATCGTAAATTAGCGTTGCCTACAAAGTAGGCGGTAATGAATAAATGTGAAGTAAAGACTGTAGCTAGAACGGATACATGACGTATCGCAGCTAGTAATAGCGGTATACTTTTGGGGAATAAAAAAAATAATAACAATAATAATAATAATCCAAAGTTACCGCTCTTGACGATTGACGAAATGAAATAATTATTCGAATGAACAAGTTGACACACAATTAACGTACAACCACAACGTACATCTAGTCGGATAATCGCATTTAGTGGTGAAACACATTTTTCGACGATAATAACGCAATAGTTTATACAAAGATTATCAACATATAATATATATATATATAGGTATATATATATATGTATTTTGCGATTAATTATTTTTTTGCAGATGCTTCGAATCACTCGAGCTTGCCCAAAGGGATGCGCGCGAATAATGAATCGAAGTGACGTGTAATAATTGGCCAAACAGCCGCCTCCCCCCGTCTTCCCGTCTCAGGTAAAAAAAATTGCAAAAGAAAGAAATGTGCATCGCATTGAAATATCAATTCGTCTTCGGCTTCGGTGGAACAAAAACGAAAAGATAACAAATAAAAAACAACAAGAACAAGAGTAAACTCTGCCTAATTTTGCTCCACGAAATACGACGCATGAATATTTTTTACCTGAGAAGATAAACGCAAATAAAAAAAATAAATAAATGAAATCCCACTCGAGAAGTCGAATATTTTTCGTAGATAACATGTGTGCCAAAAAAAAAAAAAGAAAACAATTATAGCCCGACGATTCCGCGTAGAACGACATATAGACTTTATCATTCCAATCCTGACAATGTCATAGTACAGCTGGGATCTTCGTTTTGGAGCAAATAGGGTAGAAATGTCACGCAAATTTGAAACGTCGTAGATTATGGTAGCAAGAAAAATAAAACAGAAATAATATAAAAACAACCAAAATAACAATAATAATAATAATCATAATTAAAAAAAAACAATAATAATATTACCGATAATATTGATAATAGTTTAATCGCCATGATTTGGTGCGACGAGAAATAGATCAGCGCAGATCCCTCCGAAACTCCTTCAAATGCGATACTTAATAGTACAATAATATATATACATATATATATACTGATGTATTATCATTAGAAAATTAAAAAGAAAAAAAAAAGATAATAAAACTGATTAGCGAAGCGAAATGAATGGCTCACATAGGTGCCACATAGTATTATATATATCTATATATAAGTATATAGATATACATAATCGGAATATACACAATTAGTATGCAAAGAGGTAACAAGTGCGCCCCAACATTTTGTCTTTACACAAAAAACAAAAAACAAAAAAAAATATATCACGTACGAACGTCGAGAACCACCCATGATGCGCGGAAAAGGGAAAAATCTGTGTAGTTGATTATGATTCATCGATCATGCGCAGTGTGCAATAAAATTTTCGAGATCGACTGTGGGCGAAAATACGTCTCAATTGATTTACACGATTAACCTTTGCGATTAATCCCCATCGTCTGGAAAATTTATTCCACCACCATATCCTTCGATTTCCATGGATAAATCTTTCCATTTTTACACTCTCCTGTTAGAATTTGATAAAATTATGAATAAAATATTTTTGTATTCCACATAACAAGCCCTTTAAAATGATACCTCACATGATACATAAAATATTTTTTTAAATGTCGCGTACCTAACTTGACTTCTCTTTAATTCTTGTATGAATATTTTTAAGTGTTAACTAATGCAAAACATTTGGGGAAATGTGATAAGTCGGTCAAATTTCAAGTTATGGTCGCATATGGTTTCTGAAAAAATCGTATGTGATAGACGGACAGACGAACAGACACGCGAGTGACCTTACAAGTATTCCGTTTATTACCTTTCAAGGTACGGAACCCTAAAAACGATACGATTCCGTTAACGACCGCATAATATCTTAATTATGCGCAACGCTGCAGCATTTTCAACATTGTCGAGTGCATCGTATCTTGTACACAGGTGTGCGTCAATGACTGCACCGAGATACCGAGATCTAATTCGAGAATCCGCTCGAACCAATCGTAATTGTTGCAGTACGATATTACATATACATATAGTCGTGGCCGAGTCGATGAGACCCGACCTTGATCCATCCTCGCGGCCACACGCATCCATGTTCTTATAATCAACGAGCAACGTGCGATAACGCGGCGAAAGAATACAAAAAAAAAACAAATAATGTAAACCCGTTGCTCGATATTTTATTTGCGTTAAGGGTGAATTGCCACATATTTCGCTCGTTCTGTCTTGGCCGTGAGCCCGAGAGAGACAGCGCTATCAGCGCTCGGTGCGGAGCGAGAAAGAAGGAAACACAAAACCTCAAAAAACGATGTGTGCTTAACATTTCAATCGTTCTCTCTCGCTCCGCAACGGACGCCAATGGCGCTAACTCTCTCGCACTCGTGGCAGCTCCTTCAATTGTAGCACATCACCTTAACTCTATCGGTGCATCGCTGTTTTCAATGCACTTAAGTCACCACTCAAGTGCATTGTGGTGTCGAATCGACCTAAGGCTTAAAAAAATAGAAAATGTCATCCCAAAAATCTGGAAAAATTCATAAACAAAACTGAGGGTTTCTACTTTACGATGAAATTTTCAAATATGAAGTTTCCGGAATTTATTCGTTATAAAAATAATAATGAACAAATGAATTTTTAGAAAATGCGGGAACTTTGAAATTTTTTTCTGGGTTCAATCGACATACACTGATTAGGGTGATATAGGGTTAAATCGGGTTGGTGTGTTATCGACAATTGTGTTGCCCCGAACAACGTGTTTGATCGAACATTCGATCACGTATTTTCGACGCGAGGTCAAAGGGTGACGAAGTTCGCGTTTTATCTGTTTTCACGTACACCTCCCCCCCCCTTCCGTGCCCCTCTCATCACTCCACGGGGTATTATATGTTTAACTGCGGGTGGCGCATTACCATTTTGACCCTCTGGAGGATTTTTTTTTCGAGTCCAATCTGTCGCATCGACATAGACATATGGATTGTTAACGCTATTAAGGAAAGTGTGACGACCACGAGACTCCAGGATCTCTTTTTTTCTATTTCAGGAGCGTGAGGAGAAAAATCAGGTGGTCTTAAACTTTGGAAACACGTAGTTAACGTTAAAATGTTTTTTTCTAAATGATACTCGTTTTTTCTAATAATAATTTTTCTGATATTGCATACGCTTTAGTTTTATTTAATTTATTGATAATAGCATTTTTAATAGATGTTTCCAAAACTCACGATTGAATACTTGTGTCTTGTGTCTGTTCATAAACGACAATTACTCGAGGATAATTGAACGACAGACGTAAATGATAATAAATTAATTGCTCCCTGGTCATTATTGCACGGAGTTTCGGTTTCGCGGCTGCGATTCAAACGTGAAGCGCGGCCATCTTGCCGTCTCGTTGTCGCAATCGTTTGAAATCTCGGCAACAAGCGCCCGTGCGCCTGTAACGAGAATCCGTTGTTGCAAAGTGCAGTACCCGATAATTTATCAACCAACGAGTCACGCATCCCACGTGACTGGCTAAAACGCGGGAGAAAGGGTATCTCATTATGCGTCTGATTGTCGTCCGTCGATGCAAATCGTCACGGCAACTCGTCATCCACGAGCCTCCACTTACCGCTGCTTTTATTTCCGCTGCCGAGTCACTGCTACACGCTTATTGTTAGCAGCACGGCTCGTGACAATTTTAATTTATTGAAAATGCATCTTGTGTTGTTAATCAAATTAATTTTTTTTTCAATTTTCGCCTGGAAAAAATATAATATGAAGAGTATATTGTAAAAAAAATATATTGAATAAATAGAAATGTATGAAAGATGAAATAATTCAAGATATCATCGTAGTTTATTCATAGTTTGAATTATGATCGGTCATTACGGTGAATTAAATATTTTGAATTATATTAATTTTCTTACAATTAGTGCCTTCTATCGCAGTCGGGAGATTCCGCATCGTCAAACATCTATATTTAATATTATCTTTCTGTTTAATTAATACTTATCATATTATTTTTTTTTTTTTACGCGGAAGTTTTTCTATATTATTTTAATTTATTATATTTCATATTTTATACAGACAATAAAAAATATATTCGGAATAACGCCTCAATTCGAATGGGTCAAAACCCTTTCAGGAACGGTCGTCAATTATTTTTTCTCAGTTCGGGATAACCGGAAAAACATCCTCTGATTTTTTCCAACATTTTCCGCCCACCGCCTCTCCGCCGTTATTCCATCTGATGATCACAGATTACGTTTCTCCGCGCAAGTTCTCAAGTGCGAACGATATATATATATACATCCGTCCCGCCTGGACAGACGAGTTCGCTGCTCGGTCGGTAACGAAAATTGAACGACGGATTGCGAAGCCGCGAAACACGTTTCCGGGCCAAGAAAAAAAATATACGCGTCATAAAAAATCACGAGACGCATGACGCAAGACTTTACTTATGTCCGATGAACCGCCCGGCATAGTTTGAAAAAAAAGTATATATTTTTCGCTTCCCACTAATTATGTTTTGCCTTGGCTGATGTGAGACGATGTTCCACACGCTTGTGTTAAGCTGTTGGACTACATTTCTGAGTGCGTTCTTTCTCGCTGACAGAAATGTCATTCCAATGTAGTCCATCACCTTAATAGTTATGTCTCACTCGCACTCGTCGCGATGCTGCTCACACAGCGCTCGGTCGGTAACAAAAAACTGTAGAGCATTATTCTCAGTCACGGATTGATCTTAGGCGATAAGAGAGACGACAACGGTCGGCGGTGTCTCATTGTTTCGCAGTCAACTGTTCTTATCTCTTATCCGAAAGATTATTTCTCCGTGGCGACTAATAAACGAACACTTTGGCAAGAATTTAGTTATTTTTCCTCGCTTGTTAGCAAACTAAGATAATTTTGAGACAATCCCCCGCAATAAGATTCTTTCTTTCCCTCTCACTCTGAATGCGAATGCGTCGAGAGTGTCTCTATCTCTCTCTCTCTCTCGCACTGAATGCGTGCTCGATCGGTAACAAATGTTTTTTCGAGCATTTATCTCTCATACGATTGATCTTTCAAATCAAGGTTATTCTTTCGGACGAGTTCATAGTTGAAACTGCGCCCAGAATTTCTGCATTTAACCTTTTTTTTCTTTGTATTTTATCATACAAAAGGTGAACGATGATGATGATGATGATGATGATGATGAACAATATCACGAAGCGATATACACTATATATTATTTGCAAACGTAGCAATACGAGTGATAATGACGTCAGACGTTGAAGCATTATCTTGAAATATTACATAAACAATTATATCGTAAATAAATTGTATAAAAAAGAAGAAAAAAACACCGATCAAAAAATGTTGATTCGTCCTTCGGCGAGTGTGTCGAACGTTTTTATCGATTGTGTGGGTAACGTAGGTAACCCAGTGGCAATAAATATAAAACAGTTGCATATTGGATAACCCAGCTGCCAAGTTCGCTCGTACTACCCCCTGGTTAGCGAAAACAGAAACGATAACGTTGTATGGGTAGGTGTGTGACTATATACAGTCGGGGAACGGCAACGAAACACGTTAGTACGTTCGTGAAAGCGACAGTTGTCGGTCGATCGTGGTGCTCGATTTGTCGTGAAAGAGTTGTCGGTCATCGAAGCTCTTATCTCATCGTTTCTCCGTCGCGGTCGATTTCACGACCGATAATCGCAAATTTTTTTTTTTTTTTTTTTTCAAGCATGGAAACCGACGACAATAGCGTACTCACCGGAGGTTTCCAACAAAATGGCGTCGTGCAGCCGCTTCTCACCGGTATATTTCATTCATAAAATTTTTGTTTATAGATGCACATTGTTTGGGCCGCGTGACTACCACGAAATTAACTCGACACTCGATAACCTGCAATCGCAATGTTATTTCACTGCCGCCCTCTCTTTTCTCTCTCTCTCTCTCTTTATGTCTCTCTCCCTCTTTCTCCGTCGTCACGTAGTCAGGCTAATAAAATCCCGCGCATTTCATTGGCCGTCCGTCAAATTCGAGCGATTTCATTGGTCGGCGAGAGTTTGACCGCTTTAGTCAACTACAATTTTTCATATTTATTACTCAATTTGTGAAAAACAAAGGAAAAATCACATTGTTATGGTTTATCAATGAACAAGCTATCTATAAAGTGCAATGGGATTGTTGTCAACTTTGATGCTGATGATTATTTCGTTTTTTAAATTTTTATTTCAGATCTCTATCAAATTTCCATGGCCTACGCGTACTGGAAATGCGGAAAAACACATCAGTACGCAGCTTTCGATCTCTTCTTCAGGACTAATCCTTTTCACGGCGAATTCACCATCTTCGCCGGACTTGAAGAGTGTCTGAAATTTGTGGAAAAATTCAAATACACTAACAGCGGTAAATTATCTTTTTAATTTTTTGTTATTTAAATGTTTGTACCGGGGACACTGGTAAATTGGGATTATGCAGCGAATTAGTTTTTTTTTCATCGGGGTACATAATTATGTGTAATTTATTTTTAGATATAGAATATTTGATATCCATCATGCCTCCGTCTGTGGAACCGGAATTTTTCACATACCTGCAAAGTCTAACTCCGAAGGACGTCACACTTTACGCGCTCGAAGAAGGATCTGTAGCGTTTCCCAGGTGTGTATCAATATTGATGGTAAAAAATATCGCATGAACATTGCATCAGGATCACTTGAAAAAAAATAAGACACATGAAAACTGCACGATAATTCAAATTAACATTTGAAACATTTTAATGTATGAGAACCATCGACTGATGTATTGAAAAAAAAAAAATTGAGAGACACAAGTTTCATTGACACTGAAATAACCGTCTACGAGTTATCCGTAAATGAACACTTGTATTCGTCGCAATCGTTTGGACTACATTTTTTTTCAAATATTCACAGAGTACCGTTGATAAGAACAGAGGGTCCATTGATAATGGTGCAACTGCTGGAAACAACGTTACTGACGTTGGTGAATTACGCGAGTTTGATGGCAACGAACGCATCGCGATATCGCATGGTAGCGGGTAAACACGTGACCTTGTTGGAATTCGGATTGAGAAGAGCTCAGGGGCCCGACGGCGGCCTCAGCGCTTCCAGATACAGTTACATAGGTCAGTTGATAATACGGTTATTTTCTTTGATAAGCTCAATAAGCA
Organism: Diplazon laetatorius; assembly: GCA_963662125.1. NCBI lineage: Eukaryota > Metazoa > Arthropoda > Insecta > Hymenoptera > Ichneumonidae > Diplazon > Diplazon laetatorius. Next base: position 7,268,445 of record OY759156.1, read on the forward strand.
CGCGCGAGCTTGTCGCGATTGAATTGCCGCGAGGTCGCGTGATCCCTCAACACTCGTTTTAATGTGGAGAGAAAGTAGAGCCAGAAAAAAAAAAAAAGAGAGAAATGATTCATTTTTATCAAGGTCAATTTATTTCGCACAAACCAGACTCGAAGTCTCTCGGGTATTAACATCCGTCACCGTAAAAATTTGCTTCTGTTGTTTAATCAAGGGCTATTGGTGCATTAAAAATTACTCAAACCTTCTTCACAACATATTCAAGCGAAATTAATTCAACCATTTTCAGTCACACTCAATTTCAGGCACTCCAGTAATTTTTCAACTTAAAATATGTCACGATAAATTTGAAGTAAAAGCTTGACTTTTTTTTCAAAATCATTTTATTTATTGCAGAATTTCTTATTGCGATTCAAAGTTACTGGGGTGAATTTTACCCGGTGTGACTAAACCGTAATTTTACTGAAGTGTGCCTAAAGAGGGTTGAAAAAAATAATTTGAAAGAAATAAAAATTACACGAATCCACAAAGAGCAACGAAAAACAAATAATCGATTATATATATTTTTGAAAAAAATAAAAATAAAAATAAACGCTCCCAATAAGTCAACAATTCGAATAAAGATTCGCCTATTCCAAATTCTACTAACAACCCTAATAAACTTGCAAGAATTCATTTTTCATGGACGTCACAATAATTTATCTCGCCACCTCAGAAGCTTCGAATAATGACTCGTCTCATCTTACAATTAGTTATTTATAACTCATCAGGCCCAACTGGCGTGCGACAAAACTTTTTCACGGACTATATTGATATGAGATTAATAAGAGCCTGTACCAATTAAACAGTGCCAAAAAACATCCCAATACCCGGGATATTTATTCGAATAAAATAATAACAACGATGATGGTGATGATGATGAAAATAATAATAATAACAACAACGAAAAATCGATGAGGCGTATGGTTGGGAAACGGTGCCAGCGAGTGCCAGCAGGTACCACTTGTCGTAAATCCGCAACACTTTTCGCCAAACTCAACTATTCACAGTCAAATTATCGTATAACAGTGGTTTCGAGACTTATGACACGTATCAGAACTCGCTCGTTGCCTTGAAACTCGAACGAGCAGATAATAAGGAATTAACTATTAAAGTTGGACATAGCGCCGAGCCTTGGAGGGCGGGCGGGGGGAGGGGGCAGGCGGAAGGAAGGAAGGTTTCGTCGGAGCGAGTGATTGATGGCACTGCGGCGCTTTGCAGCAGCGTAACTACTTATCGTGAATGTTTAATCGCAGGTGGATTCGACGGTACGAGCAATGTACTGGCTGGCAAATTGTTCGGGATTCCGGTAAAGGGAACTCATGCTCACGCATACATTAGCTCGTTCACGAGCATTGAGGAGCTGTCTACGACGGTAAGTTTGTTTTTTTTTTTAATTTTCCGCAGCGCGATCATGAGAAACAACGATCATGCAAATCAGGGATTGATGAACTACACTACAGAATCAGGGCACTGATAGTATCGAGACACCGATCAGGCACGATGGCAATAATTATTTTTTGACGTCGTTGAACGTCGTCAACTTCACGACAAAGAGAGCTAGAAACTTTCTTAAAGAATTATTGGGCTTAGGAAATTTAAAATCTATTCTATTTTCTTTTTTTTTGGACAGAAACTGTTATCACTAAGTACTGACAATGAAATAACGTTTAAAAAATATGTGAAAACAAGAAATTTGGATTTTTTCGAAATATTCTATTTTCAATTTAACAAATGACCGGGGATAGGAATTTTTTTTAATAGCGGTAGATGAACTGACTAACGTTTTCCATCAACTCTGAAATCTTCCAAATGGCGCTGATAACACTATACAAATTTGAAGGTGCTGTGACCCTTTGATATGTTATGAAAAAATTCAAACAATGAAAAAGATCAATGATTTTTTGTCTATCCATCCAAACGCTGGCTAAACAACGCTATATAGACCAAAAATTCACACGAACAATATTGCAGAGAATTGAATTTTCTACAAAAAAGTCCGGGACGACATATATCCAACATTGTCCGGTTCACGCGATAAAAAGTTCGGAAGTCTGCGCATTCGGAATTGTTCAAAAAAATATTCGAAAAATCCAGAAAGACGAAAAAAAAAAGAAAGAAAATAATTTTCAGACAATGGCGCACAAGGAAACGGGTGAGACGCGAGATCTTCTGCAGTTGGCCACGGAATATCGCGACGCCATAGGCCCGGATTTGGGAGCTTTGGTGACCGAGGCGTCGGACGGTGAATTTGCTGCGTTGATAAGCTTCGCCATAGCTTTTCCGGACGGTTTCATGGCCCTCGTCGACACTTACGACGTCAAGAGGTACGAACATTGTTTCATTCTTCATTTCTATAACTCACGTGTTTTTTTAATTATTATTGTTGATTGAGCAAAGGAGTGCGCAGAGTGCGGCGGACGCAGCGGCAACAGCAGCAGCAGCAGCAGCAGCAACAGCATGTAATTTGCGTAAACCTGCTCGCGGCCTCCTCGCTCTTTTACTGTCCACATAACACTGCAGACGACACTTAACTCTACTTCACATACTCGTTTCACACGCTAAAAAAAAAAAAGAGAAAGAAAGAAAAAACAACAAACAGATGACCGTGGCTAATAATCGTCGAAATCACTATTTTTATTATTTTTCCGTTCCATCCCTCGGTATTTTATCGCAGGCACGAACGGCGCTCGGATCATCATTAATAGAAAAAAGAAACATAATTTTGTTTGCTAAAATATTGATTTTCCTTTCAAGCAGAACTTATATCCCCGTGTTACGCTTGGCTATGATATTCCATCGCCACTGTCAACACATCACACTTTCCAATCAATCGCGTGAATAAATAATTTATTGCGGCATCGAAAAAAAAAAAATAACGCAGCAAAAAATAATTTTGATTGATTTGAAGCGAATTTGCAAACATTTTTATTACGAATTGAGACCAATGTGATGGAAAATTGTTACAGAGAAACGAACAAAACATAACAAATAAGTCGAATAACGAAAATATTGAAACAAATGAAAATAAAACGAAAACATTTTTTTTTAAATCAAACACCAACACGTTAGTCTAACTCAAAGTGTAAACTTGTAGCACACGACAAGCATCGGGCGAGCAACAGGCATACGTAGACGGAGCAAACGTAAAGAGTAAAATTTTAACGAGCGTGGACAAGAGTAAACAGAACCAGAATATTGCGAAAACCGATTCTGTTAAAAATGAATCAACTCAACTTCGCAAGAATGGCTTTTTAAGACGATACCAATTGGGCGATCTCTGTGTGAGGTATGATTTCGTGTCGTTTGCCCGTTTTGCTTGTTCCCGGACGAATTTTAATCATTATTCATACATAAATATGTTTTTAAAAAAAAACATATATATATACATATATTTATATATTAATGTGTTATACAATTAAATATTCATGCACTCATTACGCTGGACAATATCGACAATTAAATTTAGACTTTTCTTTTTTTCTTTTTCTTGTTTTATTTATTTTTTTTCGCAAAAGCGCGTAGAAAGGGATGAGACTTTGCAGTGACACACACACACACACATACTTACACAAAAACAAGGGTTTTATGGCCATGTACCAAGCATAAAGTACTCGTGGCATTAACACATTTGTCTCAATCGACCGAGATTAACAAAATCACCGTCCGATTGAACATCCGATGGTAAACGATTTTGTTTGTAATTAATATTATTTTTTTTTCATAATTCATGATTTTCTATGAGACTATTAAAAATCGTTTACCGAACGGGTTTTCAATCGGGGCTGCTACTACTACTGCTACTACCTCTGCATCCGAGCACCCAAGCACGATGATGTACCACTCGACAATATCATCGTCAAAGCATTTCGGTTTTTTTTCACATAATAAATACACTCTCTCATTGTGCTTCGAGAACAGAACATATTTGTAGTCCAGACTCAACCGCATAGATAAATTGTCGTACAAACATATCTCAAACCAATTGAAACGTACAAATTAAAACTGTTGAATTATAACAGTGTCGAATAATAATCACAAAGGTTAATATTTTAATAATGATTATTAAAATGACAAATGATTCTGCACGACTATCATAAAGGGTTTTCTGTTATCATAAACGACAAATCGAAGAACTGCATGACATTGCTTGGAAGAAACAAAACAAAAAATACATTCAATTGCAATTTTTGTTTGTTGTATTTATCCTCCTTGGCTTCTCAAAAAGTTTGCCAACAAAATCATTAAAAAAAATTAAGCAAGTTTCAATCAAATTCAGAACAAATAATTTATCTTTACTTTTTTGAAAATATCCAGATCATCCTACGCTAAACAATTTATTACGTCAGATAAAAAAAATAATGAAGTAAAATTATTTTTCTATAATCAACGATTGATAATGAACATATTTGTGTGAGAGAAGCTAAAGAGGATCGAATACCGGGGATTAAATAATGTCCACATAATCGTGAACGAGCAATTCATGCAAAAAAAAAACCTGAAGGATTATGAAAACAAAAATTGATCTGACACGATGTTTTTTAAAAAATTAGAAGCGGTCTGCTGAATTTCTGTGCCGTGGCATTGGCCCTGGCCGACGTTGGTTACAAAGCCATCGGCGTCCGCATAGACAGCGGTGATTTAGCGTATCTGAGTCAAGTGGCGCGTGAAACTTTCGACAAATTGGCGATAAAGTTCAACGTTCCGTGGTTCTCGGATCTCACGATAGTCGCGTCGAGCGACATAAACGAGGACGTGATAATCAGTCTGAATGAACAGGTGAGTTATTTGATTGTTGCAAATTTACATCCCAGATTTTTCGCACCACGTTCGCTCAACGAGTGGTACACAGAGCATGCAGGGAAATAGGCATCGAATGGGAATCACTACCCCACAGCCCCCCATCTTCCCCCCTCTGATGAATAATGAAGAAAACGTCATTGGTGCAGAATCACAGAATCGATTGCTTTGGAATTGGTACGCATCTGGTAACCTGTCAGAAACAACCGGCATTGGGTTGCGTTTACAAAATGGTCGAGATCAATGACAAACCGAGAATAAAACTGAGCCAGGAAGTGGGCAAGGTGACGATGCCCGGTAAGAAGAACGCTTATCGTCTTTACGGGGCCGAGGGTCACGCGCTCGTCGATTTGCTGCAGAGTCAGTCGGAACCCGCACCCGAAGCCGGTCACAAGGTTCTATGTCGGCATCCCTTCGAGGAATCAAAACGGGCTTACGTTATACCTACTAAGGTCGAAGCTTTGCACAAGGTAAAAATAAATGAAAAATATATATTTTTTTTATATTCTATTGTTACAGAAAAGAATTCATCAATTTTAGAAACATATTTCGCCTTTTTTTTTTAATTGTTACCATTTTTTTACAAATTCTTTTTAGAATTATATTATCACACCTTTTTTTGTTTTTTTGAATGATCAAGATATACTGGAAGGACGGTAAAGTACGTCGACCGTTGCCTACTCTCCACGACATTCGCAACAGAGTTCAAAAATCATTGGACACACTTCGAAACGATCACAAAAGAAATCTCAATCCAACGCCTTACAAGGTACGATTATTTCGTGAAAATACATCATCGCAGTATTTTTATTCTCCGCTAATGTATCTATTTAAAAAAAAATACAGACGAATTGAGAATCTCTTACTTTCTTTTTGGAGTCGGTTGAAAAATGTACGAAAATGTCCGAGCTTGCTTGAAATTTATTGCAATTTTTTAAATAATTATTTTAACATTTTTTTATTCTCGTTTATTCAACAGGTTGCCGTGAGTGATCAATTGTACGATTTTATCCACGATTTGTGGTTGGAAAATGCACCGATCGGCGAGCTCTCATGAATGGCCTAACGTTTCGTCGTTTGGTCATCGATGGCCTTGCGCTTCTTCGTGGGACGCAAACAAAAATATATAAAACAAACCCGTTTGTACCTGATGTCTTGTAGATGGGGAGGGAAGGTTGAAAAAAAATTTAGCGAACGATACGAATCGCGGACACATCAGACTTCACGAATAGCACGACTAAGTATCAGCACCGCGTAATGTCGAATTAAAAAAAATATTAGCGGCTACAAATTGAAAAATCAAAGTTCGATAGGTCGAACACTGGAACCCGCAATGAGATAGTTGCGAATAATGTGCGAGAGAAGAAGAATATTGGTCGCAGATTTTTCCAACTTTTTTTTAGCGATACAAAATTGTAAGTGAAAAAAAAGTAGAAGAAAAACTAAAACGACGTAACAAGAACAAAATGTGGCGCGTAATTTCAGCCGTTGCGTGCGCTAAATAAATCGATATTGATTGCGATAGAAACGCAGTCGCGTATCCAAGTACAAATTGTACAAAGAAACGAAATAATGATGTTGTTATAGATTTGTGCATAATTTAGAAATATAACGTTACGCCTATTTTTCACGTGATAACAGTTGAGTCCGTTGGCTCTACGAACGACCAGATTATTCAAACGCAATATTAGAGAGCGAACGTCGCACAGATGCTTCGACAAACGTTCGATATGTTACGAGATAATATTATTTTCATGAAACTGTAAAATCGGGAAAATTATTCGACGTTAACGTTGACTCAATGTTTCACAAAAGATACAATATGCAAAAGTCATTCTTTTTGATTTTAGAATTCGAATAATTACTTCTTTTTCGTTTGTTTATGTGCTTTCTGCTAAATTTGCTGAAGTTGTATAATTGAAAGCTTCAAAATTAATTCGAACTATTGGGCTTTTAAATGAATATTATATTCTGCTGCGTTTTTTGTTTTTTTTTTTTCGTAAACTCGAGTAAATCGATAATTGTCGTGACCACGCTTCGCAACTCGCACCGATCGCGAGACCTTCGAATGTACGCGATAAAAAAGCAAAAAAAAAAATCTTTACGGCGACATAGTCAGCGAAGTATTTTATAGAGTTTGTTACTCGATAATCGAGAGTTTGTCTCGTATCGTTATTTAGCATTTTAAAGCAACATATCCGATGAAATTTCATATTCCAATTTTACAACTGGGAATTTTTCACGCGGCTGATCATGAAAATTTTTTTTATTTTTCTTGTCTATATTATTCGAATCATGAACACTGGAGTGAACAAAAAAAATATTATTTTATTACATCGATTTTTTTAAAAAAACGTAAAAAGATATGGAAAATCGATCGAAAGCAATTTGGGTCGATAGAAAATCGTATTTGATTCCAAATGGACCTAGCGATGATAGCACCATTGCAATATGTGGCGAAAAATTCGCAAGGCAAGTTCTTACCGGTTGTTACTGCGCACAGATTTGTCAACCACGATCCGAATCCTCATACACCTTCAATTGACATCTCCGATTTTCTTGATTCGCAATCTCGAGGGAAGCCCTCGGCCTCTGGCAAAAATTTGCTAAACTATATTGAAAAAAAAAACAAAACATCGACCGTGACGACGCAAATTTTCGCTAGCGGGCTGTTAAAAAAAAAGAAAACTAGCACGTGGTTGACATTTAAATTTGTTTCTTGTAGATATTTTGAAGTTTATGTAAAATGCATTACATCGATTGTAAACCATTTGTTTAAACACCTTGGAGATCCAAATTCCTCTGTTAAAAGGCTATACCTCAAAAACTATATGCGGCACAAAGAAAAAATTAATCTTTAAGAGCCCTGATCGACGATATGTTGTAATAACGTTATGAAATACATATATATTTTGTTTTTACAATGTTTACGTGTTTTTACCTGGAGTGCAAGTTTCTGATATTAACTTATATCCTGCAATACTAATATTGACATAATAGAGACGCAGTGACCGAGTGGTAACATGCTCGGCTCACTTTCAGTCGGTTCCTCGTTCGAATCCTCGCGCCAAACCCAATGAAACAATCGAGCAAAACGAAGAGTCCCGAACGCCGACGGGCGACGAAACCAATGGAAGCGGCTGCTAGCCGGAGTATATATAGTAATACTAACGTGTGAGATTCTTAGCCGGAATGTTTTTAGTATATATAGTAATATTACACTCAGGATTGGTGTTCTCTCGATTTCATACCGGGTGGCACGTTCGAGCTCGCGCTTACCTTACGATTGCCCCAAACTGTCTGCGTCTGTTCTACAGCGATGTTACATAAACTAGACAGTTTGTTGTCAAATGTCAAACGCCGGTCTACGCGTCTACCTATGTAAATCAATAGGAGATCATCAAGTAGGCTTGAGAAATCATGTATTCATGAACCCTTTTGTTGTGTAATTTTTTCTTCATACAAAACTGTTAGGTCGGCGAATGAGAAGCATGTAATATAATGTTATTCACTGCAACATGAACCTGTGAAAAAAATATAGGTTATCCCATTTGAACCATACTGACTTTATCTACATACATCATACATACAATTATTATTCTCGGTTCATTATTCCCTGGACCATGCGCGAAGGGGGTGGATCGAGAAAGAGTTTATCGGTTGGCTTCAATATTTTCATATTTAAAAAATGAATTGAACTCCATAGAAACAGGTGTGTGCCCGGGACACACGGTATAGGTGAAACTTTTAGTGATAAAAGATGACTGGTAACAATGTTTTTCACTGACATTGATTTCCATACTTGTAATATCTTTCGTAATAATTTCAAATATTTTTGGACAGTTACAAATAAGAAAATGAATTAAAGATATTCACTTTTTTGCTTGGAACTTTAAATTAGTCCAGGAAACATTCCTGCTTTGATCAAGACCGCCGTAGAATGCAGAATGAAACAAAGTTGTTTTATCAACAACAATTCATGTCCATTTATCCCCATAAACCAGTTCGTCCCCATAAACCAATCCGAGCAGCCGATTACATCGCGTCATCGTTTTTCGACCTTCTTCAGAAAAAAAACACCCGAAATTTTTTTTTCTATCATCATATTCGTGACCAACGAAAATTAACCCATTGATTGAACTTTGCAAGACCGTCCATTAGTCGGGGTAGAAAAAAGTTCGACTCACTTAACCTGAAAATGTTGATTATTTAAATAACAAAGAAAGATGGTCCAACAATTTTCCCATCAGTCCAACAATGTTCAACAATTTGTAAACAATGTAATGACAATTTTTAGGGATCAGATCCGTTGAATCGACGGGTTAACTTTGTAGTAGGTGGCGCCATGGGCACGAAGCAAACGTTGTATCGCGTCACGGCAGATAATACAAAAGGTTGGTCTGGTTGGTACTTCTGTCACGGGATACATCTATATACACACATATATATATATATATATATATATATATATTGATATATATGCACATGCACACATACACACCCATACATCACCATCGGAGATTAGTTGGAGAGCACAGGAGGTCAGTGGACGTCACGCAGTTATTATCCCAAAGTGTGATAAAATTGTTGCGTTCCAACAAGAAAGTTCGAAATTAAAAAAAAATAACATTGCACAGTGGCCCGAAAAAGTTTCACGTGTGTTAACGAACGTAAATCGAGATTTTACGATCGTATTCTTTCGAATTTACAAAATCGTAAAAAAAAAGTGTTGGTCGTTGTCCTAACCGGGAGGTTCGGAGCCGTGATCCCATACTCCCGTATCCTCCAATCTTCCCTCGGCACTTGGTGCACTTGTTTGCTGTATTTTTTTTTTTAATTATTATTATTTTTTTGTTTTTTTTTTTCATTCGTCAATTTTTGCGATCGCCGAGCCGCTTCATCTTCACAGTGATTGACGATCCAAGTGCCGACGCGATATCGGAACGCTCGTTCTTGTTGTCAATTCACAACATTTTCTTGTGCTTTTTTATGTTGTTATTTTTTTTCTTTGATTCTTTATTTTTTTCGTTATTTTAATCTGTAATAGTTTTTTTTTGTTTTTTTTTTCTCCTTATTGTTTCCTTGGCGGTAACACAGGTTATGTCAGCTGGATTGCCAAACCTAGTGTCTCCATCAGATCGGTTTAACCGGAGGACGTTGCGACGATTCACGATTTTTGGAGACAGATTTTAAAGAGTCGTCTCGCGCGCTGCATTGATTTTGTAGCGCCTCCGATCTCGACAGTCGTTTCGAGCAAAATTACACGGTTCGTCGGTCGGAATCTACCAAAGTCGCAGACTACATATCATCCCTATATTTCCATGCAACGGAATGCAGCGGATGAAAGGACAAGCCAATAGTCAGGGTAAGATCGGGGGTCGCTCTTTGAGTCTCGTCTGTGTTGCCGGGTCAAGCTTTGCGCTAGGAAATATAACGAGAGGGTTAGCAAAATTTTCACTGCCTAACGCCATTCGACTAACCAATACCGGAGCGATTACGTTTATTCTTTGTAGTCTCAACATCGATCGAATCAAATTGGGAAAAAAGCTTGTCAAATTCAAACTCCAACAAACATTAAAATTTGAGTGCGTTCGATTGCATAGAATAATCTAAACTGGACAGTAAATCCAATATCGTGTTGGCGTTTCTTAACTTTTGTGATAACGATAATCTACATATAAAATTCCAGCTAACAATGGTCCCAAGGAGCATCAGCAGCAGCAGCAGCACCAACAGCAGCAGCAGCAGCAGCAACAGCAGCAAGCCGATCACATCGGCGGAGGCGATGATTCCGGTTACGATTCGTGGCGAGGGGGTAACAATGCGCAGCATCATTCGAGTTATCCGATCAGCACGGGCGACCCCTACACTCCGTACTACGCGGGAACGTCTTTCCCCTACCAGACGTTCGGCGCGGGCGACGGCACCTGGTCGAACGGCACCGACCCAGTGGCCTTTCTGTCGGGTTACGGCGGTCAAATAGGTCACGACGCATACAGCATGGACGGCATGTTCTCCGCCAGCACCAGCAGCGGTTTCAGCACGTTCGGTCAGCCGACGTTCAATTATTTTCCGAACAACGGTGAGTTCAGCGCTTGGAGCACGACGCGCAAACCCCGTTACGAGGATTATTATCCCCAGCCGCGTGGTAACGAGACCTATCCCAATCCCACAAGCGCGACCGACATGAAAACCATCGAACAAAACGTTCAGGCCCTCGGCATAGGAAGCGCGGGTAGCGCCGGCAACGGCGACGACGTCGATATAATACGTCAGGATCAATCGCGTCCGTCGTCCGTGCAAATGACGAAAATCGAGGTGAAAGAACCCCGACAAAAAACTTGGGCGAGCGTGGCGAGCCAACCTAAACCCGTGACGACCAACACACCGGCACAAGCGATGAAGAAAAAAGCCGGCATGCCATTGCCGCCCATCGTACACGGTAAACACAACATGGACATTGGAACTTGGGGCGAGGGCAAATGTTGCGTTCCACCGCCGAAGGTGCCGCCACCGTTGCAAGTGCCGTCGTCGTTGCAGATGGAGCCACCGGTACCGCCGCCACTGCCACCGGCTCAACGACAAAAACCACCGCGTCCACCCAGATGGACGAGAAATCCCGCGACTTCGCCGAGACCGACGCAGCAGCCGCCGATACAATCTCATCCGCATCCCCAGCAACAACAGCCACAATCTCATCAACCGCAGCAACAGCAGCAGCAGCAACAACAACAACAACAGCAGCAGCAGCAGCAGCAGCAACAGATTCAGCAGTATTCTCAACAACAACAGCAACCGACGCAGTCCCAACAATCCCAGATTCATCAGGGACAATTGCAGCAACAACCGGCGACCCCACAATTGTCCCATCATCATCATCATCCTCCGCAACATCATCATCAGCAGCATCAGCAGCAACAACCGGCTCTGGCTCCTCCTCAGCATCATCAGCCGCAGCCTCAGCAGCAGCAGCAGCATCATCATCATCAGCAACAACAGCAGCATCAGCATCAGCAGCAACAGCAGCATCATCAGCAGCATCAGCAGCAGCAGCAGCAACAACATCATCATCATCAGACACATTCGCCGTCGCAACCGATGCATCAATCGCAATTGTCGCAACAGGCTACGGCTTCGAGCGGTCAATTGGCTCATCATCAGCATATTCAGCAGCAGCAGCATCAGCATCAGAATCAGCATCAGCATCAGCATCAGCAGCAACAGCAGCATCATCAGCAGCATCAGCAGCATCAGCAGCAACAGCAAACGCAGCATCAGCAACAACAACAACCCCAACAACAACTGACTCCCGTACAATCGATCGAGAATCCCGTGCTCGACGAGCTTAAAGTAAAAAACGATTACAATCCCGTTGATTTCGATCAAACAGCACCGGGTGCACGTTTCTTCGTGATAAAATCTTACTCCGAGGACGATATTCATCGATCGATCAAATACGAAATTTGGTGCAGCACCGAGCACGGTAACAAACGTTTGGATCAGGCTTACAGAGACGCCAATCGCGAAAATTCACCGCTCTATCTGTTCTTTTCCGTAAACGGATCCGGACATTTTTGCGGTATGGCACAGATGGTTTCGTCCGTCGATTATCACAGCAACAGTTCGGTTTGGTCGCAGGACAAGTGGAAGGGACAATTTCGCGTTCGTTGGATCTACGTCAAGGACGTTCCGAATATGCAATTGCGTCACATAAAATTGGAAAACAATGAGAACAAACCGGTTACGAAATCACGGGACGCTCAGGAGGTGCCACACGCCAAGGGCATACACGTATTGCGTATATTGCACACTTATCGACATTCTACGAGTATCTTCGATGATTTCGGACATTACGAGAAACGTCAGGCCGAAGAAGATCAACGAAGAGTTCCGCCGCCCAGCATGATGCAGCAGCAGCAGCAGCATCAGCAGCATCAGCATCCATCGCAGATTGTTCATTATCAGCAACAGCACTCGCAACAACATCATCCGAACGATGGCGGACCGAGAAACAGGGGATCACAACAGTCCAGAGGTGATATACGCGAACATCAACAACCGATCGATGGGGGACAGAGAAACCGGGCGAGAAATTCTACGAATGACATTCGCGAACATCATCAACATCATTCGCAACAGTTTCATCAGCAACAACAATTGCCGCCGTCTCATCATCAACAGGCGCAACAGCATAATCGCAGGGTGGGTTGATCGCGGTTGAATTTCTTCTTCTTCTTCGTCTTCTTCTTTTTCTTGTTCTTGTTCTTGTTCTTGTTCTTCTTCTTCGTCTTCTTTTCCTTCATATTCTTCTTGTTCTTCTTGTTCTTCTTCTTCTTCTTCTTTTTTATTTATTATTTTTTTTTCTTTTGATAATTATTTCGTACCTTGAAGGGATGATAATATAACGGAAAAATTGTAGGATTGCTTTTTTGTTCGTCAGTCGATTATTCAGGCTTGAAATTGCTTTTTTTTTCCTTCTGGAGAAGAAAAAAAAAGCAAACTCAAGCCTGAATAATGAATAGAGCCATCACGAGCAAATATGGTTAAAATTTAATCGATAATTATCAAGCGACTGTTCAGCCGGAGATTCTTCTTTTTAAATTAATAGACTTGACGGTACGGATAGTTTCCACTATCAATAAAATATGATCTTAATAATTTATATTATGAAAATAATTCGGGTACCTATTTTCGATTACACGTAAATAAGTTGTTCCTATAACGATAAATCGCGGAATCGATGATACTGTGGCATTCGACATGTCGACTTAGTAATGTAAAATTTACTGTGTTAACGAAAAAAAAAAAGTATATGATTTTTTTTTCAATTTTTTTTTCAGGAATCCGATGGAGGACGTGGCAGAGGACGTCCCATGCCCCGTCAGTAGCAGCCGTTGACGATTAATCGATAAAACTGTTAATAATTATAAGGAGGGAATACACACACACACACACACACACACGACCGACATAACGGATGAGAGAGAGTGAGAGTGAGCTGAAATTAGATTAATTACCTAACGAATCAGACCCTCCTCCGGCTTATTTCGGTATTATAAAAATGGCTTCTAATTGCAAATTACACGATAAATCCGACACTTTTTATCGTGACGGTGTCAAATACATGCTCCGACGATTAATACACAACAGCATGTGAAAACTTCATGCCTCGAGCATTTAATATTTCGTGATGAAAATGGAAATGGCAAGAAAAAAAAACAAACAGAAATAAAAAAATATAAATTGTTGAGATTACGGAAAAGAGGACGATCGAGAGAACGCGCAAAAGACAGTTGAGCGAAATGAAATTAAAAAAAAAAAACAAATACAAACGTGACGTAATCGGTCGTTGAAAATTTCAATATATATTACCGACGACCACGTGCAGCATTTAACCGCGCAAATTTCGGGCCTCGGTTATCATCAAGTGCTTTGAAATATAAGTTAAATAACAGACTTTTGTTGATGAAGAGAAAAAAAATATTATTGAAAAAAAAAGAAAAAAAAAAACAAATTTTATGCAAGGGACATGCATAATGCATAAGTGTGCGTGTGTGTCGTTTGAATAAATAAAATGGCCAATCGATGATCGGACAGCTGATTCGATGGCAATATTTACTTCTGGCGTGAGCATCAACCGCTTTTCGCACCGATGGAAATATTATATACTGAAGAAAAAAAAATATATAACGAAGCAGAAATGGCTCGGTCCCACGTTTTAAATGAAATAACTTTTTTTTTAGATTTTTTTATTAGTTGAAATCGTGTGAAATCGTGCTCCGCATCGTAGAGACGATAATTACGAAGAAATTACACAATGAATTATTATTGTCAGTCGTATGATTTTAAAAAGTGTTCGATGCACATTAAATTTAGCGTATGGGCTGCGTTCGAGTGCGTGCGCGCGTTCGTGGCTTCGTTTGCGTGTGAATATCCGAATATTCATTGATTATTATAAAAAAAAAATTATCATGAAACAATTGCGGATTATTAGAAAAAATTTCCGAAAGAGAGAGAGAGAGGGAGAGTGAGAGAGAGAGCAAAAAAAAAATGGTACGCTGCAAGGGTGGAGTGTGTCAATGAGGATTCGACCGACAAATATTATTACTTCTATTATTGTCATTATTATCGATTACTATTATGTATTGTTTGATGACAAGTTCATGAGACGCGAGATCGACGACTGTTAACCCGTTACTTAGACGTCCTTTCGAAATATCGTTGCGTTGTGATCGACGAACGTTTTTTTTTTTATTTCTATTTTCTTCATTTTTTCGAAGAATACGAGTTACAGGACGCGCGTAAAACATTTTCACGTTGATGGCGATCGATTCCGTCTTCGAACTGGACAACGCGATGATTTTCATCAGCGTTCACGTACGTCGGTCGTTCGTTCTAAAATTCGTCGAAGGACAACATTTTATGCACTTTAGATCAGCCGAGTCTGGATATATATATATATATATATATGTTTATATATATATATTTTTTTGTTTTCTTTCCAGTTGAAAGAAATAATTTGTAGGACCGTTGACACGGGATTCGCAGATTCATCGCAAAACATATTTGTCCTAATAATAAAAATTGCAAGTTTATGATATAAATTGATGGGAAAAAAAAATGAGTGTGAACGAAAATCGGTGATTATTTTTTTTTCATTAATTAATTGTCAATATTTTCGAATGATGTTTATTTTGTAGAATTATGAATTTTGTTGATGAGGTTATAGACATTGCTACAGCTATCTGTCTACTGGAATAACCATTGTAACAATGTTGTTAAGAAAAGATAGTTCTTCGTGAAAATCTTATTCCGTGGGTGATAATCGAATTGAAGAATGAAAAACCTTCCAATCGATGGAGAAAAAATGGGTAGGGGTCGAAATTCAGAAATTCAGAAGCGCAATGCTTTGAACTTACAAAATTCCGAATGTCTACCAGTCGCGCGGTTTTTCGCATCGTCCGACTTTCGAGCTTTCCCATGCATAAACTATCAATGTCAGACACATGGCGGCGTGAACTTTTTTGTAGGAAATTGGATTATCTACAACATTGGGCATGTGAACTTTTGGTCTACATAGCGTTGTTCAGCCAGCGTTCGGACGGACAGATAAAAATGCATCGATTTTCGATGTTTTAATTGTTTCTTGCAACAATTCAATGGGTTACACACCCTTGAAATTTTTGTGGTGTTATCGACGTTATTTTAAAGGTTTTTTTGCGCTAATTGAAAACTTTTGTCAGTTAATCTGGTTAAAAAATCGACAACATTGGATGCTTCGGCCAGGCGAACGTGGCCTCGGGGCAGTCGACTAAGATACGCAACTATACCTATATATACATGTTTCGAACTTTGACCCTCCGAAGTACTGCGCGTTCTGAATTTTAATCGTTCTAACCCAAGTAAAAAAATTATATGTAGTCTATATATAAACTATACATGGGATTGGGTATATATAGTTTATATATAGATTATATGTAGACTATATACAATCAATATACAAACTATATATGCCCAGACTCATATACAGTTTATATATATATTTTTTTCTTGGAGAATTTCGATCTCTACCCGAAAAAATACGGAAAAATTGACAAATTACTTGAAATCTCGCATCCAAGGTTTTGTTATTGCAACGATTTTTGAGAGAACTCCGGCGTCCAGCACGTTTGCTGCATTCGTGGGTGTCCTCGCTGCACCCAATTATCGGATGACCCGCAGCATCCTTGTCAATCTGTTCGAAAAGAAACTATCAATGACTATTCTCTCCCTAACTTTAACGTGCGTTGTACGAGGTTCCGACCTGATCGGCCCAGACAAGCCGTTTTCTTTCCGGAACCACGGCTTCGACATTCGTGTCACGCGTACGATAATCCTCAAAATCGCCCGAATTCCGTAATTTTTCGTTCGTCGCATTTTTCAACATAATTTCACGACATTCCGCTTCCTCGGAATTCGAAAGTCGATTTTCATTGTCTCCGCGATTTTCCAACAACTCATTCTCACAAGATCGAAGAATTTTCTCACTCTCTCCTCTCGCATCTTCATTAGTTTGAAAAATTTCCAAATCTTTCGATTTTTCAATATTTTCCTGATCGGAAATATTCTTCGTAACTCGTTTGTCGATCTCATCGTCGAGCATTCCTTGTTTGACAACGTAATTCCGCAAATTTTCGATCAAATCGCGATCGAATTTTTCCGGATTCGCTTCGACGTAACGATAAACGAACAGATCGATGCCTTTTATGACGAAACGATGATTGAAAACGTTTATTCGAGCGTCGATGAAGAAATCTTCGGGCGTGTAGTACGAAGGATCGTCACGATCGTTCGAGGGTTTGGGAATGAGGGTGGGTGACAAAAAACAACCGCCGCGTCTACCGGAATTGCGTTTTTCGATCTCGCTTATCGTTATTTTACCGTCGCTCAGAGCGTACTCGACGATGAAGTCGCGATTCTCGTCCTCCGGATGCACGGCTTCCATGGTCGCGAGATAACGCAATTTTTTTGGAAAATTGTGCAACTGACGAATCACGTCTTTGCGCGGTGGTTTTGGCACGAACGATTGACAAGCCGCGAGGGTGTCTTCGGGACTGCCGAATGCTATGTGAGGCGGTGGAACCGGTCGTTTGGGCGGTGTCGAGCACGAGGATCTTCCTCGATCGACGATTCCCGGAGGTTGCGCCAAACCCAACATTCCGGAATAATATTTTCTCGTGAAAGCGTCACAGTCGCGCAGAAGAAAATTACGACCGTAGATGAAAATTGTTTCGCCAATCTGAAATTTTA
The DNA here is from genome assembly GCA_963662125.1 of Diplazon laetatorius. NCBI lineage: Eukaryota > Metazoa > Arthropoda > Insecta > Hymenoptera > Ichneumonidae > Diplazon > Diplazon laetatorius. Next base: position 7,286,070 of record OY759156.1, read on the forward strand.
TTCGAATTTTATTTTTTATTTTTTTATTTTATTAATTTTCTATTTTTATAATGAAAACTACGAATTTGAATATTTTTGGATGAATATTTACTGGAATTCTTAATCTAAAGAATTCTCAATTATTATTTAAATGATTCTTTTTCATTTGAATGATTATTTTTTATTTTTTATTTCCATTATTTTATATTTTATTATTATTATTTATTTATATCTCTTTTTTCTTTGTGTTGGTAATCAGTAGAAAAATTGGTGGTGTGTTACAGTTGGTAACTTAATTATTAGGAACGGTGCAAATTTTCGGTAATTTTCGAGTTTTGACGAATTTAATGAGCAAATTGGTTTTTTCAGTCTTCTCCTTATATTTTTATTCATTAGAATGATTTTATTTGGATTATAAGAGAACATTGTTATTCGATATCTACTTTTTTCTTTTTTTTTTTTTTCATAAAAAGTGATTAATGAATAATTCTAGAACGATTCAGATTGAGATTCCAGAAAGGATTACGTCTTGATAGTGTTGGATTGGGAAATCTTTGTTTGAAAAGAATTGTTCCAAAAAATAATAACTGATCTCACACCAACAACACTTTCTTCACCGATTTCTAGCCTAATTATGAATAATCTCAATTTCTTTTTACGTATAAGGCAGACGGACAGCGTTGCCACTTTTTATGATTGATAATAATGATACCAAGAACAAAACTACCAGAAGATAAAATGAACAAAATTGGTGAACGGCATTCTTTCATCAACGAAATTGATGAAAATATAAAATGATATGATCCAATATGACGGGATGAGCATTGAACCGATATACGACGGAAGAAGAATGAAAGAGAGAACAAAAACCTTTAAATCTTTCGGGGTGTAGTACTCGAGGACCTCGTTGTCCGAACGTTCCAGATAAATAGCCGGATACGTCGATGGCAAATCTTTCCAATTCTTCGGCACTTTTGTGCGTTTGAGCAACAACGAAGACGGATCTTTGCCATCGTTTACACGATGAACCTCCCGCACGGACATCGTATCGTCGGTCAAAAAATACATAATTCGATAATCATCGTCGTTCCAAGTTGCATCGAAACACAGAATCATACCGTCGTATTCGAGAAATCGTCGTCTCGGATCGTCGTTTTCGGATCGCATTTTTTTACCGGTAAACGATGTTTCGCGATTATCGCGTTCGACGAGACGTTGCGTGTAAGGATCGACGGGTGCTTCTTCCTTATCGCCGACGTCCACACCTTGGCTTCGTAAAAATTCACGAGTGAAAAGATCGCAATCGACGGTGTGATAAAACACTCCGTAAATGCCTGTTCGAACATCCCAAAAAAGAATAAATTTTAAAAATTGTGAAAAAAAAAATAGAAAAATGAAATCGAATCCAATGAAAAATCTTCAACTGTGTTGTCCGAAGCTTTGGCGAAGTACGAACGTATTATCAATTAATGGAATAAACTACAAAAATTGATACGCAAACAAAAGCGTCGATAGTTTAGGATTCTTTCACTCAGAACCCAGGGATGAAAAATCTTCAAAATGTTGAGATATCGATAATCCTTCGTCTAAGCTTTGCAGAACACGATAAGCTACTTGGGGAAAATCAAAAATTGTAAAAAAAATCTTCGTCAGCGTGAATCCAATGGGAAAAATGTGAAACGACGATCGAACTTGCCAATGTCGATGCCAACGTTGAGATCTTTCCAATGATAGACTCGACCATCGCGATCCTTGACAATTTTTCCACGTCCGACGAGTCGGCCTTGCTTGAACCCGGCGTTTTCTACACGAGGTTCCATCACGCACATCGTATCGTCCTCGAGAAAATATATTATGTTAACGTGACGAATGCGATAGTGTTCGTTCGGGGAATTGAAGATACCCTGACGAAAGAAAGCCTTGAAGTTCAGACATTTTTGGGCGAACAACGCGTAATCCGGCACGACCTGGGTGTATCCGTACTCTCGTACTCGTCCGTACGTTAACGAAGGGTCGTATCTGTTGAACGAATGACTTTAATTCTATCGCTGGCAAATAATTCGACCCTTTCGTCTGTACACTGTATTTTTAGGGGGGAACACTCTTCCTACTGATGTCAGAAAGTCCTGTCGATTGTTTTTATTTTATTTTGTTTTTGGTTTTAATTGTGAAAACAATCTGAAAAATCTAAAAAAAAAATCTGGAATATTTTTGAGGGTTTCTATTTTGTTTTATTGCAATAAACTTAAAAATGGTCTTCAAAGAAATTCCTAAAAATACGGGAACAGGCGACTCCCTCCTTACTCCATCCAACTCCATCTTCGACAAATATTCTAACTCAAATTTTCGTTTGTTCCAAAAAAAAGTCAGTGTGCAGGCGGCGAGTTAATAATGATACTGTTATTATCCGGAATTGAATCTCGAAAAGTTCGTTTTTTAATTGTTCAAAAAACAGGAGAAGATTCAGATTGAAAAATGAGCTACAGAACTGAGGAAACTTTTTATGGTGGTATCATTACATACTCAACGGGATCAGAATCGTCCGTGGCATACGCGCTTGAAGCAGCGTCGATGGGTCTTCCTCCTATCCCGTAGTCGGAGTCTCGGAGGACTCGAAATCCATTCTTGTACGCAAATTTTTGTTTCAGTTTGAAATCACGGATCTGTAATAAGAAAAAAATAAAAAAAACCGCGAAAACGTTGAGGAAAATTGTCCGTCGAATGATTAGCGATTGATAATTCAAACTGACAACAACTTTCAGTTTAAAATGTTGCATTGGTTAGGTCTTACTGCACAACTGTCAATGGCAAATTTGGGATGAACAATTTTCATTGAAATTTCACCTTCTGTTCATAATTTAATAAAGTATTACATTTTTTTTAATATCCAACGAGAACACAGATTAAAAAAAAAGGATTTTACTCCAAGTCGTGGAAAGATGAGATGACAGGGATGAAGATTCAATTCGGCGTCCGAACCATCAGTCCAATCAAACTCAAGTCAAATTTTGCGTCAAAACTTTAAAAACTCGGCTCTTACCGTAGGATCGTGAAAAGCGAATCCCGGTAGGAGTGGAAGTCCTTCCATCCCAAGCGTGTGCAACAACACGATATATCAGCAACTGATCGCGTTGAGGCATCGAAATCCGTCGCGTCCAAAGTTGTGTGTCATTGCTACGAGGACATAACGTGCTATCGATTATACTATCAACCGACAACGGAGTCTCGGTCGTTGTCAAGGACGAAAATTCAGAAGGATCGGGCAAACGACGTCTCGAAAATAATGGAAATGCTCCTGTTTTCCTTCTAAATCCTAATGCAAGCATCCATCAAGAAAAAAAGAGCGAGAAAGAAAAGGGACATAGAAATACAGAGTGAGAAAGTGAGAATACAAAGTGACACAATACAAAAAAAAAAAACGAACGACGTAATTTTGTTTTAATAAGGAAGAGCCTGCTCTCCCCGTGAACCATTTATTTGTTAATATTATCATTATTATCGAGAACATAGCTGCCGTGGTATCAATTTAGTCATAAACGCATTCATTTTTCAATTTTCATGTGGTTTGTTTTTTTCTCTCCTTTTTTCTTTTTCTTTTCCTCGTCGTTTTTTTTTTTTTAATTTTATTTTTTTTACAATTTTTTATTGTTTGAGCGAGCTATGAATCTTCTCGTGAGTGAATACTGCGAGTGGCTGGCACATTCGAGCGACTGTAGAATTTTAATAACCAGCTGAATGGGCTTGTGTGTCGAGCGGTGAGTGTGTGTACTTGTGTGTCTGTGTGTGTGTTGGTACTTGGAATCGTTTGGTAGCACGATTCGGATCTATTCTACACCGATGAATTCTCGCATTATCGCCATGCAACCGGCCGACAAAGCCCCGGCGATGGGAACGGTTATGAGCCAGGCAAAAGCGATGTTGCGAAATAATTTCCACGATACACCCTCGCCACCGCGCGATGCCCAACCGACGCAAACTACCGAGCCGACTTTGCAGTGGGTCGTTGACACAGGTAGACCGGCTTTGCTCGCCAGAAGAACCGTAACTGCCGCTCCAACCTGTAAACAAATAAATTAAAGGAAAAGAAAAGCAAAATCAAGGATTAATTAATCTTGAAAATTGAATTAAATTGGTCAACGAAATTCGGCAGACACCGAGGAGCATCGACAACCCATTTCATTTTATAAATTTTCTTTCCAATGTCCATAAAAAAAGCTTATTTGCTAAAATATGATTTTCATTTAAAAATTTTGTTTTTCAAGATCTCGATAAAAACTTGATCGTTTTTTTAGGAGACCTGTTCAAAGATACCCCACTCAACGGAGTTAGTAACAAAAAATCGCACTTTTCAATTTAAGGGGAGAGGTTCGATTTTTTTTTTCGAAAAATCTCATAATTTTTTTTTCTGGGTACAAATCTACGTCCGTATACTAAAATTCATTTCAACGGGTACATAAATGAGAGAATGGGAGGTCTGTGACACGCAAATCAAAACCATGAGGGTTCCTAAACGGTTTACAAAACCCTCAACAAAATGTGACGAAATAGGATTTTTTTTTAAGAAAAATCTTACTTCAATCGTGAATCCCGTGGTGGGTGTGATTCTCGCGAGATCTTGTCCAAGGGTCTGTATGACCCGTCGTCCCCAAATCCACAGTCCCGTGGAAATGCCAAGTCCGCCGTAAAGCAGAATCAAAAGCGGTGTGTCGGTTTCCTGACGCGCCGAGCCCTCGGCGTAGATGACCCAGAGCGCGATCAGAGGTCCGATGGCGTTGCTCACGTCGTTGCCACCGTGTGCGAAACTACCAAAAGCCGCGGTGAGAATTTGCAAAAAAGCGAACAATCGTGAAACTTCGGGTTGTTCCTCGTCCGTCGGTTGATTGGCCGGACGACCGACACACTCCACGTCGGTTCCCACCGCCATCAGAAGCGGACTCGCGCTGCTGTTACCCCGCAATTTTGTCTGCGTTCCATCGTCCTCGCGCCTCACCGTCGTCGTCGTCTCCATCGCCGATGCTTTGCTCTTTATTTCCGATCCATCGGTCGTCGATATCACCGACAAAGCCGTTGTCTCTTTGTTCACATCGCAATCCACGAAATTTCGCGGATTATCGTCCAAACCGTTGTGCTCGATTATTATTCTTTTGCGTTGCCACGGCACGACGTAACCGTAAACTATCAGGGCGGAAATTGTGCCGATTGCCAATGCTGCTGTTCCACTTCCCCACCAAGGAACTTTGTCTAGCATCAGTACTGCGAGAATTATTGTTATTAGTTGCTTTAGAGAATTAATATATTTAGTTTTTAGAATTACGAGAATTATTATATTTAGTTCTCATTGTTATTAGTTTTTTTTATTTGTTATTTCTGCGATTTTTTTTTGGTTGTTATAAAACGTTATTGATTTATTTGAGAACTAAAGGTTTTGGCTAGATGCAGATTTTTTTAGTAGGTGTGTATATTAGGTTGCGTTTGAAAAAAGCATTTTTTTTTATTTTTATAGCGTCTCCTATGTTTGAAGTATATGTATACCATTAGGATTAGAATGTGGCAAAATTTCCGCCCAATTGGGCTATTTCAACAGCTTTCGTTTCCATGAATTCGATTAACGGATAAAATTATTTTTTCCTCGGTAAATTAACAACTTTAGAGATGAAAAGTTGGTGGAAAAACATAGTATTTGAGGTCAATTCGTATAGGGGTATTTTTGGTTTTGCGATAAACAGTAAGTAAAACATTTATTTTCGTCAATTTTCGATTACTTTTTTGTTGGAAAGAAAGTTGTTCATTTTTTTTTCTCCAAGTTGTTAAAGAAAAAATATCCCTGCATTAAGTGACTTTATTACTGTGTATTGCACTTAATTTCCATCCTAGGAATTTTTTATATACCGAGAAGATAAATTGCAACTGAAAAAAAAAACTTTTTTTACGCATTAATCAAATGCAAAATCGAATGTGTGGAAGCGGATCCTGAATCCTCAAGAGCTATAAAAATTGAAAGAAACTTGCCTTGTTCCAACACACCCTAATATTTATAAGTTGCAATATATTGGCCCGTTTTTTTTGGCCAACATATTATCATAATTAAGTCGAAATTAAAATGGAATAAATTGAAAATGATATTAATATTGTTGTAAAAGTGAAAGCGTACTTTTAGGACCATCGTGAACGACCGACATGACGTTGACGGCAATGGTGAGGCCGTAGGCGATCGGCAGAATCTTCAGACCGCTTTCAAAGGGTTTTTTCGCGTGGAGTATGGATTTTCGTAGGATCGAAAAGATCGCAACCGAAACGATGCCGCTCAGAACAGGACTGGCGAACCACGAGGCCGCGATGTTAGCCAGAGTCATCCATCGGACCTGATGAGACGTGCAACGAGATGAAAAATTGTTAGAAACAAAAAAATGAAAAAAAAAAGAAAAAAAGAAGTTTGTCTTGCACGAAATGAATCGTTATGAGAGAACTTGTTGCGTTTACCCCGGCTGTGCCTCTGCAAACGAGGGAAAAACCAACGCACGCTCCCACGATGGAATGAGTGCCCGATATGGGCAATCGAAGAGCAGTCGCCAGCATCAACCAAATTCCCGAACCGGTCAGTGCCGAAAGCGCTCCCATCATCAGTTCTTTCTCGTGACCGTCGTACAGAGTCACGTCCAATATTCCTTTTCGCATCGTATCCGATACCTGAATACAAATTTTCAAATTTATTACATTTTTTTTCTCCCATACAATAATAAATAAAATGTCAAAAACACAATTTTTATTTTTTATTATTTTCATTTTTATGATTATTATTAATATTTGATTATTCTTTCGTAGAAAAAAATGATGATTATTGAATATTGGGATGAATTTTACTCGCCTTGTTGCCGATGAGAACGGCGCCGGCAATTTCGAAAAAAGTTGCCAACACGCAAGCTTGAAACACGGTGAGGACCCCGGCTCCGACGCTCGTGCCAAAAGAATTGGCCACGTCGTTCGCTCCTATTCCAAAGGCCAGTATGAACGCGACGATGAATCCCACGACGACAAGCCATAACAGATTCTCGTCGTATGCCACAGTCATTTTTCCCAAAATATTTATTTTCTTCACGTTTATCTATTTTAATTTTTTTTTGTTTCTCTTTTTCTTTTTTCCTCTTGTCTCTTTACAGTCTTATTTCGGAGCTTCGAATCAATCGATCGATCGCACTCGTTTACTTTTTTTCTTTTTCTCCCTTTTTTTTTTCAATTTTTCTTTCCTTTACAATTTCAAATTTAAATATTCACTCTGAAAATCTTTCGTATTTTTTCTTTTTCTTTGAATAACTTTTGGGAAATCACCCCTAATAATTGTTCTTTTCAAACAAAAAGACGATTATACTGTACATCAATGAATCAACAAGTCTGCTACTTTCTTCTTTCCCTCAAATGTGCAATTTACACCTCTTCGCTGTATATATGTATAGATATATACATTTATATGTATGTACATTCGTATGTACATATGCTTCGGATTACACGCATATGTAAATACCAACCGATAACTCTCTTAATCATGCTAATGTAAATTTTTTCAATGTTAATAGATTATTTGTACACATAGCGGGAGGTAGGGTTTTGTTGATGTAGCACCCGATGTAATCAAGATTCATTTCTTGATACAATCTTGATTTTTTCAAACTTTGCATTTATTACGAACCACCCGAGACTGTGGTGAGCACGTTTTTACCGCAAAAGCTTGATTTGCTCTTTGTTCTCGTGTTACTCTGAGTCAATGCTTTTCTCGGATGGAAGCGTGCCGATCGCCGTGCTTTCCGCATCTGTAACACACCGATTATCGATAAATGTACAAACGCATGTTTTTTTTCCATGAAAAATTGATTGAATTAGAAACATTTTTGTGATAGCGGTGAATCAGAAAAGATTTGATTCCATGTTGACGTCGAAACTTGTCTTGGGAACGTCGGAGCCTGTGGCCAGTTCTTGCGGACAAATTCCACCAGCGACGGACAAGTAAATGCAAATTTAATGGGCGACTCAGCGACGCATCGATACTAGCCAATGTTACGAATAATCGTCGAACACCTAAATTATTGATATTCCGCACACTGAAATCGACGAAGACTTTTGTGAACAAATTTTTTGTAACAAAATATTGAGAAAAGGGATAACTATTGGATCATCAGGTTTGCAGAAATATCATCACGATACAGCTACTTCGATGCGAAAGCTTCATCATGAAAAATATTTCTACAATGGCTGTCGTTACACGATCAAATATATTTCTCCGACGAAACCTTGTTCTTGAATTACCAAAATTTGCAAAGCTTCGATCGACGAAAATTTAAGCAGAGCCAAAGAACAAATACAAAATTTATCAAAACTCAAACCGAAACATGATGATGAAATATGAAAATCCATTTTTAAAAATTTCAATGCAACATCGATGAAAATAGAAAACTGCAATAAACCATGCGGTTTGCGCTAGACCGCATGGTTCAGCACAAAAGCTAACTGGGCACGATGAAAATCTAACACAATGATTAAAAACAAAAATTCACTCAAATAAAAAATCTAAAACAATGAAAAATGAAAATTAATTAAAAAAAGAAAATCTAAAACGATGGAAAACAAAAAATTAATTTTTAAAAAAATCTACAACAATAAACAAACAAAAATTGATTCGAATAAAAATCTCACACAATAAACGATAAAAAAGAACTTAAACAATGATAATCGCAAAAGTCCACCCAATCCCAAAAAATCTGCGACAATGAAATTAAAAAAAAACAATAAAAATTTTAACAAACCAAAATTATTGTTAACGACACAATTGCGCCATCGACCGAAACATTGAAAATAAAATAGAGTGAAAAAGAAAAAAAAACACAAACGTTCGATTCGACGTGAAAAATCAAATCAAAATGTGAGTCTTACCGCTGGGAATGGCATTTTTCCGACGAGAGTCCACGATGCCAAAGGAGGGTAGATCCGCGCACCCGTTTCCGGGATCCTGCGAGTCGCCAGCTGGGGGGCGATTAATGTCCGATCGCTTCAACAAACGAACGACGATGATAATTTCGCAAACTCGACTCTCTCTCTCTCTGTCTCTCGTCGTCTCGACGATTATCACGTCGATTATTCGCAAAATTATTATTGTTATTATTATTTTTGTCAATTATTCGTTCGTTTTATCTTTTCCTTTATTATTAACAATGAACAACCGGAAGCGAATCAATGGGGCGAAAAAACGTGGCTACGACGATACGAGCGATCACGAACAATCACGAACGAGATATATATATTCATCCGCGTATAACGGACAGCCCTTGCGTAGTGCGAGAAACCACGAGAGCGAGAGAGAGAGAGAGTGAGAGGGAGGGAGAAGAAAGAAAGAACGAAAAAAAACAAACGTCGAAATCCCCGGCGTGGCGAGAGAGCTGAAAGAGCGGCGGAGATATCGGGGGTAACCCGCCTCGTGGGGATGAAATATTGATCGGACCAATGCACGTATACGCATGGAATTGGGGTGCACCAATCGCAGTTAAGGAATTTCGTGAGGGTAAAATGCGTGCGATTTTATCGCCCGGGACTTCGATCGAGTTCTCCCGTTTACACCTCAACGTGGTCGTTTTTTTTTCTTTTCCTTTTTTTTCCAACCACCGCCGCGTTTGAGATGCTGCGGCCCAATGATCTTCGTCCACGTGACAAACGCATCACGCATCGGGGATGAACATTTTTTGTTAAATTCAATGCATCGGAATTTTTATTTTATTTTATTGATATAATATAATTAATTATAGTTTAATCGAGAATACAAAATTCAAATATGTAGACTATGAATATTTTTATTTAATTTTTATGATTATTATGTTTGTGTTTATGTATATAGCGGTTACCCGGCGACTTTGTGTAAGTTCGATCCTGTCCTAACTGTACCGTTGATCGAGTATAAAAAAAGATTTTACCCACTTCCGGTCAGTCGATTTTTAAATCCTATCTTGTGAGCACCTACCACCATAAGTGTGACCCGAATCACCATGAAAAATTTCAACTTTCTTTATATTCTCAGTGGTAGGAAAAGTTTACACTCTATTTCACTCTGTTAGGGGTTGATTTTCGAAAAATCATTCCTTACTGTACCTCTGCTACATCCTCTGAGGAACGTATCTTTTAAATTTCATGTTTCTATCTTAAGTGGTTAAGGCTGTGGGTTGTCAGTCGGTTACAAAACAGTTTCATACATATAGATAAATAGCATAATATATTATTATGATATATATTATTGATATATATTAAATCTGATTATTGATCATCGACATGTTGTTCAAAGCCATTGTAAAAAAACAAATGATGCATCTTCAGAGAAAAAATGTAAAAAATGTACATGTCAATTATTTATAATTATTGGGAAAAAGTTGTTGAAATATTGTCACAAAATTATTAATCCTCCATGTCTGCATATTGTCTCTTTGAGGTGTGCTGTCCTTACACCGACTCCAAAAAGTCCTGTCAATGTTATTTTTTTGTATTACTTATGCAAAGATCAGTTGAAAAATCGTTAAAATATTCTCGATTAATTTTTAGGAATTCTATATTATGTTCCAATTTCGTTTATTTTTAAAAAAGGCGAGTGAGCAGATGAAGAGCTTAAAATATTTTCCCGACCGAATGATTACTGATTATAATGTATATCAGATATTGAAGAGCATTGTGAAACAATGATTCATCATAATTATTCGTAATTACATGAGAAAATGTGATAATTTTTATAATTGCACGGATATCATAGTTATTCGTTTAAAAATGATTTTTTCAATACATTTATACTCACGAATCTGCATCGCTGTACCGCACGACTACATCGGATGAACATGCGACGTCGAATATGCAATTTAATTAATCACGAATTTGCGTATACGCGTTGCGTAAAGGGTGCTAAATCTCGAGATTCGTTCTCAATGCCATGTGGGCCCGTTGACGTAGCAATTGTCTGTAATCGACGTGGCGTCGTGGGACACTACAGCGAATAATTAATCTATATAATACTACACAAGGCAGGGATGAGCAATCGTTTGACGAAAGTATCAAACATTTTTTTCAATGTAGTATCGAATATCCGTATTTTAATGTAAAACGATAATTCATTAAAATTATTCATAATCGTTGCAGGAATGTGAAATTTTTTTTTTTTTTGTACAACTAATTTTTTCAACAGTAATTGATGGATTCGGAGATGAAGTATTCATTAGGGAAAAGTTGTTTATCCAATAATGGACGATTGGAATATAAAATTGCTGCACGATACTTCTGACATACGAAATTTGTTGTGTGGCTTATATTTGTAATGGCAAGAATAATTTTAACACGAAAAAACGATTCGTAATCATATCGTGTACTCTTATATTTTTTTTTTATACATGACAAATGGGTTCCTTAAGATAAGCAATCTCCTTTTATTTTACATATTTTGGAATTTTAAACGTTACCACTTTATTCAGCTATTTAATCGTTTACACTAGAAGAGTATGGATTGACTCTTCATTCCTTGTTCCATTCTTCTTTTTCTTTCCACTCTCGTTCCACCTCTTCGATGTACGGTCTCAGATACTTCTTGTCCTGGTCGGATGAGAAATCATAGCAATGAATCCAGCGTTGTCTCAATATCGAGTGACATTTAACATTTTTTTACGACAAACCCGGGCAATTTTATTGAAACTTTTTTTCTTACGACAACAAAAAATTGTATACCATCTAGATCTCTGTTAGCCATACATATTTGCATATTCAGTTTCGAGTATTCCGAATATATATTTTTTTGCAATACTCATGTTCCGGAATATCGAAAATGTTCTTTCAGAAAATGGATCAAACGCATTTCGAAAAAAAAAAATGATATATCATTGATGTATCATTAATTTTCCCACAGTGCAAAGTTTGATTTTTTATTCATGTGGATCTTACCGTCTCGTAGGTCACCCACTCTTCCTTCGGTAGATAAATTTTTTGGCCGTCCAGTTGGAGAGCACGAATTATTCTGAAGTTACGCTCGTCCAAAAGGTGCGCAGGAAGTCGTCTCAGAGCTTCTTTGACAGCGGGATATTCGTACAGGACATCGTCGGTGTGGAGCCCTATAAATACACAAAATTGTGGACGATCAGTCGAGAAATTTGAGTTAAGATGCAAGAGCCTGGCCAACTCACCGTAACGATTGAAACCAGACATGTTGTACTTCCATTTTCGGAGTCCGGTTCCTTGAAACCAAATTTATGTTATGTAAGTAATGACGTTGAAACGTAGGCGTGCCAAAACAGAATCAGTTATTGGAAATAAATAAATATTAGGAGTATAAACGGTCGTGACGAACTGCGTCGATAATTACCGATAAGAAAGTTGCGTGCTGAACCAGCCATTTCCGACAATATGACTCTTAGGGCGAAAAGATGGATTTATCCTCTTCACGACGTCTGCTACGAACTGCGGTGAACTGCTAGGTTAAGGTTCTGAAAATCCGTGGCTAGAGTGACGTCCGTGCTAGGGACATTTGAAGATTCACACCAAACGCAAGGTTGCCAATTATGGAGAATTGTTTTTGCGTACGATGTGAAGTAATCAACGATGAATGTTGATTCAGGGGAAATGGACAAAATTGCCAAAATTGCAAAATGGACAAATCTGTCGGCCAGCCTCGGCGTCCGATGCGATCGCTGCTTCGTTTTTTTTCGTTTGATTCAGAAAAAAAGTGCCGACAATCCGTTTTATTGTCATATTCGTGTCCAACGATGAATTCCGCATCGAGTAAGCACTCGATGAGCGAAATTGGTTTTGATTAAGAAAATGTCGGCTAACTCCACGGGCGAATCTTGTAATAAATGACCCGGTCAATTGACCACAGTCATCTCGTTTTTATTGCATTATGCATTTGGTATTGCAAGGTGAACCAATATATTCTCAACAACAAAGAATTCCACCTCTTCGATCGAACTATTTATTAAATCCGTAAAAAGTACATGAGGATTCCTGGAACATATGTGACCGTAAAGTGTGCATGGGATGTGACACAATGACCGGTAACTTTACCAACCGTACTGACGAGTAATGTAATTTATGAAAGAAGTTTCTGGAATAAAAATTCATTGACGTCATTAATAGCGATGCGAGGTTGTCAAGGTTGTCAAGCAATGGTTCGTTCGACGGTCACGAGATTGTCCTATGAAAAAATGTCGAACTTCGGACAACGACCGAACGATCAAAAAATGCCCAATTTTCGACACAAACGGGCGTTGCTGGACGCGGAGACGGAGGATTCGTCGCTTACGACCGATTCGTGACTGCCCAAAACCCGAAATCATCAATACACAACTGTATACATGATTTTGGGACAATCGTTTACCGTCAAATGACGTCAGATTGATGACGTTAAAGTTCCCTCATATTTGTCGCAACTTGACCGATAAAATAAATGACGGTTACTTTTCATTGCAACTCGTTTAACAAGCCGAGCTGAAAAAATCGAATTCAACCAATGAGAAGCCTTTCGGGTTGAATGAGGCCAATGGGAAGCAGCCGTTGGCGTATAACGGAAAATTGCACGAGCGCGGAACAGATGGCGGTTGGGACGCGTAACAATGCCCGCGTGTACGTCTGGTGGGGGTGAAAAGGGCACTACTTGTTACGAGCGTAGCGTGGCAACGCGGTCCGGTATATAAGCGCAGTACGCACTACTTTCACCGCCTCTTCCTCATTAAGAGTAGAGTTGTGTTCACGTGTGGTTGTGTCTCCTTTTTCCACAAAATAGGTCACACAACCCACCTCCATTCGTGAATTAACTCTTCTATAAAAAAAAACAAAAAAAAAATAAAAAAACCAAAAAAAATAAATAAAATTATCTAAAAACACATAAAAAGACGAAAAAACCACATAAACCAAAAAAATCGAAAAACCGTAGCCGAAAAAAATCGCGTAAACCCAAGTAAAGTGTTGGACCGAAAGAAAAGAAAAAAAAATAATAATCAAGAGAAATTACAACGTGAGAAGGAAAAAGAAAAATATTGAAAAATAAAAAAATAAAGAAAAACAAATAAAATAAAAAAATAACGAAACCGAGAAACCTTAGTTTGAAAAAAAAAGAAAAAAAAAGAAAAAACGAAAAAGAAAAGAAAAAGACGAAAAAAAGAAATTGCGTTACGAGAAAACGACGTGGTCCGTACGAGTGCAACACGCAAGCCATATTGAACATACGTAAGCTGTGGGGGAAAACACGTTGATTCGCGTTTTCGCTTGGGATTGAAAAAAAAATCATTCTTCGAGAAAGCAACGTTCGTTAAACAAAAAAGAAGCAATCAACGGTTGATACGTAATCCGCATAAACGCGTGGACGACATAAAATTGTGATCGTAAATCGTAAATCAATCTCAACATGAATCCCGGAGCACCGAATTATCCGATGGCGTCGTTGTACGTGGGTGATCTGCAATCCGAGATAACCGAGGCGATGCTTTTCGAGAAATTTTCAACGGCCGGACCCGTGCTCTCGATACGCGTCTGTCGCGACGTCATAACACGACGTTCACTCGGTTACGCCTATGTGAATTTTCAACAACCTGCCGACGGTGAGTCCTACATTTTCATAGACCTCGATTCTTTGGGTATTTTTTTTTTTTTTAATTATCGGCAAAGGTGCATGCTCGTGTCTCGTCGTGCCACATGTCTCGTGGAATTCGAGCGTTTGCGCATTCTCGACACGTGCACGGCGAGACTGTGCTTCCATATTGAAAGTTTCCGTTGCAACTCGGGCGCCCTCTGGCGGCCGCCACCGCGGCGTGCTATCTTGCAATCATCATCGTGGCTGTTTGTTCCACGATAACCGTTGATTCGTCATCGCTACAAAAAAAAAAATGCACACCGGATGTCATCGATGATTAATACTTTTTGTTTTTTTTATCAATTATTTCTTTCTTTGTTCATGAATTCTTTTGTAATCGTTTAATCGATTTTAATATTGATATATTTCTTTTCTTCTATTTTACTATACTTACTGACATGGTCAATGTATCACTGGATCTGCAGTTTTTGTAATGCCGGGTTTCCAAACCACCAAGAAAATGAAAATTAAATGAAAAACCGAATTTTTCCATCGGTTTCGGCCTGGAATTGGAGATTAGCCGGCTACGTTACCCACTTGGCCATTGCGTCTGTCTTCTATTTTACTATTTTTTTTACAGCCGAACGCGCTCTCGACACGATGAACTTCGACATGCTGAAAGGTCGACCTATTCGCATAATGTGGTCGCAGCGCGATCCTTCGCTCAGAAGATCGGGGGTAGGAAATGTCTTTATCAAGAACTTGGACAAAAGCATCGACAATAAGGCTATGTACGATACGTTCTCCGCATTTGGCAACATTCTGAGTTGCAAAGTGGCTCAGGATGAAAATGGCTTGTCCAAGGGATACGGCTTTGTTCATTTCGAGACTGAAGAAGCCGCCAACAAATCCATCGAGAAGGTCAACGGAATGTTGCTCAATGGCAAAAAAGTGAGTAATCGGCAATGTTTTGATGCGGTTATCGTGAACCTTGATTATTTATTTTTTAACCCTATCAGCGTGTCGCTGTTTTTCGTGGGGCGAATCGACACCATGATAGACTGATAGGGTTAAACATGATTTTTTATTGGTTATTTTGTTAGTCTATGCTTTGCGGACAGCCATATGGCTTTCTTCGCTTGGTTGATGTTTTAATCATATTTCTCATGGCTTAGAAGAATCAACCTATGAAAAATCTGTCAAATTTTGATATCTATCTGTCGATTGTAGTTATCAACGATTTGAGATTCGATCAAACAACTAACCTCAAAAGGACGTATACTGCGTCCTATACTACAGACATGACAAAAAAAATTTGGAAATCAGACATGGGAGTTTTGCAAAAATAATTATTGAGCTTGAAATGTTTTACAAAAAATAGCCAATTTTTCGCATAACATTAGAATAAACATTATAGAATAAATTTTTTATGAAAATAGCTCTTTCCATTTTTTACTTTGTAATGTTCATCCGCCATCTTGAAATTCATAATTTGCAAATGGAGATCAACAGTTGAAACCTGTGGTGTGAGTACCACATGCTTGAAAAATAATCTATTTCAGATTTAAAAAGACCTAAGTCACCAAAAACATGATAAACAATAAATCGTAGCTTTCATAAGAATTTATAATAACCATAAATAACCTTTTCGTTTGAGTTCATTAATATCGATAATACTCGAGATGGAACCTAACCTCACTCCTTGGTGGGAACCTAACCTAGTTCATCGGCGTTTATGAATTTTTCGATCGCCATTCATTTTATTGCCTCTACAATAAATATTCTTCTGACTGTTCCATATGTGGGGTTTGTGAAAAAATATATTTTTTTTGTAACCAGTTTAAAATGCTTCAACGGAGCGAAATGCTGAGATAGTAAAAATTTGAGGTTTGACTTATCGATGAAATCTATTTTTTCTTCAAAACTTCATTGAGAATCAAATTGGTCGATCAATGATATAATTCATTGACACAGACTGATCCATCGATGAAACTAAAATTTGAAAAAACACATCATTCTTCGTTAGATAAATACGTTAAGACAAAATCCTATAGCAAAAACTCCACAACGTCGAATTAACTTACAACGATACTTTCAGGTATACGTCGGCAAATTCATTCCGCGCAAAGAGCGCGAAAAGGAATTGGGCGAAAAGGCCAAACTGTTTACGAACGTGTACGTGAAAAATTTTGGCGAAGACATGTCGGACGAGAAGTTGAAAGACATGTTTGAGAAATACGGAACGATAACGAGTCACAAAGTCATGAACAAGGACGACGGTAAATCTCGTGGTTTTGGTTTCGTCGCGTTCGAAGATCCGGACGCGGCCGAGGCGGCGGTCATGGATTTGAACGGTAAAGAAATTTCCGAGGGCAAATGCATGTACGTGGGACGCGCGCAAAAGAAAGCGGAACGTCAGCAAGAGCTTAAGCGAAAGTTTGAGGAATTGAAGAACGAGCGCATGAATCGTTACCAGGGTGTGAATCTTTACGTGAAGAATCTCGACGATACCATCGACGACGAACGTTTGCGCAAAGAATTCACGACTTTCGGTACCATAACATCGGCCAAAGTAATGCTCGAGGATGGACGCAGCAAGGGCTTTGGATTCGTGTGCTTTTCGGCGGCGGAGGAGGCAACCAAAGCCGTGACCGAAATGAATTGTCGCATTGTCGGCACCAAACCTCTCTACGTCGCTCTGGCTCAGCGCAAGGACGACCGCAAAGCTCATCTCGCGTCGCAATACATACAACGCATGTCGAATTTGCGCATGCAACAGATGGGACCGATGTATCAAGCGGGCGGTGCTGGTAATTACTTCTTACCGACACTACCGGCTCCGCAAAGATTCTACGGACCCGCTCAGATGGCCCAGATACGCACAGGACCGCGTTGGGCGACACAACCCAATCCAGTACGCCCGAACGCACAAACGGGAAGCTCCGGTTTTGCGACCATGCAAGTTCCGTTCAGAGGTACCCCACGAGCTCCGGCTGCTCAAGCCGGTGGCATGCGTAACGCCATCTCCGCCAGGCCTATCACAGGTAAGCAACCTTCATTCATTTATCTTATTCTTTCGGCAGCTACAAAAATGAAAAAAAAAAAGTTTTCCCGCCAGCCACCAAAATTTCAGAACTTTATCTAAAAGCTCATTTCTACAGAGACATTTTCACACAAATTTCGTCAACAATTTATATATGCTTTGTGTATTATTTTTCTGCAACAATTTAATACGAAAATTTATCCAAGTGGCTATTGGTGCAATTGAGCTGACTCATGGTGTACAAATTAATTGTACTGTGTACAAATTAATTATCATTTCTGATAGTTTGAAATTAGAAGCATTCTATTTTTTAAAGACAACGAAGGACAAGGTCGACAATCTATTTTTCCTGCAATCGGTCCTTTCCTTTTTATTCGTTTTTTTTTCCTTCCGCAAAATCATTTTGAAGTATCCAACGAATCCATGTATAAAACATTGAACGATAGAATCCACGCAGCTATGCGTAATCCGATGACTCACTGGATAAACCAAATTCAGATTGCACGCAGTCTGTTGTTTCCTCGAAATAATTGAGAAGATAACGTAATCGAAGCGATAACAAATGAAATGACAAACAATCGGAAGCAAATTGTTTATTCTTCGTTGTCAGTATTATCATACGCAATAGCGTTTCCCAGAATATTTTTTATGACACGCTGTGCGTAGAATGCGGTTTTACCCACGCTTCGCGTGGGCAAATCCCCATTCACACACGTTGTGTCATAAAATTGTATACGATACTCGTGCGAAAAACGTTTTCTGGACTCGTGTGATTGCAACACTCGCCTTCGGCTCGTGCTGCAAAGTCACAGTCGTCAGAAAAACTTTTTTCGCACTAGTATCGTAATATACTATTATCATTGACGCATCTTTAGGGTTCCATAGAAATCTACGAAACCCTTATGGTTTCGCTAACCGTCTGTCCATCCGTTCGTCTATCCGTCTGTCCGTCCGTTCGTCTATCCGTCTGTCCGTCCGTTCGTCTATCCGTCTGTCCATCCGTTCGTCTATCCATCTGTCCGTCTATCCGGTCTATCCGGTCTGTCCATCTATCCGCCTGTCCGTCCGTCCGTCCGTCTAGGTCACAGCCTTCCCATTCTCTCAGTTATGTACCGATTGAGATGTAATTTGGGACACAGATGTAGATCGCTGACCTAAAAATAGAAGTAATATTTTTGAGAAGAAAAAATATTTTTTTCCAAAATAGAAATTTTGAAAGAAAAAAAAATTTTTTTTTCCAAATGACAATGACTACTACAGAATGCCTACGGAACCCTATCATGTGCGTGCCCAACACGCTACTTCACTACTTTTGGAATATTCCAATCACGCATAACGATCATGTTCATCAACAAGTAGATTAATACCACGTAACGAAATCGATGGTTGTTTTTGTTTGCAAAGATACAATAATGAGTACATTGACACGGGTGTCCAGTGGTCCTCAACGTCCTCAAAGTCCTGGAACTGTCCTTGAATTTCGCTTGTCCTTGAGAAAGTCCTGGAATGTTCGTGAATTTCACTTCATGTCCTTGAATTTTTTATTTTCCCCTCAATTTGACAACTGCGTTGATTTCGTGCAGTAACTTTGCACCGCAGTTGTGTTCTTCGACGTTCGATCAACCTTTGTTGATCGATGCTATAACGATGATAAAAATTTGTCAGGTCAACAAGCAGTGGGCGGGGCAAACATGCAGGGACGTTCAATGGCCGGTTCGGCGGTCGGTGTATCGCCACAACAAAATCGTACAGCCAGTTACAAATACAACATGAACGTGCGCAATCCGCCACACGCTATATCGGTACCTGCACCCGCACCCGTGCAACAAGCCGTTCACATTCAAGGCCAGGAACCCCTCACCGCATCGATGCTGGCAGCTGCCCAACCGCAAGAGCAAAAACAAATGCTGGGCGAACGTCTTTTCCCGCTCATTCAGTGCATGTATCCCAATCTTACCGGCAAGATCACCGGTATGCTTCTCGAGATTGACAATTCCGAACTGTTGCACATGCTCGAGCACAGCGAGTCACTCAAGGCCAAGGTCGAAGAAGCGGTGGCCGTACTTCAGGCTCATCAAGCTAAGCAAGCCGTCAAGAAGGAGTAATCTTTATACGACGACCTATCGTTTCATTCATTTGAAAAAAAAGAAGAAAAAAGAAAACGAAAAAAAACAGAAAAAAAAATTGCAAAAAAAAAAAGAAAAACATAATTAATAACTTTTTCTTTATTTCTTTGTTTCTTTGTTTATTCGTCCTAAAAATCGATTCGATACGTTGCCCCTCCAAACTTGACTTATCTCCGTTTCGAGTTGTCCCTCGATCATTCGGTTTTCTCATCGTTCAATCTTTTTTTTTTGTTTTTTTGTTTTTTTAAATAACGCGTTCACGCGATAATTATCGTTCAATATTTTTCATTATTCTATTATTATTATTTTTTTTTAATTCTCGGTTATGTAATTCAAAAGTTGCTACTGACTACCTCCCTCGAACATCTTTTTCACACGACAATTGGTGGGTATGCTGGCAAATTTGTAAAACTTTCACTCAACTTAATTACTTTAAACGACGATCGTGATGAGGGTTTTTCTTCGAGTTTTATTATAATAATTTTTCCTTTAAAAAAATTTGAAAAAAAATATAAAAATAAAAATAATTGTGTATTTTTTTTATCTTTACCGCCCCTCACCTGTTTCCTGCGATTCCCGTGCGGAATGTTTGTTGGCGTGCGAAGTGCCGTTTATCGCAGACACGTGCTCTTTTGTGGCTCGTGGGTAACCTACCGTATTCTGTATGTGGAAATTAATTTCTCCAATGGAAAAATGAAATATCTGAGCAGCTGCATTAATTATTGTTGGGTCAAGGTGGGATTCCTCTCTTTCCAAAAAAAAGTGTTTTTTTTTTACCTTATTTTATTCTCTAAAGTGTTGAAGGTCTAATATGTTGAGGTTAAATTGGGGGAGGTAAGCTTGCGGAAGTCAAATAGCTACCATTCCCAAATTTCAACCTAAAATTCGCAAAATTGACTGAGTTTTGTATCTCTTTATTGTATGGCTTTGCTCGTGTTATTTCGTTAAAATTATGTACAAAAGGTATATTAACATAAAATACCTCGAAAACTTATCAGACGTAACTTACAAATATTTGACAAATAATGCCAAACGTATGTGACAAATTTCATCGTGAAGGTTGACAAATTTTTGGAAATGGCGAAAAATGAACAATGAAGAAATTCGGTGTTGGGACCAATGATTCTGATATAAAAAAATCGAATGATTATTGATGTATCTTTTGTAGACCATTCATCGGAAATTGAAAGAGATCTCTCGGAAAAAATACTCATTTCGCCGTTGGAGAAGGAGTTGCCTGTTGTTCGAGGATTTTTAGGTAAGTTTTTAACCAATTTTTAAGAAGAAAAATATTTGATCTATGACAATGAAACTTAGTGACTATTTTTATTGATACTATGAGATGATGCATGCATCTTTCTTGTCACAAAATATTATGTCACTGTATTTCAAAATATCACCATGTCACTAATGATTTAAAAAAACAAAAACCCAATATTTTTCTTCAAAAAAAAATCCTAAAAAGCCAACTGAAAAAATTCAAACAGCAGGAAGCTCTCCCGCTAGAAAAATTATTGTGGTCGAAAAAATTAATAATACACACGTGCGTCATAAAGTGTAATCTTAAAAACCGTGCGAGCGGAAAATCAGATGCTGACAAAACACTCGTACAGTTTCGCTTTTGTACCGTCTTAATCCGATTGTAGAATGTTGAAAGCTAATTGATGTGAACACACAATTCGATCGATTCATTCCACACGCCCGATCGTTCTGATAAGCGGTGTAACGTCCCACCCATCGATTTCTTCCGTCGATTGTGCGCCACGTTTTTGCAAATCCAAAAGCAACGAACTGTGATTCGGGCTGCTGGGTGCCGATTTGCACGTAATTCGCAACGTTCCCGGAGTCCCGAATTTCAACATTTTGTCGGGATTTCTCGTGAGATAAGAGTCCGGAATGAACGTAAGTGGCGAATGTTCCATCTTCTTGTTGATTTCATTCTCACGCGTCAATTCGGAATTGCAAAGTTTCTCGACGCACGGACAAGAGTTGCTCGACGTTCTCGTGATGTTCATGCAACTCGTTCTGCTGGGACATGCGCTCGTGCCCTTGCACGGACTGCTGTCCACGATCGATTCCAAATTGTTCACGATCCGCGTTCCCTTTTGATCCAACTGATCCGAACTCGCGAATCTCAAACGCTTCGGCGATTCGCTCGAACATCGCAAAAAAGTCGTGCGAGTGAGAGATTTGTTCTTCAGGGAACTGCGAGGCAACAGAGGATCGATGAAATTTCTTCCCACTGTCGGATCCGTGCCGTTTATTCGGGCCATTCGCACGTGCGAACGTTCTTGCTTCAGGCACGGATCTTCACCGATCAGCCAATAAGTCAATCTGTCACCTTTTCCCTTCATCGATACGAAACCACGTTCCACCAAACGAAAACCTCTCAACTCGTCCAACAAAATTTTTGTTTCTTGACTGCAATGAATCTTCAATGCTGGAAAACAAAAAGATCCAAAAAAAAAAAAATGAGAAAACATCGTTATTGTGAGAAAATTTGTTCGAATCAAGTCTTTTGGATCATCGTGGGTTCGTATCTAAAAATTATCGAGGCTAGAAAGTATACATTACATCTTGAAACTGACGAAAATATATTGAATCCCAAATTCATCGAAAATATATTAAATTAAAAAAATATTGAACCCAGAAAATAAATATTAAATCTTGAAACTGTCAAAACTACTTATATTGAATGTCAAACTTATCAAAAATATACTCAATCTCTTAATTATCGAAGCCAGAACATTTATATTCAACCTTAAAACTACCGGAAATAAGTCGAATGTCAAATTCGCTGAAAATATACAAAATTTCTAAATTATCGAAGCCAGAAAATCTATATTTAATCTTGAAATTATCAAAAGTATATTAAATTCCAATTTAATCGAAAATATATTAAATCTTCAAATGACTAATAGTATATTGAATTCCAATTTAATCGAAAATATATAAAATCTTGAAATAACCAAAAGTATATTGAATCCCAAATTTATCGAAAATATATTAAATCTCAGAAGTATCTAATGTTATAGAAAAGCTGCAAGGTAGTTGAAACTATTGAATCAAAGGCCAGGACACCGTTCGTGAATTTCCAATAAATTAACTCGCAATTACATAGTCTTACGTGATCCCGTAGATTCCATTCGGCTCGCTGTATTGACGGTATCCCCGAAGAGACAGTAACGTGGCATTTTCAGGCCCACAACCCCCGCGCAAACGGGACCGGAATGAATACCTATTCGAAGCTGTAACTTGTCCAATGGTCTGTGTTTTATGCCAAATTGTTTTATCGCCTCCAGCAGGGACAACGACATGCTCGCTATTTCACCCGCGTGTTGAATACCGTTTCTGATTGGCAAACCGCTGACCTAAAAAAAAAAAACTATCTCAACGAACGCACCTGCGAGATCCACGAATTAATTATTCGCGGTTGAAATTTCTTTCGATTAAAACAGTGAACAATCTTTCGATGAAGAAAACAGTGATTAATACTCACGACCATGTAAGCATCGCCAATTGTCTCAACTTTGTACACATCGAAATTCTCTATAGTCGAGTCAAAACAGGTGTAAAGATCGTTCAAAAAATCTACCACCTAGAACAATATTGTAAGGCGTTGAATTATTGGATAAAGAATGTTTAGTCGGGACTTCTGTTTGCGTTCGGTTAATTGACGGTTGAGTACCTGAAGTGGTGTGCTTTCAGCTGACATTGCTGTAAATCCAACGATGTCGCTGAAGTATATGGTCACGCAATCGAAACCCTCGGCCTCGACCTTATGTCCACGTTTCAATTGTTCTGCCACACAACGGGGCAGCATTTCGTACAGAAGTGCATCTACGATGATATCATTTTTCCAATATATATATCGAATTTTCACTCAAACATACATACGCTTTACACAATATAAAAATGGGGGGGGGGGGGAGGAGGAGGGAGTGTCCAGTTACCGACTTTGAAAGCAAATATCTCGTGTCCGAATGGGAAAGATAAAAATCAGAAGGGTCTAACATTTTTTAAGAATTAAGATTTTGAAAAAAAAAAAAAAACAAACCTGTTTTCTTCTTTTCTTCCGACAACTGATCCGTGCGTTCATCCACGAGAGCTTCGAGATTATTCGCATATTTTTCCATCATCGCCATCATGTTATCGAAAATGTTGGGCTTCCTGATACACCACAATACTCGTTAGTTCAAAAATCATCGCGAATCGCACGCCAAAAAAAAGAAACATACTCACATTCCCTTTCGTAATGGTCGCAATCTATTTCGCACCAGTTTAAAATCCGGTCGTGATTCCGGATCTTCCGACCAACAATCCATCAAACAGTCGCGAACGAAATCGAAACAATTCTCCAATTGTTCGAGTGGCGGCCTACGAAAGACAATTTATTATTTCAGATGTATTTTAACGGCGTTGATCGAACGATATTTCGACAACGACATTTTTTTCACTTTTTTCATGTTCTTTATTCTATATTCTACTTGAGATTCGATTCATAAACAATCGTACATTACCGATCTCATTGGATAACAGATTTTTATATTATTTTTTTTTATTTTCAAACAATTATTATTCAATTTATTGGTCGTAGTTCGTTTTATCAGTTCAAAGAAATAGCGTTTGAAGCTCTAAAATCTGGTAGTCCTGAACATTTATCGTTCGGAATTTCAACCCCAACCCCGAATTAATTAGAAGGACGTTTATCGTTGATTTATAGATACCTGAAAGGCGGCTCTCCCACTTCTCGAACTATTATCTTTTTCATAATTTCCGCTACGCTCAATTCCGTCATGCCAAACGGTCCATGACGACCATGTAACTCGTAAAGCACTATGGCAAATGAATATACGTCCCCTTTTTGATAACCACGGATTGACAATTCATCGATTCTTGCTGATCTCAAAAATTCCGGGGCTCTGTACAATAATCCTGTAACAAACGTGTCAACTCTTATCGTCCGAATTGTAAGCAGAATTTTTTCATCAACGTGAAACTCGTTAAATTTTGCACACGGGACGGATATGGGAATTTCTGTAATTTGCATACATTACGCATACCTCGATATTTCTTCATAACATCTTCCGGTTCACACTCGGCATCGCGTTTAAATTCACGAAGACCAAAATCCGCTAGTTTGACGACCCATCGCGAATCAACGAGACAATTGGAAGTGGTCAAGGATCCGTGATACTTGATTACCGAATCGTGGAGATATATCATTCCCTGAATTCCACGATAATTCACCATAACGCATCTTCAAATACTGTTTTTACTATTATTGTCATTGGTGAATCAACGAGTGTAACACAATTCTGGCGTTATCATGAAAAGAAACTTTTGAAAAATATTTCCACAAAAATATTAATAGAAATAATTCTTGGTTATATTTTTGGAAAAAAAAAAAACAACGAGCTAAGTTTGGAACTTGTATGGATGACAATTTTGTCATTCTCAGCGGATAGGTTTCCGTCAAATAAAAAAAAAATGATAAGATCATAATACACGAAGTATTCAATTCTTGTGATTCACAAAAATATGAATAAAAAAATATTATTATTAATATTTATGAGGGAGAAACCGACATGCTAAGTTCAGCATTTATATGAGAAACGTGAATCATATAAACATCACTCGATCGTTTAACGTCACTTACCCTGATTATATCGCCAACTAACGAAGCCATAAACATATTGTCGAGCTTCATATCTTCGTTTTCCAAAATATCCTTCACGCCAACAGAAATTCATTCTTGAATTCGTAAATTCATAATTAATAAGAAGAACAGGAGAACATTAGTACGATACCTTGAGACTGCCTCGTGGACAATATTCAACCACGATGCAAATATTCGGTGGGTCGGTGCAAGCACCGATAAAAGCGTTTAGATTATCGTGCCTCAAATCGCGCATCTGTTCGAAAATAAATAAGACATTTCATTTACTTATCATCGACACGTTTGCACAATGAACTAATTCGAATATATACGTACACTTTTGAGCTCTTTCTTCATTTCCCGGGTTATTTCGATTGATTTTTTACGAATTTTTTTAACCGCAAACGTTCGACCCTTGTAGAAACCAATTTGCGTGTATATCATGGAATATCGAAAATCTGCGTCGGGATTGGAACTCAAAGATACTTGGCTCGTTCTGACAGGCTATGTGGATTGATTAATTCAAATTAATGTTTATGATTCTTCGATAATATTGTGAGTTTTGTATACCGGATGTTCAATCTAACTTGAATGTTTAAAGAGATGTTATCAACAAGAATTTTTTGTCGCCAGGTGGCAAATACTTTCCCGCGCAACGATTTTTTTTGGGGTCATCATAATTATTTTCGATTTTAAGGTCATCGATTTTTTTTTTACTGGGTTCAGATCATTTTTTATTAGTTTATTTGTTTATCTATTCTAATAAATTTGTAAATTCACGTATGAATAGTGAATATAGCCTTTCTTTTATTACCGGGAGCTCGGAATTTTCGCGATTAGATAACTAATTTGGAAAAAAAAATTGAAAAAATTAAGAAAGGTTTTTTTTTTCTGAAAGTTGGTTTCAATAGTCAAAACGGGGAAAAATCTTTATCATCAGGTCGTGTTCGTTAAGGTGAAGATTATTCCAATGACCTATCACACAATGACTTTCACTTGAATTGAAGCACAATTCTTGTCCATAATATTACTTCTATATCTTTGAAAATAAGGTAGGTATTCAAAATGTTCAAGTTAGATGACACACCCTTGTATATTTTTTTATGAGTGTTTATTTTCAAGGTAAGGTCCTATCTCACCTTGGAAACGTTTTTCGTCTGATTGTTATCGTGTGACGTCGTTACGGTTTCATCTTTGGCTTCTCTGATCTGTATATCCTTGTAGCTTACTTTCCAAAGTAGCGAGTCGAGTTCCTGTTCGTAACGCCAATTTCTGTAGAGCACGAGGAATATAGCAACGAGAAATAGCAACAGTCCTCCGATTATGCCACCGACGATCTCGCCCGCGTGCGCTAAATCCCAACATGAGAAAGAAATAGAATTTTAAACAAATTGCCACGTGTTTCAAGCTCGTTCTTTAATCGTGATTCGAGGAAGTTGAGCAATCGTCAAATTTGTCAAAAAATCGATATTAATGATTTTCAGATTTTTCTCTTTAGTCGTGCTTCGAGACCTGAAATATTCTGAAATATTCGAAAAAATGAAGCGCTTCATTTTTTCAAATATTTCAAAAACTTTGGAAGAAGGAAAAAATCTTATTCAATCTTTTTTGTAGAGAATTCCATTTCCTACAAAAAAGGTTATTTGCATTATCGTAGTATCTTACATAGTTTCCGAGTTATTATGAAATTCATCGAAGCTTTTAAGAAACAAGCTATCTTAACTGGCCGATTGCCCGCCGAATTCAATCCCTAAAGAATGTTTAAAATTGGCATCAAAGACCTATTACCCTGAGTGAAAATTTTGCGGAGTTCCGGATTTTTCGGTGCAATACTGCGGGAGGAAAAAAATATAAACTCATCAGGTTCGAAAAACCCTATGTTAATAAAATGGCGAAAATCGGATGGCCTTGGGGAGGTACTTAGAATTGGTCTACGAGGCTGGGCCTTCGGCTACATTGAAATTTATTTTTTTCGAGATATTTAAGCCCATGGGAGGGCCAAAAAATGGTTTGACCCCAAATAAGGACAAATATATATATATTTGATGGTCGTGTAACAAAAAAAATTCTTAAATTTCAATCATTTTTGGATCGTCCCAGGGTGGCGCAATTCTCTGACATAACATCGTGTAATTGGACGTTGACGGTTATGCGACCCCCTTTTGGTCCCATTACATGATCGTGCGCCGGAAACAAAGCGCATCGCATAAGGCACGAAGATACATCACGATCGTAACGTTTATGGTTGCAGCGATAACCCGCAATGCACCTTGGACTGCAATTTATTGTGACACTCTCCGCGAATTCGAGTCACCCCACGGTAACAGAAAGTAAATGACGATATACGCATTCCTCCCCGTAGAGGCCCATCACAGATGATACGGTGGGCACGACGACGACTCACGGCTATTGAAACCCGAAGGTTAAATTCATCCGTGATGTCCATGAGAAGTAGCCGAGCGGTAATCCAGATGCACCGGAGTCCGGCCAAGTAGTCTGGACGTATCGCGCGCATCGACGAAAGTATAACGGTCTCTTGCATCGACACTCATGTATTTTTCATTTCGGAACCAAGAACGCAATTCGCATTAATTCGAGTCACGTGACACAACGAACTCGATGATTGATGATAATTGTTCACTAATTCGATAATTAATTTGATGTATAAGACAATTATAAATATAACCACACTTTTGGTGACTTTTGAATCTTAAGCTATTTTGTTCGGGAATTTCGATGTGGTTTCCTCGATTCTACACAACTACATTAAAAAAATAATGATGATGCTCCAATAGCTCTGATGTACTTGAACACATATGCACAGATATAGAGCCTAACAGACTTACAATTGCACTTTTCTCCGTGGTATCCACAGTGAGGCTCGGCTAGTGGCGGTCCATCGCCGATCCACGTTATCGATCTGGTCAGTCGAAGCTTCTGCAATGAAGAATACAAATAACACATGGTGCGGTCATGCAGATAATTTATAATATTCATATGCGGTTAAACTTTTTCCAAAATTCATATGAAGTTTTTTTTTCGTTAAATCCATAGATGCATTTGCCATTAATCTGTGTGAACAAAATTTTGAACGAATATTCAAAACAAATCTGTAAAAAGTTTAGGCTGAAGGGTAGGGGTTAAAATTCAGAATATGGTCAATGATTAGAAAAATTCCGACCAGAAAAAAACCGACCGAAATTCGGTTTCTCACATTGCCCGACTTTCGAGCTTTCCCACGCGTAAACTATCAACTTTGGACATATGCCGTCGAGGACTTTTCTCTAGGAAATTCAATTCCCAACAACATTGTTCATGTGAACTTTTGGTCTATATAGCGTTGTTCAGGCGTTAGGACGGAAAGACGAAAACACATTGGTTTTTTATTGTTTCAATTTTTTCTCACAACCATTTAAAATCTTGAAAAATTTTGTCAATTAATTTAATTGAAAAATCAATCAAATTGAATGATGATAAATAATTAATCAAAATTATGAACAACCGTGAAGAAATAAAACAAAGAAATCGATTGTAGAGATATGAAAACGAAAAAAAAAATGTTCTCACTGGTAAATTCGTGCCTTCTTCCTTTCCCACGAATTGTGCGATGGGATAAAGACCGGGAACTTTTTCCGGACTATCGTCCAGAGCTATCAGCGTATAATTGCCCTCAGCGTCACCGTTCTCGTCCATGAAGACCAAGTACCTGATCGAACGATAAAATCGTCAACGATCTTGTGGCTCGCGTTATATTGTTTCACACGCGCATTCGCAATTTCGTTGAAATATATATGTATATATACGTATATATATTATCTTCAATCGTGCCGAAATGTCTCGGATTTTGGGTAACTCGGTATTTCAATCGTGTGAGTCATGATTGTGTTTCGCAAATACTTGCCCCATTGCGCTTCTGTAGTGAACTCCATGAAGCGCGGCCACTATCTCCTTGCCGTTTCGAGGATCTCTGCCCTCGTCCAAAGCGAGAAGGAGAGACCGCGCGTACAAATGAATTGCATCGTATAGGTATGCTGTTTCTGGCACGATCTGCCTTGTAACAAGAGAAACAAGATAAGGAAAAAGTTGAGCTCGTTTGAATACAAATCCGAGAATGAGGGACTCGCGAAAGAATCGCAAGGTTTTTTTTATCTTCTTTTTTTTTTGGTTTGTATTTTTTCAGTGAGTTTACACTGCGTGTATGTTGTCTCGTGTGGGTTTCGCGAACATGTCGTTATGGATATAGTATCTAGCTGTTACCGGAAGTCGATGCACTCGGGTTTTATTGGAGCAACGTTTGCGAGATACCGACTTTTTTATTCGGTATATTGTACAGACCTCTTTAGGGTTTCGTAGCCAACTGGGAACCCTTATGGTCTTTGTACGTTCGTCCGTCGGTCTGTGTTATATTCCCAAGAACGGGAATGATGAGATTTTTTTAAAAATAATTTTTATTTTTTTATAACGTTTTATTTTTATTAACATTTTTATTTGCCAAGTACGAATTCTACATCTTTCTTATAGAAGCAGTGTAAAGTTTACATGGATTTCAAAGTCTTGAAAAGTTGTCTTAGTTGGCAGTTACTTAATATTTAATTCTGTTGAATTAAATATTGAGTTGTTAATTTAAATATTAATTCTGTTAAAATTGCAGTATTTCGTACTTTTATATTTTTCTTATCACCGATCGATCTTTGAATGAAGACTACATTGGGATCCCTAGACAGATGTTTCTCGTAGTACCAAGAGCTTGGATTTATTTCCTATTCGATATTGTTTATTTTCATTGTTATTTTCTTTCAATTCGAATTTTATTAATTCGTGGCAATTTTGTAATTAGTCACCTGAACGATGCCCTCGACGTTCGCCAATGGATTTCGATAGTTGAACGGTGGTTTTTGTCGATAATCGTTGATGAGCCGTGTAAAATTATCGAAATCAATGGGCGCAGATGCAACGATACTGAAGTAACTTCGGTATGCGGTCAGAACCGCGAGATTCGCCTGATCCTCCAATAGACCACGAAGATATTTGTCCGGTTCGTTTTGATCGTACTCTTCGATGTCCACACCGACCACCCAGTACTCGCCTTCGAATCGATAAAGAAATTATTATTCCTTCATCGCATCGAATAAACATCGACGTTGTTTCCATCGTGTCACAATGCTGTCTCGGTGGCTAGACGACAGCGCTATGATTCACTTCCTGATATCTTTGCGGTTATCGTGCTCGTCTATATTTTCCCATATTTTTCAGGCATATTGACTCGTGTCATATAAAAACATCATCGATGGAATTTCCAAATAGAAAGTTTTCTTGAGGAAGCAACATTTAGAAATCCATTTTTTTGGTGATTTTTTGAAAGAGTAACTATACAAAAGTACGTAGTTAAATTGTGATTGAGAAATTCTAGAAATTGGTTGAGTTATAGCCAATTTTGTAATTCGAAGAAAAAAAAAACTGCAGACTATGTTCGTCGGAATGCTGCGGAACAATCACAAAATGCTCCACCAAATGCACCAACATTCCTGTATGGAGCATAAATCGATGGCAGTTCGTAAGAACCGGATTCATTTGTGAGAAACTAATCTAACGTGAAGCTCAGCCATCCTCAACGAAAACTTTATCTCGAAACTAACTTTGTAAACCGTAGGTCGAGAATCGTTCGCCCGATTTCGTTCGAATTTACGGGGGACTTTTAAAAGAGTCTTTTGTAGTGTATGACCAGACGGTTTTTCGTCGAAAAAAAAATCCCTCTCATTTCATTGCAAAAAGTCTCGGTTACGCATAATCTTTATAAGAAGTGTTTTAGCTTTTGGTTAGTTTCACAATCACCACCATCGAAAAACCAACAAAAGTAAAACTTTACCTTTCTCGAGAAGATTTTTTTTTTCAAGTGCCAACAGTAGTCCCATGTGCTCGTAGTAATTGCCCAATATGACGTATACTGCAAACAAATCATCATCAACGTTTAATATATAATACTAAAATAATGATAAAATAAGAACCAATGAGGTTTGACAGAAAGTTTGGAATAGTCCCTGGCGATCTTGGGTTACTGGATCATTGATACCATTACCATTATTCGATAACCAAGCAAATAAACCAACCTTTCAGGACTTACGAATATTCATCGTTGGCAATTTTTTTACATAATTATCATTGAACCGCAAATCTGTTTCGGAAATTATGCAATTGGGAAGCTTATCAGTATACCAAGTCGGCACTTTTAACGTCGTGTAGCTGTATAGTAGTCCAAATAGTTAATATATGAGCTAACATCACATGTTTTCGGTCGGAATATATTAAAAAAAAAAATCCAAAGGACATTGATGGCTTCTTACAAATTGTTCACACTCAAGCCAGCCTGTGCTCTACTTTTGACGTAATCAGTCGTACGAGTACGGTTCGAAGGAAGCAGTGTTATCATCGGAGTTATCATCAACTGTTGAGTTGTGCCACACGAGACTCCTCGTGGCCTACCGCAGTGTCGAGATAAAAATCGTCGACAAATTTCAACACCGTCTCCGGTGTGTTTGTTGACGCAACTGAACAATCGAAAATAACAGTTTTCCGGGCTAAAATTATTAGCAAAAAAAAATATAGCCTCACTTTGCAAGGTGCATTCTACTATTTCCTATAATTTTTCCGACCATGACCAATTAAATGTGATGCAATAAAAATGAATTGTCGTAATTTAATTCATTAATTTGTTTTAACCGGTTGATTATAAATAGTATATCCCATTATCGTTAACAATTCCGTGTACCGTGACTGATTCTATGTGATTTGGTTGAAAAACAAGTTTGCAGAATTTATTTTCTCGTAATAATATTTCCAAATTCAATTCAATCGGTTGATTATAAATTTTATCTAATTATTTTCCACAATTTTGTGACTGTGACCGATTATACGTGATTAATTGGGAAACAAGGTGCACGATTTATTCCTTCAATCTTATTTCCTAATCAGATTCAAGCATTATAACGCAAGTTTGTACATATTTATTTACATGGAAAGGTATAAAAACCGACGATTGCACGTGGCTATAATTAGAATGTGATAACGGTTGGTACAGAAACGCGGGTGTACAACGTCATGCACGGATTGCAGCGGTGAGGTGGATATCATTTGTTGGGTTTACGTTTGTAACGAGTCCCCGGGAGTAACGCATCCGTGCATATAACATTTTATTTGCACAGCGATAAGCATGGGTAATGCGGGGCACGTCGGGCGTATATGTTTCCGATGTCCGAGGACATTTATGCGATGCACGCGAGCGCCTTATTGCCGAGGGTTTGTGAGGACGGTCATGCGGGTTATTCGGGATTCGAATTAGTTGGATTACCATCGACCCCGTTTTGCTAACAAATCGCGATTATACGGGTGAAAACAAAGTTTTTTGATCGCTAACATTTTTGCTTTCTTTTTTTTACTCTTTGGTTTTTGTTTTTGGCAATTGTCCCAATCATCGTGTCAGTTTTCTGGATAGGGGAGGAAATTCCGAACGATCGATGTTCAGAACGACGAAAAATCAGAACGCCCGATGCTTCGAACGGCCAATGCTTTGAACGGTCAGAATTCGAGACATGTGGGTAATGATTAATGGATTTTCAGCATCAAGTCCAAACGCTGGCTAAACAACGCTATATAGACCGAAAGTTTACATGAACAATGTTGTAGAGAATTGAATTCTTTACAAAAAAGTTCTCGACGTCAAATATCTAACGTTGATGGTTCAAGCGTTGGAAAACTAAAAAGTTGGGCAATGGTTCGGAATTCTGTTCGTTCGAAGTATTTTGAATTTTAGACGTTCGAAGCATTGAACGTTCTGACTTTCAACCCCGTCCCACTTTTCGGTATTGACTCGTTGAACATTGTGAAGTTTGAGCTTCGTGAAATCGTCTTACCAAGAATTACTTACTTCGCGTCTCACGATAACTTGATTCAACGAGATCGTGAAAAGGATTGTTCATGTGTGTGGAGTAATACGGCTCGTTCCAGCAACGCAAATGATTAACGATTATGCCCGCTGATGCTAACGATGTCAAAATTGTCGAGGCTATGCTCGATATTTTGTTGTTGAATTCAAATAGACTCGAGTTCATGTACATGAATGTCACCTGAAAGTCAAATGTGTTTTTTTTTCCAATGGGAAATTGAAAATTGTCTTATTTATCAATGAAATTCAGAACAAAAAAATTGACTGTGAAACTCACCCGTGTCCAGTTGAATGTTCGAAGAACCGATACAACGGATTTCGATATTTGGGTGTCGGGCGGCCTTGTCCTTGCAAAAGTCGGAAAATCCTCCTTTTTCGACGTCTTGTGGTGTGTGCAAAACTTTGGAAATCGTTTTTTTTTTGTATTTTTAATTTTATTCATCGCAAAAAAATTCGTTGAATTGTGAAAATTTTTGTAGTCTCAATATTACGATCGATTTCGATTATGTAAACTGATTTCGATGTCAGAATATCTTATTTCAATAAGACATCTCAAGTTCAAGTCAGCTTAGAAGTGAATTGCAATTGTAATTGCTAACTTTTATATATGCCGTTGACGTTACGTAATCGTTTGGATTTGAATGGTTGCGGATTGATGATAAACGGGAAAATCGATTACTCGACTTATTGAGAAATCAAACAAATCGATCTGACAAATTATATTACTCGCTAAGCCTGCCATTTTTTCTATTTCATCGGTTGAACCGATTGAACTGTTGTTCGATCGTTTTAAGACGTGACTATCTTGCTTACGTATGATATCATCGGAATATTGAAAGCAGCCGCCATTCTTCCCTCGTGAACACAGGTTTCTTGAGGTCCGATGTAAACGCTCACGTTCTTCGTCCAAAGATCGGCCGTCATCAGTATACTCGTCGCTTCCTCGCCGTAAGTCTCAGCGATCAGAAAATCGAGCTTGTGACCCCGCCTCCCGAGCTCTCCTGTATTCACCTTCGACAGATACATTGTACAAAATTATAACGAACAACCTGAATTATTATTATTATTATTTTTTTCGATTAAACTCTCAGAGACTTCAGCAAGTGATTCGTATAAAAAAAGAATGAACCATTTTTCAGGATCTATCAGGTTTTACGATCCAGAGTTAAATCAAGTTTAGAGTGGTAACTAGTCAGTTAAGATGGGTCGTTAGACAGAGATAGTCTCTGGTACTGGTGCTCCCTGTACAAGTTTCAATCGTCATAACAATCAATTGACAACTCGTAAAATAGCAACAACAAAAAAGTCAAACTTTCCAAATAGAAAACAAAAAGAAAATAATATTTTCGATGTAAACATATTGATGTATCAATCATTTTTCCGATATGTCGTGGACGCGTCAACAACGCCAACTGGCGATTCCCAAAGGCAGAAAATAAGACCCGTCGCGACCCATTATCGACTTTGGTAGTTGATACTGATGGAATACGGGTCATACACCCACGGATTCGAAGGCTCCTTACTTTGCAGCATGGGGAGTTATATCCTGGTGCAGACGCGTTGAAAAAAAGAGAGAACGTGTGTGTGTGTGTGTGTGTGTGTGTGTGTGTGACCGGGCTACCATTCAGACGAAATATATAGCCCTTTTCGCGGTCTGCCAGGAGACACCGCGTGCCTGAGCTGGCTCCATAAAAGACCTTCACGTGCGAGTACACCGAAACGTCCCACGAAATTGTTTTGCCGGAATAAAAGTGCTGCCGCACTCGCAAAAACGTTTCGCCGTACGATAAAAAAAAACCAAATATATCTACATATATATATTTGGTTTTATAAATGTATATATTACACGTTTCTTTTTTTCTTCTTCTCATGTTTGTTCCATCGCTGACGAATTCAGACCGTTCCAGTCATACGTATGCAGAATACGTGGGCGCTGAACGAGGTCGCAATTGAATCGTTCATTCGTGAATGTGGTTTGACAATTTTTTACGAAATAAATCAATATCCAAACAAAAAAAAAATAAAATTGACTCCTCCGTAATTTTGTTAGATTACGAATAAAGCTTTTTACATGAATTCAAGTTCAGGCTTACCCGTTGGATCGAATCTTTTAAATCAATGAAAGAAGGAATTTAATGAAAGAAGAAATTTAAAAGGAAAAAAAAAATCAGTAATGTGAACGTTATGTTTTTTAACTTTGTAATTTGTCTGTGTACAATCCATCGTTGCTTCATCGAGCCGAATGAGGTATGAAAAAGAATGGGACTGAGACGTAGAAAAGGACGACATTGTCGAGAATTGAAACGGATAAGAGTCGGCGAAAAGGGATAAAAGGTGGACGAAATAAATGACGAAAGAAAGAAAGTAACGGCGTGGAAAAGCGAAGGCGTTGAAATGCACCGAAAGAAGAAGAAGAAGAAGAAGAAGAAAAAAACAAATAAAAACTTGGGTCACAGGGGGCACACGGCAATCTAATTTAACGAGGGACGTTGCGGGCGCGAAGCCCTCGAGGGAGTTGCTTCACACTGAGTGAAAGCTATGGGAATACCGGAGACGTGTAACGTATATATTTTAGTCCGGTTGAAAAATTGTATTACCCGATTATGAGTTCGAAAATTTACGTTTGAATTTTCATTGATTTGCCAAAAAAAAGACCATTCAATTGGAATAGATACAATTGACGATGACTAATTGGAAAATTTTATTTTCAAAATTTTAACTATGATATATTCATACTGGTCTAAAATTTATTAACAAATAGCGATTACAATATTAATCACCTGTTTCAGTTCTATTGATTTTTTTTGGTTCATTATTATTTCCCAATGAATTATTAATATTATTAAAAAATTGAATTCTTCTTACTTTTTTTTTCATCGCTTTGTAAATCGCAACTCCGGATCGAGTCCATACACAAATTAAGCCATGACAAATTTTTTTTTGTTCAATCAATAGGATCGAGTTTTATTTGCATAACTCTTAAAAATTTTTTTTTTTACAAAACAATAGCTTTCAGCTATTTTTTTTTTTTTTTTCGTTTCAAATTCAAATGTCAATGTTGCTTAGAAATATTTTCACAACTCACCTCCTCGACTGCGAGAGTCAGAGCTCCGGATATTCGGGATCCAGGACGCTGATACTCCAGATTGCCCGGACGTCGCTTCGAACCCGTTATGTAACCGAGGGTAAATGTGTCCGCGTCCGCAGTCGCGTTTATCAACACCTGTACGACTGTCAGCAATAGACAGGCCTTTTCCAGTCTCGCCAGTGGCATAACCGATCTGCAAAGCTTAACACCAAAAATCTCACATGACAAAAGCTCGCAACAGAAATGTCGTGAAATTATTTTTATCGACGAAAAAATTCGAAACGTACAAACAGAATCAATTTTTTTTATTTAAGGGGGTTAAGTCACCTGAAAGTTTGGGACAATTTTTTTTTCGTGACATGATCAATCCAAATTAAAAATTTTTATAACAGTAAAATCAACTTTGAATTTAGATTAATCATGTCACGAAAAAAAAATCAATTTTTTTAGGTGACTCATTTCCCTTAACAAACAAATTTATTGTCGTGGAAAATCAATCGAGGACTTTTGCGCCACCTTGTAGATGTTTCGAATGCCGATTCCATTGTAATAAAATACTTCAGTGGTCGAGGATTGGAAATGCGCGATATTAACGATTGAGGAATTGCGGGGCTTATGTAGTCGGTATACTTTATCGAGGTCTTAAGAATGTATTGGTCCATAGTTGTGTGACTCGAGAGCGTTAATGGCAGCGCAACATGGACGAGAGAGTTGGAGGAAGCCAACGCGACAGTTCCGGTATGGTCCTAATGCACGAAATCGGCTGACTTGGCGGGGGGGCTCCGCCGCAATCGGAGGTCCCACTGAGGTCCTGCCGTGATCAACTCGCTCTATATATATATTGACATCGTCGTCGACGACCAGCCGATGGAATATCGGATATTATCGACGTTTTTGATTATTATTATTTCGTTACCTTCGCAGTTTATTTTTTCGAACATATATATATTTTTTCGTGCCACGCGAGCTTCAAGGCGTTTCCTCAAGGATCAGATAATTCATGAGGAAGAATGAGACTCTTCCTCATTCTCATTTGCTCTCTTCAAACTTTTTATTATTTGGTTGCAATTTTTTTCTTTTTGCTCACTGATCCAGCAAGATCTCTAGTAGTTAAGTTTGATAAGCGTTAATTAAATATATTACAAGTTGAGCAGTTGACATTACTAAAATAATTACTAAAATAATTTCTTTAGTGATGCTGTGATTAGCTTAGTAATTTTTTTTAAATT
Source organism: Diplazon laetatorius (assembly GCA_963662125.1). NCBI lineage: Eukaryota > Metazoa > Arthropoda > Insecta > Hymenoptera > Ichneumonidae > Diplazon > Diplazon laetatorius. Next base: position 7,323,702 of record OY759156.1, read on the forward strand.
GAATCCTGTAATTTTGGATTTTCGAATGTTTTACAAACTTTTCGGACAATCGAGATGAAAATTTATGTAAAAAAAATGAACCAACATTCCGGCACTTACGTTATTGCAATTGTGAAAAATTGTAATTGTCGAAATCTGAAAATTTGAAAAATTTCACATGATCGCGAATTGTTTACGAGATTTTTTAGAATGTAAAAAAATTTGTTCACGAGATCGCGATATCTCGAAAACCCTTCGAATTTAGTATCTGAATTTCGACGACTGCCCAAACATGATATCAAGTGCTATTACACCAATCCTTTTATCCGCTACCTCAAACCACATCGTTATATAAGAAAACGAATAAAGTAGAGGTCAGGATGGGCCGTACGATGCTCCACGATTCGAAGCTCGTGTACGTCGTAAAGATTTTTCGAACATATAGTAGCATATAATAAAATTCACGTAGAATACTATGATAATGGAAGCAAAATAAAATATTCTCACCCAGTCTCTCATCATACTTGGGGGGTCGCAATTACAATCCGTATGCTTATTTATTATATATATATATTCGAATCGATTGTTTCTTCCAACTAACTCGATAAAACAAGTCTTTTATGCATCCCCCTCCCCCCATTATTAATAAACTATTTCACATAGAAAATTACAATAAATTGAGACGTTTTATTATCATTTTTTCTTTCACGGTGAAAGCGTCTCGAAGGACGTTAAGTACGTGAAAAACCAAGGATTTCCGAACTGGGAAACCATATAATCGCGTAATGGCTTTTGCTTTTTTTTTTACTTTTTATAATTTTTTTTTTCTCAATCTTCCCACGAGGTCCGACGGGGTGAAGCGATCAACCCGAAGCACGAGTTGCGAAATCACGTGTCATTCGAACGGTTTCGCAACGTTCGGGCAATTTCTGTATTCGGTTGTCCGTCGCGGACCAAATTGTGTCCGCGTGTTCGGACACAACCTGTTGGATGATAATTGAGTCGGACGGGCAAATCCTTCGGGTATGTGAGAGAGTAATCGAGTAACTCGAGCGCGGAGGTTGAGGTACGTGCCAACAATGAGACACACCGGGTGACGTGTCCACCGAAAGGTCAAGATGACATCGTGCGAATACTAGGCAGTGGAAAAAAACAAAAATAAAATTTAAAAAAATGAAATAAAATTAAATAAGATTGAATAAAATGAAATAAAAAACGACGGACGAGTGCGAGTATGACACGCGTCTTTAGGGTTCCGCAACGTTTTATTATCGTACATAATAATAGGAAAATAATTGTATCATTCTAATAATAGAATAAATAATTATATTGTTCTAACAATAGAATAATAATTATATTATTCTCATAATAGAATAATAATTCTACAATGGACGACAATGGACCCGATTACCTTTGATAGTCTTTATGTATAGGTGTTTTTATGCAGATGCAGCATGATAGAAACCGTTCAATTCAGTTTATCGGGTAATAATTCCGTTTAAAATTATAAATTCATGGTTTTCGGATTTTTTTTCCGTCACTTATGCTTTGAGATCTTACTTCGTGCCAAATTTCAAGATTCCAGGTCAACGGGGGAGTGACCTATAGGTTTTTATGGTCAGTCGGTTGACCGACGGACAACAAAGTGATCTTATAAAGTTTTCGTTTTTATTTATTTATTTTTTTCATTTTGGTTCTTTATTCTATTGCAGTTAATAAACCACTTTCTATGCATGAAAACCGTGAGTCGGTACTTGAACGACTTTACGTAAATTATGGATGACCACGGCACGAAGAGAATCTATCGGGTTTATTGCAGCTTGTCAAATTTATTACTATTTTTGAAGTTGAGGGTGGGATGTGAAAATGTATGTATTAAAATGAAGTTAAACAATTCTTGATAGTTGTGAGAATTAGAAAATGCGGAAATTGTCGAGAAAATTATTTTTAGTTCGGGATACGAATTCACGAACGTTAATTGTCATCACATATCTGATAACGACAATATTTTCATACATTCTTGAATAATTGTGGAATCATTTGAATCTAGTTTGTTTAATTTATTTTTCATACATTTTCGTATATCCACTTATCGGGCTTGCACTAAACGATGAGTGGGTCTGATTGTGGATGTGATGGATCAGTGATGACTACATCACATTCACAATCAAGCATAGGGCGTTCTAAATTTTGGTCGTTCCGAACATTGATTGATTGTAATTTGTCAAATGTGCATCAAAACTTTGTTCAGAAAATAATCACAACTCAAAGACCTAAATCGAATAGAGTATTTTTCACTACGATGTACGAAAAAGCGATGGACCCAACACAAGAATAATCGTGGACGAAACGATTACTGAAATCGACGCCTTTCGATGATACGATCTAAACCGGAATGAGAGTTTCGATCGGATAACCTGGGCAATTGCTACCAATCGCACTTTCCGGGGGAATAGGAATTGTTCGGGTTGCCACGTGTATATCCGAGTTAGTCTTTTCAGTGATGGAAAAGAAAGTTTTGCTGGAAGTTATGGTCATCGCCGTGGGCAATAACGCAGCGACGACTGTCGCAACGTTGTAAGTCTCGCGTATGGACATTTCTGTGGATCGATCTACTTTTGCTACGTCGGAAGCTAGATACGAATAAAGAAAAAGTGGATAAAAAATAATGAAAAATTGAAAAACCAAATAGATTTTCTGATTAACGAATAAAAATTATACGAATCGAAAATTTATCGAAGGGGTTGGAATGTTTGCAGTTTATGGATTCGCAAAATACAATCAAAATAATTATTTGTGTTCGTGGAAAAAATTGAGATTTTGAATATCGAGGTAAATTTGAAGTTGTTCGAAAAATGTCAAACACTTTTTAAGTGAGTTTTTAATTGATTTATATTTTTAATTGACTGAATATATTAATAATAAAATTTCAATTCAATTTCAAACATCCAGGGGCAGTTTAGTTTTGTCTTCGTATGAAATTTAAGATAATTTATGGATGATAAATTTTCAGTTATAATTTATCACGTGCTTCCAGTTTTGACGAACCGTTAAAAATTTAATTTTTCACGTTTTTTTTATATTTATTTCGTGTTTAGCTTAGCCACGAACGCGATGGGCGCCCCTTGAGCGATATTCGATGACGATAAAGAGATAAGTGGTAGGTGGGCCCGCCGCGGCCCGACGACAATCACGAAAAGTTATTTCGCCCAGTGGGTTGGTGACTGGCCATCGAATACCGTCGGCGTTGTCGCCACGAGCGACGGTGCACGAGAAATCGTGCGGGTATTTAAATTACCCTTCCGCTTTGTCGGTGTTCTACTTTTGTCGTTCACTCGTTCCGTGGGCCAACACGAGAACCGACCGGGGGCTGCATAATTTCAATCGACAAGTGCGAACTCCGGTCAATTTGTGGAAGCACGACCGATAAGGCATTTTGATTCAGTTATATGTAATTTATGAAAAAATATTGGTAACTTCCAGTACTTTCTTCCTTCACTCATAATCATTTCAAGGTTTTTTCTTTCTTCACTAATTATCATTTTAAGGGTTTTTCTTTCTTTACTTATAATCGTTTGAGGGTCATTTTATGGTATGCTTCCGTCATCTTTTTGATGACGGAAGCATACCGATCAAATTCGTCATTCCGTTCATATTCTAACTGCAATAAATTTACTGAACCTCGATCAACATTCTATGTTATTGAAATGCAAAAAATAAAAATCAGGGACTCGTGTTATTGCTGAGATAGATCAGGGGAAATTTGCGATTATTATTTTTTTAAAATTATTTGGAGCCTATATAGTGGGTGCACACATTAAAATTCTAAAATGACCATTCTAATGTACACACGTTGAGTGAACATTCACTGATCACAGAAGGTGCATCAGTCGGACAAAATACTTTCCAGACTTGTCCGTGGTCCAAATCCCCAACAAAAAAAAAATCTCCAAAAAGACGCGTCAAACGCGATGTTCGATAATCGATAAACCTTATTGTCATTGCTGCGAGGAATTTCTTTCAGGTCGATGATTCCGCAACGGAGTGAATTACACAAGACATAATCCTCATAGCCTCGTCACGACAAATACCAGTTTGTCCGTAACAAGAGAAACGGTCTAACGATTATCCAAAGCCCTTGGAAATAAATTCCAAATGCACATTTCATCAATCTGTCAATCTCAATGTCACCGTTGATTCGTTGTAAATGATAATCCGAGGCTTTCGCGCATTCGAACGATTGTATAGGAAAAATTTATTTTCATACGACCCACTTGTGCGTGAAAAAAAATCAAATAAATAATCAAAGAATTTTCAATACAAACGCAAAATCAAATGGTCAACCAACTCGATAATCGTTAATGCGTTAGCTAGAATCGTGCGAAATGTCGCGGTGCAATACGAACCGATATTCATTGACTCGTCACTTTCTCTTTCCGCGAATCGTACTTCGTCTGTACATTCGTTAACCAGTCGTGAGTTACGGCATTTATTTGACACTCGGAATGGCCGGAAAATTTACGCACCCGGAGTTTCACGAAATTCGGGTCCTTGGAACGGATCGAGAGGCGAGTAATTCGCGAACACTGGCGCGATAATGGTTCGTCAAGTTTTTGACCTTGAGCGAGGATTCTAGTTCGAGGACCTTGACGATAGGTCAATTTGAAGAATTCCTTACAAAATGAATCAACAGGGACTTTAATTTAATTGTTTTTTTTTCTATTTTTCAGTTAAAAAAAAATTTCGAGCAGCATGAAAATAAATTGCATGCAATTTTTTTTTTCTGAGTTCTGAGTCCAAATAAGATATATATAAATCTGAGTCAAGTCCGATAAGTCGAGTCAAACTGGTACTGAGGATCTGTCTCGCCGAATTCACGCCAATACTCTGTTTTTTGACGTTAAACGTTTATTATATAGGACAAACTCAACTTAGTACTATATCAAGACTTGTCAGCACGTTATTTGGCCAAAATAGCTGGGGTAACGGTGGTCGGTATAAAAATAGAGTAACCGACATAAATTGCGGGTAAATTCGCGACACTAACCAAACCCAAATACACGTGTTGTCCGTTATTCCATGCCAACTATTGCAGCTCGAAGTAAACCGGTCATTGCAATTCTGCAATATCCGAAGAAATTGGTTTTTTTTTCTTTTGCCAACGTACATGAAAGTGTTTTATCGTCTTTGGTGGATTTCACGTGATGCACACACTCGAACCATCGATTTGACACTCGAACGTGTGTGCTTTCGACGACCCACGTGCATTCTCTTCGACAGGTTTGTCGAAACAGAAGCACACAGTTTCACGTTCTACCATTCTCATCGTACGCACATTTTCGACGTTAGTATTGTGCAATGAAAAAAAAAAAGAAAAAAAGTAAAAAACAGAAATCGAGAATTCTCGTGACTTGCTCGTAGCAAAGGATTGTTTATCGATACCACAATTTATTTGGTTATTATTATTTTCAGGGTTCCCTAGGTTTAAGGGAAAAAACTGAATCCTTATAACATCAGTCGCGTGTCTGTCCGTCTGTCACGTCGATATTCTTAAAAACCATACAAACGTTGAAACTTAAAATTTGGCATCGTAATACATCTTTATTAGGCCACATATTTTGGACTAGTTACAATTCGAAATATTCATATGAGAATTGAAAAAAGAACAAATTGGGTACTCGAACATTTTTTATTTCATCTTATATACCGACCCTTGACGAAGCTGACGATGCGAACGGTGTTGCTCCTTGCTTGGGCTCGTTACGAATTTTATAGTCTTCGTAATAACCGCTCAAACGGATCCTCGACGCGCTTTCGCGAATATTTCGCATCGTATTTCGTCCAATTAAGTTTACCGTCAGCGACTCAAACGGGGGGGGGGGAGAGCCAAATGGCGGAGTGAGGATTCGTGATGTGATACCATTCTCGTGATAAAGTCAAAAGGAACGATAAATATTTCGGTAATAACATTTTTCCTTGGTTTCTCGAAAGCGAACGACAATTATAGTAAATAACTACGTTAAGCATTTGAAGAGAAATATGAAGTCGTGAAACGATCACGGTGATTTCGCGAGATATAGGAAATGCCGATAACACGCTGATCTGAATTACGGTTTCGACATATTCGTAAAATTTCATGGGAGCGTTGAGATTCGAGATTACGCACACCTAGATTGGTCGAAATAAAATTTGAAAAAATAGTTAAGGGGGCTGTCACCTAAAAAATTGAAGACATTTTTTTTTTCGTGACATGATCAGTCCAAATTGAAAATCGATTGTACCCTCATCAAATACCCATACTCAGCTATCATTTTAATTTTATTCATAGCCATATAAAGCATCTGAACGCTGTAAGATTTATAACAACATTTTTCACTTGTCGTAGCCTTTGGACGAAACGACTCAACGAATTTTCAATTATGACGTCTCATTTTCTTCGTAACAGAGCTCATTCTCAGATAAGTGTGGGATTTTTTTTCCCCACGCTTTCTGGACATTGTGGCAACCTATAACGTAGATAAAAAAACAAGTGATTCTATAATTTTTTGGATAAAGAGTTGAATATAATAGGTTACCATAAATTCATTTCACCTCGTACCCCAAAATCCCACACTCATAACATCAACAAGATTATCGGTGTGCATTACTAATTAACCTTCATCAATGCTTCCTCGCTTTTTATTTTTCAATTATAAAATTGTCAAAGATCATTGCCCATGACTTCAAGCTTCATTGTCAGCACATACAAGTTTTCAAGTCACAACTTTAGTTCTGACGTTTCGAGTAGTAAATACGTTTATTGGCAATACTTTACAACAGTTTCCAGTGATACAATTCTTTTTCCTCCTTGACAATCATTAATTCAGCGTTTATAAATATTCAGACAAAAACTGTATTGCCAAAAGGCCATCTTACGAGGTCCTTCAGCTTAACGTTCTAATTTTCTTCGCTCTTATCCTTCCCGCTCGTTTATTTTATCATCTCAATCAATTTTCCAATCCCGAATCCAGATTTTTGAGTTACACAAATCCACATTTCAAAATCGCATTCACTAACCTTCTGAACTATGCCGCTGACAATTTTTTTCTATACCGCGTCAGATCCGTTGCGTTGGCCCAGACGTTACGTGCAAACTCACGGACGAACATCTAACAAACTTTTTTTCTCCCGAATAGCATTGACTACTTACTACATCTGTTCTGCAAAAAAAAAAAGAAAAACAAAACGAAAAAAGTTATGAATTTGTTCACTCGTGTAAACCGCGCGATAAAAAAAATTAAGAACCTTTTTTTTATACTCATAACCGATAAAAACTATACGAAGAAAATATTGTCGAACCAATAATATTGATAACAATGATAAACTGTTGATGATATATTAAATCGTGTATGCGGTTTAAGCTTGGTCGAGGGTGGAAACGTCCACAACAACCAAACGCGACAGTAGTCAAAGACGTGCGCGGCCAGACTGAGGACTTCGTGTTTCGTTTCATTGACTCGGTGCGGCGGCTACGGGGCAAAAAAAAAATAAAATAAAACGTACGAGCGGGGAGAGTCCCGTCGAAATTCCGACTTCGTCGACTCCATCGTGCTCGTCGTCTTGGTCGTCGTCCGGTGGCGCATGTTCCACTAAAGCTCAATGACAAGAAGACCCAAACTTATCGTGAAAATATTGCCCACGTACTTGACGTTTATTTTTTTTTCTCTCCATCCACGATCATTCCCATCGCGAGCCCTTTTCTTTCACGATAGCGACATTCGTATGCGACACCCCGCCTTCGTTCTGCTCAATACGTCGACGTAGTGAAAATAACCCGATGATAACGCTTTGCCATTTTATTTGACATCTGGTAGGGGTGGAAAAATCGAATGTTTGCTTGATAATCAAATGTCATTAAGATTGTAATAATATCGATCCGGAATGGTCTCTTAATGTTGAAACGAGACGAAACACATATCTGTTTTTCAACAAAACACTGTAAACCTTTTTTTTACGAAAAAAAGTTTGCCGAAAAGTTTTTGGGATGAATAAAAAGTTTTGCATAATTTGGCTCCTAAATGAGCTTTGTATCAAACTTTTTCATTCGTGAATAAATGTTTGGCACCCTTTGAAATGGTTCTTTTGACTCTTTGCGTCAAAGTAAATATTAATTCGTAATTCAATTTTATGCAACGTGGTTTGAACGTCAGTTAACGTGCACGTAAAATTTCTTGTGTCATCGAATCTACTGGATGGATCTTATTGCATAAAAGCGCTGACAGATATTTGATAAGCATTTTAAGGGTTACTCGATGAGTTATTGAAACTGAATGAATATATTAAAAATATTTAAAAATCCGATCAAGTATGAATAATAATTGTCAGAAACGAATGACAATTTCACGGGATGATGTTGTTTTAGAATGATCCCCTATGTGTCGTTCGGCTTTCTTAGATGGCTGAGTACCAGGAAAATCTTCCGAAAGTGGTGTTTATCGCAACCATCGGACTCCCGTACTTTAATCAGGAGTTAAATCTCAGCAGAGAACAGTACTTCAGAGTTCTTGTTACCGACCGAGCAATCGCGGATCATGTAGTCCGACCAAAGTTGAACAGCTACCATCCCTAATGTCTCATCAGTATCAATAATCAGTATTAGCAATGCATCTAATGTCATTATTGAAAATGCGTGTTTCGATAATTGTCGACAGTTGGTAAGCATGTTACTGTTCACGTGTCAGTATTTCCGGTCCAATATTGATACATACACATCGTTATATGGCCAACGGTCGATAAGTCAGTAATCACCACCGTGATTACCGACTGCAAGCAATAACTGGGCAATAATGAGCCATCCGTCGATGTGCTGATGTAAATTGTAACAATGGGTTCAGTATCGGCAAGCGAACAAGTCTCGCAAAGTAGAATCCTGCTCGTTGGAGCACAACAAATGGCTATAGATTATATTTTTTTTACCGACGCTCATCAAATCGCGATGCATTTAAAAAATCAAACATTTTTGTGTAGGCGATATGAAAAACTCATTAACGCAATGGAATTTGTAAGATCACAACTATCTAGCATGAAAAAAAGGTCACACCCTTATCGCAGTCGGTAAGTTAGATATCAGCATGAATATGTTTTGATGACTGCCCACTTTGCTCGTAAGATAGCTCTGCGAACGGTTTTCCTTGTTGCTTTCTCAGATAATTTCCTCAGGAAAGATGACTGTTTAAGGGTATTTTTTCTCATGATTATATAGAACCCTTTCTGATCACACTCTATCAGAATGATACAGCGGTGGCGCTGGGTCGAAATTACGAAAGGGCCATCAAACAGATTCCCTTGCTATTGGATTGATTGTTACTAGAAGTACGTAGCAATTGCGTTTTACAAGAAAAAATAGAGAAATGAATTTCAAACATTGTACATTATAGGGAAATACTTGTAATGACTGTGGAATTGTAATTCATTTTTTTCCAAAAGTGTGAAAGGCTTCTTCTAGATAAAACAAAAGATTGACATCATTCACCGGGTAACTGAATACTATATGAACTGTTTCGAAGAGATTCGTCCTTGTGAAAAACGGGGCAACTTTGTATGCCCGCAATTTGTAATTTGAGTAGTACCGCAAACAGCATTTTAATTCGACTGACCGTTTGAATGAGAAAAACACGAAAATCGAATCAAAATGAAGCCGGTGAACGAGTCAGACGTTCCCTGGTGAATTATCCGTTTCCTCGACGAAATCTATTTATCAGGCTCTCTTATTCGGCGCCGCAATTACTTTTACTGAATCGAACGATTATCTCCAGACACTTTGGAAAGTGGTGTAGAATTGATTAAGATCTCTTCCATCGTTGATTGCCACGACTCAGATTGCTGGTACTTCTTCTTTCCGTTTCTTTACTTTTATTTTTTTTTTTTTGGCATTCGAACGTTTGACATTGCTACGGCGAATCCCATTTAAATTCCAAATTGATTGAACTAACCCGCGGATGTTTCCTTCCTTCATCCAGCTCGCTGTGTGTTTTTATCGTCGTTTTATTTTCTCGTCGCTCTTACCGAATGCGGAAACGGTGATCCTCGCGTGAGCGATGAGTTTGATAATGATTGATGGAAAAACACTTTTAACGAATACAGAGTTTATTTTTCTATCGAAAAATGCACAAAGAATTCTTTGATTGAAAAATTGCGTACATTCGGACCAAGTTAAAACGTGTGCTTTTAAGCTGGTGGGGTGTTTTTTTCTGTTTTTGATAACTGGTACGAAATACATATTTACATTTTTCAGGATTAAACAGATCATCGAACTATTCGTTCGTCGACACAAATGAGTGAAATTTCTAAAACGAAAGACATCTATAATAGTATTTTGTGATGCCCCGATCGATCTCAAGGATTTTTGATCCGCAAAAATGATATTCAAATATATATAAAAAAATAGTTTGATTACTTATTATTCGGCATTCCCTTCATTATTGCTTGAAAAAATGGAATGTACTTTTCGATCACCAATCAACAAGCTTAAAAACGCGTTTTTTCTTCCAATTTTCTCCAAATATTCCAAACAATGTACTGTGCTTCAATGACCATGCATCCAATTTTGCATTATCAAACGGAAATACCAAATAAATTCGAAATAACGTCGCAGCACCGCGAAATGATTCATATATGTATACCATATAGACATATAACTTTCGATCTTAAACAGCGCATTGGACGTTTCCCAAAAATTTCGATAGCTCGGTATTGGAAACCAGGAGTTGGACTGGAAAGAGTGGTTGCACTTATAAAAGAACGAGGACCCAGGATCGACCCCCTCATGTAATGTAACAATACACCTGACAATGCGTACCAGACCAGCAGTGTGTCATTAAAACGGGCATTCAATTCCAGAGACCCCCGACGAATTGGTTGTGAACGAGAAGAGCCCGAACGAGTTGGTCGGTTCGCTCGGACATTACCCGACAGTCCAGTCTGATTGAAACGGCCAAAAGTCAGCTCTTGTGCTGTGTTCGTGGGTCGCGTTGGAATGAGGTGGGTTAGCCCGGTGGCTCGTCGGGTTGCCAAACTAAATACGAATTGTCACGTGAGGGAGAGATGCTGATTAAGAGCAAAACAACTTTCTATAGTTTCGTATTTTATTGTTGTGAACTACCGTCGAAATTCCGGGGTGTCACTGAACGAACTTGGCCTGTGCCAATGGAATAAGGATTCACCGAAATAAAACTACGCTTACGGTAATCACAATTCTGCTTACCAACGAGAAGTCGACGAATAAAGACGGACGAGAGAGGATGAAAATAATGTTCGATAAAAGCGCGCTCTTCCATGATATATTTTCCTCGGTTTAAGCGAGGAAGAGTGGGAAGGGGATAAACCGAGCTAGGACGTCATTGCATAAACGATATCAAGCCAGAGTCTGAATTTATCCAAGAACTACCTATGTGGCAATTTTACTTTGTCTTACAGTCATCAATACACTCAGAGAAAATATTAGACCTTGTCATCCGTGAATTAGTTTGGGTAACCAATTTAGTTGAACTCTAAGGAGTCGTTCCCTAAGTTGGCTGAGACAAATATATTCAATGGACAACATATAGTTGGTTGTGTCACCTATGTCAGTCAGGAAGGTCGGGCACAGCTATAACTTGTTTGCTCGATCCAACTCCATCGAACCATACGACCATGACATTCGTCAGAACATCACACTACAATGTGGTCACTGTATCGAGTTGACTTGGAACGTCTATTACACTTGGACGGTTCATCCATACGTCTTTGGAATCAGGAATACAATCAGGTTTCTGATTGTAATCCCGGCTTAAGGTAGTATCCCACAAACTGTAAGAGTCAAAGCAAGCCTAAGATATACCATCTCCTGATTGAGGTACGTAGTACTTTGATGTGGCAACGTTGCGTGTGATGATGTCGATCAGAGAGAGAGAGAGAGAGAGAGAAGATGGGAAACAAACGCGCAACGTTGCCATGTCTACTGGATCACGACCAACTCCTGATATAAACTGTATTTTCTCGATGTTTATTTGCTTATTATTATCATCACAGTCTCCTGATCTCTACTCTCAAGTGCCCAAAATGTTCTCCGAATATTCAACTTGCAGTTCAAGTGTTTTCATTAAAATCTGACGAGGACTTTTTGTATTATATCGAATTGAGCGTCATTTTCCATAAGGCTCCATGTTAAACGTGTGAAAATTACAGTGTTGATATCTTTTTTCTCGAGCTCCGGATAGTCATAAAAAGCAGTCGACTTTCGAACTTCATCCTTCTACATCTTACAGTCGACATGATAAACTCATCTGATCAGTGGGATTTGTTTCACATGGACCTATTCATGTCTAAATAACATCAAATGACTTTTGGAATTTACAATTTCAAAAATCCCGGGTAAATTTGAAAAACGCGGAAGTTTATGTAACAAGTATATATGTTACATGTACATATATCATGTAGGATGTCCTCTTTGATGGCCGTCCGAGATTAATCGATGCGGCACAACCTTAAAACTGACATAAAAGATTCTCGTGCGTGAGTTATTTTTGTTTGGGCGCACGAAACGTTTCAATCGGGGGCATCACGGTGAATGGAATTACTGCGGATGTACGGGCATCGTTGCCGCGTCGATCATGGGTTTACACACAAGTTGACGTGCACAATGGAAGTGGAGCGGGTGTCCGCTAACACCCATAGATATACCGCAACAAAGAGTGAAAGATCGCATGGCTCATAGTCCAGGATCTTGCACTTGGACAACTTTTTTTTTTTTTTTTTTTTTTTTAAGGAGCCACTCCCTTTTGGAGATTAATTGCACGGCTGTTACGAATAGCGATATAGTTTCCGGCGAACGATTCTTTTCATTGACGAACAAGGATCATGTCCAACGAGGTATTGTCGATGCAAAGCGCCCCCACGCTCAACAATTATCTAACACTGTGGAGACTTGCGTGCGCGCGCGCTCCTGTCCCTCTCTCTCCGATCGCGCTTTGTAGGTGCAAATTTGCAGGTTAAATCCGTGCCGTACATGGCGCGGGGACAAATCCGTGTACAGTAAAAACTCTCAATAGTCGAAAATCGGGGATGTAAATGGGCGGGATCATGTATTATTGCGGAGTGGATGGATTGACCAATAGCGAGAAAGAGTTCCATGGATTTGTGTTAGTGTCTAGCTACCAACAGTGACTCTCAGTTTAAAGTATTTCATAGGTTATGGTGCGAAAGGTAATTGCTGTTATGAAAAAATTACAATTTTACATTATTTTACACATTTAAAATTTTCTATAATTGTTCTGAGACGTTTGAAAGGTTGTGAAAACCTAACCAATAAATTGTTTATTCGAAGAAAGTCAACTGCATATGAACATTGGAAGTATATAAATGATCCTTTTGAGTATATGAAGAAAATTTAATTCTAGAGCTTGAAATTATCATCGTAAAATTGTTAAAATTTCGAAAAATAACTGGGGAATGTTGAATTGGAATTTTTGATACCCGCGTTTTTTAGATACATCTTGAAATCCATCGATTTGAGGGGCGCTAAACGTTGAAATATGGCGAGTTCGATTATCGAGAGATTTTACTGTAGAATCGAGCCACAAGACCCCGGCAATTATGCCTCGTTACTGCGAAGGATGTTAAAATGGCTCACCCCGGACATTAGCCGGGCTCATGGCTCGGCTAATCCATTTTTACGGTCCCGCATTTGAAACGATGCCGACGTTCGCGTTGCGTTTTAATTGTGCGCGCCACACGAGCAACGGGCGGTTGTTTGACGAAAAGAAAATACGACAAACCGCGGGTTTTCATTCTTCGCCATCTAGCGGCCGCACACCGCAAGCTTCGAACACCTGTAATTCACGACGGGTTAACCAGAACCGAAGAACGCAAGTTTTTCGTCAAAGAGAAAAAAAATTCTAATAAGACGAAAACGCTCATCGCGGGGTATACATATATATATATATATACTATGTGGCATTGTCGTTCTTGGCATACACGGTGGCTAACCTCCCGTCACGCGTTTACATTGTAAAGATTTCGAACGATCGTTTCGTACGTACTCTCCGTGTCTGGTATAATCCGGAACAAAGAAATTGCTTCCTGCTGATTTCGGATCAACAGATTCATCGTCTATTTACAGTTGGTGCGCGCACCTACCCCGGTTTTTTTTTCCATCGTGAAACGTGCTCAAGGCTATTGTGCGTTTCTTTGTGCACAGGTTTATAACATGCCGGGTGTCTTTGTCATTGAGGGCTGCTGCCTCCCCCCACCCCCCTCACCTTCCCCCACGTTTGCCATCACGAATTCTTTCAGTATCGATACATGTGGGAAAACTCGAAACTACGAACCTGTCGAGGATGGGTCAACAAATATATATATCCTTGTCCTTGTTTTTTTATTTTATTTTTTTTTGTTAATGCTCATAAACGAGTTCTCGTCGCTTTGGATTTGTTGGAAATATATAAGAGTTGTTATATTAGACGATTTTTTTACAGTATTCCAAATTGTTAGTAACGTTTGTTATAAAATAGTTCGTTAAAAGGTTTTGTAACGCGACTATAATCACAACCACATGAGCGATCTTCGTGATTACCAAGTGGAAACGTGATGGATGACGTTTGAAGTATAATCATTCGTAAGAATTGAGATTGTGAAAGACAAGGGCCATCCGCCATTCGGTTCTGTCACGTTTCGATCAGTAGCTGAGAATTTCAACGGACGGACCCTTGAGACGAAAATTCAGATTACCTCGAGATTTGTTTTTGTTTCTGACATGAGCAACGTGAATATCAATTTATTTTCTTCAGTCATCATTGTGTGCTTTTCAATAACAAAAAAAATCTTTGCACGAAGCTCGTAATAAACGACCAATTGTATGGAGTTTCATCTTAGCCATGAAAAAAAAAACAAAATTTCTTAAACTTGACGTGAAGAATTTGCAAAGTCATGACAAGGTTCGTCCATCTCTCTTCCTCTATCTCCCCCTATCTTTCACTCTCTTCATTTCTCTCACGGTTAGGTTGCCTCGTCACCTGATGTTTACGTCATTGAAAAACTGTCCATCTGACCTTCCGCTTGCCCTCGAGGAAGAACAATATATGAGTAATTGTTAATGACAGGATTCAAGTTATTACTTCCTCTTTATTATTTCCATGTTTTAATCCTATTTAGAGACGAACATTGAAGTTATCAATTTTTCTTTCTTTCATTCATCGTTTACAAACGCACTTTATAGTCAGAATTCATCATTACACCGTTTATTATTTGTTAATTCCTTGATACTTGTTTAGGCTCCAAGGTTAAGAATAGTTTACTTTTAGTTCTGTTAATTTCTTTTTAGTTGAACCTGTGATGCGTTATTTATTTATTTATTCCGCAATCGATGTCTGATCACCTTTTCATTATTATTCTATTCACATAGCTAATATGTCATCATGAAAGTAATACATTTTTTTTTCATCCATTATCATCTTTCCATCTCTCATAACAGTGTTGGCAACTACCTCGAATGTACACTCAGTACAACATTACATTTCCACCAGCGTATTGTACCAATTGAATTGTGAAATAACCTTTGAAAATATTACATTGAAACTTGCTTTATACTCACTGCATAAAAGCGTCTACTGCTTTCACAATCACATTAATTATTTTACATTACCACTCGTGATTATTGCCGTGTCCGCGACTTCAAGCTCAGAAATAATAAAAGTATATAAAAAAATAAAGATTGAATTACCGAATCAAAAAAAAAAAAAACTGGCTTCAGAGCATCGATAACATAGATATCTTCTTTCAGACCCGAAAAGATACTCACGTAAAAGCGACGAAAAAAGTAAAATCGTTGATAAATAGCGACGAAGCTCCTCAACGCACACTCAAATAAATCATTTCAACGAATCAATGCCTCGGTCCATTCGCTTCCGTTAGAATAATGGCGAGCGAGCGGGCGCGCGCGCGAGGGCTCATTCATGAGTTTGACGCAAGGCGTACAAGTGGCAGAGCACTCTCTAGAATGAATGAGCCCTTGCATACACAAAGCCCGGTGTCGTAACGCGCGTCCCATGATGTAATAACAATGTGCCCGATAATTATAAGCAACAGTTCCATTGCCAACCGACAGTTGGACTACAGGCCTCCAAGAGTGTGGACACTTTCAAAAATTTATCAAACGCAAAATTACAAATCTCACAGATTATCCACCCCACCCCAAAAAATATATCATTTACAAGACCCGAAGAAAAAAAAAAGGAAAAAAGCAAAATCAGATTTTCTCGCCGAATACCAGATCGGAGCTTCCGTTGACAAAGCGGGTTGCCGTCTTTCAGCGATAGATCGGTGAAAAAAAAAGAAAGGAAAAAAAATAAGAGGCGAGTAAAATTTTAGCCGGTGGCTGTCGATTGTTCGCCATTGTGCTAGCGACCTGCGCCACCTGCTCGTACCGAACACAACGATACAATGATAAAATGGCCGTCGTGCGAGACAATGGGGCGGGTGGGGGCGGGGGCGGAGGGGGTTGGGGAGACCTTTTGGACCATCTTGTAAATTCTCATTGTCGTGTAAGTGTGTCTCGTTCACGCCGACAATAATGGAAGATTTTTAAGACGAAAACTCGGGGGGGGGGGGGGGACCCCAGTTGGTGACCGTGGCATTTGGTGGCTTAGGGTTGTACAGGTACCGTTTACCGCGTGTCCGTCGACGGTCACTACACACCCGGACCCGGGGGTCGTTCGACGTATTCCACTCCACCCCCGCACCACGGTTCCTCACTAATAAAACCCCGTACGGCGAAATTTTGTTTCCGAAACTCACAAAAACCGTTTAGAACTCACCCCCCGAGCCCATGGTTCAACTACTTTTTCCGAACACGAACAATACGACGTACACACCGTCATTACGACCTCGCCCCTTCGGCCCAGTCGACTGGTGGCCATCACCATTGTACGCGCAAACGTTTCACCATGTCCAGCCGCACTCTTGTAATCCCTGTTTAAGCCTGTTGCGCTCGGGGTCTTCATAACTCATTGCTTTTGGGACTGTATACGTACTTGGATTTAAATACTAAATGGCATTGTTTGCCGGCCAGGTACACGTTCGGCCATTCAACGATTCGACGGCGTGCGGAACATCCTGTAAGAACTAGGGGGAAGGGGGGAGGAGGTAATAAGGGCCCGGCCCGGTGGTACGGACTTTACGTCATTTTATGTCCTCAAATAAACTACAGAGTCATCGTAATAATTTCATTGATTCATTCACAAATCTTGGAGAAAAACAAAAACACAATTTTACTTGTCAAACTCAATAAATGTTTCAACGGAGAAGTTGCAGGGTCGGTTGGACGATTTTGGAATATATATTTTGAACTATCGTGAGTTTTGTCGCAATTTTTGTTTCGTCGAAAATTTTGACTTTCTTTTATTTGGAAATATGTGGAATAATTTTTTTTCCACTTGTGTTCGCATAACTTTAGCAAATTGTCAATTTTAGAACATTTCAAACCATTGTGAGTTTTTTTTGGGAATTTTCGTTTCATAAAAAAAATTGAAAAAAAACAGAAAATTTTCATTTGAAAATGTAAAATAATACTTTTCGCCCACTTGTATCCGCGTAACTCTAGCAACTTGCCGATTTTAGCACATTTCGAACGATTGTGAGTTGTTTGTCATTTTTGTTTCATGAAAAAAAAAAATTCATTTTAAAATGTGAAATAATTTTTCCCTCCAACGTGTGTTCGCTTATAAATCATATATTTCCTCTGTCAAATTGTCGATTTTAGCCCATTTCAAACCATTGTCAGTGCGAAATATTTTTTTTCCATTTCCCCACTTGTGTTCGCGATAATTCGAGTATACCAAAACAAAAAATTATCGATACGTTTGTGAAGGCCCATATTGTCGTGCTTTGGCAATTTGCCCCCCGTCGATTGCACTCTCCGATCCAACCCTTTGGGCCCCACCGTCTCGTCCGTTCCTAACGATATCGCTCAACAATGGACGAAACATCCCCGACACCCACCGCAGAGAGAGCGTTAGCCCGACTCCGCGACGACTTCGCTGGAGGGGGGCAGGCCAGTGTTGCGTCCGTGTGTACAAACGCGACAAACCCTCCTCTCACCCTTCGGTTCATCGAATTTAGGGTGCCGTCGAACGAAACAAAACATATTGTCCGAATTTAATTTTGTGAAGGGAGAATTGCATATTCATACGTTATACTGCCCCCTCCCCTCTCTCCTCTTCTGCCCCACAACGTGTCTAACAATATTGGGTACCGCGAGTATATGGCCGACCGCCGAGGGGTCGATCTTGTTTCCATACGCTTCCCCGCACAACGATTTTAAGCTCGATGTGGTGCCTCGAACGAAGGGGGCGACCGATGTATCCCCGCAAAAAAAAATCTCATGAATGAGGTCCGTCCATGTGTCACCAATATGAAACGTGTATACCGCATTTATTTTTTTTTTCATAAACACAATAATAAGCCGATGGATCGGAAAAATTTCGTCTCAATTTGCTCAAAAATGTCAAAAGTTCGTCTCACGAAATATTTCACTTGAACCTCACATTGGACAGATATTTCATTTAAACCATTGTCGATTTCATTTGTGCAAAAAAGAACTGTTCCAATATCGATTAATAACATTATTTTGTTATTGTCAAGTAATTTCGTCGTTTTGACACTTTTTATATTTTTAACCCTGGAAAACGCATGATTGGGGTCCGAACGCACCCCATGGGAACTTTGAAAAAATCATTCCTCCGATGATTTCTTTTGTTTTTTAGTCTTTTAATGGGTCTTTCATCGACACAATGTTAATGCAATCAGATTCCTCGTAAACCATGCCCTTTTTTATGAAGAAACGAAGGGAATTATGTATGAGAAAGTCTGTTTATCAGCATGGGATCAGTTGGATGATCAAGAAAAAGCGTGAGCAATGAGAATCATCAGAACAAAAGTACATATAGTCAGCAGGGGGGGGGGAGACGAGATAATCTTCACTCAAAAGTATTTAAAAAAACAAAAAATTCAAAACCACAAAGCTATACTTAACAACGTAAATATTTTAGTGACTACCAGAGCACGACAACTCGTTTTAATAATGTGGCTAACAACTTAGAATAAATTAGTTTCTCTTACGCATATCATCTATCAATGCGTGATTCATTATTTATTCCACCAAATACCGAATTTCGGATCAAATCGAACGCACGTTAAAATGCACGGGAAGTTGAGGCTGAGGCGATACGTTGGACCATTGAGAATCGCACGTGTGTGAATAAAAGTGAAACCGCGCAGGGCTTATCCGACTTGAAATCGGATCGAATCCCCCGTTTGACCCTTCGATGTTCGGTCGTCGTCGGTGGAGGTGGAGAAGGGTCGAAAGAGAGCAAGTATTTGGAATGTCAATGATACTCTCGATTTAGCCTCACTCGGGTTACTTATGACGATTTGCGGACACGTTACAATCGAACTTATGGGGTCCACGGTAATACGAACGTAACACCCTAACCGCACACCTTTCTTACGCACGTTTGATCTTCGGTGACCGTGAAAAGTCCATTGATATTATCATGACGACGTTATTCGCATGTGAGCTTATAGTTCATAGGGAAATTTGTTGCTTTACGAAAGTAAGTTATGAATGAATTAATTGATTTATTTATCAACAATAACATTGACGGAAACAACATCAATAATTATGATAACAATAATAATAATAATATCTACTCATTTATAATAATTATTGATATTACAACAATTTATTATAATAATTAGTAATATTAGTAATAATTTATAATAATAATAGTAATATTGATAAAAGTAATGACGATTATAATATGAATTATCATTATGTCTCCCTTGAGTGCTAAATTTTATCACTTTACCTTTTTCATTTGTGTCAACCAACAATGGAAATTAAATTTATTCACAACAGTCCCGTTACCTGAAAAAAAAAAAAAAAAAAGAATGTCCATATTAGTAAATGCTTACTTTATGCCCATACTATAATCCTTGAGCAAGGAAAATAATAATAAAAAAATGCCAAGGGTTATTGGCCACATGTATACCGAAATTATGACTTCGTGTTCTATCAGCTAGAGGCAATAAAAATATGGGACTGTACAGGCCTGCTTTGTAGCGTTTAAAAATGTTGAAAAGGGACGAGAACCCGTTTTATTGATTTTATTTTTGAGACAAAACGACTTGGCGGTAGTCGTATGTAAATGAGACACGATGGGCGCGAGTTGATAACCCGTTATTGTCGTGGTTGTGTGTAATTTCCGGGACCATGCGCACAATTGCTATATGGGAAATCGTTTGTTGGTCCGGGTTTTCCGAATCAGAACTATCGGATATCGTCTATCACGGTGGTCTATATTATTGTCCGGAATTTGGAGCTTCGCAATATTGAACCCGGCAAATTCAACGCTATACCGCCCATCCCTACAAATGTAACGACTACATCGTGCCGTATCGTTATCTGGCACCATATTCATAACCCTTATTTGATAAATAGATTTTAAAACCCGAAAACAATTATCTTTCAAAAAATATCATAAAAATAACATTTTCCGTCTCTATCCATGAAATCGAATTAAAAAAAAAAGCAGAATCGGGAGAAATAAATAATAACAATCATAATAAGGTATTGTGTAACATCGTGATGAACGAAACACGATTTTAAACAGAGTCAATATACTTTGTCAAACAATGTCTGTAATGTTTATAGTTTATTTGCGAATAGCAAACGATGAGCCAAAAAAGGAGTGTCGAGATATCCACACCCCTTCTAACCCTCCAAATACGCATCACCTCAAGACGAATGCGTATTTTCTATTTCGCAACCGCGTCAATTCCAATGCCAAAGTCCAACATCTCACCTTTGCACTTTCGTGAAATAGTTGTAACGCCCCCCTCCCTCCCCCCAACTATTCTGAAATTAATCCTGCCGGTGTCAAAGTGGAGCACCGTACGGCATATCATAACCAGGCGACTCAGATCCCGCTTAACCGTGTGTGGCATCTTCAAACGTACATATCCCCCTCCCCCCTCGCCCCCTTCCCCCCCACTGCAGCGTTATTTCGTTTACTCCACGGATTTCCCGTTCGCAACGTGCTTCCTCCCGTTAACCCGTCGCCCGTGTTGCAGCACGGACATGTTCATGAGTTTTCTTATCGTTGTTTTATCGGTCGGGGGGTATACGTGGGAGGGGGTGGTACACACCACCTATCGGCGCGGGTTGTAGGTGCACGCGCACCGTCGCCTCCGTGTGTTTCTCCGTGGCTATCGAGGGCTTTCGTTGAGGCGGACGCGCGCGCCTCGTAAGTTCGACCGTTGCTAACGTTGGTTCGCCCGTTGTACGACGACTGAAGTTGGATTCGACCAATGGGAAGTCGAACGATGCGACGTTGCCACGGCCGTGATCCCGCCCACCGAGCTTTCCCATTGGCTTAACGCCCGAGTCCCGTCGTTTCTCCCACCATCGTCGTCGCCCGTAGCGACGTTTAACGGTGGGGGCAATGCCGGGGACGTTACACGAACAGGGCACCCCTTCGAACAGCATTGCGACCGACAGTTTCGCGGCATGGTCTGCACTTTCGAATTCATCGTCTCGAGAGCTGTATCGGTTTAACGAAAATTTTCACGACACAACGAAACGCGGGTCGACGAAAAAATTTAGAAAATTTGTTATACATATATATATATGTACATGTATATATGAATATTATTTTTTTTCTATCTCTGTAACACGGTGGCCTCATTGTTTGTTTGTTTTTTGATTACGGAAAAAAAAGAGATTGTTTCCCTGATCAACGAGACGAGAACACGAGAGTTTGTTTGTTTTTTTTTTGAATTAACGGTACTCCAATATATATTTATAGATACATATTTATATAGATATATTTATATATTTATGTGTGTTTATGTACGTAATCGTAACGGAAACGGTAATGAGTGTTGATAAACAGTGTTGTTAGTGACGGACCAATCACAACGTGTTGGTGCCATGTGCAGTGACCCGTTAACAATCGCAGTCTCATCGTGTACATTGATATAGTTATTGTCGATTGTTGATCGTCGGAAAAACTGCTGATATAGTGATTTATTTCCGTCGGTAACGACAGAGACTCGCGCGAGTTTTAAAATTTTTTTTTTTTTGATTATTTGTTTGTTCGTTTGTTCGTTGTTGATTACGGATTGATCGTAAGGGGGCGTTGTTAACGAATAAACTAGACGAGACCATAGAGTCTCGAACACGGCTTCAAGATTGAGCTGGAATTGCATCAACGGGCCGCCGGCCACTTTATGAGGTTAGTATTTATGTTGTATTTATGTGTTCGTATGTTTTTAACACGAAATTTCACGATATTTTCATTTTCCGGTTCATTTTTATATTCGTTCCGATGTCATTGTTTTTTTTTCTTAATTTTATTAGTTTTTCTATTTTTTATTTTCATTCGTACGTGATTCGGTCTCTGGATTAATGTTCGACGTCGCGTTTGGTTAAGCTCGATACTTTGGACGTTTTTTCAAATTTTCCGGCCATAATGAATTACTTTTTATTTTTTATTTATTTTTTTTTGTTGTCGTCCCGGAGAAACCGTTATAAAATGGGAAATAAAAGTGGAATTTTAATGTGAATTCAGTGGGGAGATTGTTTTACGATTGGTCACAATGTTGAAGTTAGTGCGATAGTGTCGTAGGTCTTGGTACGTTCGGGTAAAATTTTGGGCGTGCAACGGCACTATTTGAGCTCGGATGGTAGTACTATAAACACGTCGCTCGGGTAACTCGAATACTTATATATATATACGAATTTTTCAATCGGTTTATGGGGTTATAAATTTTATTATCGGCTTTTTGTAACAAAAATTGTGATCATATCTAACGACAATTTAGAAAAGGCAACTCATCGCTTATTAAACGTTTTTTCGTTTGTCAAATATCTCGAGTTGATTACCTATATACAGTTATTTTGTGTGCATGTATTTATTTTCAATTTACTCCAGAGCTTTAACTTTTTTTGTTGCATATCATTTATCTTGTTTCTCTAAATATTTTTTTAAAGAAAAATTCGTCACAGAAGCTGGAAAAATGTGTGTAGATGCAGATATTTCATTGTGCCTTTGTCAGACCATCCGGTACAATGTATTGTAATCGATGACAATAACCGAACTTTTGAATTTAAATGCACCGCTCAACTCAGATGAGTAGAATGTTGGAAAAATACATTCTCATCATCTGCAAATGTGTTTTCATAAAATTCGTTCTGCGTCATGAAAAATTAAAAATTCACGACTAATTTATTTTCTTATCAATCTTTCTCACTAAAAAATCATATTTCAACGCGATGTTTAAAAAAAAATGAGTGATTGAATAATCTTTTAGGCATTTGGAAATTTTGTTGGTGTGATGTATGTGTGACAGTGGAATATTTTCGCTGAAGAGTTTGCGTGTTGATTTCGAATTAAAAAAGCTAAATATCTAACACCAAGGTCACAATTTGTAGCGAATTGCGACGCGTCAGTAGCTATTTACTCAATTGGTTTCCAATTGGAAGCAAAAAAAAAAATCACCCATCATAATCCCTGAAAACTGCTGTTGGTGGTTTTATTCAATTCGATGATTGATTCAGCAGTAGACTTTGAAGTGAATGAAAAAAAAAACAAAATGTAATATCGAATTTTTGTAGCAACGAGTTATCTGTCTCGGCTATGTATGGATCGAGAGAAATAAATATTCAAATTTATTTTAGAACGTCTGGAATTGATCTGCTGCTAACAATCGTTCTGGGATCGATTATCATTGGCAGCCATTA
Source organism: Diplazon laetatorius (assembly GCA_963662125.1). NCBI lineage: Eukaryota > Metazoa > Arthropoda > Insecta > Hymenoptera > Ichneumonidae > Diplazon > Diplazon laetatorius. Next base: position 7,347,496 of record OY759156.1, read on the forward strand.
AAAGGAAACTAAAGTTTGAAATTCGCTTGCGGGTATTTAGAATCGACGAACAATTTGTTCACAATCTTTTTGGAAAAAGTTAACGACGTAAATAATTAATTAATTGTGTAATCGCATCAGAAAAAAAAATTAGAAAAGAAACAACGGTATTAGTGACATTTGAAACTTGTTTGAATTCAATATCCGCCGCTGGCTACGTCTTCACTTGAATTCGTGTAATCTTCGAATATTTTAACTGCATGTTGACGCAGATCAGTTGACAAGCTCAACCACAAATGAACAACAAAGAGAATTGAATTTTTCCAATTAAAATGTCTAACTTTACTCAAAAGTGATAGAACAAATCGCTTCAAACGTCTCTGACCATGGATCTCAAAATTATAGAAATTATATCGTTGAAACTAATCGGTTTGGGAGAAAATTATATAAAGTTTTAGATTACGTCAAAATTAAAAAAATAGATCAACAAGACACATCAATCCTTGCTTTCGGGTGATTTGTAAATAAACAATTGAATCCTAGGTCCTATACAAAAGGGACAGACATTAATTCGATAAAAATGTAATTTGTTCCAATTGTTCGAAATTATTGCATAATCGTGAAAACTGTTTTCATCGTTGTCATTGACAGACATTAATTCGATAAAAATGTAATTTGTTCCAATTGTTCGAAATTATTGCATAATCGTGAAAACTGTTTTCATCGTTGTATTATAACAACGGATCTTTGTTATTTGTTTGAAGAAAAGTATTCCAACGTGCATTTACATGGAATGAATGTAGAATCCTGACCTACGGATAATCTTGATCGGGAGGGCTATTCAGACCCTCGATATCCGTGCCCCCCTAAATTGGTCGTAATGCACTCCTTAGATTATACATCAAGCCCCTTTGCGGATAATCTAGATTCGAGAAAACTAGCCAGACGCTCGGTTTCAATGAGGTTATCCATAACTGCTCTCAACGTGGACACTTATCCCTCCAATTAGTACGACAAACGCCTCCAAATGTCTATTTAGTAGATGCAATGAGTTGTGCATCGTTTGTCCAAAAGTAAATTGTGGATTTAGAAGTAGGCGCATATTGGAGGATCAACAATGTCACAAACACGTAATTCGTTATTTTACCAATTTTGTCCAACCTCAATACCAAACACTACATATTTACAAATTTATTCACAAAGCAAAATGATTTTGAGACGAAAAAATTCAAAATTTTGATAGTTCGACTTTTTTTTTCGCAAAGATTTGTATTATTGTCGAAGATATCTTGCTCCGTGCAGTTTCACACATTTACGACAGTTTTATCAACAATTTGTGAACGATATGATTGAAAAGTTTGTCAAGACATTAAATTCGAATATTGTCAGTTCCAACAATGAAAAAATGTGATTGCTGGATAATTCAATGGCTATTCGTATGCTGGCATCAAAAACACGATAATATGAAAAATGTCCACTCCAAACTTTTTCCCATTGAAAAAAAAAAACGAACGGTCTAATAATTTTTAACCACGAATGAAGGAACAAAACCTTCCACCGAATTTCCATCGATATCTTCAATGGAAGTTGGCTAGAAAAAAAATTATTCGTTTTTCAAAACGTGCAAAATAATTTTGCAAACGTTTATGAATCGCGTAGACAATTCTAAGAAAAACTAATTCAATCGCATATTAGAAACGATAAAAACGTTAATTCCATTAATGGGGCAAGAGACAACGAATTACTTTGTGACGTGAGTCAATCTTGACAAGTCCACCGACGAGTCATGCGTTACAAGTCCAATTGAAGTCAATCCGGTATTATATCTATATACATCCCGTCAAGCTCGTAGATACGTCTCACCCCTATCCCATCCAAGACGGTGACACGAAAGTTTAGCGTTGCAATATAAAAAAAAAAAAATTAACATAAATCTCCCGTAACTAGCACAGTCACAACTTGGCGACGGACAAATAATTGTTTTTTTTTCATTTCCGCCATTAAATTTCTTTTGTCACAATAATCTGAGTCATGTATTATAATTTCTTCGGTCATTCGACAATACGACACTTTTTTCGCAATCCCGACTGTTGACGTTTACTTCATTATTTTCTCGGTCAATCCATGGAACCGAAATTGTCAATTCCGAGTCGAAATTTTCATTTTCATTCCAACTCATTCAAACATCACTTTCAGGGTGAAGAAGGTTGAAAGTAGGATAACGGTTCAATCAATTCTCATGTGCGTTTCAACTTCACTCTGCCCTAAAAACCTGCAGTTATTTTCCATTTTTTCGTTCGAAAGTTAAAACCAGGGTGTAATAACGAAATAAAAATACATCACCCTCACTCGGTAGTCAAAACGAGGTCAAGCAAAATTTCTACACCGCTTTGAGGCAAAAATGAAGGTCAACAAAATAGTCAAACCTCGTTTTACCTTTCAATTCGGACGTTTCACTTATAAGGTGAAACAAGTCGAAATACAAGATGAAAATTTCGACCGGGTCAAGGTTCACCGGACAAATTCGAAGAACGGCAATAAATCGCGGTTCCCCATTAAACAAGCCTCATGACTCGTAGACCCGAGAGCTAAACATTCAATTAGCGCTTCCTAATCCCAACCAACCCCTGTCAACAGCCATTACTTCCACCATTTTCACCATACGCCGACGGGGGCCTCACTCCCGCGCCCATAGCCCGTTACATCGCGTAAATATATATATATATAACATATATAGCTAACACCCCCGCCCCAGTACGGTCTCTTGCCCTCGAGCTTAGATCACTGCCAACTATCGTCGCGACGACGACCCCTCTGTGCCACCCCCAACCCTACTCCTCCCCCTCCCCCTCCTACCCCCATTGAACTTCGCGGCCCCTTCGGTGGCCCATGTACGTATCTATTAATCCTCGGTGAATGACACTCGAGACACTTGAAACCACCGTGCTGTTATGCTAGGGTAACCTCCGGTCGACATTAACCCTAACAAAATCGTAACTAAAGCCGGTGAGAGGGCCGTACGCCGACGGGGGACGAAAAACGTCCCCGTCGACCAACGCGACATTTTTTTATTTTTTTCAAAACTTTTTTATTTTCTTCTTCTTTATTTTTTCTTTTATATTGCAATTCTTTATTTTTTTAATGAATCCTCAAGGCGATTTTGTGAGGCAAGTGTGTTGGTTGGTGAGAGAAGCACCACGAGATACGTGGACCTTCGTCTAACGCACTCGGGGGTGACAGTTTGACGATGGGGGACGGTGAGGGGGGGGGGGGGGGGCGGGGGACACGGGGTCGGCCATTCACGAAGCCCGGTTGGCAGAGATCGCTCGATTGCTTCTGTGCGATTGAAGGATAAGATTTAATTTGCTCGAAAAAAATCAAACAACTACCGAATATGGGCAATTAACACGTTCACGTGGCGTTTGATGACAATAGGCCATTAACGTCGCATTCGGACCGTCCTTTTTTTTTCGAGTTTTTTTTTTTTACACCACTTCGAAACCCTCGTTTGCTGCGAAGTTTATGGTTACTTTTTTTTTGTCGCATACGCGGGATATTTTGGTCGATGATTGATATTGCGATGGGGCTGCAGATGGTTTTTGCCAATGGATTGACGGAGAGTGTTTTTTTTTTTTTGAGGGAGGCTGCGATCGACGGTTATGCTTATTTTATCATGACTGTATCGAATGTGAATGTAATTTGAGTTGAAAGTGATTTCGAGTTGTTAATCGTAACATTTTCATGCAAATTACATGTTTTAAACATGCGAAACATTTTTTCTGTACGAGCGAGTTAATTTATATTGAACGGATGAGTCTGGGGAGGTTATGTTGTTATTGACACGTGCCGATTCAACCAAAGACCTATTATGATACTTTTTATTAATCGCAGTTGTGAGATAGTTGTTTTTTTTTTCGAAAATTTTTGAGCCTTCATTTTTGAGGCTCAATTTTTGCGGATAATTGATTAGATTAAAATTTGTCGATGATGCGGTCAGTCGGTTAAAACTAATTCAGTTTGGGATTTAATTGCAGAGCCGGGGGTAATATGTGCGACAACGGGGCTTTCACGGACACACTCCGTTGCATTCCGGGCATGTCCGTCGGATCGCCCCCGGGTGGCGGTGGTGTCGGTCCAGGCGCAGTCGGGCTCTCGAGCCCCCTGGGGGCCGTGAAAAAACCGGAGACCAAACACGTGAAAAGGCCAATGAACGCTTTCATGGTGTGGTCGCGATTGCAGAGAAAAAAAATTGCTCAAGAAAATCCGAAGATGCATAACAGTGAGATCTCCAAAAGACTGGGTGAGTTTATCAACGTTTATTTCCAGAGTTACATGTTGCTCGAAAAGATTATGCATGCGGTCCAGCAAACCCCACTCACAAAAATCGAATCCATTTGCGTTCTTTTTCACGTATCGACTTGAATCTTGCACCAAAATTCAATTTAACATGTTTTCTTAATAATCCAATAATTGTTGTAGTTTATTCGAGATTTTTCAATAGTCAAAACACAATAAGAAAAAAAATTTACGAAATTTCTCTTTTTTAGAATGAAAAATCGTGAAAAATTGAATTTTTGCGATATGGTAAAAAATCTTACGCCGTTTTACTCTTGAGATATTATATTTTTGAGAAAAAATTAGAGCTTTTATTGGACTTTGAAAAAAAGTATATTTATTTTGAAGTTTTAAACTCAAGAATTTTTGTCGATGTCGAAAAATGTGAGTTAACTGGATAAAATAATGTTTTTGAAATGGTATTTTTATCGTATAATAGATATGAAGTTGGCCTGGGGTCCAGTTTACCCTGAGTGACCGGTTGGGTTAAAATGCGGAAGAAACTAAAAGAAAATGAAAATGTCGGAAAATATCCGAACAACACTTAACTGTTATTGACTGTTAACTCCACCTCTGGAAAGTGTCTGGAACTAGTGCACACGTTGGAGATTATGATCACTACTATGATTAGAGTCGTTAGTGTATACTGTTGCAAAAGCATGAGCCATTCGTCGTTCGATTTATTTTTAGAATAAGACCCCGCGTGAACGACGGAAAAAATACTACGATCACTTATATCCGATAGAATGACAGTCGTAAGTAAGATAATCGTAGGACGGATTTTCCATCAACGTATACATACAAATCAATCTGTTTCCACTTGAACGATACACGAATAGACGTCCATGTTGCTTTTAAATATGACGAAGCTTTTCGATTATGCAATCAACGATGATTAATTGAGGGTTGACAATGAGAAATCAGGGTAGGGCATTTATTTGATAACAATGTATTCAAAATTCTTTTGCAGACAAGTAACTATGATTAATTATCATGCGAAAATTAATATTGTCACGTTTTTACTAATAATTATAAATAATTTAGGTAAATCATCGTATTAAAGTAAAACTTATACATTTAATAAGTCCTATAATCCATGATCATTTAATTAGAAAAGTATTTCAATTACATCATCATCGAATGAACGCCCATATTCTTGTGAGGAATTGTACGTACCATTGTTCGAGTTTCAAGAATTCCATTCGAATGTGGTAATTAAATTTTGCTTGAAAATTAATTAATGTTTTGTGGGTGGTAATGTAGTACTTTCATTGGCAGGGGTTCAGTTCGAGTGGTTGTATTGTCTGATTTCCACTAATCAATTATTCACCCACCACCTTACGACAATACGTCGGAAACGCAAACCTTACAGCGACGTTGGCGGTCCGTTGAGTTTGAATTAGAAAAAAACTATTTAGACATACTTGGCGTCGTACCTTATCGAATTATTGAAAGAGGCTATTTTTATTTCATTCAATATTCATGGAAAATTACTTTCTCTCAAACTTTTCAGAAAGAAAAAAAAAATAATTCATGAAAAATAATCACCTACTCAAGACACTTGCTTGTTAAACTTGTTCGCATCTATAGCAACTATTCAGGATCAAAGGAGCCGCGATAGAGCAATACCTCGATTCTCAAAAACTTTTTTTTTCATACTTACGATCATGAACAGTAATCTCAATGTGAAAGATAATTTTTTTTCAAAAGTATCTTATACTTTTCAAATAGTCTGGACTTATGTCCCTGGATTTTATCAATCGTAGACTCTCTTAAAACGTAATCCTCCTGAACAACAACAACAAAGGTTTCACTGGATATATATATATATATAACTATATATTAATATATTTAATTCGAGAATTCGTCGAGGGTGAGATTATAATGTACGTTCGTGTAGCACACGTGAAAAACCAAGAATTTTTTCTTTTCACTCAAAGATCGGCTTCGAAAGAGAAAAAAAAACGAAAATAAAAATAAAAAAAGAGCTCCAGCACTCTCGTTCAATCTCCCATTGATGTCTCTATAATGGCTAGCTAACGTACGTACATGAACACACGCGTGACTGCGAGATTCGCCGACTCACAGTAGCTCCCTTATTCCGTCTCGTTAGTCACGTTGGATCCGTCAACGCAAAAGCTGGTCTCCCGTGTAAGCGAGAGAGGAGTACCTAAGTCGGAATCGGTCGACCGTGCGGAAACGGAGAAACGCAACGGGCGAAAGGTATTCCGTTCGGTATTTCCGCTAAATGCCGACAATCCACAAAGATATTTCCTGCGGCTTTTTGTCGTCGCCCTCTATCCCCCCCCCTCCCCCCTCCACCCACCTTCAAAATACGTTCTTTCTTCAGTTCGCTCCACTTTTTCCTTCCCAAATCTTTTTTATTCTTCTTTTTTTCATTTATATTTTTTAAATTCTTATTTTTTCTTCTCCCATCGTGAAATATTTTTGCAGCTTTTTTTATCTCGGTTGTGTGTTCTAACGCATCAGCTGATAAGAGTTTTCGTGAAAATTACATTTTTCGTTTTGTTTTACATCGTCGTTCGATTGTAAAATGTTTTGGAAAATCTTCGGCCATTGGTATGTGACAACAGGTGTCGATTGTCATTTCGGATCGGACTTGATTTGAAATTCGGGTTTGTCTACTACTAAATGTTGATCTTGGTGCAGACCGAGACGGTTTCAATCCACTGCCAATTATGAGAGTACAACGAGCCGACGGCGCGACGCACTGCCTGGCACGCTTACTTCAATTATGCTTCAGCATTGTCCAATTCACCCTTCTCGGCTGGAAATGAAATGTTATCGCACTTTTTTGAATTAACCATGTGTTCTTTTTATTTAGTTTGAGGGTCGATTATCACTTACAAATATTATATTTAAAATTAAAATAAATAAAATAATAATAACAAACGCTTTAACCCTTCGAAGTCACTACGGGTCAAAATGACCCCGAGCGCATCTTCGAGCCAAACAATTTGTTTTTTTCAAATTAAAAATCGTAAGAGATATTATTTTTTCAGTAAAAAATCGTGCTTATCACCCATTGACCCCTTAATGATTTTTTTTCGCCATTTAAAAAATTCGAAATAAATTTTTTTACCGCGATATTCTCATTCTAAAGTGTCCTGACTGATATCCTGAATTTTTATGAGCCGTTTCAAAACGATATTGTCAACACGGCAACAGTTCAAACATGTCTCGGGTCACTGTGACCCCGTGTGACCAGCGCGTGATTTCCAAAACGTGACCTCGAAGGATTAATTCGTGTTTGATCGATCACACACAAACACAAGACTTTTCCAATTACTTTTCACGCTTCATATTTCGAACTTCGCTCATCATCAAAAATACATCATCATCATCATCTTTTTTACTTCCCCCCTCTCCTTCTTCATCATTTTTGCTTTTTTTTACTTTTCGTCGAATCTACAATACGTCCAGGGTGAATATTCTGCCCGTGGTAAATCTATATGATATACCGGTTGAATGTGCGTGTCGAGGATTGCGCGCGCGCGCAACACTCGTTCGTCCCATGTACGTTAACTATACGTCACTAGTCGGCTACCATGTAGAACCGGGCGACAAGGGGTTGAGCCGAGCCCTCTCACACGGCAAAGGAGTTGGGCATTGGGAAGGGGGGGGGGCGGAGGAGGGGGAGGGAGGAGAGGGGTGGCGCTGCGACTACGCCGAAGAGAGGGGTACAAAGAGTAGAATGGGTGGGCGACAAAGTGAGGGACGGAAGAGAGGAAGAAGAGACCACGGAGTCGAGACGGTTGGAACGAGCTTTCATCGTAATGAAGTATTCCCGGTGCTACTGGTGCTTCTGGTGGTGGTGGTGCTTGCTCGGTGTGCTCGCTCGGCTTTCTCTCTCTCTCTCTCTCTCTCTCTCTCTCTCTCTCACTCGTCCTCTCTCCCTTCCGCCCTTCAACTTCGCCCGGAGCCTCGAAGCTTTTAAACGAAGAGTAACGCAACTTGCAAGCTTTAGCATATTCACATAGGCCTGGTTTTTCACGCTTTCTTATGCGTCACGGCTGAAGCAACGTCCATATAGTCTTTCTGTGGCTCAACTTCATCACTTTGTTTTTTTTTTCGTCTTTTTTCTTCTTTCTTTACACTTTGGGATAAAACTCCAAAGCTTTTTGATTCTCCAAGGAACATTGTGGATGATACTTTGAGTTGTTACACTTTTATCGTGTGATATATGTGCACGCATGGTAGAACGTTGTCTCACCCTTGGTACACGTACACGACAGAAACACACATACAAACGTGTTTTGAAATTCGTACAATTGACAAGCATTTTGTTTTGTTTGTTTGGTCAATTTTTCAACCCCACAGCCATAACGATCATTTGATTTTCGATTACACCACCGTGATTCGTTTCTATATATAGTTTTCTCAATGGTGTAAGTCGTTCAAACTTTTTGGAATATCGTTTATTCGTCGGTCTCGTGGGGTTGTGAACCATTGCGAACAAATGCCTCGTCTGTTCGTTATAATCGAATGCGGTGGCTTCACCAACGATGAAAACCACACAGGATCTCTACCCTAAATTTTCCACCCTCGACGACCAACAAGATTAAGAAAAACACCCCACGTAAATGCAAATCGTCGAGTGAAATGTTTCATTCCGTTTCCGCTCGGGACATAAGGTTAACAGCGTTATTTGAGAGTAAAAAAATATATATATATATATTTCAAGATCAACAGTTGTCAACGTTTATGCCATTCAAAATTATTCGCGTAAATTTGTTTGTTTTGTTATCGAAAAATACATTTTTGATTGATAAAAATTTTAATGAAAAATATGTTTATTCAGTTTGGAGTGTGATGTCGAGAACTGATCGAAATATTGTTGTTACTGTATAGATATATATACATATAACGATATCGCATGACTTTGAGCTTTTTTTGGGTTGTGTAGATTTTTTTTTTTTAGATTACAGAAGTTATTCAGGTTCTTTAAGCTTTTGCAGTTGTTTAGAAAAATTCTGGAAGAGTTTCATTGGTATCTCACTCATGATGACATTTGTTAAGTTTCGACGAGCTAGTAACTCAATTGCTGATGGGTCATATTCAAGTCAATTCATTCAGAATAACGTTGGGTTCGATCAAAGGTCGAATAATGAAAAAAATTCCATTCGTCCGGTCGTAGATGCTTGTCGATAGAAATTTCTCCAAAGTTTGTATCGTACGTGGTCGTGATTGGTCAACGAAGATTATCCCGTGGAGGGCCCCGACGGCGATGGGTCTCGACTTCGCAGGTGTGCTGGCATTGAGACCGTACGGTGTGAACCGCGGCAATCGACATCCGGCCCCCATGGTCTCGCATGGGTGGGGCTGCACAATTTTCCGTTTGACGATGAAAAACGGTCGTCGAACCTCAAACGTCAATCACGGAATCGCCATGACACTGTCGACGGTATTCCTTTTTTTTTTCACAGCTCTAGGCCGTGACTAATTTATCAAAGTATTTTTGCATTCTTACGCATGCGCTGAAAACAAAAATTATTCGATTTCAAATTTCATTAATCATCAATTCCAACGTAAGATTTTATTTTCTGTGATAAAAAAAACCTTTTGGTGTTTTTCTTTTTAATGTGTCGACTTGAATCTTGCGTTAAACTCCGATTTAACATGTTTTCTAAGTAATCTGATAGATTTTGTCTTCTGTTTGAGTTTTTAAAGTAGTTAAAACACGATGAAAAAAAAATTCACGAAATCTGACTTTTTTACAAAAAAATCCGGGAAAATTTTAAGTTTTGCCAAATGGTAAAAAAATGTTACGCCTTTCAACTCTCGAGATATCATATCTGTGATAAAAAAATAAACCGTTTCTAAACTTTGAAAAAAGTACATTTATTTCGAAGTTTAAACTCAAGACTTTCGGTCGACGTCAAAAAAAAAAAGAAAGTGGTACGTTCTTCTGAACAAAATAATGTTGAAAAACGGTATTTGTTATTGCATAAATACCATAAAGTTAGCCTAGGGTCCAGTGGACCCAGAGTCACCGCAACGGGTTAATCGAGCCAACAGATCCATTTACGCAATTGAGATAAAGCCTCGTAATATTTTCGCGAATGCTTGTGTTTCATATATTTGAAAAATCTCTTGGGGACAACTCGCGTCATCATTCGCAAAAGAAAAATAAATATATCTATACATATAATACACGTATATTTATATACCTGTGTATATATCTCGGGGGAGGAGTGATGAGGAGGTGGGGGGGGGGGGGGGGTGGCTATTGTTAGCGATATAATAAAAGCTGTGCAGCAACGCCGAGGCTCGATGGTGCGGCAGCATCGTCGTCGTCGTCGTCGTCGTCGTCGTTGTCGTCGTTGGTGCTGCTGCTGCTGCTGCTCTCCGAGCTTAAGCAAAATTCTCGTCGTACCTACCCGCCATTTGCGATGCCATCCTCCAACCTCGGGGTTTGCGCCACAACCCGCGCCTCGGTCCATTAATTAACAGGCTTTGTACTTTTAAACGATGTTAAATAAATGGCATTGTCCGTCGGCGAAAGGACTGAAAGCCAGGCGCCATTGTGTTTTAAGCTCGGTCGGTCTCTCCGAACGCACGGGAAATGGGAGAAAGAGACCCCCGTGAGTACCACCCCGAGACCCAACTACCTACTAATACCGTCGTCGCTCGCTCGCCTTTGTTCTAAACAAATGAGATATCCCGCCTTTACCTCCCACCCCCTCCCCGCCCCCTCCCGACGACCCGTACCAACCAACACACCCACCACCTATAACGTCACCATCCCCGCACGTTCCTTGTCACCGCAGAAAATTCGCGTGCATATCGATTGGATAATCCGCTGCTGCTGGTGCTGCTGCTGGTGCTGCTGGTGCTGCTGCTGAGGCTTTTCTGTTGAAAGTATATTCAAACTGCGTTTCCATCTTGGCTTATGGATGCGGCATAAGTTATAACTCTAGATTGGGACCGTACGAGGAAAACGTCGACGCTCATGATTTTTTTTTTACGAGCAAGCTATTGGCAGGAAAATTTGAAAATGAGAGAGTTTGTCGTCTTTGGAGATTTTAGAAATTGATTCTATATTTTTGCTTCGGCATTGGTGAACATTTTTTTTCTTCAGATTTTCGTGAAAATGTGTTTGGAATGTTCCAAAACGTCTGGAAATCATATTCAGAAAAAATGTCTGGATGTACGTGTAAAACATTGGTTTAACGTTCACAATTTGAGAACGGTTTGAGCTGAAATTATCTATTATAATCAAGCTGAAATTAATCACATATGTTAAAGGTTTGAGATGCATTGCACGATCAAATTTTTAGAAAAATTCATGTAGTTCTCTCGTTTTTACGCGATTTTGAAATTATTCAAAAATGTATTTTTGGTCTCGAGTTCCCACAATTTTAGAGATACCGATTTCAAAATCAGTAGAATAGTGAACTATTACGGGTAGACGGTATGAAGCTGAAACTGGCAGACGTTTCTGGCAGACGTTTTGCGGCCGGGCAGTAAGTTTTGGATGGGACTGTACCCACTAGGCCGTGCCGCGCTGCCGTACGGTGCTCCACGCACGGCGGCCGCCCTTTCTCCCGAACGTTCATTTGAAAAATTCATAATAAAGAGAAAAACGTTTGTCGGAGGAAAAATTTGTGTTCTATGTGATTGCTTGATATCTCTGCAATATTTCCGTATGTCCGAAACATTCTGCATAAATGCGTTCTAGTATTTATGAAAATAAACGTAAAATAATTTCAATTCCAACGAGTAAATATCTCGTTCCAATCTTTTTTTCTTCGTATGATCCTGGTTATTCCCCGGAATTAGACTATTGCTAATCGTTTTGTATATGAATAAAGAGTATTCATGGAAATTTGCAACATCCGCAGGACGGTCCTTCGATATTTCATATCAAATTAACAACAATTACGATCGCGCGCTCGAAATATCGAGCTTAATCTTTTTTTCTTCGTATGAACCTGGTTATTCCCCGGAATTAGACTATTGCCAATCATTTTATATACATATAAAGAGTATTCATGAAAATTTGCAACATCCGCAGGAGGGTCCTTCGATATTTAATATCGAATTAACAACAATTACGATCGCGCGCTCGAAATATCGAGCTAAATCTTTTTTTCTTCGTATGAACCTGGTTATTCCCCGGAATTAGACTATTGCTAATCGTTTTGTATATGAATAAAGAGTATTCATGGAAATTTGCAACATCCGCAGGACGGTCCTTCGATATTTCATATCAAATTAACAACAATTACGATCGCGCGCTCGAAATATCGAGCTTAATCTTTTTTTCTTCGTATGAACCTGGTTATTCCCCGGAATTAGACTATTGCCAATCATTTTATATACATATAAAGAGTATTCATGAAAATTTGCAACATCCGCAGGACGGTCCTTCGATATTTAATATCGAATTAACAACAATTACGATCGCGCGCTCGAAATATCGAGCTTAATCTTTTTTTCTTCGTATGAACCTGGTTATTCCCCGGAATTAGACTATTGCTAATCATTTTATATACATATAAAGAGTATTCATGAAAATTTGCAACATCCGCAGGACGGTCCTTCGATATTTCATATCAAATTAACAACAATTACGATCGCGCGCTCGAAATATCGAGCTAAATCTTTTTTTCTTCGTATGAACCTGGTTATTCCCCGGAATTAGACTATTGCTAATCATTTTATATACATATAAAGAGTATTCATGAAAATTTGCAACATCCGCAAGACGGTCCTTCGATATTTCATATCGAATTAACAACAATTACGATCGCGCGCTCGAAATATCGAGCTTAATCTTTTTTTCTTCGTATGAACCTGGTTATTCCCCGGAATTAGACTATTGCTAATCATTTTATATACATATGAAGAGTATTCATAAAAATTTGCAACATCCGCAGGACGGTCCTTCGATATTTAATATCGAATTAACAACAATTACGATCGCGCGCTCGAAATATCGAGCTAAATCTTTTTTTCTTCGTATGAACCTGGTTATTCCCCGGAATTAGACTATTGCTAATCATTTTATATACATATAAAGAGTATTCATGAAAATTTGCAACATCCGCAGGACGGTCCTTCGATATTTCATATCGAATTAACAACAATTACGATCGCGCGCTCGAAATATCGAGCTTAATCTTTTTTTCTTCGTATGAACCTGGTTATTCCCCGGAATTAGACTATTGCTAATCATTTTATATACATATGAAGAGTATTCATAAAAATTTGCAACATCCGCAGGACGGTCCTTCGATATTTCATATCGAATTAACAACAATTACGATCGCGCGCTCGAAATATCGAGCTTAATCTTTTTTTCTTCGTATGAACCTGGTTATTCCCCGGAATTAGACTATTGCTAATCATTTTATATACATATGAAGAGTATTCATAAAAATTTGCAACATCCGCAGGACGGTCCTTCGATATTTCATATCGAATTAACAACAATTACGATCGCGCGCTCGAAATATCGAGCTTAATCTTTTTTTCTTCGTATGAACCTGGTTATTCCCCGGAATTAGACTATTGCCAATCATTTTATATACATATAAAGAGTATTCATGAAAATTTGCAACATCCGCAGGACGGTCCTTCGATATTTAATATCGAATTAACAACAATTACGATCGCGCGCTCGAAATATCGAGCTAAATCTTTTTTTCTTCGTATGAACCTGGTTATTCCCCGGAATTAGACTATTGCTAATCGTTTTGTATATGAATAAAGAGTATTCATGGAAATTTGCAACATCCGCAGGACGGTCCTTCGATATTTCATATCAAATTAACAACAATTACGATCGCGCGCTCGAAATATCGAGCTTAATCTTTTTTTCTTCGTATGAACCTGGTTATTCCCCGGAATTAGACTATTGCCAATCATTTTATATACATATAAAGAGTATTCATGAAAATTTGCAACATCCGCAGGACGGTCCTTCGATATTTCATATCGAATTAACAACAATTACGATCGCGCGCTCGAAATATCGAGCTAAATCTTTTTTTCTTCGTATGAACCTGGTTATTCCCCGGAATTAGACTATTGCTAATCGTTTTGTATATGAATAAAGAGTATTCATGGAAATTTGCAACATCCGCAGGACGGTCCTTCGATATTTCATATCAAATTAACAACAATTACGATCGCGCGCTCGAAATATCGAGCTTAATCTTTTTTTCTTCGTATGAACCTGGTTATTCCCCGGAATTAGACTATTGCCAATCATTTTATATACATATAAAGAGTATTCATGGAAATTTGCAACATCCGCAGGACGGTCCTTCGATATTTCATATCAAATTAACAACAATTACGATCGCGCGCTCGAAATATCGAGCTTAATCTTTTTTTCTTCGTATGAACCTGGTTATTCCCCGGAATTAGACTATTGCCAATCGTTTTGTATATGAATAAAGAGTATTCATGAAAATTTGCAACATCCGCAGGAGGGTCCTTCGATATTTAATATCGAATTAACAACAATTACGATCGCGCGCTCGAAATATCGAGCTAAATCTTTTTTTCTTCGTATGAACCTGGTTATTCCCCGGAATTAGACTATTGCTAATCGTTTTGTATATGAATAAAGAGTATTCATGGAAATTTGCAACATCCGCAGGACGGTCCTTCGATATTTCATATCAAATTAACAACAATTACGATCGCGTGCTCGAAATATCGAGCTTAATCTTTTTTTCTTCGTATGAACCTGGTTATTCCCCGGAATTAGACTATTGCCAATCGTTTTGTATATGAATAAAGAGTATTCATGAAAATTTGCAACATCCGCAGGACGGTCCTTCGATATTTAATATCGAATTAACAACAATTACGATCGCGCGCTCGAAATATCGAGCTTAATCTTTTTTTCTTCGTATGAACCTGGTTATTCCCCGGAATTAGACTATTGCCAATCATTTTATATACATATAAAGAGTATTCATGAAAATTTGCAACATCCGCAGGACGGTCCTTCGATATTTAATATCGAATTAACAACAATTACGATCGCGCGCTCGAAATATCGAGCTAAATCTTTTTTTCTTCGTATGAACCTGGTTATTCCCCGGAATTAGACTATTGCTAATCGTTTTGTATATGGATAAAGAGTATTCATGGAAATTTGCAACATCCGCAGGACGGTCCTTCGATATTTCATATCAAATTAACAACAATTACGATCGCGCGCTCGAAATATCGAGCTTAATCTTTTTTTCTTCGTATGAACCTGGTTATTCCCCGGAATTAGACTATTGCCAATCATTTTATATACATATAAAGAGTATTCATGAAAATTTGCAACATCCGCAGGACGGTCCTTCGATATTTAATATCGAATTAACAACAATTACGATCGCGCGCTCGAAATATCGAGCTTAATCTTTTTTTCTTCGTATGAACCTGGTTATTCCCCGGAATTAGACTATTGCCAATCATTTTATATACATATAAAGAGTATTCATGAAAATTTGCAACATCCGCAGGACGGTCCTTCGATATTTAATATCGAATTAACAACAATTACGATCGCGCGCTCGAAATATCGAGCTTAATCTTTTTTTCTTCGTATGAACCTGGTTATTCCCCGGAATTAGACTATTGCCAATCATTTTATATACATATAAAGAGTATTCATGAAAATTTGCAACATCCGCAGGACGGTCCTTCGATATTTAATATCGAATTAACAACAATTACGATCGCGCGCTCGAAATATCGAGCTAAATCTTTTTTTCTTCGTATGAACCTGGTTATTCCCCGGAATTAGACTATTGCTAATCGTTTTGTATATGAATAAAGAGTATTCATGGAAATTTGCAACATCCGCAGGACGGTCCTTCGATATTTCATATCAAATTAACAACAATTACGATCGCGCGCTCGAAATATCGAGCTTAATCTTTTTTTCTTCGTATGAACCTGGTTATTCCCCGGAATTAGACTATTGCCAATCATTTTATATACATATAAAGAGTATTCATGAAAATTTGCAACATCCGCAGGACGGTCCTTCGATATTTCATATCGAATTAACAACAATTACGATCGCGCGCTCGAAATATCGAGCTAAATCTTTTTTTCTTCGTATGAACCTGGTTATTCCCCGGAATTAGACTATTGCTAATCGTTTTGTATATGAATAAAGAGTATTCATGGAAATTTGCAACATCCGCAGGACGGTCCTTCGATATTTCATATCAAATTAACAACAATTACGATCGCGCGCTCGAAATATCGAGCTTAATCTTTTTTTCTTCGTATGAACCTGGTTATTCCCCGGAATTAGACTATTGCCAATCATTTTATATACATATAAAGAGTATTCATGGAAATTTGCAACATCCGCAGGACGGTCCTTCGATATTTCATATCAAATTAACAACAATTACGATCGCGCGCTCGAAATATCGAGCTTAATCTTTTTTTCTTCGTATGAACCTGGTTATTCCCCGGAATTAGACTATTGCCAATCGTTTTGTATATGAATAAAGAGTATTCATGAAAATTTGCAACATCCGCAGGAGGGTCCTTCGATATTTAATATCGAATTAACAACAATTACGATCGCGCGCTCGAAATATCGAGCTAAATCTTTTTTTCTTCGTATGAACCTGGTTATTCCCCGGAATTAGACTATTGCTAATCGTTTTGTATATGAATAAAGAGTATTCATGGAAATTTGCAACATCCGCAGGACGGTCCTTCGATATTTCATATCAAATTAACAACAATTACGATCGCGTGCTCGAAATATCGAGCTTAATCTTTTTTTCTTCGTATGAACCTGGTTATTCCCCGGAATTAGACTATTGCCAATCGTTTTGTATATGAATAAAGAGTATTCATGAAAATTTGCAACATCCGCAGGACGGTCCTTCGATATTTAATATCGAATTAACAACAATTACGATCGCGCGCTCGAAATATCGAGCTTAATCTTTTTTTCTTCGTATGAACCTGGTTATTCCCCGGAATTAGACTATTGCCAATCATTTTATATACATATAAAGAGTATTCATGAAAATTTGCAACATCCGCAGGACGGTCCTTCGATATTTAATATCGAATTAACAACAATTACGATCGCGCGCTCGAAATATCGAGCTAAATCTTTTTTTCTTCGTATGAACCTGGTTATTCCCCGGAATTAGACTATTGCTAATCGTTTTGTATATGGATAAAGAGTATTCATGGAAATTTGCAACATCCGCAGGACGGTCCTTCGATATTTCATATCAAATTAACAACAATTACGATCGCGCGCTCGAAATATCGAGCTTAATCTTTTTTTCTTCGTATGAACCTGGTTATTCCCCGGAATTAGACTATTGCCAATCATTTTATATACATATAAAGAGTATTCATGAAAATTTGCAACATCCGCAGGACGGTCCTTCGATATTTAATATCGAATTAACAACAATTACGATCGCGCGCTCGAAATATCGAGCTTAATCTTTTTTTCTTCGTATGAACCTGGTTATTCCCCGGAATTAGACTATTGCCAATCATTTTATATACATATAAAGAGTATTCATGAAAATTTGCAACATCCGCAGGACGGTCCTTCGATATTTAATATCGAATTAACAACAATTACGATCGCGCGCTCGAAATATCGAGCTAAATCTTTTTTTCTTCGTACGATCCTGGTTATTCCCCGGAATAAGACTATTGCCAATCGTTTTCTATACATATAAAGAGTATTCATGAAAATTTGCAACATCCGCAGGACGGTCCTTCGATATTTAATATCGAATTAACAACAATTACGATCGCGCGCTCGAAATATCGAGCTAAATCTTTTTTTCTTCGTATGAACCTGGTTATTCCCCGGAATTAGACTATTGCTAATCGTTTTGTATATGAATAAAGAGTATTCATGGAAATTTGCAACATCCGCAGGACGGTCCTTCGATATTTCATATCAAATTAACAACAATTACGATCGCGCGCTCGAAATATCGAGCTTAATCTTTTTTTCTTCGTATGAACCTGGTTATTCCCCGGAATTAGACTATTGCCAATCATTTTATATACATATAAAGAGTATTCATGAAAATTTGCAACATCCGCAGGACGGTCCTTCGATATTTAATATCGAATTAACAACAATTACGATCGCGCGCTCGAAATATCGAGCTTAATCTTTTTTTCTTCGTATGAACCTGGTTATTCCCCGGAATTAGACTATTGCCAATCATTTTATATACATATAAAGAGTATTCATGAAATTTTGCAACATCCGCAGGACGGTCCTTCGATATTTAATATCGAATTAACAACAATTACGATCGCGCGCTCGAAATATCGAGCTAAATCTTTTTTTCTTCGTACGATCCTGGTTATTCCCCGGAATAAGACTATTGCCAATCGTTTTCTATACATATAAAGAGTATTCATGAAAATTTGCAACATCCGCAGGACGGTCCTTCGATATTTAATATCGAATTAACAACAATTACGATCGCGCGCTCGAAATATCGAGCTAAATCTTTTTTTCTTCGTATGAACCTGGTTATTCCCCGGAATTAGACTATTGCTAATCGTTTTGTATATGAATAAAGAGTATTCATGGAAATTTGCAACATCCGCAGGACGGTCCTTCGATATTTCATATCAAATTAACAACAATTACGATCGCGCGCTCGAAATATCGAGCTTAATCTTTTTTTCTTCGTATGAACCTGGTTATTCCCCGGAATTAGACTATTGCCAATCATTTTATATACATATAAAGAGTATTCATGAAAATTTGCAACATCCGCAGGACGGTCCTTCGATATTTAATATCGAATTAACAACAATTACGATCGCGCGCTCGAAATATCGAGCTTAATCTTTTTTTCTTCGTATGAACCTGGTTATTCCCCGGAATTAGACTATTGCCAATCATTTTATATACATATAAAGAGTATTCATGAAAATTTGCAACATCCGCAGGACGGTCCTTCGATATTTAATATCGAATTAACAACAATTACGATCGCGCGCTCGAAATATCGAGCTAAATCTTTTTTTCTTCGTACGATCCTGGTTATTCCCCGGAATAAGACTATTGCCAATCGTTTTCTATACATATAAAGAGTATTCATGAAAATTTGCAACATCCGCAGGACGGTCCTCCGATATTTCATATCGTAATTGTTGTTAATTTGATATGAAATACCGAAATACCGTCCTGCGGATGTTGCAAATTTTCATGAATACTCTTTATCCATATACAAAACGATTGGCAATAGTCGAATTCCGGGGAATAACCAGGATCGTACGAAGAAAAAAAGATTTAGCTCGGGTTTTCGAGCGCGCGATCGTAATTGTTGTTAATTTGATATGAAATATCGAAGGACCGTCCTGCGGATGTTGCAAATTTTCATGAATACTCTTTTTATGTATAGAAAACGATTGGCAATAGTCGAATTCCGGGGAATAACCAGGATCGTACGAAGAAAAAAAGATTTAGCTCGATATTTCGAGCGCGCGATCGTAATTGTTGTTAATTCGATATTAAATATCGAAGGACCGTCCTGCGGATGTTGCAAATTTTCATGAATACTCTTTATATGTATATAAAATGATTGGCAATAGTCTAATTCCGGGGAATAACCAGGTTCATACGAAGAAAAAAAGATTAAGCTCGATATTTCGAGCGCGCGATCGTAATTGTTGTTAATTCGATATTAAATATCGAAGGACCGTCCTGCGGATGTTGCAAATTTTCATGAATACTCTTTATATGTATATAAAATGATTGGCAATAGTCTAATTCCGGGGAATAACCAGGTTCATACGAAGAAAAAAAGATTAAGCTCGATATTTCGAGCGCGCGATCGTAATTGTTGTTAATTCGATATTAAATATCGAAGGACCCTCCTGCGGATGTTGCAAATTTTCATGAATACTCTTTATATGTATATAAAATGATTGGCAATAGTCTAATTCCGGGGAATAACCAGGTTCATACGAAGAAAAAAAGATTAAGCTCGATATTTCGAGCGCGCGATCGTAATTGTTGTTAATTCGATATTAAATATCGAAGGACCGTCCTGCGGATGTTGCAAATTTTCATGAATACTCTTCATTCATATATAAAACGATTAGCAATAGTCTTATTCCGGGGAATAACCAGGTTCATACAAAGAAAAAAAGATTAAGCTCGATATTTCGAGCGCGCGATCGTAATTGTTGTTAACTTGATATGAAATATCGAAGGACCGGCCTGCGGATGTTGCAAATTTTCATGAATACTCTTTATATGTATATAAAATGATTAGCAATAGTCTAATTCCGGGGAATAACCAGGTTCATACGAAGAAAAAAAGATTAAGCTCGATATTTCGAGCGCGCGATCGTAATTGTTGTTAATTCGATATGAAATATCGAAGGACCGGCCTGCGGATGTTGCAAATTTTCATGAATACTCTTTATATGTATATAAAATGATTAGCAATAGTCTAATTCCGGGGAATAACCAGGTTCATACGAAGAAAAAAAGATTTAGCTCGGGTTTTCGAGCGCGCGATCGTAATTGTTGTTAATTTGATATGAAATATCGAAGGACCGTCCTGCGGATGTTGCAAATTTTCATGAATACTCTTTTTATGTATAGAAAACGATTGGCAATAGTCGAATTCCGGGGAATAACCAGGATCGTACGAAGAAAAAAAGATTTAGCTCGATATTTCGAGCGCGCGATCGTAATTGTTGTTAATTCGATATTAAATATCGAAGGACCGTCCTGCGGATGTTGCAAATTTTCATGAATACTCTTTATATGTATATAAAATGATTGGCAATAGTCTAATTCCGGGGAATAACCAGGTTCATACGAAGAAAAAAAGATTAAGCTCGATATTTCGAGCGCGCGATCGTAATTGTTGTTAATTCGATATTAAATATCGAAGGACCGTCCTGCGGATGTTGCAAATTTTCATGAATACTCTTTATATGTATATAAAATGATTGGCAATAGTCTAATTCCGGGGAATAACCAGGTTCATACGAAGAAAAAAAGATTAAGCTCGATATTTCGAGCGCGCGATCGTAATTGTTGTTAATTCGATATTAAATATCGAAGGACCCTCCTGCGGATGTTGCAAATTTTCATGAATACTCTTTATATGTATATAAAATGATTGGCAATAGTCTAATTCCGGGGAATAACCAGGTTCATACGAAGAAAAAAAGATTAAGCTCGATATTTCGAGCGCGCGATCGTAATTGTTGTTAATTCGATATTAAATATCGAAGGACCGTCCTGCGGATGTTGCAAATTTTCATGAATACTCTTCATTCATATATAAAACGATTAGCAATAGTCTTATTCCGGGGAATAACCAGGTTCATACAAAGAAAAAAAGATTAAGCTCGATATTTCGAGCGCGCGATCGTAATTGTTGTTAACTTGATATGAAATATCGAAGGACCGGCCTGCGGATGTTGCAAATTTTCATGAATACTCTTTATATGTATATAAAATGATTAGCAATAGTCTAATTCCGGGGAATAACCAGGTTCATACGAAGAAAAAAAGATTAAGCTCGATATTTCGAGCGCGCGATCGTAATTGTTGTTAATTCGATATGAAATATCGAAGGACCGGCCTGCGGATGTTGCAAATTTTCATGAATACTCTTTATATGTATATAAAATGATTAGCAATAGTCTAATTCCGGGGAATAACCAGGTTCATACGAAGAAAAAAAGATTTAGCTCGATATTTCGAGCGCGCGATCGTAATTGTTGTTAATTCGATATGAAATATCGAAGGACCGTCCTGCGGATGTTGCAAATTTTTATGAATACTCTTCATATGTATATAAAATGATTAGCAATAGTCTAATTCCGGGGAATAACCAGGTTCATACGAAGAAAAAAAGATTAAGCTCGATATTTCGAGCGCGCGATCGTAATTGTTGTTAATTCGATATTAAATATCGAAGGACCGTCCTGCGGATGTTGCAAATTTTCATGAATACTCTTCATTCATATATAAAACGATTAGCAATAGTCTTATTCCGGGGAATAACCAGGTTCATACAAAGAAAAAAAGATTAAGCTCGATATTTCGAGCGCGCGATCGTAATTGTTGTTAACTTGATATGAAATATCGAAGGACCGGCCTGCGGATGTTGCAAATTTTCATGAATACTCTTTATCCATATACAGAACGATTAGCAATAGTCTAATTCCGGGGAATAACCAGGTTCATACGAAGAAAAAAAGATTAAGCTCGATATTTCGAGCGCGCGATCGTAATTGTTGTTAATTCGATATTAAATATCGAAGGACCGTCCTGCGGATGTTGCAAATTTTCATGAATACTCTTTATATGTATATAAAATGATTGGCAATAGTCTAATTCCGGGGAATAACCAGGTTCATACGAAGAAAAAAAGATTAAGCTCGATATTTCGAGCGCGCGATCGTAATTGTTGTTAATTCGATATTAAATATCGAAGGACCGTCCTGCGGATGTTGCAAATTTTCATGAATACTCTTTATATGTATATAAAATGATTGGCAATAGTCTAATTCCGGGGAATAACCAGGTTCATACGAAGAAAAAAAGATTAAGCTCGATATTTCGAGCGCGCGATCGTAATTGTTGTTAATTCGATATTAAATATCGAAGGACCGTCCTGCGGATGTTGCAAATTTTCATGAATACTCTTCATTCATATATAAAACGATTAGCAATAGTCTTATTCCGGGGAATAACCAGGTTCATACAAAGAAAAAAAGATTAAGCTCGATATTTCGAGCGCGCGATCGTAATTGTTGTTAACTTGATATGAAATATCGAAGGACCGGCCTGCGGATGTTGCAAATTTTCATGAATACTCTTTATCCATATACAGAACGATTAGCAATAGTCTAATTCCGGGGAATAACCAGGTTCATACGAAGAAAAAAAGATTAAGCTCGATATTTCGAGCGCGCGATCGTAATTGTTGTTAACTTGATATGAAATATCGAAGGACCGTCCTGCGGATGTTGCAAATTTTCATGAATACTCTTTATCCATATACAGAACGATTAGCAATAGTCTAATTCCGGGGAATAACCAGGTTCATACGAAGAAAAAAAGATTAAGCTCGATATTTCGAGCGCGCGATCGTAATTGTTGTTAACTTGATATGAAATATCGAAGGACCGTCCTGCGGATGTTGCAAATTTTCATGAATACTCTTTATATGTATATAAAATGATTGGCAATAGTCTAATTCCGGGGAATAACCAGGTTCATACGAAGAAAAAAAGATTAAGCTCGATATTTCGAGCGCGCGATCGTAATTGTTGTTAATTCGATATTAAATATCGAAGGACCCTCCTGCGGATGTTGCAAATTTTCATGAATACTCTTTATATGTATATAAAATGATTGGCAATAGTCTAATTCCGGGGAATAACCAGGTTCATACGAAGAAAAAAAGATTAAGCTCGATATTTCGAGCGCGCGATCGTAATTGTTGTTAATTCGATATTAAATATCGAAGGACCGTCCTGCGGATGTTGCAAATTTTCATGAATACTCTTTATATGTATATAAAATGATTGGCAATAGTCTAATTCCGGGGAATAACCAGGTTCATACGAAGAAAAAAAGATTAAGCTCGATATTTCGAGCGCGCGATCGTAATTGTTGTTAATTTGATATGAAATATCGAAGGACCGTCCTGCGGATGTTGCAAATTTTCATGAATACTCTTCATTCATATATAAAACGATTAGCAATAGTCTTATTCCGGGGAATAACCAGGTTCATACAAAGAAAAAAAGATTAAGCTCGATATTTCGAGCGCGCGATCGTAATTGTTGTTAACTTGATATGAAATATCGAAGGACCGGCCTGCGGATGTTGCAAATTTTCATGAATACTCTTTATCCATATACAGAACGATTAGCAATAGTCTAATTCCGGGGAATAACCAGGTTCATACGAAGAAAAAAAGATTAAGCTCGATATTTCGAGCGCGCGATCGTAATTGTTGTTAACTTGATATGAAATATCGAAGGACCGTTCTGCGGATGTTGCAAATTTTCATGAATACTCTTTATCCATATACAGAACGATTAGCAATAGTCTAATTCCGGGGAATAACCAGGTTCATACGAAGAAAAAAAGATTAAGCTCGATATTTCGAGCGCGCGATCGTAATTGTTGTTAATTCGATATTAAATATCGAAGGACCGTCCTGCGGATGTTGCAAATTTTCATGAATACTCTTTATATGTATATAAAATGATTGGCAATAGTCTAATTCCGGGGAATAACCAGGTTCATACGAAGAAAAAAAGATTAAGCTCGATATTTCGAGCGCGCGATCGTAATTGTTGTTAATTTGATATGAAATATCGAAGGACCGTCCTGCGGATGTTGCAAATTTTCGTGAATACTCTTTATTCATATATAAAACGATTAGCAATAGTCTAATTCCGGGGAATAACCAGGATCATACGAAGAAAAAAAGATTGGAACGAGATATTTACTCGTTGGAATTGAAATTATTTTACGTTTATTTTCATAAATACTAGAACGCATTTATGCAGAATGTTTCGGACATACGGAAATATTGCAGAGATATCAAGCAATCACATAGAACACAAATTTTTCCTCCGACAAACGTTTTTCTCTTTATTATGAATTTTTCAAATGAACGTTCGGGAGAAAGGGCGGCCGCCGTGCGTCGAGCACCGTACGGCAGCGCGGCACGGCCTAGTGGGTACAGTCCCATCCAAAACTTACTACCCGGCCGCAAAACGTCTGCCAGAAACGTCTGCCAGTTTCAGCTTCATGTAGACGGTTGTTACTGAATTTGAGAAAAATCCGTAGAGTACTTTAGGTTCAAAGAATTTTCAAAGGTGTCGAATATTGCTGCCATATTAAATCTGCAAATATTAAATCCATAGAGTGTTTTAGTTTGAAAGTATTTCGAAAGGTGTCAAATATTACTGCACGCTCTCTATTTCAATCAAATGAAATGTACAGAATGAAGACATCAAAATAATTGGATAGGAGGAACGCCGAAACACGACACTTATATATTTATGTATTAAATTTTGGAAATTTCGGAGTGTCTGGTGCTTCGAGGACAAACAATCGTTATCAATTTTTGTAGTAAACCACATTGTCTTCCCACAGTGATCGAACGTGAATTTTTCTTTTTTCCACCGCCATTCGTTCCGCACGCGAACAACCCCATCGCCTATATATCGCTCACACATTCTTCGTTGAAATTTGAGCACCGAGTCGGTCCGTCCACGCGAAAATTCTACAACCGGTGTGTGCGCGGCCTCGTAAGCGTGTACCACATACACGTAGGTGGTTGTCGTCGAGAACAGTTTCGTCGAAAATCACAAAGAACGTTTCAGCGAAATCACACTGGCGTGTAACAATTTTTCCCCGGTTACACGGTACTTGGCATCGCTCGTCGTTGCACCAGCGACGTTGCCGGATATAATGGATCCCAGTAAATTTCACATTTACAAACTGGTCGTATTGTCGTATTGCAAAGAGAATATTGCACGGCCATACGAACCATTGGCTATGGCACGTACTTTTTTGTTTGTTTCCGAGATCCACGTACATGTTTACGACTATACGTCTCTGTGGTTTTGCATACGCGCATGCATATGCAACATTTTCGAGAATCATTGGAATTCTTATCACGCGAAAATGAGGAGAAACAAAAAGAGTATCTATGGGGTTATCTTTGAATTGCAGTTGTCACGAAAGTCGACTACGGTAACTATTTCGAAAACAAAGAAAAACAAACGATATTTCACCCGTTTCTTATCTTCGTTATCTTCACTACATTTTGTATTTAGAATTTTAAGTGAATCGTTTGTAAAATAAATCGCATGGATGTATTATTCGAATTCAATTGATTGTAGAAATTAGGACACTGAAGGATTGGAAAGAGTTCGTATTTAATTTTTGCATTTTTTTTTTTTGTCATAATTTATTTGCAACTGTTTCTGATGGACGAGATATTTTTAACGAAGTTTGAATGCCTCATTAAAAACAACAACAACAACAATATCAGTGACATAAATAATAATAATAATAATAATAATGAAATTTATCATATAATAAATAATATTAAACAGTAATGGAAATATAATTAATTTCATAAATTATTTTTATGAGTTAAAGTTTGAAGAAAAATATATATTATCACCACTGCAGGTATCATTATTGTTGTTTGTTTGAAAAACTCGATGAATCGATGGTCCCACATGAATTTCCATAAAAAGTGATAAAAGTCCGGATAAGCATCGTCAATGGAAATATCAAGTGCGCAATTCCCCGTCGTTTATTCGAAGCATATTGGAGCCCTCCGCAAACGCGCGTTCTCGACTCATTTTCACTCGGGGGGTAGAACCAGATAGCCGGGAGGGTTGATTCTCTTCTCAATCGCCGATCGGATCGAATAGGTGAGAAAGTACTTGAAAACCATAATTTTTTTTCAACGGTGTCGATTCGCACGGTTTTTTGGGTTGTCCTTCGTGGCCGAGTGTCGGATAACAAGAGCCGACGATTGTCGTCGAGGGTAGGAAGGTCAGGGAGTAGATTTCCGTGTACGTTTTGTTCACTCGGTTGATACATGCGCCGGCTATTATATATATCTCCTTTGGAAACTCCGGCACCCGCTCGATGTTATGATTATGCGGCATGACGTCGCCCAATTATAATCTAACGAGGTTCACCGGTGCCCAAGAGGACGTGACGAAGGGGTATTACACGCATATGCCCCACGCGTTCCAATTTACACACGATTCACGACGGTTCACTTCACCAATAAATATCTCGATGTGTTATCAAGCACTTGAAAATGAAAAAACATTTTTTTTTCAAATAAAACAAATTGATAACATTTCAAAGTCGTTAGTTAAAAAATTCAAGATGATATTCATTGCATCGTCGACTTGGCCGTGAATTGAACGGAAAAAAACGTTATCACGACAAAACTATCTAATTAATTAATCAGTTGATAATTTAAATTAATATTAAAATTTAATATTTATATTTTAAAAAATAATTTTAAAATATAAGAATTGATAATTTTAATTGAAATTTAAAAAATAAGGAAATATACGTTTAACTATTGAATAAGATAATTCGTTCTATATTTAAATAAATATCAATCGTCTATTTATTTATTTTTTGATTTTTTTGTTGTTTTTCAGGAGCCGCGTGGAAATGTTTGCACGACGACGACAAACGTCCTTTCATCGACGAAGCAAAGAGATTGCGAAACTTACACATGAAAGAACATCCCGACTACAAATACCGACCGAGGAGAAAGCCAAAGTCGTTGAAGAAGGAAGGCTATTCTTACAGTATCCCGTACGCCAGTGTTTCCATGGATGCTCTGCGAGCTGGTGAGTGTGAAAATTTATTTATTTTTCATAAACGTGACAAACGTCCATCGTGATTCGCGTTGAAACATCGTTAATATCAGTCCATGATGTATATATCTTCAACGACAGTTGCGTCCATCTTCATTTATCCCGATCGTTAGTATTCACATCTCAATGGTGGAAGAAAAAAAAATAACAATTTCTAAACACGTTTGAATATGTCAGAACATAATAACGACACTCAAACTTTACCACTAAATTTTATTTTTATTAATATATATTTTTTAATACTTTATCATTATTTTGTTTGCTTTTGAATGGTACCGAAAAAACTAAGTCAACTTCATCACTTTTTTACTCCGAAGAAAGAATTTTTTTTCAACGATTTACACTGCATGTTATTATTGGATTTATCGATTAATTCACAACGACGAAACATTTTTTCTTTCGTCAGCCGAATGAATACTTTATTATCTTGTTTATTCATGACGCACCATTATTTTCATTTCCATTCTCGCTACCGAGGTATTATTCAAAAGCCCTGTGGCAACCGAAAGTTCTGTACGGAATACAACTCGTAGGAAACTTGACTGCTTAATTTGCCAACTCATCACTGTGAGTGTTGGATTGAAGGGTCGAAATTTACTCGGTACGACAGATTGATTATACTCAGACGTTCTATTATTTTTTTTTGTTATCGTGCGCGCGAGAGGGTTATTTACCTTCGTTGGACTATCGTTCGAGTGGATAAAGACAATTTTCATTCTGGACTGTTGCAAAATATTGTGAATCGACTTCGATGAGTGAAATGCAATTGACAAAATGAATCAACGAAATTGTGTTTGATTCGAGTCGCATTATGAAAATATCATTGGCTGCATGATTTTATATTAATTCGAACAATTAGATATTAAAAATATTCCTATGTAAAATTACGAGAAGATTCTTGTGCTTTGCCTTTTTATATCATACAGCACACATTTTAATTATTAATGATGATTCTTATTATTGTTATTTTATTATCACTGAAGGAAATAGTGTTTTATTAATTGATTTGACGAATTTCGCATTCTTTTCACGAGATTTCTTTCACGCAGCAAAAAGCTCAATTTACGAAGCACACACTCAGTCACTCGCTAACGCACCCTTATCACCCCAGATATCATATTGTCAAGCTCATAAAAGCGGTTTACGACCGTCGATGATCAATTCATGTTTGCTCCCAATATCAGTGCGCTGCCATATATATATATATATATATATATATATATATTGCTCGTCCATAGTTTTATCGAATCTTCATTCGAATCGCATAATTGCAACGATATAAACATCTCAATATACACCAAACGACAATATTTGTTTGGCAGATTCTTTTCCCAAAATACAGATACATATATATATCGTTCTATTAATTATTGAACGAATGAAAAAATATTGAAACCGATTCTTCAAACTTCAACTAAATAAATTAATTATTAAAAAGATATGAACATGTGCATTAATAAATAAAAATAAATAGTTGAAAACAAAAATTAAAAAATGCGATGCAACTCTTTTATCGCGACCTTTTAACATTTCAATAACAATAATTATTATTTATTTGATTTTTGTTTCAAATTTTTGTTAATTTTTTTTGTTACAGGAATGGCCAGTGGAATGGGTCAAGGCGGCATGAGTTCGTACTACGGACCAGCGGCTTACGGATCCCTTTCGTCAGCGAGCATGGCTGTGGCTGCTGCAGCGGCCGCCCAACAAAACGCGGCGGCAATGTCCGCAGGTCTAGGAGCACCTGGCCAGGTGAGTTTCTCTTTCATATTTCGTACAAAAGTTTCTTTTTTTTTCTTTTCTTTTATTTTATTCTTCTTCTTCTTCTTCTTCGTTTCTCGGTCTCCCATACTGCTACACATCCGCGTCGACCCTTCTCCGCTATTCTTTTCTTGTGTCTGTGTATGTGTGTTTGTGTGGAACGTTTCGAGGAAAGTAACAACAAAGAAAGTTCTTTTGCTCATCAAAGGATTGATACTTCTTGTGTACGAATGAAATGGAACCCGCTTCACGTACATGTAACACACATAGATACATGTACACGCACACATGTGTTTATTCTCGTTTGTAGTCTCGCAAAAAAAAAAAAAAAAAAAAAAGATGTATATTTATATATATTCATGAACATGTCATCTGACATTCAATTTGATACAAAAAACGTTTTGAAAATATTTTGGCGATAATGCTGAGAATAATTTTCCAAGTGTGTGTGTGTTTATATATGTTGTAAAAGTAAATTCGTTTGAATTTAAAAATCGATCACTCGCATTGACGGTAGAATAATGCCTCGCTTTCTTTGACCCTCCACGAGTGTCAAGATCTGTGACCTGTTGGCAACATTTTTTTTTCTTTCTTTCTTTTTTTTTTTTTTTCACCGCTCCTTTATCTTTTTCACTGTCGGTTCGTCGATAGTTTTGCACGGGTAAAGCACGAACCCGAAGGCAAAAGTACCTCGACAACGTATGCACGAGGGGAGCACGACGACGGTGAGATCCATGTCAAGCACAAACGTCAGGTCCAATAGTTTTCACACGCACCACAAAAGAGCCCAATCAGGAAACATTCATGACTGTTCCATTGTTACCCGAGTTCTTACAATAGCCCCGGCCATGTATTTCGCATCAAGCCACGGTTCGCATTGTGTTTCATGTATATCTTGGTTCGCTACAATTTTATTTATCACAGACATCGTTATTGAATTTTTCGTTGGTGAACGAAATGTTTTTTTTTTTTTTGCTTTTTTTCTTTTTAATTCATCGATCGATAGTCAATCTGTGAAATGCAGTTCTCATCTCTGTCGGATTTGAATCTACATCGCTGATAAACTGCGACAGCTAAAATTTTTCGATGCGGGAAATATCATTGATTCGAAGAACAAGTTTTTCCATTTTTACCGGATTGCTCATTTTTGAAATCTTGTATGACGTTAAACGATAATTGAAAATTTGGGAAAAAATGTTTCATCGTTTTGATGTAGCTTTTTTTTTGTTATTTTCTCTTCGATGCTTAAATTACAATCCGTGTGACGATGAATTATTTTTTAACTGAATCATTTCATTCGTATTATCGAATATTGCACCGAAAAAACTGGTCAAATGCAAGTTTTCGCATTCGATCGCAATTAGAATAAGTTTGTAAAATCAATTTATAAAAATATTCAAGATCTTCAAGACTTTCTTTATAATTTTTCGGTAAAGTTCCAGCAAGGCGTTATATTACCTTTGGTACTTTGGAAATGTTAGGTCCGGAATTTTTGAAAATACTGGGGGAGGGAAAACGCTCTTTTCGCATATTTTGAGAATATTCTTTTACTATTCAAAATTATTAAAAAAATGTTGATGTGCTCCTCATAACATATATAAAATATAAGAAAAAAAAAATATTCAAGTGTCCAATTTGC
This sequence comes from Diplazon laetatorius, assembly GCA_963662125.1. NCBI lineage: Eukaryota > Metazoa > Arthropoda > Insecta > Hymenoptera > Ichneumonidae > Diplazon > Diplazon laetatorius. The sequence goes on from OY759156.1 coordinate 7,378,640, forward strand.
CCCCTCGAAAATTCTCACATGAATATTTTCGAGTCATTACCAGTGAAAAATATGTGGGTCAATAAGATGAATTACGGTGTAAAATTTCGAGTTTCTGCGTCTCATAAATTCTGAGAAAATCGGCTCGATATTTATAAAACACCGACGAAACTCGCATCACCGGTAGACACAATTTCACCTATTAGTGACGGGGGCGCGAAAAAACAAGGAAAAAAGATAAGAAAACAAAAAAATGCCACACATATGGCATCATCGGTTTTTCGAAACAAAACTTAATTAACGGGCCGCACGGTGGTGCTGTCAGTGCAACAATGGGGTTCGTAGCGGGTGTCCTCGTTGTGTGTCTGTTCGTGTTTTGATTCACTAAGCACGTACCATTTTGGCCCGTGTGTCGTCTACCGTGAAGAATTCATTTTGCTTCGTGCTTGTTATTTTCTAAATGGCCGCCCGGTACAATCAAATCCGTTGTCCGAACACATTCGTACGTGTATTATATAGCCGCAAAATCCGGAAATATCGAACGGTCGGGGCATAGTCAGGCGTGGCAGACCGGCTAATCAATCGATCTGATTTACATATGAACGGACCGATTCTATATATCTGTATCGCGACTACTCCAACAGTGCGTCGATATAACGATTTATCACTAAATCACGAAGTTCTTTTTTAAGGTTCCTCACCCTGCATTTAAAAAAACATATAAAATATATAAAATATATTAAAAAAGAATCCTTATAGAAACATTTTGTTGTTAGTCAGTCGACTCATTTACTGATCATCCAAATTCATAGGAAACTTCACTGTTGATCTAGAATCTTGAAATTTGGCACGAAGGAAGGTCTCGAAGCACAAGTAAAGGAAAAAAAAATCCAAAAATCATGAATTTATAATTTTTTAACAGAATTATTAGATGACAACCTTCATTTTGAGGTTTATTTCATATAGACTTTCATTTGGGTGTCCATGGATAATAAATGGAGAGACTTAGGCACTTATCCAATGAGAATGTATTCGAAATCCTTTCATGATTAAACGATCACGAATCATAACCCTTATTAAATATTAATATCCAATGTGAAACTACAATACGTTGCATACCGAATGTTATTGCAGCAATGTGATAATTGGAATTGTCACATAATAATTAATCGTAATAATTTGTTTGCAAAATTGAGTGAAATACATTATCATTGAATGAAATGCCTGAAATGCGATTCGATTTCAATGGCATGAATAAAATAAAATATATATCAACGAATGTACTTTGAAGTTGGAGCCGCTTGCCGTCGGATGGGTAACTCTGACCCACGTCTACCATTGCAGGATTACGTATAAATCTAGTTTCACAACTTTGCCATCAACGCACTGATCTAAAAAAAATATCGCGGTTTCAACCGACAATTATGAACTTGAAACTAATTTCATTAAATCAATGGCACTATAAAAAAAAACAGTAAGATCGAAAAACAATTCATTTTGGACACCACGTTCATGCGATACATTGGCACACAAAAACATTCGCTTCAATCCGACGTTCATCGATGAAACGTATAATCGTGTGACATTGAAAACCCGAAGTCACCTTGAACACAACTGCCATCGGACCGGATCCATGCGGTACTCACAATGAAATGAATTTATCGTTTTAAAAAAACATACTTTCTAGAAAATGCTCATAGTTTAACGTGCTGTTGAAGTAAATTCAAAATTTATCGGCACCACGCGCCATACACGCTCCATCGAATTAATCATGTTACTCTTTTCAATGTCAATGACATTTTTTTGCGAATAAAACATAATTTGTAATCTATCACGAATAATGTCGATGTAAGCTCACGAAAAAAACATAATTTGTAATCTATCACGAATAATGTCGATGTAAGCTCACGAAAAAAACATTCTAACACAACAAACGAAACAACAGATCCATTCCCCGGTGAATATTTCAAAATGATAAATATCGTTTCCCAACGTACGAGTGAAAGAAATGGAAAAGGAAGAAAAAAAATAATAATAAAGTGTCTGTTCGAAAAGTTTTTGTCGCGATATTTTTTGATAAAATAAAATTGCGCCGAGACGTCGTAGAGTTGGTATAAAAAATTGGCGGACCGGGCAAAGTGTCTTGTCACGAAGGTGCTGCTGCGATCGGCAAAAAAATTATTTTTTCGAATAATCAATTGGACATTTGGCAGAAAAAATAAAAAATATATATATAAAATAAAAAAATAAAAAATAAAAAAACAAATCAAACGAAATACCCGTAAGACTGGCGTAAATCATTGACACGGACAAAGCAGCTTAACGATCCGACAAAGAACTCGCGGCATCTCTACGAATTATAGAATTAGGAATATGGTTCGCGTCGTTTTGTTGTTTTCACGCGAGCCCAGGCGCGCGGGCGCGGACTTTCGGAACCGAAATTTATAGCCATTGGTGTCTTTGTCCGAACGATAAAAGAATTCTTTGGTGTCCAACACACACGCACACGCACACACGCGCGCGCGAGGGCTGGTCCACACGGTGAAAAGGAAACAACCGTTCGTGGTGTACGAAATATTCGGTCGTTCAGCGGACTAACCTTATGGGCCGTCTGTCAGAAGTCAGATCAGGCCTTCGGTTATTTAGGACCTTCCTTCGCACGACCCGATATCGCGTCGCGACCATTTAGAACATTTTTCGATTCATCCACACGAGTCCGTGATTTCGGCTTTTCGACAACAATGACGGATTAAACGCTTTTCAGTTGCTCGGTGGGACTAAAAAAGAAAAGAAAAGGCAAATAAAAAGTAAATAAAAGAACCAAAGGATTCAGACATTGGTCAATTTGATTTTGAATATTTAAGGGCTTCTAAATATTGATCGTCATGATATTCACATTGCGACCGTGAGCTTCCGTTACGAACAATATTACATTATTACTACGTGAATTACACACCGTATTTCGTGACGTCATACATCGTAATATAAGGAATAACATTTAATTATTGATTCAATAAAATGAATTCAATTAATTCGACATTTAATTAAGTAGCATATTTTTTACGTTTTTCGTATTACGATGAACATTGATAAGGGATAGCCAGTCGACGGTGAGGTGTTGTAAAACTGTAAATTGACGAACATTTGATTCAACAATCGTTTGAAAAATTATTATTCGTCGGAGAACAAAAATGCGTTGGAATGAGTCCAATGAATCTCAATCACATCCCATCCACAAATGACCTTGAAACTTACGAAATTGAAAAAAAAAAATCAAATAACACCAATAAAATAAAATAAAATGAAAATAAATAAATAATAAAAAAAAATCAACAAAAAATCTAACGACCCGCATGTATTGCAATTTTTTGTTTTGCTCCAGGTCGTCGGAACAATGGACGCGATGAAGTATTCAATGGAAGCGGAAAAATATCGCGCGGCTTACATGCCACCGAGCACCCTCGCGATGAGCATGTATTCGGATCCGAAATATTTGGACGCCAGTCCAAAACCTTATCTCGATCGTAGTTATTTGGATTCTGCCAAGGCTTACTTCGAACAATCAAAATTGTACATGGATCAGAAACAGAGTATACAGGATTACAATCGTTCGAGTTACGAGCCGAACAAATTGTACGAGGAATCGAGTCCGGTCGGACCGGCCAGATCACCGGCCGCCGATTCCCCGGACGTAATGAAGCAACAACAGTCCGAACGAACGGATCAGCACGGATCGTCGAGCGCGAGTTCGACGTCGACGTCGTCGGCCGCGAGTCCGGGAGCGAGTTTACCGACTTATTATCCGGGTTCGGTGCAAGCCGGCGGTCTGTTAGCCCCACAAATGAGCCAGTACGGAAGTTATCAACCCGCACCGACTTCCGGTAACGAATTTCGACGACCACTCACCGTTATCTTCTGACCCGACAGAGCGTAGCTTCAATCGATCATCGCCGAATATCGAACGGCGATTTATCGATCATGAGCGAGCATCGCCGTCGATAAAATATACATGTATACATATATAGATGTGTATATATGTGTATTCAATGGTTTTCACAATTTTCGTGAAAAATCTCAAACCACGACAAGTATTTAAAACAAAACAAACAGAAACAAAAAAAGGCTTTCGAGATTTAGGTATATCGAACGTTAATAATAATCTCGGTTTTTATTTTTTCGTTATCGATTCATCCTTCCGATCTTGCCCTGTGTCTGTTAGTATACTTGCGATAAAAATGCGTTAACCAACGATTCACGATATTAAAGTAAGGGTAGAAAAAAAAACAAACGAAAAAAAAAAAAAACAATCGGTTAATTGCTGTAAATATGATTGTAACCGATTGACATATTTGAATTAATAAACGTAATTCGTAATTCGAGTTATTAGACATTGTCCGCGTTCTTAAAACGAAATCTTCCGCGCGTTTTGTCGTGTATTCGAGAGAGTGAGCCCCGACGATGTATCTCGTCGTTGCGGCGTGCGGTTTTTGAGCCATCCGAAGGTTTATATAAATGTAAATAACGTCCTCCTTCCCCTTCTTCCTGACCCACCGCCGTCCTTCCCCTATATAATGTACATAGCATAGTCGATGGGAAGCCTCGTGAACGTTGCGGGCAACGATTTCTCGTATTGATTGTACCCGCGTCAGTCGATTCCGGACGCGAACGAGTCGAGGTAGTTCATTGGGCGGTAACCGGTCAGGGCGCAGGCGTCGCACGAGCGCGGGTCATTCAAACGCTTGTGGTAAATTTTCGCAAACGTCTGATGATAGTGATGCGCGAAACGAAAAACGGACAGCTCTTGTCGATATAATTATTTTTTTTTTTTTTTTCACTCTTCAGCCGAATGGTAAATCAGTTTCAATTGATGTGATAATATTTTAATGAATACACGATTGTCCATGGCTTATTGCTGTCTGCGATCGTTGAAATATTTCTTTTTTTTTTTTTAATATAAATTTTAAAGAAAATTTTATACATTTTTTGTTGATTAATATATTTACCGGTGAACTACCTCGAATATCTTCGTCGAGGAATGATCAATGCGGCGTTTAATTATTATTATTTTTGTTTTTTTTTTTCGTTTTGATTGTGTCCGCACGTACGACGTTGCTCTCGCAACATGGCAGCGTTATTGTAAATAGATTTTATTCCCTTAGTTCTTCGGCCTCCCCCCCCCCCCAATTGCATGTCGCGGCTTCACGAAAATCGTCTCGCTCACGACTTGTTGCATTAATTCCGCGTAGAATCGTTAAATCGTTCGACCAACGAAAAAAAAATCGCTCGCAACTTACGAGTCGAGTTTTGTGTCCAAAGGATACGTTTTCATAAGCTTTGTTATCTGTATAACGAAATATGAAATTTCGTGAACAATTTACGTGAATGACATTGTGTGAAGGAACGTTGAAAATCACGGTTTTACGATGTCATAATCGAAAAGTGGTGAGAATTTTTTTTTTCTTTTAAAATTTTTTTTATTCAGTGTAGGAGGTACAGTTGGTCGGCGGGATTTGAATGTCAAATTAGCCCATCAATTTGTCAATGAGAAAAACATTTTGTTTATGTCGAATTATTTTATTGTTTGACCGGCTGACTTTAACATTTTTTTTTTATCAAAAATGATTGGTAACTTTTTCTCAATTTTACAACTTCACGGATCTAACGCAACTGTTTCTGCTGTTAAAAGCATAAACAGAAATTTTAATTCTATGTACACGCTTGTTCAATTGACAACAGTCGACGACCGAACCAGAAAACAATTTAACCAGAACAAATTAATAAAATAACCGATAACTCGATTCCAACCGAGAAACTGTGCCGTCCCACAAACTGCTGTGAACTCTCGTGATTCTGTCGTTAAACGGGTTCGACCTTTCAATTTATTTATTCGTTTTGTTGACTCGATCGACCTGAAACACAACGCTGCGACATTTCGGGGCGAGGGTGAGGGGTGGAGGGGCGAAACTACCAGCCAAAATTCGATTTGCGAGATTATTCATTGAAAAAAAATCATGAAAAGTTATTGGGCGCGAAAATTTCGATATTTCGTCGTGTTTGTTATTTACGAATTTTATTGTCTTGTTTTTTCTTTTTTTTTTTTTTTTTTGTAACTGAGTTATCGTTGTTAACGCTAGATGGCTGTAGTCGATGATGATGACGCGATAGGTCGATGCGCATGACTTTTTCGGGCCGGATGTTCGAATGTTCGGACGAACGCGGTCGTTCGCAACAACTGTACCAATTGTAACCTTTGTATTACTTATTGTTATCATAATGACAAAATTGAAAAAATTGAAAAAAAAAACAACAACAACAAATATCGAAAAGAAAAAAAAACAAATTATCAATACACATGGATCACACAACGTCTCACACTTCCACACATATTGCATAGACGCTCTAACGATTATCCGAGTGTTATATTATACAAGCAAAAAAAAAAAAGAAAAACAAAAAAAAATAATCTATAAATATTGTACCGTAAGTGAAGATAAGAATAAACGATAAGTATTATCCTTCAATGTAGCGCTGTATTTATTACTGTATTTATTCGTTACGTTGATGAAAATCCGTGACAAATTCACCATTTCCCATTTCCTACATTTAGATAAAAAAGAAGAAACAAAAATTGCCATTCCAATAACACGGATGTACTTGAAATAAATGTCATTAAAATAATTGTCATTGTTATGAAAAACAACTGCACATAAATCTTATTTGAAAAACCATGAATTTTTCCTTTTATTCAAAGAAGTCTGAGTAGTTTTAAGGAACTCTCAGTGGAACCCCATTCATAACATACAATTTGGTCGTAAATGAGATGCACCAGAGTTATTTGTTGGAAATTTTTTATATTTTTTCTGTTTTGTTCATTTGAACGAATTACAGTTATTATAGCTTACTTCGAACTCGCATTGTGTCTTTTTATAATGATCAGACGATGAATTTGATTTTTCTCCGAGAAGCTGTGGAGCTGGAATGAAAGTATATATATTTTTTTATTGTTCGACGATGGTTTATTGACGATCGCACTGACGTTGAGGCGTTAGCCGAGTATCGGGGCAGGCTTGTCGCTTCGATGGACAAAGAATTCCTAGGTACAACTACCGGGCGTTCGCGGTCTTTGTGGACGGAAGCAGCTGCAACAATCGCACGAACCATTTGGAATTTGAGATATTCTCTGTTCACACCTAAATCCATTGTGAGCCATTGAAAAACTGTTGCACCTTGCACCTGGGACACGTTGCTTCCTACGGGGGATGGCCGAGCTTTTTTTTTTCTTCAAATCTGCGGGATGCCGGTAGTGCAGCAGCAGCATCGTGAGACCAATCGTGGAGTGTAATAAATTTCAACCACTTTCATTCACTAAGTTTATCCCTGTCCGGGAAAATCACGAAAAATAATATTTTTCTTATTTAAACCATTTGGGAAATCGAAATATATCTATTATTATTATTTTGAACATCGTCAAATGAAAATATCGTTGAAATTGAAAAAAATTTGAAAAAAAAAAAAAAAATAACAAACAATTCGAAAGAAAATTTTATGCTATCGTCTTTTCAATGATACATCCTTTCTGATTCAAAATTCCTGGAATTATAATCGTACTATTTAAAAATAAAAATAAAAATCAAAAGGCCCTACAACATTTTTTGTTGCATTTTAGAAAACCTATTTCAGACACCCCACTCGATGGGATAAGTAAAAAACAAATTTTCAGTACACTTTTTAATCTATGGGAGAGGTTCACACAATTATTTTTTCAAAAATGTTATCATTTCTATTTTTGGATCCTGAATCTACGTTCGTTCACAAAATTTTATCTCAATAGGTATTTAAATTAAAGAATGGGACGGACGGACGGACAGACAGACCAAAGCTATAAAAGTTTCTAGATTACTACGAAACCCTAAAAATCATAATTGCGTATGAATTCTTTTCACAGCTAAAAGACCATAAAAGATTAATGACCCAAACGATGCTGATAAAATAGAAAAACCCAATTTCTTCCGGTAGATCGAGGGTCGAATCGTACGACGAAGAAAGCGTCGTGAAACGAGGGATAATCGAACGAAAAGCAAAACAAACATGGAGGTCGGTGATCGTGGTACGAAGGTTGTTGTCGAAGGAGGCGCAAAAGCACGATTACCGCGTCGGTATTTCACCTCCCTTGAATGTAGTAGGGAGAGACAGGATTTCACAAGCTTGCGCATCATCGTCTCCGAACAGTCCCCTCCCCCATAACCAGCAGGTTTCCAATGGGTAGAGAGACGTTCTCGCCATCTTTGTCCCCGCGGCCATCGAGCTGAGTGCTTCCGGTGGCACACAGCTCTCTCTATCTCTCTCTCTCACACACCATTGTCACGCTCAACACAATTTCGCTAACGACAACCAACCACTTTTTAAGCACAGCTAATGTCATCAGAACGTTCCAGTTGGATGGCAACCTTAGCACGGGTAATCCTAACATCGTGAATAGGGAGTGAGGGATAATCTCTTCGAACTTTGCCAATTACACGCTCGAAGAAGGGGCGAAAAAAAAAAAAACGCGTCACGAACCTATTCAACCCGATGTTCATGCTCTCGACGGAATAAAAATAAAAATAAATGTAATAATAATTAATCCTAGTTCAACACCTAATCAACAGACAAAGAAACGATTGTCGCGATCCTTCGAACTACCGCTGAGAGATCGGAGGAATTATCGGTCTGGTCATAAATCTGAGAACGATCTTGCGCAAATAATGACGATGGGTTCGAATTTCTTTTTTTTTTCATCTTTGCTAAACTACTGACATTGTGTTTGTAAACTGTAAGTCATTGTCAAATGAGAAGTTCATTGATTCAAACTATGACTGCTGACATCAGGTTGAATTATGATCCCAGTGGTTTAATTATAATATTGAAACTATGATCATTATATTATATTTCAACAATAAAATAAAATTATACTAACCAATAGTATTATGTTTATTATAAGCTTTAAATCATTGTCAAATGAGAAAATCATTGATTTGAATTACATTATAGAATGTACCACGGTGCATTTTGAAATTCGTGTAAATTTGCTAGCAAGGAATGGATTTTTCAGGCAAATAAAAATTTCCGTAGAAATTTTGTTTTTTCGACGGACATGAGTCTAAAAAAAATGTTCTTACTTGGAAAAAGATGGAGTTAGATTATGGAGTATTGGGTCAGATGGAGGCGCTGATAGGGATCAGGGCCCGAGGGGTGGATATAACGAGATCCGAGTGAAAGTGGCAAGAAACGATCCAAGAATCTTAACTCCTCGAATCACTTTGCGATAGGCGGTGTCCAATCAAAGATGAGTATATAGCTCCTTGGGAAAATTGCGAGGGGAGAATTTAGTCGTTTTACGAGAGGGTGAATCGCGTCACGAGTAAGTCTCAGACGGAAATAACCTTTTCAAAAAATTAGAAAGCGAATAATAATTTATTTCCATCATGACACAATATTCCTGACGATTATTTCGTCTTTAGGGTTTGTTACCTCCGCAGAGATAATATGGAACCCTTATAAGATCACTCGCAAGTCTGTCCGTTTGTCAGTCTATTTCCTTAGAAACTTCACAACGTGGAATTTTTTCCTTTTTACTCGACCAATTGTTTTTTTCAACTTTGAATGCCAAATTGCCGAACAAATAATTTCAAAGAAAAAAAAACTAATCAACACACGTTTTTTAGCTGATTGACGGGACACCAACAAAATCAAACAAAACATTATATTTGTGACCACATAATACAGAACACAACATACAAATAATGATACGAAAAAAAAATTGAAAAACAAAAAAAAAAAACACTTTCATTATTTATTAATTTGTTTTTCCCGAATAAGGCGTGAAGAAGCTACCGGCTTGTTTCGTTAATGCATACAAATTTACACGATGAATTTTCGTACCGTAATTTTCGTACGCCCACCTCTCCATCGTCAAGGCCGGTGTTTAGCGGTCCCCCGAACACGACCATAATTGACAACCTTATTCGCCATTATACTCCACACCGTGTACGCGCGGGGGTCTACAAGCCGCGCGGGTCGGCTTTGTTTCCAATCTCCGGAGGCTCATTATACACGGTGGCAATGCGTATATACGACGAGTTGTGTGTGCCACACAACTTTATGGCAATGGGAAGAGACAGGAATCGGACCGTTGCTTCGGGGACGAAACAGCCGTTCTAACCGCGAACGACCGGGAATTAGGTAGCCCGAGGGGGGCGAGGGGGAGGGCGAGGTGCTACCTTCTCATTTAATTCATTACGTCGAGCGAATAAGCGACGATAAACTCGTCGAACAAGCCACAGCCTCGACTCTTCAGCGGTGTCCGAGCGGTTTCTCGTCGTCAGTTATGGAACGATCGTTTAGCCGAAATCTAAATCATTTTCAACCCGACGACAATGAACGGCCGACCGAACGTTGATGTCCGAGCGACTTCATTAGTGCTTCGAACGCTGGCCCTGCCATCTCGGGAATGTGACCCCCCCCCCCCTCCCTTCTCCGTTCCTCCGCTTCGGGTGCTGTCATTATTTGTACACCCTGAGGAAGGAAACTCCGCTGGTCCTTAATGTCCGTGTGTACCGGAATTTGCTCTATTTCACGACTCTATTTCGTATCCCCTTGAACCGTTCGGCGATTCACCGGGTCTGTCGCATCAAGAATGTCGTAAGCAATGTATGACCTAGATAAGTAACCTTATTCGCGATGGTTTTGGATTTATTCAGAGTTATATGTAATTGTTGATCGAACTCATGGTTTAGTTTGGATGTTAATGTATATTAAATATTAGTAGAAAAAATTTGGATATTAGGCATGATTGAATAATTGAATAATAATCAGTCATATAACTAATAATATAACTTTTTTTCATTAGTAATATTATGATAATTTTAATTTAATAAATATAAATGGAAATAAATATTAAATAGATTTATATCAATTTATATATAATAAATTCGATTTATTGTTTAATTAATCATAAATTAATATATGACAACATCAATGGTTCAGGTAAATACAAAATTCCATCAATTGAACGTAAGTTCAAAACGTAGTATCAAGTACCAAGCTCACCTGAAAATGGGCATATTTCTTGTTTCACGATATCAAAAAAGTTAACTATTTTTTTAGCCTAAGTTTTCAATCATTTTTGTTCGGAAAGAAAAGGTTAAAAATCTTTCGTTATCGTGAATAGAAAAAATAAATCTTTTTATTTTGAATGCCTGACGCATGTGAGCACCCTGCGCATGCTCTTGGTCGAATGAGCGACTGCCGATTTCGGTCACGTCGTCATTCATCAAACCCCATTCTTATAAAATTCAGAAGAACAATATGAAAGTTTCATCAGTTATAACAGACAAGTTGAACAAGTTCAACGAGGAAGTTGAAAAAAAGGAAAAAAACCACACACAGGCACACGTAATCTTGATTGCGTTAAATTGAAAGCATTACGTGAATGGTTATTTATATATATGGTCTACCTACTTCTTCCCCTAGTATGGAAATAACATCTGCGCATGTACTTGCCCCGAAGTTTCTATTGAATTCCGTGGGTGCACCAGTTTCCCATAATTCATATCGAGGATATTATTCTTTCAGGAGCGCGTGTATATATATATGCATGCATGTACACATGCGTTTCGCACGCGTAAAGGGCATAATAAAGACGAGGTTCGAGCTTACATAGAATCAGTTAGATCGATCTCGGGGAAAGAATAAATTTCTCAAAGTTATGCGTTCCCTCGTTACGACGAATGTTTGTCGTCGTATATATGGCAGACGAATACATATATACACACATATGTGTGTGTGTGTGTAATATGCATGGATATAGATATAGACGTACATGGACGTAGAACAGATTCAGAGGTCCGGGCTGGGAGTTTATATTCATCGGTATGGGACCATGAGTGCTCGAGTGTGCACTTTGCCGCGCAGTCAATCTCTTGCGATCGGTATAATAATTAATCGATGGTCATTGTTTCCGTCGTGGCAGCCCGTTCACGAAGCAGCCCTCGAGGTGCCACTCGACTCGGCGATCTCGACTAAAAGAGTTTATGCCGGGGTACCAGGGGGAGAACGTCGTGGAACACGATGGCAACCAAGAAGGGGCGAGACCGTGTGGAGTTTGTTGGCTTGCGACGCTGTCGGAGCCGTAAGGGTTAGATTGTTTTTTTTTTTTTTTTTTTTTTTTTTGAATTTTCGAGTTCGTCAATGTAATAACGATGTCAGGTGCTATTCCGTCGATAGCGCGAGCATTTGTTCGCCCAATGGATTAAGAAGAAGGGAATATATTAATGCATATATATATATATTTTTTTTTTGTATATATTCAATTGCTTCTTCGGTAATTGATGATGGGTTGATCGAGGATAGATTACGAATTTTTTTTTGATAGATTTTCAAACAAATGGATGATAATCGAAATCGTTAAGGGGGCATACACCGTAGGTACACCTGGATATCGTTTTTTTCCTATTTGGTTCGTTTTTCAAAAGTTTAACTTTACGAAAGTCGCAATTTTTTTGTTTTTTTCTCTTATTTAAAAAAATATGAGAGAAAGGTCAATAACTAAAACAACGAAAAAAAGTTGTATTGACTTTTTCATTCGTTTCGTCAACTTTTTTTTATTTTTTAAATATTATTCACCTTATTTAGTGGTTTCTAGGTCTATATGCACCCTTAAAGGTTGAGAAATATTCCATATTTAGAATTCGAAGTTAATAATCAATAGCTTCATCGTCTCGTAACGTTTTTTATTTATTCACATATGTTAATTGACACTTTATTATTATTCCGGCATTCGTATTTAAATTACAAAACTATTTGTACAGTTGAGACCACCGGAATGTTAGCTTGCAACTGGATTCGTAGATACATGAACGAGACTTGTTGAAAGAGTATTGACATTGAGATAAGGGGCGATTGATCGTGATCACCGAATTATTTGAGATTCATTAAAATAAAATTTCGACTTCGTGATTATGACATTGTACAACTGATGCATAATTTGCATAGACTGATTATTTTGTATGTCAATTTACGGATGTATTATTGGTATCATTTTTAACATTACAAATCGTTCAATGGTCGTCGCGTTTGGTGTACAAAAAGATTTTCTGGATCTTTATTGGGTTGAAAAAAAAAGCATTTCAACATTTTCACGACCCGTTATTCACGATAGAATCTCGAGTGGGGGGAAGTCGAATTGTGGGAACCGATAACCATAGCAACCAACCAGTTTAAAATGTGGGAACGATGAGGAAGAAAAATATTGGGACTTGAACATTTCGAACGTCAACTGTAGTGGTGGGGGGGGGAGACCAATGAAGTCCATTGTTGGATATTCTTAAGCCGGATTTGATTCCTCGTAGTGAAAGCTTTGTTTTCGTGAAAACATTTCTTTTCTACCCTTTCGATGTAACTCAAAACGGTGTTGAGCAACTGCCCGAACCGTTTCGAAGGATATTCCGTGTTTGAAAAAGCATTTGGCAGAAGTGTATTCAGGGGTTTTCGACTTTTGTTGGAGAGAACAATTTTTTTGATTTATTTCTGTATCGAAGTTAGCGACTGCAAAAATAAATAGAAGATTTATCATTTCATCGATCGAAATGGAATTGGCCACACAGTAAATCTGTGTGCCTGTGTTTGTGAATGATCAAATTCTATACAGAACTGAAAAATTCCCAAATTCTTAAAATTTCAATTTTTTCAACCTTGACCCTCAAGTTTACAAAAAGTGACGATGCTTCTTTGCACGGTAAAGAATTCAACAAAATATAAAAAAAAAACCTTGTCCGAACATAAATTCGCACCCTTATAATATTTTATGGTGTTTCTCACGTAACTAATTGTCATTCAATTTTGTCAATATAGTAAAAATGTAAGACTGTGAGAAAATATAGAAAATATAGAAAACATCAAAAATATAAACTATAAAATATTTAATGAATATAGAAAATATAGAAAATATAGAAATATTTATATATGAAACCTCAGTTATTTTTATGGATGGACACTCGACATATATCTAGTTCACAAAAAGGTTGAGAAAAAAATTGAAGTTCTCGAGGCCCGCGTAGAACGGCTTTTCGACAGTGCAATCCCGTTATTACAATTATTATCAGAAAGGTCGGTTCCGCGTTCGCAGACGTTATCGTATGATCTTGGATAACAAGCGTGGCGCGCCGCGACGGGTAATAATTACGAGGGATGCCGGTGGGTAACGACGCCACGGGCGGTTTCGTTGCCAGTCCTTCGTTATTTACACAAGTCAATTGTTTCGTGGTTGCGGGCCACCCAATGTGGATATATCCAAACAAATGGACTTTGCGTTACAGCCGCGATTGTTCTTCCACCGAATACATAATCCACGATATATTATTATCGTATCTGCCACACGGGACGACCGACGCCCTCGACGTTGCTTGTCTATTCAAATTAAAACTTCGATCATATTATTCAACGCTTCTTGAATGGAACCCAATGATATCTCGTGCTGTTTCCAGATGTGTATGTTTTGCATATGCGCGTGTGTTCGAGCAATCCTTATCTGAGCATCTTAATTTAAATATAATAATATTATTGTATATACTAAAAATAAATTGTAAAATATAGATATATATTTATATTTCAGTGTATATGATAACTCCATCAGGCTATATGTACTGATAATCATATATTTTACATATGCGCGTATGTTCGGTCAATATTTAATTCAAAAGCCTACAGTTCATTATTAATATCATTACACATTATTGAAATTAATTAAAATATAAAATTCGATTATTAAAAACGTATCTATTGTATATTTGAGAATCTGCGGCGTGTTTAGGCTTGCATACTCTGTGTATTCAACTTTAGTTACGACTTTATCCAAAAAATTAACATAACACACAAAATATTGACAAATGTAACAAATTATCGAAATATTAAAGACATCATCAATCGAACTATTTTCACGTTGCATCGATCAAATCAGTTTTCGTGATATTGTATATTTTCTTTACATTGCAGCAAAATCAGTTTTTGGAAAAAATGTTGGAAACAATTTCAGTTAATCGAAACAATGATTTTCTCGTCAATTTGCACGAAAGAATTTTGATCAATCTCCGAATAAAATCGAATTTCTATTTTTTTATTTTCCCCACATTCATTTTTACAAACTTCGAGTTTTCTGTACTGTGTCTTTCTTTTGTTTTCTTCTTATTCTTCGTCTTCTTTTTTATACAAAAGTGAGTTATACAATGTCGCAAAAGACTTTACATTGACGTACCACGTGATTCGTACACGTGCGACGAGTGATTTGCCCTCTTTGAATCCGACGAATTTCCATGGTGTACGTGTGCGCGACACACGGGATCCCTTTATGTGCACAGTTCCATGGTTTTCAGCAATGCGCCACCTAATAACACGCCGGGTTTCCTTTCTTTTGGCGGCGTTCAACGATCACCCTTTGACGCCGTGTTTCGTTTGAGCCCGAAACAACGCACTCCACCATGGCTTCGTCAACGCGGAGGAGGCACCGAGCGCGTTTCTACCTTAGCTCAACGATTCGACGGATTATCGCGTAACGTAGCTGGAGAACAATAACTCCGTACGCTGCACAAAGTTCTCGCAATTTTATTTCTCTCTTATTTTCTTTTTTTTTCCTACTCCATCTTTCTTTCTTTCTTTCATATTCACTTTTTTTCTTTTTTTCAACACGCACGGCACTTTGAATACGCGAGTACAATACATTCGCAAAAAAAAAAGAAAAAGAATCAAGCGAATTACGTGTGCGCAGATGCATTAGGTGAATTTTTAGCGAGCAAGTGTTGTGTGATTGTTTGGCGTTTGAAATAGCATTCGAATGTTGGTTTGAAATGTATTGGTAACAGGGATGGGCATCCATTCAATGAAAATCTATTTCGAATTCTTTTCCAAACAAATAACTATTATTAATTATTATGCAAGAATCAATGTTTCTAAATATCTGTAATAATTATGACAAATTTACGTGAATTATGATTTTACAATGAATTGAAGTATTTAATAAATCTGGTAAAATTCGTTATCAATTTGAAATACATTTTAATTGAATGAATGAATGCTCATCTCTGATTGGTAAATATTTTCGTAGTCAACTAGGAACTCTACACATATTAACATTACATACCTATATATATCTGTTGAGATAAAATGTCTTGCGCAAATGTAGATTGTTGACTCGCGAACAGAAATTATAAGATTCTTTTATATAGTCCTGTTTCTTGAACTTCCGTAGACTGAAAAATGTACTCAACATTTTGTTTTCTTACTCACTCCAATGAGTCGGGTGTCTTTGGATAGATCTCCCGAAATACAACAAATAATATTTCGAAGCTTTTTGATTTTAACTTTTCAGTCACGAGATATTCGAAAAACAAACAAACAAAAAAAATCCTAGCACGTTTTGGTGATCAGAATTTTTTTTTTATATACCTTTTCCAGTTTTTACTTATCTCCCTTTCTCTTTTTTCCCTCTAGATACCACTGATGAGAAAATGTACGAGGAATCTGTCAAAAAGACCAATATGCAACCACACAACCAGCATAACATTCAAAAAGTGATAATAACTCTATCGAAATTATAAACTATCTCAACCCACACAGTGTCGGAACAACACATAAGACCATATCATACTCGAACCGTCGAACGTTGGAACAAAAGTTCACGACGATTTTAAAGATTCTTCGGGAACATAACTTTAGCGACAGGAGAACGAGTTAAGCGTCTAGTCGGAGGATAATACGCGCGGCGGTCGTCCGACACGTTATACCAAGAATGTTGGATTGGACCGAAGGCCCGTGGTAGTTTCGGTATGTAAATTAGCTGCGACTCCTATTCACACCCATTCGTACACCTGGTCGGACGACCTCCTGCTGTACGAATAGATCGTCGTTCCTCACACATGAGAAGGACCGGGCTCAACGCGTTGCTCACGTCGTGTCTTGCGGTCTACTGATAGTTTCGAAACTTCCCCACCCACCCGTCACGTTCGAATCGTTAAAACAAATTTTCGCTTCGAATTATCGCACACGCCACTTATTTAACGTCGAATTGACATGTCGAAATGGTCGAAAAAGGGGTGACTTTGTGAAAATAAATAAATAAATTACAGTACTTCGTAGAACAAATAATCGTGTGAAAGTTTGAAACAAAAGATTTTTTAAAAATGTTTTTGTTTTATGTTCTGACTTCCCGAATAGTTTTTTTGTATTTGATAATCGTGATTATTGTAGTATTATTTTTTCTTGCAAGTCCAACATTAATGAATGGATTTATTGATTACTGTTTGTCGATCAAATTTGTTGTATTAATCATGATATATTTATCAAGATATTAAAAGTGTGTCTGAAGTTCTGGTAAAACTTCAAAAGTTTGATGGATCAATCGTCTCGAAATAAAACAAAATGTTCGTGTATCTCTTTTTCCTGCAATAATAAAATTCTTCACTTTACTTAAATTCAAAGTTAATTGATTTCGATCAATCATAGGTGGTGTCCTTCAGAACCCCTTCGAATCAACAACCTTGAACGCGATCCAAGGAACTTCCATGATTGGCTAAATTGACGCAACTTTGATTGCAAACAGTCCACCCAAATTTCCATCGTGTAACAAAAAGTTACAACTTATTTTGCTTTGTTTTTTTTTTCAACGACTATCGAACAGCTCTTTCGAAGTTCGCTGGAACTTCGAAAATTTTGTACAGAGCCGGAGATGAAGATGATTGTTCGACCACAGGGCTGTTCTAACCCCTCACTAGCTATCTATAGCCACTTTCACGTACGTCATATTAATATGCCGGTCGATGTTGGTTGAGAGGACCTGCTGCATTGTGCAGCTGCATTCCTCGAGCGAGGGTAGCCTGTGCGTCTCTACCACCTCTCTGCCCCTCGTTCCCCATATATCGCCGCCCGCGCTTCCTACAATGCCGACGACCTCCACTTCCACGTGTGTGTGTGTGTACTCGTGTGTGTGTGTGTGTCCCACGCGGCCCCTCTGCCTTTTATCGAGAGGTCGCAAGATTTGACATGTTGAGCGAAAAAGCTGTTCGCAGAATTTTCACCCACCCCTCGACTCATCGTCCACGAAACGGACCTCTGACTTCACTATGCGGCAATAGCCCCCGTGCCCCCCCCCCCCCTTCGACCGGACACCAATGTTCGCGGTAAATCTTGAGAACGTTAGCCTCACCGGACTAAGAAAGGTTTCGAAGTAAAATCTTCCACGGATTGCTTTTCTCCATTATATGCCCTTTTTTCACCTTTTGACAAAGCCATCTTTGTGAGAAAGTACCGGGGGTTTTTTTTATTATAGATTTTAGCCTTTTCATGGGGAAAAAAAAAGCAATTTCATTCTGCAATTCTGTACGAATGTGACTTACGTTGTGTCTATGAGAACGAATTATTGTATCCGTGGTTGTCGAAGCAACGACTCGACAAAAATGTGGTAAAAGTAAAAAAAATCGATGACTTTTCGCATTAATCGTCGATTTTAGGTAGAGTTCGTAAAGAGACACGTGCTCCATTGATAAAACACATCAATCGGTTTGAATTTTGTCGAAATGAACGTTTTTCATTTGAAGAACTTTTCGATCGGAATTAGGAAAATTTGACGAACTTGGAGAATCAGAATCAGAACGATTTTGGTTGTTCTAATAATTACAATAATTGTTTTTTTATTTGACAAAATGGTGGAACTATTTCGAAAATGAAACTTCAAAATTTTCAAAATAGTTTCACCATTTTATCAAAATTTGTTATAAAAAATTAATCATTGAGTTTGATTGGAATAAATTTAAAGAAAAAAAATTTGCTTGAAATAAATTTGATACAAATTTCTTCAAGAAAATGCGTGAAAATTCTCCTGAAAGTGCCCAAACAACAGACAACTTTTCCCTCAACCAACCAAAGTCCACGAAGTTTCATCTTGGACGACAAGAAATATTTTATTTTTCCGGACAAACCCTTTTTTTCTAATTCTCTAAATGACGATCGATTAATTTGTTAAAAAATCGTAATTTATTCGATTTATTCAACGGGGTGCGCGGTCACGTGCGACTCGCCAAGACGACGTGTTCTCCCCCCTTTTAAGTGCGACGGTCTCGAAACATCTCCCCGGGATAAATCACTTTCGAATGCCGGTTAACCGTTCTTAAAGGCCAACAGACTCGTGCGGATTTCAATCTCGTTTTACTCTCGACCGTGCGAAATTGAATTCAAGAAATGAGTTTGCTTTTAGAACGATTAAATGCAAAAACGGACAGCAGACGAACGGTGCTTACCAACGATAATTGAATGGGACTCCGCAGTTACCGTCCAACAGTTATACGGTGAGAGTCTGCCACGGCAGAGTACAGTTGGCAGCTTCGCACACGTTGGCCATCGTAGCTTCGGTCTTCTCACCAACATCGATTTCATTCCTGCATTATCATGCGTATCGACATACACCTTCGACCCATACAACTGTGTTACCATTCTGCATTATGATTTACATGAGAATCGTACAAATAGTCGAACCGATAGAAATTTTTATTCAAATTTTCTCTCATTCGGGTTTTCAGCTGTCTGAAGTTAGAATTTTTCAAAAGATACTCTCATCAATGGTAAAGTTATGCAAATTGAATTCTTCATTGCCATGTTCAAGACTAGAGACAATGGGAATTTGTTTTTTTGTATTTAACATTTTATTTTTCAACGATTAACGTTTGCCTGACATTTTCTTACAATGAATATAAATTATTATCATTAAAATAGCATGGGAGAAACATCAACATTCTCTATATTTTTCATTATTTTAAAAATATGAGAGAAAAGTTAATATATAATCCATACAATTAAAAAACTGTAATTTTGTGTATTGTTCCAATTGCTTGCTAACAACATTTTTCTTGGTTTCTAGGTGTATATGCCCCCTTAATCGTTCTCAACTGACACAACGTTTCTCATTGGTCAATCCAGCTCAACGCAAAAGTTATACAATCACCGACCCAAGACCAAATTAAAAGATAAAAAAACACAAACACACACACACACACACACACAAAAAATACCAATCGAGTTTGTTTAGCGTGAGCGGACACCCTGGGATTAACGTTCCCGACTACTCGATAGCAGTGTCGTTGGTCGACGACCGATGGCAACGTGGCTGGTACGGGGGTGCGCCGTTGTGTCGAACCAGCCCAGGCGCAGTGCTCACCCTCAACGTTGTATCCGCGCCCTCGCCCGGGCTTTTGCATTATGTCCATTGCTGCTGATTCACACGTCCTCTCTTGTATGGCTTTTGTCGTGCGCGACAATGCTCGGGGCTTTTTTTTCTTTCTCTTTTTATTCTCTTTTTTTTTTGTATTCAAAATACGGGAGGGTCTTAAGAGCAAGGCGGATGACAAACGACGCCGTCCCGGACGCGGCCCTAGATGACCGAGTGGAAATCCATGCAACTTTGCTAGTTATTTGATGGGGAGGGGGGAGGATGAAGGGGGCGTTCAACGTCGATTGCTTTGGTACAATGATAGACCAGCGATCTTCCACAAATGCTTGGTACATTCCATACATCCATTTTTATGCTTATACACTAGCTCTTGTACCTGTAATGCGTTTAGTCTTTTTTCTTCTTCTGTAAGTCGACCAATCGTGTCATTGACGCATGTTATCTGACATTATTATGCAGTTGAGCTTGGTTCACAAGTGCAGTCTTTTTTTTGCAGGTATATTGCTTGGGAAGGAGTCAAAATTCGGAACGATTAAAATTCAGTACGTGCAATGCTTCGAACGCCAATGCCTGGAAGGGCAAGAATTCAGAACAAGTGTATAAGTATAGTTGTCTTTCAATCAAATTAATCAACTGACAAAAGTTAAGTTAAAGAATTGTTTAAAAAAAAAATTAAAACAATAAAAAATCGATACATTTTTATCTTCCCGTCCGCACGCCGGCTAAACAACGCAGCATAGACCAAAAGTTCACAGGAACAATGTGGTAGAGAATTGAATTTGCTACAAAAAACTTCCTGGGGGCGTTTATCTAGCATCGATGGTTTACGCGTGGGAAAGCTCAGAAGTCGGGTGGTGTGAAAAACCGCGCGACTTGTAGGCGTTTGGAATTTCGTAAGTTCCAAAAATTGACGTTCAAAGCACTGGGCGTTCTGAATTTTTGTCGTTCTGTGAATCGATCATTTTGAACGTCGATCCATACTCCATCGCTTAACCTAATTTCGATCGTACGATAAGGGTGAGGCCGATCCCATTGGTCGACACTAGGAGCACGTCGTCAGACGTACTTGACTGGAGTAGTTGTTTCCTTCGGTCCGGTAAAGTCAATTTCCGGATGAGGGTCATTTTCCGTTCAAGATTGTTTACCCGTCGACAGTTTGCCAGTACCGTCCTTTCGGACTTTACCTCCCTCACCCCCATCCCATCCCATCCCTCTCCCTCTACCTAACCTTCCTTCTTCAACTGTCTGCACCTAGTAACATCAGTTAATTTATCTTTTGGCATCTAAGCAATCGTGTGCGATCTGTCCAGCCCGAGAAATCTTTGTTACGTTATTTTCCTTTATTGACTTGACAAAATTAATCGAAGCACTTGCACAGCGATGGCGAAACATTCATGTTACTTCACAACCGATCGCATTATCGTTGAAGGACCGTTCAACAAGTATTGACCTAGGTAAGTGGCAGGGTAGTGATTTTAACGATACAGGCCCGTTATTATAAAATGAGATCAAACTGATTGTGTAATTATGGGCTTGCAGGATGAAATTTCGGTTGATTATTCAAAATAATTATTTTAAACCGAACTATAATTGCCATAAGCGAATCTTTCGGCTTGTGAATATTATAAAACCCATGAGTAGTGAAAATCTGTAAACATATCTCCAGTAAAAAGCAACGATATATTTTTTGTCCATTTTAGCCAGGACAAACAAAACAGAAATAGTTGTCCAAGTTCGTGTTCGATTCATGGACTTGTGATGCACGATTCCACCGAATATGCGGCTGTGTCAGACCGTTGGAAAATCTGATAGCAAAAACAAAGAAATTGAACGAAACCCTGAACAATTGGACGGAAATCTACGAGGGGCGCATCAGCCCTGGGGCGGGGGGTGAGGAGGAAGAGGTTTGGGGGTAGCAAGAGTCAAAGAGTCCGGTAATAAGGATGGTGTTGAGATATGTGCGATTGTGAGAGTCCAGATTCGTGACGCCCACCGATTGTTGAATATGGTGGGGGCATTGAATAGCCGGCTGGTACAATGCGAATGCGCTTGGGCGCTATATTGATTCAGGAGCAGATTGACTTCTCATCTCTCGGAGTAATCTCGAAGAAAGCTCATTGTTCAGGCTGTTGGTAGCTGCTGCCGCAACGAGAGTTCGAGATGAAGCGGAGAAAGGACGGTGAGGGGGGGGGGGGGGCGGTAGGGGGAAGGGGTAATTGGTTGGGTGCACTTCTGCAGGAACGCTCTCGAAGCTCACCTACGACCCGCTTAGAGCCATTCATTGGTGCACCGTTCCCCGGCTGAGCCCCGGGCAGAAACACTTGGAATAACGGCGACGAATGCAATAGAAGGGGCCCCGAAGAACGGAGTTGAATGGTTCTGGCTGCATTCGCACATCGAGTCGTGAATCGGATGTTAAATTAATGACACTGATTTCTGTTTGGGAATGGACGTGGTTGTTGTTCGAATTTGTGCAAACAATCGGGGGTTAGCGTAATTTCCACGATTATTGTGGGATAATTGTGATTTTTATTGCTTGTTGGCAAGATTTGGTATTTGTGATTTCGTTCGGTGACATTGATGGCGATATTTTTTACATCAAATTCATGTTCATACTTGAATTTGTTCGAATAATTGGGTTTCGCGTTGTTTTTTTCGATTATCCTCGGATTGCTATTTATATTTTTCATTAGTAGAATTAGGTAATTTTTTTTTAGAATTGCTCAAAATGACAAATACGGTGTTGGAAAAATTTGTAAAATTTGAAATAGATATTAAAATTCGTTTATTGCAGTTTTAAAGAAATTTTTAAAACCTATGTCCAATTTTTGATAATAGATTGTCTGAAGAATCGATTTTTATGTATGTGGCCCGATAATCTCAATCTTTTTATCGTTATTGTCAAATTCACATTGTCATTACAAAATTTTTCATCATTATTTCGTTCGAACTGAAAATGTTTTTGAATTCAATTAGAATTTGTTGAATCACGACAAGCATATGTTGGATGTTCACGAGAGTAATCAACGAATTTGTAAGACACCAGAACAGTCGATGAGAATATCAGATCCGAGTGAATGGGACAATGCTGTTTGGAAAGTTGTTTTTTTTTTCTCGAAATATCTGACGGGGTTACCGGAATTAAATTCACAACTGGTACTCCAGCAGGCGAGCGATGCCGGTCGATGGTTTGCCGTATGCAACAATGGATAATATAACGATGAAGGAGTTTCCGAAAGCCAATCGTGACTCTGCGATATGATTGTTCAACGTTCGATCGCGGCGAGTTCCCAGGTGGCCACCAACGCTTCTGCTTCTGCCGATGCCGCTGTCGGCATCGTACTCCTAAGAAATCGTTTTTTTTTTTTTTTTTCAATTTTTTTTTTGTTCACTAGAACCTTTGCATTATCTTTGTATAATGAAAGCAAGAGCTACCGAAAAGATCGCGTTTCATTACAGTCGCGGTTATATATACGTGTTCGAATAATGCCAGTTTGCCGCCGGCGGAACCGGCCAGTTCTGCTCGTAATCCACTAGAATGCTTTTTCCTAAAAAAAAAATAAAAATAAAAAATAAAATGAAAAAAAGCTATTCAAAAGATTGTGAGAGACGGCTCGCACCGAGAAATTTGTATTGAGGATTCTATGGTGTCAGGATTGTATTGAGAATTCAACTCGTCAGTGAGCTTATGGCGTTCGTTTGTGGGAACGGTAAAACAAGCTCATCATTCGACGATCGTTGATTCGATCGAACATCCGGGCATGGAGCAGCTCAGATGAATTTTTTTATTTTGTTAATAACAACGAAATATTATTTTTGTGGTTTCAAATATCGGATAAACTTTTTCGAAATAAAGAATATTAAAATAAACATTTTTATTTTGGACCAAAATGGTGGAACTATTCGTAAATGTTCGAGTTTTATTATCGAAATAGTTTTCACCATTTTGTCCATTTTTATTTCAATATGATCGTAGTACATACGATGAAGAGTCATCCTCCGGATATGAATATGCCTGCTTTTGTTTTTTTTTTTTTGTGTAATGAGAACAGCTTCAATAGTGGCCTAGGTCGGAAAAGGTATTCAATATTTTGTGACGGAAAAATTCTCGAATTAAAAAAATTCTCGAGTCACTCAGTTTCGTTGCAATAAGCCCAATAATGGTCTAAGAAAAAATCCTGAAAATCGACTGGAACATGCCTATGAACAACAGGCAACTCTCCCCTCCCCTTAAAGTCATGTGAATACTTCCGATCTACGCTATAAGTGCGAGAGGGACAATGCTATAGATGCTGGGGCCGGAGCGAGAGAAAACGAAGTGATGAAGCTTCATATCACTTAATCTTAAACCTGTAAATTATATAAGATCATGCATTTTATAGATTTTATTGAATCTTATGCACCGGGAATAAATATTGACTCAACAACCCCGTCTCGTGATCTTTCTTTTTTTTTTTGCCTTGTTTGGCTCGTTCCTAAGGAACCTGTGCCACTCTCATCAAGTCTCATGATCTTGCCATACTTGTTACTGCTCGTAACAGCATCTGCTAAAATATCCAATCAACCGTGTAATTATCATAACTTTTCCATCATTTTTCACAGCCCGTAGTTTCGAACAATCGGCGAACCTTCGTTTATAACGACATCCCACCCTTCCATCCCCCCTCCATGATGCCACAATACACACGGTAACCGGTATTCACGGTTGGATATGTATCTAAGATTAATTCAACAATAATTATGAACACCGTCGACAAATATTGAAGGCCCTTGCGTTAGCCACGGAGGATGCACTTGTTGCGTGGCTTAACGACTGTATAATCGGGTACGTGGGCATTCTCGCGTAAATGTCTAATTAATTAACAGCCCTAATCGGCGTGGAGCCGGTCATGGGGGTTGTGACTTGAGGTGTAAACGGGTTTCTTGCTCTCCGCCGCATACGAAGCGTAGCAATTATATGCTGTGGTCTTAATTGGTCTCTCGCGTAGGGAAAATACCATGGAGAACCTGACTGGTGATGCCGGTACAGCCTCTCCTCGCCCGCCTGCGGACGAACATCGCCCGACTCTCACACCCCCCACCCGCGCAAATTGGCTCGTACACGTCGTGTCTCCAACCCGAATAATAACTTAAGCCCTTTCCCCCCCAGCCACCTATTCATAACTATTTCCGACAAGAGCCACAAAAGGTACTCGGACCAGGACTTTAATCCAATCCGAGATTTCGGGCATCGTCTTAACATTTTTACAACGTCTAAATTTCGAATCGCATTATTCGAACGATCGTCGATGATTTTTTTCATGGATAAACTATTGCTGGAAAAATAAAGAAATCTTACGAATGTGAATAGTCTTAGTGGGCAACAACATCTATTGTCACACCTACAATATTTCTTTCGAAGGATCATGGATGATTAAATTATAGAAATACAAAGATTTGCAAACCAAAGGGACTTAGGTCGATGGCCTATTGGCAATGTGGATTGCAGTTTGGGTTTGTATTGCATAAACGCTACGTATTGGACATATTAAACATATTTAATGATGCTGTGCTACTGGAAACTTGTGTACTTCGGGTTAATTCTTTCTGATTCGTTTTGGTAATGAAAAAATCGGTTTGGTATTGGATTTTGGGTCGTTCTGAACATTGAACATTCTGAATTTCGACTCTTACTTTTTTCAACCGAGTGAAGATCATTCTTCGGCATGTCGTTCCCGAGCAACTGGCCGTGACAACGACTGGAGGCGCGAAGACGGAATGATGCTCCTTCAGCTCAGCCCATCAGTCGTTTCAGGAGTGGGGAAACCAAACTCTTGTGAATCACCTTGGTGGCATGCAGTTTCAACACCGTCTGATAAGTGAGACTAAATACTGTAAAAAAAAAGAAGTCGAACAACTGCGAGTAAAAACTATATCATCATATATTATATCATTATTATTATCATTATATTATCAAACTATTGACAAATTTGGCCCTTGAAAAACTTTCATTATCGACAATAGTTAGTTTCGTAGACAATGGACCTGATTCCCAAAACGTCTTTGTGGGCAGGCGTCTTTACGAAAACGCTGTATAAAACAAAACCCAAAATTAAGTTTTTCACGTAATAATTATTCATATGAATTCTTTTATCTTTACTTGTGCCATGAGACTTTCCTTCGTGCCAAATTTTAAGATTTCAGGTGAACGGAAGGTAATCTATAGGTTTTGATGATCACTAGGCCGACGAATGGACAACAAAGTGATCGTATGAAGGTTCTGTTATTTTTTCATTCATAGCTACGGAACCCTAAAAAATGCGTATGCACTTAACAATATAGTAACAAAGATCCCTGTGAGGGCTGGGACTCGATATAATACATATACAGATAGATAAAGAGACATATACACATCTCTCTCTTTTTCTCTCTCTCTCTCTCAGTATGTTTTCTCACTCACACGGCTCCATGTTATTAAATCTTTAAAATCCATGCTCAATTTTTTTTTCTTTCCGTATCCGTTCATACATCGTCTACCATATGTATATATGCACATATACATATACACACACACATGGTAGACGGTACATCGTACATGTGTGAGCAGCAACGAATCTTTCGTCAAACCCATTCCACCGTGAATTCGCCGAGTGTGCGCAGATCGGTCCGGGTTAGGGAGGGCAAGGAGGGGAGGGGGGGGGGGAGAAGGAGAGAATTCCCGTACGTATTTGTGTACGAGCGCGACTCGAGTGTTAATGACGTTTATTGGAAATTCGCCGCTAGACGTGGTACTCACGGTACTCTAGGTAAAGTAAGTAGCTGTGTGTAGGTATACGAACCGGGGCCCCGGCAATCGATATCTCTATGGCAGTAACCGGGAATTCCGGATGGAAAGGGGTAGAACCGAGAGGCCCTGGGTGACGGGAATACTGGGAAAAGGATCGAAGGGGGCGAAGGCAGTCGGTTGTGACAAAGAAGTTGGGGAAGGGTGGGTTTTCTGATTAATGCACACGAACGAGAGCGTCACCACCCTTTTGGATTCGCGGGCGAACCAGTCATATCCTCTGTCGATTGCCACGCAATTTCCGCAGCATCGGCGATCGACGATCGTGAACGCCAATGACGTCGCAGACGACGTCGATGATGATGATGACGATATTACAAGGCAATTTATGGGTTTGAACCAATCGTACATTGCACTTACATGTACCGTACGTCAACAACCTATTTTACCGAAGAACCTCCATCGCTCATCGTACGATATACGCAATTTGCCCCCCCCCCCCCTGCCCCCCGAATTGCTGAGCACATGCACAGGGCTTGTCAGCTTCGACGCAATGCAATGCGTTGCCTCGGTTAAGGGTTTTCAATTCCGCAGCTAATCGACGTACGGTTTTGTTCGTATTGTGCCATCGGTGAGTCGGTCGTCGAGCCAACGACGTTTTACGGCTCAAGTCCGCCAAACGCTAATTGAATGACGCGCGCCCTGAGCCTCTCGGTGCTTGGATGTTTGTATGATAATTGTTGGCACGGTTTAATTAATGCATTAATACGTACGCAGTTGTATTTGGAAGGGTTGAATGTGATTTTGGATGAGGGCCAAGAAGTTCGTCGATGAAAGCCACGAGGAAAGGAAACGGATATCGCCGTCGAACGGATGAAATGGATGGGGAAGGGAGCATCGATGAGTTCAGTCACACGGAAAAATGGCACGGTCGGGACGATCGAATGTTACATTTTGGGGAACTATGAATTGTGAACTATACTGTCGGTTGGTAGTGTGGAAACCTAGATATTGTTTTTTTTTCAATCTATTTTTGACCTGGACACTGGAAAATCTTTTTTGAGAACTTTTCGATAACATGTATGTATCCTAAGGTGCCAAGAACTTGGGTAGTTACCTCCAACAGTATGTAGTATGATGGATTTGTTGGAAAAGTTCTTTTAACAATAACTTGTGTAATTATTATTACATGTTCTGACAATGAAAAACAACGAATGTATTCGGTTTGATTCACATAGTCCCACGAAGCATCGAGCCAAAAGAACATTAAAGAAGATGAATTTTCGTGTACTCGAGCCAAATTGTCCGATAATTTCTAAAGTAACTTTGATGAAGATTTTAATAATTCCAAAAGTCTTTAAAAAAAAAACATTACTAGCCGTAACAGCGTTACAATTTTCACAGCCGTAAGACACGATTTTGACAGTTCAGAAACATAGGTACAATGACGTACGGTTTCCCCCTGGTGGTCCAAGTAATAATATTCATTGTAATCCCGTGAAATCGGGTGAAGGTTGGTTCGGTTGAGCCCTCCGGTTCGGTCATCATTGCATTCGCGTATATATACATTGTTTGGGGGGCGAGAGAGGGGGCCGGGAACGGGGGAAGGGGATTCGGCGCGCACCGACCGAACGAGAAAGTCTCGCATCGTGTGGGCTATCCCCCCATTCATTCGTCGATACAATATTCAATATCGCGACAATAAACCGGGAACATCCAGTACGGGTTCGGTCGTACAATGTCACGTGAATCAATCGATGGAAACCCAAGGATTTAACCCGCGTATAGAAGGGGTACAGCATCGTACAATGATCGCAATAGATTCTTTGTTCTGTCGAAGAAAACGAGCAGGTAGTATATTTTATTCACGCCGGGTTATACCCCGCGTCTGTACCCAGTTTCGGTTCATTGTAATTGACGAATGGGAAACTTTTTTCGTTTTGGCAAACGATCGACGACATTCTCGTGCTACCTTTTCACCCCTTTACTCTTTTTTTTTGTTTTCTTTTTTTTTTTTAACTTTTTGCCCCGGCGTCAAAGTTAGTATGACTGGTGGTGGAGCAGTTACTATATATACGCGTACGTTCATTAACCGCGGCTAGGGCACGAAAACTGCTTGAAGGAATTATTTTTTCGGCAAGGGCGAAACCTCGGATCGAATGCACGGGGGAGCGCGGTTAAATGTAGTTATACCTGAACAAAAAAAAAAAAATCGTCACACGCCGATACTCCAAGCGTCGAACGATGGTTTATTGAGGGTAAAATTGGTTGGTATTACTTTCTCATCCCGGCAACGATTCTGCCGGGGCATATGGGCAGGTCGATCGTTTGACGCGTGGTTCGTCGTCAATGCCATTGATATATATACATATATACATATGTGTGTGTGTATTTATTAATGCTTTCGCGCGTCGAACGACGCATATGGACCGAATAACAGATTCACGACCAACGAATATACGAAACAAATTATTATTCCGCTGGGTCGTCATAATTTGTGTTGCATTTTTCTGATCTCCATTTCGGCCAGTTTGAGCGAGGATAAAGCGACGAATCCAGTTGTAAAAATGATTGCGAATTATTTTGAATAATTTTACAAGTGTTATAGAAAAATTGAAGAAACGAAAGTGATGAGAATTGAACTTTTTGTTACAGTGGAAAAACTGGTGACACAGCTTGGTATTATTGAGAATAGGGTTATATATTTTAATTGTTTGTCTATCCATGGTTTTTGGTTTTTGCAACTAAAATGAATGAATAACATTTTGAATTTCGAAGCGAAAATGTTTAAAATTTTTATCTTTCCGTCTAAACTGGCTGAGCTGGCTGAACAACGCTATGTAGAACAAAAGTCCACATGAACAATGTTGTAGAGAATTGAATTGTCTACAAAAAAAGTCCCTAGTGACATGTATCTAGCATCGATGGTTAACGCTCGGGAAAGCTCGAAAGTTGGGCAATGTGAGAAACCGCGTTTGGAGTTTCGTACGTTCGAAACATTGGACGTTCTGCATTTCGGTCGTTCTGTACATTGATAAGGAACTATGGATATAACTAATATTCTGTAAAAACCGAATACTGAAAAAATTACATGCATAAATATATATATATTTTTTTTGAAACTTGAAATCTTTGTTGTCGTATCGGCAGTTAACGAAATAAAGTAAGATTTTATAGGGTTCCCAAAGAGATGTAGGATTCGGGTTTTTATCGAGTTAACTCTCGCGGGTGGGAAAGCGAACGATTCATTCCACGTTTGCCGTACAATATCCTTTAATTCATCTGCCTACGTGTTGACCAAAATCGCATAAATCGCCGAAAAAAAATTCCGTCGGTGAGCGCGGGGTCTATCGAGCACCGGGTCCGTCGCCGGGACGAGTTCGAGGCGTGCGAGAAGCTATTTCGGACGCTCGGAGGGGGTGGAGGAGGAGGAGGAGGGGCGGGGGGAACCCCACGAGTTCCCGGGAGCGCACCGGACCGGCTAAGGGTGTAAATTATCGGCTTATTCCCGCGGACAGTCTTCGGATAAATAAAAATATTTGTACCGCGACCACGTGAATGCGGACACTAAATTAAACTCGTTTTGCTTCACGCGAAACTAACCACACGGCCAATCGACTATACGACACATCTTTTCCCTCTCGCACGGTCTGTCCGGAGTTCCCGACAGTTATGCACATGCGTTCACGCTTCTTACGGCTCGCTGTCCATATGCTAGATGATTCCCTTATTTTATTTTATTTTATTTTATTTTTTTAATGTCACACGCTTGTGTCGGAAACTTTTGCCATTGAAAACAAAGAAAAACGTTCAACGTCGTCCATTTTCGGCCTGGTCGAAAGATATTGCTTTGAAGTTCATAATTTTCAATAGTTTTGGTGAGATGCAAAATGTTACAGTGGCAACTGTTGTCGTAGCTACTTGAGGATATACGTCACAATTGAAATATGTCAATGATATGAAGAGAGTTCTAAAGTTTTCGCAGCGTTTGCCATTGCGATTTCTCCGGTCGTATCTTTTGGCTGGGATTGTATGTCTCATCCATCGTCAAGAAAGCTACGAAGATTCAAAATTTCAAAAATTAGTTTGGTTCTTATTGCCTATGACAAAACGACGAATTGATGAAAAGAAGGTTTACTATTTGAGGACGTATTTGTCAGAATATTATAGATGAGTAAAATCTATCGAGATTCATCTCGATGTTAATTTTTTTGTTCTTTGAAGGTACAGAAATCTAAAAAACCAATCTTCCAATAAAAATTCTCGGATTTACGCATACTTAACAATCAACAATTCAACTGTCGATCAGTCGATGCTACGAAAAAAATTAATCTTCAATTATCATACTGCCAGAAATGGTCAAAATTTTCCCTCCAAATGTAACTCCGTAATTTCATGACTCGAAATGTATTTTATTGAAACGTGTAACCACCAGGTGTATCGGTTTATTATATTTTTGTTGTTGCTTCGACGCATCGACGTTGAAAAATTTTTCCGACGGGGTCTCTTACGACGGTACTGCGGAGCTTTATTCATTGTTCGGAATCTCATCGAGTTAACAGAAACGTCTTCGAGCGTGCATTATACACGGTTTCTCATGACCGTACCGACGATACAAGTGCCGTGTACATTCACCCGATCGCACCGGCTATACGACGTCTCGTAGCCAGGATCAAGAACGACGTATACTTTGCATCGACTTTTATTTCCTTTCATCGCTTCGGGCAACGCTTATACGTATTGACTCTACTCTTGAGATTCAGGTACGTGAAAAGGCACGCATGACCACGCCGGATATGTTCTCGTAACGTCGCTCGACCGTAAAACGCCCGAACGTATTATAACGTTCATTTTTTTCATTTCGTATACGTATAATCGTATATATAATACAACACCTAAATTGTAAAACAAAAATTTCAGTGTATCAAAAATATGTTGAACATGAAGCTTTTCAACGATTTTCATATCGAAAATATGTATTTTTCTTATATTGTCGATATGACTCTTGCCTACAGTGAGCGTCAATCGGAACCAGTCGGCGCATGCGCGAAGGCTCTGACATGTGACTGGTTGTGGCTCGCGCTTGCGCTGCCGGCCACAAGCTCACGGCCAATCGTAATGTAGGGTTTTTTCCGCTTCTAGTTTTCAAAGATTTGCTTATTTAAGTGATTTTCAAAAAATACAAACTACTTCTGATCGAGTTCGTGGTACTTAAAAAGATGAAAACGCAAAAAAAATTGGTTTGACTTTGAAATTTACCTGGGTCAGTCTACCCTGATATGGACAAGTGATAAGATTATCTTTCAATTGGAGAATAAAAAAAAAAAAATCAGTAGGAATTTATTTTTTATTAGTTTTTCTGCAAGGAGAAAAAAAAATGTCTAACGAAAAATCATCTCGTCACACACTGCAAAACCCTTTTTTAAATATAACTGGCGATAATCGGCGATAACTCAACCAATTTTCACAATTCCCCAATAACAATTAAACTACATTCTTTTTTCATAGTTACTTTTTCGAAAATTAACGAAAAAAATAATCTATTTTTAGGTGTAAGCAATGATAATAAATTTAGGTGTAAATGCCCCCTTAATCTGCAACACAGGTTAAGATCTTACTTTTAGATTTTCCAAAACCATTTTATCTCTCCTCGGTGAGATCCATTTACGAAGCAATTACGGTGGGACACCACACGAGTATGGGGAAAACTAAGTGTTTGGGCCTAGCAACGCTGCATGAGGCATCGTTCACCCTTCGTTCTCGCCCCATTGTCAATCGTACGTGCGTGGCGACTCGCGTGCCGGCGCAGCGCGTAGCAATCCGTACCGAGAGGCAGCTCGTTTAAAACCGTACCGTGCAGCGTCAACGTGAAAGTTTTGCACGAATGGCGGTATGCAGCTAGACCGCGTAAACGTTGGTTCCGAGTGGATCACGAATTGCCGATTGTAGGGATAACGATTAACGAAATGGAATTGTCAAAAAATGTTGTCAAACTTTTTTTCTTTGCGAAATGGTGGAACTATTTCGAAATTAGAACTCTAATATTTTTTAATTAGACCAGTTTAACTTGATTGATTTTTATTCAAATAATTAACCATTTTTCATTTAAATAATGAACCATCGGGTTTTTTATATTTTTTTGGTTTCCGGTAACGAGAGAAATAAGGACAACAGTTCTAATAAAAAATACTCCCATCAAATTATTCCTGCGAAGGTACTCAATATTTCCGAAGAAGAAAAAACCAATTTTTTCATTACAGTTATTCTGAAATGTGGAAAAAGAAACATAAAAAATATTTCATCAACTGCTGCAAGTAAAATAAACATAGACAAGACTCCACAATGACACTGATGCAACACCAAACAGACATTTTTCCGAGTAGAATATGCGTGTAAAATTCGTTAACAATTCGTGAAGCCTTTCGAAAAGTTGTGTTCCCCGACACGATACATCAAGACACACGTAAAAATACAAGTGTCGTTCTTTGTCATTTAAATAGGATGCTCAACACATGTATTCACATTGGAATTTGACCACCAAATTTATTTTTTCGGGTACAATACTTTTTTTCTAAATTTCATAAACTTTTTCGGTGATGGGGAAGTAAGAATTCGAGACAAGTAGATTCATGACTACACAGACAGTGCCACCTGTTCTCAAAAAAATACGAGAGACAAATTTCAAACGACACTATTCGATATTATTGATTCAGATGAAATAACCCATTTTCGAAAAAAAATAAAAAATAACAAAATAACATAAAATCAAGGAATCTATTTTCTTCAAACTCAACTGCATAATATTTAAAAAAGAAAATTCCATTGGATTAAATATAACATAAAACCTAAGCCATTGCCACCATAGATTCTCAATTGAAGTGTAATTATTTAATTAGGTTAGCGACATAACGCTAACCGGTAACTCAGGGCAGGGAGGGAAGAAAGGGTGGGGGGTTAAATCGGGTATTCGTCCAAATAGATTCTCAAGTAGGTTTACGCATGGTGTATGCCCCCGTGGGCATGATCCCCGCGGGGCGATTAACGCAAGAAGTGGAAAAAAAAACGAAGAAGAAAAAAAAATGAATAATAATAATAACAATAATGATGATAAATCTCGAGAGACGGGTGAGCAACGGTAAACGACATTTTTTTCTCCCTTGAGCCCGAGTGTTTTGAAAGAAGGCGCGCAGCGGTCGTTTTGCGCGGGAGCGCGCGGCATATAATGGTTAATTACATCACCGTGAACCCCGAAGCTGCGTGCAACCGGGAACCCAAGACTTGTGGGGACCGCGGGTTCGAGGGTACTTGCCACGCGCCTATTTTCGACATCCAGCTGATAGTCTTTGAATCTGCGGAGAAGAAAAAAAAAATATATATATATACATGCTAATAGTGACTATTAAAAAGCCGTATCAATTTAAACCGGAACTCGGTCCTCATCCGATCCGCAGTTGGTTCGTACCAACCGCAACTCTCATTGCACACAAACCCTTCGTTTCAAGATGGTTTCCAATCTCCATTATTCTTACCACTTCGCGCCGCAAAATGTTACATCGTAACAACAAATAATTCACTCATACGTGTATTAATCCGCGGTCTACCTGCGCAATCCTTCGACCTCAATTCAACAACAACAACATCAACATCAACAATGTCGATCAGACTCGACACTCCAATGACGTCGTATAAAATATGAAAAAATAGAAGGGGCAAAAAAATAATAATAAATACAAAAAAATATGTAGTGGTTGCACTCGCGCATATATTATGAGAATATAGTTGCGTGTTCAAACAATGTATCTCTGACGGTGGAAGACGTATATGAGAGAATGAGAACGGTGATACGCGATGAAGATGGGTTTTGCCCGGTTACGTTCGAGCGTACGAAATCTATTGATGTGCTACGTGTATTATATATCCGACGAACGATTCACGTATGGGTATCCCTCACAGGAAATACCGTCGAAGTAGAGTAACTCGCGGACTTTCGGCCGAGCGAGCACGTATGCCGGAGCAGAAAACACTTTGTGTAGCGAAGCGTATGGCCGCGAGAATAGCAGCGCGGAAAGAGACTGGTAGCCGGGTCCAGGGGGAGAAAGAGGAGGCTGAGAGGATAAGGGGGGGAGAAGAAGAAGACTACCGTGTATAAGAAAGGCACGTGGGATCGAATCTGCATGCCAAAACCATTTCCTGTGCGCTACAGCCAAACGGCCATTGGCACAGTCGGGCCGCCACTTCTCGTTCTTAATGTCCATGGTAGATGCACACCCACCGACGGGATCGCAGTCGGGTTTGCAGACTGGCAATGTAAACCTGGCACTCGGTACTGATCCAATGTTGCGCCT
The DNA here is from genome assembly GCA_963662125.1 of Diplazon laetatorius. Lineage (NCBI taxonomy): Eukaryota > Metazoa > Arthropoda > Insecta > Hymenoptera > Ichneumonidae > Diplazon > Diplazon laetatorius. Next base: position 7,413,975 of record OY759156.1, read on the forward strand.
ATTCGCAGAAAAAAAAAACCAATAATCGTCTGGGCTGCACATTTACCGTGGAAAAAGTAGTGATGGGATGTGTGGCTTCTTGAACCAATCGGTTCGTTCCAGTAACACTTATGATGTTCATGTGTATTTACTGAGTGGCAATGTTTCATTATCGTAACACTTATAATGTGGATGTTGATAAAGTGATGAGGTTTTATTGTAGTAACAATGGTAATGTTCATGGTGGTTAAGTGGATAACGTTTCATTCAAGTAACACTAATCGTGTCAATATTCTTGGAGTAATAATGTCTCATTATAGTAGCACTAATAGTTCGAAATGGTTTGTCCTTATTATTGGCTTTGACATTGAAAGGGATACGTCGAAATCAGTATTGGTTATATTTCCAGACACTCGGGGCTTCATAAGAGTCGACGTGAGGTTGACCAGCTGTTTCGGATTCTTGCCACAAGAGGCGCCAGTTACGATGTCCTTCGAAACACGACACAAAACCCAGTATCATCCATTTTTAATTGTTTATAATTGATAAATATGTATGAATTAAATGGATAATATTTGTACGCACGTCAAAATATGACACAGAGCTAAATACTTAGCTATGACAACATTTTACTTTAATATGGCAAAATACGTTATGGGAGACGGGCGTGTCGTCTAATTTTTCAGTCGCAAAAATACGTAAGGTCTGGTGTACAACTATAATCTTATATCTCGCTTTTACATGTGACTCGTTCGGTAAGCTGGGTTGACTCAATCGTGGGGAGCAATATTACCCAACAGCGTAGGTAAAACGTACCAAACGCGAAACTGGGCGTTGCTCGAATGAAAGTGCGAATTGACGAACGTCGTGCGGCAAAATATCACGCGGTGAAAACAGAGGGGAAGCCGTGAGATTCTCGGTGAGGTGTGGATAATTCCAAGGGTCGTAATCGGGTGGTTGATATGCTATTTGATTTGTCTTCCTTTCACACACAGTCGAGGTCGTGGGGAAGTAAAAGCTTACGAGACTCGAATATTCTGCGAATGCAGGTCGCGAAATTCATAACTTTTCATTAAATATTGTTCATGAAAAAAAACAAACGAATATTATATAATTTTTTATTTATTATTCATCGAGCACCGAAAATATGAGAAGGCGAGCAATTTTGTCTCAACACTAAAAAACACCGATTAATCAACAATATTACATTTTTATTTTATTATTTTTTTATATAATAATTTTTATTCTAATACTATTTATTATTATCATTTTTTATATGAAATTTATGAGTGTCTTGCGAATTTCAGACTCATGATCAGCGTCCTAATGTATATTGATTCATGAGGTGTCCATAAGTACTCAATGATCACCCAGAACTATATCTACGATGAATGTACAAGTTGAAAATTCATGAATCATTCGACGTTCGAAAGTGATATATGTTGGATTCAAGTTTACAAAAATAGTCGTAGAATTTTCACGTGATAATACGAAACGTAGCCCTGCATTAGCGATAAGTAGGAGTGCAAGGTCCAGAACGGTCGATCGCGTCGATGGATGTACGGCTTACCGGACCGCCCGAATTTTCCGGGTCATTTCCACCATTAGTGATTCTGCGAAACGTTCCTTTTTTTTCGTTTTTTTTTTTCGAACCTACATCCGACGTTGAGATGAGGGATTTCCGTGTGTCCGAATCATGCTTCGGTTCACGCCGACCAACGTCGATCGATCAAATTATTCACCGCGTTGGGAATCCTTGCTACGTGTGTATAGTGTGTTACTCGATAGTACCTCGCCGCGATAGACGTGAGTTCCCTGTTTAGGTTCGTTCATCTTCCGGCAACAAGGGTGACCGAAAAATTGGGAATTTCATGGTGCGTGGCCTGATACCGACGACGTTTTCCAATCCTTAACAGTTTGTACTTTTAGTGGGACAAGCAACGATATCCTGGTAGATCAGTTCAGAAGGCGTCGAAATGCTCCTCATTGTGGTATACTTGGAAATATTGAAGTCGTCGTACCAAGAAAGACGGAATTTAACTAAAGAGAGGATAAATTAAAAATTATCCTCCAGTTTTTCACTTCGCAAAATCCGTAAAACAGTTACGGACCATTTTGAGATGATCCTCAATTATAAAACAATGTAATCCTTTTTACACTGCAATTGACGTCTGCCTCTTTGATCGTCTACATAATTTTTTTCGATTAAACTTTACTGTGGCGACTAAAATTCAATTCTCAATTATGGAGATAATTCAATTTTGATGTCTTTATATATAGTTAATTCGATCCGAGTGTGAAATTATGGACTCGGAAAATGGTTGCTTATGAGCCGGTTGAATATCAATTTACATATAAGCTCACTTATGTCAACGATACTGTTAGTTACAATTCTACGACACTGCAGAAAGTGAAATAAATTTCTCCTACTTCACATTCTCATTTACTTTCGTGAACCACCAGACATTACGATCGAACTGCGACAGTCTCTCAATTAGTCACTGCTTCATTGATTGACGGACAATTAAAGTGAAGAAAAATCTTAAGCGTTCTATCTTCGGGACTGGTCCATGTTTTTCCCAATAGTGTAAGCACAGTCTGACTGTTGCCAGTGTCAAGCTACCACAAGTCGCACACGCCCGTGTAGCCCCTTTCACGACCGTTTGGACTCATTCAAGTATGTTTGTGAGCCGCCAGACCCTTCACCGACATATAATCCCAATCATCCTCGTCCATGAGACGCGCTCACTCGAGTTTGCTTTCCTGTCAATAAATTCAATTATCGAATTCATATTTATGTTAATCCCGATACCCGAATTCGGCTCATCGCACTACCGTGCATTACCATGCAGGTGCCCATGGGAAAGGGCTGAACGCCACCCCTGCTTTATATCCAATAGTCGTCGTGCACTGTGTACACGAAAACTATTTGTTAACACGGTAAATCTTTGAGCGGTTGTATTCGAATGCTAATGAGAAATTGGGATTTTGATGCTTGAGCTGTACGTAACACGGATACATATAGTTAATGAGTATTTGAACTCGTTCGAATGGGCCAAGTTTATTTTATCATGTATGGAATAAGTTTTTGAACAGCAGGAGCCATAGCCAGATCAAAATATGTTGAAATGGATCGTTCTTAGTGACACCACTTCTAAACGACATTTTCCGTTCGTTTCTCGCAAAATCAAACCGATTACAGAAATTACGGTGTGCTGTTCGGTATTTAAGGCATATGGCTAATATTGATTACGAGTGACAAATTATTTAGTTGGATGGTGACAAATAACGAATTCAATTAAGTTTTAAGATATTCGAAATGGTCTTGCTAAGTTTTTTTTTGTTGTTGTTTTTTTTTTTTTTTTTTTTTTTTTGTAAAACCGATTAGCTTTTTGTGGTTTGAAATATGATTGATTTCAATGTTGTGTATACGAAATTTATCAGTACATCATAAGACACTAAGTTACTCTCGAAGCAAAGAAGAAATCGATATTTGAAGTGTTCAATCTTACGATAGAATTGATAAATCGAAACAATTTTGAAATACACCTTGAGAAAAAAAGTACAACGTTGCTATTCACGAACCCAATTGAAGGTAAGTAATATTACCATAAACTAATTTTTTATTATTCAAAAAATTGTTAAAAAAAAATGTTCACCAGGAAATTTCATGCTGATATAACGGTTAAACGTGAAAGTTAATTTTTCTATGGGTTCGAGGGTCTTGTAAATGATTACAAGACGTGGCACAGCCAGCTTAGTACCTCTTTTCACCGTAGTTTTGAAAAAAAAAAAAAAATAGTACGTAGTCGGGTTTCAACTCACGCCTCGAGCTACTCGAGTTCCGAGACAATCGAAAAAGAGGTCGGGCCAAAAGTAGGTGTGGTCGACAAGTTTTACGTAACCTACAATTTTTGTTTTCGAACATACATACTTCCACATCAGTCGTGTTTCACATGACATATACGACAGACGTGACTTTCTCATGGGACAAATTCTCTCACGAAATAACATTTAAGTTTCATTTATGCCAAACTACCATGTTCCCACATATCATGGGCTCGCTGTGTGGCTGCTCAGATATATATATTCAAGCACTGATTATTCGTAATACCAAATACATTCAGCAAGGATCGAATTTGCATGGTTCGATCCAACATGCCCGATGGATTTAACAATTCAATTTACGATAATCAATTTATTCATGGATATCTTGGTGACGCAACTCATTATACCAGAACCCCATAGCCCTATCGTCGAAAATCCACATAATCCAAAATCGTCGAGAAAAAAATTTCAACAGATACACACTACGGATTATTCCCGAGTTTTAAAATAACGAAAAATGGCCAAAATCTCAGTTAAGCTGTCCATACATTTCGTATATATAATATACGAGTTGAAATACATTTGCAACATCATACGAGTACAAAACACTTATTTTCGGCTGCCTCCACCCCTTTGTAACAATATATAACCCGGCAGCGCAGCTACATATATATACATACCTATACGGCTATACAGAATGATCCGCAAAGGTGGGCAGCCTTGCTCGAATAAGAGAATCCGAAAAAAAAAAAAAAAAACGGTTCCCACAATGGGTATTCCAGAGTGACCAGCGTTTCGTTTTCGATACATCCCAGTTCCCCGAGCTCCCTCGCTACCCTGTAATATAAACTCTCGACGGGAACAAATGTTTAGAGGTCCGCCATTTTCCCCCGTTTATACAACTATCTCTGAATGCCTCTGGCAAACAAAGCTCTCCACAGACTACTGAAATAGTATACATATATATATATATATATATATATATATATATATATCGTCTTTTCCTCTCCAGTTCTTTCTCACAAATACTTTTAATTATTATCATGCGGAAAAAAAATATTGCTCACCATTCATCGACTCGTTTCGCGTTTTCGAAGCAAAGAAAAAACCGAAAAAAAATCCGACATTCGATTTTAATTACGGCGTACGAATTCGAATGACATTCACTGCGATATCCAATTAATCGAATTCCCGTTACAAAGTAAGGTCTGCCGGGGATGTGCACACGACGGGGGGAAGGGGGGGGGGGGTTGTGCCGAATGGTTCATGATCTGGAAAAAGATGAAAAAGCTTTCGCGAGCTTCGAACGGGAGGGCCTCATCATCGTTTTCCATAAAACTCGACACCGCGAATAAAACACGTATGAACGTGTGAACTGTGAAACGCGTGATAAATTATGCAAGTACTTTCACACAGCGCCTGCCAGACCCCGACTCTTTATGCTCCTCAGGGGCGTCGATAGCTTCGTAAAAAACAAAAACAAAAAACAGAACGGCAAAGAATTAAAAAAAAAAAAAAAATGTTTTAAACATACATATATACACATACACATATATATGCATCCGTTGAAAAAATTCGTAAGCAGAGGTACAAACGTAAGCAGAGGTATCCAACCCCGACATGGGGGGGGGGGGGGTGTATAATAGGATAAAACGAAAGCCGGAGAAAATGGAGTACATACACACAGGGTGACGCGTAAGCATCGAGGTTAGGGCGAGGTATGCGCGCCCACCATCGCGTTACAATCATTCCCGTACATACGTATAAATACACCGGTCGCGACGAGAGGGGAAGGGCACAGAGGGGGGAGGGGGAGGACGGGGGGTTCGTGTTTGCACGTACTAGACACTGTTGAGTATGGGGAAAATTCTGTGCGGGTTACAAACGTATACACGGTGGATTGGGCGCCGGGCGCGAGCTTGTTTGCGGGGTTGAGTTGATACAACATTAACAACAAGTCGTTAGAGGAGATGAGGAACACAGATGAGGAATGGTAGGTGGGGTCCGGTGCACAGGGAAAACGGGGGGGGGGGAGGAGAGAGAAGGAGGAGAAGGAGATGGGTGGAGGTTGCGAAGACGGGGTGAACCCAAGAGGGTGGTTGTCGGGGAGGATGCTGGCACAGATGATGACTGGTGGGCGTTGCGCCATGGTCTTGATGCGCCGCCGGTGGCGGTGGTGGTGGTGGGTGAGGGCGCGGGCGCGTCGGTAACAGCAACAGTGGCGTGCGCGCGCGCGCGTGGCCGCGAACCTGAAGTACCAGATTGTCGAGGTAGTGAGGCCAGGTAGAGAGGAGAGAGAGGCCTCCGCTACGACAGCGCTGTGTGTGCGCGCCTAGCCGCACCAAAACGAGAACCTTCGGAGGTAAAGAGGGGGAGGGGAGGATGCGGAGGGGTAAAGAGAGAGAGAGAAAGAGAGGGTAGGAGCGAAGGGTTGCTTGCCACGGTGCGACGCTGGTTGCGGATGCCTGGTGAAGCGGGGGAGCGGACGAAACGAGTACTACAATGGGTTGGCATGGTAACACACGGTGAGGCTGTGCGAGAGAGCACATACTACGTACACACTGGCTCGGTACTGCTGCTGTTGGTGCGATCGCCGAGCGGCGCTGGTGAGACTGAGTGAACGAGAACGATACAGAGACACGAAAGAGAGGATGAGGCGGAGTGAGTGAGTTCGGCGGTTTGGGGACTGAGGGTGGAGGCAGAGAGTGGGAGAGAGAGAGAGAGATGAGGATGTAGCTTGGGCTCCGACTCAGGGAGACTCTATTTCCATAATCTGCCGCTTTGTCGATTCTGAATTATGCGACTACGCTCCTCCCTTCCGTACCCCGCGCGCTCGCGAGCGAGTCTGCCACCCACTAACAAACCCCCTCATCGCGGGTCCCGAACCACCACCACCACCATCGACAGCCTCCCCCGTCCTATTCCGGCGACGCCGCCGCCCCACCAGCAGCAGCATCAACCCGGAGTATCCGATTATTTGCTCGAAATCGATTTCACGTGTGTTCGTACCGAACCGTGTATTTGTACGGGATGTATACGACGAGCATTGTGACGAGCTCTCGCTGATCTTCATTTCGCAACATTGTCGGGGAAACCTGATCCGCAACGCACTCGCCAACTCTTGGTAACGCGGTCGGGGGAGAGGAGGGGGGGGGGGGGGTGGTCCAGCGTACATGCCAGCACTCGACTACCCCTTCCTTCGAATTGTAAGAACAGTTGTCCAACTTGGTACATATTTTTCTTTGGTTACATCATTCTGCTTTCTTATGGAGATAGCTGTGTGATGGTCTGAAACATTTTTATCGGAATTCTGGTGTTAACATGGTCAAAGTTTCGTAAAACATTCGAAAATCACTAACTCGGATAACTGGAGAACGCTGTTCGAGCTAGAGCGTTCCTAACTCGTTTGCTATCATTGCTTTGAATTCATTTCCAATGATATTTGACTTGAGTATCGTACTAAAAACTAGGGGCTGTGGAAAATGGCTATATGAACCAAATCGACTGATTTCTAAGAACTATTGAGTTACCACGAGCATCGATATGATTCGAATGATGCACTTTTGGGTCGTCAATGAGATTTAAAATATTCCAACAGTTGAGAATTCACAGGTCGTTGTGAAACTGTGGAGAAATACGACACGATGTGGCCAGATTGAGTTTCGTGAAAACGAATGATTGAAAACGCGGACGATTGTCGCATCGGTTATCGGGGGGTTACCGTCGGATGTGTATCCGTCGTGCGATCAATGATAAGCTCAACTTTTTTGCAAACGAATGTAATACATCTTTTCGTAGCTGTAATCGTATGCATCGCCAACGGCAAAGCGACGTTCGTATAATCGTACGATTTTAACAATACGTTATATCGAGTTACAAGGATACCGAAGAAGTTAGCTGATTAGTTCGTGTAGTCGCGAGATGATCTGAATATTCTATAGTGTCCCACCGTACAATCTATCTCGTCCCTCAATTTATACATACATACATATATATATATATATAGATATGTATGTGTGCATGTGTGTGATTGAGGTAGAACCAGAAGCAAACGGTTCATCGACAATATTGGAATATACATCGCAAACCCAGAAGGTCCTGGTACAATGGAAAACTTCTGGGTTTGAATTAAACTAACAACGACGGTCTCGGTTCGTCATTCGTACTCTCACGTGCACGATCACGAAACAATCTTGATTTATCATCAATTCGTAATGCTAGAATTATGCTGCACGATCGTATTGAACGAAGCGAATCTCAAGGCATGATTGAAAAAAAAGGTGAACATTGATTTCCTATGAAGAAAGAAAGGTTTTTGATATGGCATATGTTCGACCGAAGAATTGAATCGAAGATCAAACTTCGGAGAATGAGAATCAAAAAGTGTTCAACCGTTCTTCTTATTTTTTTTTGTCGTAGCCAGGCATTGAAATCTCGAACGAGAGAATTTGCGCCACTGCGACAATTTTGATTAGTTTTTTTTTTTAATGGTAATGAATAATTGAGATACATATCAGAATCATTTACGTTAATTTCTCATTCGTTTTGTCTTTACTTTTATTAGGGCAAATGGTAATTATTAACTTTGTCTTCTCATCGAAGATGATTTTAGCATGATAGTACCTTAATAATGAGGAGAGTAAAACGATAACACGATAACCGAGCACAACTTTATAATTGAATCGATTTCGATCTGCATTTACAACATTTGTGGTAAGAAAGCACAATACATTTTCCGACAAAGAAAATGTCAATTGCTTCTGCCAATGGGAACAGAGAGTGGAGTCGTTGTGCGATGGTGTATATATATATATATATATTTTTTTTAGGAGCGAAAAAAGTAGACTTAGAACTCACCGAAGATTCATGTAGACTGAAATTGAGATAAGGTGCATAGCGAGATACGTGTGACACGAGCCATCTCGTCGGGAAATGAAAAGTGTCAACGGACCGCTCGGTGCACTGTCGTGTCATGAAGATTTTTATTTTCCCTTCACGAACCCAATAATTTCCGCTAACACACGGAAACTGCGGATGCTGAAAAAAAAATCATTTTATTGATAACTTTTCTTGTGGGTTATGCATGTATTCCATGCACGATTGTGCGATAACGTCGCTCGTCGAAAATTTGTGGTTTCAAAAGATTTCGAATGTACAAGATAGATCAATAATCGGGAATAAGAGAGAAGAGCTCGTTTCCCAGACACCTTCGATTATCGGTTAAATTTGCAGTAGCTGCGCCCATTGTTCGGCGTCCATTGTTTTAGTATCGCAGGGGCGGCGCTTCTCTTTATCTCCACCCTTTGTACCTTTCCGTTGCCGGATCCGTTCGGCTCTGTGTGCGCTCGTGTCCGTGCGCGGTAAAGGGAGAACGGAGGGAGGGAAAGAGAGAGAGAGAGAAAGAGGAGAGGGTGTTTATAGCATGATAGAAATTTGAGTCCTCCACAAGCACCGTGCCAACTTAAATAAATTTCGATTACTTCAGTGCCTAAATTAGGGATAGACCATTCAAGAAAGTTGCAGCTAAAATATAAACAAGGATAACGTAATTAACTGAAACCTAGAACGATCTATTTGGAAGCATTATTGGAAGACGTGGGAAACAGTTTGAGAGAGAGAGATTGATTGATTGATTGATTGATTGATTGTTTTTATTATTATGCCGATCTTCTCAATTTTCAGGTTCCCTATCCGTCACAAACGATTCTCCCAGAAACCACGCGACGTAGAAACTTGAAACTTTTTTTTTCAGCATCAACCCGTAACGAAGTTTCACAGAACGTAAGGATCAGTGTATAATCCTTACGGCTGAATAAATTGTCCGTTGATCCGGACAAGAAGATAAACGCGTCCACGTGATCCCCACGAAAGGAAGAAAGATTCGACCCATTGTTATCCTTCCCTTACAGAAAGAGACATGGGGTTATCTATATTTCTAATCAACGAGTTTTTGTGGGGAAATCTTCGGCACAGTCTATAACGTAAGGCAGTCGAATCGATTAACTCGGAGCAAACTTAGGAGGGATTTTGGGATTCGGGATGTATTGATAACATGCATTGCTGGAATTACCCAAACATTGCTTTTCGGTTGAAAAGTTATTATCGATACGTGAGCTAGCTACTTCACTGTTGATGGGGATTTTTTACAGAGTCCTTATATCACAAATGGAACGCGCCATAAGATAATCGTAGTAGCGATGTCCCGGACATCGTTTCGAGTCCATTGAGGCTTTTACTCGCGTCAAATCGGTATTATTGTTAGGGAGGTTGAGATACATCCATCATTGAAATATTGATTTCATGTCTGATAAAATTTACCGGATTCATTCTGGAATCGATATCGGTGAAACTTGCTCGATCGTACTAACCAGACTTCAATCCAGTTTTGAACCGGTTCGACAGTTATGGCAATGTGATGTATTGACTTATCGGACTCGTCAGATTCACGTTTGATTCAGATCAAATATCGATAGTCTCACGAAAATTCCACTGAGCCATTCAAGCCCGACTCACACCTATCAAATCTATTGAAAATGTGGGTTTCAACATTTAAAAACATTAAACAACAACGAAAAAACAAATTAATGAAATTCGGCTATTCGCAATTTTAAAAAATAGGAACTCGAGCATGAAAATTTTGTCGGTAAATAAACAAGTTATCCATTCGTAAATTCCAAACTTAGTTTTGTTCGGAAAAAACAAAACACACACACAAAGGCAGTAACGGTGATTCGATAAACGTTAAAGTTTTTCGGGTTAAGCCGAAGTAGGAATTCGTTAAATTTGTGTTATCAAGCGAAGTAGTACATATATCGAGTGGACTATTGTGAGACCAGACAATGGATACGGGGGTTCCATTCAGGAAATGGCAGCGTTTTGTCCCTCCATATTTGGAAAACAATGCACGACAATGGCATTTTATGAATCGATGTCTGTTCGTGAGACGAGATCTCTTCGTATCCAACATTATCTTCGCCCGATGCCAATATTTGAAACTTCTGCGGTAGACACGTATCCAACGTCTGCCATCTGCCTGCCGTTATTAATATCCATGAAACAGCATCGTAGCGTTTCTGTTAATGTATACGTCCCTAGTATATATACATATATATGCGAACAACAATAAAGTAAAGTTCGTTGCACGAAACGTCTGTGCTTAGACAAATCCATGAACATTGGCACATGCACTATTGGCACGAGTATGTCTCAAACCCACGCCAATAAAATAGCTGTATTAATTCATTCATCTCTTTATTCATTCGTTTGTGATTTATCAATTTTATTCTGACGAGTCATTTGCAGAAATAGAAAAATCATAATCGTTGGTTTGTCCATACAACTGCGTGTTAAAATTATATATATACATCTATATATGTCGTTACAATGGTGCTTTCGAATTGCAAACACATATACCGAACAATATCAGTACCGGCAACAGGACTCCAGTGCGATCTTCTCGTTTTCGGGCAAACCGAGAGAGAGAGAAAGAGACTGTCGTCGCCTTGTGACAGAATCGAGATGGGAATGAGAAAGGCGCGCGCGCAAGCCAGACCCGATGCAGACCGAGTTACAACGGTGAAACGCGAGTGCGACCGAGATAAAAGAGAAAGAGAGAGTGAAAGCGCGAGTGAGATGAACGAACGGGGAAAGACCGATACAATGCTGGGCGCTCTCCCGCGAGTCGACTTTCCTTGATACATCGCCATTGAGCCATTGTCCGCCGCCCAATGCCCGAAGGAAAGACTCCCGAGGAAAAAAAATTCAATTCAGCTTTTAAATTATTTCCCCTCTCCTCGAACCCCGCCTACCCGCTCGGCGCTGTTCCACCGGTAGATCGTCGCTCTGTGCCGAGGCTGTGTTCACCATGGCGAGGGGAATGGCGAGGAGGAAAGGGGGGGAGGGAGAGGCTTGCGAAAGGGGGACTCCGCCAAAAAACGTCGCTCGTCGTTGTTGATCTCGCTTTCCGTCTTCGTTCCTAGCACCATCCTTCGTAAGCCCCATTCTGCGTTGAACGCAACACGAACTGACGGCCCGACAACAATCTTTTATTCTCCTTTTCGTTTCAACTACCATATAATTCTTGCCATTTGCAAGTTACGAAGGAACGTACATTTCTTTTTTTTTTTATTTCTGGTATTTCTATACACATACATAAATATATATGTATGTATATATATACACATATATTGAAACCGTCTTACAAAGTATTGCTTGTAGATCAATACACAGTAGCAGTTTAAACAGGCTCAGACGCTTTTTCGATTCTTCACGTCCTTACATCACGGATTGCACGTCGTTTGCCCATTCTTGGAACCCGTTCGTTTCAATCCCAGCTCGAACTTCACGTTCGAGTCAAGACTTTTTTTGTTTGTTTTGATCTTGAATTCTATTGTCATGTCTTTGTTACTCGGAGGATGTACCGGACATGAGTTTCAGGTCATGTGTGAAACATCGTTGACGGTAATGACGTTCTATCAGAATTCATTGTTTGGTGAAGTCATGAGAGACATACGAGAGTTAATGTTAACTCTCGAAGAAAAGAAGACTCAATTATATGGTGTTTTTCTTTTGCTAGCTCTTAGCACAAGAAAACGAATTATCAAGTTTTCTAATTAATCAGTTATTGTGTGGAATAGTTCGGCATAGTCTATTGATGATGGAAAACGACCTGATGAACTCTGCCCAAGCTCACGAGGTTTTTCGGATTTTTAGGGATTAATGGATGCATAAGTTTTAGGATTTTCATCGCGTTCTTAATATCCTGGAGTTCTACGGAATCGTTGAAAATTCTAAAGAGTCGAAAAAAAACTTTGCACGCTAATCAGACACTGCTAAAATGGCAGTCAGCGATCAATGATGCCAATATTGGATGTGGAATAGAATCCGGGCCTTATTTTCCAACAAGTTTATTGCCAAAATAGTTTTGTCACTACGAACTATCTTGTCCAATCAACAAATGTTTAATTTCGTTTCGAGCATCACAACGATGAACAATTTACAAAGTACTTTGCTACTAAAAAATGCTCGTTGCAGTGCAAAATTGGCCGGTTGTGTCCGTCGCTCGACTCATTGTCAGCCACAAGGCACATGGCTCGCCTTCCTTCATCTGTCGTTCACACGCCAACATGCGGTCACTCGCAGCGCGCATGAAAAGCCTATCGACACAAACTCCACGCTTGACGCGTCGATGTGTGTGAATTTCACAATCACGCTTACTCCGGGGTTTCTATTTCCACTTCGCAACGAACGGAAAGTAAGACCATTTATCAATAGAACGTCCAGAGAAATCTGACCAGTCAAAAGATTCTTTACAGTTAAGATTTTCTTGCTCGTGACACTTTGTGAGACTGAATTATATTTTACGATTGTGTCAATGGATTTCCTTGAATTTTTCCTTGAATTTAATTTTTTTCATTACGTAGAAATAAAAATAGGCACGTGAATTAAGTAAATTAGGTGTTTCGGTCACGCGGAAATAAAGTTTTTATCGATCATATGCATCATATGTGAAATTTCTTCTGCCACCCTGGATAACAAAGACGTCAAAGGTGACATTTGCAGGGCCACAAAAAATATTAACTCCCAGACCGCACGTATACGTGTTGAGAACATAAGTTGAGAACAGATAAGGTTCATCAACGGCATAGACCGTCAATTGTACGGTCTGCATCGTAACTCATTGATTTTTTATTGCGAGACGAAGATCGATGATCTGTCCGCAAACTCAATGATCAATAGGAGTCAATGGCCAATAGAAGCTCATTACTAAATTGAAAAAAAAATCATTGATTCGACAAACAATTTGCTTGCTAACTGCCATCAATGAGTTTAGTCAGTTCAACTATAACTTTCATAACTTTAATATTCCCGTATATAATAGAAACGACAACTAAACGTGTTCAACATATTATCTTCCTGGTTAAATCTGATCCAGAATTATTAGAATTACGTTCAAATAGTATTCGAGTAGTGTTTAATAAATTTTTATCAGTTTACAAATATTCCTGGAAGGTAACTTAACCCGATCGTATGCCCATTGGATTGACTCCCGACACCTCAACTTACCGGGTCGTCAACCATAACGAAATTACATCTAACATCCACCGATACCCAAAAAGTTTACCGACACACAGACAGACACTCCAGAAACCGAAGATACACATGAACCCTGAACCCGAGGGTGGGAAGCGTTAACGGTGGGTGGTCGCAGTAGCAATCCACACAGCCGGATATCACAACCGAACGGTTCCGTATTGCCGGTAATCACCTCATCGTAAGCGCACGCGCATCAACGTTACGCGACGATGCGAATATTTAATCCATCGTTTCCTGCTTCGATTCCCAATAAGGCATGGCCACCGCGTCACCTCTTCCCGTTACAAGAGCATCGCACCAGCTACGACACCCTCACAGACACCTGTGATGGGGGGGGCGGCCCGTGGGCTTCTGCAACAACACCAGCGGAGCATCATCCGTTAGTGCGCGGGGCCGACAAATACCGAGAGGCAAAGAGAGAGAGAGAACACCACGCATCGACGATCCATGTTGCAGACGTAGGTGTCACAGGGGCGGGGGGGGGGGGGGGGAGAAGAGCCAAGGGGTCGCGGAGGGTGAAGGACTGCCATCGCTGCTACTGATGCTGTTGCTTCTGCCGTTGGGGGAATCCGGGCGGGGAGGGGGCACGGTGATGCTCGGAGTCAGAGACCTCAGTCGCGGGTGCCGATGGTGTGGGTGGCATCGGTGCTGGAAAACGGGTGAGCATAGGGCGCTCTCGTCGTGGGCAGAGGGTAGAAGGGCTGGGTTGGGGCGTCAATTGATGTCGTACTTGCCAGTACGAGTTATAGAGGGGCGTCGGGCGCCACATTGTTTCAGCACAATATCATCCCTCCTCGACTAGCGTGGAGGGGCACGAAGGAGGGAGCGCGGGGGAGAGGAGTAGCGGGCGGAGGCCGGGGGTCGGTCGGGTTTCTACCGGAGACCCTCGGCAGCCTCGTTATTTTAATCATTCCCCATTTTATACCCGCAACACTCAGCATTGCGCTCCCGAGCCCTTCGGCATCGGTCGCGATTACGACTGGGCGTCGTCTCACTCGCTTGCTCGCCTACCCCCCGCCCCCGCACGGCCCGCGCTTCCCTCGACGGTGCCCCCCGCCCTCACTCCTCAGGTTCCTCCTGTTCCATCAGCCATGCACACCCCCGCTCCCCCCCTCTCGCTATTCCCGACCCGTTCGAACTTAGTTACCCCGATTTTATAACGATAAGCTCCGACGGTCGTTAGCAGCCGCCAGTCAGTGGCTCCGTTCTTCTGGCTTCGTTCCTCGGGGCCTCCGCGTCTCATCCGCTGCATCGAAGCCCCCATTCCGCTTCCCCCCCGATCCTTCCGTCGCACTTCTGTGGCGCCATCATCCTCCATCCAACGACGACAGCATCCGCGGCCTATAACAACTCTCCAGAGAATAAATATATATGTGTGTATAAATATAGATATATATATATATTTTTATTTTCGCACCCCGCGGCGCCTACGAACCGCGCAAATCGTACGCGTACACACCTTATTGTCACGGTAGAGCGGGAGCGAGTCTCGTAATTTTTGTTTGCCATTCGCTCTAACGCCCGCAAGGTGCTATGAGGTGATACGAATGTGAACTCTATATGTATGTGTATGGATATACGCGTCTGAATTCACTAGGCATTATATACGATACACTCTCATTTCTGGAAACCGTTGTTCATCATCTTTTGTTTTCATCGTTCGAGCAACTCCCTTTAGTTTTCATTATGACGAAATGGGTGATGCGTGAAAAAAACATTTTTTTTTATTCTAAATCATTTGTCGCGCGCTACGTGTATTGCGGGATCGTAGGATTGAAAGAAAAAAAAAACAGAAAATTATTAATGCGGATAATGGAAACTCCCCCGGGGCCCCGAATTTACGCTCGGTTGGTGAAAAAAATTGTAATTCAGTCTTTTCGAACACGAATGATGTTGGAGAGAGCAGTGGATTAGATTCGAATTCGAGAATACGTAGACGCAGGAAAACTTATTTTCTTTGTGATCTTGAATACAGACTTACGATGGGTACATTGGATTTTAGCTTGCGTTGATGGTTACGTTATTCTATTGTAAGGGTCAGAAATGTCAAACTTTTTAAGCTTTTTACTAATTCTATTAGCAATACCGAAAATTCTTTATGGATGATAAACAATTATTCTTTGCACGTAATTCAAAATAGAAAAACATTAGTTTTGATGTAGAATGACTCGAAGAAAATAATTGGTTGTAATGTACAGTATTATCTACAGTGCAGTACTTTAGTGTTATTAAAAAAATCTGAAATATAAAAAGAAATGTTATTTTAATGGTGAAGTATTAAAATTGCGATAGGACCTCAAATTTTAAGAATATTTCTTCAATGTTATTTCGACCAATCTAATCCTCCGGGAGCGTCCAAATAAAAAAACCAAAATATGTAAGAACTACCCTAAACTAACGATATACATATGCAATAGATTTATGGCTTGGTAGAGTTTGCCACCACTTGCGAGAGTTGCCCTCTTCGATTGGTCATCAATTTCAGCACCCACAATTGACTCACTTCTTGTCCACGTGCTCCATGATTCCTATAAAAACCAGTCGATCAAGATTGTAAATAAATAAAATGGAAAACAGGCAACCCTCTCCTAACCTCATGAAAAATAATTCCTACATTCGTGATACGGCATTCGTGATACAAAACAAATAATACAATTCTTCAAGATTCCCGAAAAAATGTACTCATCCCATGGATGATAAATAATGATTTACAATAAAATCTGACGATTGTGTTAGATCGTGTGTAATTTCAGTAGTAGCACGGAGAGATTCTTCTACTACAGTAACCGACACGCACACACATATACATATATATATATACACACACGAACAGTCGTTATTCGTATGGAAAGTCTTTGTAAAATAAAAGAATAGACAAAAGAAGCTCATCGCAGTAGAGCGGATGCCGGTCTCGCGAAACATTAATGCCGGTCCCGTCGTCTTCAGAGAGTACCACGTTCTCTGTCGTGCGATAGGCAGTGGCACGCGCATACATACAACGAGCATTGTAGGTGCGTGGCGCGGTTGTACACTCCAGTGGGTGACGTGAGGGGGCCCCCCCTTCCCACCTCCAACCCCTTCTCGCAGCGCGACCACTCCGAGCGAATGAGATTCTACAAAATCCAAGTTACTCCCTCGACGAGCGTCAGGAAAACCCGAGAGAAAGCAACGCCAAGTACAAATTTCGCTCGCACAAGAGTGTACGGCGCTCTCGTTCGATTCTCGCGCTTCGACACTCTTCCCCACCCCCGCCCCCCATTCCGCCTTTGCTACCCCTTCGTCGTGGGCCACCCTTTATTTTGTTACACTCACGCGGAGCGAGCGAGGAGCCGCCGAGTGTTTTTAATCATGGACGCGTTAATAAAACTCACTTTGTCCTATTTTCCACAACTGTCTTGACGACAATGAGCCCAACCCTTCCCGAACCCCTTCCATCTGCGTCCCGTTCGGTCACATCTCGAGCTTTGCGCACTCCCTCACTCGGCAATGGTGCGTCTGTGTCTGTCTGCCTCTCTCTCTCTCTCTCTCTCTCTCTCTCTCTCTGGTCGTCTTGCCTCTTACTCGAGGCTACACGCCGCCGCGTTTCACTCACTCACTGACTCGAACCGTCCTCCACCGTCATCGCTACCGTGGATCTTGCGACGGCGAGCACCGGCAACCGCTAGCCCTGGGCCCCCCTATCCTCCCTCGCCAGCCCCTCCCACTCTATTATGACATTATGTCGGCTACATTGTTTACCGTTGAATGCCCGAACGTTGGTTACATAGTCGCAGCACATTGAAGCTCTTGTGTCGGCCAACGCTAACTCGCTATCGGTTCGATAACGACAAGGGGGGTTGCAGGGGGGCGGGGGCGCTTCATACCGATGGTGCTGCCGCGCTGCTGTTACCGGCCGCTGCGCTTGTAACCTTCCCTCCGTTGCTCCACATATGTACTCACATATGTGGAGTAATATCTATGTATTTATGTGTGTTTGTGTGGGTGGGTGTATTGGTCTATGTAGGATGTCGGTGCAATTCTCACGTTAGATTGCTGCTGACCGACACCTTTGTATATATATATATATATTCTGTTTTCACTCCATGAATCCCCCTATACATGTATGTTCCTATCTGCAACTTCGTAGGCAATATCTAGCAATATATTGTACAATTAATGTGATACTGTGTGATAGAATGATTGAAGTGTTTGAAGAACGATGCGATTATGATTCAAGAAACATCATGGTTTTAGATTTATTTTTCAAGACTCAATTCTCGTAGTAAATTGAGTATACGTTGATTTTTTTCAGAATAATTCTATAAAAATTTGAAGTTCCAAAAAAGCCCATCATTACTTTGAATAAATTTGAATTGCTTAGTCTTCCATAATCTGTAATGTTGTGGATTAAGGAAAAGATACTGCTGAGTCGAAATGATCACCTTTATTTCAACTTATTTAAACATCTCTTTCAGGATGAAGAAGGTTGAAAGTACAATGAAGTTATAAAACCTGCAGTTACTTCCTATCTTTTAAATCTGGAAGCTGAAATAACGATAGAAAACATTTTACCCTCACTCGGAAGATCAAACGAAGGTGAAAAAATATTTCAACCTTACTTCACCTTCCAAAAGGTGAAATATAAGGTGAACATTTCGACTGGGGAAGTCTTTATCTAGAAAATGAATTAAATTGAAGAAAAATTCAACTCGTCCAGCTTTATTCGACAAATGCTATTAAATTTCTATTTAAAACAAAAAACCAAAAGCACGTGATCGAAGAACTTAAAGTCATCGAATAATCATAATGCATCCTCGAAGATAGTTTTTTCATTGAGCGAAGAGCACGATTGCACAATGACGTAGGGCACAATAATTATTGAAGAGCTATCGATCCTCCCCGGTTTCCATCAATGGATAATAATACCGTCATTGTTGTTCATCGTTGGTACACAGCCAGACAAACACGAAGACACTATGTAATAAAAGCGAGAAAGAGTGGGTAAAATGACGTACGGCTTGTTACGCGAGAGCCAGGACCTTTGCAGAAAGCTTTGTCTTCGCGCTTTATCGTACGACGATGTCGCGACAATGAGAACAATACCGGCATTACAGCGACTCCCGGGGAATAGAATGGCCTTCTGTCTCCGAGGAGCCAGGAAGGACGTAGCACAAAAATACTGAACGAACAAAAGATTTATAATTAGAAGCCTGTCCCACGCGCCTTTTACGCGAACCATTCGCGCTGCGGTTCGGTCCTATACCCCGGCGGACTTTGCTCGCCCTTACAATCGCCCTCGAAAGATACAACGACGGAGATAATAACGTTATCACGTAATCGCAATGAAGACCAATTCAGGACAATCGCGATTTCAAACCAAATAATGAATAAACGCTGCTTGGTCGCTTCCGTAACGCTTCGAGTTTCAACGATATTCTATTTTGTTTTTTTTTTACTTGATCGGTGTTCTGTCGTTCAAAAAATTGTTCACGACGAAACAGTACTTCGCTTTTTATTTGAAAATGCACGTGAAATATTTTGGGCACGGGTTGAAGTTCAAAACGATCAGAATTCAGAACGACCGAAATTTATGCTTCGAAGGGTGAGAATTTGATATATGTATGTATGTGTGGGTAAATTGACTGACAAAAGTTTTCAATTAACGCGAAAATCTTTTTTTCTTTAATTAAAACAATAAAAAATCAATGGATTTTTATATTTCCGTCCGAACGCTGTCGAAACAACGCTATATAGACCAAAAGTGTACATGAACAATGTTGTAGAGAATTCAATTTCCTACAAAAAAGTCCCCGACGACATATATCTGACATTGATGGACAATGGACAGCGAAGACAAACAGAAACAAGAATAAATGCGTACTAATTTGCATGTTCCATTCAAAAAAAAAAAGAACAGAGGCTAAAATATCTACGAACGCACTTGATCTCAGAACGCAATATGTATACATCGTGAGCGCCCATTCACAGCGTCGCGCCGTGAATGGGACAATGGAAAGCCCCACGACTTTCGCGGACTTCCCCTTTTCTTCTCAACGCAGCAGAAGCTTTCTAAACCTGGCAATATTTTATCTCAGAACACGAGAAACCGATTGATGAATAATTCGAATCGACTCGATGCACTTTGGATGACGAAGAAATCGTTCAAAAATCATCAAAACAGACGACATTATTTTCAAAAATGTCACAATTTTTTTTATTCTTCCAAATCGCCATTGGAACAACGAAATCGTTTCCATAATTTGCAACGACATTGTGAAGTGGAAACGTCGGTCGGACTGGGCAAAATTGAAAAGTCTTTTTTTTTGTTTGCATGGAGTAGCTCATATATATGAGTCACTCGAGCATATGGAAGTGGAAGTGGAAATGGGCGTGAAAGCGGAAGTGGCAATAGGCAATATTCGTCGATACCCGTGAACGTTACATTGTGCGTAACACACGAAAGAATATATGTATATATGTGAAATGACATCTGTTGTTGAGAGGTGTTTTTAGCCATCGACATACAAACATTTTGCTTCATAAAGTGAACGTTCGTTGAAGCTCGACATTTCGAAGCCCGTGCAAACTATTTCATTTCACCTTGACCACTGACGACAGATGCGACATTACCCAGCTGCTGCTTCACGAAGCTTGAATTTTTTTGCAAAAATGAAATTTTTCGTAATAATACGCCGGTGGGACTATGTTATCGGCAATAATAATGTTTCATTTGAGTTTGATGAAGTGCCATTTATTTACTGTCGCGATCGTTTCCATTTATATATATACAAATATTGCATTTATGCACACACATATTTATATGGTGAAAAATGCAATTTTTGCAAAATTTGTATTTAAAAAACAATAAATACACTTTGGGACATTAATCAAAGATCTGAATTTCTGATAAAAACAAATTTATGCCTAATTTATTCATACACATTTTGAAACAATTATTCCACAGTGTATTTTTTATTCGTTTTCAATACAAATTTCGTAAAACTCGTAAATTTAACCAAATCACATATAATGTTGCATTACTGTATATTATCATCAACTTTAGAGATTTTCACCATTTGCCGTTACATCTTCAAAAACCTACAATGCTATGTCAATTTTGACATCAATTAATTCTTTTAAAAAACTTAAAACACATCGACAAACTTTTCATTTATCTCTAAAAACGTTCTCCAAGGAACTAAGTCCGACATATATAAACCGTCCAACACACAATTCGATTGAAATAAATAATATCCGTCGAATCAAAAAACGGATTTCACAGTTAACCCGTTTATGGTGAAATTGTGAAGGGATTATTCACACGAAATAACACGCTATTCTTACGATTCGATTTGAACCATACAACATGGCATCGTATATTTTCGTAACACATCTCGAACGGGCAATGATTCGGGTTTGATAATAATAATTCCACGCTGTATAATCCTTACGCTAATTCCATCGGATTATTCGCGAATTGTGGAGGGGGGGGGCGGGGGGAGGGAGATAGTTCGTCGTGGAACCATCTTTGCCTGATCGATTGTATAAACGTGATAAATTATGCATGTGAAAGCCACGTTGGCGCAGCGTATTCGATGGAGTTAGAGGCTAGATGGGTCGGCCGGTCCGGCCAGCGACTGTTGATGGCCGTGCCGTCAGAACCCCCTCGGAACGTTGGACAACAATCGACAAAAACTGACAGCAAAGCGATCGGCCATTGTAGTACGTCGAGTGTAGACGGTAAACAGGCATTGTTACACAGAACACATTGTTGGCCAGGCGTTCGGATGCTTTCGCGGTATATAGCCGCCTTGATGGTCGCCCCGCACCACATCAAGCCCATTCTCTCGCCATGTGTGCGACCGATTTCAAATATAATGCCTACTTTCTTCGAAAAAAGCTCATCGAGTCAAATCGCATATTGTTTTCTCTCGTGCCACACTGTGCACTACACGTGGCCATCTAGCGGGCGTTTATCGCATTATCGCCGTCGATCGCGAATAAAAATGATAAGTTTGTAAAATTGATTTCTAGAAATTTATGAGAACTGAGACTTTCGTGATAATTTTCCGGTAAGGCTTTCAATTCTCTGGTTTCTTTTCATAATTCCAGGTCCACTAGTTTCGGATGGAAATGAGGAGAGTGGGGGCAGGTAATGATCTACTTTCGCATAGGAATGGCTGAAAACTGCCTTCGATCAGTCCTACTTTCCCCAGTTCTGCTTTTCTCATTCCCACTTTGACCAGTTCTACTTTTCTCATTCTCACTTCTTCTAGTTCTACTTTTCCCAGTCATAGTTTTGCCAGTGTATCTAACTCATCATTGATTAGTTGGTTGGTTCACTTAGTGGAGCTAGCACCAAGTAAATAAGCAAACCAACCAACCAATGGCGAGTTATATTGGGAAAAGTAGATCTGGAAAAAGTAGGACTGGAAAATGCAGAACTGGGAACAGTAGAACTGATCGAAGGCGGACTTTAACCATCCCTTCGCATATTCAAAATATGTTTTTAAGTGTGCTATTTGAAATTATTTAAAAACAAAAATGTTTAGGAGCCAACTCTGAGACATTGGGGAGTCCTTTCAATCAACAAATTACAACGGTAAGATTGTTTTATGAACTTGCATCAGATATTCTCAACTCATAATCCAAGTGAATAATTGAAGAATACATTTAAAAAAAGCTACAGAGAGTAAAATGATGAGATGGCCTTGTTTCGTGCAACAAATTTACAATCAGTTCCTTTTCAGCCATGAAGTTGAAGTAAAAAAAGCCTGGACGCAAATCTGGTCAACGAGGTAAGATTGGACGAAACGAATTTTTTTTTTCTTTTTTTTTTTCGTATCGTCGTTTTTCATTTCTATTCGAGGGTGAATATATCGTCGAGTTATACAGCACAGAGCGTCGCTGGTCCCGAGGCGATGTCAATGTTACGAGAGAGAGAGAGAAACGACAACGTCCGTGTAGCAACGGGATTGTGGTATGGAAGGGGGTGGCAACTTTCTTCTGCCATCCGTGGATGAGAGGGCATAAGCGTGCGTCGCAAGCACCCGAGGAACGCATTTGCGCGTATTGCCCGGTTCTTCCTTACTCTCTGTGCACTGTGTGTGCATCGCGAGGGCCTCTCTCGTCCTTTGACCCGAATAATAACTCCGGTGCTCTGCCTTTTATCCTTTCACAAAGAGACCCAGAACGCGGCGTCAGCTCGACGTTAAAAAAAAAAAAGAAAGAAAAAAAATCCCAGAAAAGAAAGAAAGAAAAAAAAAGCGTCGACGCTTTTGCCATTGAAGAATATTTTTCTGAGGATACTTGCTCTCTCCCGCGTCCTCCGAAAGAGTGGAAAAAACTTGGGCGACGAGCGTACAAGCGCGACAAAGACGAAACTACGGTTACGCTCTAATGTAGCGTGCTGTGGGGGGGATGAAATTTTCCGCCAATTGTATTGCACCATTCCCCGTTGCACTGTCTCTCGTGTCGGTGAAACAATTTTTATTTCTTTCGTCTTGTCTTTGATTATTATTTTTCGTGTATTTTTTCTTTCTTTTCGTTGCTTTTTTTTTTTTATTTACAACGGTCGTTAAATGTGGAATTGAATACGGGGAACTCGACTTTGTACGTCTGCGTTATCCGTGAGCGTTCTCCGGGGTGTCCATGGAATTTTATTTTCGTACATACAGATTGATATGAATGGAGGAGAAGAGAGCTTGGGCAACATGAAGGTTCCGGGCACGCTCGGCTAACAATGTAACACGCGGACGCGTTAATGGTTGGGTTGAATACATCGACATCGTACGGGGGGAGGGCTTCCTCTTCGCTACCGCATATTCATTATCATCGCTCGTGGAAAAACTTTGCCCATTGTCTTGTACTCATTTATTCATGCATTCGTGTGTTGACGCTTTGACAATTGCATTTTCTATGTGCGTGTGTGTTTGAAAAATTCTCGAAAGGGGTGTTTTATTTATGTTTTTCATTTTTCTGTTATTCGTCGTCGGGTGGTCGGCTGTAAACCATTGCCCCCCCTCCCCCGGGCCCCCCGGAGCCGCGCATCTTTTTCGTTATCTTATCGTGCTTACTCACTCGATGCGCGACCTCACCCGACTCAATTCACCTTCGCCAACTCGACGTCATTGAGAAAACAAACGCGTCATTTTTGCAATGCACTTTTCAACGAAAACACCTTGGAATGATGAATATAATTGTTTATCAGTTCGAAATGTTTGGATGGTATTAGCGAAATTGATGATCGAACGTGAGTTATGAGAATTATGAAATATTGTCAATATGATTTCGATGATAATAATAATAATAATAATAATAATAATAATAATAATAATAATAATAATAATAATAATAATAATAATAATAATAATAATAATAATAATAATAATAATAATAATAATAATAATAATAATAATAATAATAATACGGTTCAGTATGGTTTAATATATCAGTGAGATTATTTTATTGTATTAATTGCCAAGTATCAGAAATTAAGGCGGAAGGAATTTGATAACTTGACCAAGAAAACTATTGGCAATGTGATCATAACCTGTGAGATGTATATCAGAAAACAGCAAGTTTTTCAGAAATGCAAAATGTATTGAAATTACATTTAATTGAAACGAATGCAAATACTCGATTTTTTCTTTGCCGTCTATAAAATTGACAATACTTCCGAATCTTTGTACTCAATAATTTTCGAGAACCATGGATTACACATCCATTGGAAACACAATAAAAAATATTCCGTAATCCGATTATCACTAACTGGGAAACCAACGACATTATTCGTTCTCCCATCGTCCCCGTGAAAAGCTTCATTTGTTAATTCAATGCAGCGTTGAATTTCGAAATTCAATTAATCCGCATTGATTGTATAATTCGTTACCGCATATCCAATTTCGAAAACCAAACCGACCAATGTAACCAATATCACACGAAAATGTTTTTCCACTTGTACAGATGTACCATTGTCTCGTGTATCTCCCAAATATACAAAAAAAGATAAAATAACAAAACAAAACAAAAAGTTATTCGCTACCACGAAATTCTCGTATGAATCGCACACGTTAAAAGCGTCCCAATTATCAAAAACAATATTGTCATAAGGAATAATAAAAAGTTTCGATGCATTTATCTGTTTTCTTTTTTTTTTTTCACGTTTTCGTAATTTCCTCAAACTCGTGTAATTACGAGTTGCATCAATTTCCATAGTCGCGTGTAAAGTGGTATCCCGTGGAATTTAGCGCAGTAAAATATATATACACAATGGAATGAGAATTGATCGCTTGTCATCGGATCGCAAAAGGTTTCTGCGTGTGTGTGTGTGTACGTGGCACGTACAATGGACTGTTGGACGCGTCCGATGTGCTATTACTCGCCACCGTTCGGGCCCCACCGTGTCATGAATAGCAAAGCAGCACACGGTGTTCGAAAAACACACACACACACAAACACACATCGATCTCCTCACCTGTTTATATTTATCCGCATTTGGCATAACCGCCCAGTCCGACAATGGCAAACAAGTTTAACGTTCAACAAACTCAACCATTCCGTTTGTTTGGGATGAGCAAACAAATTTCAAAAAAAAAAAAAAACTAGCAAAAAAAAAGCACGAGAGTTTGACAAAACTAGGCTAGTTATGAAAAAAAAAAAAGAAAATAAACTATTTTGAAAAATCACGATGAGAATTGAGAAATGGACGAAACAACCATTTGCCGTACAATGGTATATAGAATGCGATGGGACAATGGGATTCCCCGTTTGGAAGTCAAGAGGCGAACGACGTGCGCTTATGATCTATTGTGGGAAAAACGGAAACGTATGTTTTATACCCCAGTTTCCCCCGTTTAGTGGCATTTAGTTCGGTCCAATGAGTCGTGTGATATTTATTTTTATCAGTGGGGGCACCCTCTCTCTCTCTTTCTCTCTCACTCTCTCTCTCTCTCTCTCGTGACTGTGACTCGTGTCTCGGCAGCCTTATGCCGCGATGTATCGCATTCTGGCTCAACGGCGACATTTATCATCGGGGCGAGAGCTTTTTCGTCGCAGGGTCGTCTACGCGGACCCTTCCACACAGCGATATGGATGTTAACGTGAATGTAATTCCATTATGTCGCCCCATTGTCCGTCAATCGACCCTGTGTGTGTACTGTGTATATATATATATATATACACTCACACGAGCAATGTCTACGAGCATACGTATCGTAACCCACACTGACTCTCGATGATAGTAGCATCATTTTTCAAAACAAATATACGTCTATATATGTATGTAGATATGTCAGAGTGGTCCTTATAGAAGTAATTTTTGAATTTTCATGTGTGCACCCTTCCCAGATAGATTCCAAACAATGTTTTTTTTAAAAACATCCGACCTATCTCGATATAAACACAACCCGCTGGAACTTCAATTATTTGGATTCGAATAACGTGTGATGGTTGTCAAGTTTTGGGTCATTTATTATCTGTAGCTGAAATATCAACAGAAGGAAAAATTAAGTAAATGTGCATTCTTCATGGGAAAGCTCTCACTGATAATTATTCAAATTCCACATTCAATTAAAAGAGATACTAATGTTGTTGCATATTTTGAAATAAGAAAAAAACTATCATTTGCAATGACGAAATTTGGCAAATTTTATTTGATTAAATGATTTTGTTTTCAGCATGGCCAAATGAATTTTTCTAATTTCACTTTGTACGTCATCATTTCATTGCACTTTAACATTTTGTCAAGGACAAATACCGATTAGTTATGAATACAATCGATTATCGAAAATTCTCAACCTAGTACGATGATTTTGTAGGTTAACATATTTCTGACTATTCGTACGATGGACAAAGAAAGTTGTATCGCCATTATTCGCGATGGATTTATCCGAAATTATCGCGAGCACATCAATGCCATTGGGTTATTTCCACAACTTTTGTCATACGAAAATTTTTCGATATTTTGAAATAACGAGGGTTGCAGCAATTTAAATTTTGAAATAAAGTGTTAGCGCTGAACAACAGCGTAACGTATAAAAGAACTGAGAATCGTATGACGCGATTACACTGGTTCCACACCTGGTGTACATGGGTGTACCCGGTAAATTCAGTTTAAAACGTTCGACAATGAGACGAAACCGAGTCTCGGCATTATTTTCCGGTATCAATAGCGTGAAAAATAGTAGGTTGTGCACCGTCACAGGACAATAGGTTAATGGTTCTCGACACAAATACGTCGCTGCTTAACAGTGGCGACAGCGGTTTTATTGTGTATCGTTACAGGGTCGAGCTCGCAACCAGCGTTAAAACCACTGGTTTCAATTTTACTTTATTTTTTTTTTCTTTCTCATTCATTCATAATAATAGGGATTGTTATCATATTTCGTGGGAACGTCGAAAAATATTAACACCGTTGTGAAGTAGTGTGAACAAAAAAAATTGAAAAATGAATAAATATTCGTAATTCCATTATGCATTGTTTTTTTTTATAATCCTTCGCGTTGTTCGTGAAATTCCAATTAGATGTGACAAAATACGATTATATCAGTGTCAGTTTATTCTTCTACGGTCACTTCACGATCCGAGTGCCTGAACTACGTGAGATAGCTGATCTTTAAGGGATTGTCAGTGCCAAACGTTATTAACCGATTTTGTTTGTTCTGGTCTGTGACAGCAAACATTTTTATTATATCATTGAAGATATTTTTCAATAATTTCCTTTTCATGGAAGAGATTTCATGAGATGAATTATGTATACAGTGGGTGGCCAAATTATACTGTACACAACAAGGTGGGGATGTACTTCACACAGAAGGGACACTGTTAGAAATTCTTTCCAGGCTTACCACTGACCGAAATCAAGCCGTTGTTTCGCAACGCACAAAAAAAAAACCCATCAAGCAGGATTACATGCCGGATGCGTGTCCAATGATGCGCTCAGCTCATTGTGCGTTCGAATTGTCGCTTCTGCACCTGGAATTCTTTTATACATTGAGTATTGGTTACTGCAACGTGAATGCTAACTGTTCGTTAAAATCTGATTGACGTAACTGTACGTACTCATTGATATTAGCCACATAACTGGTGCAGAAGAAGGTGAATAAGCAGTGTACATATTTAGACTCCTTTTTTTATCAATTACGAAATCAAGTAAAATTCTAGTTTGAAAGTACTAATTTTGGTACTTATTCTTATTATTTTATTCGATTAGTTATCAAACATTTTTTATAACAGTTATTATACCAGTTTGTTATGATTATTATTATCTGATGACAACATTTCTTTCGAAACTACTTATTTTTAACACAAAATAAAAAGTATTACTGATTCAAGAACAAATTGCTTGCGGTTTAATAAAAACAAGATTCTCTTTCATCTCAATCCTATAGCTAATTTTTTCAATTCTCATCGTGATTGAAACAATCACAAATAGAAGATATTTTCGATAGATCGAGTTGCTTCGATCTGATATTTGGTAGTGAGAAATTTAATACCAGAGTTGAATCTGGACAAACTTTTTATCTGATAGACCGCCCAAGTAAAAAAAAATACATAAAACCCATTTATGAGTTTCGGCATATATAGTTATGTGTATAGACAATATACAGTTTTTTTTCACTTGGGCGCAAACAAATTGTTTTCATGTCAGTATGGGTTCCATTTGGTTTTCGTAGCAATCCATTTTACAACCGTGGTCCAGATGACCATGTAGTGTACATATGGGGCTGGGCGAGGCAGCAAAGTCGTTGTTATACAATTCTCGTACGACTAACATGTAGACGCTCTCGATTCACTAGGCCCCAACGGATCGAGGCCCCATGTGTCGAACTCACAGCATCCGTAACCGCTTACCTACGTACGGAATGCCCGATCCCCGCGAGGCGTGGGTGTGAATCGTCGCTGTTCAAATCCAAAGCCAATCGTTGTACCGGCTACCTATCGAAGGATCTCTTCGAGTCTTCCATCTCCATCCTAATGTCGGACCGCCCGCGCAATCTCATTTGTTATACAACCGTGACAGTCGCGATACGAAAAGCATGCGACACGTCTATTCATGCACGACCATTCGAATTATTATATTTACCGATGGGTTTTGTTTTTCTGCCTCTTTAAGGGATTTTACGAGGGGGAGGTCGAATACAGGCAATGGCGTTCTAAATTTTGATCGTTTTGAAAATCGATCAAAACTCTCGACTTAACGATTTTTCCCTTTTTTTCGTTCCATTCATTTCACAAACGCGTTCATTCGATCGTCATTGGGTTTTTTAGTTCAATAAGTTTCGGTTATACGGTCAGATCGGTATTTGCTCTCTTGTTGGATCGCTTAGCTGCGATCATCGACAACAAGGTTATCAAAAAAATGTATGTTTTCACGGATATGAGCCATTAGTCAGCGACAAAAGCCATTTGATCGTCGGTGCGAAAGAAAGAGAAGAAAAAAAAAGGGAAAACGAAAGAAAATGAAAAAAAAGGCCCTCGCCAACGGAAACTGACGATCGCATTATATGCCTACTTGATGTGACTTCGATTCTCTCAGCACTTTTATGCTGCAAAATCCGATGGCTGCCACTCGGGCACGTGGCAGTAAGTGACTTGAAAATCCATTAGTGCAAACTTCTTTCCGCGAGGAATATGACTGTGTTAACGTGGAGCTGGCCGATGTGCCGTGCCAGCCACAAAATACTGCGGATAGATGCTGGGCTCACCTCTGTAGCGAAACGGGCAGGGTGAGAGCACGAAGCACTTGGATGGAAAGAGAGCGGAAGGGTGAATGAACACGCGGCTGACTCGAAACGAGCAGGCCACTCCCCAACTTTCTCGTCCGAACCTTGATGTGTTTTTTTTTCTTTATTTTTTTTTTTATCCAACGAACAATAAAAGTTTCGCATGATGCATCTATCCTATTTCGAAAGCTTCCCTCTTTTTCTGATTTTTTTTCTGATTGTTTGTTTGTTTGGTTTTTTTTTTTTTTTTTGTTCTCTTCATTGGACCATCGAACGAAATAACGTCGCACGGCTTCAACCAAGATTTATGATCGTGCGGGATTTTATTTATCGTCGTTGGTTCGTATCGATGTGATTCGGAAATCGGTCCGAGTGGAGTTGACACACAACTGTCGACATATAGTTGAAAAAACCCATCTCGACGTGGAAACGGAAACTGGGGCCGTCCCACTAATAACGGACAATGCGTGGTAAAAATTTTGAGGTTAGGCGGATCGTACACGGGGTTTCGTGAATGTGTAATGAGTATGGTGAGCTTTTTTCGCCACTGAACAAATAGATGCATATGAAAATTGACGACGATTATCGTTCGAATTTAATTCCAGTTTCAATATTGTTTAAGGGAGGAGTTGCCTGTTGTTCAGGCATTCTGGTGCCCAAGACGCAGCTTGCATCCCCTTAAGGTAGTATCCTACATACTGTAAGAGTCAAAGCAAGCCTAAGATATACCATCTCCTGATTGAGGTACGTAGTACTTTGATGTGGCAACGTCGCGTGTCATGATGTCGATCAAAGACAGAGAGAGAGAAGATGGGAAACATACGCGCAACGTTGCCATGTCTACTGGATCACGACCAACTCCTGATATAAACTGTATTTTCCCGATGTTTATTTGCTTATTATTATCATCACAGTCTCCTGATCTCTACCTTCGAGTGCCCAAAATGTTCTCTGAATATTCAACTTACAGTTCAAGTGTTTTCATTAAAATCTGATGAGGACTTTTTGTATTATATCAAATTGAGCGTGATTTCCCATAAGATTCCATGTTAAACGTGTGAAAATAAAAGTGTTGATATCTTTGTTCTCGCGCTCCGGAAAGCCATAAAAATTTAACTGAACCTTCTTCTTATCAATACCTATAATTATGCCAAGTTTCATGAAAATCTGACGAGGAACTCTCTTAACGAGGGTACTAACTTAAGAAATCAATATCTTGTGACGAAAAATTCCTGCTTTATCTGATAGTATTTTCGCAATAATAACATTTGGTACTTACTGTCATTTGTGTAGTGGATTATTGAAACTGAGGAACCAATAATGTCAGTTAAGCGTCACCCGATAGTAGTCCCAATTCCAAAGCGACGATCATTCCAACATTGACAAGTCTGATTGGACCAGTAATACTTCTATTGACGGGCCAATATCAATTTCCAGCATTGGACACAAGTTATCAACCAGTAGATTCCCACGGCTGGGTCAACGATGGTCGTCAGGATTTCCTCATTACCGAAGATACTCGAAAAACCTGAAAGAAGGATCCAAAAATGATCATACGGTTAATGAAACACATCCCAACGACACCGCACGTGAATCGGCGATGTAACACGACTTGAGAACAACCAGAATGGGAAACCTTGTTGATCATAGGGTGCAATCGCAGATCGGGAAAGCGAAACGACAACGGAAATTTACCTAGTATTCGAGAATGGCAGTAGTTGCGGTTACAAAGGCAACTTGAGCTTATTCACCGTGAGCTTCGCGATGGGGCGTACGTGACTGGTGCTGCCACACCACGTGTACACACACACACAGTGTACGTGTAATAATACGACAAGGTTGCCAAAAGCGAGGACTCGGGAGTCTTTTGAATATGCACGCGGGAGGGTGTGCCACTGGCATGTATGGAAATGAACAAGTAGAGTGGATCCAGGCACCTCGAAGTTTAGGCGAGTTGCGAACGGCGGGGGAGGGCAGACGTTGCACGTTGCTGCCACTACCGTCACTAACCCTCTTCCATCTCTCAGAAACGATTCAACCTGCGACAACGTATACACATGGGTCATTTACCGTCAGATTTAACGACGATCGATCCTTTGAAAAATGTTTATACCTTTACGATAACGAAGAGCTATCATTTGATCTAAATTTCGGTAATTTTTTGAAAAAGAAGAGCATTTGGAATCACGATAGTTTCAGTAGCAACTGTTTTTAATTGGAATAAAAGTAATAAAACTTTCATCTTCGACTCAGGTAAGTGCAGCGGTTACATAGTTCAAACTTTAGTGAGATATGAATTTTTTATGAGATACAGAATGATTTTAAGAAAATTAAAAAAAATTGAAAATTCATAACTATTACCAAAAAAATTCCGCAGATTTACACAAATTAATACAATTTCAGTAAAATCAAATCTACGACAACTGGACACGCGATGAAAAGACACAATAAAAGAATCACGTTTTTCAAACCAAATCTCAATTTAAGAAATATCAATTAGTGAAACAAAATTATCTTAAAATTTCTTGTAGGTTCGACAAAAGTCACACGCACTCCGGACCATCTTTTGCTATTCGATTTGACGCGCAAGGTCCCATACACATATGCGTGTGTGTGTAGGGGTGCGATTGTACACATTACGAATGGGTTGACGTCGTGCGCACGCCTCGGCTCGTACGAACCCCCGATTGTCGTATATGTGAATTCGTCGTAATTTTCGAATACGTGCGAATCGTTCGCACATGTCTGTGCATACGTGTGTGCATCTCGCACACTCGCGCACATACGTGTATGCATATACGTGCGCGATATGGCTTGCCGGCGAAGTATTAAATAATCGTGCACACACTTGCAACAGCGACGATCGAGCGACTATTCCAGCTCGTAACGTTTACGTTTGAGAATTGTATTTGCCATTCGGGCCTGAACAAACACTGGCTCTGCCACATGCGACACCTCCGCCCGAACCCGACGACGCACAATATGCAAACACCCACAATTTTCCTGAGCCTCCGTGTAGACCGACGATTTCACGGCATCTTGAGCGACAGAAAAATGAAAACGTACATAGCAATATATTATATTGTTCTATCGATGATAAAGTATCTTCGCTCATGTAAGACCACTTCCGTCGAAACGTTTTTACCCCTTTCGAGGGCTCTTGAACTCCGAAATCAAACGCATAGCAAATTACTGCAAGTGCTTTTGAAGGTTCGGTATCTTTGAAGGAAAAAAACTGAAGGATTGTCTCCGAGACCATGCAAGGTAGAAAGTTGAAATTTGGGATCGTGATGTATCTTGTTAAGCCACATATTTTGGACTAGTTAACACTTCAGAATATTTATATGAGGATTTAAGTTGAGGAAAATTGGGCAGTTGACATTTTTTTTAACGTTGTATATAAAAAAATATACAAAAGTATTTTTGTCATAATTTTGAATAGCATATTCAAAAATATATTCTCGATAATATGCGAAAGATAGAGTTTTCCCATCCCCCCATTATTTCTGGAATTACTGGAGCTAAGATTTTTTTTAAAGGACCAGAAACAGCTAGTCCTACGACGCAGCTTGCACCCCCTTACAGATTCCATTTTTGATAAAAATATAGTCTCTAAGTTTCATCGCAACAAACTCAAAAGTATTCTTGAAAAAAAATTCCTAAAAATCCACCTGAAAATGTCCAAACGACAGGCAACTCTCGCCTCAACTGTTAATTGTCCCGACTCGAATATTAGTTTACCCCGACAATTACCGAACTAACCGACTCAAAGTAGTCTAGCCAACAAATTCACGAACTGACACTCAGAGTGGCTATCAAAGTAATTTGTTGGTTTCATCTATTTGTCTTCACCACCACAACCGAATCATTCCTTGCATCGTGTGGATCAAAGCAAATGTTGTACAGCCTCCAAAAGCTTTTACACTTTCCCACATAGCCGTACAACCGCAAAGAATAACGATCATACATGAATTTGCGTGAATTGTGAAAGAGTGTGAATCCGCATGCACGAAACAACGTATGTATCCGTCACCGTTGACGACTATAACCCTTCGCCCCCCCCCCCCTCCCGAAGATGGACCGATGCGTGAAACACGTCGACGAGGTTACAACGTCGAACAAACAGCGTGCACCACCTGCGCCAATGAGGGCCTTTGACAAAGTGCAATGGCCTCATTATGCATCGTTCGCGTGAACCGTTCAGCGTTCTCGCTCACATTATCACGAGTGAGTCCGTGAAAATGTGTTTTTGCGGGTAAACCAGCCCGTTTCCCCCCCCCCCCTCCTCCTCGATGCAGGCAATGTACGACGGCACTTGTGTCAATTGCCGGATCATTGTTTGTTCAATACGTTTTTGCCATTGTTCGCGTTGACGATGGGAAGCAGCTGAGAGGAACAGAAAAATATATATAAAGCGTTGATGCTCGAACGACACTTCGAAGGATATCGAGCAGACAATTATATTATTATTTCGGTTAATGTATCGTTTCACATGTGTTCCATTGAGTCGGTTGTGGATGATACGGTGATAGAAAACTGCCACTCGTGCAGTACTGTTGGAAACGCCTGCGTGAACCAGGCGTTCTCCAGCAACTCACACGCACAAACGATAGCGCGCGCAGTGTACACAAGAAGATATTCCACCCTCTTGGCAGACAACCCCCCCGCCGCCCTTCTGTCGAATCGTAGATCAATATGGAT
Organism: Diplazon laetatorius; assembly: GCA_963662125.1. NCBI lineage: Eukaryota > Metazoa > Arthropoda > Insecta > Hymenoptera > Ichneumonidae > Diplazon > Diplazon laetatorius. The sequence goes on from OY759156.1 coordinate 7,448,282, forward strand.
GTGCTGAGTGTCTGTGCCTCGCACGAGCTTTCGACACCGAGAACGGTGTTTGATTGAGTGCTCTATAAGCTGTTTACTCTAATGCACTATCATACAGCTGAAAGTTCATTGTGCCGTCATCGGAAGAGGATTGGCACAAAGACGAAAGTAATGTGCCAACGAATGTTTGCACGAAGGAGAGAAAAAGTTGGTGAAGAAAAAATTACGGAGAGCGTCGAAGTAAAATAATTTCATGGAAGTTATTATTCGACCAATTACAGAGGCTGAGCTTGAGACGAATTTTGAATCAATGATTTTTGGGGTTTTATTCCTTTGATGGTGACTATGAGATCTTCTTGGAAAATTTCAATATTCTGTAGGGTACTTTGATAATAAGAAGTACCCTATGGATTTTGATGATCAATGATTTGACGGACAGATAACAGAGTCACCGTATGAAGGTTCCATTTTTTCATTATTGGACTCTAATAATGTTCCATTCAGAACATCTTTAATATGAAGATCCTCTTAATCGAACCAAAGGGAGAATGCAATCTCGATTATGAGACAAGAGAAAATTGTGAACGTTCAACCACAAATAAAAAAAAAAGAAAACCAAAGAATTTCAGATACAAACAGTGACATATTTATTTTCTGAATAATCAAAATGAAATTGTAAAAACTGTATTAAATCGAAATTATGCTGATAGCTCCTCAATTTTTTATGCATCGCCATTTTCTTGCATTGTTCTTCCAAATCATGTTTTCTTTTTTGAAAGCTAGCTCGGAAAAGTTTCTGCTCAACATAGTTGTCTCCAATCTATATTTCTACAAATATATTTTTTGTATATTTCACCGACTAAAACTTAACACGAAAAAAACTTATCTTCTTCCTATCCAGATATTAACATCGATATCCCAATCATTTGTAATTTTTTAACTCATATTACGATGATTGAAGAAAACTAGTTTCAAACGAAACCAACGAAAAAAAACAACCCCCCGATGAAAACAATAAAAACGTCCACGTACGATAATGCATTGTCAAAATTCACAAAACACACGCGATCATGTGATAATACATGTTACATACGTGTGTTCGCATAACGTTAAAATGTAAAATCACAAATTAAAATATTATTCAAAGGAATTTATTACGTTCGGTTGTTACCGGTGCGAAAACCCATTGTCGAAGGTTACGTTTCACGGTTAATTTAGGACGGTACATCAACAGACACGCGACTGTTATAACAGTGAAAAGCAGGTACGTTACCTAACCCACAGCCCCAAATCGGTTGAATTAAATTCACGAAGCTCGTCACAAACGAGCGATTAAACCATCGAATCCAATGCGTTTTATAAGATTAACATTTTAGGTTTGGGTTTTTTTGTCGAACGTGGCCTCCACACGCGTTAACCATGAGTCCCAAAGTCGAGATAGTGCATAATGTCGAAATGTCGTTGAAACGGTATTCTCAACCAGTTCGGAACACCTTCCGGGGTCGCCCCTTCGATGCCTTCGAAGCACCCCTTCCGTTTCACAATTGCCGTTTCTCCGCTTCGTTCCAATTTGAAATTTTCATCCCCTCCAATAACCCTCCCTCTTTCCTCTTTCCTCTTTTTCTCTTTCTCTCTTTCTCCCTCGCCATGTGCCTTTCCCCCCACCACTTTGCCTCTCCATCCCGATGCCTCTTTCCCTCCTCAATCGTCGTCACTCCCTCTTTGCCGACTACGCCCGCCTTCTTTGCTTCTTTCTCGCCCTTCCCTTTACGCCCCCATCGCGTCCCTCGCCCTCCTCGCGTTTCTCTTCGTTCGTTCCCCCTCACGCAACCCTCGCCCGAACCTCCCCCCCTCCCTCATTCCCATATTCCTCCTCCCGCTGCAACCCCTTTATCACCATCCCCCGCCTGGCTTTCTTCCAGTGCTTCCTTACTTCCTTCCTTCCTTCCTCGTATCCGTCCTGGAACCTCACTCTCTCTCTCTCTCTCTCTCTCTTACTCTCACCCTCGTCTTCCTTCGTCGCCTCGTGTACTCTCAGGTTTTTTTACGCTGTCATTGACAGCACGTTGGCAGCACCTCTCAGCCCCAGGTGCTTGTCCACATACACGTCATGCGTATAACAACACGTTCGAGCCTTGGCTTTTGTCGGGGTAACATATGCATCCGTTTTGGCTCAAGTTGAATATCGTCGACGATGTTTTTCCATGACAAGTGTGAGTTAGAGGACACAACGTGTATGTAAGTCGTGTCCCAATCATCCTCGTGAATAATCGTTATCGGAGAATGCGTAATTTTTGTTTTTAGTCGAAAAGTTCGAGCGAGAAAATTTTGAAATTTTTTTGTAACAAGATACGTCTGTGAAATTAAACGAAAACAATAATGATGTTAGCGAAATTTGTCATGAACGACTGAAAACAGATGGAATGCGACAATCTCCGGATCGTTAATCCCAAAGAAATTCGTCAGAACAATTACAAATAAATTATCACGAGTGATTGAAATGAATATCAAGGATTCTATGAAAAATATGAAATACGTGAAAAGCGAATAATCTTTCGCCTAAACTTTTGTTCTATCCTACTAAGTAGATTGGCTAGTTGCCAAAAATTGTCAATTTTAGCTGATCACAATTGAACATTCGAATCTTCGAAACTCGCGAAGTTCCGTTTCGTCTTCGAATGAAAATCAAAGATTTATCTCCGATTAATTTGAAAAATCACGAAACATGGAATGCAAGCAATCCGACGGATCTGTGTCGCGAGACAAAAACTTCAAGGACATTTCGATCCACATCCGTGACAATCATCTTATTCACCCTTTCGACGTTCGCAAGACCTTCGAATCAAACCCCCGTATATATACCTGGACAATCGTGTCTTCGGCGATGCGTCAGACGTTTCGTTTGATATAATTTCCCCGTGGCATCACGCTCGATGTAACAGAATAATCGTCGCGATTCAGGCATGTGTATAGTCGGATGATCCCGCAAGGCATCAACGTCGGTTTCTCTCTCTCTCTCTCTCTCTCTCTCTCTCTATCTTTTTTTTTTTTTCGAACGGGCGCTTTCACGAACGCCCTACGAATTCTCGAGCGACGTCCACGACCGTCTGCAATACAATGCTCACCTATATACGCCGCAAGGGGATAACACTTTAAATTTAATTTAAACGGGGCTAGCGGGAAGGAGGGGGGGGAGAAGCGAGGAGGCGAAGGGGGGCTATTGTGCATCCCCAACAGGCGGCTCCGTCACCTCTACCGCCGCCAACATCACCACCAACACCATGTGCCGACGCGGCGCAATGCAACACAACTATCCGAAACCATATCGGGGAGGTCCGTGTGGCCTCGGCATCGCTATCACCAATCGGCATCACGCACCATCGTCACGAACCACATTTGCCTCGCACTCTCTGGCGATACGGCATCGCCACCACCAGCCGAACCGAACCCCCTGCGAAACTCGGAAACTGGACTACTTTTCATGGGGGAACTTTTCGCCTTTGTCGTTTTTATAATGTCCTTCTTCATCCCCCCTCCCCTCACCTTTTGCGTCTGCCACTGACGATTTATTTTTTTTACTTGTTTATCTTTTGAAAACGTAGAAGCAGCAGGCGAGACTTTTACCGCAAGCAAAATGATTTTGCTACATAAATATTGGCTCGATTTCGAGCTACACCTTTTCATTTGGGTGCATGGAGAGGGAGGAAGGGGAGGGGGGGAGGGGGGTCCTTTTGTAAATATAGAAGGATCTCCGACATGGCGTACTTGTATAGATGCGATACGTTTCTCTCCGTGTTTGTGTACTATATATATCCGCAATCTGGGAGTGAATATGTGTGTGTCTGTGTGTGTGTGTGTGTGTACGTTCATAACCACGTGGTTTCGTCGTTTTCGTGTACCACCCCCGTTACTCCCTCGAGCAACCTCTTTGCCATCAACCGACGGCGTGCCCCCGCCCCCGCCCCCGCGTTAAAAGCGTTCGTTCGTAGACTAACCCCCCTTCCTCCCCGGCCGCCCTCGTCCCCCATAACACCGACTTCTTTAATGCGACGCTTTAACACGACCGCGATTTCACCACTCTGACATCAACAGTCAATTATTCCGTGAATGCAATCGTACTACGACGATTGAATGCAAGAAAAATAGACAAACCTTGCGGTGGTGAAAAAATTCAATTAGCGTTAGTCACATATTCGGCGAGGGATGAATGAAAAATTCTGTCTCTCTCTCTCTACCCTCGCTGTTGGGGCGTTCTGTGGGTAGAGAGATTTTTGGTTTGTCAATTGATGCGGAAGCAGCTTAGCAGATTTTTTTTTTTTGTTTTTGTAATGGTAATTTATTTTTCGTAGATTTTTTTCCTGGTCGGATGATATATTAAATTTTGGTTTTGCATTGCGAGTTATTATTTAATGATTATTGTTATCTTCTAGTGAATTATTATTGTTATTATTTATTGAAAATAATTGACATATATAAATATCAAGTTACAAATGAGTTTTTCAGCCAATTATAAAAACTCGACTGCTATAAATCTTTTTTTTTTGCATTGAAATTTATTTGAAAATTATATTAATTATCGGTCCGTGGGAATATAACGCCCGACTTGAAGTTTGGTGGAAAATTTTAACGGAAGCCCAAGATTTTATAAATTTTGAGAAAACAATTCTACAAATTTTTTCATTATTTCTTTTCATACTTCAAATTTTATGAATTCAAGATTTTATGAATCTCGAGCGACGAATCCATTGTAATTGAACTCGATCGGAGAATCCCCAAGGGATTAATAGGGGTGATCAGGGGTTGAACCGGAGGGGACAACACATCGCGACGAAACTACGAACCCCATGAGGGGTTCGGTGCGTGCAACGCGTGCAGAAGGAGGGAACCAAAATTTGCGGAACATGCATGAGAATTCAGGGGTGTCGGTGATAGGGACAAGCGGGGTGTCAGTAATGGGGACCCGCAATCGGTTGTAGGGCGCAGGGGGTGTGAATTACGAGATTCTTCTCAATCTTCAAAATCTGCCATATGCATTCTTCGAGAATACATATATATTTTTTGCCATGCATACTATTTCATTTCACTTATCGGGCTACTTCGATTTATCGTGTACAAGGGTTATCATTTCATATGCAAATATTTTATTCACCGTAATATTTTTTACGCACTTCCAGTAGTAAGCTACTCACCTTAACCCTTTTGGCTTAACGCGTTTCGTATGGCCCGAGGGCAGGTGTTCGCACGAGCCTTTCATGTTTACCGATTGTAACGCCCCATTCATGGTAATAACCTTTTGTCAATCCGTTTAGTCGATAGTGCAGAAGTTACCGCCGTGGTTATAGCCAATAGTTTGTACTGCACAGTTTCGTATCCCCATATAGCTATGAATATAAAAAAATATATATATATTCTGGCATCCGAAACATTTTTTTATTGCATATTATCGATTATGAATACAATTTTAAATTCTACGACATGTGTTCGAAAATACATAATTAAATCAGGTTTAATAAAAAAAATATTTTTCATCTGGGTTAATTTTTTCTGCCATTAGTTTTGGAAATAATGGGGTGGGGAGGGGGGGGCGGATGCTCTATTTTTGCATGTTTATCAGAACATTTTTGTATTCCACATGACAACCCTTTTAAAATCATTATCCACATGATACATAAAATAAAAAATGTAAAAATCTTGAGAACCTAATTTGTCCCATTTTAGATTCTTATATGAATATAGTCAATTATTAACTGATAAAAAATATATTTGTGAGACAATTCGTATGTAACAGACTGACAGACGGACAGACACACGTGTGATCTTATATCTAAAGGTTTCCCTTTTTTTCCTTCAAACGCACGAAACTCCAAAAAAGTTCCGAACAACCAAATTCGGTTACACACCGTTCCGACCTCAAGCTCCTCACATCTTGAATCGAAAAAAAAAAACAACCCGACTTCAATATCCACATCGAAACTTACCCACGATCCATGCAAAACTATTCGACAGTCAACCCGCGACGTCAACCCAAATTTTCGATAAACAAAAAATTCAATGGTTGACATATGATAATGAAGACGGAGACGTAGCAGAAAAAACTTTATTTATTCGGCTGTTTTACGTGAGGCGTGGTTCTGTATCTTCGAACCGGAAATGGGTAACGTTTCGATTCTTTATTTATTGCCGATACCCGTGACATTGTCTGGCGTTCACAGACGATCCTCGATGTTTCGTCGGAACGTTCGAAATTTACCGAATGGAATATGGGAATGAAGATATCAACGTCGCTACGGCAATGTCATGCGTATGGGAGGAGGGCCAGGGGGGGGGGGGAATTCGCGGGAAGCCCATAAATTTCGGGGTGAACAAAAGAATACGTGTCGCGCCTATGGCGACGGTAAGGGTACTATACCGTCAGGCCCATTTTCACCCCGTTATCTACAAGACTACGGACATCTTTACGACCTTAATTTATATCCGATAGCAGTCCCATCGCGCTCCACTTAACCGCTCTTCTATTATCCACGTGCATTACGCACAATTTATCGTTCTAACCCGTGTGTCACGCTGGGCTCACACGAGCCCTTCGTTCAATGTTCCCATATATATATATATATATATATATATATATATATATATGTACCTACAGACATTTCATAATCGAGTCCAGGTACAGACTACAAACGTCCAACAGAAACAGCTCTATAGCGTAACGATTAAACGAATCATGCAATATTTTTATCGAGCGAGTTAGGTTCGTCGACAAAGATTTCACATTTCACGAGTAGGGTCCGAAATTCATAACGATCAACGTTCAGAACGACCAAAATTCAGAACATGCACATATATAGGTATAGTTCGCGTACCTCGTCGTTCGACTGACCTAAGACTACGTTTGCCAGGGTACATCATGCAAATTTGTAGGTTTTTCTGACAATACTGACAAAAAAAAGTTTTCGATAAGCCAAAAAAGCTTTTAAATGTCGTTGATGAGACCAGAAAAATTTCAATAGTGTGCAATCTTTTTAATTGTTGCAAGAAAACAATTGAAACAATAAAAATTAATGCATTTTTATCTTCTCGTCGGAACGGTGACTAAACAACGGTATATAGACGAAAAGTTCGTATGAACAATGTTGTGGAGAATTGAATTTCCTACGAAAAAAGTTCCCGACGATATATGTCTATCAACGATAGTTTACGCGTGGGAATGCTCGAAAGTCGGGCAATGTGAGAAACCGCGTGATTAGTAGGCGTTTAAAATTTCCTACGTTCGAAAAACTGGCGTTCGAAGCATCGGTAGTTCTGAATTTCAACGGCTGTCCTATTCCCCACCAAATTTTAACTTCTATCAGAGCAATGGCAAAAAAAATGTTGGAATCATTCGAATGCAAAATCTGATGCATCAATCAACTTTGGCTAATTTGGTTGTAATGAAAAATCAAACCAAAATAATATTAGAAAGGACACAATATTTAAATTAGTTTGTGACAGGCTGTCTTCCGTGATAATATGACAATCGTTGACGAGTTTCTGAGGTGCGGCGACGGGGGATGGGATGAAGGGGGTGGGGGTGGGGGTACAGACTGCCGAAAAGCTTATCGACCGAGTCGTTGCGTGGTGCTTACTGTTATGACGCTGCCTGGTTTCCATCGGCAGACGATAAGGACCTTACAGGATGTCAGGCCTTTCATTATTCACAACAATATAAAACGGGCATTAATCCAGTGAGCGCGGAGCCTCTGGGCCATTGTTGGGCTATGTGAAAATCATAAGGCGCACTTACTGCGGTGCCTGGTGCAGATAAATCCGTATTGAAAGACTGACGGATTGAAATGATGTGCCCGAAGCGAAGGGGGAAAACAGCTGCTATTGGATTCGGGAAACAGTCTTGGGCGACGTGAAGAGAAACGTGGGTTGTGCCACGGTTGACGGGGGCTAAGAGGGCGCGGGCCGAGATTGCGGTTAAGGATGAAGTTAAGGGTGAGATTGAGGACGGGGTCAAGTGTTGGGGCGATGGGGAGTAGCTTCGCTGGTTTCGCACAGGCGACACGGTCTATATATGTATATATGTGTATATATATACTACCTTTATACATATTATTTTATATCTGCGATTTTAGAACGGATTATCTACCGAAAGAAATCGATGTGATTTGAGAAATAACAAAATAATAATTATAATTAATTACAATGTGATTCAATCAAAATAAATTTATCATAACTATATGATAGAATTGCACAAAATTTGAAAGAAAAAATCGAATCTTCTACTTTTAAGTGATGTCTGTCGATGAATCAGTTATAAATACGACCGCCAGATGGCATCGGACTATTTGCGACGCGCTTAACCACAAACCAGTCGCAACTTTGAAATATGATAGTTTTGTCAGAAATTAAGCTAAACATTTTATATAAGAATCATTGGAATTAAGAGACCTGGAATTGAGAAATACTGATCGCAATGACCACTTAGTGACGTCGGTGGAACTACCACTTTGGTCTTTGCCTTTGCGAAACAACAGGCAAATCTGTAAATTCGAAAAATACCAATGCAATAAATTTGCATATTGTACGTGCCAAACTTGATAACCATTCCAATAGCTTGGGCGAATGATGGCGGACATATGCATGTCTGAGATGTCCCTTCGCCATGATAGCCAGTAAACCCTCACTAGCCTCGAAATAACCAAGCGACAACTTTTCATCATGTGATCCACATCCATCGTCAATTCATGTCTTTGTTTTACCGCGCGTCAACGTCACTGCTGATGTCACCCAAATTCTCTCGTCAAATTTTCTCGATCCATTGAACACGAATAATGCGCAAAATAAAATGTCCCCCCCCCCTCCCAGATCCCATGACCGACAAAAAAAAATATCTCAAAACAGCTAGATCAAGCTACGACGAATGCACTGTCATAGTAGCGTATAAACATCACCAGCCATAATAAAAAAAACCCTCCCCCCATCGAACCCTACACAGCCAACCGAACAATCAGCCGCTGATTAATTAATCCAAGCTGATGTTGTAAAACGAAAACTTTTCCTCATCCTTTTTTTTTTGTCTTTCTCTTCTTCTTCGTTTTTTTTTCCGCGTCGTTCTATTCCAGAGACTATGGGGGTACACGTCGAAATTGGACGGCAACAAGAATAATAGACGGAGGATGTCTATTGGAAACGAGGGATGAAAAATTCGAACGTACGTCAAAGCGATGACAATGAACATTTTCGGTGGATGTCGAACGGACGAACGCGGGACACTTGGCGGCGAGGATTCGTGGGAGGGGGAGGGGGGACAAAGTTAGGGAACCGGGAGAAGTGGTGGGAGGGCGGGGGGGAGGGGGGAGAGGTCGTTTGTGACGAGAGACGAGGAAGCCTGAATTCGAAGAGAATCGTCCACCGTGTCTAAAAGCCACCCCGCGAGCTGGTGGAGCAGACAGCCACCGCGACTATACTCCACCAGCACGACGGAGTCTCGCAGTCGCGTGTTCCACCCCTCCCCCCTCCCCGCCGCACCGCTCGTACCGCTTGGCTCCCCCCCGCCCGTGTCGACACGGAGTGGGGGGAGGGGGGACTCTCGTGGCACGACATAATGTGTATATTATGTTAACAAATAAGTGGTCGCGGTAATAAAAGCACGGCATAATGTATGCGCGACGTCTCGAACAATATTCCCCGTAGCTCAGTGATATAATGGCGCATATAAATAATACGTCCCGTTAGCTCGACGATCTCGAGGAGCCGACAAGTCGACTGCCGCCGTTGATGGTGGTGGTGGTGGTGATGCTGCCGCTTCTTGCGGCAGAGCGACGAGAGAGATCGTCCGTGGCAACAGCAAGGGGATGAAGGACGGACGCACCCCCCCCCCACCCCCCTCGCCCTTGGCTCCACCGCTTACAGCGCAAGTAAACCGACTAGGGGGTGACGGTGGAACGAGCACACCCCCGCGCACAGTTCCCGATTCAAGAGGGGTTGAGGCAAACCTGAAATATGTACAAACTTGCGGGTTCTTGTTATGAGCGGTGATAAATTACACCGTGAGATATATCCATTATAAGTGCGCGATGCGCCTTGTATGTCCGTAACAATTTTCGTGTGTTGTGTAACAACGTATAAAATATATAAGCAATCCCCCCACGCACACACACACACACACACTTGAGGGTCACGGAATCTTTGGAACGTCGAAATGTGTGTGATGTATAACATACGCGACACAACATTGCGCGGTCGACAAAACGTGTCACCCTGTATCCGTGATGTTATTTTTATTATTTTTGATTTTTTTTTAATATGTTTTTTTTATTATTACTTTGGGGCGATGGTGTACTTTAGGATTTTTGTCTTGCTTGCAGATTTTATTATTTTCTTCGAGGATTGCAGTTATGATAGAATGTTCGAACAACGGTCGTGAAGCTTTTTTGAGATCGTTGGTGAATTATTTTTGTTGGTGAAATAGTTTTGAGATAGAGTTGATGTGGATTTGGATTATATAATAATTGTATCGGGTCAGACTGTGATTTTATATTTTGTCGTCGATGGTATGTCTGTCTGTCTTCTATCGTTTGGGCAAATTCGAGTCAACCTACCTTTGAACAGGACTTGTATGCAATTTATTTATTTTTTATTTTTTGCACGTTTACTAAAATCAATGCGGATGTCGATGTTCACAAACTCAAAGTTATCAACTATCATAACGAATTCCTGACACTGAATGGAGTATTTGTCTTAACATAATGTCGCTCCATAACTGAAGCACGACGACAACATTCTGGACGAAATATAATTATTTTTGTTAATTACTCCCATTCTTATAGAAACTTGAAATACCGTGTCAGTACTATTATAACAATACCAAATTACAGATGTAGAAAATCTTCAAATTTTCCGTTGAAAACAAAGAAAAATATAAGTCAAATCAAAAGTTCAAAAAAAAAAAAAAATAATTTCTACATCCCTCAATGGTTATAATACGTGTTCTTGACATGAATTTTGTTGCGAAAAGATGTTTTTTCTTTTTTTGAATAAAACGTACACCAAAAAGGTTGGGTCTCGCGAGTATTATACATTGGCGTTGTGAAAAGTCGAATACGCTGTTCGCAGATTCGAATCTACAGTAGAGTTCTGGGATTCGGTCGAAGAATAAAGTTTTTTCACCGACGTACACGTATATTTCCGTTGAATAGTAGCGAGTGAACGAAGAAAAAGATGAAGAATTGCGCGGCGAAACGGGCAAGGCAAACTGCACGGTAAAACGCGTGTATGTAAAACTCGAGTGTATCGAAGAGCGGAGCGCGTCGCACGAGTGTGCCGGAGAGCAATGTGCATGCAGTTTCGCGAGCATCGGAGAAGGTTAGCGTCTTGTACTGTACCTCCTTACAGCGGCCAACTTCCTTCTTACGACTGTCAAAGGATATATTCGCTTCTGGCTTCGTCTGAATACATCACGACCGGTTCGACTACAAACGACCGAACAAAATTGTGGGTATATGAAATTCTCAATAACGGATGCATGTATTCCACGAATGAAAAGCCATTTTTAAATCGTACCGACGATGCCACGGTTAAATGTGTCTTGGTGCCACGGGTTTATTTATTATTCTACGAACGTTCGGATTTGTGTTACTTGATATCGTCAATTTCACGTATTTGCGAAATTTATTCGAGATTATTGATTATCGAGTTTTGCAAAAAGACGGTTGTGGATCAATACTTTGTTGTTTATCGAATCTCACAGGGAGGTGACAGTCAGACCGTAATAATCTTAATCAATTATTGATGAAGAGCCAATTTGAAAAAATACGTTTTTTCAATCTGCATATTTCTTTTCAAATAAACTTATTTTGAAATTTGATCCATTCTTGGGTGAGAAAAATTGAATGACTGAATATATATTTAATGCAGGGAACTCACCGTATGGAATTTTAAGAACCCTGGACAATAGAAAAAATTATCGGGAAAATTTTTTTTTTATCTTTATGATTTTACAATTGTGGAAATAGCGAAAAAAATATGTAATGTTGTCAATTAGCCATGTCAAGCATCTGAGGCTCCAGACAATAGCAAGAATGAACGAAAAAATCACTCGGAACTATTTTATTTGGGAGATGCATTTTTTTTTGTCCATATTTGACTCGACTCATTTTTTTCATCTCTGTATTTTGCACCTTTCAAAATTGCAAGAAAAAAGCAAGGACTATTTATTGTTATAAATATAATCCCTCGACTTTCTAGAATACTGAAAGAATCTCAATGATAGCGAGGTAAATAAAATGGAATAATTCGGTTAATCGACGTTCTTCACCATCTTAGCTTTTGATATTGCAAAGAAAAAAAAAATTAATCAACAAATCGCAGCATTGAGAACACTTGTGAAAAGAAAAAAAAATAATATTCCGAATGTACACACCGCATTGTAATTCTTTGTCATCATGCGTGTGTTTGCGTGGACAGATCGATTGTTTCGTCGAGTCTCTCTCGACGAGAGGGTTCTTCAAGTAGTGGGATTTATAGTACACGTTCGATACAGAAGACATGAAAAATCTATGAAAATGGAAAAAAACCGCACGAGCAAAACTCCATTCATTCGGTTGTTTCTTATGCGTCTTTCAGTCATTTCGTCATTCTCCAGTGTAATATCTCATCCAAGCACCTCGTCGAATAAAAGCGACTGCGCCACATTCCTTTGGTTTCACCAAGTCACTCGGGATACCCGTTATGCAGTCGCGGACGTTATGACTCTACGTGCTCAATGTTGTGATTCACATTAGACACGAGTACCCGAGTCGACGCCCGAGTATTACGCAGAATCACAATGCCCTCTCATCTCCCTTCTCTTGAGAGGCTTTTTTTGCCAATATAAGAAGAGTAGTACGACTGGCAACCCACAATTCCCATCGTCGGAGTTCATACTAATCCCTTGTGGCGTGTGGTGCGTCGCATAACGCGAGTGCCTGTATAATTACAAAATAGCGATATTATGGCACCTTGTGGATATACCGGGAAAAAAGATTTCACCGTTGTAACAACGGATGATACATTACTCGAAATGCATTCTCAGCCTTTTCAGGAATCACGAAACCCTTTACGCCCATTTTTTACTCGCGTCACTTTGGTTATTCGAATTTGGTTTGGATCGACAATTGTGCATATTTATCGTAGGACCAAAAATTGAGGAATAAGTTTTGTCGGAGTTTTTTTTATTGTATGAACTTAGCTGATGCTCAACTAAAATTCAGCTAATGCGAGAAAGAAATAGGAAATAAATTGGAAAGGAGACCAGGAATAATAGATAATGAAGGTTCGTCTTCTAATGAAAGTTAAACTCGAAGCCATCGTTTTTTTTTCAGATTATTGGAATTAACACCTGATACACTTAATTTGAAAGTTGTAACGGAAAAGTTAGTTTCTGAAGTAGTTCGACCATTAACAACCTCAACGACTAGAAGTACTTCATTCATTTATCCAGCAATTTAACATTAGTTGGATCAACTGATTTTTGTTTTTTTATTGCCACAACAAAATCGTTTTTTTTTTTTCATGTGTCTGCATGTTTTTGATTGTCCACGCGAACTGAAATTTTGAACGCGCTCTTCCATGCGAATCAGCGTGTACATTTCAGTTGCAGGTCGCATGTGACGAAACACGACCCCCCCATTGTCTCGAATTCCATCGCCGAAACGGATAAAAATCGTATCGAGATCACGAACGTTTGACTGTCCGTTGGGTTTGAAACTCGGATGGGAACGACGTTGAAACGTCTTGAACTCTCACCCCAGCCAATTTTTAATTGCTTGGCGATAAGGGGCAGGAAGGGGGGGGGGAAGAGGAAGGGAGACGGTGACGGTAACAACCGAGCAAATACCAATTTAGATGTCAACAGAGATACGGTTGGACGAAAAAAATAGATAAAAAGTCAATATCATCGGTTTTTTTTTTTAATTTTATTTTCCGAACGAAAATCGTGAAAAAGAGTTCAATGACACACGTGACACGCACCAACCGCGTGATCATCGACATCCTTGAAATAGTTCAAGCACCTCGGGATGATGTAATCATTATGAACCTTAACGCGAGGTTGATCGATAGGGTTCGTCCGTTTAGATAAGCAGCTGGTACACTGAAAAAATTTCCATTTATCGCTCAAATCCCGAGTCTTCCCTTTTCTATAGACCACAATAGCCAAACGTCTGTACAGCGACACGACTTGATTACCCATCTGTCGAAATTTTCCGTCTTCCAGTAAAAAAATATCACATAAACCATTTCAAAACGAATTTACTCGAATAAACCGTGAAAAAAAGGCCAGAAATTACGTGATGACATCTCAAAAAAAATTTCGATAGCAGAATATACGCAGTTAACGATGGTGTTGTGATGGAACTGAAACCACAATCCACAATGGATTTCGAAAAAAAAAGAAGGACAAAAAAAATAGAATGGTAAGCAAGGCGGGGAGTGTCAAATATTTGAAATACCACAGAATGCGGTAGCCGAGAGAGTCCACAGCCAACCATGGTCCAACAGCGTCCGTCGGTATTTCTGTTGACAAGCTCTCAGGACCACTCAGACTGGCACTTCGGTCAGTTTCTCAGACGTTTTGTGCCCGTGGAATTGGCCGGTGAAGTCCCGCGGGCCCGGCAACTTGTCGTCGCGGCCGCACCGACCGTCCGACGGATCCCTTTCCTCCGCATCTTCTGTCGTCAACGTAGACCACACCATACGCAACAAGGCGTGTACGATCGATCGTATTGTCGTCTCACGTTTACATATCTACAGTAAAGTCCAGCATTTTTTGTTGTCCTCGATTCTTCTTAAGTCTCGACTGAAAAAAGGGAGTTATTTCTTTCCAATATCATAGCCCCCCCCCTCCCCTCTCCCTAATCACTATGGCCAAGATGATATTGAAGACAACGGAAACTAAAAAAATTGTAATAGACGGATCATCGGATTATGCAAAACATCACAATTTTTCAAGATGTCTAATTTGTTGTTTTCAACACAAGTAAAGATGATTGTACCTCAACATTTTTTTCGATTTTGGAATTTAAACAGATGGATTTATATATTTTAATACGGACAAGCTGAGTCCGACATCTTAATCCTAAAATAAAGAAAATTATCTGTTTATAACACAGAATAAAATTCTGAAACAGAAATCTGCTCTATCCTTCGTCTATTCTTCCTTGCGACATTGTAAGGATGTGTAACCCTTTGAAACATCGCAAGAAAGAGTTGAAATAATAATAAAAAAAATCAACAATGCTATATAGACCAAAAGTTCACATGAACAATGTTGTAGATAATTAAATTACCTACAAAAAAAGTCCCCGACGTCATACATCTGACATTGATAATTTACAAGTGGGAAATCTCGAAATTCGGGCAATGTGAGAAACCACGGGACTTCTTAGGCGTTCGAAATTCTGTGCGTTCAAAGACATTGCGAATTCTGAATTTCGTTCGATCTGTACATCAATTGTTCTGAATTTCGACCTCTATCCTCATCTGAGCAGATCCCCATATCAGCTACTGCCTCACTGGTCTTTCGACTCCTCTTCCTAGAGTCTGGATTTTTTTCGCAGATACCTCCCCCCCCTCCCCGCCCTAAAAAAGATCGTGCAAGAAAATCGGGACTCCACTGTATATGCAACATACGGAGATGGTGTCGCCTTCACACGGCAGAGGCTTCAGCCTCTTTTCCTCTAGGACCTTTCTGCGAAGCAGGTCCCCGAAGCTATTGGTCTGTGTGTGTGCATGTGTGTAGTGAGCTTAATAAGAATGAATAGCCTCGGTTATAGGGACACGCATGAATACGCATAAGGACGGGGACAGCAGGAAGAGTGGCTACCGTAGTCGTGAAACGATTGCGAGGTAGCTATATGCCGCCGCTGCCGCGCGGGCCACGACAATTCACCTTCGTAAAATAATAAATCCTGTGTCTGAAAACGAATGGACTGGGTTGCCGGGTAAATGGAATTGATCACCGAGTTGCGGGCGATGGGTCCGTGATGCCGGATCGGGCATCACCCGCGAGACTGGAAATATTGAAAGAGCTTTGGGACGGCGAGGGCGTTTTGCCGCAAGAATGATGGAACGTAGAAATGTCAACGATCCAATGTAACAACGTGACTATACGTTTTTCATCACACGCACTAGGATCATACATATATTTTTTTTATATTTATTTTTTTATTTAAAAATTCCCCGTTGGCTGTGGAACGGCAATCGGTTTCTTCGGAGTGTCTAGATTCAATGTACAAATTTTTCATGCCCGTAGAATAGAACCTTGCCGTGTGTTGACAGTGTCATGGGATGTCGACTTGCAGCTGTTTTTTTTTTTTTAATCTATTGGTAACCCCTGATCGCGTTAATGATGCTTATTTTCGTTATTTTTTAATATAACACACAGCCTCCACGATGACGCATCCGCTCCTGAGACCGCGTCACTGTGAAATGTAACTTCTCGAGCATCGTCGGGCATATAAGAGGCGGATGCTCAAGGTGAGGAAAATCTTTCTCCGCTATAAACACTCGTGGGATGAAGAGCGGGCCATTCAAGAAGTTTGAAAGAGGCCTCAACAAGACTATTCCCTAAGCTCGAAAAAGCTTCATAATACACGCTGGCTTAACATCTCTTGTTCGAACTTGTGATTCCATGAGCAAAAAATTCTCATGCGTCACATTTACATCGTAATATCTAATTTCGTTGGCACGAGGTTATCGAAACGTTATTCGAATCACCATAAATTATTTTCGGAATTTTTTCTCAAATTAATTTATTCTTCATTTATTATTCACATAATTATTATATTATTTTGTTAAAAATTATATTGCATATTATTTATATTCACTATTCGTCACGATAATTAAAATTATCACTGCCAGAAAAAAGCACAACATTTTTGTTTCGCTCTTAATTAATGTTTTTTTTTTCGAAAAAAAAAGCTCGCAATTAACGAAATCGAAACATGAAAAGAAAAAAAAACGATGAGAATGGAAAATTGAAAATTTTGAAGAAAACAAAAAATTTCATGAATTCCCCACTGCAGTGAGTACTTTTGGCAAACAATTTGATCGCTTCCCCGATCGGGCCAATGTCCCAAATTTAGTACGTTACGGTGACGTCAGTCACGGTGAAGGGCTCCCATTCTCTTACTACAATGCTAATATCGATCGATGTCCTATCTTGTTCGCACCGATAGAGCCACTGTCAAAAATTGTCGAAGCGCGATCGGCCATACAACACAGGCAAAGGTATTAGATACGTCGGTGGGTACGCGCAGCATCGGCAAGGCTGCCACGTACGAAGGAACGGGGAAAAAAAAAAAACAATTTATTAGCTATGGGACCGGTATCAATTTGTTGGGGTCTGTGTATCGACGGAGCACTGCTGCAGCCTCCAGGTGATTCGGCTAATATAAAAACTGGCTGACGTAGGAACCCCTGAATGACGGGGCCTTGGGTCTCTTCTCGGTATATCGATCACTTTTCATTCTATTTTGTGCCATTAGACTCGCCAAACCATGGACAACACGTTTCAACGCCCCTCACCTAGGTGTACATCTAATGGGCTTAGGGAGACTCTTGGAGTACCATGAGCAAGGGACATTCGTATGTTTTTGTCACGTAACATTTTCTGTCGACGAATAAACCTTGGAGAAGAAAAAAAAACCTCTTGATATCGACGTTACAATCGTTTGCCACGATACTATATATGATCGATTAATCGTTTTGCTCGCAATGAAACGATTGGAATTCCAAAACTTTGAGGGATTTTGAAAAAAAATTCCACTGGACGATTTTTCATTATATAATTATTGTAAATAGTTTTTAATTATTGTCAGTAATTTAATAATAATTGAAGAGACATAGTTTTTGAAATATTGACGAGATAAAAGCTGGGATAAGATGCAAACACTGCAAAAAGATGCAAATTTGTGAGTCGACGTCTCATTCGGAAACTGAAATAATATTTTTTTTTCAATATTTTGACTCGCATCAAAACTATCAATTGTTGAGGATAAAAAAAAAGTTGTTCCTCAAAATTCGCGTGATGCATTTTAAAATTCAAAAAGGGTTTCCGAGTTTGAATGAACATTGTTTTATATATGAGTAATGAATTCTTATGGCAATGGCGACACCCATCGCCCGGTAGCTCACATTTGCCAGATATTCTCCCCCATTGTGGCGTTGCCATCGAAAGTCGGATCGCGCAGGAACATTCTACGTTCACATCCCCTTCTCCCCCCCCAAACCATAAGATTCTTTGAAGTTGGGACACACAAAAATGTATCGGGGGATTGCAATCGGTAAGATAAAATCGGATTTTTTATTCCGCAGGATTGAGGTCGTATTGCATGAATTGCGTGGAAACGGTCGCGCAGAATGGATGAGCGGAGATGTCAGCATTTGTATGAGGACCCGGATTACGCGAGCGATTCTTCTTCCCGTGTAGCAGGAAAAAATATCCCATTGAAATATCGCGTTTGAGAATGATTCGGGATTTTCGTGTATCTTGATTTCGGCAAATCGTTGTCACATTCGTCGTGACGTTTTTTGCGCGAAACAATAATCTTGGTAGATCGAAAAATGTTATCAAATAATATATGCGAAGCTTTGATCATATAAATATATGCCTATTGTGTTTTTTTTGAAGATATAAGATGTATAAGATTATTAGTGATGAAAAAATCTTTTTAACCCTAAATGGAAAATCGATAAAACGTTAAGTCGGTATGGTATATCTGATAGTCCATCGATTTTCGGTATGCAATCGTTTTTAACCTGTTATCAAGTAAAAATTTACATAATATGCTCTAATGGCCTCCAATAAGCCGCATTTAGTGTCTGTACGTTTTTTTTTTCTTTTTTTTTTTTTTTTTGTCGACAAAAGTTTGTGACAAGCATTGAGATAGGATTGAAAAATGGTTCCCATGAACGTCTAGCAATGATGAAATTTCGTTTTTACCAGTGTTTCGAACAGACATTTGACGGTGTCCTTACCTGAGCCAACAACGTACAGCCTCGCACTGCATGATATTTCGTAATGGGCTGACAGTCAAAGAACTTTACACAAATGGCTATGGGGGACAATGGGTTCGCTCCATCCAACTCTTTTCGAACGTCATAGAAGTTGTTTTTCAGTAACTAAATTGAAATATATTGATGTGAATATTCGGAAATATTGATTTCGTCACAATGGACCGTACGTATGGAATCGATTGAGCCATGGCAAATGGTACACTGTAACACCTCATGTAAAATATACCATCAAGTAAGTGTGACATGTGATGCATAGTAAAAATTCTAATATCTTTCTATCACGTGTAAATTATCTATTCAATTTCATTCCGCGATAAAAGTAATTTTGTTTTGGCAGATACGAGTTTCAATATTGAAACAAATGTTTTTTTTTTTTTTTTTTTTTCGTGTTTCAATGCATTGTACAAAGGATAGTCTAATCACACAGTCTATGGCACGCTTTATATATGACAAAAGTATAGATTTTTTCAATTTTCTTTCTCAATATTGGCTCTAATAACAATTCCCGCCAAAATGTCAATAACCATGCTTCAAATACAAACGGAATACGACGGTGAAAACACGAAGGAAAGAAAAACAGTTACTACGACGAATCGTAGAACATTAGAAAATTGTCTATTATTCCGCGTACATCGGTACAAGGAAATAAGTTCCCAAAACTGTCGTCTATCGGTACGATTAACACGATCCAGGCGCGTATTATCGAACTTTGACGCAATACCACAACATGTGTTTCGTTGATACAGTTGGCTAATTATTTGAGGGTTCTTGAGAACGGCGCAGTATCGATTGGAACCGATGCCTGATGAATAGGTGGCGCTTAATAAATTGCTTCAATACTATAAAAATTGATTTTTGTCCGTACAAATGAAAGTTAAGTCAACTCAACGTCATTATTAATACCGAAATAATTTTAATTTCAATAAAATATCATAGCTTCTGACAATTTGCAAAATATCGTAATTTTATCAAGATGCACACAACATTCTAGGAGTTCCAGTGTTACGTGGCATCGTTGGATAAGCCTGACAAAGAAAAAATGGTATCTAGTGCGGATGCCAATCTCCCGACAATTTTCCAATATTTTCACCAATACAATTTTCATTTTTCAACATCCTTACAAATTTTTCTCCACAAATTCATATATCTCGACAGGTGTCGGAAAACAAAAAAAAACAAAAATTCAATACAATTCGAAATAAACTAATAATGTGAATTCAAAAATGTGTCGCACACATAACCACGAGAATGCGGTCGCGTTGATATATGGAATATATCTATAAACCTAATCAACCGATGACTTTTACATTAAGAACATCGTTGTTTGTTCAGCCGGTGCGGAAAAACCGACGTTAACAAAGAGGGGTCCCATCGATGCATTTATATGCATGACGTTACGGGATCGGGCAATAATATTTTCATTATTCAAGCGGCAAAAGTGTGGGCAAAAGGAACATGAGATCCGAGAAGGCCAACAAAAGTTGCGAGTATCGGTGAGAAAGTAGCGAGGCTCTGAGTCTCTTCGACGGGGGAAGGGGGAAGGAGATTCTCGAAGCGCGAGAACGACCAAGCGAGAGAAACAGAGAAAGAGCGAGAGAGAGGGAAGGGAGATCTCGAATAAAGTAATATAAGAAGAAAAAAAATTAAAAAGTATCGTAGACAAAGCAACGGGACAAGACGCGGGAGCTCATTTGGTGTCTACCGATGAATGGGCATTCATTATGATGCCTCCCGTAGTAACAATCGGGTTCATTTTGTCTCTCTGCTCCGGGCCCAACAATGGAGCCACAGTCGCGCGGGCACTGCCTCGGATCCGCCATCTTGACTCTCCCGCGATGTTCTTTTGTCATCTTATAAAGCAGCTTCGGGGGAGGGGGCGGGGAAGGCGGGGGAGGAGGAGGAAGAAAAAGACGATGGCACAGCGCAGAGATGGGGGAGGGAGCAACAGTGCTTTTGCTTGTGGCGAAGCAGTGGAACCGAGTGAAAGAGAATGTGCCACGAGGCAAGGATGGCCGATGCTGAGGTAGCAGACGTAGCCGGCTATAAGTGAAGAAGTAGGCATCGTGGCAAAGCGAGGAGCCCGGCTTTAACGCTCCAACCTTATTCTCTCTCAACGGTTTCTTCGTTGTGCGCATCCGTATAACTTCGTACTTCATCGAGTTGTGCTCGGAACCGCGTGTACGAGTCACCGCTACCACTACCCGGATCCCCCACTCTTCGGGAAATCTTCCGTAGTCTCGACGTTGAAGCTACCGTTCGTCTTTGGGTCCCCCCGCTCGGACTTGAAAAGAAACCGTGCGGGTATGCACCTCAACCGGACACCAGAAGGAGGATTAACAAATCACAGCTGGAGGGGGACAAGGGGGCGGGTTTCGCCGCGGAGGTATCCTGCTAGCAGGTGTACCACCTGGACGGGCGGGTCCTATGTGTATAACCTCGTTAATTCGATTCCACGGATCTTCGATTCTTTCGTGGCTGACCCATGGGTTCGTTACGTCAATCCGACCGGAAACCTGTATTTTCATTAGCAATTTTTTTGGTGGACTACTGTAGTTATGATGAATGTGGGTTTGTGCTGCGCGCCATTTTATGACGGGAGGCTGTGGAGCAATCGGCGTATTGAGGCACCTATTCTACGTTGACTTTTTATGGCAGTGAACTGGTTGAAATAGAATGGGGAAGATAGTACGGAAATTACATGAGGTGATTTGGGGTTAATCAACGAAAAGTATTGCAAACACGTGAGAGGTGTTATTGGGTCGTTATGTTTCGCGAAACCTCACGAATCTATTTGTCAATACAGTTTGGGTGAAGATTGATTCGATTCCAATTGGTTATCGACTATGTTAACAATAATAAAATAATATTTTATTTCATAGTTATCTTTGAAAACTCATTTGCGACAATTCTCATATTCTTGGATAGATATAACGCTTACCTATAACCGATTTTCGGTGTTTCTAGGTTTCATTTTTAGGTACTAATAGTTGTGTTGCGCTGAAAGCCGCTGGTCCGATCGCAAGCATGCGCAATAGCATGTTGATTGTTATTCCACGGTTATTCAGTTGAAAAATTTAGGGTTTTGTAATTTTGAAATTGTCAGATATGGCGTAAGTTTGTGAAAATGTAGATTCGACATGTGTTCGACCTGGAGCCTTGTCGGTATACATGTACATATATTTACATATAATACAACGTGCTAGTCACTGTCAAGTATAATTGAAAAATTATTCCAAGACAATTTTGCATATAATTTCACACGAATTTATTCTAATTATTCGATGGATTTCGAAGCCACATGATTTCCCGTGCTTTACCAACTTCGAGTGACTTTACACGAGTCAACAAGTGATCCCAATCAAATTTTTGGTATCGTAGATTTCAGTAAACTTTACGCAATCTTTTATAATTGAATTACGAATTAGTTTAACAATTTTACGAGTGAATATAATAAACGAAATAAATATCAAAAAATTCACTATTTCAAGAACTATGGTCGACTGAAGCGTCGTTCAGTACTACATTTAAAAAGTTCGAATGTAGCTGGAAGATCGAATTATTCAACAAAGACACATCGTGTAAGAAACAATAGAAAGTCACCAGCATCAAGCGGTGTCCAAATAAAAACTCAATGTAAATTGTTTATAGTTTAAAAACGACCGTCAATCAAAACCGGTGGATTGATGTTAAATATTATTGATGAATAAGCTACAAAACCGAAGCTAATTTGCTCACTGTTTCTCATTTATCATTTGGGGTGCGAGTAGGGGGAGGGGCGAGGGGGGGAGGGGGGGGGGCGACCACAGGCGTCAATGTGGACTCTCGGAGTCGAATAATCCCGCGTGCACAGGCTCGCCATATAGGTGCACGAACATTTGAATAGTAGAATCAGCCGCTCCTACCAACCTACCTGACTTGTAATCAGAATGATAGAAAGCATATATAACCACAAAGCGAGGCACTGTCACAAACGTCAGGCGGGACGGGGTTCGATCGGCCGAATGACATGACATAATCTTGTTTTTGAATGCTTCGGTTGATTCGTCGCAACTGATACATCGCCCCGAGAAAAATCAACGTTATAAAAAAAAATGAAAAAAATAAAATAAATAAATTCAAAAATCACAGATTGACAGACTCGCCTCACTGACCAAAACACGCACAATAAGCTTTGACTTTTATGTTGCCGCTGCTGATGCTGCAGCATAGAAAATATAATCATTGTTGTGCTTCGCGTGATATTGATAAGCATGAATGTTGAGAAGGTTTGGAAACGATTGCGAACTTGAGACATTTTTAAATGAGTGAAAATTATTGCCAACTTAGCAGCAACTTTTTAATCACGAATACATTGATTAAGAGGCTGTGAAAATTGATATTCATTCGGTTGTACTTATACTGAATTTATCTATAAATGATTTTAGTTTTAATGTTTTCAGAATAATTAAAAAATATTTGGTTATATTTTTGTAATTTATCAAATAATGGCAATTAGAAAAAAAAACATATTGTTGTAATCACAAATGTTTTGTCAATCATAAACCACACCTTAAAAAGCTACCAAATAAAAGATGGATATAATTTGAATGAAAATTCATGAAAAAATGCAAATTAATCCAATCTGTTTGTTTGGCTCTCACATTCAAAATGGTCACTCGATTAGCCACTATTTTCTTCAGATAGTCGTCAAATCTGATCATCGGTCCAACATTTTAACATATCTGAAATCCAACTACTCGAACAATAATTAGAATAATTGTATCGAACTAGGCATTCGAATACATTTTAAATTCTATCAACGAGTACACGAATCGAACGAATTACATAATCGTTCTGTTTGAACGATAAAATTTCCACTTCGAAGTACAAACAACGATTCCCACATACACATACGCAATCTCGCGCACGCGCGCCGTTTAACACCGATCCCGAATACAATGTTAAAGCAACGAGACAATATATTATTCAAACAAAAATGTCTGAAATATCTTATTTTCAAAATTATTTTAAGACGACGAAGTGCGTCATTACATTATTCGTTGACCTAATTCACGTTTATACAATTGGGTTTGTTTAATATCAAACCACACGTGTATATCATACGATTGGGTAACCCATTTTTCTACGCATCGTATCACGACGCGTACAACGGAAAAACATCGTTCGGTTACGCAATTCTCCGCACTTGTATTAACGATGCCACATTTTCACATCGTATATTATATACAACGCCACGGACAATGCAAACAGTGTCGCAATCGGTAATCATAAGAAATTGATGGTTCCAAAAAAAATTATTCAGACCAAGAACTGAAAGACGCGTCGCCACAAAGGCGACACGAGGTGCGACGCGTGACCGAGCCACAGCGAATCAAAGCTTTTCTCACGACAATATGCTGAAACTCAAACGCTATACCAGTCAAAACAGAAGCCTCTGATGATTGTGAACCGAAATATCATTCATTCAGACGCAGTTGTCTCATGGGCCCTCAAAAACAAGTTTTATCATTCCAACTTTACCCTTTCTCACAATAACACGCTGAAACTCAAACGATTTTCCAGTCAAATCAAAAACCTCTGCTGATTGTGAAATAAAGTATCATTGATTGACAAACAGTTGTCAAAAAAATAGTTTCATCATTCCAACTTCACCTCTTAATCACAAAACCAGATATAAAATTGAAATAATGATTAGAATAATTATACAAGCAGACTTAAAATGAGTCAACTTGTTTTATCTTCCAATCAATGATTTTATTATTCCGCAATGGGAAATAATTTTTTTTTAAACAGCAAGAAATGCATTTGTTCCTTTTTCATTCACGGATCAATCGTTTTTCAGATAAACTTGTTCCGAATAATGTTTGACGTTTAATGTTGCAATTTCAACTTTGTCAAAGTTGAAATCATTAGAAAATTATGGTTTTGTGAGCATCAATGGGCCACATAGACTTGAAAGAAACTTTCTTGTCATTCTGGGAAGCCGAGTGAAAGGATCGATGGAGGAGGGGTGGGGGATTCGGGGGCGTATAGGCACGCGCAACCAGAATTTTAGGGGTTACGTGCAGATGGAATGCTTTGTCGTTGCATCTACGAACCGAAAGATCGAAGGAAAAAAAAAAGTTCCGACAAGAAAGGACTGCCATTGAAGGACGAAAATTTATACCGACTTCTACATCTGGTCGAAACCTACGCGTTGTCCTCCACCGTTTTACTCGTGGGGACATTGTTTGACGGTATGACAATGGTTGCGCTAGCCGGTGGTCAATTTGTTCGGTGGACAATATAACAGTCCGAACGTCACAATGGCGCGTTAGCTGGTCGAAGCATAAATCAATTTCGGGCGACTGTTCTGGCAAAAGGTGTGCTGGTATACGCTTGGCTTTATTCGACTTCGGTAATGTCTCTCAAAATTCTACGACGTTTTTTTCTTCTTCTTCTTCTTCGTCTTCTTCTTTCGAATAGACAAAGTCGGAGAGCCGGCCATTCAACTGGCTATGGCGAACGAGAGTTGCGTTATAACGACACGATTTTCGCGAGTCAACGAATCTTTGTTGACTCGTCTCGAGCACGAATCACGAACAAGGCGGAACGTTCGTTGTAAAACAATAAAACGTACTTCGAATAATTCGTTTGCGGTTTTTACGCTTCGTTGCGTTGACGGACGTTGAAAAGAGATGGATTAATCGTTTTAGAAGTACCGTGAAAAATGTGTAAGATTGATCACGCAGGAAAACATTTTTTTTTTAATATTGCATAAGAACTTGTCTATTAAGGGGATTTTACAATAAATTATTTTTATTTATCTTATTTCTGAATGCCGAATTTTATGCAGAAAGAAAATCGGTATTGGTTTCGATTTTTTCGTTGTTAATCCTCACTTTCGATGATAAATCGACGTTCGAACGATTTTTTTATTTTACTTTCTTTGGTGAATAAATTATATTCATGCTATTCGCTGTGCTATCTCAATTCACGTTTGTTTAATTGATTTTTACCCGTCGCTGAAAATGCTCGGACTTACATCGAACCATTCGTGTACGTCGATAACGCAGACTGCATCGTTCTTCGGTGCAATCAACGCTCGTCTTTTTCACTCGCAATTTTCTAATCCAATATCCGACAGAGTTGGCGAGGGGTATGTAAATCGTCGGTGCGACTTTTTTCACTGAATAACCGATCGACGAGCGAGCTTTCGCACCGAAAGCTTTTGATGTTGCGTGTCGAGACTTTTGCGCACATGTTGGTTACCGTTTTTCAATTTTTTAATATTTTTATTCATTTTTTTTACATCCCGCGGTCGGGTTTGTAAAAAAATCAATGAAAGCAAATCACGTTTACGGCTGAGATAAAACTTCAGACTCTGATATTACTCAATTATATCGTATCTTCATTTTTTTTCAAAAAACCTTAAAGATTTGAATAATATGGAAAATTGGACTGCTATTACAAGTTCACTGCAAGCCTTTGATAACGTCATCATCGGGACCAAACGAATATCGCCTGCCAAGCGGCGATTTTCATCGTAAATAAATTGAAAAAAAATGGACCGTCGGTTAGTCGCGAGTGAAAATTAAACAACACCGCACATTGATTATTTCCGCGTGATGAATTTCCAATGGAAACCGCAATTACTCGGATTTTGTTATATTTTTGTTGTTATTTCTTTTTTCTTTTTTTTTCGGCTCGGACGAAGCGGTGCAATTAAATTTTGTCAATAAATTTTCAGCAACGAATAAACCGGGAAATTTCGCGCATTTAACGGAATCCACGAGCTTCGATGAAATCTCTATAATGAATTTCAATTAATGTAACGAACCAATTAAATGAAACGTCACCGACAATATTCCATTCACACGAAAGGCTAATATACGAAACGAGAATAACACACACGGCTGTAGAAATGGAATGTCGAGATTATGGGGTATACTAATTTGAATGTTATTTTTTTTTTCTTTTTTTTCACCAACCACAAACGACCGAAAGACATAATGAAACGGCGAGCTTGCGCACCAGTTTGTGGTTGTATTTTTTTATTTTTCTTTCAATTATTATTATTTTTATTATATTCATTTATTTATTATGATTATTTGTTGTTTTTTATTTCCGAGATTAATGTTCACGGTGCGGTAAACGTATTGAAATACAGCGACGTTGTAGCGCGACTGAAAGTCGTGGTATTTATTTTGGATTCATTTGATATGTGGATTGGGGTCGACCGGAATTCGTTTTACGAAAGTGCACTCGGTTTTCGACGTTGTTTCTTAATTAGCGACGTGTTTCCAGCCGTCGCCGCGTTCCTTTGTAATTTATTCCACCGATGTATAATACGTATAGACATGGGGCACGGGTCGTATTCTCGCATGAGTAACTGCATCCCCGCGTGCCGACAGTACACACAACTACCCGTTTATATTTCAAACGGTTTTTGATGACAGCCTTTTCCATTTAACTTTTTCCAACGACAACACGTACGAAACGCACCGTCGACGTTTTCAACGTTTTTTTTTACATTTTTATTGCGGTTGTTAATTTTATTCGTTATTTTCTATATTTCTCTATGTATATTATATTTATATATGTTCATTTTTTCAATTCAGATATTTTGTATTCCTTTCGCAAGTAATTTTGTTTAAACCCGGAATGCTGAATCAAGCAAATACGTAGACCGTCAAAAAAAAATTGAAATTTTGAGAATCCCTTATCTCTAAAGAAAAAAATGAAATCTTTATGAGATTACTCGCGTGTCTGTTTGTCTGTTCGTGTGTCACCGCCGATTTTATTAGGAACCATGCGATGTAGAACCTTGAAATGTCGCATGATAATACATCTCATTGACCCACATACATTGCACTAGTCAACACTTGAAACTATTCATGTAAGAATTAAAGAGGGGACAAAGTTGGAGCTCAACATTTTTTAAAAATTTTATCTATCATGTGGGTCATTATTCAAAAGGGCTTATCATGTAAAATGCAAAAAAAATCATAATTTTCAATAGAGTATATTAAAAAGTTATTCTGGAAAATAATTGAAAATAAAACTGAAGACTCCATAATAACGCTACTATATTTCGACAAAATAATTATTGAAATAGATAAATGATCTTTGAAGAAGGATAAGGCAAAAAAGCGACACTCGTACACGTAGGGCCATCGATAGGTTTCGATATTCAAACCGCTAGACCGAGTCTACAAGTCTGTAGCGACCTCCGGCGGAGTGACGAAAAGCTTGTGTAAAAAAACTGCCTGATAAGTTAGATTCTCAAGAATAAAAAAATAAAAAATAAAAAAAATCGTTACTTTTCCACGCTTATGGAAAATTAGAATGGAATTTATAATGAACACGTTTTATGTCCTGTTTCATTGCTAATAATGTTAAAATAACATGCGGGAAATCTGCCTTACCGACAGAGATGTTGTCCATGACATCTGGTCGCCGGTTTTCCTACTCACTATTCTTTTTCCAGCAGTGACAACAATTTTTCTATTCGGTAACATAGGAGCAATCTAGCGAGAAAATAATTTAAGCGTTGCCAGATACATTTTTGGCAAAGATACTTTTTTTCTTTACTCATTAGCTTTTGCATGTGGATTAAAAGTGAACAGACATACGTATGTCATTTTTTTTTACCGATGTCGATATGCGAGTGATAGTCGGTAACGTGACAATCCATCTTTTTTCCCTTGCCAACAGTCACACCGCTAGTCGATAACATGAATCTCGTGTATCGCGCACATACCGACACTAATTTACCACGAGAAGATACGGGCAGCGAGAACGAGTTATCATTCGTCAATATTGTCGTACACGCCGAGGCATGACAAATCGACTACACCCACCAAAACGTCGTTGTTATTAACAAATTTTCGACAAAAAATATGTGAGGCCAAAATTGCTCTGTGGTTTTGTCTAGAAATCTAAAGAGACACCGTCGGGAAAGCGAGAAAAAAAACAGCAAACTGCAGAATTTTCTGCAAAATTTTTTCAATTTTAATCATTTCGAAGAAACTTGAAAAATGTTGAACTCGATCGACTGGCTCGTTTAGAACTTATATCCCTATAAAGTGTAACATGTGTTCTAATGGGAAATGGGCTCTAAGGGGTAAATGTGGACAATAAACGCATAGAACTCGTTGTAAAATTATTCAAACTATCCATGTTCATCTTCATATATCGCCATTGATTCAATAACTCAACATCGAGATTTTTATGTCCCCCAAGACTTTTCTTTTAGTTCACTGCAAATTTCTAACCAACTGCAATCGTCATGACTGTGCCATCAAAGTTGAATATGTATTTAAAAAAACTGATGGTCTACAAACTCACGTGACAAAAACGAGCGAGTGTCGTCGAAACTCTCTGTCTCTGGAACGAAAGTGAATGGGATAGTGAATGGGATAGTGAAAGATTTTGAAAGGACGGAAAAGCTGGATGGAGAGGACAATAGGTGCAAACAGGATTTGAGGATTCCGATGCCGCGGCATTACTTGTACGAATGAGCAGAGGGATTCGAATTGGATCGTATCACAATGACACAAAGAGAAATATTAAGCTTTCTCCTGTTAGTCCAGTCGAGAAGGGATTTTCACGATATACTGTTGAGGAGCTTTTTTTTATAGATTCTCAACCTTAATAGGAAAAAAAACTAAGGGATGATGATATCGAGCCGATTGCCTAATTGTAGCTCAATAGTAGCGTCAAGCTACTATATAATTATTCATTTTAACATTACTCAAGGCACTTTAATTTTATATTACCCTGTGCACAATATTCGATAACCTACATGACTCAAAAAATTGAGTTGAATCGAAATTAATTCTTCATTGCAAATCGATTTTCTATTATTTGATAATATGTCACTGATTATCCAATAAAATTATGTAACGAAAAAACTTCTTCAGATCGTCTTAGAAGACCATTAATTGTGAATTATTACAATTAATTACTATTAATTTGTAATTATTACAAATAATCACGATTAATTTGTAATTATTACAAATAATCACGATTAATTTGTAATGATTACGAATAATGACTCGATAATAGATTAATACTTATATACGTCTGCTTGGATGTATATATATATATACACACCGCAAAGGTTGTAAATGAAACATTGACTCGTTGCCCTTTCGCTGGCCCTTCAATCGCAACGCGCTCGATTTACCTCCCGTATTCGATCTCACCCTTCCCCCCCCGTCATCCTCCAGCCAACTCGATTGCCACCCTATCATTGTATATTGCCTTCGTGCATACTGAATCGCTTTGCCGTGGCAGCCGTGTCTTGATCCACGCCATGTACTCGATATTGCCCCGGACTCGATCACAACCCTCTTATCCGAGTACGCTTTGCACTCCGTTCTCATTCCATGCCTCGATAGATTCGTGCGTTTATCCAGGTAAACGATTTGTACTAATCGTTATACAGATTGTGTCTAAAGTTTTAGCGAACCCCGAAAATGCGGATACATCACTTCGTAAAAAAACAATATGATCTTTGTCATTATGTTCAACAACGAAGATTAGCGAATTTATTTGCATTTAATCACGTTGGTGATTTCGGACAATCAGCAGCATTCAAACTGTTTACTCTTCCAAGATTTGCTCGACATTTTTGGGGTTTTCAGTAACTTGAGAGGAAAAACAAATGGAACTCTTGTAGAAATTCGAAAATCCTCATACGTAACACAATTTATAAACCGACAGATTTTGCACTAGTTAACACTCAAAAATACTCATACAAGAAGAACATTTGAAGAAATGTGTCTATTATGATTTTCCCCCCTCCCCATCGAATTATTCAACTTGAGAACAAAATCCACTCTCAGAAGAAAAAAGATGGCCAGCAATCGTAAGACTTGAAAAAGCCATGATGCTTTTCATAATT
The DNA here is from genome assembly GCA_963662125.1 of Diplazon laetatorius. Taxonomy (NCBI): domain Eukaryota; kingdom Metazoa; phylum Arthropoda; class Insecta; order Hymenoptera; family Ichneumonidae; genus Diplazon; species Diplazon laetatorius. The sequence continues at coordinate 7,479,195 of OY759156.1, forward strand.
ATTATTTTATAATAATTACAAACTCTTTCCATCAGAATTTCAGCCATAATTCCAAACGCTTTCATCAGAATTCAAGTATATAACGATGGGAGTTGGCAGAAAACAAAAGAATAATGGAAAAAAAAAAAAAAAGTGAAATTATTGGAACGAGACTTGAACAAAAAAACATTCGAAGCAAATTAAGATTTTCTTCAACTAAGCCTGTTCGACATTTTGCATCGAAAATTCACATCCACGCGCACGAAAATTATTTTTCATACCGCAGTCATGATTCATCGAATATGTCATTGGGAATGGATTAGGTTGATTGAAAAAAAAGTACTCACATTATTTCAGGAGCTCTTCACCTGCCTCGGAGATCCCTTCCCGAAGGGCGACTGAGTGCGACGTGTAATTATCGAGCGTATCAAAGTGAGATACGGCTCTAATGTTCCGACGTCCTATCTGCCGATTTGCTTCATTTCCGCAACGAGACGTATAGGCTCTCGAGCTAAAGCGTCGGAGGAGGACGTTCTCGACTGTGCACTCCCCACAGATTCAGCTACGTCGTTCCCCGCTGCTTCATTTACCGACTTCGTTCACGCGTTGTTCGATCAATCGATAAATCTGAAACTCGTTTATGGTACCCTTTAAAAGTTTTCGCAAGTTTTGCTTTTTTTTACTCTACGTATTCTGAGCCTAAAAAACCCAGTTTTAAGGGATCGGGGAGGAGGGAGGGAGTCCTTTTATAAAACATAGAACAAAAACGTATGTTGTACTTCATTCACGAACTACTTTTTTACAGCCCTCATACTTCATTGCAATTTTTGTAATTTTTCACCCACAAATTGCTGAAACTTAATTATTTAATCCAATTAATTTCATTAATTTCTGCTTCCTCAAATTTTTATCGTGAAAAGTTACGTCTCGTTATTATCTATAATAATATAATTGTCTATAGAGTGTGCTCAAAATTCGCTGAAATTTTTTCGAAAAAATGTTTAGGTTTCGTGCAAACAAATTCCACTTCAACTGAGTCTGATATTTGAAAAAAAATGTATATATATATATATATATAATTTCACATGCCTTGCTTGGTACACGGTTGGTATAACAGAGATTGAAACTGTGAAGTCCAGGCGTGATGGTTTTGTCATCGCAAGAATCGGTTGGTGGGGTGGTAGTCACTGCTTGGGGTGAAAAACAAACGCAGGAAGAAAAGGCAATGTGTTTTCCGGCCCGAGGCCCGACCACAGGCGCATACCTAGACGTCATTGCTCGCGCTTCGATATTGCTGCTTGTACACCCGAGGCAACCCGACTCCTATCGAATCCCGACAATGTCCCCCATAATCCTGACAATTCGCCATAGTCCACTATTGGCCAGAGATAGCTTTGCTCACCCCACGCAATAGCGTTTCCACACGACCCACTGCCCTCACGAAACACAATACAATACCTTTATCTTTCATATGAAATTATTATTTGTTTCCATACGACACTCATATTCAATTGATTATCTTCCGAATCACACACAGACACATTCAAACACACCAAAGTAGAAAATAATAAAGAAAAAAATCAAAAATTTAAAAAATCTGTATTATAAATAGTAATAAATAAATTTGAAAAATCAGAATTTTAAATAATTACGTCTCATGAAGCGGAGATGGGTGTTCAGTGGAACGAAATAGTATTCAAAATACTTTTGTGATTGAATTATCATAGACTGTAACGCCCATGGAATATCGGGATCCATTTGAAAACGATGAATCATAGAAGTTATTAATTTTGAATTATATAGAATAAAGTTAAATTATGTACTAAACTCTTCCTGAACGATTTTCATGAAAAAAGTAACAAGTCAGACAAGTGTAACAGTAAAAAAAGTAACAAGTCATACCATCGTGGACCTTAATTCAACAAACATTCACTCAACAACCTGAAAAACTTTGGGACGCTAACCGAATGCCAAATTTTAAGATTCTTGGTCAACGAGAAGTACCCTGTAGGTTTTTGATGATCAGTGAGCAGACGGTTTCGTTTTTTGTTCACCTAGAAACCTGAAAAAAAAACAAATACAGTCTCAAAATGAACAATTTAGGAAATCGTAAATTTGCCAGTACCATTAAATTGAAATACAATGGATTATGTAAATGTGTATATATTGAAGTTGTTTAGCCTCGAGGGCAAAAATACTTCTGGCATTGATGGTAGATGCAACGCGAAGTGATAACAATGCGAGTATAGGTGCAGGCCAGGATGGCATCATCGCTACTGCTGAGGTGACAACAGTGGCGATGTCAGCCCGCGAAAAGCTCACTGATTACTACCATTGTTAGTCCTGACGGGTTGTTTCACTTAATCGCGACACGCCCCCGCACCGGTACCCGCTCTCACTCTCTCCGCCATTTGTTGTGCCTTTATCGACTATCATGACGTTTTCCCGTCTGTTGTGCCTTTATAACGCTATTTTCGAAAACCAAAATCCAGCCTCGAGTCGGCTTACGGGAAACCTTAATATCGACAAGTTGAATCTCATCAGTCAAACATTTATAGCCGGGATAGGCTGGTTAAGGGGGCTGAATGACTTGAAGAATGAAAAAAAATAAAATAAAATAAAAAAATACGTGACATGATTAATCTAAATTAAAAATCGATTTTACCCTTACAAAATACCTATAATCGGCTATCATTTCGAATTTTTTCATAGCTATACTTATAAAGAATCTGAACGCTGTGAGATTTATCGCAAAATATGACACTTGTCGTAGCTTTTGGACCATACGACTCAACGGATTTTCAATTTTGATGTCTTATTTTCTTCGTTACAGAGCTCCTTCTCAGATGAGTGTGGGATTTTTTTGTCTAAGCTCTCTGGACATTGTGGCAACCTGTAACATGAATAAAAAACAAGTTTTCTGTATTTTTTTTTTGGATAAGTAGTTGAATAATAGGTCACCATAAATTCATTTCACTTAGCATCCCATACTCCCACACTTATCCAAGTACCCAGTCTGTTAGGAACAAAATGAGACGTCAGGATTGAAAATCCATTGAGTCGTATGGTCCAAAAGTTACAAGCAAGTGAAAAATGTTGTGAAAAATCTTACAGCGTTCAGATGCTTCATATGGCTATGAAAAAATTTGAAATGATAACTGAGTATAGGTATTTTATAAGGGGAAAATCGATTTTAAATTTAGATTTATCATGTCACGAAAAAAAAAATCATTTCCAATTTTTTAGGTGACTCAGCCCCCTTAACCCGATCTCATATTTGCATCCCAACTATTCTACACATATACATCAACCTGATCCCATTTCTGTACGTTCACAGCTACATCGATGGGTCGCCCCGATCGTTAATGCAGAACCATACAATACCATTTACAATTTTGAGTATTTTCCCCAAAAATTAAACACCGAAAATTTTTTCGTTTTCTCAAAATTTCTATAACTCCTGATTATTTAACACATCGTCACTGACAAAATTGTGTGTTTCCACCATGGACGATTCATTGTTTGTAGGTGGCCGGTGAACGTACATTGTGCGACACAGTCGCAATTTAATTTCGTTGCCGATTGAATTTTCCATATTCAGAACGCGGCGACGGGGTTGCACCGTCGCACAATCACCGTATCAAAATAGAACACGCCACAATAAGTTATTCGACCGGAACAAAATGGGGTGGTAGTATTTTATAAAGTCCCGTTGGGTTACATACGATGAATACATCAACGGTTTCGAAACGCGTGACTGGAATATCACGACTCAACCCCGAGGATTATCACTCTGTTCCAGCACGTATGTATGGCTTATATATTGGCACGGATGAGCGTCAAACATGCTCACTCTTCGCGCTATTTGCTTCGGAGGTTATGATTTTCGATGAATCCACCTACAAATTTATACTCATCATCGAATAATACGAAAATATTGCGACGATAAATTGCCCCCCACCCCCCCCCCTTTATCGTTAATCAGTCGTTTTATAAAATCATTATTTCATTCAACCCTCCGATCTGCATTTTCAACCCTTCGGCTGTACACACTGACCCTTTTTCTCCGATAAATTTTTCATAGATTACTCATAATCCATCGGAACAATAGACAGAAAAAAATTCCTGCGAATTATTACAACATTTTTTCAGATTCTTTGAATGATTTTTTACATTTAAAGAGAAATTAAATTAAAAATATAAAAAAATATATTTTTCGGTCCGATTGAATTGAATTGAAAAAAAAAAAAATATTTCGGTATCTCTAAAAAGACAGTCCACAAAAAAGTGGTTGAGAAAAAAATTTGATAATAATATAAATATATTTGATATGAATAAAAAAAAATTGTAATGTGAAAAAAAAATTAACACAGGACGTTTTATAGACAACTAAACAGAAAACCTTTTCTCTTCAGTTTAAATTTCTACCCTAAAATATTTCCTTCAAACTAGTCCAAATATTAATTATCATAAAAATCGATACTTATTGATAACCGATGAAATATTAAAAAATCTAAACAATTGAAGAAAGAAGAATAAAAAAATTATGAAAAGAAAGAAAAAAGTTGGGTAGTATACATCCTGGACAGGATTTCTGGCCACCGAGGACGAAACCAGGATTGTTTCATTGATGAGCGCGCATTCAGAAGTGGTGGGTGCGACGGCGTTTATGACTCCGAACCCTCTTTCAACTGCCGGGCGATGAATGGTATAATCAGCGGTCGCGTGGCACGCCACCCCCTTCCCCCTGCTTTCGTTCCTCCAGCCCCATCGTTTCATTCCGGTGTCCCCATATCGACGCCTCTCCTATCATCGGATTCGAGTGAGACGCACGATTATAAAAAAAAATGAAAAAAAAAAAAAAAAAAGTCGAAAAACTCAACCCTCGATTGAACCCTCCACGCACAGCCATCCCCCATTATTTATCCGTTCACTCGGTTGCGATGGATTCTCAGACCCAAGAACGCAATCATTTCGTGCATTCCTGTTGCTGGTAATTTCACTTTCGTCATACTTTACCACAGCAAATGAGATGATAATTAATTAATTGTTCACGAAATTTTATTTATCCATCGCAAAAAAAAAATAAACGTGGAGATTTAACGATTTCAGTGTAATTTCGATTTGTCAGTCACCTAATTCTGATTTCATTGGTAAATAAAAAATATTGTTATTTTTTCACGACAGCAATAATTAATTGTCATAACAAATCGCATATACATCAACTATTGATAGAACAGCACTTTGACAATCTTTTGAAATCGATAAAAATTAAGAAACGACATTGTTGTATTTTTATTGTCATCAATATCACAAGTCCTTGAAATACTGTGAATCTCAAAAAAATAATAATTCAATGACGAAAAGAATTATTTCCATGTCCAGGAGAATATTTGATCCTGCGTGGTATAGCCGAGATAAAACTCCCAAAAAAAAATAGAATACTGTTGCTATCAATGTACAAAGTAGCATATGAGTCAAGCTATTTATATCTAGTTCTGTTTATCAGTTTCATTCGAAATTGCATCGAGGGTTTGAATTTTATACAATTTCAAACTATCTAAAGAATTAACTTTGATAATTTTGAGCTAATGTTGGAGCTGAAACTTTCGATAAAAGTAAATCAAGGTACAAACTGAAATTAACACACTAACAAAACAATTACATTTGTACAAAAATTTCCGTGAATAATCCATCGATGTGGGATTGGTAGACAAAACAAAATTTCCAGACTTCTGCGGATTTTTATTAAATGATTTTACGTTGGGTTCATAGTTGTGGCAAATATTATATACACGTATATATTTATATTTATATATATATCTTGATCGTCGTGGTGAGAAACTCTCGGCTCGGCAAGAATCGTTTCCCTCCATGTCTCGTTTCACCTTCTTCTCTCTTTATCGTCTTATCGCGAGAGTCGTCACCGCGCGGTCCCCGTCCACCCTCCAGCTCCCTTTTCACCCGCTCCGTACTCGCGCTATCCTCCACCCCGGCCGATAACATTTATTACAAGAGGCAGTACCCACCGTTGCCACGCGATATACGTTTCTTAGCTCGCGACAAAGAAAAGCAAAAAAAAAAAAAGACCGCACCACGCGAAAAATGGCCCCCTCAACGAACCAAGCGTTTCACTGTTTTATGCATCCATTATGCATTTCTGCAAATTAACTTCCCTCGAACAATTATAAATTATATCGAACAATGTTGACGCGCCAACATTTCTCACTTCGGCATGCAGAACGAAATGCGAATCATGTGTCGAATAAATAACGATTGATTTTTTTTTCTTGATCCAATTGAGATTTTTGGAATTTGCTAACATTTTGAATAGGTCTCGTAGGATGCAGCGAAGAATGTTCGAGGCCCTTTTGGTTTTAATAATTCTGTCACGAGATATTTGATTGAATTTGAAAAAAAAATATGTAACAAATTGAATAAATCTCTATCCCCGCATTACCAAAACCCGACCGAATTCGATTCAATTACAAACCAATATTACACCGTGGAATTAAAATCTTATGCATCGTAAATAAAAAAAAATTGTATTCCCGTTAAAAAAACCCCAAATTTACGCGAGTTCGCGTGTTTCATCATATTTCCATCGTCGAAAATTGATAAAAATTAGAGAAGAAAAAAATGTATCCGTTATTTCAGTGTCGTCAAAGATTTTTTAATGAGTTTTACCACGACGGTCAGATAGCTACATACGACGATATTCCATTTCCTGTTTGAGCTCGATATGTACGTATTTCGAGCTGTTCTCGATTTTTAAGGCTTAAAACGAATGAAATAATTTTTTCCATCCGTTCACAACCCTTTTGTCAATTCTGGCCACCACCGTTATAACGTTGACTCACCTTAACACGTTGTTACTCGTTAGAGTCTGACGAACTCGAAATTATCATGACCGCGTCGGTTCAAATAACATTTGTCACGAAGACAACAAAATGGCTGGTCTCGAGTGCATCGGATTCGACATGATTTCTCTGATTCCACCGATCATTGTCTGTACACCATCCCTTTTGAAGAAAGAAAGAAAAATGTTAGGTGAAATATTTTGAACATGAATAAAGGTAAGTAATATCTCTTGAAGATTTAAATAGTTATAACAAAATGCATTTTTAATAGATCAACTGAAGAAAACCCATTGTAACATCAAATATAGAATCCCTAAGAAGTATTACAGAATATTCTCAGATTCTTCGGATACTTTGTTAATTCAATGTAATAAAAAAAAAAAAGATCGACAGGTCCACAGAAAGAAAGTGTACCATAATTTAATTCCACATTAATTTGTGTTCTTCGCTGCAATTGCAAAATCACACCAAATTCAAGTGCAAAATCCTCGACAGGCACACACACACACATAAAAAGAAAAAGAGCGAGAACAAAGACAGAGAGTGTGTGTGTGAGAGAGAGAGAGATAAACAAGCCAGCACCACTCACCACCACGCAGCCATCCACACACACAAGCACACGATAAACACACACAAGCTCGAAATTCTGTCCTATATGTACGGGTTTTATTTTCGTCGTTTGAATCTACACCACATCGGACGCGTCCTGACATTGAAACGCCGCATCGATGCAAAACAATAACAAAAAATTACCGACAACCAAGTCTCGCTATGTAATATACAGAAAAATTGAACGGACATAGTGGACAGATATGAATACAAAAGAAATTGGTCGAAGCGTGTTGGGCACGCGAATGAGGGTTATGTAGCAATTCTCACTATAGCATTCTGTTAAACTTTTTATATGTACGTATCGAGAGCGTATTTGAGGTTAACGAAAGATGTAATTTCTACATTTTTTTTATAACCTATTTTCCCTACAGTGTTCGTTATAATTGAGAATGCTAATCAATAGATACATTTTGACATTTTTTCGAAATTTTCGTCCTTTTACAAACTTCAAAAGTAAATATCTCGTGATCGAAGGGTTCAAAATCCTAAAACATTATTCAATTGTATTTCAGGAGACCCGTTCAAAGACATTCCACTCAATGCTACAAGTGAAAATAAAAATCTTACGTACACTTTTCAATTTATGAGGAGGAGGGTCGACATTTTTTTTTTCTTTTCAAGAATCTCATGATTTTCGTTTTAAGACAATGAATCTACGGCCGCAAGCCAAATTTCATCTCGATCGGTAGATAAATGAGATAATAGAACAACTGTGACATATATACAGCCATCTGGGCGGACAGACGGACGGACAAAAACTCACCGAGGCTCCTAGAGAAACAATCCACGGTACAGCGAATCAATGGGGCAATAGGACGATAGCCGAAGCAAGAAAAACGGGATAGCGGTAATCTGACACGATGGCCAAAGCCCCGCAAACGCGACACGATATATAACACACGACTCGAGCGGACCGGTGGGAGGGTGAAAGGGAGAAAGAAAGACAGAGAGCGAGAACACGGAGAAAGCTCGTGAGAGGCAAGTCGCGAGAAGGCAAGAAGTGGTCGTCTCACCTGTTGCACGCTCGCCGTAGGCTTCCCGCAGCGCCGAGCCGCCATGTCGAGACCGCGGCCAATCGCGTGGGTCCGTTCGCCCGGTCGAAAATGGTGGGGGACGCTGTCGGAGCGTTCCCATTGGCCGATACCGCGCGCTGTCGCCGCGTCTCTATCGCCCCCGAAGGAGAACGGCAATGCAAAACCCCATCGTCGTGGTTCAGCTACATCCCGGTTTTCACGTCGGCTCGACGGACTCGGACGTATTTCTCACTTCGAGCCACGACCTCGTCCCCGTGACGTGCACGATTACCCCAAAACAACAACAAAAAAAAAATAATACAAAGTCAGTTCCCGCAGACATTTCGATCCCGCTGCGCGGAACAACGTCCCGCGGAGTCATGTAACCATGATCTTTCATTTTGTTTTTTTTCTTTCGGTTTCTTCTTCCGGTTTCTCACTCGTCACGTGACATTTGCGGTTATTTTTTTGCTGAAAAATCTTTTTTTTTTTGCTTGGGTTTACATTTTATTTTTATTTTCGGATAAATAAAAAGTAATAATCGTCGCCGATTTTGAAGTTTGTTCAAATTGGTTAACAATTGTCGAATCGAAAATTAAGCGGATTTTTTAATAATTATTATTATTGTTGTTACTTTTTTTTTGTACGGAAGTTTCAAACAGTGGGTATTGGAATCGAACGAAAATGTTTCCAACCTTTTCTCTCGAATTTACGTTCGAATGACAAACGGTTGTTGTTTTTTTGTTGTTGTTGTATGTTTTTTTTCTTTTATTGTTTCGTTGAAATGAAAAAAAAACAATTGTAACGATCGAAAGTTTTACGATTTCTTCGAAATGTACTCGATGAGACGGGCGAGTGTTCGATCGGACGTTAAACCGTTGAATTTGTAAACAAGGTCGCGACCTTCGACGTCTAAACGTGTTCTGCAACGTGGCTGATGATTGAAACGAGCTCAAACGTGCTGGATCACAAACGGGCTTTGTTACGAGCAATGTGACGGATAATCACGAGACAAAGAGTTTACTTTTGTAACGAAACTACCATAATCGTTTTTTCAACGTGATCGCGAAATATCGTAATAATCTACGACGTCGTGAAAATTAACAAAATAAAATATCGCTACACGGAAACAGGACGGTTAAATTGTTTGATCAAGATGTCATCGAAAACGATTCAGAACGAACACGTGAAGAGACCGATGAACGCGTTTATGGTATGGTCCCGTGGACAACGCAGAAAAATGGCTCAGGAAAATCCGAAAATGCACAATTCGGAAATATCGAAACGTTTGGGAGCCGAATGGAAACTTTTGAGCGAGAGTGAAAAAAGACCGTTCATCGATGAGGCCAAAAGATTGAGGTAAGACTTTTTTTTATTATTAAATTTAGTAATTATAGTTTTGGACTATCGATCATGTGTAATCGAATAATTGTGAGGTTAACTTTTTCACGCGTTTTTTTGGAGACTTTGTTCAACGTAATTTTTGAGTTATGGGATTTGGAATGAACTTTTTAATTATTATAAAGTTGATTCAAAATTGCCGATTTTTTTTTGATATTTTTGACATATGTGTCATACATCCTTAAAATATTAAAAAAGCATTTGTAGAATAAAAAACGAATATGTTGACAAATTTGTTACCGACCGAGTAAAGATAAGTAAATTTAAAAAAAAAAATGGAGACGTAAAATAAAAATAAAAATAAGATGGAACAACATTTCACAATCGATGTAGAAAAAAAAATCGGTCTCACGTATTTATTAATCCAGCAAGTTAAAGTTTTTTTTATGTTCGTGGCTTATACAATTCCTGCTCGTTGAGTTTGTAGCTGTCAACCGTCGGAGAACGATATCAGAATGAGTATTATGCGTTAACTAGTAATAAAATTATACAATGTAAAAAAAATGTATTTAGTAAACTACTAGATACATTTTTTTTTACATTGTAAAAGTTATTCTATAAGAATTTCAACATTTTTACATTCATCAACGAATTTCCAAGTTTCCCACAAAAAATGTTGAAGCTTTTTGGAATAAATTTCAAGTAAGTTCAAAATGTTATTTTTTTAAAACCACGTTAGATTGAATTGAACGAACTATTCATCGTGCCGAATAAACGTTGGCTTTAAGACAATTGTTTCCATCCAAACACATGAAATTTTCTATTAATAAAAAAAACTTGTGATTGAAAATTATTTTCACCGTGAAAAAAAAATCATTAACAATTTGGTAAAAAATAATTGTCTGAAAAAAAATATATAGTAAATTTAACTATTTGTCAATAATAATTTTATTACATTGAATAATTTATTCATGGTAAGATGTAATTTGATGGGTTTTAGTGTCCAATCGGGACACTGACCCCTCGACGATCGTTCGCGCGGATAAACTTGACGATTAGAGACTGATTTTTTTCTTCTTTTTTTTCTCTTCAAGTCCTAATTGCCCTTTAGTCACGCACACTCCGGTGAAATTATCGCGTTGGGGGCAAAACCGTCGGAGTCAGAAGGTACAAAGGGGGGCGACTGGGTTCTTCATAATACGGTATATTGTTGTTGAAACTGTAAGGGCGTGCTCGAGGGCTCGAGGGCTCGGTACGAAGGGTTCGCGCCGGTTGGGTCCTTATTTATTGGTGGGGTAGGACGATACTTTGTGTATCACAAAACGATGAATATTTAATCACTGTTATGAGTTTATTTAACTGACCTACAGAATACCCTAATTCACAAAAATTCGTTGAATTTTCAATTTTTTTTTTTTTTTTTTTTTTTTTCATTTTTAATGCGTTTTCCGATATTCGCATTTACAACTTTTGGCAATTACATGTTTGCCTAGGACGTTTCCTTTTTTTCACATCGACTAAATATTTCGGATAAAATTGGGCAGACGTTATTGATGCATTGCTAATGTACATTAAACATTACTTCTGTGTTTTTCATATAATTAGATTATTTATTTATTCATTTGTTTATTTATTTATTTAGTTTATTTTTTCCGCTTTTCAACCTTTCGACCGGGATAAATTGTTATCCAAGCATTTCGGTATTATCTCAAATGAATTGAACATGTAAGCAATGATGAATGTACAGCGTCACCATTTGTTCGTAAAACAATGTTGCGTTGCAGACACCTGTTATACAACGATGCCCATTGTTTTACCGCTGAATTACAAAATCGTCGTTCATTTCGACGCCACACACAGAAAGCTTTGTTTCGATTAATGGCCGTGGAAATGAGCACTCACTGACTCTTCTGTACAGTAATTGGCCATGTTACGCAGCGAAATAGTGCGTTTCTGTTGATTCAGCACCACGCGTGTTCTCGCGATGATTCGGAAACTAATGATTCTATATTTATTTTCGGTTATTGTTGCTGATGGTTTTTTTCTTCTTTATTTTCTCGAGTGTTATTTTTTTTCTCGTGGTCCAGGGCGGTCTAAGCTTTTGCAAACTTAATCATTTGAAAATTACGATTTGCCGAAGGATAATAAGACTTAAAAAAAAAATCAAAAGATAGAACATTTATTTTTTATCATTTTGTAAAAAAAAAAAATGTTTTTCTATTAAGATCGTATTTGAGACTCGCAAAATAGTCTTCGATCTGAATTTAAAATAAGTCGACACTCTTGATAATTAACTGTTCAATTGGATCTGCAAATTTTATTTCTACATATGTAATTGTCAATCGATGAATTTTACATCACATTATTCATTTCCACATTGTTCAATGCTTTTGATACAAAAAAATGTATCGTTCAATCAATGGAACCCCGTCGTGTTTATCATTATTTCACATTCGATAACGAGAAAATTTTGTTGCAATAAAAAAAAATAATATTAAAATTCAACGAAAATTCACGATAACTCAACCGTAATTAAAATACATAAAAAAAAAAAAAAAGCTTTTCTCGTTGTCTGCATCACATCAAAGTGACACAAACTTTTCCACCAGTTTCACAGACAAACTTATATAAATATAAACGCAAGAATCAATAATTTTCATGGTAATACAATACAACAACGCATCAAAAACTCGAATCAATATATGGCCACTCCATAAAAAAAAATCCTCCCCCTCCATAAAAAAAAAAAAAAAATCGATAAAATAGAATCATGCGACTTCCAAGTTCGGCTAAGTCCAAGTACATTTCAATTCAACGTAAAGTAACTCGGGCAACACACATAGGGTAACCATACACGTATAAATAAGAACCGGAAAAGACTTTGGTGCCGGTTGGATACCAAATCCATTTTTACGGGGAACGGAGGTCGTAAAATAAAAACCAGGATGATAAAGTCTTTCCCTTGGAGCTTGGACAAAATACGCGCAGGGGGAGGTGAGGGAGGGGGCAGGCGGGGGGGGGGATAGGACCGTTCCCGTTGAGGCCGCGCTGTCACTGGCCCGACGTAATCTGTCCGTTCGTTCACGGGGACTCACAATGTGGCCCTCGAGATAACAAATAAAGCCCCATTGTCGCAATTGTGTGGATTTAAAAGGATTTGCGCCTCGCTTCTCCGCCGCCCGCGTCCGCGTTGGGTGCTGCTGCTGCCGCCGCTCCGCTCGACCGTCGGATCTCTTCGTGCTTCCACCCTCAGGGCCTCGCGCGCGCTTCTCTTCACCCTCGCGCCCAGTGCCTCGCTGCTCCGCGCTTCGTCTCTTTCTCCGCCAGCTTCCGCTCCACGCTCCCCCCCCCCTCCACCCCCGACCGAAGCGTATACAGTATCTGTACCCTCGCTACCGCTGGAACATATCCCCCGGAACGATTCCGAACACATTAGCAACCACACCGACTCCCGAATCACCGTATTTTCAACATATCCAACTTGTCGATGCTTCATGCTGAACGGGAAGTTTTGTTTTTTTCACGATTCACCCTAATTTGGCTGATTCGTGGGCCGCACTGGATCGAACAGTCGGTTGATTGCCGTATTTCGTTGTTAACCCGTTGAGGTCACGGCTCCGAGTAATAACATATCGGTTATGTGGGGTTCAGCGAACCCCACTCACAAAAATCGAACCCGTCTGCGTTCTTTTTAATGCATCGACTTAAATCTTGCGCCAAAATTTAATTTAATGTGTTTTCTTAATAATCTACGAGTTGTCTTCTGTTTGAGATTTTTGAGTAGTCAAAACACGATGAAAAAAAAATTCACATTTCGATTTTTTTACAAAAAAAAAAAAAAATCGTGAAAAATGTAATCTTTGCCATTTGGTAAAAAATCTTACGCCGTTTTGATCTTGAGATATTATATTTTCGAAAAAAATTAGAGCTTTTATTTGACTTTGGAAGAAGTATATTTATTTTGTAGTTCAAACTCAAGATTTTTGGTCGATGACGAAAAATAGAAGTGGGACGTTTGAATGGACAAAATCATGTTGAAAAATGGCATTTTCATTGTATAAATACCATGGAGTTGGCAGGGGGTCCAGTGGACCCCGAGTAGTGACGCAAAAATGATCGCATTTTTTTCTTCTTTTTTTTGGCTGTGATAACGTCAAAGCTTTACAACCGTTGTAACGATAAACCACCGAAACGTATTGTTTATCACGGAAAATGTGAACTCCGAAGATTACGTTCTATGTTTATGCATTTATGCTGAATTATTGTCATACGGCTTTACCAGTGTTCATGCTGATTTACGCATTGTGCTATCAGCCGGGACACATTGTTCCGGAATAATTATTCCGTTTCTCTCCTACATCATTCTTCCAAGAATTTTACATTGTAACTGCGGTTAATTATTCACATTTCTAAATGAAAGGGAATCCCGTCGATGGAGTGGGATGACTTTAATTGCCATTGGAGTCATCATCGATTCTTCGATCCACATGCCTTAAATCGATTTACCTTCATTCATAATTTCAATCAAACAATTGGTTACGCGGAATTTGGTATTTAACAAGATATATATATTTTTTCAATATTTCGAAGTTAATTTTTTTCCTGCAATTTTTTGTTTCTTTGCATTTCATTGATGATAGAAATTATATTTGCCATGACGTTCATCACGAAAAAGAGTCTGACTTGTCTTCTGATTTTAGATCAATTTAAGTTGATCAATTTTGAACATTTCTGCTGATTCGAAAATATTTGACTTGCTATGCTCAATTTCCTGAATTCACATAAATCAACGGTTAGGCTTAATGAGTATTAAATTTAGTGTTGAATCCCTTTAGACATTCAAATTCAAGGAACCATTAAAAATGTTTACCCCCACTTGACAATAAAACAAAATATCAAAACAAGTTGCAAGTAAAAACTTGAAATTTGATTTCTCTGAATCCTAAATAGTAAACAGAAACTCATCTCTGAATAAGTCAAAGATTTAAAAATCGAATAAAAATGCATCCTCATTGGCGGACTTCGTGCAAAACCTACGATTCGAAAATAGCAAATTGCAAGTTTCAACTTGCAACTTTTGAAAAAATTATTTTTTATTTGTTATTTGTAGAATCAAGGTTTATGTAAAAATCGTGGAGTACGTATATATTTTTTCTCTTATTTATTCGTTGCGTTTTCTTTTATCTGTTGGAGGTGAAGCATAAATAAGGGTGTTGGTTGCGGTCCCGGGCCACATAATGGAGTATTATGCGGTGGAGATATCGTCATACCGTGTCAGTACACCCCACTGTCCCCGGTGTTTGCACAAGATATTTACTACAAATATCCATGGTTCTCCCTATCACGTACCACAAACTCGCGATAATATTTTTTTCGTGACGGTACACATAAGTGTGCTTATTGCTTACGTGTTGACAATACGACGAATTCGGAGTTTACGTAGAAAGTTACTACCTCACCTCTCACTTTTCTAATCTCACGAATTTTTCACCTATGCATCCTACCTCAACAATGGTATCCAACTTCTTTTTTTTTCTTCTCTTTCTTTTTTTTTCGACGGACACCGTGATAACACGTACGCTGTGACAACAAAGAGATATCGACGGAGTTGAAAAAAAAAATAATAAAAAGAAAAAAAAATCCGGAAGATCTTGTTACACATAACCAATACACAATCAAACACCGAGGGCGATATAGGTTCATGGGCGCGATTGCAGGCGTCGTCCCCCTCGCTCGGCGCTCGCTGGTTCTCGGACGAGTGTCTGCCAGACACTTCCGGTCGCTGAGGGAACAAACGGTTTTTTTCTCTTCTTTTCTTTTCTTTTTTTTGTGATTTACGTACTTTTCGTGATTTTCGCGCATCCCGCGATTGTGAAAAAAACGTAAACGGGTTCGATTGACATTCGAACTTGTTAAATTGTCGAACTTGAGTTAGTTATTTTTTTTAATAATATTTTTTATTATCGAATTCTCCTCCCCCTCAGCTTTTATAATGTGAAGAAAAAACTAGTTCGGTGTTTTATAGTCCACCCAAACTGGACGCCTTCCTTCGGAGGGGTTAAAAATGATTTGGCTCGTTTTTACGTAAAATGTTAATTTTTCCAAATGTAGAAAAAATGAAAAAAAAAATTTTTAAATCAAGAAAACGTGCCTACTGCATATACTGAGGCCCTTGTAGCATCAAATGAACTTCGTATCTTCATTTTCGGTCCATTATATGAAAAATAAATTCTATAAAAAAGATTTTCCCGATTGTTACGGTGTCCCTTACATTTGAATTATGTACTGTCAGTAGACATCTGGCAAAATTTCAGCCCAATCGGAGTATTTTAAAAGGTTCCGCTCACATCAAAGTGATTTTGCATTTGATTGACACGTAAAAATATGTTGTTTTTCTTCCACCAATTCCAATTAAATTTTTAGATAAATATATATTTTTGGGGATTGCCTTGTACGGGTTTTCTGTGTGACATCGCACGAAGCATTTGAAATTTTTGTTTTTTTCTCTGTTTGGTCTCAGCTTCAAGATGCTAACGCGTTTCTTTTTTTTTCGTTCGGTCTAAGCTTTGAGATGCTAACGCGTTTCTTTTTTTTATATACGGTCTCACACTCGTGAAGGGGTATTGAGACGAATACAGAAATATCCTTGGAAATCGAAATTGCGAGGCACACTCGAGTGGGTCTGTAAAGTCCCGAGCCTCCCTCTCCGCTCGTTGAACGGCACTCGACCTCAACCACTTGGCCGACGGGGTAACCCATCGTACGAAATACGTATGAGTTATCGACCCCTTGAACCACAGTTTGTCCAGTCTTTTAATTTCACTCACTTTCTTATGAATGAACGCCCTCGCCCACTCGACGGTCAAAACTTTCCAATGGGAAATGCCAAATTTTCGTCCCATCGAAGCATAATTGTTATTATTTTGTAGATCGTAGATTAGATAAATTTGAAAATAACGTACAAACGATTACCATTAACTTTGACTTTGAAATTATTTTTCCGTCGATTTGAAATGCCACAGCAATATGAATAACCGTGAACGATTTATTGCAATCCCTGTGAAGACCAAAGTTTGATTACACTTTTTACTCGTTTTCGATGTATTATTGACAATTTAATAATTAACCCGATTTTTGAAAAAGTGGGTCGATTCGAACGCGGCCAAAATGACTAACGTTAGCCATTCAGAAAAAAAAAAATCATGAAGTCAGAAGGTTCATTATATTTTGTATAAAGAATATATTTTTCACAATTTTACAATTAAGACTTCAAATTCGAGGCTTGAAGAATCTTCTCGAATGTTTTTCAGATTTTTAGCAGCACTTTAACAGTTTAAAAAATTTCATGACTCACGTTTCCAGGCTCAAGGTGCCAAAGAAAAACGTTTTTAGACTAAGGGTTAAAAATTAGGATCGTCTTGATCCCCCTTTTGCAGGAATACAGTTCAATATATCTCATGAATAATTAATTCAGGAATAAAATTTACCAAAATAATCAAATCTTCGTTTCCATCATTCGAAAAATCTGTGTATGATTTATTTTCATCCCTCGCAACAACACGAAGCTTCCTATCCCCTCCCATGTACCGCCAGTTACACGTAAACTTCGATACCATCGAGGCCACAAAAAAATTAGACACGCAAACAATCATCGAATCAATCCGATATCATCGTCAAAAAAAAAAGAAAAAAAAGGAAAGAGAAAAGTCGCAATACTAATCCACGACCCTAATTTTCTGTTGCAGATCGTTGCACATGAAAGAACATCCGGATTACAAATATCGTCCGCGAAGAAAGCCAAAATCTTTGGTGAAAAAAGAAAACAAATTCGGTTTCTCATTGTCCCCATTGATATCAACGAACGACACATTGAGCAACATATCGCGAGGTTTGTTGCCACCCATGGCCCCGACGGCTCATCATCCCCTCCTCGGTCACGACGATCTCAAGATCCCCCGTTTTTTCCCGCCATTTCCCTATTCCCTTTATCCCATGCAACACAAACTCGGCGACGATTTCAACGGTGGCAAACTCGCGGCCGATCTTGCTTTTCAAGCGATCTACGGAACCGGAACGTTTTACTCGAGTCATCAGGCAGTCGCGGCCGCATGGCCGAATCTCACAACCGCATCTTGTCCACAACCGAATTGTGGATTTCCACCGAGCCCGTCCAGAGAACACAAGAGATCCGGCGCTTATCTTCTTCACGTAAAACCGGACGACAGACCTTACGTAACATCCGTCAAACCGGATGACGATTGCTTCAGAATCGAAACGCGCGACGACTCCGCGCGAATCGACGATCGTTATCGAAAAATCGATGACGTTGATTATCCGACGATCATCGCCAAAAATGAAGAAACTAAAACGGATGATCGTTATTCGTCGTCACCGTCGATCGATCGTTTCGACAAGTATTCCACGACGATCGTCAAACCGGAAAACACATTTTCCGTACAAAGCTTAACCGCGAGTACGACCGTCACACCGCGTACTCACGTTATATGAAGACCACTTCCGGTTCTCCCGGATCTCAACTTTCGGGGGAACCTAATCTCGAACTGGGGACCACCGGACTGGTGGAGGGTGCCTCCGATACTATCGCCCATACCCCAATCAACCGTCACAACGTCGAACATGACGACAACCACGACCACCACGTCGAAAACAATCGTTTTGGAGACCGAGAACGATGACGATCGGAACAACGTTCCAACCGAGGTTCCTGTTCAATGAAAAAAAAAAAAAAAATTAAATTAAATCACGAAGAAGCAAAGAAAGAAAACGAATGAACAATTTTTCGTAGCATCGTTGACGGTTCGAACTTGAATAGTTTTTTTTTAAATAAACACAATCGAAAGGTTGATCAGACGATTTCCGAAAAATCGGCTTGAAATAATATTAACCTTTTCGAAAGATCGTTTTCACGACTGATCGACGATGATTGAGAAAAAAACCCTCATTCATCGATTTGTCAGTGCTTTGAAACTATGTTCGAACGCATCAAACGTCACGCAAAACGTTTAATCGTTGGTAGAACTCGTGGATGAAAAAAAAAAAAAAAAACAGTGTTCGGGAAGTTTCGGTTTCGTCAATTGTAAAAAGATAATAGTTGATATTATCTAGTGATACTGAAGCGATAATGTACTCGACAGTCGGCTGTCATTCACACGGTAACGAGGTAGCCCGAACGTCGAATCGCTGATAATCCTTTAGTTGACTATCATAATCAACAAAATAATAACAATAATTTCGAACAGTATTTCAATTCACGAATCTGTGAAATTTCGTGGGTATCACAAATTCGCTTTGCCAATATCGTACATAGTTTACACGTGTAACACTTGGGAATGCATTGATGTTCGTTAGTCACCGACGTTGTATCTATATTGCGATGCACTTGTATGAAATATACATATATACATATACATATACATATAAATATCAATACACGTCGGATTTGTCACTCGAGCACGGATATTCCAATTAATTAGGAGTAGAAAACATACACCGATGGATAATATTTATAATCTTCGTAAAATATTTCCGTAACTATATCTTGGTGCACCGAAAAAAAATATAAAACAAAAGTAAAACTGATCAGCCGTACGTAGAATCCGACGTATCGATGATTGTAAATTAATGCAATAGCAGCAATTTTTTTTTCTCTTTTTTTTAAGCATCGTTGATCGCTAAAATCGGTAGTTCGGTAGACACGAATATGAGAATGCAAACACGGGCTCCGATGGGTCGAATATTATCAGCTGATAGAGGCAACATTGCAATAGGCTAAAATTTTGAATTGGAAAACGAAGCTCGCTGAAGAGAGAGAGAGAGGCAGAAAGAGAGAGGAAAGAAAAAAAGGTGGATAAGAGACGAGCGATTGTGGGGGATGAGGTCCACACGTTGAAATTGTCGGTAAAATGTTGGGAGCGCCCCCCCCCCCCCCCCACCTCCGGGGGAGACTCACACACGACTCAATAAGTCGTCGGGTCTGCAGAAACGTGTGTCCATCGAAATCGAATCGATACTTTGCTATCGTTAAATCCCACAAAGAGATTCTCTTTTACTCTCACTCATCTCTCTCTCTCACTCATCTCGGTAGCGCGATACGCGTAGACTACCAGAGTCCAATTTTGATGAGATAACCAACCCTCTCACCACATATTACGGTATGCGAACGGGCGGCACGCTATCCCAATGGACGAAAAAAGAAAAAAAAAACAGAAAAAAAATCTCTCTCTCTGCGAACAGAGGCAAATCTCTTCTTTGGGACGCGGCCATGTGAAATAAGCCAAGCGTTCTGAATACTAACGTGGATACACGACGAGAGCCCCCCGTCATACATACGACTACGTTGCATCGTTCGCTGTATAATGCCAAACGGCATCACATTCGCCGTTATACAAGTATAGATCGTTGAGTTTACGTTTCAATTATTTGTTCGGCCATATTCTACCGTAATTTCTATTATTATTTATATGGAACGTAAAGGCAATGCGAAAGAAAACGAATACAATCGATTTAATCCCCCCCGCGTATCCGGTATGTCTAATCCTTTTTTTTTTTTTCGACTGTACTAAATGCCCTGCTTGGGTATCTGTAAGTTCATGGATGACGGATTTTTTGAGAGGGGATATTACACTTACTGTTGAACGTTTTTCTCATTTCTTTATTTAATTTTTTTTTTTTTTTAACTTTCTTTTTTAAGACCACAGATTTGAGGGGAGACTATAGTGTGTTTTGTCTCGAAGCTGCAAGTTTTCGATGCAACGATTGTTAATGTTTGGACGAGAGACATATTTTGAAAAACTTTTTTTTTTGTATTTTTTTTTTTGTATTTGGCGTTATTCAACTCGTTAATTCGAGCAAATTGTTGAATGGAATCTTCGGTACGTTGTCGCTCGAGAAAACATCCTAACATTTGTCATACGATCGATATATTCTTATGAAACCTTTTTTTCTTAACGAATTTTCGATATTCAACAAAAAGTGAAAAAATTGAATTATTCATCCGAAGTTGTTTGCACGCTGGTGAATATTGTATTTGATGATTCAATCTGAGCCGTTCAAAGGGTTTAGTGAATGACGCGTTGATGGAAAAATAAACCAAAAAAAAAATCTCCGGCACATATCTCTGCCGTTGATATATACATATCTTAATATATCTAAATCTTAGATTACGATTTAATTTCCTAGCTCAGAAAGGACACGAACTTTTTTCTCCTCTAAACAAATTATTGCCATCATCCCCCGGGCTCGCAATTTTTGGAGAATTTTAGAATCAATCGCTAAAGTCATGTCACGTTTTAACAATCCAGTTCTGAATGAATAATTATTTTATCAGTCAATTTTTTCTTCCTTGAAATATGTGCGATAGTATCGCTTTTTTTTTAAATCTATCGTATCCCATAGTCGGGTTTGTAAAATGATTTGTTTATAGCTGCATACAGGAACCACATGGTCTCCAAAAATGTCCATTCCAAGCATTATGATTCGAAACGTTTATCAAACGTATTTCATAATAATGTGTCTATCGTAATGATTAATTGAAAAACCCTATATGTGATACTATGCAATCATGTAAGCGATTGTAATATATATATAGGCTCATTATGCAAATTTTACCATGTAATGAAACCTGTGAATAATTATTTCATCGAATTATCTTCACTTCGAATAATCAACGTGTTGTTGAACAAAACGAAGCCTGAATTCGCCAAATCTTTCGATAAATATAATTTTAACCTTTTTTAAAAAAATAAATTCCAAACTCATTAGCTGTTGGCCCGACGTACGAAGTGAATAGGTACGAACGTATGCGACGAGTAGGACAAGTGACAAAAGATGAGTGTGCGAGCGAAGGGCCTGGAAAATATTGTTTCGTTATGTTATCTTCGAATGGCTGTTATGGGCCATCGAATCAATGTCTGTTTATCACGATAAGACGATTTATAAAAACTCCGTAAGTGCGTTACAATCTCACTAGTAAATTACGACACTTGCACAATTTTCTAGACGTGCTTCTACAATTTGACAATTGACTGATGAAGAAAACAAAACGAAAAAAAAAAATCATACGGTTCTAAGTCGTCATCCTAAGAAACTCGTCGCCGTCCATACCAGAGTGAAAGAGAGAGAGACTGGTGGAGTGAACAAAGATAATCTGTTCTGTACCATGGGGCATCTATAAAAAAAAAAAGAGCGAAACAAATATCGGATCACTATAGTCGATAAAAAAAATTTAAAAAAACAAACGTTCTTGTCAAATAAAAAAAATGTTATTTAAATTTGAATTTGTGAACTTATTAATTTTTTCCGTTGAGTTTAAAATTCTTATGTGTTAGCTATATCGTTCGGTTGAATAAAAATTAATTGTTCATT
Source organism: Diplazon laetatorius (assembly GCA_963662125.1). Lineage (NCBI taxonomy): Eukaryota > Metazoa > Arthropoda > Insecta > Hymenoptera > Ichneumonidae > Diplazon > Diplazon laetatorius. The sequence continues at coordinate 7,501,384 of OY759156.1, forward strand.
CACCGTCGTTTACTTGGGCTAGGCCGTGAATAATATTGTTGAATAACCTCGCAGCAGCAAGCTTTCCACGCGTTTGTCCATCACAATTGTGAGTGATCCAGGCAATGTGAAAATTAAACAAGATCGTCGATGGAGATCACGCCTCGAGAATTCGTAACTCGTGGGATAAGCGCTTTCGGAATGAGAATTTCGCTCGGGAAAAAGGTGTTGTAAATAAATTGCAAACTAATTTCAACATGGTAAACGACGAATTTTTGTATTTATTTGCCTGCATGTCCTCTATTCCTGATTAATCACACCCATAAAATTTGCTACTCGTTCTTTTCATCAACTTTATAAAAATTGGAAAAAAAAAAAGAACAAAAAGTCATGTAGAACGATAATCATTTACAGACACACCGATGAAAATTACTACTCCTTCTTTTCATCACTTTAATAAAAAAAAAAATTTTTAAAAAAGCAGAAAAAAAAATTTTAAGAAGAAAAAATTATTCATCGCATGATGAAAATTCAAGCTACAGTCTCGAGGAGATTCGCCTCCTCCAAAACATAATGTGACATCAGCTTGATACAATACGGGAACGGAGAAGAAAACGTTGGTGGTCCATAGCGGGGCTGTGTGTGAGAGCCTGAGACGATAGTGGCGCGAAGCTGGTGGAGGTTCTGGTTGAATCGGCTGCGTGTGTTTTTACGAGCACGTCTCAGGATATTCGCCCGGTGGAGGGCCACGCCGGTCGGAATCACATTCTGTTCGTGAAAAGGAGAAGGAGGAGCGTCTCTCTCGGTGTCCCTCTCGCCCGACCATTTTTAGACCTTAGCGTTTTATTTCTGATAGCGTCGCGCACCAGCCACCACCACCGGCGGGACATTATCGCACCCGCAAAAGACTTTCTTCCCCCTCCCCCCTCCTCAGCCTCCCCATAAAGGCAATCATGGTTTCTACGTAACCGAGATAACAGTGGGATAGTGAATGAAGAATGAAAAGTTGCGCATAGCTGCGTATCTGCATTACCGTCGAGGAAACGTCATCTCTTTCTTACTCCATTGTCACGCGTTATTGTAAAAAAATATAAGAAGAATAAGAGAGAATGAAATACGCCCAATCAGCATAAATGATAATAACTGTCTCATTATTATCGTTCACTGTATTCAATATGTATTCATATATTTCAATGGCTTTTGTACTCGTATATGCATTCCCATGAGAATAAGAATTTATGTATTATCAGATTTTCAACAATTATTTTTTATTCGATATTGGAAAATTCAATTTTTAGGGTTCTCGTACCTTAAAAGGATGAAAAAAAGAATAACTCTCGTGTTTGTCAGTCTGTCGCAGCGGTTTTTTTTTTGGAAACCATGACGTCTGTGAAGTTAGCATACCAATGTTTAGCATCCCACTAAAAACCGTCTGAATTACTTGCATCCCGCATAGTTTTATAGCTCCTGATGATAGGTTTTGAATAATAGTTCCATTTATTTCAACTCAGAATCGCCAACTTCACACTCGATGTCCCAGCATACCATCGGAATTCGACTTTTCGAGCATTAGAATCATTAAAACTGGTTAGTTCTACATGGTGAAAGGGATTTTAGTGATAGTTCCGTCGATTTTGAATCGAATTCGCGATTTTAGAAACGGGGTTCATCCAAATCCATGTATATGTGGGATGCTGGTAATTTACAGTGAGTTCTGGGCTTTTTTCGGTCTGGAATCGATAGATCTAGTCTCTATGGATGATACGGTAAAGAGTTCCCATTCCTAGCCCTCCCTAAATAATTAAAAATAATTATTTATTAAATCCAAATTCATACATATGTGGGATGCTGATGATTTGAACGAAGTTCTAGGCTTTTCAACGGGTCAAATCGAAAGATCTAGTCCTCCTGCATCATATGAAAAGAGTTCTTGTCACTACCCTCCCTAATTAATTATTAATAATTATTTATAACAGTCAAATTCATACATGTGTGGGATGCTAGTATTTTAACGTGAGTTCTGGGCTTCTTTCAAGGATAGAATCGTCAGATCTAGCGATCTATAAACAATCTACAATGTTCAATTGACGAATGATTAAACAGCAGAGTTCGAATGCTCGAAGACGCGACACATTGGCAAATACATAAGTCGCGTTCGAAGTTTTTTTTTCTCAATTTTTCGCACAAGCACGTATATGCGCAGCAGTGAGCTGAGTGAGACTGTGAACGAGGGGGCCACGACAGTGCCGAGGGAAGCGACGAACTATCGCGGGTGGTTATCCATTAGTATGCGCGGAAGAGCTTCGCGCTCGATTGTAGAAGCCATTGTAACCGAAGAATGTCCTCATTGTCGGGCGTACTATACTAGTCTGCGGGTATAAGGAGACCCACCATCGAACGCCTCTGCATCGGGGCGACTCACCCCCACGAATGTTTTCTTCAATGCAGTCGCTATATCGCTGTTTGATCGTAAGTCCTTGCGTGACATGTTTCAACATACTCATACACATTTTTTTCATTGCACATTAACTTGGGATGAACGATTATTTTGATTATTATCAGCAATCACTTAAAAATTATAATTGAAAAGCTCTGAATTCTTTGAAATCAGTATAAAATGTCAGCACTCACTGTTTTCAACTTGAGATTTTTTTTTTTTTTGGCAACACTGACAAATTTGAATTTATTCATTAAATTTATATTCGAAATTGGATAGTGTTGTGAAAGTAATTTAAAAGAATCAATTTAGGGTAAATATTTGTAAACTGATCTAAAATCATTGGAAAAATAAAAAATTCAAGCTCGTTCGTCGTAGAAAATATTTTCACAAATGTGAAAAAATGTATATCTATATGTTGCACCAAGTACAGGTTTTTACGTTGACCATTACATACAACAAAACATGTGTATTGTAGCGGGGAAGAGCGTTGGGTTCGAGTATCGATCTCGCTTTTGTTCGTGTTCATGGGCCTCTGGGCTACGATCGTTTGATTGCGAAAAATGGGGCGACGATGACGATCAGGCATTCATAACGGCATTGTAGGACGGAAAACTGCATTACCGTAGACAAACCTGAAATCACTGCCGCTATCACAGTCCCAGATCCGATTATCCGAATAATAGAAAAAAAAAACCAGCAGTTCGATAATGCCGCACCCTGTGTCCCACTTTTTCGCCTCTATGATTCGCAAGATTTATAGGTTAGTACGAGTTAGGGTCACATACAAATTTCTAGAATGTGTTACCCTTTGAATTGTCGCAAGACAAAAATAAAACGATAACAAATTAATGCCTTTTTCTCTTCTCCGCCGAATGCTGGCTGAACAACGCTATATAGGCCAAAAGTTCACATGAACAATTTTGTAGAGAATTGAATTTGCTACAAAAAAGTTCTCGACGGCATATATCTAACATTGATAGTTTACGCGTGGGAAAGCTCGAGAGTCGGACAATGTGGGAATCAGTTCAAAACATTGCGCGTTCCGAATTTTAGTCGTCCTGATCATTGATCGTTCTGAACTTCGACCCCTACCGACATTTTCTCGAAACCCAGAAGTACCAGTGTCGCGTGAAATAAAACGTGTAAGAAGTAAGCAAGAAGCTGGCCGATCGCTTCGAAACCACGGATGTGGCGGGTCCCCCCCCCCCCCCGCCCCATCGATTTACCCGGTCATCTTTCTGCAAAATGGTAAAATACTAGCTGGCAACATTTCACACAGGGCATCGCATTCCCGCGAAGATAGGATCGTCGCATTTCCCGTGGACGCTCGTATATAAGGCAAACTTATGTCCAGCGTAAATTCCGCGGGCTTTGCCGAAGTTATCTTATCGCGGGGCCAGTTTCGAAGATGACGGTAGACCATACTGGACATTATTCGAAATTGAAAAACCGACAGTCGATCCCCTCGATCATACGCATATCCACGACTTCCGGGTGGCGGTCAACGATAGCCCGTGGACGGTAGGGTGCGAATGTTTTTATCTTTCATAAAAAAATCGGTGTACGAAAAATCGGCAAATCTGATTAGCACAGTCAGTATGCCGTCCACTAAATGTGGAATATATATATTTATATTTCTTAACAATTTTTTCTTTCAAAACGATAAATAAATGCATTGAGGGGGCATTTAAAAAAAAAATTCCAATTTTTTAGGTAACTCAGCCCCCTTAATGTTTGATTTTTATAAAACCGGATGGAACCCCAAATTAAAAAATGATCTATACATACTGTATATAAAATACATTATATATAAATACAGCCAGGCTATTTTCGAAATAGTTCCACTATCTTGTTTAAAAAAAATTTGATCGAACCAATACGAAGATAACACACAAATTTAAATTAAACAACGACTCAGTTTGTCCCCAAGTTCGAAGATTAAAATTCGCGGACCTGCAGCGTCTCCGATGGAGGATCTTACGTTTCGGAATATAATTTTTTGTTATTGTTGTAATATTCGAAAAACTATGGTTCCTGCAATCGATTCATCTGGGATTGATAAGATAAGAAACACCGAGCAAATATACCTCGACTCGAATGGAAGAAAGCAGCTGGTTCGCATCAAGAGAACAGAGTGGTAAGAATGTTGGATCACCACCGAGACGCTTACCGGTGTGAGTAGTGTCCTCCGAGGATGTACCTGGCTCTCGAGCCAGCACCGAGTCGGTCTATCTCAAAGATTGTCGAGTGTCGGAGCGGTACCGAGTCTCGTCGCATAATGGATAGGGCCCCGTGGTGAGGACGAGTCGGGGAAATAACGAGCTCACACGTTTCGCTTCACCACTGATTTATGTAGCCACGTGTTGGCTCGCCGTTTCCAGTGTCATGACAGTGTGGTCCATGCGAGATTGTGCAGTAAATGCGTGGTAACATCGTGCTCGCAATTACCCGCGAATGAAGTTGGATAAATTCTGTTAACTTATTGTACGTAATAAACAATTTCGTTGGAGGAAATTTTGAAACGATAACAAAAAATTTTGAAAAAAGTGGTTTCTTGTGGATAACTGAAGAGACACGTTTATGAAATATAAAACGTAATATGAAATGTAAGAAATAAAAATAATGCATTAGTTCCGACCAGAATGATACAGCACGTAGTTTTTTTTTTTTTTTTTTTTTACCTTTCCTTCTTATTTGTCCGATTAGTCATCGCAAAAAATGACAAGTTCGTCCGATTTTAGATCATATACACTCGCAGTCGTTGATACCATAAGTATCGTTAAAAAAATAAATAAATAAATAAATAAATAAATAAATAAATAAATAAACAAATGAATAATCGTATTTGCGAATGTCAGACATTCAAGAATGAAAATTTTCCAGCAGTGAAGGATGACAATCGGTTACCGTATGTCTGTTAGTGTGCGCGGGGATGAAACGGTTGGAATACTCATGTGTGTTCGGTATATATGCAGGTATGTATGATTCGCAGAAAGGAATCGGGTGATGCACGTATACGGGGGAGAGGTATATAGTGATAAGCCGGAATGGGGATTGGCACGGGAAATAAAATCAATTCCCCCGTGCTGGACTTGTACGACGTCGAGGACAGTAACAGCGGGTGGAACGGGGCGAGTGGAGGATTCGAGTGGGGGTGGGCCACGGGCGAGAGGGACACTTTGGAAATATCAATTTGAAACAGCCGGGTATGCGTCATACTTTTCGCCACTCATAATAGCCGGCTTTCCATTTTTATTTGTATTTACCAGGCAAGTGCAACGGTTCACGGTTCACCCGGTGAGTCGGGGGCAACACTTTTCCGTACTTCCCTATCACGCGGTTTGGCGATCGTTTTCTCCTATCTCTCGTCTAGGGGAAGGTCTCGATAAGTGTGCAGCCCCCGCCACACGGCGAGAGGGTGGAAAAACTCTGCTACGTGTATTTTACGACATTTTGTTTCCAATCTCGGGACGCTGGATCGGGTGCAATCGTATTATTGCTCTCGAACCTCATCCGACTTTTACTGCGTTAAGTCCTGATGAAGTGTTTACGAAATATTCCACAGTGTTCACCTGCGTTTTCTCCAGATTATACCGGTCACATAAATTTTTTTTCCAAACTTCGAGAGATTCGCGAAAAATCGTTTCACCTCGAACGATTTTTTTTTTTATTGTTTTCTTTTTTTTTTCGAACGATTTTTAATCGAGATATTTTCTTTGAATCGTGTCAATGATTATTGTTGTTATCAGTTGAATTCGTGATCATTTTGCAGGTTGAGGAAAATGAGAGTTTAAAAATTATTATGTAAATTGAATATTTGATTTGACAAAAATATTGAATTCTAATTCCATTTAATTTTGTAGTTTCTTGTTTTACAGAGTGTAAGTAAAAACGCTTTAGGAATCGGGTTCATTGTCTGCGTGACTAACTATAGTCAACAATCAAATTTTTGTCAATTGCAAAATTGTGAATGTTATCAATTATTTTTTTTCAGTTGGCACAAGCAAATATTTGTTATTGAATTATGATGTAACTACTTACTAATGTAAGCTTGACGATGATATAACGGTGCGGAACTCTGAGGACGTGAATTCTTACTTGTCATACTTGTCCATCATTTTCACACGGAAATCGATCGACGAAGGTAAACGAAATATCGCCGAGTCACACATCGTCTATAATTCGAGATGTTTTCCAATCACGTCATGCATGCAGATTTCAGACTCGGCGCGTCAACCGTCGTGCACATGATTCTTCACGAGACACTGGCTAGGCTCTTTCGATACAGGCTCACGTGTCATGCACCGATGGGCGCCGGTGGGCCAAACATAATGCACCATATTTTTCTAACAATGGAAGGATTTCACGAACCCGCGAATAAGTATCTCGCTCCTGTTTGAAAAATATCTTACAAATTTTATTTTTCATTCCCTCACACACCGCGAGACATTATTGTTATCGGGCAATTAGGTTATTCACTTATTTTGTAACAATCTTACAATGAGTATTAACAAAACTTCGAAGACTCGTGAAGTCAAAAAAAAAAATTCCAAAATTTCAAATTACGAACAGCCGGTTGTAATTGTGCTAAGCCAAAAAAAATGTAGACATGTACGAAATCAGAAGAGGTTTGCGAACGGCAGCTTCTTTGCCGAACAAATGAGGAAGGCTTTCGGTTAAACGAAAACTAATATGACTGACGAGAGTATAATTTCTGTTTTTAAATTTGTCCCACTCCGTCCGGTAATTGAATTTCCCCGGAGAAGATAGCTTCGACGATGCAGTTATACCAGCCACCATGGTATTCCGCGTACCGCGGTTTAGCCTCCGGGTTATTTAAGACAGATTATTCTCCGGCATGAAGGCATCAGCGAAAATGAAAATGCTTCCATTTACACGTGAATTAATGGACTGCGAATCGTTTTGGGATAACTACACAGTGGTGTTAAATGGAAGCCTGTTGTAGCTTCGATGCCAATGGTCGTGGCTGGCCAATGTCATTGCTTGGCTGTTCAACAAATTTTATTGTCATTGCGATTCAATTCGTGGAACATGTCGTGTGTCATTATGATTTTTAATCAATGGGTTGAAGATTATGAAAATTCATTTGTTAATAAGATTCGCAGGGTAACTTATTATGTAATTTGCCGACTAGACGGTTCTAATAAAACACGAGAAAAAATGTCAACTGATAGAGGTCGAAATTCTTTTTCACGCAATTTCCTACGTTGTCCGACTTTCGAGCTTTCCCACGCCTAAACTAGTCATGCTAGATGTATGCCGTCAGGGACTTTTTCGTAGCAAATTCAATTTTCTACAACATTGTTCATGCGAACTTTTAGTGTACATAGCGTTGCTTAGCCAGCGTTTGGACGTTCGAATAATAATTCATTGTGTATTGTGTTATCAATGTCATTTGAAAGATTTTCGCGCTAATTGAAAACTCTTGTCAGTTAATTAGGTCATAAAGCCCACAATATCATATGGTGTGTTCTAAATGTTGACCCTTCGAAGCATTGCGCGTTCTGAGTATTGGTCGTTCTAAATTTCGACCGTGACCCCGGATTTGAATTTTCGAGTCAACACCAATAGAAGCACTAGTTCTGGGTTTTTTTTCTGTGTTCGTGTGGAACCCATTGTTGAAAAATTATTATTTTATTTATTTTTGATTGAATGTACCTGTTCCTTCAAAAGTTACTCGACGCTACTTAAAAAATATAATATTTCTAAACCCTCAAACTTGATGAACAATTCACATAAAATTTGAACCTGATATTCTCCAGTATAATAATTATCGTTACCTACAATCTAAGATAAAATAGCGTTTCCGCTATTGTTTTGTTTAGCCATCGAATTCCATTCCCGAGACTAAACTCACAATCTGTAAACAATCATAATATGGCGAAAATCATCGTCCCAATGAAATAACGCGTCAGTACGTTTCGCATGATGAAATTTTGGTTATCTTAGAAGACTATAGGACGAACGTGAACGAACGGAATGGGGCGAATGTATAGGACTAGGGGTTTGCAACCGTTATTGTGGGCGGTGGGGCGCGTCATTTGATCGGGCACAGAGTGTAGCTAAGGTCGTGTGCACCGTTCGCCCCCGCCCCCCGTCACCCATCCGACCTCCCCCCGACCCTCGTCGTCCTCTTCACGCTCGACATCGCGGCCGTCGAAGTTGCGCACCGCTCTGGGGGTAGATTCTACCCCGCAGGCCGGCCAACCTAATGGAAACAAGAAATTGCCGCAAACAAAGTTACTCACGGCTCGACGCGCGGTAAATATCAGCCCGTCCATCGTCGGCGTTGCGCGTCGATTGAAAAGCAAAAGGCCGCGGGGCCAAACTTCACGTTTCCAACAGCCACAGTTGAAAGACCATTCTGCAAACTGTTGAAAACCCATTTCGACAATATTTAATCCGTTGTTGCGTTTACTTTTATGGCATTTGAAAAAACATTCATTTCACACGGATTACGTGATATAATCCAATCGTTGATAAATATCAATATTTTATAATGTACACTAAAATTGTAAATATATAAGAAAAAAAAACTGATGCATGATCGTATTTGTAATTTTTTTACACACGTCTTATTAGCAAAAACAATATCTGACTAGAGCAATGGTTATGGAACTAAATTATAAAGAATCAATTCACTATTATTGAATAATAGAAATTAAGTTGGTTTGTTAAACAAATATTGTTCTTGTTCATTTTTTTTGTACATAAAGTATTGAAAAATTGGTCAGAAGGTCGTAATCCAAATCTAATTGATTTTACGTCGTCATCCTGTCCCAAAGTTCATAACCTCATTAAAGAAAAAGATCAACCCCTTTTTATTTCTCTAATATATAGATAATAATAATAATACATAATAATAATGATAATAATAATGACATTTACTTGTGGTATTTTTGACTGTGCCGCTTTCATTCGTTCGTTCTAAATTGGAAACACACATTCGGTCTGTAGAATAATTGTACAATAACGTGTAGAATTATAATTGTCCGCCAGCAAATTGTTTTCGAATGAATGATTAACATCAAGAGCGTCGCCAGGAAATGTGCCAGGGGGGGGCAAGATGACATCTTGCCCCACCCCCCCCCCTAGCTCAATTCTAAAACACATATACGTGATTGCATTCTTTTCAAGTCTCTAGGGGGGGGCAGCTGCCCCTTTTGCCCCCCCTTGGCGACGCCCATGATTAACATTGTGTATTTCAACGTTTTAAGCAGACGTACTAAAAGTGAACATGAGATTATATAACACGATGAATGATATTTTCGACGCCAGACATGTGATGTGTCTGTCGTTGGACCGGAGAGTGAAAATTGTCATTATGTTACAATCTATTTACAATTGTGAGAGCTACGTCGTTTGTCTTGGACCACACATCCATTGACCCCACGCTGATACAATAAACAGACGGTGAACACTCTCGAGGTTCGCGTGGAGACCCTCGACTGTATGTCGTACGAGTGGATCCATTTCGTGAAACCGATGAAAAGAAAGCAGTCGTTCGGAAACGAAAATTCGATTACCCGAATCGTAGATAAATACGCGTTGCATCGCTACGTCACGTTTGGATCCGGACAAAGTTTTCTAGTGTCAAGTTTATTTCCATTTTCTCGTGATTTTGGGCACTTTCAATGCCAACGTCTCGCATTCATCACTTTGAAAATATTTATTTTTTCTATTGCAATCGTCGGGTAGGGGTCGAACAATTCAGCACGATCAATGTTCAAAATTCAGAACATCTGTGTTATATAAGTATAGTTGCCACACAAATTTCAAAGATGTGTAACTCTTTGAATTGTTGGAAGAAAAAAATTGAAACAATATAAAATTAATGCATTTTTATCTTCTCGTCCGAACGCTGGCTAAACAACGCTATATAGAGCAAAAGTTCACATGAACAATGTTGCAGAGAATTAAATTTGCTACGAAAAAGTCTTGGACGGCATACGTCTACCATTCATAGTTTGCGCGTGGAAAAGCTCGAAAGTCCGGCAATGTGAGAAAAAAAATGAAACTGACAAAAAAAAGATTTTTATTGAACTAAAGATCTTGATTAACCGACAAATAGTCTTGCAAATCAGTTTCCTTTTTGTGAATCGCATCAACAAAAGCAGCATCTATCGAAATACATTCAAAATATTCCGTTTAAGTACTTCTTTTTTTTTTAATTAAAAAATGTTTTTTTAAGCCTTTTTTGTTTGGCAATAGTATATATCCAGAAATGCGAACTGTGTATAAAATTGATAGACATTCATGTAGAGTATGTGAAAAAGTTTTGGCAAACAATTGTTTCGAACGTGAAAAATATTGATATCCCGTATAAACTGGTAGCGCGTTAGAGAACGAAAGGCAAGGGGAAAATCGTGAATGTGGAATTTCCAATCTCCGATTCTATCATCGACAATTTTGCACAAATGGGATAGCAGTGCGGAACCATCGAAGCGCGGGTACGGGCGCACATTGGCGTTAAATAAGAGTAACCCACTCATCCCCGTCATCCCACACATAATTGTCTGTGAAATCACCGAACGTATTTTTCCTTCTTGTTTCACAACCGCTTCGCGAATATCGATTATCACGATTGGAACCCACACTGCGTATGAAGATTCGTCGTACGGTTTCGATATATATATTTTCATTATAGTTTTCGAAGGTACCAACGCTTTTTCAAATTTCCCTCATAGCTGTCATATAATTTTAAATAAACGATTTCGTTTATTTCCCAACAATTGGTTTCTTCGCGTTGATTAGCCATGGCAACAATAGATTTAGAAAATTCCGTCGACTTAACTATGAAATTGCAACAAAAAAAAAAGTTAAATAGTATTATTTCGTGAAACATGTTGAGAATGTCGAAAAACTGTTTGAAAATTTCTAAAACACAGAACAGCACAGTCGTTCGCGGTTGCCTTTGGTCCTCCGAGTAAAATACATTTTCACGGGGGGTTTAATAATCCTTACCCCGTTAGCGTCTTATCTTGTAGAAACCGGATTCGCCGGCACAATCGTAACAACGCGACCGTAGACAGCGTCGGAGCGGGGGTTCGGTCCACAGTCACCTTCGCGACCCCCGCGCGCCTCATTTTACCATAAAAATGGCCAATTATACGGCTAACAAACTGAACGATGTGACGCGGAAAATTCCGTGTGGCATAACTCGTTTACCGGATTTTCAAGGATATTAGTTAGCGTAAATATACCGTGGCCCATCGCGTCCGGAATTTTTTTTTTTTTTTCATACTGATTACTGTTTCTCGAAAAGTTAAACCAATTACATTCACGACGGGAAAACTCTCTCCGCGGAGTTTACCGCGCTTCTTCGGCGTTCTCAAGAAACGACGAATGAAAAGTCAACAAAAACGACTTTAGCACATGGACTCTCAACATTATGCGAAATTTTCGAATCTTTCACGAACCAAGCTGGAAATTTACGAACGCGGAAATCTCGAATAATTCGCGTTGGAACGAACGAGATGTGGAATTTGGGACAATGACGTCATGATTTCACATTCCTACGATGAATGCTCTCTAATTCTTACCGAATAATCGGATATTTTTCAGAGTCGTCCGAGAGCAGTTCCAATTTTGTAAATTTAATTATCGAGCTTTCGCGACTCTCGTTTGCATCATTTTTCAAGTCGACCTCAGGCTGGAAAATAAGTGGATGCTTATACAGGGTGACCGATAATACGTGTGTTGTTTTGTTTTGTGTTATCACACGGTGCCATCTGTTGTGTAACAAACGTGAAAGTGGGCAAGTGTAATTCATTAATTCATTATTTTGGCAAACAGTGAACTTCGACTGTAACAGGGACACTGCGCAATGATATATCATGCACAATAGGGCTGTAACTTTTTCGTGTATCCGGATAATCCGAGTTATCCTCGTATCTGGATCCGTTCGAATAATACCGTATTTCATACGTCCGAGCATCTGAAATACGCCCCCGAGACCATTATGACGATAAAAATTCATACGGAAAAGGAAAAAAAACATCTTCGACGAGTTTGACATTTCTCGCGGATTTTACGGACGCAACGTTGTACCGTGTCGTTCGATTTTTCGTTAGACTAAACTATCTGAGTGCATCCAACAATTTTTTGTTCATGAATTTTTATTGATCATTTGAAAAAATTCAAAATTATATTTTCATTATGTCAGACAAATCCAGGACCGCTTCTTGTCAAAATAATTTATACAGACACATTTATAATGAAGAAAAAAAATGTTTGCCGCGGTGGCGAAATAGATAACGCACCAGGCTAGAACTCTGGAGTTCCCGGTTAGAATTTTTTTTGACGATTTAATTTTAATATATCAAGAACATCATTGATAGAAGAATATTACTCCACTAATTCTGACGAATTAAGTCTGAACAATTAATTTAATTTAAAAAATAGAAAATCGGAAAAAAAAATAATATCGGTAAGGTAGGGTTCTCGCTCTCAAACCAGGAGAGGAAAAAATGATCTTACGAAATTACATCTATAACAAGGTCGATTTGTCAAAGCGCGTTAAAAATATCGTGTTACGAAAATACTATAAGAAAAATTATTCTTGATCGGTGAAAAATGTCTAATACATCTTCGATACATCACAGATGGCGCTTTATGATAGTAAGAAAAATCCAAAACTTCTTCACACATATCATTGGTCACCCTGTACACACGGAATTAACCGCGTAATCTTGAGTTAACAGAATGGTAAACCAGGAACCTTACAAACGCGTCCCGAAAGTGCGCTGTAACACCGCAGTTCGTACATCACAAGCGATCACTACGATATTCCCGTGCAGACGAGAAAGCGGAGCGGATGTCTTGCCGCGCCAAAGTTAAATTAAATCAGTACGAAGCCCAGCTAATATTGTAGTTTATCTAGCGGGACATTAGCGCGGTGAAATATGCCCTCCTTCACACAACTTAAAATCAAGATCTATAAAGTTACGCGCGAGCCCAGGCATCCTTCCTGCTAAGTCGCGCGTGAAAATACTAATTATTATACCGATTATTAATACGAAAACTTCATGGCGTTGAGGAAGCGGCCTCGAGTTTCCGTTTAATGCCGAGAGTTTACCGGAGATACCCCGTGTTCCGTCTTCGCCGCGCATGGATTATGATTAGCTATGATAATATTACGTTGACATTTTCATTGCTTCGTCGATTAACGTGTGCGTGGAAATATATATATATATATGTCGATATAGATTTTCTTTTTCTTTCAAAGGGCCAATAATTATGTTTGTCGTAAGCGTATTCGGGATTGAAAAGCGATTGGACATTACGAATTTTGGACTCGGCTATAGTCCAGTTCCGATTTCCGCAACGAATGGCACAATGGATGATCGAGTAGCTGCCAGTCAACTTGATAGATAACGATCGATTATGTACATTCAATGAAAATTAATTTTTTAATACTTCTTCAGACTACTATTCAATATTGTAAAACAGAAAAAAAACACGGTTTCGAAAAAATATTTAATAAATAATTTTTACTTGGTTAATCAAATTTCTTTGTTTTTTTCGCAGTTATGAATTTTTTTTTACGAAGGATTTATTTTGAAGAGTTTGTTCTATTATTGATGAAGTTAATTTTTTAATATAATATTTTATAATTTTATCATAAAGTAGAAGGGTTAAGCATGATGGATGATGTTCCAAAAAATCAATAGAATAAATCCCTTTTTCAGAAATAAGGTGATTAAGAAAAAAAAAAGTTTCACAGGAGTAGGATTAAAAATCCTCCAGTAACATTCACAATCTATGTATTTGACAATACTGATCCTCTACATAATAATTTCCCTCTATCACACGTGCGTCTACATATAAATATTCACAGATGACAATTAAACTTCCATGAAAAATTAGAAAATATTTGAGCCACAAATTTCATAGTTCCCAGAACATACAATCAGGACTTTTCGTTCGGTGACGATGCCCCTGTAAAAGGTCTCATCGTTCTATCTTCTGCAGTCAAGCAAGAGTTGCTCTCTGTTTGATCGAACCCATATTTTCAAAAACGTTGCTCTTCGAGAATTGTCCATAACTGCAACATAATTCTCGACGATAAACGGAATTCAATGACCGAGACAAGTCTGGGTTCACGAAAGTTGAGATCGTGAACCGACGAAAAAAAAAGAAAATCCTGTACTCACATTCTGTCGTATTTATTCTTTTCCGCAGTTGATAACGATGGATTGGAGGCTTTCAGAGAGTCAATTATATGTTTTTGTGTCAATTCGATTGCATCTGTGTACGTAGACTGGCCCTACGATAGAAAGTGACTTGATTATTCATGATTATTAAATACAGATCAAGTATCTACCGGAGAAAGCGAGTAGCCACGTGTCGAAAATGCCCAAAAGACAAAAAAAAATATATCTATATATATATAAGACGTGGGGATTTTATTTCATTGTCCTACCGACCGTAAATTATATTTTTCAATATTATTTGACGCTGCAACCGTGCAAGTTTTAAACATTGTTAACATACTTTTTTTCGTCGGTGGCATGCCAATCTTTACCTCTGCGTTAACGTTTAATCGTCGTCATCTACACCCAAATACAATACACACGGATAGTCCGATAAAAATTAAACGATCGTTTGCTATGCGTATACCTAACATTTTCATTTCAAACCTAAGGGCCATAAAAATGAAAAAAAAAAAATCACAAACGATCCCACGTGTTTAATAATTGTATTCAAAGGCGAGATGATCATAACTACCTGGCACCGAATACGACACCCGTACCAACTGTCTGTAGGTAACTACTCGTTTGCCTTTCAATCTCACGTGATTGCCCTACCCCTCCGCCTCATCCGCTTTGCGCATCATTATAACGCATAAGATAATAATCCCCTCGGCGTTCAGTGAGGCGTAGTTTAGGATGAAGTGGAGCGAGATAGGGTTGCTTGGCTCGCGCTAATAAAGCTCCCTACGTTTCCTCAGTTATATAACACGCCTACCTACCTCCCATAATCTAGTGCTATAAGATCAACTAACGATAGCATCATAATTATACTCCACACAAACTTTCCGACGTGGATTTCAACGAAAATCGTTTGCTTCTTGTCTCATTGATAATGCGTGTGAATTAAGATTTTTACAGCGTGTCGAATTTTTATGAAAAACATCGACAAAAGTTGTCTGTCAAAAAAAAAATATATATATACGACTTTGATCTGAACCGTTCTTCATCATTCGTCCTGAAAAATTTCTCTCAATCGCAAAAGTTCTGTTTTCAAGATTAATTTTTCATTGTGAATCTTTAATTTTGTCTGCTCCATTCATTTTTTATGCATTGATGAATCATGTAGAAATAACGACAGATCAAAATACATAAACAAAATGTGCAATCCAATAAACTCGACAGCCAAAGCTTTGAAGAACATGAATAAGCACGAAGGACATCAATGGGTGACTTTTCTCGTCTTTCGCTGGACAGAATATTATAACGTGTAATACCTACCGGTAAAACGTTAGTGACAACATTTTCCAAAGCGTCATACTTGGCTTGTGTCAGAACAGCATTGAGATCTGCTCCGGTAAAACCGCATGAAAGTTTTGCAAGTTCTTTGAGATCGAGATTGTCAGTGTTGACGCATTGCTTTTTGCACAAACCAATGAGAATTTCTTCCCTATCGTTCTAAAAAAACAAAATTACAACAAAATATCATTTAAGACTGTTTATGTCTTGTCTAGATATAGGTCAGAATTATAAAAATGGGAGCGATGTTTATGTATAATTTATCGATAAAAATTTTGGACGAAGATCGAAGTTATTTTGATAAATAAATATTGGAAGGATACCTCATCGGGCAATTGACACAACAAAGATTTATCCAAACGACCGGGCCGAAGTAATGCTGGATCGAGCAAATCGGGCCTGGAAGATGCGGCAACGACCGCGACGCCCTCTCTTCCTTCGACTCCGTCCAGTTGGGTCAGAAGCTGATTAACGACTCGGTCGGTAACCCCCGTGCTATCGTGACCTCGTCTAGAACGACACAAAATAATGGTTCCAATACATCGAATTCTGATGTACGACTTTTCAATGGCCAAATCCCGGCAGACACGAATGACCAATCATCAAATTGGTTCTATTTCAGAACCAGCTTGAGGAAGAAGCGAAAGGAGAGATTAGGTTTGATTACTACCAATTACAATATCTCCTTTTGCTGGATTAAGAACAATATGGCACACGTTTTTTTGTTGTTGAGAGATTTGCAGATTTTTTTAGTAATATCTTTGGCAATGCCAGCTGTTTTGAAAAAAGTTCGAGTGAAGATTACCTTATCGTAATAAAAATCATTTGCTTATCATTTACTAACCTGGGTGCGAGACTGTCGAATTCGTCGAAAAATAGCACACAAGGCTTGGCCCGTCGCGCTCTTAAACAATCAACAAAATTTGTATTAATATCCTTGGAAATATTTGTACAATTTTTTTTTCCATCAAACAAATAATCGTTATTACTTTTCGAAAATATTTCGCACGGCTTCCTCACTGGCTCCTATGTACTTCGATAAAAGTTCAGGACCCTAAAATCGACATTCAATGATAAATTTTCAAACACGAATTACAAATTTCAATAAATTTTACACACGTCATAAATAATCGATGAATTAAATAAAAAGTATGGACAATTGAAATACCTTGATACTGATCAAATTCAAATGACATTTATTGGCAATAGCACCTGCCAATATGGTTTTTCCCGTGCCCGGCATCCCATACAAAAGTACTCCATTTTGATTTTTAATCGGTGAATTACGATACAACTCCGGATGTTTGAGTGGCCATTCCAACAACTGTATCAACGTTTCCTTCACGCTCTTCAGACCGCCGATATTCGACCAATCGTGGCTACAATCCTTGTAGAGTTGTACACCGTGTAACGATAGAGTTTTGTAGTCCTTGAGGGTTTTCGATAAATCCTCCTCCGTCAACACAATATTCGTCGTTCTTTTATCGTTTACTGAAAAATATCAAAATTATTGTTTTTATTAATTTTGATGCAAATATACATCTTTGCAATACACTAACGTTAAGTTTTAACATCAACGTAGGTTAATAGATTTCAAGAAATGTTCAATTTTTTCAAATGAAACAATTTCAAAGAATTTGTTTTGCCGACAACTTGTAATAACAATCTCTGATATGTTACAATTATTAATATCTTCGAAATCAGCATCACTTTCAAATTTCACACGCTTCCAAAAAAAAAAGTATCGACAATAAATTCGGTTTGAAAAAATTCTAAAAGTTTGTAATTTTGATAAGCACAAATAAACCTGCAACATCGTTTAATTACCCAAAAGTACGTGGATAAGACTAATTAGCAAAATTCCGGTCACACTGAAAAAACGTGATATTCGAGTATTTTACACAAACATCGTATTCAAACTCATGGATGATGATAAGATACGTACCGTGGCGTTTCCAAGCGGTAAATGCTGCTTTTTCCGCGAAATCGACCAGGTCCCGTGCAACCCATCCTTCCATCTTACTTCCGTAATAATCCCAATTGATATCATCGGGTACGCGTATGTTCGTTTTCAGTGCAAGCTTCAAAATCCCTGTACGATGATCCTTATCAACGAAAATAATTTTTCGTTTCAATGTCAATCGAACAACCGACAAAACGTATGAATGGGAAATGAAAAAAAAGTACTTGTGTAAGATCCGGTAATGTCAAAACCGTGCGAAACAAGTGTACACCTCTTGGCGATCTTAATTTCGGCCCAATTTTGTTCGTGCTCGTACAAGTAACGACCATCGATACAAAGTGCGCTGACTGATATTCGGCAGCGATATTGAAAATGACATTCAACGTTCTACAAATAATAATCGGACGTTGCTTTAATATGCTCGTGAGAGGAAACAAAAATAATTAAAATACGAGTTATTCACGAAGTTGCAATTTTTTTTTTTTAAATTGATTTCATTGACCTTGCGGCATTGATTGCGTCCGGAGTTTGCTCTCCATCGTCGTTGGGTGAACTCGTGATGGTTTCCAAATCTTCCAAAAATAATATCGATGGTTGATGGTACACGCATTCCGCCATTGTGGCCGAAATTATTTTGTGCACAGTTTCGGCTTTTTTACCTATAATCGAAGAGACAAAATCACTTGTCAAAAACCGAGTCGTGTTGAGAAACGACAAAGAGCGTAAAAGCCAAAGAACTACGAGTGGCTAGTCTTCTTTTTGTCAATTTTTCCGAAAAGCTCGAGGAAAGTTATTTCAAGTATTTCAAACAAACTCTACGATTATTTATTTATTTATTTATTTTATTTTATTTTTGTGTATAAAGTAAATAATATCACAATCTACCAGTTGAATTATGATCAAATTAGACGATTTTCTCTCCTCAAATCAATCTAAATTATGTCAGCATGCACAAATGTATTGAAAAAAAAATTGGCATAAAAAAAAATTGTACTTAAATTCTAACACTTTGAACCAAGAAATTATGTTTCTGGACACAAAGATGATAATAGTTATCTGTATTCAGTTCGATGCGTCCTAAAAATAGTTATAAATCGTTCTCAATCGATATCCCAAAGATAAAACTGATGCAGGTTCTTGCCTTTCAATGTTTTGCACTCTATGACATGAGTGTGTACAAAATACGGTGGTTTTCGCATTTTTTCTCCCAGTACCCTGCAAAGCGTAGATTTTCCCGAGCCAATGTCACCACAAATAATGATATTTCCAGGATCGCATTGAAAGGTCTTTCCTTTAGTCAACGCTAAGCTCAATTCAAGAACGATCCGACATTCCTCGATCATCGACTCCAGAGGTCTAAATAAAAAATTTAAAAAAAAACAAACTATCGACAAATTTCAAATGCGTCGAAAAATTATGAATTGCCACTCACTGTAAAAAAATATCATCCTCTTGAGTTTCTTTATCCTGTTCGCCTTCGTCATCGAGAACATTCGGATCGGTCGATAAATCGGTATTAACCTTTATCGTCATGTCGAACAATCTGTCGTTCCTGATAAGACAATACGAGCATTCCACCGATGGCTTGCACATCATCATGCAGCATCTTCCATCGTTCAAATAAATCCTCGATGGAAAATTCAACAAAGTTTTATCATCGCTCGCAGCATCAACGAGAAATTGTTCAAATTCACGACGTGTTATGGTTTTCGACGATGGCAATATTTCAATCGACGTGATTGTTTGTTCGGGTTGCACAAATTGTTCCAACATTACTTTGCTTCCCATTCGTAATTTTAAATTACGTCTCAAATTCTTCGATACCCAAATCGGTTTATGAACCGGATTAATGGAATCCAACATTTTTTTGCCATTGAGTACATTATTTTTGATCAATTCTTCTATAAAAAATATTCGGACAATCAAGTTTGTACTTTGTTCAGGCAAAACGGAATTATCGGCCCGCAAAAAATCGGTACTCGTGTTGACGTATTGTCGATCTTCACGAATCTTTCTGATTCTGAACAAACGATCGTCCGCGTGTTTCAATCCAATTGAATCGTTTGGGAAGTTCGTTTTGTGAATATAAACATCGTAAGGACTTTCGACTCGATCGGCTAATGTGTTCGACGAGTAAAATTTTTTTACAGTCGACAAGCTGCAAACTCGAAACACCTGAGGTATCGTGGGATTGCCATTGTTCAATAACCACGTTGATACGTCAAAGGGTTCATCATTGTTTGCATCATTCGCACACTGGCGAGTCGTTTTTGCATCGATGTTCGTAATAGAACGAAACATGTTCCAAATATTTGATTCCGATTTTTTCGAGACAGTTTTTTGAGTCGTAAATGAGGTTTTTGTCATTCCTCGACTGTTGGTACTGTATTGTGATACGTGGACTTCGGTATTATTACCGATGGAACCGTAAACAAATTCGGAATTTATCGAATCTGCACGAAACAAAAATAAAATTGAATTTTTCTTCAAAGCTTTGTTTGAGACGTTGCTGTGAGCAATAACGAAAGAATTTACAAGAGATTTCGTCTCACCGATCGACAATGTTACCGATAAGCCTTTGGACACCCACACGACGATCGTCTGATTTTTCGCAACTATATTTATTTGATCCAATAAAATCGATTGTATCTTAGCTGCTTGATATTCCTAAAAATGTTTCATAACGAATATTTTTAATCCTACAATTCTGCAATGATATTCCAAAGACTTCTCTATGAAGCATGGAATCTGTATAATGATAAGAGTTGAAGTTTGTTTAACGTAAATTAACGGAATTCGGTGATTTGTCGAATTTTTTTAATTTTCGTAAAGCGATTGGCAATTTATTCGGAACGATACATACAACTATTTCCCAATCTTGAGCATTTCGCGGTGTTACAGTGATGGACGATAAGAATGTCGGTTCGGGCAAGCTCGAAACCGTCACTCTGTTTCCTTCCTCCAAATTCAGAGTACGAGCGAAGGTGGGGCTGATTCCCAATGATTCATCCAGCCCCGAAATCGGCCGCCAGGATACGTAGTAATCGTTGTCATTGTAAGATATTCTGATAGCGTTCAACTGAAATATTTACGCGAAATTCCCAGGTATCTTTAGCGAAACAGCTTGAGTAAAAAAAGTTCGAGTATGCTAAAGACGATGACATTAACGACCATCGATGACCTCTAATCATATCGGGGCGTTAAAAAAAGAAGTGCTCGTTGCATGATTTTAAATCAGCAAAAAGTCACTAAGCGTTTCGTTCTGCCCACTTTTCGCATGGTCGAGAAAATTGTGAGTCGAGACTAATTACTATTTTATATTTTAAAAGTCAGTAAGATTAAAATTCGATAATCTATAATTTCTCACGTATTTATATTGGAATGAATAATTTTATTTTACATGCTTCTTATTCGCCAATCAGACCGTTTTCTATGTTTAAACAAGAGAAAAACAATATCAATAACAACAATGGTTCATGAATACATAATTTCCCAAGCCTATTTAATAGTATCGAATTAATTCGCTAATTTGCATCGCTGTAGATGAACGCAGACGGTCCAGAGCCATGGTAAAGTAAAGGACGAGCTCGAGCGTGCGACCCTGTATAAAATCTAGCACAGGTACTATTACTATATATACTCGAAACATCGCGGCCACGAATCTCACAATTCGAGTATCACTGTATATATACTTCAGCCAGCAGCCGCTTTCGTTAGCTTCGAGAACGCCGGGGCCCTCCGCTAGGGTTTTCTCCGACGAATGGTAAACAGTTCGGTACAAAAATTAATGCACTGCAGTGCCGATCTCTCTACTCATCTCACGTGTGATAAACGCTGTGGGGCTTCAATGAGAACTCGCCTCAATATTTCACGACTATCAAACGACGACGCGCAAAATTTGTCATCTCGCAAATCTCATGTATTTGAATTAATCCGAACCTACCTTTCCGGGGTCCAATCTTCTCGTCCATGTCTCCGACAGATAGACGAAACAATTTTTCACCGTAACGTATTTTATCGTAAAACGTTCTTCCTGCATTTGCGAGCTTTTTCTCACATAAACACATCCACTGCCGGACTTTGAACTACGCTCCTACTACATTTACTCGATTTACAACGGCAATGGCAAAGCGTCGTTCGATCGTACGTGAAAATGAATCGGTTTGAAGGTTAGGTATGAAAATGTACCGACGCTTTCGCATGTTCCGAGCAAACTGTTCTTTTTTCAGCAAACAAAATGCTGCAGATTTCATCGAACGAATGAGAAAATGGAAATATGCATATGATTAATTTTATGGTTTAGTTATTAACAAAAAAAAGTTTGTAAATCGTCATTGAAATGAGCGTTATCGAAATTTTGCCGTTGGCGGTACTGATTCGTTCGCGCTCAAATTCGTCTAATGGCATTAAGAGAATCTTAATTATGCACAGCATCCTAGATCGTCAGTATTTTCATATGAAGATGTTATTTTTCGACGATTGATAGTCGTGTTGGGGTCCACTTGGTTCGTGCCCCGTTCGCTAGCTCAAAAGCCGAGCAAACAAGAACCAGATGTCGGCCATTGTGCCGAAGTTGCCACTGACGGCAGTGTTGCCAACGCGAAGGAGGAAGGAAAAAAAAACAACAACCGACAACAGTGTTATGCAAGGTGATATTGCCGTACACAATTGAAAACTCTTTCAAACCGCTCACACATCGCATCAGTTCGATAATAATCGCATACGCAATTGAAAAAAAATACATTTTTTTTGGTACCACAGGCGAAACAAAATATGAAGATCTCAAAAAATAACAGTGATGAGAAATAAAAATGGAATGTCCGATGGTGCGTTCAGATGGCGCGTCGGTAGTATTTCGTCGAATCCCATTGGGCGGGGGATCGCGGCTGTAGCCAATAGCACGCACGGCACAAACGTAACTGTGATATTTTGAACATCAGCGTCAACTTCAGTTGTTCTCGCAGGACGAATGGAGAGTCAACTGACGGCGTGAAAAAAAATTATAATATTTATAAATGAAATTAATCGTCCTGTCGAAAACGTAGAGACGTGGCTGAAACAATTATTCCAGGTAATTCGTAGTTAGATTATTAATTTTGTAAAATTTTTATTCTATTATATGTATTTTTTTTTCGTAACGGTAAATAATGGCGACGAAAAAACGGTTTGGTGTTTTGGACGTTGGAAACATGGTGGACCTTTTCTCGCTGCTGTTCGGTCGAGGCATTTTGTGTTGTTCGTCGTCTTCGGTCATATTTATGTTCGGTTATAACTCGATTCGATTAACTCGCCTCACAAGCTTTGCTTATGGTCGTGAAAAATAATAATATTATACACATATATATATATTTTTACGGTCATGTGGATCGCGTGTCACGTAGCACGTCGCGTTCCCGCTTTTTTTTTTCTCGGAGCCATAAACTTCCCTCGTCCTTACGACTCTTCGATCTTTTTCATCGTGTTAGACTCGCGAGATTTTTAGTTTCGTCATTTTTAACCACGTGCATTGTGAGTTCACCATTTTTCATAATATATCATTGTTTTTGAAAATGAAAATTTTTCTCTCGTGATACACGACGAAACGGAAAACCGACGCCTCGATGATACAACGGATTGTTCTCAAAGTCAATCTTTCGTTTCGTCCAGCATCTTTCGCTTCATTTAAACATTTTTACCGAGCACTCGAATTCCGTGAAAAGAAAATATATTCGTTCCGGTTAATTAAAAATTTTCTCACGAAATCGGAGTTTTCCTTTGAGAAAAAAAAATTGGTTTTTTTCCAAAATTACGTATATGTATGGTATTAAATCGGACGTTTATACATACATACATACACACATACACGTGTAATTTTATATAAATACATATACGTAATTTTAGAGATGCCCAATTTTTCCTTCCAGAGGTATGCTTAAGTTTGCGAGCTCCGTGTACTTGGGTAACTCCGATTGCATAAACAAATTTCTGTTTGATCACAGCAAATATGTTTTTCATGGAATTCGAGTGCTGAGTACAAATTTTTTTTTTAACATTGCGGCAACCGTCGCTCGGTAATAGCTTGGACGGACTTATTTTGCATCTTTTCGTTTCTCATCCAAATTTTTGTCTGTTGGGATGCTCTGAATAATTATTTGGAGCATTATGGAGTTTGTGCGTAAGAAACGTGTCCTGGACTATAACGGGAGCAAAATTGGAGCTTGCTGTACAAATAGTGTTGGATTTTTAATTTCCTTGTTTTTTGTTTTTTTTCTTGTTTTTGCAATAAAGCACAAAAAGTTTGAATGTAATGAATTTAGGAGTGTAGTCCATTATAGCATATGCGGAACGTAAACCTTCGACCAACAGTAACGCATCGAATAATATCGACGCCTCGGTACGACGAGACTGTCTTGAGAAAATTAATTAAATTCAAACCTAATATTCATAAGTATGGAGCTATAACTGGAAATTCTTTCTTCTTAAGAAATTTTGTATTCGCTTGTGTTGGAAACAATATCGTTAGTAATTTTACGTTTCACGAAAGTTAAGAACTTGTTGTTTTTTTTTTGTTATAAGGATCGAATGATGTTGGTTATTTATTGGAGCAAAAAACAAATATTAGAGTTATTGGTAGTGTCATTCTGAATATATTTCCATTACAAGGATAAATTTTGTGTAATATATCCATTTTGATGCGTTTGGTTTGAATGAAAAATTTGAATTCTTTTTGGTTATGAAAGATCACTTTGGATGAATAACATAACCAAAAAATCTGTATGGAAACGTTCACTACGGACAGTTTGAAAGTTACACAATAGTCATAAATACTGAAGACTAGACTCGATAAATGAAGACCTCCTTGGATTTTATTGAATTAAACAAATAAATAAGAAATATGTATTCTATCAAAGAAACATAACCTTCTCGAAACTTTCTTTTTTGGCGCAAATCTATCTATACCTTTGATGGTCAGATCAGGCAACATGCAGTTCCAAAAGTGATAAATGCCTCATTTAAACAAACGATTTTTTTGATAAAGATATAGATTATCAATTATTGTTCACTTTTACCACTGAATTTGGTCATTTCTACAAACTATCAAGCTTAACCAATAAAAGTCTTTCGTGCCGTTGTCTCATAGTCGATAACATTTTAGGACGTACCGAGGACCACAGGAAGGCACTATTTGTTCCGCACCTTCCGTCAAAATGGCACCGACCAAAGTATTGAGCAGTCAAAATAAACAAAGCGTGCCCGTTGTGCCCGTTCGTAGAGGCATAACGACACGAAATCAAAAGGCCGCGCTCGGCACCGCATTGCCCAAGCCACCCGTAGTCATCAAAGACCCAAGAATCAAAAGAAAGGCCGATGCTTCGCCCTTGAAAGACAAAACCA
Source organism: Diplazon laetatorius (assembly GCA_963662125.1). Taxonomy (NCBI): domain Eukaryota; kingdom Metazoa; phylum Arthropoda; class Insecta; order Hymenoptera; family Ichneumonidae; genus Diplazon; species Diplazon laetatorius. Next base: position 7,526,651 of record OY759156.1, read on the forward strand.
CAAAACGTTCAGCTTTAGGAAATATCACTAACGTAAGTACAATATAATCCCGACTTATTCTTTGCAGAAACAAATTTCCTCAACCGCTCATTGTACAAACATAATTTTATAATATAATTGTAATTATCGTTTCGGTAGTGGAAAAAATCTTGAAAATTCAAAATCTCATAAATTTCACAGGCCATTGGAAAATCGTTGGGGGTACAGCTGCAGGAAACCAAGAAAGTTGTGAAAAAAGCACCCGCGTCGCAACTGAAACCCGTCGTTCCAGCATCTACGTTGAGGCCAGTCGAGAAAGTCCTGGTGCGACCCGAGAACGTTGCCGTCGCAAAAACGAAGCCCGCACTGCGGCTGAAAAATGTAAAAAAAGATGACGAAAAGGTTGAATTACCGAGCAAAATCGTCAACGTTCGTCGCAGTTTGGATCTCGAAAAATCCGAAGACAGTTCGCTTTACGTAAGTGCACTGGAAGACGTGTCCGAGGACAGTGCGAAAAAATCTACCAAATGTAGCAGCAAGGTGAACTCGAACTTCCTTTTTTTTCACTTGCAAACTATTGGCAAAAAAAATAGTTTGTTCTTTTTTTAATAATATTATTTTATTCCACGTTCGCGTTGTAAAACTCTAGGTCGGTGTGAAATCGGTCGAGACCAAGCCGATAGAAGAGGAAGCCGAAAAAACAGAAACAGAATCCACGACGACCGACAAGTCTACGCTCCTGGCTGCCCGTCTCGACGCTGTGCCCGAACGACAATTGCCCGCCGGCGTTCAGTGGGACTTCGACGCCGAAAACTGGCGCGATCCGTACCAAGTGTCCCAATACGCGATGGACATATTCGAGTATCTGAAACAGCGCGAACAATTGTTTCCCATAAGCGATTACATGGAACGACAAGTTTGTCTGTCACGGTGGATGAGATCGTTGCTCGTCGATTGGATGGTCGAAGTACAAGAATCGTTCGAATTGAATCACGAGACGCTCTATCTCGCCGTTAAACTCGTTGATCTTTATCTCACTAAAGTAACCGTTGGCAAAGAGACTCTTCAACTTCTCGGTGCTGCCAGTCTTTTTATCGCTAGCAAATTTGACGTAAGCACGAAGATTACCTTCTCTCGGTTCATTTTTTAGGAATAAAAATGCTTGTAATTATGTGATAGAAAAAAAAATTGAATTACCGACAAATTTACGCAAATTTTAGGTAATCTTGGCTCATGCTTATCTGGATTAATTTTAACAATGAAAATCTTTTAATTACGACATATTTGTGAAATAAGTTTGAATGTTTTTGCTGAATTTATTTTAAGAATTTTTTTTTTATTGTTTCGCAGGAACGAATTCCTCCGATGGTCGAGGACTTTTTGTATATATGCGATGGTGCTTACACTCAACGGGAGCTCATAAGAATGGAAATAAACGTGCTTAAAATCGTTGACTTTGATCTCGGTATACCGCTTTCGTACAGGTTTCTTCGTCGTTACGCCAGGGTTTGTATTATTCGTTTATTCATTTTTTCCCCAATAAGTATGATGATTAGCACGATTCGATTCTTCTCATTTCATCTCCGCAAAAGCATGAATCTCGGAGAACAAAAAAATTATTGTTACCGGACATTCAAAAAAAATTATTTTCGAGGTAATTAACTTTTTTTTTAAATTATTATTTTTCTAATATTTTTTTTTCTCGGGAGTATTTCTGAATCGTGTTGATAAAGATGAATAATTCTTTCCAGGACATAGTCGAGTGAATTGTCGTTATAATATTGTATTTATTATTATTGCAAATCAGTGCGCAAAAGTGTCGATGCCAACGTTGACCCTGGCCCGTTACATCTTGGAATACTCGTTGATGGATTACGCGACGATAATGTTCAGCGACAGCAAAATGGCCGCGGCGGCGTTGCTTCTCGCGCTACAGATGAAAGATCTCGGAGCTTGGACCCCGACCCTCGAATATTATACCGGTTATACGGCCGACGACATCAAAGAAATCGCCAATGTATTGAATCAAGGACTCCATAGAAAACACAAAGACGCTTTGGCAACCGTTCGCAATAAGTACAGCCACAAGTAAGTCGAAAACTTTTTCGTATTATTCATTATAAAATAATAATGAAAATTTTATAATTTTTTTAAATAAAATTTTATAACAAAAATATTATAAAATTTTCATTATTGTTTTATTATAAAATATTTTGTTACGAAATGAAAACCCCGTTGTTTCAATGTTTTATTTTTTGTTTTTTCTTTTTAATACAGAATTTTCTTCGAGGTAGCAAAAGTGCCATTAAAAGAAGTTTTAGACTTATAGTCGACTTCACGCGTGAGTATTGATAGTTTTTAAGTAGACTCGTGGCTCAATATACATATGACAATAGGTAGGCCTGGCAAAACTGCGAATTAATCTCGTAGTAGCCTATTTTGAATACGATGGAAAAAGATTTTTTTTTTAAAAGAAGAAAAGAAGAAAAAACGGAAATACAGCAATGCCACACGTGTATGTGAAAAAAAAAGGTGGCGAAGCATCGAAGAGGGCCCTGATAACGATAAAGCTCGCTCGGTTCGTGTGATAAAAATAGGAACGAATCCGAATATGAACGCGAAACAACGGATTGAAACGTCGAGCGAAACAGATCGTTTATTTTATTATATTTTTTTAAAGCGACTGAACGGAGCTCGAAGTATTACTCGCCACAACGTCAACGACAATGGACAATAATATTTTATAATCTATTTATGCATACAAACAATTTTCCTTTTTACAAACTTTTCAATTTACACGATTTTTAATTATAAGTTATTATAACTGTTTTTCTTTTCCTCTTTGTTGATAAATTTATTTTCCAGATTATTTTTTTTAACCAACCACCGCTTTCCTTCTGTCTATTTATACGAGATTTACCATCGTAATAGAGATAACATGTTACCGCTGTTACTGTAGTAATAATAATATAAAAATGCCCAGAAAATTGGCGACAAAAAAAAAATGCGCAATACCCGGTACTTATCGAGCCACCGTTACGTTCAGCTTTTTCGCTCATTGCTGTGCGTCTACCTTTGTTTTTTTTTTTATTATTTTTTTTTTCAATGTATAGACTGATGACGATTATATATATATAACTATGCGATTGATTTAGAAATTATTTACGATTTTAAGTAATATATAAGCATGGCACGACTGGTTATGAATTTTCGACGTTTGTATACAAATGAATTCATGATAACAAATTTCGATAATAACGAGTTCAACCGGACTCGACGTAATGACGGTTATTATTATTATTTTATTTTATTTTTTTTTTCAATATAAACTTTTGCACATTTTTATACGCGACTTATACACGAATTTCGATGAATAATTTACCTCTCGGGAATATCTGCGATTATAATGAACCGTGAAAAATTGGGGTTTGTCAATCGCGTTTTGTCAAACAACAATTACGTACGTAAAAATATACTCCAGATATAGTACGACGTCGGAAAAACAATTTCGAGTATCGTTTTTGGAAGAAAAAAAAACAGAAACGAAAAAAAAAAAATCAAAGATTTTGACAAATCAACACGCCATACACAAGCCTTATTGCCTTCCGGACAGATCTCAAGAATTTCGACTGTTTAACGATACGTAAAATTGTCAATTTCGTTATAGAAATAAAAAAAAAAATAAACGAAGAAAAAAAAAGGTCTGCGCAAAGCGTTTTGATGATTGTCCGAATTCTACGATCACCACCTGCGCACTCAATCTTACCTAGCCAAAAACACATTTACCGCGACATGACTCGATGATGAAGCTTTCCGTGTGTTTCGTTTTTTTTCTTCAAATCGTTAAAAAAATAACGAAAAAATTTGACACCGGATTTGTCACAAAATCCGATAAAGTCCCCACGCGGGGGCATATATATCGACTGACGCGCTCTGGCAGTGGTTGTAGATGGGGTCCAAATTCGATCGAAATGTTTGATAAATAAAATGAAAGCGTTTATAAACCGTTTCGAAGTTTCATTCCGGATCTTCTTCGTTACGGTTGTGCAAAAACAAACAATTAATCACTGACGTTCACAAATGTATATACGGAAAGATATATTATTATTATTATTATTATTAATTATTTCACAAAATAAATTTTCAAGAAATAGCGATGCAAAATAACAATAGCGAGGGATATATGAAGTTGCAATTGTCCATGACTAAAATTATCACGTGTAAATAGTTCTTAGAATTATGATGTTCTTTTTTTTTATCATCAGTGAATGCACTGTTTACTACTTTATAGTGTGGGTGTGTGTGTGTTTGTGTATATGCGATTATAACGAAATGATAATTTAATTAATAAAATTCGTGACATGTGATACAGTGGGTCCACATACTTTGACTTTAGTTTTTTAATGTTATAAGAAAGATTCTAGTCCCAAAAAAAAAAGTTTTTCGGATTCAACTTTTCATAAGATGAGATTGACATCATTTTGGTGTTACATTGTCGGGTGGATTGAATAAAAAAAGTAATAATAAACTTGATTAGTCGATGTTGTACGTACAGGTAATACGATACATGGGAAAATGGCACTATACAATCAACTGTACGTTCATACCGGAAAAGTTTAGTGAATGAACACAGTAATTCTATTTTATATGATTATTGTGGTCATTTAAAAAAATGTAATGCTATAATAATAGCAGCTTATAGTTAATCACTGAAAAAGCTATCTGAAAAAAAAAAATTTTGAAACGTGTGCCAAGTCATCCGGACTTACCTTTTGAACCGATCAAATGCGGTGAAAATAATTTTTAAAAAACGAGACCGATACACTTGACAAGATTATTTTTATTATAAACTTTCGTAAAATCGATAACAGGAATAAATAGCCAACATTCTGTCGGCTTTCATCATAAATATCAGGTACTACAATCAGCGTAATAAATAAATGTACGATCAGCAGAAACTTTTTGAATCTTATATATAGAGTCGGATATTTCGAATGCCCTCGTCATAATGAAGAACGTGAACATTGTTTGACAAATTCGTTCCTCGTTTCACATTTATTCCCACCTGTTTCGAATCGTTCTGAGGTTTTTTAAAAATATAATTTTTAATATCGACAATCTAAATTTTCAGTCTTTTTCCCATTGAAATTATGAAAATATCGAAATATTCCACTGCTCACCTTCAATATCGGTGATTACATTTGTGACGTACTTCAAGTAAAAGAAAATGCACCTGTCGATCGATCGAATAATTTGTTCTTAACAAAAATTCACGAACGTATAATCATCGATGCATCGTAGTTTCAAAAAATCGTTATTCAACACGTATTTGAAAAAAAAATTCATCGATCATTTATGGCAAAATCGTTCTATTCTGGCACTTACTCGCGAGAATTAACATTTACAGTTTTAACAACAATCATGAATTTTGTGATTTACATTGTGAACGATAATTTTATTTTATATTCATTCTTGAATATAAGTAAAATTAGCGTTCGAGCAATGTACTAATTGTTCAAATGCACATGCTGACTAATAATGTCATATTAGATCTTGGATTCTAGAAAAAAAATTTTTTACGTGAAAAGATAAAAAGTTCGGATCATTTATCAAAAACACGATATATCAATATTTAGAAATTTTCGTAACATAAACGTCGAAGAGGTAGGTATGTAATACCGTATCACAGAGCTCTAGTTGCACGTGCATTAACTTACAGTTAAATTTATGAAAAATCATCACGAAGAATCCGAAAGACGTAATTTAAATTTACAGCGACTTTAGTTTCTCCAAACTCGACACATTATAAATTGGCCTTGTTTTTTTTTTCGAAATTTCAAACTTCGAGAGGCGTGAGCATTCTTTTTTTAGATTATTACATCGTGTAAGAAAGTACAATAATGTCTTCAGGCAACGCGATCTGAAAACTAAATCCTAATTTCGAACTAGTTCGATGTGAAGCAGCTCAAAGCTACGTGTGTGACGATGGGACATTAGTTCGATGAAAATGCATTTGAAATAGTTATTCAAACGAATAACTATAATCAATCGAAATTAAGAAGAAAAAAAAATCAATATTTTTCATATTTTTGCAATTATGGCAATTTTTTGATGAATTGTTGTCTCACGATAGATTATAATATTTATTAGGCTTTATAATCCTCGATCATTCATGCATGAAAGTATTTGAAATACATTTTCATTCAATGATTGCGCATCCCAGATGCGTGTACTGTTTCCAATCGACGTGTGTGTCGACGAATTAACAAGAATCATACCTAATTTATTTTCGTAAAGTTTTTTTTTCGAAAAACCTCGATAAGCCTATATGCAAATTATTCGAAAATGACTCGTTCAAATAATTGTTTCATTTGACTATCTCGAACAATGTTGAACTCTTTTGAACATCAGGCTCATTGCGTGTAGATTGTGCACAGTGTTGGTACAAATTTCAATAAATTCATACCCCATACATCAACTTGTCATTGTCCCGGCAATTTTTCTGATTTTCTTCAAATTTTTCACGACTCTTTGGTTTCGCGTCTCGCTTTTAATCGCGCACATCGTGGACAATCTATCACATTGTTAGACACGTTTTTGCATTTAATGTGAAAGCACGAGCCGCATCGATCACATCTCGTTACCTTTGTCAATTCCCATGGATAGATTATTTTTGTCTCTCTGCTTGGACACAATTCACAGACGAATCCTCGTGCTTCGCAAAGCTGTTATGAAAAGTTTATCGAATGTTCATATTTTCATACTGTCATTTAATCAACTTGAGTAATCAATATTTTCCAATAATTTTACGCTATTAAAAAAAATATCTATTTTTTTTATTCGAGAAAAAAAAAATTGGTGAATATTTTTTAATTTTAAAAAATCCGAATTAAAAAAATATTCGAATTAAAAAAAAAAAAATCAATGAAGTCTGGGGATGTCTACTATCGTGGCTGGAGTCCATATTTTTCACAAAAATGTAATTCACAACAAACAATAATAATTTTATATATTATAGAAATATAATAATTGTAACAATTGCTTACCACACACTCGGCAACGTGGAGGCAGCATTTCTTAACCAATTCTTCTAACCTGATCGTCAGTACCCCGACTTTCACCATCATCAGATCTTCTATGGAATAAATGTGCGCGTCGTTGATCATGTACTTTGGCTGTTTTCTCAATTCTTCCTGAATGCTGAAACGTTGAGACAAAATTATGACAGTCGTCCCGCCGAGTACACACCCGATCAATTTGGTCCATATCTCGACTTTGATCGAAACTAATTTTTTTGTAGAATTTATCTTTTAACTCTACGATGATATTAGAATTTTTAAAAAATATTCTTTTCGGAGCCAGGAAATATTAGATATTCACGACGAGAGTAAATCGACTGGGTCGATTCTACCCAGTGTGACTGCGGAGGGTAAAGAAGCATAAGATAATGATTTGTTAACTTTATGCGACTCGATTTTTTCGTTGGTTTTTTCGATAAACACTTTCCGAAGAGTACTCGCAAGTTATTTCGATTATTTGCTTTTGAATTTGCGTGTGTGGGTGTGTGTTTACAATTGTATAATCGACGAACCATACCTTTGTGCAAATCTGCATCTGAATAAAAAATCATTCAGATAATACAATTGTGTGCGAAAAACTCGAGTTCTTTCCAATTGTTTCACACGTCTGTACAAAAGTGAATTCAAATCGTTGATTCGAAACAACGGATCTGTGGTCATTTGGTCCAAAAGCCTGTACGAAAAGTTCGAGACCGCGTATCTGAAAGATACAGATGATAATCAGTACAGTTGACAAATCCGATTACGTGATGAATAAATTTCGAAATATGATAAACACCTGTTGAAGTCCCATTTGGACAATATTTTTCCGGGTATCAGAGCCACTTGATTGGTGTGACAACCGGTACAGAAATAACGTCCTAAATACTCGCAATAACGAAAACGATTAGCGTATTCGACTGCCACTTTCATGCCGCATCCTGCACATCGGTAATTCTGTTTGGCTATGAGAATTTTTCGGCTGTTTGCGACGAAAAAAAATTAATTCGACAGATTAATATTTGAAATTAATATTTTTTTTTAAAAGGTGCGAATGTAAGATTGCAATTTGACGTTGAATAATTATTTGTTTTCTATCCCTAATGTCAAATTTTCAGAAGAGAATCGCACGGATCCCCCAAAGGACGAACCAATGTAGGTTTAAACAAAATAAAAAAATGATTTCTTGTCTCGATACGATCTGCAATATTCAAACTTTTCTGACAATGAAATCGATCTTTTTTTTTTCGCGAGTAAAAAATTGTATTTGTATTTTTTAAAAATGTAGAATACTCACGCTGGTTGTGGGTGTGGTGTAAATATGATCTGGGGACGGGGAGGCGCCCATTCTATCGTCCCCCGCAGTGGAATAACTTGGTTCATTTCCTCGTCTTGTCTGACCTCCCGATTGGCCAGCCAATTTCTCGGTAATGGCAGTAACTGGGCACGAAGAAAATATTTTATACAAGAAACAAAAATTTCTCTCTTCACTCACTCAGTATTTCAATGTATATTCGACAAAAATTATAATAAATAGATGCGATCGTCTTCAACATTTGTGTGGGTAATTTCAAATAAATGTACCTGTTGATAAGAGTGGCACAGGTCCCATATAGGAACGAGCCAATGAAGGCTTAAAAAAAAATAAAATAAAATAAAAAACAAAGTACCTGTTGAGGAGCATCTTGTTCCGAAACGAGCCATTCCAACTCACTGGCTCGAGGAAGGTGTCTTTCACTGAATCTACTTATCAGCGACAAAGCAACACCCTCCGCGGAAATAATGCTGTCGGTCAAGGTTGAATCTGCTCCTTGACGGGACGAAGAACGATAAATATCCGCGTCCGAATACAACGATGCCATTGACATGGATACTCCTATCGAATCAAGTTTTCGTCAGAAAAAAATCGTGATTAATATTTTTTGGACCGTTACGTAGATTTCGACGTGAGTAAAAGAAATAATGTTTATCATCGTGCAACGATGACTATACCGTAATTTGAGCGACCTTCGTGCTCAGAGTGTACATACCTGATGTCCGAAGCTTCGACAAATTTTTTGCCTCGTCTATTTCAATTTCTTCCACATCGTCTGTGGAAATGGTGTCGGACGGGGTGCCGGATGAGCTTGACAGAGGACTCACACTCTGATCCGTCGTCGTGGCTAAATAAACACGTGATACATGCATTGAAGTAACGAAAAATAAGTAATCGAAAAATACTGCAATAATGTAGCATCGTTCAGCTACTAGCAAAGAAAAATGAAAAATTGCTACAGCTTATATTACGATCGTACTGTCTGTTTTTCCATCGCTCAGAAGCTCCCGGCTCCAAATGCCACCCTTTCTTTTTTCCATTTGTCGTTGACGTCTCCTCAGTCTTATCCTTTGCTTCAGATTGTTTATTTCTTCGTCGCTCTCGTCTACGGTCTCGTCGATCAGTCGCAATTGTCGATTACACTTTAACTTAAGAAAAAAGAAGATAGGATGAAAATAAAATGCATGATCATGGAAAAATTTAGATTTTTTACGTAAGATTTGATAAACTGAAGAAAAGACGGTACTATTTATGAAATAGACGGTACTATTTATATTTGGGTACTATTTATGAAAATTATTGTTCAAATCCGTAAGAAAGGATGTAGGGATAGAAATTCCGAACGGCCAATGTACAGAAACTCAAAAATGTCCACATTGATCACCTTTCGAGCTTCCCCACGCGTAAACTATCAATCTTAGATGTATGCCGTCCGGAACGTTTTTTATCGAAAATTAAATTTTCTACGAAATCGTTCATGTGAACTTTTGGTCTAAATAGCGTCGTTCAGCCAGGGTTCGGGCGGGAAGATAAAAATTCATTGATTTGTTCTTCTTTTAATTTTTTCTTGCAACAATGCAAAAGGTTACCAACTCTCAAAATTCGTATCGTCTTATCAATCCCATTTGAAAGATTTTGGCACTAATTGAAAACTCTCGCCCGTTGATTTGGTTAAAAAAATCCACAGCGTTATGTTTTACATGTTTTGACATTTTGTCTTTCGAAGTGTTGGCGTTCGAAGCACAGTACGTTCTAAAAAAACGTTTCGTTCTGAATTTCGATCCCCAACCCGATGAAATATCGATCAAATCCGCAAACCAACAAACCTGTTCGATAGCGGCAATCATTGCCTCGGAAATACTGAAATGTGCATTTTCGCGATCGAGTTCGGCATTTGCGCGTGAAAATTGTGCTGAAGACAAGAAACTCGTAAGACTCTGGCCCTCCACGGGTCGGGGAAAATATCCCGTGGCCATGGGTTGCACGCTACTCCCACCGTCCTCCATGAAACTTTTTTTCGGCGTGCGAATGTCTTTCTGTCCCTCGACGCCCAAGCTCCACGGCCGTGAAAATTCGGGAGCCGATCCCGACGGTAAAAACAAATTTCTTCGTCGTGTTTTCTTCTGATGCGTTTCCACTTTGATGCTGTCGCTCGTGTGATTTTCCGTTTGCGAGTGTCCAACATCCGCCGTTTTACGATCTTTATTGTCCATCATCGTGATTTTCGTCGTGTCCTCGTAATTCAACGTGTCCGAACTTTCGCTGCTTCTAATTTTCACCACATTTTTCACGTTTCCAGCTTTCGTTTTCGATCGATGTTTACGCAACGGGGTTTTTGGTTTCGTGGGTTTGACGTAACTGTCCGACAACGAGCTCGATTGCTTCACTTCCGAATAATCCACCTTTATGACGTCCGACAATTCGATGGTACGAGGTAATGTGACGCTTCGATTTTCGTCCGAACGATTAGTCGCCACGTAAACGGTCAACGGCAAGGCACAACTTTTTTGACAAATCTCGTGATCCTTGCACAAAACCGGCAGACTGTTCCAAGCTTTCAGAGGTATCTCGGTTTCGTCCGTACAATCATTTTTCAGAGTTTTGCCACAGCTCGTTCCGTCCATTTCATCGTCCAGTTGTTTCGCAAAATTTTCGTCATCCTGTGACGATCCTCGATGAACGTCTTTGGTCCTCGCGTCGGCACAACTGTCCGTCGTTGGTAAATTCGGCTCGTTTCTTGTATTGCCAACGTTTATGGGGTACGAAGCCGAACGTCTGTGTCTTCTTGGACTGTTGTTCGAGTGACAACCGCCCGGAATAAACTGAAATCATTTTTTTTTTATTCGTTCTGTGAATTATTTGACTGTTAATATTATTTGTTTTAATTTTATTGTGATATACGTTTGAGGAAAACTGATCGAGAAATTGAAGACGGAAAAAAGAAAAAGATTTAAACGACGAATTTCAGATTGTGTTGGTGTTAACGAAATAAATCGTAAAATAATGTTTCACGGTTAACCGATACAAAAGATCTAAAGATACCGACGCGTGTAATGACTCGTAAGGTTTACCCCCCCTGGAGGCGATCAGAGGCATTAGAGGGTTAAATGTTCGGTGATTTATTTGTCGTGGAATATCGAGAATGAAAATTGAGTTCCTGACCGCGGGAGTGAAAGTCTATAGAGTGTAAAACGATGCGGAGTGACGTGAGTTGGTTGAAGACCGATGTGATAGTGAAGTGTGAAGTGGTTTCAAGACGCAAGCGGATAGTGGTCCGCGTGTGAGTGTATGCTTGTGTGGAACGTGTGATAAGCTCGCTTTACCGTGAGATTGCTGATGCATGTCTTTTGATCGCGAAAAAGTTAAAAATATATATAATTTATTATATGAAAATGTTACAGTGTAATAAATTGTAAAATTCTGATTTTTAAAATAAACACGAAGATTCTTTATCAATAAAAAACATTGTGAATATGAATTTTATTGTAGTATGAATATTATTTCGATTAAAATGTAGTGTCGTTACCAGACAAGGATCGATTTCGGTGAGTAGAGCAACTTGATTGCGTTCGACGGCCCTCAAGCAAATCAGCGTCGCTTCTGCCAAACTCTCTTGGCACAGAAAAGCCCAAGGCTCGAGACAGGACAGTAGATGCTCTTTGTCCGATAACAGCCACGATAACTTTTGCGACAGTGAATGATTCTCCAAACTGTAATGAGGATAATCTTGGTTATTTCGATGCATTAGCTTTTCGACAATTTGTGAACAGAGTGTAGTATTTGACTCATGCTATGAATCAGCTGCATAAATATGAAAGTTTAGGGAAAGAAAATTATGGACAGGGTAGAAACACGTAAGAACTCATGAAATCAAATTTTGAAGTCCCAAGGCCCATGGAGTTCATGTACTTTAAATTTACTTATTTATTTGTTTAAAATCAATAAGTAAAACCTTTGAAACAGATTGAATAATTTTTTATTCAATTTGTTTCAAACATTTCAAACATTAAATAGAATCGTCGAACATTATTTTGTTTTTATCGTTTTTATTTATTATTTCTTATATTCAACGATCGATCGATCGAACGAATAATATTTACTCCTCCGTGGAATAAATTTAATAATTATTGTAGATGTAACGTTCAATATATTCTACAATCCGAATGGGATTGGCTTCTTTTCCCAAATTGGTACAAACGAAAAAAAAAAAAAGAAAAGAGGCAAGTTTCAAAGTTTATGCAATTCATGTAAACTGTTTTTGATTGCTACGAGGTAGTCTCGAGATAGCACATGACTCAGAAGAGTCGAGGTGAAAAACGTTGTAAATGTATGCAGTGATTGTTCATGTGCAGCCAAACACGGGCATATAGTTATCACCTTTTGTATATCCATAGTGCGTCTCTACGTGACACCACTCTGGCCGGCAAATTAGCCAGATAATCGTCGTGGTGTCCGACATCCGGCGATTCTGCCAGTGACGGTTGTAGCCAATTCAATCCTTGTATGAATACCCAACAGTCTGGCTCACCCTTAGAAACAAAAAACAGTTTATTTTAAAACATTCTGAAATGTGTGTTCATGGTTTTTTTAATATTGGAGCGATCGATAAAAATGTCTATCGTGTGGGAAAATTCATACGACTCAAAGATCTATGAACCCCAAAAAAAAAAATAATAAAATATTAATTAACATTTACAACTAGCTCTCATTGGAGCACTTGACTTCTGTATCAATAGCACAAATCAATGTATTTCAATGCAGAATTGTAATGCATCGATATTCAGTTCCGTATCGAATTTATTTGTTGAAGAAAATAAAAACCTCCGTGCTCACATGTGGGTCGTAGATTCTACATCCGTGTTTGAAAATCTGTTCTATAATGCTGTGCAATCTATTGAGACCTCCGTATATGTTCCAAACATTGGAAACCCCATATGCGAGTAAGCCTTCTACGGTGGATCTCAATATCTGCAAGAGTTGCCACTGCTCCTTTATGACGTTGTCCTCGTTCATTTTGCATTGATTTTAATACTGGACACTGAAGTTGTGGCGATTACAAAAATCGAGGCTTCGCGCATTTCTTGAAATATTTCTCATTATTCACAAATTAGTCCTGAAACAATGGAACGAGTTTTCAATTAGGCATATTTGTATTTTTTATCCAATTTCACTAATATCTTAACATTATAAAGTACATGATTGTTGCCAAGTTACTAGGAATAATTTATTTAAACATTTTATTCAAATGCATTCGGTTGATGAGTTTTACATAGGAAGTAACTTTCGTATGGGTTCAAAGTTGTTATAAAACAGAATAATGTAGGTATTCGAATGACGAAAGAATAAATTTCACAACGGTAATTGACAAATTTTACAAAATGCAGTGAAACAAAATTATTGTTGAATAATCGTGTAACCGTAGAAACAATAAAATTTAAATAAATGTTCTAACAAAGCTTTCTCCGATTGGAAGCAAAATGGAGGTGGATCTTACGCAGTCTTAAAATCGTCAACGATTACAACATAATATCGGGTAGTTCATCTAATCGCCACAAACTTAGATTTATATGCTCAGAATTGTTACAATTGGGTTTTCAAAAACCCAAACGATTATTCCAATCTTTGACCCCGTCCTATTAATGGATTGTGATTGACTCACTTACTCCACGTACCAATCGAACTCAAATGCTGGTCAACAACAAACGACAACTTGTCAAACTGACGATACACCAAAATTTTCTCATCGACAACCCCTGCTCCAATTTCTCATTGTTATGTCAACTAATGTCAAAGATACACAAGAGATGTGGAACATTGACTTCCAACGATTACCTAAACTGTAATCAAACAATAACGCCTAACCTAATTGTTTATATAAATCGTACAACTGAATCTCGGTCATCGTACGAAAAATATATTTTTTTTGATAGAATAATAACCTTTATTCCTACATATCTGTATCTACGATGGGCGTACATGGTACCAGATTTTACAGTCTTTCGGTATAATACTTCCGACGTGAGATAGTGGAGCGATCATGTGGTGAACACGCAACTGACAGTCTGAAAAGTCTGACTCTGACCACTCCGATGTCCGACAGACTCCAATAACTGCGAACTGCGATGCTGTGATGGTGCTTATTGTTAGTGCTGTGGCATTTGATATCGATATATATATATATCTGATATATCTGTGTACATATATCTGACGTACCGCGCGAAAAGGATGACCATAGGCAAACTTTTCTGAACGGCCGATAAAAACAGAGATGAGTCGTCCATGGAGGATAGAGGACTATTCTCCCTGGAGTCGTCTTTGGAAGCATATTGGGCTGGCGAAAAAGTATAGCAAGCTAGCGGACCTTCGAAGGTGCACCACCAGATGTCACGTCGAGCCTTCGCAGAAAGATTATGAGCTCATTACCGCTCACAGATATTAAAGGGATCCCGAACGTCTGGAGCTCGGTCTCTGTCGCTCCGCCGCTAGCGTCAATGTCGCTATCTCTCTCGCACTCGTCGCGAACACTAAACGTTTTTAATCTCCACAAGACGATGGACTACATGAACTCTCTCCGTCTCTCTCGCTCTCCGCAGCGAGCGGAGCCAACCATTGGCTCTCATCACCATAATTCACCGCGATCTTCATGAGTCCCAAAAATCGGAGCGCCATTAATCTCCCCACTCATCTCGGCAATCCTACACGAAATACAGTGAAACCTCTCGATAGTCCGCAGGTATAAATGGGCGGGACTGGACTTTGATTGACCAATAGCAAATCTGTTCAATGTAAAACCTCTCGATAGTCGAACTTTCGAACCGGAGTGATTAAACCCTAACGCAAATGCATTCAGCTGTTTTATTATCGGTCAATCGATGAATATCCCAAAAGTCTAATCTGGCTCAATTATTCCTGGGATTTTGGACCATTGAGAGGTTTCTCTGTATTCGAAGTTTCACTATTGAGAGGTTTGTACACCGTAGTGCATAATGTTTCAGCCGTTATATGACGCTCGTGGCCCGGCGTCTCGACGGTCAAATGACCCGTCACTTTACAACCTCGCCGAGCCGCGTTCCCAAAGCCATAGTTTTCGACGCCACCGCCGGATCTGCCCACAGCGGCGGCGCACGCCCGTTCTAGCTTCCCAATTCATGCCGCAAGAATAGTGTTCGGTCATCGACGAGACGACGTTCGAGGTAAATCCGTTAATTACACCGGCATCGTCGTTCATATAGTAGCAATATTGGTGCAAAAAGATTGTGCGACATCACATAGTGATTGTTACGTCAATAGTGTCGAACATTTTTGTTTATCGTCAACGACAAACATAAATTCATTCGACAGAATAATACGCGAGTGCAATTTTTTTTTTTTTTTTTTTCGTTTCCTCGAGTCACCACGCAAACGTTTTCTCATCGAATAACACAAAAATTATCGTGTGCCAACGCCCTAAATTGTCTAACCATCACGTTTATACTTTTTCTTTTCGCCCATTCGAATGTTATCAGTTTCATTAAAACTTTGTGCTTTGACGAATATATGAAAATATCGAACGATGTTAACCCGCGGACGCCATCGTGTCCTGACGATAATGGATGCACCAAAAAAAAAAAAAAAAGAAAGAAACGCGTAGTCGCTTGATCTGCACTCTCGACTCACTGCTTCAAATCCTTGTACTTTGGATGATATCCGATTTGTAATTGTCATTTATTTTTTGTTGCAGATAATTGAAGAAAAAAAATAACCATGCCGGAATTGACCGAACTGGACAAGGCGGCGAGCTCCGAGCCGACGAAGGTGGAAATCACAGCCGGCGGATCCGGCACAGATTCGGACTCCGATGACTCCATTCCCGAGCTGGAGGAGTCCGGCGCCGGCGGAGCCGTCGGTTTCTCCGGCAGCAATGTCAGCGGACTCCCCACCGATCTCACGTCCAAGGCCAAGCAGAGCCGCAGCGAGAAGAAGGCCAGGAAGCTCATGAGCAAGCTTGGACTCAAGCTGGTACGATCTTCGAAATTCATCGCGCCAAACAAAATCCGTTGTAAAAATTGCTTCGTGATGAGCGACGTTTAATTGTGTTTTATTCGTGCTTTGTATCAAGGTTCAAGGGGTCAATAGGGTGACCATTCGCAAGTCCAAGAACATTCTCTTCGTCATCAACAAACCGGACGTCCTGAAAAATCCCGCTTCGGACACTTACATCGTTTTCGGAGAAGCCAAGGTGATAACACACACCGAGATTTCCTATTTTTTTCACAGAATATATTGTTGTAATTTACAAAATTGAAATTTCACCTTTTAGGTGAAAAAGAAAATTTGAAACTTGAAAAAAAAAAGTTAAAAAAAATTTTTGATAAAAATTTCAAATACAAAAGTCATAAGTGACTTTATATGATGATTCTTTCAATGGTTTCGAAATTTGCACTGAATTACAAATGTTGAAAATCTTGGCAGACTGACAAAATGGATTATGATTAATTCAATATTTTCGCATAATATTTTTATCGTTGTTAATAAAGAAATATATATTTATAACTGTTTATGGTAGATCGAGGATTTGAGTCAGCAAGCTCAGGTTGCCGCTGCTGAGAAGTTCAAGGAACCTCCGGTGATCACTGCGACTGAGGCCGGTGGCAGTCTTACGGTAATTTGTCATTTTTTTTTCATTATTTTTATTTCTTATGTTTCAAAAAAAAAAAAAAAAAAAACAATTGTCTACTCAATGGCCAAAAGTCTGGTACTAACGATGATCTTGTTTCTCGTCCCTTGTTCATTTTTCCATTTGCGTTCAGGTTGTCGCACCAATTCAAGAAGAATCGGAAGAAGAAGTGGATGAAACGGGTGTGGAAGAGAAGGACGTTGAGCTGGTGATATCCCAAGCCAACGTTTCACGAGGGAAGGCGATCAAGGCGCTCAAAAACAACGAAAACGACATTGTCAACGCCATTATGGTAAAACCAATATCTCAAAACTCATACACAAATTTTTACAAACAAATATATCACGAAAATGATGATAAAAGTGAAGGTTTCGCAAAACAATATCACAGTCAGATAAAAAAATTAAATTTGTTGAAAATCTTGGCAGACTGACTTTCCATTCGATCATTGATTATTTAATCGACATTTTTCACGATCAGTTTAACTAATACTTTTTTTCCCTCACTGTTTCAGGAATTGACAATGTGATGAAGCTGCTCGGAAGTAGAATTCGTTGACCGTTGATTCGCGTCCACAAGTCACAATTTCATCGTCATTCATGGCGCCTCATTATTCTTCTATAATTCATCGCGTGGCAGAAAAAAAAAAGAAAAAAAAAAGGTAACATAAACGTTCGAGAATGGATATTCGACCTGCGATCTACTCGACTCTAAATCGGCAAATCTTCATGTATATACATAATTCATCCAACAAACGAAAGAGGAAAAAAAGAATAAAAAAAAGAACAAAATAAACATAACTAACGTGAATTTGACTATTATAGTTTTCCTCCTATCCGAGTTCTCAGAGGAGGTCGCCCCCCTCCTTTAACCGTGAATTTCCTGCTCGAACTATCCTATTTTGGTCGCGTGCTGTTGGAGACGCGATCGGTCTCGAGTCTCGATTCCAATGGGAGTCGCCGTGAGTGTGAGAGAGATAGCGCCATCGACGATTGCTGCAGAGCGAGCGAGACCGTGCGATGTATCGTACCACATCGTCTCAAAAACGATCGTTTCGAAGACTTCTAACCCTTAGCTCGCACAATTGTCGGTGTTTAACATAGCTGGCATGTATATTATACGACCCCCGAATCTTTTTGACCCTGAACCCACAAAAAGGCTTGCTGCGAGTAACCAATTGATTTTTTTTTACTCGGAAAAATTCTCATATATTCTTTGATACTTTCTTTAAAAGGTGCCATAAAATATTTGGTCCAAATTTAATATTCACTTTGGAAAAAAAAAACGTTGGAGGTGCAAAAAATGCAATATCGGCAATTTTCACAACGAAAAAAAATCAAAACTTCCCCATCTTTTATCATTTTAAAGTAAAAATTGAACTGGCTACTCTCGAAATGCTCTACTTTCAGAAAAAAAATTATCTGGTACCACAAGTATAATTTTCGAATCGTAAAAGGTCTTTAATTAGGCTCGATTTTGCTCGGGGTCTATTTGACCCCAGGGTGCCAGCTAAGGGTTAAAGACGTGATTCATGGTTTCTTCATAAACTGTCGAACCGAGCCGGATAAAATTATTGTCGAGCTTCGCGAAATTTGCGGTAGAAAGATATTAAAATTTCACTTTCATCAAGAAGCTACGAATCTCGATTGCAATTTTTGTTAAAGTTTAGACTGTAGCGTCGTAACTGATCTTCCGCCCAAGTAATTCGTCTATGCGTGCGATATACATATATATCTATATATATATATATATTGTATATATACATTTTTATCACATATATATGTATATGCGTATGAACAACATGTACATTACATTATATTGGTCGAATATACAGTTAATTAAGTACACGAAATTACGAGCGACACTGTTAGCATACGTCGCTGTAGTCTTTGGATGTGCAATTTTTTTTCATTCTTCTTTTTCTTCGTAATATTGTCACAGAGGGGGGAGGGGAAACTTGTACGCATGAATTTTTCTCGGGAGGTTTTTTTTCTTGCTCTAGTACTGCACCATGGAAAACATTTCGTAATACAGGACCTAATAATCAGTTTTATGGTTCGAAATTTTAACCGTACGTTTTTTTTTGTCGTTTTTTTCGTTCTAAACTGCTGCTACGTCACTTTTAAATAAATTTTCGAGTTATTCGCTAATTCGATGATCCAAATAACAACATTATTTTTTTCTTCTTCTCATCGTCTTTGATATTTGCCATCACGATTATAAATAAATATGTATAAATTTAGGCCGCGACTTCCGTAGCCGCGCACTTTTCGTACATAGCGTCGAGGACTTGATTGAACTTGAGATGTCGCTCCTCGGGTGCCACAGCCGCTCCGCGGCTTCCCCACAAAAATTTTATGTGAAATTCCGTGCGAAACGCGTCGGCCAGAAGTTCGTCGCTTCGACAGCCTTCCAACGCTATTTCAGCGTTACGACGAAACAACGGCAGACTCTCGGCGAGTTTGCGCGACGCTTCGAGATGCGACCAGACGATGGAGAGCCCGCAATCGGGCGCGGAATTTTCCCAGGGCGAGAGGATCGCGCCAACCAGGCCGGAGGGTGCTGCCGTTCCTGCAAAGTATCAACAAATAAAATTATCGTACGATTTTTTTTTAAATTATCGTACGAGGGATTGAAATTAAAACTGATAGCTGACTGATAGATATTTTATCAGAGTAAAATTGATTAAAATTTTTTTTTGAAATTGATTTTAAATTTTAAAAAATTTAAATTTATATTGATCATGTCGCGAGAAAAAAAAGTTTTTTCTAATTTTTCAGGTGACTCATTATCAGCCCCTTTAATTTTTGAGTGCGAAATTTGGTATACTTTCAATAGGGCTTTCACCAGCCCTGCACACCAATCAAAAGTAATCCACTGTCTAACGAAACAAAAATAGTACATTGTGATACTAGTGCGCAAAATGTTTTTTTGACGAGTGTGAATTTGTAGCCGGAGCCGAAGGCGAGTCTTGCAATCACACGAGTCAAGAAAACGTTTTTCGCAGGAGTGTCATACAAATTTTTATGTCACAAGCTGTGTAAATGCGGTTTAACGCGAACGAGATGAGCATAAAAACCGCATTTTACGTACGGCGTGTCTTAAAAAAATAACTGCATGAATAATAACCCTCTGGTGGTGCCCTGGGTGACACCCAGAGGCCGTGAAAAGGTGACACAATTATACCCACAATTTTGTAAACTGTTTTTCTCTCTCTCTCTTTTTTTTTTTTAATCCTGCTCACCAATTATTCGGAACATGGATATGGTAACTACACAGTTGTATTCCTGACATTCCGAAGATTCCATTTCACCCCCAATAAGTTAAAAATTCTATATTCAACATATTTTCATGATTCGACGAATATTATAGGTGGCTATTCACCCAAAAGCGTCAAGATGTTGCAGTCTAAGAAAAATATGTGCCATCAGAGTGACAATTACCCAATATATCTTCAGGACCGCGTTCTCCGAGCAGCGCAATGGGCAGAAGATGCGGAAGCGTGGTATTCGGAGCTTGTGGATTGGTGCACTCGTTCATAGCTCTCAGAGTAGGTCGAAGTTTGGCTTCGAAGCTAAAAGCCTCGTCCGTGTGTTTCTGTCGCAAAAGATGCCAAGTATTCGCCAATCTTTGAATCTGCGGCAAACACAGACCCAACATGACACCGCAAAACCCATAAAGATTGCCCAAAGCGGTTTTCGTGTCGATGGCGACTTTTATCCATTTGCTTATCGTTGCCGCGCGTTCGATGGCAGTCGCACCGGCCAGCACAGTCACACCCACGAGAAGTTTCAAACATTCCGAACGTTCGATAAGATCCAAACGCGCTTGTCTTCCGTGCGGCAAGGTCGCGAGTTCCAAACCGCTCAGACCCGAACGATTGCCGTCACCCGGTGCAAGCGCCACTTCAAGATCCAAACGCGTCAGATGTGACGCCAAAATTCTCGGTGCCGAATCGTGAAGCATGCCGGAAACTCCTCGAAGCGCCGTTGGATCCAGCGGACGATGTTCTCCGGTTGGCAGTAGCAACGTTGAAAAACTTTCGAGATCCAAAAGCGTGACTATGTCGAGAGTCGGTGCGGCAACGACCAATTGCTCCTCGGCCGATAATTCGTAATCGCTACCGTTACCGTTCGGTCCTTCGTTCGATTGCACGTAATGACTTCGTATTACCACGCCTTTTATGGGAATCGATGGATTACCACCCGAACTGTTTGCCTCGAACTCACTGTCCCCCGAACCGTTGCCACTGTCGCTACCCGACGCCTGATAAGCCTGAAACAATTGTTTAATTGTCATTTTTCTTTTGGTCATTGGATTTTTTTTTTTGGCCATTTGCGAGAGTTGTCTTTGAGATTTATTTTCTTTGTCCTGTGATGAGTTTTGTTAAGAATTTTCTAAAATATGGATCAGATGAAATTTATATTGATTGCGTGATAGAATGCGGGGTAAATGTGACAAAAGCGATGAGTTGAATGAAAGTCGATGGAAATTCTCGTTATTCGTTTCGATAATTCTGATAATTCATAATTCAATATAATCGTTCCATGCGAGACAAAAAATTGTCATTTTATTACAATGGCAATTGTGTTGATAAGCCGTTGATTATTGTGCACCAAACTAAATTCCGCAAATTCTACAAAAAAAAAAAACCCTAAATCCCCTTAGTCGCGTTTCACGAACTTGAATAATTATCAATCTGAATAATCAATTAACAATGTACGGGGGTAGGGTTCAAATCCAGAACGAGCACTGTCCAGAATGGTAACAATCCCGAACGCGCAATGCTTCAAATGACAATGTCCCGAACGATCGAAACATTTACCGACTTTCGAGCTTTCCCACGCGTATATTATCAAAGTTAGATATATGCCGTCGCTGACTTTTTTATAGAAAATTCAATTCTCTACAACATTGTTTATGTGAACTTTTGGTCCATACACCGTTTTTCATCGAGCGTTTCGATGGGAAGGTAAAAACAAATAAAATAAGAAGAAAATCAATACATTTTTACTTTCCCGACCAAACGCTGGTTAAACAACGGTATATAGGACAAGAGTTCACATAAACAATGTTGTAGAGAATTGAATTTCCTATAAAAAAGTCAGCTACGGGATACATCTAACTTCGATACTTTACGCGTGGGAAAGCTCGAAAGTCGGGAAATGTTGAAAACCGCGCCGACTGGTAGGCGTTTGGCATATTGACATTGTCATTGGAAGCATCCCTCATTCTGGATTTCGACCCCAACTTAATGTACGTTGTCCGAAATGTTTAAATATCGTTTCTACGTTATTTCACGATTGATCATCGAACAAACGACATTTAAAAACGGCTGAACCGTTTGCTACCTGATGATGGGCATGATGATGATGATGATGATGGTGATGATGATGATGATGTTGTTGCTGATGATTCGGCAGATATGGCACGCGCGGAGGTTTCGGAGGTGCACCCAAACCCTGGTGATGATTCAAATTTTGTTGGGACGGTGATTGATGTTGATGCTGATGTTGTTGCTGTTGAAGAGCCGGATCGGAAATTACCCGAGTGATTTTTTGTCGTCCGAGTGACAACGAGCACGAAGGCGGTTGATTCTGTATGGTCGGTACACGCGGTAACGTGCTCGATTGCACTATATGATGATGTTGCGACGAATTTTGATGATGTTGCTGTTGATTCGTGAGATATTGACCGGGTCCGTGATTATCCGTGTCACCGAGGCTGTGATGTTGCTGTTGGGGAGTGAGCGAGTGGCTTCTCTGCTGTTTGCGCGGTAAACGCGGTGGCGAACCGGCCGACAATGAAGAGGACGATGAACTCGAGCAATGATGACCCGTGGACGACGACGACGACGAAGACGACGAAGACGAAGGCGCGACGCAAGTGAGCGGCACGGATCTCGGCTTTGGACTTATTATTCGCGCCCCACTGGCTTGGCTTATCGGTCTACCGCTTCCCACGTAGAAGGTTATCAGGTCCGCGACCGTGTCGAAGGCCTCGTCCTCGAACTGGTACTGCGCACGCTCGTACACCGTATCCGGTTGTATCACCACCTGTCGATTGGATTGTATGTCGTCATAGTTCTTTGGTCATCGGGGATCGGGCGAAAAAGTATTTGAAATACAGTTTCATTAAATTAAAATGTATTTCAAATAATTTGCGGAGTAAATGATAATTAACTTTATCGGATTTATTGAATATTTCGATTTATTGTGAAATAATAATTTGAGTAAATTTGTCACGATTGTTACGGAAATTCGAGAATATTGATTTTTGCATGATAATTGTGCATAGTTTTTTTTTAAGTATTTGAAATACATTTTCATTGAATTAAAAAAAAAAAAAAAAATCTTTTTTCATTTTCATTCTGATTTTCAAAACGAGAAAATGTCAAATTATTTAATTTCATTATTATTTCTTATTTTATATAATGAATGGGATCTGCTTTTTTTAAATCACATTTTTATTCGTTGTTTTTAAATTACCAAAAAAAAAAAAGAACTGGAGCGATTGGAAAATTTGAGATATTTGTCTGAATAGTTCTGGACAAAGAGGGTTTGGCCCACGGTTGATCAGTATTTTGGCATTTGTGGCCAAATCCATCGAAAATTGTTGATTTTACGATATTTTGAATTTTTCGAAAAATCGAATTTATTGATATAAATTCTGTCAACTTTGACCGATTGAGTTTTAACTTTTAAAAGGTACAGAACATCATTCAGCCGTGATATGTATGACTTTTGACGGAGATCGGCTGATCAGTTCGGGTTTGACAGGATTTCAAGTTTTTTAAAGTTTCGTTGTGGATAAACCGTGGAATATTATCGACCAAACACCGTCGTCTTTCAATGCTCACCCTGTTGATGACAAAGTGAAGAGCCTGGCCCTTCCATCGAACCGTCAGAACGTAATTGCCGGGTTGGGAGGCACAATCGCGTACCAGGAAGTCGCCCTCGTTCGGTACTTCGGTCTCAGCTCCTCTTCGGCCGCCTCGCAACGTGCTTCCGTGATACCACGCGTGTGAACGAAGATCACGCGGGTTCAACAGTCGAAGCTCGCGTTCCAACAACTTGCGAGTCGACTCCTCGGGCTGCTCCTGAGATCAAACGAAACAACATCAAAACATCGATATCGACGAACACGGAAAAAAAACGAACGCATCGACACTTTAGGCTTTCTTATCTAATCGGAAAGCTGGGATGAAGAAAAAAAATGCAGCCATTTGGTCCATTAAATACATTCGCGATATGAACGCCTACTTAAAAATAAAAAAGAAGAAAAGGAATGTATCGCACACTTGGATAGTTGAATCAATATAAATAACGACGACGATGTAACAAATTTGTAAAACGACAAAAAAAAAAATTATTTACAAAAAATTTTCGTTGTTGAAACATTTTTGACTACCGCTATCTGCTTTGATCGTAAAAATGTTGATTTATCGTCAGCGAAAAAATGTATTGACCTGTTGAAATAGTAAAAAAAAAATACATTTTTTTTCAAAAGTCTAAATTTTATCACTATTTCGCTATTTCAAAAAATTGTAACTAAACAATATTCTGTTTTTTTATTAAATACAGACTGTTCACTACCCTGAATCTAAAAACATTACAATGGTTGAATGATAAAGACGTTATCGCTTCATAAAATGTTTAAAATATCGATTTGTTAAGGTAAAAAAAAAATTCGATTAATATTCTGTTAAGTTTGGACATTTTTTTTTCGTAGAGGGTAACGGTGTCATGCTCAATAAAAGGCTCAATAATCAATCAAGATGCTGGTTGGGCGTACAAACGAGCCGTCCGACAGATTAGCTCAACAAGACCGGCCTTGGTTGCTCGCTTTTCAAGGGACGAAATCACATCCTACATGTCTTCGTCATCCCCGGATTATTCTTCGTCGACACTGAAGACATACAGCTATAACATCTGCCCCATCAAAAAGATTCCACAATCCATCTCCCCCACAAAAATCACTTTCCCCATTAAAACCTTCTTTTTTGATCTAACAAATACACATTATGCATAAAATCATAAAGTTTCATCAATTATCATCACAATCCATTGTCACCACATCGATCTAAAGGGCGCCCCTCTTTCACAATGGAAAAAAAAACTTTTTTTTTATTCTCATATTTCGAAATAATATTCTCAAGTTTTTTCAATATTTTTTTCCCACGATTTTTCGAACGGTCACAGAATAAAATATTATATTAAACGATTGATTATTTTGATAAAACGAATACACGAAAAATAAGAAATAAAAAATAATCGTGAGAATGAATCGTGTACACGTTGTCGAGGGTTTTCATGAAGAAAGGGAGTTGCCGGTGAAGAGGAATCACCCGTCACACTTTTTTATCTCCTATTTCACGTTATTGACCGCTTCAAGGCACACACTCGACATTCACATAATCGCACGTTGCATTCCCATCGCAATAAATAAAATAGAATAAAATAAAAAAACACATAACATTAATAACAATACTATAAAGACACTCACCATCGAAGATTCTAAATTGTTGTTTCTCTCGTTGCCTCTCGACCGAGATTCCGACCGGCGAGGTAAGCATGCGTCGTAATCCTTTTCCTCGTCCTCGTTATTTTTCTTCTTCCCCTCCTCCTCCTCCTCGTCCTCGCCGTCGTCCCGTCTGCGATTAAAATTTTTTTCACTCATTAACCATCACATCATCGAATCCCCACTCCCTCTCTCTCTTTCTCTCACTAAAAAACGAAAGAGGAACTATAAAAACTCTCGAAATAAAATAAACCTAAACTGTTTCATTCCACGATCACAATTTTATCACAAATGAATCAAAAAATTATTTCGATAATTTTTATTTTCTCGGACTATCTTCCTTTGTCAAATCACCAATACGTCAAACTTCCTAACTAAGAAAAAACTTTAACCATTAACTTTCTCCCTTATTGTCATTAAAAAATAATAAAATAACTTTTCCACCGATTTAATAAATTTTTTTTATAAAAGAATCAAAGTTAAAAATTTCCAACTCTTTGAAATTCAAATTCTGACGTTTCTGAAGTTTCAAATTTCGAAGTTTTCGAAGTGTCAAATTTATGAATTTGACTTTTTTTAAGAAAAAAATGTTTCCATGAATTAATTTTATTTTATTCACTTTTTTTCACAGGCTTATGGGCTCGAGTGTTTCACGAGGCTCGTCGACGGAGCTACCGACGATTTTGTAACAAAATCGTTCCGTCATCGTTCGGTCCGGTTGACGCAGTGATATAAGGGCTCGGACGAGCGCGCGGGGCACTCGGCACGAACGGCTCACGCGCGACCGCGCGCAGCACCCTACTGAACTATGCGAGAGGGCCCTATCGTTCGGGATTTATTTTTTTTTTTTTATTCCAATTTATTTATTTTTTTTCTTCCGTCCCCAGTGCCGTACGCTCGATCCGTTCCGACCTCGACTTGTGGAGGGACCGACGAGCCAACACCGTGTTCTGGCGTTTATCCCGCGGGCTTTTCTCATCTTCGTTCGGCCACAACGTGAAGTTTATAAATAGTCGTGAGGATACCGCGGATTCAGGACTTGTCCTTTTTTACAACGGAGCAAACGCCTCGAGCAACGTGTAGGCCGCGGCTCCGAACCGGCCACCGCACGATTAATCTCCACGACCGCGCTATTCGACGTTTTGTTTTCTTTTTCTTTTTTTTTTTTTCAACGTTTACACGATTTACAACAATAAACATTATTCATGTTCCCATTATTATTCTTTTTTTTTTAATTTTTTTTTCAAGATCATCGAAACTCTCGTGGGCAGCACGTGTCTCCTATTTTTTTTTTTGCCGGAAAAAAAATTTATTAGAGTCGCATCGACGAATTTTTTTCAATTGATTTTATAATTTTTCTAATGTTTTATTTTCTTTGCGGAGAAAAGCGACTCAGACAAGAAAAAAGCTGAGTCTTTATGATTTTTGTTTGGCTCATGATTTTCAATGAATCCTGAAATATTGCGTTTCCAACGTTAAACTCGTTGGCAAATAAAAATATATCAACGATGAAAAAATTGGGGAAAATAAATATTAAAAAATTAATAATGATAATAATAATAATAATATCAATAATAATAATGAAATAAAAAAATTATTTTTCACCATCCACGTGCATAAAAAAATGAAGATTCGTATTTACAAGTTTGACATTGTATATGAAAATTATATATGTCTGTTCATGCGACAACGTAAAAATGTCGTGATTGTGAAATACAAATATATATTTTTCGTTATTTTTTTCACAGCAATCGATGAAACCGAAAAAAAAAAAATCTTAAAAAAACAAATCGCAACTGAACATAGAATTTTTATTCCAGTGGCCTAGTGAATGATGGTTACGTCACTGTAACGGTCCGCATTGTGAGAATCATACATGTCCTTTATGCTCATGCTCTATTACTCACTCGGCCTTTTCCAGACGGGTCAGACACAGAGCCCCCAATCGGTGGGATGTCGTATGGGGAAGGGGGGTGGCCGCGGGGTGTGCAACGCGTGCGTTTTCTCACCACCAGCTCACCGGGTCGCTGGCCCCTTGGACTAGCGCCATCGCGCGTCACACTCCTCGTCGGTCACTTCTCCAAGTCCAAGAACAACCCCGAAGAACAACTCACACAATCACCCTCGGTGACCCACGAACACACACACACAAATATAAAAATTCGATCAATCGCGATTTTTTTTTCAATAATCGCACGACTTTGCTATTTTATTTATTTATTTATTTATTTTTTTTTTTTTTTCAATCGGTAGAAAAAAAACGTGTCGGCGTTTGTTATGTCGGTGGGAATTTTATTACGGGATTAAATCTATCGTTGGTGAATTGTGTGGTGGACGTTAGAGGAGTTTTTATTTGCCGGTTGAAGCCGGTCGAGTCGATGCACCCCGAGTGCCGGACCACCAACGAGAAATTATTGATCTAGCGATGACGGCGCTGATGTGTGTGCCCACGGGATGGGGGGATGATAAGAGGGGCAGAACCGACCGAACCGCTCCCCCCCCTCCCGGCCCGGCGCCTGCGTACAGTGTGTCGAACGACTCTTACGTCGTTCACGAAAACGAATCTGTCAGTTGCAGTTTTATTCGTCACGGTTTGCACCTACACACACACATCGACTTTTTTAAACATTTTTTTTTTCGTTTGCACGTTGACGATTATGATTCAGGACGAAATTTTTTGAAATTATGTGTCGTTCCTTTTTTATTAATATTACTGATGATATTAATGATGACGATTAAAAATCGATTTGAATGACTCTCACGTCGTCCACGAAAAATAAATCTGTCAGTTGCAGTTTTATCTATCACGATTTGCGCACACACACACATTGACCAAATTCGAGATTTCTAGATTCTTGCATATTAATATTTTATAACGAATCATCACGAAATAATTCGATACATAAATTTAACACTTTGAATCTATGTAAACATTTTATTCATATCTATTTTTTTATTGATGTTAATAATAATAATAATAATAACAATAAAAATGGCTTTTCTTTACACTTTATAAACAATTTTATATTAAATCATTATATTAATTTATCTTTCATGAAAATTTCATATTTTTGATCAAATATTTGAAAATTCGTTCAAAAATTGAGATCGACTGTACCGAAATTTTAATTGTCATAAAATGATCTATTAATTCTTCATTTTTCAGAAAATTCGTATAATCTCGGATTCACAACCAAAAAAAAAATCACGAGCTCTGTTGTAACAAAAAATAAGAAATGACATTCGAGGGACTCGAAAGATTGTGAGGCACTGATGCTCACAACTCAGCTGGACTCCGACGGTCCGTGAAAATTCTCTCGGGCACGCCGTGAGTTGTTACGAACAACGTTGATATATACGTGACGTAGACGCGACGTACGATAAGGTCATTATTCGTGAAACGCACAATGAGACCCATTGTCGTGATGATCACGCGCGAGATCGTCTCGAGGGTATTAATTACAGTCAATCGATTCGACGAAGACGTCCACGACGACGACGAATTGAACAATAATAATAAATTATTTACGCTTCGTTCGTATTCTCATTGGACATACGTATAGGATATTCCACGTCACAAATTTTTTCGGCTCTCGTGAGACAGTTCCAAGATGCAAATTCAATGGAAATAAGGAAGGATCGAAATTCAGAGCGAAATTTTTTTTTTTCGATTGCTCGTGTGATGACCGAGTTCTGAGCTCGCTCGAAATCGTTATGCCGACACCGGCGACGCGATTATACGCGATTTATCGCGATCCTTTGCTCTCGTCTTACGAGATTGCACTTTGGAATCCTTTTACATGGTGCACACATCGACGTAATACGAGAGCAAATGAAAAATTTGATTTTTTTCCTTCTTGTTAGTCGCAAACGTCGATTCGGAGAAGAAAACAAATCGTTAAAGATCTACTTATTATTTTTTTGTTGAAAAAATTTAACAGAGAAAAAAAACGATGCTTTAAAATAAATATAAATAAATGAATAAATAAATAAATAAATAAATAAATAAATAAATAAATAAATAAATAAATAAATAAATAAATAAATAAATAAATAAATAAATAAATAAATAAATAAATAAATAAATAAATAAATAAATAAATAAATAAATCGACGCGCATCTCACTGCATCGTGGAATTTCCCTAGCTCGCGGTTCAACTCCTCCGAGCATTATTGTAACGTCGCTCATCTCGGGACCCCGCGCGCAGCCTCTCCGTTTCTCACGATGCGAGATTTCACGGGATCGGTGAGTCGATCTTTCCTTAGATGCGTCCTCTCTGAACGGCCGACCGCCCGCGCGTTTCGACCGAGACGAGATGAAATCGCCGGGCCCGAGGATTACGCTTGTTATAAAACCTTCTTCTGCCGTATATATATACGGACGCCGCGTCTGCACGGAATTATTTCGTCGGCCGAGGCGAATCGTGGAAATAACCGGTTGAACGTTTGCTTCCTCGTCGGATCGGCAGGTCCCAATCCCCGATCACTTATCTTATTTTCGCTTATTTTCCCGTCGCGCCTCGTTGCCACTTTATTATTATTATAATTATTATATATTTTTTCCTGCATTTCCGTCGAGATTCGTCCGATGTTGGTGCGAGTGAGGATTCCTGCATTACCGATAATTCGGAACGCGCTGTTTTTTTTTTTTTTTTAAGAAATCTGATCGTCCGAACTATTTTATTATTATTTTTATTTTTATCATTATCGTTATATAATTGCTTTACCAAATTTTAATTAATTAACAAAGCTATAAGGATAAATACAAATTTCCAAATTTATTTTGAAAGATAAAATAAATTAAATTCCGTATATTACTATTATAATATATTTTTTTTATTATTTATTTTTTAAACAAGTTTCAATTTTGATCTATATTTATAAGTTCGTCAATTGATCCAAAGTTTTAGCGGAGCAATAAAAATCATATATCGTATACAATCGACGATCTCTGATATCTCACTCGAGAAATCAGGATTTCACGTAAGATTATAAAAATCACGCGTCACCAAAAAAATCATCCGCGATAAGAAAGTCACGTGGAACGAAAAAAAAAAGAAAAAAAAATCTATCGGTCATCATTATCGGTGCTGTTGATCATAAATTTGGTGGGCGTACTCACAAACACGTTCTGCTGGATACTCGATCCGGCGACGGCGGCGTCACGACCAGCAGCGGCTCCTTTCGCACGATCACTTCCGGTTGCAGATGAATCGTGTGACGTTTTTGATTTTCCAGGTCCTTGCTCGATGAAAAACCTTGCGAGCCATCGCGCTTTCGACGACGGCCGCTCGTTCCCAAATTCTGCAGCGTACCCATCGATGGAAACCGAAAGCTCCATGCTATACCTTCGATGAAATCACAAAAAAGAAAAAAAAAATTCGAGTCAAATTAAAAAAAAAATTCTACTGAAAAATCATGTCGCATTGGAATTTCAAACAAATTAAATCGATCGAACTCTGACAAAGTAATATCAAATGACTTGTTCTCAACGTAAATTCCATCATTGATTATTCATCGATAGATGCTGTCATTACTAACGATAATCATTGATTCGAGCGGTAACATATTTTTAATTCTCTTCTCGGTTTGGAAATCAAAATCATAATCTACAGAGAGAGAAAAAAAACGCTGAGAGTAAATAAAACGTCGAACCTACGCGTTCAAAACGAAACAAAAATTGAGGCGTACAAAAATACAATCGGTGCTCCAATAATTGAGATATTCTTGAAAGCGGAGATCGAGGATCGACAGGCTCGGAACGAACGGGAAGATAACAAAAAAATATCGATAATAAATATACATTGATATCTTTATATAAATATAGGTGTGTGTGTGTATGTGCGTGTACAAAGCCACGAGTGAAAGAGAGACGGAGCATATAACCAGCCACATGCTTGCTGTACTCTTCGAGTCATCAAAAGTACCATTCACCGGATGACCGTCTCGTTCTTTTATCTCTCTCTCTCTCTTTTTCTCGCTACCTAACTCACTTTTTTCTCCTCTTTTTATCTCTTTATTCAACCAGCGCGTTAAACACGACCGTAACCATGTTTGGTCCCCCCATTCACCGTTCGGCATCTCGATGCGGGTGTCTACTCAGGTATACAACCAACGTTCGAGTACGTATATATGAATATCTTCATATATATATATGTATATTTACTCGTTGACCCTAAGCTCGAGTTTTCGAAGTCAGACGACCCATCCATCCATTGTAAAAATTTTTTTTTTCAACCTCCACGCATATTCCGCGTTCCAGATATTTACATTTTTTCATCGACGAATTCCCTCACAGCTTTGAAATATTCTTTCACGTCTTCGAAAACGTTTGATATATCTTCAAAATTCACTTTGATCACGTATTCAAGAAATTTCTGGTTTCAAGACGCTGAATGTAACTCTCTTCGATGCTTTCCAGCCTCCAATTAAGGACTCATCATAGCGTGAAATTTTCAAAAAATCGAAGAAAATTAGATATATGTATCTATCATTCGAAAAAATAGTTCAAACGGTTGAGATTTATTCGCAACAAGTTTAAGGTTGATATTGATATTCAATGTACTGGATTATTATTCAATGTACTCGAAAATGGAATGAAGGCTTTTGAGATAAAAAAATCCGAAAATTCATGAAAGCCATGATATCGGATAATTACCGTAGGATACCCCTTCATTATATTTCTCCACGCAAAACCCTAAATTCAAGTCCTGAAAAAATTCACGGAATTCACACGTCCACGAAAACGTGATTCGCTTGAATTGAATCCCTTCCCCCTCTCATTGTATCGCACTCGCGAGATCACCGATCTCGCGTACCCGTGCAAATACATTCAACAAAGTTGAGACTCAACGGTCGACAATTTCTTCGCCACGTCGTTAAAGGTGCATGTACACCAAGAAATAGATTTTTCTTTATCGTTTATTCATTCGAAAGCGTGACTACATACAAAAGTATGTCGTTAAGTGGTCATTAAGAAATTCTAGAAGCTGGCTGAGTTATAGGCAATTTTGTGACTAATTGCGGGCATTTTGGAAGCCGAACTACGTTCCCAAAATGCATCGAAAGAGTGCAGGAGAATCCGAAGACTATATATCGGTATGTTGCGGAACAATCACAAGCATCAATGTGCGAATAAAAAAAAGTCGATGACAGTTGGTAAGAATCATGTTCATTAATGAAAAAACTAAAATAGGGCTAAATTGGACGATTCTCAGCGTAACCTTTGAACGCGTTTATCACGACGATTATTTTTATAAAACCCGAGTTTTACGTCGGTCGAGAACATTTCCGCCGATTTTGTTTAAATTTACGGATTATATTTGACAAAAGAGGTTTTTAGCCTATGACGAGATGGTTTTTCGTTAAAAACAATTTTTTCTCTTCTTATTACAAAAAAAAAACTCAAGAATAATCGTGAAAAAATGACGAAAAAAATTTCAAACGATTCCCATTTGCATGAGAACGAAAAAAAAAATTTTCCCCCTTCCCAAAAACTAGATTCACTATTCAGAAAAATTCGTGACAGATTAATTTTCGTAGCGTCGCCATTTATATTTTTTCTGCATTAAAAAAAAATATCGCCAGTAAAAAAATTATTAATTGTCTGTATATAAACTCTATATATATTTTATGTATAGTCCATGTGTTATCTATATGTAAACTGTGTATTCCCAGCCTCATATATATGTCATACATAATTGTTTTACTTGGCATGAGATAAAAGTCAATGAATAATTGAAACAATGAAACAAATAATTGTATCGATATCTTCATTAACCTCGCGAATTTTTTCATTCTTATTTTCACCGTTTTTTTTTCAGTTGGTGTTATACCAGGTGTACATGCCCCTTTAACCGGGTGCCGCTCGGTAGCCGTGAGCTCCGAACCGCGATAAACGGTGGTTCGCGTTACAAAATGTTCTCGCGAACGAAACGTTCGTAATAGCGCGGGCCATGCGCAGGTGTGTGTGCGCGCACCTCTCGCTCCCCGCCACATACAAATCTCATCGCTGTGAGAACGCGCGGTACACACACACACA
This sequence comes from Diplazon laetatorius, assembly GCA_963662125.1. Classification (NCBI taxonomy): domain Eukaryota; kingdom Metazoa; phylum Arthropoda; class Insecta; order Hymenoptera; family Ichneumonidae; genus Diplazon; species Diplazon laetatorius. Next base: position 7,560,221 of record OY759156.1, read on the forward strand.
CACGAGCGCGAGGGGGTTTTATCAACACGCGGCGCGAGAGGGAAAACGATATAACCGACCACGCTGATAAGACGTCAGTTTGCGCGAGATAACCACGCATACTTTGTACGGCTCCCCCACGTTTCCATCAACGGTCCGCGGGCATTCTTTTCGTCCTTCGTAAAACTTTGATATACACCGATTTCGAGACGCAAAATAAACGGCCGAAGAAAAACGTGTTTCTCGTGATCGTCGGTCCTTCGGGATTCCAATAAAAACCGGAATCGTTGGCGAATTAATTTTTTGGCTTTTTTCTTCGTATTTTGCTTCCTCATAGAGGAAGCTTTGTTTTCGTGAAATTTTTTTTTTTCGAGATGTTCATGAAAACGTGTTCAGTATGTCTCAAAACACCTAAAAAACACATTTAGAAAAAATGTCCGGATGTATGTATGTGTGTGTGTGTGTGTGTGTGTGTGTGTGTGTGTGTGTAGTCATGGTTGACCGCTCACAACTTGAGAACGGCTCGAGATATCAAGCTGAAATTTGTCACACATGTGAAGGGTTCACGGCGCATAGCACAATTTAATTTTTGGAAAAATCTATCAAGTTATTTTGTTTTCACATCATTTTTTCAAAATTCAAAAAATTATTTTTGGTCTCTAGCTCCCACAATTCTAGAGATATCGAGCTCAAATTCAGTATAATGTTGTACGAGTACAGGGAGATGCTCGATACCGAATTTGGAAAAAATCCACGAATTGCTTTACTTTTAAAGCGTTTTTTAATGTGAAAAAAACGATCTTTACACTCTAACTGGAGCAATTTTTGAGATATCGGACTTAAATTTGGGACGAAGTTGCGCAATTATCCAAAGAGAAACCCGATTGAATTTGAGCGAAATCCATCAAGCCATTCATATTTTATGGCGTTTTGAAATTTTTCCAAAAATCAATGTAACTGCTCTAGCTTCCATAATTTTTGAGATATCTGGCTGGAATTTAGTACGAAGTTGCACTACCATCGAAAGAGGTTTCGTATTGAATTTGGACAAAATCCAACAAGACGTTCAGATTTTATGGCGTTTTGAAATTTTTCCAAAATTCAATGTAAGTGCTCTAGCTTCCATAATTTTCTAGATATCCGGCTGAAATTTAGTACGAAGTTGCACTATCATCCAAAGGGATTTCCTATTGAATTTGGATAAAATCTAACAAGGAGTTCAGATTTTATGCGAATTATAATTTTTCAAATTTCACATGAATTATCTTCTTACACATTTGCCAAAGCTTCCTCTATGAGGAAGCCAAAATTGATCGCCACAAGGTTCTACTTTACATCTCAATAATTTGAAAACGGTACAAAACTATGAGGAAGCAATGTGCAAGGTTCTACTTTGCACCCTTTTTTTTTTTAATTTGAGGGAATCATGACACCGTGCGATTTTTGTGAAATCGATTCATCGTCGATTGAGAATCGAAGTTCGTTTTGTGATTAACTGCATTTTTATAATTTACGAGATAATTTGAAATTGTTATGCTGAGATTTCGATATTTTCGTTATTTGGGTGAAAATTTTCATTTTTTTTTTGGTTTTGAATAGTTACGACGTATTGATCGAAATTTCTGTATTTCATTTTGCCATTAATTTTTTACTTGATGAAACGAAATTTTTACGATTCACAGTCGAGAGTATGTAAAATCGATTTTTCAAATGAGAATCAAATTTTGCTTTTTAGTTGAGTAGTAGGGAAAAAAAAAACTTCAATTCTTTTTCCTTGTTTTGGCAAACAGTCGCGATGTCACGGTGCCTTAAGTTCCTCTTTTTCTCTCTCTCTCTCTCTCTCTATCTCTTCGTCGTTCCCTCATTTCCCTATGGCCTTCAGTCCTCCGACGTATTTGCCCAAAGTCCAAAACCCTCACGTAGTCACTGCGAAGTCCTCGTCCGAGGACAATTCCCCGTCTTTTGTACGCGTTTGAAATTTCAATCTCACCCACGAGCGATCCCACGAAGTCCCGAGCATCGTGAATAAAAAAAAAAAAAATAAAATAAAATAAAATAAAATAAACGTGGATCACAATCCTCGCTCATTTTATGAGCACAATACAATCGAAGATATAACAAACCGAACCGACTGTGACACGAGCGGACTCATCGAGAATTACGAATCACAACCTCATCTCTCATTATAATACACATCGTACTTCGTCATGCGCTTTCGAATAATAAAGAAAAAAACATATAAAAAAAAAAACACGAATACATTTATCACACTTGTTTCACCGTACGACGAATAATTTTATTAAATTTTTTTTTATTTGACGAGAAAGGTTGTTTTAATATTTTTTTTAAACAATCACTAACTTTGACTTCTTCGTGATTTGAGTTTGCTAGCTGTTTTTCCCATGTTGCTCACATCACCAGGATTCTTTAAGATCGTTGTGCAGGTCTTGCCGTTCGTTCGGAAACAATCGGGACGTTCTTTTTTTTGACGACGATCTACGGATCTCTGGCAAGTGTCTGACGCGGTCGGGACACTCGTACCGTCTGGCACTGTCGCTCTCGGACCACGTCGCGCTAGTCGCCGGGGCATATAATGCGATACCGCTCGCGCGCTAACTGGGCGCAAACACAGTCGGTATGGATAGGTGTATCGTACATTTCACGTCAAATCGAAAGTTGGTCATCACAATTATCCGCTTCCCTCATTCTTCTTCTTCTTCTTATTTTTTATCCTTGCGTTTCTTTATTTCACTCCGTTTCATAAATACAACATTCCGTACGAATTTGGAGACCATTTTCTTTTTTTTAGATTCATTGTAATCACTGTGATAAAATAAATTAGAAAGGGCCAAGTCGACGTTGATTACTATTTTGTGAATTAAATAATGTATATCAATATTACATTTTTGAAATAATGTATGAATGATATATAAATAAAATGTTATATGGATTTAATTTTGAATTCCGAGGATTATTCTGTACATATGAAAAATATTTCATTTCCGCGATGGAAGATTTATTTGGAGATAATGAGGAAAAAATTGAATTAACAAATATGACATGTATACATGAAAAATAAATATTTATTTAGAAAAGAATGTATTTCGGAAACGTTCTGAAACAAAAATTTACAATTGTCATGTAAGGATTGAAATTTTTCAACATCTCTGTCAAAATTATCATCAATCCCCATAAATCATTGCTTTAGAATTCATTATAATATCCTATTTCGATATGCCAGATAATTCAGACAGAAACGTGTTTCAAATACATTTTCATCGAATTATATTATTGCAAATGAAAATTGATGAAATTGAAAATGCAAAAAAAAAAAGTTACATGATTAGTTACTTTGTCAATTTTTCGTGGAACAGCCCATACACACGTACAAGCGACTATATGCCACGCCGAACCGATGGGTCTGTGTGTTGCCGAGCTCTCTCGACCAGTTAAAAAGAATGTGCCCCACGCTATACGGTTCGGCTCTCAAACCGCTCGTAAGTGTAAAAGAGATGAAAAATAGAGAAACCGTGCGAGATGATGGTTGATGGAATTTTAAGAGTCCAAGACGGAGATGGAAAATGAGAAGGACAAGGTTTTTAAACCGCTGTGCAAAAGTGTTGCAGCTATTGCCAATGCAACAGCCTCCGGCTATAGCAATGTCTCTCTCGTGAGACACCGAATGCCACAAAGACGTAGCAAAAGTGCCAAGTGTTGTGTGCGCACACACACACAGACAGAGAGACACACACGTTGCAGCCACGTGTCTTGCAGAAGTTTGTACGAGCCGCCCGTAACTGCAACGCGGTGCAACGAATGTGATGTCATCGGAACCCGGAGAACCGTTTCATAAGCACGAAATGCCATCACCGTTGCAGACACGTGACCGTCTCGGCACTTTCCGCTGTGCAGAAAGATTCGACGAAAATTGTCTGTCATAAAATTTTGCACTAAATCTAAAATTAATTTTTTTTCAATTTATCGTGATTGATTCAAGTTCATTGCTGGATAACATCGAAAAAAAAATTATTTTATGGTCGACTTGGATTATTCGATTTAACAATTTTCTCACGAGTTAAATTATCGTTAGGTAATAACAATTATAGTAATGATAATAATAATTGAAATCATCATTTCAATAATAATCATTTTATTCGAGAAACGTAAATTGACCAAAATATATATTTACATATATACACAGATAGATTTTTCAAATTTTTGTTTATTGTTATTATTCAACTGAGATGAAAGAAAAATTAAATCTTCCATGATAAAGTGCATCAGAAGGTCGTAACAAATTTGTGTGTTCTATTGCAATCACTGTTCTCAAAGACCTTCATCCCTATCAAATTGTTACGAAAAATCATACTTTTCGAAGAGTCAACAACAAGACAAGATAATGAGATATTTCCCACTTGAATTCTTTTATAACCTAAGAAGCTGAACAAGTGCACAGTAACCGCGAGATATGCGATAAGATCGTTGTATTTAAATTGTCGTAGGTTGCTGGGATTTGAATCGTTATCGCTTTGTTGTACGGTGCCTACTCTTGTTCAATACAGTAAACGATCAGGTAAGTTAACGCAATCGGTTTAGTCGAGTCGCCCCCCCCCCTTCTTCTAAATACCTCTTTAGCCGCTTGGTGAGGGAACGAGACACGAGTGACTGTTGTTGGGAACGGCGACCGCCCATTGGTCCTCGCTTCATCCCCACCACACCGCAACGACCAATGAACCAGCCGCAACTGCTCCCGGCCAGAAGGAAGAGTGGGGGAGGCGGATACTCGGACAAGTAGTGGGGAACGTCGACGTACCTGTTGAAAGTCTCTTCATCGAATCTTAACTCATGCGGTTGTGTAGTGTACACTCGAGCTCGTGTACCCCGATCACTTCGATCGGCTCGCTGATTATCGAAGCCTTTACGATCGTATCTCACAATTGATCACGATGAAAAAAATGATACAGCAAAAAGGAAAAAAAAATTGATAACAAATTAACATTTGTTTTAGGCCATGTTTATTCGTGCTGCTCTGTTACGTTACATCAAGTTTTACAATAATACTCGCTATAAGACGATCATCATTTTTGTGTGTTTTTCATCACCAATTTTCATCTCATTCGTTTATTTTCTATTGTTTAAATATTATTTTCTTCTTCTTCTTCTTCTTGCAGTTTTGGTCTTTCGTGAATGTTAATCTATGTATACGCTGTACGTAACACGATTCGATTCTCTATTTTTAATACACTATACGTTAGTAGTATGTAGCATGTGTATGTATATATATATATATATATATATATATTTATCTGCGCGTACCCGAAGAGAGATCAGCAGCACGATCGAGTACGCGTCGCGAATCTGTCGTTACTTATGCACTAACATTATCTATCTCACTTTTCAATTATTTCCCATCCTGTTTGTTTTTTTTATTCGTTTTTCTATTTCCTGTTCAAAACTCAAATTACATTGGGCTACGATCGACTCACATTAATTAATCGGTCGAAAGATAATATAATACATTATTCGGTTGCAAATACGCGTAACATATTTCAAGATTTTTTATCTATGGTGGGATTGAAATAATTTCAGGAACAAAATATTGTAAACTGGCCAAACAAACAAAAAAAAAAACAAACAAACTATCATTCATCTTGTTCGATAATTTACAGGAAATTACGAATGCTCACATACGCAAATAAATAAAAATATTTTAAATACACATTGTTTTGTTTTTTTTTGGTTTTTGATTTTTTTTAATGGTCAATCAGCCGAGCGTGAAAATCTATGATTAAGCGAGAGTAGCAGTCACGAAAAAACGAAAAATGTCTAATACACGCTTGTCGAGAACGCTGTTCTCGCTTAATAATACGTTGCGGACATTAACGCACCGGAGAAATTGCTCGGCGGAATGCAAAATATAAATTTAAAAAAGAAAAACGGAAAAAAACCTAAATCGATTTTCATTCAGCTTGTCAACAATTTGGACGATAAATACATTTGGTTTGTCAATAAAAAAATTGTTCTTAAGACAGTTTTCAGTAAACAAAACGCCTTCAGGTACGTTACACGACTACGCACGCACGCACGCACAGGCACACGCACATTTCGCACAGTGAAACGGATCAAACGTACGTAATTATTTGTGCTGCTTCGCAATGGAATTATTCTTGATCTTATATTTCACGAAAAAGAAATGTCCACCATCGTCATTCTCTTATATTAAATATCTTGTATCTCGGGCATCGACTAGTTTGGTTATTTCGTTCTACTGAAAAATAGTGGTAGAAAAAATTGTTGGGTATTGGCTGGGTTATTTTTTTTTTTTTACATCGACAAAATGCCACAATGAATCTCCATTGATTCTCATCTACGGTTGTACCAAAACTTTCGAACCTATTGTTATCTTTTTTTTGTTTTTTCATCTCGTTTTCACATTCTTCTACAATATTTTACGTAATATATGTTATCATTAATTTTGTTTATTTATTTGCTTCGCGTAATTTTTTTGTTTTGGTTTTGTCTGTCGGTGTTTTGGAAAAATGGCAATCGATGGGATTGCGCAGCGACTTAAAAAAAGAAGGAATAATATTAAAATCATAGAAGAAAAAAAATCATCCCGAAATGACGTTTTTTTCCAACGTCTTGTTCGTCAACGACTTTTCGATCTACGAGGATTCATCGAAATTTCTGATCACGACAAAACGTTATTCATCGTGTTCCGCTAATCTCTCACATATTACATACAAGTCGCAGCTACACACGCCGAAACAACTGTACAATCTAATTTTTTGTTATTATCATCTATGGAAGTATAAAAAACACGGCGTTAAAGTTTTGTGAGATGATACAACTGGCAGGTACACTATTTTCTCCTATGTTTCATAAAGTTTAATTATTTTATTTTTTCTTATTTTTCGCTCACCACAATCGTTTTTCATCTTTCTCTCACGCTTTGTGTCTCGAGTTCTTTTTTTTTTGTTTTCCATTTTTATGATTTTTTTTTCTCTCGGGCTCCCCATTTTTTTTCGGTCGCAACCGAGTAGGACACTTCATACGCACGACACGACAATTCTGCGGTAAAATTAATACACGATCATCAACATTTTTTGTCCATTTTCAACAATCTCTTATCCCATTATCCTTTTTTTTTTTTCAAATTAACAAACTAGGACCACAGTAGACTATTGCAGTGGTCCCAATAAATTTTCAATTTCAAAATCTTTGACAAACCTTCGATAGGTCGTTCTCAACTTTATCGCAAATACGCATGAGCATCCAAATCCATGCACCCAAACTTTCAAAATTTGTTTTCCCATCGTCACAATTTTTTTAAATTCCCAAGTGTATTCTTTATTTACCGCAAAAACCGTCTCACCAGCACATCCAATTATTTCACACGAAACCAATGTCCTTGTGACTACAACACATCGATTTTTCACGATTTTCCTTGTGTAACAATGGAAGAAAAAGAAAAAAAAAATCGTGTGTGACGTTCGTGACGAGATTACAACGTTTTACATAGATCTAGTATTAAAAGCTCGGAGGCTTCGTTGCCATCCGGCTTGTGGAATTGACGTGACGCACGCGTATTTTCCGTTGAAATGTAATACTTTCATTTGTTTTCTCGGGTTATCGTGATGTTTGATTTTCCCGGGTACCCGGGGCCGTCGGGAAAATAATCGATAACAAAATCAGTCGGTCGATACACACACACGGGGGGGAACAAGGTGACCCGGTTGAATATAACATTTTTTTGCATCACATTGCGACCTTGATTTTCGGGGACTGGTCCCCGCCACGTGACGCACGGTGGGGGAAGCGTCCGGCCAACGAGCGATCGACGTGACGCACGGTGGGGGAAGCGTCGGGCCAACTAGCGTCTCGCAAATCACGGTCTTAGTATAATCATGCGACGAGCTAAACAGCTTAAAACCCGGACCAACAGAATACTCAACCAACTCGTTCTTCGAATTTTTTACAATTTGAAATTGACATCGAATCAATTCTATCATTGTCATTGACTACACCGAACAGTCATTTATTATTGACGATATTTATTCATTTAATATATCCGTGTAAATCTGTAAAATAGAATAATCCGTACGAGGGTGGAAATTCTGTGGTCACAAGTTCACAACCGTGCTCCGACCCGAAATATAATGATCCGGTTCAATACCAATTTTTGTTTTCGGTTTTTCCGGTATACCACGTTCACGATTATCGAAACCTCGGTTGTCGGGACTCCCTCACCGTACGGCTCATAAAACGATCGATATCGATCGAAAATCGAAGGTCGCAGGTTTAGTGAATCCGTTGATAATGCTAACAGGCTGCCATTTAATCTTCCAAGATACTCAAAATAGGCGGTATATATCTACTCTGAAATCGGAGATCAAACAAAATTCTAATATTTTCGACCGTCCGATCGTTCCTTGGCAATGAAAATTCACGACTTAACCCTGATAAAGTCTTATCAACTCACATCTTCTTCGACGATTAATTAGGCGTCGTTTTTGATCGGTATATTTTTTTTTTTCGTTTCTTTTCTTTTTTCTAGCTCAACATTGAACATTAACGTCTATCTGTCGTTACTATGCTCTTCAATTGTAAAATATTCATCGTCTCGCGGTGGAACGAGTTACGGAAACGAGAGTCTATGGAGACTGACACAGACAGTTATTATACGTATAATTGGCTCTCTCTCTCTCTCTCTCTCTCTCTCTCTCTCTCTCTCTCTCTCTCTCTCTCTCTCTCTCTCTCTCTCTCTCTTTGACTATCTGTTTACTTCTCTCCCTTTCGCTTCGTAAACAATTGATCGCAACTCAAACAAATCGAGATCAAGGTATGCCATTCACGTTGTGTAAACTTGTTCAGATACGCGCATTTAGCGCTCTTTGATCCCTTTACATGATACCATCCGTCTGACAGTAATGAGAAATCTATATATATGTATATATATGTACATATATATCAGAGTGTCCCAATATTGGAATTTTGAATTTTTAATGCTCTCAAGCTTTAAAGTGATTCACTATGTATAGAAAAAAAATCTGGACCAAATTACAGACCTCCTCTACATCATTAACCCGTGCCAGCAAGAAATTAAAATGTCCCATCTATTTTATTTTTCAGAAAATACTACACTTAACTTACCCTTGTGCAAAGGTAAAATAAGTGTTTTATTTGTTTCAATTTAATTTAATATCGATTGTTTTTTCTTTCAATATAAAATAGAAGAATTCAAAGGTGCGTTTCCCAAACTCAACCTCCACGTGTTCTGTTGATAGGTTTGTAATAATAGTTTGATAGGATTGTAATAATTTAATACCGAAAAAAACTGGAAACGAAATTGAATTCAAATAATCGAAATAATGTAATGTTGTTTTGTTGGGAAATTTAATTTGCTCGGTGGCAGGAGTTAATGATGTGGTAGAGATTTGCAATTCGGTATGGATATTTTTGAATACATATTGCATCATTCTAGAGGTTGAGAGCATCGAATCCAATTGACCATATTAAGGGACACCCCAATATATATGTACACATAATCATCATCTCACTAGATCTTCGTCCCTGACATTTTCTCACCAACGACAAATTGACAATCAATCGCGTTGAATGCGCACCATGTGCACATGGGTTAGTTTTTTTGTTGTTTTTTTAAAAACATTTCAAACGCGTTTTCATTGCAATAATCAACATACCGTTTGGGAACCACAATCCAATCCTGTTACAAAAATATGACAGAAACGATTTGTTCTTCGTCAAAATTCACGTTCTAATTTTTAAAAATTAAAAAAAAAAACAGACACATTTTTTGATAATATTTTACATTGAATATTATGTCAGAGTATAAAATAGACGGAAATTTTATTCATATCGAATAATATGATTGTTATTTTGTTTTATGACCAATCGTTTCTTTCGTATTTTCTTAGCAGCGCAGCGAAAGAATTGTTAAAGTTTTCACTCGAGAATTCGAATTCTCGTCCGGGGGATCTAAATCGCGCGGCAGTACTCGTGGACACATATTTAAGCACACGTAGATGAAGAATATTTCGAAAGTTACAGCGCATATTATTTTAATCATCGCGCGAAGATTTAATCGCGCGTTCAATGAGACTAACACATCGTCGCAATTCAAATTGCCATTCACATTTTTCAAAAATTATACTTTACAAAAAAAATTCAACACAACTGGCAATAATAAATTATCACGGTTGTTAAATTCTCATTGAACTTTTAATTCTTATGTTATTGACACATCTCGTAAATTTACGAAAACATGTAAATCTTTCAAACGTTTTTCATTGGAAACGAAGAATAGGTAAAAAAATTGTTTGTCGTTAAAATGTGCTTAAAAAAAACATGATTGACCAGATCTTCGAACCTTCTGATGAATGTCAATTACTTTCCGGGCGAAGATCATCAAAGATGCATCTCATTGCTTTTTAGTTTTACATAAATTTTCGTCTTTTTCGTTTTCATTTTATTGAGAAATTTTAGTTTTTTCGTTTGCTGTTTTATTTTTTATGTTGATTGTACAAATATTTTTTCTCCAAGCGTTTCCCAGCGTGGCAAAGTCATCATCGGTTTACAAAATTGAATGGCAACGAGAGCACGATTCAATTTTATACGAAAAATACAATGTCTCCGTTTTCGAGACTTTGCTCGGATTTTTCACACGACCCATCGCGATCAAGACAATATAATTCAATTGCGTGTACGTGTTTGTGTTCACGTGTGAGCGTGTGTTTGCACGGTTGTGTACGCGCGCGCGCGTGTTTGTGAGTGAGTGCACGCAATCGTGGATTTACAAAAGCACGCAGGCAGTACCGTGTAACACTTCGGCAATGTAAATCGGCGAACCTGCACCCAAACCACCGTCAGTCTTGCGCTGCTCGTCCAGCTCGTTCTCGCAATCAAAATAGTGACTCTGAAAAATCATTAACAAAGTTCTTAATTTTTTTTCTATTTGGGAGGTAGCTTTGAATTTCTTTAAGGGTTGTAGATAGATCCGAAAATACTGAAAAAATCAAGTGTTTTTAGGGTGAATGTAAAGTCGAAAAGAAAAATAATAATCGTAAACTGAATTGGAAAGGATAGTAGCGAATTAGGGTGGCCAAATTTTTATTCAGTCAGTGCAACTTATCTTTTTTTTTTGTAATTTTCAAGCCCAAATACATTTTTCGGGCAGTTCAATTGGTTTTGATTAATCTTTATTCCATAATTTTCTTACTGTTAATATTATTATCGATTTGAAAAAAAAATCCCAACACTGTAAGTGTGCTTTATCCGTAAAAAAATGAGATAATTTATAATTCGGCGAGAAATCAGTGAAAATTTCTGTTGTGAGCTCGCTTATTATCTTTTCGAACAATTTCGTCTTTCTAAAATCTGAATCTGAATCATTCTAAAACTGTCCAGTTATGATTTAAATGAAAAAAAACCGACTCATAGATACTCTTAAGTAACTATGTTGTTTTTACAATCCAAACAAAGCACTCCGACGAATGAAAAGATTGAACTACCAGACCGAAAGTCAATTATTTGCTTATTAAATTAATTAAAATTTCTAAATTATATAAAATTCGGAATGTCCCTGACGATTTAGCTACCCATTTTATTATGTCGAGTGGGTCTTTTCTCACCTGGCAGTCACAGCACCTGCACTGATCGCTCATCTTGCATGTGATGCCCCATTGCTTGGCCACTGCTCTGTACAGCTCTTTGCTGGATTTGTGAAGGATTTCCGGCCCTTTGGCCGGCGTCCTTCCGCCACCCCCGGGAATTCCGCCACCGCCGCCTCCACCACCCCCTCCCCCTCCTCCCCCTCCGCCGCCACCGGCTCCGGTTCCGGCGCTACCGGAACTCCTCATCGTCTCGCCCGGCTTATTCCGTTGCTGGTCACTCCTCTTCTCCGCGACATTTTCCTCATCTTCCTCGTCGTCCTCTTTATCATCGTTATTCGTCGTCGAACGTTTTTGTCGTTTCTGCGAAAGTTCGTGTATAAATAAATAAATTGTCCTCAAATAAATATCCTATTTTTATGGTCTTATCGGTTGGTCAATCACTTTTCTCGTTTATCACAGAAAACAGGAGCGAAGTCAGTGAAGATTGAAACTTTATTCTCAATAAGGATTCTTTGTTATTCAAAATGACGATAATATAATTTACATATGATTTTTTAAAATAATTTCAGAAATATCGTCGATAAGGTGAATTTTTTTTATGTGTTTGACTCGACCTTATTTGTTGTGATTTATTTCCAAAGCAATAGAACAATTTTAGGACTCAATGAGTTTCTCGACTGAAAATTTGTCTAAACAAAATCTTCTCTTTCTATCTTTCTGTTTCTCTAGTTTTTTTTCTACATGTAAGCTTCCCAATCAAAATAATTATATATATATATACTATATATGGGATTGAATTTATTGAAAAAAAAAAGAAAATTATTTATAATCAACCCGCCGAGTGCACATTTATTTTCCCGATCATCGATTATACACTGGGTCAAAATGACCCTGCCTGACTTTCACGAGTCACCATGCTGAATATCCAATCGACCTGAGAAAATTCAAAAGTCAAAGATCAAAAGTGTAAATATCATCATAGACTTGAAAAATAAATTATGCAAGAAAATTGATTTCGATCAAAGTCGGAGTATGGGTCCGATTGACCCTGTGCGTACATAAAACGATCAACCCGCATTTCTTTCAGCATGACAATGTGGGCTACGCGTAAAACACACAGTTTCGATCAATTCCGTCGTGTTTCGCATAATGGCGTAATTATTCGAAAACTTGTCGTCGCGAAATCGGGTCATCGCGAAATATCCGTCGTCAACAGGGCGCGTGATGTTTTTAAACCGCGAAGAGAAATACCAACAGGCTTGTTGGATGTACACGTGCCGTCGACGCACCGACGAAATTGTGCGGTTTGACGAACACACACGTGAATGCGTTTGTCGAAACGCAAATTTGTAGAACTTGTCGCGGCGGGGACGTTCCGAAATCCGACATTCCTCGGGTTAGTTTTCGACTCGCGACACGACGTATCGGTTTAATTTCATCGCCCGAAACGTATTAACGGCGCAGCCCGGAAGGGGGGGGGGGATGGCACGTCGAAAGGTAGCGCGTGATCGTCGCCGGTGAGTGTCAGGAAAGCGAGGGTTCGTGACAGTTGCCACTTTGCGAATCGTTAGCGCGATGGTCGAAACGGCATTTTCAACGACTACGGATTTTATGGTTACACACGTTTTTTTATTTTTTTCGTTTTTGACCGACGACAGTTTGCGTGAAATTGACGATTTATTTTATTTATTTTATTTATTTTATTTATTTTATTTATTTTATTTATTTTATTTATTTTATTTATTTTATTTATTTTATTTATTTTATTTATTTTATTTATTTTATTTATTTTATTTATTTTATTTATTTTATTTATTTTATTTATTTTATTGGAAGAAGAACTAAACGTTTGAATTGATAATTTAAACAAAAAATGTAATTGCCGATCGATGAGTGACGATATAGATACGAATTAGCATTGGAATTCGTATCGTTCTGTCGTGTACCACGGAAATGAAAAAGAGAAAATAAAAGAAAGAAAAGGGATCGGTACGGGAATGTGAATTTTTAATTGTCGGAGAGTAGCTCGATGGTCGTACGGTGTTTAATTAAAAATATTTGTGGTCGACGTTGAATTAATTGAAAAATACAGCAGGCTCACACTTTTGTCTCGATGGAAAATAAAAGAGTGTGTAAATGGCTCGAATGAACTTGCACGATGTCGACTGAAGTAGCCATTATACGGAACATTGTTGTTCGCGTATATATATGTTGGCTGACGAAATACTCTTGTTGAATAAACGTCTGTTTTACAAATCACCGTTTACCGACTCTACCCACAACATTATCGACCAAATGCCGTTTTTACAATTTTTTTCATATGCATGAATTTTCAGTTACAGATACTTGTAAATATGATTATCATTGTTTTTTGTAATTCTCGATATTCCAGACAAAGCTATTCGAAGTCGTCAGGATTCAGTTAGTCGGATTGCAATCAGATACGTCAAGTTGAAAGATTGTTAAATTTTGTAAATTGCGTTTGACCGGAAAATTCAATTCTGCTTCGAAGGTAAGGAATAATTAAAAAAAAATTATTCTCAAAATCTCGAAGCAAATCATGCAATTTTTATTAAACCCAAACATTGGAGTTAAGAAAGTTCAATCCTAACCTCAGACTGAAACAGGTAAGAAAGCATTTTTCAATATTTTTTCAGAATCATGAAATTTTTATTAAATCCAAACATCGAAGTTAAGAAAATTCAATCCTGCAACGGAGGCAAAACAGGTTAGGAATATTTTTTAATATTTTTCTTTGAAAATCGCGAAGCAAATCATAGAATTTCGATTAAATCCAAACATTGAAGTTGAAGAGAATGAAGGGTAAAAAAAAAACAATGTTTGAAATTGAAGGAACTACTGCTGGACGTTCGAAGGACAAAAAAAAAAAATTCCCACGTAGACGATGGCAATTATCGTTGACGGGTTGATTTTTTTTTGTTTTTTTTTCTTTTTTTTTTTTACGTCGGAGACTCGAACGTGGAAGCAGTATTTATCGACACGACATTACTCACTTCTTCGAGAACATATTGGTACGACGGCGGTGGCGAATCCGGAAAACCACCGTTGTCGTAGACAATGACGTCGCGACCGTTGCAGTCTGTGTCCGAGGTTTCCGGTCGGCTGTTGCAACCGACGAGCGCCTGGCTATTGCTGTTATTGGGATGCTGCTGTTGCTGGGCCGGTTCCTCGGACTCGACGCTGTTGCTCCGGCTTCCCTTGCTGCTTCTGTTTCTCGACATCGACATCTTCGAGAATCGAAGCTTGAACGGTGCCATTTTTTCCAACTGCGCGTGTACAGTGTGCGTGTGTGTGCGTGGGTAAGTATGTGGTTGTGGCAATCGCTTTCTCGAATCCTAAAATTTTTCAGCAATAGAAAACCTGAAAAAAAAAAAGAAAATTCGCGTTTTTAAATCTCATATTTTTATCAAATGTTCACGATATTTCAAATTCTGATGCACAGACGATATTAGTTTCCCGAACTTTTGCTAAAATTCTTCTTACAATTGGCATCGTGAATGATAAAATAAAATACGCGATAATGAACAAAAAAAGAATAAAATAAATAAATATAAAAAATATGGAAAATAAAAAAAATAAAAAATTTTCATCATTATCAATTTGATCGATTTATTTAAAATTACCATCGTAATTAGGTTGATGAATGTGCACGATAATGGGATAACGATGAATAAATATTTGAAATACTTCGATAAAAAAAAATGGGAATCCGTGTGGAAAATATTATGATTGGATTGTGAAAAATTGTAAAGCAAATAAGATGGGTTCGAAATCGTCTCTCGTATACTTCTTGCTATGCAAATACATTTGAATTTCCATCGCATTATTTACGAGATAATCGAATGCTCTGGTTGACGCAGTGGGGCCATCGAAACGTCGAAGAATAAAATGTATCATGACTTGTGCGCAACATTCGTGTCGTGTCCTACATTTTTTTTAATGCATTCGAATAATATCATCCACCAGACTGAGGAAAAAAAAACAACAAGAACAAAAAAATAACAGAGCGGGATTTCAATATTCAAAAAATTCATTGATTGTTAAAATAATTTTTCAACAATATTAATATACATACATACTATTAGCGTATAGTATAGATAATAATTTTGTTGGAGATTTTTTATGATTTTTTTATTTTTTTTAATAATTACATTAGAAATTACATTGTTAATAATTACATTGAAATTTAGCATAAATTAAGTTCGTATATTTTCTTCTGATTTTTTGGGTAGGTCGTGCAATTGTGCATATAGAAAAAATACATAGATTATAATTAATCGTGTTTCAATATAAACAAACCCTTTTATGAAACACAATTATTCGTGGACATCGTAAAATTAATTATATTTGAAAAAAAAATAGAAACGAAAAAAAAATTCGACCGAGGATTCGAAGTGTTGATAAAAAAAGTGATAAATGTATTTTCCAACGATTGTATTTGAAGCCGTGAAGGGCAGTGGGAGGGAGTATGAGCGAAAAGATCCAACTGGGAAAACAACACTAGCAGCAGCAGCAGCAGCCGCAGCAGCAGCAGCAGCAGCATCGGGAGCAGTAGCCCGTCGCCGTGGAAACACATGTGCATGTATGCATTTGCACATCGACCTAGTGACCGGATTTCCCGGCGTTTCGTGACAGTCGGGTCCCCGGCGACGGGGGCGCCCATCGGGATGGGATTTCACCCCTTCGTCGAACTCAACAAAAGCGCATACTCAGAACGAAACACGCCGAACAATCCGTTTTCGATCCTACACCGATAAACAATGCGTCTTCGAAATTCCCGCGATTGCCAAAAAAAAAAATATATATATTCAAATCATCAATTATTGTTGAAAAAAAATTATCATCTTCAAAGACGAATAATACATTCATGTGCAAAAATGTAATTTTCGAATTTCACCGAACGACATTTGCATCTTTCGAAATAAAAGCAAAAAAAAAAAAAGAAATAAAAAATATAATTTAATTATAATGAATATATTTGTCCAGTTCGTGAGTCGAATCGTATTATTGATAATTTGAATTTACATAGTAATCGACTTGCCAGTGATGAAAATTAGTATTATTACAATTGCACCTGCGATTTTTTTTTTCAATAACAATCCAAAAATGACAATGGCCACATTATCATACTGCAAAATATAATTTATGAATAATTATCGAGAAATCCGATCTCGTGGGCTTGTGAAAATTAGTTTGAACGATTGAATTCAATTAAAAAAAAGGTTTTGCGCGGAAACAGCGCGTTGTACCGTTGACGATGAAATTTTGCGACTGTTGTTACGGTTGACGAGACCGGCGAGTGCATAATTTTGGTAATCCACGAATATAATATTTATTCATCGATTGATGGAGAGCGGGGCGAGAAGAGGGGGGGGGGCTATTTATTCGGTCGAGTCAAAAAACGTCGACTATGATAATTATTTTGTGGATACATGTGGAACAGACATTTTCCACAACGTAGCGATGGAAATTGCATTCACGCGCGGATGATTAATTTCGATGAATTATTAATTCAACATTTCGATGAATTATCATCGGACTCTCGTTCGGGAATCAAATTAAATTAAAAAAGAAAAGAAAAGAAAACAACAACAACAACATTTGCGAGGGTTAACGTGGCCGGGTTTGCCGTAATTGTTTCCGGAAGTCCTTTTTCAATCAAATTCGCGAGAGTCGGTTGACTACCGAGTGAATTATTAATTTGACGAAGGGCATTAGCGGTCGTTTGTCACGCAACTCGCCGAAAACCGCATCAATGGACCGAACGAACGGGCGAAAACGTGAGATGAAAAGGCAAACGAGGGACGCGACAAACCGGACTCAATCGCGCGTTCAACCCTCCGATTGGAAACGACCCCCGTCAAGGCCAACGCACCAACCATACGTTTCACCCTCGTCAACGACGGCCAATTGTTGCGATGAAAAAAAAAAAGCGAAACGCACATTTTTCGATCGAACGGAATGAATTTTTGTTTTTCGTATACTGTTGATGGAAAAATAAAAAAAAAACATTAATTGCATCGTGATTTTATTTTCTACTTGATTATGAAATAATTAGAAAATTCGCTTAACAGCATGACTCTTTTCTGATAAATTATGTTCAATGTAAATTTATTCTGTTGCTTTATTTAGCTTTATTTAATAATTTGTATTTAAAAAAATGTAAAAAAATAATGAAAATAATAATAATTGTGTGACTCAATGATAAAAATCAAACATAACGCCTATTGTACATGAAAAATCCATTGTAAGAAAACAATTCATCCGATATACATATTCACAATTATTCCAGAAGTGTGAAAAAAAAAAATAAATTCAATCGAATAAAAATTGAATTCGATCGAAACACATTTGAAACACTATCATGACGTTTCTGATCTTTCAACTTGACTCTCACGATCATGATTCCGCCCAATGTCTTTCATACGCCATAATCAAACAACGATCAATCGAACGAACGATCCGCAATAATCGCCAAAGTGTGAGCAAATTTCAGTCGTCAACAGACGGATAACGATTAATCATGACAATTCATTCGAAAAAGTATATTCAATTAATTTTCAATTAATCAATTTCCATGACTGCATAGAAACCTGGCTGCTGTGTGGACCGTTCCGCGGCGCTGGGCGGGTGGCGGCCGAGGGGTGGGGGGAGGCGGGGGTGCACTTGCCTGGTGCATCCCGTTTCGACGTTGGGGCATCGACGACGACGAGGGGGTAGGTTGGTGCGCTCGGCTAAGTAGGTTGCAGCCCCCGCTAGGTGGGTGAAAATCCGCGTCCTCTACCCCCTCCCCCCTCCGCCCCGTCCCCTCTATGCTCGCCCCTTCATTTCCCCTCCGGCCCCGACGTTACCCCGGTTTTCCCTAGGAGAAGAGTGGACGGCCTCTCGTGTCAGTGGCCCCAGCTAGTTCAAGCCCCTCATCCTGGGCTCGCGCGACTCTCGCGTCCTAGTTTCGATCCTCTCGTTTCCCGCACAACTATATCTACACCTTGTCCATATATATAGGTATACATGGGGCCTTCCATGTGAAATCAGACGATCAAAATCCTGACCCCTACCGATTAGGTTCATGATAATTTTTTTTTTTGCTTTCATTTGACCCTTAGAACACTCGCGATTTTTTTCCGAATTTTTGGAACGATCTGCAGGTCTTGGAGAAATTGAAAACCACCCTCGAAATAAGGAAAAGCATACTTGGGGGTGATTGAATATTTTTGTTCTCTTTTTTGTGATCCCAGTAGGTCGAAAAATTAAGTTTGACAGAATTTCAGAGTCGGATCATTGTTATATCTTTGGGAAAGTCGGATGAGATGGGATATCTTTCTTTATTGTTTTTTATTTCACGAAATAATGAATATTATAGGGTTTTCAAATCTATTTTTTTTCTGCGTAAGTTAACTTTTTTTTTCTTCTATTTTACTACTATTATCATTATATAACTGTTGATATAATTATTTTTATCGATCAATCAGAAAAAAAACAGTCATAAACATAACAAAACTAAAGAAATATAGATAAAACAAATTCATGATATTTGTTATTTGGGAAAAAATGAAATAAATAGTTGCAATGAAGATCCTACTTTGAAATTTCGGCAAACTTAATTTTTCGACCTATTGAAATCATGAAAATGAAAAATATTATAATTTTTAATTATGTCCAAGTACACGTTTTTTAGATTGAGGGGATGGCAAAAAAAAATCATAAACGAAATCGACAGAAATCAGGTTCTCGACCGTCCGATTTGACGTGAAATGTCCTATATACTATCTACATCTGTCTTCCATCGTACTCCCATCTCTCCCACTTCCGTCACCGATCGTCCTCCTTCTAAAATCATCCCCTAGCAACTTTCTCAGCCTCCCATCGCCCTCCCAAAGCTGTTAGTGCAGCTGCAGCTGCTGTTGCTGTTGCTTTCAGACTGTTGTCTATCTTCACTCTACTTGTTCTCGCGTTCACTCTTTACCACTTTCCACAGCTTCGTCCTCCCCCCCTCCACCCTTCCCCACCGCGCCCTTACTCCTCTCGAGTCTGAAGAATAAAGGAAGGAAACTCCCATTGTTTCCAATGTGCAACAACGAAGGCACATGCCTTCCCCCTTCGCCCTTAACACTTTTTCATAGTCATGTGTTTCACTTTATCGTGCATTTCTCGAGTTACCTTCGAGGAGGAATCTTCTCGAAACTGTGGATCAACGAGGGCTCATGCATGTACTTGTGTTATATATATATGTATGTGGGTGTCTTTAGGGGTTGGAGAATTATGAGCTTCGCGAGGATGAGGGTTTCCCATTGTCGGTGGGATTCGGTTCGAGAATCTCTGGAGACTTTACGGAAATTTGAATATCCGACCGATTCGTGGGTGTCCACGACGAATTGGTCGAAGAGGGTGAGGAATTGTCAAAAATGAGGGGAATTCATGTTATATATTATATATATCTATATATGAGTCTGTGTGTGGGTGTGTGTCCGATGGCGATAAAATAGGTCAACGTGTCGTTCACATTTCCGTCCGAGTAACCGAACGAGTCGATAAAATTGCTACCTCGAACTGCATTTGAAAAATATTCAGTCTCTTGAAATTGTTTTTTTTTTGCCTATTTGCTATATGGAAAACGTTTTTTTTTTTTTTTTTCAAATAAAATTTGCATAAAATGTTGCCGGTCAACTTACGGAGCTGAATGAAATCAACATTTCTACCTCAACAGTTGATTCAATATCTTGGTTAGTCGTGATTGTGTTGCTACTGATTGTAAAAATATAAATATATATATATGATTATAATTTATTATAAAAAAATTGAAAAATTGCTGAATTGAAAAAAAAATTACATATATACAGGCAAGTATTTGCTGAAAAAAACTATTCTACATATTCAAAGTCTACCTTCAAATCGTAAATCCACATAAGATCGTACAAATAAAAAAATAATCAATAAAATTAATGATAAATCAACGAAAATAACTAGAAAAAATTGAATGATAAAAAAAACAAAAAAATTGTAGTAAAATCGAAACAAAAATGCCAACGACCAAGACTCGATTTTTGACACCATAATTTTAAAACTGTCAAAAAAATGTTATCAGACAATGACGAAAAATAAAAATTCGGTCTGCTCCGCGACGGGGACTGGTATCTGTCGTTCCACCGGGCCACGACCTCCCCCCCCCCCCTTAACCCCTCAACCCCTCCCGAATACGCGAACCGATTTGGGTCATTGAGCATTTCGCGCGAGAAATCGCGTTGGACAAATACACGCCGTTAATTCCCACAGACTCGTTCCCGTCCGACCGACTGATTGGCACCCTTACCATCATCACGACAACCCCACGCTTGCCTCTTTAAAAAAAAATAAAAAAATAAAAAATAAAAAACAGAAAATCGATCAAAATATTTTGCCCTCCAGTCTGCAAAATGCACAGATCAACAGACATCACTCGTGACTTTACCCACAACGTAAAAAAAAAAAAAAAAAATCTTCGTTCACTCGAGCAATGGCAATTCTCCGCGTGCCCGCAACGATCCCCCCAGGCGATGTTTTCGGAATGTCACAACCTTCCGAATCGACAGACACGTGGACAGACATGACAGACACGCCGAAGGCCTTCCCATTGGTTAACGTTTTACGATCGGGGAACGAAAAAAAAAAAAAAAAAAAAAAAAAGTAGCCCGAGTCTCGGTTCGGGACTACGTTTGGGTCTTCTATATTACCCGTCCACCCTCGCGTCGCCGTAGGCACCACCGCCCTCGCAAATATATCGCACGAAACGCTGACACACACACTTAATCACACACACACACACACGCACGAACTATCAAGTATACATTTATGTACGCTGTATGAACACCACACATGTACTCAGAGAGATCAAACGTGCTGTCAGCCTCAGCCGCAGCGTCGTATCGTATTCTCATTAGTCGAGAGTGGCGAGGACGACGTCGCTCCCGTCGTTCCTCGTTCCTCGCATCATCATCTTTAACGTCGTGAAAGCCAAATGCATTTTCCAACTACTTGTCGCTTATTTAACTTATTAATCATTATTATTGTGATTATTATTATTGATTTATTTTTTTGTCTTTTTTTTTCAGTCTTTGGATCAGTAGATGTTATGTCAGACGTACATTTAATGGCGTTACCAATCATTATAATTAATTTCATGATGATATATTCAATGTTATTTTTATCATTACCTTTTTTCTGTGCAATATTTGATCACTCGATTTTGATAGAAGTACATTTAATATTCTATACATTATTGTATTTTATGGAGTATCACCAAATTTATTATTATTATTATTATTATTTGCAATGTAACGTAATCAAATCGATCGCTTCTAGGAAATCCTTTGAAATAAGAATTTAGTTTGGCGCTTGAAATAACATTTTTTTTCCAATAATTGTGCGATTTCAATGAAAATATGAAAATTATGAAAAAAAAAATATTGTTTTTATCGTGATTGTCTTAGTGCGAAATTTCGTTCGAGGTTATGTTTTCGAGGAACCCTAACCCCTCGGAGGCTTCGTTGCACCGTGGCATCTCGTGTTTGTTTTGTATAATATACGTTTCGCGTGTGTGTTTACCAACGTAACGCGAGAACATCACATCGAAATCTCCGGGGGTTTCTGGGCAAAATCACCTCGTCTTCCGGTTGTCGAGAATCGACCGGGCGGATAGCATCCGATACGCGTGTGGGGCTCGTTCCCTCGAGCAACGAACCATCGGACGGATTTTCCGATGCAACGTAGTTCACGATACGCGATATCCCGGCATCTCCACTTCGCGACTTCTGATTCTACGAACTACTCAACCAATGGCTTAAGGGCTCGAGGAAATTTCTCATGGGCAAACAGAAGGGCTTGTCGACGAGTCACGAGAAATCGATGAGTGTATGCCGATTTGCGGTAAAGATGCATCGTCTTGAGTTTCATCATGTCGAATCGTTGTTGTTCGGTTATAAGAAAGTCCCGGTTATTCATTTGTTCAACGAGACTATGTACTGAGAAAAATAATTGGGTCCTTGCCGACAGTCCTGAGGCTTGACTTTCACTCGTGGCCGGACTGATGAAATTTCTTGAAAAATAAATTTGGCAGTTTTCAGAAAGCAGCTTTAAGATCTTGGCTGTCGATTTGTCCGAAGATAGTAGAAAAATATCTTGAGGCTTGCTGAGGTATCAATTTATTTGTGGGGGGAGCAGTTAGCTCCACGCTAGAGATTGCAAATGGGGAGGAATTGCTAGAGTTGTAATTCTTCATTATTTTCTTGTAATAAGTAATGAACAATTGATTGATAGTTTGAAAAAGGAATCGCCTTTTTTTAGAGGCAATGAACATTCCTCGAATCAATCGAATGATTGACTCTGTTTTGATCGACAGCTAAGATTTTAAAGGCGATTTCTGGAAACTGCTGAATTTCTTTTAAAAAAAACTACCTGGAGCTCTAGCTGTGAGTCAAAGTTGAGGCGGAACATTCCTGTTCAAATCGGAATTTTTTTTTGTCTTTCTCACAAGACAATACGGAATACAAAATTCCAAATTTACGCAACTGGGGGCCTATTTGACACCTAATTTAATAAACTTTGCAATAATTTTTATAAAAAACGTATAGCTTTATTTTCGACAGAACTACCCGGGTAGAAATTTTTACTTTTATTTTAACTTATTTCAACATCACATTTGGGGTGAAGGTGGTTGAAATTAGGCTATAGTTATTGATAATTCTTATCTGCGTTTCAACTTTTCAATTCAACCTAAAAACTTGCAGTTATTTTTCATTTCTCAAGTTTGAAATGTGAAACGAAGGTCAAGTAACGAAAAAAACAATTTTTATTCACACCCAGAAGGTAAAACGAAGGTGAAATAACGAGAGAAAACAATTTCACCCTCACTCTGAGTGTGAAACGATGGTGATAAAAAATTTGACACCACATTGAGACTGAAACGAAGATGAAAAAATATGTCAACCTCACTTCACCTTCCAATTCGGATTTTTGAGGTGAAATAAGTTAAAATAAAAGGTAAAAATTTCGACTTGGGTACCCTATTTGAAAGTCGCGACTCGTCTTTGGTTGAGCACGCGATAAGTGGTCTGATACCATCTGACGATACCACATTCGTATATATATATATATATATATATATGTCGGAAGATACAGTGTTAACAGTGGAAAGGGCTTGGAAAATTTTTTCGTTCCATGTAAAAGCGAAAGAGGGAATAGCCGCACTGTCTAATACACTTTATCCACTTTCCCCGTCCGACCGGTCGTAATTAATGTTCGCGCATGCTCCGTACGCGTCACATTCGTTTCATATACCGAACTGTGTGCGCCGCGTAGGGTAACACGCGCGTGGCAAACTGGAAACCGAGTCTCAAATAATACATGTCTGAGAACATCAAAAGCTGCGATGGAAATTCTTCGCACAAACGGGGGTCGCGCTTGCACTGGTGTTGGGGGGTGAGGGAGGGGCGGAGGGGGAACCTTCTCGAATGGAGTTAGTACGTCGTCCGTTTCTCTCGTGTGGCAACCCTTCAAAAACTCACGACCTCAAGCATACGCGAGACTCGTGCACGTGCTGCTGCTATTGCTTTCCTCACTATACGACTATAATGCATATAAGGCACATATAAGGCGACATATATCTATATACTATATTTGTGGGTCCATAAAATTACGTGTTTTTTACTTGGGTTTCGAAAGTGGGGCAGAATGAACCCTAATATGCATATTAATGAGTAAGGAATTCTTTTTTTTTTTGTAGAATATAAAATGTTGAGTGCATAAATTTTGTAACGAGTATATAACTCTTTTTTCTTAATTTGAATTCCACGTGCCGTTTCTCAACGTTGAATTTTTTGATGAATATATCATAATCAATGAGACGGTAGTATAGAATTTGATATATTTAATCCACTAGCTACACTTTTCCATTTTCAATCGATTTTTATGTCTGCACTTCAAATGTTTGCATCTCACCGAGCAATAACTGAACCAGAGTTGATTATGGCGTCTCGTCTGGCCAAGTAATGAAATAAAATTACCTACACAGCCGTTCGCCAATAATGCCAGTGGCAAAGGAACGATGGCAATAACTTTGGAAAATAAAAAAATTTTACGTTAACAATATAATTTTTGATTCTTCGAATAATTGAAAATTTGAAAAAAGCAAAGTTTGCAAATTCATAGAAATAATTCATCAAGTATTTTCGGGATATCGAGGGTTTTCTGATTGTTCGTACGAAAACATTTTAAGCGTGGAAAATTTATCGAAATGTAATATAATAAATGTTGTAAGGGATTTCGCGGAAGTTGGATAGCCAGAATGGCTCTGTCTTCGAGGGAGTCCGCACGTGGCTGACGAACTCGTGCGCGACACGAGTGGGAATATCTTGAGTGTCTCGGATGATCGATGCGATAGTACGTACGGATTGGAATCGAGTCGTCCATCGGTCCATTGCCATGCGCAATTCCCATTGGTCGGGCACACGCAGCCATACCGACACACCGTGTAACTCAATCTCGCGGCCACGAGCCACGTGCTTCCGGTTCCACGAGCCTCGCTCGTCGACCTCGCCTTATGTAAATATCGTTGTAATAAAATCAACTCTCTAACCTCAATCGTAAATTGCAATCAACCTTTCGAATCAGCGATCAAAGGAAATTGAAAAAAAAAAAGAAAAACGTAAAAAATTAATGAAACACGAGCACGTGTTTCATTCAGAAAATATACGATGATTCATTTTTATTATTATTTTATTTTATCGTTTTTTTTAAATTTTCTATTTGACTGTAAATAATTGAATAAAATTGTAACAATGAGTTTAATTGAAATATAATTGATTGTCGAATTGAATATTGTAGGACGAGATAAAGGGCGTTCGAAATTTTTGAATTTCATTCTCGAAATAGTTCCACTATTTTGTCTAAAGATTTTTTTGAAAAAGCTATAGTAGTTTAGAAACGATTGAGATTCGTCTGTTGGATCTGCCAATTCAATATTTTCTGAGGGGAAAATATCTTCATCATCTGATAGTATTAATAAGAATACTCGTTAAGTTTCGTCCTATCTATTTAAGCCTAAAAGAAAAATATCAGAACAAACTTCTGAAAATCCGTCTGAAAATATTTAAGTAACAGGCAACTCTCCCCTTAATATCTTAACGCCCCCTAATCTACGCTTCATGTAGCTACGTGGTGCGTCCGAACTCGGAAAATCTCTCCTCGGGGAACTATCCAACCGGGGATCGATGGCGCGGTTGTTCTTGTTCCCAAACTTTTCCACAAAAAAAAAAAAAAAAAACAAAAAAAAAATCTTGGTTACAGATGTTCTCTGTGTCACGTACTTCGTCGACCGCGTTATCGCACGTATACGGGGCACCGAAGTTTCAATTTTGAGCAACGAATCGATCGGTCGTTATGACCATTGTTTATTCGTTTATAGAGATATATATAGATACATATATACATTTATTACCAAATGTTTTTCCCATTTTGTTTTCCTCACCTAAGGCCGAATAACTGCTGCATTCTGCTCGCTTCATAAATTATTTATGAACCGATGAAGCGAAGACAATAAAGATAAATCCATAAATAAATCTGTTATCCAATAAAATCGGTAATGTCGGTGAAATCGGTAGAGATTCTCTGGCTCAGCATCCAAGTAGAATAATATTGAACGTCTTCCAATAAATAAAACCATGTTATAAAAATGTTTTAATAAAAAAAAAACATGTTTCAATAGAATGAGACAAACAATACCAATAATAATTCTTCGTTAATGCTCTGAACACCATTCAAAAACTGTCACGAACATAAAATACAAACGAGGTTCGCAAAAAATAATCAGAAGTTTCCACAATTTTTGATAAAGTGACCCATTGAATTGGGAAAATAGTCGACGAGATTTTAATCCACATCTTTACTCAGACACAACCTGAATTCCTTGCCAATTTTTATCTGTTTTTCTTTTCGATAATAAACACACCATTTTCTTAATCTCCACCCTTTTTTTCGCCCACGCAGAATAATGTCACGAAATGAAACATACGTTAAAATTTTTTTTTTTTTCGTAATTATCACGAAGGTTAATTACATCAGACTAGATTCAGGGTCTATCGCACGCACAGCTGATCGGGTCTGCACCCCCCACCCCTCTCCCACACTAACCTCACACTGTTCCCGCGTACAATGCGTCGTCACAATCTGCATTACCATGCGAGCAAATACAAAACCAGAAAAACAAAGTAAACATTGAAACGAACACAAGTGCAAAAAAAATAATAAAATCGTCGAAATCCATTAAAACTCGAATGCATGAAACAAAAATCGAAAAAAAAACTTGAAAAATCTTTTCAGCCTTGGATTCTGTGGTGCGAAGGTGAACGTCGTAGTTGCGTGAGGGTAGCGATTTTGTTTCGAGAGTAAAATAATGTTCGAACGACGAAATTTACGGCGTGATTGACAATAGACGTCAGCCGTTTCGAAACAGATGTTTATGCGGTTTGACGTTGTTGCGTCCGTCACAACGAATCCCCCCCCCCCTCTCACCCTGGTTGACGAGGGGGTTGAAAGTAATTGTGACACAGGGGTGAGATCGTGGAATCCCCGTGAATTTGCGACTCGGAAAAAGGCCGAAAAGAACGAACGAACAACATCAAAACATCACCACCCCCATCGTTTTATTGATCGACGTGGCGGCGCGTCGTCGACTCGCCGGGTTATGTATGTGCTGATCCACCCTCCCGTAGCCAAGATTGTATTGTTTCACGTTTGTGTTTTCATTTTTACTCGTACGATTTTTTGTTTTTTCCAAATTTTTTCACGACCGGACACCGTGAACGAATGAATTTGCGGTTGTGGGTTACGACGAGAGTGCGAATGGTAATAAATTGCGTTGTAGGTACTTACGTGAGCGTCTGGGAAGAACGAGGGTGTACCGGTGAGTTGTCGGTTATGCGTTCGAGAAAGCACGATGGGGTCGGTTGATGTCACGGCACGACGGCCATATTACGGAGGAACCGCAGCGCCTCGCAACGGCAACTTTTTCGACACGTGAAGCTCGCAATATCAACCGCCAGGGGTTGTTGCGAAGACTCCGTCGATGGGGCGGATGCACGCGGGGGTGCGGGGCTGGCGGAGTGGGCGAGCGCGTACGAGTTGCGCACGAAACAACGAGACGGATGAGATACGTTTAGGGTCTCGCTCACTCTTCTCTCTCTCTCTCTCTCTCTCTCTCTCTCTCTCTCTCTCTCTCTCTCTCTCTCTCTTTTATTTTTCTTTCTATTTCACTGTCATTTATCGTATGTTATTATTATCATTATTATTATGATCTTCGATCCAGATTTGTATCGAATTGTCATTTTATTTTTACTTTTGCTTTACGTTTAATTAATACTATTATATGAGCACGACTGCTCACACATGGAATAATCTCTCTGTCTCGACTTTTTTGCTATTATCTTTTATGTAAAACAATTGGTAACTTATTTTTGTCAAATAGTTTTACTGGGGCATAATAAACGCAAATCAAACAATCAATCTCTCTATTCTGTCTCTTTCTCTCTGTCTCTCTCTCTCTCTTTCTCTTTCGCACCTTCATTTAGCCATTTGCTAGGACGGTTTTTGTACCAGAATCATCAGGAACATTTATTTTAGAAACAATTTTTTTTTTAATTATTGGAGCACAGTAAACCCAGAAATCGATTTGTTTCTATTTTTATTTTTCGAAAGGGTAATAACATCGATTACAATCAATTTTAAAGCTATAAAAACACCAATAAAAAAATTATGAATAATATGGTGGAATTACTGGTCGACGATGAATTTCCATAATTCATAGGCGTCATGCAAACCATGATGATGGGGTAATTAAACTATTTCAGTTACGTTTATATTAAATTGCAAAATGTTTGTACGCCATTTCAGCCCGCTTATGAAGAAAAGTCGTTGTTTTACTTTGGGTTAAAAACTGAATATTAAATCAAAGACGGAGAACAAATGAGTACAGAAATTTTTCGACATCCATTTATAACCATTACGAGTTTTGATAACCATTCGCAAACCATGTAATTTGCCTCGTACTTAACGTCACGATTCTCTTACCGCGTTAACTGCACGATAATATGCAACGGAATTACCAAGCCGCGTCTGCTAGTCCAACGGTGTTTCAGTTTTTTTTTCGCTCCTCGGAGAGCCTTAAACGTTTTAATTAGAAAACTTGGACCACACGGCTGACCCAAGCGGCTCGCGAAACTCGACAAGTTTTTTTATCGTGAATCTTGAGACTCGATGGAAGCCGAGAGAAATGAAAATTCGTGAAGGTTGATTATTTGCAATCCATCAACCAATCGTTATTGAAACAAATTTTTATCGTCTTATCTAAATATTTTTTTTTCGCGAATATTCGTGATTATTATTTTAAATCGAGAAAAAAATCATTATGATGAACACATTCATTTTTGTTCTTTGTTGCATTTTTTTCACTTTGTCAATGCAGCAAATATGACGGTTCTGACTATTCAAACTCCGAATTACAAACTCATTACATTTTTTTTTCAATTCAATAAAAGTTCCATCTTAAAATAATTCGCAAATATTTCGTTGACAACTATGAGCCAATTAGCGTTTGTATTGAATCAAATTTTAATCAGCAGCGATCAGAAAGAAGCAATTACAGCGAAACGAAGCAAAATATATTTACGTATATGTGGATTTATAAATATATATATATTGAACGATAATTTTTTAATTTCAGCTAATTCGATATTCAAAGGAAAACATTTTTATAATCTGCAAATATTTCTTTGAAAGGTCACGAATAAATACAATAACAAAAAATGATGGTTTTCATATTTGGCATTTCTCGGGAAACTATTTTTTTTTTCAATCAACGTTATAAAAAAAAAAATAAAAAATGAAAAAATGAGAAAAAATTAAAAAAGCCTCGTGGAATAAATAAAAATTCCCTCGCACTAATCTGTGATGATTAACTGCCTCTGCCACATTTCTTGTTTGAGAAATTCATAAACACGAATTTTTTTCCGAGCTTCTAAAAAACTTTAATGTACGCGAGGATGTAACGAACGAAAGCACGAACTCCCTCTGGGTTCAAGCTTTCCGACAGATGTTCATTATTTTTTTTTTCGGTCAAATTTTTTTCCCCGGAACTAAGTGCCTGACGCAGTGCCATCTGCGATGATCGCATATACATATATATCCATTAGGGTAGCTCAAAAAAAAATTTTCTCCGATTTTCGCGACACTCATTCACTTTCAAGATGAGCCCTGACAAAATAAATTACAAATGATTTCGTTGTACCAGGGTCACTCGAAGTCACGAAAATTGAATAATATTATAAAAGGGGAAAATTATCTACATTTTAACACAGACGAATATTATTAATCTTAATGATTTTGAGGGAGATAATTTTTCTCAAATGATAATTAACGATTCACGTTTATTTGTCAAAAAAATTATTGCGCTATGTTATTTAAACGTTAAAACTTTTATGCAAACGTATAAATCGGGTCCACCCCTAAAAATGGTCCAATAGGGCTCATCTTTCTGGAGAATTTTACGGATGCAAGATATGCTTTAAAGTTTATAAGGGTCGCGAAAATCGAATACATTTTTTTTTCAAGACACCCTAATATACATATATCTATGTTATTAAGAAAGATTGGAAAGAGTCGACTTCAGATGCGGGGTGACGAGTTCGTTGGAGCGCGAGGCAAGCTTTCGTCGAGCACGTATCTTTACATGTGATAAGACGTGTGTGACACAAGACACAGACGTGTGTGGCTGTGTGTGAGAGTGAGTCGAAGAGTACTCTAGGCCAGAAGGAGGCCCGGATAGTGCGAGGACCCTTCACGGTTGTTATAGACATAATTAATGCAACCTCATCGATTTTCTCATTAATGACCGGTTGCAGCGCAATGTATTTTATATCGGAATAACATAGCGAGTGGACTGGCAAATCCGGTAATTACGTTCACGAGACTCGGGGGTCCCGACCTCGGTCAGAGCTTCGGAATCCAACCTCGGCGAACGAAGCCCCCTGGCTTACTGCTCTTGAAATCTCCGGTATTAGTGATGCAGTACAATGCGGTTAGGGCTGAAATATACGTGTCATGATGCGAATTTCGAGATAATATTTTTTATTTTTTTTTAACCCAATTTGTGATTTCATGAAATTGTGAAAATTATTGTTAATAAGTAGTAGAACTATAAAAATTATTAAAATTGTTAGGGACATCGAAATTATTGCAGATATGAAAATTATAAAAATTATTGAAATTATAAGAAATATAAAAATTATTAGAATGGTCCAAATTGTTGAAATCATAAGAGACATGGGAATTATTGGAAATATCAAAATTATTAGAATTATAAAAATTATTCAAATTATAAAAATTATTGGGATTATTAGAGATATGAAAATTCTGGAAAATCATCAAAATTCGTTCTCAAAAGTTTGTAGTTTCAGCAAAAATTTTGTCAAGCATAGATGAAATATGAAAATTATTAGAATGTTCCAAATCGTTAGAATTCTAAGAGGTATATAAATTATTGGAAATATTAAAATTATTAGAATCATTGAAATTATTCAAATTATCAGAGATATTAAAATTATAAAAATTATTGTAATTATTAGAGATACGAAAATTCTGAAAATTATCAAAATTCGTTCTCAAAAGTTTGTAGTTTAAGCAAAGTTTTTGTCAAGCATACATGAAACATCGTAAATAATTCATTGAAAAAAAAAACTAACAAACAAAAAAATAATCCAAAACGCAGCACATGTCGAGTGATCGACGAACATTCTATAAATTTTTATTCTCGATCTCATCGTCGATACGAAATTCGTATTAAACGTACGAACTTGCATCGCCAACTTCATCGGTTTTCAATGTAACCGGACAAGTGGGAATTCGCATCGGTCTCTATCTCGCTGTGCAAGCTTCGCTTCTAAACCGGAAGCGATATGCGGCTACCCGACCACCCTTCCTCGTTCCCCGCATTCGGTTCTCGCCGGTTTTCCGTTGCCCCCCCCCCCCCCTTCGCCACCACGGCCCTACCCCGGCCCGACGATGCCCCAGTCCACCGCCGAGCACTGGGGCAAAGTCGGAGTCGGAACCGCGCGGCAGCGAGACGGGCAACGGATGGCTGTGCTGCCACAATCGGCGAGGGGCGCGCACACCGTGGCGACGAAATCTCGCGGTGAAGCGGGAGAAACGTGTAGCGAATTGCGACGCGTGCGCCACTGTCAGTAAATCGATGCGAAACGATGAAACGGTTTCGTTCGTTGCTCCGTCTCTCTCTCTCCCTCTCTTTCTCCCTCTCTCTCTCTCTCTCTCTCTCTCTCTCTCTCTCTCTCTCTCTCTCTCTCTCTCTCGTCGATATGAAATCTCACAGCATTTCACAAAAACTATATAACGATCTAGATCGGTTAACCATAACGTTCTTCGTAAATTCGTTGATAAGCTAGATAAAACAAACAAAACAATTTATCAACACAAAATAAGAAAATAAATAAAAATGTATAAAAAACAAAAAATTGATCGAAATGAATGTTTTATTTGGGTTATAGAGAGTCTGTGATACATCAACTGCCGGATAATTCGAAAGGTCGAGCTACGGTGAAACCAATCTCATCGTAAAACAATATAAACATCGCTCGCGATTGTTTCGATCGTATTGACGGAAAGAAATAAAAAAATAATAATGAAAAACGAAAAAATAACAAATACGATTATAAATTAATTTTCCAACAAACTCGTCTGTGTTACACATTTATATTACACACACACACACACACACACACACATATATATATATATATATATATATATATATATATATATATATATAGACATATACATGTTACCCTGGACTTCCCTACAATGACAATAACATACGACAAACAAAACTAACTTTAACTCAACTTCTGGAATTTTTCTTGCACAACCTGCTACAATTTTTTACAAGCTTTTTGCCCCTGAAATCTTATGTGTGCTACCGTCTTATCTTGTCTCCTATACTTTCTCACTCCCCCCCCCTCCCCCTAAGCTTCTTGCTGCGTCCGCAGCCGTATTATGATTAGAAAGACAAACAAAACTAATATTTGATGTTAAAAAAAATAACAACAATAACAAAAATCTTACACACCAAAATCCCATGAAAAATGTATACCAATGTGAATATAAAAAAAACCCTCCCCCCTCCCAAACTCACCCCATACGCACCCAACACAAGCAATGTTCCAAAAAAATTTTTTTTTCGTTGTTTCAGCATATCAAAAAATTATCGTCAATAATGACCCGCATTACCCGTCAACATTGGAGCCGGGTTGCGAATCGGCAAGATCCACACGGGGTCGTTTCTCCTGCATCCCTCCCCGATTCTCGGTCGCGCGTCGCCCTCTCGGTTCACTCGCACCGAACGGCCGAGTACGACGTTCGTCGGGGCGGGCAGCGGGGGTTGAGGGACTCACGGAGGGTGTCAGGGGGTTGCGCGCGCTCCGACGGTCTTCGCCACCCCCGCCGCACATCTCGCGACAGCGGTGGGGCAGGAAGGTGGCGCGGAGCGGCGGGGAAAGGGGGAACCTCGCTCGGCCCGCCGGTGAGTCAAGCCTGCGCGCACTCTGGCGCACTCCAACCCGTGCCTCGCACTCGCGGACTCGTTCGTCGAGGTCCTCACACCCGCGCTATCACTTCCGCGCTTTGCCTCCGTATAACCGGACTCGTAAACCCACCCCCACCCACCCCCGCCCCGCCGCGCTATCGCCCCCTCGATCCCCGCGAACCCCTTCCTCCCCCTCGGCCCACAACCCCACCCAGTCAGTCGGCTTCGGGTTATCTCGCTCACGTGCGACGACGACGTTTCCGTCTCGGGATTCAGTTATAATTTCCAACCCCGACGAGAAACATCGTGAAAGAAACCCCGGTGGGTTCGTCGCGATACGAGTGACGTTGATAATAACAATTGACAAGGTTTACAATAAAAAAACAATATAACAATCCGATTATCCGTAATTCGCACGTAATCTCAATGACACATGATAATATGTATCACGATAACAATCATCGACAACAACAATAATAATAATAACAACAACAACAACAACAACAACAACAACAAACGTAGTATCGTAGCTGATACTGGAAAACCCGGATGTCCATTTTTTCGGACGACTATTCACAACTATCTCAGGTAAATTCCGTCACTCGAATATAACAATTTTTGTTTATTTTTGGTTCTTTTTTTTTTTTTTAATTCTATGTCGCGACGTGATCGAAAATTATTTGCGATATTTGATTGTAAACGTGATTTTCACTTTCAGGGTTGTGTGTGCTTGTGAATGTGTGATAACATTTTCTCGTAACGTTTTTATACATTTCAATTATTTTTTATTTTTTTTGGAAGTGATTTATATTGAATTAGACGTGGACATTTTTATGACAGATTGATTGATTGATTGATTGATTTATTTATTTATTTATTTATTTATTTATTTACTTATTTATTTATTATTTATTTATTTATTTATTTATTTATTCATTCATTCATTTATTAAAGTTGTCGTGACAAAATTGAGATTTCGTCGGAATGATTGTGTGGGGTAGGGGGGTGGTTTAGATTTGAGATGTGTGTGTTTGGGGTTTGGTGGATTCGTAAGGGATTGTTATTAAAGGGGTTGAGAGTTGTGGGGCATTCACGTGTGTGAAATCCCCGCGAGAGCGTGGGTGGGATGAAAACAGAGAGATAGAGAGAGAGAGAAAGAGAGAGCGAGATATATAGTGTCCGCATGTAGCCTCGGTGGCGTCGCTCCCGCCGACCCCAGCCAGTTTCATTCACCGTGTGGTGCGTATATATATATATATACACACACACACACACACACACACACACACACACACACACACACACACACACACACACACACACACACACACACACATACATATATATATATATATATATATATATATATATATATCGATGTATAGGGGGCTCTCCACGCACACGTCGCATTCGCAGCTGAATGAGATCACAGGTGGACGAGGGACCAACAGGAAGCTGTGGGGTTTCTTCGGGCAATTTGCTTCTCTTTTTTTCTCTTGTCTCCCTTCATTTTTTTCCTTCCCCCTCGTTCTCTCGAGACCTTGCGGAATCTTTGATTATTCGAGGGTTCGAACCGTCTGGGGGAGGAGGGGGGGCGGGGGGTGGTGTAGGGCGGGTGTGGGGTTGGTTCTTGTTATCCGATACGCGATGTTAGGCGTCAACCTTGGGTTTTTTAAAATCCGTAGGCGACCCTTCGGGACAGTCTTTGAGCGTTGTCCTTGCGAATTTTTCGTGTCGAGCCCGGGCGCGTGGATTACATTTTTTTACCCACATTATGGAAATGGTAAATTATGTAACACCGCAACGACGGGATGGCCAGACGGACAAAAAATTATATCATTATTATTTTATTTATTTATGTTTTTTTTTCGTTAGGTTTTTTTTTTCATTCTGTGTGTTGCCGGATGAAATGCAAAAATTTTCCGTCGTGACATTGTTTTGACGATGAATTTATTCGATCTTCGACAAGGTCGCACTATATAGTGTTCGAATTATCGGTGTTGAGGATTGATAATTGTTCGTTCAATATTTTTACGTAATTTTTAATGAACGATTAAAAACATTTGTTTCGTTGCTGTTTCACAATGAGTTTTGACCTGGTTACCACGATAATATATATATATATATATTTTTTTTTTCAACACACCCGAGTTTCCCATTTTCATCGTGATTAATGATGACGACGCTGCAAGATACAAACCAGTTGTTAGGATTTGATTTTTTTCATAAAATTCGGCGATTATTTTTGTTATTATTTTTTGTCGATATGATTTTTTTTCACAAAGGAAGCCACCGCCCATAAGTAGTCCGCCGTTTCGATCGCTGATATCCTCTGATGTATAGTGTTTCAACCCATATCTCGTTCCAATCGCTCATCAACGTTCATTCGTTTCATTGGAATCGATAAAATCCACCAATTTTTCATTTTTGATTTGTAAAAAAAAATTATTGTTGAATCACTTTGACTTTTTTTTTATTTCAAATGCTATCACAATAGTTGTCGTCATTGTGTATCGTTTGCGTCGAAATATCAATAAATACGAAATGCACGCGTTTCGACGTGACCGGAGATAAAAAAAAATAAAATATTGAATATTTATTGTCACACAGAGTGAAATGATAATTTTTCAATGATAATTGCAAATTTTCGTGGATGGGGTTTGCCGAACCGTTAATATTCGCATTCGTGAAATGTGGAAATCTATGAAAACGTAATTTCCTACTTTACCGATAAATTTTTACGTCGTCAAATTTATCCAATCTTTTATTCATGCGAAAAAAAAAATGAATTTGAAAAAAAAGAGGAGAAAACAAAAACATATATATTTCATATTTTGAAGGTTTTATCGATCCTCGGGGAGCTTTTACGTGTTTACGGTGTTCTTGGCCCGTTATTCGTTGAGAAGATACACGAGCGGAGATGTATTTTAGGACGAGCGATGTATTTCTCGTCGTTATACATCGATGTGTCCGGGGTGTTTGATGCTTTCGTTGTATATGCATAAACAACGGGATTTATGCTCCCCCACCCCGAGCTTACACCCTCAACGATGGGGCTGTTGGGGATCGGAGGGTAAAAAGCTTTTTTCAACTTGCGCTACGCGGAAAAGTAACGAAAATTCGAATTCTTCTATTCAACGACGAAAATAATAAAAACTGTAATCTGAAACGCAAGTATTCAAAAGTTTATTAGCCAACCCCGATTCACAACTTTGAACCTTCGTTTCAATAAATATAATTAAAACAAACACAGTACAAAAATTCCGAGCATCGTTACAGTCACTTATAAATCAAAAAATTATTAATTAATAGAATCTATTTCGTGTTTATGTCTTGTAAAAAAATGTACGAGTAGTTAAACCCATTAACAATAGATTTTAGTGAATAAAGAATTTTTTACGTACTTAGGGACAACTTAAACAAATAATTACCGAATTAGTCCGGAAATCCCATGTTATTCAAATGGGAAACAAAACGAGCTTGCAGCCACGTTTTCTCATTGGACCACAGTGCTGGGGTTTCGCATATATATTTATTTATTCATTTCAAACCTATCTGAGGGGTGCACTTATCGAAATTCGTCAACATCCCCATTAAGGACCACCCTCATACACACATACATCCTCACATTTCTCCAAATGCGTTTTTCTCGACGTCCCAACACATTCTGAATACGTTGGCACAGTTTCCTCCATGACGGAGAAAAAAAAACATAATTTTTCATCGAAAACACATCTATCACAACTTATCTTCGGAACTTGATTGTTTTTCGTTGCCTCGCTCGTCCGTTGTTTCACAAAGTACATTGAGGCATCGTACGAGGGTTGTAACGGAGGATCCGTGAGTACAAAGAGGGGACTGACATTTTTTTCTCATATTTTTTTCTCATCCTCGCATTATAAGCGGATCCGCCATTGGCGCTATCCGCAGGCATGGAAAATGAAAAGACTTTGGACGTGAGTGTCATTAGCGTTGTATAAGTATATATATATGTAAGATAATAAGTGTGTGTGCGTGTGTGAGAGAGAAAAAGATAGCGAGAGACGAAGAAAGAGAAAAAGCGGGAAGATGAAGTTGGAGCATCATTGCAATTAATCACAAGTTTCGATGAAGGGCGCTTGCTATGACGAAATCGCGGCTGTCGGAGTTTGAGTGATCGTACATGACGAGGGGGAGGAGAATGTTGCCTCGCTTTCTGGGTAAGGAAATCGATTTTTCACGTTTTTCGCAAACGACGTCTACTCTCGTGTGTGTTTCGCGTCCCGCTTGGCTTTGGTTTCAACTTTTTTTTCTTCCTTCTTTCCGGCCTCCCTCGTCATGGCCATCGTCGCCAACGTCGTTGTCGTCGTCGTCGTGGGTCGTCGTCAGCCTCGTTTCATCAATCCGAAGAATCCTACTTGTCATTCGTTACCAAGCTTTCGAAAAACAAGTCAGCGAAAAAAAATGAGTTTTCCGGTTCACATGGCAAGTCGTTCGAATATTCTCGTGGCTGAAAAAAAATGTATTGGCAAGAAATGTTACTTTTTTCATGTCACAATTTTTTTTATATTAAAGAAAAAAAAAAAAATCAGCGTCGCAATTCGTAAAAACCGAGTTTTCATCAATTTTTCACATTATTCGTTATTAATATACCAGACTTTGAAATATACGCGAATTTCTCGTAATTGATTTCGTAATTTTCAATTAAACTGCAACTGGCTCGATGTATCGTTATTGTAAACCAAATTATTATCATCAGACCGAAGCCACAAAACGTAATTACAACGAATACAATCACTTTGATGTCGTAATTGTAACATAAATACATATAGTTGTTTTTTTTTGTATGGAAATGAAATTAATTTTATAGCCTCATTTTAATAATGATAATTGTGACTGCGGTTTTGTTGGCTATCCGTTGCGTTATGTGGACTTTTTTTTTTTGTCACGTTGAATCGTCGGTCGAGGTTTCTCGTTCGTTCGAGAGCCGAAAGTGCTGATGGGCAAATTGCAAGGGCGGGTTTGACACGATATTGCAATTAATCAAGCCCGAGGGCCACCGAACCGCGTGGCACGGGTTCACCGTTTTCCCGAGGATTCTCCGTCACTGTCACTAACGTTTCTGTTGGTCGTGCGGTCAAAAAACTCTTCGGTTTCTTTCGCTTGTTTTTTTTTTCGTCTATTTTCTTCAGCTTTGTTATTTGTAGTATAGTCACATATATATGACAATAATAACAGGGAATAGATATCCCCATGTATATAAATATGGAGATATTTTTCGTCATACAATGAAAAAACGTTAACTATTTTTGTTTATTCTAATTTTTCCAATTTTTTTGTTTAAAAAAATATTAACTTTTTAAAAAATTCTAACACAAAAAATATCCTATTTCAAGTGACTTTGATACTATGTATTGGGCTTACTTTCCATCCTCGGAATTTTCGATTTACTGGATTTGGGTTACAAATTAGAAAAAAAAAAAAAATGATCGTGTTAATTAAAAGCAAAATTGAATTCGTGAAATCGTAACCTTTAAATATAGTCCGATTGGGCCCAATTTTTGACAGATACCTTCTGACACTATCTACTTTAAATGTAGGAGACGCCATAAGAATCGAAAATAACTTTTCTCAACTCACTCTAATACATAAATAGAAAACAAAATATAAAAACAAAGTGATAGTTGTGTTTCTGTTCTTCTTGGACATATTCAGTTGTGTTTTTCTATCTTTCTCTGTCTCGGCCTAAGATGCACGGCGACCCCATCTTCACCAGGGTGCTCGTGCCTCCGTGCGGAAACTCGAGTATCCACACTCATTGCAGTCTCACAAAGCCTGCGTTCGCCTTGCTCAGGGCGATAGCTCGTTAAGAAACTGCTACCCTCCGTAGTTCACCGATCAACCCCTTACTGGGTGAATACCTGGAAAAAATAAAAAATGAAACATTTGTTAAAATGTGAATTGATAAGAAAAAAACGTTCGATTGAATGTGAAAACAGATGTACTCTTTAAAAATTTTCACTGACCTGCCAGTCGTAGCAACAATAATAAAAAAATACATGTCATTTCGAACGAAAAAAAAATCATCAATTAAAATTGTTGTTTTTACTACACACTGGCACTTTTCACCACATTTTTATTCCACCCCATTTTTCAATCAAGAACGTTATGATATATTGCGAAGTAATAGAAAAATGTAATTACCCAATCAATCAACAGAGATATTAATTTTCGTGCGCACCAAGCAATCGTCTGCAATCCTCGTTTCGATGAGAAAATAAAAAGAAAAAATACCCCCGAGTCAAGTATTAAAAAAAAAAAAAAATTTCCATGCCCAGAAAATGTTTCGTCATGTCGACAATTGTCCTTATTCGTTCGAGTTTAACGTCGTAGCTCACAAACGAAACCACATAACTCGTTCCTTACTCACGACGTACATTTTCAATCACCTCGACAATCCAATGGTTTTCGAACGTTCTGACGTTATAATTTCGACTTTTGTCGACCGAAACGAAGAACCACAAGTCATGGTCGAAACGGTCTCGGGAGTGCGGCGAACAAAAAAAGAAATTCAAAAATTTAAATTAACTCTTTCACGGAGAAAGACAGACAAAGTAAGAAGACGTCGGTAGGACGATGAGTATATATACATATACATATACATATATATATATATATATATATATATATATAATATTGAAGAAGCTGCTCTCTTCTAATTACCAAGACTCGAGGCCATGCTGTGATACCTTCACTGCTCGAGATAGTACAGTCAGCAGCAGTAGAGCCCGGAGAGCCTCTCCCACGTCTTCTTCTCCTTCTTTCTCCTCTGCGGCCCCTCCCCCTCCTTACCGTCTTAAAAAAAAGGCTCACCTAATTATCCACACTTCAGGCACGCCGTGGCGGGCAACGGGGAGAGACGGGAATACGGCGAAAATTTGCGAGTACCAAAGAGAGTTAAGAGAGAGAGAGAGAGATAGAGCGAGAGAGAGAGAGAGAGGGTGAAAGAAGCGAAGGGTTGCTACGGTCGCGGACCGAGTGTCGGTCTGTAGGTCGACACGAGAGATGGGTACTTTATCTATTCCCCGGCTCAACTCCATCGAGCTCGTATAACCTCGTAAGCCGAGCGAGAGAACACACGAGAGGGTAGGGGGGTGTCGGTTCTACGAAGGCGAAGAGGGGCTGATAAATTTTTGCGTCGACGATAAGACGAATAATATTAGTTTCATCGGTTCGGATGAAACGCGAAATTCGAATGGGAATCAGTGACAAAGATTATAGACTTGGAAATTACAGGTCGACTGATAATATATTTCGAATTTCCTTTTTCTTTATACATTGTCAGAAAGCGAATTTTATGATGTACCGAATGTGTATTCGAAAGTGGACATCATCGGTATCTACATCACAGATAGCGCTTTATGACAATATACAAATACTCTTCGACATATATTATCGCTCATCCGGTGTAATCCACTGGGGCGAAGAAGGATCTCTATCAGATTGCACTACTCGAATATAAAAAGAAATAATTAAATTTTTTTTTCCATAATTAGAAAAGTGCTTTTTACTACCTTTAAAATGTTGGCAATGCTTTTTTTTTCGTCGTGAATACTTTTTCGAGATTGAGAAAAAGAGAGAGAGAGGGAGAGAGAGAGAGAGGCGTGGAGAACTAATAAAATCGAAATACTGAATCGCAGGGTCTGGGGTCTCCATCGTTCGCGAGTGCTTTTGATGCATCTGAATCTGAGCAGCTTCGGCATCAGAAGTACCGAATGCATTCAGAATCCGAGTAGATGGAACCTTCGGCACAGTATATATACCTATAATAAAGTGAAATACGTTACCATTGAAGTCTCGCAGATCGGCTAACGTTCTATACTTTTACCTGTAACTTATATATACTTATATATTTATATATATCTGTGGGTACGTATATATAGGAGACTTTTCGTGCAAGCTCGACGTCTCCACGATCCTCGCGTCCTGACATATCATTCACAGGTTTTATTATTGACACAACTCTCAAAAATCATCTATATTTTTTCCCACATTGCTCTCCGTTAACTTGACAATTTTTTTCCGTCAGTTTTCAATGATTTTTGTTCACAAAAATCTGAGTAAGTTCTATATATATTACGAATAAAATTGTAGCGGCTAAGATTTTCCGAAAGGTCGAGTTGGTATAGAATATCCTATATATATATATATATATATATATATATATATATATATATATATATATTGCACTTGGCAATTCGCGAAGCAGCTCAGACACTTACCTCACGGCCAGACTCCTCAACTTTACTTCGATTTTTCTTGAGGTCTCACTTTTCAACGTTTACCGTCTTCGCCCGAGTCCTGCAAGTTCACTCATCCCTTCAAAGCCTTTTCCTAATGGCTCGCGAGTGTGCCGCGTTACCGCGAAACCCAACCTCATTCGCCACACTCGGAATCACGAATTCTTTTCAAAACTCTTTCAAACCCACAACGTTCTCCATTACTTTCTCGAACATTTCGCCAACGGCGACGAGCTCAAAACTACACGAATCCGAGCAACGTTTACAAACAATTTCATAAAAGAAATAAAAGGAACCCCCCTCGCCGCCGATCCCACTTTCTCACACTTGTTTCCTGTTTCGACAAAACATCGAAACGAACTGTCTTCAATTTTGCTCGATGCCCGTACGTGTCTTGACATTTTTTTTTATCGGGATATGAGCTTTGAGCTTTGCGAACGTGTTGTTGCGATTTAATGTAATTGGCGTGTCGTCGAAAAACGATTTTATAGATTTTTTATTTTCTTCCAGTTGTGTTATGAAAATAATATTGGCCTGCAGTTTACGGGATGATCCAATTAGCAATTGTCCGAATATGTGTAATGTATATTTTTCATTCCAATTCACTTCACAAAGTATCATTGATTATGAATTGTGCAATTATTGAAGAACAAAAAAACTTTCGCAGTTTCGACGAAAAATGAATCACAGAAATAAATTTAAAAAAACTCGGATTTACATAAAAATTTACACTTACGTTAATCCAAGTTGCCTAGTCTCTAAAATCCTTCCAATATTTTCCAACGAGTTATAAAACAAAACAAAAAATCGAGTAATGAAAAAAATATTTCGCACTCTCTCTCATTCTCACAGCTGCGTGTGCGCCGTCCATGGACAACGTTTTTCTCCTCGTCTTTTCGTTTTCTCGTCGCTTACGAAAAAAAAATGAAACCTAAAAGAAAATTTTTGAAAAAAAAAACAACAGCAAAATAATAATGATAATAATAATAAATACGAGTGAAACGTTTTTCATAGAGTTGGTAGTGAGGCTGTGAGAAAAAGCGGGAAATTGGCGTGCCCACCGGATTTATTTCCAGCCCAGCAAGTCCCAGATGAGAGCGACAGCCTCTCCAGGCTCGAAAGCACCGCGAGCTTTTTTTCCCTCCCTCGCCACTCGCCGCTGGGAGTTGCGTCGCGACTCTGTGTTGTGCTTTGCCTTTTACACACATATATATATATATTTATTTCACATTTTTACGGCATTCTGTTATTACATATTCCCGTGGATTCGGAATATTATATACAGCGCATGAGCGGCAGACGTTACCATCCTGCCAAACGGTTGCCATGTGTGTTGATGTGTGTGTCTGTGTATGTGTGCAAGCATATATATTTATGTGAGGATTGCATTTCCCGTTCGCTCGCTCGTCTCATTATTCTCGGGGGGGAAAAAAGGGCTCCGAGCTCTGTTCGTCTCATTCATGGTTCGCGTTTTTAACTTTGGCTCGATGAATGCCCACCGGCTCGACGTTGGATTCACTCAACTTAATTCGAACGTTCGCGCTCGCACGTACGGCCCTTGATAAACGTTGAATTTTACAGTTTTTCAGTCGTTTACGTCGCATTGTCGAAAATTGTGATTATTTGTTTTGCGAATTGTGCATTTTTCTTTGTTGTGACTCGAACGTTACGACTAATGCAATTTATTCGTAGGTGGTTATCGATTGGTGTTTCATGTGTATATTCACTCGCACGAACTCGTGAGCTTATAAATTTTTGTTGTTCATCTTATGGAAAATATATTTGTACACTTTTCAATTTTTTTTGGTTTTCGAATGCCTTTGCGGAAGTATTGCACGCAAGCTCAAGTGTTTGATCGATGTTATGATTTTCTTTTTTTTACTAACATTTTATTTTTCACGTGTACAATAATTTTTTTTTTTTTTCTGAGGAAATTTTTTTTTTTTAACGATATTGAAATTGTGTTAAGATTGTGTGTGTGTGTGTATGTGTGTGTGGGGGTGTGTAGAGTGAGTAAGAGAGAGGGAGAGAGAAAGAGAAAAAGAGAGAGAAAACCTTTTCACCTTTGCTCGGTCTTTCGCAAACGAACGAATCATCGAACTTAGTTCGTGGAAAAATTCTATAATTTTCAAAGGTCGCCGAACAAGCTCACACCTAACAAGTTATTATTTTTATCGAAGAATAAAAAAAACTATGACTTATCATTAATTATAATGGCATCACGTGAAATTACGCCAATTAATTTTTCCTTTCCAAATGAAAAATCCATCGTAAATAATACAATACAATAAATTATGTGACTAGTTGTGTGGAACGTTGTCAACAAAAATATTGACAAAATGGTTTGAATCAAAGTCAAGGTATGGGTCTGATTGACCCAGCGTGTACTCGACGGATTAATATTCGACGAGCAGAGGGAGTATAAAGAGTTAGGAAGACAAGAACCGAAGTAATGACCGCGTGACAGTACGACTCTGATATAATAATCCTTCGGTGCTACAGGGACCAGTTACAGGCGGTGTTCTGGGCTACAGTCGTAAGACCCGTACCACACCGGAGTACCTCATTAAAAATGTAAAAGCTTATTCTGCGCTTCAAGTAAGTCTTCGAGTGCGGTGTATGAATAGAAACGAAATAAATCTAGTGAACCAAACAAAAAAAAAGAAACAATAAAATAAAACTACATCTTTCAGGGTTTCGTAGAAATCTACGAAATCCTTATGGTTTCACCAAGTCCGTATGTCCGTCCGTATGTCATTGTCTTCCCATTCTCTCAGTTATGTACAGATTGAGATGAAATTTAGTACACAGCCGTAGATCGGTGACCAAAAAACAGAAATAATATTTTTGAAAAAAAAAAACTGCCAAAATTGAAATAAAAAAAACGATTTTTTTTCTAAATGTCAATGAGTACTACAGAATGCCAACGGTATGCTATCTGTCTGCGTGCCCAACACGCTACTTGACTACTTTTTATTCATAATATCTTTCTCTCGCTCTGTTTGTCTCTCTTTGTATCACACAATTGTTTTTCTCTGTTTCACGATTCAGCATCATTGCCATTCTCTTGTTCTCCGACCATGTGAGAGTCACGTCTGTAAT
Source organism: Diplazon laetatorius (assembly GCA_963662125.1). Classification (NCBI taxonomy): domain Eukaryota; kingdom Metazoa; phylum Arthropoda; class Insecta; order Hymenoptera; family Ichneumonidae; genus Diplazon; species Diplazon laetatorius. Next base: position 7,604,854 of record OY759156.1, read on the forward strand.
GACTAAATATCGCTATAGCATTCTCAACGTTTTTCCAAACTTTGCTCATAGATACCGAAAAAAATAAAACAAAATAAAAAATAACAAAACAAAGTAAAAAATAAAACAGAAGTACCAACAACGATTGGTATCATATACCGGATGGATTAAGAAGTGTAAAATGAAGAAAAAGAAAAATTGGGAGAGCTCAGTGACCCGATGGCGACCTAGTTTCATCCCAGACCCATCTACCCCGACATCCATAAATATAACCCGGATATTACACATGCACACACACACACACAAGCACATGTGCATAGGAACACGTGTTGGCCACGAGAATCATGAGTCCGGATGGCAAAAGCTTCTCCTCCGGCTCGTTGGCTAAATCCCACCCACAGCTACCGACTTCGTTCCCAATTCCACAGTTTGCTCGAGCTCCGGCATCCGGCCTTTGCCATCGACAATGTCGCTGCAGCTATGGCAGGCCCAAAATCTCTTTCGCCAATGCACCGCGATCAAATGATACGCTCCAGGCCTCCCTGATCGCAGTACGACACCATGAACGTCACTAAAACAAACGACCCTACATTTCTACAGTTTCCTAGCTAACCACCAACCCCCCATGGGTTCGGTCTGTCCGTCTGTCCGGCTGATCGCTTATCCCATTGAGTGGGGTGTCTTTAAACAGGTCTCGTAAGATGAACAACAAAAATATTTCACGATCCTTCGATTTTAACCCTTCAGTCACGAGATATTTGTTTCTATAGTCATTATCAGAGTCGTGAGAAACAATTGGAGAAAACAGAAATTATTAACCTTCAGTCCAATTGTATTAATCCTTAATCTGTAACTATGGGCCACTTTTCCCTGCCCAAATGGTACGTTTCTCAAGTTTTTATTTGCTCACAAGATTACATTTCTCAAGCAAACTATTCATTCAGCAATATGACCGTTGATACTTTTGCCAGGAAAGTTAATAAGATTTCATGATTTTTTTTTTTTTTTAATATTTTTTCAAAGTATTTTAAAGTACTTTTTCAGACGCCAAGAAAAAAGTGACTCAGGTTACAAAGTAAAAGTGCCTAAAAATTAAGATGCAGATCAAGTCTCAAACATATTTATATCAAGTCTCATAGCAAAAATTTCTTCAGACTCAAAACTTCAAGAAAAAAAAGTGTTTTTTCCCGTTCGTTGTTTCTTCATTCGACTCGAATCGATTTACCGTAAAATCGCATTGTGCCATGACCCCTCGAGAAAGTTGACCTCGTTGACCACCGAACGACCAGTACCTGCGGCCTGCACTTGCAATGTGTCGGCATTCGCTGGATACAACACGATTGAACGTATTATTGTTGTTTGTGCGAATAAGGTGGAAAGGGTGAAGAGAAACGAGCCTGAACTCGTTTCCAACCCTCTCTATCTCTCTCTCTCTCTCTCGCAGTTTTCATTTTTCGTAATTGCCCCCTCCCCCCACTGTCCCCCCCACACCCCTCCTCGCCCCACCCACTATTGTGAAAAATGCTTTTCACCCGCGCCCGCTTCTCCGGGGCTGCACTGGCTGCATGCACATGCACCTCTTCACGTCGTATACGTTCCATTGCGTTCGACACGGCGTTCCGGCTTTGTGTCACCACCCTTCATCTATGTGCTCTATCCAACCATCACGTGCTACTTCCTCGCCAGTTTCCACACACGAGTCAGCAGTTATTTTTCAATACCCTTCACGCTAACTCACACGAAAAACGTTCACTCAATTCGATAGCGAACGAAGACCCATTGTACAATTGTTTGTTTGTTCGTTTTGTTTTTTTTTTCTATTTCTTTTTTCGGATTCTTTTTTTATGGTTTTTTGCCACGCTTGCGGAGTGGAATAGCAGGATGGATTGAAGTAGGTTTTTTTACGTCCATCCACGAGGATGATAAAAAAAAACTATGAGAAGACCAAAAAAAAAATTGATCGACACAAAAGCGATGTCGATTAATCGGTTCTCCGTTAATCCCCTTCGCATCGTGTTTCAACCGATGAACGATCTTCTTCACATTATTCTTGCAATCGACACGAATCGTTCTCACAATCGACACGAGATTCGATGTCGGCCAGTGGTTATGGTCGGTATTCGGTCGGACGTTGAGCTGCAAAACGGAATGTTTCGTTTGTAAATTGCAATAAAATCGTGGAAACTAAATTACATGATAGATAAAAAATAATATACAGTTTTCAGGTTCAGTATCACGATTTACAATATTTTTGAATCTCTTTTTCGATTGTGGTGAATTTTACCGTGGGTAACTTCGAAAAAAAAGCAACCAGACGTGAAAGGGTTTTCGATTGTGTAAAAAAATATCATTGCGATTGCCAAACGTTGCTTTGTTTTGGTTTCGCGTGGGTGGCAATTTGGGAAACCGAGGGAATAACTGTGTCGAAATATGTGAATTGCCATGTATACAAAGTATGGCAAATTGGAATTGAAAATAAAAAAAAATTATCTCGAAATCATGGAATGTGGATGTAACTGGTTTTCTCTTCATATTTCGAAATTGCGTTTTTCAATTTGCCTCCAGGTCGAAATAATAATAATAATAATAATAATAATAATAATAATAATAATAATAATAATAATAATAATAATAATAATAATAATAATAATAATAATCGACAACACACAATTCTACATTCAAATTTATTCGAATTTTCAAACTTTCCACCTTCAACCCAGGCAAAAAAAATTATTGATATATAGTCTATGTATGAACTATATATAGGACTAGGCATATATAATCTATACACAGTTTATATATGCCCAGTCCCATATATATAATTTATATATATAATTCTTCTACATGGAAACAAATAAAATTCTACTGAAAAAATTTTTTTCTACATTTATTTCTCATGTATCTTCTTATAATTCTCTCACGAAAGAAAAATGTGTTATAGAACGCACGTAGCGAGGCGTTAGGCATGAATTCCGACACCTCCTACACTCATCGGATCGCAGACTGTCTGGAATGTATCGGCACGTAGACTGCATAGCGTGCTGTTGTGCAGCTTTTGTCGAGCTCAAAATCAGCAACCCACGAACACGTGTATATGTGTATGCGTGTGTGTGTGTGTGTGATCCATCGTTCGGGCGATGCAACAAGAAGATCCGAAGTTATGCGATCGCGCGAGACAACCGAACGGCGAACACAAGAGCAAAGGCTAATCTTTGTGCAAGCAAGCGTGATCCAACTTCTCGTGTCGCTACGTCCGAAAGCTCGTCCCAGCTGGGCGAGTCGGGAGCTTTGCCGCGTAAACGCTCACGCTCACGTGAGCTTGCCGTTTTATCATCTTCGTGTAAGCGAAGGCCCGGGTCCCGGTACTACGTGGAAAAGTTGCACTCTCGTTGCTTCAAAAACTTGGTCTTCGTCGTCGTATTTCGTTGTTGTTTTTTTAAAATTGTTTTTTTTTTTAATTCTTTTTATTTTCTCATCTGAGCTTCAATCGCGTTTGCCGAGGCAATAACGAACAACAAATCATTCCGCGTGGCTGATATTCTCAAAGTCTTGTCTGCGAATTAAGGTTCGCTTCTTATTCGTTGCTAAAAAGAAAAGGACGATGGGCGAGGGGGGGGGGGGGCACAAGACTCACCACCACAAATAACAGATATTCCACACGATAATAACAATGACGAAAAAAAATAATAATAGCAATGAAATTTATATTGAATTGTTTAAAATCTCTTAATAATAATTTTCAAAGTAATTTTATGAATAACAATAACAAATTGTATCATAATTATTGTTATTTATGTTATCCTTATTGAGAAAATTATGACGAGAAAAATTATAAAAAATGTAATAAGCTTTTATTCAAATTTAATTGCGGCTCCGATAATTTTATTATTATGATGATTATTATTATTATTTTTATTATTATTATTAATATCGATTCAGTTCCATTTTCTCGAGTGAATAAAAATGACACATGCGGAAAACTGAGTGGTATAATAATTTACCGTTCTATCACGATGATTGGCTTTTATCAGGAGGGATAAACATTAATGAAAAACATGTGAGGATTTGAAGAGAGGTGCTTCAGGCGTCACTAGTACCGACGTTCTACGTCAAGCTTTGCTATCACGACACCCCCCTACCCCCCCCCCCCCCCCCTCCCCGACCCAGTAACGCAATTTTTCGCTTCGACGTCGCCCCCGTGGTAATGCCCGAAATGTCACATTTCGACTCGGTGCCACATCTAAATCGAATTGGCCGTCGAGCAAGCAGCCAGTTAGCCGCTTATCGACCGGACTTCAAGCTTCACGATTGGAAAATTAAAACGCACACACATACACACACACACACACACACACACACATGTGCCAAGCCGGTCCGGAAAAGAGAGAGGGAAAAAAAGGTTGCGGGAAGGGTGGAAAAGCCACTCGAAATAAATCCGTTCGCAAAGCCGATTAGATTCGGCATCCCACCCTCTCTCCATCTAGTTAATAAAAAAACACACGAAAAAAAAAAAAAAACGATGACGAAAAAATTCATCAGAGAGAGAGAGAGAAGGAGCTTGCGTAAAAAATGTGGGGAACGAATGATGGTGGACCGACAGTCGAGATGAGTCAAGGGTAAGGTCAATCATATGATTAGTTAAAAAAAAAACAGTGATATTGGGTGAAAGTTGGTCGACCATTAATTCAGAACGTTCTTGAAGAATAAAAAATTAGAAAGCCAAAAAAAAAAGAATCAAAAACATTAGCAAAAATCGTAATTCACACGAGTGAATGGGCGTCTCAACTTGTCCATATTCAATCCCCATCGATGGACACGTCCATACACGTTCGTTAATGTCAAAGGTATCCAACCTGACGACCATCAACAGTTTTTTTGTTCGTCGTACGAGCGTCCCACAGTGATCCACGTGCCATTGTTCCGTGAATTAGCGTTGAACGTTTCCTGTTTGCTTTTTTCGTTTATTTCTGTATCGTTAGCCCCCAACACGTCGTCATCTCGTCACCGTCCACGTCCCTTCGTTCGCGAACAAGTCGCATAAACAGGAAAAGCGGACAATGTTTATACACTCGAGGGTGGAGTTTTTTTCGAGCGCGCTCTTTATTTCTCTCTGATCTCGTTCCCTCGGTCTTCGTGTCACTACTGAAAAAAACCGTCCGATAACGAGATGCGTATGTTCTATAGACACGACTTTCCATCTCTCTCTCTTTCTCTCATGGCCCCCGGCGTTTCCTATAGCATTTAATTCCTTTTTGCGACATTCACGTCGAACCTCCGCGTTTCGGACTCAATGCTATATATATATATATATATATATATTATATATATATCTATTATACATACATGTATATAGTAAATATGTAGAGTATTTTATACGGAAGCCTTGGTTTCTCTACATATATATATATATATATTATACGTACATAGAATATATATCGTATATTTATCGATAGTGAGTCGATTGAATAGGATGTGACCCCGTTTCGGGAGCGTCAGAGGTGGATTACCCGAATTCAGACGGAGCAGCTACCGACCTCGTCGCATTCTATATGCACGAAAACTCTTTCCATCCTCGCGTCTTTTCTCTCTTCTTCTTTTCTCACACTCACTCACATCTCGTCAACTCTTATCGCATGAATTTGTCTCATTCATTTTTAAGATTCCGCTACTTCGAAGAAAGAAAAACAAACGGAACCCTTATGGGACCACTCGCGTGTCTGTCCATCTGTCCGTATGCCACAGGCGATTATCTTATGAGATGAACCATGCGACGTAGAAAATTGAAATTGAAAGTCAACATTGCATGAGTCAACACTTGAGAATATTCATACAAGAATTCAAAGGGGAGAAAATTAGGTGGGCGAATTTTTTTGGTTTTTTTTTTTAATTTTATATATTATGTGAGGTATAATTTGAAAGAACTTGTTATGTGGAATGCAAATATGTTTTTATCTCTTAATTTCTCATAAGCAGCATATTTCGAAAGACATTCTGGAAAACACGAAATGATAGAGCTTGGCCAGTTTTTTGAGACTGATGCTTTTTGATTAGGGAATGTAGTCTCGTTGTTGGATCTCCAATCGTTCGAAGATTGTTCGGGCTTGACAACCCAAGTGGAAAAAAAAAGATACAAACAATGACAGATTGTATAATATAATAGAAAGATTAAATGAGAGCATATGTTCATCATATGCAAACTATATATAATCGGCATAGATACGATACGAAAATTGTATGTTATTCATCAAAAATAAATATGAATAATATACAATTTCCGTATGGAAAATTTCTGTATCTATACAGATTATTTTTAGTTCAGATAAAAAAAACTTCTCACTTCTATGTATAATCTGTCAATTGTTTGTATCTTTTTTTTTTTCACTCTGAAACGAAGCGGCGAATTTCGATATGGTACGTTGCGGCCTGAATTGCCGAACGAGTATCGCGGTACAAGCAGTCCCATGATCGTTGCGATAATCGAGGATGCGCGGTGCCACTAATGGGTACTAGGCGCAACGGTCAGGCGATCGGTGGTTGGCCCGACGATACCCCCACCACCCGGCTCGTCGATCGATGTGGGCCGCGTAGTGGGGGAACAGGTGGGATGGGGGACTGTTTCCTAAATCGCGGCTTGGAAAGTCAAGGTCATGATGTGTAGCCATGTTCGAAATGATTCAGTTACGAGTCATCGCTTCCGACATCAATAGACAATACATATATATGCAACGATAACACACACACACACACACAAGTCACATGACAATCTGTGGTTATGAATTTTTCGTTCGAGACAATTTTTCGGGTGTTTTGAATAGAAAAATATTGAAAACAACGGGAAGCGACGATCAGGCGGGACCGAGATGGACGCGGGGGCGTAAGAGATTGGAATCAAAGCGACGATGCGATCCGATAAAAGTATGGAAGCGACGTTGTGGGGATAGGAGAGAGGGAGAAGGAGGTTGAGAGGAGGGCGATGTAAAATCTCGAATATGATGCAATCCGGCGGGGGATATCGGTGTTGTTTACCGGGCTCCGGGGCTAGAAACGTGGTAACTCAAGCAACTTGGAATCAACTTAAATCTCGGCAGGGCAATGGACGTGCGCGCGCACCCCAGTTTGGCCATTGGGTTCTTGCACGTGAACGCGAATTACAGCGAGCTTAACTTTGATGGGGTAGTTGGCCCTTACCCCCTTCCACCTCCGATATCTCGCGCATTACCTTCTTTCTCATCTAAGTTAAGCTTCGCTTCGGTTCACAGTTTATTCAATTTTTGTTTTTCCAGTCTTTCGTGCGAGCTTTATTTCGCAATAATTTTGCGAAGGCTGTGGGAAGAGTGGGGATTTGTTATGAAGTCATAATGGCGAGTTGAGACGTGAAGCAACAATTTATGGTTTATCTTGATGGAAGATGAAAAAAATGGGATGGTGTCAGGGTTCAATTGCTGGACTTGATTGTTGATAGATGAGAATGACATTCGGAGTGAAATCTTTGCAAATTCTTCATTCCTATTTCAATGAACAATTTCGAAACTTTTACGTTGAAATAAAATGACGATTATTAATTTGTCGGCTTAAAATATTCACAATGCGTTAAAATAATCGTTAAAGAGTTGTTTTTTCTCATTTGAATAAAAATTTTAATTTGTTACATAAAAGTAATATTTGACGTGATATCTTGTGAATTTTTTTCAAATTATTTCACTGAACGATTTTGAAAATGTTTCGTAGGAATAAAATTACAAAATCTAATTTGACGCCTTAAAAAATTTACAATTCGTAAAAACGATTGTTATATATATTTTTCTTCATTGAATAAACAAGTTAATTTACCAAAAAATCTATCGTAAAAATTATGAGAATGTGGTGTGATAGAACATTTTTGTTTAAGACCGAAGATTTGTGGGGTGAATCGTGAGTTTCCAATAGACGAGTGGAATGCCTGTTTTCGAGGGAGGGGGATCGAGTGTTTTACGACCTCTTAACAGCCCTTGTCCCAGATTTCATTAAGTATCTCATCGTCCCACTATCAACGTTTAAGTGGGTTAACCCGACGTGGCTGGGGACCGCGAGGAACGACGGTTAACGAGTTATATAATATATGTTACGAGGGTCTTGTACATCGTAGCGGGATCTTCAGACGAGAGGATGAGACTGCGTACGTGGCAACGTGAATATGCGCGATTCGTGTGTGTTGCGTAATTGGTGAACACAAAATCTGATGGTCCATGCGTGCCAAGCTTTCGCACTTAGTCCGCGGATCTCGAGAACATGATGTTGGCACATTCTCGCTGGTAATTGGTACTCACTTTAGAGAGAATCTTGCTAATTGTAAGATTGTAAACGTTGTGTAATTATTTTACGAATTTTCAAAATAATTTTTTCGTAAAATCTTATCGACATATAATTATACATATAATTAATGATCTAATAAATGTATGCCACTGATCGCTTTGAGATTCCAAACATTCAAGCTCAACTATTAATTTATTTATTTTTCGAGTTGAGTAATAAAATCAAATACAAAATATCATATTTATAGAAATAAATCAACGAAAAAAAAATAAAAGTCTATTGAAATTGTGATGGCATTGATCGTTTCAAGATTCCAAGCTCTCAAGCTCAATTATTTTTTTTTATTGACATTGTTTCATGACGTGATAAAATAATATAAAAAATATAATATTTATAAAAATAAATCGACGATGAAAAAGTGAAAATCATTGGACTAATATGGAGCGATGGTGGCTTACGGTTATCTCGTACAATCCCCAGACGGTGCTCTATCATTGTAAGGACCCGGATTTGAGCGGGTAAAAAAATAAAGACGGGGTAAAAAAAAAAATCAAATGAAATAATATTTTTTCGTGACATAGATCGTGATTTCCCCAGACGTTCTTCGATCGTCAGACGTGACATATGCCACCAGGTGGAAGAGCGAACGGTAGAAGGGATGAGCGGAGTGAGCGTGGCATTGTTTCGATTAATGAGAGCCGGCTCATCGTATAGGCCGTGTGAAAGGCGACCACGGAGCGGGTAGACAATGAAGCTCCGTCAGTAAGAAATTTAATTACGCCGGACGTATATATGCACACACCCACACACATATATGTATGTATACATATACATATACGTGAATACGGGTGTCCATTCCCACGGAGTTTCATCCCGTCGACGTTGTCGCCTGTCCATAGGGCAAACGGTTATTCAGCCAAGGGACACCAGGTCCCAGCGTTACTTACACCCAGGTGACACTCGATATATAATCCACTACATCACGTTAATGGTCAATACGGACAATATTATCACCTGCCAACGATGCCCACCAGCGAACACGAAACTTTCACGACTCTCTTACGATGAGCAATTTTTTATCATACCATATATAAATTTTATACTGATTTGAAAGTCGTGATGAGAGTGTGGGTCGACGAAGAAATCCGAAATTGCGTGTTGCAAATTTAATTTCAATATTTTCTAAATCTATATTATATTAAATTCGAATATGATAATTCATTCGTTATTAATTTCTATTTATATTTACTTTATATTTCAGTTCTTTTGTCTAGTTTGATTATAAAATTACAGTTCAATTTTAATATTTTTCATATCTGTATTATATTAAATTCATATATAATAATTAATTCGTTATTGATTTCTATTTATATTTACTTTATATTTATTTTTAATTATAAAATTACAGTTTTAAATATTTAAGATGAGTCAAAAGGCTTTTTCGTTTCTCCGAAATTTGGAAAATGTGGAAAACTGTGGGATAAAAAGGTCTAATGGGATTCAGAATAGTTTAATGAAGAGGTTGGGTTAAGATTCGAATGACCCCGAAAAATATCTTATAAAAAATCAATTAAATTACAGGATTTGACAAATTATCAAAACGGGAGAGCTTTGGTTAGGTGACTTTCAATTGCGTTTCACACGCAAGGAATATACGACCGAGGGACGAAAAAGAAAAAAAAACATACATCATTGGACTTTGACGCGACACACAGCCTCCCATCGACCTCACATCCTCCGTTTATACGTAGAATAGAAAAAGCTCATTACGCGCATCGATGGAAAACCGTCGGCCGTCTCACCGTCTTCCGTTCTGGCAGGGACACAGACGACTTATATAAGGACGTTGACGTAGTATATACATATAACGTCTACGAGGAAAACGGTTGCTCGGCTATCGCAGAGCTGAATTCCTCAGAGCCAAAGACGATGGGGACAAATCCTGCCACGACCTGAGAAGCTTTTTCCCTTCTCTACATCCTTCTCTCTTGCCCCCATTTCTCCTTCCCACTCCCTTCTCTCTCTCTCTTCCATTCACGATTTCGTTATCCCATTATCTGCTTCTTCTTCATCTTTCACTTATTTCTCTACTTTTCCTCTGTCTCGGGTTACACAAAGGAAATCGGAAAAGCGGGCCACCTCAGCGTTTCCGATTCTCTCGATTCAGATTACGCTCGACCGTGTCGCTGTGAGAAAAATTCGGATAAAAGTAGAATTGAAATACCCAAACGTAAGATGAAAGTGCGAGACTTCACAGGCCGCACCTTTACTTCTGGAGGCCGGGTGACTTTGTTCTCCGTGATTTAATGCGGTTCGTCCTGATCGCGATTTTTCGATTTTCGAGGTCTTCTTTATCTTTCGAAAAACACGGGAGTTCGAGGTTCGTGAGTTATTCACTTTTCCTACCGCATCGAAGTGTTTTTGAAACGTATGGGCGTTTCGATTCGAAGTGTTAAAAATTACGCCACTCACGTCACACAGTTGCTCAATTTTTACTCTACAACCGTTACCCAGCATCCAAACTGGAGCAACCTCGAAAATCCCCCAGAGCTTGTTCATTAAAAAGAAAATGCGCAGCCAAATGATCGAGGACGCCAGGACGAAAGTCACAACTGACGTATAAATTAATTTGGAACAATTTGTCACGATAACGAAACAACGAAGATGGCAGCCAACCTGCCCAGGCAACTTCTCCTTCATCCCTGCATTTAAGCAGCTTTTCCGCTTGCTGTCGTATCAAATGCACAGTCACGATCACGACTGCGAAATCGCAGGCAATGCTGATTGGCAACAGCCCGACGACAATGGAATTAGATCCAATTGACACTTTCGCTGTATCCGCTACAGTCGCAGATGCCAACGTCAATGGTAGTCACACTGCGACGACTACCCACCGAGCCCTTCCAGACTAAACGACAAGGGTCCGTGGATTTGTTATCGTTCACCCGGTTTACCTTCTTGTCCAGGATGGTTCTGCGGTCCCTTTGCCAACCCGATAGCCGTCCGTTAGTTACAACGTGCATCACTATGTGACCAGATTCAATGGAAATAGATGGACGCGCGCATGCGCAAACGCTCGTGGAAAATTGCATCGGACGAATACGAGATACGTGTTTGGACGTATATATAAGTATATATATATACGTATGTATTTGGCTTGGTGTTACAGGAGCGACGCGAAACGTGATCGATTGACTCGAGGGAAAATAACTCCCTCGTGTAGCTCCGTTCGTGGTCTCGCCTAACTCTGACGAATCGTTGAAAGTATCGTATGGTAAAATTCCATGGTCCAGCAGTGAAACAAATCAGCCGATGACAAACATTGAGCGAGAGAATTTTCATAGGCTGTCAATCGAGCGAAACTCATTAGCGTGTTTATTCAAGTTAATTTCGTGGCAAACATTTGTTCGACGCCGCGTGTAAACGAAATTTACGTATGATATTTGGAAAATTTCGATGTGTTTGACGTATAGCGTTCGGATGAATCGAACAATTATGTGATAATCGACGTTCGACTGTAGTTTCCATTGTTTGTTTTTTCTTTTTATTCCGGAAACCACAATCGGTGACATTGACATTGATTAATTTCCATATTTATGGGAAAGATACATTGAATACAGAAATTGTATACACGTATAATCTTTTTGTTTTAATTACTCGACGGTGTTTTGTGTGATACAACGAAGTTGGTTGAAAATAAATGGCTGAATAATTACGATAAAAACAGAGTAAGTTTCATCGACGAAGAAGAAGTGAGGGAATGTGAAAAATGAGAATAAGAAGCGGAGGAGAAGGCGGGAAGAAAGAGAAGCTGAGAAGGAGATGGAGAGTGAGAGAGAGAGGGAGGGAGAGGGAGAGAGAGCCAGGAGCTGGTGCTATGCAACCAATGTAGGTAGCGAAACAAGGATAAAAGGTGACCCAGTTTCGAAAGGGTGGCTTCGAGTGGGCGATGCCCCGGTGTCACTGCTTCCTGGCCCAGTATGACCTGATTTACCCTGGTCTTTCACCCCCTTGCCCCTCTGCTCCCGCTAACTGTTCCCCGCACACCACCATCTCTCGCCACCCCCAACCCTCTCCCTCTATTCCGACTCACCCCAACAACATCGGTTGGTACTCTCGCCCACGCGATAAAAACCCACAATCCCGGTGAATTTTCCCGCCAATTCGGGGTCCACCATCGGATCCAGCTCGCATCTCACGTTTTTTCGAGTCACCGTTGAACCGACGTGCCTTGATGAGAAATGAAACGAAACGACGCCCGTTTCGCACGACCGAAGGGGTTGAAGAGACGGGCGGAGGGTTGCACTCGGATGCAGCGACAAGAAAATGGTAAAAGACACATGGGACTGTCGGGTGAATTGTTGAGGAACGTAACGACGCGAGACATCGTTCTTCGTCATATAACAAACAGGGTTGCACGATTAATAATACGATTTCAGTGGAACAGGCTGGGTTACGTCAGACACGAGACGTCCCGCTCGATTCGATGTGAATTATTTTATTGGACGAGGATAAACATGACTGAATATGACTTTCTCACAGTGTATTCACATATTTAGTAACAAATATGCATATAGTTACATTTTATTCTATTTCGTTTTATCAAATTTTTTTTTTTGGCAACAAAATCCATTCGGGAATCTTATTCAGAGCCAACATTACAATTCCAGGTAGAAGGAAATATCATTTTTCGAAAGTATGTTTAGTACTTTCATTTTTTTAAAAATATATTTAATATTCGTGGTTGTCAAAAATATTTCGTTAACTTTTCGTTCGAAATTATAATTAGGGATAATAGTTAACTTAGTTTCACGATAATAAAGGGGAAAAAAATGAATACTATATTCACGTGTCTCTTACTCGTAACATTATGTTCGGTCGGTACATCGAAATTTTGCCAGATACCGAGAAATGTAGCTTTCTGCGGCGCAGAAAGCTTTCGCACAGTGCCTCCAGCACTTGCGATGCAGTGTATACCGTGTGTGTGTGTGTGTGTTTGGGTTTTTTTCTCTCGCAATTATTCCGTGAAACAATGGGAGAAGCTCGGGAAAAAACAGGCATCGCAATGTTACATTGCCCGGACGTTTATGGGCGACACGAAAGAGAGAGAGAGAGAGAGAGAGAGAGGGAGAGAAAGAGAGAGAAAGAGAGACCCGAGGTTGTGGAACAAATGGAATTCAGTGAATGGTCCTTCGTCTATCGCTCTCGTTACAGGACTATGGTTTAGGCCATCGCGTTTTACCTCGTTGCCATGGAGAAATAAGAAAGACGAAAAAAAAAAGAAAAAAAAAGAAAAAAACAAAAAACGTTTTACCGTAATAACGGACGAGGACACTGAAAATAAAAGAAAATTCTTTCTTTTTTTTTCTTCATTTTTTGTTTCCAGTTACTCGAGTCATGTAACAACGAAGAATCTGCGTGCCTCGATGGGCCGTCCGGGCTTACCAATGGGTTATAAAACGGGTTGTAAGGGTTTGTTACGAGCGTCGACCGAAGGGCGGAAAGTGTCGGTCCGAGAAACGTAAATGCGCTATTCAACGTTGTTGCGTCGTTATTTTTCTGGTTTATCACCGAAAACCGCAACCCGGTCGTGGTCTTCAGTAAACAACGACTTTTTTACCCACATTTTACATGCACGAGATAGATGTGTGGAATTTTATGGACAACACACGTGTGCACGATTTTTCGCGCGATACGAGCTAAGAGAAAAATCATTCGGCTCAACGGTATGTCCGGAATATTAATTTGAGAACAAATGAACATATTAATACTGAAAAGCTAACAGGATTTTTTATGCAGTTCATAATCGTCTAACGTGAAAGTATTACAAAAAAAAAAAACCCAAAACCAAGTTTTCAATTATTATGCGGGATACAGTGTGTGCGAGCTTTAAATTGATTATCAATGTTTCATCACGTTTTCATCGTGGCACGTGATATTCCATGTACCGTAGTAAAAGCACTATATCGATCACGCGTACGTGCGCACCATACAAGTTTAAGCTTATCAAAGTCCGCAAGAAACATTTTGTTGCAAAGTGGTTGTAAAGCGGGTGAACGTGCTGCCAGTCGACAATGCCAGGATTGACGACACGTGACAAAATGGCCCGTTGGTTCGAATTTATTAGCACTTTCCAAAAAAAATATTAAACGCTTAATAATAAAATTAATATTTATATACATATATCAATCAAACATTCGTTATCGTAATCGTTTGTCAAAAAATCAATAACAATAATAACACTGCAGTAACGAGTCAAAAAATAATTACACAATAACTGCGAATGACAGGGTTGCACGAAAAAATTGTAAGAGAAAAAACGAAAAAAAAAAAAAATTCATAAATTTCAAATGAATTTAAATTCCAACAAAAAATATTTCACAAAGATATGAATGAATGATTTCAATCTCACAGTGCTGCAAGCTATTGAAAAAGCATTATTACCATTGAGCGTTTAATACCAAAAAAAACTTGGAACAACATTTACAAAGTTATTTCTCAGTTTGTAAGTTGTTGAAATATTTTTTTCAACAACTTCTAACTAACTAAACATTTCTTTTTTATTTCTACAACCGGAGCCTTCGGGTTACAGTTCCGCAAAGTATTGCTAATGAGTCATCGACCATTTTCCTTCAACTCCTGGTGTCTTGATTTATCGGATACGGCCCCGCTGATTGAGTATTCAGTCTGCGGAAGCGTCTGCCCGGATATTGGTTTTACTACTGAATTCGAAGACGCGACGATGCGTACCAGACCATTTTTTTTCTCGGTTTCTTCGTGTTAATTGTATTATATTGTATTACAATTTCATGAGACTTTACTGACAATGATGTAGAAATTTGTTAGACATGTTCATAACGGATTTCACGGTTATGCATGATAATACAATCTCGCACTCTTCTCGAAATAATAATAATAAATGTAAAATGTGACATAATTGCAGAATAATAAGCGAGGCGAGTACGTCCAAGTGTGACAGGAAAGTACGTACAAAGCCCTCCCCCCCTCCTCTCTCTCTCTCTGTGTATGTGTGCATAGTATGGCACATGGGCTAGACGGTTATGTACAACCGGAAGCATAGGGAGTTTGCCCGCTGGAGGTTCGTTAAACCACTTTTGGGTTATGGAAAGGTAACCAATTCTCTGGTACGTGTAATGAATTTATTCGTCGAGCGTTATAGCCGGCCAAACGACGTGCCACCATGTACGGTCATCGTCGTCCGACGGTCTGCCGAATCCCACGTAATTTTCGCTGAATATCTCGTCCCGCATCCTCCCCCCCCTCCCCTCCTGCCCCCGCCCTTCCCGCCAAAACTGTTTCAACTTCGTATCTGGACCGAATTTCCATATTACACGCGAAACGTTAAAATCTCATTCCGGGTTGTTAATAGCTCCACGAAAACTCAATTAACGTTTCGACAAAATTGTTTTATCGCGGGTACCAAGATATTGTCGTAATTTTCGTCATTGTGTCAACTGGGTTTGGGGTTGAGTTTCGTGAGCGAGAAAATACAGACGAAGAAGCCTCATTCGGAAATTATTTCTTTATTTTTCAAATTTAAGATTCGATCTTAAAAAAAATAATCATTGACACATTCTTTTTTTTTCGACAAACAACGGTTCTTATGTTTTATATTGAATCGATGTTTGTAATGATTCGTGATATGCGGTCCAATAAATAAAAGGGTAGGACGATGCTGATGAACATCAAGCTCACTAAAAGTTCTTCGCCCTTTTTTATATTCTCTTCCTTTTTTTTGGATGGTTATTTCGTTACCCAAGTACTATCTCGGTCGAGGGGTGTAACAGTGGCGCCCTTAACGAGAAATATATGCATTAAAAAAGGACAAAAAAAAAAAAAAATTGCAACCCACGTTAGCACTCCAATTAAATGTGCTTTTTAATAAATTTCAAATCCCATTGAGATTAATTAACAAAAATGTATAATTCATAAAAATTCATAATTATCTGCCATTTGTATAAAATTCCGTATACAATGTTTCAAAGTGTAATTACGTTGATTATCGAAAAACGAAATATCATTAAAAATCATAATCAATTCGACAGAAAAAATTAAACAAAAATCATTTTCACTCCATTCAAAGTAATCGATTGAAATTACACCTTAACAATCCCATATCTCCTCACTAACTAACTAACTATCATAACCAACTCATAAATAATAACTCTAACAACAAAATTATTAAAAAACTACTATAAATTAATGACTCTTGAGTCGCGAGGGACTCGAGAAACCAAAGTTACACATTAGCACGACGTAAATTGCAAGTTATATAATCCCCCAAACTTCAGCCCTTTTCACCCTTCGTCGGTGGATGTAGTAACGAGGACGTTCGTCAAAATTTCACCATGTTAAAATTTATAAGACGCATGTAAATTGAGTGGGGGACGATGGTTTAGAATGCGCGTTCAGGGTTCTCGAAGTATGTGGTGTGCGTGTCTACATGTGTGTGTGTGTGTGTGTGTGTGTGTGTGTGTGTGTGTGTGTGTGTATTTCGTGAGCGCGGGCGCGAGCGATGCGGAGGTGATGGGTTCGCGACGAAATTACATGACCCAGTATTCCCGTTAGCTCCGTCGGGGGTGTATACAGTGAGATTGGAAGAGGTATCGGGGGGTTCGTCGTGGCGCCGACGAGAGGGCTCGTAAAACGAGAGGTCCGCGTTCGGAGAGGGTTACTACGGAGTACTCGTCGAAGGCACATACTCGGTATGTCATGTCCATATACGTATGTATCCATATATACATATATATATAGGGTTGGTTGAAGGGGTCGAAGGTCGCGGAGGGTAGGTACGCCCTGATTTCGCGGTGGCAGGCGGCGCAGATAGCACGCTAGGGCACGAAGAGGGGGCGGGTTGGATTTCGCACACTTCGTTAAATCGTCCTGCGGGTAGAATTCGAACGATTCAGCAGCTCGGCCCGACAGCGACGAGCCTAATACGTTAGGTAAAACGTGGGCGTAGAGGGAAGTGGGAAGAACGCGACAAGAGAGTGGATACCGAGGAGGGGGTGAGGGGGGCGGGGGGGGGGGGGGGGTTGGCAACGAGGTTTTCCAAGGGTGGCTGTGTGCGGGAGCCCCGGACTAATTTCGAGGACTTTAGTTACGGAGAGTAGTCCCGCGCTTGGTACTGTAGAGCAGATTTGCTACGGCGTTTCTGCCCATTTTGCTTGTACCCCTTCTCTCTCTCTCTCTCACTCTCTCGCTCTCTCTCACGCTTTTTATCCGTATTTATCTGGTTCTCGTTCGCCGTCTCCGTCTTTCCTTCTTTCGTCATTCATTCGGGTGAAATTAATTCCCCGTCACGCGTTTAATCCAGGCTATATGAAGTAAAATGAAGCTGAACGAAAATCCTCTCCGGTTACGGAGCCACGTATGTGTGGTACGAGACACGACAGATGATGTATATGATGTATGTATGTATGTGTGTGTATGATTATCGTGGTGAACTTTGTAACGTCATGTGCTGTACAATTTATCGGGTTGCGGTGGTCGAGTGTGTGTGTGTGAGTGATAAGAAAAGGTTATTTCTATGATGGACACGACATTAATGCCGTTGACGCTGATGACATTTTTTTTGGGGTAATTTTTGGTAATGGGTAATTATTGATGATTATTTTTTGGTAAATGATGTTTATTTTTGTTTTTCGAAATAAAATTCTGAGGATGATGATATTAATGATAACCATCAGGATTCATGTCAAATTTTGTCATTTTTGTTCGTATCTTATTGACTGGATTGAAAATTCGTAACCCACTGATTTTCGGTCCACTCTTTATCTCAAGTTGTGACGAGACATCGTCATGCACGTTCGATAAGAATGGAGTGGTGTGATAAGAACGGGGTTTCGTGTTATCGATTAGAATTTCAGGTCCCAGAGGTAGTTATCCTTATCAGAATTCGTTGCTTTTCAATTTGCCTATTACAACAAATTATTTCAAATAATATTTTTGAAAAAAAACCTCACATACACAATTTTTGTCGTAATAAAATATTCGAAATAAAAATGATAAGTCGACGTAACGTAAAAAAAATTTATGTAATTCGAGGATGTGTAAAAAGCCAATTAGACGTATTGCACTACCGAAGGTTTTATGCATCGAAGCACAGATCGTCGATAATTCAATCAGAGTGGTTTTACCCTCCCCTTCCCCTGTGTTATCGTACGTCACGTGACTTCGATGATACTCCGAGAAAAATATGAAATGTAAATGAGCGTCGTACGCAGCGAGCTTGCGAAATTGTGTTTTGCAACCCATGCAAGTGTAATTTCGCTTTTCGACGTGAGCTTCGGGAATACGAAGCTCGAGAGTGAGAGGGAAGGAGTGAAAGAGGGAGAGGGAGAGAGAGGGAGAGAGAATGAAAGCTGGAAATGGAAAGCAATGGGGGACTCTCCATTAGCCGTTGCATTTTCTCGAAACCACAATGGAGTTGCCGGAGCCGTGGCTGGGTTTACCGGTACTGTTTGCAAGGCGTATATAATACCACCCGTTGCTACTTCAATAACGCTCCGTGGGTCGTGATGGAGCCTACGTGGATGCCGGGTCTTCTGGGGAACAACGACGGTGGCAGAAACCTTCGGTTTACACGTCATGAACCGAGTACAAAGCCAGCCGGTGCACTCGGTTTCAGTCTCGCGACGCAGGTTACGCGGGGAATCGTGTACGGTGGGCAAATATATATATATATATATATATATATATATATATATATGTACCCAACGTGCGCACGTTGAAGATTTGCATAGCCAGGCCCCGCGAGGAAACGAAGCAGCTTGGTGATTTTTGTTGTTGTTTTTGTTTTATACTGCGATTGAATCGCATTTTATTAGGCTTCTTAGGCCACCTTGGACCGGTAATTTATGTAGAGATGTTGGCAAAAATTAATAAAATAAATGGACAACGAAATAGTGGAGGAATTGTATGTACAAAAGGGAGATTGATGGGATTATAGTGGAAGTGAGGAGTTTTTATAGTCATTACTTAGGACTGGGCTCTAGTGATTGAAAAAATGATTTGATGTTATGTATATGAGGAATTAAATTTTTAACTTGTATAATAATGTTTTAACCTGAGATTGGGATTGATCGAGATTCGTGCTCTAGAGTCGAAAAGTTCTCTGAGTGTATCGTGCAAGAAAGAAGCATTTCCAATGCACATAATGCAGTTTTTAAACCATGAAAAATTAAATAAATACGTGAAAGATAATATAGAATATTAAATATCAAATATTAAATATTAAATGGAAATTAAAAATGGGATAGCAATATAGAAAGCGATTAAATGAATTAGAAATAAATAGCCACAAGTAGTTTTGACCGAAAGGCTGTTTTGAGAGTGATCGAGAGAGAGAGAGAGAGAGAAAGAGAGAAAGAGCTGGACGGTTCAACGATATCGTTCGCATATAAAATATGGATATGCTGATTACGCAGCAATCACGGTAAACGAGATGCAACCGCAATGGTTCTCTGATAACGCAACTAATGCAACTGTCACTCATGATCAATGCGATTATCGCTTCATAATTATGTTACGACGTTAACGTGGATTCGTGGAATGTTATTGCGTAAGTGACCATTGTCATTCAGACCAGAGCCATTGTCTGGACGAGGATTATCTGGTCAGACTCAACCTACGTCACGGTATGATGATGCAGCACATCATCCACCACTCTTTCCAAAAATCTTTTATAAAAAATCATTTGATGTCACAAACTTATCAACGATTGTCTAGAAGCAAAGACAAAATAAAATTTTATTACTTTTTCAAAAAAAATATTATCATGATTATTATTCGAGTGATGATTAATTCAGTGTTGAACTTCAACGAATTCAACGAGTATTCAGTTGTTCATGATTTATCACACCATTCTCGGTATCAATTCATTTGTCGTTTGTGAAAAGCGCATCGGAGTTTGAAAAAGAAAAAAAAAAAAAAAAAAAAACTAAAAACAAAAAATGCGGATGACGACATCGAAGGAACGGAGTTTGCACGTAATTCCATCACCCTGTAGCGACGATAGTTCATCCCACGCTCTCCTCGGCGCATTGTCACGTGGATGGGTCGGTGGGGGTTGTTGGCCCATCGAGCCATTCACAATATACCCCGGGCAAGCCCCCAAGCTGGCTGCGCTGCCGCATATCCGCTCTCGCTCGCGTCCCATCGTCCCAGACGGAATTTATCTCAAGACACCGTCGATCCCGTTCGGTCGTCGTCGGGGTAGACGACGATGAACCATATCACAATTCTGCTCCAATTACGCACGAAAACTATGTGCACACGCGCATGCGCGTAACAATGAATTATCCGGCGTTGATTATTTGCCAGACGATTGTGGACGGAACTCGTTAAATATTTCCGATGAATGTTTCGTATGCGTCGTTTCGTTCCGTAAATGCGATTCAACTGATCTCGCGTGTTTGGTTTATCTTGTATATATATATCAGGGTGTGTTGGAAAAAAAGAAGCAGGGTTTATCGATTTTTATGGTGACTCCACATTCGAAGTAGATGCTATCCGAAGACAGGTGTCAAAATTCGAGCCCAATTGCACTATATTCAGAGGTTGTGCTTCCACGAATTCGATTTGCCTTTGATCGACACGTAACCATATTTTTTTTTCCGTTGCAATTTATTTTTCCGGTAGATGGAAAATTCCGGGTATGAAACGTAAGTACAAGACGTGGTATTGAGGTCACTTGTAATGAGGGATATTTTTTGTTTCGCGGCTTAAAAAAAAGTTATTAACTTTATTTTTAATGAAAATTATTTAAAACGGATTTTTAAAAAATGGTCTTGCAATAAATTTTTTTTATTGTGAAAAAAAAATTTTCCCATTTCAAGTGACCTCAATATTATGTATTGCACTTCCCTTCCATCTCCGGAATTTTTTATTCACCGGAAAAATAAATTTGAGATGGAAAAAAAAATTTTTTTTTCTCACGTTTCAATCGAAGACAAAATTGAATTCGTGGAAGCGAAACTTCTGAATATAGTCCGATTGGTCTCAAATGTTGGTATGTGTCTCCTGATAGTATCTAATTTAAATGTAGGAGTCGCCATAAGAATCGGTAAATGCTTTCCTCTTTTTCAACACACCCTCTGGTGTATACATATATTTATATACAGATATAGATATGATCACAGCGTCTGTACCGCTATTGACAAAACTCGAGACCCAATCAGCAGCTTCCACGAACATTGAAAAACTTTTTATTCAATTAACTCGACTGCTTAATCAAATCGATTCGACTATTCAACTTACGAAACTAATTAAGCTGAAAACGTGGAAAATGTTTGTTTTCTTTTTATTTTTTGTTCGCGCGCTTTCCAATGCGTATCAATCGGTGGTACTTCAAAGTTTTGCTTTCGATTTTTATTAATTCATTCGTGTCACGACAAATGTCTGTATTTGTTATTTATACATACAAAGCTGATTAGCAATTTCCATGAAAGATGAAAATAATAATAACAATAATAATTATGAATCAGAAATCACGATGACGTAATTTTTTTTCTGTAATATTTTTTTTTCATCGCAAAAATTCTGTGAAATTTAGCTAAAATACCATCAATTTGATTATTTTGGAAATAATTAAACTTCTTCAGCTGCATCATTCAAAAATGGCGATTGCAACGAAAAATTTGAATTCATTCGGAGAGTAAAACAAAAAAAAAAAGCATCGCTTCGACAACAAAAATACGAAATGAATTATATTTAATGTAATGAACGTGAATAATTTCGTTTTTCTAATTTGAAATTGTTACGATTAATAATCATTGCAGAATATGCCTAATAAAAACGCACAAATCTGCGGCTGTTACTTGGAAACATCGAAGTCTCGAAACGGCATAAGTTCGACGGCGTCGACGGGTCTGTCGACGCGAAAATTGACGATACTCTTGCCTAAATCGTCGTCGAATGGTTCGAGCAGGGGAGACGGACGTGGTTCGAAGAGACAGCAGCACAACGACGATCATGTGAGACATCAGGGACCGAAGACGAGGGCTCCCGATAGCGGAAGTACGAGCTCGGTCGCCGAACAAATGAACGGGGCGTCACATCACACGAGTAACAATGGCAACAAGCCGGAAAAGCGGCTCAACGCTTCGAGAAGAACCCGGAGTGCCGAACGATCGGATTCTCATTACACTTACATCGGTAAATTGATCATTCGATATAGAAATTGCATATATATATATATATTTATATTTCTTTTGAAATTCGTTTTGCTCGCCTAGTACACACAGTTTTCCTGTTTATCATGTCAAAATGTCTCTTCCTGACTTTGATGGGTCGCCATTCTGAATTTACGTGTCCAATTGATCTGGAAAAATTCAGGAATACACTTTTACTATCTCAGAATGTGATGACGTAGCTTGCAAGTGTAAATTTAGAATAAAAAATGTTATAATTATAAAATATGAATATAATTAAATATAATATAATAAAATATATTATATTTATATTGAAATATATTATACAATGAAATTTTGCAAAAAAATGTATTTCGATCAAAGTCGATGTGTGGGTCAGATTGACCCAGTGTTTAATCGGTGGCTCAATTTTCATTGACAAGTTGCTTCAAACTTTACGAAGCACTTGGTAATTTTTCTGTTTCACCCCAAATCGTTTTAGTTCGCGTTCGTTGGTTTATATTAAAAAAAAAATTGTTTGTTCGGTAATTTTGCAGATTCGGGTTCGAGCATTCTCGGAGTCGGTATTCGAGAAAACACGATACCGGAAGCACTGTACACAACCGTCCAGGAAACACCATCGAACACGGTGTCGAGCGTGAACGGTGATACGGTGTCGAACAGCAATCAAACAAACACGTTGAACCGTGGCCAAGTGGTCTACGCCATTCCGTCTATGACATCTCCACCACCGACTTACGACGTAGCCATAGCCAAGACTTGCCAGGTAATAATAACACATAACACGACAGAAGCATTGCAAAAAAAAAAAGTTATCCATTCATCGTCATTCGATTGCTCGATAATAAAAAAATATATTTTTCGTTAACACTTACATACATATACATATAGGACGCCTGAAAATGAAAATAGAAAAAATAATAGAAAAAATAACAAAAAACAGCAATCACACTCATCTACAATAATGGCGTATCTGAATTTTTTTTTCAATCCAAAAATTTCATCTAGTTGCATCGGTGCACTCGAATTATTATTATTATTCGGTACTGATCTGAGCGTGCATTGATTCTCGGTGTCATTCAGACACAATATTTCAACAGCTACGCACAACATAAAAAATAATAAACGAATATGATCGACATTTTTTTCCCGAGATCTTCGGGTCGTGCCACTTGGCCCCGGTCACACTCGTCAATAACGAATGTTATCGTCGCAAAAAGGGCTTACAACGCAATCGTTCGGATGTATCGTGTCGAAAATTATGGAACAATGCCAGAAGAGTTGTGCAAAGTGTGTGTGTGTGGGTGCTTGCAACATTAATGCACATCGAATGTGAAGCTGCCGGGTGTCTTTATGAATTATTTAAAAATCTCAGTCTGTATCGGATTGTGAATCGTGGCTCTCTCGTCTTGAAAACTCTCATCCGTCGTTGTTGTTTTCTTTTATTTTTTATTTCAACTTCGAAGTCGGAAAAATACGATTCTGATGCCGGAAGTCTCTCGCGAATCCGCTCGTCGACAACGTACAAACGCTTGAAATATTTTTGGTACTTACGTATATACATATATATGCGTGTGTGTGTGTGTGTGTGTGTATAAATAGCTTCGGGTATTCCCACACTCCGGACAAGTCGTAGTTGGGATATCGTCGGATGGAGCTTACGTTATTCGACGGATTTTTACGTGAGCTAGAAACGTCCATATAAACAGTTGGAAAGCTCGCTGGCACTTGGAAAAGTCCAAATATATGTTTGCCGAGCATGAGATTCGGGGCAGGGGGGGAGGGTACACTTCGTCGGCGCCGAGGGGAACATAAATTTGCCCGAAGAACCGAAACCAGCCTCTCATCTTTCGCACAGCATCACCTAATATTCGAAAATCCAACGAAGAAAAAAAAAGAGAGAGGAAAATAAATAAGAGAGAGAGAGAGATAGGAGAAAAATGGGGCGAGATAAAGGACCGAGGGAGAAACCGACGTGCAGTACCGAAAACTTTGTGGCTCGACCTCGACCACGACGCAACCACAGCATCATCCAACGACCCACCTTGCACCACCTTCGGTCCATTGTTTTTAGTCTTTTAACTATTTTTTTTGTCTTTTTCTTAAATTTTTTTTTCGAAACGCCTATTTGCATTTCATTTATCCCAGCGCATCTCGTGGCAACGCTAATAGTTGGCTTTGAAAGAGCAGGTAAACCGCACGACCGAGCCCTCTCGCACACGGTTTTTCTTCTTCTTCTTCTTCTTCTTTTTTTTCATGCGATGAAGTACCGAGTTTTGACGATGGCGAGTCAGAGGCGTGAAACAATGTAAGAGAAAAGTATACACGAGAGACGGAGATGCATTTTTGTTATTTCACCATCGGTTAAGTGCGTTATACGTTCGAGCAACAGACGTTCTGGCACCGACGTGATATTCGTCGATTCGACAATCGAGACCTTGAAAACTTGGTCGACTTTGTGTGTCGAGTCATTCGATTGGAACAATTTCGAAATGGATTTATGATTTACGAAACAATTCTCGCTGAATATGCGAGAAAAGCGAGAAAAATAGTTTTTCTTGGTGTATGTTTATTTGTTTTTCGAACTTTGAGACAAATTTGGCTTTGGATATGGATTTCAATGATTAATTTTTTTGTTTATTTTCTGAAAATGGAACATTTTTTGGCAGGGGTTGGAGGATTGAGGCTGGTGGGATGTAAATATTACCAGAGGAGTACCTAAAAGGGCTTGAGACAAATGTGAATTCGAGGAGACGCCGTGTAATACCGACTTTTCTCCCCCCCCCCCCCCCTCTTGCCACCTCGTCCTTTCGTCCATGACAGGAGGTTATCACTCAACGTTGCTCGCTAAGAAAATCGTGGCTGTGCAGAAAAGAACGGGGATGAGAATAAAGAAATGATAAAAAAAAATTGTTACAAGAGGACCAGCTTCGAAGGATAAATTGTGTGGCGCGAAGAAAAATGACAATGTTGTACAGAGTGATTCACAATGAGATTATTTGCTTTGGGGTTATTCATAGGAATATGTAGACAATTGCAATTAGATTTTTTTTGTGATCATTCATATTCATATTTTTCAGAAGAATTTATATCGCTTTCGGTGATCAATAACTTCCATCACTCAATGACATTGGTGACCGAAGATTCACTTTCGAAATACTTTGCATTATTTTTTCGCACGAATTTTAGACACGAATCCATTTGTGTGCAATAAATGGTTCGACAATGTTTTTTTTTTATGTTGAAATTGTTGTTTTCATTAATTGTTGAGATAATTAATTTCCAAGATAAAAATCTTCATGAAGACCGAAAGAATTTGTTTTAGTTGAAGCTCCAATGGATATTAAAGCATTCATTGGTTCACAAAAAACTCCAATTTTTTTCGTGGAAAACAATTTTCAAGGTAAATCGTTTTTTTTTCTGTTTTTTTCCTAATTTTAATACAAATTTTGTTATTTTTCCGATGCCATTGATACGTTGATCATTTGTGAAGAATCCTGTACGTCATCCTTATTCGCGCACAGTATGCTATATGGAACAATGTATGTCAGCTTCTCTGTTTTCATCGATCCGCGAGACGGTTTACTCGCGCTGTTTGAACTGGGTTTGTCCGAGCGTCGTTTGCCGTGCAATTCTCTCCTCCGGAGGTTAACCGGCTTGTTGTCCCACGGGGATTGTACACGTCACACTCTTGTCCTTCTTGTTGAATTTGCGGAGGTTAACTCTATCTTCAAGCTTCGTGTATATACATTTTTATATATGTATCTGTGTGTGTGTATGTGTACCCACTTGGGGCGCGACGGTATTATCCATTTCTTCGGTGAACGCTTCAATGAGACAATTTACGTTCAGCCACATCGCCAGCTTCTCTTTTTTATCTCTGTCTGTCTCTCTCTCTCTCTTTCCTTTTTTCTTTTTCTCTCTCTCACACACACAGGCACACACATCGATACTCATTTGAAGTTCAAACGTCAAACCTCTCAATTTTCTACATCCCAACCATTATAAATTCCCATCATCAAAACAATACATCACAAATAACATAATTACAAAAAAATGATAATAACAACAGACTCAGTGCCTTCGTAAAATCAATCACGAATTGATTCACAAAAATATTCTCTCAATAAAACGAAAACAAAATTGTTCGAAATTATTGTAATTTAATTTAAAAATTTTATGATTTTATAGTTTTATAATTTTAAAATCGCATAATCTCACAATAACATTTTCAAAACTAGAACAAACTTATATTAAAATAATTTCGAATGTCGTTTCGTTTCTTTTATTTGTTTCATTGAATGCTTGATTCAGACTGTCGCATCCCTGTTGGACACACGAGTTGAATAATTTATCATTCCACCCCCTGCACCATCTTCTACCCAAGCGAATAGTCGCACGAATATGATAAACGAAAAAGAAAGAAAAAAAACAAACAACAAAGTTGAAAAAAAAATAATATAAGAAAATAATTGAATAAACACAAGAATCGAATAACGTGTTAGCGTTAAAGTTATTCGTTACGAAACGGAAATAACTATTCGGGAAAACGGGTGAGCGTTGTAGATCCTCCTGGTCCAGGTAACTTCTCAACTTGGGCCATTAACTTCGAGAGCGTGAAAGACTGAACCGAGAAGAGCAGTGCCCGGGAGGTAGGGGGGGGGGGGGGGGGGGGTTGGTGAGGGTTGGTAGTTTCATCGGTTATGGCCCACGTAGTTCGCCGTTATAAGGCGAGCGAGAGTATAACGGGGGCGTTAAATTTACGTTTCATTTCCAACATCGCGGATTATATACAAGGAAGAAGAAGAGCCAGAGTGACGTAGTTCGGCGTTGAATCTCCGGGCCTCGGCACGGAGGTCGAGGAAGGTAATATAATAGAAGCGACGGGAGGCACAAGGCACCTACCTCTCTCCGGGCGGCCGGGCGGGTATCCATATAGACGGTCGCGGGGGTTTGTGCAACGGCGGAACACCGACTCGGCTTTGCTCGTTGCCTTTGCATAATCGTGGTCATTTCCATTCATGAAGAGACCCGCGCGTGCTCGTTCCGTCCCTTTAATTTGAGTTACGGTTTCACATTCTTACTTAAGCTTTTCCATTGGCCCAACCCGGTAATACTCCGGCGCATCGGCCGAACCGTAAATCGATGAACGCTCGCGTTTGCTCGTCGGCGAATGCGGGGCGTGAATGCGAATGACGCCGGGCGCGGAAAGGTTTAACGAAAAATTTGATCGAAGGAATTACGACGATTTTATCATTGACATCGATTCGCAATTTCGATCGATGGGAAATTCAACGTGATCACGAAAGATAAATAATGCACGTAATTCTTTGTGACAAAAAATATTGTTTATAAATAAGATTTGTTTTACTCATCTAAATTCACAGAATTCGAAAAAATCTTTATTTATAAATATGAATTTTTTTCAAATATATTTTTTATGAATATGATTTTTTACGAATATCATGTTTAAAAATGAGATTTTGCTTTGGCACGAGGAATCGCGTGCATTGTTGTTGTGTCACGATGACGTTGATTTTTTTTCATCGATCTAAATTGAGGATCGGAGTGAATGACGAATTTGGATATTTTGAAAGACGTTGAATGGAGTAAATGGAATTTATCGTGAGTAAAAGGGGTTAAACATTGACCCCGTTTACTCACGATAAATTCCATTGGAAAAATGGACCCTAATTTTTTTCTAGAATTTTTCCGGTGCTCCTCAAGGTCGTGCAAGGATTTATTTTGTGTTTATTGATTTAGATTTTTCTCAACGAATTCTGTGCCATAAACAGGAACTTTCTTTTGGTCCGTGAAAGGGGGACTCCGCTTGGTTGTGTTTAACATTTTTGAAAAAAATAAAAACATAAATGAATAGTATATAAAAAATATTTGATAATTTGCATATTTCGAAAATTCGAAAAGTCGATTCCGACTCTCGAGATCCAAATAAATTCCAGATAAAAATAAAGGTCTGACTGGAGTCGAAAAAAGCCAAAAAAAAAATGTATGCAATGATCTGATGATGCAAGCGAAGTGTCTCTACGTTGTCACATCGAATGCCCCATATAAACACATATCGTTGGCCATAGTGATTTTGCGCTACCTTGACGCGCACGTGGCAACAATCGTCGAGTTATCGAATAAGCGTCAGACCGCGTCCACTCGGCCAATCGTCTTTGTCGCCTTTCGCGGTTTCTAGATGGCCAAGCCAAATTGAATTTACCCCCTCCATCAGTCCGATGGATAGTTAGAGCGAGAGAGAGAGAGAGAGAGAGAGAGAGAGAGAGAGAGAGAGAGAGAGAGAGAGAGAACGAGAAAAAGACGGATAAAACGAGGTTGAGAAGTGGGGTGAGCCGTTTGTGGTAACCACGAACGAACCATCCGACCCTTTGTATCGTACCTAATTTTTTTCTTGGCCTCGGCTAAGTATTTCGAACACCATTGATCTACCCCCCCCCCTCCTCGCCTCGCCTCGCTCGATCGCCCAGCCAATTTCCCATAATTCTTCGTTGAACCCAATTCATCGATAGTTCACCCCGACAAAATCGAACCCCACGAAATCTCATCGCGAATCACATCGAACGACGATAATCATCCCGAGTGCAGAACGTCGAGCGAGACAAACGTTAAGTAAAACAAAGAAACGTTTAATTAATTCCGTATTGATAGATGGAAAAATATTCCATCCGACTATACGGTCTCGCAATTTATTTCATTCTGGTTTATTTTCGCTTTTCTCGACTGACAGTCGATTAATTAAACAATGAGGATGGAATAATCGATTTTTTGTTTAATAAGCCGGTGAATGGGGGAACGAGAGAGGGGGCGAGGGAGGAACGGTCCGAGGGATGAAATAGAATTGTGATTGGGAAGTACGATGAGAGGAACAAAAGCAAAGTAAAGTGGAAAATGTGGTTTTGTCGTTATATATATATATGGGCACGGTATTGAACGATCTATCGTTGGATATCCATAACGATCGCAAGGCTGAATATGAATTCACGTTTTCACATCGAACTTTTCATGGATTTTTTTGTTGGGGAAAAAAATAAATACTCTTTGGGCGATCGTTCGTGTAGCAAAAAGTGATATTGTTGTGGGTACGAAAAATATTTTTTAAAAAAATGTATAACCGATTCGCACGTGACATCGAGTCCTCCACTTGTCTGGGCAGTCAAGATCGCGGAGGATGTGTGATTGACATTGTACATTTGAAAAATCATTATTATAAATATTATAACTATTATAAATATTATAAATATCTATTATTTCAATCGTAACGTTTAAAATTGCAAATTTCCATGTTATCGTTGGACAACCGGTTTTTCAAAAATAATTTTTTAATTTTGATTGCGATTATTTTGAAGGTCAAGTAATTTACATATTTCACCTCTTCTGTAAAAATAAATTAATTTGTTTCCAAATTTCGATAAATCTTGGGGCGAACCGCGTGAGAAAGAAAATGAAGAAAAAAAAATTTGCATTTTTATAGCGACAGGTTCGTGTTCTGCATCGAGCGGCGATTCGATATCCGGTGTGCATGACACGTCGATAACCGTGGTGTAACGATGGACCGTGGTCCAATTTTCAGATACCGATATTACACTTCCGTGTCAATGTTATACATACATACATATACATGTATATATGTACGACAGCTGTTACAATGGTGGGGAGGATCCATACTTCGGGGCCTTCGGGGTGCAAAGCAGTTTCCATCACATTCCCCCCCGGTACAATTCGCAACAAAAAACCGCATACCCGGAATCTCGGTTTCACGAACGCAGATCTCGACTATCTTCAAACTATTTCGCTTACGTATTCCAAATACATTTCGAGCGATCGTTTGAGATTGGTCCGAGAGTCACGTATTAGTTTCCGGACTCTTCGATATCGTGGCTCGGGTCGAAACAATTTCGAAAATGAGAAACTCGCGCGTAACCAAAGCCGAAAGCCAATTACCGTCATTTTCAAACACAATCATCGACTCAACCCAAAAGACTTTCACGATCATCTGAAATCAAAAATTACCATTTTCTTTTCATGAATTCATTACAATTTTTTCTTCTCTTGGTCGAAGCTAAGAATGGTTAGAGCGACAAAGATGATTTTTTCAAAAGATTTGAAATATGTCATAAAATCCGAACACATTGATGGATCTGCCTCAAATGCAATACTAATCATCTGTGTGCTTGATTCTATATGCAAACAACTATGTGAACGAAAATCGCAAAACTTTTCGGACGCTAGATTGATAAACGACATTTTTTGAAAATTTCAAAAACGCTTCCAAGTCCCAGCGGCTGCGTCCATTGTTACAAAAAAAAATTAAGATGACATCGAAACACACACGGACACACATTTATCCGTAAATTTTCTGGAAACGTGGTTTCTGGATGCTTCAGCACCGAGGATGGGCATCCATTCAATAGAAATGTATTTCAAATACTTTCTCAAACAAATAACTGAGCTCAATTATCATGCAAGAATCAATATTTTCACATTCCCATAATAATCACGACGAATATACTTCAATTATTATCTAACAACGGATTGAAATATTTAATAAATTCGATAAAATTCATTATCATTTCGTCCGAAAAGTATTTGAAATACATTTTCATCGAATGAATGCCCATCCCCAATCAGCACATTCTCAACATTTCGACATCAAAATCCCAATAAGAATTTCCCAGATCGTCACACAGCTTCTTCCATGACCAATCAAAAGAGATAAATAAACCACGAAAAAAATTATTTCAAGAAAAAACCCCCCGTAAAAACTTTAATTCAATTTATTTCTCGTTCGATCAAGTTGATTGATTATAAATTTAAATGTCACAGACAGGATTACCACCGTCCTACGACGAGTATCTGTGTCACAAGTACGCGATGCTCGCGCGTTCCCACACACCGCCGCCCCCATGGTCGGACTCGACACACACGAGAATTCAGCAAGCGCGTCTGGAAGAACATCTCGCCAGCCAACCGGAGCTGAGGGAGTACTTGGCGCAGGTGGCTCTCGAGCAGACTTCGTATCATTCGCAACAGCAACAACAGCAGCAGCATGGAGTCTCGCGGGATTCCGGAAGTCAGTCGAACCATCAGCAGCAGCAGCAGCAGCAGCAGCAAGCATTGAGGATACAACCCGCAACGCTTAGACAGCAGCGAGTCCGTGCGATGCCTCCCAGGTGAGTCGACGAGAGCACCTCGCGAATCACCGTGAACATTTCGCTCAACAAAATATTTCCATCCCCCATTGACGAACTCTCGCCCCAAAACAGACACAACCGAGTCTCCGGTACGCGCCGAATCGATTTTCCTCTTCGAAACGTAAGCTCCTCAAAGCACGAGCCCCCCCCCCCCCCCCCGGCAACCATTCCCGAGCGCATATTAGTTCGTCGTTTCTCAAACGGTTACGGTAGCCTTTACAGCCAATTATTATTATTCATGGTTTTGTCTCGTTCGCAATCCCGACGCGTCACTATTTTCCCTGGTTGGCAAGTCACGGGGCTGTTAACGTTTCCTCGCGAGACCTCGCAGTGTCAAACTCGTGGCAATGGTGCATGGAATCGTAAGTGCTTATGCAGACACACACACACACACACACACACACACACACACACACACATCGAGATTCAATATGTATATGTGCATTATTACACGATCGAAACTGTAAGCCTTTGGGAGACTCGAGAGAATCTCCGTATTGTATTAGTTTGCTTTGGGGGAAAGTTTGTCGTGGAGTTGTAGATTAAATTATGGGTTGCCCATGATATACGGACAAGCCCATTGCGTTGGTTTGCGATTGACGTGAACGTGAACTAAGGTACATTTCAATGGACGCATACGCAACCCATCTTGGAAAATCGTACTTTGTTCATTTCACATTCTGAATGGGATCCATTTTGGAGTATTATTGATATTATTATTTCCGATATTATTGAGATTATTATATAATAAATTAAATAATGTTGGTGATTTTGATTTGGTCGTTGAATAAATTTGTTGCTTGCAGCTTCGCAGATGGGACCTGAAAAATTTGTCCATTGGCAAGGCTCCGACTAACAAAATAATAAATCATTAATGATAATAATGAATAATGATGATTTGCATTATTATAGTTTTTTTTTGTTCTAGTCATTACTGTTATTAATATTATTATTATTATTTATGTTCTGCGCACAGATTGGAATCTCTTGTTTCACCTTTTGCTAAAAAAAATGTAGGTCGTGAAAAATCGCAAACACATATTTTTTTAATTCATCCAAAATTAATCGAAGTCCCGTTTAATTTTTTAAAAAATATTTTTATTATTGTGACAGTTTTCTCAAACTAACGAATTATTCCTGGTGGTTTAGTAGAGTAACAATTCTTAATATTATTATTATAATTTTCTTACGATAAGACGTCAATGAATGTTCCAATTGAAAATCCAACGTCATTTAATCCTCGATTCGATTAAATTGTTGTCCATCTCATGAACAATGCTGATTGCAATCTCGCAAAATTGTCATTTGAGTGCGAGAAAAAAAACTTGTTTTTTGTGTGACAGATCCCAGAGCGAGAGTCGAGCTCATCAGCAGAGAATCGCAACGATGTACGACGACGCGGCGTTCTGCATGGAAACGACGGCCATAACGTCGGCTTTCGAGCACGGTGTCGCTTTTTGCAGCCTCATGTAAACGAACGACCGCAGCCGGTTTGGACGGCTCCGAGAAACGCAATGTTATCAGGACCGATGATGGAGCGACGCGCGATGGGGAAGGGGGAGGGAGGAGTGGAATTTTCAATCAGCTTCTTTAAACACACAGCTTTGCAGGGCCTCATAACGTCGAAGCTTTTGCGCCGGAACAACTCGGCGAACCTTCTCTTTATCTTGTGTCGCTGATTTACGAATTTTCATAATTCGCGCGAGCGATAACAAAGTTCGTCATTCGTCAAACGTAGACGAAATGTTTCGTAGGTATTATCGTGAATCTGTTGGATTCACGTTGCAACGCGATATCATTGTTCGTCGATATGACATCGATGTTGGAACATTTTTTTTTCTTAATTTTTTTTATGCACAGTTTTTTTTTTCTGCAGAAATTCGGGTCCCGGCTGGCTCAGGACTCGATTGCTTTAATCGAATTAAAAATCGAATTTAATATTTAATCGAAAGGCCCCACAGTGATTTATTCTTAAATTTTTGTTTTTTTTTAAATTATTATTATTATTATTATTATTTTATTATTATTCGTGTTATTATTATTATTATTATCATTGATATTTGCACTTTCTACTTGACTATCGTATACGATCAAAGTAGCCGCCCACGTTCGTTCCGGACTACATTGTTGTCGCGACTACTATCCGCGTGCCATCGTTGATACTGTAGTAGTATCGAGTTGGCACGGTTTCGCGTGTCTGGCAATCGCAGAATCGTTCGTTCGTTCATTCGGCAATAAACCGGCATCAATCGACTCGTTTTCCCGCCCGAAAGAGCACCGTCTGCAACGCTTTACGTAACGGGGGTGAAATGAAAAAGAAAATAAAAATATATATATATATATATATATATATATATATACTATATACACATATATAGTATAAATATATCCAGAATACATGAAAAGGCCTGTTTGAGTTCTTCGCCAGACCCTCTCGGGGACGAAGAATGAAACTCTTCGGCCGTACGGGAGTTGGCGAAAATGTGAAAACAAAAATTGAATAAAAATATATTGAAAAATTGAACGTAATAACACACACGCAGACGTACACACTCAATCACACACACACACACACATACATACAGACACACGACGTATTCGTTGCATTGTAAAACTTGTTGTAATCGTAAAAACGTGTAACGGTGACATTGTCATATGCCATAAGCGTATTCAGGTGTGTGTTTATGTATCTATATACACACACATACACACGAACGTTATGAATGAATTAAATAATTGCAAAAAAACAAAACACACACAACTATATTCGAAATATTTGATATATAGCAATTTACACGTGTAAGCGAAAAGTGTTTTAGAAGATCGTTAATTATTAATCGGTATATATATATATATATATATATATATATATATATATATATATATATATATGTACTTATAAACGAAAATGTACTTAAAATATTGACCTAATTATAGGGGCAGTCCTAACGACGTGAAGAATGTGAGGATAATTTAATCGTAGATTTTAAGGTCGGTGTGTTAACAATTGTGTTACCAATCTAGCACATAACGTACACCAAGTACCCTCATAGACTGTCCGTTGTAAGGATCCATAACTCACACACAAACGAAAAATCACGCGTGAGCAATATCGCCGCACCCGACGACCAGGTATCGACGACTGTCGATTATTTCAAAGTGAAAAATATTATTCATTACTCGCGTTGTAAATTTTGAACATTGACGATTTTTTTATCTCTTTTTGACGATTTTTTTAATTTCAATTGATTTTGTAAGCTTTTGCATATTAATGAAATATTCAAAAGATAAGTAACGATTGTCTCTGTACTTTATTTTCTTTTGGAACGTTTAATTCAATGAAAAATTATGTAAATATATTTTCACTCAGGATCGGACAATTATTATTGGCATTCAATTGGCAACGATATAAATAATAAAATGTGAAACAATTCTATTAACGACGAGTACATCGATATCTGCGGTCGTATGTGTGAAATAAAATGAAACATATTGAAGAGACAGCGAGAGGAACTCGAGAGGAGGATTCAAATAAAAATAATCAAAATAAAAAAAAATAAATAAAAAAAAGATAACTCGCGTAAACTCGTCATTCCGCCTTTAGCATCTTGCGTTATCGGCTTCTATCGCGGACCATGACTGTGCAAACGTTTTAGAATCTACGAAAAAACCAAAGCATAAAAATTATGTATCTCATGCCTATATTGCCGCGAATTTAGGAATTCGATGTTCTAGTTGTGTCACGTCTAAGCGCACACAAAAAAAAATTATATTGTCATTCGAGTGACGCGTGAACGAAGCGGAGATCGAAATTCTCCGCTCTGCGTGAGATTTTCGCGCCAAAAGAAACTCATATTCCGTGCAGGATACGTGGAAAAAAAAAAGAAACGACGGATCGATCAGAGTTTCACTGGTGACTCGATAGTTTGCCAAGCTCGACAAAACGAATATAATGAGCTGAGGAAAAGAAGAGAGACGGAAAAAAACGAAGAAAAAATAAACTAACAACCACAGATACCCCAAAAATAGGACTGCCAAGAGCGAGAAAGTTCTAAAACTATTTAATTTAACGTAAAATCACGGTTGGATAACAAATCATCGAAGTTTCGAAATTCCGATTGTTTATCCAATGTAAATCGGAGTCAAAATGTCAATGAGACATCATTTTCGAATCTTCGAAACAAAATGCTACGGAAAGAGACACACACAGAGAGAGAGAGAGAGAGATAGAGAGAGAGAAAAAGCTGGATAGATACAAATAAAAAAAATCTAAACTCCACTCGTTTCATTGGAAACATCGACTAAAAAAAATGTACACAAAAAAAAAACGTTCGTTCGAGATGAAATATTCGAGGTTATGAATAAAACGAATTAAAAGTAGTGTGCAGCCTGAATTATTCGGCGATGCCAAAAGAAAAAAAAAACAAAATGATATTCAACCGAAGATATTTTACGTGTATTAATAATAATGTTATTATTATTAATAATAATGATAATATAATTGTAAGAGTAAATTAATGACGTAAGCTTAGATCGCTATGAAATAATGTTGGGGGAGGTGTGAGGGAAAATAGAGAGGGGACATAGGTGAGACGTTGGTAACACTCGTTCATGTATCTAAATGTCAATTCAACGATAGCGCGGGCACTACGTTGCGCGAATTAAGTGAGGTGGCTCAGACTCAAGATACCGGGCGTCGTCGTCGAAACGATGATTATCGTGAGGAATTTGAAGTTTGAAAAATCCCGTGAATCCGAGAGCTTTACGACGATGCTTCGAAAGCGTTACAGACGAGGAACTTGTATTTTTGTATGGAAACAATTTTTTTGGTAGGACATTGAATCATGAATACCGAGAGAGAAAGAGAGAGAGAGACAGAGAGAGATAACGAGTTGCGTGCGAAGAGAAATTGGAGTTCGTGTTTGAAAACGTTTTATTATTCGCCACCGATAACCGACGAGATCTATGAACGATAAAAAAAAATAATAATAATAATAAATTGGAAAAATTATTATGGTATAAAATATGAGAATATCGCTAAAAACCTATAATATACATTGTAAAATTATAATACAAATATATTACGAACTGTCTGTTGTGTAAATTATGGATGTTTAGAGGACCAAGAAATCTAATAAAATCGATGACTCAAAAATAATAATTTGTTCAGTTTCTCGTTTTTTTTTCTCACCCGAAGTGAGCGAGCGAATTTCGAATACGAAACAATTTCACGAATTGTCTATCGATAAGTTTGGAATCCGCATCACTGAGCCATCAGTTGGTGTCTTGCCCGTAATTTCGAACGTTACCGATTGCAGTTCAGTTCGAAATTTACTTGATTGACCGAAGTTAGCCCATCGACATGGAGGAGATGTGAAGAAACCCACATAACCGACGAACGGCACAGTGGCTCACATCGAGCCCGAAAGATGGCTCTGTGACTTCTACCACATCGTAACATTTCTTATCCATTTACCACCCTTGATCAACATTCCGTCTGTATTCCTTTTTGGATACACCGTCTTTACACTGGTCCCAAAAAAGTTTTGTTAATGTTCTTTGGGGCCAGTCTAAGGAATCCGAAAAAGTTGCTAAAATTCTGTAATGGTTCTCAGGGCTTCTATTTTATTTATGTACCAATAGATTTTTTACCAATCTATTGGAAATTCATTTTGCGATAATTACTAAAATCTTCAAGAAACATTTTACCGGACATTATCGTCTGTTCCCAAAAAGGCGAAGAATTTAAAAATAATATTTTCAATATAATCATTAATTATTTCATTCTTCAAGACCTTATCATTGTTGTTATTAAAATATTCCTTGTCTCTAGGAATCACATCTAAAAACCCAAATGAGGAAAATCGAAATTTTACGTATTACACTCTTGACTCGTGACCACGACACCGATGTCAAAGTGGACTTTCATTGTTCACCATTCTCACGGTGCTTACCGCGAAAATTTTGAATATCGACCCGTACCTTCCCATGCTTACGAAGCCACACACGTACTCATAACGTAAGAGATACGGATAAGTTTGTTCCGAAGCCATGTACATCTATCGTGTCATAATCCACGTTGATGCACGGTTTTACATGCGACCGTAAATTCGTTCGACGATTCGAATTCAACGAGCCGAACCGTGTTGTACGTGTGCGGAAAAAAAATCCATGTTCCGTGGAACAGAATATATAGAAATATACGAGAAAACAGCACCCCTCAGTCATCATCATCATCATCAGCAGCAGCAGCAGCAGCAGCAGCCGCGACATCAGCATCGGGAGGTTGAAAAAGGAGGGTTCGAACGGCTCGAAAGAAAGAAACAAAACAGAAAAAAAACCGTACGTGTGGAAGGGGCCGCTCAGCTTGGTATGACCGTCGGGAGGGTGGGGGATGTTATAAAAGTTGCACCTGGTTATACGAGGTGGGGCCGGAATGAAGTCGGTTCGAGCGGAGGACCGTCAACGGTGGGGGAGAACTTCTACCTGGTTGGTTTTTGCGTTCCAGCGAGGAAGGGACGGGACTCCGCCCGCCATTGCCCGGCCCTCGGGAACCATCGAGCGAAACGAAGAGGAAGCCCTCGAAGAACGGAAGACCGATGCGATGGAAGAGGAAGCGAAAGACTATACTCCGAGAACTCAAGAAAAAAAAAACGTTTGCCACTCAAGCCCCAAAGGTTGCAACGAAGATGGCAATAACAAGAGAGGCGTTTCGTGATGCGAGTTTTCCGTCAACTACGCTAGATGTCGCCCCGGCGAAGATCCCACAATGTGTCAGAGGCGTATGCGTATGGTTCCACGCCCTGTAACGCCCATAGGCCGGCCCTCTCGCGGATCTCCCAGGAGCAGAAGCGCCTCGACAACCAAGTGGACAGCCAGGCTAGCGGCCGAGTCATCAGGTCCGTGGAGACGCCCGGGCCTTCTAACCGCAACAATCAAACCCGCGGAAATTTACGAATAACAAATATTCATTTCGCGAACGGGATTTACGTCAAATTTTCGTGACGGGATAGTTCGAGTGTGCGGGGGGGATCTTTGACAAGTGTCCGAAGTCGGTCGCGAGGATTCTACGGGGTACAATTGGGGGACCTCGGGAACGGTCGTCCGCGCGTGTAAAAGGGCCTGCGGGGTCGGGTCTTTGTGAGAATCCAGAGTGTAGAAGCCGAGCCTTCTTTCTCGGTCTGCGGGGTGCTCTCTCTTGCCACCCGCAGTTTTATTGCCGATTGTAAAAGAAGTGTCAAAGGCTCTCGGGGGCCCTTCGAGACCGGGTTGTGTCGGAGATCACGGATCGCGGATGAGACCCAAACGAGTTCGATTCTAAAAATGAATCGTTCGTCGCAACAGGGAATAATTAGAGTGCGTCGATAGTGCCAACAATTTACTGTCAATCGATAACGATAATCGTGATACCAATCATGCATCGTTTTTTTTTAATATGTTAACCACAGTTCATAAATAATAAACTCTGAATTGGTGAGACAGTGTGGTAAATGTTGCCGAAATTTGTGTAAAAATTTCGAGATCCCAAAATGACGATCGGTTAAAAAAAAAAAGAAAAATAAATTATCCCAACGTTAAAGTGAAATATTTTCACTTGACATTTTGGTTGATTGAATTTCGATGGTGAAAAGACGCCAGGATGAAAATCCGACTGCGTGAGAGACGGGTGATCGGATCGCTCGTCAGGTGATTGTCCTGGGACAATCATATTCAAAAGAATCGACGAGAACATCACAACATTAACAACAACCGGCACTGAACAATCGTCAGGGCCGATTAAATTTCCATGATGGAACTCGTGGAGCATCGTCGAGGCGTGCAACGTCTGAACAACGATCACACGGACCACAAGCCCGAAAACCTTGATTCCCGGGTCAATGGAATAAGCATACGTGGCCCAAAGATTCACGACGACGCTGATCAGTCGGATTGCGATAGCGAAACAAGCGAGGTATTGAGCGTCGGTAGCGAACCAATGCCAAATGCCGACGGTCTCGATGTCGATCGTGACGATCCTGCAAGCGTCGACAATTACGAGAGCGATGCCGGCACGATAATCGCAACAAGAGGATCCCACAACAATCGACAACGCAATCATACTCGTACGAACAACGACAGATCGTTGCTCGTCGCTACTTCGCCATTGTCGAGATCGCCCTCGCCATCGCCATCGAGTTCGGAAAGTTGCAATCCGCCGCAGAGTCCGGTTAGCAATTATTGCGTGACTCCGCCGGAGCATCAACCATCGTCACCGGCAGCTTCATCCGTGAGGTCGCCGGCCTCGTCCAGCGCGACCGCTTCTTCGCCCGGTCGGCCGGACGCTCACCAGGAGGCCATCGTGCCGCGTTACCAGTCAGCCAGCACCAGTCTACTCCATCAAAATCTCATTCACAACAATCATCATCATCATCATCAACACCATCAACATCCCCATCAGTCGCAACACTTGCAGCTTACCGGTAGATACTCCGCATCGGCGATAGTTTCCACGACCCGGGATAACGATGATCCAGTTGATTATCCGTCGGTGATAAGTGCCTCGACGTTGACCCGATTACCCGGAATAATCGGACATCACGGGGCGGGTTTGACAGCCGCGGGTCCGGTTAATCCGACGGTTGCCGATCTCATCGGTTATTCGCAACAATCCATCGAAGCTAGTCGATTGCACGGTAGATCAGCACAACCGGCGATAAGTGTGCCGCTTGTCACGAGGCTATCGCTGTCGCCTCCCACGTCAATGACGGTCGGGGGGTTGCAACCCACCGTCCCGGGAACGGCGTTTCATCCCGTTGCGGTGGCCGCGGTCGCGGCCGCTGCAGCAGCGGCTGGACGCGATCCCCGGGAAACTACCGCTCTGCTAGCAGGACATCCGGCTCATCTTCAACACTCCGGACACAATGTTACCGCCGCTCAGCATCCTCTTCTTCAAGTGTCCTCGCAGGTGCAACACGTCGCAGCATCCACGACGGTTCTGCAACATCATCATCATCATCAGCAGCAGCAACACAGTCCGCATTATCGTTCGAATTCCAGCAACTCTTCTTCGGGACAACACAGATTGTCGGTGAGCAAATTGCTTCAGCACAACAGTCAGGATTCGCCGAGCGCGAGGGACGCCGGCAGTCCGGTGTCACCGCGGGGTGCTGATGATCATAGTCATCAGAATCATCATCATCATCATGAGATTTCGCGAAGCAACGCGTCACCCGGAAACAACGGGTTGCAAAACAGCACCGGGGTTTCAATCACCAATAACAGTGGCAATCATCATAGGAATAACAACAACAGCAGCAGTAACAACAACAATAACAATAATAATAATAATGTACAGAATCAGGGTAGTCTGAAATTCAGCATAGACAATATATTGAAAGCCGATTTTGGTAGACGCATAACCGATCCGATATCGTTGAAAAAATCGCGACCGAAAAAATTAGTGCCACGACCGATTGATCTGACGAAGGACTTTTTGGAATCATCGTCGGAGGGTTCGGAACGCGGTTCCGAGACCTCGACGACGAATCCGTCGCCGGGTGTGCCGACTTCGGTGACAACCGCGAATGCGGAAAACACGACGGTTGGTAATGTTACGGGGGATGGAACTACGACGAGTTCCGGAACTGGCGGTTCAACGACAGAACCGGCCAAACAGATGCTGTGGCCCGCGTGGGTCTACTGCACGAGATACTCCGACAGGCCGTCATCTGGTGAGTTTGCGTTTGATTTATTGCGTTAAAATCGTTTCGTATAATTACGATGATAATTATTGCGGCTCATTATACGAAAGCGATATTATACGTGTTTCTACGTTTTGTGATGTGTGAAAGATTAATGAGTGTTGCGTCGAAAATTATCGCGATGAAGGATTCGAAGCATACGTACAAATTGTGTCGAAGCGATTTGTGAGAAAATGTGGAATGAGGGAAAAATGAGTTGGGGGCGATGATGGGATTGGATGTTGATGTTGATTATAGGCGGGGAGATTCGAATCTGCGCGAGAATCTTACTCTTGTCACATCCGGTCATTGTCGAGTGACACGCCGATTTACAGCGTATTTTTTTCGTGTTTCATTGATGATTATTTTCGGTTTTGATGGAAGGGAAAATGTTTGGACAATGAAACGATTAGGACGGGGATGAATATTCATGAGAAATATTGTGTCAGAAACACTGGGGGGATAATGGCATGCTGGCTCGAGACGAGTCCGGCGAATGCGATTCGGAAAATAAGCAGAATGGAGTATATCAAAAATATCAATGGTTAAACATTTGATTTACGAGCAATACGTATTTATGTATGTTTACACTTTCGGTCGCCACCATAATAGGTTTAATTTTTTTCCACGCACGATTACTCCATTTTTTAAAATTATAAACGCGCAATGCTTCGAACGCCCAATGTTTCGAACGTACAAAATTCCGAACGCCCACAAATCGCCGTGCTTCCCACATTGCCCGAGTTTCGAGCTTTCCCCACGCGTGAACTATCAATGTCAGAAAAATTCCGTCCCGGACTTTTTTGTAGGAAATTCAATTCTCTACAACATTGTTTATGTAAACTTTTGGTCTACATAGTGTTGTTCAGCCAGCGTCCGGACGTGAAGATAAAAATGCATTGATTTCTCATTGTTTTTATGTTTTTTTGCAACAATACAAACGTTTAAACACTCTTGAAATTTTCATGTTGCTATCAACGAACATTTGAAAGAGTTTTTTCGCTGATTGAAAAATTTTGTCAGCTAATTTAGTTGCAAAAACGCACGATATTGGAAGTTGTAGATCTGTATATACTTGTTCTGAATTTTGATTCTTCGGAGCATTGTGCGTTTTGAATGTAGTTCTTTGGAATCATTGATCGTGCTGAATTTCGACCTCTAGCCTACGCCTCCTAGTCGCCCGATCAAAATAGTGCGCACCTCGACCGCATTAGCAATGATCAAGAATTTATAGTCACGTCTGTAGGTACGTGAGCTTTTCTACGAGTGCATTAACGAAATCGGCTTCGCGTATATCGTTGTCGTTATTCCGCGCAATAAAATACATTGCCGTGAGATTAAATCCACAACCGCGAGACCAGCAATCCCGGGGCTGACAACTATCCGAACGAGTTGATGCGCTCACACACGACGACGACGACGA
Source organism: Diplazon laetatorius (assembly GCA_963662125.1). Classification (NCBI taxonomy): domain Eukaryota; kingdom Metazoa; phylum Arthropoda; class Insecta; order Hymenoptera; family Ichneumonidae; genus Diplazon; species Diplazon laetatorius. Next base: position 7,647,656 of record OY759156.1, read on the forward strand.
CGACGACGACGACGACGACGACGACGTCGTATTCAATGCCTTACGCGGTTGGCAGTCGAAAATGCATTACAGTTACGTGTCGAAATTGCACCGCGCTCATGTTTTCCCCACTCGAGCCGTGTAATTATACTAATTGAATCCACACAAAGTCGTACCGAGCGGTGACCCCCGTCGCGACTCTCGCCGACGTCTCTTGGGTATTAATTATTATTTAAACGATCTTGCGAGTAATGCTGGAAAATGAAAAAAAAAACACAACTTATTTTACCATATACATGTGAGATACAACCAAATCGTTATGAAACGTCGACTGTACATCGACAGTTCGGTCAAATAGCCGTTTACGCACATTCAAAAGTAATAAAAAATAAAATAAAAATAGAATAAAATAAAATAAAATAAAATAAAATAAAATAAAATAAAATAAAGTAAAATAAAATAAAATAAAATAAAATAAAATAAAATAAAATAAAATAAAATAAAATAAAATAAAATAAAATAAAATAAAAAGGATTCGAAATAAATGAAAAGTCGACGACGTGTCTGTTGATAAATCAAGAGTCAATCGGATACGCAACGTTCACGGGGATTCGATGGAATGAAAGTTTCGCGATGAAATAAAGAGACATTAATTTGCGGGACAAAAGTTATACGGTGTATGTGTGTGTGTGTGAAATGATCGTGGAGTCTCGGTGTGGTGAGGAGTCGACTAAGACCGACGGGGGATATGGCGATAATGGAAAAACCGTTTGAACGAGGTTCACTTGAATCGCACCGCGAATGGTCGTCGTAATCGGTCGCACAAGACACCCGACCGATGGATAGACGTGCGGCGAACCTCGGTATAGATGATAGCCACGATGCTCTGTGCCGTAAAGGTACAATATCTTCAATTGCGGACTCGCGAACGTATTCGTTCGTATGTGTGTGTGTGTGTGTGTGTGTGTGTGCACTGATGCTGCGACGTTCCAGCTCCCTCGGGATCCATCGATCTTGTTGAAAGGGAACTACATCGGCGACCTTACAACGCTACTGGATCATGATTTTCACAAAAGTCGTCTTAAACTCTCGAAAGCGTTCCCATTCAGCCGCATTACTTCCAACGAATCGAACTGTATTCTCCAGACTACAATTTTTATTTCGACCGAACAACGGTAATTATTTTCGCATCGATATCACCTCCCCCCTCCCCAAACAATTAAATTTGGTGCAAATACGATTTTATAGCTATCGACGATTGATAAAGCGATTTGAAAAAACCAAAAATCTAAAGAAAATCGTCGAAACAAAGTTTACAATTTACTATTTCATTGAAAATGTCATCGAAGGAAGAAACAACAAAGATTTCGAGAATTATTGTTTTTTTTTTGGTTTTTTAATTGAAAAATTGTCGTTGATGACCAATCGATGAGATAAAATAGAGTCGTCAAAAATAATTTACAATTCTTCCAAGTTAATTATCTCGAGAAAAAGAAAAGACGAAAAAAAAATAATGGTTCTCGCCAATTTTTGTTCACCCAAATTCACGTGAACGAGGGGAAGCATTAGCGTAGAACGTTAACCAGACTCGTTGGGCGTTGCGTTCGAAAGATTTTCGAAATGATAAATTAAGATTGGGACAGCAGGCAAACGCACGGTCCGTCGTTGCGTGGATAAATAACTCCGAACGGCTCACGATATAGTGCGCGCGTGCATTTCGTAATTATCTTGAAAAAAGAAAAAAAAACAAGAACTTGGAAAGAAAGAGAAAGAAAAAAATATCATAAAAATACGAACGAACGGGAAAAAAATAAAAATAAAAAACTTTGGAAGCGTAAAAATAAAAAAATGAAAAAAATAATAAAAATAAACTGAAACAAGAACATAAAAAAATGGTAAGAACAAGGGAAAGGAACGATGGCCATGGTCGCTACCGACGATTTGCGGTGTGGCCGGTAGCCCATACATTTTTTGCACACACACACATGTACATATGAATAATCGGTGTGAGCTTCACAGTCCAATTGTGAAACGTGTTTCCGTGTCGATTACCTTAGTCGGCGGTTGTTCCGGCTACTCGAGAAGCGGGAAGGACGCCACGAGAGAGACGATTAATTATAGCCGATCGCAGAAACGGAGAGAAACCGATCGCTGGACTGCTGCTGCCGCGGCGGCCGGTGCTGCCTGGCTTTGGTCACGCGAAAATAATTAATCCAGAGTTACCGCGCCATCTGAGAAACACGAGAAATTACGTATTTCCGGAACTTGTCTTACCGCAAACAAAAAATTTCGTCGTCGTGTGTCAAAACATTCATTCGCCATATGATTTTCGATATAAACATACACCAGCTGTGCAATCGCGAGTTGTGTTAAAGGGGCCGAGACACCTAAAAAATGCGATTTTCTTTTTTGGTGACATGGTGAATCTAAATTTAAAATCCATTTTACCCTTATAAAATACTTATACTTCACTATCATTTCAAATTTTTTCAGAGCCGTATGAAGCATCTGAACGCTGTAAGATTTAATAGAAAATTTTTCACTTGTCGTAGCTTACGGATCATACGACTCGACGGATTTTCAATTCCGACGTCTCATTTTCTTAGTAACAGGACTCATTCTCAGATGAGGTGTGGGATTTTTTTTTCTACGCTCTCTGGACATTGTAGCAGCCTATAATGTGTATGAAAAAAAGTTTTCTGCAATTTTGGATAAACAGTTGAATACCAGGTCACCATAAATTCGTTTCACCGCTCATCCCAAATTTTCACACTCATCCAAGAATGTAGTCTGTTACGAACAAAATGACACGTCAGAATTGAAAATTCGTTGAGTCGTATGGTCCAAAAGCTACGACAAGTGAAAAATTTCGCGATGAATCTTACAGCATTCAGATGCTTTATATGCCTATGAAAAAATTTTGAATGATAGCTTAGTATAAGCCTTTTATAAGAGTAAAATCAATTTAAAATTTCGATCGATCATGTCACTAATTTTTTTGTTCCAATTTTTCAAGTGACTCAGCCCCCTCAATGCGGGTATTGCAATGCGCATGCGTGAATCGCCACGAAGATGCGATTGGTCGAGTCGGAGTTTGCGCTCTGCGAACCAATCGCATCATCGAATTTCGCGCCCACGCGAGCTTACGTCTACCTTCTCCTGACTCGTATCGCGAATAAAAAAAAAACAAAGTATTTCCCTCACACACAAGTGCTAATGCGATTTGATAATACATACAAATATAATCGTGTTTAATTTTTTATTATTATTTTCCGTTTGTAATTTACGTGATAACATGAACGATAAATTAGTTGGTCGTGCAGTATGTGTGTATGTGTGTGTGTCATGGTGTTTCTCACGCTCGAAATTTTCCAACGTTTGAGAACTCTCGTGCCCTCATATCCGATATCGTCTCGGTACACGTTTATCGTTTGTTGCAACACACGTGCGTTATGTGTGTATCGTACCGAAGCACATACATTTTTTTTTTTTTTAATATTTTTTTTCGAAAAGGCCCAATGCAACTTTAACCCCATCACACGCATGCGCAAACGTCGGAACTCGGTGCGATGCTCTGGAATAATAAATGGACGCGAGAGGATAAACGATGTGCCGATGTTGAAGGTAGGTGCATATGGTATATGCATCGGTCGGCACACACATAGTCCCGTCGTACGTGATTCATAACCGAGAGCCCCAGTGATTGGCACTCGCACACACACACACACACATACGTCGTTGCGATGAACGAACATTCACTGCGATATTTTCATTATTTACGATGATAAACTTGATAATGAGAGAACGTGGTCGGAAATTGAAGTTATGGTACGCTGGCATTGATCGTATGGAATTAACACGGCGGTCCTTGAGACGTTTCACATCAGTCGGCTAATGACGATAATTACGATAGGTATATCACGAGCGAGTGCGCGCGCGTTTGTGAAGAGAAAATTTTGCCGCAGATAAATTGTCGATGTTCGCGATTTTGTCGAAACGCTCTTGAAGATAGTTGTGATTTGAGATAAATGGGATTCGTGAAATATTCAGATTTTGGAAAATGACGATTGATCGATGTACATTTTGCGTTGGAAGACTTATGAATTTTAATGTCGTCGTCAATATAATTAATTATCTTCTGAATTTCAACGAAATAGATCGTTGAACGTTGAAATAATTAATAATCGTGACCAATGATTGAAAACAATGCATATGATCCAACTGATGATTCAAAAATGTTAATAATTGAAAATACAGAAAAATGAAGTAATAAAAATATTTGTGCATCAATGCAATTATTCATGAAGCGTGGAAAAAACGTTTTGAAAAATTAATAAAAAATTTAACCATGAAATAAATTTTTAAATGATTTATTCGCATCTGACAATAAACCTTACAATTATTATTATTATTATTATTATTATTATTATTCTTTCTTTATATCTGTAGACTAATATTTTTTCATTTTCTGACTTCGTCTGCTCTTGATATATAATTATAGTATCATTAATTTTCATTGTTACGATTATCATCATTATTATTATTTTTATGAAGAAACAATCCAACCCAATCAATAATATTTCGTAACTCGATTATCTCGCAAAACACACACACACATTCCCACGTGTGACCATCACAAGCCCGGTTGGAATTACGAAACGCATTTGGAAAAAAAATCACGGTAGAGTGAGTAAAACACATTGGAGTACACAGTGAGGAGAGCGTTCGGGGGAGTTTCCAACGGCGTGTAGAAACTGAGATTGTGTTATGCGGGATGGCGGAGAGCGGCGGCGGAGGATAAGGGGGGGGGGCAGACGGTAAACCGCGTCTTATATTATCCTCATAACGTTTACACGTAACAACAATAGTGCGGCGAGTGCGAGGAGTGCACGCTAAGGCACATTGCCAGAGCTATTAACATCGACGCGAATCGTCGTTGAACAAGGAAAACGTGGGCGAGATCGCGCGCTAAAGTTTCGAGACGCGAGCGTAACCGTTGGAAAGGGCTATTAGTCTTCCCGGCCGTCTGTCTGTGTGTGTGTATGTGTGTGTGGGTCCGAGACGAGGCTGGAAGATTGCCGAGAAAGCCGAGGAACGAAGATCGTGAAAGAGAGAAAGAGAGAGAAAGCGAAAGAGAACGAGAAGACGAAAGCGAGACGATTCTCTCGTTGGTACTTGGCGCGAGGGTGTTAATCGCGATCGGGTGTCGCCTGAAGAGACCGGCTGGGCACGCGTGCGCCAGTAGTACAAACGGGGACCGAGGCATCGGGGGCAAACCCAACGGAGCAAAACTCCCTCGCACCACACGCACACAAAACAAAACCGGAAGCGAACCTGTCGTCGAGACGACTCGCCCGGAGAAGACCATTGAGAACAAGAAACGAAAATGAAAACAAAACGTACAAAAAAATTTAAGAAAAAAAAAAGAACAACGAGGCGTAGGTGTAACGTTAAAGTCCTGTCGGATGTATTCTCTCGTCGCGTATTAAAAATCACACGATTGAAAATGTTTCGAAAAAAGAATGAGAAAAATAATGAAATTAAATAAGGTTCTCGGATGGACTGGCCAACGCTGATAAAAACGACAAGTACTTAAAAGGGAAGGATTCGCCCTTCGACGTTCGGATATGGAAAAATCGTTCGAGAGACTCGCGTCACGGTTTTGTCAATCGATTTGAAACGCAATTGTTTGGAAGGGGAGGGGAAGGCGGAGGGGGAGGGGGTTGGCAAGATTCGATACTCGCTTTTCACGAGGGACAGTTTTTCGAGGGGTTGAATTCGAACGGGGGTGACTTAACGTTTTTGAGAATTTCTCAATTATCGAGTTCAATGGCTTGTCAATGAAATCAGCGATACGTAAAAATTTCGTTTCACGGTTCAGTTTGCTTTTATATATATATATATGTTGTATATATTTTATCTATAATTGTTGTTTGTTCAATTTTTTAACAATTTTATTTTTATTTTTCTAGTCATTTTTTGTCGATGGTGAAAAATTGTAAGATCGAGTTATAATTCATGGACTAATGAGTGTGGGTGCGCGCGCACGAGTGGGTGTGCACGTGAATACGTACGAAACTGGTGATCAGTGACAGCCGAGTAAGTTTTAAACGATGATAACGGATATCTGACGAGTTTATTAATGAAGCGTGGGGGGCGGGGGCTGGGGGGGAGGGGACTTGACGAGCGTCCCGAGGCAACGTTGAACAAACCCACTGTTATAAACGTTTGTGTTGGTTACGACGTTGTTAGACCGTGTGAGACCGAGTGTTGCATAGTTTTCCAGGTCGGATAATCGATAGGTCCCTCTCTCTCCTTCTCTCTCTCTCTTCCTCTCTCCCTATAGGCTTGCTGCATTAAATAGCACACGTCTTGTGCAACAGACTCACGGGAGACGCAGTTTTGAGGTGCTCGAATCGCAACAATGGAAATTACACATATTTCATAACGCCATGATCGAATTGAAATGTTTCGACGAATGAATGAATCCGATACATGTATCGAGCTAATCGTGAGTGAAGCTTTTACGAAATTTATCGAGTGCTTTAGTAATTCCATCGGTCGATAAATTTTGAATGACTTATTTTATTCAATGAGTTCACGCAGCTGAACAGAAAATCTAAAATCCTTGATTTTTCGAATTATTCGACAAATTTGTTTTGAAAACAAAAAGTAGGATACTGACAATTGCAGATGCTAGCTAACATATTTAATTGTTACTCACTTTTTGTTAATTACACAACTATCGAAGAAACTTGTCAGATTCCTCTCAATTTCAATTTGAAAACTTCTGATTTTTTTCTAATTAGCTCAGATGGTTGGTCATCGTGGAGGGCGCGTTTCTGTCGAATCATCAACATCATCATTGCAGCTCTAGAAAATAATTATTCCTAACCTCTATATAAAAAATAATAGAATGAAATAAAAAAAGGAACGAGCTACAAGATTTTTGATCCCCATTCAAACATCGCAAGAGGGGATGATTTTTTTTTGTCGCCGTGCCATAGAGATCCCCTTGGTAAGGTCGTAGGGGTGAGTTTCGAAAATAAATAAGTTTCGTCCCGCCTTCCCAAAGAACCTCGAAGTTGACTCCACGAAGCTATGCCAGGAATTCAATTGCCTCCGTAGCCGAACGAGTGGCGAAGGGTTGTTTTAATGAATTTACAGTGCACCCCCACCTACCCTCCTCCGTGAGCTTTCTCGGGGGGAGGATGAATTTTATTACAAGAGTTTATTTTCACCAAGAACTCGGCCGAAAGTCGTTGAATCCCAAAACGGGACCGCCCGATGAACCGTCTAAACGATTTTCGCAGTTCCTTCTGCAGCCCCCGAAAAATTTCCGCCATTCGGCAGAACCGTTTCCAGAGAAAATAAAAATAAAAAAAATGGAATTTAAAAAAAGATTCACGAGTGACGAATAATTTCTTCTCAAGGCCTTATTCGTACGAAAATAATACCGACACTCGAAACATTTTATGTTTCTATGTCGCGAACCCATCGATCCATCGAGCATCGTCGTTTTTTTTTTCAACGACGGTTTTACGAATTGAAGAATCATCCGGCCACTCGATGGTATCGCGTGATCGAACGCATAAATGTCGAAATGATTTATCATCGAGTCCCGGAGTCTCAGAGTCACCGACATGCGGACGATCTATTTGCACGAGCTGATAAACATAGCTAGAAAATCAATATCGGCGGAGACAACAACAAAAAAAAAAATAATCAGCGATGAATCTTAAAACAAGTACTGCCAGAAAAATATTTAAAAATTCACAAAGAAACAAAAAAAAAAAAACTGAAAACTATTGTAAAAATTATTCTAAATCAATATAATCTTGAATAATAAATTCATTACATACAAAAGCGTTCATGATATGATAGAAGAATTTTAATGCGCGCAACACATGGCCACCTACCGGACGTTTATCGCATTATCGCAGTCAACAGCAAATAAAATCTGTAAAAATAATTAATTTCTCAAAATCTCCAAGACCCAAAACTTTCCTCACAATTTAACGATCAACTTTGAGCAAGGCTTTTATTATTCTCGTATATATCTTATACTCCCTGATTTTTGAAAAATCGTAGCTCCAGTAGTTTTGGAAATAAGGACGAAGGGAGAATTCTATATTTTTACATATATTTCCAAATATCTTGACAAAAATTCCACTTTAAATTATGAAACTAAAAAAATTTCGACCACCTAATTTACCCCCTCTTCAATCATCACCATGTGAATATTTCTAAGTGTTAATTAGTGCAAGCCATGAGGGTTAATAATATGTATTACCATCGCAAATTTCGATTCTCCACGTCGCACAACTTCTGATAAAATCTTCTTGCGACAAATGGACGGACCCGCGACTCATTTTACAAAGGTTCCCTTCCCCCCCCTTCGAAGGTACTCAAATCTAAAAACGTTCAACATATTATCCAGCGAAAAGTTCCACGAAATGATTTTCACAAGTTTAATTGAATTAGCCACGTCATCGACTGTACGCTTCGTAAAATTGATTCAAATTGTCCCCTCCCCCCTTCCCCTTTTGCTTGTGATCAACGTAACAATTGGAGCAATCATGCTCGTTGTCGTCGTGTACGAATAACAGTGCTCGATGTACCTGTCACTTACATGCTTTAGTCATTGCACGTTGTCGGGGGCGGCGAGGGGGGGGGGGGGGCACAATATCGCTTGTCATAGTTACTGTTTAACCGGTACAACCTCCTCGTACGTATACGACAAGTCTCCCCCCCCCCTCCCCCCGCCCCTGGCACTCCCCCTCAAAGTGCTGTCGCGAGAGACAGACACGCCGGAGTAATAAACTCTTGCCTCGTCGATGAGCCATGCAACAACGAATGATCGAAAAAAAAAAAGAAAAGGGATATAAAAAATTATATACATATATAGATATATATAGATATATAACAGTAGCACTTGAACGAGAAGAAGAAGTGAGGGGTGACGTTGAAAAACACGGCGGGTGCACTTAGTCTCTAACATCTCTCATCGAGTTTCAGGTTAGAAACAATGATCGCATTTGATGTAACTACGAGATAACTGCGCGGAAGCACGAAACGGCATTTATCGACTGCATGCTTGCGAATACACAGAAATATATATATAGTTATATGTATATATATATATATAGATATAAGTGTAACAGTTACATCGGTTAAGTTGGTCGTGATATATAGTTTGCTATCGACGAGTGTAATCATCGTAATATCGTAATCGTTCCCTTCTCTCTCCCCTCCCCCGCTTAACTCGACATCGATACTCGTGATATTAGATAAAATGGAATAATCTTGTAAATCGCATCTCGATGTGAAGTCCATCGTAATCATTGGTCTCTTAAACATTGAAATTATTAACATGATCTACGATATGATTTTATGAGAATTCGGAGCTGTTGTCACTGTGGTATTAAAAAAAACGTGGAATTATGCAGAAAGTAGACGACAACTTTGATTTTGTGAGACTGATATTTGTTATAGAGGACACTGTCTTGAGTAATTTTGTATATCTGGTATATCAGGACGCTTTGATTCGAATTAATTCGAGCTTAGCCTACTAGATAAACATAAACTGATGCAGAGTAACTTGTATACTTCGATTTTAGGATCTTTTGGTTCCTACGGAGTTTGGATTAGTAAGTTTAATTCATTAGTCTGGTCGAAATAATGTAAAGTGACTTTGTTTTCGTGCCCCATATACATATGTACATATATAGAGTTGTTTGAAAACACTTCCAAAATCGTATGATCCAAGGTTACGCAGTTATTTCATTACTATCCACTTTTTGTGTGATTACAAAAAATAAAAATATTCGACAAACTTTATAATTTTGTTTGACGTTTGTTATATCGATGTGTTTGAGACATTTCGATGTGGCTATGTATGGGCTTGAGGGCAAATCTCGCGGGTAATTCGAGCCGCTCGCGCGCTTTGCCACCAAGTGCTCTGCCCTCGATCCTCAAAACCGGTACGGAGCTTGGCTGGGCAGGAGGTAGTGCGAACGAAAGAGAGAGAGAGAGAGGGTAGATGGACGGATTAACTTTCTCACTCTCGCGAGATTACAGTAAATCCACATTATTGGTTCTAATGAGCCTGGCAAACCCCGGCTTCGATTCGCTCGGGGCAAAAGCCTCCGGGGGCCCGCCTTACTCCCCCCTCCCCCGCCCCGCCGTACCGTGAAACACGAGATCTACGGTCTATGACGAAATTCACGTCTCTCTATCGAGATTTTCGATTTGAGAATTTTCGATTGCCACGTAGCTTAATTTTTGCCGTTCGCTTGTCGCCACATCTCCCTCTTCCCCCAATGGAATAAAAACTTTCATCGTTTTCAATGAATTTATAGGGAAAACGAAATAAATTTAATCGTGGAAATAAATTTCGTTGATGGATATTTTTTTTCTACTGCACAATGCATTTATTTATTTATTTATTTATTCATTTATTAATTCATTAATTTTATTGTGGAAAGGAAACCAACTTAAATACTTGTTTCGTTTCAACATTTAATTTTCGCTTTTGGAAGTTACAAGATTTTTCGACTCCGGGGTCGTTTTTGATAGAAAAAAAAAATTATCGTATATATTCGTTGGATAAATAAAAAATTATTCATTTTCACACCCACAAATCCTCCATTATCAAATCGATTACTCAAAGAAAGGGAACGTTTGTTTTTTTTGTCGTTGTGTTTTTAACCGAAATTAATTTTGTAATTTTCCAACTGCGTTGATGAGTTCCCAATTACGATGTTAATTCGCGTCACAATGCGAATTAATGGGTTCAACCGTTTTGAAAAGTCTTGCGGTGAAAACAAGCATTAACATCGTTTTACGACAGGTGCTTCTGCACAAATTTGTCTTGAACTTTCTCATTCCATTCACGTCGCGTGGACGAGGTTCAACGAGGCTCGTACGGACATTATAATAGCGTTTACACCATATATACATGTGTGTATACAAATATATATAAATATACATGGTTGTCTCTGTCGAATGATGATTCGAGTCGGAATGTCGGTGCCCCGGCGAGGAACAAATGAGCGAGAGGGCAGCACCGACAGCTCGGAAAGCCTCCGGGGCCCGAGCCCCGAGAAAAATAATCAGCGGACCAAGGAAGCATGGAACGAGAGAGAGGGACAGAGAGAGGGCAACAAAGAAGTTTGGATGCAAAGATGAAAAAAAAAATTAAAACAAATTTGAAAAAAAATAAATAAAAAGAAATGGAAAAGGGTACACACGATGCGAGGTTCGCGTGCATCCTACGGCGAAAGAGGCGTCACGCCCATTCTTCACCTGTCCTCCGCGTCTCGCGACGCTAATTATTGTCGAACGTTATAAGCGCCGGGAACGCCCACGAAGTCCTCAACACACACAAAAAAATGCACCGTACAACATATTTTTCCTCGAATCAATTTATCGTATAATTGTTTTTTTTTATTAATATATTTTTTTTTTTCATTTCGAGATTCGACAAATTTTACAAAATTTTTCGATAAGGTGTTGCCAGATTTTTATTTTTATTTTCATCCAACAAACCGAAAGATTACGTTCTCTTTCGTTTTATCAGATGGAAATCAAAATAATATTTCGCGACACATTATCAATAAAATTCTGTAAAATTCATCGAATCTTCAAAAAAAATTGTTTAAAAAAAACAAAACATTGATTGAGATTCAACCGAACGACGAACGTTTGACATTTTTCACGATAACCCAGAGCCTTCCCTGCGTGCCCACATTATCGCATTACACGATGGCGACGTCTCAATCCGTCGTTAAAATGACATTGTGCATGTCAATAATAATTACGACGATTCGTTGGGTTAATTGAGAGTTCGGAACTTGTGTTTGTCCAGTGTGTATATATATATATATATATATATATATATATATATATATATATATATATATATATATATATATATATGTCTACATATATGTACACATGTTGCCTCGTTGTGTATTCGTTGAGTTTTCATAGGAGCCGGTAATGAATTAATTAAACGTTGATGCGGTGACGAGAGAGAGAGAGAGAGAGAGAGAGAGAGAGAGAGAGAGAGAGAAAGAGAGAATACTTGCGCACCTGCTCACCGCGCCGTTCGGACTGCACGACCCTCCGGCCCTCCCCCTCCCTCCCCTCTCGTTTCCCTCGCTCACACAAACTTAATCTACTCGCTGAATTATTCACTTCGAGTGAAATGCCCCGCGCGTGCTTGTGCATTCGTGTTGTTCGAACATTTCCTCGTTGTTAACAACGTGGCTTGGAAATTCTTGCAAATTGTTTGGACGACCGTTTGACCGCACTGAAGTCGCGGTTTGAGTTCTCAGAAGCTTGCGATTGTAGCACGTACGGTATTACGCGGAGCTTGACAAATTATCTTGTTATTTTACAAATTTTAACAATTGCGAAAAAAAAAATATTTAACGTTGAATATTCGCTGAATGAAGTATATCGAGGACTCTCGGCAATAGCAAGAACTATCAGAAAGTCACTCAGAACTATAGGGACGATACATAATTTTTTTTTGGTCCGATATTTGACTCGACCGATTTATTTCGATTTTTTTATTTTACAACTCGAAAAGAAAATTGCGGGAAAAAATATTTAACGCTGAACACTTGCGAGATGAAGAATCGAGAACTCTAAATAATATCAATAACTTGGATCCGGAATTTTTCCGGGTCCGTATTTGACTCGACTGATTTTTTAAATTTTCTGAATTTTTTTCATAACTCAAAAAAATCGAGTAAAAAATTCTCACCCTGAAAACTCTTGAGGTGGACATGAAAAAAATGTCCATCCTGATGTTCAAATGCGGGGACGGGGAAACCTAGCACTGGCCAATCGGCCATCTCTGGAGGCAAACGATCGCGAAACTACGTACGAAGCTGACGGTGAAACAAGTGTGCAAAACCGACCGCGTACGAGCGAGCGAATAAGCTTCTTGATTCGCGAACCAGTTCCACATGGGCCACGAGTTGCCGCACGGTGCATACGTGGGCGTAATAACTCACGGAAGAGGCTGGAAGAGCGCGATAAAGAGAGAGACGGAAACGCGAATGGAAGGAGGAAGAAAGACGATTTCGCGCCGAGTGCAATAAAGTAATAAGCGTCTATAAATAGCCATGCGAGGAATTCTCGATAGGTAGCCGGAGTGTAGAAAAAAAAACGAACAAACAAACAAAAAAAAAACAAACAAAACCAGTAAGAAAAAAAAATCACAGCTAATGGAAGGGAATGAAATATACGGACAATGTGTTTTCACGGTGTCTCGGTACGTTTGTGCGTATATGTGTTATTCGCTTAATCCGTGTTTATTGCAGGGTTGTGATGCCAAGTGGGTGGTGTAGCTTGACCGCGAAAGTCAAGAACGTAATAATAGAGTGGCCCGAGAGAACCGAGAACAATCAGCGATCCTCTCGGTTGTATCGCATCTCGTTCTTTCAATCGAGATATCACTCTCCCGCATTATTCTTCGTATCAACGGTGTCGAGCTTAATCGCAAATTCGTGATAAATAACATTTTCACGGATAATTAATAAAAAAGAACATCTTTTAACAAAATTTGAATAATCAACTTTTTTTTTTAAATTCATGTACATCGTTGTATTAAAGTTTGTTGGTTATTCATGGGTTGATAAAATGATGTAAATTGGTGGAGAGGAGGTAACATAGAGATAAAATGATATTTGTTCAGTGATTACATGAAAAAAATTGTTCACAAGCGAATAAGCAACATTTTTTTATGGATGAATATTAAGATTATGATTGAAAATCGTTAATTTTCAAGCTTCCATATTAGTTTAGCCGTTTTGTTTTTGGAGATTAATATTATTTTTTATATCGATGATATTCTTTCTTCTGTTGATACTTTGGCTATAATAAATTAACTGAAATCCGATAAAAATCGTTCTAATATTCAGATAGGTCAAGGAGACTCAAGAAACATTTTTCAAAAAGCTATTTGGAACTATCTGGGGGGTGCACACACGCATTAAAATGAAGTATGACCTTCATAAGGACTACTCTAATATATAAATATATTGAATATACATATAATTGATATAATCGAATATATTGAAACAATAATGTATAAATGAAATCGGAAACGACTTCTCGCGTTGCATCGTGGCTGTATTTTTTTTTCGTTTTTTTGTCAGTAGGAGGGGGGGGGGGTGGGGTACAAGGGCATCGTTGGTTCGAAGACGAGTGGACGGGCTCGTCGTCTTTTCCTTGACCGGCAAAGCGCGATCAGAATGCGACAGGTTCTGAAAGACCACTCTGACAGCAAAAGATAGCCCTCATATATATCTATACATATATATATATATATATATATATATATATATATATGTAGGCCCTTTGGAAACCCAGAGAGACGGACAACAGTTAACACACAACAGTAGATCGAATTCGGTCAGCTGAGCTACATCGGCCATTTGGTCCAGATATATACTCGAAAGTTTTTTCGTCCGCAACCAGTAAGCTGTTCGCCAAAAAGGCACTCCGTCCCTTCACCCGTTGTCCCTCTTTCAACGATCGCTCGGTTCGGTATACGGAAAGACAACGATGAAAAAGTTTCGATAGCGGAAAATCACTCGGACTCGTTTCTTTCCGATCGATGACCTCTTTGCAATCACGGAATTGCGATTAATTCAGTCCTCCAACTAGATCTCATGAAGAATCCAAAAATTATCGAAACGAAGAAACAATGGAATCAAAATCCTGTCAATGAAAAAAAAAAGTCATTTGAAGAACTTTACTCTCAACATATTTGATATTCAATTTTCCACGTTAATCTTTAATACGAAAAAATTGAATATTTATACATCACTTTTTCGTCAATAATATCAAAATTATGCTTCAATCTATGAAATCAGAGATCTCGATGATTCATGAAAACAACTTTTTCACTAACAAATCTTGGATCCTGATATAAAAAAAAAATAAATAATATAATAATAAAAACAAAATATAACGAATCGACGAATAAATCTGTTATTAATAAACAACACTTTTCAATACCTAACAATTGCATGTATGCTATATGGGTAATAAAAAAAAAATGGCCAAATGCCACAATGAAAAAACGTAAATTTATCCACGCACCTCGAAAACATCCAAACCTCCGAACAACAAAATCTCCAAAACAAAATAAAGCAAAATTTTTTCGTTTTTTTTTTTTTTTTTCGTTGTCGGTGAAATAAATGTTGTGCGTTAAAATTTGTCGAAGACTCGTGTGTGCGTGGGAGTTGGGTAAAATGGCAAGAGATTGATTCACTCAGGTGGACGAGTCGGACAACATTCTTCTGCAACTTGTTTCTCCTCTCTCTCTCTCTCTATCTCTCTCGCTCACTCACACGCTCGGCCGTTATATTCGGCAGTGATAAATAACTGACGCGTAAAATACGCTTTCGGTCAAATGCGGTATGGTTCACGCGAGTCTACCGATCTCCAAGCGCGCGCGTGCGATATCCGCGAGAAAGATTTTTCCGTCTCGCTCGTCGCGCGATATACTCTCTTCCTCTCGATCTTTCTCATATCTCCACCCCCCCCCCCTCACCCCGAACGCTGCTACGTTGCCACGAATTTATTATCATTATTCGTTAATTAATCACTCAGAGTCGTGACGCTGGATGGCGAGAGACGATCGAAGAACGTCCGAAGTGAGCGCGCGCACTGCGCGCGGGACCGCTTGATGCTGCTATCTATATACGTGTGGCAGTTAGGATATGCGCGCACAGGATATAATACGCGCTCGCAGCGTGAGAGATATTCACCGGTAGTATAGTAGAGGATTAGATCGTGAACGTGGAGTCAAGTTTCTCAGAACGAATGCCCACACGCGAAATTCCACATGGAACACATATACATCCATCTATCCTACACGTTCTACCCTCCACACTCTCCCGTCTCACGTCATCCAACCATTTTTTTTTATACATTTATTTGGTTTTTTTGTTTTTGAGTAATTTTTTTTTTCCTATTTCGTTTTTTTTTCTCGAGTTTCTCCCCATTCTTGTCATTCTTCTCACGATGTGGAATCGTTATTATTTATCGAAGACGAAAGCAAGTCCCCGTGCATTGTCAGCGATGGGTTTTATTGTGAGGACCACCGAATCAAGAGATGAGCGAATTTCGGGGGGTTTTTTTATTCGTTGGTCACGGAGCTTGAAATTTTTCATTGTAAAAAATTCGTTCGAATATTATATTTATTTTTATTTTAGATTTTTTGTCATTCTTTATTGTTATTCGTTGATTCATGATCGACTGATGGGATCGTGGGAGGCGAATGAATCAATCTCACAACGGCATGCAGATGGGTTGAAAAAAAAAGAAACAAACTTTCTTTTATTCATATGTTGGGTGTGGAATGTAGGATGATTAATTGTATAATAGATATCGTGCTATTCGTTCATTTGTTTTGTCACGAATTTTCGAATAAAAAAAAATGTCATGGAATGTTCGGTTCATCGTTAAAAAAATGAATTGGAGTCAACCACTTTAGTCAACACCTGGGTCAACCAGTGGTGAAAAATTGTGGTGACCAGAGGGTTGATAACGAATACAATTAGTCCCCCATAAAGAATTAATTCATAATCCATTCATTCAGAATGAATGAAATATTTTCAATCAATAGGTAAGGAACCCTTTCAAAATAATTCATTGTAATACAATGAATCGCACAGGCTTGTAAATTAAAAACGACAACAAAAAAAACCTAGACAACTCTGAATTACAAGGGAGTGAGGGGGGGGGTGCAGAATAATTATTGAATGCTCGACAAGTGACGAGTCCCAGTCGTTTTGTCGATTGCAAACAATTCGTTTCAATGTATTCGAAAAAAATGTTCGCCGAATTGGATGATAAAGCGATTTTACAATCGTCGAAGTACTCAAGCTGTACATTGTATGGCTATACTTATACATATATATATGTGTGTGTCGGTGTATATGTATAGGTCTTCGAATAGCTGCAATATATATACATATACAATATATATATCAAGCTGTCTTGGAAGGTTCAATTCAAGTATAGGTTGTCCATCGTTGAGTTTTAACCGAACGTAAGCGTTCATGAACGCAGAGTGAGGGGGGGGGGAGGGGGTAGAGGGGGTCTGACAGTGCAAACAGACCCGAAATTTTCTCAATGAGCCTTGCCCAGCGAGTCTCTCCTTCCGTCGATGCACCGAGCCCCGATATCCCTCTTTCGAGAGATACCGAAAACAAGCAAACTGTTTCATCCACAACCGTTTGCCTCTGCGTTTGCCGGGCGAAAAAAAAAAAAAAAACATCTACAGATACTCGCCAAACTCGCACGCACACTTCTCGTCGTACTTTCCATCGAGCTCAAGTAGAACGGCAAATGAAGAATAATAATCATAATGAAACATGTAAATTGATAATTAAAAAATTGAAAAAATTGAAAAATTAAAAAAATTGGGTCGCGAAAAAAATGTGAAAATTTTTCGAGTATTTCGTCGAACGACTTGCGATGCATTTCGTTTTTTTTTATGGCAAGAGAAACTCTGTTGCGGTGTAATCTCGTTGAATAATTTCAACGAAAATTTCGTTTATTTCATTCCATCACTCCGCACGCAATCTCAATTTATTTTAATCTCGCGCTAACCAGCAGCCCCTGAGCTCCATCTTGTTTGTTCGTTTTTTTTTTCTTCATCAGTCCATCGAGTACCGTATTTTGTAACGCGGTTGGACCTGGAGTAAATCGCAAACCCGACGATAATTATTCTCCCGGTTGGTCACTCGGTCCGTAATGCAGTTATTTTTTTTTTTTTTCACGTCGGTATTTTTTATTTAATTTTTTTTTCTTGAATTATTTTCGTACTCGTTTAATTATTCGTTTAATCGGAATATTCGTTCGAGTGCGAAGAAAAAGTAATTAATCGGTTACTTTGATATACGAATCGACGGAATTGTGGTGTGTGTGTGTGTCTGTGTGTGTGTAATATAGCCCTTTACAGTCATTGCCGATTGGGTCGGTGCTCCATTCATCGCTTTCGGTTTGATCTGGCTCCTCGGGTTTGTCTTTGACAATTCGGCGCGAATTGCTTGGCGTGAATCGCGGTTCGATCGGTAAACGTGAGATCGGTGACCTGCGTATAATATTATATATATATATATATATGTATATATAGCGACGCGAATCGCGTTATCTGCTTCCGCCCGGCTTTTCACCGACGTCGATCGACATCAACGAACCCCACGGAATGTTCCGCGATTTCGACACGCGGCAGTTACTGATCGAAAAAACGAAAAAACGAAATTAAAAAAAAACGAGGGAGAACATATCGTAAAAGGGGGTCCGCGCTCGCGGAAGGACCGACTGTGCGTGAAATATCGCGTTCCAATCGATTCAATCACACACACACACACACACACGCACACCTACGTTCCTCCATTCTTTCACATTTTTTCGCTGTACAGTGATGGCTGTTGGTAAAAGAACGATTTTTAAAAAGTCCAAAGCAATCACACACCGACTGCGTTAATGTGAAGATCGTATAGTGCACGATTCATAACGCTGTGTCGAGGTACAGATATATATACCGGGTGTCCCATTTTAATCTTACACTTGATTTATCTCGAAAAATACGACTCCGATCAAGAATTGAGTCGAATAAAACTTGAAGGGCCTGGAGGGGGACGTACAAAAAAATTTTTTTTTTTCGTCCAAAATTCAAAATGGCGGTGTTAAGGTGGCTAACATGTTTTTTTTAAATAGAACCATACTAATTCCTTCGCACCAAAAATTTTGTCATGTCAAAACTGACATCTTTTGTAGGAAACTTTTTTCGATAAAGTTCATAATTTTTTGGTTAGAACACAATTTTTCAATTGACTATTTTAGCGTTATCCAGGATGTACCACGAGGAGGTAAAGTCTTTAACATCCCATGTGTAAGTGTAAGTGTAAGTGTAAGTGTAAGTGTAAGTGTTAGTGTAAGTGTAAGTGCAAGTGTAAGTGTAAGTGTAAGTGTAAGTGTAAGTGTAAGTGTAAGTGTAAGTGTAAGTGTAAGTGTAAGTGTAAGTGTAAGTGTTAGTGTAAGTGTAAGTGCAAGTGTAAGTGTAAGTGTAAGTGTAAGTGTAAGTGTAAGTGTAAGTGTAAGTGTAAGTGTAAGTGTAAGTGTAAGTGTAAGTGTAAATGTAAGTGTAAGGGTAAGTGTAAGTGTAAATGTAAGTGCGTGTGAAACACTCGCAAAGATTAGGTCTCTGCGGCTCGTCACTTCCGCAGTATTTTTTGACTCCAAACCCTCTTTGTGACCGTACTCCGAACCCTTCCTAAAGGTGTTCAAATATTCCACCATTCATATTCAAGCATGTCTGAACTCGTCTCTCAAAGGCATCAACTGTTCGCAAGAGAACATCTCGCGGGACTGCCCTGCAGGCAGCTCTTATCCGCTCCTTCATATTCTCTCGTGTTGTTGGAGCTCGACGGTAGACGACGTCTTTGAGGTAGCCCCACAAGAAAAAATCGGGAGCGGTAAGATCAGGTGACCTCGGAGGCCAGGGGACCGGACCATCTCGACCAATCCACCGTCGACCGAATGTCGCGTCGAGATAATTTCGAACCACACATGCCCAGTGAGCGGGTGCACCGTCTTGCTGAAACCACATTTGTTGACGTGTACCGAGATCAAGATCTTCTAGCAAAACGGGCAATTCATTTTGTAAGAAATCGAGATAACGGGCAGCGTTCACATTTCCCTCGAAGAAGTAGGGACCTATTATTTGCCCGTTAACAATGCCACACCAAACATTCAAACTCCACCGATGCTGGTGATCGATCTGTCTCACCCAATGTGGATTCTGATCAGACCAATACCGAAAGTTCCATCGAATTGTCTGACCTCGGTTGTTGAACGTAGATTCGTCACTGAACATAACGAATCGGAAAAAGTCTCTGTATCGACCGATTCGTCTCAATGCCCACCGGCAAAACGCTATCCTTCGCAACGGATCAGGATTAGGCGTGTCTTGGTGGAATTGTATCCGGTACGGGTGGAGTCTCGCACTTCTCAATACTCGGTGCACTGTGGATCTAGGAAACCCCAGTCGTTCCGAGATAACTCGAACACTCACATGAGGATCGATTGCTATCATGGCTAAAATAGCCAGGTTTCGAGCCCCATGCGGGCCATCGAAATCGTTGATGACGTTTCGGAAACGTTGGCGTTGGCGGATCATCCAACCTGACCTCGCTCTCCGTTCGAGGGCTTGGATTGTCTGCCGTGATGGGTGACGACGATGAGGATACTCACGTCGATACAAATTTTCGGCTCGTAAATAATTCCTCCCACAACTCCCTAAGATTAGAAGCATATCAACGATTTCGTTGGGCCTGAAATCAGACATTGTTGAATTGCCGTCAGCATTAATTAAAAAAGATAATATTAAAACAGCTCGTCACTGTTTGGATTTTTTTTCTCTTCAATTCGTCGCTGTTCAAATTCTTCGGTAAGCTGGATACGGATAGGACGAATTTTCATAGTCCCTCATATCAGACTTAGAGGTATGAAACTTTTCAAAATTTTTTCAAGTTCCCTTCGAGAAAGGATAGAAATAAGAGAAAACGAAATCTCAAAAGGAACGCTTGTAGTAGACTTCTGTTTATGAACCCTTCCTCTTTTTTTGAATCCAATAGGTCACCACTTGAGATGTTCTCTTACGAACAGTTAATGGTTTTGAGAGACGAGTTCAGGCATGCATAATGGGAGGCAGAACGTTTGCCGCTCGGTCTCTTTCACTCCACCGTGAGCACCAATAGTGCCCTCTCTCTTGCGTGCACAAGCGTTCTGCCTCGTCTTAAACATAAATGGTGGAATATTTGAACATCTTTAGAAAGGGTTTGGAGTACGGTCACAAAGAGGGTTTGGAGTCAAAAAAAACTGCGGAAGTGACGAGCCGCTGAGACCTAATCTTTGCGAGTGTTCCACACGCCCGCACGCACTTACACTTACACGTACACTTACCCTTACCCTTACACTTACACTTACACTTACACTTACACTTACACTTGCACTTACACTTACACTAACACTTACACTTACACTTACACTTACACATGGGATGTTAAAGACTTTACCTCCTCGTGGTACATCCTGGATAACGCTAAAATAGTCAATTGAAAAATTGTGTTCTAACCAAAAAATTATGAACTTTATCGAAAAAAGTTTCCTACAAAAGATGTCAGTTTTGACATGACAAAATTTTTGGTGCGAAGGAATTAGTATGGTTCCATTTAAAAAAAACATGTTAGCCACCTTAACACCGCCATTTTGAATTTTGGACGAAAAAAAAAAATTTTTTTGTACGTCCCCCTCCAGGCCCTTCAAGTTTTATTCGACTCAATTCTTGATCGGAGTCGTATTTTTCGAGATAAATCAAGTGTAAGATTAAAATGGGACACCCGGTATATATATATATATATGTATATATATATATATATATATATATATATATATATATATATATATATATATAGTCACGATTTCTTCGTGAAGTGTCATCATCAGTGCCGGGAAAGTGTCGTCAAAATTGTTTCCACAAGAAAAAAAAATTGAAAACGAAATAATTTTAACATTTTGGACCGGAAACTGAATGAAATAACATTTTTAGACAATTATATTCAATCGATAATATTATAAAAATATGATATTTGATATTTAAATGTTGATTATTAAATGTAATGTTTAATAGTTGATATTGTATTAATATAATCAAATATATTTCCCGGAGGTCGAAAACGTGTTGGTCGCTTGTGTGAGGAACTTCGTGTGTGCTCTCTTCCGGCGACCGCACTTGACATGGAGTGAAGAGAAGTGGGCGAAGGGCCATGCCTCATCGTTTTCGCGACAGAGTCCTCCGAGCCTCTGTGAACCACGTGGCTCGACCCACGTGAAATTTTCCTCGTATCATTTCGTCGAAAAAAAACTGCATGTTCCAACCTCAAAGACGAAGCACCATCACCGACATTGGTATGTCGGTGATGGTGCTTCAAACATAATTTTAATTTTTTTTTATTTCACAAAGATCTTATCACCGGACTGTGACGGTCATTTTTTTATTCGTTCTATTCTTTATTCCTGCAGGTACATTTTTCGACAAAAAAAAATATATCTATATATCTTCAACCGCTTTTCACCTCCCAAATACACGATATTCGTCAATCACATTCACAAAACATGACATGAAGAAACAAAACATGAACAAAAATAAAATAACATCAAATTTCGTGGGGAATGACAATAAAATGAAAAGAAAAAAAAAGACGTGGCCTTTCTCATTTTACAAAACGTTGTGTCACACGAGTGAGCCGCCCCCCGAGCCACATTTGACACGTCGTATTTTGTCACACACGCTCACACACACAGGGACACCTGACCGACCCATAAGTCCACCGTGTTCCTTTCATCCCTTATCAATTCGATCGCCCGAATCGTCAGATGATTTACCGGCTACAAGCTTCCCGGACGCGTATACGCGTAAGACCCCCCCCCCCAAAAACACAACTTTTCCTTCTTCTTTTTCAAACCGAAAAAACCATATACCGAGCACGCAACAACACGCACCCATGACCGCATTAAACCGTTGACTCTCCTAAAGTCTCATCTCGTTTTTTCTTCTCCCCTCGTCATTCTTTTTTCCTTTCCCCCGATACCCCCTCCCCCCTTCCTCGCCCTTTCGCCTTCTCAATTTCTCATCGCGTCTCCTTCTTTTTCCCTTTTCCTTTTTTTTTATTTCATTTTTTTTTCGTTGTTGCTGTTGTTGTTTTTTTTTTTTCGATTTTTTTTTCTCAAATTTGTTTTTTTACTCTCGTCCATCCTGTCACTCTCGCCGTGACTCCGATTGTCCGTCTTCGTCGCTCCCGCGCCGGTCCGGCCGAGCACCGGCCGGAATTCGCTCGGCTAGATTGAGAGATATTCCGGAGATCTCTCGTGAGAGAAGGCCCCTGATGGTGTGTTCCTTTCGCGCCGTGTTGGTGTGTCGTGTGAGGGGGCCTCTTGATTGTGTGCAGAGCCGATCCGACGCGACCAACAGCCTCGGTACGTACGTAAACGACTTGCACACACGCTCGTGTAGGTTTCGTGTGTGTGTGTGTGTGTGTGTGTGTGTGTAGCATCGATGTGGCGTATGCGCGCGCGAGCGGTCTCATCGTGCCGGTGCCGCGTGTGTAACCTCCTACGATAGTGGAGGGGATGACTCTGTCTGCTGGTAAAGTTTTTATGGTGGGGGACAGAGCTCTGCGTGCGGTCCCTTCCTCGACGGACCACCCAAGTAGCCGGCTTACGCTCTTCTCCTGTCCTCTGTATTCACTGCGCTATACCTAATACTCTCATATATATATATATATATATATATATATATATATATATATATATTGGAATGCGTTTAAAAAAAGGATTTTTTGGTTCGCACGGCGACTTTTGCATTTGAAGTGGACACTATCAGGAGGCATCTGTCAAAATTTCACCCCAATCGGACTAAATTCAAAGGTTCCGCTTTTACGAATTTAATTTTGCCTTTGATTAACACGCAAACATTTTTTTCTTTCTTTCAATTGCAATTATTAAGTATTGTTCCGGCGAATGAAAAATGTTGGAAATAGACAGTAAGCTCAATACATAGTATCGAGACTTTTTATCATAAAATCATTGACTAATGATGAGAATTGTTAACTTTGTTTTTATTATTGCACATGTGATGCATCTGAAGTTATGGCGAAACTTGCAACGTCCGATAGATCTTATCAAATGAAGACAAAAAAAAATATCATGATATTTCACTAAGCATGGAAAAGCTTCAAATTATTTTTGAAGACGACATTGGTTTGAAAAGTTGTGAGAGCTTCGTTTGTAGGGACAAGGTCTCGGTTCGAGCGATATATCAAATTTTTCAAGGTCAGTGGAACGTCAGGTGCACCTTCTGAATTCACATATATATATACGTGAACGTTTCAAGGTGCATTAACAACCCCGTAGGCGAACCCTCGTGCATCTCGATGCACGTGGCTGCCGACCGGAAATACAACTTTTCGTGAGGTCGTTCGAGTCGGTAGCATCCGGGTCACTCACACCTACGCACCTGTTTCATTCCATTGTCACCAATTTTTCAACGTTTGACTCGCGATTCTTCATTTCACTCGTGTCACAAAAGAATAATTGTGATAATTCCGGCAAAAAAAAAAAACAAAAATCCGTCCTTCGTACGAAGCGAAATTACGTCCTGGTGATCAAAATTCGATACGAGTAGTCAAAAACTTTCATTTGCCTAACTTCGCGGTACCTATGGATGTAGAATCGTGTTTCTAAACACTTTAAATCGGTTCGTTATCGAAAATTCGATAAGCTTCTCAAAATGTTTATTAGAAACATCGTCAAGGTCGTGACCGATCGTTGCTGTCGATAGCCAGTTGTCAAGTTATCCGTGTCAAAGACAAATAAAAAAAAACAACAACAACACAAACCAAAAGACGAGATTCCGAGGAAAGGACCTCCGGCGTAGCCTAGACCGGTAGACGGCGCGGCGATCGCAGCCGATCGGCAAAGGGTCACCGGGTCGACGATGTTTAAGTCGTCGGCGCGTTACTACCGTCAAGACCGGTGCGCTTTGCGCGCTCGAGAGCGTTATAAAATCGCGTAACACCTGTTAAAGCTTCCGTTATCCGCCGTTCGGCCACTCTGGACCTCACGCGTTACAACGCCCTCCATCTATCTCTCTTTCTCTCTCTCTCTCTCACACACACACGTACTCGTTCACACTGTATCTACGGATAATTTCGCCACGGAACATAATTCAATTCGTTCGCTAATGCCGACGATTGATTTACCGTCCATTACAACATTCTCACTTTTCGCGTACCACATAATGCCCTTCGCGGTGCATTATCACAAACAACGTTGATTTTTTTTGTTTTGTGTTTTTATTTTATTTTATTTTTTTTTTTTTCGTCGGTTATTGCGCGGTGCTTGTAATCTTTCGGTCTGACGTTGTATTACGTTCGAAATCGTGTGCGTTGTCGCTGAGGCGTAAGATCTCAGGATCTAAAGTGCGGGGACACGGAGTGTACAAGAGTGCCGGGGGGGGAGGGGGGAGGGGCGAGGGGGGAACACACGGTTGCAGCGTAGGCGCGCCCGCGGCACTTTCGCACTCTCCAGCACATTATGACTTCATCGAACGTCGATTTCGCGCGTTCCTCTTTCTCACTCTCCCTCTCTCTCTCTCTCTCTCTCTCTCTCTCTCTCTCTCTCACTCTCTTGCGATTTTTCGCTTCGTCGTTACACCATCCGGCCGGTGCAGCGAACCGCGTACGGACGATTCCTTATTCGCAAGCGCGTAAAACCGTGAGGCAGTGGGCGACTTAACGTCTATAGGTATATGTAGATATATAGATATAGGATTGTAATTATTGTAATGCCAGTTAACCGACCGAGTCAGCCACGACGATTATATTTCAACGATTAATTATGTAATTAATGAGGGTCAACGTTAACTTGTTCATTATCGGATCGAGCTGTTATTAATGTTCGACTGATTATCACCGGTCGTTCGATCGACGCAAACGCGAAACGTTAATACTGCGATGCGATGAGCGTGAACGACGTTGGTTGTCGTTAACTGATGTAGTCACCCGTTGTACCGATTGTACCGATGATGGGTGAACTTTGAGAAACTTGCGTCCAATTGAATTCGTTGAGGCTCGATGGTATCGAGGAAAGTACTCGAAGCAGTTGTAAAATGAAAAATAGTATTAGGCAAAGGTACGTTTTTTTCAAATATTTTCACGTTTCTGTGATAATTGTGAACAATAAACAAGAATGATTATTTTATAATACATTTTGATATTGACAAAGTGCTATGAACCATTATTATGTTGTAGGAAAGATATTTTAAATATAATTTTCATTTTGTTAATGCTCATCTTTGTATGCACATTACATAATAATCAATAAGTCTATAAAATATATCAATAGTCGTCAATAAAATATATGTATTGTAAATTCAATCCAAGATTTTGGACCAAATAATTTTTTTTCAAAAAAAATATATATATATATCTCAAATTAAATCCAAGATTTTGGATCAAATATTTTTTTTTCCTCTAAAAAATTATATATCATCAAATCCAATAGAAGTAAAATACAAACTATCGGTTCACCGATATTTCTGGATCAGAGATACAAAAAAGATGATGAGTAAAGGAATGGATTTTTTTTTCTCGCGGTACGGTCCCGGAGTGCAAGGGCAGGATTGAAGTGGGTGGGAGGAGGGGGGGGGGTGGGCAACTGGTGCACAAACGCATGTGAGAGGAACCCAAAAGAACGAGATATCGAGTGAGAGGGAGAGAACGTGAGTATTCTCTTTGCCTCGGCACTAGCGTCCTCTCACGTGTTCTCTCCGTTCGTTCGGTCTCATACCATTAGTCCGATCGTTCCGTTAATATCGCGAAATTAAAACCCCATAATTTATGGGCCGTTTGAAGTAAACGACGACCTGGTGCTATCCCCTGAATTATGGCTCCCTTAACTAGACTTGAGTTACGACGAGGCAGCGCGAGCGGCGCGACCCGTCCTACTCCGACGACTGTCTTTCTATCTCTCTCTCTCTCTCTGTCTCCTTCCTCTCTCTCTCTCTTTCTCTCTCTCGTCTTCCCGACTTCATCTCTCTTTGTGTAGTTTCTTCATCTTCGTTCTCTTCCTTCCCCCATTACGTTTTGCTTCACCGCTGTAACCACCATACCGACCGCAGACCTCGCCATCTACTCCTCGTCGTTTCAGCTTCATCGCTGAACTTCGAGATACGCGAATCCGCGCTTCGTTCCCTCTTGTCACGTCGATTTTGGCATTGCTCTATTTTTAAATATATATTTACAGTCCCTCGAACTTTGTCCCATTTGTCTATCTCTCATAATTTACGTCCGTGTGATCTCGACGTTCCACTCTGCATCGTAATTCATGATCAATCGAATTCAAATTACTTTTTACACGTGTATTTGTAATTATTTCTGTGTCCATGATAATCGCATTATAAAAATTGATATGAAGAAAATGTGTTGCACGAAGTTAACCGGTCGAGTACACACCTATTTATTCGATCGAAGAGTACACAATGGGTCAAAATGACCCTACCAGACTTTGATGAGTCACCGTTCTGATTATATGATTCCAATTGATCTGGAAAAATTCACGAATATACTTTAACTACTTAAGAATGTGTTGATGTAGTTCAGGATGGCAAATATTATCATACTCTTGAAAAATAAATTTGGCGACAAAAAAAATTGTTCTACGATCAAAGTCGAGTTATGGGTCAAATTAACCCGGTGTGTACCCATCGGGTTTTGTATCAATATTATCTACTTGCGGTATATTCAATTTACACGTAAATTGTCAAGATGCAGGACGGGGCCCCGTATGTGACATCTCCTTTTATTAGCGAGTCCCATCTTTTTAATTCACACAAAAAACGTTCCACTCCTCACAATCGTAAGCACCCAAATTCATAACATCATCACTTCACGACAACAATAACAGTAACGATAAATTTGTTTTTTTCCTCTCCAACTCTCTATCAAAAAGTTAAACATCAACGTTCACCCTCTTCACGACGATTTAATACACACTTGAATTGTCACGACGCAGGACAGAGCCCCTATATGACGTCTTCGTTCATCGACGGGTCCCATATCTTCTTTCTCCATACGCCACACACCTCGTTTCGATCCGCACAATCATAACCAACGGAATTAAATACAATAATTCCATTCCTATAAAATATCAAATAATCAATTCATTCTCTGGTAATAAACGATGAAGAAAGATAGAAAAAAATGTAAAATTCTTCAGCGTGAATTCGAATGTAAACGTTAAATTATTCCCTCGAGGGTATATAAGTTACACTTAAATTGTCAATAAGTAGGATAGCCCGTATATGACGTCTCTGTTTCATCGTCGAGTGCTAGATTCCGTAGCCGAGTTTCCAAAGCCCAAGAATTCGTTATATATATATATAGCATCGGTGTTGTATACATACGAAGAGAGTCTCTCCTCTGTTTCGAACGTTCGGACAAACGCGCGCCCGGTGTAGGGCGTCCGAACGAAGTCGCCCAGAGGCGCTCCGGGCGATCGATGTATACCACCTTAGGAACGAGGCCCCGAGGCTACCGCATAACGATCGTTCGCTCACCGTCGTTGGACAATCTAGGTAGAGCCCGGACTGTACGAGAGCAGATACAACTGGTACTCACCGTCCGCACCGTCTTAGCGTACTTGTACGCGCATCTATACGTAATACACACACACACACACACACACACACACACACACACACACATGTCCATATGTATATAATAAACGGTAAAGCCGTCAGCCCGATTCTCAAGAGGCTTCGAACGTGTAATGGCGTCCGAGCCGAGGAAATGAGAGCGAGGATGTGTAAAAGGCAATTGACTATCCGAAGTTTATGGCACGGCATAGCTAGGTAAACGTCCACATCGCATAACTTCGTCGTCTTGGATGCGAAGACCCGTGGATTTATATCGCTAGTGTGTTGGTTGAGATGGCGAACGGGTCAGCTTGGTTTCGATCGATTCGAGACGATAGCCAAAGCAGTGTGACACAGTCGCGAGATATGTATTGTTGGCTACGATGAATGAGGTTAAGTTTGGGGTTGACGTTTGAGTTTCGAAGCTTTGTAATGATTGATGATGTTGGATTGAAGTGTTGTGTAGATGTTGTCCTGATTTGGGAAAGATGGTGGAGGAAGGTTGAATCTATGTAATGTATGTAATGTAATGTATAGTGATTGTGGCGGTGCCACCTTTGATAGGATCTTCAAGGGTAGAAAAGGATGAACATTGGATCATCGAATTGGTGTTGTTCGATTAGGTTTTCGATGCAATGCATTTGCAATATCCATCTGTCTGTTGAGCAGGGCATTTAGTTTTGTTTCTGAATGTTGTTTTGTCTGAAAGATGATACGGAGCAGCTGGGTAATTCTTTATGCTTGTGGACGTCCTTGAAGACGTCCAGATCGACCTATTGCCTACCCCTGCCATCTCCCAAAGATAAAACAAGGTGAACACTGGTCCAAATGGCTGGTCATCGAATACGTTTTCCAAGATTGCAGTTCAGTTGCCAAATTTCGCCACCCGTGGCGCTGGCGTAGCCGGAGACCCGGTGCAAAGTGCGCTGGAGTTGGAGCACAGGCAAACGTTGCCTAAACTTCAAACCAACCTACCTTCTACTATCATTTTGGTAATCCCCTTATCTCTCGCCATTTCTAGGACGTTTGATGAACAATGTTTGCACTGCTTCGCTGTGATCTTCCTAAAGCCTGATTATCGTTGATGAGCCGTTTTGATAAATCCACCAACGTTCGCAGTATCGTGTTTTTCCTTTTTCGATCCTTCTGACTCGATAAATTCGTGCAATTGCAAACGTACGCGCTTTACGAAAGACGATGGACACACACGTGGTCTCGTCGTGCACGCACCGTCGAGTTCCGTGTCAGCTGTCACACCGTGAAAACAGTGGCCGACGCTGCAGCGCGCGCGCGAGCGCACATGGTACGTTCGTCGTAACCAACGACGTCCATTTTGGTACGATCCCAAACGAAACTCCGAAGAGGCTTGTCAGCGCGGACAAAGTGGGCCTCTGTGATTATTACATGTAACAGCTATGGCAATGAAGAAGAAAGTCGTAAGTCAGTCTGTTATGATTTATTTTAATCAGCTCGTCTCGTTTCACGACGGACGCGTACGGACACACGTCTTGGCATTCACAATGATTGTGCATTAAACGGGACTTTTATTTACAACGTCGAAGTTGTAGCGGGGCGAAGAGGGAGGGGTGAAGGGAGGGGGGGGGGTTATGGCTGCGATCGTACTTTGTGGCACGACAGGAAGGTATTACCCAACCGACACATATGCGTCCGAGGAGCTCGTAAAATGTATGTAAGGTCTTTATACGCCCGCGTGGATAAATTACGCCGAAATTACGTGGACTTCCGGTAGGGTGGGCTGATGATCGGGTGAGAGAGAGAGATAGAAAGAGAGGAAGAGAGAGAGAGAGAGAGAGAGAGAGAGAGAGAGAGAGTGTTGTGCATGGCTCGGGGGTTCAACGCGCTCACGTTGCTATCGGAAACTAACGCCGCGACACGCGATCTTGCAGGCCTTGCGATTTTACTTTTTTTTTTCATTTCCTCTTCCTTTTTCAAGACGATGGTGTACGCTACATGTCGTCCGTCTCTATCGGATTGCTACGAGCGCGACGGAGATGACGATGCGTCTTCCGAAAGAGTTGTTATCCGCCATCGTTGGGATTTAAGACGTAAAGCGAGAACGATCGAATCCGGAATACCGAGACGCAGTCAAGCGTTCTCGTATTTTACGCGAAATCACAATCGTTGCCGAGAACAATGGTTTACAGTTTTTCGTTGCCGACCGAGCAGTAATGCTTTATTTGAATTTTTTCGTTTTTTCTTTCCTACCGAGTGGAAGTTGAGAATAAAAATCTTGAATAAATATGCGAAAACAAGAGAAAAGCTGGTATTTGTTTTCTTTTTTTTTGCAGCTCCTATTGTAACTATGATCGTTGAGTCGCGATAACAACTCAATTGTGAAATCATCGTACCCACGTTCTTGAAATTTACTCGATGCCGTGTAGAATGAGGCAGGAAAAAAAAATCACAGAAAAAAAAAATAAATAAATGGAAAAGAGTAGCGTATCGATAGGCCGTTAAATTTAACGCTTATTTTATACGAGTTTTGCAACTCTTAATAGTATTCTCGAACGATTACATCGGCATCGGATTGACCCATGATCGAGTCGGGAGAAACACAAGAACGACGGAATATAAAAATTTGACGGGGAAAAAAAAAACTTGAAGAACCTCACGGATACCGCTTGCATGCGATAGACTACAATTTATGTTGCGGAATTTATGAAAAATGTATGAATTTGTTAGATTGAACGTACGTGATGTGCGTGCACGATGAATATTGACCCCGATGGAACTTCTAATAAAACTCCAACTACATTGCTCGATAAAATGAAATAAAACGATATCGCCACAGCGTCTAGTCATGAACTACACTTTTTTTTTCAATTCTTCAATTCCTCCCTTTCATCATGGATAATATCGAAGACAAAAAAAAATCGTAACAAAATATTAACAAATTCGAATGAAAAAAAAGAAAGTAAAACAACAAATATCCGATAATTCACCAACAGAATTTTTTGTCGTGATTGACAATTTAATTCTACGTCGAAACGTGTGTGAATGGATCATCAAGGCCCTTTGTGAAATTTTTGCGTGCATCAAAGATCGCCCGGACTGTCTGGACCGAATCGAACAAGTCTATAATCAAGAGAAAAAAAATTGAAAAAAAAAAAAAAAAAAAATTGTTCGCGATTATAAATTGCGAATCGTTCGAATACATCAACTGACGAAACGACGAAAACGTTTTCGCCGTTTAATCGTGAAGAGCCCCAACGAAGATATATACACACACATATATGTATATATTTTTCACGACCCGCGGAGAGATCACGGTTCGCGGTGGCGTACCGCGGGGCCGTATCGAATGCTAATTAAACGGGTGTCGACTGTATCAAAATACCTAACGGCCGGGCCCCCGAGTGCTTGCATCCCATACAAACGTACAGATATATCAGACGTCGAGTGAAAAGACGAGTGAGAGAAAGAGGTGAAAAAAACAAAACGAAAAAAAAAAGAAAAAAAAGAAAACCCTGCGAGAGAGACCGATAGAGCACAGACTAACTTGACAGACGGAGAGGCCGAAGGAAGAAGAGAAAGAGAGAGAAAAAAAATGGAGAAAAAAAAACCGAAAACGTCGACACAAGTAGTTCGTAGTGGATCCGCAAAGAGAGTAAAGAGGTAGCAACGATAAAGAGAAGTGCGAGAGAGCAAGAGAGAAGGGGCGAGAATGAGAAAGAGAGAGAAAGAGAGAGAGAGAGAGAAAGAGAAAGGGTGATAGTGAATGAGTCGAGAAACGAAGAGAGGACAGAGTGGGAAGTAGAGAGGAAGAGAAGGCTACGTCGGCCGTGGAGGAGAGCTCGGCGGGGGGGGGGGGGGCAGTATAGTTTTCGGGGGAGCCACGGAGAGCAGCGCCTAATGTATGCCAGTGGGCTAGCACGGTGGTCCCGCGGCACGGTGTGGGTGGTCCGCGTCCTCCTCCCGCCATCGGGGCACTCCCCTATGCTACGCTGTACACGTTGCGCTTTACGCGCGTTGCCACGCTATATACCCGCTCCCGCTACAACGGTTACACGCATATACTACACACTCATGGCGACGACACACAACGCGCGCCACTTTGCGCGCCCGCGCGACTCAAACTCAAACTATATACACGATTATCATGGGTTCGGGGGCTACTCGTGGCCTACGACGGGAGACCCGTCTTACGAGGCCTGACGCTTCGTTTGCGTCACCAGCGGCGTCGCGTCGCGTCGCTGTCGCGTAACGTCATACACGCGGTGAATTATTTTCGCGACGTCAACGCGATCACGTCGAAATTTCAAGCGTTATTCGGCAAACGAATTTCCATGGGAGTCAGGTGGTAATCATTTTCATTTGATTCTCCGTATTATTTGGCATTTGTTTTGGCCGATTTTTTGTTTTTAATTTTTGCAAAGCTTTGGTGAAGTGGGAACTGATTTTTTTCTCATCTACGATCTTAAGAATTTTATATTTGACTTTTGGTTCGAGAGAGAGTGAGAGAGAGAAAGAGTCCTACATTACCGATTTCATTGGATAGCGAATATATATTTTCTTCTTTCATTTCTTTCGGAAATAATTTTAATATTGATTACAATTTGTTCGATCAGCTCTTTCAAAATTGATGAAACAAAGTACTATCAACGATTTTAATTTTAATTAAATCGTGACGAAAAGTCATTGAATATACTTTGATTCTTCAACTCTTAAAAAAGTTGATTGAACAACGTATAATGGATATAATGAATAATTTCCAAACGAAATCCATTTTCTTCGCTCTTGACTGCAGCAGCGAGTAGACTGTAGTACCGCAGTGGCCGCCAGGTGGCTGCAGCGCCTGCCGTTTCCCGCGAGCGCGAGACACGGCCCTAAGTATAAATACATAAACATCGTCTCACTTCGAACCAATCCAAATTTTTCGTCTTTCTCTACAAACGCTAACGCCTTGAACATCTACCGCGAATATCAGAACAAAACCTTCGCTGAACAAACATTTATCGACTCCCACCGCTAAAGTAGCATAATTAAAAATTTAAAAAATAAAAATAAAATCGTAACAAAAGTCGTTAGGCACTTGAAAACAAATATCGCACGATAATCGACCGGTGACACTTTTGATTCATAGTCGTTACGTTTATTCGCTTTAATCGTAACGTTTAATTATCGAATACGCATACGCACGAATACGGATAATCTCGAAACTAGACGTTTTAAAATGGCACAGAAGCCATTATCACGGTCGAGTTGCCGTGTTAAATGATAATAACAGACACACCAAGGCTCGACAAACGGCGCGCACACTGTCTTATCGTTAGACCTTCACCATATCGTAGGCTTTAGTGTAGGTACGTCAGTAAAGTGCTCCTGTTCATTACTGCAAACACAAACACACACACAGACACACAGATAGACTGCACAAGTTCACACGAGAGTAGTGAGTGTCTGTGATGTATCATCCGGGCTACCGAACGCGTCTACGATCCATGTGTCGCGAATACACCACGGACGTGGAAACCGGTCACCTCGATTAGCTCGGAACCCGACGGCGACCCCCACCGACAACGTCCGCGAGACGATATGACGATGATAGGACTGATTCGTGGTATGCGTGAGCCTCTCCGGTGCATCGCATGCCCGCCGTCCGGGCCAATTTGTTGGGACACACGGTGGAACCCCTCGCGTTCTCCCATCGCTCTCATCGCTCGCCCCGACCACCTCTTCAACATCGACACATCTCGTAAACGCACGAACCAACAAAGTTGTCATGTAACAAAACGCAACGAAAAATAATCATGGCGTTTCAGTAATTTGTGAAAAATTATTCACGTGTTTATCGTTTTTACGTCTTAACGAATTTGAGAAGAAAAAAAAAGAAACAAATAAATAAATTTGTGTACTCCACAACGGGTTTATCAGTGATAACGTTGTCGAAAATCCGTGATCAGCGAGTAATCTTGTGATTTAATACGCTCGATGACAAATTAATCGGTTGATTGCGGGATTTTAAGGGGCACTTACACCTGAAGATCAAAAAAGAGTAGAAAATTCACAAATTTGTTGCGACGGGATGAATGAAGGTACCGATACAAATTTCATTTATTTTCTCAGTTGTTCGATCACTTTTTCATTAATATTTTTTTAAACAAATAAAAAATTTTACGTGAATGTGTCTCTCACGAAAAATAAAAATCGTTAATAAACATTTCAGGATAGTAAATCCAATACATAACGATTATCAGGTGAAAAACAAACGTGACTAAATATTTTTATCTCACTTCGACTTCCAATTCGGAAACAAGGTGAAACAGTTTGAAATGTGAGGTGAAAATTTCGACTCGGTTATGGGCCCCCATCGATACCGTGAAAAAATCGCACATTTCGTTATGACAATGTCACGTGGGTCGAAAAGAATCGTATTGTGATACACGCCCGGAGAGTCTCGGAGACGTCGTTGTCTCGGGGTCCGAGCTTCGAGATCACGAGGCAGCAACGGCAGCGGGAATCACCACCGACAGAAGCAGCCCCCACACGGCAACAAGCACCACGAACGTGAAAGATTTCTCGATGAGAACGAGGGCCGGTGTTCTCTCGGGTTCCGCTGTGCTGTCGACTCGCCGGTATTAAAACGTTGACTTCTTTATTAACCGTGGTGCGGCTCACACAAACACACACACACGGAAACAGAACCGGGCGTATATAGTTTACCGTACCATGTCCATGTGTGTGTGTTTGTGAGTGTGTGTGTGTGAGAGAGTGTGTGTGTGTGTGTGTATTTATGTGTGTGTGTGTGTGTGTGTTTATACGTATATTTAATACGACGAAGCGTAGTCGAACGAAACCCGCGTTAGTCAGTTCGAACCACGGTTTTCCATCGTTCTTCTACCGCCACGCGGACTTCGGTCCTCGCTTTCTCATAATACACGCTTTGCCAACGTGTTCGTTACAATTATCACCATACGTTCGACGTTTTATCTTCAAACACTGTTTTTTTTTCTTCTCTCTCACAGCTCTCGCTATAATCATTAGTCAATCCAATTACGCATAAGCAAATAAAAGCAAATATATTCATTATAGAGTCTCGAAATGAACTATACGACGATTGTTTTTCTTTTCTTTTTTTAAATTTTTATTCAATATCTATTTTTTTTCTTCCTCTCGCTATAATCATTAGTCAATCCAATTACGCATAAGCAAATAAGAGCAATAAATATGTTTATCATAGAGTCTCGAAATGAACTGGACTATATGTCGATTGTTTTTCTTTTCTTTTTTCAATTTTTTTTATCAATATTGTTTTCATATCGGATAAAAACGATCATTCATCGGACTGTTGACAGGTTATCATTATTACGATTCGACGCAACTTCGAAAGAAAATTATGGAGTCACCATCTGTCCAGACGCTAATTAATCGACGAATTTTATCGATTACACAATCAATTCGACAATTCGAAATATAATTATTGACATTCGTTGCACGAAAAAAAAAAAATATTATGCAATTCACGTTTCAACGATTTGTCTTTGAATAACAAATGTCAAAACGTTCGTTTCGCGCTCAGTATCGAATGATTGTTCGAGATTTTGTTGGATTAATTTTTTTACAAATCCAATTTAAGCGAAAAAAAAAATCATTTAATGTCCCACGTAGTTTTGCATCATAACTATAGTACAATGATCCTTCGTACATTCGTTATTTCCATCGCAGAGTTCAATACACATCACACAGTCTTCATCTCAATATTCTGAATTATAAATAAAAGCTTTGTTTTAATAATTCATCCGACATTATATTCTTGAAAATTTGTTTCACATTGCTTCTCCGATACCCCGTTTCGAAGAAATCCCCCCTCCCCCCCCCCCCCCCCCCCTTCTCAAGACTGAGTCACGGCACATACACACGACTGGGTCATAGTGTCTGCACGCAGCATCCGAGCCTTGGATGATAATATATAAATGTATATATATATATATATATATATATATATATATATATATATATATATATATATATATAACGGGTCGAGAGCTCGGGTGGGATCTCGTGATGAAGACGTTTCTCTAGGTTAAGGGAAGTTTGACGTTTTTATGGGTCAGGTTCCAGCTTCTTCGTTTTTTTTTATTTCGTTTCTTCTCTTTATTTTTTTTATTTTTTTTCTTTTCCATCATCTCCCCACCCCGGGCTGTTACAGTGTGTGCCATGACTCCTTGTGGCATTATCTCTCTCCCTTTCTTCATCTCCCTCACTCCCTCTCTCTCTCTCTCTCTCTCTCTCTCTCTCTCTCTGTCACACACACAAGCACGTGTCGTTCCTGGACCTCGGCCTCCGTTCTGCTGGTCACAGCGAGGAGCTCGGCATGGAAGACATCATGAGCCACGAAGAGCCTCCGAGAGCTCACCGATCTTCTCTTTCTTCTCCTCGCTTTAGCCTCCTCCGCGTACCGTCATTGACGAGTCTATCATCTTACTAATTCTTTAATGGGAGATATTGGAGCTTCGAGAACGATCCACGGCTCCCGCGACGTATTTTCTTTATTCATACGCGACCAATATCAATCCCACTCATCTTCTTCTTCTCCCTGCTCCTCCCCCCCCTCTGCCTTCATCGATCGAACATGGAAAAGTTTTTTCGACGTGACTATTTAACATTAACGAATTCAACACAAACAAATTTGAGACACACACAATGAAACAACAAGTATATTCAACATCGATTACTCACAGTCCATTTGTAAACAACGCAATAGATGCGAATTAGAAATAGAAAAATCTTCATGTCGACGATTAAAATGATAGGAACCAAATTCTTCATTCTTTTCAAATTCAAAAATCAATAATACAGAAATTGACCAATTCACAATCGTGTGAATTATTGTTGTGAGGAAGAACACAATTCAAAAGATTCCAAAAGAATACAAAATACATTGAATTATATGTTTTATATTATTATATAATTACAATGTTTTAATTACAAAAAAAAAATGAATTGAGTGATCACATTGAAAAATAAAATGTTACGTCTCACGTTGTCTCGATCGAAATGTCAACATTTACCAAATTTACAACGAACAAACGTATCCACGGTTTTTGCCAAATGTTTTCGGTTAAACGTTTTTTTGGGGTCCAAATGGGTCTCCACGAAACATTGTTCGAGGAGATCGTTATAACGGTTTCGAGTACACAGTTTTTCTTGCGTGCATTCGGGAACTCCCTTCGCCTCCTTTTCGTCTCACTGGTATCCGAACGACGGCATACGTACGTACCGTCTTAATCGTCTTTGAATTTTCGAATTTCGCGATCCGCACAAACCGCGGCCGTGCTCTTCGGATGCTGGGCCCCGGCACATAGTCTTCGGGGATGCGACGTTCCGCACCGATGATGTTCCACCGCCGCCGCCGACGCGAACGCGCGCGCTCGTTGCTTCTACGCTACGTTGGTGGTCCACGGTGATCTCGCTCCACGGTCGTTCTCGCTTGGACCGCGTGGAACTCGTTGTGCGCGCCCGTTCTCGAACGACCGAGAACGAGATGAACGAGCGGGAGCAGCTCGTTTTCGTTCGGTGTTCAACGATCAGCCTCTCGAATTCACCGGGCGCGTAAAGTTTTTCGAATACGTATTTTATTGTCTGTGGAATTATCGGCTGTGTGCTGCTGGTTTATCCAACGTTTTATATTCGCGATTGCGAGTTATCACTCGGATGTTTCACGTGTTTGATAATAATGGACGATTCGCGGATTCGGGGCTATGTCGGACGGTTCATCGAATCGGTGACGTCGATTTTGTACGAATTTTGATAATCATTGCGAATTATTGACGCTCGGTGATATCGTGTGTTCGTTTGATACATTTTATCACGATTTTATAACGATTTTTATTGACGCCTGGGGAATTAATTTTTTATTACAATTTCGTTAAAGATTTTGTTATCATAATAATTTGTAATTTTCATAAAATTGTTACAATAAAATGTGATAATTTTAATAAAATTAATCAAATTTATTTATAAAAGTTATCAAAACTGATTAAATACAATGAAACAGTCGACGTCTCGTTATCAATCGCTTTGACGTGTAGAAAATTATTTTATCTTAATAATTAGAATTTTAATAAAAATATTTTAACGAAATAATATAATTTCGATAGATATATTTTAATAAAATGATGAAATTTAAATTTAATAATTGTAATTTATTTCGAATAAATCAATCGACGTTTCGTCATTAATCACTTTGACGTTGCGCACGAGTAAACCGAATTTCATAAATTTTCAAAGACGTAAAATGTGCAATGTACGAAATACGCCCATACGTCGTCTTGGAAAATGAAAAAAAAAAATAATAAAAAATAAACAAAATAAGAAAATTCCGAAAAAGCGAATCAAGTCGTCCTTCGACGAGAGACGACCACGTGAGAAAGTCCAACGGGTCACTGCCGACGAAAAAATCGTACGAACAACGACTTGGTGTTGGTAAAACGATGAACGAAAAAAGATACATATATATACGAAATAATAGAACGAAAGTGTGGGTGAACGAAGTTAAGAGAGAGATTCAAACGTGGACAAGAGAGTGGAATGAGGCAAGTTACGTATATATACCTATATCTATATACACACACACATATATATATATACATATACGACGTTAGACTTACGGTCCTAACTCAAATTTGTGGGCGGTTAGAGTCAACGGTAGCAGTTTTATGGAGATTGCATTCCGCACAACTTTCGGTCTCAGGATATTATTATTAAGAGATCGGGACTCGCGCTCGCGACCCGTTCCCCCCACCTCTTCGCGAAAAAAAAAAAACAAAAAAATCTTCTCTTCTCTTTATTCCCAGCTTCGTTCACTTCCCGCTGCGACATCCTACCTCACTTTCGTCCAAGGTACGGGTGTAACCAAGGTAGCCCGTAAAGGATCGAATGTAGGAAGAAGAAGAAGACCAAAAAAAAAAAGAATTCGCAAAAATGGAAGAGAACAAGAAAATTTTTTAGAACCCGTAAAATATATTGACATACATAAATATGATGCTACACACGTAGCGCATGACCAAAAGAGTTGTCCGTCTGGTCCTAAACCTCCACCAATTTTTTCTCTCTTCAGTTTTTACTTTTTCAAAATTTATTTTTTGTGTTCGCTTCTTTTGGCTCTCGCTTCTCTTCTGCTTTTCAAGATCTTATTTCACCGTGCAACAAATTTTGCCAGCTTATATATTATTTTTTTTCTCGAAACTCTCGCGAGACCCCGAAAGATTGTTCGTTGGCCGTTTGTGTTCGTCATCGGGTCGAGCGTTGGGGTTAATCGGCGTCAAGAGAATCATCGACGAGCGAGAGAGACAGAGAGAGTACAATATCGTCCCTGCTCGCGAGCTCTGAGCAATCAGCCGGCCAACAACTTTATTTCGTCAGGGTCGAGACGTGAACTCCTGTCGCATCGACGAGACGACCGGTCATATGTGAGCCACCACCTCCGTAACATCGTCCATAGCTTCGCCCCACTCGAACATCTCACTCGACCATTCGTTCTGCTTCGTGCGCCCGTCGTTTTTTTTTTCATTTCTTTCCACGTTACCCGTGTCGTGCATTCCACATTGAACACATTTCGTCGAACACTGCGTTCGTCGGGGCCCTCTCTTCGGCGTGGTTTACAATTCGAACGGGTAACGAACGTGAGTCATCGTCGAAATTTTCGACCTTAGTCCGCTGCATCTCGGCTCCATGGACTAAATAATAATACGCTGCCTCGACGTTTGGGGTTCGAATTTTTTCTTTGTTTTATCAATTCGAAACAAACGAAACTCACTCGTTGGATGATGCAGCTCAATATTCATCGATTTTCGTGAATTAGTCACGATGTTAAATGTTGATTAACCCGGAGAGTATACTGTGGGTCAATTGGACCCATACCTCGACTTTGATCGTAACACATTCTTCTGCAAAATTTGTCATTCGAGTCTTTGATAATATTTACACTTTTGTAAACTGTATCATCGCATTTTTGACTCATCAAAGTCAGGCAGGGTCATTTTGACCCAGTGTGACCTTAATGATCGAGAAAACAGATATATACCTGGTGGATTAAATTTAAATTATAATTTCTTTACATTAACGAAATTCATTATTCAGGTTCCAAAATAAAAAACAATAAATCGAAATTCATTATTTCGATTCCAAAATAAAAAGTAATTGATCGAGAGTCATCACATCAATTCATTTGCAACAATGATTTTCAGAAAAAAAATTCTTTAAGCCAGGATTTATGTTCTTCATAGTTTTCAAATTTCCCGGGCAACGATTAATCACGAGGATCGTTTAATTCAACCTCGCGGTGTCTCCGTTGGATCCGGAATTTTCGCGGGCCAGTTCGCGAATTGTGGCAAATTCTTCGAGTCGCCGGAATAGCGGAATGCAGAGCGCGGACACAAATGCCGAGAGAATAAAGTGAGGAAGGAGGGAAAGAGAAAGAAGCCGAAATTCTTCGAGTTCCGGGGGTGCTCGTCTCACCGACGGCTTATCCCGTTGATCGTCTATCCTCGGGTACATCTGACGAAGGCTCATCGGGGTCCTCGCGGGGAAACAAGATTCGAATTAGCCCCGTGCCACCACACCTTACTCCCTCGTATGTATTATTATGTGATTCGGTGTCACAGAGAGCGGCACGCACGTTCCCGTAGCCCGGCATCTACATAATAGATAGCATAATACCCCGGTCACAGAGAGCACACTTGATACCGTCGTATAAACCCTCTTGGCTCAAATCCCCTCATATCTCGGGCTTCTTCTCTCCTCGGTTTGGATTTCACGCGAGAGGAGACCCGGATTAGCTCTCGTGCTTCTTTTTTTTCTTCTTTTCTTCGTTTTTTTTTTTTTTTGCCTCACAGGCTTCTCAGATTGGTTTCTTACTCTTTCTCTCTCCCTCTTGCTATCCTTCTTTCTTCAATCTATCTCCCACGGAGTTACATAAGCATCCTTGAATCCATTTTCCATCGTGATGACGATCGCGTTCCACTTGACCTCACGATGCGCAAATGATGTGCAAGGGTGCACAAACATCTTCGAAAAAGTCCATTTCCATTTTATTGTAGATTCGGTAGATTTGGGGATGAACGGAAATCAATTAGTTCGGTGAGAATTATGAATTTTGTGACTGGGCCGTTTTTATAAAATACACTAATGAAAAAAAATTATACATCTCTATGTAGTCTATATGTAAATTATACAGGGTGGTCCATGCAACTTGCATGGCTGTACAACTTGTAACGTATGCATCGTACTGAATTTTTTTTATATAAAATGTTTACGGTTCTGGAGATTGCGTTGTCTCATGTTTTTATTTATTTTTTATTTTATTTTTTTTGTGGGGGCATTTCGGATATTTCAATATCAAAGTCGGGCTTATTTGTACATGAAATGCTATATTTCTTTTTACCGAATTATGAAAAGAAATGTGAAATTTGGGACATATCTAAAAATAGGACATATCTAGCGAAAGATCGATTGTTTCTTTGCATTTTCGGAAAGAAGAACTATTCAAAAGTGTTTCATGAAATTCGCATTAAGAAATTCCAAAAATTGACTGAGTTATAGCTGTCATTTCGTGGCGCCTCATTTTCTACTCTTGTTCATAAATAAACGAAATTCACCTTCTTCATCGGGAAATCTGTGATATTACTGATGTGCGAAATATCATGAGCTTCCATTCAAAACAAATATGTGACGATGTGATATTTTTACCTACTCCAAAATTATATTGTAGCTTCTTCAATGAATGCACTAAACATAAAGAAAAGGAATCATCAATAACTCTATTCGTCTAGGCAGAAAAAAAAATCGAATTTTAGGTCCTCCAAGCTAGATAACGTCCCCTCAAGGTGAGTGCGTAGCCTCAGAGGCTCGCAAGTCTGTAACCGAAACTCCTTGCCAACGTCTCTTCGAACATCGCGGTGACTTAGTGTATCGGTATTTGCACCCGGGTTAAACCACGAGTCCTCCAATTTAACCAACCTCGCCCGATATAACTCACTTCCGTCTGTCGCGCCACGTTCGTCGACAACGACCGAAACGTGATGCAACGGTTATCACACAGACAGCCGGGGAGACACGCTTGCAACTACGGAGTCCTCGCACAACAGCCCGTAACAATTGTTTTTTTTTTTTTTTAGATTTATTTCATTTTTTCATTTGCTTTGTTTGTTTCTTCAATGTCTTTCGTCGTCCAATTCCGTCCTGACAGCGACTCCCGCGAACTCCAAGGAGGTCCTCACTATCCAAGCACCCTTTGAGACACGGGCGCGCATTCATCGTCGTTCTCGCGGGTCGGTCGTTCGTTCCCAACTTCTCATCTACGGTCTATCATCACTCACAAACCGTCCGTGAAGTGACATTATACTCTCCGACCCGTGTTACCCCGGACTCGCTCGTGGGATATCCCCCCGAATATTAAATTCACCGTGGCACTCGTCTCTCGTACGAGACCCACGAAATTAAGCGGTTTCCGCTGATGCGGTGCTGACGAGGGAACATGTACTTTCATCGTCGTTGACGTATATCTCGTTCCTCGCGTATCAA
This sequence comes from Diplazon laetatorius, assembly GCA_963662125.1. Taxonomy (NCBI): domain Eukaryota; kingdom Metazoa; phylum Arthropoda; class Insecta; order Hymenoptera; family Ichneumonidae; genus Diplazon; species Diplazon laetatorius. The sequence continues at coordinate 7,690,473 of OY759156.1, forward strand.
CCGAACGAACCGACGTGCGACAATTTCACACCCACTGAAACTCATTCGATGATCGCTCGAATTCAAAAATCGAATGACTCGTTTTTACATTTTTGATCCCAGAAGAAATCAAAGCAATATTATTGTTCTTTTTTCAAAATAACTTTGTCAAAAGTTTTAAAACTATTTTTATTTTTTTTTATGCAATGCTGGTTCGAGTTGTTGTAATTTTTTCGTAGAATTCTTTATTTGGCGTTTGAAAAGTCTGAATGAATTGGGAACGAACCATTGGGATCTTGTATGATTGGTAACCCAAGTCAAATCTTTCACCTTAATTATGTTTCAACTTATTTTAACTCACATGTCCGATTTGGAAAATGAATTGAGATTGAAATATTTGTTTTTACCTTTGTTTCAACCTCAATGTAGTGTCGACATTTTTTTTCATCATCGTTTTACCTCTTCAGTGGTGGAGAGATTTTTTTCTTTCATTATTTCACCTTCGTTCCACCTTCCAAGCTTGAATGATGAAAAATAACTGCAAGTTTTCACCGTGAAATAAAGTTGAAACGTACATTAGAATTCCTCATATCTTTATGCTACTTTTAACCTCCTTTGCCCTAAAAGTTATGTTGAAATTGATTGAAGTAAAAGTGAAAATTTCAACTCGGGGGAATGTATTTTAGTTGTTGGTCGTCGAATCTCGTGTAACAGTGAGCAGAAGTGAACGTTATATTTGATAGTAGGGAGACACGGACTGATGAAGGAGGAACGGTCAAGCGTCGCGCTGGTATATTCCTGGTGCGTATCGGAGCGAGTGAGTTTGAACGGATTGAGAGAAATAGAGATAGTAAGAAAGTGTGAGAGCGAAAGAGGGAGAGAGAGAGCGAGAGAGAAGAGAATCCGAGCATCAACGGGAGCTGGCGGTGTTGGTGGTCCAGCGACTCGCTGTCTCGATTCACTCGTCGGTGAATGGGCTCCGGCGAGTGGCGACCACTCGAAACAATGAATTTACTTCATAAATCTCAATTCAGTCTTGTGCCCACCGGCCAATTAAAATTAATCTCGAGGACACGACCACCGTCGTGGAATCGGGGAAGGATGAGTTATATAGGAACGCGCTGGGCTATGATTTGATGGAATAACGAGTAACGTCAACTTCCGCGATGGCTATCCGTTGATCACGGCGTTGACGCACGACGCACGATGGATATAATGCAAACGACGAAAAAACAACAAAACGAACAACAAGAAAATAAAAATATATGGCGACGGAAATTTGGTTTGACAACATTGCTGACGATCGGCGTAACGTTAGAATGGGAAACGTTGTCGACGATTATTGACATTCGGGACATTTTGCATTTCGGCTTATATATATATGTATTTTTATTGTATTTTATTTATTTTATTTTTTTTAACCTGGAAAAAGACGAGAGTCACACAATCTAATTTCCGGTTGTTTCCAATAAATTGGTAAGATAACTCTTTTTCTCCATCACATAATGGTTGGAACAATAATTGCGAGTACAAAAAAAAATTATTTCAAAAGTTGACGATTTGAAATTTTTTTTTTTAGTAAAATTATTTTTCCATCGATTTTTTTATTGACTCTAATCGGTAATTTTACGATTCAAATAAGATGTAGTTGATCATGAGATTGGACATACAAGATGGATAATTATCTCGCGAATCAACAACTATACAAAAACGAATCAAAGACGACGGAATGCAAAATCGACGAAAATGCGTATCGCAAGATAATCAAGTTGATATGTGGGACCGCGAAGAGGTGAATCGTGTAAAGCGAAGATAGCGAGCGGGCTTTACGGTGGTAAAGAAACCAAAGACCAGAAGGCGGACCGCATCGGCTATCTCGTATAATTAATAGCTTAATTTCCACCTTTCAGGAAGTCGTTATTCTCGCGGCCTCCAACGACGACGATGACGACGACGACGACGACGAAAACGTAGAACGTTATGCCAGAGTCAGCGACCCGGGTGCGGTTATTCCAAATGATTCCCAGGAACCGTTTCGAATGGCCCAAATACTCGTGTCTAATGGCCAAAGACCCTAGCCATACCGCGAGATCCCCATTGAAGTAGGGTTTAAAAAAAAAACGAAACGAAAAAAAAACAAAAAAAAAGATTTCAACCGGTATCGGTATTTATATGTCATTTATGCATACCTAATGGTCAGCTTAACTAATGTAATGATCAAATAATGAGATATAATCGTATACCGCGGCATCAACCCGTTGAACCCTTATTTTCGGTCAACCCTCGATTAAGTTAACTAAAATAGAAAAAAAGAAAATTTTTTTTAACCAACCAAAAACTCATCAACAACGAAATCCCACAAATGACGCATTTGATCGAGGAATGATATGCTTTTCTAGTCCTTTTCTTTGATTTTCTAAAAAATAAAAATAAAAGAAGTATAGCTCCATAATGAATTTTTAAAAGAAACGATATGATTTTTATGTCGTCGAATATTTTCGGGGGATGAACACATGGTCCCGATTCTCGACACGTGACCCTTGAAAAAATTACTTTCTCGACGTAATTTTTTTTTTTTCGAGCGCTCTTAAACTGTTTCGCTCACGGCCCAACTGTCGGTTTTGTAAAGTATATTTTCGGCGAGCCGCGAAATTAAGATGTATCGCCGAATCTGGTGCGGGTTATTTGCATGCTCCGCGCTACGCCTACGCGTCGCTTTTGGACGAGTGCGAGCACGAGAGACGGCCGCTTATTTGCCACACGGCCCACCCGTAAAGCATATCGGAAACGGTGGACCCCGACACGAGTTCTACTCGCTCCCTGCGCCGTTCGACTGCCCACGAATTTTCGCTGTGATTCGTGGTTGGATTTGTCATCGGTGGAGCCTATTCGCTCGTGAATTTCGGCTCGACGACCTTGAAATTCAATCGCCAGATAAATCTCCCAAAATTTTTTCGAAAATCGATCGTAAGAAAATCGTCGTGGAAATTAATCGAAATCAGAATTGAACATCGGTCGATTTAAATCCGTTTCAAATGGGTGAAAGATCGGTTTTAATCATTTGAAATCGTTGGAATTATTCAGATCGGCATGAAATCACTCGAAATCGGTTCAAATAACGTTAAGCAGCTTGAAATCGTTCGAATTAATTCAGTGAATCGGTATCATATCGATTCAGATCACTGGAGAAGCTCTGTGACATCGGTCGAGATCAGAAACACCACTCCGCTCCACCAGTCATCAATCTGGAATACGTAAAATTATAACTGAACGTCAGTCGAATTGCTTAAAATCGTTCGAAATAACAAAAAATCGGTGTCAAATCACTCGAAATCATTTCCAATAATTCGAAATCGGTTTAAATAATACGCAATAGTTTGAAATCATTAAAAAATATTCGAATCGGTATGGAATCGGTAGAAATCGGGTCAAATAACTCGATGAAATCGGTATCGTTTAATTGCGATCACTGGATGACATCGGTTTAAATCAGTAACACCACTTGGGCTCTTACAGAAATCAGTCTGGAATCACTTGAAATTGCTCGAAATCACTCTGAATCACTCTAAATCACATTGATTCAACTCTGTAATCGTTTGTAGATTCATTCGCGTTATTTTTACATCGCACACACAACGGCCTAGCTAACCTCCGGGATATGATATCGACGATAACATCATACAAATCAAATGGAACAGTGTTCTTATGATATACCGATCGATATACATAAATACGTACATGTATGTTCACCTATATGTGTATGTAATATATCCGGGGCACAACAGGGCTTGTCGCAAAATCACGGGAGATGAAGCGCGCGTGCCACGTACGTGACGTGACTGCGACGAACCCACGGAGGACCTTGAACCGCGCCAGACCGGATCCAACCGAGAACCAGCTCGAGGGAGCGAGAAAGAGATAGACAGAGAGAGAGGTAGAGAATGAGTAAATTAGGATACAACTTGTTCGGGCAGTCTCCTCTGATGTGTATGTATACAAGTCCTCATCGAACGATCCTCCCTCCGTCTATACATCCGCGGAGACCTCCCGATTCGACGCGGGAGTTAATTATAATTATAGGGAAATTATATGATAATTATAGAGAACGATCGACGGAACGCGTTATAATCGCGGTCTTCGTTAATACGAGCGGGAGCAAAAATCCTCGGAATAATTTTCTTTCTCGCTCTTTATTTATTTTTTTTTTTATTTCCGAGTGCGGAGAGTTGAGATGGTCGAAGCTGCGGTAAAATTTATAAATATTATTAGCAAATTTTTTGCAGTATGACGAGCTTTTTGTAAGATTATATAACAATTTAGTATCACGGATGTTTATCGAAATGTTGGACTTTTTTCGAGACTGCAAGTTCGTTTTTTTTTTTTTCAAAGATTATTAAAAAACTATGAAAAAATAAATCTAACATTTATTATCATAAAAACCGAACTTGCATTTGAATTATAAAAAAAAAATTCTTCAAAAATTCTCTTCCATCCGTAAATTTGAAAGAATTTGAAAAAAGAAATCTTTATGATTAATTTATCGTCCATCATACATTTTTTAATGGAAATACAACAAATACCACATTGCTCATCTCGATGTGGGTTTGACTCGCGGATGAATCATTAAAATGACGATGATCGCAAAAAAAAAAAAACACAATTTACGATTTTTTTCAATTTTCACGTCCAATTGTGTGGAAATATGATTGTGAATAATTTCGCGAATGCGCGAGCGAATGGTTGTAAAAGGTTAGGCGGATGTATTACAATCGAAGACCCTTTGAGAGGGTCGTTCATCACTCGGGTTGATTTATCGTCGAGTCCGCGAGCGCGGTTGGCTATGCCACGTTGGAAAAGTCAACCCGAACGACCCCGATCTGCGGGTGCGCGCTCGCGCGGGCGCGCGGATCTTCCGGATTTAATTGGCCGATCGTCTCGTGTACGGTAGCTGCCGGTACCTGACGATCGTTCGAGAAATAAGTCGAGACTCGATATCATACAGCCGCGAGGATAGACCGGGCCCGTGTGTTCGTCTGCACATTCGCGTCTCGTTTTACACATACCAACAAACTATAATAATAATCGTTCGCGTGCAACTCGGCTATATTCGTATAACGTGCGTGTACACGACGCAGAATTGCTTCTGGGCTCGTCGGTATATACATGTAATAACCAGGCCAATGTACCTTAGCGAGTAGACAGTCTGTCCGTAATAGTCGTGGCATTCGCTGTCTCAATCATTTTTTTTTTTCATCATTTATCCATTAATTTACATCAAACTTTTTTTTAAAAACATTTATAAGCTTATTTTGTTGTTTTTTTTTATTTTCTTATTTTTCATTTCGAAGTAAAAATTACAAATAATGATCAACAATCATTTGGAAATCATTAAAAATGAACAATTTAATTTTATCATGGTTTTAAATTATTCAATGAAAATGTGAATTGATTCTATTGACGAAATAATTATAGGCTTCCTACACCCACGGTCCTTGTCTTGGGTCATAAAAGTTAAACGCAATTTATGAAACATTGTGCGGGCTGCGACTGCATGAACAGACTATCACTACTGAACAGTGAACTCGTGAACCGGTCGCGTAACCCCCAATCCCCTTCCTCCCCCTCCCCCCCCCGCGCACGTTATATTAACACATTAGGACTGGGGTTGCGTGTCGAAACTCAGTGAGCCATGAGTAACGATAAGCAGAGCCCGGGAGGGCTGAGACGGGCGGTGGCTATGGGGTTGAAAGCCGCGACTGCGTGAACGAGGGTGGGCATCGAGGGTGAGTTCTCGTTTCGGAGTCTCCCCCCCCCCCCCCGCGGCAATCATTCGCCCGGGCGCAAAAAAGGGGATTCGTTGCATTATATTATACTCCAAACACATTGCCAAACAAACCCCAAACACGATCTCTCGGTGTTACTCACGAGGACGATCATCTTGTCTCGCTAGCCCTTCGAATCAAATTTCACTTTAAACCTCGCACAACAAACGTGGCTCGCGACGTGAAAAACCGTTGGAAATTTTTTCCGCCACGGGGTTGTCCGCACTGAGTCGACGTAATTGAATTCTTTTTGTAACCCGATCTTCGTGAAACGATACCCGTCGTTTACAATCGCACGAGACAAATTGTTTATAACGAGATGCGAATAAATTGAAATTCGTTGCTGAGTCGTTCGTGGATTGTAGCGGGGAGGCGCCTAGCCGCAGTTAGTTCGGGAGTCCGGCCGCTAGATGGCCAACCGCGTAGGCGTCGCTCGCGACCGAGTCGTCGAGCCCTACACTGACTAGGCCGCTACCCGTTTTATCCTTCGCTCAGCCATCAGATTTCGATTTTGCTTCATCCAAATACTGCAAGACTCAAAGAAATTCTAAACATCGTTCACTCGTGAGTTATGCAGCGATTTTCGGACCCCGTAAGCTCTTACCATACATATAAATATTGTATTAAATCGATTGCGCAACGGTGAAAGGAGTGAGGCACGAGCAATTAACCCAGCGGGTTGCCCAAAGATAGCCTAGAGGTTTGTTGAAGTAAATGAAAATTGTAACTACACTTTCGCATACGCGGTTTAACGCCGGTGGCTGCAGTTGACCAAGTTTCCGGCTGAGCACCACTTTGGCCACACAAACACTGCCACGGTGGCTCCAATTAAGCGGGCAACATTAATTTCAACCACCCGGTTCGACCCAACGGTTGTGTATCTCCTTCTCTCGTGCTCTCACGGACGCCGTTCTCGGCTCGTCCTACTCTTCCGTCGACCGTCCGCGCTCCCTCCTCGCGCACTCTGTTTCTCGTCTTCTCGTTCGCTCGTCAAACCTTAAACTCTGCACTCTGGCGTCCCAGTCTCGCGTAATCCCCGTCTCTCTTCCGCTCTTGTACGATCATCGTTCGTGGCATGTCGCTCAGCCCGTGTGATACACAAATTCGCGTTGGCCAATTTATATGTTGTGTATGCAAACGTCTTGCTGCGGTGTACGGCCTGCCCTTGTTACCGACTGTAGGTCATTCTGATTTTCGCGATATTTGTTTGCATGGGCTGCGATTAACGCATTCGCACTTGTCGCTGTTATCACTGGCATCCTCTTATCTTCCAAAATTGAGAAAAAAATTAAGTGTTAAAAAGTTTTACGTTTATTGTGATTTTTCTAACGACTTGCTGAAGACGAATTTCGGCTCGATCTTTAAACAATGTCCTGGCATTACTATTTGGATATCATTATTTATTTTTTTACCTTGATCGATATTCGTCATACGTGGAAAAATTATTGAAATGTATTTAAAATCGAGAATGACCTGGCTACCTTCAAAAGTTTTAAAATAATTTTTTATCTATCATTCTATTTTTGTTCCTCGATGGAACTGATAAAATCGTTTGTCTAGTAAGAATTGCATGTGAAATGTTATTATTTCGTTGAAGGAGCGAATACGATGACGCAACACGATCGATGTATATCAAACTGCTTGCGGTGAAGAAAAAAAATTGCCACGGTCGATATTTTTTCTTTGCAAAAATATCCCATCGCAAGGAATGAACTTAATAGACGTTTGGTTGGCGAATGGGCCGGTTCTCTAATGAGCCATTCGACCGTGTCACTCGTTTCTCCACGCTGGCTTCATTCGGGGGAATAATTTGATAATTAATTCTTCCCTTTCTCTCTCTCTGTCTTTTTTTTTTGTTCAGTAGATTATCCACGGTTCTGTAGCACTGATGATGATTATTTGAGATCCTAGTCGAAACGAAGACCCGCCGGCCCATCGACCGCCAGTCAATTTGGTTTCCCTCGATTTTTCTATACCCACGTTCGCTCGTCCGGCCGGCTAATGACCATAATAAAAGTGTTGTGGGGATTCGCGTGGCGCTCGTCTTCTCTCTCTCTCTCTCTGTTTTTCCCTCTCTCTTTCTCTCGACTTTATGGGTTTATACGATATTGAATAGTTTTATGATACTTCAGTTCATCGCAGCTCTCATTTAGTCACAAAAACGATTAAACAAAGGCGAAAAATCTTCGTCGATGGGTTTGTGTGTTAGCGGTCTCTTTCAAGTCGTCGAAACAATTATAAATTCACGCGGTCGATGTAGCGAATCGTCGGTTGATAATTAGAAGATTCTGCGGAAAGGATGATAAAACATTATTACGAACTATTTAATCCGAACAGACATTTGGATTCGTGATGCAAAAAAAAAAAATATTAGTAACGGAATAAAAAATTTAAAAAACCCAATATTTCTTAAATGGAGACATTCAATTAATGGAAGAACAAATTAAATAAATTAGCAATAAAAATTTTGATTAAATGCACTTTGATCGTGCGTACCTGACGAACAAATACTATTACTATACGAACATTTGTGTATCGATAAATAGAGCCAATATACTGTCAATATAATTATATAGTGGTGTAAAATAATAATAATAATAATAATAATAATAATAATAATAATGATTTATATCTCGTGATAGAATGCAATGTCGCGTCTCGGCCAATATAACTACAAGCTCATGACAGAATATAACAGGCTCTCTAACACCACAACAAAGTAAGCGAGGTACATAAATCTCGAGGAACCGAGAGTCCAAGAGACATCAAAACTGCGATGTCCAGTTAGAAGAAATGAAAATAAAAAAAAATAAAAGATATTCAAAAAATCCAAGATAATTGACGGTCTCGGCATGGGCATTGGTTTCCATGCGAGACGCAAGTATAATGCACCTTACGTGAGGATAATAAAAAAAAATCACGATGGAGAGTTATTGTTAACGCGGATATATAAATCGTGGGACGATGGAAGGTTGATTGACGCGGGAGGTCGCGCTCATACAACGAGTAATTACTCGGCTTTCGCTGTTTTCCCCCCGCACTCGCCGAACCCGAACGTTATATTAACCAAAGGCGACCGGGGCCAAATGAAAATCCGGAACAAAATTCAACGTTGCCTTGGTTGATTCAGTTACGGGGAGAAATGGAAAACCGATTGGAAATGCGACAGTCGAAGCCGAAGTCACAAAAGTAATTCAAATGGGATTTTTCTAAATAAAAAAAAAAAAACTACTGATAAAAGAATTTTTTTTTAAATAATTTAATTTTTTGAAAACGGAGGATTGGTGAACAATTTTTTTTATTTGTTGCCACGCATTGAGGTACGATGTGGACGATGAAAAAACATTTTTTCGTCGTCTTTTATTTTTTTCTTTGAATTCTTAACAAATGTTGATCTTTTTTTTCACAGAAAGAAACTATGACTCTTGGAGAATCACATCGAATTCTAGTATTTTGCTATTCAATCATTTCGGATTCATAAATGCTTTCGTTCTTATTCTTCCGATGCCCATTTAATTGATGAATGAAAAAAAAAATTAAATTTTCGAGCAACGAGCAATATATTTATAACACAGCCCATTCGTTTCGCCCCGGTCACTCGTAATCAAATCGATAATATTCGTACGGTTAATATTATCCTTGCGATTATGGGGAATTGTGGACGAAGGAAAAACGCGATAGTTCGGCCTGTCGAAGCCTCATTATACAGTCTGATATCGCTCAAGCCTTTACAATCGACAGTACCGGACCTCTATCTATTCATATATTATATATATTCTTTTTTTTTTTTTTAATCGCGAAAAAAGTTTATTACAATAACGTACACGTACGAGTCTCTCTATTTACCTCATTCGAAAAAAAACCTTCCTTTTTTTTTGCTCTCGTTGCTTCTTGAGCGCATTGAGCATGTCAGTAACGGAGACATAACGAAAGACAGTCTCGGGTGGCCGAGAGGTGGAAATGTTGGCCGCGCCTTAATGGAAACGAGTTAACGACCCGTGGAAACGTAAACGCAGTCACGTACAAGCACTGTCGGTATATAACGATCGGCGAGTGACCAATCGAGAGTCATTACTCAGACGTAACCGTCGCAACACACAAACACACTCACACACACACACATCCACACACGACGTGTTGAGCGTGACGATGATCTTCGAGAGTTTTGGATCATGGAATTCGAGAGACTCAATCCCGGATTGTCGGGATCGACTTGTCGATCCATTTCCAGCTTTAGCGATTACTCGGAAATCAAACGACGGAAATCTGTCGCGCCATTTTGTTCGGACAGTTGTTACCGTTCAATGCGTTACGATATAATTTGTTCGACATTTTTTATTTTTTCTTAATTTTCATTTATTTTTGGAGATTTTTTTTTCTCATTCGATTATTATTATTCGATGTTTACGATGTGACGTCGATTTGTTTGGATCGAATGGGAACTGCGCAAGCGCAGGCTGCATACACAGGAGCCGAATTTCCAAAATTATTCTATCACCGCTGTGTCAATATTATTAACAATATGTGAAAATGTAATAATGCAAAATTATATTTTATTCGACGCAATGAGATTTACTAACGAATGTGTTTTTTTTTCTTTTCTGTTCTCAGGACGAAGTAAGTAACTCAGTGACTGATGACATCCTCATTGAATAAAACACGAGACCCCCAATCATCGGACAACGTGAGCTTTATTAATCGCATATCGACTCGATATCAAATTATCATCAATGTCATAAAATAAAACCAAATCGATAAGAATAGTAATTTAATTTTTATTTTCATCAATGCAACAAAATTGAATTGACGAATGAAGCTATCGAAAAAAAAAAAATAAATGAAAAAGACGAAGTTCCAACTCCCATAGGAATTGGTCAATGTCAATTACAAAACCAAACCAATGAAAATTTAAATAATTTTATTTATTATTCGTTTCAAAATATATTCATCCACGCACCAACATTCAATTAACAAACGAAACTACGTAAAAATCTAAGTTCAACACCGCAAAGTTCCAATTTTCATTTGAATCCATAAATATAAATATCACAAAATAACCAAACCAATAAAAAATAACAACTTAATTTATTCCCAATTTTTCTATTTTCATCTACGAAACGAAATTAAATTGAACAAACGAAGCTAACGAGGAAAAAAAAACAATGACAAAGACAAAGACAAAGTTTCAACTTCCGTTAGGATCCACAAAGGAATCGGTCGTGAAACGATTGCGCGAATCGCGGATAAGGAGATGATCGTCTTTCTGGTACGTGATCGGTTGGAATCTACCGTTGCGAACGGCGAAGCTGAAGTAGCTCGTGCATTACAGAGATCACAGATCGGAGACTATCGTCCGGAATAGAAGTATACATGTATGTGTGTGTATGTGTGTGTATGTGTGTGTGTGTAGACATTGGTGTGTCGGATACTTGGTCTCGGGATCAAGCTCTTTCGTCTCTGGGCGATAGCCCACCGCGAGGAAGGATCAAGTGTGTCGGACGACGAGGCCGATGCCGGCAAACCACGTTCACGATCGTGTCGACACGCTTAGCCTCGTTTGTCCGTGGTCAACAGGGCGCACTCGCGCTCGTATCTCTCTCGAGCACCGGTGATGGCGCGCGTGCGCCCTCGCGACTCTTCTCTTCTCCTCCTCCTCCCCCCCTCCCGCCCCCGCCCGGTGCAGATCACGACTCTCGAGTAAACCCCGTGCAACTGCCCACAGATGGCTTTTCCGGTCCGCACAATGATCCATCGAGTCGCCATTTATTCAACGCCCTACTCGCTTCATCAATTTAGAGATATTTTTCTTCAATCTATTAACCCTAGATTGGTCTCACCTTATGAGGGAATTGCCGGCGCGCATCGTTGCTTTTTTTTAAACTGCGAACGTTAGAAAAAAATTAGAGTTTGTCCTTTGAAGGTTTTAGAAATTGATTATATGTAGTTTTTGATTGAATGAAATGTTCAGAAGGGAGGTTCAAAAATCGTTGAATAGAAGGAACGTTAACATCACTTTGCATTTTTCCGTACTCTCTTCACATCACGATTCAAGATCCAAAAACTATTTCGTTCCAGTTATCACGGATACCAGAGAGACTTAAGATCAATCTTTGAACAATCGTTGCGTCATTAAATCGTTACATTAAATCAACAATAGAAAACCAAAATTAAATCAACGAAAAAAAAAAAACAAAAATTAAATCAACAAAAAAATCAACAAAAAATTTACTCAAAGTCCAATATTAATTATTCCAGAGTGTCATAACTTGTTACTGAATCAGTATAGATTTTTTTATTATATTATGATAAATCGAAAAAATTCCGACATAATTTTACAAAACCGTGTTTCATTAGAGTCGAAATTCTGACCTTTAATTCAACTTATTTCAAGATCACTTTCCGTATGTAGAAGGTTGAAAGTATAACGATGCCAGAATCAATTCTTGTGCGCGTTTAAACTTCATTTCACCCTAAAAACTTTCCCAACACTCAAGTTTGTAACATGAAACGAAGGTGAAATAACGAGAAAAAAAGTCACCCTCACTCGGAATGATAAAACGAAGGTGAAAAAAAAAGTTCAACATCACATTGCCGTTGAAACGAAGGTGAAAAAAGAAATGTTCAATCTTCTTTTAACTTTCAATTCGGACACAAGGTAAAATAAGTTAAAATGTAAGGTGAAACTTTTAACTCGAATACCTAGTGTTTTACCTTATTCCCAAAAAAAAAAAAAAACTAGAGAACAGACGAAACATTCAGTCGGGTCATGAGCTTTCCGTTGGTTGACGAGCGTAAGTCGGCACAGATGTGTAAGTCGGTCCTCCTCGTGAGCTCGTAGCTAACGTCTAACTCAGGGTGGATGGAAATTAGTGGTTCGGTCTCGGGGATGGTTTCGGTATGCGAGATACGTCGCGTATTCGCTTCACCCGCGCTATCCATACGGACACCGGTGTGACGTCTCGACGCGTTATTGGTTTCACCCTCTCGTCTCGTACCCGTCGTGCGAAACACCAGTCACCCGAGGGGGGTTGCTCGGCCTCGCACCACCGACGAGTGCCGCCCGTCTAAGCCGCGAGACTCGCGACCCTCCAAAACCCAAGAGACTACCGCGCTCGAGTAATTAGACTGGTGTTCGTTATCCTTGAGTCATTCCCCGGGTTGTATGTTCGTCGGGATGAACGATCTTCGCGGATGTGACGACGACGAGCTAGCAGGCGGCGTTTGCATGAATATATAACACGACGATCTGACTCGACGACTTGAGCTTTTCGAGCGCAAGCTCATCGCGTTTTCGTTATCGGCTCGAGCCAGCAGGCTGTGCTCGTTACGATTTTCCGGATAGACCGAAAATTACGAAAGTGAGTAGCCGAACCGTATTGAGAGTCATCTCACGGCGAAAACTCCAATAAGCTGTGTGTAACAATTGTTGGTTATTTATTTTCTTTAGTTCCACCGTTTTTGGCAATGTTTTGTTGTTGTTACAATTTTTGTTTGTTTCATGACAAATAGTGGATTTTGGTTATGTAGCTTCAATAATCATCGTGAATTCTGATGAGAATGTCAAAATCGTCAGAAGTGTCGAAGAATTGTTTTTAATTTTTATTTTCTGTGTTATAAATGCAATTTTAGAAGTTTCGAAATTGTAGCTTTTGAAAAATATAATCGAGTACATTTTTTTATTAAGTTGATATGATTTTATTTAATCATTGAAATAGGAAAAGTCATCGTAGCTTCAATAATCATCGTCAATTCTGACGAGAATGTCAAAATCGTCAGAACTGTCGAAGAGTTGTTTTTTAAATTTTTGTCTGTCTTATAAATGCAATTTTGAAAATTTTGAAATCTTATAAGCGAGTGAATTTTTTAATTCAGTTTACATCATTTTATTCAGTCGTCGAAATAGGAAAAGCCGTTGTTATGGAAATAGAAAAAAATATTACTTCGAGTTGGAAAACAAATTTAAAAAAAACTAATCTCAGACCCTTCGGCCGAGAATTACTTTCGAAATGCTAAATATTGAGATGGAAAAATATATTTTGCAGACTATTGTGTTCTGGGTTCTTGGAATAAAATATTTTTAATATATACCAAGTTTATAGAATGAAAGAAAAAAAATGTTAGCAAGAAAAAAAATCAAACATTCAGCAGCAGCAGCGTGCCCATGTATTTTGTGAGGTTGGGGGGTTCCGTGTTCCAATTGACGACAAGATGGCCGCGCGGCCGGAGGGTCAACACGAGTGATACATCGTTCGCCTCGTTTGTGGTTGTCACGAAGTACCGTGAATTCGCATAAAGTTAGCCTATCGAAAGGTTCGCGAGATAGACACACACACACACACATGAGCAAGCGGCATACGAGAAACACACGTTCGAAACCCGCGGTCGGTACAATCGCGCGAGCGCGCGTTCGCGGCAGATCAGCACCATTGATATCGCGGTCTCCCCGCGCCGGTGTTGATCGTTATGATTTGATTTATTCGCAATTACAGCGGTGCGCCTGCTCGACCAGCCGCACGCTCGTGAATTATCGGTGTACATAAGCTGTATGTACACTGTATGCACACATAGTCACACACACACACATACACGTATACACGTAAACGTACGTGTCACGAGTGTGGATGTGGGCTTGGGTTCCGACTGCCGAGTGTAAACGTACCTGAACCACATGAACGCAGAACAAACGAGCCATTCCAAGCTTTTTAACTCGTCGTCTCGATGGCTGTCAATTGTTTTTCATAATATGCGGTCCGGGATTTTACAATTAGATACGACGAACGATCAGGACTCGGGTAACGCGGAGCACGAAAAAGTCCGGAAAATCATATCAGAATCCGGCTACGAAATTTTTAAAAGGGGAAAAGAAATTATTAACATTTTTTTAAAAATTATTACTAAAATTGTTTTTTAAATTTTTACTAAAATTGTTTTTTGAATTTTTACTAAAATTGTTTTTAACATTCTTACTACAATTGTGTTAAAGAATCTTCTAAGATTGTTTTTGAAGTTTTCACTAAAATTGTTTTTAAAATTTCCACTAAAATCATTTTAAAAAATTCAAATAAAATTTTGGCATTTGCGGCGTTGATGTAATTAAGGCTGCAAGAAAATATGTACGAAGCAGCTGTCTGTCAAATAGTTGTCACATTTCGGGGAAAAAAATCACTTTTTCGCAGCTCATAAACCTTTTTGCAACAATTACCTCATTGTTTATTTATTTATTCCTTTCGCTTCCAAATAGTCGTGAATGATTGACATTCCTCAGAATCTTCGATTTCAAATGCCTTGCAAGCAGTTCTTCATTCTAGTAAGCTGTCAATGCAAATAAAAACTGAAAATAAATCGACAATTCACTTTTTAATTGTTACTTTTAATGACAATCATTACGAATACCACACTCTGGCAAAAAATACCTCATGATTGATTTATTAGAAACAACTATTTTTTGTTTTGTTTTACAAATCGTCACACTAACACGTACACTTTTATGTCGATTCCACATCTTTCATCACAATCTGAAATATGTCTCTCAATACGTGTTATAAAAAAACCGGAAAAAAAATGTTAGTGACAATGGCTACGGAATTCCATCACGCTTATGCATGCCCAACGCGCTTATGACCAATTATTGAAATTATCGAACAGTCAGTTTCACCATTTTCGTAATTATCTACTTGGAAATTATGAACAAAGAATAACTCACGATCAAACGTTTGAACATGTGGGCAATCGTCTTGGCTCATCCATAATCGTAATCCATCGGTAATAGTGAATCTGAATTGGTGTTCATCAGGAGTGATAAACTTCGCCGAGGCGGTTGGTACGGTTTTCGCGCTCCAACGCAGTCTATGTTGAACGTTTACGCGGATCTTTGGAATAATGCGGGAAGCGCGGAATAAACGTGGCCACACGCTGAGATAATGTGTTTGATTTACGATAGAGAGCCCAGTCACGTCGGATATTGCCGCCGAGCGGCGTACGAGAGGCCTCTTAGTGCCGGTTTTGCCCTGGTCCCGGACACGCTTGTCCCATAGACGTGCACTTATCGCGTTTTCATCCTAATGCAAAAAAAAGCAAAAAAAAAAAATAAAAAGATTCGCTACAATTTCCGGTACTTGGAGGATTGTCGGACGTGCTCATGAGCTCGAAAAGAGAGATATTTTAATACCGCTTATGCAGATAAATTAAATGTTAGTGCGAATCGCTGTACCAAAGTTTGCCATTCTCACGACGTTCGATATTCGATTTATGGGTTTGTTTCAATTTCTCGACCTTTAGATGGTCACGTTTTCATCGTGTCTTTGAAAAATCGCCTAGAACCAAATTTTTGACGTGATAGACCATAATGAGAGCCACGTATCGCGTTTAACAATTTCTTTTACACTTGAAAAAATTCGATGAAAATACTTTTCATTGAACCTTAGCAGACGCACTTACGTGACTGCTGGAAAAACGTTATTTGTTCTGTGAAAACTTTATTTTCTTGTGATAAAAAAAATGTATTTCTAAATGGTCGTAACGAATATTGCATTTCGTCGATTATTCATCAAACTAAAAAACAATGATAAATGAAACAAACAGGTTCCCAAAGCCCATCAAATTTGATATGAGTAAATCTCAAAATCCAGCCAATAGAACGAAAAAAAAAATTATTTTTAAAATAAAATTTGTGAAAAAAAACCAATTTATTCATTAATCATTATTATTACGTGTCGCTGTCAATCTTACCGTCCTTTTGACCTCAATATTGGCAGATACTAGCTAACCGTAGGATCTTCCCGTGTGCCCTCAGGTCCGAGAACGAGACGAGTCAAGAGGCCGAGCGAAACGAGAGGCGCGGGAACAACCCCGGAGGAAAAAAGGCCACGAACAGCGTTCAGTGGCGAACAGTTGGCCCGATTGAAGCGCGAATTCGCCGAGAATCGTTACCTCACCGAACGTCGAAGACAACAATTGTCGAGGGATCTTGGACTCAACGAGGCTCAAATAAAAATTTGGTTTCAGAACAAACGTGCGAAGATAAAAAAAGCTAGCGGACAAAAAAATCCTCTTGCTCTTCAACTGATGGCTCAGGGTCTGTACAATCATTCGACGGTGCCACTGACCAAGGAAGAAGAGGAACAGGCCGCTGAACTCCAAGCCAAATGACGGACTTAGACGAAAATTGCACCGTCGGTCGAGCGCCGATGTATTAGAACCAAAAAAAAAACGTTATCATTTTCTTTCATCCAATGCGAATGAGAGACAAACGAGTGAAAAAAAAACAGCTGGATTTTATTCACGCAATGTGTTAAATGAAAAAAAAACTTCTAGTACCGATGACAACTAGAAACTTCCTTCAATCCTTCGCAGAGAAATAGTGAAGAGTCGTGATAAAAAATTTGCAGCTGCTATATTCATCTTCGTTGCCGAGCGATTGATAACGATCAAATCGGGTCGACCTTCAAATCTCAAACACAAAACGTAATACGGAAAAAAAACGAAAAAGTATATCTCTGCGTTTTTCAAAATCGTAAGAGTCTAAGACTCGCAGATAAAAACTTTGTAACATGGAATGTTCATTTATTTAAAGAAAAAAAAACAAATTATTATTCGATTATTATTTAATTCCTATTTATTCGAAAAAAATAATTTAGATTAATAATTTCGTAGAGGCTTTGGACGAGTTGGTTGGGGCACGACTTTTTGATCGAATGGTACAGTTAAAAAATTATCGTCACGATTTTCAACGTTTTTCCTGTATCGTTGACGAATGATGATATTTATATTATTACCATTATTATTATTATTATTATTATTATTATTATTATTATTATTATTATTATTATTATTATTATTATTATCATTATCATTATTCTTATAAATATAACGATACAGATTTTAAGGAAAAAAATATTGAAAGCTTAAATGCGATGAATTAGTGCAGTCATGTGTGCCATTTAAAATTAATAATGGATATATAAACGAGATGCACGAGATTAATGTTTGACGACGACAAGAATGTGTGTGTGTGTGTGTGTGTGTGTGTGTGTGAGAGAGAGAGAGAGAGAGAGAGAGAGAGAGAGAGAGAGAGAGAGAGAAAGAAAAAAAATTCTTCGATGATGTCGAAGCCTCGGTCAAAGATATAAAAAATTAATTTATTGTAAAAATGTAAAATATACGAAGAGCCTGATTGAATAACAAGTGAGATTGCAAAGTGCAATACAAACACATAAATAAATATATATATATATTATATAAATATAAATATCTATAGATTGGAGTGTCGCGTGAGTGAGTGCGTGTGTGTCGATTCCGCGTGCGTGTGAACGAACGTTTGATCGTGAGTGCAAGCGTGTGCGATTGCTAAACCGACTTGTAAATACTCAAAAAGAATAGAAAATAATTGAACAAAAAAAAACGAAAACAAAAAAAATAAGTTTTAAATAATCGAAAAAAAAATCCCACCCGCGTGTAGTAGCAGTAAAGTTGCGCCTATAGACTGTTTAAAGTATCTTAGTTATTTATTTACCCGCGCGCGTCTCTAGGCACGCAAAGACGAGGGCGGATGAGAAACCGACGAGAGCTTAAATATAGATACACTTGAGAGACAAAATGAAAGTTTGTGCAAACACAGGAAGAGATCGTTGCGAGAGCAAACGTCGAAACACACGGACGGACGGACGGACAGACGGACGAACACACACACACATACACATACACGCGAAAATTCAATTTGTTGATAAAAACTTTCTCGAAAAAAAAAAAATAAATTCAATGAAACGAAGAAAAAAGTGAGAAATAGAGAGAAATAGAGCTCGTAATAGATGTAAGATTATTTAAAAACGATTAAAATATGCCTAATAATCGAAAATGAAAAAAAAAAAAAAAAATTACGCCATCGACTCGTTTATTCGCCTCATTGGCGTATTCAAACCTCATTCCCACTGTCCCACGGCCATCGGAGTAATAATCATTATTTTCGCGATTACTCGGATGAGTCATCGTTTGTCGGCGATAACAATTTTGCAGATAGTTTAGCTATACATGCTATACCCGTTTTCTTCAGGAGGTAAGTATGGAAATTATAATTGCAATATTGCAAAACCGTTTCACAGATTCGTACTCGAGTATTAATTATTTCGCGACATCAAAGAAGCCCATGTAACATTTTTTTTTTTATCACTGGGGTCGATAATAAATGACTTATTATTTCCTGGCTCTCAAGTTTCGTTTAATGGTAAATTCGTATGTGCAAAAAAAAAGACTGCACTGATGTTACAGCAGTACATATAGTTGAATCCGTTGATTTGAGCAGGAAGAGTGCACAACAAACACTCTTTGATTCCATATCTCATATGTGCGTTGCACATTTTAACATAAAACACGTTGAGCCCTTGAATAATTTTTTTTTAAATTTTGTTTTTCAATTTTAACATCAAACAAATTCGGTTCCGTCGGGACGAAGATTTTTTTTTTTCACTTACCACACAGCACGCGATTCATTGCAAAATCGTCAATTCCAGTCTTACATTCTACAGCCCTGGGTATGTAAATTTCACAGTCGAACGGGAAGTTATTTTTTTCATCTATAGAAGTGCCACGGATTCATTCAGAAGTAATTATGTATTTCGTATTCTCAGACCAATTTCGAGACATTCAAATAGGGATATTTCTGAATATTCCCGAAAAAGAAATCAGTATATTTTCAAGGCAAAAACCACCCCTCCTGGTAAAAAAATTCCGCGAATATACACAAAAATTTTACGAAACTTCAGACAATAATGTGCGCGACTGTACAAGGGGATGCGAGAGCGTCGGGGCGGGTCGTATTGCGGGGGTGCAGCATCCGACATTCGGCGCATGCTTGATTCCCAACATTCCGCCGGGATATCCGACTCGAATCTCCCCAGCTTGTACGCGCGAGGCCAAATTGCTCCCTCACTCTCGGTGCTTCACGTTCGAACCCCCATTGCCAGGATGTTGTCGGAAGGACGGGCGAGCGAGCGAGAGAGAGAGAGAGAGAGAGAGAAAGAGAGAGCGAGAGAGGGAGAAGCGGGGGCGGTAGGAAAACAGGGTGTTGAAACTCGATGGCGTCGAAAGCGTGCCTCGCAAGTGGCGGACGAGATATCAATTGATTTACGGGCGAAAGGTGGCCATGGCTGATATCGGAAGTTTTGCGGGGGCGGCCACGCCTACGCAACCGACGCTGAAGGCATCGGATCGAGCTACCCCTTCGTCCACAACCTGTTTACGCCGACGCCTCGTATACGTAGATGCTGTATTATCGTTGTGTGCAAACGCGTTTACAACCGTATGGCATATATATATATATATATATACATATATTGTAACGTATTTCCCGGGGTTAAATGCACCACATGAAGATTTACGGCGGTTGACTAGTTACGGAGGGCGAACATACGCCTCGTTTAACCCCCCCCCCCCCCTCCTCCTACCTCCCCTTCCTCGTCCTTGTCGTACGAACCCCAACGCTTATACACGTGTACGACACGTAGAGTAGCTTTATAGATGGTAACAAGAGGACAAAAGCTGTTCGGGAAACAAAGCTCGTGTAAATTTGTCCTCTGTAAATGAGCATCCCCCAAAAAGAGATGGCATATTCATGTTCTGTGGCTTTAACTTTTTACTTGAATCACTATCGACTGGGACGTTTGTGAATTATTGATTTGTATAATTAATTGAAGGTTGATCGGATTCTTGAATTTCGCAGCAGTAAGATGTGGGGGTAGGAGTGGATCTTGCTTGGTTAGGATGTTTATTTGATGTGAACTTTATTGGGAAATTTTTTGGCAATGATTGAGAATTCATTTGGTCGATGTAATTTTCTTATTGGAATTTTGTTTGTAATTATTTGGCACGAGGTTATTCATTATAATGCAAGGGAAATCATTTTTCTTGCTCCTAGTTCTTATTTTATCAATTTTTCTAGACTTTTGTACTTTCTGAATTTCTGAAAAAATTTTGAATCATTTTTCTTGCTCCTAGTTCTTATTTTATCAATTTTTCTAGACTTTTGTACTTTCTGAATTTCGAAGGTTGAATGTGGAAGGTCAAGTTATTCGGTATGATTTTTTTTTTCCAATTCAATAAAATCATTATTATAACGTAAATTTGATAATAAACAGAATTTGACAAATTTTCACACTTTTAGAGATCGACAAATGTTAATTGTTCCAATCGCGATGGCATACATCGTTCAAGCCATCCCCATAAGCCTGTGCGTGTACAGAGGGTAGTTGTCGAGAGTTGGTGCAACCCTTAGCGAGGTTTCCGGTACGGGTCGAATTTATCGACCCGGGCCGATGTTCTCGATCTGATGGCTCCCGCAACATGGCCCCTCGCTTAATTTGATTGGACACGCCAGATAGTCCAATTCCGGTAGTAGATTTTCCGAACCAACGGCAACTCTTCGCCGCCCGTCGAGCTCTCTAAATATTTATGGCAAAGTGATGTATTATCAGCATTTTCGTATCTTCGCTTCTCGTGTCGCTTTTCATCTTCGTTCGTGGGCTCGAGCCCGCGCATGCGCGCGTGGAAATACGATACGACGAAAGAAGATAAAGGAATGAGAG
Organism: Diplazon laetatorius; assembly: GCA_963662125.1. Taxonomy (NCBI): domain Eukaryota; kingdom Metazoa; phylum Arthropoda; class Insecta; order Hymenoptera; family Ichneumonidae; genus Diplazon; species Diplazon laetatorius. Next base: position 7,711,849 of record OY759156.1, read on the forward strand.
AAAACAAACGGGAAAAAAAAGAACGACTATTAGGGAACGGTCGAATAGCCGGATGACGGAGTACCATCGCCATCGATGAGTTTTTCGTCCGGTCGACGGATGTCGATGCGTTGAGAGAGGTATGGGTAAGTAATGGCCCGACATTTGGAGTACAAGCGACGAAAGGACACAGGTAACACTAGTGGTGGTCATTTCAATGCGTATCGAAAATCGGAGGAAAAACCACTCGTCGGGTCAAAATGGAACGGTTGAATACGGATTGGAAATCTGTGAAAAAAATTTCCAATTTTTTTTTCTTTCAAAATTTAATTGTTGACGAAAATTGTAAATGAATACAAAAATCAGGTGAATACAAAAAAAGGGTCCCCAAAATCCTTCGAAACCCTGAAAAATGGCCAGCCAGATACTTCATCAGATTTAGAAATGTCACATTTTGCGACGGACAATTTCCTTCTTCCCAACCATTATTTCTACAATTTTGGACCAAATTTTGTTTTCTGTAACGAAGTCGTGTATGGACGGATATGCTAACGACCGGCAATCCATTTTCGTTCCGTCGTCGTTACATTTTGCATCCCTGGTTTTCCTGACCATGCGTAATCCGTACATCTTCGGTTCGAACCGAGAGGAGCGAGAAATCGATGACCGTAGGCGCAGCCGAGGTCGAGATGCCGAACGAAAAACCGACTTCCGTTCATCGTCACTTTTCACGACACGATGCACGACATGTCGCAACGATGGCGCTACACTCTGCAAAAAAAAAATATATATATATATGCACACATATATATATATATATATATATAATGTGTTCAGGGATACAGCTCGCGGACGCGTCGACCGGACGAAAACAAATGGTCGCTCCTTCGCACGGCGATCAGATATCGATGACCGCGTGCTGGCCCGCAATATCTCTCCGGTCCCCACAATGGTCTGCAAAGTTTGCGCCGACGCGACCAATCCCCGACTCGACAACACCCAGACGCAATCTACATTTTTCTCAAAAATATATATTTCAACATCGTTGTTCGTTCGACGAGTTAACGAGAACATTTAAAACGGGATCAGGCATGAAATATATATGTATATTAGGGTACATGGTCTTTATTTTAGGATTTTTCTTCTCTGATTTTAGCAAGATTATTAAAAAATTATTGATTTTTTTGCTCAATTAGAAAAAAAATGTGTCTTCAACGAGTAAAATGTCAGGGTAGCATTCTTGGTTTTGTTAGATAAACGATAATTAATTATTATAAATATATTTCAAAATTAGACAAATTCGATTGCAAAATCTAAAAACGAATTCGACAGATTACAGCAATTACGATTACAAACAAACAGGGTCCAAGGTGTACGAAGAAGACTAATCGTGAGCTGAAGCTAGATTATCGGACAATACAGACCGCAAGACAGCAATGAGTCACACACGAGGAGGAAACGGCTACCGTAAAAAAAGAAACAAACAAAAAAACAAAAAAACCTACACTCGAGTCGAGTCTCTGTGGGTTATTCTCACGGAATGTATATTATAATAAAATGAAGTAGCCAAACACGTAACGGACTGTCGGTTTAGTACCGCGAGGCCTCTCGGTTCGACGTGGTGCGCGGCTCGTACGAGGTGAGTGTCTCGAAGACACTCACGTCTGCGAGACAGAGACAGATCGCAAAAAAAAACAGGAGGAAACGATCGAGAATGAAAAAGCGGGGACTCATATATGTACATATATATATAAGATAAAGACAAAGAATATGTATTCCTCGCCGGTCAAGATAAATGCGTAAAGCCGTGAGTTTTGACCTCTCGGTCGTCCCGGCAGTCGAGAGGAATGCCGAACGCGCCAGTCTGGTTAATGCCTGAGCTGCCGGTCTTCCATTTGCCTCTCCGTCACCATCCGCCACCTTCTTTTGTCTACGAGATCTTCTCCCCACTCCCCCCGCCCCCCACTGAATCATTTGTAAAGATTTCGAAATGGGGACAAAGCATCGGGTTGAAGTAGCCAAGCCATACACAAACACACGTTCGTTATATCGTTGTTACGAATCTGCGTTGAACAAACGTGTGTTTGACCCGAGTCAAAATTTTCAATCTCCTTTCAGCCTCCCTGACCCTTCTTCGAGCATGTGGATGACCCTTTGCGAACTACCCTCCGACAATCTGGTCAGTCTGCATGACGTACAGACCCTCCATTCGAACTTACTAACCCACTCAACTCCATTTTGATAAAAACCGAAAGTTGTATTTGTGTTCTTGATAATTTTTATTGAAAGTACCAATTTGAAAGCTATCTTCTGGAATTTGTCAGATCTTTTGCATTGACAGTTTAGAAATTAGAGGGGGGGGGGGGCAGTGTGATAATGAAAATATTCCTAACCGTTCAGGCTGATTGAATCAAAAATTGAAAAAAAAAAAATGTTCGCGCGCGTGCTTACAGCGATTGTGACGAACGAAACGAACACACGTCCGTCAAGCCGACGATGCCGATTTCAATCTGACAGAAACGTATTATCGAGCAACGTCGGTTGCGTCGCACCGGACTCCACGATTATCTCGGGGACCTCGTGTTCTTCTTGTGTCCTCGTCCTCTTATGCCGGGGACCAAACAACCGCGTCTACTTCTACAAGCGCGATTAATTATTAATCGATGACCATCGAACATTTCCATACGTTTGAGCCCTAACTCCGGACGCGATTCGAACGATGGTGACGAAGCGGTGGGAGGGGGGGGGGGGGACATCCGCTTAAACTAAATTTATGGAATACCCTGAAAACACGGATTTTGTCACAACCGGGGTCCCTGTGTCGAAGATCAAAATCGTAAATACCGATCCAACTGTACGATGCAATTTGAACTTACGAACTCTGATGGATTCTTCTGGACTATTTTGAATACGAATTTTCTTCCTCGATCGATGCTAAGGGCACCATTCAAAAAATGTTTATTCAACAAATGTTAATTCCGACTTCTCCAACAAGAAAAAAATCTATTTTCCATTATCCATCGGCTAGATTTCAAAGACTTGAAAAAAACGTCTAAATGTGATTCGTATCGAAGAATCATGAATTGTCGACGATGAAATGCAACAGAATTTTCCGTATTTCCAATAATCACACGAATGAAAAAAAAAAAAATAACAACAATGACAATAACGACATTATCGAGAATGACGCCGAGCCAGATCGGCGGATCAATCGATGTCGAGTATTTTGCTCACGAGGACGAGTCGATACACGATCGTTAACGACCAATCGGGATATAGATTCGCGGAGGTTGCCAATGGCGATCGCACAGTCGGCTCGGCTTTTAATCCAAACCGATGGACTAGCGAAACGATGAGCGAAGGCGGAGAGGCACGTCCGTGTCGCTTCACCGTGAGATCTCGAGGCTGTAACGATAATCGTAGGACAGTGGACGATGTGCTCTCTTCGGTCGAGATAATCGCGGATGCTGCACCGCGGTTGCCGGGGAAAATAACGATCTTCGCGATAACGATGAAGACGAACGGGCGAGTGAGCGAGCGAGCGAGCGAGCTGGATGAGCGAACGAGCTAGTCAAGTGCGCATCTACGTGATGGTATTAAAATTAATGGGTGGCCGCGAACGCTGACGTGTCACCTTATACCGTAATGCGTCATTCTGATTGACCAATAAATTATCTCCAACTCGTCGTGCCCGCGAGACCGCGGAAGGTAACGCTCTGGTGAGCTGAAACCTTCGAACCGTCCAACTCCCACGGTTTTAGACCTCGCGAAAAAAAAAGAAATTAATCCTCCAACGGCAAAAATAATATTTTTATTTATTTATTTTCTCATGATCGAATATAAGTCTGGAGTCGCCCATAGATTGGAGATATATTATTTCGTTCGAGCAAAGGACATTTTTTCACTCAACCATTTGGGACAAATTGATTGCTAAAAAATATTGCACATCGTAGAATTGAAAATTTGAAGAAGAAAAAAAAGGTGCATCGATGAATGATGCATGTGAGATAATGACATTGGAGAATACACACGAATCGGGAGAAGGTGGGATCAGGTCGATCGGTTTGTTTTGTGTTTGGATGTGTGGTTCGAACGTCGAGACGGAGATACGAACGTTTACCACTTTCCAGCCGGGAGGGTTAGTCACTTGCTCGGGCGAAGAATTATTGCACTATTTAGCATGTGGCCTCTGGATGTTTGGCTGGTGACGGATTGAGTCAATTTGTAGGAGGAATCGAAGGCTGGATGGTGGTACAGTGGGGAATCGAATTCTTCGAGTTGCTGTTGAACAATGGATATGTGTATTTGTATATATATATATATATATATATACAGTTGGGCAGCGTACAGCATTTGCGAGCAACTGCGAGTGCAGTAGCCACCTAGCGGGCCCCTCCGCTACTAGAGCGTGCTGTTGAGGTACACCGAACGATCTTGTTTGATGAAAGGTGTACAATGTACATATAAATCCGTATTTGCTTCATCAAGTTTGTGGATTCGATGTACATCAGTGTAGGGTGATTTCTCAATTATCTCAGTGTTGTACAAAATTGACGAGAGACCGTAAGGAAGCATCGTCTGCATTATTATGAATTAGTCGAAATATTGTATTTTCATATATCTTCGATTTCAAGGTTAGCGGTCGAAATTCAAAACGATCGATTTTGTGAAGTTTTTTGAAGGAATTTTTATTCTTTACAACATTGTTCATTGTTTTTATTTTTCCTCGCAACAATTCAAAGGGTTACACACCTTTAAAATGTGCATGGTATTATAAACGCCATTTGAAAGATTTTCATGCTAATTAAAAACTTTTCTAAGTTAATTTGACTCCAAATTCAAAACGAATTTGTTACGTCTCGACACCAAAAAATTAATCCCCAAATAGAGAGTTAAAAAAAAAATACTAAATAAATTCCAAGGATCCTAAAAATCGATTATCAAAGAAGAGAGGTTGCCTCATTGGGGAATGAAATCGTTAATGCATCGAATGATCATCGAGGAGAAAATTGGTTCGTGCGCGGTTTGCGAAATACATTTATTGTTGAACGTGAATATAAGCAAGAGAGAAAAGACAGAAAGACCGAGCGAGAGAGAGAGAGACGAAAGATCGCAGCGACGAAGAGACGAATATGACACACGATCGACGGCAAAAAAAAATAATAATAAAAATAAAAAGACATACTCGTTCGAGATCGGCGTCGATGGCCGATCGGTTCGTCGCGGTGCTTCCGCGAATCTTTCGGATTCAAGATCTTAATGGCTCAATCGTCGGGCTCGCGGGGAGAGTTGTTCCGGCAACTCGATGTGTGGGCCCCGCGGCAACAAAACTCGCGTTATACCGGCTTATACCAGCGCCCAGGCTATACCATCGCGGGATCGTGAAATTTTCTTCGTCCCGATGGTACGCGGAGGACGACCGTGATCAACGAGGCCCCCGCGGCCCGATACAGGACCGATAAACCGGACGGATGTGTGCTCTCTATATCGGACGTGAACGACCGGTGGCGCTGCTGTTGCCGATGTTGCTGATGTTGATGCTGATGCTGCTGCCGATCCTGCTGCAGTTGTCGTTTCTGATGCTCGTCGAACGATTCGAAACGACGACATGTTTCTCCCAGTTGGTTTTTAGACCCACGCGAGACGAGAAAACGCCAAATGACCACGAGGACCACTCGCACCACTCTCATGCATGAATGCAACGTCACCTGCCGTTCTCAACTCTCCTACAAACTCATCTCATCTGTATACACACGCATATATATATATATATATATATATATATATATAGAGAGAGATGTATTTGTATATATCGATGAATCGAAATCTTTATTAACTGATGGTGAGTTCTCGATCACCCAAGCCATCAACCTCGTTCGTCCTTTATGGAAAACGACGAAAAAGCATAACGTCTTCTTTTTTATAAGTAAAATAATATCAAAGAAACATTTGGAACAGGAATCAAGAAAAAAAGCAATGCTGCTAATTAATTCAGCAATTCAGAAATAAATTGAAAAGAAAAATATGTTAATAATGCTGCTAATCGATTCAAGGATTCATGGAGAAAAGAAGTAATAAGGAATAATGCGACTAACTCATTGAGGAATCCAGAAAGAAAGAAGTACATAAAAAATAATGCTGCTAATTGATCAGGCGATTAAAAAAAGGGTGAATCGATAAAAACAACAATGTCATTAATTCAGCAATTCAGAAAAGAATGAATAAATAAATAGAACAATGCTAATCAATCGACCAATTGAGAAGGAACAAATTAAATGATAATATTCATAAATTCAGCAATTTACAGAAAACAATATGAATAATAATAATGCTGCTTATGAATTCAGCAATTCAGAAATAAATGAATAAATAATAGTATCATCGTAATCGATCCAACCATCTCTCTACCTACTTAGAAAAGCTGAAGAAAAATGATTTTTATCGCTGCTGTACCGAAAAAAAATGTGAATGTAAATTTTTGTCTCCAGAGATTATGTTATAAAGTTTGTTCATGAATCGACGTTTGTCGATGGATCGAACGAATCGTGTGATGATATCGAAGGGTAGATGGTTGAGTGGATGGTAATCGAGTCTCGCGACTCTTGGAATCTAGATCAACGACTAAGAGTGTAAAATGATCCTTGGGTCGGGGCTAGGGATAGTCCGAGGTCTGTGGCGAATGGGCCACCCGAAAGTGCCACGGTTCCCGCGTGTAATGTTCACTGACTCCGGAGCTAGAAGCGAGCTTTCGTTCGAAGAAGGGTATTAAGTGAGTGAGACGGTCTCCCGCCACTCGTGGAATAATTTTTGACAGTTTTCGATCTTGACGTGACTGTTCGACCTCGCGGTCGAATCCCCACAACCTACCGGACTATCGTCAGGTATTCACATGTGTACATTATATATATAGTACGGTGGTCCTTAATGAGGGTGTTGAGAAATTTCGACGAGTGCACCCGCCAGATAGGTTCGAAATAAATAAATAAAACTATGTGCGAAACCCCAGCACTGTAGTCTAATGAGAAGACGTAGCTGTAAGCTCGTTTTCTTTCCCATTTGAATAACATGGGATTTTCCAACTAGTTCAGTAATTATTTTTTCGCGTTGTCCCTAAGCACGCAAAAAATTCTTTATTCACATAAATCTATTGTTAATGGGTGTAACTACTCGTACATTTTTTTACAAGACCTCACCTGTATATCATCGATAACGGCGAACCGATGAACGATGATCACAACTTATAAACGATGTCAACACAAATTGAAATTTATTTGTGTTTATGTCTTGTAAAAAAATCTACGCTTAGCTATACTCATTAACAATAGATTTGTGCGGCTGAAGAATTTTTTGCGTGCTTAGGGACAACTCGAAAAAATAATTACTGAATTAGTCTGAAATTCCCATGTTATTCAGATGAGAAACAAAACGAACTTACAGCCACGTCTTCTCATTGGACTACAGTGTTGAGGTTTTGCACATATTTTTATGTATTTATATCAAACCTATCTGGCGGATGCACTTGTCGAAATTCGTCAACACCCCTATCAAGGTCCACCCCGATATATAGACGTATATATGGTTAGCCAATAGCGGTGTTTTCAACTCCGTCTTTCGTCACAGGTATTTAGTTTCGCGGTGCCATGTCCCTCTTTACGCATCCGCGCCTTCGGACAAGTCCCAAAATCTAAACACGTCCTTCTTGATTCTCACCGGCACGTCACACAGCTCTATCCTTATACACCGATTCCATATCTGAGATACCAATCGCTAGGTTCCTACATTTTTTTGTTTTTTTTATTCGTTTTTTTTTCGTTCGATCGATCTCGCTGACCGAGCTTCGACCAAATTTTTTTTCTCGCATTAATTTTATCTCAATGGGTTTTTGGTATCTGTGCCCTGGTTCAACAAGTGTAAACTTTTTGGATTGTTTTCTTCTTGCTGTCAATTTTTTAGTTGGTTTTTTTTTCTTATCGCTCTCTCTATATTGATATTGTCGATGAAACATGTTGCGAGTTTGATTAATAGACGAATTCTCATCGATTAAAAGTAAACTCACGGGTTGTGTGTGTACTTTTTTTTCAATTCTCAATGCACGAAAATTCATTTTACGGAACAATTTGAGTCAACGTTTTGTTAGTTTTTTATTTTTTGTATTTTTTATTTTCACTGATAGGTACCGATGGTTCATGATGGATTGAATAATTTGAGACATTTTAGAGACATGCTTAACCCTTCGAGGTCACCAGGGTCAAGATGACCCCAAGCACGACTTCAAGCCAAAAAATGTATTTAATAAAAAATTTAAAAAATTTTAATATATGATTATTTTTAATAAAAAATGTAATTTTTCACGTATCGACCTCTCTATGTTTTTTTTCGCCGTTTTGAAAATTCGATAAAAAAGAAATTACCGTGATATTCTCATTCTACAATTTTCAAGATCATATCGCGAATTCTTATGAATCGTTCGGACCCATATTGTTAACACGGCAATAGTTTATGCACGGTTGGGGTCACCGTGACCCCGTGTGACCAGCGCGTTGTTTCCACATCGTATGACCTGAAAGGGTCAAAAAAAGGTTCGTGCGGATATTGACTTAAAAAAAACGGCAAAATGCGATCGTGAGAGTTGCGAGCGAGAGAGACGAAGCAATTCCCGAGTCCAAAGGGTTAATCGTAAGTGAGTCAGGCCGGGAATGGCTCTCGAACTTTCGAAATCAACTAAAATTCTTTAAAAAAAAAATTCAAAAAAATAAAATAGAATTTAAAAAAAACAGAGTCAAATGAATCGGAGAAAAAAAAAGGATGAGAGGACGAGTGGGCGAAGATTCGCAGGCAGCGCGCCACCCGGCGCAGCGGAGAAACGTGGAACGGCCGCAGTGGCGGTAAAGGGCTACGCAGGCGCCCCGCGCGAGTGGTGGGGGAAGCCGCAGACGTTGATCGCGTCGGGGAGGGGGGTCGCCTCGGTGGTCGAGTGGCGAGGGGGTGGAAGTAGAAAGAGCCGAACGCGAGCAAGACGGAGCGCCACGGACGTGCGGCCGTCGGACGAAGCGCATCGCGGACGATAAAAAACGAGCGAGACTCACTCGATCTCGCTTCCTCCTCGGAGAGTGGCTTGGAAGGTAAAGAGGTGGGACTCAAACGCCGGGGACCACACACGACGCTCCACGCGTCTGCGACTCGGTTACATTGCTTAATTGTAAACGGCCCAGTGGTTCTCAAACCTTTCCCGGCTGCTCGGTTTCCATTCCCTTTTTCATACGTCAAACACACGTTCCGGGTGCCTCCCCCATCTTCGTCGTCGTATTTATTGCAATGGCTTCCGGTCGCGTATTATCGCATCGACAAACAACCGTCATCGATTTTATAAAAAAAAATTTTTTAAATGAAAGAAATAAAAATACTTTTTTTTCATTGCTCTAGAATTGACAGTGACACGCATTAGTCTCTCTCTTTTTTTCGGTGTTTACTGTTGAGAATTAATGTTGGTCGCAGTTGTCAACTCGCATAAATCAAACGAAACTGTAACGACCTTCGTTCTGCATTAAAGTTGTTTTTTTTTTTGTGAATTATGGCAAGTCGAAATTTCGTTTCAATGTCAATAACTCGACACTGAAAAACATTGAAGTTTCGACCTTGGAAAAGAAAAAGAAAAAATTGACGAATCGGGATACGTGAATGTGGTATGAATTGTACTAAGTAAATATAATGAAATTGTACGAATGGCAATGACACATATACAGCCACTTGTTCCATTTCGACGGTCGAAAAAATAAAAAATAAAAAACACAAAAAAACATTACGAATAGTTGAGTTATGGTGCCGCAGGACTGTATCAAGCAAATATACTTCAAGATAGTGGGTTGAAAAAAAAATGACATTGACGAATCGCCATGATCAAACAAATATTTTATTCGACAATGGATCTACGAACTTTGCGTACCGATAACTAACGCAATTTCCGATGAAAAAGTCAACAACGATACTGTGATCGTATACGAAGGTCGATTTCCGGCGTCGATGAATTATTATTTCGAACGATGATGTGGAAGCCCCAAAGACGAGAGAGAAATGAGATTGCTCGTTTGAAAGGTGCGGGTCGTCGATATTATCGATAAGCGGTAGCTGTTCGTCCGGACTCGGTTAAAGGCGAGGCGGTGGGGGGAGGGAGGGGGCGACACGGCGGCGTCGGAAGGTCAAAGAGTTCGCAAAAGGGTCTTCTTATCCGCGACATAATTAATTCCGGCGATTGTTGCCTCACGAGGCGATCGTACGAACGACGATGAGAACGACGTGGCGACGATTCCAACTAATTAAAGCCTCCCCGGTTCGTGGATCTTCGATACGACACGACTGGTATATATATATATATACGGTTCTTCGGTCATCTTCCTCTTCTTCTTTGGTCTCTTCTTCTCCAACGTTTGCTTTCCACTCTCGAATCTCCGACGGCGATTCACGAACGAATATAACGTTTTCCACGTCGTAACTACTCGCCACCCACCCAACACGAGACCGACCGACCGACCAACCGAAACTTTTCAAACACGATGAACGAGAGGTGCGAAGAAAACTCGGAGTCACTGACCGATCGTTAAAGCCTGAGTGATTCGAGTCGCGTACATCGGGGCTCTGGAGTCTCATTCCGGGTTGGAATCAATCATTGGAAACTGGCTGATGGGGGGAACACGACGTCTAAAGCAAATTGGTGGAAGAGGGTTTGAGCGATAATGATGTGACGAAATTTGCACCCTCGATGACGAATCGAATAATCATGATGTACTCTGTTGGGATTGGCTCAGCATCAATATGGAGAATGTTTATGTTGAGTTATGGTAAATTTCGAAATGTTTGATAGATCGTATGAGAAGAATAGAAAGTTACATGTTCTCTGTCTTATTTTATTGTTGAGACGATGATTGGCAAAAGTTTGGTGATTTTAATCAATCTCAGGTGATATTTTGAAGCTTTCGAATGGACAGAGTCTTGTTTTCTTTGAATGCAAACTTGACATTCAACTAATGACAATGATTGGTTATCATGGAAAAATTGAAATTTTGACGTTTCAGCATAATTACACAGTCACACAAGAAAAAACAAAATGTCCATTTCACCCCATCATCCCAGGTTTTTGACATAACCTGACAAAAAGTCTTCACAGCCACACGAAAATCAAAAGTAATTATTTTTTTAATAAAAATAAATTATCAAAAATAAAAATCAATTATTGTTTCATTGTTGTGTGGCTGTTGAAACTTTTTGAGGTAATGTGGAAAAACTTGACACGATGGGGTAAAATGGACTTCGGATTCGGCCAGACAGCAGTTGGGTTTTCAGCGATGAATGATGAAACTCACGCATGCGTCACATTCGCAAAAATCTTCGAAAATTATAAAATTTGTTTCTCTCACGTCGATTGTGGTTTTTCCGTGGTTGCACGAACTCACCGAGGAAGTTGGGTTCTCGGGTTTCTCAGGGAACCCACGTTGTATCTTCCTCTTATTCGTCTTTCGTGCGGTGGTTGCGGACTCTACCGTTGGCTTCCGGGAATCGACAAAGTAGTCTCGGCCTGTGTGAGTGTGTGTCTGTGTGTGTGCATCACGTCGTTCAGACTCGAATGCCACTGGTGCTGATGATGATGCTGCTGCTGCTGCTGCACCGTTGCTGACGTCGTTTTCTGCCAGACCGTTCGTCGCCGGGGCCCTTGAAGCTTCCGACGCGAAGCGCCTAATCGCTGTGTACCCTCGCGCCCGCTAAACCTTAAGTAGTTGCTAACCACGTGTACTTAACTTCCATCATCGCAACGCAGCGTCGATCATTATAATTTCGATGAGATTTCCGCGATCGATTCGCCAAACTTGTTTGCGCTGGTTCCTCTGATTCATCAGCCAAGGTACAAACACATAATTTTCAGAATTACAAAAAAAAGAAACAAAACAAAAAAAAATTGAAAATCGAAATGAATTTTTTTTTCTGACGATACGTGATAATGTTTGGTCGTTGAGTAACCGTAATTAATTGAAAATAAGTTTTCTTATTGAAACCAATGAACATTTTTGTTGATGTAATTTTTGCAGTTTTTGTTATCACAATTGAAATATTAATTTATTTTGAAAATCGTATAATAAAATTAAATAATATACTATTGTTATTATTATTATTATTTGATTATATTATATAAAACCATAACATTTTTTTAATGTGAAAATCTTTTGTTAAAAAAAAATAGTCACTCCTTTTATTCTCGAAAAAAAATACATACATATAATTAAAATATATAGCTGTAACTATTTATACATCACGACCTATGGATACATTTCTTATGGACCAAACTTAATAATTACGAGTATAATGTTATAATGTGAAAAAAAATGGATAAACTGTCGTTTTTTGAATGATTATTGAAAAAATGTAAAGAAGCGAAGGACGGGATGGGTTCAATGTGACCATTACCAAGTGAGTAATGTGAGTATTGGTTCCGGCGAATGTCTTCGGGGTGGCTAGTAGGTACCACCAACTAACCACGTGACGTGGCAGGGCCACCCATGTCGCCGTTGTTCGCTCGCATCTATCACGGTGCCACCTCGTCCTCCCTTTTCCTCGTCCTTATATTCCGACATCCTCCCTCCCGCCCTTCCGTGCCCTCTCGCGGATTCGCTTAAGCCTTCTCCCCCCCCCGCCCAATAAAAGCCCCGTTGGGCCCGGGCTCGTGCGGTCAACCGCTCGGACGCCCCTTCATCGGACTCAACCCTTGCCATCGTCGCTCTGTCCTCGGCGAATCAGATAGAAATTCGCAAAATGTCGGAAAATCGTGCTTGACGAGTTCAATTGTAACATATTTTCCACACCTCTCAATTCTCTTGTCTCGAACAATTTTTCTTTCAATTTTCCAGAGATTGCTGCGATGCTCATTAAAAAGTTGAAAATTCGAATTCATTTGAAAAAAAAAAAGATTATCTTCCTGGATTGCATATAGTGTCGTTAAGAAAATTGGAAAAAAGTGATTTTCCTTGACTGCAAACAGATCTAAATACGACAATGAAACAAGTCATCTTCGATGATGAAATGAAGACGAAGATGAAGGATAAATTATTCGTATAAGAATTTTTATCTGTGGCTACTTTCAGCTTAATTTTTGCCACCACTGGCAGAGTAACGCTTTGACCGAGAATTTAATGGATTATCAAGTATTTTTCTTCTACCAGGCAGTTTTAAATATTACTATACCGATATATAATAACTTCCATTCGAAGCATAAATAAAAAATATAATATGCTCCTTCCAAAATATTTTTTACAATTTTTTCATTTTTGACATCGCCATTTTGAGAACAGTGACTCAAATCCAAGATTCTCTTCTTCACGTACAATATTCCACGGCCTTTCACGATGCAGAGTATATAAACGGATGTCACATATAATTTATCGCAACTATGTAATTGTCCGAAACGAGCTTACAACCTAATCACCAAAACGATATAACCGCGTTAATCGTTTCCGCGATTTCGCTGCACCACGAATAAATGAAAAAAACCAACGAAGAAACAAGAAGAAAAAGAAAAAAAAGACACATACATACATACACATACAAATACATAACATTCACAACGTTATCAAAGTCGTAAAGTATACGCGAGACCTCACACGCATGAAATTTCTCAAACTTATATTCAAAGTAATAGCTTTTCCAGACCTCGTTACTTTATCTGTTGAGTATTCCATCGATTATTTCGCTCGGACTATCACAGACCCCAATGGTTCTCGCTTCGTCCCGAACGTAAATGCATTCGGACCGTCGTAAAGTGACGATAAAGTGGATTGCGATCGTTAAGAAATAAATGCAATTAATACCAATGATAATCCCCATGAGAGTGCACTTCGGTTGCGGAAACGAATGCAAAAAAAAAAAAAAACAAAAAAAAAAACAAAAAATACACACAAACTCGAACATATAAGACTGAATGATAAAATCATGGGGGTCCCACGAGATCATTCTCGTCGGGGATATGCTAAACGATCATCATCGTAATAATCGTTGATTCTCAGACGCTCATTGGATTCCATAACCCGTAAGAATTCCGAACATGCATATTAGACACATGAATCGTCGTGTTTCGTATGAATTAACCATTCGGCTTGTGGAGCAGCAAGTGGCAACAGTGTAGTTCGCCGGAGATCGAGCCTATCTAAATGTTATATAGGTAGCAGTGCGTGTATCGGCCATTATCGTTCCCGGCCCAGCGTCCGACGTGCAACGCGCTCGCGCGAGCATACAATAAATTCGATTATTATCGGACGCTCGGAGCGCGCGGGGGGAGAGAGAGTCGCGATGTGTGAGGCGTGTATAATAAAACCCCCGGGTGGTGTCGAGGATACCCGGTTACAATGCCCCAACGACGATAAATAGCGAATAACACAGTGATTGGCAACTCAAGCGCAAAAAAAATCACAGTGATTGGCATGGTCGTTTATCTTTTCGTTGCATTACGACACATCGCGAAGACGGCCAATTACCGATGGGTCTTGCTCCACGAGGCGAGCATTAGGCGCGATAAAACGCTTGCGAGAAGTTTCACAAATAAAACACCTTTGAACAACAGGGAAACGAAAAAAAAATTGTGAATGCCAATTCTTTCGTTCTTTTGCTCCGTCGTTCTTCTTCCGATTTTCGTTGTTGTCCTTGTCGGTCTTGTTCTTAGGGCGAATGAAATGTTCGATAAAGTCGATTTCTCTGGCGCTCGCAAATACCGGCACGCGGTCTTCATTACCGTCGTGTCGTGCAGCGTCGGTAATCGCAGTTTGCGCATCGCTCGGATAACCCGCGGCAAGAGTCCCAGATGAGTCGCAATCATCGTCGAGAATAATCGATGGTACAACAGCGGGACGTCGAGGAGTGAATGAGAAGTCGGTTGATATCGAGACTTGGCGTGCGACAGCGACGAAGGTACAGTCATCGGCCGATTAACCCCGCAGAGTCACAGTAGATAGAATCGACCCAGTCATTGGCATTACAAGCATTGATTGCCTGATGTAAATGTTTTTGATTGTATTTGAGATGTGAAAAGAAATTGGTTATTAGGCAGTATCTTGGCTTTTGCGAAATTTACCGGCTTCCGCGAGTTTTTTTTTTAGATTGTTCATTTTTTCCTTCGGTTGAAGAGTCAGATGGGGAAGGTGAGACAATGTTATTTCGATAAATGTGTTGGTAATTATGCAGCATCAGCTTGTCTGAAAATTATTCAAATCAACTATCCAGTTATGGCAGAATGAATTTTTAATAAATCACTTAAAAAAATCGATTGAAACATAAAGACATAAAATAGATACCCTCGAGTTCAACCTAAACACTTATTTTCGTTTACGTCTCGATTTTTTTTTGTTGCATGAAAAATAAGATTTCATTTCATACACACACTCTCTATCTTTCTCCTTCAATTATACACTCGCACACTTATCGAATCTCTCGCGATCGTGATCATTAATTCGATCCCATTTACATTTTCAACTACCTAACCGCTCCCCCCCCCCATCCCTCTTCCTCTTCCCCTCTTGCACCGCTATATCTCCTCGTCCACTCGTCGTTGTGTCATAGCTTACAACATATTCCCCGATGTACCACCATGAACATGCCACGTGCTTTTTATCCCGGACTAACACACACACACAAGCACACGTCCCTCACCATAGACAACCCCATGTGATACACACACGTACACAGGTGCCGACGGTGAATCGAGAGGGAATGGGCGTCGAATTTGCCGCACGCGTGACGATTACATCGGCGTAAAGATAGCGTAATGACAACGCGTGTGTGCTGTAATTGCAAGCATAAAATAGCTCCCCCAGCGGGAAAGCCCGACCGTTGCAGTGTTGCACCGCACGGTGCATCCGTTCGTTGCACCAGCAGCAACAACATTTAATTTGGTCGGTGAAAGATTAATCAGCGGGTTTTTTTTTTTTGTCCTATTTCTTTTTCGTTTAACCCAGCGAGATTACAGTGCACGTCGCGTTCGATTAAATTTATTCAATCAACGTTTTTCGCTTATCCCGGAGTTTCGATAACAACGAAAATTTAGTTTTGTCGTTCGTATGTATTTATTGTATTTTGGTTTTTTGGATTTTTTGTTTGTATTCGTATTATCGCGTCAGCAATTCTCGGATAGTATGAGATATTTTCAATGTGAATGATGTTAATTAACGTATGATATGGAATAATTGAAAAACAGATTTTTTTATTGCTCGGAGAAAAATTAGGTGAGACATTTTTTTTTTTTTAATCACCCAACGAACTTTAATAGTTTTATGGAATATTATTGATAAAATGAGAGTAAATAATGTAGAAAATATTATTTAACGATAATTTTCTATGAATGAAATTGAAAATAACTTGAAATATAATAATACACCATTAAAATGTTAATAACAATAGAAAATTAACTAAACAAACAATAACATTTGTATTTATTAAAAAATAGAAATACTAAAATTGAATTAACTAATTTCAATTCTTCAATAATATATGTCTCTTATTTTTCTTCTAATATTTCTCAATAGAGAAAAAAATTTCTGAAAATAAAAAATCCGAAAATTTGTTATTAAGCAACCGTGAAAAAATTCAGTTACAAAAATATCTGGGCCATCGTTGAAATCAGATATTCCTGTAATCTCGTAACGAGGATTGTGCAAATATTGAAAACCAGGATACGGTTTGCTGCTACAATAATATGTTCCCACGGGTGAGCGTTTCAAGACAAGATGTCCTCGGCGTACACGCGGCATACGCAGTTTCTACGATCGTTCCGAGCCGGCGCGGGGGGCTCATCGTTGTCGCTCAGAAATCAGCCGACCGCGCGTTCGATCGGCCGCGGTCGCTCATGTCTCTGGGAATTTATTAACCTACCGTTTTTCCGTTTTAATTACACGCGCCGCGCGCCATCGACCTCCGGGCGTTGCTGCGTGGCTCAGTCAATCGTATCCGAAACATGATCGAATCCGGAATGATCATCATCGAACAACCACGCAGCTACCGAACGACCTCAACACGACTTCTGAAACATTTTAATCGCTCTCAAATGCCTTTCTTTTATTCTCAAGGTTTTTATTTTCTTGTTTTCAATTTTTTTTTGTTTTTTTTTCCGAACCCAATATTTCGAAATAGATTTTCATGTATTACTGCACCAAAAACAGACATTAACCTTGTTTTAACATTTACTTGATCATTATAAAAGTACTCAATAATTTTCCTATCTTTCCTATATCATTATTATTTGGACAATTTTAATAATGTGGATGATAATAGTAATAATTATAATTGTTATTGTTATTATTATTATTATTATTATTATTATTATTATTATTATTATTATTATTATTATTATTATAAAAAACAACATTAATGATAAATATTATCGGATAATACTAATTATCGGAATAATATCAATAATATATTATTATTAGATCATTTTTTCCTCTAACAAGAATAATTTTATTTTTTTCTAATAATTTGAAAAAAAAATTATTATCAAATGTTATTATTTTGAATATTACCATCAAAATCAGTACCATGAAATTTCAATATTTCATTCTAATGGAATCAACGTATTTAGTTCAGTCACACTAACCATCTTGTTCCGGATCGATTCATAAATTATCACGATCAGGTACGGTGATTTATAATTATGGCATGAAAGAAAATGAAAGATAAATTTTACCCGTCCGATGGGCCAAGTGTGTATGAACATCTACGCACATATATACATACATACATATGAATATTATCATACCGCGAAGTATTAGCGGTGTATGCATATGCATGCGGAGCCACTAGGGCCAGTTGGGTGGTCCCATTTCGTTGACGCGTTCACTAAGGCTCCGGCATGCTCGTTTGGTTGCGCGCACGCGCGCACGCGCGGGCTCTCATATCTCTTCGCTGTTACTATACCACACTCTGACCGGAGTCTACTTCCATCCCACGTTCTTTCGTTAAACACCTTATCAAACAATTCCACATTCGAGGACCGTCATTTTTATAAATTCGACTTTCCGAACGACGATCAACGTTTCTCACACTTATGCGGTGGAAAAAAATCGATTATTCATTTCATTTCTACTTTATTTTTTTCAATAAACTTTGCACTCAATCGATAATTGCTTACCACTTTTGTGATAAGCAATTCTCGAGCCATTTTGACTGTTTGATAAAAAATAAATCATATGTCACAACCATGCAAAATAATAATAATAATAATAATAATAATAATAATAATAATAATAATAATAATAATAATAATAATAATAATAATAATAATAATAATATTAATAATAATAATAATAATAATAATAATAATAATAATAATAATAATAATAATAATAATAATAATAATAATAGTGCTTTTTTCCTGCTGTTAAATTTTTTTTTTCGAATAATATCGCCACAATAGCAAGCTTAACAAATGAAACATATGAAAAATATATGAAAATGTTGATAAAAATATTTCACCTCGAATAACCATCTCCACCACAATGATCACCATTTAATTCAACGCAATCCCATTTCTTCCCAAAACTTTGCGTTCACTCCACCCCCCCTCAACCTAAGTGAAAAAGGCTGTGAATCGAGGATCAACAAACAACGGGGATCGGTGATCCCGAAGATCTTCGAGAGTGGTATAATTCAGTCGAGAAAAAAAAACCGGAAAGACGGAGAAAGGCGAAATGGAGCTCTCGGAACGTAGTGAACATGCCGATGGTCACGAAGGGGTTGACGCGCGGTGCATCAGCCGGGCCGTAGCGAGGCTTATAAGCTTCGCAGCGGGAGGCACGAGGATAAAAGGTATTTCTTTCAAGGCGCCGCGCGTTATCGGCCGGCCTTAGTCCTCCCGGTACCGATTACCCCCTCCCCCCACTGACCCGCCGCTTCCTCCCTCCCTCCCTCCGCTGCCCCCGGGTAATAAAAGCGTTCGGGTGTCATCCAGCGTGGAACGAACGACACTTTCGTAAACTACGGTCGCAAGAAGCCAGCCTCGTGGAAATTTCTCATTGCCCTGTGTCCATACCCTCGTACGTTCTTTTCTTCGATCTCTATCTGTCCTCTCTCTCTATCTCTGTCTCTGTATCTTTCTCTCTCTCTCTCAATTTCCGACCTTGTACTCGAACCGCAATTGCATCGTTCTGCAGTACCTACCGTGGCCGCGAGAGGGCAAACTGAGTCACAATGGCAGAGAGAGAGACATAGAGAGAGAAGGACGAAAGATCTTTGATTACCGCGACGTACGATATTGCCGTGCGTATATACATATATATATTAGGGTGGACCTTAATGGGGGTGTTGACGAATTTCGACAAGTGCACCCTGCAGATAGGTTCGAAATAAATAAATAAAAATATGTGCGAAACTCCAGCACTGTAGTCCAATGAGAAAACGTGGCTGTAAGCTCGTTTTGTTTCCCATTTGAATAACATGGGATTTTCAGACTAATTCGGTAATTATTTTTTCGAGTAGTCCCGAAGCACGCAAAAAATTCTTCATTCACATTGATCTATTGTTAATGGGTATAAGTACTCGTACATTGTTTTACAAGACCTCACCTGTATATCCTCGTCAACGGCGAACCGATGAACGATGATAACAACTTATAAACGATTTCAACACAAATTGAAATTTATTTGTGTTTATTTCTCGTAAAAAAATGTACGAGTAGTTATACCCATTAACAATAGATTTATGTGAATAAAGAATTTTTTGCGTGCTTAGGGACAACTCGAAAAAATAATTACTGAATTTGTTTGACAATCCCATGTTATTCGAATGGGAAACAAAACGAGCTTACAGCTACGTCTTCTCATTGGACTACAGTGCTGGGGTTTCGCACATATTTATATTTATTTGTTTCAAACCTATCTGGGGGGTGCACTTGTCGAAATTCTTCAACACCCCTATTCAGGTCCACCCCAATATATATACGTGATTTTTTTATTATTTTTTATTATCTTTCGCGCTCGGGAAGATCGGTGCCGTGGATGTTGCGCGGGAGACGCGAGGAAACTCGAGCGCACAAATGGTCCGCAATGGACGACGATGACCGCTTCCGCGAAACCATTTTCATGCTCGTGCGCGCGCGCGCGCTCACGCACGGGAGAGTCTCATCCTCGCGGGAGCGCGCGCAAACGAGTTCTTTCTTTTCCGCTTGCGAGCCGCGGACCGGGAGCCTCGATCGGAACGCGACGAGCGTTTACGACGACGAGCCCAATACACTATCGTTATACATATATATGTGTGTATGTTTGTATTTGTGTGTGTGTATTGAGAACCGAACGACTCGATGATCGCTCGCGCGTCAACGGACACCGGCGTAACGAGCACTCGATCTTGTATCTTGCTCTGTGCAACCTTGCTACCGAAGCTGAGGCTGCTCATGACGATGACGACGACGATGATGATGATGATGATGATGATGACGATGGTTTTACGTTGCGGTTGGAATGTTACACGGGAAAAGTGTAATTCATCGATTTATAGTTGACACCACGTAGTGCAATAATACATATGAACGTTGTACGAATGAGCGAAGAAGAAGAAGAAGATGAAGAAGAAGAATGTACGTCAAGTTGGAAAATCTTTTGCGGCCTCCCAACGAGGCACGTATGGACCGAACAGTTGAAAAACCACACGTGAAGAGCTTTCAAACAGTCACATTTTGGCATATTTCAGTGGATTGAGACTGTATAGTCGTGTTGGAGGTTTATGCACCGGGAAAGGGGTAATTGCTCTTCGGCTTTACATACATATGTATGATAACGATATATACATGTATACAGAAGTGTGATGGAAGTGAAAAAAAAATGTGTTGAATCGTGCGGAAGTTGAGTATCGAGTAGAAGAGTAAGAAAGAGAGAGAGATAATGCAATTACAATCGATTACAACGTGAACTGTCGGACGACTCGATTCGCAGCAAGATTATTTTCTCGGATCTGTACGATTTAATCGTAATACCGGATCATCGACGAAGAACCCGTGTTCCACGAGTTTCACGATCGGCGATCGCTGATTATACCCGGAACATATAGCGATAAATCGATTTCTAGTTGGACCATCGGAACGATTGTTTTTTTATTTTATTCATTTTCTCTATTATGATTTTAAAATAAAAATGATTTCGTGGAATTCAGTGGGTAAAGTTGGGAGGAATGTTAACTCGACAGAGTTTTTAATTAAGTCGAGCGTGGTAGAGGAATGAGTCTCTGATGAACCGACGTCTCGTAGGCAGACAAAAGTTTGAAAAATTAATTTACGCTGAATCCAAATTTAGGTACTTTTCTTAGGTGCTAATTTAGTAGGCTGTTTATAATTTTGGTGGTCTCTAATTTACACAGCACGACATCTTGGAAATCAATGTGCTTTGGTCTCAAGGGAAAAAAACTACGAGGCTGTGGCTCCACCCCTTCAGTCGTGAGGCTCACCCTCTCTGTGCTTCCTGAATTTATGGAGCACTTGAATCATAAACCCAGTACCAAATTAGCACCTACAATGATTTTTTATCGTGATGATCTGTTTCCCGGTGCGAAAAAAAATTGAAGATATCCGAACATTGAAAAAAAAAAAAAAAAAAAAACATTCAATTGAAGCTATCATTCCCCAAGTTACGATCATTTGAAAACAAAAGGAAAGATTTCCAAATAAAATTCACAGCCTTTGAACCGTTGGAAAAATAAATTTGAGAAAAAAAATCATGGATACTTATTTTTGTTGATAAAAAAAACATATAAAATTATTGTCTAAATAAAAAACGGTCGGGTCTGAACCTCGTCAATTCGTCGTAGAACACCTCATACGCATGATCAGAATTTTCACCCTTCGAAGCATTGCGAGATCTACATTTTAGTCGTTCGGAACATTGTTCGTTCTGAATTTCGACCCCTAACCGATCATACCGATTGAATCCAGAGTCTCCTCCGAGGTGTCGCCACCATCGCAACCCCAGATTGTCCCAGGCCGAGAAGATTCGTCCGCGCCAACGAACCTCACCAAGGCGGGCGGTCCGGGGTTGCGATTCGAGCACCAGATCGGTTCATACGGTTGGAAATCGTGTTCCGGCATCAGCCACTCTGTAATGGGGGTTGCGTTATAGCCCGGGAATCGCGCATAGTCGAGCGAGCACACGCGCACACGCATATACACCACGTATCCCGCGGTATCATATCCACACCATGTGGCATACTCCGATACAGCGAAGGTGTATATTCCGCGACGGGAGCAAGGGCCATGTCGAGTAACGCTATCGTGGTCTGGCAACTCCGGTGATAGATCATGGTGGCTGGTCCCATAAACAATAACTCACACATCGCCGAGCCCGCGAGTGTGCGGTTCTTTGCTTCCCCAACGATTTCTCACACCCACACCATCGTTCTCTCTTATCCTACGGTTTGCCGACCATGCGATCAACGAACGAAATTTCGGTTTCTGGCGGATGTGACGATAACGAGCCGGTCAATTAAATTTTTTACTTTTTAAAACTGATAAACAGACATTTTATTAAATCATCTAATATGAGTTAAATTATGATTTTATGTACTTTATTTATTATATCATCTAATTTGAGTTAAATTTTGATGTTATGTACTTTATTTATTATATCATCTAATTTGGGTTAAATTTTTATTTTGTAAACTCAACGACCGTACGAAATGATTATTTTTTCATTTTTTTTTTCATGATCGTTCGTTGCGTTTTTGATTCGAGCGTGATTCGAGTTTGCCCGAGTGAAAAATGAGTCTGAGGCGAGTGGGGTGCGAAATTGCCGGGGAAAGCTGCTTATTAATGTCTGGCCCGCTAATTATAATCGCGATAGAGCAAACTGCGGGAACAAAGAGCGAGCCGTATACTCTGCTGGTCGCACATCGTTCTTTCCTTCGTACTCGAAACGCGAAAGGGTTATGTACCACTCTTGCTAGTATGTGTGTGTTAGTGTGGGTAAGAGTCCTCGGCGATGGCGTGACTTACGGCCCACGGCGACAACAAACTCCGGGGCAAAAGGTTCCCTGCTCTCGAGCGCCATCAGCATGGTAGTTGCATGTACGGCGGACCGAAGCACTCGCGCGGTGCACCCGTGACTTACGTTTTTTTCCCTCCTATCTGCACTCCCTTCTGCAAGAAAAATAAATTTCGTTTCTCAAAAATAAATACCTCTCCTTCTTAATTATCGTTTCTCTCATTCTTAATTATCATATTCATTCGGTTCCTCAATCATCATCATCATTATCATCATCGTCGTCCAAATGTTATCCGCGTGTGTCAATGATTCACGTTTCGAGCAACAAACGTTGCAAATTTTTCGTAATGTCTTCATCGTTTATTTATTTTATTATTTTTTATTATTATTATAAACATCTGGCGACATTTAAAAAAAATCATACTTTATTCAAATACACTTGAAGACAACCAAAGTTGCAATTCGCATTTTTTTACATATTTCAATTCTGAAAAACAACTTTTAGAGTGTCGTAATAAATATGGGAGATTGCAAGATAAATATTGATTAGACATTTTTGTTGTCAGAAATATTTATCAGTTATACTGGTAAACATACATTTTTATCAGCATTACTGATTGGAGAATTTTTCAATAAACATTCATTGACAATATTAATAAATATTGTATAATAAAAATCCTTATCAGTATTACTGATAAAGAATTTCCTAAAAAAATATTTATCAAAACTACTAACAAAAATTTAGCATAGTAATACTGATAAATATTTATTAGAAACATTCTTTATCAGTGATCCTGATCACGATTCATTGGAAATTCTTTATCTGTAATACTAATGAATATTTGATAAAAACTTCTCTATCAGTAACACTGATAAAAATTCATCTAGCAAAATAAAAGAAAAAAAAACAAAGTCCTTCCGATATTAATCAACACCATCCCTACACAAGACCGACACCTACAAAAATCGTAATATTCATAGAGTGCCAGTCACCCTAACTGAGATAATGTTGCTCGATGAATAAGCGACTAATGCCTTTTTCCCAACCCCAACGATTATTCGCACGATGGGATTCTCGCGAGTGGCATATTGTTTCAAGCTTCGTCCTCTCCAGCATAGTTCCAAGGGTGGGGGAAGAGTGGTTAATTCTTCAATCGTGTGCACAATGCTTCGGCTGTACAGCCCTTCGAATCTCTTGGCCGAAACAAATGGCCGGAAAAGTAAGTGTCGACGAAACGATACCGGGGTTGTAACACAACCGACACTCTCCATAGCTGGGCAAAGCTTACGACCCCGTGCTTCGCACAGAGGGCTGCACGACGGGTGAATCGAGCTTGCGAATCGACTGAGTATCAAAGCACGTTGCAGAGGGTCCGGGGAGGGTGGATGTTGATGGTTATCCCACTCTCGTGCTCGGCGGCCATCGTCGTGTCGGGGGTGCGGATTCTTGCGGGTGTTTTCATCCCCCTATCGGACCAACCGGGAGAAAAAGGGTCGCTACCCTCTCTCGCAACGAAATGTACACACTTGGGACGCGACAAAACGGTCTGCCATCGAAATCCCGAAAAGCTTCGCGAACATGGGCGAGGGGGAGGGGGGGGGGGAGATGCTTACATAGCCGTGGAGATGTTTGATTAAAGCCGCAGCAATGAATTGAAACGGGCGATCAAGTGCATGACTTGTGTAACCCGAGGGTTGCGCTATCGCGTGCTGCCCAATGGAATTGGGGTGAATGCCAATGAGATGGAACCGCGAGAATAAGAAAGGGTCCATAACGTTGAACGAGATGTGGAAGAGAAGTGAAAAGGTGTCATAAGCCCGTCGGCCACGGTAATCGTATGTGTTGGAAATTGGTTTTTTTTTTACGAAACAAAAAGTAGGAAAATACCATTTGAATGATGAATGTAAATGTTGAATAGATTTTTTTGTGAAAATTTGGAAATTTTATAATTTGAGATCATGATAATCAGAAAATTACATTTTCAGGATCAATTTGTACTTATATATTATTAGTATTATTATTATTAAATTTATTCATCGTTAAATGGTTTTTTCAGTCTAATGTTAGAGACTTTAAGTCTAGATAAAATGTTTATTATTGTTGTTGTTATTATTATTATTATTATTATTATTGCGTTCACTCATCTAACATCCATAAGGCATTTTTTTTACCCTGACAAAAATGTCCTTACTATTTAAGAGGCTTGCAGAATTTAAAAAATACTTTCGAGTCATCACAGGTTTCGAGTTTCTTTCGATTGAAAATTCTGTCACTTGTATGTGTGCGTGTGTGTGAGTTTTTTTTTCTTTTAGTTTCGTAGTATCGGTCGAAGAGGGTTACAGCGTAAAATTATCCTGCACCCCATCGCCGATGTTCGCTCTCAAATTTTTTTCTACAAATTAACTACCCCACCTCCGAAGCTCGAAAGAAGCAACCCTTCGTTGGGATAAAGTATCTCTCTTTGCCGTCTCATTTCTTTGCGCCAACGATTCGCTCTGGACGTGTTAGTTTTTTTTTTCGAGAGTACGTGCCCAGAGGGCGAAAAGAACTTTGCATTTTCTCAACTACGCCGGATCTTGGAACATCCCCCCTGCCCAACTACACTTTCACGCGTATGTGCGCTGCTTCTATCGCCAGTTTTTTTTTTCATTCTCGAGCACTCGAGAATAATCGTAAACTGATGTACGAGCAGGGCACACGAACAAGCAGATTGAAGTGAAAATAGTTCGGATCTCTTAACCAAAGTTCGTAATTCGATTTAAAATTCTCAACGAGCTTCGGGTAATTTGATTTCTTTGGGAAACAAATAAGATAAAATCATCGTGTCATGAATTTCTTTTGTTAAAATAACAAAGCCGGGTGATTATTGATGAAAAACAAACTTTCCATCACTTTCATAATACATAATATGATAGATACTATGAAAAACTTTAAGACATTTCATACTCAATGGAAAGAAGAAAAAAATCATAAATACGACAACGAATATTAGTGAGTAGTTCAACTTTTTTTTCTGAAAAAGCAATTTTATATTTTTCAACAATTACTTCGAGATAAACGTGGTAATATATATCTATATATATACATATATTATTTTTTCTAAAACACGTTTGGGTCGGCTTGATGTCGAGGGGGTGGTATTAACGACAGATACGTGTCTATTGACCTCATTAACGCAAAACCGTAGCTGGCTGGCGAAAAGCCCCTCTCCCCCTTCCCGCCCCTCCGCAACCGGCAATATGCTGACGACGCACGCTCCACGCAAGGAAAAACGTAGTGAAGCGACGGAATTACGTGACAGGGTGGTGGACACCCCCTCCTGGTTTTATACGCGTGGAAACGAAAAGCCGAGCGAGTGAAAACAAAAAACAACCCAAAAAAACAAGACGAAAAAAAACCATCTCTCCATCTCCGTCGAGTTTTATTGGGCGACGGACGTGACCGATTCGTCGCGCTTTCGAACAGCCGAACTGCGGCACCGACGCGTCGATCAAAAATCCGACTTGATTACATTTTTGATCAAATTACGTTTGGGTTAAATAAACATGCCGTCGCGAAAGTTCCCCTCCCCCACCCCTCCCGCGTGCCGGACGAACACACTCGCCCCGCGGAAGGGGCGACAGTTTTCAGACTCGTGGGGGTCGCGGGATCTCGTACCACCCTCGCGCCATCATCCATCCACGACCCAAAATTCCGAACGCTCGTCCGCTCGGCCAAACTCCGTCGACGTGCGATTTAGAACCGCGACAAATCTCTCCCTTCGCCGTGTCACTTATCCCCCGCGTCAATGGGGTTGAGTTTCCACACTCGACGGTCCAATTTGCACCCCCTGTGTTCTACGTCGGTGTTGTTCATCGAACAATAATATAATTCATCGACGCAGGATCAAACAACAATCATTTTAACAACTTCATCGATTTCCGGAGTCTATGTAATGTTTGTCGGTGATCGTGAAGAGGCGAATTTTTTTACTTTTGCCATGTTAGATTATTTCGAAGGGCCTTGATTTTTTTTTGTTTTTCAAGCCTAGGACCCCACACTTTACGTACCAAACGAAAACGCCACATGGGATGGGATTATGCTAACTTAAATGAGTCGAAACAATGTTGTAGGTGTAATCCTTGTCACTTTGATATGAATTCTTTTTTTTTTAACTATGAGTAGAAATACTGAATAAATTTATGATGTACTTGAATTACATGAAACATAAATTTTTCATTGCTTAAAACGCGATTTGATGGACACAAAATGAATAAGGTGACCTATTCGTCGTGTGATTTGGCATTTGGGAAACTTCTGATTGAGGTCCTGGGGTTAATTACCTGGTGATCTTTTTCTCTTTTTTCGGCCCATATTTGACTCGAATGATTTTTCGACTCGACTGACTGATCTCATTTTTTTCAACTATCAAAATCGTCAAAAAACATTTAACCCTGGAAACTCGCTATATAACATATATATTTAGAACTCTGGATAATAGCAAGCACTATCAAAAAAGTCACTTTTAACTATTGGCCACGATAAATATTTTTGTTTCGTCCACATTTGACTCTACTGATTTTTGTCTTGTAATTTTCAGGAATAAAGAAGAAAAGAAAAGAATCTATCCGGTCGCTCACTTAGCTCGTAAAAATCATCGAAAAACATTGAAAATCGTAAAAAGAAAAAGGAAAAACCGTAAATTCCATTTCGCGTCATTGGTCAGGACCCAGCAGCGAGGGCGTTGTTCGTGAGCGTCCGCGAGTAGCTAGCGGAAGGGCGCCGAAACAGTCGTGCGAGATCCTACAAGGGTGAATTTCGTTGTCCTCCACGGTGAGGCGAAATAAGCGCGCGGTTGCCCATGGCATCGCACCGACATCCACTCTCCCTCTCTCTCTCCCCCAACGAAACCCCGTCCCGGAACCACCCCCCAAACGACACAAGAGGAACACCTCTTCACAGGACTCGCTTTCAAACGACAATTGTTCGCAACTATTTCAATTGGCGAGCTTTGGGTTGCCCGAGGCAAACGGACGCTTCTTGAATTGTAAAAACGTGATCGCCACTTTTTTTCCACCCCCTCCCCTCGCTCACTGTCGCCAACCCTGGATTCGACCCCCGAGTCTCAGTCGGAAATTAGCACGAAGCGTTGTCCGCGTCGCTGGCGTGAAGATACGACTTACTGCGAAAACGAGTTTGTAACTTTTCCAAGCACCGAGACCGGGGGGACGAAAAAAAAAATAACACCAGGGAAATGGGGATGGTTCTTGAGGAGCAAGAGGGTTCGAGAGGACTGATTACGGCTCCATATTCTTTTAATTACCGCGCACAAAGGCCTTAACACGAAGGGAAGGGGGAGGGGGCAAGAGAAAATAAACGTTTCTCTTTTAATTACGAGGGAATCACCCTTGTGGCCCTTTCTACCCCCACTCACGATCCCATGCAGTTCCCTCCCCCCTCCCCGCTTGAAGTCCTCACCGAAACTCTCGCCAAACGGTGCGCCTCTCTCCACGCGCATTCCGGTATCGTTCTACTCGGCAAAGAATTTAATTACCGGCTCTCCTGTGCAGCCCGGGCTCTTCGGTCACCCTCCGACCCTCTCTCTCTCTCTCTGTATCTCTCCGCGGTGATTCGACTGTCTCTCTCTCTCGCACTCGGCGGCGGCGGCAGCAGAGCGATGTACCTATGCGCGACCCCGACGCGCCCGAGCGCTACCATGATAATTACTCCCGCTCGCTCACCGACGTAATTAATCCCATCGGCGAATAAAACTTTATCCCCCACGACCGATGGACGAATTCGTCGATTGGCATATCAATGAAAATTCACGACGAATCGCGCGAAATTCACGAACATAAATTCGGATGGCAACGAAAAAAAAAAAAAAACGAAAAATAATAATGAGATGAAAAATTGAAAATTCTGAAAATGTTTGTTACGATAATGATAGAATTTTTTATTTTCAAACTTGCAACACTCTTGAGCTATCATTAAAATTGAAATTAAATTGTGAACAGCTCTTGTTCATATTTTAATCGAAGGAATACACTTTTTTTCCGAATCACGACAATTATATCTTTATGACTCCTTCAAAATACATATTATAAAAAAATTTCGAAATCACTAGGACGAAATTATTCAATCCTCTATATTTCTCTCTATATATATACGCAAACACACAGAAAACAAGAATCCCAAAATTCGAATCCTCAAAAATCAACACTTCTCAAATTCGCCATAATAAAATTAAAAAAAAACAAACAAACACACAAAATAATCATAATTTATTTTCTTTTCGAAAGTTTGCCATTAGAGT
Organism: Diplazon laetatorius; assembly: GCA_963662125.1. Taxonomy (NCBI): domain Eukaryota; kingdom Metazoa; phylum Arthropoda; class Insecta; order Hymenoptera; family Ichneumonidae; genus Diplazon; species Diplazon laetatorius. Next base: position 7,741,112 of record OY759156.1, read on the forward strand.
TTCGTACCGTATTACCCGAAAGCCACGTAGGTCTGAGAATTAAAAGAAGAGTCAGAAGCCGTTTTGGAGATCCGAATCCACACACAAACACAAACACAAACAAACACACACACACACACACTCAAAAACCCACATACATGAGAGAGCCGAGAGAGTAGAGCTTAAGGAACGAGGGAGGGAGGGAGAAGGGCAATCGGTCACTGATTTGGTCAGATCCATAAGGAGTGTGCATAGCGAGGAGCATTAATGACCCAACAAGCATTCCTCGCCCAGATGCCCGTTCTCATGTCGTTTTCTGTCTCTCCCTCTCTCTCTCTCTCTCACACTCGCTTGGTCTCGTCGCCGGTGAGCTTGCCGTCTATCTATCTTTCTCTCTCTCTCACACACACACACGTTTCGTTCTACCTTGCCGATGCCAAAGTCCGGCCAGCGCGTGATCGCGTTGGGTGGTCTCTCTACTCTACTCTCCGGGCCCTCGCGTTCCAATAGCCCGGTGCTTCTGCTGATGCTGCTGCCGGTCTGCTGATGCTGCGCCACACTCTCATCTCTCGCTACATATATCTATCCCACTTCGTACATCGTCCCTCTCGACTGTATATACACTAGTCGATCGTACCTCCTCTCGCGCGTACTTACACGTTTCTCATCGCGGCCTTTGCTTCTCTCGCTTTTCTTCATGCGCCATTCAATATTGTTGTGTATATATGTATACATGTAAAAGTTTGTTGGTGCGTGTGTGTGTGTAGCTTTGTATGCCCTTAAACCGCTCGCACACTAACGCGAAGAATCGAGTGTGCACCTCGTTGTGCGAACCGTGAAACGAGACGCCCGCCAATTGCCACCCTTCCATATCCGACCACCGCATCGAACGGGTTACATATATGCATGCATATATATATATTTATAACCCTCGTGGTATCGGGAACCAGCGGGAGCTCCCCCCCCCCCTTCGAGCGCCCGGCGGAACCCCGAAAACCCTGAAGACCGATCCGTACCGCGCTACCGTGGGAGACTTCGTCTCCCACTATAACTCCGCCTTTTTTTTTTTTCGTGTTACCTATTGTTTTGTTTGTCATGACATTTTTGAGGGTTTCCGTGTTTCTGAATGAATGAAGAAAAAGGATGACTTTGGTGTCCAGGCGTTTTTTATTTTGTGTTGAGAATTATCAAGTGACAAAGTTAATTTTGTAGGTTCTTTCGTACTTAGAGCGTATGGCGTAAAGACGTCTTATGCACAATGACTTATTGGGTCCATTGTCTAAGTTGATTGATTCATTTTGGGTAATTTAGTTTTTTTTAAATTCGATTTTTAGATTGTGGATAATTTGATAATGTAGTAGATGATGATAGATCTGAATAGATATGTATATTTTTTTTTATGTTGTTAAATCGTATTTGAGGTTTAACAGATTTCCTACGGTAAATTTGAAGGGGTTGACATAATGTTCCTGATATTTTTTTTATGAAAAATAGTTTATCGATTACGACGAGTTGACCCGAGAGCATTTGAATCATGAAACAGTACATTTTCACAGATCTATTTCTTCGGTGCAAGAAAATTCCTGCAATCTGTGACATTTAATAAAATGAGAAAAGATTTAATCGATTTTTATAGAATACAGGTATTTATAGTTAAAAAAAACAATAACTCGTTTCGATATATCGAACTTTTTTTTGTTATCGCCTAATAATAAAAATAATTTTTTTTCATCATGAAATTGTGATTGTTCTGAATTATATCAACTCATTTCTTCGACTCGTGAGTTTGATGAATAAATAAAAATGTTCATCGCGGAGGGGGGGGGGATTAGCAAACTACCAGACAGACATCGATTTCCATTGATGATATAAACGTCCCGTCGACTGGCCGCCCGAGTGTTCCCCAGTCCGCATGCCGTCTAAATATTGTAATTATTCGTTCAACCGTTTGAATTACCGTATAATTAGCTTGCCCGGATGATTAGTCATGTACCATTTATACCTCAGTGTTTCATAAGATACGGTTGGGATATCTATTTAATTGGTCAATGAGAATCGTAAATTGCGTTCCATCAGCACACACCACGATTGTCCGTATCTATACATCCCCCACACACACAATTACACACACATATATATACATAGATAAACAGCGGACAATAGCTATATACAATGTAGCCGTGTTGCACGAAATAGTCGCGAGTGGTTCGGAAGATTAATTGGCACACGAGGTACGAGAGCAAAAGCTCTCTCGAGGCATGCAAAACGTCGTCCAAAAGATGTAAATTAAAGAGAACGAAAAAGATAGTTTCAAGAGAGAAGTAAATAGAGAGATAGAGAAAGAGATAGAGAAAGAGAGAAAGAGAAGGATGAGAGATGAGAAAGTAGGAAGATTCACAATGTCCAAGACGGTTAGTTGTCGTCGTTGAAAATTTGTTACGTTCTCGGATGAATTTTCTCACCGTTCACATATCCACATAGTTAAGCCGCGCCGTTCCTTTTATCTCTTTCTGGTCTTTCACCGTGAAGGGGGTTTCTACGTTCACGCACCGTTCGTAACCCACGGGTGATATTCGCGAGCGTGTGTACACTTTTAGACCGGGGCATTTCAGCTCGTTAGGATAACGAGGATCTAATATCGCGTTCACAGCCCGGCCAATTACACGTTACGACCAACGACAACGAAGACGACCAACGACGACGAAGACGACGACGAGTCGAGTGGTCACAGCTTTCGGCGTTTTAGTCGCGACGACAGAGTAAATACGAGCGAAGGAAACATGGTACACGAAGCATCCCTCTGTGATGCGATGCTGAGGCAACATCGAGTGACTGTGAAAATTTAGCCCCCCCCCCCTGCCAAAGAACCGACGAAATACATCACGACGAGACGAGACAAACTCCTCGCGATAAACACGAAGAAACAAAAATTTGAGAAAACGACAAACGTATTCCGTTGAGCCGAATCGTCCGATTGCCGTTGCCCGGGTGGGCTATTCCGGTCACTTTTATGTCGTGTATTGGCGCGTCACAACGTCGCTCCTCACGTTTGACGAGTTTTCGAAAGGGTCGGTTAGCTCGGGCACGGGTTTGCTCACACTGTTACGCGTCATAACCCATGGGTTATGAATGTTTGTGAGTCTCGACGTCAATGTCCGGGACTTTGTAAGTCTTACGACGAGTGTCACGAAAATAATTCATTTTTTTAGGTGTTGTTTTGTTGTGTTTTGTTTTTATTTATTTATTTTTTTGCACTATCCTCGACTGATAGGCTGAAAGAATCGGACATACCGCACATGCGTAAGGACAAAACTGAGTTTTCAAATGCGTTTGTGGGCAAACGTATGGTTTTTGATTTTATGAAAATTTTACTCGATCGGTATTGGTATTTTTTATATTATTTCGATGTTGTTTGAGATTGTTGAACTGGCTGTGCTTCAGGCTTTCCAGGTTTTTGTGGGATGTTGAGGTTCTTCAGATTCTTTAGCTTTCAGGTGGTTCGAGTCCTTGGAGTCATCGGGCTCTCTGGAACGTCTGCGCTTCTTGGATCTGCGCGTCATTGCAATTCCTTTTTCAGGCTCATCGAGTTCGACAGAGTTTCCCAAGTTTTTTTATTATTATTAGTTTTTTTATTCCTTTTTAAAGATTTTTCAGGTTATTCAGGTTGAGATTGTCGAATTGTTCGAAGTCCTGCAATTCTTTTTTCAGGTTCACGAAATCCTTCAGAGTCTCGGAACTTTTTTGTTTTCAAAAAGATTTTTCATTCTAGTCGGGTTGAGCTTTCCAGGGAGCTCATCGTCCTGCAATTATTTTTTCAGATTTTTTTTCAGGACCTTATCAAGTCCTTCAGGGTCTCGAAGTATTTTGATTTAATTCAATTTCCAAATAATTTCCAGGTTATTCAGATTAAGATTCTCGACGAGTTTTGGAGTTGTTCATTTTTTGGAACATCTGGTCTTGTTGAACCTACGCGTCTTTCCGATTCTTATTTAATACCCGAAGACACGGTACGTTTGACACCACACAAATATATATATCTATATAATATGTATAAGTGTAATATATACAGATCTATATATATATATATATACATACAAATACATGGCGTTTGTGGTTTCGCGTGATCTATGGTGAGACATCTGTCCGGGGAGTCAACGCGAAGGAGAGAGACGAAATCGAGATCATACGAGCGACACATTTACGGTCAGCTAAGTGGGCTCGGGCTCTTTGCTCGGGAGTGTGGGCAACCGGCATCCATAACGTTCCGCGCCATAGGCGAATCGTGGTCCACGACATATTCCACCAATTTGTTTTTTTTTTAAATCTTTTATTTTTTTTTCTTAGTCGGTACTCAGTCGCGCGTCTTCCCGCGTTGCTCTGCTCCGCCCGCTCGCTTCATCGGATCTCGGCGCACGTTCGTGTCTTTGGACTCGCGCCGCACGCCGCTCGCTCGACACAACCCTCGCGATTCCCAAAACTCGGAGCAATAAATTATATCGCTCTCTTCCCGAATTTCATGTATATATAAGTATATGTATAGACATTTTCACGTGCGACAAACGCCCACGCGCTGTAATTTCGTTGCTCGACCGGGTCGTCGTTACGCCGTTTGCTCTCGGCGTCTTGGCCGATCGGAACCGACGACGGAAAAACGACGACTAACAAGTTCGGGATATATTTTTGTTCTTCGGGGAAATACGATTTTTTTCGAGGTTGAAAAAAATTTGAAAAGGAAAAGAAGAAATGGGGAAAAAGAGTGTGGCACGCTGCGTACAAAGATGAAAAGGTTTTTTTTTGCCCTAACGAGATTGGTAATTTTCGGGTCGGTGATCAATGGCGATGTCTGGATACAATTATGGAGTGAACTTTTGGAAAAATGTTGTCGACAATGGATTGGAGGAAAACGAAAGTGGAAATGTGTATTCGGTAATATCGTTTATTAATCCATTTTTCAGATGACAGTGGAGATGGACTGGGCTTATAATTCGTAATTATTTTGATAATAATAGTAATTATTTTTATTTGCAATATTGTGATCATCGAATGTTAACCTCCGTGATATTGACTTGCTTGTTGAAAAATTACATAACCTCCAAGAACGTTTTTTTCGAAATATCTCTGTGAATACACATTTTTCGGAATAAATGATTGAACCTTAATTGTAGGAAATTATTTTTTTTTAAGTTATTCCAATAGGTTTTTCCTCGAAATCTGCACATTTCATAAGATATTTCTGAAAAACTGCAATGTTATCGATAAATTAACCTTGATCATGATTTGCCACCGTTTTTAATTATATTTTTTTTTACGAAAATAAAAAAGTTCTCATTTGCTTTCACGAAAAACTAACTTTGTATGGACGAACGCCAAAGATTCAATTTTCGATGACCACCCTGATATATGTACATGTTCTGAATTTTGGCCCTCCGAAGCACTGACGTTTGAAGCATTTTCCGTTCTGAATTTTGGTCGTTCTCAACATTGTCGAGACTACAACGACTACAAAGCACCACACGCGTTCTGAATTTTGTCTCGTCAAAGCATTTTCCGTTCTGAATTTAAGCTCATCGAAGTATTTCTCGTTCTGAATTTGGGCCCTTCGAAGCATTCCCGGTTCCGAATTTTGGTTGTTCTAAAAATGGTTGGGACTGCAGCCACGCCTACACAACGCTACATACGATCTGAATTTCGACCCTTGACCCAACGAGGGTTATGAAGAAGTAGTCGGAAAAACGGTTCATACATACATGGCGCAGGGATGTCTGTCGCGATAAACAAGACTCGGCCACGGTTCTCGAGAGGGTTGGAGATCGTATGCGTACGGTGTAGTAAGCGGCCATTAATTTGCGGTTCCCAAGGTGCCGTGGTACCACCGAGTGCGAGTGAAAATTTAGTGAGCCACTGGTGCGGCCGCGTCCGGAGACCCCTAATGGCTATCGCGCGATGCCTGCGGCCGCTTCTCGCCGGCCACCCCCGAAGCACGAAATCACCCCTCCTACGACCGGGCGAATACACAACCCTCTCTCGAAGCACAAATTCCTGTAATTACGAATTGCCAGCTCCAAATGCGACAGGTCGTCCCCCCGAGGGAGGGGGGGCAACGATTCTCTATATTCATGACCACTGCAGACCCCACCCCCTCAACTTGTCCCCCCCCCCCGCCCCGCGAATGTTCTACAACCTCCAACGGAATATTATCACAACCACTAAACAACGTTCCAAATTCGTTCGAAAACACCGAAATCATTTTTTAAATCGCACTTTAATGCACTTTTAACGATCACAATAATCATCGATAGAAATGTTCAAATGTTATTCAATATCGGTGGAAATATATTTGCACGTAGATTATCATTATTTAAAATTTTTATTTGTTGGTTAATGAATTTGCTTTTCCTCTGTGTTTCGATTACTAATTTTCATTATTATAAATTCTATTAATTATGTTATATAAATTAATTAAAATGTTTTACTCGTGCTATTTGCTGTTTCTCTTTGGTTAGAATTATTAATTTCCCTGGTATGATTATTAATTTTAATTATTATGAAATTTGATAATTATGTTATATATGTATGAATTAATTAAAATATTTTACCAGATCAATTTTTTGTTTCACTTTGGTCAAGACTCTGGTTCGATTATTAATCTTAATTATTACAATTTTCATTATTTACGACATAATAATCAACTTCAACTTTTTTACTCGATCAATTTGCCGCTTCTGTGCTGTTTGAATCATGAATTTTGCGACCAGCGACGCGTGAACCGGAATTTCGGCGATGACAGATGTGAGAATGAAAAAGAAAAAAAAAGATTTTAAAAAAAGTAATAAAGAAAAAAACTATGGAGACAGCGAGGGTGAGGTTGGTTGGGAAATTATTAGTGGTCGTCGACGCGACCATTCATTTGTCAGTGGTTCGTGGCTGCAGCGTAGATAAAGGGTGGCTCGTTAATTCGGGATCAATTACCGCACCCGGTTGCTCACTCGCGCACGAAGACCGCAATGTGTCACCCGGAAAATGGACCGCGCGGAACGCGAGAAACTGTTTCTCGTTGCGAGCAACGAGATCGCAAGGCGGGGGCACGCCCAACAAAATGTATAATTAGCGATACCGGAACGGAGTACACGACCACGTCCGACTACGTTACACTTCCCCCTCCCCCCTCCCCACCATTCCCCTCTCCTTACCGGTTTCCATCGCTGTCGTTTCACAAATTTCCATCGGTCATCTTGTTTTAGCCTCAGAAGTTCGCAAAGAGAAAGAGAAAAAAAATTTCAACAAAAAAGAAAGAACGAATATTCTCGATGATTCATTCAATCTATATTTTAATAATTATTGTATTTACTTTGTCCATCAGTGAGCTCGATTTATCTTCAGAAGCAGGAAAGAAAAATTTGTATAAAAATAAGACGAACAAATCATCTCGAGAGTTCGTTCATTTTTCATTTAGATAACTATTATTTATTTTTTAAATAAAAAGAGTGGATCTTTTCAATAATTCGTAGAATTTTCATTTTGATGATTATTGTTCATTTTTTCTATCCATCAGCCAGTTTAATCTCCAGAAGTATGAACAAAAAATAGGTACGGAATTAGAAAGAACAATGTTTCATTCAAAAAATAAAAAAATGCAATGTTTCTTTGAATAATTGTTTTAATAATTATTATCATAATTTCCATCGTCATCGGACACACGATCAATCAACATTCGCGCATAATTGTCACGTGACAACCCCGTTGACGAACATTGCAATCGCAACGAACTCACAAATTCACGATTACACAATAATTACGATAAAAATTAATCATTACTATTTACACAAATACATTTTTGAGATCTTTTCTTCTTCCATTTCGCGAAGCAAGAAATCGTTAAACCCGCGGATATGTATAATTACGATAATTATAAATTCCAAACGTTATTTACATCGACTCATCTACAACTACGATAACATTTTCCATATAACATATATATATTCATATTTATATATGTTTTTTCTTAAACTTATTTTTCGTTTAAATATTTACTCGCATATAATTCAATAAATTTGACTACGTTAATCAGGACAATGTTTACAGTACGTAGACTAATATTCACAGTTACAATATTTACACGAAAAAATATATATATTCATATATATAAAAATAATCAAACAAGAAATAAATAAATAATGAATCAGTGACGGAATTAAAAAACAAAAAAAATCTACATTTGTTCCGATCGTGAAGTTTCGGATTCGGGATTTTGAATTTCCTCGCCATCCTCGTCCACGGGAACGGTCGAGTGATTGTAAAGACCCTGTGCCATCAACGACAGAGCCAATGGATTTTTTTGACCGCTAGCTTTCTTTATTTTCGCGCGTTTATTTTGAAACCAAATTTTTATCTGAGCCTCGTTAAGTCCAAGATCCCTCGACAATTGTTGTCTTCGTCGTTCGGTCAGATAACGATTTTCCGAAAATTCGGTTTTCAACCTGGCCAATTGTTCACCGCTGAACGCCGTTCTCGGTCTTTTTTCGTCCGGGGTCGGTGGCTTCTCGCCGGTTGACGTGCGCTTCACTCGTCTCGTTCTTGGTCCTGCAAAAATACAGAAAAAAAAACCGAACACGTTAATGAATGAATAAATAAATGAAAATCATGGTTATACGTTTGTCTGTGACTGTAATGCACATGAAAGGGTTGAATTATTAAATCGGCGTCCTTCTCCTCTCTCACTCTCTCTTTTTCTTGCAACTGAGAGAAAGAGGAAGAGTTATTGTCGCATATTGCTAGTCCATCGAGACCGAAAGGCTCGTCAATGTAAAAAAAAAAAAAAAAAAAAAAAAAAAAAAAAAAAAAAAGGCAAACCGCGTGATAGTCGTGTGGGAACCCGAACGTATGTGACGTCTCTCGATGTCCCCACGAAACGCCACGAATGTCATACACACAACACGGACGTTGCGAACACACGATACTTTGTAACAATCCAACCTCGACAAGCCGAGCTCGCGCGGCTCTTAGACCCTCGTTATTACGTTATAATATTAATAAACTTGCACCGATGGAATTTTTCATGGGACAGCGGAGTGAACGACAAACGAGCTGGAAAACTGCGTCGTCGTCGGGACGGTGTACTTTGTTGCCCGAAGCTCGTTCATCGTGGAATTATTTATCACTACTATCGTTGCAATGTCACGAAACCGCATCGTATACAAACTATAAGTGCGGATGTAAATCGGTAGGAATACATATATTTTTTCCTTTCGTTGAATTGTTTTTTTATTGATTATGAAATAATCAATGATTCCAGACGTTGATTCATTTTATCATCAATTGTGGGTTTGGACACGATGAATAAATATTTTTTTGCAATATTCGTGTGTACATCTTTTTTGGGTTAAGATTTTCTTGAATAAACAGACAAATCTTTACAAATCCAATATTTGAAAATCTTGAAAAAAAATAAAAACATTTTTTTTTGTTATTTAAATTATCACGTGGTCGATTATACTTTTAGATTTTATCGTTAAACAAGACGTAAAATATCGTTGAAAGTGAGGATTTGATTTGACAATTTATTGAATCATTCGATGGGACGAATGGAATTATCATTCGATGAATATACATCGATGCGTTTAAATTGTAAGGAAAGGAAAAATAAAAAAAAAATAGCGCAGGTGTGGTTGAAATCTCAATCATCGATAAATTATGCGCAGCTATATGATGAAAAAAAAGGGAGAATTTAAATAATGCTTTGGGAACATAAAAAATTGCGAGGGCGAATGAGGATCGTGAATGTTGACTCAAATACGAATTAATGCATTGTACGAATAAATTTGTATATATATATATATATATATATATATATATATATATATAACTGAGGACCCATAAAATGGTGGAGTTTCGTGGCTGATGACAAATATTTATCATCTGAGAATGTACCGGTTGCGCATGTGTTTGAAATAATGCAAGAGAAATAAAAGAGACAGCGAGATAAATCGAGAGTCATCGCATTTTACCGTTAAAACTTTCTTTCCAACGTACGAAACGCGAAGCATGCAAAATGCACTACCTCGTGTCATTTGAGCGAGATGCACATAAGCGAGAAACCATAACGCCGGTCCCCGGGGGACACCCGATGAGTTGCCGCATCACATCAGTTGACCCGGTTTTATAGCCTCCCATGAACGCGACGTTCCACGACACTCGAGTTATTATTTATATTCCGTTGAATCGCTCTTGTACAAATCGCCGATAAATTGTTTCATCGCTGCGAGTATTAAACGCGTGTTCTCTTTGAATCTCACCGCTCATGCCGATCAAACATTCGCCAAATGAACCTTCAACAAGGCACTAAAAGTGTCGGAGACACATTTTCATGACGTTTGCCGCCCGTCAAATGGACTTCGATAATTAAAAGTTTTTAAAAAATCAAAAAAATATCAACAACGAACCTTTTCAAAATTTTGAGGTTTTAAATTTATCCCAAAAATTCTCCCCCTCCTCAACCGAATCAAAAATTTCATCCAACCAAAAGTCAATTGAAACGACCTAATTTAAAAAAAAACAATTCTAAAAATATATCTTCGACAATGCGATTAATTTTTTATTCATCATTAGACTGCGTAATAAATGCAACGTTTATTCCACTAGAGTTAACGACGACTGTCATATGTTCCGCATATGGAATGCACCATTATTATTTCAATTACTGAGTACAACGAAAAAAAAAAAAACAAGGGAAAATAATTATTAGACTTATTATTGACGGCAGTACGGAAAATTCTCCCCAACCCCAAACATGGTCCAAGGGACCCTTCTCATACACCCACACACACACACACATACACACCCACAAATGCATGTGTGTATTGTTAATACGAAGAGTTACGGAAAGTAGGTTCGAAGGATAAAATAGTCGACCTGCGAAACGGCCAGGTGGTGGGTGCGAGTGGGCGTACGTTAACCCCGCGACATGTCATACAAGCCACGAACGTGTACCACACACTACACTGTTTCACATCTCACAACCGGCCCTAGATTATATAGAATCTAGGCCGTTGCCCGTCGACCATAAGACCTACACACACACACACACACTCCTCGACCCGGTGGATCTTATGCTCGGCACACATGCCAACCCATTGAAACAAGTGAAATGTTATAACCCGACGGTAACCCCACCCTCTCACGAGTAATAAATCATTTTTTCCCTTTTCTATACCGCAATAACCGATTTTAATGAACCAATCGATAATAACCGTTTTTACGTAATACCGATGTACATTTAACCTCACTTTCGCATCATCAAACACAATCGACTCGATGCTTGATAAGTAATTCAACAGTTCACAAGATAACGTGTTTACTGATAATCGAAGAACGATTTTATTCTTTTAGTTTTCATTTAAAAAAAAAAGAAAAGAATCGTTTATTCGCCTTTCCTTGTCGATTCTTAATAAATTTATGAGAAAAACACAGTTTAATGAATATAAATAATTTCGAAAATAAATAAAAGAAAAAATATATTTGGGATCAAATAACATCGGTAATGTAGGACTCTCGCGAATTCGAACCAAGAGTTGAATCTATAGAAGTCTTGAGAATGTAGCAATGAAAATTCGGTCGTTATCACCAAGGTTTCAAAAATAATAATTTATTTCTTCATTATTTTTTCTGACAAGTTTTTCGTCTCACGATCCAATAAATAATTATATATCAAAAGCAGTTACTAAAAAATTCAACCAACCAGAAGACGGTCTATCATTTTTTTCTTTTTTTTCCAATTTTTTTGATCCAACAAATGATTATCAATAGAGATAATCCAAAAAAAAATTGCAGCTAACCGGAAGACGATCTATAATTTCTTTTTCTTTTTTCCATTGATAAATATTTCGCCACACGATCCAACAAATAATCATCAAAACCGATAATTCAAAAATCAAAAAAAAAAATTCAACTAACCGGAAGAAGGTCTGTCGGAGTATCTGGTGCAATAGACCCAAGCGGGCCACAGGCTCTGTCCGTTGCCACCCTGATTTCCGCCATTGCCGGAAGTTCCGGAAGACGCGACGCTCTCGCCGCTCACGGATTCCGCTTTGGTCGAAGCCGCGGACGACACGGATGTGGCGCCGTTCACGGAACATCCGGTTACGGAGCTGCGATTGCTCGCCAGACTCTCGAGACTTCCGCTTCGGCTGAGTCCTCCGGTTTGACGTGTCCCAAGTGCCGGAGAATCCGAACCCACGCGATTTACAAAATTTTCACGTTCGTTTCGCGAATTATTCATCGAAGTCGTGGAATAACCGGATGTCGATGTCGAACCCGGTGATTGGGGTGAAGACGAGAGTCTCGTGGCTGTACCAACGATCATCGATAAATCCCGTATCGACGATTGTGAATTGTGACGAGGCAAATGTGCACTCGGACGCAAAGGTGATGAACACGTTGATTTTATCGCCGAAGTTTTTGTGCTGAGTATCGCGTTTTTTCCAAAATCCGGACGTAGGATGTTGACCACGCTGAATGTCAATGGGGTCGCGTCTTCGTCGTTGTCACGACGATGGGGCGAGGGCGCCGGGGGCGAGGGACCGGACACGTGACTCACGATCGGTAACATCGGTGACGCGGGTGACGACGATCGCGATGACAAGGATTCGTGACTATCGTAACCTTGATGATGATGATGATGATGACTGTGATAGGGATGACGATGATGATGATGAAGCGTTCTATGATGATGGTGGTTGTGATGATGATGACCACCCAGACCAAGCCGAAGCCCGTAAGCACTGTCCATGGTCGCCAGAGCCACGCTCATTATTCAATTCGTCAATTATTATTTTTATCAACGTTTACAATTTTAATTTTTTTTATCTTACAAACGTCATTGAACAATAATCGCGAACATTCACAACTTCGATATTTTTTTATCTTCACCTCGGTTTATTTTTTTTTTCCCTGGGAAGTCGACTTTTTTTTTAAATCAATTTTTTTTTCAAATTTAATTTATTTCGTCCGACCAAACACTGACGCGTATCACTGATATTGATGTATAGTTGTGTTCACAATTGGCCAGATCACTGTGGACCGTTTATGATTGGTTTGGATTTCTTTCGGAATTGACAGTTTGCGCAAAGTCGAATGTCAAACTCAAAGTTGAGAATATTTTTTTTTTCGTTGGTGTTATAAGTCAGAGTTTTTCCGGAAGGTTTCCGAGTACTCGTGCGAGTGCCGTGACGGGTCTGACTGGCTGTCCATCCGTCGCTCGGTGATGTCTAAACTAGGGGGGCCCCGAGGTCCCTACTTACCGTTTTCCCTCCTCCGCTCGACGCCACCGCCGCCGCCGCCGCCGCCGCTCCACGGACCATCGTTTTCTCTCTCCACTCCTTCTTTATTTCGTGGCCCGGCTTCGCTCACTCCTCCTACACCGATCTTTCTCGCTACGCCGCGCTAGACACCCTCGATTGTATCTCTATTAACGCCACCCCGTTGCTCCGCCCACACGAGGGACCGCGGCGACGCCTCTCGTCGCTCGTTCGCCGAGATCTTCCCCCACCGCCGCTGCATGGCCCACCGCGTGGGCCGAGGAGTGGGGCAGGGCTCCTCAGCCCCCCTCCACCCCTCTCGTGCCCCACCGCCGAACGAATCATTTCCATCGCCGCCGTCTCGCGCCTCGTTCGATCGTCTCCGTCGTCCCCACCTTCCACCCGAGTCTCTTAACCCCCACCTCCACCCCCTTGCGCCTCGAGAGGGTGAACTACGAACTCCAACCCTCAGGGTGGTAAAAAAGGAAGAGAAAAATGAATTCTTGAACAATGGTGGCTATAACGTGCAACTGGAATTTGTCATGAAATTATTATGGGAAAATTATTATTGAATAACGAAATGAAGATATTAACTCTCTTTAATCACCCTTCAGTCAAATAAGGGTTTAGTGAAAATGTGGATAAACTAAAATTCATCCGAGCCACTTTGATGTGGAATAAAAAAATTCTGGAAATGACTAAATGTTCTTTTTTTAAATTGGCGAGCATATTTGGAATCTATTTTTACAAGTACACAATTTTGTAATAACCAAAATGTAATTTTTAATATGCTAGAAAAACATTTTTAGAACAAAAAAAAATATTAAAGACCGACTTTTTTATCCTAAAATCGCCATACTTTTTTTAAAGCCTTAAGGTCCTATTTTTTTTGAGTTAACGTGACGTATTTTTGGTTGAAAAACCCCTGTAGTAAAATTTACCCAGTGGGAATAAAAAAAAAGTTTTAATGAAATATTGAGACTTTGAAATTTTCAAATATCTCGACAAAACATTTTAAGAACATTCTAAACCGCTTGACAATCCAATTATTCGATTCTCGAAAGAAAATACAATCAACCCATAACCTCCAAATGAAAGAAAGGAAAAACATTAAGAGATAGAAAATGTTATAGAAGAAGTAATCAATCAGATGAACCGATTTTAATTCCATGGCTGTGGATCCACTCGACGGGCTAACGGGTGGCGAACATCTTCCATCCCCACCCGAACAACCGATTCCCCCACTCCGAGCTGAGACTTTGGCGGAGGGGGGCAGGCCGCGCCCCCCCTCTCGCTCCGCCCACGCCCGGCGACACGAATCCGCCCAGTGAGATGATCCGCGGCTGTGTGAAGGCAATTCGTGACACGAGGGGGCACCGCAGTGCCCGAGGTTTTTTATTTCTTCGTTCAACCCCCGGAGACGCAGCTTTCGCTGCAATGACAATTCGACATGGTTATCGTACGTATGTGCCAGGGTTAATTTGTCGTTTCTTCGAGTCAGCACACACATTCCCCCTCCCAAGTTTTATGTATTTATATTGCATACATATATATATATATATATATATATTTACCGACGGTCCGAAGATTAAAATTGCTTCATACTAAAATGCACCATCCAGTGGTTTTGCCATTAGTGCAGCTATATATAGATGTGCAGCCCCATAGATCCTTCCTCACCCTTCAAGGCTTCACACGTATCCCTTCGTTTTCTTTTTTTTTCCGGTCAAACGATTCCACGCGTCAATAAAACGTACAATGAACAAATGTGTCGCGGGAGAAAAAAAAGAACCGACAGAGATCCCGAACAATCGAAAATGTACAATGAACAAATGTATTATCGAACGGACGTGTGCGGCAAACAGCAGATGCCGTTCAACTCGGATCTGTGTGACGTAATTTATTCGACGATAGCGCGCCCGGTTTCGTTCGGCGAGGATTGAAGAGGGCGCGCTAGTCGTTGACTGATTCCCTCGTTTGTCTCGGTGTCTTTCTCTCGCGCGCTCGGTTCGAACGCCGACCAAACGTGTTTTCTCTCTCTCTCTCTGTCTCTCGCACGGCCTCTCGTTATCCCTCGGGTATACGCTGTTATATTGTATCGTCGACGTCGGCGGCGCGCACGATTCAGCTTCGGTCTCTATTGAACCAGCTGTCCACGTGGTGAACGTATCAATAAATTATGATTTCTAAATTACGCTGAATGAAACGAGCGGACAAGCAAACCGACGGCCCAATCGTTTATTTTGTTTTGTTTTGTTTGTATTTTTATTTATATCCATACTAATGCTCAATACGGACAGTCACATTATCTTCACACATTTTTTTCACCCGGTCACGGGAGAGTGTAATTTTTTGGAATATTTTTTGAGAAAAAAATATTTAAAGATTGATGACGGGAAAAAGGAAGATAATATTGAGAATACAATATGTTTGGAGTGTCTGCCATTGAAAAAAAAAGATTCATTTTTGTCAATCGAATTATTTTGAGAGGTTCCACTTTCATCAATTCGATGTTGCATTTGATTAACACGTAATCATTTTTTTTAATTCGCTGCAATTCATTTTTCAGATGCAAGACGTATTATTAAGCTCGCTTTTGAAAGAGGGATATTTTTTGTTTGACAATTTTAAAAAAGTTAATTTTTTTTTAAACAAAAATCATTAAAAAACATCACAACATATTGGAATATTTTTTTTCTCCTTAAAATTGCAAAATTGTTTTATTTTTCAATCAGTAACCACATAAGTCAATGAGAAGTGTTACATCTAATATTATTAATATTTCATTGTACTCGCATGGATTGCACGATTATAAAGAAAGTATTGAAATAACGATTTTGATAAAATTCTAATAATATTGAAGGAGAAAAGAAAACCGACATAAATTATTCAATAATAACAATAATTTATTTAAACCGACACCGTTTTCCACCTCCCACTCGTTTTCCACACTTCCCCAACTCTTCCACGACATTATCAAATTTGAACAATTACATTTTTCTCCCTTCATTTAATCATCAGGATCAAATGAGATTTCCGGATTAGACAAATCGTGTCGAATTACGTGGATTCAGTTACAAAACGCGAATATCATGTTTCAACGATAAAATTCATAGACTCTAGCGTTAGTTGCAGCGGGGCTTCGTTTTTGCACGTGACTGCATTTTGCTCGACGGATCCACACGGCTCACTCTCTCTCTCTCTCTCTCTCTCTTTCTCTCGCGTCGAGCCAGAATTATATGGTACTGCAATATAATAACCGCGTGGTGGCCTCGCATTACGAAAACACGCGAACCGTATAAAAGAAGCGTCGTTAAACGTCTATACGAACTAATAATAATTAAAATCTGGGTAAAGTTAACGTATCGTGACAGAGCGGTCACGCGGACGAGGACGATAAGCGATAAACTTTTGAATAATTATCCGAGATGGTTCACAAACAGCGTGGTCCCGCGGGGAAACCAGAAAGTCCGGCAATAAGCACCGCGACTCGCACTCTATGCAGCCAACTTAGATATATGTATGTTAGGGTGGACCTTAATGGGGGCGTCGACGAATTTCGACAAGTGCACCCCCCAAATAGGTTCAAAATGAATAAATAAAAATATGTGCGAAGCCCCAGCACGGTAGTCTAATGAGAAGACGTGCCTGTAAGCTCGTTTTGTTTCCCATTTGAATAACATGGGATGTTCAGACTAATTCGGTCATTATTTTTTCGTGTTGTCCCTAAGCACGCAAAAAATTCTTTATTCACATAAATCCATTGTTAATGAGTATTACTACGCGTAGATTTTTCCACAAGACATAGACACAAATAAATTTCCATTCGTGTTGAAATAGTTTATCAGTTGTTATCATCGTTCATCGGTTCGCCTTTATCGATGATATACAGGTGAGGTCTTGTAAAAAATTGTACGTGTAGTTACACCCATTAACAATAGATCAATGTGAATAAAGAATTTTTCACGTGCTTCAGGACAACTCGAAAAAATAATTACTGAATTAGTTCGAAAATCCCATGTTATTCAAATGGGAAACAAAACGAGCTTACAGCCACGTCTTTTCATTGGACGACAGTGCTAGGGTTTCGTACGTATTTTTATTTATTTATTACGAACCTGTCTGAGGGGTGCACTTTTCGGAATTCGCCAACATCCCCATTAAGGTCCACCCTAATACATATATATAAGTACTGTACAGGCACACGCTCGACTGCACGTCGATTAGCATGCAAATTGTTTTATCTAATTGTTTTCATTTTCCGTCTGTTATCGTCAGGTACTCACTCGCCGCCAGTGGTTTCAGATAATTATGCCAAACGGTCGGTTCGCGTCACTCTTACGTACAATCGAAACGAGCATAACGTTCGAGTGTTTGAATACGCGTGCGCGCGAGCATACTATACGATTCGACGGATAACGCTGCCGTGTGTGTAACTCGACGTTTAATGAGACCACCGGGTGTGCCTTGATTATTCTCTCATGCAGTTTGCAAAAACTGAAAGAAATCGAATCCCCAACTCTTCTATGGATAAGATTCAATTATTTCAAAACGATGAAAAAACCTTTAAAAAACAAGATTAAATGAAAATAATCGGATAACTATTTTGTCACTCAAATAGGAAATTCCCATTGCTCGGTGGCAACGGTTTGAAATTTGGACCACATGTCCTTTTGTTGTAATTATTGAATCGTTCTAGAGTTTGAAACCATCACAAATCTAAAATAGTAGTATCAAGGGACATCCCCGTATACCGATAAACATTATTTATTTTCACATAATAATTCGCATCAACAAACAAAACAAAAAAAAAAACAAATGACATTAAATATTGCAATCTAAAAAAATGAATAAGGCTCCGGAAGAACAGCCCTTGAAATAACAATTATTCGTATGAAGACGGTATAATTCTTTTATTTCCGAGCGCTTCATCGATCATGCCGGATCCCAGGACAAGCCCTAAAAAAGAAAAAGAAGAAAAAAAAACCGGCACGACAATACAATGCGTATGATATATATGTGTATGGACAGATAGTTACAGATGGATAGAGAGATACACGGGACGTGTTTGAGAAGATGAGAAAAGCTGGAGGCACGAATGACTAACACGTTATACGTGTCAATTTATCAATAAGGATATTATATCTCATGGCGAAGCGTATAGCGTTGGGTCCGGTAACGCCCCGGCCCTTGCCCGCCAGCGAATCAACCGTCGCCGGGGACCCGCCACTCAGTGGGGTGGGAGGTGAGGGACCGTGGGCACGTTAGTGGGGGTATAGGGCCCAGCGAGTCCCACCGAACGAGCGCGCCTTGCGGGGACCGACGGGCACGCACGTACGGTTTTACTACTGCTCTATTCCATCGTCCACGACGAAGCATTGCAACGCAGAGTGTTGCACCGAGCATAGTCATCGTGGTCCTTCAAACCGATGCGTGAATAAACGGGTCCCTGTTCTAGCCGCTTAATTCACGTCAGAATGACCCCTTCCCCCTCCTGTCGAGCACCAAACGTACCTCACAAAGTTTGTCTCGCCGGAGATCTTCAAAGGCAAAGGGACGACTTTGGACTTGATAAAAAAAAATGAAAATCAAAGAGGAGAAGAAGAAAACAAAACACGTAGCCTTTAATGATGTCTAGCTTGTACGGTGTACACTCTCTGTTATGTTGAAGTCACCTTGTGGTAGACTAACATTTTTTCGGACCATTCGAACGAGCCAAACGATGATTTATATTTCGCAATCCAGAACGTTTATCGTGTTGATTGGCTTGCTAGCAGTCGAGTTGTTGAGGCGCAAGATTCACGTGGTTGATGATTGTTCTGATTTGGTTGGATAAATCCGATTTTATTGTAATATAAGTACAGTATAAGCGTAGGATATATTTATATTTATATATATATTTATGGTCGTGTGTATAAATCGAGAGGACACATGCAATAAGAGAGCGCGAACATCATCGTGGAATATCGCGTTTTAAGAGTCCGTAACTAGCCCCCTGGGAAGAGAGCTGTTTCACAACCACTTCTTCTTCGGTGTGGTGAGATCGAAGGTAGCGCGGTCACTATTTCTTTATCTCCGATATTAACTCCGCAGGGGGAACACATTCGAACATATACCACATCCTCTTATTCACCCCCTCTTCACTTCGCCCTCTCTCCCCCCACCCCCTTCCGTTTCTCATTCGTTCCTAACCGCGCGTTCTAAGGAATTCACGTGAATTCCAAATGTTTTCGAGATATCTCAGACGAAACGGAGAATACGCGTGGTGTGTATAATTCCACGGACTCGGAAGGAATATTATTATGAACTGAATGATATTGTGGGTTTGACTCTAAATTAGCTGGCGGCATAAAAGGATGTATGAGACCCGTATGTGGATGTGTGTATGTGTGTGTTTGGCTGAGTGTGTTGCAGAGAACCCCCTGAGTGAATAATATTTCGCACACTTCTTTGTTCAAAGATTTAACATCGAATCAAAA
Organism: Diplazon laetatorius; assembly: GCA_963662125.1. Lineage (NCBI taxonomy): Eukaryota > Metazoa > Arthropoda > Insecta > Hymenoptera > Ichneumonidae > Diplazon > Diplazon laetatorius. The sequence continues at coordinate 7,760,862 of OY759156.1, forward strand.
CAATAAATCTTTGTATTTTTTTTGTTTTGTTTAAGCCACACGAGTTATCCATAAATTTTTCATCATCGAGACTATAAAACCGTATGAGATATTTCTATCTTTTGAAAATAATTGCAAACTTTGTCAATCCGTTAATAAATAAAATAATATTAATGTTGTAGTTCGAGTTAAATTACCTTTTAACGTTTTGGCGATTAAACAAACATAGCTCTGACAATATTAATCTATCTTAGCTAATTATTTCACATTTATTTACCACCTAAAACAATTGAAAATTTTTCATCGTTCATGCTTTTTTCACAAGAGAGACTTGACTGTATATGACATTCAGCATCGCAATGCAGTCACACAAACACACAAACGTCTGCCAGCTGAAAAATTACATCGTAAAAGCCAATCGATTCAACCCTAATCCAACAACGTAAAAAGTAATTCGACATTCCACGGTCTCATTATATTATTTATAAGACAGGAATTCGAGTTGCACGAAATAATTTCCCAATGAAGAATGTAATATCGGACTGGGATAACAAAGCCTGGCGGGGGGACAAAAGCCAAAAAGTAAATTCGAATCCCCGAGAATGGTGGAATCCGGCGGTGATCAAGTCCCATCACGTGGACGACCTCGTAGTCACGCGCCAACAGCGCCAACGTTTGCGACGTTCCTCTGCTGCGACGAAAACAAGAGGAAGAAGCGGAAAACGGTCCAATCGGCTCGAGCCCCGGGCGTAAGTGCGAGACGCGCGCGAGTTCGCCCCCTCGCGGATAGATTGGTTTTTTCTCGGTTGGCAGCGTCGGAGAAACCAGCAGCAGAAGCATCAGCAGCATCAGCAACGACGATGGTGAACAAAAACGACGAATCCAATCGAAGCCGGCGCGGATTCCCGATTATTCTCCATCTCTCTCTCATACCCCCCTCCCCCCCTCCCTTCGTATATCGGCGTGCTTTGGTAAACGGGGGTTCTATTTATGGCACTGGGAACTCTATAATCAGCCGCCGCAGGCCCGACGACTTATTTAGAATAATTAAATTCAAGCCGCACCCGCCAAACCGGTTGTCGGCCAATGAAAAACCGAGCGTCCCCACCGCTCCGTCCTGCGGAGGGGAAAGTGGGCGTGGCCACGGTGGCCCCCCCGCGCCACGCCCACTTTCCTTACTCACGTTCGAGCCGTGGACTGCCAGATACGAGTGCGGACTATACAATCGACATTCTACACATTGATTCTGTCTCTTTCTTTCTCTTTCTCTCTCTTTCTCACCTTCGTTGCTCACCGTACTCTCGAAGCTCTTACACTCGACCGATAAAATAGCTGAAAGGTTGTCAGAAAAAAATAAAATAGAAAAAGAAGAAGAAAAATGGAGTATGGTATCATATCTTATCGAGAGAGAGACTGTAGCTCGACGGTGGCCACGGACTAGTTCACCGACACCCGACGCGCCGCGCATCGTCTATTTATCCAACTCTCCCAGCTATATTCCGTCACGATTCGTTAACCTCCGTTCGCGTTATCACACAACCCCCCCCCCCTTCCCCTCCACCGCCGCCCTATGGCTGTCACATTCTATTTGCTTCGTTGAACCGTCGAAACCCGTGCAAAAGCTCCGAGATAACCCAACGTCGGATTATCTTTCCGGTCAATGGAATTTCGTGAAAAATATGAAAACGAGGAGAACGATTTTCGATGCGGTTAACAATCGCGGCGATAGATTCGAGACGTGCATTGTTCGGAACCGAACACCCTTCACCCTCCCTTGGCGGTGCTCGCGCCCTGCGGTATACAGTGGATCGCTATCTGGTTGTGTGCGATATGGGAAATGGGCGTGGTTTCGATTAATCGCCACCCCTGTTGACCCGCTTTGGAAGTCGCGCACGATCGATCGAAACAATTCTGTCAACATGGGAATGAGGTGTCCGACTATCGCAACCACGATATACGTTCCGCGTGACCATAATCGGGGTTAAATTTTTACAAATCTTCGAGCACCCTCGATTGTCATCGAATAGAGTGTGTGGGTGTGTATGTGTGTGTGTGACATGAATGTACGGGAACATATGGTCACTAGAAGACTTCGAGCTTACCGTCGGCATGTCCGTTGAGATAGAAAATTCAACATTTATGTTTGCAATGATATTTACGTTCGTTATACATTTTTAAAAAATTACACATCATTGATCGTTCAGGTGAATGCACTGGATATGATAATGTAAATAAATATAATCAATGTAATGATAGGTAAATAAATTAAAAAATAGAAATCAATAATATATGATAATTTATCAAGTGAAAAATCATTATTGTTATTTTGATCACTAAATAATTTCGTCATAGCCAATTTATACACACGTAGATAATTGGAATAAGTAATTTCGATGGTACATCATCGTATTTTGCCGATTAGTTCGAAATAATATGATTGAATATTAGGTTCCTTCAAGAATCTCGAGTGCTCGATAATGCAGCAACTATTATTTATACCATACAATGTTATACGAGCAGGAGTGAGTTGTTTGAAAAAATTATTTCGTAATATTACGATGGATCATGAATTACAATTTATTCGAATAAACATATTACATACGTTGCCTGGACATGCTTGCAATAATTGCAAAAAAACAAATAAGTAAAAACAAAGCTCCTTTTGCCACGAGAGCGAGCGATTAAAGTATCTTACTCAAAAAAACATTGTCTCTCGTTGTCTCTGGACTTACTAAAAAAATGATACTTCAGAGAGCGTGAAAAATAAAGACTCAAGTGCTTCAATTATCACTCAATTCGGCAAACATCATGCATCACCAATCCAATTACACCATCCACACGAAATTTCAAATAAGCTCGATATATTGCTACCACGTGAATTCCACCCCCCTGTCACTATCGCACACAGCCAACATCTGACCCAAACAATCATCACCACCAGGATCACACTCCGTGTATCTCATCGTAATATTCCGAATCGAAAATTCCAAACCCCATTACACAGATCATCGGGCTCAGCTTGTACATCCAATTAGTCGAATCGTCGAGGGAGGATCCGCGAGGGGTAGCAAAAACAGACAGCCAGGACGAAAAAAAAAAAAAAATAGCCCGAGTCATGATGATGGGTCCGTGTATTCAACGATGAAACCAGAAAATGTCTGTTGGGTATAGTGCCGAGCCACAACGAACACCACCCCACTCCCAGGAACATCCCTGGCCGGCTGTTCGGGGTGTTCTTTTCGCACCCCGACAACGAATAAAACCCACCCCAATACAATGACGGCCGAGCGTTATATTCCCCCATAATCCGGTTTATAAACACTCGGCGACCACACCCACTTGGTCTGGAATCGTCGAGGCCACGGCAAGGGTAGAAAGGGGCTGAGACTAATACCGAAAAATCTATATATATATATGTATACATTGTATCAACGTCGTACGAACCGAACGAGACCGGCACATATGTAGTTACACGAGTATTTATATCCATCCGAGTCTACTGTGGCTCCTGAGATAATGTACACCCGGTACACTCCCTACACACAAGAGAATACATATATATATATGTATATATGGAGCTTTGGGCGAAGATAACCGCACCCCAGGGACCGTCTTCCATCTCTTTCTCTCTCTCTCTCTGTCTCTCTCTTTCTCACTTTCTCTTTTCCTCTTTTGCTCCGCACGACCGAAAGGCACCCCTCTATTTTACTCAGTCAAATAACGTACATATACCCACCGAGTATATTAGGTATACTCTTTATACATATATATCTATATACATATATATCTATACACATGCAAGCCCCTCTTGTGAAGCTCTCTAACGCGATGGGGAACCGCAAAGCATTCCCGGGATTCGCGCGCGTGTACTGATTTATCGGTGGCCAAGTGATAAACGAGCCAACCTCATCTCTCTATATCGCATCTATCCTGTATCCAACGTCCACCGTACTCACTTCCCTTTTCGCTCTCCCCCCTTTATCCACCATCCTCATCACCTTGTCCGTATCGGTCGCTTCCAGGCGTTTCGCTTCATCCCCGCGTAATCCAACATAACCACGAAATTATCGTCGAACGTTTGCTGAAACAGATTACATCCAATGCACTCTATCGCTTTATTTTTATTTCTTTTTGGTTCGTTTTCTTCGTTAATTCACTCCATTGCACACTTCCCTGGTCACTCTCGTGTGGCCCTGAACACGGAGTGATCAGAGAAACCCGCAGCTGCCATCGATTTTCCAATATGGCCTTCGAACACACAAAACCAACCCCCACACACGAACGTTTAGCCTGTGGATATATGTATATGGGGATATGATCTGTAATAGAGGCAAACAAATTAGATGTATTTGCGATGCTAGTCGTAAATATATTGTAACACGATCGAATAATAAAGTGTAAGAGTCCATATGTTGGATCGAATGGTGAGAATAAACGTTGCAACCGAGTTTGTGCCATTAATCAACGTGTTCGTGCGGTTTGGATTGTCGCTTCATGCCTATACAGGCGTGTTTAGGAACTTGTGGAGTCTGTGTGTGGAGACGTTGGAATCGTTGAATTTGGTATGGACGGCGCTTTGGGTAAACGCGTCGGCGAACGCAAGTCTTATCCACGACGGAAGCTCGTTAGTGGCGAATGGTTGTGGTACATGTATGATTGTGCACACGCCGGCTTTTGCCATGGACGCGGAAGTCCATTGGAATACGGATGACGTCGCGCGGCTTCGTGTGCGCAGACGCGACTTTGCCGATATGCATTTGGGTGGTCGGCGTGTTTGCTCACTCGGCGACGGTGTGACGACACCTTAACGGGTGTAAATTCGTCGTCGTGTGATGTCTTTTCGTTGGATTTATTGAACAAAATCGTGTGCAAACAAATCTTGCAATCGCCAGAGTGATAATCTTCGTTTTTTGAAAATTTCAAAACGACATAAAATCCGAACTGCAGTTTTAATCATGACGAAAATTATAGTCAACGAAGGGATTATAGAGCAGCAAATGTCTCCGAAATTTGGAGGCTGTAGCTCAAATCGTTCTCGAGTTATACACGTTTCAATTTTTCAAGGTCATCACACACAACTATCTTTTATACGTGAATAATGTCGAAAGGAATTGTCGAAAAACCAACGGAATAAAATGTATATACATGATAATGACATGATTATATTTATCATCCGGTCGTTCTGTCCCAAAGCTACTGTTGGAAAATAAATTTTGAAAAAGTTATGCGTCGTTTTTTGACTCTCTTCCGTTCGGGTTGAAACGAATGTTGATGTTGAAGATTCGAAAATGTCATCAACCGGGTCAGTTTCCACGTTGTTCGTGAGTCCGAGTAAAAGATTGCGATAAATAATGTAAAATAGCGATTTCGAAGGGCTGGTTCATTCGTCTTCGAGGCTCAAGGCCATCGGAAATAGTTCGTACAGTCGTCGATTCCGTCGGGGTCCGCGTTGCCCGCGGTCCTGGTTCAAAGTAACCGTCCGGGTCCTCTCTCACCGTCGAAGCAGGTGGCTCTCGGACTCGTGGCAATGCAGGTTCATCGTTGCCCCGAAAAACCCACCACGACCCATCGTCTCTTCGCATGCACACCGCCCCGACGCACGAACATTACCGGGAGCGATATTCGTGTTTTCCGAAAACACGATTCGTTCCATCCGTCCGGTCCGTAAATGGATGGTTATCAACCGAGTGAATAAATGGACACGGCCCAAAAGCTATTTTCCACGTAGAGCTGTGCCACCACGATTTTACCAACTTTGGCCCGTTTAAAATGTTTTGCCTTTACACATCACAAACATCGGGTTCACGGTTTGACCGAAAAACGTCCGGAACGTTTGAAAATTGTTTTTTTTTTTTCGTCAAGGTGAAATACGTGAAAAACTCATCGTCCCACTTTCGTGAGACCATTATGCCGACGATTGCCTGCAACTTTTCTTTTTCTTCATCTTCTTCGTATTTTTTCTCTCTCTCTCTCTCTCTATTTCGATTGGAAAACATTTATTCGTCGAGGGAAAAAATATTTTGTCTCTTGGGTGCAATTTGATGCCGCCCACAAAATTCTGCGCAAGGTTTACGAAAGACATTTCAACGTCCCCAAGCGATGAACATTATTTTCGTCGATGTTGAAGACATTTGTGGGTCGAAGTTTGGATTTTATTGGGGAACAATACGGTATCGATGTGCTAAAGGACGTCCTTTTGCTGATAGTCACTTCCAGCATGTCCCCGAGCCCTTTTAAAAATTCTCCCACTCGTCCAGACATTGCAAAATCTTCCAAAATGCATCGCAACATTTTATTCATCAATCTTCCTGCACATTTGTTCCATCCCCGTGAAATTAAATACCGGCGATTGTTCGATAAACGATCAATCTCGAAATAGCTCTGTTGACCGACAGCGCCACCCAGTGGGAGATCCCTCAGCCGTCACACATCGCCCGTTCGGTGCGATTTACATATAAAATTTCGCAGGACATCAAATGACGATGACGCAGTCAAAAACTTGTCTAAACATTTTTCCAATAAATGAAAAATGTTGGATCGTTCGATTCTCCATCGACATCCGTGTGTCCGGCTGGAAACTCTTTTTCCAACATGGAACCCGTGGCGCAGGTCGATTTTCCCCTCGTAACCGTGACCACGAAACGTTTGGTCACGACAAAAGCTGTATCTATGTCGCCATTGCGAATTGCGGTTTCGAGTTTTCCCCGGCCGAGCTATGGGTTGTGAAAGAAATCGAGGTTTGTTTATGTACGCGCGAAAGCGGGGGGGCCTCGTTGTTCATTGTGTGACCAATTGCCCAACGGGTGTTCTGTAACCTCCGAGCTTTCTTTCCCTCTCCGTCTCTCACTCGCTCAATGCATGTCTCTCTTGCTCGTGTTGTCGCTCTGTGTGTGTGTGTGTGTGTGTTTACTGTTGAACCATGAATAGTTGACTTCGTTAACGTTGGTTCTTATTTTTTTGTTATCAATTTATTTTATATGTATGGTACTCAGGGATAGGCATCCATTCGAAGAAAATGTATTCAAAGCTCTGTTCTCACTGGATGAACAATAGATAATCGGGCCTAATCAAGATTGAAATCCATCGTACAAGAATAATTTATCTGAATTATTTATAATCATTACAATCACTACATAATCATTACATGATAATATTAATGATCATTTATTTCGTGCCATTTTGTTGGAATGTTAATATTTCAATTTTGTAATGAATTAATAAAACAAGTAGAATTAACGACAAAAAAATAAAACCCAAATGAAATATGCTACACAATGAAATGAGTAATTTATGATTGTCTCTAATGAATAAAATCTTCAGAATTTAACAGAAAATTAATAATTTTTTGGTCCTTCGCCAAAACTTCAAAGTAACATACATACAACATTTTATCGTTTAATATTGTAATAATTTCACTGTTTTTAATCGGTGTTGATATTTTGTTATTTTGTTGTAAATAATTGCCGAAACTAAAACTTCGTCATGATAAACACAAATTACAATCGCTCCCCCACAGAATTCGGGTTAAATACAAAAACAATATTTTTCACCGACTATTATTCAAATTTATTTGCATTATTTACTATTCGAACGAAAAAAAAAAGTCAATAAACATTCTTTTCATCTCGAGATGTACGTCAACGCTCTCTCACTCGTTTGACAGTCCTACGTGGTGGTCCGAAGATTTTCGTTGATCCGGCTGAAGGGACGAGAGGCTGTCTGCGAACGTCGCGAAAGAGTGCAAATCTTTCGTCCCTCCCCTCCCCCTCGCCCCTTGCAGGTTTCAGGTAGCCGGTCAGGTGACGCGTCGACGGGGCAGCAGGTAGTGGAAGCGAGCGGACAAAATAGTAGCGAAACACGGGTGACCCTCGCGCTCGGGGGACCGATCGGCCCCCGTCCCCGAATACCAGGGCGACACTTTGTACGGTGGAGACGAGCACCGAGCCGACCGGGGGGTATTGCCCCGGCGTTATCCCGTCGAGATAATCAGATTTTCCGTGACTGAGACGTCAAAAATAGTCGTCGACCATTTTACTCGAGTCTCAATGAGTCCTTGACATATTTTCCAAGTCTCCACGGTCCACAAACGACGTCCCGAAGATTTTTCGATATTCCACGAAAGCACGATTGGAGAGAAAAAAATCAAACCCAAAGAAAATTATAATAAATACATTTTTTCTCGTCATTTTATGTGAAATTGGACAGTTGCGATTTTATTTGTTTGTTTTTTTCGGAATTTTCTGGTTTGGTGTTTCGTTCTGTCGAATTTTTTTAGGTTGGAAAAGAGTTTTGACAGTGGCAAACATTTAATTGTGTCGAAGGTTGGTTTGAAAGTCTCGGCAAAAAAAAGAAAAAAAAATTTGGACGGTGGACACGCGGTAGCGGTTAATCCGAGCTTAGGACATGGCTCGTTGCCCAAAAAGTTACGGTCTCGTTTTATTTATTCAACGGTGGATAATCCGGCTGAAAGAGTCAGACAACGTTTGTCGCAGTCTTCGACGTTTTTGACGGACAAGTTTCACGCCGATCCGTCGACCGTTTCGTTTTCCGAGATTATAACCCGGTCGACGGTCTTGTCTTTGAGAACTGCAGCCTCGACGCTTGTACCGATTCGCGAGTCTTCGCCGACTCATTGTTCCATCTTATTTTGTTTTTTTTTTTTTTCGTCTTTTTTCTTTTTGCACCCGAAAATGTGTGTTTACCCGACACTGGATCATCCGGATCGAAGAGTCACGGATTTATAAGTCGGATCCCAAAAATTGGCTTTTCGACTTTTCACGCGATTTTTCGACGAATAAGGATTTTCGCATTTGCGGATTCTTCTCGGTGGATTTTACACGTTGGGAAACCCTTGTCACGAATTTCGCGAGTCAACTTTCTTTTCGCAAAATAATTTTGTTTATTTTGCATTCTGTGAAATATTGTAATGGAATGTACGGAAAATTCTAGTAAAATTCTTAGTCTCTTGTTTTCAAAACAACTTTTCGAGAAAATAATTTTTCAAAGACGAAATTCTGTAAATGATGATAAAACGAAAATTTCAATAGCCACGTCACTTTATCGGAATATTTCAAAAACTCGATGTTACGTGCTTAAAAAGAATTCATTATCATTTTAATATAACTATTTCAGAAAATAATTTTCATAATTTACAAATAAATAAATTTTTAAATCTCACGGGTAAACAAGCTTGATAAAAAATTGTTTAGCTTATATAACATCTCCGCAAATCTGTCAATGTCCATGTGACAGAAATAAAATAATAATTCAGTGCTAAAGCCAAACACAATCAATCGGAATGCCGCGAAGAAAAAAAAGTTATCGAAACAAAAAAAAGCAATTTATTCAAAAGTAAAAAATCCCGCGGTACGCGCATGCGCGAATCCCGCGGACACATATTTCAAGCATCTAAAAAAATGTTCCTACAAGTTTTTTGCCCCTCTCCCCATTGTTTTCCAAAATCCTTTATTTTTTCCAAACGCGAAAATGTTTATACAAGCCCGATCTGTTTTGACGCCGTGCATCAGGGTTCCATCGAGGCGTGACCGGTAAACACACAAACAAACGAAAATGTTGGCATAGCCGGTGCATCCCGGACCAAAACTCTCCCTGAGAATCAAGCGTGTCCGAGCCGGAAGCCCGAGAAACCATCGAGGCGAAAAAAAAAAAAGAAAAAAAAAGAAGAAGAAGTAACGAAAATACTTTTAAATACTCGAAGCGTTTCGAACACCCCAAAAATTCGACGAAGCTGCGCGGCAAACGGGATTTGCCGATTATAGATGGAAATCCAACACGATATATGTCGCTCGAGTCAGTTTGCCACCGTCCGGGCTTTAACTCCTTCGGGATCCAAAATTTTTCGCTGTCTCATTTCGTTCGTTTTTAACATTTATACGAATAGTCGAGAGAGAATCGTGTAATGGGCCCTCTCTGGCATTGGCCAGAAGACCCCAGACTGGGTCAGGGTCGTTCGACCTCGGTTTTACGCCACGGAAGCAAAAAGGGGCGCCCGCTGTGGCTTCTACCCCCCGGGTACTACCCCCTGTTCATTCCGCTGCCTCCACCCCCTCCCCCCTCGCCCACCGGTTCGTCAGGGACACAGGGCTAACCCGTGGAACGAATTTTTCACGAAAACATATTTTTCCACCTTTTCCGCAGCATCTTTCCAAGAGTCCCCCCCCCCTCCGCCCCCTCTCGACCGTTGCGCGTTTTGACGCGCAATGCGGAACAAATTTCGAGGCCGGAAACACGAATCGAAAAACGTTCGAAGTCAAACACGACGAAGGGCCAATGGCTTGTTGTTGTTCGTTGTTTGTTGTATTTTTTTTTTTTACTTCGTTTGGTCGTCGGTTCTTTGCGTTGATTGTTTGTAAAATTTCTATGAACGGGCACACTAGGTTGTAAATGTGAAATAGGGTCAATGAGGAAGCAAGATGGTGAAGAAAATGGCGAGGATCTGGGTGAATGCAGCAGCGAAGGATGAAGTGACCTTCATTCCAGAGATGTCGAAGTTGTGCATGTCTCGAGTTCGTCTGAATTGGGTTTTTTTTTAATTTCTAAAACCTAATACAATGTGAATCATATGTGGGCTGAATGAAAGAAAAATATGTGATGTTTGAAAAATGTTATATTCCTCAGTGGAAGGTTTTGTCGATAATCTTTACGGTCGAACTATACATTTTTATAATCTCAAGAATACCGTAATGTTTATAATTAAGTATAATATAAGAAATTTATCCTGATAATTCAAAAATGAATTATCAGGATAAATTTCCTATTCCATGCGATTGCATCTGTCGAGTATAATCGTTGAGATGTCGTTTACTAACAAGAAGAATATTCTCTTAGAAAAAAAAACAACAATAAAAATAAAAACGGAATAATAAAAATATTAAAAACTGAAAAAAACATGAACAAAAAGTAATCTATTTTTATTTCTCGAATTTTGAAAAAAAAAAATATTTTTAAAAGTTTAAAAGAAATGATAACAACAAATTTTCCAATCGATTCGATCGCACATCGCCGATCGATCGTTGCAACGTTGTTCACCACTAATAATACTTTTTTTCAGTCTCAAATCTCCGCAATGTTTGTCCCCTTTTTCATTGTACCCACATGCGAATTTAAAAATTTAATTTCCAATCTCTCGAATTGTCACGAACGATTTTGTAGATCGCGATCGTGAAAACGTTCTCGCGTCATTGACTATTCAGTTTGGCATAGTTGGCCATGACCAATGGTTTCGTCGTGTGCGCGCGCGCGCGCGGCTCAAAAGCGAAAGCCGAATAAAAAAAAAACCACAAAAATTTCTCGGTCGCGAGTTATGGGAAGCGCGGGGCGCGAGACCGCGAGTCCCCGGGCCGTTTTTTCGAGGAATCTTCCGTGGAACGATGAAGAGCGGCGACGAGCCGAAGAATCCGGACTGTACGATTTCGCAGCATCCGAAATCCGTATAAACGAGGACCCGGGGCCCCCCGAATGTGTATTATGGTTTTCGTTGGACGATCGGGGGGAACGCGCGTAGGACGGAAGGAGCGTTTGCGGCCCAAAACGCGGGGCCCACCCTCGAGAGACAAATGGGCAATTAACGTTAGTTATATCGTGGAGCCCCGGAGCTGCGGGAAAGGTAGCCGAGTGGAGATTCAGCGAGAGCTTCGTTACGACGACGAGCTTCGATCTCCGCGCCCCCCTCCCCCCTCCCTCTTCCCTTGGTCCTTGCTTCGCGCGCGAAGATCCGAACCCTCGATATCTCAGATTCGCTCCCATTTACCGACGCGGACCAGAAAACGCAACGTTTTTCCTCGTTAAAATACATCAGTCGATATTACGTACGTTTCGTCGAGATTCGAACGAAACATTTATCTCATCGGACAGACACACAATGGATTATTTCACCGGAATCATTTTTGTTTTCTTCGAATTTAAATTACGTAACAAATTAGGGTGTAATAATCGTGGTTTTGTTCGTATTTAATTCGTTTGTTCGATAATCTAGGTATTATCTTATCAAAATAGTAAAATCATTGAAATTTTAATTATCTAATAAATTTGTGTATAATATTCATCATCGTATTTATTATATTTATATTCAATTTGTTTGCTCATTTATCTATGAATTATCTAGTCAAAATGGAAAAGAATGCATTAGAATCTTAATTACGAAACACATTGGTATACAATAATCATCTTCGGGTTCATATCAAGTTAATTTATTCTTGTTTTTGTTATTGCATTATTGTCAAAAAATTATAATTAAAAAGTTTACCTATTAAAATTATTTCCAATAATAATTCAAAAAAAAAAAAATCTGCAGCTGAAATGCACTCGATTATTAACGATTATTATTCTCCAATAACATTTTTTTCGACAAATTTCCATTTCCATCGATCATCGTGATACAAACGAACCCAAAAAATCGACTCGTCACTCGATCACAACATTAATCTCGTAATTTTCAACAAACGCGAATCATCGTGTTCACTTTCTTCAAATCATGCATGGATCAGTATAGGTAACCGAAACCATTCATATTTCACTTTCATTATTCCCCCAAAATATACAAATAAACCATGCTTTATCAAGGATCTCAATAAACACAATTAAACGAAAAAAATAATAATAATCCCCCAAAAAAAAATTGTTATTTTATCGAAAAAATGTTGAACGGTGAGAAATATATTTGCAAAAAGGTTGAGAACCGCTGAGCGACGTGTGTGGTCCGTTCTTGCGGCGAGGTGCCGACACTCGAGGTTCCCCCAACCACCTTCACCTCCTCCTCCTCCCCATCCTCCTCTCGTTCTCCACCTCCGTCTCTTTTTCGTCTTCTCTTCCGTCTCGCCTCTCGCTTCCACGTCGTTCGTGTTGCTCTTGTTGGGGCTCCATCGTCGCGCGCTCGTTTCTCCTCAGGTTCTCGCGACGGTGGCGCGCGGCGACCCGAGCGAATTTTCGCGTCTCCCTCACGTCCGTCGAATCCGCCACGGCCGATATAACCTCTCCCGTACCGATCCGTTCTCTCTTCGTTCTTCTCGCACGTCATTATACGCCCGTGTTCGGGGGCACGAATCTACTTTTCATCTTCCGTCTTCGTTTCACAAACACGATCGAATAACAAACGCGTTCGCGTCTCACGACCTCGTTGTTCAACAAAACGCACGCGGGAACGAAGCGCTCTTCCCTCTCGTTGCTCGTTTCACGGTGTCTCCCTTTTTGCAAAAAGGGTTTCTCCCTCGCCCCCCTCCCCCGGACCCGATAATCCCCGACCGCTTCCCTTCCTCACGGCTTATTACCGTCGAGCGACTAATATCTTATCCTTCTTCCTCTCGTTAACCGCGCAACTCGTTTGCTCGCTGAGGGTGCTTATATTGGATCCTGTTGAAAAATGTCAATTTTTTTTCGATTCTCTTGGCAGTTCCTACATTTTTAGTAGATACTATCAGGAAACGTCTGCCAAAATTTGGGCACAATCGAAGTATATTCAAAGTTTCCGCTTTCGCAAATTCGATTTTGTCTTTGATTAACACGTGAAAATTTTGTTTTCTTTTTTTCAATTGCAATTTACGATTCGGGTGATTGAAAAATGTCGTCGACGAAAAGTAAGTGCGATACGTAGGATCGAGATCACTTAAAATGGGGATTTTTATTGTTGTTTTACAGTGAAGAATAAAGTTGACAATTTATTTTGTCGTGGATTTACAATGATTTTTGTTTATGAAGAAAGTTTTGTGAATTGTTATTCAAATTATGAAAGAAAAAATATCCCAAATATTAATTATCAAACGATTCAAAACGATTCGCACTGGATCAAAATGACCCTACCTGACTTTGATGAATCGCCGTTTGAAATCTACGAGTCCAATTGACTTGAAATAATTTAGGGATATACTTTTACTTTCCTACAATGCGATGATCTAGTTCAGAAGTGTAATTATTATCTTAGACTCGAAAGATAAATTCCGCAAAATAATTCGTTCCTATCAAAATCGAAGTACGGGTCAAACAGACCCAGTGTATACTGGGCGGGTTGAAGGAGGGTGAAAAATTTCGATTCGGGCTTGCGATTGTCATTCGTGGACGACAAAACCACGTGGCAAGAGAGATCGGTAAACGCAGCACTTGAACTCGAATGGAAACCCGTTGCATTGATTTATTCGTTCGAAAACGTTTTCGAATTCGAAATACTTTGGATTTGCAAAAGTCGACCTCGGTTAGCCATTCGATTTCGTGGGTGGAACGATTTTTCACTTCGACATTGCTTCCAATTAGCGAAGAGAAAACGTAATGTATTGGTATATTATATATATGTGTGTGTGTGTGCGCGCGCGCAGGTAAACGTGGGCTGCGACTGCGAATGTGGTCGAGACCGAGGTACTCGATGAATAACAGAGTTAAGGTTTTATCAATGCACGTGGGATAAACGTGAGAGGAGCCATTGGCTCTCAATCGAAAATCCACGAGCTCTTATTTTCTTCGTGCGCGTATACGTACATATATATGTATATACCACATGCGAAGACCAGAAATACCGCGATTTAAACGCCGAGAATTGTCTTACCGCGAAACGAAGCGAACGATTCAATGCTCCAGCGAAATTCTTTAGTTACGTCTCCGCGACGAGACTCTTATCTTAATTACGCACTCCGAGGGAACGTCGATCTAACCGTAATTGCAGTTAATTCGAATTACTGAATTCAAACAAAATTGTTTTTCAATAAAACGACGATAAATAATGTTTTTTTTTTAATTGTGCACGCTATTCGCTTGGAGATTGGAATTTTGTTTCCTGCCCTTCCAGAATCTGACTAATTGGAGTGAAGTTGATAAAAATATATTTGTTCGTTCAATAATCATTGAATCGCAAACTGCGGAAATTACGATTTTTCATCTAAGTTTTATGGACGATTTTAAATGTTCAGGTATTGATAAGTGTTTTATTCTTTCGATGATACACTTGGGAATTGCATTACCGAAGAAAATGCGATTGTGTTGACCCCGTTGAGGTCACGACAAGCAATGGCCGTTGTTACAACTGAATATATAATTTTATTGTCACCATTTTTGTTTCGATTGAATTAGTTAATTAATCCCAAGTAAAAGAGTTACAGCCCAATCCCAAAAATAAAACCTAAGTTTAAAAAAAAAAATTATATATAGTATACATAGACTGTATAACTTTTTTTCCACTTGGAAGGTTCGATTATTTTTTTCTCCCCGTTCGAAATTCAAATCAAACTGCAATCTCACTGAAAACATTGCCACGTAAAATGCCATCTCATGAACGGCAAAGTGCGAGTAATAACGAAAATATGAAAATGGTAACAAATCGGATGGTGTATTAGGACATTGGAGAAGATCCAGTTGAGAGTTGATATTTCGCACGGACGTGTATATGAGCAAAGGATAACAAAGCGATAGGACGATAGAAAGGAGATAGGGGCGGTGATGAGAAGGGAAAAACAAATCACAGCGCGTGTCTGGCATACCAGACACTTCGCACCCTTATGTTAAAATGCTTCAGCGTGCTCGCTCTCTTATGTATGTCGAGTGGCACCCTCGAAGCGTGCCAACGGAGGCGCGCGCGCGCGCACACAGTGTGTTCCCCGTCGGTGTCAACGACGACTCGGGGCAAAATATTTGTCGTTTAACCCCTCGTGTCACTGTCTCGCCGGGTGGCCGGGACACGACGAACCGAAATACTCGGTCCATGAGGCCCGCGAGCAAGACAGACTCTGCCGTCAGGTAGCACGACGTGAAGATGACTCCCCCCTCAACCCTCCATCGCCACAAGGCGATGTTCATAGGCTGACAGCTCGTTCCAACGGAAATACAAAAGTTTTTCGTTATTATATTATTTCGTATATTTGTTATTCCACCGAGTTTAATATTTTCAGGGCTCCAGATCTTTGGATTAAAAAAAGGAAACACTTTTAGGATGAGTTTTTGTCTGTCCGTCAACTCACTGATCATCAAAACGCGTTTTTTTTTTTTTTTTTTTTTAATTTTTTCAGAAATATGATGAGAGGATTCCTGAGGATGAAGTTTATCGAGACAACTTGTGCGAATCGTACGAATTTTTTATCCCTAAAAAGATAAACCAAGTCTAGCGGTGCGTCGAAGCATCGGAGCGTAGATCGAGCCCTCGCGGAATAATTCCATAATGAGCAATTAAAATTCTTTCCGACAATTTTCCAAACAGTTATTACGATTCACAAGAAAACCTATATTCTTTTGCACGTGTGAAAAATACGTATGACCATAACAGTAACGCACTTGGCAATTGGTCTCTTATCACACACACACGAACATACATACCGCGAAACAATGTATTTCTGTTCCGAGAGACGATTGTCTTTGATAATTAAAACGTTAATTGCCTTGTGTACTCGCCGTTTACAGTGTATGCTTAAGGCACCGTCTTGTTTTTGCGGTCGCGCGAGCGCTGACTGCTTCTCTCTGTATCTTTCTCGCTGCATTTTATTTTATTTTCATTTTGTTTCATCTCATTTCCTCTACTGCTGTTTTTTTTTTTATATGCTTCCTCGTCTATTTACTTTTCATTGCATTCATTCAGAGTCTCTCGTTCCTTCTTCGAGATTTTCTCAACATTTTACGGCTCTGACTCGACTTTAACTTTTATTTTTCATCGTATTTGTGTTTTTTTTCTTGAGGATATTTTTTTTTTTTTGTAACTTTTAGCCGCGCTTTTGAATTTTTTTTTCTCGTGGAACTTACGTTCCAAAACGGAGCGAAGACGTTAAAATGCATCATACACTGATCATCTACCATTCATTAATCCATCAGTTTTATTTCATTTCATTTTAGATTTTTTTCAATATATTATTTATCGATTTGAATTATTATAATTTTCGATAACCTATTCCTGCTTACTTGTTACATCTATTATGTTTTTTATAGTTTTCTGTTATCATTGTATGCTTTATGTCGTGTATTATGTATACCTCTTGGCCCTAATGCCCTTTAAATTATTTATCCGTCTGTCATTAATACACATTTCTTATTTCCTTCTTCACTCTTTGCCATTTATTTTTTTTTCTCTGTCATTCCACTTCGAATCTTTCGACTCTGGGTCCCTGCCCCTCGCCCCTTCTCTTACCCACGATGTTCTTTCATTTACGGAAGTCCACGCTTTTCGTTCATGCACAAACGTCGTAATTCGTTTCTCATTTTATTTTTTCGCGCGAGCGACCGATTCTCGTGCTGTAATTAAAGCGCGTTAGACGCGCCGGCGCGGATGCTGTGCGCGCGACGTTATGTTCGTGCCGAGTAGCCCTCGCGTATCCTTCCGCTCCGTGCAGGGTTTGCGTCGCTGTCCCCACGGTGCTTCCTATGCCAACGGCCACGGGGTCGCAATTATCCGTATTGCCGTAATGTCAGTGATTAAAAGAACTTAATGAGCTGCCATTGGAATAGACGGCCCTTTTTTGCTTCGTTCGCGCTGTATATGCCGTCGCAAGACTCACTGCATCGCTTGTATATAGATACCTATAAATATATGTACCTGTAGGTATCCATTAGAATGCGTTGAAGCAAGACAAGATTTTTTTTTATTCCCATGGCGTCTCCTACATTTGAAGTAGATACGATCTGACAAAATTTTAGCTCAATCGGACTATATTTGGAGGTTCATCATTCACGAGTTCAATTCAACCTTTAAATACCTTTTTTTTTCATTTTTCAGTATTTTTCACAATTTTTTTTCAGCATTTTCTTTTTAATCCGGTTAATGTAAAATTCCGGGGACGAAGAGAAAGTGTGATACATAGTATTGAGGTAACTTGAAATAGACATCCACTTTTGGTCACAATGAAAAAATTTTGATAATTTTTTTTCGTCATTTTTCAAGAATTTTTGTTAAAAAGAAAGTTGTCAACTTTTTTTTCAAATTGTAAAACGAAAAAACATCCCCATTTGAAGTGACTTCAATACCATGTATTGGGATTGTATTTACAATATTTTTCAATAGAAATTTCATTTCACTTTTAAGATCCAAAGAATATAATTTTTTTTTTCAGGTTTTTAAGATTCTTCAGATTCAATATTTACTTCACGACAAGACCGGGAATAAAAGTGGTAAATGTTTCTCATCGAAACGAATTACCAAAGATTGGCTCTCCCACATTCATCGCACCTGCAAGAAAAAAAAAACAAAAAAAAATCGAAACCAACAAAAAAAACAGCCTATAAATCTTTTGCTGAAGAATTCGTGGAATGTCACGTATAGCTCGAACGTAGTGTGGAAAACAATCGTAAATAAAATGAGTTTGGAGTGGCAAACGTTTTTCCGTCGAGATAACATTCGCCCGAGGACCAGAATTCAATTTTCAGCTTGATTTGTCAGGCCGTCAGTGTGTCAGCCGGATGAGAACTCGTGGCAACCCCATTTTCGTATCCCCACCCCCGTCGACTCTTCCTCCCTCGTCTACTCCCTCTTCCTCCCTCTCGCACCCGTCTCGTAGATTCTTCTTCGCGCCACGTTTTCCAGATCCATCCGAAATCCGTCAGACACGTCGTCCGTCTTCCTCGCAGCTTCGCGACCCTTCGCGAGGGTGTCTCCCTCGCTCCGACGCCCTTCACACCCTTACGCTTTTCACGTCTCGTATCTCGCATCGATCTTCGCGGTAATCGTTTCATTGGGCTTATCCGCAGTCGCGTTACATCCCCCGCAATACCAATAACAATTTTCGAGTGGATTATGGGGGTTGAAACCACACCAACGTCCCTTTGATCGTTGGGGGCACGCTTGTCGAGCCTCAAGGATCACGAAAACGAGGCTTTTGACTCTCAATAAATATTATCGGAAGGCCGTGTAATCCACCCTCAGTCTCTTTCTCTGTCTCTCTCTTATTTCGACGAAGACGTCAGGGCTCATTCCTCGTGTCCGACACATCCTCTTCGGTGTCGTTCATCTCCCTCGTGACTCACGAGCAACTCTTTCTTCTCTTGAAGAATTTTTTCCACTACTAATCGAACTATTCAGTCCCTATTGTTTGTCACACATTGCGTCGGCAAAGTAAGTGTGAAATGTCATGATGTGTATATATGTATATGTATCTCTATATGAGGTATTCCGTTTCGAATCGGCAGTCAGAATTCTGAACACTGCCTATTGAGTTCA
This sequence comes from Diplazon laetatorius, assembly GCA_963662125.1. Taxonomy (NCBI): domain Eukaryota; kingdom Metazoa; phylum Arthropoda; class Insecta; order Hymenoptera; family Ichneumonidae; genus Diplazon; species Diplazon laetatorius. Next base: position 7,779,973 of record OY759156.1, read on the forward strand.
TAATTTTATTTTGCTTTTATTCGACCCTACGAATACTTCTGTTTTCCGAATACTTCTGAGCTCCGAAAATTCTAAAACAATAACGAGTGTCTTTGGGGTCAGATAAAAGCCAAAAAAAAAATACGAACTAAATCGGTAGGGGTCCAAGTTTCGATTGTCTGATTTTACGCGGAATGCCCGACACATATGTGCGTATACAAATATACATGCAAAGACGTATGTATGGGGCGTCGGTTGCGGAGTGTTGAAATAACGCGAAAGTAAATTGATCCTTTGTTCGGGGATGGTACGGGCAACACGAGTGTCCGCGAGTTTCTCCATAACAATAGACAATTATTCGTTTGCTTCTTCTTTTTACTTCATCGCCGAGTAAATTTCACGCGTTAATGCGAAGAATATATTTTCGGAATTTCTGCCCACAGTCGAGACGACGGGTAATTACGCGAATGCGTTGTACCCACTTTACATGACGGTCCTTCCCGAAATAATAATAATAATAATAATAATAATAATAATAATAATAATAATAATAATAATAATAATAATAATAATAATAATAATGTCGTTAAGATAACTTGAAGTTTAGAACAATTCGAATGATTTGCGACTACACATGACAACAACACACTATATTATGATTATTATTATCAACAATCCAATAATCAGTGTTTAAAAATAATTTTTGAAAATCATAATAAATTTCCCAGTGTCCCACAATTCTATCATTCCAACGATACTTCCAATTTCATTAATCACAGTCATCTATACGAATTTTTCTTAGTCCCTCAAATTCCGTCAATTAACTCATCCAAGGCGAACGTTATTTAAAAACGGTTAATAACCCGTGAAACGAGAAAAATATCTTGATAAAAATTAAATAAAAAAACAGAAAATAATAGAAAAAAAAAAAGAAAAACCGTGTGTCCGATGTACATCGACAGGATTGAGATAATCGCGCGTATGGCGGATACGGTGCGGGCGCGCGCGTGGTACCCGAACGCGTGTATTCTCGCGCGACCGGACAAGACTCTCGAGAGCGTAATCGGCGAATATCTCGTCGGGTGAAATCGTCGAGTGTGACGTATACGTGTATGATATTACGCGTTGTAGATTGCGAGGGCTTTCGTTCGGCTCGGAGCCGTCGGTTGAGTAACCGCGACACCCGGTATAATACGAACGGACATCAGCCGCATAGCCAACCGACCGAGCTCTGAATTATTTTATTTTATTTTATTTTTTCTTCCTCTTATTCGTAATGCTGTGGGCTCGATGTACTCACATACGTGCCGTCGCTGCATGTACATATAAGTACACGTTTATGTATATATGTATATATTTGTTGGATGCAGCGTGGTGCAACAGCGCGTTTAATTAACTTATTTATTCCGGGCTCGCGCGTGCGCGCTCACGGTTTCGCTGGTTCTAATTAAACGTGAACTGTAACACCTTTGAATGAAGTCCGTGAGGAATGGTGAGTGTGTGTACGTGATTGTATATATACGTCCTTTGATCACTGATGTATGTAATGTCCTGAGGGCGGGTCGGGGGGTGGGGGGAATTGGTTTATTCGGGTCGTCGAGGAGTCCTCGAATGTGCAACGGGCGTTGCAGCGGCTATGGCGCGGATCTCGGGAGTCCGAAGATGCTGCGATGCTCGCGCGAAACCTTCGCCAAGAGATCCGATAAGCCAGCCGCAGCAGCAGCAGCAACAGCATCGGCAGCTGAGGGAACGATCGTTAGTGAATGAAAGTCCCTGGTAACTTTTGAGATTGTTTTTTTTGTTTTGTTTTTCACGTGAGAGCGTAGGGGGTTGAAAGGTTTCGGGGCGGAAAAAGAATTGGGTGATGATAACATCGAGACTGGGTAAACAATAGGAACGAATGCTCCGAGGATGGGGAGTGTGAGGGGGGAGGGGGGAGGGTCGATGAACTCTTGGAACTTCGAATCGAAGGGATTCAGGATAACCTTAATCCCTTCGATTCCTTCCCTTATTTATGTGCATTGTGAGAACCTTCATATTCCAACATTTCATCGTAAAGTAGAAATCACCCTGCTTCGTACTTTTATTTTCAATACACGAAATTCATATTTCAATACACCCCTGCTTCGTACTTTTATTTTCTTCGCTTCTACGAATTTTCCTTCTATCAAAAATCAACTTTTCCGACCATCTCTCCGCCTCGATCAATTTACAATCGTTCGGACCAAGCGATAAGTTTAAAAAAAAAAAACCTATTACAAGCGTAATGCAATTTTGCTAAATTTTGCTAAATTTTTTAAACAACTTAATTTCAAAAGAAAGAAAAAATGAAAGAAAAATGGACCTTCATGAACCATAATAATTTTACAAAATAAATAATCTATAAATTTATAAAATACAATAATTGAAGAATAAAACACGATTCGTTTGATGAATTTTTCTGAGATATTACTTCAGTCCTCTGGTATTCAAATATTGCTCTCAATTTGATCATTATTATTTTTTTCTAATAAATAAAAATCAACGATACTTGAAAAACGAAAATATTTCGCATTTTTTCATCGGTCAGTCTTTTTTTTGTCGAATTAAAAAACTCATAAACGTGATAAAAAAAAAACAATAGCGACGATCGCGTTTGCGAAGGTGATAACGTGTGCGATCGGGGTGAACGCGGAGGCGCGAAAGTGGCCGCGTCGGAGGGGAGGAGGGTCGAATCTCCGTGTTCGCGAGGGAGGATCGATATCGGTTTCCATGGCAATGGCACCGCTCGAGCGCCGGGCCCCGCGGACTTGTTACCCACATTCCTCTTAAATCACTTCCTGTTTTATCACGCTTCTGCATAATGCATGTATGGAGAGGCCGCCCCTCCACCTCACCCCCCACCCCCGAGGCCAATCACTCTCTTGCGTCCCTTCAAGCTTCACGCCCTTCCGTGATATCATCCGACTCACTTCTCGCACTTGCGACGAGTAAATTAAAAACCGAATAAAAGCAGAAAATAAAAAAAATAAAGTGGACCCACATTCTTACAACCCTTCGGCTGTGCTTAATTTAATGGAGGTGTTATTCCATCAAAACCAATTTCAATCATTACACTATGTATTATCCCAAATTGTCAGATCACAGGATTTTGACACAGGAATTTTTTTAGTGTTAAAAAAAAAACAATTTTCAATGAATGCGTTACCGTTCGATTTTTCGTAGAATCACCGATATTTTATTCCAATCCCAACGCGCTCGAACATTTCGATGTAAAATGAGTTTTGTCATTTAAATCGGTTACAAGCGATATTTGTGTTTGACTCGACAACTCTCAACGGTACCGTATGTCGATATCGTATCGAACCATCTTCACTGCTCCCCCGTGCCGCCATCTTCGTCAACGACACCTTCGCTTGTCGCTGGTATTTTAAAAAGTACTCAAAAGTGTTCTGAAAAATTCCACGAGACTTATGAAATTTTATCAATCATCCTAGTATAAGGATCAATCACATATATTGCTGGGATAATTATTTATACAGAAAATATAGTCGAATGATGAAAATTTGATTATTATTATTATTATTATTATTATTATTATTATTATTATTATTATTATTATTATTGTTGTTGTTGTTGTTTATTATATAAAATCAATTGTTTTGTTGCAAAAATTAGAAATTGATGATTCTCGAATTTTTGCCTTTACTCGTGCCATGAGATCTTCCTTCGTGCCAAATCCCAAATTTCTTGGTCAACCGGAAATACCCTATAAATTTCAATGACCAGTGAGTCAGTTGACCGACTAGAACAAAGGAATCCTTCGAGAATCGCAATAATTCATACAAACCTACAAAATTTAAAGAATGTAAACGCTTCCAAAAAAAAAAGAATTATCAACAATTGCGACAATGAACAAACACTTTGCTCGACGATGCCGTTGACAATAATTCTCAACGTCTTCAAGCTGCAAAACTTTTTCTTCGACAAACGGAGGCTCGGTTATTTTTCATTTTTTCAATTTTTTTTTTTTTTTTTTTTCATTTTATTTTTTGTTCTTTGGGAATTCACGGACGACTTGCAAGAGCTTCGTGAGACGTGCGTTCGGGAAGAAGCGGGCGTCGTCGTGATACAAGCAAAACTCCGTTGCGAAGTCGTGTACAACATGAAACGAAACAAGCTCGTGGAATGCTTCGAGCATGTATGTATGTGTGTGAGTGTGTGAGTGAGTGTACAAGTACACTTCAACGGTGAGCATTTTGCTCTCTTCTCCGGAGAAACCTTATTTCTTCCTTCACTTGGCTCCCCATTCGCTCTCTTTTCGTTTCCGTCGAGCACAAACGATTCATCGCTTGACATTGTGTTTCAACCGCGGAGTTCAGTTTGTACCCTGTAGCACATGCTCAACCGAGACCGGGGTGATATGACACACTGGTTGAAGATCGATTGGACTCAATCGTATGGCCGGGAAATGGGCATTTATAAAATAAAAATATTATTCAAAATACTTTTCCCAATAAAAAAATTAATAATACTTGTCAAGTATTAGGATGCATGAGAATGCATTTTGATCATAGTTATTTGTTGGAAAAAGTATTTCAAATACTATTTTCATCTTATAAATGCAAAAGTTTAAAATATTGTTAAACTTTTTCGTAAATTCATGAAAAAAAAAAAAAAATCGAAAACAATGCGAATTGAAAGCACATGAAAGAAAAACTATAATTTCAAAGTCAACTCGCCATGGTTTCTACTTTTTCGGATCAACTTTTATCTCTGATCTTAACTAGAAATCAATATCTCATAAAAAAATGTAAAAAACCAGATCCACTAATCGGTCTGGATCGATGTGTCAAGTGACCCCGGTCATCACCTGCACGAGTTTCTAGCTAATCATTTTTTTTATTGTATTCATTTTTTTTTCTTTGCTATCACGTTTTCTCGTACCAATTGTATATCTATACACACATATATATATATACCTTTTTTTCCCATTTGATGGTCGCGGCCCGTTGCTCCAAGAGAAATTTTTCATCGCGTAGGAACTTTTAGCCCGACGCGACCCGAACACGCACAAACCCACACACACACACACATACACGCGTGTGCGTTAGTGCCTGGACTGTAGAGTGTGTCTGCAAGAGATAGCCCAGGACGGCGATGCCGAGACAACCCATTGGCGACAGTGATGAACGCCCGTGGACTTTGCTTCTCTATCACTCGACTTGCTTCTGTAAACCGAAAGAGCTCCTCGCCGAGATGGCGGTTTCTACATTTTCTCTCTCTCTCTCTCTCTCTCTCTCTCTCTCTCTCTCTCTCTCTCTCTCTGTCTTACTGTCTCTCTGTTTATCTTTCTCTTCGTTCAAGACTTCCTTTTCTCGTCTCACGAAGAAAGGAGAACACCCCGTGAGCACAAGGACCTCGAATGTGTGTACGTGTGTGTGTGTGTTTGGGTGTATACGATTCCTCAGCGAACGAACGACTCGACGGAAAGTAGATTGCGCGGCGAGAGGTACATGTCAGACGTACTAACGACTGGTTCTCGGGGCGTTCGCCAGTCCGCCGCGAGGGAGTGATGTTTTATTTAGTACGAGGGGAAGGTTAACTTCAAAAATCGTCGCGAATTCTCTCCTCGCCCGGCCGTTTCGCGGTCCTTTCACGATCAACGCATCAAGCATTGACGATCTTTCGCAATGCCGACGAAAAAATATTCGACCATCTCGCGATATAGCGAGAGCGAGATGGCGTTCTCACTCTGGAGAGAATCAGAGAGAGATAGAGAGAGAGAGAGAGAGAGATGGAGAATCATCGTCGCGACGCGTTCGTTCTGCAATTAATTCAGCTTCGTGGAAGGTATCAACGCTGACTGCAAGAAACCGAAGAGGGATGCATGATAATTATTTTTGCGATACGCACACACCGGGAATGGAACGAGGGAGATGCGAAGAGGGAAGAAGAGGGGGAGGGGGAGGATGAAGAAACATAATTTATTCGACTGTGTGATTAATTAATCAATTAATCTTTCGCAGTTGGTTCGAATCGGTAAATAATCGATATAATACTTTATCAGCGTGTATTATATACGTACGTATGGGTTTCACGTGTGTGTTACAGAGTCGAGAGAGTGTGGGAAAATTTGGTAGCATCGTCCCTCGGTCCATATCTGCGTTTAGAGAAAAAGAAAAAATATTCCGAAATTAATATTCAATATCATAATTTATTTTAAAATATAAAAAATAATTCATCTTAAATATTATACACCTATACAGATATAATAATCGGAATGAAAACCTTATAAAAATCATCTTATCTTACATATATTTAAGATTAGAAAATAATATTCCAAAAAAAGAAAAACAACAAAAAGGATGCCTCACGAGATTTGTAAAAAACAAATTTTCCCATATCATTCGCTCCTAATTTCATGTAGCCTTGGAATATCTGCAACTCGACGATAAAAAAAAATTATAACAAAATTTTCATATATCAAGATTAATTCGTGAATTCTCATCACGAATTCACGACTCATCTATTTACATTTGTTCGGCAATGAATCCCACGGTCAATGGGAAAAAATTTGTGTGGGTGGGGGTCGGGGGAGAGGGGGTAAAATCCGGTGATAAATTATTTCTAGTGAGAAGGGTTTAAAATTTTGTTTATCTGACATAATTCCCGTAGATTGTGAAAGGGGGATGAGACGTTATTCGCAGGGTTGAAGCTCGACGCTGTTGATTGTATACCTACTCACGATTAAATGGGAATGTGGGGGTTGCGTCTTCCCACTCACCCCCAAACTCTATATCCATCTATCTCTCTCTCTCGCTCCCTCACTTGTTGGTGGGATCTCGTTGGTGGTTGATGGAAAATTATCCACGAAGGGTGGTGAATAGTGAAGATTTTATCCGCAACGAGGAGAACCCGAGGGACAACGAATGCTCAGGCACGTTCGACCAACCAAGAGTCTCGACGACGATGACGACGATACGAAGCAACAGCAGCAGGAGCAGCAGCATCGTTGGCAGCAAACTGGCTCAACTGGGACCTACTTGGCACCTCCAACTCGAAGCACATAACCTCGAGCAAATCGCAAATTTGCTGTGAAAATATTGTAGGTGATTTTGTCCTGTAGATAGTCATCGGCCAGTCGTCAACTCAGAAATTCCCTGAACTTAGTTAATTAATACCAATTAATTTTCTATTTTATTAATTAATCATAAGTTTTTTTTATATTTATATTTGTTATATTTATAATTAATTAATCATGAGTGATATTATATTTATAATAATTATTATGAATTATTATATTTATAATTAATTAATCATAATCATCAGTTTATAAACTTACCTGTTAACATATTACAAATGCGCATTATCAAACAATTCCTTTAATCAAAAATGAAAGAAGAAAAAAAAACAGCAGTTGAAAAATATTTTTTGAATAAATAAAATCGCGAAGAAATCGATAATAAAAAATCAGGACGTTTTAAAAATACAACTGCATTTTATCATTGCAGTGATATTTTTTGTCCATTCATTAAAAAATGTTGCCAGTGGACTTTGTCGAAGAGTTTTTACATTTTCACCGATCCCGGTGTATATCGTCGGCGCGCGGTGTGTGCCATTGCATTCCGCGTATTTTTCTCACCCTCGTGGTAATGAAATTACCGTCGGTCAGCGTTGCACCGAATCGAGATCGCGCAGACGCGACGATTCCGCGTCCGAAGAGGCCGCGCCACAGCTTCCACGCAGTCTCCGTTGCTGCTTCGAGTGAACGCTAACCAGCCTATCTCGTGAAACCGAGATATTTCAATTGCCACGGTGTGCGCGGTTCGACCGTTCTCGGGATTCTTCGCTTGCGCAATTAGCCACGTCGAACGGCACTCGACTTTCCGAGTATCGGCCCATTGCACATCTGCGTGCCACGCTCGACTGCTTTTTATACAAAAAAAAAAAAATTGAAAAAAGAGAAAAAAACAAAAATTCCATTGAATGAACGATGTTGATAAAAATTATCAAAAATAATTTACAATATTTCGTCGATACCAAACACAAAAAAAAAATGTATGAATATGCATTTCAATAATAATTCATCGATGATTATTAAAAATTCAACAAAAACTTCTCCATTGGATTCAATAGTAAAAAAATGAATAATTATTTCAAGAAAACAAAACAAACAAATATAAAAAACTGTCAAATACAAAGTCCCGATGATACTAAGTTCCAAAAATAAAAAACTCAGCAATTATAAGTCCATATCCAATCGAATGAATATATAAATAATCGTTCCTCCCCAGAACCGATCAACCACATATCCACGACAGATGACCGTAGGTAACTTGCAGCCCCCACTATCCTCCCCCCCCCCTTCAACCATAAATCTCTTATTAATTGATACAACGATATAACGATGATGCTTCGACGTTCTCGTGAACGAGTTGGACTAGGCTCTCAACTCAACTTCGAAGTAATTACAGATCGTTAATTAATCCTCCTCCTCCCCGCCCTTCCCCCTCCTCTCGGCGAGCATTATAACATAACCCGATACATCGACGTCGACTCATGTACACGGTCATATCGCACACGATTATATTTCACGGAGAGCTGTTCGATAGTGAAGGAACGAAAATATTCTCCGATTCGATTTAGATTCGTAACCAGAGGCCGCTAGTGAACAAACAGTTATTGTCGTATAATCGTTATCGATGTTGAATCGATTCCATGGCGGCTCGGTTTCGCTATTCGCCACAGCTAAACCGCGAATACTTGGCTACGTCCAACTATCGTGTTGCGAATACGCACCCACACACACACACATGAACGAACTAATACGCCAGAGAAGAGCGTACAAACGTGTGGGCAGGTAATACGATTGTATTGCCTTGGCGAACGCAGTCCGACGAGGGAGGCCCCCATCGGGCAACGCTACCGGTTACGCTTTGGCTAATTAATACGGTCGTACATTAACGTCCGAATGAGTAATTATGCGGCGCGGGGCGAACGAGCGAGAAACTCGCGAGACGAAGCTAAAGGCCACACATCGGTTTCGATCCTGTCGTAGATTAGACGATCGCAACTATATACAACGAGTTATCCATGAATGTACATATGTGCGTTGCATATAAACATATATGCCATGTACACATGTGTAGATAGATGTTATTATACATGTATGTATTTATATATATGCGCTTGTTTTGTAATGCCCCGAGATCGTTTGTGTACAACCTTTGCGTCTTTATTAATAACCCACGATGACTTTGACCGATTTCGATTGCCTCGCGTAATTACCATAAACTCGATATTATTTTTTTTTTTTTACTTTTTTTGGTTTTTTCCACTCAAATGTGTTTTGGAATTTTTTATTTTACTTTTGGTTTATGATTTTTTTTGTTTTTTTTCAACTCAATCAAATCTTAGGGGAATTGAACGAGCGAGAGAGAGAGAGACTGATTTATCAATCGGGTTCAATCGATATTCTCTCGAACGTGATTATCACAATATTGTTTTATCCAACGATTGCACCGAAAACTCTTCTGTACATACGATTTGTGACAAAAAAGCATATTTTTGTCATTAGATAATAATTTTACATGTGAAATTTCACTTTAGGGTGATGAAAAAAAAACAAAACAAAAAAAAGAATGTTCGTAATGACGATAAGGATTTTCTTATTAAGCGATAATTAACAATATGAAGGGGGAAAAAAGTGGACCGTGCCGATTATCGATAATATATTATTTCATAACACGATAATAAAATCTTAAAACAATTATTTCAAAAATAAATAAAAGATATATTTTCGAGTGAGAAAAAAAGAATTAAATATAATGAATAAAAACGAACAATCGTGACTTGCAACGACTCCTCGTCCGGCCCCGTCGGTGATTCCCAACGGCTCCAAGATTCTTCCGAGTCCACCGTTGGTTCCTCCCACAATCCCAAACGCTGTAACTCTCTCTCTCTCTCTCATGAAAAATGTCGTTGACAATCAATCTGATAAAAAAGAAACCAAATTTCATGTTCTCCCAATGCACTCAAGCATTTGTATACGTCTTACACGACACTCTCGACACTTTCCCGGCCTTCGTACGTTACACCGTTTCGTGTCTCTCCCGGGCTAACTAACCACACTTGGGTTATTATTATTGATTGGCACGGAAGCCGATAAACGAGTTAACGGCAAGACGAGCGGCGGCGGGGGGGCGGCCCATCTTGTTTCAATACCCACATGCCACATACGCGTAACGGTAAATACACGCGAGCCTGTGAAAGCAACGATAAACGATGTGTCGGCCCGAAAAAAGAAAAAAACAACAACAACAAAAAACCAAAAAATAAAAAATAAAACAAAAAATTCATAAAAACAAAAAAAAAAAAATTGAAAAAGATGCAAAAAAATAAGACGAAGAAGAGTATGAAAAATCAAGAGGCGGTATAGTTATCGTCGCGCGATTGCCAAAGGTTCCTCGCGTGTTTCGCGATGAGAGAGAGAGACAGACGCTGTTGGGTGGTTGTTTGCTGGGTTTCACGTCTGTGTTGATGGTGATTCCGAGGCAGTGTCGGGTGCCCAGGGTGTCGAGAATCGCTCGATGGTTAACGAACGTTTTATTTTCACCCGAGAACTACTGACGATATATGCCCGCTACTCCTATAAGATGTTGTTATAGCTATGTGTATGTGTGTGTGTGTATAAGTTACGTACAACGTGTGGCTGTAGTGTGTTCGCGAATCGCGTGATTCGGGGCCCCGGGGCCTTTCTACACGTATATACCTCTAGAAATCCATATATATATGTATATATGTATATATATATATGATCGACTATGTGTATAAACGTGTTTGTGTCCGTTTTTATGTGCAAAGAAGAAGGATTTCGCTTTGGCAAGCGACGGCGACGATGCAGCAACAGCAGCAACAACCATAACGCGAGTTCTCCCAGGCGTGCGCTAAGTAGGGACCCGTCGGCCGCATTTATCTCCACGCGAATGAGGCACGTACGAAACTTATCCCCGACCCCCCTTCTCCCAGCTCCGACAAGTCCGGGCATCGTTTATCGCGCGTCACGTGAAACGGCCGACAACGACAGCCACGCAACGATCCTTAACATAATGTTTTCATGATGAGACACGAGGTATGAAAAATCAACGTCCGAATCTACCCAATCACATATTTTTGGTCGCCGAACGATGTTCGTTTTTGGTTTTTTGTTTTCTGTCGATTTTAATGTTTTTAATATTTTTTTGTGTTTTTTTTCCATCGAGTCATTTTTACCGTCGTTAAGGGGAGGGTTGACTGTTGTTCTGAGATTTTCGGGTGGATTTTTCGAATTTTATTTTTATAGATATTTTTTTAGTTCATTGTAATAAAACGTACTGAATAGGTTTATCAATGCTATGTTAGATGATGTAAATACGTTATAATGTTTGAAGGAATTATTTTCAGGATAAAAAACTTCACGAAAATGCGAAAATTGTAAAAGGAATCTTTTGGGACAGGCGAAAAGTTCCAAGCTGTCTCGATGCAAGTGCTATGGGTGAAGAAAAAATATATTATTGTTACAAGAATAATTTTCTCGGGAGCAGCCAACGTCAAATATTTTTCAACCAATTATAACAATAATAATTATTATTTTTCGTTTCACGTTTATTCTGTGAGATTTGACTCCCATTGAGGAAGGGGATGAACGTAGGGTTGACGATGGAATTGGGTTTATTGAATCGGATCTGCTATGTTCGCGTTTGTTCGTACTCCCCTCTCATACGACTGATTCACAAAGCTCGAGACTCAAAGCCCCGTGACAATGGATAATAACTAGTATTATTGTCGTCGAAGTGTGTGGCTCGGCGAGATGGCGAGGGGTAGATTAAAATACATCGTAATATTACGTTATCCTGTAGGACGTTGCGCGGTCGCGTTGAACACGATGGGCCTTCCACCCCCCCCCCCCCCCACCCCTCCCCTCGCGCGACGATGATGATCAGAGAATGAGCTGCGCAAATACCGCGTGGGAGATAACGCCCATAACCAAACCACGCTCGTACAGTTTAAACCGCATCCCCCGTGGAAATTAACCCTCCATTAAGCCAGCGTTGAAGAGGACTCTCCAGAGACGGCATAACTCAACGACCCTGCGTGCCCTTTATCCCACCGAATAATCGCTCGTTACCACGTAATTGTCATCAATATTACGAACCTTCGACTTGCCTATCTCGTCTATAAACAAAGCGAAAAAAAAAATAATTAATCTACATTGCGTTTGTATATCACCTAAAAATGCAAATAACGTCGCAACGTGGACGGTAGGTATAGATATATATATAAGGTACAAGCTGGGCGCATGGTCGCGTCATCGGTTGGAATCGTGGAAGAATCAGGAGTGGCTATGCGCGCTGGCTGTGGCCCGAGTGGTCGGTCGGTCGGGCCCCTCGGTTCGGCTCTCACTCGGCGAAGTCGAGCGAGTGGGGGTACCCGAGCGCGCGAGGTGGGTGGGGGTGGAGGGCCGCCGAGGGGCCAGACGCCGCCGGAGTGGGAGAACCCGAGGGGCCCCCGCGTGTAAGCCGCGTGCGCGCCCTGGGACCGTCGATCTCGTCTCGCGAGGTGGCGCGCGCGGCGCGGGGACCCGACAGCGAAGCGAGGGGCCCGTGCTGCGGCTCCCGCGGACCACCCAAGACGAAATTTACTACAGTCGATGCTGCGGCCCAACGTCTTGCCCGATTCTCTCGCTTTCTCGTTCTTTCTCACTCTCTCTCACGCGCTGGGCTGCCGTTGCCGCTGATCCTCGTTCCACGGTTCACTCTTCTCCATTATACTGCTACCTCCTCGCTCCTCTCTGCATTCTCGTTTTCGTTATTTTTTTTTTCATTTTTATTATTTCGTTTTGTTTTATTTTTTTTTTCTGTTTTTTTTTCTTCGTATTTTTATCATCCTCCTCTCGCCATCCTCCTCTTCCACATCTTTTCGATCTTCGTTTTGTACATCAACCGGCCGGGCTTTTACTGTAGCGTTAGCTTCGCCGCGTTGCTTTTCTCTTTCTCATCCATTGCTCTCGGAGCTTCCACGGGTTGTTGTGTTGGATCTTCTTCTTCTTCGTCGTTGTCTTGTTCTTACTCTCATCTCGTCTTTTCCACCGTCCCCCCGATCTCGTTCGAGCAGTCAAAGAGGCCCGCGAGCACCCTCGTACACGTAACGACGACGCGAACCAACGAACGAACGAACGAACGAACGAGCGCGAGCGCGCACGCCCGAGAGACGATGGGAATTAGCGAGAGAGAAAGAGTCGCGAACCACACGGTGCCCGGTGGAAAAGAAGGCCCTTCGTGACGAAGGGAATGCGAAACGAGGCGGTGGTGAATCGACGATCGGCCGCGCGCGCGAGCGCACACACACACCGGATGAAAATAATTCCCCAACCGTTGGGAATGAAGAACGAAACGATTCGTTGATTCTTCATCACCCGGCTCAAGCTTAATAGAGAGGCGACGATGAAGAATTTTTTTTTTTTTCAGGTTTTGTCAAACCGTTATCGAAAGTTCTCAAATGGTACTGACAATCACAATTAAATATTATAACATTTTAAACTTCTATTCTGGTTCAAAATGGCAATGATAATTTTTTGCTGGTGATGAGAAAATGAACTTAGGAAAAAGAAATCTGCTGAAGGGTTCGTTTTTTTTTTCCCTTTATTTTTTTCCAAAAAGCATCTTTTCGAGCATCGTCTCAATCGTTTAACCGCCAAGTATACGTCTGGGTGCCCGAAGATCTCAGCAGATGGAGAGAAAAAATCGGTGGAAATACATTTATGGAAGGATGGCGTGATTAATACGTATGCCCGAATGATCAGCCGGAACGATATAACCTCAGCTCTTCGAGGTGTATCGTAGCCGCTGTTCTCGACATTCGCGAGGTGCTTCTTGCGCGCGCTCGTCGGACGACAACGTATGTGTGTGTGTGTGTGTGTGTATGTATATCTATATATATGTATACATGCGAGATCGGTATACAAGAACGCCAGCAACGATGTATACGGCCGAACATCCTTGAAAGAGATATTTCATTCGGTGTGCGCAACTCTTTCACCTTTTTTCCGTCGTTTCGTTTTTATTCGTACGTGCTCTTATCTTCTCTCATCGTCGAGGATTGTCAGAGCCCGACCTCGCGAAGCTGCACAACCGCGTGTGCGCCTACCCCCGAGCTACCTTATTTCCACGTGGTTCGACTTGCCCACACGTATCGACCGTTAATATTGGGATTTCAATAGTACGAAGAAAATATATTTTTGATTGATCGCGCGGAAAATATTTTTTTTTTCTATTTCGAGTGAATCGAATAAAAATATTTTTCATCGTCTATTAAAAATTCTTGGTATAGCTACAACAAAGGTTAAAAATTTTGAGTACCGTTATCTGAATAATAATGTTAAAAACAATTAAGAAATATGAAAAACACCGTGTTATTTAAATGGCAAACTACACATGAGAAGTTAGCGACAAAGTATAAATGATAAATAAAATATGAGGTAGGGACTTCGAATTTCAAAAATGTTTTTTACTTCAGTCATTTCGAACCCTCTAATCTTCTCGGAGCGCCCAAATGGAGAAAAACAATAATAATGACCTCCCTAGATGATATGAGCGATTCCACCAAATCGGGGGGTCGTTTAGGATGAGCTCGGGAGTCGGATAAATTTTTTTTTGGAATGTTGTCTTTAATAAAATATCAAAGAAGATTCCTTGATATCTTATCAATTGAATGATTGATGAATTGATGATTTTCTTTAGATTTATTCATTCATTATTTTGACTTTAATTATATAGGACATTCCGCTTCATTTTCATTTTTTTCAACTCAATTATTTTAGTATTTTCATTTTGGACCAACGAAAAGCTCGTGAAATCGAGCTTTAACTATGAAAATCTTTTTTTTCTGGCATTTCCGGCAAATGACATTTTTTCAAAACACGTTTATCAGAAAGCTGAGAAAAATTCACTTTCAAAATACATCAAAATTCGAGTTGGGCTCTGCGTAAAAATTGCTAGCCACCAATAAAAATGCAAAAATTAAATAATAAACCAAATTTTCTTTTTCCACATTTCTGTATTAAAAAAAAAAATGTATAAATAATTTTTCCAAACCAGTGGGGCATATATATATCATATATGAATCGTCCTGAATAAGAGTCGGAATTATTCGCGATGATCCGGTCGTCTCCGTTGATTTCACGTTGTTGATATTCGACGACGACGTTCATTCCGCGTTCGTCGTCGTGGGTTGTCGTCGTCGGTGGATCTCGGACGTCGTCCGCAATCCTAACAAGGACATACGTGTGTGAGCAACGTACGCGACAACGGCCATAACTCGAAGTTCGAGAGCAGAGGCACGTATGGGACAAGGTAAAACGACACAACGAGAGAGTCGTCGTTGTGCACCGATTGCACCGTGTGGCTCGTTGATCGTGCTTTTCTTCGTGGTCCGGTCGCGAGTCAGCGAGGCTCTTCGCTCTCGAGGGGATATACGGTAAGTAAGAAACAAGAAAAAAAAAAATGAAACAAAAATAAAAAAAATAAACGAAAAAAAAACAGAAAGAGAGAGAGAGAGAGAGAGAGAGAAAACGATCTCTTGATATTCCCGTCGTTCGTAGGTCGCCCCGCTGGCTGGCTGGACGACTGGGCTGGGGTTGACTGGCTGGTCCGGTTGATCCTGCTCCTCCTGCTGATGGACAAACGAACGTTTTCGCAAAGTCCTCGCCGAGTCTCTCTTTCCTCACCGCTTTCGCGCATCTCGATTCACATGCCGACAAAATCTTCGGACCGATCCTCCACTCGGAAATCCATCGAGAGATTCGTTCGTTATTGCGAAGACGTTATAATGCTTTGGAGCTAACGATGGATTTCATATTAATTATGTGTTTTGTACTTTTTTTAGCTCACGTCCGTGGCTAACCAAAGTTTTTTCTGAGTTAAATACTTTTTTGATAACGAGGAAAATAGTTTTATATCCAGAGAGTGAGGAATTCAAATCGTTTGATGAAGAAATTTGAGGTTCGAAGCATCTCACAGCTTGATCGAAATTAATAGACTCAATTATCAATTCAATATCGATCCGTGATAAATTGAACAAATCTTAGAGCTGTAGTTTTGTATGATCGTATTTTCGTATGTCGAAATTTCACTCGAATCATTCTGTCCAGCTTCATTCTATGCAGATGCATCATCGATAATTTTAGTTCTAACAAATTATCATCTACTGAACGAAACAACAACAAAAAAAAAACATAAACACGATATTGTAACCAACAATTTTTCAATGTTTGAAAAAAAATCCCATAGCACAGTAGCCAACTCCTCGAAAACAATTCTCATCGGCTGAACAAAACTGAAAAAAAGAAAATCCCCCACGAACACGATATCGTGAAAAAAGATTTTTCAACGACAGCAAAAAAAAATCTCAGCAAAGTGGCAAACTCGTCGAGACTCGACTCTCCGAGCATTATAATCAACGATGAATTTTTTACCTCCGGCACGTAGAATTTTCGTCGTCGCTTGATTTCATTTCATTTTACCTTTTTCTTTCATCCCATTGTCGAATCTCCGAGATCTCTTGATCGAGATGATTCGGAAGCATTGTCCGAGTCCCGAGCAGTCTGGGGATGCTCGCATGGATACAAAGATACCACAGGATACTCATCCTCGCCGTCCCTACTCCTTCTCCGATGAAGCGGGGCGGCGAGGAGCGAGAAAGGGGAAGACCCCCCCATCCCGACCGTCGTTCGCTCGCATGCGGAAGAGGGGGGGTAGGGCCGTTGGGTCCTAAGGCCCAGCCTCGTTCGACTTCACGTTTCGGGGGGCCTAGAACGACCACGAGCTTCACATCCAAAGCGCCGCCCATTTTTTTATTCATCTGCGCGCGAGCCTCCCGAATCCTCGTGGGGCCCCCGAAAGGGGGGGGCGCCCCCCATCTTCGTTGGGCCTTGCTCGCGGCTCTCTCGGCTTCTCTGCCCGATACCCCAATGAAATCTCCGGTCCTCCTGAATCCCTCTCTCTCTCTCTTTCTCTCTCTCTCTCTTTCTTTCAGTTCCACGAATCTTCGTATTGCGGTTATCCTTTTCTCACTATCGTCGTACGCATATATCCTTTCGCCCTGGTATAAGTTACCGCAGTCCGAAGCTATTTCAGGAAGCCGCTTCTCCGATTCTCCGCCTGTTCACAATTATTGTCCGTCCTTTTTCCACGCGTTACGAAATTTTATTTTACGTTCTTTTCTTCGTTTTTTATTGTTTTTTTTTCTTCATTTTTCGATTTCGCGGTGGACCGAGAGAATACGGCACGACACGGATAAACTTTGTGGGGACTCGCGAGAAGAGTCGAGTTTCGCGTTCGACGAGTTTAAGCCGCCGGCTATCAACAACGAAACGACATACTCCGGGGCAAACGGGTCGAAAGGTACCTTCTGCACCTTTTGGCAACTGGCGACGATGGTTCAATAAAACAATTTTGAGAAAATAATAATGATAAATAATGATGATAATAATGATAACGATGTTGAAGAGAGATGGAAAGAAAATAAAACGAAGATCGGTGGAACGACGAGTGTGGCGAGTGGTGAGAAGTTTTTCGGTGACGCCGGGCGCGCGGAAACATCACACGTTGATCATTATATACGGGTATGAAAATAAATATCGAAGGAGACGGTAATATTTTTCGTTCGAAGATACCCAGAGACACGAGCTTACGGAATTTTTTCTTGTTTTTTTTTTTTTTTAAATTTTTATTTATGTTTTTTTTTTCATTTCTCGTTTTTATCTTTAATATCTGAAATCATAGCGGGGAATCACGGTTAATTGAGGGGATTTCCACATGACTTGAATTTATCACGTAAAGACCGAAGATGGGGGTTTATTCGTTATAAATGTATTCAAAATATATGTTTATTTTTTTTTTGGAACGAATAACTTTGATTGATCATCATGTTACAATTAAAATATTCACATTTATGTGAATAACGTTGGACGGATGAATTATTGTTTTTGTAGATAATTTCTTTTTGAAAATTGTATTTATCTGAATAATTTTTTTACAATGGATTTTATTGTTCAACAGGCAATCCACGGTCGGTCAATCAAAAATGCATCTTCGTTGTATTCTTATCGAATTCGATTCACATTCCTGCTGCAAAATCATCGACAGAGCGAAATTTTTTTGATCCTATAATTATTATTATTATTATTATTATTATTATTATTATTATTATTAATAAAAATCGATAGTCGAAAGAATGACAAATTTTACGTCATTTCTAACTATCATGTAAATAGAATCGTTAAAAAAAATTGAAAAATCAATTTTTCGTACAGAGCTCCGTACCGTCGGATCAGATCTTTTTTTTTTGTTTTTCTCGAGCGCCCCCCATTTTCATCAAGACCACAACCCAACGAAGCCGGGGAACGACCCTCCCATCAGTTGGGAAACCGCAACGCCTCGCTTCGACTCCGGACAACCCTCAGAACCCCACGAATTCGAATTTTAAAGAAAAAATTAATCTCGAAGATTTCGGTATCGCACGCGCATACCCGCCACCAAACGTATTTAAACAACGAAAGAAGAAAAAAAGCGAAGAAGAAAAAAAAAGTTTATACCTGTAACCCGTGAAAGACGGCTAATAGCCATCCCGACGAAACGTTAAAACTTTGGCCCTCTTTCTCGTTCTCTCCCGTATAATCGCCACCTGAGGTTGGGCCACATCATTATTTTTCTTTGTGTATATCCCTAGGGATCTTACGTAGACGCCATGCCGAGAAATATTTCTTCGTTCCTTTTTTTTCCGACAT
Organism: Diplazon laetatorius; assembly: GCA_963662125.1. Lineage (NCBI taxonomy): Eukaryota > Metazoa > Arthropoda > Insecta > Hymenoptera > Ichneumonidae > Diplazon > Diplazon laetatorius. The sequence continues at coordinate 7,798,757 of OY759156.1, forward strand.
TCCGTCTTTATCCTCGTGTTCTCACCCGCCGTCGCGGCATCTACGTATATATATATATCTCCCTGCTTCACGATAATAAAATTAAATAATGAAAGAAAGACGGAGAGAAAAATAAATTAATACGAGAAGCTTCGACGGATCACAAAATGCTCAATTCACACGAGATAAAAAATATCGTGAAAGACATCATGCGGTTAAACGGCTCTTTGGGTCTTCGATAAATTGAACAATGATACCTGAGACAATAAATTGACTCGCAATAAATTGATCGTTGTATATATACGCTTACGATGAAATTCAATTTCGATTTGCAACTCATTTGAATTATCGAGATATCATATTATGCATCGGTATTTTATTTATTTATTTATTTATTTATTTATTTATTCATTTATTTATTTATTTATTTATTTATTTATTCATTTATTTTGCTTGTGAAGACAAACCTTTTACGGTTGACATGTTTAAAATTCATATTATTCGACACTTGTATAAATTCTGCAATGAATCTTTTTTATTTCGACATGAATAAGCTTTCTAAAATCGTATTTTGGATAATTTGTAATAACCAATAACCAATAACTGGTCAAAAGATGAATTCGTTTCATCGGTAACCCTTTTTTTTTGTTTTCTTTTTTTTTTTACTTGTTCACATAAATTTTTCAGGGTTAACATTTATTATTATTTTTTTTATTCGAAAATTATTTACGTATAAATATTTTTCTCAATAAATCTTCTAATTTCAGTGAACATGTATATTTATAGGAATTTAAGATTTATCTACCCGATAATTTGTAAATTTAATAACCGATCGAATGAAGAATACATTTCGATCGGTGGACGAGATTTTTCATGCAATTCGAAACGCGATTGCTAAACTGACAAAAACCGTGAACGTGAATGATATATAAAAAGCCCAGAAGCGGATATAAGAATGACGAAGAATTGGTAGACGCGTAGCACCGGCTGTGTTCTATACCGTTCGAACTTTACCTCCTCGAGCACATCTGCCGAAAAATTTCTCCGCTCCTCGGCCTCGAGTCTTCGTTCGCCATAAGGCGAACACGAAAAACGTGGTTCTCCATATCCTTCCACGCTTCCTTCACAACGTTCGTTCGTTCGTTCGTTTCTTTTTTTTTCTTTCAATGGCGGACCTTCGGATCGAACCCTCGACCCTCGGGGTATCCGAACCCACCTATGAACACACACCCGTCGTCCCAGCTTCGCTCTTTATTTCCTCGTATGATCCGCCATCTTACTTTCTCGTCATATTTTCCTCAAAATTCACGAGCCAATGAACATCGAAATACACCGAAAATTGAATATTTTTCACAAAATAAAAAAACGAACAAAATAATATTATTTTTCTCGCAAATAATCGAATATTAAAACTAGACATGCTTTTCATTATCTGATTATCTAAACCCAGTCGAAACAATGAAAATACCTCCCGAAATTCATTACTTTCGTCAACAAAAACAAAATAAAAATATTATTTTTCTCGCAAATATTTATTTCGATGAAAAATTATTTTATTTGACAAAAATTTCGAAAGAAAAAAAAAGTTACACTGCTTTCCCCTGGGTCATTATTTTTTTACTTAATTAAAAAACATGAAAGAAACTTCAATGAATAACTGGAACAATTTAAAAAAATTCTATTTATGACTTCGGTCATTCTGCCACCATTAAAAAAAAAAGTTGTACCATTTTTCTGTCAATCTAGGTGTATATGCCCCCATAAGTGCAACCGCCATCGTGTACCCCGCATCGATATAGATCAGTCTCACGGTGGGGGAAGCCCCGAGCCAATCACCGATCGTCACACTTGCGCACACTTCGAATTAGCGTCTTTCGCGCAATACCGATTTTTCCGGTCTGCCACTCGAACCATCGAGGTCCCAACGTGCCACGACGTTTTTTTTCCATTGTGATCGGTAAAATTGTACCACAACGAGCACAAACACCGCTCACACTCGGCAACAAACTTTTCTTCTCGCTTGTTAAAGAAAGAAAAAAAAAATTATTGCTCCTCCCGGAGATCGCGAGTTACGTGATCGGCAAACAAAATCAAACGTTCGCGGTTCGATGATCGACGCGATGCATTTCGTACGACGACGGACTCTCGGGCCATCTACAGAGCTATATACGCTAACGGAGAAGTCCTACGACTTCTCTGATCGTTTCCAATAATCCGTTTCATCGCTGTGGGATCTAATGCGCAATCGCGGCACAACGACCATCGAGATTCCCGACTAATCGGTTGCGCCTAGTTCGTCGGAATGTCTTTATATTTTTCTCATGCACACCCAGCTTTTCCACGAAAGAAATCCGTTCGCGATCGTGATTCGACGTACAATAACACATTTGTAATAATACAAAAATATAAAAAATTGAAAAATGTATTCCGTTATATTCATCATTATTTTTCAATGAAAATTTTGAATGCATTTTGTAATTTTTCAATTTGAGTCGTAATTTTTTTCATGGCAAGTCGATAACAATTCACTATTTTTAATTTTTTTCAATTCACAATATGCTGTTCTTTATCTTAAAAACAATTCGCTAAATCTATCTATTCCATTTATAATTATTTTCCACTGAAATGTCTAAATGTTATTTGGCATTTGTGTTAATTATCATAGATTAACTTCAATTGAGTCTTAATTGTTTTTTTTCCACAAAAAAGTCGATGCCAATGTGCCATTTATTTTTTTATCTTTCATTTTTATTTAGAAAAAAGAATGAAAAAAAATCGTATTATCGACGATGCATTGGAAACACGATCATAATGAGGCGAAATCCACTTTTCTTTGGTTGGCCGTGTGCGATAAATTGCCCGTCAACCAAAGACCGTGCATTACCCATTTACGTCTCGTTCGCGATCCTCGTTCGCGGCCACAGAAACACGGCTTCTACGTTCTGGTGATTGCGTGGAAACCGAGACATGTAAGCTCCTGACCGCACACTGTAACACGACCAACGTTGTGTATGACCGGTAAATGCAGCAGCGGCAACAGATTGGCAGCACGGTATATATCGTCGGATACAAGCGTACAGGTTCGTTAACTCTCAATTTTGCGGTGAATAACGAGCCTGAGAACAAAAAAATATAAAATAATCATAAAAATAATAAAACCAATCGGATATCGGCTGCGGAGCCGCAAGCGAGACCGAGCCAAGTGTCGAAACGTTATTTGCCACGAGATAGCTTGACCCCTCAACCCGACCGACATTTTAATTGAGAAGAAAATCTTTCCCACAATATACGACGAATAAATAACACAGGTTTATATTTTCATATATCTATAACAATATATATGTATGTATTTTTTCTTTTTCGTTTTTATCATTCAATAAAGCACGAAATATTTTGGTGGAGCGTTTGGTGGAGCAACAATCATCCCTCCACGACCCACAAGTACCATCCATATTCGTATAATAATCATAAATCAGAATTTATTATGAAAAGACAACAAAAAATTGAAAAATAAAATTAATCATAAAATAAAACTCAACGTCTTGTCATCGAACCATCATCCACAATAAAAAAAGTGCTTCACATCGAAGATAAATATAAAAATCACAAATTACCTCAACCACAAAAACCACCTTCAAAAATAATTATTCGTTATATGACAAAATAATTCTATTCACAATAATTATTTCATAATTTTCATTTTCATTAATAAATCTCAACATTCCGGTATTGAGAGGTCGTATGGAGGGTGCAGGTATGAATAATCGCATATATGTACCGTGCGTGCGTAATGAAAATCAAATAACGCAGAAAAGTGGCAAATAGCATCGGACGAGCCAAGATATAGTCAGACCGGCTGAGCATTAGGGCCGTGGGGAGCAGAGGGTAGGGGGAGGAGGCGTAGGGGGTCCGAAGAAACAAGCAATTAGTCGAGAAATTAATTAGTAAACACCGCCTCGTATTTCCCACGAGTCGACTGTTCGTGTCGCTTAATCCATCCTTTCGCCCACCCAACCTCCACATAGTCGTGCATAGCTCCAACACACACACACACACACACACACACACACACATATAAAATATGTGCATGAACGTTGCGTCGTGGCCCATTCTCGCAACGACATAAAATTGCTTTTACATCCAAGCTCGTACCTGCTCGAATTCGATACGTACGAGTCAACCAAGTCCCCCCCCCCCTCCCTTCGTACCCCGTCGATTAAGAGACGACTTAAAAAACCCGTACGAGCGAGACTACTCTATGACCCCGAAGAGTTAATGAGCTCATACCGCATGCTATAAGGCTTCTACGACGCATTGGCCTACAGCGCATGCGCGCGATCGTGCACAGGTTACACTAACCGCTTACGTTTCGAAGGCATTTTCGATGCAATCGTCATTGTCGCATACACACACACACACACGCACACATAGACACAAATACAGAGACACGCACGTACGAATTATTACCATCGGTCGGTAATTGATTGATATCAAATCGCGCGCAAGACTATAATGCAAAACAATGGTTAATCTTACGAATTAATTATGTGCACGGTGAGAGAACTCACGAACCTGCGTTCGTGCTAGGTGGTCGGTAGGGGTAGGAAGAGGGGGAGGGCAAGTTGTTCTCGCGTGTCGATGTCCGCCATGTTTCTGCGAGACATTTTTCCTTGCCCGATCGCGTCCTCGCGTTCAACCGCGCGCTCTTCATTCTTCGTTCTATTCTTTTTCTCGATAAATTGCGGTCCCCGCAAGAAGCGAGAAACAAGACAACGATAAATATATATATATGTACATCCAGAAACGTGGTCGAGTGGTAAGGTGTGTGCTCCTCCGTGGAGGCCCGGATGATGACAAAAAGTAATGGGTTTCACGCTAGACGACCAACGGCCCTCTGAGACTAATTAGCCGGTGAACCAAAAATGGCGGTTTTATACGTTCGCGAGAGAGAGACGGAGAGATGGAGAGACTCCTCCTGATGGTTGTTTCCGTTGGCTTCGCGTGGTCGTGGCACGATGGCCATCCGAGCGAAAGGGGAACCAAGAGAAGCAAAGAAGAAGATGAAAAATTTTCGCGCTGACTTGCTGACGCGGTCCCGATACACGTTTCCATGAATAAATGTATTGTCGATGCAACGACATTGATGGAATTGGCTTGAAGAATTTTTCATGAATAAATAGAACGACGGGTTTTATATGGAAATTACGTTTATGAATATTTTTCATAATTTGAATATTTATTTTTTATGTTCATGTTTAAATTCTGTCGAGAATTTTCACCATTTGACATAAAACAATATAGAACGTATGATAAAGCTTCAATTTTAAGGTAGAGGAAAAATTGATATTATCAGAGAAAATAGTTATTGTTAATTAATAAATTTATTTTATTGTGACGAATCTTGAAAATTGATTCCCATGAATTATTTCGAGATAGTTTAATGAGAATTTTGTCACAGAGTGACGAGGATCCGATATGATCAACTCGGGTGAGCCTTCCCAAGCAAATGCGTCGTATATATATGTGTGTGTGTGTGTGTGTGTGTGTATATATATATATCTTGTAACAATTCTGTTCATCTGCCAGAGGGCCAAGAAGGCGCAATCAAATTTCAATCATCCTATTCTCGGGTGGGTTGATGTGCTCGCTGGCGGCTTGTATAGCTGTCTCGGGCCTTCATGGGGGGGCTGATGTTGGCTCCCTCCCTCGCTCTCTGTCCCTCCCTCTCTCTTTCTCACTCTCCCTCTCTCTCTCTCTCTTTCTCTCTTCCGTGGCCGACAACGAGGCAACAGGGCAGGGGCCCGTGCTGGCATTTATCTCGCCCGAGCGAACAAGCGCGAAGAAGACGCCGACGTTAACCGTACGATTGACAGTCTGACAGGCCAGCCTCTATAACGATCCGATTTCCACGGTGAGATTTAACGCGCGTGGCCACCGCCCGATCGTGCGACAGACAGAGACCGAGACTTCATCCACCCACACTCCACCCACCCCCTACCCCCCCTGCCCCCTGGCACTCTCGACCCCGCAACTCTTTTTATTTCTTTATTACCGTCGATCCATCGTCTCTGACTTTATTTTCTCACGTACTTGTGTCTTTCGCACTTTCTCAATCGGCAATCGACCCTCGCGACTGTCAAATTCATTCGTTCGGTCGATCGTCGATCGAACAAGCAAATTTGTAAAAATTTGTAATAAAAAATTTCATCTCAAACCGATTTTAATTCAAATTCTTTTATTCAGAAATATGTAAATTATAATTATATTAATAATGCGAAAAATCAAACTTTTATCGATACTTTTCAATAATAGCTTGTTTTTGTAAAATTCCATGACGATAATCCGTTACGCGATAAAGCAAAACGAAAAAAAGTATTAAAATTAAAAAAACCAACCCCCCGCAAATTTTCACGAACTCGTTGGAAAACGAGTGACTCGTGAAATTACATCGTGTCTTATTAATATTCTCGAGCACGTGGTGCCCCATTCGTACGTACAATAAATACATATCAACCTGTACAGTTTTTTAAAATAATATTATCATTTTTTCAATTCTGTATTTCTTTTATTTCTTCTTTTTTTTCATTCCCACAAACGTACATTACGCATTTGTACGAACGCAAACGAATAAAAATACACATTCAATGGGAACGATATGATGAAACGGTGTATTCCGGGCAATTTGACTTACGACATTTTGAAAGCGAGCCGACCCTTACGTGGGCGTGTGTTGAAACGTTGGGACGTCGGACGGGTTTTGCGTGGGCCCTCTCGGCATATTACATCTGGTCCGGGCTACGGCTTGGCTATCTCCTTCGCTTTACCGTACTCGTGTGCCGTGTATACCCTCGACGTATGGTACACACACGCACACAAAAATATTTATTCACATGTACGAACACATATGCAAATGAAAAAAAAAAGGCACGTAAGGCACCCAGGGGCCTTATGATGGACGAGACAGGTGATTATGCGTGCGGAAACTACCAGGAACACGCACGCGATTCAAGTCTTTGCTCTCTCACTCACTCTTTCACTCTCCCTCTCTCTCTCCCTCTCTTCCTCTCTTTCCGTCTCTCGCTCTCTCTCGTTTACTCTTCTTCCTTTTTTCCTCATTCATCTCTTCGTCCTTTCCCGTCTCAACTTCGAGTAAGAGATGCCCACGATTCTCAATCGTTCTACGTACATAACCGAACACACGTACCCCAGTGATAACTCGGCGGTCTCTCTCCGCGGGAACGTTACCTCGATTTACACCGCGCCACGACTATTAACCTCGTCGGCGCGAGCAACGTCAATGGATTTTAATCAAAATTAAAAGTCTCGCTGACAGTTTGAATGTCCTAAATCACAATTGCAAATTCTGCCATTCGAATAAAACACGTGTGGCAGAAACTTATCAACTGCGAGAGAAAGAATGAAAAGAAAATAAATGAAAAGTTATATGCAACGACAAATATGATTTTTTTTTTTCATCGACATGATGTTGAATTTCATAGGTTGGATTATTCATGATTATCGATGGGTCGTTTGATGTGAATTATTTCTGCTTTATAGTATCAATTTATCGTAGTTCACTCTCGTACAGTGAAATTGTAATTTTATGAAATTTTTAAGGCCCGGAAATCACTGATCGACAATAAAAATAAAAAATAAAGATTTTCACAAAACTATTTTCCAGCTACCCAACTTTTTTCCCCAGCTTAACAATAAAATTACATGAACATCAGTCAACACACGTGTATCGATCGATTAATTACACGTTATCGTCAAACAGTTTGCAAATTCATTCGCCAGTCAACAACCGGCCATGTGACAAACCGACGACAATAATCAACGACAATTAAACGACAACGTTTTTACGCTGTTTGACTATAACTTCATTCATTTTTTTTTTCGCGACTCTTTTCAACATATTCATATGCACATTCGTGCAAAGCTTGTATGAGAAAACAAGGGTCTGACCCGGAGGGACTCGAGGGACGCCCATTTCCGGTTTCGCGGGGTTTCCGGTGACGGGTTTGCGGCTGCGCGGTCCCAGAGCGCGAATGACGGGGCCCAGGGTTGTGAAGTTCGACGATTAAACTACACACGTGTGTGTGCACGTTTCGTTATACGTTTCATACGTTTCGTCCCGTGCTCATTGGCGCAAACTGGTGTGTAACCCATCAACGAGGATTATTGTACGTTTACAACGTGTATACACGACGACGACGACGACGACAGGGGCCTCGTGGATCTCGTGCTTGCCGCGCGTCGAGACACGCCCGTGCCAATTACGCGAAACTGCATTCTCATCCCGTGTCCCGCGTGTTCCATCGTAGCCCCGTGTGGTATATCCATCTTTCTTCTCACAACCGAGTGTCCGACAACATAACGATCGTCCCAACGTATATAACGCATTGTGTGATTTATGCCCCCCGACGGTGACGACGACTTCGTCGACTAGCCTGTGCTCACATTCGTCCTCGGGTCCGTCTCGTTCGATTTGTCCCGTCAAACCTCTTTTGCCCATTGTCGCTACTGTCGCGCCTGGTTATTTCATCTGAATCGAAGTTTCCAGCCTCCCTTTAGCCTCATGTTTGGTCTCTCTTCCTGGAAATCCTTCGAGCATGGCGATGCCAGGTCCACCCTTCGTCCATCGTGAAGATAACCTGCTCAGGAAGTCCACCGACCTTGAAAAAGTTATTTTACGCCGACCAGAATAACAGCGCTACCATTCACTATACAGTCAAACGAAAATTCGTCGACATACCTCAATGTGTGTACTTTCGAATGAAAGGAACTTTAAGTCTATCGGATCGATAGTTTTTGAGATAGTAATTCCCAAAATTAACCTATTTTTTCGGCAATCTACACAGAACATCGACATATAGATATGGACTGGTAATCTCGCGAGAAAGAGTGAAATCGCAATAGAAAGAGAGGAGACTAGGGTGGCTCTAGGTATCCTACTTATTGTTAGGGATGCAACCATCGCTGGTGAAACTTCGTATAACCTCCGAGACTTCATACAGACTTGCTGTACTCCTTGTTTAACTTTCTTGACTCCGCACAAAGCCTCCCACGACCTCCTCGAGCTATCTACTATTTTTTTCCTCAGTCTGCATAACATACAGCCACCTCTTTTGAAGTTCTCAATTTCTTTCAATCAATTCCATGGTCTCAGGGTCCTTGTTAACCTACACGACCCTCCCTACACTCTGATCGTTCACTTTTTTTCATGTATTCCATGCTCCTGCACAACATGTTTCTACATGACACAATCATCAATTCCCAGACATCGTGAAATCATTGAAAGATCCGAGGCTAACCGACACGTCGAATGTGGAACGAACGATGAAAACACAGTCGGGAATATATATTTTTGGGTCTGGAGTATAAAGGCCGTAGGATCGCGTGTCTGGTAGTCGGCCAGCGAAGTTCCTCATACTCTCGCCGGTTATCATGTGTTATTCACGTCAGTCTGCGCGGTAACGTTGACCCAGGCCGGTGAAAAAAAAAGAAAAAACAACCAAGACGGAGCAACGGTCGAATGAGCGTATTATTAGGCGTCGCTGTCGAAGATGGATTCTCTTTTTTTTTTTTTGGTTGGTCTATTACCAATTTTGCGCCACGTATCATGGCTCACAGTCACGAAACGTGCTGCCGTGTTAAATGTAGATATGTATGTCTATATATGTATATGTATTTATTGAGGTGGTAAGGTGAGGGAAACTTTCAATCCTTCCGCGCCATTACCTCAATTCCACACCTGTATACGCGGTACGTAATCATCCTACTCGCCGGTTGATCGAAAACACTGGCAACGGTGGCGATGGGAAGCAATTGTCGGGTCTGCTGCGGTTACGACGAGGCGAAGAGAGCTATAAACCGATAAAACCCGATTTGCCTCTGAATACCCACGAGGGATGATATATCGCTACTTCGAAGAGGAGATGGAGGCCGGTGGGGGGTACTTTACTTATCGTCTGGCGGTGGGTTAACTTTTCCTCGTTTATTCTGGTCTATTTGTTTTTTTTTTTCAACAGCTATTCTTTTTTTTATTGGCTGCTTGTCGATTTTTTCCTGCTGAATATTCTGTCCTGTTCTACGATAACGACGATGATGATGAATCTCATTGAATTATCGTGAGTCAGAACCTGAAAAGACCGGTGACACTTAGAAATAATCGTTGTCAAGAACAAATTGAACTGTTAACAAAAGCTAGACTCGACTGTATAGTTTTTTCTTGATATTTTTTGTTTGTTGCTGTAGCTTACTCTGAGCTTACATCAAATCCTACGCTAATGTCCTCGACGATCCTTCATCACTAGAAACCAAAGGGCCCAAACTCACGTAGAAATAACCAACATCAAGAGCAACTCGAGTTGTCAACGAAAGCGAAGCTCGACTGTATCGTTTCTCACTATTTTATTTTTTTATTTTGTATTTTATATTTCTCTCGATTTACAGCCAATCCCACGCTAATGCTCGTAAGTGGCTTGTATTGTGTGGTACCTACATACAGTATCCCACATGGAGCCGCATGTTTGGGCCCAACACTGCAGCAGGTCTACCGCTTGATACCCGCTGGGCAATAAAGGTGTCCAATGATAAAATCTTCTTTTGAAAAGTATCACGCCTGTGTATCGCCAGTCATCGAAGAAAAATAAGAAAGCAAAAGAAAACGAAGAAATATATCTTCGTTTTTTTTTTGGGTATTTAGGGATAAAAATGAAATTTTCCAATGTCAGCGTACGGCGACGAGGTGGGTCGAGGGGTCGATTTAAATTCGATCGTAAATTACGTCCCGGTTCGCTTTCGTCGTGACACGATGACTGCGTCGCTGCTGGGGAGAATCTTCGAAAAATTTACAGTTGAGCTTTTTTATTTTTTGGTTTTGTTTATTTATTTTGTTGTTTTTTTTTTCGTATTCTTGTGGAATAACGCAGACATCTGGTATTCACGATCTTGACGATTCTCAGCAGCATCCTAAATGACGTATCAATGGATTTGTGGAATATGTGCGAATGGTATTTACAATGCAGTTTGGTATTAATTTTGTGAAAGGATCGTTGAAACGTTGACAAACCTTTTTTTATTTTGTTACCACTGGCATCAACTTGGATGCAATGGCAAGGTGAATAAAAATTTTCAGTCGACGGGGTTTTCGGATTGTCCTCGCACTCACAGATCTGCATTTTTTCGTTGACGAACGTTGAGTTTTTTGATCTGCTGGGTTTTGAAGATTTTTTTTTCGAATTTTTATCGAACACGCCCAGCTCTGCGGCCGTTGACACACGTGACGATGTGGATTTTTCACTCTGCCGAATGACGATTCAGGTAAAATTTATTTTATTGGTTAATTAAAAAGATCCGAAATTGCGACAGATACTTAGAGATACGTTTGAAGATGGTTTTTTAATTATAAAAAAAAATTTTTGCGTGGACCTTCAACACTTGGGTTCGTTTTGATTGTTCGTTGTGAAAAAAAATTTCGTTTTTAGTGATCCTTGTCCTCCACTCGACGAGAAAGAGACAAACTTTTGTACAAATTTTATCGAATTATCGTGACGAAAAAATAGAAATCCATATTTGTTTGAATTAAACGTTCACGTAAAAAAAACAAACAATGAAAAAGGGACCGAACGGTTATTCATGATGATTTTTAATAAAATGGTATACGTCACGAGTAAATATTTCCGTACACCGCGAGTCGAAGTCCTCGAAGTGCAGTCGGTCACGCCACCTCCACAATCTTGCAAATCGCAATTTTTTCGAGATCCAAAAAATTGGCTGTCGCTCAAATTTGCGCATCCTTTCTTCACCTTTCTCACAACTGTCTTTGATTTTTTTCGCAAAACCGGCAAAACTTCGTCCTTGACGAAAATTAATTTTTACATCCTTAACATGGATGAACCAAAATTGAAAAAAAAAAAAAACATGTGAAGCGATAAATAATCGTCACCTTGAATGCATGACAACTTTTTTTTATTTTCGTCAAAACTTCGTCGGTGATTTGGGCGAATTTATTGACTTTATCGTCTTCGGGATTCTCCTCGGAAGGTTTGGATTTTTTGATCCCAAGAGCAGGCTCGCAAAATTCAATTTTCGCCCTGTGCAAAAACAGCAACGAAATAAGTAGAGGTCGAAATTGATAATCATCAATATGTTCAGAACTTCCTTTGAATCGTTGAAAGAAAAAAATGAAGAATCAATTCATTTGTGTCATCGCCTTCGAAATCTAGCTAAACAACGCAATATAGACCAAAAGTTCACATAAACAATATTACAGAGAATTGAATTTCCTACAAAAAAGTTCCGGACAAAATATATTTAGCATTGATAGTTCACGCGTGGGAAAGCTCGAAAGTCGGGTAATGTAGGAAACCATACGATTAATAGGCTTTCGGAATTCCGTACGTTCATTGGCGTTCTGAACTTTGGTCATTGTGAACATTGACCGCTGTGAATGTGTCGACCCTTATCCACGCAAACAACAAACGAACAACATCATAAAACACCGTCCTACGCTACGCAAGTTGAATTATGCTTTCGATGATGCGGAGTAGCTGTCGAGTGATGGAAACTTTCATGAACAAACTAACCCGGACGGACGCTGGCATTTATTGCTCAAACGTTTCATGCTCTTCGGTTTCTCGAGCTCCCGCGAACTCATCTCATCGATGCGCTTCTGCGAACACTTCCCGGAGCATCCACTGGTGGAAGGTCGAAGATCATCGGGTTCGCGATCCTTCGACGACTTCCGGCTGGCTGTTACCCGTGACTGACCTCCGCCTCGATTATTAAAATACAAACAAAGAAGAAACTTGTTTTTTTTTCAAGGAATTCAACCAAAAAGTTAATATAGAACAGATGTCGATGCTACAATATTTCACTTAAAAATCCGTTGCATTCGACGAAAATTTTGAACCTTTGCCATTGCAAAAATATTTTACTTTTCATGATCAATCTCCCTGATACAGATAAATCAAGAATCAGGGTTATTTTGTATAAAATTTGGCGAACAAACAATGACCCGTTATAATGTGCGTTGACTTACAATTTTTTTATACACATGATATTAAAATATCAAAACAAGCTGCAAGTTTCAACTCGCAATTTGCTTGCTCTGAATCTTGGATAACAAACAAAGATTACTCTATCAGGAAGTCAAAGATTAAAAAATGAAATAAAATGAAAATTTTTCCTCATTCAAGGAATTTGCAAGCTCCAACTTCCAGCTTGCTTTATTTTCATTTACTTTTCACCGACTTGTCGGATGTGCTCGAAGATTTTGAGTTCTTCATTGAGGAAATTGACGTTGGCTCCGTCGATTTTTCGTCGACGAAGAAGACTTCTTGTTGGTTGACGAACGACGAATCGCCCAATCTCTCGTGGCTCTTCTTGCCCCGCTTGGTTTCATCCCGCGATGTCGTGAATTTTTTCTTCGACGTTCTCGACGAAGACGAAGGCCCGGCCGATGATCGTGAATCCGTGGATCTCGAAACGTTCGAGCTTTTCTTCGAAATTTTGTTCTCCATCGTTGTATCAATTTCTTTGACTCGAGTTGACGTTCCTGGTAGCTCGTGATCGGACATGTCTCTCCAACGAAGAGTCTCGTGCGATCTCGGAGTCTTGTCCGAATTTTTTGTCATTCCTCTGTCTTTGGAACTCACTGGCGGACCTCGTTTAGTCCTTCTCCGTCTTCTCTTACGCTTTCTTCTCTTTTTCTTGGTCCTCCCTTTCGTTGATTTCGTTGTTGATGAAGAGCACAGCCATTTTTTCTTGTTCAACGCATTGTCCTTTCCCTCAGATCCATCGGAGTCCCTTGACGCGATACAACCCACTTGATAACGCGGGAAAAATCATTGAAATATGATTTTCATACTATTTGAAACACCTTTAACAAACTTAACCTCACTTTTATTACGTTATTCGTCCGTTCTCAGTGGCGCTTCGTGTTCCCATTGCGAATTTTCGTCGATCGACCTCTCAATCTCGAAAGGTCCAACTTCTTTTGCCATGATTAACCGATCGTCCCGTCATAATCGCCCGTCAAATTATTTCGTCTGATGGATATCACAATTTTTTTTTAAATCCTCATTTACGACGCTTGATTGATCGTTCGATCGATCGAGATTGAACCAACGAAATACAAATGTATCGCATCAATCAACGTCATTACTTTCGAGCTGCTGATATTACGTTGACCCATAATTTATCTACCGAATCGTCGAGTGAATAAAATTTCAATCGAAATAAAACAAATATTTTATTTTTCAAACTGATATTTTTTCTTCACTCACGATTTTTATTCTTCTTATCGTAATTGCAGGACTTTGTAAATCGATCGTTGTAGTTGGAGAAATTTTTATACCCGAATAACCTCATTGACAATGTGTCACGATAGTTTTGAAAATTCATTTTTCAAGGTCCAAGGATTTCGTCGATCGAAGACGTTTCACGATTATTACGACCTTCGTCGCGGGACTCCATACTAAACGGAGTTCGCGAATGATAAATCGCACAGATTTATCAGACTGTTCATAAAAGTTGATGAGTATTTTTTCATTCGTCTCATTAAGATCTTGAACCGACAGATTCGGTTCGGCAAACGGCTTCGGGTTTTACATTCGTCATATATCATCTTCCTTTCGCTCAACTGCGTAGCAGCTCTCGGGGCGTTGATCGAAGCCACACGGTTAGGTTACTCGCCCGTTCGCCTCATCCGAAAACCCGTGGAGCTCGTCGATCCGAAATTATCGTCTAAACTGAGAAACTGCATTTTTTTCTTCTTTTTCATTTCGCATCGTCAAAATGTAATTCGATATGGAGAAATTTGAAAAAAAAAAAAAATTTATCAAATAGATAGAGACGAACAACGAACGGGATGGATAATGACATACGAACTGGCTTCGAATCGAGTCTTTTGTTTCTTCTCTTGTCGCTCGTTTTTATTCTCGGTGCGTTTTCACTGGTAAAAGTTTCCAAAAGTGGCTCGTTTTCTGCAGCACTCGATGATTTTCCATACCAATCCTCTCGCGATCGACGATGATCTGTTTGGATCATTATTTTATTTCGAATTAATTTTTCATCGAACAATTTTATTAATTTCTTTGGATTTTTTTTTACAATAAAAATGTTTGAAAAATTACTTCTCGGATCATCGGAATGAGCCTCGTTTTTTGATTCCTCATTCTTCGTTGCCGAATTAAATTTGGATTTCGTTGATTTTTTTATTTCATCATTTTTGCTACGTTTCGGAGACTGCAATTTTTTGTCCGAACTCAAGGATAAGTTATCATTGACGTCGAGTTTTTTTTTGTCACGGGGCTTCGAGGCAATCGTCTTCGAGTGCGTCTCGTCACTCGGGCAAAGCTCGTCGTCACACGTCATGTCCATCTCTGCTTTGGCTTCGCCAAGCTTGGCTTCCGGCAAATACTCATTAAACCCTTTCTCCGTCCGATGATTCTTCGGCTCTGTCGCACTAGCCGAGGACGCGTTACCGAGAATTTCCCCTCGCGAATCGTTCAACCCCTCGACATCTCGCCCATGTTCCCCCATTTTTTCACCTGGAAATTTTATCACCACTTCCAATCCATCGATCGTCGTATGAATGTGAGCAGTCTTTTCGTCGCAGCATGACCATTTCTTCATGTCCTTGATTTGCTGCAAACAATCGCGAGATTGCAAAAATTTTCGAAGATTCGAGAGATCCTTGCTGCAGTTTCCCAAAGCCTCGCGCACTCCCTTTAGGTCAGTGATGAATCTGTCGGACGTTTCACAAGTTACATCTACATCGGGCACTTGCTGTCGCGCCTGTTGGGACTGGGATTTAACGGAAAATCGGATGAATTGGGAAATCGAGACAATTGTATTATCGAAAAATCGGAAAAGGTTATAATTGGAAAAATATAAAAATTTCGGAGATGAGAAACTTGAGAAAAAAAAACATAATTTGAGAATTAAAAAATCAGTCAATAAGAGAAATTGGTAAATATGATAATTGGCAAGAATGAAAAAATTTCGTAGATAAAAAAAATTAGGAAAACCAATACTTGCTGAATTTCAAAAAATCGGGCAGTGAAAAATATCAAAAGTCTAATAATTGGGAAAAGGAAAAAATTCGGGAATAGAAATGATTTTTCAAATTTGATAATCGGAAATTCAGGAAATAAAGAAAATTGGGACAACGTAATAATTAAGAATAGGAAAATCTTCGCAAATGAAAATATCAGAAAAATAAGAAATTGGATAATCCAAAAATTTGGAGGGTAACAAATAACAAAGAAATAACAAATTGTGAATAATTCGAAATGAGTAAAAACGTCGAAGACAAAAAAAATCTGTCGAAGAAAAAATGGAAAGAAAATATCCTAACGCGTGTTCGTATTTTTACCACGGTAACGTTTCTCTTGACCGTTTCCAGATCTTCCACATTTTTTTTGAGCTCCTGAATCTTCGTTATCAGTTCCTCGAGTTCGACATTAGCTTCGGTTCCACTTTCACCCAATTCCACCTTGCTCTTCGCCCGCTTGCAGCCTCTGACGTCGCACAGTGTCTTCTTTTTTTTGCCGTTCCACGACGAACTGGGTTCCTCACGATCGTCTCTCACCGCAGCGTAAGCCGGATGAAGAGGCGACGTCACGAAGGAGTCACGAGCGTGACTGAGAGGTCGTCGCTTTTCCTCGTGATAAGGCAAAATTTCAACGCTGTTTCTGCTCGGAATTCGTTTTTTTTTGTAACAATAAAAAAATTTGTCGAAAAAAAATTAAAATTTTTTCAAAATAAACATTTCGTATACCGTATGTTCATTGCTAATTCGTCGTGCATCGACGAATCACGTGAATGCTCAAAATCATTTTTTCCACTCTGTTGACTCGTCGTTAATTTCTTTTTAATTCCACCCGAAAGATCCGATTTTCCAGATTTTTTGTTACGCTCGAATTTCGGGCTCGAATCGTTCGAGCAATCGAATTTCTTGTCTCTGCGTTCGCTTCCTTGCAAGCTTGCGTAGATTTTCCGAAGAATACCCGAGGGCTCCAGGTCGTTGTCGTCGTCCGGCTTCCTACTCGCTTCCGGTTCTGGTTCTGCAATTTCACTCGATAACTCGACTCGACGTTTCGTCTGCTTGACTGCGATAATTTTCCAACAAGCAGGTGAACAATCATTTCACGAATCATAAATCCTACATCGAACTGAGACTTTGCACTTGCCCTGATTTCCGGCATTCGGAGAATCACGATCGTCCCTCGCTACGCCATTCTCACTTGCGTTTCCTCTTTTTCCTAAAAAAAAAACTTCCTGATATCTATCGCATCAAATCAATTTTTCTTATAAAAATCAATAACTAACCATATTCTCCACCTCGAAACCCAGAAGCAATTTCCATCCTCGATGCTAATTTTTTCAATTTCTTCATTTTATCACAATGTCCTTTTCATCCCATTAACCTGTCGATTTTCTCGAGAATCGTGTTACCTGTCACTCACAATTTATTTTCGACGTAGTGTCAAACCCGAAAAAAAAGAACAAAGAAATCCGAACGACATGATTGTCATGTATAATCAGGGACCACACATATACAACAGCGTTTCCCGTGCTATCCCAAAAAAATTTACCACATGAATATGAAAAAGGAACAAGAAAGAAAGCAGAAAGGTGAAATACAATTGAAAGAAGAAAAAAACACCGAAAAGAGAGTTTTTGAATATTTGACTTCATTGTCAAACGAATTTTCATTCTCAAGAGAATCTTGTGCGCGACGACAGTCGAGCTGTCGGAAAATCGTCGCATTGTTCTGTCATTCATGTGTAAAACACGAGTCGATGAATTTTCAACGTTTAAACCAATGCGCTTAATATAGTCCGCAGTCAAAAAGTGAATACGCGATGAGAGTTTACGATGAACTTGCCGAGATTATTACGGATCACAGAACGGCGATGCCAACGAGCGTGAAAAAAACCGATCTCACGCGTTTTTTTAAATTCTCACCCTCGTTTTTTTTTTTAGCACGTTGGACTCGCGCGTCTCTGGCAAAGCGCAAATCGAGGTTGACGGACCGATCGCCACGCCCGAGTTACTCTCGTCCACACCTTCGCCCCGGTTTACCCGAACCGAGAAATTTTTTTCTTCACGCGAACACAAATGAATGAGGGGAAAAAAAGCGTTCAACCGATGATATACCACCACGTCAAACCGCGTGGTAAATTCTATCTGCCTCGCGACAATGGAAACCCCGTGAAAAGTCAAACGGCTTTACCCCCGGAAAATCGTCTTTCCTATTTTGTTCATGCTTCAAGCGTATTTTTAGTTCTGCGTGCAAAAAAAAAATAAAACATTTATTCCCTGATTTTGCGATCCAAATTTAATTATCAACAAAATAAATGAAAACTTGAAAACAAAAAAATCTACAACTTAATATTTTCTAATTCATGGAATTTATATATGTATTTTTTTTTCTCAAGTACTTGTCTCGCGTATTTTCAACCCATCATACAAAGTTATCTCTCTCACATCCTTTATTCTTTTTTTTATTTGTTGGAATTGAAAAAAAAAATGTATAAAATTTCAAGTATCTAGAATCAACGAAATGAATTTGATGTACCCAACATTGTGTTTACGTAAACAAAAATTCCATGAAAGGACGAAAAGAATGTGTACCTACATAAAGTAATAATGGGTTTAATTAAATGCGGCTTGTTCAACCCAAAATTATTTAAAATCGAGAACGAACGAATAATTTTTCAACCCCCCTTCGCTCGTGTACCAAATAAATGTTTTTTCAACGTCTCACGTACGACAGTACCCCCGGCAACGAATGTCCCCCCATTCAATTGCAAAAACTTAATAATCAAAACCACAGTCGAAAACGTGAGTGTTGGAATGCACAAGAGCTTCGTCGAAAACGTGGTCACGAACAGCGTGTAACCGTCGACGAAGAATATAAAAATGACAATAAGAAGAAAAAGAAGAAGAAGAAAAAATAACTCCAAAAAGCAAGCACTCGGAAAATTGTAAGTTATTGAGGTGCAAAGCAGCAGCAGCATCAAGCCACACACCGCCACACAGTTGCATCACTCGACGAGATCTCCTTACACCCATTTAAAAAACACATACACACACACATAGACGAACATCGAATCTACCTGCGTGTAACCACAATACCCGCCACGATCTCGAATGTACTCTCTCGAATAATAAAAATCGACCCCAAACATCGACAAAGACTCTCATTTCGATAAAAACAAAATTTTTCAAAAAGACTCGACGAAAATCATAATAATAACACGTAAAGAACGAGAGCAAAAGTTGTCACCGAGAATCAACGGACCTGCCAGCACAACCGAATGAAGTCAGTGAGAGTGTGAGAGAAAGAGAGAGAGAGAGAGAACGACACAGAGCGAATCGTAAATCTTCATCGAATGGATTGTGTTTGCAAACATGGTGGCATCGAAGGGCTCGCTGGATGACGGTGTTTCCATTATGTTTGGGCGTTGAGCGTGTTACGAGTTACAACTGTGAACCATTCGTCGAGGCTTTTGGCTTTGCCGGTGGTTATTTCGATGTATGTGAGTGTGTGTGTGTGTGTGGAAGACATTGGAGCGAGTGAGAAAACGTGAGGAGAGAGAGAGAGAGAGTGAGAGAAAGCGAATGGTTGAAGGGGCTGAAAACGCGCCCTTATACAATTCGGCGCTTGGCAAAGGCGACCCGGGGGACCATTTGTCGCGCATCGTTGCGACGAGACGTTCGAGACCTCGGATGACACTGTGTGGCCTCGACTCTGGCTGCGTGGATGACAGGTTTTCGAAACTAAACGGAGACGAAAACTCGTTTTTCGAGGGACATATATTGTTAAAATATATATGTATATATATATATATACATGTATTTAAGTGTGTAAGGTATAACCAAGTCGGCGGCACTTTTCCAAGACATTTTCACGCGCGGGTTAGATTCCCCCTCGAGCCCCCCCCCCCCTGCCTGCTCCCTGCGTGCACAGCAGTGGCGCAAAGTGCACGCGGCGATGCACCGCGAGAACCAATGGGCTGCAACAAAGCGACACGGTCGGAGGGACGAGGGACGAGAGAGATAAAGCCAACGGAGAATTGACTTCGTCGTCGTGAAGACAAAGGTGTGTCTGTGTCTGTGTGTGTGTGGGTGTGGGGGTGTGTTGGAATGCTTGGGCCGCACCGCAAAGTCAAAATAAAGTAATTGTTTTCCTTTGTGGATAAAATTTGCCGAATTTTTGGATCCTGGATCGGATACGTGAGGCGACGTGGGCACACCGTGAAAATCTTTATTCGGATGGACGATATGGAATTCGAACCATCGACGAATGTTACAATTTGGACATTCGATGTTTTTTTTTTCGTAGGTATTGAAATTTTATTTGGGTTACATTTTTTTGGTGGGAAATGAAATATGGAACGAAAAAGCTGATTCGTCAATTTTCATTTTTCTTGGTTTATTACTTTTGCAATATGTGAAAAATATTTGTGGCTTTGATTATGTCTGTGTATATATGTATATTTGTTTTTATTCTTTTCTTCTATAATTTTTGTATGAAATGAATATATTTGAACTAGATCTGTTGAGATCTTTATCTTAAAGAAAAAAAAGTGTGACTTTTGAAAAACAAATATTTGTATGGGTAGAATATAATTGACACATGAAAACATCAAACAAGTGCATACTTTGATTTGTATTTCTCATGGGTAACTCTGATATGTAAATGATGAATGCCACAAATCTGTAATTTTGACGTACCTACACGAACTAGCTGCATGTATCATATTTGAAGTAAATAAGAATTTTGTAGATTAAAAATCGTATAAAATCGAATCCTTGGACTTCTATGAATCATTGCATTTCTTCAAATGTTTCTATAACGTGGTCGTAGTAATTTGCCACGTTTGTCATGATCGATCAAATCCATATTATCCACGGGGACAACAGTGAATAAAATTTCCAGAATCGATTAACGATTCTATTGGATTCAATTCGACATTTCATTTTCTTTACATTCCAACATTTCATCAAAATGAGTTAAATTTAATTTTCCCACGGCTTCCAAACGATAATCAACAAAACGAAGAGAAAAAACCTCAAGACCGCAATTTTCTTCAGACATTCGTAATTTGAAAAAAAATATAGTTGATCAATATCGCGTCCATTTAGCTAGGTCCATTTATCTGACCGTTGGATCTTTCGAGATTTCATCTCGAAGCTGTGATGCCAGTCTGTTGCATCGTAAATGGTAAATGCTTTTGGGCCATCTCGTAGTCGTGGGTAGAACGACATGTAAAATATATTTATATATATATAGTCACAGGTGGGACGACCGCGTATCGATCACCGTGAGATCATCAACAGGACGACAAAGACGAGAACGACGATCGCACATTTCACTAATCGTGTTTGTGTTATATTTTTTCTTTATCCCAAACACGCACGAGTCCAGAAACGAACAAACTTCGGGGATTCAACGTCACGTATGTCGCCCCGTATTTACGAAAAACCTTGCCGATTCTGCATGAACTCTTCACACGTTCTACCTGTGACCGGGGCCAAACGGTGCAAGCGCTTCTGTCGTGGAAACAAAAAAAAAATCGAGCCCGGCCGCGCTTTTACAAACGTAGACGAACTGTCGGCTGCTTGGGTGGGCCCCCATAAAACGCTTTACGCTCTTCTAATATTATGCGGGACGAAACGCGCGATCGTTGCACCTTCTCCACCACGAATGGTCCATTGTATGTATATATATATGTCGTATAGCCGCGCACGCGCACTCGCATCACAAAAAGCCGGAAAGGGATAAGGAAAGAAATTGTAAAACTCGTGTGAGTGTGAGTGTGTGTGTGTGTATCACCTCTGTTGCGTCTTGCCGCAACGTTGGCTAATGTGCTCCATTAATTTTTAACACCCGAATCGGTATTTACTATTTCCACGCACGAAATACAGATTTACGGTGGGTTATTTGTGCTCATGTAAATTCGACATTTCACGGTTATGAGGAGATCACGTAGACGAAAAACGATTTTATTTTCACGAAACGAAAAATTTATAGTTCTCGACGGAAATGTGAAAAAAAAGTAAGAACCGTGAATGAAATTTCAATATATTTTTCTAGCACCGTTTAAACTACAACTGCAAAATGAAAATTATAAATCTGGAATATTTTGTAATGAAAAAAATGTTGACATTTTCATTGAAATTCTCAATGTGACAAAATATTTAATCTTTTTAACGTCATGAATAAATTTTATGTATTCAAGAAATCAATTAGATGCACAATCATATTCATCTAGAAAAAAACCAACCCGCCAGAACTTGAGAAAAAAAAATTAAATTAGAAATTCCTCATCGAAAAAATCGCGAGACAATCTTCCCACGAAATTCGACCAATGCAAATAAAAACAAAATTCAGCTAAAAAAAAGAAAGAAAAATCATCTCCAGATAAACAGTTGGGCATTAATTCCAAAACCAGAGAAATCCATCCATTTCTTAAATCACAACGTTTTTTTTTCAACCGTTATCTTCGCGCTTATCAGGCGCGGATCGTGAAAAAAAAGGATTCACCGCACGATGTTTTTCGGACATAGCGAACGCAATGGGCGGCAATGCGTTTTCGGCAGCTTCACTACAGCAGCAGCAACAGCAGTCCCATGGTTTTCATTGTAGAATTGCGATGGTGAAAACTAGCGAGAGAGCGAGGGGCCCACCCTGAGTTTCGAAAATCCAGCGGCACGTTTCATCCCCCCATAAACAGGACCAGCAGCGGCGTCGGCATCAGCAACAGCAGCAGGAGCAGCACCACCACCAGCGGTCCCAGATCGGTCGGAAGCATAGAAGGCCGGCAGAAGGCACATAGATCACCCCGGTGTCGCTCTGTTTACCGCAAACGTCCAAACAAGCCACGTCTCCCAGGTCTATTAAGAGTATCCCGTGGTGTCGGGAGTCAAAGATACGTCTCAACGACGAGAGGGGAACTTTGTAACCCAGGTATCATGTACCTGGACCATCGGCGAGCATCCACAGTCTCCCATAGACCCTGACTCGGTGACTCGGCAACGTTAACTCCCTCTCTCTCTGTCTTTCTTTCACTGGGTGTCCTTCTTTCAGGTAATCCCACTAGGCCCATGTAGCTTCGAGGCCGGATCAACCATTGATGTCACCGCGGTTTGTGCTCCCCGATCCGTAGGATAACCGCACGACACACTCACTCACTCACACACACACACACACACAGTCACACGAAAACAGGATAAAAAGATAGAGAACACAGGGGCGTGCCTGAGCTTCTTCGACAGTCAAGAGCTACAGGATCATCGTTCGAACCAGTCTCAAACTCGTCTTCGTTGGAGCATCGACTGATCGTCTTCTCCCAGCCCTCTCCCCCAGTTCTTACAAACGGCATAGGCCAATGTGGGGGAAGAAGATTCTATCTCCCAAGATCGCGACATCCTTTCCTTGATCCGCCGACTTTAAAAAGGTGTGCACACTACGGACTACAGTCGATCAGGACTCTCTCTCTCTCTCTTCGTATTTATGGTTCTTCATTTTCTCTCTTCTTTCCGTTGTATATCCTTCGGATCTGCAAAAACTTTACGAATTGCATATCTTTCTTGCCTTATCCATTCCTCTCTCTTTCTCTGTCTCCAATTTCTTCTGTCTTTGTTTCCAGTTGCGACTGGATACAAGACAGAAAGATCCCGCGCGATTCCAAACACCCGTCTCGCTCGTTCCGGAGACTCCATTAGCCCCCGCGCAGCTATCCCGGCTTTGAACGACGTCTCATTTCTCGAACACATTGTCCACCTTGTGTGCCGCGCAACGAGTTCGCAAGAGAGAGGGAGAGAAAGAGAGACGGAGAATGATGCGAACTTGGTGAGGAATGAATAAGAGGACGAAGAAAAAAATGAAAAAAAAATGGAATAAAATAAAATAACGCAGCGAGAGGCCGGTGGTAACAACGGTGCACGCGAAACCACTTCGTTTTGTCTGGCCTCGCTCAGATAAGCTCCCAAGAGGACATCCCGCGAGAGGGACATCCGATACACACTTATCCCCACGGACACACGAACACGTCTTGCTTCGCTAGGACGACCTTTATTCCTTCGACCGCGTCACGCTTGGGTGTGTGTGTGTCTGTGTAATTATGATAAAAAGCGCGTGGTGCGCTCCCGCTGTTAGAAAAATCTTTTCTCGCGAGGCAGGAAAAAAAAAGAAAACCCATCGATGCATCATCGGGCGAGTCCCGTTCGCTATCGTGGTCCTGACTTGCTCCTGCGCTGCATAGACGCTGGACGTTGTCACGGATTCGTTTGGACAATGGAAGGATTACAGGGAGCACATCTTGGAATCGATTTTTGTTCCTGTACCGATTTTGTTCCTTCTCCTTGTTCGACAGAGTAACTATAGGGAAAGTATGTGGTTTAATTGTCATTAAGAAATTCTAAAAAATGTTGTGCTTTTAACGTAACTATGCCTTCTTAAATGCTAGTTAACTCTGAAGAGCTTGTTATTGGCTAATATTGTATCGTAACGATTCGACACATCGATGGGAAAAATTGGAATGTCGAAGTTTGATCTTACTTCCGAGACACGATGGTGCTTGTGAAAACAACCGTTTGGGGCGCAACGAGCGTCCAGCATTGCCCAATATTCCGCTGAGCAGAGTCGCCAGATAGTTGATATCATCCGTGTACGCAACTTTATCGAAATGAATTCGACAAATCGAAAGTAACACGACTGCCATTAGCCAACACTTCACATCTATCTTCCACTGTGGCCTAACGAACGAAAATTGAATATAAAATCAGTAAAATATGGTCCTTCCACCACTGAGACCTAATTTGATGTCACCTAGTTTTCGATCGAACTAACTGATAAATAATGATAACGAAGAAAAAAAACCGATCGTCCAATTCGAGGTTAATTTCAAGGCGTTCAGCGGATTCGAAGCAAACTTCATCGTAATTCACATGTATCCATGCAAATAGAAATACATCATTGCTCGACGAAAAAAATTCGTTACGCCGATTGTGGAATCGAGTTGATTGTCCAATGGCAATCGATGGTGACTACCAGATGTGGCACTCACGATGATTAAAGAGTTTTATGAATACGGTACATTATCGTTAATCGAAATGGGGAACAAAATACTGATATATTGACGTGCTTTACCGTGCTAACGCATGCGCAATACACATTGCCATACGATCCACTTAAAATCGTATATCGTTCGACGGTTCTACATTTGACTCAAATTTCAATAACTTTTAACTTCATATGTCGTTGTTATTCTACACAACGTTATTGACGAAAAAATAATAATAATGATAATAATAATTATTCGTCAGGTAACAATAGTGACTATATATAATCTTTTACTTAGGAAGAGCCTTCAGTGGCTGATTGTTTTTAAGAATTCGTTGGGTAACGTTAGCTTAAGGTTGTTTTTGACTTCCTCCGTTTGATTCATCGATATTTTTTTAGTGTTTTTTTTTTTGCTGAATCAAGCGTATCGATGGACCACGAGTGGAAATTAGCGCTGTCAGACAATTTAATTTCATTATTTCGTTTCATCGAGTTGCGGGTTTTAACCGTTTCGTCGGTTGCCCAGGTTGTTTCTCGTTGGTTCGGGCGCTCGTGAAAGTATCTGGTTATGTATAGGTTCGCACACCTAGTTGCAACGGGATGCCCTGCAACTGCTGGCCCGTGAGGCTACCGGGATTTTGCTCTTCTCGGCGCAAGCTACGAGTTAAAATCCTCTCGCGATCAACCGGGCAACTCGAAGAAACGCGAGAGCAAAGCCGAGGTGTGTATGTGCGTTTGTGCGTGTGTGTTGTGTGTGTGTGTGTGTGTGTGTGTATGTGTGTGTGTGGCTCGTACGTATTCATTACTCGGCGCATCGCGTGTGGAGGCGTGCTCCCGACGATTAGCTGTTTGGTTACGCCCTGGCAACGCCAACGACTCCCCAGAGATGGAGGAATACGCATCCTCCCTTTCTTCAAATTTTATTCATCTTCATTTTTTGTTTCTTAATTTTTTTCAATGATAAACAAAATTCTTGGGGAGGAAAAAACAATATCAACGAAATAATTTTTTTTCGAAAAAATCAATCTCAATAATTATATTAATACAAAAATTGACTTTCGCAAAATTTCCTTCAATTTTTGTGGGATGATGAGAAATGTAGAATTGGGTAGAGATTATTTGTTGTAGCTTGAAGTGATTTTTTTTTCTTCCACAAATGATGGAGAATAGAAATATTTATTTTTTATAATGAAATTTCTGTTAGATTGTAAATAAGGGAAAGAAGAACGTTTAGAAATTATTTCCCAAGTCAAAGGGAATCGTTAGAAGACTTCGATAAGAGGAAATTTGATGTTTTTCGGGTAGAGAATATTCCGTAGAGTGGTAAGTGCGATCGACCGACGGGAGGGGGCAGCACCTACAGGACGAAGATCGGAGCCTCTCGAGCTGGAGGCGAGGCTCAATTCCGGTCTCCCTGAAAGGGGAAGCTGGCAGTCTTATGTTTCCCAATCTTACTTTACCCAGTCTGACTTTTCCCAGTGTGACGCATAATCTCGACAGTAAGTCGGACTGGAAAAGTCAGATTGGGAAAAGGTAGCCTAGGAAAAGTGAGACTGATAAAAGTTAGACTCAAAAAAGTAAGACTGTCCGGATTAAGACTGACACCGTTCCCTCAATAGTCCCTTTAACGATGGTGGAATATTATTATATACAATCTATCAATGTATATATGTTTCATCACGAGTAGAGCATTAATCTTGGGTTACACGACTCAACGAGATTTAACGAGAGCGTTAACGAATCTCAGACGTAAAATCGAGTCCAGTTGAACAATTTGTACCATCGTTACTAAACTGCGTACTAAAAACCGAAAATCAGGTTCGGAGCTTCAATCAAACCCGAACAACGATGGTCGAAGGGCTTTGTGAATTAGTACTTCGGCTTCCGGATCAGAGAGAATCCGCAATTTAACGGACGTTGATTGTAATCGAGTTCGTGGAAACGAAGACAAAGAGCCTGCTTTCTGAAACATTTTTATTTTCAGTGTCTCAAGCAAAGTCGCGACTTTCGAAGATAATGTGCTTCTTGTCATAATTATTTTTCGAAAATACAATTGCATTGATATTTTTTACTTATTTTTTTGACTGAACTTTACTCAAATATTTATATTCTCTATTCGTTGATTATTCTAATTTTTTTTGGTTAACTTTCTCCAGTAAAATCTGAAATTTTTATCAATCGCAGCACCCAAAACCGGAAGCGCGATAATTTCGTTATAAATGTTTACGTATGAAAATTATTCGAATAAAATTTAATTCGTCACTCGAACATTTATTTTAATGGCAATGCTGGGGAAAAAAAAGTTATCAAATATTTTTATTAATACATTAAAAACCGGAACTTCCACATCCGGTCCATTTCCCTGTGAGAGTCGATACCAAAATATATTTCAAATACCTTCGCGTCTAAATAACTAACATTATCAAAATGCCCATTTAATATCAGCATATATTTTTTCGTTTTTCTTCAAAACAACGATTCGTCTGTATCATTCACGTATATCGCAGGAAAAACGTTTTGACCATCAATTTTTCGCGCTGCTTGACTAATAGCAACGGTTTAATCCGTTTGAATAGATAAATATTATAAATACGATTTCGTTGAATGAAGGAAAAAAAAAGCTCATCCACGGGGCCCACCTGGGTAGTCGCGCCGTCGGAAGGACCGGGGATCTATGTCCACGTTCGCCCGTTTCTCCCAACGAGGAGAGACCACATCCCAGCTTCGGTATACCGCATCGCGACGCTATAATGGACCCCGTTTGTCAAAACACGTCAAAACACTGAATAACTCCGCGGAGCCATGAAACAAATAATGAGAAAAATAAAAATTTGAAAAAATAGAAAAAGAGAGAAGAAGCCACGTAGAGTGGATATAATATTATCGTCACCAAAGTGTAATACAATTTTTATTCGTTTCGATGGTCTTCAAGCAGGCAAAGAAAAAGTGACAAACACAAAATTAAGGAAGATAGTTTTCAAAAGTCATAATTTAAATAAAAGTTATTTATTTATTTGAATTTAAATATCAATAAAAATTAAATATTCATCGAAAATATTGCTAAATAATTACGTTAAAAATACTGTATCACAGTCAGCTTATTTTTAAAAAATGAAAAAAAAATGAAATCAACGAAAGAGAGAAAGAGAGAGAAGAGAAAAGAAACAACGCGCTGTGTGAGTGTTTTAAAAGCGCATTCACATGCCACGCAATGCATCAACGTGAAATTCTGTAACTCTTTTTTTTTTCTCTCCTTTGGGGTACATCAAATACAACGCAACTCGTTCCGCTTTGTAAAACGCGAAACATCCCGCGATCCCATCGTCGGCCACACGGCCAACGTTACACCGAGGATATTATTTAAAAAAACATATGACGTGTATCTCATTTCTCATCTCACTCTGACGAGACGGTGTCTCTCCGGTCGCGTAAAATTTCACCTCGCGATTGCGGCTCGAAGACCATCAGCTCGGTGAAAAAGAAGAAAACGGAAAAAAAATACGCCCCCGACCCAACGAATTAAAAGAAAAATGAGGGTCGATTAATTTTCTCGACACGCGCGAGAATGTTTGATTGTTTCTCGTGGGTTTGTTCACGGGACTGCGAAATCTTCGAATGAGAAAATTGAATTTTTTTTGTTTTAGGTTCACCCGCGCACGATCAAAAACGCGTCTTAATGACGTTTCGTACGGCCCCCTTTTTTCGTTGTTATCTGATTCTCGGCCAGCCACAAATTCGTAGATTTATCGCGGTATCCCTTCTCCGGAGCGTTTCAGCAGCACGATGGAAATTAATCGATCGAAGTTGAATCTTGATGGCTAATACACATTTCGTTGTCGAATGAATAATAATACTCATTTGAATCTTTATTACGTATTAATGAATGTTTTTTTTATTTTTTGTTATTATTAGAAAATAATTTTGGTAGTTATCGCGATTGATGAAAATTTTACACGTGGACGTTGTGAAATATGCTGGTTCTTTATGTATCGAGATTTTCGGGTAAATGTTATCATGAAAAGAATTTATAAAAGTAAGGAAATTATTTCTCGTTTTAATTGAAAAAAAAATCAAATAAAAAAATTGTTTGTGCATTTTGCAAATGTTTGGGATAAATTTGTTTTAAAGAGTCGATGCGTCAGAATACGTCGCACACATATATATATATATATATGTATATGTAAAATGTTTCAAGTGAAACCTTTGGATCGTTCCTATTTTATTAGATCATGGTTATTCGATAATTTTTCAATGTTATTAATCAAAATTAAAAAAGAAAAAAATACTTCCATTGATTGTCTCCAATTTACACAAAATCGATTTCCGCGCCCCTTTTAGGTGCGCCAGGAAGATTCTAAAAAAACTTGGGATCTATTTGGAGTCGTAACTGATCCGAAAAAAAAAATGTATGCAATAATCTGATAACTTGAGGGAATTGACCCCACGGTTCAACTCGAAATGCCCCATACGTATATGCACGAACAAGTATATGTACACCGAAGTCAAAGTACCGAGTGGGATGGCCACAGGGTGCAATGGCACTAGGCGCGAGTTTCGCGGCAGAGCGATGGAAGGTGTATATAGTTTGCTCGCATGTCGCGGCGAATATTTCGGTCTTATCGGTCGGCCCGATTAGACGAAACGTTATTAGGTGACAGAGATCGCGTGGCCCGGTGCAACCGGTCTCGAGAGGATAATGGCACTTGGTCACGACAGACCAACGTTATTCTCGATGGTTTGGAAAACACAGTTGCCTCTGTCCGTGGAAAAAATGAAAAAAAAAAAAAAAACAACAACTCTCAAGATTATCAAACTCGAATATACGACAGCTAATCCACTCATGTTTTAAATTCGTCCATAAAAAAAATCGCTCACCTCAAATATCTTCATTTATTATTCATCATTCGTTTATTTGTTTATTATTTATTGTTTTATTGTTGAGAAAATATTTTTGTCAGTCGATAATAAAAAAAGGTTGAGGATGAGTCGGTGAATGAAGAATGAATGAACGAAGATATATACATATATGTATGTGTGTGAGGGACCCTTCCTTCACAGGAGAGTTGAATAATTTTTTAGGGACAGATGACTCTCTCGTTTTTATTATGTCTCTCTCTCTCATTCTCTCTCTCTCTGTCTTTCTCTTACGTGAGTCGATATTACGCTAACGAGGCGTATTATCATCGTGTGTGCGTTATTCAACAACCCTTTATGCTTCCTGAGTCACGTACATGGAGAGAGGGGGGGGGGGGGAAGTCAGAGAGGCGTCACGAGAGACGCCAATCTGAACGAGTTCTCGCTCGCGTATCGTACGCCTGTGGTCCTCACTTTCGTCGACGTTTTATCAAGGGTTGAGAATCTCCGTTAGACGCCCGGCGCGATATAAACCATATAACCGCTTGACGTAATGAGCGTGGGCACGCGCGATCGTTGAAAAAAGAAATAGAAAGAAAGAGAACAAAAACGAAAAAAAATATCCGAATAAAGAAAAAAAAAAGGTTGCACGAAAAATTTTATCGATGTGGACTCCACGAGGGTTCAGCAATGTTACACGGGATTCTCATTAAGGGGGAATATACGCCTAGGAATTGGAAAAAAAACAAGAGTAAAAATTAAAAAAAAAATGGTGGCGCGATGAATAAAGATATTCATATCTACAATCTTCCTGTTTGTTGTTTGAGTAATTTAGTGACGTTTCGGTTATATTTTTTTAAATGAAGAAAAAAATTGGCGATGTCACGAAAATATGTGTCTGACGATTTTTTTTTAGTCGGCTCGGAATATGGATTTTAAAAAAATGGTTGATAAAGAATACAGATGAGTTAATGTAAATTATGACCAGGAAAAATGATTGTTTCTTTTTTATGGAAGTGGCAAGCATTTAAACATTTTTCCCTGTTTTTATTACGATTTTTCATCAGTTTTTTCTTTTTGCAATAAAAAGAGAAAAAATGTTCTACAAAATGTTTGTTCGAACAAACTAGAGGGACTCTCTCTTTCTCTCTCTCTCTCTGTCAAAATTAAAAAAAAATGTTCATCTTAAAAAAAAAATTGTTGCGGCAAAATAATAATTCAGTCGAACAATAAAAATAATTGTATATTCTACTTAAACATTTTTTCTTTAAATCACGAACCTTGTAAACCCGTTGAAAACCGTTACCGTCCCATTTCCAAATTCAACGAATCTTTTAGCCGAACAAAATGGTTGATCTAATATAAAAAAAAAAAAAAAAAAAAAGCCCCAAATGCACGCACGATGTAACAAACTGCATTCTGCAGTTACGGAAGAAGCATCTGTCCGATCCGGCCCGCATCCAGTGGTTCGGGATGTGTTCGCAAATCGTGCGTGTGTTGTTAACCCGTGGGACAACACAATGCCAATGATGGATGTCGAACGTGTTCGTCGTTTGAGAAAAATGTTGGGGGGTGAAAAAAAAAAGAAGAAGCCATGACAACTGCAACCGTATACGTCGTTACGAGGATGAGTGCGGGGCAACAAACGCGTGCTTGGGTGAGCCTGGTCGGCGTGGCCCGGGGACGGCGTGGAGGAAGGTCTCGAAAACACCCCACAAGCCCCATACGTCCTAATACACACCGAAATTTGATTTTGTTGTCGCCCTTACAATACTCAATTATCCTCCGTTAGCGTCGTCGTTATTGCCGGTCGCAATGGCAGAGTCCCTCTCGTGTGTAACCACTCGCCATCTGCAACCCCCCCCCGACGAGTCAAATCGTCGAACAGCTTCCATCCCCCTTGGCCGCACACCGCTCAACTTGTATACACATTGACGCAACGCCCCGTCACAAATTCATGACCGATACTTCGAAACCCCAATACCACACGCAACATTCTTCGCACTGTATATTATATATTATATGTTACATAGATATGTATAAATAAAACCCCCGCTTGAAAACATTCGATTCATCCCCAAGTGGAAAAAAAAGTTATAAACAATTGACAGATTATTTATAGAAGTGGGCATATGTCTTTTATATGCAAACTATATATAATTTGCATGGATACCATACGTATCTATGGTATCTATGCAAATTATCATGTACATGAATATAGTTTGAATACAAAATACATGTGCCCACTTCTATATATAATCTGTCAAATGGTTATATCTTTTTTTTCCACTTGGGTAAATATTGCATCGCGATTCAACGATGCATCAATTGCTTGAAAAATTTAGTCACAGAATTTGCATGTAGGGAAGCGGGGAAGGGTAGGTAGATTTAACCATTGGACCAAAGGAGTCGTAGTTTCGAATTTGGACCACGAATCCTTTGTATATGTTGCAGAGGGCACCACTTACCAACACTGGGAATATACAACAAAGCTTCAGCTGCATTTGACTACTTGCAAGGTGAGAAAACACGAGTTTTACGTTTTAAGATGTTTGGAAGCACTTTTTTCATTTCTCAAAATGTCCCTTATTCTATCCCAAGTTTAAAAAAATGTATATAAAATATATATAGGGCAGGGCATATATGAAGATTATATAGTTTCATATAAAATTTATATATAGACAATATATAAGTTTTTTTACTTAGAATGCTCCAATTTTAATGAATCATGCTACTTCGAAATTCTCATTTACTGCAGTTTGATAAGTGCCAATGGTTTTATTTATTTTTTATCAAATATGAAACCACCACCATTTCTTATCACTCTTATCACAAAGAAAAAAAACGAATGGGGTACATTCAATAAAAAACAAACTTTTTTGTTTAACAAAAAAATTTTTTTCCAATTTTCTGATCCATCACATTTGTTTCTGATAGTTGGGACGTTGAACCACTAACCAAAAAATTTCGAAAATTATCATTGTTGAAATTCGAGTGATATCCAGAGCTCAACTATGGTTCACGTGCAGGTGATATGGTTCAATGGAACTATACTTGCGGTTTACAATTAATAATTATAGATACTTCGGAAGAACGAAGAACGGCCAAGGATATAAGGGACAATGGACGAAGCAAATGAAGAAGTTGAAAGGCTAGTCGCACTGTTCGCGCGTTACACACGCACCTCGGCCTCGTCTTCGGGTTGTAACGCAGAACTAGCCCGAGGGGGCCACGAGTACTTCGCTGGGACGAAGAAAGAGCGAGAAAGACGATGAAGAATGAAAGAAGAGAACATCGAGTATGACGACAGGGATGGAAATCGACGAAGAGGAGAAGACGACGAAGGAAATGAGAGAAAAACGAAAGACTGTATACGATCGTTTACCCTTCCTTTCCTTTCTTCTCGCCACTCCCGAGGGTCCACTTCTCTCGTTTCTCCCTCTCTTCGTCGTATTTCTCGTCGTCTTCGTGCTTTGTCGGTTTTTGCTCCTTCTTCTTCGTCGTCGTCTTCTTCTTCTTCTTCGTCTTCGTACCTGTACACGTGCTCACGAAGTCTGGGGCTCTCTAACCGCCTTCACCTCGGGTTCTCCGGCACTTCGTAGCCGCGGGGACGCGCGCTAACATGGCCGCGTACCATCGGCTCAACCAAGGGCCTCCTCCCCCCCCCCCCCAAACAATGGCGGACGTACAAGAGCACACCCGTGTCCCTCTCGCCAACCGATGAAAATGACCATCGTTCGGACCCCATCGTTCCTCGTTCCTCCGATCGACTATCCCCACGTCTTTCCACATTTATTCCGGCAGCCCTGAAACACTTATTTTCAATCTTAATACGAAAAATTAAAAAATAGAATTTTCAATCCTTATTTATTAATTTGTTTGACATTCCAAAATATTTGTTGGGGTTTAGATATGAAAATTAAAATTATTTGACTTTTTCTTCATTTTAATTGACCCGAATGTGCGAAAAAAAACTAGAAGAAAGAATTTATTTACTTATGTTTTCTTTTTACGAGAAACCAATCGAGAACGAAAATAATTTTGTAACTTGGAAATTTTTAGAAAGAAAAACAGTGGTATTTCAGATAAAGGGGGCTGCATAATCTGTTTTTTTTTATTGCCCGAAAGTATTTATTTGTCTTGAGATTGAAATTTTTAAAAATTGTTCGTCCTTTTTTATTTGAATAATATTGAAATTTATTTGAATTTTTAAAAGATTTATTATCAATTTATGAGAAACAAATTGAAGGTCTGAGAAATTTCGTAATTCTCCGATTTTAATTTACATCTATATCCAATATCAACGTGTTGGTCAACCACTCGAAGAATAAATTCACACAAACGTCTCGACTCAAGATCTCCAAAAACAAAATTATCAATTTCCTTCGTAACTCGCCAACCACCTTTTTTTTCGATCCTCGACACAATCAATACCCAAACATCTTCAACGCCATCCCGAGGAAATATTCTCACTCATCCCAATCAACGACATGATAAAAACCTCGCCGACAACCCTTGAAAAAAAAATTATTATATTTCAGATTAATCATGAAAAAATGAAACTTGACAATAAAAGTTGTTGATCGCTCGAACACACACACACACACACACACACACACACACCCACACGCTTTGCCGTACGTGTGAACGTGTATTATAATGTCGATGAGGGTCCCGGGTGCGTGCGAAAGTGTGAGCACTCGGTGTGAATTAATTTTCACGAGCCGTGTAAAGATAGTGATTAGAGATAAGTGTCGTCTAATCACTGTCACGGCAGATAGCGCACGCTAAACGTGTAACTGACGCATTGCACTCGTGAATACCCGTATGGATCTTATATATGCAATGACACACATACACACACGCGTACATACACATTGAAGAATCTACGTATATGCATTTGTATTGCGTGCTTGTGTGTTGTGTGTGTGTGTGGATAGTCGGGAGTCACCGAGATTGTCACGTAAAGATGTAATTCCCAGCCAGAAGGATAACGATGCATTTACCGTGGCTATCGTTTATCCGGTTAGAGGCTCCGGGCGAATGCTCATGGTGTATATATATATATATATACAGATAGTCACATTCACGACGGTGAGCACCGTTTTCACGATAAGATCAGTCGCGTCGTCGTACAGTCGTCGATGCTGCAAATATATATATACACACACACACACAAACACTTAAGCGCGTACACATACAGGCCAGGTGAAAAATAAAAAGAAAAAAAAAAGCGCGCACGCAGACGACACGCGAGTCCGATAATTTCGCGTGGCGTGTATGTATGCAAGTAATCGTGAGATGTATGTACCGTCATCCTGGAAAACTCTACTCGCGTGACTTTCGTTTAATTTACACGTACAGCAATCAACGATTGACCGAATAATAGATAACGAACGAATAACAGGAACAGAATTATCATAATGAATTATGAAAAATAAAATAAAATAAAATAAAATAATTATAATTAATGACGAGTTAACGTTGACCATTATTCACAGAGGAGAGAGGAATTAAATGAATTTTTCTTTTATCTTTTCATTATTCATTAAATTAATTGTGATTTTATCTTTCCTAACATCTTTCACGCAATAATGCGATTGATTTCGTGCCAGTAATTTTTTTTTTTGTGAAAGTTTGAAATATTTATATCAACGAGAATTTATCAATAAATTATTTCGAGATCGTTGAATAACATTCTGAAAATGTATGAATTATAAACTGTGATTTCACTTAAATGGTATAATTTTAGTTTCAATGCTTCGATCGGTTTTAATCAATTTTTGAAATTATTTCATATTATTTGTATATCAGACGGATGTTAACATTGTTGTTCTCGTGAAATTCATTGCTTCGTACATTGTTGTGAGAATTGAGGAGTGGGAGGGGGGGGTGAAAATATTGGTGAATGGCGAGCGTGAGGCAAAGTCGAGAGGAGGGTATTATTTGCGGTGCGCTATTAATTCCGCGTCGTGGATTTGCCCGAACGTCTCGTTGTTTTTTGTGCATTCGCTATTCTCCCCCGCGTGTGGCGTTGGCGGTCGAACGGGGGGTGCATTTTCGCCACAGTTCCGAACTCCCGTATATATGTATATATGTAGCTTACGCAATGTTCTTTGGAGTGCATGCCAAGGGAGTGCATGCGGTCGTCGAGGCGGCGGCCTGCGGTTTGTGATTTATCTCAGGCCGCTTCTCTCTCACGCAACCGCGATAACTCACACCGGCCCTTAATTTCTATTTTTCACCTTTCTCATGTTCTCGCTGGTGTTCCTTCTTTTTTTCTCCTCCCCCCCTCCCTCCCTCGGCTTCACCCGAAACAGACGAACCCCACGGTCTTTGTATTAACCTCACCCATCCGTCTCATTACTTCGCTTCTCATTGCATTATCTCGATATATATATTTTTATTGTTTTATTTTTTATGTATTTTATTTTTTACGTGCTGATCGAAAATGGGGAAAAAAATTAATTTTTCGGATTTCGTAAATTGTAAATGATAAATGTCGATTCGATTATATTGCTCGTTTGAAAATACGAAAAAAATCGTTATGCAGAAGGTTGTGCATTGTAAAAATTATTGACGACTATGAAAATTTTAAGAAAAATTTCGAAAATTGGTAACTGATCCGTTGGTTCAATTTTTTCTGATAATGCCGTTCCGAATCAATGAATTTGTGATGAAAAATGTTACTCATTAACGTTTCAAAATGGTTTTAGCATCTTGTAATAAAAATGTCGATGTGTTTTGCTTTGTTTTCTTTTTTTCCGCAGAAACGAAGTTTCCACTTGTTCGATAACAAAATGATTAACAATTTCAACCTCACTCAAATATCATTTTTCATTTCTTTTGTGTTTTCTTCGTTTTAGTTATTTCACGAGTCGATAATTAATTTTGGGAAAATAAGCAAAAAAAAAAAAAAAAAAGTTTCTCGCGTATAAAAATAAAGAAATAAATTTCTACAGATCCGACGTGGAATCGTAAGAAAAAAAAAGTGATTGCATTCCTGGATACTAAATAACACCATCGTGACAAGCATCGCGCAAGTTGTAAATAATTCCACGAGTCACGCCCGTGTGTGTGTGTATCATGAAGAAATTACAAAGTCGATGAGAATTACAATTAAATCGAGCATTAATGACGTTACGCGGGCGGAAACCCCGCCGAGGATTCGTGCGCGAAGCTGCGTCAAGTCCCGGACGTCCCGTGTCGATCACGAATGCCTGCTGTTCGACACCCGACGAGATATCATCCCCGAGGTGTCATTTGCTTCTCTCGGAAAACCATGCTCCAACGTATAATCCATCAACGTTGTCCACGATCTAACAAAACCCAGGAGGCGGGAACTAAAAGACGCCTAAACAGTCGGACCACACGCCGAAACCCAAAACAATTTTTTTTTTCCCCATTTCCGACAATCATTTTAATTTCCACCTTTTTCACGCTACCGCAAAATCCTCCTCCTCCAAAAAATAATAATAAAAAGCACCCCCAAAAAAAAACTAATCGTTAACATTTTCAATTTGTGAAGACAGAAACCAATAAATCAGGGAAAATGTGTTTTTTTTTCAACGAAATGTTCCACGAGGTGCGAACAGAGTGAAAAAAAAATGCATGGAAAAAAAATATATTAAAAAACCGAGGGACCAGAACGCGAGGGTGGGAAATGACGAAGCGATGACTGTGCAATATCGTTCGGTGATTTTAATCGAAATGGATAACAAGAAGCGAAAGATAAGAACGAAATGAAACGAAAAAAAATAAAAATAAAAAAAAAGATAAACATCTTCTTGTTTTTAATTTCCTTTTCATTTCTTTTCTCTTCTCCTGTCGATGAAAAAAGACAGCGTCGACGGGGGGGGGGGGGAGAGGTGCCATTATCGATTATGATAGTGGAGGCTCGTCGAGATCGATCAAAGGGTGAAGGCACGCAGCCCCAGCTACGTTATAATCCCGTCGGAGAACCTTGGCAGCACCTTCGAGCCACGACCCGTGGCCACCGTGGCTCTCACGGGGGTGAAGCTGGCATAGCATCTTCCGGTAACAAACGTCACAGCTAGCAGGAGAAAGTGGGAGGTAAGGAAGCACCAATCGCGTTCGAGGTAACAGGAAGCAGCCCGAATTCACCCGAATTGGCCCGAATGGCGGTCGGGGCGGATGCGGACGACGCGTATGCGGTGAAAAAACACGTGAACGACGTGAACGACGTGAACCAAGTGAACCAAAGTGAACCAACGTGAACCACGTGGGAATCTGAAATCCGAGAGCCCGAAAGCGTCGCTTGGGAGGATTGAAAGAAATATCGGTAAGTAAATTTTAATAATTTTTGTTTCAGTTTAAAGAAGGTTAAAAAAAATCGTTAATGTTATACTTCCGACGAAATACGAACAAAAACTGAAATATGTGAAAAAATATAACCTAAAAAAGTAAAATCAAAATCGACATTGAATTTTTCTTAAGGTAGAGAAACCTAGAAAAAATGTATACCTTGAGCAATGATGTGAAAAAGTAACAAAAAAATGTTAGCGATTATACAATATGACAGTGGTACGAAATTTTTTTTCTGACGAGTGAGTTTGCAGCACGAGCCGAAGGCGAGTATTGCAATCACACGAGTCAATCAAATTTCATTTCGCTCGAGCAATTTTTTAAAACGAAATGGGCAAGTTATTGCAAAACGAATTAATATGGATTTTGTTTCAAATTCGAGGGACGAAGCTTTTAATTAATTACATGAGTAATAATTTATTATTTAAAATAATAATAGTTAAAAAAATAACAAGAAGAAGAAAGCACGCATATCGGCAACGGTGACAAGCAACATGCCTGGAGAACCCGAGCAGCGAACGAGTGAACAGAGGGAACAGAGTGAACATGAGCGACGTGGCTTTTCATCATGGCGAAATGGTCAAGCGTACCAAAAGGTATTATTCAATCTCTCATCTCGACATGAGGTATTCCACCCCACTTCGAACGGTCAAAAAGTTTTGCACTCCCAAAAAAATTGAAATTTAGTCAAATTATTCAATTATATGAAAAAGAGTAGTGTGAATTTTTTCAAATTTTTTGAATCGCATTTTTTTGTTTTTCAACATTTCAAAATTTTCTAAATACCGTTATATATTGAAAGCATACGATTAAACATGAGCAATAATTTATTATTTGAAATAATAATAGTTAAAAAAATAACTATCCTATTTGATTCTATTTAATTTTATTTTCCAAATTAACAAATTGATTTCAATTCTCTTCTTCTTAAAAAAATGAAAAATAGCTCGTTTCAATTGTTATCATTTGTGTTTTAAATAAATAGGTAATCAATCACAAACCAGTGTGCCACAGATATATTTTTTATTTAAATTCGCTTTTTTAAATAATAGGTCATTTTTATTCTTTTAACATATAGCTAACCAATCACGAACGAGTCAAGGAATGAAGAACGACGAAGCGTGGAGGGATCGAACCAGAGAGACGAGCCAAGAACCGCAGTAACAAGTATATTCTCGAAGAAGCGCGAAATGGACACAGAAGAACAAATTCGGAGGGGGCAAGTGTAAAGTAAGATGGACGAAGCAGTTCGGTGGCAACAGCAATTCTAGAATGTAAGCGTAAGATAAAATGTAGGGATCAATGTGCTGCACTTTTTCATATTCAATTCGGAGTCATTCTATCTTGATCGTTAATTATTGAGATTAGTTGAATGTATACGGTTGCACTTACTGGACTGACGGTTTGCGGGAAATTCGTCTCATAACAATTTGTCAACAAAAATTCGTCTAAGGAAATTTGTCTAGAACAATTCGTCTAAAATAATTCGTATAAGACAAATGCTCCATTAATTACAAAAAATGTGATACATAGAATAAGAGGGAAAAGTTTCACTTAACATATTATACTTATTGTTGTTACCAAATGTTCTGCACTTGATAATTTTTAAAATAGTTGTAAAGATATAAAAAATGATACCGATTTTCGATAACTTTCAAAAAACGTGATATAAGAATTTTATAAAAAAATTATCTTTAAAAGATAATAAGTAAGTATAAGATTTCGAAAAATCGTCCATTAATTACGAAAAATGTGGTACATAGAGTAAGAAGAAAAAGTTTCACTTAACATATTATACTCATTGTTGTTACCAAATGTTCTGCGCCTAGTAATTCAAAAAATAGTTGTCAGGATATAAAAAATTATACCGATATTCGATAACTTTTAAAAAACGTGATACAAGACTTCTATTAAAAAATTATCTTTGAAAGATAATGAGTAAGTATAAGATTTTAAAAAATCGTCCATTAATTGCGATAAATGTGATATTAAGATAAGACAAAATTGTTTACGCATCATTCCTTACAATTTAAAAAATAGTTGTGAGCAATAAGTAACAAGTCGTCTGCGTTTCATAAAATTATGTGATATTAATTTGTATTGGATAATAGATGTTACGAAAATATCGAATAAACGTTTTTTATTATCCCCCTGATATTGTTTTAGTTAATACGAACATTCGCTTTGTATATTCAACATTTAACCCGTGTGTCAATAAAGAAATTTTATGTGATTTTTGGCACTGCTCAATATATACCTATTTTCAATGATTACGTTAGTTCATTTAGCTTGAAATCAATAAAACGAACACCGATACTATTTTAAATTTTCCCGCCTGCGCTTGAAAGTTGGCCGGGTTGGCCGGTGAGCCGGGTGAGCCTGATTGGTGTATAGCGTGTATAGCTTATCCCCACTTTTTCCTGCTAGCAGATTTTCGTTGCCGCCTTGTACTATGGGAGCTTCCTCCCCGTGGTGGCTCTCTCACCTGGTTTCCCCTTCGCCTCCTCCCTCCCCCACCCCTCCCCCCGCACTCCTTCAAGACCTCGCTCTCACCAACACTCCGATTGGCTTCGCCCTTCTCAATTCAAGCGCCCATTGCGGCCACCATGCTTCTCCGAGTCAACGA
The DNA here is from genome assembly GCA_963662125.1 of Diplazon laetatorius. Lineage (NCBI taxonomy): Eukaryota > Metazoa > Arthropoda > Insecta > Hymenoptera > Ichneumonidae > Diplazon > Diplazon laetatorius. The sequence continues at coordinate 7,839,628 of OY759156.1, forward strand.
TTTTTCTACGGTTTCACAACCGTCCCCCCTCCCCCCTCCGTGCCCCTCCCCGCCACCCCCCCTCGCTGCTCGCTCTCATTAGCCACAACAAAATTGTACACCAGAAAGCATGTAATAACACAGTTAAAACGTGTATAACAAGGCTTCGGTCACGTGGTACGTAGTTTGATCTTCGGGGGGTTCTCGTAACGGCCCCGCAGGGTCAACCACGAGTCGTATTAACGAGGTTTAATAATTCCACGGAGTTTCCACTTCACCCGGGGGAATAGATATCAGAGTGCCTGATGGAATGATAATCGATCTGCGTTCGTACAAATGACCAGTTATACCCAAAAGGTTAAAGACGAAACGTTTCAAGTTCCCCTCTCGCCCCCTCGCTTCCTCTGCTCCTTCCTCCCATCTCACCTGCTCAACGAGCACACACTTTTTAATACAGTTTTGATATATCGCACACCGATAAAACACAATCTCGACGAACACGGCTATTGGACAATTTAATATTTCACTGTGTCCGGTTCATTAGGTGAGTTTAAATTAACTCATAATTCATTTTTTTTTCCCCTCATTTGATTTATCCGTTCTCTGATTAGCTATGGACGAGAATTTTTTATTTTCTTTTTTTTTTTTTTTCGTTTTTCTCATTTTTGTGTTGTCCGAGACGCCAAAGGCGATCGTCGTGCGGTAGAAATAACATAAGTACAGGATGACTGAGATAATCTATCACAGTACTAATCGCAACTGCTGATTGGGTTCGGTGGAAAATTACATTGGTCCACTTTCTAATACGATGTGAAAAGACGAAACTTTTTGACACGTGATTATTTGTCACCCTGTGTGTCAATTGTACGACGAAGGGTTGGACAAGATGAGATGAGGAATTATCAAAGTATTACAAATACGAATGACGGTGAGTCTGAAAATAAAATGGGATCTCGATTTTTGTAACACTGTGAAGATTTTAATATTTTTTAGCAGCGGGGGCTCATTGGCCGGGTGCTTCCCTCACCCTCCGACTATATATATGTTTTGCAACATAACGAAAGTCTTCACTCAGTTGCATAGCATTTTCTTTCCCCTCAAAACGTGAGATTAAAAATAAATAAACAAATTAAAACGACTATGACTTGATAAAAATCTAGAATCTTCATTCCCAACTCCCTCTAATGTCTATGAATAACGATCATCAAAAATTATGTATGAAAAAAATGAAAGAAAAAAAATCAAACATGACGATATCGTCGTCTATCGAAGGCATAAGTGCATCGAGCAGTTTGACGAGAGATTGAACGTTTCTTTTTTTTTTTTTTTTTTCATTCGGTTCCATAGTCTGCCATCATTTTCGTGCGTTCACGCGGAGAGGGTGGAGCTTGTAGTTTCGAAGGGTGTGGCAGCCCGCGGGGCCGGATGGCCCTGAAAAATCGTTTCTCGGGCAACCCCGCGTGGCCCTAGGGGGGGAGGGGGCAGGGGTAGTTAGCGCCAGCGGGAAATGTTGCCCCGTGCGTTCTCACACGCCCAGCCAAGCGTTCATGGAGGGTTACACGAAGGTTTCGAAGGTGGTTAACGGGGGGAGGGGGGGCTGCGAGCATCACCGAGCTGATAGGTTGAAAATGATTGAGGCTCGTGGGTTCGGAGTTCCCCGCGGTGAATTGTGAGTGGATGATGCGCGGAAATTTCGGATCGAAGGGCACACACACGTATTCTCAAGGTGAGAGCGAAAAAAGAAAAAAGAAAAATAAAGAAAATACGATTGCAGGAGGGTTGAAACGCAGAGATAGAGATCGTATATATATCTAACGATGTGGCCGGTGTGTCGGAGTGCGCTGACGTATGGGAAGCATCCGCAAGAGGTTTTAGGGGGGGGGGTGCAAACTGTTATTTCCACGAAGGGAGGAAAATGTATTCGCCGTCGAAGAGGGTTGGACTTTTTTCAATATGAGCCAGCTGTGGCACATCACACGGGGATGATCTCTGGTCTGGCCCACGATCGCGATTCCCTCTGTTGTTGTCCCGCTATACTCACACTGGGCTCGCGACCGATGATGAGTTCGCAATAGCCATCGAGATTATACATCGACATCATGATGGAAAAACCGACGAGAGCGTTCCGAACCTTCGAGAGAGACGCACACGAGCCCGTCCCCTGTTGGGAGAGTCTGATTATCGCCGGAAGCTCGCACCCAACGACGCGGGGGGATGTACCAAAAAAAAATAAATAACGAATAAGATCGATGATAAATAATGGAAACGATGGAACGATGCGGTTGTGCCAGCCCGTCACGATGAAACGTATATCATCGTTGTGACAATGCACATCTCAGATTCAATCATTCTATCGCATGTAATGTTGATGGTGTACTTGAGTCACTGCTTGTCCTTTTGTTAGTTGCGTTTGTTAACGTTTTATCTCGTTTTGGTGAAAGTTGGTAAATTGAGTAGGTAGAGTTGGATTTAGGAAAAAATTAAGAAAATAAAAAATTGGATGAGTGCGAGTAGGACTCACATCCTGGAGATTCTGTGCTGTTTGATTATCGTATATAATAATAGAATAATAATTATATTGTCATGTGCGATTATTATTAAAATATTGAGAATTTTCAAAAGTCAATTATTGACAATAGTTGGTAAAATGAACCTGATTCCGCAGTCGTATTTTCGAGATCTTACTTCGTGCCAAATTTCAAGATTGTAGGTCAATGGTGAGTACTCTATAGGTTTTGATGATGAGTGAGTCGACGGACTGACAACAAAGTCATCGTATAAGCGTATCTCTTTTTTCTCTTTTTTTTTTTTAAGACGGACGTAATCCTAAAATGTTGATTTCTTCAAACAAACTTCAACCAACTTCCACATTCCCAAATTATCACTTATCGCATTCATGCATTTCAGGGAGAAAAAACATCATCGCTGCACAACTTTACGAATATCTAAAGATAATATAATAATGAGTGAGTACAATGTGAGATATCACTCTCATTGTCAATGAAAAACTGTAAAATTTTATATCCAACACGAATTTGAAGAAAAACATTCTGCAAACCAACCGGAAGATGTTCACGTGCGCGTGCTCCGTGAAAATAAAAGTCAAAAACCAAAAGGAAGTCGAAAAAAAAAACGTTAGCGGCGCCTAAAAGCCACAGTCCGACAATCCTAGACGATGGCTATTGACTCGGTTAGGAATAATGGAAGGGCCCGTGCGCAGGCAAATGGTACACGAGATTGAATGAAGAAAAGCTTCTTGGCAGGACATATGCCAATGTAGGTATATACCGCATGCACCTTCGATCGAAACCTCATTCTTCCCATTATTCCAAGCGCGTAACGCGCGTGTCTTGCCAGCGGGACGACAAACTGGGATACGGAGAGGAAAAATCGTGTGCGAGGAAGGGTCGGCGAGGGTGAGGAGTCGGCGACGGAGGGGGGAGGGGAATGTACGAGGGAAGAATGAGAATTAAGAAGGCAGGACGAGTCCTCCGGGAGTCTGCTAATAACACAGCAGCAGCCACATCAGAATCAACAGAAGCTGCAGCAACAGCACCTTGCGCTTCCTCCTGCTCGCTGCTCACATAGAAAAAAAAAAGAACGCAAAAAAAAAACGACAACGACGACGAAGACAGTGAGAATGAAAAAAAAAAAAAAGAAAGAGAAAAAAAGGTTTCACCGGGTGCAAAAGTCGCGCGTGAACACGGGCCACCCGCCCACGTCGACCGTTTGTCGCTCGAGTCCGGTCGGCATCGCTTCTTCCCTTTTTTTTCCCTGCCGAAGAAAGACTTCCATCTCGCTTTTCCCGTCCTTCTCCGGATCCCTTGCACAGTCACTCATGTTTGTTGTAGTTCGCACGTGTTTACGCCCGTTGCGTGGCTTTTTTTCTACGATATTACGGTCGCGCGCCTCTCGTATTGTCTCGTTCGGTCTCGAATGTTGACGCAGGACGCCACCGCGCGAGGTCGCGCGCGCGCCCGCGCCTCCAGTCGGCACGCTTGCACAATGGCTGAATGGCGGAGCTAGCCGCGAGATACCAACGGGGCTTCCGTAACCCGAACAAAACGCAAGATTTGTTCGGACGAGGACGCACACCCGGACAGCCGGACATTCGTCAATGGATGTACGTGTTTGTTGTGGACACGATGAACCATTTGTTGCACACTGTTGGTCCAACTCGAGAAAAAGAATGTTTGTACTGGAAACCGCGGGATCGTTTTCTTATTTGGAAAAACCGCGCGTGGGCACCCCGAGTGTGTTTCCCTTTCTCGAAATGTGTTTTTTTTTCTTTTCCGACTACGACGGTTACGGAAAGCAGGGTGTATAAACACAGTGCCAGAAGGTTGTCCTCGTTTTTTTTTTTGCTTATTCTCGGGTGGACAAATGCGTTTGTAAATATTGAAAAGGTTAAGCGTGGGCAAACGTTTTACCGGCAATAAACGAACGATACAGCCGCGGGGGAGGAAAGGGAAGTCGAACTGAGTAAAAGTGTTCGATTAGAATTTACTCGGGTTTCGATTTAATGTGTAAATGACATTTCTAGGCGTTATTCTTGAACGAAAAATGTTCATTTTTTCATTAATAATCGCTCTTTTAGAATTTGCCACTGGAGAAACTTTACAATTTTTAATTTGGCATGCAGATTTATCGTTCTCTTACATACGAAATGAAAAAAAAATGTCCCATAAAAATACGCCTTGATAAAAATTTCACACACATTATTATTAACACCTTGGAGAATTGAATGAGGCAAATTTAAAAAACTCATCTTTTTAAGAAGACAAATGAGCCTCCTCCCCCCTTAACGAAACATTCTCACGTGAATTGTTTTTTTCTTACGCATACAATTTGAGGTCCGATTTGCTCGATTTAAATATGATTTTTCACGTTTCGGAATCGATTATTGCGACGCAAATCCTTCTTTTCTAAAAATTTAATTTTCAATCCTCTAAAACATTAGTTACGTATTTTAACCGTTCCTAGGTATCCATCGCAAAAGTATAATAGATTCTCTTATTTTTTAATACAGCGGGGCGAAATTTAGAGTTTAAATGAAATTTTTTTTCCAGAATCTCAAAGATGGTTATCGTTACGTTTCGGTTCCCTGTGTTTCCAGCTCCATTACTCCGGATTCTCATGTGCCATTGTGGAGTCCCGGAGCCTCGGGATTATGCCACGCGTGGCGCGAAGAGAACGTTGCTCGATGGAAGGCACAATGAGATTGTCCATCCGTGATCGGACAGGGGGAGAATTTTTTTTTCCGGGGCAAGGGGGTGAAGAAGACGGAGTCAAGAAGCCGGTGGGCATCTACACGCACACACTCACACACACATATATATACATATAAATAGCGTGGAACGCGAGAGGAACCAGCGACGAGGGTTCCTCGAGAGCACCTGGCAGGCCATCCTCTTCTTCGACTTTTTCTCTTATCCATCCGTCCGCGTGCTGTCTCTTCTTCTTGCCTCCTACCTCCCCCCCCCTCTCCCCCTCTCACCACTCACCCCCAAAACCTTTTCTTCTTATTATTCAACCGCAGGGGTCTCCAGCCGCAGCTTTTACAAATCGGAGATACAAATTATCGTGGGCGAACGCGTCGCTCGACAGTTCAAGAAAAATAAAGAGAAATAAAATAAAATAAAATAAAATAACAGCAACAACGACGACGAACGAAGAGCGAGAGCGAAAAAGAGGTTGCGTATGGAGAGGAATGGAATCGCAGAGTATGTGCGCCCGTGGTCGTCGCTCTTTGGTCGTAAGAAAAAAAATCGAGTCACTCGTTTCGTTTTTTATTATTATTATTATTTTTTTTTCTTCATTTCCTTGCCACTTTTGTATATCTTCGGTAATGTGTTGTGGGGACCGGGTCGTTGCGCGGACTTCGTGACCGTCGAGCTTCCGCGCCGCAAGCCGGACGCGCAAAGCGCACGCCGATCCCATCGGGGGTCGCGTTTTCTCGACTTCGATACACCACCGTGTGCTAACCCTTCCCTCCCCCTCCCCTTCTCTACCCACCACGCCCCCTTGAACCACACGCTGTGTGTCATCTCTCGTGGGTTCCATTATCTCGTTGAAACTATACGTTTGTCGCAAACAACACACGATCCCAACCGCGGTCATAATGTCGTAGGCGCGCCGCGAGCTCCCCGGTTTTGCCGATATACGGTTACCGCGCGCAAGAAACATTTTCAAATGGCTGGAAACTAACGAGCCGCCCTTCTTTTGCCCCCCCCCCCACGTACGCGCGTCGGTCGGTCGTCGAACGATTTAACCGGCAATACGTTTCGCGAATGCGCAAACGAGTTCGCGAAGCCGCAAACGGTGATTGTACGATCGGGAAATTTTCTCGTCGAATGTACGATACCGGTCACAATTTTTTTCTCACTCTGGTTGATAGATTTTTCGGTTTACGTGGAACATCGTGGACTTTTCGTAAGGAGAAACTTTTCGTGGCCAATCGTTCCGGATTGGCTTGACGGGAGGTTCCCCGTTTTTGGCAGCTAAAATGGAAGATTTTTCTTTTTCTATTAGAAGAAGAAAAAACTTTCGAATTTTCAGGGGAATATTTATAGACATGATTTATATTGATCTTTAGCAGGGAAAATATTTGTCGATTGATTTATCGATCAAAAATTTTGTTCAAAATAATTTTCATAAAAAATTTCGCCTGCTGTGATCTTTTGGTGGTCCGAAATGAATAAAAAAACTTGATTTTTCCGTTAATCAGAAGATGAGAGATCGTTTACTCTGCACGATGTTGAAATCGGTTTTCTGGTTTAATCAAATATCGTGGACACCAGTTGCGAAAATACTGTTCGACCGCACACCCCACGATGCCTTCTCGTTTGAGGTGAAATCGTTAAATACCGGTTCCATAAAATAACTTTAACGAATCGAACAAAGATAATAATACAGAAAAATTTATTATAACCGGCTGTGATCATTATGCATATGACGTTCGAATGTTTGAAGGCGAAAAAAAGAAATGAAAACTAATTTAGGAAACTCGCCGAGCTCGAACGTCGACTGCGATGCGATAAATAATCAAGATGAACGAGAATATTCGGTGCGAAGGGATGGAATGAGTTGCGTTTTCACGTTTCAATAACAAAACCCCGTTCCATCAACAACGACGGAATTTCGTGTTAACGAACTTGCAATCCAGAACGCCATTGGACAACGATTCAATGCAAACACACGAGGAAAAGGACGTGCGAATAAGTCGCCTGAGCTTTACACACACAATACGAGCGTGGTATAAAATATCAGAGGTATCGGAGAAAAGAGATAATAATTAATCGCGGGCGGTTCGTTTTTCCGCCATTGGAGCGAACGTGGTCGATAACTGTGGCTGCCGTTTGGTTACTGCACAAAGTATGCACGTGTTCTGGACAAAGACAGAGCGAAAGAAAGAGAGAGAGAGAGTGTGAGACAAAGCCCAACCAACATTTGCCAGAAGTCATAATTTATCCGAGGCGTATGGCGTTGGTTCGACTCCCAAGAAAAAAAAATACGGAAATAATAAAAAAAATGAAAATAAAAAAAAAACCGATGAAAAAAAAAAGTTAATAAAAAAGCGCGGGTAGCGACAGCATTAGTAGCTAAGTGGGACCCTACGTTATCGGTATATATACCTCTCTGAAAATCCGTGCGATGTTTAACGTTTTGCCTGCCGCCTCATTCTCTCTATTCCTTATATTCACTTTTTCGTTCCGTCTCCATCCGACTCTCGCATTCGCTCGGATAAAACGGTAAAAGGTCGAACGAGGAAGAAAGATAAACGCGAGGCACACAGTGAATTTAAAGTAAAGAGAGCTGGAAAGTGATATTCAAAGCGAACAGGGTTTTTGCTCGTACGTGTGAGCGGGCCAAGTGTGTGCGAAGATCGCGGGGGAGGTGAGGAGGGGGGCGGGAGGCAAAAGCAAAGAAAGGAGAGAGACACCGGTAAACCGTGTTGTGTTCCAAAGCGATCATTATCTCTCAGTTTCTGCTGACTGTGGGCACCCGCCCGCACGCTGCGAAAAAAAAAAAAAAACAATACGTAAGAAAGAGAAACAGAGGCCGCAGGGGATTACCATCTCGTACGCATGCGCGAGAAACGATAGATACGCCTGTATGTGTCTTTGTGTGTGTGTGTGTTTAGGCCCATTCATCGTGTCGCATAATATAATACAATAATACACGGTGCATGTACAAGAGTAAAGTAATATGGCCGACGAAGCATCGGTGCAGGGGCTCCTGTTTGTCCGGTGCGCAAAGTTCTTCGCGCTCTATTTTTTATTCATTTTTCTTATTTTTCATTTTCCCTTCTTCTCGTTTTCATTGATTTATTCATTTCTTTTGGGATTCTTATCCGCGTGAGCATCGCAGCGACAATCGCGACACCCTCGGAGCTACGCGCAGCTTCGTCTTTGCATTATTTTTGGAATTTGTTTGTTCGTTTGATTTTTTTTTGTTTCGTTTCGTTTTGTTTTTTTTTCTTTCGTCATAACTTATGCGCCACTGTAAGGCGTCGATGGCCGTAGAGTTTTCGAACAATAGGCTAGAGCACTTGAGAACACGTGACCCGTTAGTTGCGGCCGGAACGCGAAGCGCATGCGCGACGCGACCGCCACACAATCGGCCGCGATCGGGGATTGGGATTCGAACTGTTATTTGACACATTGTAAATATTAATCGGCAAGTGACGATTGTGGTACGATAATAATTAAGAAGAAATCAATTTGCCATCGAAGAAAGAACCGGACAGGTGCATTCGTGAATTTGATTCGTCTTTTTTTTTTCTTCTTCTCGTCCGTGTTTTCTTTTTCACATCAAACCATCGCACTAAATCTTGAGCGAGCCCGAAAAGCAGAAGCGGCATAAAAACGTGAAGAGAGGCGGTATGAGGATGCGAGGGGTGGTCGAGGGATTGAGGAGGGGGGGGGGTGGAGTTGTCGCATTATCATAAGCAAAGGCCCGCGTGGACAGACAACGTTCTCAAGAATATCGTATGACGACGGTTTGGTTATACACGTTGGCGCGGTATGAGAACCGAAAAAGTAAAAAGAGTTAAAAAAAAAAAAAAAAACGAACCGAACGGAAAGAGATGAAAAATAAAATAATGAGATGGAGAACGAAGACAAGTCGAAAGAAGGCGGCGCTGTGTGACGACGATGCGCCCTCCCCCGCCACCCCATCGCGACCCCTTCGGCAATCGTGGCAGTGACATTTTCGTTAATGCCCGCGGTCCGTTCAATTAATTAAGGCCAAAATGGTGGAAGTTTCACGTGGAAAGGGAATGAGTTTCGGAATCGTGTTCGGGGTCTATCTCTCTCTCTCTCTCTCTCTCTCTCGTCGTGGTTCGCTATAACACACCGCGTTACTTTTATCATAATGTGCGGGTGTGGTTACGTGTGGGCCGTGGGGTTCGGATATACAACACACGAGAGAAACCGGTCCACCATTTTATCTTCTTTGGATTTCAGTCGGGTTATTATTGGACACACGGGTTAAAGAGAGAGAAGAAAAAATAAACGAGCTTGTAAGGCCCAAGACGTTTGATGCTGGCATCTCTCTCTTACTTTTCTGTATTTCTTTCTTTATCCTTCTTTATCCGTGGATTATATACACGAGAGGGAAAACCGAGTCGCAGAGTCCGCTCGTAAAGCAGATAAAGTCGCCGCCTACCAAAGGATCGACCGAAACCGGCAGCAAGGAACAGCAGCACCAGCAGCCAAGCAGCAGCAGCAGCAGCTGTGGTGCGCGCCGCACACAGTCGCTCTCTCTCTCTCTCTCAGGATATACCGCGCCACGATATTAGGTATGGCGCCGAAAAGTAGTGGCCCAGGAAAGTATAAATTTCCAAGTTGAGATTAGATCGCGGCGAATGGAATAAGGGGCGGGGAGAGGGGAGGGGGGGAGGGGGAGGGCTATATGGGGAACTCTACTCTGCGTTACACACCGGGCCACCATTCCTCGATTCTCGAGTTTCAAACTAACAACTGTGGAAATCGTTAAATGCCTCGTCTATTACTTTTTTTTTTTTCACCTCCCTTTTTTTTCTTCTCTGTTATTTTTTTTTTTTGACGTCCATTTTGTGAATATTCGAATATTTCGAAATACTTTTCGAATATTTGATGAATTAATGTTTTACACGTTATCACGATTTTGTGAATTTTTTGTATTTATTTTTTTTTTTTTTTTTTGGTAACGGGAATAATTAATTCGAGCAGCTGAAGAGAGTGACAACATTATTTTGTGGATTGTTTTTTTTTTTTTGGTGCGGGATTTATAAATTTTTACATTTATTTTCAATGTGGAAGAATTTTGAGCAAAGATTTTTTTTTGTTTTTTTTTTTTGCTAATTGACGAAAGGTAAAGATTTTTATGAGACACGTGGGGGCTTGGTTGGCTTAAATTATGTATGGTGCTTATGGTTTTTCATCGCAGGTATAAGAAACGACGATATCGTTCGGCGAAGACGCAGAGAGGCCAACGATTTTATTATACGAAAGCACTTTTGCTTCGGTCGTTTCGTCTCTCTCACTCTCATTCTCTCTCGTGGGATGATTTAAATTTCCGAAAAATCGAGGACGGGACCGCCCGGCGATCGTGTGGGCCATGTATGGTTCGACGATGTAGGTATAACGTTTAGCCGAAGGGGGTCGCCCTTTCGCGTTGCGACGTTCGCAAAAGTTTTCGCGTATCGGTATATCACGTCACACACGTGTTATCGTTAAATTCCATAGATGGATTAAAACGCCAAAGTACCAATTGAATAATTTAACCGAATGTGAAATATACGTTTTCGCAATGGGGCGGCGACCATTTTCGTTCGTCGACGAAACGAAATTTCATCGATTTTCGTTGTTTTACCGTCATTGGATTTTATTAGCCAAAGCGTTTCTTGGGCATCTAATGAGCGATGTATAATCGATGTCAATCGAATAACAAACTGTGTAGCCATATGAAAAAAAATAAATCATCATTTTCGTGCTTGGAATGAGACGAAATTTTTTTTCTCAAAAATAAATGTATCTTTTGGAATAGAAGCAAAAAATATTTCATTCGTTTGTAAATTGGTTATAGAGTTTTTCCACATTCTTTGTAATCGTACCAACGATTTACAAGCAAAAAAAGTGAACAAAATTGCGTTCCAGTTGAATTTTCGATATTTGGAAAAACTTTGAACGTGCTAACTTGTTGAATTTCAGTATTAAACAAATAAATAAAGTTGTTTCGTGCAATGAAATTTCGATTTTGATTAATTGAAATGAAAAAAAAATGGATTTTATTCAAATTTATAGGGATGTGTTATCTTTCTCGGCCAAATTGGACGAGCTCAATTTTTCACTTTTCTACAAAACCGAAAATCGCAAGATAGTTAACAATTTTTTTTTACGAAACTAAATACATCAATCGATTCCTAAACACTTGTATGGAGACTTTGGTTACTTATTTTCATCAAATTCAATTTCTTATGATTACTGTGACCATTTAAAAAAACTCGTGCCAACCCACCTGGTTTTATTATATATGTAATTATATTTTTCTGTAACACGAGGCAGAATCTGTGGCCGTTGAGGAAACGACGAGACGAGCGATATCGTCCGCGTAATAAATTGCTCGACGCCATCGTCGTTTTCATTCTCATCGAACGATCAAAAGGCGATCTTACCTAGCGCTTATCCTCGCGCGCAAACGATAAACAGCTCCACAATTTATTATCGGGAAGCGATCGATTGAATTAAAAAAAAAACTCGTCCCTTCCCCCACCCGGAAAAAAAAACCTTCGGGTAATAAAATAATATTTTTCGTTCAATGATTCCCAACAACGTTTTCGAACGTTCATGCGTAATTACGTAAAACATTATCGGGATGACTTATTATATTTTCAAGTGTTTTCGATCGATTTTTCATGGACAAAGGCCCCGCAGAGCGTATTCCGTCGAGCTAATGGGTGTCCGACACACCTGTAATTTCGAACGTCGGCGAACGATCGTTGGAGTTGTTCGAGGGTTATAATGCAATTCTGCATCACGTGCCCCGCATCATAGTCGACTAACAATCTCATTATTAATCCGGACAATAATTTAACGTGGCAATTTTTCGGATCTCGAAACTCGTGGATTCCTCATTCATCGAGTGTCATTATTCGAGGGCCGATGCAAAGTCTTATTTATTTTTTTTTATCATTTTTCTTTATTTACCCTTTTTCATTTCGCCGGTCCTACTTGAATTCACGATCGTGACGGCTCCTTTCACGATGATTGATGAAGCACAAGATGAGGACGATGCCACCCATGCACAATTCCTATTACGATTAAAAAATATATATATATATATATATATATATATATATATATATATATATATATATGTGTGTGTGTGTGTGTGTATGTTTCTTTCTAGATTTTATAGATGCATTTTTAAATGTTTCCGCTAGGAAAATGCACAATCGAAATGAATACAGAATACAGAACTATCAATTGTACGATTACCAAAATATCATCGGGTAAACACAGTTTAGCTGAAATAAAGTATTCTCAATAAATTCACAACAACTGCTTGGTGGAGTTCCCCCCACACCTTTTCATGATCTCCAAATTGCCGAAATGTAACCATAACGACGTTCAATCTATGATTCTTATCAAATCGTAATTTACCAAGACAAAAAAAAAAAGAAACCAAAATTGAAAAAATTCGGAATTTTGTCGATTTTTCGACAGAAGTCTCAAAAAATGTCAACCACTTCTCGATAATTCCTACAACAAAAATGTATAAAAGATGCCCCCCCCCCCATCCGAAGCGTTGCCAAAAACCTTTGCTTCTATCTCGATGCATTACGACAAAGTGACAAGAATAATTTTAATTGGCGACCCGTTGAATTTTTCAATCTTGAAAAATTCCGTAAATTTGAGATAAACCGGCTCAGCGAATCAGCCAAAAAACTGATCCTCGAACTCCCCGGCCATACGAGCCGAAGGGCCAGACTCGAGGAAAGAAAAAAATCGAAAAATTTCACCAAAAAAAAAATAGAAACAAAAAAATTCGAAAAAAAAAAATGAATAAAAAAACCGATGATTGGTATATAGGTACCAGGCCACGAGAGAGCAGCACTCAATTCGGATAATGGAATGACTTGATCGTTTCTCACCAATACAATCTTCTCATCTCACACAACAAAACTCGGGCGCGTGAAGAAGCGAACCCACGGGGAGCATAAGAGGCAAGGGGAGGGGAGGGTAGGGGGGTTGGTTGTCCATGAGCGTGAAGAACCGGCAATAAGGTAACTCGGTGTGGAATATATATGGGCGGACGGAGGTTGCACGAAGCGCGCCAACGATGATCGAAGTATCGTGTCTCGTCGTTTTATATGCCTGGCGGGGTCTTCGCGTTCCGCGTCCATCGATCTCGAAAACCGCTTCGTGCGATCCGACACACGGGAGATACATCGTTGTGTGTGGACAGACAACCGCGTTGCTCATCGATAAAGCAATAATATTCGTATTTATCGTTGGCTCTCAATGATACGCGAAATATCATTACCGATTATTTTCGCAGAGACGATGTATATATCCGACGATTATGGGTCTCTCGGAAATCATGATTTCTGCCAATCCCCCGATCCAATATCCAATATTTTCTACGTCGTAAATTTCGATTTATATCTCAATCATTCAACAACCGCAATTCACAATTTCCGTCTCGGAACGTTTATTCCGAAAAGAAAATGGAGAAAGAACAACAAAGAAAACCGATCATCTCTCATCTATGACGTTGTTATATTTCAACGGCTGTTGATTGATTTGAAAACGTCATTCGATTTTTTTTTAATTTATTCATTTTTAAAAAACAGTGGAAACGTCTGTTCGTGTCACACTAATGACAATTTGATTATTCCATCAGAAGATAAAGCTTCATTGAGGAAGATTTTTTAAGAAGAATTGAGAAACACGATTATCAAAGAGGGCATGAACACCTGGAAAGCAAAAAAAAATTGAAAATTTGTTTGTGGTGCGATGAATAAAGATGTTAAGACGACTTTTTTATTTATCGTTTCAGCCATTCGATGAAGTTTTTCTCTGATTTATTTTTGTTCAATAGAATATCGATCTGAATGAAATTTTCAAAAAAAAACTCGTTGACGAACATTTCAGAAAAGTAAATCTAGAACATGACGAGGGGAAATCACTTTTTTGTCGTGCATATAGTAAGCGTTTGATTTTTTCAAATGTTTTTTCTTCACGATTTTCTTCATAAAAATTCAATCACGTCCTCTTGCACAGTGACTCTCTCGAATAATAACGAGAGAAACAAAAATGGATTCCTAGGTGTATATGCCCCCTCAAAATTTTTAACATTCAACATTCTTTTGCGAATTTTTGTTTTCTTATCACTGTCGTGACGCTGTTGATATTATTATCCGAGATAACACGTAGGACGAAGAATAATGCTCGATAAAAATCCTCATATCCTTTTCTTTATCCTCTCTTTCAACGAGACTGAGACGTCGAATCACGAATTTACGTATAATCCGCAATGGCGGATACCCCACACGAGACCCCATCCCCACCCTACGAATATTCGCGATTTTTTTCTATACAACCGACAAATCCAATTTTGTATCTTCATCTCTTCCACCTCGTCATTTGCCAAAGAGTCTCAATCGAGACGTTATTATCATTTCGAAGAAGAGAACGGACCAAGTGGAGGACCAACGGTGGGCGAGAAGGAAAGGAGAAGGGGGGCATTGGGGAGGGAACGGTTTCTGTCGGATAATTTCGCGAGAACCTCAAATTGAGTGAGACCGCCACGTTTCTGTGCTCTCACACAATAGTCAACAAAGCCGAGTGAAAAATATCAGTCCCATCGACAAAAAAAAAGAAAAAAAAATGAACGATAAAGAAAACAAACTCAAAAAAGAAAAAAAAATGAAAAAAACGAAGGATCGAAAATGCGAGAAGAGACGAAAGGGAGGAGTAAAATAATAATAGAGTCGGTGCGCGGAGGCCGCGGCGAAGTGGTGGACGACGATGAAGAAGAAGAACAAGAGTCACAATCAGAGGTAGTGAAGGTCCCAGTGGGGAGGTTCTCCACTCCCCCATCTCTCTTTCGCCCTTCAGCATCCCGGTGTTTCGACCGCGAGGCTCCGTCGAAAGAGAAAGAAGAAAAAAAAATAAAAAACAAAACAAAACAAAAAAACGAAGCACACAAAATTGAAACAAAAACAGGACAGCGTGGCGATGGCGGCTGGCCCAACGATCTAACCCGTCTTAACTACATAACTACATCTTTCTTCTACGTCTAACCCCACCTCCTTGACTTATTCTTCTTCTTCTTCTTCTTCGATATCTCCGTCCTTTCTTCGCTGCTCTTCATCTTCTTTCATCTCTTTCTCTCTCTCTCGCTGTCTGTTTTTTCAGTTTCTTTATTTTCCGTCGTTTCTCCTCGCTCGATCTTCGTTCCTCTCGCAGTCAATCCCCGTGTGTTATGCCCTTCGCGTTTGGCTTTCTTCCACGAGCCGCGAAGGAGCCCGGCGATCGGCGGAAGCGACGGGAAGCTGCGCCAGACGAAACGGCTGAGGCTATGCAGCGAGCGGGTTCGAACGATCGCGCGCGCGCGCGCGCCCTCGCCGCTTCGTAAAAAAGGCGGCCCTAAAAGAACTTCATATTTTTTATGCTCTGACAGCATCTTGGGTGGTCCAAAATGGCCGCCAATGATATAATATAGTGCTCTCGGCGGCTCGCTCCTGCTGCGGTTCGCTTTCTCTCTCTTTCTCCCTCTCTCTCTCTCTCCCTCTCTCTCACTCTTTCTCTTCTTCTTTCTTGCTCTCTTCGTGAGCCCGACAAACGCCTATCCCACACATACCTCTGTAACCCTTTTATTAATGTGTGCATCGCGAAGGTTGTGGTGTATGATTCATGTGCACCCCACGGATCCCCCCTCACACACGCAAATTGGACCACGTGTTTGCAACAACCTCGTCGATTTTACCGGTACCTACAGTAACGTCTCTCGCCGAATCTCACAACGTTTTGAACGTGGAGAAAAAAATGGTCATGTTCTTTATTTCATTTTATTTTATTTTATTTTATTTTATTTTATTTGTTTATTTATTTATTTATTCATTTATTTATTTATCTTTTCAATTCATCGATTTTTCAAATATTAAGACGAGAAAGACAACGTTTTCTTAACCCGGTCGAATATGCATTTGTGACGATTAACATTCTTGATAACTGCGACAATTTTTTTTTCTTTTCACTTTCGTGGTAACACTTGATGACATGTTTTTTGAGTTCGCAAAACTCATTGACGGACCTGAAGAAAATATATTTCATCGGATCTGCAAGAACTTTCTAACGTCGACGTAACTATTTTTGAATACTCCTACATTTCCAAAAATTGGAGGAGAAACAATGAAATCTTTCTGTGTTTTTCAAATGAATTTGACGAGTCTCGCGTATTTTGACTTATTGTTTAATTTCGTTCTCGTTATCTTTAACACGACCGTATTTCAATTTTCAGCTTACAATTTTGAAAATGCGTGAATTATGAGAGTTCAGACTGTAAATATTTCATACGTCATACACAATGTACAAAGTTCGTGTACATGTGTATGTGTGTGTACACAAGTAGAGGAAGAGGCAGAGTGCTCGTAACCCTCGTTCTCATAAAGTAACTCGAGCTTTAACGTTCATTATTTTTTATCTCTCTCCCGATTCTCTCTTTCTCTCTTTTCCTCACACATGCACACACACACACACACACACACACACTCCGCGACACACACACTGTGCGGGTGTACGAAGATTCTGAACCGAGCCCTGTGCAACAACACCGGATTACATCGCCATAGAACCATATCTGTATAGCACCCACCATATGCACATATATATAGATATATACATACATACATTCGTGCA
Source organism: Diplazon laetatorius (assembly GCA_963662125.1). Lineage (NCBI taxonomy): Eukaryota > Metazoa > Arthropoda > Insecta > Hymenoptera > Ichneumonidae > Diplazon > Diplazon laetatorius. The sequence continues at coordinate 7,856,517 of OY759156.1, forward strand.
CGATGCACATGCACTTTTGCGTAAGGTCATAATAATATGCGCGTATGTATTATAATGATAATTTACGGTGTCTCGTGTACTAACTGTCACCGGTGCTCGCAATTCTCATTTATCACAGCTCGACCTGCATGCACTGCTTCACTAACGCAAACCACAATCCAACGACTCTTCACGTAATTTTATAATAATTAATTCAAACGTATTTTGGATTACACAACTTACCGACGTCATTGTTCCACGCGTCAAATCGTCTGAATCATTTTAGAATTAACTCACCCGTCTGAAAACAAAAAGAAAACGATATTTATCAAAATAGCATCTCTTTGATCGATATTTCAATCGTCGATCATTTTATCGTGAGTGCCCGATGACAAATTGAAAAAATCAGCACAAAAATGTATTTTTTTCAAGAAGCACATGTCCCCCTTAATCCGTCGATTGTCTTAACAAATTTTCATAACTCAGCCAATTTTCATTCTGAATCACAATTTAGCTACGCAATTTTTGTATAATTGCTCTCTCAAAAATCGCAAAGATGGAAAAAAAAAGATTTTCAGGTGTATGTGGGCCTTCAAAGTTGAACGTTGAACAAAGGTGCGGGAAGATGTTAAATTTAATACGAAAACAGGGATGGCAACAAGAAGAGGCGCAAGAAGATGAGGCACATCCCACGCTCCGAGTGTCACGGTACTCATGACTCTACCCGTCTACACGTGACTCATTTGTCCGTCTACGAGAATCACTCGTCGACTATAATGCATGTTAAACCAGTATTCGCATTTATTTCACAAGTGTATAAACTATCCAAATTGCAGACTTCTCTCGTTCCTCATTCTCGCTTGAATTTCGTTACGGCTCCTGTACTGAACCCCTTCGCCCCCCTCCTCCCGCCACAATTCTCTGGTCCCAACGCTCCACTCACCGGCGCGGATCTTTCTTCCCCCCTCTCCTCTATCATAATAATCCGAAGTTGCAGCCAGTCACGATGACAGATCAGCCTCGGGCGACAGGCTAATTGGCTACCGCGACGACACTTTCCACTGGGCCGCGCAAGCGCTCTCGGCCCCGGACGATGCGGTAGTCGGTAATATCGGTATCCACTTGTACCCACCTCACGTGCTGACTCGAGACTTGCCCCGGTACTTATTATACCGTATCCACTGTGCACCTCGTATATCGTTAACAGTAGGCTCGACGTATTAATCTAGGATCAGCATCTGTTACATAGCCAACTGAAAAATAATATAACTGTATTTATTGGGGTGGTCCTTATTTTGGAATATTTTTTTATTTGGCCGCTTACAGGGGACTAGGTGGTTCGAAATGACTGGAAAAAAAGTACCCTTGAGATTGGAGGTTCCTGTCTCAATTTTTAACCTTGCCACTGACCTACCAAACCTTGCTATTTTAATAACAGCGTTTTTAATATTACAGAATCTTCTTCTATTGTGAATGAATCACTGCACTGTAGATAATTATGTAGATGATGAATAATTATTTTTTTTCGAATCATTCTACAGTAAAAATAGCGTTTTTTATTTATTTTGACAGTTCAAAATTTTTTGATGCATTACTTCGGTAACATTAACAAAAGATTTCTAGAATAGGAAAAACACTATGTTACTTTTCTTTGTCATTTAAAACTATATAATCCTATGGGAGCGCTAAAATAAAAAAACTAAAAATAAGGACCACCCTTATATTATATACATAATACATAAGGCAAGACTCGCGACGACGTCACAAACAGCGTGCAGCAGAGCAAACGCCAAAGTGCAGAGAAACCAACAGGCTGAGTATATATCTGAGTTTTAATGATCGCATGAGTTATCACTTCCGGAAATATGATAAAACGTTATTGGAAGTCACCAATAACCGTGGTTGCGTTCGAGATTGATTAATTTGCATATTAATGGATGATATTGGCAACGACGTGTCATCGATTATTCATATGGCGAGTGAGAAGACCGGATGTCGACGAGAGTGTCCCGATAGCTTGTTGTCGATCGATAGATTGGAATCACAGAATATCCTGTGAAATGTAAATTTTTTTTATTTTCTCCTTCAATTTATCTTCATTTGATTCCTTTCGATATGATTTCAAGTCAGTTTTCTTTTTTAAGATTTTTTCATTAATTTTCATAACGATAATGTAAACAGAAAAATAATTGAAATGAAAATTATTGCTGCATACGTTAACGTTCTTAATTGAGGAGAAAAATCGAATTTTATTTTTTAATTTATTTTTCTTTTGCTTTTTCTAACTCAACTTATAAAAATTGTTGAGTAATGAAAAATTTTATCTGATACTGCAATTATTTTCTAAATATTATAATTCATCACGGAAATCATGCCAATCATCATCTAAGTATACGATATCATCCGATTGCTTATAATCCAGTTATAACATTTTCTTCTTTTTTTTTGGAAAAAATCGAAAAAGATAGTTTCGATCGGTCACGGCCGGCGGGGCGGTGTCAAGCAACGAATTTTGTTTTCGGTTTTTACGCGTATCGTGACGAATCGGGCCGGTCCGGTGAAACGTAACGTTGGGTAGACATATATATATATATATGTTTTGCGTATCCATTTTACGTTTCGTTACGCGCAGCAGTTCCAGTTGCCGGTCGAAGAATGCGATCCCCTTTTCAACGCGGATGGACTGGTGCGTACAGATATAAATTCGGTCTACCTGTGGTTGTGCATCGGGCCTCGAGGCCCCCGAAGTTGTAGGTGTGCCTAATTATCCCGAGGACCAATTTTGTGAAAGCCCCACCGAACCTACGGCTGACTTTTTCGTGGGTGTGTGTATTATGCGTGTTGCGGCTGCGGGCAAGTTTACAAACCCACAACAATGACGGGAAAAACATCTTAAATATTTTGACGTTCGTAACGTTAGTCGCGGTCCGTGAATTTTCGGCGGTCGAAAAGTGGTCGTAAATGTCGAATGGAAAAGCAGAACGAAACGATGAAAAAAAAAAGGCAGAAGGTGAAAAATCTACGGTGCTGCAACGAAAATTCCATGTTGGTTCGTCCAACATAACTATATGTTTGTGTGTTTTGTATCTATGTAATTTTTGTAGATATCCAAGTAAAAAAAAAATTTATGGATAAACTATGTGTGGGACTGGGCATATTTAGTCTGCATATAGATCTATATATATATATAGACTGTACCTAAATTGTGTGGTCTATATTTAGTCCATGAATGGAGTGTATATAATTTTTTAACAATGAAACAATGAAATTCATCGCCGAACGAGCGACGCGATTGCATCCGTCATCGAGTAACCGAGAAAATATCAGCAACAACACCAACAACAAAAATAATAATAATCATAATGATAACTCATAAATCACGAAAACAAAAAAAAACCTCGAAGGGCACCGGGGAACGAAAGTACTGCTATTACATCTTAGCAATATAACTCGTGAAAGATAAATAATTTTTTTCCACACACCTTTCACGACCAATCACCGCGGTCGAAGAAACATTATGAAAAAAAAAATAAAAAATAAAATAAACGATAAAAAATGAAGAATAAAAAATATTTTTAAAAAAATAAAATACAAAAATCCCGTAATGGAGGAAAGAAAAATGAGCGAGAGAATTTCGCGGTTCGACGATTCACAGAGAGCAACCATTTGCCGCCAACTTTTTCATTTTTTATTTTTATTTTTATTTTTTTCATTCTCCTTCTTTCCGTTCGTTAATTTCCTTTCTCGCGTCGTTGGCAAACCCAACGTTTCGTTTTGTCTTTTACGAGCGTTTCGCTGAAGCCATCTTTCGCTTCGGTGTGTACACCTCGCAATACATACGTAGTTGTATGTGTATGTATACATATATATATATACATACGGTAATGTACTGTGTACAGTAGAAACTCGAGCGTTTATCCCGACTCGGCACGTCCGCGGTCGTGTAGCTCGGTGAAAAATCTTCCGAAGAAGCCCTCAAGGAGACAATCTTTTCGAACGTTTTCAAGATTCTCGGACATTCGTTTCGAACATTTCGCCCAAACGGGAGAAGGAACCAACCAAGAAGAAATCGCAGAAAATATAATTTACAAAGTCATCCGAAAATAAATGTTGGAATTTTTTTGTTTTAATTATAAAAAAAGAATATTAAATATATATATAGAGAGACTCGAAAAGGTGGAGCAAATAAGTATGCCGAGGGGTCTCAAAGATGGCCGAGTGGGTCTACGCCTACCCGGCTCGGGTCCTAGTCCCGGTGAGCCTCGATGAAGTATCCCACCGAGCATATGCTCCAACCATAAGCCATTTTTTGTTCCCTTCCCATCGACGATCCCCGTGACATATTAATTTATGGAGGTGGAATTAGGAGTCTGCGGTCATGGCCCACCATATACATACATAAAAATATATATATATATATATATATATATATATGTATATATATATATATATATATATATATATATATATATATATATATATGGTCCTACAGTGCACAGCCCTTTTGTCGGATATATAATTTTTACATGGAGCGACAGAAAATGAAAAAAAAAAACCATGCGGTAAATTTTTTACTGGACGTGGTCACAGAAGTGTCACCTCGATAATGATTTTTCTTTTATTGCGTCAAGAAGCGTTTGTATACTCGCTCCGCAGGAACCGTCATCAACTTTATTATTTAAAAAAAAAAGAGAGAGAGAAATTTGGTTTTTTAAAGAAATCAGAATAATTCAATGTAAAAAAGAAAAAAAATCACGACGATGAATAATGTAAATTTACGATCCGATCCGTTGAACCGCGTGCAAATTCGATGTGAGGCCATGACATACGAAATCGTTCTGATAATGTTTCAACAAAATGTCCAAGTCACGGAACCCCCAAAAACAAAAAAAAACAGAAAGCCCAATTGAAATATCGTAAATCGTAATATCGACAACAGCTGTCTGACGTACGAATCTGAAAAACCGACCGAATTGAGATAACGCTAAAGAGGATGATGTTGAAAAAAAAAGAAAAAAAGAAAATAATAATTTGACGATCATGAATGAATGCCTCATTATCTCGAGGCGACGAAATTTTCGTTATCGATCAGAGACGTGTGCGGGACCACAAACTACATTGGCCCACTCACTCGTCTCAGCTTCCATAACATCTGCCGGAGATAACAAAAAGTTATCTTTTCTTTCGTTTTATCATTATTATTTTTATTTTTTTTCGACACCCGGTTTTCTCGCCCGAAAGACCGAGAGGGACGAGTGAGACCACGATAAAAGGACCGAAGTATCTGCCTGTTCAGCGAATTCGCGCTTGAGCCATGGGCTGAGGTATAATTTGGCCATTAGCCCCGGACAGCGCCGCGAGCGCCCCCATCCACATAACACGGATTGCGATGCGGCGCGGCAGCGAAGCACGCGGCCCGCAATAACGCCGAGGGCGCCCTCTTTCGCCCTCTTTGTCTCGCGCGCGCGCACGGTGGCGCTCCGACTGACTCCCCACCAGAGGGCACCTCCGGACATCGCACGGAATAACGCAATGACGAGGATCAGGCTGGGGCGAGAAAAAAATCGCGAAAACTATCATAATCGTCTCGATTATCATCCTTTTCGATATTATCAATGTTATTATTATTATTGTTGTTATTATTGTTGCAAAACACTCAAGCGTAATAAAAAAAGAGATATATATATATATAAATATATATATACAGGGTTCGTTATTCGACATGTCCATATTAGCCCTCGGTGGTTCATAACGCTTGGAAAGTACCACGCGAAGTCGCACCTCATATATATTATGTGTATATATACATATATATATATATATATATGTATATATATATATGCACTGTTCGATGCATCGACCGCTATATATGCAGCCTAGCGTGCATAAACAGCCAGAGCAATCAACCTCGACGCCCCATTACTCATGCCGTTTGCGCTTGCCACATGCCACGACGAGTCAATTTCTCACTTTGTTTCCACCCGGTTTGTTTTTTTTTTTCTCTTTTTAAATTGTTTTTTCATCTTCTTTATTCTTTACCCTCGCAAACGTTGCTTTCTAGTTACATTCACGCGAATTTGAACGGATAAAGAGAAATTCCGTTTCATTGTTTGTCGGCCGTCGGACTGCAACATTTAGTTGATGTTGCAATTACCGATTGTGACTTTGTTGTTCTATTATTTTTTGTGAGGAAAAAAAAGTGTTTTTTTTCTAATAGAAAATTTGGAAATTCGGACGACGCAGATGATCGATAACACCGTGATATTATGAATATTATTTTCATTAGGAAATTGTACAACTACATCGAGGGCTATATATTGGTATCACATATTTTCTCCACTTCGGAAATACGAATTGAGTTTTCTCCGAAACAACTGAATTAATCTGGGTGAAATTAGATCCGAATTATGCACATTCGTGGCAAGAAAGACACACGCTTTTGCCCGATCCCAAATTTTCAAATTTGGGGAGAGATTTGAAATTTTTCATTTTTCAGCTATCTCGTTTGGCACTCGTGCGAAATTCAAGGTTATGACTTTTGATCAAGCTTCGTTCTGACAGGTTTACCTCTCCTGTCGCTTACTTTTTGGATCGATAATGCATATTATATTATATTATATTATATTATATTATATTATATTATAATATACTATATTATATCATGTTATAATATGGATGCGCCTAATACACCCAAAAATAGTGCTGTAGTCATTATTTATCCCCAAATATCGTAATTATTGATTATTATGTCACACAACAGATTATAATTTTTCAAAAATAAACGCCAGATAAAAAAAAATTCGAATAACAGGAGTTATTCAAAATCTTAGAAGGTATACGTGTCTCGGCTGTCGGACAATCGTTATGGAACGATCAAACTACTCACCTCGAAGTTCTTTCTCACCTTACAGGCTGCTCACTCCTTCGATCCTCGTCAGGACACGCACGATACTCGAGCTCCCTATCATCCACACAGACACGCACACATACAGGAATAGACGGTCAGAGTTGCCGGACGGTTTTTACAATGCTCCCTCGCTCGAGCCAGTCGACCAAGTTTGTTCATCGTTGAGCACGTGATTCCAAGTGAGAGACATCAGAGCTGTGAAAAAGATTCATCATTTCACATATATATATATATATATATATATATATATATATATATATATATATGTATACATATGTGTCGTCGCACGGTTGAACGCCTGTACCTTGATGAAGCCCAGCTACATATACCGCGAGGACTTCTTCATTCGCCTTCTTCTTCACATCCACCACCCCCCTGCACCCCCCCCCCTCACGACCCGCCGCAACGCGACCTATTCTATCAACCGAACGACGAAGCGTTTTCTCTCGTTTCTATTATAACGTGTGGCCCGCTCGTCGTTCCACACATGCGCTCTGACACGCGCGCGCACATATATGTATTCCTCGATCGATCATTCGCGCTCGCGGTTCGTTCGTTTGTCAACGTATCTATTATTTATCCAATCGTGTATGCACACGGGCTTGCTGCACGTTGCGGGTTTGAAAAGTGGGCCGAACACAGACAAAATTTGGAAATAAAAATTGAAAACGTTTTTTTTTTTTTTTTGCCGGGTTTCAGAGACTTTTTTTTTCTAATTGTGCTATTGAACTTATCTGATACCAGTTGACTCGTGGTTGATGACTGATGAAGAAATGTGACAATGTCGATTTTTAGTGTCGCAATTTTGTATTTAAATAAAATTCAACATTCAATTTTTTATGTTTTTTTTTGTATTATCAATTGTTTGATCGTAAATATTTCGAGACTCGTTCAGAAAAACGTATTAAATAATTGTTATCATCAAATTTTAACTCGACAATACACACTTGTGAAATAATAATGACGATTGCGTTTTTATCGCATGAAAGTTGTACAATAGACATTCGGAGTCAGACGGAAACGTGACTCAATAGTTCAAACTGTCAATAATAATTTCCGATTAGTTTTCGGCTATTGGTTTCTTGGATTTAATTTTCTTTCCTCGATGATTCATGGCCCACGAGCAAAAATGGCCGAAGAGGTTATTGTAAAATACCGCAGTCGAGAACAGGATGTCGCAGATCGCGAGGGATGCGGAGAACGGCAATTTCTTTCCTTTTATTTTTGTCTTTTCTTTCAACAAGTCTTGCCGGGAATGTCACGTTTTTATTACGTGACGATCGTGCCAACCCGTGTGTGCGTGCGAGCTTTTTTTTTAGATACATATATATATTTTTTTGTTATCCGGAGCAATATAATAACGATGGGGTACATGAGGGCCGACAAAGTGCTGGACCACATGTCGCTGCGCGTTGTCATATAAGCCACGAAAATCTCAAATATCGGACAAATGGACGAAAGAAGACCGAGAATTCGCGATGCTCCCTATTTCTACGGCTGCGGTTGGAGATATCACATCCCCCTCCTCCACCTCCCCCCCCCACCCTCATCCCTCCCTCGGGGCACCCTTAATATCCACACGTTTTTCCGCATCGCCGGGATTCGCCATCGTCGGATAACCGAGGCGACGACACGTGCGCCAAACTGCTTGTAAAAGTTTTCCGCAATGGCGAATCTTTGTTCCGGCCTCACCCGTCGCTACCTAAATCCCATCTTTGGTTACCCAGCGAACGAAATATCCTTCTTTACCGTTTTTTTTTTTCATTATTTCTTTCTTTCCCACTCTCCCCGAAAAGCACGTCTATAAACTTTGTCGTAGCTCGATTATTGTAATTGAAAAAATATTGCGATTTTGGCAATACTGTTTGGGACGACATATTTCGCGAAAATTCAGACACAGAGTGTCGTTAACGGGCAAACGAAATATGTTTTGTTTGTTGGTTTTCATTGATTCTGAAAAAAATCAATGAAAATTATCTTATACCTATATATTCTTTCAAAAGTGTTCTGACTGACTGACTGACCGAATGAATGAATTATCAATGCACAGCTCAAACCATTTGACGTGGGAACGTGAACATTGGAAGGTACATTGCTTTCATGATGTCACCATCGACTGGAAAAGGATCTTTGAAAATTTCAACCCTAAAAGTGTAAAAATGGTATACGCAATTTTTTAATGGCGTACCGATGTCTTCAATTACTAGACATGATATAGACGTGAAACTTGGTACTTAGATTTTTCTTAGATAGAAACGATTGTGAGCAAGATATACATTCGAGTTGTTAGAGAAAATTATAGAAAATGCTTTGGACCTTCCAAATGTGTACGAGACATTTATTTATAATATCCTTTTAGGAGCCAGCAGATATTCGATATTTAGTTGGGACAATGAAAGTTTTTTGTGAAAAAAAAAAATTCAACGAAACCGACGAAGCCACGGGCAACAGCCAGTCGATGATAAATTGAATTGAACGAATGCCAAATTTTCGATGCACATGCATTACGAGATTTTATCTCGTACCGGAAGCCAACGGCTACCGGTAAAAATAAATACGATAAATCACACGAAGATTAACACCGACCATCCCACTGGGATGCCACATTACCCACCGACTACTATTATTACTACGGTTGCGCTCTCTGCGGTTCAACGCTTTCGTGCACTCGACGCGATAAAACTCCGATGCTGATTGTATTGACGACGCGCGACTGTTACGAGAAAATTGCTTGTTACCGAGTTTCCAACCTGTTCAATAAACCTCGTTTATTATACGTTGAAAATCGCCCAAGTAGCGCATTTGCGGTTTGTCATTTCACACCTGTCGTTGCAAATCTTAAATATTGATCGCAACCAAAGAGTTTAAACGATAAATGTTAACGAATCTTTTTATCATCAACGATTGATCGAGAAGTTTGCAAACTTTTGGTCGATTATATTTTCATTATTATTTTTAAAGATTTTTCTGATCTCATTGTTTGTGAAGAAACCGCATTTTTACCGAATTTCATACTGTTCGAACTTTTATGCCGAAAATGATGCATATATATATATATATATATATATATATATATATATATATATATATATATATAGTCTATCGATGTGTGCATAGTGCTGCCATCTGTTATAAAATCATTGAAACTGGAAACGAAGAGCGCGTGATTGGTGGATTTCTGAGGAGTTGGTAAGGTGGACCCTAGTCGGTAAAAGCGAAATCCGTGTGCAAAGAAATTGATCTTATCGACGGATAAATTATCGACTGCTGTCAGTTTTACCGACGAAAAACCAAAAACCCTTAAAAGTCCGAAAAACGAAAAAAATGGACCTTTATGGAAAATATAATCTAACAAAAGATGCATCAATAATGGCCGATGTCAAGATACACAATGAACTCGAAAGAGTTATGCAAAACTTACCTGTTTCATCTTCAACAATGATGCAACCATCTTTTGACATTTTTTTTCTTCACTTCTTTCTAATTGATAATGAAACACATATAAACGACTATTAAGAATCTAGAGGTTATATTACACGTAACGCAGAGATCCAAGCCGGTGACTTTGAATAAGGTCAATTTTCCTTGACGCACGAATGCTGCGTCAAATCATGGGACTGCGTTAAATACTAGTTTTTTGAATTATTTTTGAGCCATGGCAGTGAAGTTGAAACTGTTTCAACTTTATTTAGGTACGGATCGCGTATATGTACATGGGCTACGAATAAATATTCACTACAATAAAAATTTTCTTCACCGTCGCTTACTTCGACGCAAAAAGCTTGACGCATGACGCAACATTCGTGCGTCAATAAAATGGCGGCTCTAGCCGGGTGGATGCACATCAGCGACGAGACGTGCGCGGTAACCACATTGCGCATCCGGTCGTGGGTCAGCAGCGACACCCGGCGGCTGCCACATACACCCACACATGGGCCCACCCTTGCCCAACCTTACCACTCGAGTTCGGCCTCTTGTCTTCTTCTTGTTTGAATTGCTTGCGAGGGCGGCAGGGGGGGGAGGTTTATTCAAGAAGGAACGCCGCCGCACCGCAAGGTACCGAGCGTTGACGCTCGACGAGATAACCGTGGTTATAATTCGCGATAAATAACTCATCAATTACACGTTATTATCGTATCGGAAAGTGTTATTAATTTTCGCTGGACGATTCAATGACTCGTATGAACGTTATTTGAGTCCCAACCGGCAATAGTAGACGCGACGGTCGTGAACTATTACCAGAAAACCAGTGAACGAACACAGAACGTTTGGGAGGTTAGGATTTCATGGATACTTCAATTGACGGATAGATATCAATAATCGTCCTTATTCAATTGCCAATAAGTAACAAACGAAAACATTTTTTTTCATTTCAGGTTAGTACATAAATTGTTTGTTCGGATATACTTATTCATGCGATAAATATATTGAAATGGAATGATTATACGTTAATGTGTTGAATGATGGTAATTACAGCGAAGCGGATTTATACCGGAGCGAGAATAATGGCCTTGCACGGCGTACCTCCGAAGCGTAAAGAAATTTACAAGTACGAAGCGCCATGGCCTCTGTACAGTATGAACTGGTCGGTGCGACCCGACAAGAGGTTTCGTCTGGCGCTGGGCAGTTTCGTCGAGGAATACAACAACAAGGTTCAAATTGTTTCTCTGGATGAAGAAACGTCAGAGTTCAGCGCCAAAAGCACTTTCGATCATCCTTATCCCACAACGAAAATCATGTGGATACCGGATAGCAAAGGTACATTGCGCTCGCGATAATCATTATGCGTCAAGCTTACAATCGCAGCCTCAGAGAAACCTTTGAACTTTGCAAATTTCATGCACGCAGTATCTTCCGCTTGTACAACGATTGGAACACCCACGAGAGTTTTTTTACTCGACCTAGTCGGAGCTATAGTCCATTTTTTTTAGGTTACAAGTTTGCAATGACTCGTAATATAAAACATGCTAACCGCAAACTGCATGATGCATCTATCCATAATTAAATCATTATTCCAATTTATTATTTTTAAAAATGTAACTTGATATCAATAAAGCTTCGAGTGTTTTTTTAAACTTCCAACAACGAATGCCTCAGCGCTATATCTTTTTCAAATCGATCGATCGAACCGCCGATCAGATCATCGACGAATCGATCGAATTCTTTATTCATTTTTTTTTTTTTTTTCAGGATTGTTTCCCGATTTACTGGCTACATCGGGCGATTACCTGAGAGTGTGGAGAGCGGCGGAACCCGAAACACGTTTGGAATGCGTCCTGAACAACAACAAAAATTCGGATTTTTGTGCGCCATTGACGTCGTTCGATTGGAACGAAGTGGATCCAAATTTGATCGGAACATCGAGCATCGACACGACGTGTACGATTTGGGGTTTGGAAACGGGCCAAGTTCTCGGTCGTATCAACATGGTTACGGGTCACGTCAAGACCCAATTGATAGCTCACGACAAGGAAGTCTACGACATTGCTTTCAGTCGTGCGGGTGGGGGTCGTGACATGTTCGCGTCGGTCGGCGCAGACGGTTCTGTGAGAATGTTCGATCTGCGTCATCTCGAACACTCGACGATAATATACGAAGATCCGCAACACACGCCTCTGTTGCGTCTGGCTTGGAACAAACAAGATCCGAATTATCTCGCTACCGTGGCCATGGACGCTTGCGAAGTTATAATACTCGATGTACGCGTGCCCTGCACACCGGTCGCACGTTTGAACAATCATCGGGCGAGCGTTAACGGCATTGCCTGGGCACCGCACTCGTCTTGTCACATTTGCACGGCCGGGGATGATCATCAGGCTCTTATCTGGGACATTCAACAGATGCCCAGAGCCATCGAGGATCCGATTCTCGCTTATACCGCGGCCGAGGGCGAGGTCAATCAGATTCAGTGGGGCGCCACGCAACCCGATTGGATCGCCATATGTTACAACAAAGCCGCTGAAATATTGCGAGTATAACGGAATCATGTGGAAACGTTTATTTTGGAGGTGAGAAAAGGGTTTATCTTTCCATGGATATATATATATTTTTATTTCTTTCAGTCACGTTTGAATTTTCCTATTTTTTATCATCCTCAAATTGTGCTTATTTTTTAAAACACTAAATTATTACAACTATAAAATACTAAAAATATAAAAACTACAATCAATTACTCAAAACTACCAGTCTTAAAAAAAATTAAAAAATCAGGGGCAAAAATATGATACGGAATCCTCTGCGCGCCGCTCCAAATTTTGATTTGACCTCGACCAACTTTTTTTATCGTTTACACATCTAACTTTTTTCATGTATTTATATATAGATTTATATAGATTTTATATAAATATATATATAGATTATATAGTGCATATATATAAATTTTTTTTTCTTCAATTTTTCAGATCTCAAAGTGTGCGAAGGTTTGGCGGGATCGTCTCGAGGATTTGGTTCTCGTGATCCCTCTGGTGAAAAGTGTCAAGGTCGTGTAAAATAGTGAGACGATTTTTAACGAGCGTGCGAGTACGACAGACTGATATACTATAAATATATTATTTATACGAACAAAAATGAGAAAAAAACGGAACAAAAAGAAGAAGAAAAAAAAACATAAAATGACGATGTGCGAAGAGGTCTGTGGATTTCCGCAAAATCTTATCGTGTGGCGTGTGCGTTGCGTGCGTGTGTGTGTGTGTGTGTGTGTGTGTGTGTGGATGTGTGTGTGGGGTTGATCCTTAGCTCCGTAAGTGATCGATAATTAAGCGAGAGACAATGGCGCAATTATTGTGTACAAAGTAACGCGAATGGGCAATGTTACTTTACAAAAATCCATCGTACAATCGGAGCTCCATCGCGTTGTTCATTCACGTTGACGATCCGTACAATGAAGTAATGTTAGATATTTTTCCAAGGTTAACGGCGAATTTTCAGCATTTGTGCACTGTTCAGAAACGACGAAATAACATTATCGATTATGTCGTTTGGGAAAGAAAAATAAAAAAAAGAAAAAACAATTTTAAAAAATAAGAGGAATCAGGTATATAAGCTAAAACCTGGCAACACGTATTACATAAATAATTGCATATTACAACCCAAATGAGAAAATTAGATTGTCGACGATTGGCGATGTCTGCGCGGGGCTCGTGGCCGTTTAAAAATAAAGGTCATTCATCGCAATTACGACGAAGTTTCTGGCTGGAATATTATTATTCGTGTGTTGCACATTTTTTTTCTTAAGACCCACTTCTGTTGTTGCAAAAATTGTTTATCGCAAAAATAAGATCTGAATACGTAGAAAAAATTAAATTATGTTGATTTTTCGCACGTATGTCTAAAACGGCCATTTGTTGCACTTCGCGGCTTGGCCATCGGAGTCGAATCTCTGTTTTCTCATTCACATGAACCCCCATGAAAAAATACAAACACAAACATCGATAATTCAAACATTAGCGACATATAGCGTTTGACATCATTCACCGGTATATCGTGTTGCATGATGATCGTGATACTATCGTTTAACGTGTGCGTGATAATTATTACAGTGACGAAGAAACAATGAATAACACAAAAAAAAAAAAAATGAAACCCACGCAGATTCGAAAAAAGCGAAGGTTTGAAAAAATAAAAATTGTATTTAAAAAAAAAAGGTGAATCGGAAAATTTGTTATCGATTGCGTTATATAATTTGTAAATATGTTTATACCGATTAGAGTGGTCTCGCGAAACAATCTCGTATTTGTATGAAATTTTTTTCCATTGTGTAATCGAAGAAACAATATTGTTTTTTTCTTGTTGTGTATCCCGTGGCTTTGAGGGCCGGTAACAATTTGAGAATAGAACAAACTTCAGTATTTGAAACACGACGTTAAATTCTTTTCCCCTTTTCTTTTATCGTTAATTTTTTTTTTTTTAAGAAGAAAAAAAAATTATTCTATCGAAGGACAATACAAATATGAGTGCAATTCGTACGCAAAACGACTCAATGAATAATGTTTAAGTATCATTGCGCCATTGCTGTAGCCGATAATTTTATATTCGTATAATTAATTATAGAATTCGTAATTACGATAATCATAATTATAATGTATAAACCGGAAATTATACACGTCTTAATATCACGACGAATCGTTTTACTGATGATCCCCAAACGACTTTCAATCCTTCCTTTTTTTTCTTCTCTCGTCACAAAGAACGCCACACAGTGAGCGTGAAAATGAAGTGCGTACCTCGATTATTCACATTTCAAGTGCAATCACTTATTTTATTATGGTACTGTTTTAAAGAATAATCTGTATACAATTTATTACCGGATTTTCACGTTCACAGGATGTGGAAAGGGGCTTTCGATGGAATTGTCAAATTGCAGTCTAAGAAAACCACAAAGTTTTCATATTTTTATTTGTTTTTATTGTCAACGCATGAAATGAAGTCTTATATTTTGTCGAACGAACGGACGAGACACAGATGTAATTATTTACAATTCGGATGTAGATTGCGCGATGCATATAAATAAAAGCGTCGATCATTTCGTCGAAATTACAATTTTGATTTACTTTTCTTATTATTTTTTTTCGTACTTATGGCTAATGGCTATAAGACCTCATGGAAAATGGCAAAATGTTGTTGCATGTGTGTGTGTGTGTGTGTGTGTGTCGACACCTGCTATTGTATATATGAGCCTCTAGTCGATACATAATGGCAGTAATATGAACAATAAATACCACATTATCTCTGATACAGAGTAAGCAATAAGTTCGAAATTTATCTAAAAAAAAAAAATATATATTAATCACTGAACAGATTCGTATCAAACATTTACAGGGGCAACATATTCGCTCGTGGATGAGAAGTGACCGGGGAAAATTATTTTTATCTTTACAATTACGACTCATAATCACGACTGAGAATCGTGGAAGAATAAAAATAAATTTTAACGTTAACGTTCAAACAATAATTTAACAATAAGCTGAAACTAACAAACGATGACAGAATTTTCTTGGGGGATTTTAATTGTAAAATGTTTCATTACGAATGTGAATATCGTTGGATGATAAATTGACAAATAATGTGAAACGTTTGGATGTCGATGAGATGGACTTGTCATAAATACATTAAAGATTTTTTAGTTGTCAAAACGATTTGAATCCAATACTTTATGCGGTAGATCTGCACTCGAAAGCAGTCTCGTTTGTTATCGAAATACTAAGAGTTTCATTCTGGATAAAACTCACGATGCTACGGTACGGAATGAGAGCAAAAAAAAAAAAAAAGAAATTCAAAAAGAAAATTAAATAAAATGTCAATTCGAATATAAATGTAAGACTTAAAATAGTAAAATTGAAAGTGGCCTACGAGTGCGTTGATCGGGGCGAGATTCTGGTTATATCGAAACAGAATGTCATTCGACAATTTTTTTTTTTCAATTTCCGTGTTTCAACAGCAAAATTTCGTCACGACGAACGTGGTCAATTGTTTTTAGTTTTTTTTTTGTTTTTTTTTTTAATTTTTTTTCCTTAAATAAAATTTATTAATGTTTTCCTAGGAACAAATGTTCGATCGATGGAACGATTATCTCAATCGTACGTCGATTTCGCGACTATATCGCGTACACGGCCGAAGACGCAGCTGCGACAATTTAATGATAATTTATTCAACGTTATTCATTCGTTCAATCTATTTCGTTGATTGCATCATCATCAACGATTAATCATCGTGTGATTATTTTAAACGACCATCGACAATGATTGTTATGAAATTTAATTAATGAACATTTTCGTGGTAATGAAACGACAAAAATTTCATATCACGGACTAGGATTTTTTTTTTTGCGAAACTTTTTTTTTTTATCTATAAAACGCACATGTTGCTCGCTATGTAATGAAGATGAAGAGTCGTGCAGGCCATCGTTATGATATTGCCCATCGCGATTATCGAGTGGACGCGACGAAAGGCGTTGTATATTTTTACGTAGTGCGGACAGTGTTTGAGGGAGCCTGGATTGTGACAAGCGATTTCGTTTCCCACACCGGCCGCACGTTCTATCGACATCTTCGCGGTCATCAGGGATAACAGCGATGGTGTCATGTACAGACGGATCAGAAGCTCCAGAAAAAACGCACACGACATTCCACCAATCTGCGAATTGAGAGAAAAAACAAACAAATCAGTACTGTTAGCGATTTTTTTTCCTGTGTGTGGTTAACATGTATTATTATTTTTTTTTCGTCCCACGAAATGATTTGTCAATGGAAAATACTTATGTACTGTTGAGTTCTTGGACATAATTAAAAATTGAGATTTTTATTTATTCCAGTAGGTCGAAAAATAACGTTTGCCGAAATTCAAGAAAAATAAGATGCAATAAATATCTCACTCTGAAGTTTTGGTAAACTTTATTTTTATACTTACTAGAATCACAAGACAAAGAATGTACATTTTTTATCACGTCCAAGTATGATTTTTCTTGTTTGTGGCTAGTTTTTAATTTCGTTTGAGGCTTTCGAGGGGATCTTAAAAATTCTTTTAGAAAATCACGGCTACTTTTTGAGTCAAATGGAAGCCAAAAAAATAAAATAAATTGTGAACTGAATCGGCAGGGTCAGAGTTTTAATCTGAATTGGCGTGGAATGCCCCATATATAGATATATATATACATATGGGGCATTCCACGTCAAATCAGATGATACATATTATCGTCAGTAATCGAAGTGCCGACTCCAGAATTTTATAGATCATCTTGAGTCGCGATTTTTCACGAATTTATCGTCCGTTCAAAAATGATTTCTCACCTGTATCGTAATTTCACGATCCCACGTGTGCATCGGATGATGCTTGACGAATATGAAGAGCGTCACGAAGCTGAGACTGGCGTTAATGGTGAAGTATCGGGGAAACAGAACCCGTTGAACCTCGCCAAAAGCGTGTCGCGGTAACGCGAAGTAAAGCGACAAACCGGACACGAAAGTCATGAAGATTTGGGCGCCAAAATGCATGACGAAAGTCGCGAGATATATGAAGGCCGTCATTCGGGAGTGTGGATTCTGTGACGTGCCACGAATGTTCTTCGGGCTGGAGACCAGTGCCGATGATACGCAAAGTACAGCCACTATCATGATTATGTGAGCCGGTTGCGTCGTCGTAAAGAGAATCCTGAAAAAATAAAAAACGGAAAAATTAAATAGAAGATAAGAAAATTAATAATCGACGACAAAATTTGCAATTTAACAAACATCGTTCGTAAATAGAATTTTTATTTGTAATCCATTCGATCTACTAAACAGACTTAAGGTAAACAAAAATCGATGTAACGCAAAAAAATAAATATTTATCTTTGGACTTTAATCAATTGTCTGAAAGTGGTCTCTCAATGACAAATTTGACGGATCGAATTGTTTGTTTGTTTGTTATTCCGTCTCGTAGTTATTTCTTTGTTATTTTTATTGGAGTCGTCGTCGCACGATTTCACGTATGAAAAAAAATGAAAAAAAAAAAACGTGCAAAAAAACAAAAACAGAATGACGTGCATCGAAGAACGCCGCATGGATTACCGAAGTATTGGCACTCGTTCAAGAACGTTTTTATCCAGGTTGCGAAGTGGTATTGCTAAATAAGTTTGTGGTTATTTTTGGCGGGCGCTAAAATGTTCGGATCTCGCGGAACGACAGTGAAAACGCACACACATTAGCGTGACTACGTGGGGACAAGAATCACCTGTCGCGGATTTTGTTCTAGCTCATAATCGTCGACTTGCTCGAAAAGCAATTAGGTACTCGACTATCTCGCGTCGACGACGAAAACGATAAATCACGAACGACTGGAAGATGCATTCGGGGCAGATGGCTTTTTGCAGTCGATGCACTCTCGGATCCTTTCACGAGGGATGATAAAAGAGTTGTTTTGAATTAATGACGATGCGAGAAAGAACGTAGAGACGAGAGAATATATAATTATTGCGGGTGAGGGCTTTGAACTTCGCTGGTTCGAAGCATTCTTTTTTTCTTTGCCCCTGAGCCGAGATGGGCGTTTGAACCGCAAACACGTGCCGGGCCAAACGAGATTCGCACACCTGCGGCGCTTGAACAAAATTTCACGTACGGTACACTTTGTATCGCATGCGTGGATCGTGTGAGTTGCGAGGAAGATACAGCACGGCCTCGGTTTTCGAAGGGTCCCGCGACCGACTAGGATGGGTGGGGGTGGAACTTGGAGGCTGCGCGCTGACGCGGACGCGGACTTCGCGCAGCTGCAGCGCGTACGCTGATTGGCTCGGGTCCAGTGGACTCGATGATCAGGATTTTCACTACGGTTTGCCGGTGAATTCTTATTTATTGTAATTATCGTCGATTAAAATGAAGTTCTCGCAACGATCAATCATTGACATTTTTATTTTCATAAAAATGATATACCATTATTTTTTTATCATTGTATGAATGCCGTTATTTTATCATTAAAAAAATAGCACCTCACGAAAAATAAGAAAAAAAAGATCGCAAATCGTTTTGAATGAATAACTTTGTAAAAAGAAACGAAATTTTTGTACTCTTCAAATGGTCATAAAAGACTTTCGATATTTTTGTGGAAATTAAAATCGATGAAAATGTTGCGGATTCGATAAACGAGAACATACTTGGAGGATCATCGTTTTGGTTTGGTATAGCATTTTGAATAAAAATATAATATATATATATACAATATGATAAATTATTTATAAATAAGTATGAGAAGTGGGGAGGGGATTAGCTGTCCCACGCGTTCGAATTACAAAAATCGAGGCCGTGTTGTACTGGGAGACTTGTCACGGGTACACGAGATCAACGCGAATTTAACATGTATGCTCAGCTAATCATCGTAAATTCTACCGTCTTGACGCACGTCGAACCGATTATTCGCGTTTACGTTTGCACAGATGAGATATATCGCGAAATAGGACATACTTGCACAAATTTCACACGCTAGAAAT
This sequence comes from Diplazon laetatorius, assembly GCA_963662125.1. Lineage (NCBI taxonomy): Eukaryota > Metazoa > Arthropoda > Insecta > Hymenoptera > Ichneumonidae > Diplazon > Diplazon laetatorius. The sequence continues at coordinate 7,876,358 of OY759156.1, forward strand.
TCGCACACGTGTCCCGTGAATTTGCATCGCCAAAATAATCGTTCGTGAAAAACTTTATTTCATCGAGCGACAATTTTGCAAATATGAGTCATACATCGCACGAATAATCGAATAATCTTCGTCGTCGCCGAGACTCGCTCGTAGCACACGTCGCAGTATAACCCGAATCAGCGAATTATCGCGATTAAATTTTTCATTATCATCAATCATCATTATTATCATAATTATTATTTGCAATCGCACAAATTTCATTCGCAATCATTCACGATTTTTTTTTCGGGGAATTTGAATTGCTGATGAACGATGAATTTGATTAATCGTAACCACGAGACAATTTAAGACTCGTGACATTCTTTCGTTATCCGAATGCAAGCCGTGTGTGAATTTGACTAACGAATCGACGAATTTTTCAATCGAAGAATATTTGAACTCGACCTATCAATCATGTTCAATCAGACGTTCGTGAGCGTGAAACACAAATGAATCCGATGTCCGCGAGAGATACTTCAACGTCAAAAATGTTGACATTGGCGGGACGCTTTTCGACCTCGTTCACTGACAATCGGTCCAGTTTCCCAACGTCCGAATGTCATTGAGATAATCGATTATTTCTTATCACTCGGAAATAGTGGCAGTATTGAGAAAAATAAATAAATATAAATCGTTAAGAAAAAAGTGTCACACTTTTTTTGTCAGTGTGTGTTTATTTCCGTTTTATCATAAATCGATATATATATATCGTATGAACTATTTCCGGACAAACAATTTTGTCGGTCTGACACATGTGGCGAAGATGTCGAAACGAATGATGTCCGGATGTCTCGGAAATCATCGTTATCTATACTGTCGAATAAATTTTTGATAAAAAAATTCTAGATACATAACTAAATCGAACGTCTGTCGAAGTATAACAACCTTGAGGTAATGACGAAGAAGCGATGAGAGAAGAAGAAATAAAACGATGTAGCAATTTTTTGATGGACACAAGATGACTTTTGAAATTTATCATCTTCAAGAATAACTTCGAATTATTGCGGGCATGATGATTGATCGTCAGGTGGAAATAAATTGTGAAACATTTGCGCAGATCGCAACTGTTCGAATAAAAGCGGTTGCGCGATAGAACAAAAGAAAAAAACCCCGATATTTGTACAAATATAGGGCAACTTGAAATAAAATCGTAGAAATTAATTTTCACGAAATTTTCTCGAGCGTGAGTTTGATCGTCGAATGACGAGTTTGAGAGTCGAGATACGGAAGAGAATATGTGTTGGTTTTCAGGCGCCAGCTAGTTTACGAATCGTTTTTTTTTATTTTTTTATTTAAATTATTCGAATCACGATTTTGAGATCTGTTAGAGGTCTCGAGAATCGATGTCGACAAGATTTCCAATGTGATAAAAGAATACATTAATGACTTCTCAAAATGTTGATATCTATCTTTAATTTATATATATATATATATATATATATATATATGTGTCTAGGATCTCCCTCATGAAAACCGAAATAACGGGGCCGATGATAGTTTTATCGTTTCTGGAATTTCTATTTCTATGGTCAACGATTAGTAAATTTACGACCGATACTCAGAAATCTAACTCGTGCGATTAATCAGTTACAAAATCTATCGAGCAAACGGGATTCAAAAATCCAGGAAATATCGATGTAATTTAGTTAGCGAAAAAAAAAGGAATTCGGAGAATCTTAAGAAATTCGTATAAAATATATTGTCATTAATTTCCCTTTTGGAAGGAGGATTCTTGAAATTTCGTATAAACAGTCACGCGCGTTTCGTAATTTTCTTGACATTTCAAATTTTTGATGAAACATAGAAAATTTTCGAAATTATCGCGACGGCCCGAGAATAAGCCTTCGGTTAAAAAAAATATAAATAAAATAAACAAAAAAAAATCAATCTCCTGTAATTTTTAATCGATGGATTAAAAATTCAATTCTTCAATTTTAAGATATGCAATTAATTGTGGATTTTCGTGGAGTTGCAAGAAGACAATGAATATTATCTACTCGCACTCCAATTGCATATTATCAAACAATCAAGCCAAGTTCTGTCTTATTCGGTACAAACGCTCCTATTCGGAATTTTAAAAGAGAAAGCGACGATATTTGCGCGAGCGCAACAGTTACGACTCGTGTGACTCGACGACGATTGTGTGCGATTGTGTTACGTTATTAATCCATCGGTAAGCTACCGCACTTCGTATCAACGATCGTTATGCTGACGAAACTGCATCGCGCATCAAAGTTTCGAGCATCGTCAGGGTTTCAAATCCAACATTTGAACGTTCATACGATTGTGATTTACAATTGTTTCGAACGATAACGATGTTTTTTTTTGTTTCTTTCTTTTTTTTCAAAAACTGTCGATAAGACGGAAATCTCGTCGCGCGTGTAACAAACGTCGAAGGTCATCGCGACGCAAAAAACAACAAATAAAAACAAATAACGCGCGTTATCTCGCGTACTTTATTGTCGCGTTTCAATTGTTGTCTGGGTGATGGTTTTTTTTTTTTTTTTTTTTTTTTTGTGGAAAATTTACACATCGTCGACGTTGAGTCGGAGGGAGAGAGAGATACCGGATCGGATTGTCCCAATGGCGTGCAAGATCATTCGAGCGCGAAACGGACGTACGTTGCGGACCATGCTGAGAAATTATATCGAGTGGAAACACCCGAGTCGAAATTTTCACCTTCGCTTCGACTTATTTCGACATCAAATTCAGGGTGAAGGAGGTTGAAAGTAGAATAAAGTTCTAATCAATTGTTATCCGGGTTTGAACTCTTTGACACTAAAAACTTGCAGTTATTTTCCATTTTTCAAGCTTGGAAGCTGAAGCGAAGGTGAAATAACGATGAAAAAAAAATATGAAGAAATGAACAAGAAACAATGAAATAGAAATGAAGAAAGAAACAATGTCACCCTCACTCGAAAGGTGAAGCGATGATCATTTTGGATTTTTCGGATCGTCGACTTCACAAACGATGCTGTTTAATTTCTTTGATTTTTTAAAAATATAAAGTATCGCTCAAATTAATGATAAAAGTTTCGTTCATGGCTCCGCAACGAGCGCCGATGCCGCTATCTCTCTCGCACTCATGACGGAGATGGGAACGTTACGCATCACCTTAGAAAATTACTGATACGACTGAATGTGTTTACAGCTGCGAGCTATATCAACGAATAAGACCCGGTGATTGATGTACTCAATTTGTGGGCAATTAAGCTGTAATCAATTTACAGACAATTAAGCTGTAATTAATTTATAGACAATCAAGCTCCAATCAATTTATAGACAATTGAGCTGGACTCAATTAACGCACCATCGAGAGACAATCGAAAGGTTCTGCAGTTCGAATCACAGTCCCGGGTTCACCTTCCATGTTTTTCTTTCGAATTGTTACAATTATCATTTTATTATAATTGTATATAATATTTTATGATATACAATTATAATTTTATTTAAAAAAAAAATTATCCCATAAAAAACCTGCTCCGGTTCAAAAGTTATTCCATAATGATAATAATTCGGCGTATATAGAATGTACATAGTCTATTCATTGACTATATATGCCTAATACCATATATATTCCATATATATAGACTATATATAATTTTTTAACTTGGGAAATATATCGCTCATCTAAATTGTGTTCAAAACAATTATCCCGACCATGCTTCTGCGATTTAAGGAGGCTGACACCGAAAAAATTGGAAATCTTTTTTAAAAGAATTCGAAAAAATGATAGCTGAGTATCATTTCATCTTATAAGGGTAAAATCGATTATAAATTTGGATTGATCATGTCACAAAAAAAAACAAACACATTTTCAATTTTTTCTGTGACTCAGCCCCGTAAAACAATATGCAAGCTTGTGCAGCTTGGCTGGAGGTTTGGATGCGGCTGGTGCATTGCCCCCCCCCCCCCTCCCCCGCCCTTCTCTAACCAATAAACGAGATAAACACAAATGTAGGTCCGGAATACCGGTCCTCGGGGTCTCGTGATTTACGCTCGGAGCTTCCCTCGTCGCCTAAGCATCATAAACTTCTCGTCGTCGTCATCATCATCATCATCATCATCATGATCAACCGGGGCTGGCAAACGTGCGATCTCGCACGCAATCCCCGGGTCGCAATTCCACACCCACACACAATGCACACACAAAACGCATCCGCACACAACGGTCCACCGGTTGTGTCGAACTAATCGCGGTGTCTCACACGCACGCGCACAGTCTGTCGCATGGGTTACGCGATATGCCGTCTGCGAATGATTAATTCGTGTGCGTGAAAAGAAGATGACACGTGTATGTGTGTGTGTGTTTGTGGGTGTGGGCGTGAGTTTATCGACTTTGATACGACGGCGAGAAATATACGTCACGGACGACGAATGACTGTGACGTTGGCCTCGTGCGTACAAATGTTTGGTCAATAATACTGGCAAATAAAAAATGAAGAAGGAAAAAAAGTGTCGAGCGTCATGAAAAATTTCGTCGTACGTTTCTTTGTTATTCCAGCTGGGTTGTCAATGAAATTTGGATATCGGTTTATGCGCAATTTCGAATATCACGTAGACGTCAGGCACGTGCAAAAATATTTTGTCAATCGTGAATAATAATATTGTTTTCAATAACAATATTTTTTTGGATTTTTATGATAACTATGATTATTATTCGATGAATAATTTGAAACCCCTTGAAAATGTTATTTTCAAGGGAGATCATCGATTGGTGAGAAATGAGACGCAGCTGGACTTTTTATGGCGTCGCGAAATCGGTTTTTTTTTTTTTTTTTCAACGACCGTCTGAATCATAAATTTATAGCTAGGACAAAGATGTTTTTTATGAATTTACACGCTGTGCCAACTGACAGTGAGACGGGGATCTTTTTTTTTAATTAAAAAAAAAAATCCACGGTTCGAAATTTTAATCGACACGCAATCGTGAATGGTCGTGCCTGGACAAATTTGTTTCTGGTCGGGCGTTGATCTTGCATGCGCAGTTATCGAAAGTGGATCAAAAGTCCATTGCCGATGCAATAACGACACGAGGCCGACATATGCATGTATGTTTCATGGGCCCATGTGTTGAAAATATTTCTGTTTATTTATTTTTTTTATTTGATCTTTTTTTTCGGTTTTTTTTTTTTCACTCGAAGTTGAGACGCCGCCGGGTGCCTTTGTGACTGCGAAAGTATCTGATGGGAGGAACGATGCGAAATTAATGAGACTGGGCGGCGAATCGAGACATCTCGATGGTTCGAAAGACTGCTATTGCGACGAGTGAAGCTGCATTAACACGATTGCCACGATCAATTTGAATCGTCCTCGCGTGTGGTTTTATATCGTTGTGATATTTAATTTTTTTAACTACGACTATGAAGGACATTATTATGGAATTGCGATTATGACAATAATTGTTATCAAATTGTCATTCGTTCAATGTTAGAAACTTTTTTTTACTGATTTATTTAATTTCCCCTGGCACCAAAAAAACATATATTGCATATGAGCGATTCCACGTGACTTCAGCCACTCAAAAAAAAAATTTTTCCACAAATAATTTTAAAAAATTGAGCTATTTTTTTGCAATATATTCACCGAGTGCCGATTTTTTTAAAATTTTTTTGACGGTTTTATCGTTAATTAAAGTTTTTTTGTATTTTTCCATTCAAATGGCTGTATCTTTGGCAGGGTTTGACGTATTTACATTTGTAAAAAACGAAAATGTGCGTCTTTTTAAGGCCTTCCAGAAAAAAATTACTTTAGATTCTATTGAGCAAGTTGCACGTCCGTTTCAGGGCAAAATATGCAAAAATATTTTTTTTCTCAAAAAATGCATTTTTAATTTTTTTTTTCAAAATTGCCCCGAATTCCGAATACCAAAAAAGAATTTTTGGTATTTTTTACATCGTGGGACCGGCAATCGGTAATGCGTAATTTTACCGATTTCATTGATAGATTTTTTTCAGTTTGATTTTTTTTTTTTTTCATGGGCTCCAGTCACTTCACGCGAGTTCAGAAGCCTCCTTGAACGAGAATCTAATGATAATCAATGCTCGTTGAATCGCGTGAAACGAAAAAATCAAACCGTAGAAAATCTATTAATGAAATCGGTAAAATTACGCATTACCGATTGCTGGTCCCACGATATAAAAAATACCAAAAATTCTTTTTTGGTATTCAGAATTCGGGGCAATTTTGAAAAAAAAAATTAAAAATGCATTTTTTGAGAAAAAAAATATTTTTGCATATTTTGCCCTGAAACGGACGTGCAACTTGCTCAATAGAATCTAAAGTAATTTTTTTCTGGAAGGCCTTAAAAAGACGCATATTTTCGTTTTTTACAAATGTAAATACGTCAAACCCTGCCAAAGATACAGCCATTTGAATGGAAAAATACAAAAAAACTTTAATTAACGATAAAACCGTCAAAAAAATTTTAAAAAAATCGGCACTCGGTGAATATATTGCAAAAAAATAGCTCAATTTTTTAAAATTATTTGTGAAAAAAATTTTTTTTGAGTGGCTGAAGTCACGTGGAATCGCTCATATATATTCATTTTTGAACAAATTACTCAAATCTGTAAAAACAATGCGTACATTACGTACGATTTTTTTTTTACTCAAATTCAGGGTGTCGAAAAATTACGATTTTGAGTTCCGAAAGAAAACAACATTTAATTCTCACTAATATGTATTATATTAATAATATATATTATCATATTACTAATATACACATATTTACAGGCACGCAAGAAATATTCGTCCGCTCTTTGAATTTCGGGGATGTCCGTGATCGTTCCGCACGTACAACGGGTTTTGAACCACGGTCGAAACTTCTCCCCCTCGGACATATTCTGCTTGCGAACATTTTTTTTTTAATTCTCGTTCTTTTTTTTCTTTTCATTTTTTTACATACCATCTCGTTGCTGCAAGTCATCCGAACGTCCCGCTGTGCCGTGGCACCCGTGTTTCACGTATATCGTTTATTTACTCTCCATCGAAATCTCGGGTTGCACGCACGCATCGTCGTTACCGCAGACACCGTAAGACGGCGTGTTTCACGTTTTTCTTTTTCTCAATCATTTTTTCATTTTAATTTTTTTTTTCAAGTTTTATTTTTTTATTCATACCCTCGAGACTTTCGCGAGGCAATACGGCGTGGCGTAATTTCATTGGAAAAAAAGACGTGCCAAACGATGGAACCGAGATAGATCGCGACGTCACGAAAGAACTCGTGGACACGATTTCGAAAATCGCGAAACGAAAAATAAAGCAAAATGTTGTCCGTTCTTGATTCACTCGATTTATCGATCGATCGAATGATTCAATCGAAGGGCAATCACGGATGTTGGATGGGCACGCTGTGAGCGTTGACACAGATGGGGCTATAGCGTTTTATACGTAGATACCAGAATCCAAGCCGGTCGGGCCAAAAGACAATCGAAACCGGATCGTCGATCACGATCGTTATCACGGACTCATTATAGATTAGATCTGGCAATTGTTGCTCGATAACGCGTAGAAATAAAAAAATGAAGGACAAAATAAGAGAGAAAGAGAGAAAGAAAGAAAGAGAGAGAGAAAGAAAGACAGAGAGAAAGAGAGAAAAAAAGATAAGTCGTCGTCTCAAGTACGGAGGCTTTTGTGGGGTGTAAAGGTCTGCCCGATGTAACGATGTGCGTCAATCATTTTTTTTTCCTGTCTCGATCGATATGACGTTGACGAAGATCGCGCATCGATAAGCGTGATCGCTTCGGAAATTTCATAATTTTCGTTTTCGTATTACAAATCGTATCGTAATCTCATCCGGTTCGTCCGATTTCGACGGGGTTTGACACTGCGCCACGACCGGAAACGGTACTCGAGCACAACGGGCCACGATAAAACGAAAAAAAACCCCGACACTTCAATACATACAACCAAAATCAGAAAAATAATTATGAAAAGAAAAAAAATTGAAAAAAAAAAAAATTCTAACGAAAATAAAACGAATAAGCAAACGTAAATTGTCTAAACTATGAGGCGCCACCTATCGACGTGAATTCGATAAAAATTCATAAATTCCAAATAATTAATTAGATGTTACACACGAAGAATGAAATATTCGCATTCTTGCTGTAATTGTCGATGAATCCGAATATAAATTATTGTCATTGAATAAACATATTAACATGAGAAAGTGATATGCGAAAAAAAAAGAAATATAATATTAGAAATAAATATGAGTTGGAATAAAAATGCTTGACGTAGATTGGCCAGGCAAAAGTTTATCTCCATGGGGTGCCTGGATCGTTATTGCGTCGATTTACGACGACACCATGTTCCCCTTTCGCAGAAAATGTGAGGCCAACCGGCTCGAGCCTCCTCACCTTCGGAAAGGATCTCATGTGCAAATGTGCCTCACCACGAACCATTGAGTTATGGTACTTGGCACTCGTCCCAATCCAACACATGGAAAAATAATCAACGCAACGTTAGATTCGTGTGCGTGTGTGTGTGCGTTGATGAGCTGACGAATACGTCACGCGTGGCGATTGAGTATATAACACCCGTTACGATCGCTGATGAGGCCAGAGGCGACGACATACATAAGTGCAAACACATCAACTTGAGTATCGATAAATCGATCGTGAAAACGAAAAGGCTGGTGATTATGAGGTTCCCAGTTATTGAACAGGTTGCTCCCGGCTGGATATCAACGTATAGCTATTGGTATTGAGGTGATGTGCTATACCGGTCACCCCCCTCCCAAGTAAAAAAATTATATATAATCTATATATGGGATTGGGCATATATAGTTTGCATATAGATTATATATAGACTATATATCGTCTATGTATAATCTGTATGTAAACTATATATGCCCAATCTCATATATAGTTCATTCTTAATATGCGAGTCCGATTGAAGACATCAAGCCCGAGAAATGAATAAAAGACGTTCGAAAAATAATTACAGCGGACAATGAGTTTACAAGGGGACGCTGAAAAGAAGTGGCGAGGCTTTCGTGACGTGAGACTGATGATAACCGAGACTGCTAAATCCCATTCAGTTGGAAACCACGCGTGGTTCGTGTCAAACAATTTACATTGTATGCACGTGTTAAGTGCGTTAAACACGCGTGCACGGTATTAGCAATTCACATCCGGCTCGCGTCTCGACAACCCCACTTATGCTTCCGTTTCTCCCCGACGTTCATCGCACTCATTGCCAGATGCAATCTTGCATTTCTGCATCCGTAACCTAACCTTCCTCAAGTTTCATCGCAAGTTGTTAATTTCGAAATTTATTCGCTGATCCAATGAAAAAAAAATTCTTTTCTAACGTCCAGCTAAATTTAGTCCTACATTTTTTTTCTTGGTATGTTTGTATGTTTGGTTTTTTTATTTTTAAAAATTTTTATTCTATATTGAAACAATATTTACATCGTTGAAAAGATAATCCTGGGTTATCGATTTTCAGTATCGAGTGTTTTGTTCGAGATTGATGATTCATAAATCATTTTCCATTCGTTCGTTATCATTGCTTTTGACGATCGATCGAGAATCGGTGAAATAATAAAAATCGACTAATTTATAATTGTAACGAAATTGCTAGTAAAAAAGTTACTCAAATAAGAAGGAAGAATGTTCAAAGTAAAAAAAGAAATTAATGATAGGGTGAAGGACCTCGGTCGATAACCTATTGGCAACATTAATTGCAATCACTGTATAGATATAGATATATCAACGCTACGCCAAAATTGGAAAAATGATTCTAATGGAAACTATTGACGCATATTGCCCATAAATAAATTTGCCACGACTATACTACTAATAAATAATGAATACAAATTTGCCACAAGTTGGATTGAAAGGAGAAATTCGAAAATTATCCTAGCCTCCGAAATCATCGAAATAATTAACACATCGTGGCTCGGTTCTCGATTTCCCATTCCTTGTGCGCACATAACTGGTTTTTTTTCTTTATTTCTTTCTTTCTTTCGTTCTTCGACGCAAATATTGTGCTTGGAACTGTGCGAGAAACTTCGTCACGGCTTAATCGTTATTATAATTAATTTTTTTCTAGTGAGTTTCGTCGAGGTGTCTTTCCGAGTCTGGAAGATATTATTCCGCAGTGAAAAAAAAATAAGAAAAAGCGTGTTGACGTTCAAATGGTTTACAATTGTGGACGGCAATGAGCCTTGTTCCATCGGTGCTCATTGTGCAGCTTATAGTACCCTAGATACTACCTCCTCCCCTCCCACCCATTGCCCCCCACCGACAAAGCGCTTCCCGCGGCCGATGCCACGAGCGAACGTCTCATATATATACATATATACGGTCATATTCTTATATATCAGGGGGTCCTGAAAACAATTTTTTTTCTCTGATTTTCGGGGCCCTCCTTCACTTCAAGGTATGTATCTTGCATCCGTAGAATCTTGCAGCTTAATGAACCCCATCGGACCATTTTTAGGGGTGGCCCACGATTTTTCAAAGTTTGAATAAGACGGCGCTATATTTTTTTTAATCGAATAAACGTGAATTGTGCGATCAAAATGAGCTAAGACAACATGAATGACAAATGATTTCGTTGTATCAGGATCACTTAAAGTCACGACAAATAAATAATAACCAAATAATAATTATTAACATTAAATAAGACGAGAAAATTGGCAATATTCTATCACAGACGAATATTATTGATTTTTTGATGATTTTGTGGATGAATATTTTTTCGTTACTCAAATTTCGATTCATGATTGCGCCTTGTTATTTCAATTAATTCACCTTTGAAAAATTGGGACCACCCCTAAAAATGGTACGACCAGGCTCATATTTCTGCTGGATTCTACGGATGCAAGATACTTCGAAGTGAATGAGGCCCGCGAAAATCGGAGGATTTTTTGTTTCTTCAGGACACCCTAATATACATGTATACTTGTATAGGTTTGTGAAACGCAAAGTGCATACGTGACCGACGATCGTCGTGCGCGGGAGTCGTATAACCATGCATGATGCGAGAGGACGAAAGGTCTTTCGATCAGCGTACCCGTTCGTGATTCGAAACTCGTAAAATTCGATTGTCCGCCCTTAGAAAATTCTTATACCGACTTACGAATTTTCGAAGCTTCGCTCATTCGTTGGCTTCAACTTCGGCATGCCACATTTTTCATTTTACGGCGAGAACAATAAATTTCGATCACATCTGAGGATCTCTCAAATTTTGAACTGACACGGTGAACAATTTTTTGTTTTTCTCAATGAATTCCCTGATGATGGAAGAAAAAGTTTGACAGTGGCACTTGGGGGGAAAAAAACAATTATGAGACGTGACCGGTTTTTGACTTTACGAATTTTGACATTATTATTGGAAAAAAATTGTCGATATCCTGATCAACTTTAATTCGATAAGTTTTTAGGTTATACCTTTTCTTTTCTTTCTGTCTTCGTTTTTTTTTCAGACATGCGACAAAATTCAGCGTCTGTGGTTGGTCAGTTGAGTAAGTATTGTTAGAAAGGGTTGAACATTTCAATAGTCATTTTAATTTATATATATATCTATATATATATTTTTATTTTTCGTTCTCTCTCTCTCTCTCTCTCTCTCTCTCTCTCTCTCTCGCTCTCTCTCGCGATTTTGTCAATGACCGATCCAAAATGATAATAAAGCAACGTAAAGAAAAATGTTATCTCACGATTTTGCTACATCCAAAGTTTTCAAAACGTAGCAAGTGCTTTCTACAGAAACCATGAGCGTAGGCTGGAGCTCATGGCCCACGTTCGATCTGCCTCGACGAAAAGGTCAATTGTCATACAATTCGATCTTGAAGTTTAAATGAATTTCATCAACAACGAATTCTATTTTTTTTTATTTATTTATTTATTTGAAAAAAAATTATTGACATCGTCTCTAAAGCGCATGCGTCAAAGGCCAGTCTCTGGCGCACGTGAGGAATATTTGGGGAACGAGATTTGAAAGAAAAACCTATATATAAATATATATATAGATCCTATTCTCCGAAAAGGCCGAATTTCATCGAAAAAAAACGAAAACTCAGACGACGCGATGCTAACGCGAACCAAATCAGTCGATCCACTTTCAAAACAATCTCACAATATAGTACAAACATAATAAAATATACGTTTCAAGTAGAATAAACGAAATAAGGAAAAATAATATAGATAAATCAACCAACCTGTGAAATTTGGATCGTCGAAATTTCTCGGAACAACTGGTGAGCAGTCTAATGATGTTGTGACACTGTACGGTACTCAATGCAAGCATATCCGTTCGAATTTCCGAATCGTCATTATTGTTATCGGATACCAACTGAGCCGCAATTTGATTATCCCGTTCGACAATTTCTTCGTGAATCTTCATGTACCTCTCCTTCGCTTTGATCAATTTGTCCTTGTGCTGAAGCTTGCGAGGAGCAACGGTCGTTTCGACATTATCGTTCGAAGAAAATTTCGTTTCTGCTTTGACGTTCGATTTTTCCAACGAAACTAAATCGCCCTCCTCGTTCTGCATTACCGCCGCGGGCACGCACATCGTAAACGTCTTATAGTTTTGTTCAAGTCGATGAAAACCTGTTGCTGGATGCGAGTCGTCGCGGTTTCGATTACCGAACGATTCGTAACGTGCGAAAGCTACAAACGCTTCGACACTCGCGAGCTTATTTTTCCTTTTCTTCTTTTTTTCCCCACGATGTTGTACTTTTGCTCCTCGAGTCTTAATAACAATTGATTTTCACAGTTTTTAAAAAAATGTATTGTGTGACAAATTAAAATTCGATGGAATAAGTTCATAGATTTTATTTTAAAAGTTTCAAACAATTTCGTTCGAGAATGAAAAATCAGTTGAATCACGAATCGAAGTTTGCACGTTTGTTGCGTAAAGTGGATAGTTCGACGTTTCGAACTTTTGGATAATAGATCAGTGTGAAGTGCACAAACCACTGTGAAGCCATAACCGGCGACGCTTGTATTTATATGCCACGGACTGCTCGTGGCTGCTCGTGTCGGCGTCGACGAGAGGGGGAGTAGCGTCGGACCAATCGCACGGCGGCGCACGGCGCTCGACCAACCACGCGCGGGGGTGCACGGGGCTCGACGCTGTGCGGTCAGCCCGATGACTACGTGCCCGCAGTGACACCAGACTAACGGTATTGTCTCACGTGCGAGGTTTTTTCGCAAGCCCCCCACCCACTTCCTCGCGTTAATGTGGGATTTTTGCCCGAACGCAAAAACCGAGGGATCGCACCCGTACGAGAGGTTAAACATTGCGACGCGGACGCTCGACACTCGCGCCCCGCTTCGGGCGATGCGACAATCTTTGAGAACCAAATTTCGCCGGTTTCGAGGTAATTGTCGATGGAATGAATAAGTAATGGTTTCGTGGGTCTTATTACTCGGGTAATAAAAGCAGCCCTATTGAAATCCTGAAGAGATGGCCGGGATTATACGGTCCCCCGTCAAACTAAGCCGCCAGAAAGCGCAGCGGTAGGTCCGCCTGATTTGTTTGCACTTATATGTATGTATATATTCGAAACAAATGAAGGGTTCTTCTTCTATATCGATATATAGGAGAAGATCGTCCTATATATCGATATGCATTAGTGAAAACAAATTACAGATGATTTTCCCGGAAACCATGCGACGTAGAAACTTTTATTATGGCGTGGCAATACATTTTATTAACCCACATATTTTGAACTAGTTGGTACTAGTAAAAATAATCATGAAAAAAATTGAAAAGGGGATGAAAATTAGGTACTCGAATTTTTTTTTCCATTTTATATATATTTTTAAAAAGATATTAAGAAAATTATGCAAAATAGAGCATACCCTCCGCCCGCCACCTTTAGTTCCGACACTGCTGGAACAAAAATTTTGACAAAATTTGGAGATGCCTTAATTGAAGTTTTCCGGAAAATTATGTCGAGTGTCATAATTGCACTTGGCCATTATCTATCAAAATAATTTTTATTGACATTATTGTTCGACTTTTTCCTTACTTCCGATTTGGTATTTCGGTTTTCTTTCTTTTTTTCGATAGACGACGAGGGAACTGGGGCACACGCGTTACGACGGTGCGTCGCAGTCGCTTGCCGAAACGATATTCGTAATTTCTTGGAAATGTCGGTGGGTTATCGAGCACGTGAAAGCCCGGGCAATTTTTGCCACTATTGGGCTTATCTTGGAATTAATTTCGTTTGAATTGATGGAGCTCTTTCGGAGAAATCACTTATTGCTTTTTCGAGGTGATCGATTGCGCCTACATAACCTATGCAGCGCATCCCGCTCCTTCTTCGCTTCTCCTGAAATCAAATATTGTTTCGACACTTTCTCTGAACGTTCAGCGAACCATGCCTTTTTTTACCTATTAAAAAAAACGTTCGGAAGATAATCATCGAATTGGTATAATTTGTTCTATGGTTCACGTTATTCACACGTACCATCGATATCATTGTGTGACGAGTAATATGGCGTTTTTATGACCGAAAAAAATTTGTAACATGTTGAAAACTATGGGCAGACTAAAAACGTACTTTTTTTTCGATCGGATAGTATTGTAGATCCGCAAAATTATCCAGATTGATCATAAAATAGCACGCGAATATTGATATTCAAATTGTATTATTGCGTATGAATAAGAATTATTTCATCATCCGTAGGCGACACATTGAACGAAATATTTCCATTGGTGAAGGAGTGGAGGGTGGGGGGGGGGGTTCATCTGTGTTTGTCTTTCTGTCGCAACTGTCCCGGAAGGTGGATAATCAATTGCCAAAATATTTAAGTGATATCGCCACAATGCACAAAATTATGCATTTAAGATGTGAATTTCGAACATGTGTCTCTATGATAACGAACTGGAGGCCGGAAACCCCCAAATTATTGTGTAACTTGAACAAACGTGAAAAAGATTACGACAAAAAAAAAATTAATCAGTATATAATGTATACTGATTAATTTTTTTTCGTCATAATCTTTTTCACGTTTGCTCGAGTTGAACAAACGAATATCCGATGGTACAATATCTCTCTGAGATTTTTGGTTTTGTCGAAGCAGATACGGTGCGAATGTTAAATTTGCGTAGCATCGTTCGTGAAACTTTAATCTAGCCTAGACTGTCATTGATCCGAGTCTTTCGTTAATCCGGGATTCGGAATAATAATAAATATGTAACATTGAGAGAGTGCCAAGAATTTCTTTAACGTCGCAGTTGCGATATCTGTTTAGCTAGCAAATAGAAATTATTCGAGGCTGATGATATTGCGATGAGAAGTTAAAATCATCAAAGCCCCGAAGCGTCAATGGCCGGAGTCTCGTGGGCGGCCGATGAAGATGGAAAGTAACAGCGTGGAGTTGGAAAGTAGCGAGAAAACGACCAGGATTCAGCCGGATAAATGACGAAAATAGATGAAATTTGAAAAAAAAACAAAAGAACAAAATTCGACTCGTACAACAATGTTGTGTACTTATCATTTTCAGAGATAAGCAATCATAATTTTTATTAATATTTAACACTCATGGTAATACAAGGTTTCCCATAGAAAAATTATATTATTGATTGATTCAATCAGATAAGGTGTCGAGGACAAAAAAATCGACCCGTAAAATAAAAAATTGAAATTATACAAACTTGAAAAATAAATAAAAATATTAAAAAATAGCAAACTAAAATGTACCGGCCAGAAAAAAAACTTTTATGTTCGATATCGATGAAAAAATAGAATATTAGGTTTATATCTGGACATCGGGAAATTCGGTCTAAATTTTCCCAATCGAATTTTTTTTCCTTAATAAAATTAGATTTGGTAGTAGTGAAAGTTCATTGACGATATATTAGATATTTCTTAATTTTTTTTTCTTCAAATTCGGCCTTTGATTGGTATTCCGCAACATATCGACAACGGGCCATCGACCTGAGTCCTTTAGCCAAAAATATATATACATATTTATTCGACCGTTGGACAATTTCGTAAATTAAAGCATTAGTCGAGATTGTACTTCATCCAAAAAAAAAATTCTAATTTTTTTCACCAAAATACATATTCATAGTCTCATTCAATCATTAAGTACGATTTTGGTACCGATGGAATGAAATTTTCGAGTGCAACATTGAGAGCAATGGTGATTCTCATTGGCGACTAAAACTTACGATAAATCATGAGATTACAATCACGAACCAGCACTTTGCTTCTTTCGGCGTAGCAATTAAGAAAACTAAGAAAACGTCTGTATAAATAAAAACGTTTCAAAGTATTCAAACTGTTTGGTGTGTTGAACGAAAATTAGAGAGAAAAAAATATATTTATGATTATCACTTTTTCGCATCTACGAAATGGCAAGAAATTCCGTTGGCCAATCGTTGTCCCTGGAATCGACGAGAATACCTGATGGAACGATGATCACCACAAACGACCTGAGTCGATGGCGAATCACGAGATTATGACCATAAATTAGCACCTTTAATCGCCTATCGAAGCAATTAAGGATATTCCGTTTGAAAAGGCCTCGAGGCACCGTGAGATCGAGAGCTTGCGTAGAACGGGTTAATTATCGTGCGTCACAGAAAAGCATTTGAGAAATCCCCAAAAAAACAAATCGTCATATTCCTTCAAAAGTTGACACGAATTGTCTCAAATTGTTTCTTATGATGACGTTGTGTTTCGATACGATGAAAAAAAAAAGTTAATATGAAATTAATTCAGAAAATATTATCAATATTAATTCGTAGTTTGCATCGACGAAAAGAAGCAATCACATCGAGTTGTATTAAATTTTTGAAGGATAAGCCTTTCTCATAAGTTTGTTTACTCCAATATCTACCAAGTATGACGACTCGAAGGTAGATTGACGTCATGCTTGGACTCCCACTCTGATAAATGACACTGTAAACAATTTTTCCCAAAAATTGTTGAAAAAAAAAAAAAAATAAAGTTAATAATTACCGGAATCAAGCAAAATGATTAACGAATATAACTATAGACGATAGAATTGCATGTACGTATTGATACGTATGTATTATACATTTAAATATATTTAAAACAATTTTTCTGTAACAATTAATCATCGTCGACGTAGCGACGGATTTCTCAGCAATGTCATTAACACCGATAAAAGTCCGCGAGATTTCGATGGGTTGTTGAATTATGAAAAATCGTAGATGATTATTAGAATTTCCATAATCTTGATCTCGTATTCCGTTTCGGTATAATGATGAATCACGCATTAAGACACTAAAGATTCGAAATTGATTGGCGCAGGAGGCCGTCGAACGCGAGTATATAGAGGGTGACCGATAATACATGTCAAAAAGTTTCGTCTTTTCACATTGTCGTAAAGGGTCATCTGTGATGTCCCAAAAATGGATTAGAAATTGGCCAAGAGTCATATCAAGCTAGAGTAATAGTTAATATCCAACAATACATGTAAATTTTTAAATATGAATAACTTCAAAAGTTTTTTTGGAAAATCATGGCATTTTGAACGCAACAATGACTTTACAATTAGAAGGTTTTCTCCAGATAGTTGATCTCCAGATAACGCACTCAAAAGACAACAATTCTTCACATATATTAATGGACACCCGGTATATATTGTGGGACGATGTTTGATCACGTACGCACCTCTGCGTCTATCTCACACCAAACTATTATCGGTAGTAAAATTTCAGACACGTGTGGCAGAGTGGAGGGGAGGGGGGGGGGGGCGTCGTGCGACGTGAACTTCTATGAATGACGAGACCCGACGATTGGACCAGATAGGGTACTTACATAAACGCGCCGACGCCGTGTATTTCGCGACGGGTTGATCGTTATAAAAGTCGGAAAAAGCGTTGGTGTTGGTTCTGAGATCCGTGATAATTTAGCCGCGCGGAGACTTGACGCCAAACTCGAACACGAATTTATCATGTACGAATGCATAATGTATATAATTATTTCTCAGCGTTATTAGCACGAGTGTAACCCGAAAGCTGAGTTATTTATGTGATGGTTTTTTTTTTTTTTTTTTTAATATTCCCAATGGCTCCATCGAGATGACCGAGCAGACGTTGCGTGCCTCGACCGCCGTGTATCCTGGGTGCAATTAAAATTCGGCATAAGCATGCGATGTACCAACGCGTAAAAATAAATTACCGGCACAGAAAAATTTGAATAATCAATTGCCACGTGTGTAAAAAAAATTAGCATAGAACTATCATGACAAGTCTACGAGCGTAATTCTTTGGCTATTATCACAGACATATATTGATTTCTGTTTATCTTGGCATTTTTTATTTGTTTATCATTAATTATTTATTTATTTATGCATTTTCAATGATTAAGGTGAAGAAAAAGCAGATGCATGATTATGGATTCGTTTGTTTGTTCGTAAACCTAAATTGATACGGACCGGATATCGAATACGCGCAGACCTTAATTATCCAAATACAAATTACTCGAAATTAATTGAACCGCTTACTGCGTAATGAGCCCTGATGATGTTCTCGTTTGAATGGCGTAGGCTCCAAACGCAGTCAGCTGATACATGTGTACGTCACTCGTTGGTTTTTGTCAATTTCAATTGATCAAATATTTATCAATGACGGTGGAACGTTCGATTGATTACACATTTGTCCTCGTTTTTGAATAATCAGAGAACTACGTGTACACCGAAATGCGTTTTAGTGTTACATTTGAAATAACAATGTTTTTTCAAACCCCTTCGACCCCAAAACGTTGTTCGCGTGTGTTTGGTACGCAATGACGGATTTATTTTCGAACATTTATTTTCGAGTTGCGTACAATCGTTAATTTAGAATCCCTGAACACATGAGCTGAGTAATGGGCGGGGGGCTAGAAGTCCTAATGATGGGCCCAGCCTCAAGAACAATCTGGTTGTCAGATGTGTTAGTCGCCCGTATACCGGTGGAAATGGGATGTTTACCAGTACGTCAACACCCTGCAAATATCGTGTTATTATTGTGAGACGAAAAATATGTTAAACATATGTCTAACCTTCGTCGTGTGGGCCTTTGTAACCGCTTTGTAAATCCGACTTTGGGGTCATATAATCACAGAAGAATCTCTTTCCAACGGATTTTCCGTAGTCTTCGGAGCCGAGTGTCCTTAAGGTAGTATTCTACATACTGAAGATTCAAAGCAGGCCTCAGATATACCATCTCCTGATTGAGCAACGTAGTACTTTGATGTGGCAACTTCGCGTGTTATGATGTTGATCAGAAAAAGAGAGACAAGATGAGAAACAAACGCGCAACGTTGCCATGTCTACTGGATCACGACCAACTCCTGATATAAACTGTATTTTCCCAATGTTTATTTGCGTATTACTATCATCACAGTCTCCTGATCTCTACCTACAAGTGCCCAAAATGTTTTCCGAATATTCAATTTGCAGCTTAAGTATTTTCATTAAAATCTGACGAGGACTTTTTGTATTATATCAAATTGAGCGTGATTTTCCATAAGGCTCCATGTTAAACGTGTGAAAATAAAAGTGTTGATATATTTTTTCTCGCGCTCCGGAAAGCCATAAAAATTTAACTGCACCTTTTTCTTATCAATACCTATAAGTATGCCAAGTTTCATGAAAATCTGACGAGGAACTCTCTTATGGAGGGTACCTTAAGGGGATCCGAAAGGTTCGACGTCCGCCATGGGTGCGAGAGAGCTAGCGCCGTCAGCGCTCGCGGCGGAGCGAGAGAGCACGAGCTACAAACGTTTCGCATCCTCTGTCGCTCTGCGGTTATCTCTCTCGCACTCGTAGCGGAAGACAAACGTTTCGCATCGCGTTAAGGTGATGGACTGCATCTCAATCTCGCTCTCTCTTGCTCCGCAGCGAGCTCTTATAGCGTTCGTTCTATCGTACCCAGAAATGCAGTCCATCACCTTAAACGATCGAGCTAAATTGACTTGAACGTCATTAAGCGCGGGGACTTTTTCCGATCGTTAACCCTACAACGTTCCACATCCTGGGCGTACTCCTTAATGATATATTGGGATAAGTCCACATGTTGAGACTATTTTAGTTTTCCATTTTTAGTGTTTCGCGGAAGTCTAGCAACCGTTATGGTTTCATAGTCCTTATATTGTCATATTTATGTACCGATTAAGACGAAATTTGATACACAGACGTGGGTCGATGACCCAAAAACAATAATGATAACATTGATTAAAATAATGATGATTCCCCTCCCACAGATTGAAAAATGAACTCGAAATTTTTTGTTTCTTCACCCCATCGAGTGACGTGTCTTTTAATAGGTCTCCTCGAATGCAATATATCATGTTGTGAGGACTTTTCGTCCTAACCCTTCAGTCACGTGATATTCAGAGTGCTTCCCCTTCCCTTCTAGTTTTACACTGCCGATTCAAAAAAATCTGAAAAAATTCCAGTACGTAGCTTTTAATTAGTGGATTCGATAAAAATTATAACGAACACTGTAGCAAAAATCGTTCACGAAAAATATATGAATAAAAAAATTTCGTCGACGATTTTGTAGCGATTAGATGTTTCGTGAATGACTGCTACGGGATGACTACGGAACCCTATCGTGTGCATGTCCAACAGGCTACTTGACTACTTTTTTTCTCCTCTCGTCACTCGACAAACTTTCAACTCGAACTTATCTCTTTCTTGAACAATGACGAAGGGAAGCGAACGAAACAATAAGAAAGGGAAGGGGTTTGTCGTCCCTGGGAAGCATGAGGATAATCCGTTTTAAAGTTGAGATACACTGAAGCTCCTGGAGTGGAGGATACAGACTGCAACGGTTCAGGTCCTCGTTGGTAGGGGGTGCGCACTAGTCCGGTCGATGGGCGGTCGAGCTGAGCACGAGTTGAGTTGGGACAGTGTCGAGTTGAAATAAGCGAATCTGATACTATCCCGATCAGAAAACGATAGTGGATGATTTATCTTATTTCATGGTAATTATTATGCCGATGAAAATGTCGATACTAACGAAATTTAAATTATCGTCCCATCGATCGACGTTAATGTTTTATCGGCGAGAACGTTTTTTTTTTCAATTGTTTATTTATCCACTGACTCCCCTTTCCTATTTTTTTTTTTTGTAAAAAAAAATCATTCGATCGTTACTGTCCGCTAGATTTATTTTTCCAAGTTTATACACGATGCGCTACATTTGAAATCACATTCATATTTTTTTTTTTCGTTTTTTTTTTTCAAACTACGTTTAATTCGCGAATAATAATGAAAAAATAACGTATAGAAATAAACTATGAATAATAAGACCGCGAGTTGTGTAAACTTGCGGGCCGAAATCTATAAGTTACAAAAATCGAATCTGTTGTAATTATTCATTTTACTTATCGTCAGCGTGTCGTTTCGCCTTCGTTCGATCTTCCTTTCGTTTATTTTTTGTTTGTTTGTTTGTTTGTTTATTTATTCGTTTATGTTTTGTTTGTTTGTTTGTTTGTTTGTTAATTAAGCTCTTTCGTCAATCGCTTTAGCTCTGATCCATTATATTGGCCTCGTTCATACTGCTGCCCGGACAATCTTTCTGAATGACCTCGAACAGAGGCTGAAGATCCGGTGTGGCTTTTATTTGCGCCACGAAATCGCTCAGCGAACGATTTTTGTCTGGAAATGCGTAAACAAAGTTTTTTTCCCCTCAAATTCGAGAAACAAAAAAAAAATAAATACAAATGAAATTTCGACGATTTGTCGAATACTCACCGGCTTCGGGAATCGTCAAAAGAGCCGCCACGGCTCTGAGAGCCGAACGTTTCAATTCGTCTTGCTTCTCGTATTCCTGTTTCACCGAATTTGCTTTGACCTTCATCGTGCACGTATTTTTCAATGGTTCGACCAATCTTTCCAGTCCTTAAACACAAAATTATTCAAATTTTTTCATTTATTTTCCAATAATCGAAACATTTGAATAAAATGAAAAAGAGAGAAAAAATCGACAATTCGAAAAAAAAAAAAAAAAAATCGTTGACGCACTTTGCAACACAGCGGCAGGACACAACTGAGCAAGTCGGGCGGTCATCAGATACGTGAGCATTTTGATGTCGTAATGATCTCGTAATCCGTTTTCAACGTGATTCAAAAATTTGAATATGTCGAGCCTGTCGAGGCAGGAATCGAGTAGCGTGTACATGCATTCGAACGCGGCTTTTCGAAGGTCCAAACCGTCGTCGACAGTGTGCTTGAACGGTCCCATTTCCACCTCTCTGATCAATTCCCTCTGAAAACGGAAAAACCAACATAATTAATTGTTCTGCGTTTCTCATTTATCAATTCCAAACGTTTCTACATATTTCCAGAAAAAATAAAAAATCTCCACCTTGGTTCGAGTTTCGGTGTAAAGTTGAGGCAGCACCGAATCCAAAAGATCTCTGATGAGCATGGGTTTGTTGTGAGCAGCCGAATTGAACGCAACGAGTGCAACTCTTCTCACGTTTAGATCGGGATCCTCGAGCGCAGCGAGAAAGCTTCCCATGCACTGTTTGAGCATCGCGTCGATCGGTTGGGGCTGTTCGGTTAAAAGAAGTGGAAAAACAAAAAAAAATTATAATTAAAACGCCTTGAACGTATTCACAATCGTCTAACTGAGTCAGTCGCTAATCATACGAATGAGCTAATATTGATTTTAGGTTTATAGCAGTTCGTCCAAACCAATTCGTCTAAAAAAACAATTCGTCTTAGAGCAATTCATCTTATAACAATTTGTCTAAAATAATAAACAGAACAAAATTTTGTGTAGTAATTTATTGAAAATCATCCATCGAAATCGTATGATAAATATATTTTTTTATTCTTCGGGGATTCTTTGGGCTAGGTTCGTTTGGTTCCTTTGGTTATTTGTGTTTTTTTTTCTTTCTTTGGGGTTTTTTTGGGATTGGTTCTTTGGGTTCTTTGTTGGTTTTTTAAAAAATTATATGGGGTTTTTTTGGGATGTTATACGAATTGTTAGTAGACGAATTGTTAATAGATAAATTGTTATTAGACGAATTGATAATGAAAGCCGTCTCAATCCAGAATCTCCATCTCTCATCCCACGAGCGTGTTTACACGAGCCAGCGGGGTCCGTACGGACCCCCACCTGGCAAATCCCATTATCAAAATTATACTTTTCATTAATCCTCACCTGATCGGATATCGTAAATTTCACCGCAGTCACAGTGGTCGTTCTCATAAGAGCCGACGAAGATTTCAACGATTCCTGAAGTCTCGGCAAACGCGAAACAGGATCGATGAGTGTAAGTTTGCCGAGACATTCGGCCACGACGTTTCGCGTACCTTCTTCGGTGCATTCGGCGTGTCTGTAGAGTAACATCCATATGGAAGGCACGAAGCTTTGCAAATGCGACACGCCCGACGGGCTGCTCGATTGACACGTAATTATTTCCTTGAGTGAATGCAACACGAGATATTGTCGCCTGGGTTGTGCCTCAATTTCCTTCAATATAAATGGCAAATATTCCGGCAAATTTCCCACGGCAATGTTTCCAAGCGTATAACTAGCCGCGGATTTCACTTCCTCGGAATGCGACGAGAAAGAATTGAGAATAACGTGTTTTAACGTATCAATACCGGACAGATCAACGTGTCTGCCAATTTCTCCGATGACCAACAACGCGAATATGTGTTTCGCATCGCTCTGAGGATTTTGCACGTCCTTGATGAATTTTTCCACGACGCTCTGGGCTTCCTGATGACACGTTATCGTGAGAGCAGCCGCACATTTGGCCAACGAGTGATAAGCCTGTTTGTGCAATACGGATTGTTGATTGACCGGTGCAACGAGCAACGACAAAAGTTTGCGATAACCCAATTCCGGAATTCCCGCTTGCACGAGTGCTTGAAAAAATTCCAGCATCGAATTCAACGCGGCTCCTTGCAACAACGACGATTTCACGAGTACCAAAACTTCCGGCAATATATTGTCCGATATGGTGGTGAGCGACGCCGGATGTAATTTCGCAATGGTGGTGAGCAGAGTGAGCGTCAATTGGGCTATGTGAAGATCGGATTCGTTAATCAAAGCTGGCAATTCTTCGGTAACTTTGTCGAGCATGTCGGCGTGCAACGACGAGCTGTACGAACGCACGAGTGTGTCGAGAAGCGTGAGCGAGCACAATTTAAGTGCGCGTTGATTTTTACGCAAAAACGAACCGAGTATGGGAATAGCTTCTTCCATAATGGGTTCGAGATCGACGCGCAACGGTGAAGCGGCGATGCAAGTCAACGCTTTGACGGTTGTCAAACGTGTTATCTCGTTGCGAAGTCTGTCCAAAAAAATAGGCAAACAAACGGGCAATTCGTCGTACAGCGTGTCGCCCAAATGCGCGAGAATTTGTCCCATACAAGCGATCGCACGTTCCTTCACTTCCTGATCAATATCCGCGGTTTTCAAACGCATCAACGTGCATTGATAAATTTCACCGGACAGAGCGGTAAAATTGTAATTAACGGATTTTTCGTGAGGTCGAATGACTTGAACGAGTTGTTGCAATACCAGCAAAGCTTCGGCGGTTATTTTGTAGAATGGATCGCCGACGGCGGCGATTATGGGCGGTGCGATTACGGACATGTGAGCGTGAAAGGCTTCGGGCGGATGGGTTATCAGTAGGGTGTGAATGAAAGCGAGTGTGTCGATCTTCATGTTGGACGATGAATTTTTGTCACCCAGACTGTATTGTATGCCGGGTATGAGAGCGGGTATGTGATTGGTCAGAGCACCCGGAAGCACGATAACGAGTTCCTTGAGCAACGAGAAACAATCCTGACGCGTTTTGATGCTTTTTTCCTTCATCTGACGATGAACCGCTTTGACGATGAGCGGTACTTGTTGTTGCAACAACGATATCGGACCCTCCTCGTCCTCTATGGAATCCGGATCCAGAGCTATGCCGGAAGACGGTCGCGTTTGACGCAACAGGGCTATGTATGCGTGAAATATGTCGGATTTCACGTTTTCCTCGCGCTCTTTGAATCTCGCGATCAACGCGGGTGACACGACCTTGTACAATTCCCACAACAATTCACGACGACTCGATACCACGGCTTCCAGACACTTGGCCGCTGCTCGTCGAACCTTCCAACTCATGTCGTCGTCGTCCGAATACTCGTCCTCGGCGTCCTCCTCGCCGTCCTCCTCCGTCTCCATCGTCGCACCGTCCACGTCCGACGATTCGTTCACGTCGTCGTCGTAATTGTAATTCGGATCGTAATATATGTAATCCAAACCCACCGCGATTATGTGCGATATGTGGGGAGTTATTTCCTTCGGACATCGGTAAACAAACGCCTCGAAGGCTTGGAGACAATATTCGCGCAATTCGTCGTCGTCCTCGTTGCTGTATTGGGCTATGAGGGGCATCACGCGTTCTATCTGTTCGCCGAAACGATGACCCGCTTGTCTGCATATCGATGCTATGCATTGTATGTACGTGCGAATTATGTTTTTCACTTTTTGCGTTTGCAAACCTTCGAGCAGATGATCGAGCAATTTTTTGTAGAGATAATTGTTGCTCGATGTTAGCAAGTGGCTGAGGGCGACTATTGTACGTTTGCGCACGGCTTGACGGGGCGACGAGAGCTGGGGCAACAGAGCCGCGAGAATTATCGGATGAAAGGTCACGAGGAGCGAGCCGAATCTCGATAACAAGTCTGCTACGATTTCCAGGGCTTCTAGCTGCACCGAAACGTCCTCTTGCTGGAAACGAAAATTTAAAAAATTAGGATAACTGTTTTATGAATGTATAACAAAATTGTTTTACAAGGATTTTACGAGTTTTTTTCTATATTTACGTTGTTTTACTTATGGAAATTCAGGGATGGGCATCCATTCAATCAGAATGTATTTTAAATACTTTTTCAAAAAAATAATTATGATTAATTATCACGCAATAATCAATATTTTACATATTTCTGTAATAATTACAAATAATTTACGTGAATTATTATTTTACGGAATCAATGCCTATCCCTGTGAAAACTATCGTGAACAGATAAGAATAAATGTTCGGATGCTAAATTTTATTTATAAAAATTATATGATTTTTTTTTTCTTTCATGATTATTATCCCACATTTATATGAATGAATTATAAACCAAAGGGATCATACTTTTTCTATAGCGCTGCTCAGTCGACCGGTGATTCTCTTGCAAACATTTTCCGCAAGATCGTTCGATCCCAATGGAAGTTCGGATATCACCGTCTTTAGGCCTATGCTCGATATGTCCCTGAGTTGTTCCTTGTCGGATACCATATTGGTACACAGAGCATCGACGATCGTTTCCACTTGATACTCCTTCACCTTATTGACTAGCGGACCCAAACTGTAATAATCGGACAAATGGAAAATAGTCAAATTAACCATTGCTAACAACAAATTTTGCCCATGAAATCAGTTTCTAAACATTCGCGTGCGACTCATTTCACAAAATTCAAATTTGTCACAAGGCAAATCGAAAACTAAGTTCGATAGAATAGTTTTTATCGTCGAATAATTTACCACTTGACCGCGAGATTCTGTACTTCGCCGTTCTTGTCTTCCAACAGCCTCAGCAACATCTTGACGACTTTGCGTTCGGAATCGTCGTCCAGCTTGATGCTGTCCTTCTGCAATTCACTCATGAGATCGTTGGTCGCCATGAATCTGAAGTCCTTGTCGCTGGACGTCATCTGTAAGACGATGGAAACAACGAATGACAGTTTGGAAGCGTGAAAACGGGAAAAATACGGAGAGGGGAGGAGGGGAGTGAGGTTATGTCGAACGACATTCTACGGGGTCCAACGACTCGTGGAAAGCCGCTCGCTTTATCTCGTGTTCGGATTATCTCACAATCATTAAAATCAATTCGCAAATGTTGTTTTTTTCGTTTTATTTTCACGATTATTCAATGCTAGAACGTTAACTCACCTTCTCCAGCAAATTTGCTATTTGATACGAGACACTAGCCATGATTGCGATCTTTGTGTGTTTTTCGCACTGCCGGCCGAAATTGCTCCTACTCGGATTGTATGCAGCGATCACACAAACATACGCCACGCGAATCACACACACACACTCACACACTCTCACATCCACACACACACACGCACACACGAGCACGCCACACGGTTTGTGGCAAGGAGATTGCTTTTCTTCCCGAGAATTTGAGACAAAAGTCGGAAAGATAATAAAAATATAGAGAGGTTATGATGGGTCACGTCGAGATCGCCGGTGGCTCGAGGTTCTCTTGAGCAAAACTTTTGTTTTCTTTGTTTTTTTTTTTGTTGTTGTTATTATTCTTCTTGTTGCAATGGATTAGCACCGAAATACCAATGTTCTTCGTGTTATGTTGCACAAACCATATGGCGATTGTGCGACTGCGCGAGTTCCAGTGCGAATAAAATATTTCACACTTGACTGGGAAGTCGCGGGCGCGTGTGTTTGAAATAAGAAAATTTTGCGAGATGGTCGTGTGTGGATTATGATACGATAAAGAATGGGTGAAACATGTATATTGCATGTCTTGTCGAATTCCATTGTCTGGTGCAAATATGGAGGATTTTGGCGACGCAATTTGTTGTGTTGTCGTTGAGAGGGATGAAATTAAAGTCTGAAAATAAAGTTTCGAAATTTCATCAGGGTCTGATCAATAATTTATGATCTTGAAATATAATGTGAACGATAAAAAACAGTCTAATTTATTATTCAGTGAAATAATTGTGAATATGTTTAGATTGGATTCATCATTCAATCATATCGAATTATTATTCGATATGATTGCTTGATATTATTTAATGTAGTCGACTATACGTTCAAAGTCGGAATGCTAAAACAATTGGCTCATTTTCATTTTTTTAACCACTGAAATGGATAATTATATTTTTATAATTTTTTTGATCATCTTTAGTTCACTTATAAATCGATTGAAAGGACAATGAACATTTTGCAATGTTGCATGAAAATTGATATTGTACTGTCGGATATAATAACGAGAATGAGAAGCTGACGAAACAACGAGCTGCGGTGTCCGAGTGGTTAAGGAGTTGGACTCGAAATCCAATGGGCTTTGCCCGCACAGGTTCGAATCCTGTCCGCAGCGATGTTTTTTTTTTCTTCATTCTCGTGATGCATAGATTTTTTCTTCAATTTGTAATTTTTTCATATCAAAAGAACACGGTAATTTGAATTTAAATCGTTTGCCATAATTCATTATTTCATAAACAATGACAATTTCGATTATTCTGACTGGAGCAGTAATTTCTCGGTGTGTTCCGTAAGATACTCGGTAATTTACGGTCATTTTTCCGTTCACGATGAGTATGGTTGCGATTCGGAGGTTGGCTACCGCTGGTGTTGCAAGCGAGGCGGCGATGCGCAGTACGAACTGCGCGCCGTCCGCGCCGCCGTTGACAAGTCTGGACAGGTCTGGACACGTTCGGCCGTTACAACCCGAGCGTCCGGCGTCGAGCACACACGTTGCGTTGAGCGTAAGAACGATCCGTCTGTACTATCCATCGAAAGTCAATTTGGAACGACAAACGATCGTTGGAGAAATATGTACATCGTGAGCTTATGGTACATAATTTTTTTTCCGTCCAACCCTTCCTAATTACACTTTATCAGCGTTATAAAATTTTGACATTGCGTAATCGTACTATTCGGCTGGGAAAATTTCGGGATATTTGAATTTTGAAAAAACGTATATAGCTATCACGATTACACGATGAATAGAAACGATGTATTTACATGTTTTGAGTAATATTTGCGACTATAAGCTGAATAATTAGTGACGTAAAGTCTCGAACAATTTTTTTTTTTTTTCTTTTTTCATTTACGATCGTTCTAACGACATGTTCGATCGTTCGTGATCGTAATTTCGATTGCTATTAATTCTAGTTCTTTGAGATTAATCGGAAAAAATCGCCCATCATCCGTTTACAATAAACAATGGGTTTTCTATCAGAAATTTGTAATAAATTGCAGATTTCAATTGCGAATTAATCGGGTCGCGCTAGTGCATTACAAAATGGCGGTTAGAACCCGGCGTCGGTTGGGGTTGCGCGCGCAACCACCTGCACTCGTCGGGCATCGAGTCGGTGGATCGCGATTATTTCGAGTTTCGCGATGATGATGGTGCATTTCGAACGGTTCGGATGGAAAATGGCTGATGATGAAGATGTCCCGAATTCCTTTCCTTTAGAAGACAAATCATCAATCAACCGTCGCCGTACTCAGTCTCCCTTCGGGGAGGGATCTCTGAGGCAGGTGAAGAGCTCCTGAAAAAAAGTGAGTACCTTCTGTTCCAATCAACCTAACCCATTTCCAATGTCATGAATTATGACTGCCACATGAAAAATAATTTTCTTGCGCATGTGTGTTTATTTTTTTTTTGCAAAACGCTGTATTACAGGCTAAATTGCAAAATCTCAACTTCTAAATGTTTTTTTTTTTTGTGACATCTCGTACGAATAATTTTACTTTTGGTAAAAATGTTTCTACTATGATTTTCTCACGACCCCCACCGAAATCTCCAACTTAAGAAAAAAAATTCACTCTTAGAAAAAAATAGCCAGCAATTATAAAATTCGGATAATCCGTGATACTAAATAATTATCCAAATGTCAAATAAGATATGTTTCGTATGGATTTTGGTAATAATGAAATAAGGCATAACTCGTTGAGGGATAGAAAACAAAATTTTATTAACTCGAACAATCTCGAGTCTCGTCGATTTTCATAGTTGCGATCGACTTGATACAGCGTCGAAATATTTCCCGAATCAGGCTAGCACCATGTCGAAGAGGAAACAGCAGTTCTGTCCTTGGGCGTTCTGCATCAGCCACTTGACTTTGTAGGTATTCTGCAATGAAAGAATAAACGATATCGAATTAATTGTCGGTTTCGAGTTTCACGGTTAAACGTTCAAAGTTTATTCTCGAACGATGAAATAATTTTTCAATCTGTAATTCATCAGTCGATTGGGAATAGTTCGAATTTTGTTCGTCACTGCAGAATTACATGATAATAATTTTTTTTTGTATACATTGTCGGTTAATTTAAATCGAAAAAATTATGATAATGGGTTGCGAGTAGATTTTACATTTATATAACATTTGAAGAAGCCTTATTTGGGTTCTAACTACATGGTAGCGTGCAGTAACGACATTGCATCGAGTCCCATCAAAGGCATATTGCGTCTGAGGATGCACTCTGACGTTACAAGTAATAAGTGAGTTCGTTTACTTTCACATGAATATCAATTATAAGCCGAGCTTGAGAATTTGCGATGACACGCTTGAGGTACTTGGCTCTTACAATAACGCCAACCCTTTGACGTAATTGCACGTGAGAGAGGGAAAGAGGGAGAGAGAGGGGGGGGGAGGGATTATATTAAATAAAAATAATATTCATGATATTATATAAAAATGATAATTGTTCCATAATTTTGTCGTAAATTCTTTTCGATCTTTCAAACAAATCTTATCATCTCATCTTATTAATATCTTGATATTATTTTCTTTTTTAAAGAACAAACGAATATTAAATAATTTGTCGAGAAACTTAATTGGCACGCGATGAGTTTGTCGGACTCGCGCAATCTGAATTAGTTTTAGCAAATTAATCTGGTGAAGTGTTTATTGTGAATTCTACGACGATACTCACAGGCGGATACGATTTGGCGACCAACATGTTGAAGTGGTAAGTCTGTTTTTTATTCGGAACTGCGGGACAGGGAGTCGAAAGACAAGCGTCACGTTCCATATCGATGAACGGCAGATTCGCAATGTCGTTCACCCAATAAACGTAAGTTTCCAATTTGTCACCCTCAAACGCTGTAAAATGAATTTTTTTTTTCAAAAATGTATTAATGCTTCCGGTTTTTTTTTCGAATAGCACGTGACTCACTGGCTGTGTAATCGAATCCGATGCTTGCATTTCGTCCGCCCTTGATACGACAGGGTTTTCCAGTTGCAGCACCCTTGCAAGGATTCACCCGGACTTCATGAATGGTGCACATGCTCGGCCCATTATCTGTTTGATTGTTATTTAAAAATAATTTTTTAACAGTACCAAAGAATGATTTATAATTTTATTTTGGGAGTTAAATTAATTGAATAAATAAAATTAAAATAATTAAATTAATTTTAAATTCGAAAATGTATTAATAATCAACTCTGTGAGTAAATCAAAACAGGATCACACAAGCTTGACGTATGATCTGTTTAATTATTATTGGAAAATAATTTTTCATCATCACAAACTGAGAATTTTTTATTTTGTTTCCAAAGATTGTAATGAAATCGAACATTTTAAACAAATCCTAAGTTATCCTAAGACATCAATTGATTATTTGAGCAAATAAAAACGTTATTTATTACAATTATGTACTCATCATCTCCCGATGATTTTTTATTTTGATTTCATCCATGAAATACGATGCACTGACATTTTCATCAACGTTCGAATTTTGTTGATAACTATTCATCGAAAGTCGATGAATTAAATTTCCCTGAGAATCGACTGATCATTCAATCAAAAACGTACTACCGACCAAGAAATGCAATACTCATGGAACATGAAATTCACAAAATTATAACACACATTTAAAAATTAAAATAAATATAGAAAAATAATATTATGATAAAAAATTGTACGAAATGGGAAAAAAAATAATCATCTGAAGAGGCGATGAACCAAAGTGGCGAAACGTTAAGGAATAATAATAATAGGGTCGCCTATCGCCAATGCTCCATACAACCGATTAACTTATTGTATTTATTATCATATATTAAATATATTTATTTGTACATTCTTTCAATAAAATAAATATATATTTTTTTTCGTTGTTGTTTCACTTACTTTCATCATCTCTGCACGGGGATGACTGAACGACTTCGGCGTACGTGCTGCAGAAAAGCGCAGCGACGATGGTGAAGAAAATAATGGCACGACTGTAGCTCGTCATTATCGTCGCGAGGTTTCGAATCGAATGAACGAAATCTCAACGCGGTTCTCGAGCGAACAACTCGATAAGAGACGAGCGAAATGTAGGGCCGGAGGTCAATCGAGATATGATTTTTTTTCTTTTTTTTTTTTTCGCTTCTTCTCGTTCGTGTCGCTTCGTCGAAAATCCACGCGTTCCACCCCACAAGCCGGTTCGCGACCCTCGCGGTCAAGCCACCGTGTCAACTCGATCCTCGTACTATATCGAACACGCTTGTCAATCGTTATAAAACGTTTCAACATTTCCGGTCCAGAAAATTATTTGCGCAATTTCACATGTCGGATGATTATTCTTTTTTAATTTCTCTATTTCAATTTTTTTATTCAAGTTGAAATGGTTCGCGAATTTGCAGAGTAAGCGAGATTCTCGGTTTTATCCTGAAATAGCGATAGTTGTGGAATTGTGAAAATCAAATGCAATTTTCATTGCTTTTTGCAAAAGTACGATTTGAAAAAAATTGAATTAATTATCATACAAGTACGTATCAACTATGTGCTTATATAATAATTGAAATTCAATTCTATCAACGTAAGATTTATTGGGATTAATGGTTATCGTTATCGAGAAAAAAAAGAAATTTATGATAATTAATCGTGCCAGCGGTTATGTGATAACTCGAGACATACTTTTCTTTCCTTTTCTTTTTTCACAATTTTACGCGAAACATTAAATGTCGAATTTTCATTTAAATTTTCGACATCACAAATAAAGTTTACAGTAAATATATGTATCAAACGCATCGTTTCGATACGCAACGTCTCGTCTATGCACGAAGATGATGATTGAACGATCGATTATGAATCGACGACATTGTATGTACTATCAATTTATAGACAATCTCATTCGAATTGCGGGGCATCGAAGTCGTGTTTGCCTCTGTACGATCAAAGATCACCAGACCCTCGAGACGGTCGGCAGCATCTATTTTATTTATCTGACACGTTCGTCATTGGTTGTCCCGCACGCGTTGTTCGCTTATCTACGGATTTTCTGGCATATTGGCTGAATGGCAATGTCGATGTCAGTCAAACGTTAGCGATGCACTAAATGAAATACATTTATAGGAGAAATTTCAAATTTTTCCGTCATTTATTTCAACTTTTGGGGGAAAAAAATCAAATTACTTTTTTTTTTTTCGAAACGTTCTTGAATCGTTTATTAAATACGAAGGTCAACAACGTAGCCGCATATAAGAATAATAATAATAATAATAATAATAATAATAATAATAATAATAATAATAATAATAATAATTTCTAGACGATAAATTGGTTAATTAGTACAAATGGAAGTGATAGTATTAATAATAATATTAATATTAATAACAATAATAATTATTAGTGCTATGTACATGGATAATATAATTGAACAAGGATTAAACAAAAAAAATTGTCACGTACGTGAAACCCGGAGCCATGAAATTTAGACTTGATTTGATGCATTGCTTGTGTCGTCGTCGAACCCCGTTACCAAGTCAACTGCGTCGCAGTAGCGTTAACTGTAGCTTTGCGCGCAAAAAAAAAATAAAAGTCATTTCCTGGTCGTGTACTCGAGAACGGAAATCGATTCTTTGGTACCTGTGAACGTTGAAACAGATTCGTGGTCTTTGGCGGCATCGAAACTTCGTATTTCTCAATTCTTCAGCTTGTATTCTGTACTTTTTAAATTATTGTTATTTTTTTTTTTAATTTTTAAACTCTACTTCGTTAAGTATGCTCAGTCGTGCCATTAAACCGTTGAAGCTCTCGTCACAAAATTTTCTTTGGCAAACAATATTTTGCGCTTCAATGTTGTTCATTGGCTGCTTCGTTTCCATTCTCTTGTTGGTCTCGTTATTCACACGCTCGTGATTATTTTTTTTCCCATTTTTTTCGAACGCATATATACATTCGTTGGGGCTTTTTATCTCATTGTCGCGCGTACATAAATAATTAGAATAATAATAATATTCTCTTGGGTTTAATTGAGTCGCGTTTTACAATTAATTCGGGTCACGATTTTTTTTTTTTTTTTTAAACTTTTTTTCTGTCTTTCGTTTGCTTATATTTGCTTTTACGTTTATTAACGTATTGTGCGAATAGTTTCAATATTTCGTATTCGAAAAGTTATAATTATGCAGCCCTCGTTTATCACGTGCTTGTACTTATTTTCGAACGTGCAAATATATATATATATATATTTTTCATTATGCATATTATAAAAATAATAAAAATAAAGGATAAAAAATTGCAACTGGCAGTGCAGTGATAAATTGTTAACAAGTTTCAATGATTCCTGATTGGAAACTTTTAATTAGTCACCAGGAATATTTTCGGACAATCGCATTTTGTGTTCGTGTCAGAATCGCATTTATCAATGTCTCTTGCGTTGTAATCACGTCTCACAATCGCAACCACGAATACACGCTTCAAACACCATCGAAACAATTGATGATTCGAATATTTTGCGTGCACGAATGCACAAATCTGCATTTGCGATCCACGTTACTTCCGATTGAACAATTAAAATAAATATATTTTTTTAATTCTTAAATCACGTTTTGGTTCGTTTGAATTGCAATTTTACGGTATCTCGAAGTGCCTAGCGCGAAATTTTATTCAAACGACGTAAACGGGATCCTTGCAAACGGATATTCTCGCTTCCTGGAGAATTCTCAATCTTGGACCCAGAGGTACTCCCATTTTTTGCAACCTATCTTCGCTCAAGTAAGGCAACTCGACCATTCCAACTTTTTCCTTCTCGAAAGCCGTCGCATATTTCTGCAAAAACAATTGAACACATTTTACAGATATTTAAGAAAACGAATCGTTTTGTAAAAACTTTTTGAAAGTTATGCAAATTAAACTCGATTTGGTGATTGATATTTAAGAAAAAATAAATGAAAAATGAATTTCAAATTAAAAAATGAGGGATAAAGATTGCAATTTTTTTTTTTGAGTTATTTTATATGGGTCAAACCTCGTAGCCGAGTTCGCGAAGAAAAAGTCGTATTAGAGGCGGTTCGGCACCGAAGAATTTCGTCAATTTCTTGACCCTCGAGGGATTCGAGAGGGCCGGAAGCTCCGAGTCCTTGAGCAACGGTTGCGATTGCGATCTCACCATGGCCATGCTCGTTTGGGTTCTCAGAGCTGCTATCTCGCCTCGAATATTTTCCATTTCCTGTTTCGAACAATCGTTGTCCGCACAATCATTATTAACGTACGAAAAATCAACGTCGCCATTGAATTACAAATTGATGAAAAAAAATTTAGAAAAATTATATAAAATAAATGTTTACTTGAATCATGAGATGCTGCGTTCGCATTTCCGACGACAAATGGGCGACGGATCTTGCTAGAGTCACGACGTGCGATTCCAATCGTTGAAAACGTTTGTTGATACTCTGAAAAAAAAAATTGTTCTACATTAATTTCACAGTTGACATCAGTACAAACATTTTGCTCTTGTGAAAAGAAGCGAATAAAATAAATAAAATAAATAAAATAAATAAAATAAATAAAATAAATAAAATAAATAAAATAAATAAAATAAATAAAATAAATAAAATAAATAAAATAAATAAAATAAATAAAATAAATAAAATAAATAAAATAAATAAAATAAATAAAATAAATAAAATAAATAAAATAAATAATTGTTGCTAACCTTGACGTCTTTGGCTTTCTTCATGCGATCGTCGATAACGTGAGATCTTCTCTTATCGTGATGTCGAGCCACCGGCCTCGAAGAGACCGACGACGTTGGCAATGAGGACACGGAACCGTAACTTGCCAAACCCCTCGCCTTTCTTCGCTTCTTCACGCTGCCACCCAATAATTTCAAAACCTAAACAAGAAAACACAATCGATTTTAAAAAAATCATACATTTATATTTTGTCAAATTAATTAACATGTAAGAGTTAATTTAATTAACATGATAATGTAATAGCGAAGGAAAGATAAAAATCTAGAACTCATGCTTGAGTCATGATCCCATTAATATAAAAGCTGACTCATTTGATGGTCATCAGTTGAAAGATTATTTTATTTTTTTTTTTAAGCTGAGAATTGCTTCGAGTCAATACTCGCCTCGCTGTACATATTTTCCAATCCTTCCAACTGTTTTCTGATCGTTCTTGCGTCGTTGGTGCTCAAATCGGAGTCACTTCTGTCGAGCATTGAGTCCAAATCCAAACCGGTCGTCGTCGAAGTCAGATCGCCCGCTTCTACGCCAAATACTGAAAGACCATTAAAAAAAAAAGAAATCAAAAACAAAACAAAGAAGATCAACGTCGAAAAACGACATTAAAAAAAAAAGAACATTGAGAATCATTTTGTTTGTAGAAATATACCCTTACAAATCAAATACTCACAATGAGAAAACTTTTTCGCAGCGTCCTTCTTCGACGTCGAAGCACCGCGGTGTTTCGTCGTGTTGGAAAAGTTTCTTTTGTCACCGTTCTTGCTGTACTCGCTGTAGTTCGGTTTCGATCCGTAAGGCAAGCTATAAAGAATTTTTTTTAGAATTGAATGTGAATAAAAAAAATTATTTTTATGAAAAAATCATCGAAAAAGTTATGAAAAGCGTTGAAATGGATGATTATCAACGGGACGGGGTTTCGTACCTGGCGGAATATCGATTTCGTGAATTTCGCGGACTACCGTGAGGCGACAAAGGTGGCAACGGCGGGGTCACCGAAGACACGCTTTCGGATAGTGTCGAGTGAGCCATTGCCGGCACGTCTCGAGGTTCCAATATGCTTCGCAGCTCGGATTCCACGATGTCGACCCACTCGGAATCTTGTCCTATCGCAGAACAACGCAAAAACTATAAAACTCATTGACCATTATATTTGTCAATACCATTTTTCAAAGAAAAAATTATAAATAATGAAATTTGAAATTCGTGAAAAATAAAAAACAGGACGAAGACTTAATTATTTAAATAAATTAAAAAAAAAACTAAAAATTCAATGACAAGTTCCAAAATTTTATTAATCTAGTAACAAATCGAATAATCATGAGGATCAATATTGGAATGAAAAAAATTAAATATTAACAAATTCCAAACGTTTGTAATAACAATAAAAAATAAGAAAATTCAATAATCGAGTAAAAAAGTAAAAAAAATAGAGAGATCAATGATAGATTAAAAAAATTAAATGTTAAAATATGATTAATAAATAAAAGAACGAAATAGCAAAGTTAAAAAATAAAATAATCAAATGAAAAATAAATTCACACAAATGAATATCGTAAATTCAAGGCCAAAGAAAAGGCAATCACAGAGAAAAATGATTATACAGAGTTTGAGTAATTGAATCAATGAAACAAGAAATTGAAAAATGAATCGCGATAAATAATCATCGTAGAGTAAAAAAAAAAGAAAAAACGAAGAAACGACAGATAATATAACGGTCATTGATCTGAATGAAGGACATGAAAATTAAATCGACACAAATAAGTGTCAGCTAAAAAAATAAAATAAAAAAATAAAGAAAAAAATTCAAGAAACGAAAACCGATGAAACGACAGATAATACAATAAATCATTGATCTGGACAAAGAACACGAACGAACCTTGCGTATGAGTCTGATCATCGGGGGCGGGTCGCCTACCACTGGAATAAACCGCAGAGCCACGACCCGAATCAACGTTCGACGAACTCTGACCCGGTTTGTCGTAATCCGATCCAGATCCCTGATTATGTAGCTTCAGTCTAGACATACCGTGTTCGATTTCCTCTTTTCTTCCATCCACGATTTTTCCAACACCGTTTCTATCGTGATAACCGACGTTATCGAGCCTTCCCCCGCCATCGTCGTTCTTCTTCGCGCAATCGTTATTATTTCCATGACCATGATTCTTCGTTACGGAAATTCTCGTTCCATCACCATCGCAACTGTCCTTTCCCAATTTACTTCCGTAAATCGTTGTTCCTCCATCGTGTTCGTTTCTCATTTGCATCTCTTCGATTCTTCTCTGCACAGCGTTCAAATCCTTGGATTCCTGATTAACAACATCGTGCGTCGAATATTCTTCGATTATCAAATCTCTCTTGGACGATCTGGCATCGTCTCGTCTTATTCCAAAACTCGTGACCGGACGTGCGTCATCGTTGTGACGCTGGTCCGAAGTTTTACGTCCGAAATCCGCACAACCGACGATTCCACGATCTTCCACGGTTATCTCGTATTTCTCCTTCGACATCGTGTCCACGGAAATATTTTTTATCGTTTCGTCCTTGTCGATCGTACGTCGCGAATCGTTTGGATTTCTATCGTCGTCGAAACACAATTGCGGTTGCGATGCCGCTTTTTCGATCGATTTCGTGGAATTTTTACGTTGAAATTCCACATCGGCGTTGTTCGTTTCCGGTTTCATGTAAATTTGCGGTCCGTTGTAACGCGTACGATTTTGCGCGTAATGATAATAAATTTCTTGTCCGGAAATTCTGACGTCGAGATTTTGTCTCGATGTGCTTGGCAAATCTATCTGCGATCGCGACATTGGCTGACGGGTTTGTTGATACTGTTGATAACCAACGTTCATAGTAAAGTGTTGTTGTTGTTGTTGTTGTTGTTGCTGTTGTTGTTGTTGTTGCTGTTGATTCATTCGCATGACCGTTTGGGGACTGTGCTGTCCCACCACGGATTGTTGCTGCTGCATCTGTTGTATCAATTGTCGTTGATGCATGTTCTGAA
The DNA here is from genome assembly GCA_963662125.1 of Diplazon laetatorius. Lineage (NCBI taxonomy): Eukaryota > Metazoa > Arthropoda > Insecta > Hymenoptera > Ichneumonidae > Diplazon > Diplazon laetatorius. Next base: position 7,915,032 of record OY759156.1, read on the forward strand.
CGTGTTGCTGTGAAAATCTTGGACTCTGATGCATCTGATTCTGATGTAACAACTGCTGGGAACTTTGATAAGCCTGATTGGTTTGTTGGAGTTGAGTGTTGGACGGTGCGATAGTTGCTGGTTGCATCGGCAATCCGTGTTTGTTTACCGGTGGATTTTGGGCCTGGAAATATGTTGGTTGTCGGATGAGTTGTTGAGGGTGGAAAGCGTGAGACGTTTATTGGGGGGGTCGAAGTGCAGAACGGTTCAGTGTCGTGATTTTCCACGGGGCACGACTTTCGAGCTTTTCCACGCGTAAACTATCAATGTCAGGTATATTCTGATAAGGACTTTTTTGTAGGAAATGTTATTCTTTGCAACATTGTTCATGTGAACTTTTCGTCTATATAGCGTTGTTTAGCCAGCGTTTGGACGGGAAGATAAAAATGCATTGATTTTCCATTGTTGAAATTTTTTTTGCAACAATTCAAAGGGTTAAGCCCTGGAAATTTGTATGGTGTTAACAACGCCATTTGGAAGATCTCCGAACATTGGAAAGATAATTTTGTTTAAAAGCTCCTAACATTGCATGAATTTTGGTCATTTTAAACATTGATCGCTCTAAATTTCGACCGCTATCGATTGATTGTTGAAATGCTCATGAATTTATTTCATTGGCCGCGTGTAAAAGACTTTCAAATTTTTTTTACACAAGTGTGACTTTTATAATTTCGTAGCAAACCATTTTTTAGAATAATGTTGATTATGAATTAATTCATATTCGAAAAACCATATAGCTAAATATTTATCCGAAAAAAACTCCAAAAATAATTGAAAGCTTTTCTGAGATATTAAAAAAAAAAACAGAAAGAAAAAAGTCATCATCAAAACCCTCGAACCTAAAATAATCGTAAAGTTAAAAAATAAATAAATAAAAATAAAAAACATCAACAACTGGGATTAATACTGTTTCGTGTAGAATTACCTGATTTTGTATGGACGACTGGTGAACAACACCCGGATGCAACGACTGGGTCGCAATCACTCCCGGACCCGGAACACCGTATTCCCGATTGGAGTTTTGAACTTGCTGCACACCACCGGCCGATTGGCCGAAGTTCGTTACCTGAGTCTGGTGCACGGTTTGAACCCCACCGGGCGGAGTTATGTGAGCAACGTGAAGCTGGGCGCTTTGTCCCGGCAAACTCGGCTGAAGACTTTGCGACGTCGATTGCAGCTGACCCGGAAGCGTAACATTTTGCTGTTGCTGCTGTTGCTGCTGCTGCTGTGACTGTTGTTGCTGTTGCTGCTGATTCGACTGATAACCGTAGGCCTGCCCATACTGACCTAAAAAAACAAAAATTAACAAACTTGATGCACGTTGAAATGGTTTTGAATCGATATCATAACCGAGTAAAAAATAAATCTACATAAAGAAATATTATAGCAACATCATATTGGTTAAGAAAATTATACATATATATATATCGTATGTAAAAAACAGTACGACGATGGTTGTTTATGAATAATTTAATTTTCTTTGTTTTTTCTATTTTTTGGTAACAATCAAAATAATTTCGCGAGACTGTAAAAAACAAAATACGTGAATATATTTTCTTTCTTTTTTTTCTTGTTCAATCGTATGAAAGTCGGTTGTGTTACATAAGTTACATTGTTATAGCGAGAGGAAGAAAGAGAGACAGAAGGGGATGGGGAGAGATGAATCTCGTCAGTCAAATTGCGATAGCGACGTGAGAACGATGAAAAAAATGAAGAATCATCGGCGCGGGCGCGTATCGCGTGTGATTCGCGAAACTCGCGCGAAGTAGATTGCAACCGGGGGTGAATCGAGCGGGTATTACGAGGCCTCGCGATCCCATGCCGACGGTTTTATGGAATTTCTCACGTCTCGATTGTTCGACCGAGCGAATATCCGAACCCGTCACCGTAACGCACGTCACATATACATGTATATATGTATTCGCTTCAAAACTTCGCAACGCTGATTCGTCAGGGATTGCGCGTTTCATCAGACCCATATTTTAATGAATTTTTTTTAATCGTCGCTTTATTGCGATGTTGCTGTTAGTTTTTTTTTTTTTTTTTTTTTTTTTTTTTTTTTTTTTTTTTCAAAACTGTTCAACATTTCTTAGAGTTTGGTAGGTTTAAAGGAAAAAACGGAACCCTTATAGGCCTGGTAATCAACTTATTAACATATTATTAACCCAAATATTTTGCGCGAGTTGACACTTGAAAATAATTATACAAGAATTAAAGAGGGACCGAATTTTTCTTACGAATATACAATGCATTGTGTATTTCTAGTGTGAACTTTTTTTTTTTACAAAATTTATTATTTTTTTAGCATATTTTAAAAAATAGAAGCGAATTTCCACGTAAATTTGAGTTACATGCAAAGTTGATATTAGGTTCAAGGCAAGTCGTCAACTCGACTGTCGAAATGGATTATAGGATATTCAAGAAAAATTGATAAGACCAATAACCCAAATAAACATTTGTTTGATTATAAATGAATTTACCGTAAGTATTTTTCGAATATTGTTGCATGTTGATGACGGTCGGATCCTGAGCACGTGGTTTACCATAAATGCCATCCTTCTTTTTCGCCTCATCCTCGTTTATGCTTCTGCTCGACTTTCTAAGCTCCTCCGTTACATTGTTCAGACTCACTTCCGGTTCCGGTTCCACGTCTTTCCGGCTCGGTCCGAAACGGCTCGAGATCATGTCTTTGATTGTGTGATAGGTCCTCGATAAGGACTTTGTTTTTTCCTCATCGCCTTTTCCGGTTCTCGGCACGGCTCCGGTCGACGTTGACCTGCAAATATTGGGGTCGTTCATTGTTATCATTATCATTATTATCATTATTATTTCTATTATTTCAACGAAACCAACGACTGGTTAACAATGATACGGATCTTCGAACGAAGATTACTCACGAATACGTTTCTTGGGATTGAAAGTTTCTCGCGTTTGTCTCGTGTCTCTGATCTTGCATCTGATTTCCCTGTAATTGTAAAAAAAAATCTATGAGATATTTTGAGTAATGGAAATTAAAATGAAGACAAAATTTTTTTCATCCGGATCTATCGCCTTCGGAGATAATAATGACGAAAGGGTTATTGTTGCTGTGTTTTTGTTTTCTTTAAATTTATTTATTATCAAAAAATAAATTGAAATGATTTTTTTTAAGGAATTTCTTTCCGTAAAAAAAGGACTTTTCGTCCGACGTTTTTATTTTTCTTTTTACCGGCGATGAAATATTTTTCATATCTCATGGCATAAAAAAAATTATCGAATATCATTCCCGACGTGTCGAACTTAGTCCATCGGTCGCGACGTAGCGACCAACGTCACCTAATCCGTCTAGCCGTAAATTGGAATATCATTTCGTGACGATCTTCGTCCCGAAGGCCGGTCGGATAATAATCGACGCGAGACGGACGAGCGACCAACCTCATCGGAGTGTGAATCTCGTGTGCCGAGCATATACTTGTACCTATGTGTATGTAGACGTATATGGGGAATTCCATGTCACATCAAACAGTCAAATCGCTGAGCCCTACCGTAAATTTATTTTTGTTGATTAATTAGAGAGAAACAATCATAAGAAAAGAAAAACGAATAGAGAAGATTGAATAATTCATAATATTTTCTATCTGAGAAGAAAAAAAGTAGTTGCAATAAATTGAAATTCTGACAAACTTCATTTTTTGAACTACTGAAATCACATAAAAAAAAAAATCTTCAACTGTGTCCAAACATGCTTTCCCTCATTTGGGGGTAGTTTTTTATTATTCGGAGGGGTTCTTTCAGGGGATTGATTGGGGAGAAACGATCAGAAAGAAATACAAATAAAGACGATGCAAAAATTCGTAATATTTTTTATTCAAGAAGAAAAAAAAGCAGTTGCAGTAAACACCCCTCTTTGATATTTGGGGAAATTTATTTTTTGACCTACTGAAATCACCGAAAAGTAATTCAAAAATTCAAATTATGCCCAAGCATGTTTTTCCTTATTTGGGGGTAGTTCTTATTTTTTCAAGGGTTCTGGAAGGATTTAAAAATTGTGGATGAAATCAGGGGTGTTTTTGGGGTTAAATCAGACGAAGAAGAAAAAAATCATGAACTGGATGGCAAAGAATCGGGGTTTCGATTGTCCGATTTGACATGGGATGCCCCATACGTGTCTCGAGTATGTGCAACGCTCGGGCAATTTGTGAGCCTTCGTACACCGGTGAATCCTACAACAGGACGTTTCGTCGCAGGAAGGGATGCGCCTGGAATAACAAGGCTCCACAGTCCGACAGGCAATGCGAGGGAGAGGGGGGGGGGGGAGCGAAAGGGAAATAAAGTGTCCCGATAGGAACGGCGAGCGGTGCTCAACGCATCTTGCATACTCAAAAAGGTTCAATCGCTGACTTACGACCGCGTACACCATCCGAGTACCGGGTTTCACGTGCCACAAGTCTTTTGAATTTCGGATTCTCGTACAAACTTCGAGAAATAAAAAAAAATTAATTTTTTTTTTACGATTTCTATCGTCATTGTCATCCTTCTTCACCTCCACCTTCGCCATGTGTCTTTCCCTTCTCGTTATTTTTTTTTTTTTACTTTTATTGAACTTGGACAAATTTCAATTTCGAAGCAAAAATAAAATCTCTTTTTTAGAATACATTTATTACTTCTTTAGCCCCAAAAAAAAATGAACAAGTCGGAAAAAAAAATTAATGCAATACGAGATTAAATTTCACGCGAAAAAAATTGATAAATAATAAATAATAAATAATAAAATAATAAATAATAAATAATAAATAATAAATAATAAATAATAAATAATAAATAATAAATAATAAATAATAAATAATAAATAATAAATAATAAATAATAAATAATAAATAATAAATAATAAATAATAAATAATAAATAATAAATAATAAATAATAAATAATAAATAATAAATAAAAAATAATAAAGGTAGGGTAGCTGTTAGTCCACGATATATGTTTTATCGGTGAATCTCGAACGTTAACGAGACATTCGCACGATTCGTTCGCTCGACTCGTAATAGACGTGAAAAGATGTAGTCGCGACGCACACACACAGTCTCGCGTGTAAAATACCGCGGCAACGCATCTCGAGCAACTATAACGTGCCTTGCACCAACCCCCGTGCGCGGTAGTACGGTGCCCCCGTATGTTCATAGTCTCACGGGATAATTACCGTGCGCAATGTCGACTGCTGCGGCACCGAGTATACCGACGTGGGGACTACTCGTCGTAGTTAGCGGTGGAAACTCGTGTTTTCGCGTCGGGTAACTCGTTCGGTCGGGGCTGTAAATGCGTTGCGACGACCAGTCGTTCTTCGCAGCGTTTGCCCTCTTATGCGCGCAACAGCGTTCGATGTAATTCTTGACTCGCGTCTCGCGGCTTTGCCAATCTCAACTTTGCGAATTCTCGTTGCCGACTGTGCAAACGACTCTCTCGTTCGGAATCTACGAGACTCGTGATTCGCTACCGCAATGCGTTTCGCATCGTACATCCAATTTTAAATGCAACTGAACCGCAAACGTGTTATATCAAATGACGATATTCGATTTACGACTGTGGACTAGTTTTTTTTTTCTTCTTTTTTTCGCAATGAGGAAAATTTATAGATGAGATTCATATTTTGTTGTTGTTGTTGTTGCTTTTGCTTCGATTTTATGGGGTGACCGATAATATCTGTTGGATAGTTTTGTTTTTTTATATTTTGACATACAGTGCCATCTGTAATGTGCTGATGGCGTATTTTGGGAAGCGATTTGAACAATTTGAAATTTTATATCGCATTTCAAACAACTGAGAATTATTTCATCGTAATTTAATTAAATTTCACCCTATTACAGTTTTTTTTTCATTCCAATGTTTTTAATTAATTTTAACCGTATTTCTTTTTTTTTTGCAATTCAGAGTGATTTATTTATTAATTTGATGGTGATTCCAAATAATTTGATCGACAATGCTGTCTCAATATTCAGGGACTTTGGTCACCGTCTTTCGTACAATATTCGACCCGATTTTTTGTGATTTTTCATTACATATGATTTTATTTCGAAGCAAGTAATTTATTTCCAAAGGATATTGTAGCAAGCCAACGAAGAGTTGTTTATTAATGAGGAAATTGTACTCGTAAGATTGCACCATAGCTGCAATAAAAATGTATATATAGATATATAGATATATATATATTTTTGGAGAAACGTCGTCGTCGCTACGACCAACAGCAACGATCAACACCATTATGTTAAGTAGGTTTAGATAATTCGAAAGGCTCCTTATGGGAAAGTTGGTCACCCTCTCGTGGACATCACACCGCGGGGAATCGGGTTCGACATGGCTAAACCGTGTTGCGTTGTGTCGAACCGTCGCACAGGTGCTAATTCTCAACGATGTTTCGACGATGTTCAAACTGCAGTTAAGCTTCGATGACTAGACGTGTCAACACTCGAAATTACATTGAAATACGAACATTTCGTGCAGTAACGTCCACTGCAATAATAATAATAATTTCTTTTTTCAATTTTTTCTTTGCAATCTCGATTTTACGCGTGACTTTAACGAGGGAGCTTCACAAATGTTTGACTTGAATTTTCCATTCATGCGTTTATACGGGCAGTCAATCAAGATTTCGCTTCAAATATTGAAATGATTAGTTTGGCCTTTTTTTTCTGAGTCTATTTCGCACGATTGTACGATGTTGAGGTGTGTTTGTGTTTTTTATGTTCTCGGAGTGTTTCACACTTTTCGTTAAACCGATTGCAGAGACACGGTTCCCATTGAATGTTTTTTTTCTTTCTTGATTTAATTTTTTTCAAATGGTTTATTCAATTCGACGCCTTTACCGTCGATTTTACACACGCGAGTTTGACACGAACTCGGAATCGGGTCTTTGTGTGACTTTTCCGGGATCTGGAACGGTCTTGGTTGGATTTTTTTTCTTGTTTCTCTTTATTTTCTTTTATTCTTTTTTTTTTTCAACCGACGAATGACCGGGATTCATTCGTCGTGCGTAAACTACATGTGACTTCGCGTTACTACGAACCTTACTACGTTGCATTAATATTAATGAAAGAACCGCGATTACGCGGATGGAGAAAAAAATAATAATGCGAATTTATGAGATACTCGAGTTATCCGATCTCTCGACTCTTACAATACAATATATCTCCGGACAATGCGTGTACCGTATTAGTGCGCGTTTCATTCTTCGAATTGCATTATTTAACTGCGAATTACCACGGGAAAGTAGAACATTTTTTTTTTCAGTGAAAATCGGGTTGAATTTTTTTTTTCGCTCGAATGGAGAGAGGCAAAAAAATTGGTCGTTCTCAAATGGCGTAACTTGAGAATAACTCGACGTGTCAATTAGTGCACGTACAATAGATTGATATTGCTTTTTACTTCATTTTTTTTCATCCTTAGGAAATTATTTTTGGGAAGAAAGGAAAAAAAACAACAGCAAGCAACTCGTGTACAATTCACTGTAGAGTACCCAGAGATAATTAAACTACTTAAAAAAAAAAGTTTCAATGCAAAAAAAAAATTGAAAACCTTGACCTGCGATTTTTTTTGTCACTTGAGTCGCTGAATTTTCATTTGTAGAACATTCGATTGAATTATGAACCTTTTTTTCGGATTAAAAATGAATGAATAAAAAAAACTCAATGTCATGAAAACGTCCATTATTATTTAACATTGATAGGAAACCTACGTTTGTTATTTCTCAACAAAAGTTTCACGCGGTATCACAGTTGCAACTCGCGATTTTCCGTTTTACGGAAACGTTCGAATCGCACAACGATTTCTCATTAATAAAAATTCATGAGTGAGAAAAGTTGCGTTATATGGCCGTTAGACATAACCGCTTGACGGGTAATCATGATTTAGCAAAGCTCGGCGCACGGTATGTTTCTTTCGACGTTTCACCGGAGAACCCGTTTTGATTGATTTGCGAGCTGATCGAATTATATTTCTGCGCTACGTATACATATATATATATATTGTATTTATTTTCTCCCAGCCTTTCTACGATCCTCGAGGTACTGTTATTTTACGCGTAACTGATTCAATAAAATCTGAAGATGGATTCAATTGTTGTAACGATGAAAAAATTTATCTCTATAGCCAATCTGTGATTCTAAAAGATAAAATAAATAAAATAAATAAAATAAATAAAATAAATAAAATAAATAAAATAAATAAAATAAATAAAATAAATAAAATAAATAAAATAAATAAAATAAATAAAATAAATAAAATAAATAAAATAAATAAAATAAATAAAATAAATAAAATAAATAAAATAAATAAAATAAATCGATTGTTACAGTCCGAGTGAAGTTTCATGACTGACAATGATGGAGAAGCATCGAAAATATATATATAATTCACGAGAACTCGTTTATTCCAGGCTTTCGTCGACTTTCACGGCCGTTTATTTTTATTTCACCTGTTAATGAAATCTTTTATTGGCTCAGTTACGAGCATGATTTCTCTCGACGTTTACACGTTGCTTGTGTATACATGTATATGTAACTACAACAGCGCACTGACACAATGAACGAGGCCGTGAGACTCTCGGTTTGAATGTGACTGTATAAATATAAACGTGAATCGATAACCCGTCTGTTTGCAACAAATATTTGTCGCTCTCTCTCCTCTCTCTCTCTCTCTCTCCCGAACGTTTTGCTCTCACAAGCAGGTGACAAAATAAACGAACCCCATGCAACCGATGAAACTGCAGTCCTCGTTATTTTTTGCATTGCATTCAAGACCCATTCACTAAAATGTCAGACTCACTGTCAAATGTTTCATCGAAGACAAAATTGAACAATTTTTTTTTTTTTAATTATCTAACCGAATAAATTAGCTGCAAGCTAATTTACAAATTTTGATTAATTCAAATTGAAATGATTGAATAAACAAGTGACCGATTGTAAAATTTCGTATTTTAATTGATTCGTGGTATTCGATGTAAACATCTCACAAAATAATGCGATTAACATTTTTATCGAGTGAATCGTCAAACCGTGAGAAAGAAAATATATTCCGTGTGTGAGCTTCGAATTTATTTCTTGTCGTTCTAATGCAATTCATTGTCTATCGAGAGATTCATCGTGACGATCGAAGCGACAAAAAGAGGTCAGGATTGATACAGGACAGGCAACGATGAGCCTGACGGAGAATTTATTGTGAACGACATTTGATTCACCGTTGCGCGACGAGTGTTTTATCGTCAAATATCGATGTGATTTTCTAGTTTGTCCTCGATCGTACGGAATCGAAACGAATGATATCAACGAACGTTGCTGACGAACGACGAGTTGTTCGTCGCTCTCGTGCGTTATATTGTGCCTCCCGGCAAAACGCTTTGGATAACTGTAATACGGATAATAGAGCGAATCGAAGACCGAGGAGCGTGGCTATTGTCGTGTGCGTGTGTTTGTATATATATATATATATGTATATCAATTTTTTGAGTAGACGCGTTCATTCGTCGAGGCTTTCCAGCTCGCGTTTACGAGCGACCACGAAGAAAAGGAGATGACTTACCGAACGGTCTTGCAATTTTTTCTTTTTTTTTTTTTTAAGAAAATGGAACGGAACATCTGTGCTGGCTCTAACGCATACGAACGCACCCGGAGAGACGCGCGTAGATATATATATATATAAGCGATAACCCCAATTAAAAAAAAAATGATAAAGTACTTAAAAAAAATAATAATTAAATATCGTGAAATTTTTGCATTGAATTTTCGTTTTTCGATTAATTCTCAGGAACTTACGGAGAACCCGACATGAAAAATACGTATGTTGTGTGAAATGTTCTTAGCTTTTCGAGCAATATATTAGGAAAATTTCTAAAATTTGGGCAACAGCCGAAAAACAGTTTTTTAAGTTTGTTCAATTTGATTTCAATGGATTTTCGCGGGTTGGAATGAAAGAATAAGGATATCAACTTTCTTTTTAACAAAAGTAATTGAAGACTGATGAAAAAATATGGTGAAACTTTTTTTGAAACCAACAAGTCTTTAGATATATTGGAAGGAAGAGAGCGGTTAGTTTTCTATGGGAATGGAAATAATAAAAAAACAAATAGTGAAAAGTTTTTTTGCGTTACCTCCTGGACCCAAGCTTGCTGCTTTATCGGTGCGTCCGGAGCTATGGCCACTCGTCCGGCACTTCGCTGCTTGTAATCGTGCAGTATTGGAATTTTCGAATTCTTATCCGTCGACGAAAGCACGACCTCTCGTTCGATCTGAAATTATTCGGAAATGAAAAACAAAAATTTATTGGACCATTCGGTCGAACGGAAATGTCTGAAGGTGCTCGTAAATTATTATTATTATTTTCTCATTTCTGGGTTCAATGTTTTGTAAGACTTTTTACATTTTTCATTCAACTGCTGAAAGAAAAAGTTGGCTTCTCAATTAGCTCAACAATTTTTTTTTTTAAAGGCAGAGCGTCAACAGTTCCGTTTTTTGACGTTTTTCGATCTAGTCAACATCGACAAATGAGTTAACAACTCGAGGATAACTTTAATTATCATAATAAAATACTTGAAGTGTCTAAAATCGTCGTAAAATATATAACACCGTAATTTCCTAGTGCAAATGGTGTTTTAACGTATTCATGAATGTACTGGGGGGTTGATTAACGTTGTGTGGACCCAACGACATAGCGAGACGAAAAGGCAATCGCAAAATAAGTTTTCTATCCGACCTCCCTCGAAACCGCGTCGTTCCATGCCTGCGAAGCGGGCGCAAAGTGCCCGATTTCAGTCCAGAGCTTCACATGCATGAGATGAGCATTTTCAAGGGGGGTCGGGCAAGAAGTTTTTCACGAGGCGCAACGGGAACTGTGCAACCGAGGTAAAAGTGACTCGTCGTATCCGAACGGCTATCGTAAAACGTCGCTTCCGGTAAACGGTATATGCACCAACGTCACTATAGTTGTGTGTATGTATATGTGTGTGTGTGGCAGAACTCTGACTCCTTATCTCTTTCCCTCGGCCGTACGGAACTGCGGAGACTATGAGAATTTTCCCAAGAATCGTAATCACCGACAGAACCGACAGAATCAACGTACGATGAACTGCGGGTTGCCAAAGATTTCTTTTTTTTTTTTTCTATTCCGGATTGAAAACTCACGGTACTGGGTTACTCCCCTCACTTTTACCGTTCATCAATACAGCAACAGATTGTAGGTACATCGTGTACATTTACATTTATTCATTTGGGTAGTCCTTTTTTTTTTTTTTTTTTAAATAATTTTAGGGCTCCCTGAAGATAATATGGTTCGAAATAAATTTTGAAAGAATATCCTGAAAATTTGGGGTCGTTATCTCAATCCTTAACCCTGCTGGTTAAATAGGAAACTTCGGGAGGCTGACAGCAGGGTTGAGAATTGAGACAGGGACCTCGAAATTTGAGGATATTTGAAAAAAAAAATTATTTTGAACCATATTATCCTGCAAAAGCGTCAAAATAAAATTTAAAAAGACAAAATAAGAACCACTCTGTATTATATTATATATACAGGGTGGTCCTAATTTTGGATTTTCATCCCGAAGCTTACCATTCAAGCGAAAGAGTTAAGGATTGAGATAGCGACCTCAAATTTTGAGGTTTTTGATCAACCATATTGATTTTCATTATGGTTGACACAATTAATTATATGATTATATAAATGACAGAATATTATATTACAATATCAATGTCAGTCGTGATAGTTGTGAATGAGTGACGATAAATTGTTTTCTTACCGGAAACTTGTTGCTGTGAGTCTGAAGATTCGTGGTCGGTTGATTTTGATTCGACGTCTGTTCCTCACCGTATAGAGGCGGCATCCTGTATTCCGGTCCCGGTATGATACGTCCGGATTCGCGATTGCTCGTTCTACCCTCGTTCTCGATCTGTGCGTTTCGAACGTTCGCTTGAGTAACGATGGCAATCGGTACTACCGATTGTTGCGAACAATTGTGAAGACGTTGCTGCGTCGACGTTGACGATTCGTCGTTACGATGACAATTTTGATTGCGCTGATTGTTCGGCACCGGCTTTGGCGCTGGTACCGATTTGTAGGGTCCCTCTTCATCTGAAATTTCAGAATAAATAAAAAGGGAATAAATTATTCGATCGAAACTAAGGAAAAACAAAATTTCGCAGATAACAATTTTTATTGATGGCTTTCGTGCCATTTTTTTTTCTACAAAAACAAATTATTTATCGATACGCATCGCGAAAAATGCAGGCTCATGTCTTTTCTCAAAAGGCTACGATGTTTTTGTTCGGAATTCCATTTCTTATGAAAAAAGAATTTTCATTCAACAAAAATTTGCTTGTCCACTTTTTTTTTATAATACCAAAAACAAAATTATCCAAATTTCCGTTTACAATTATTTCTAATTGTTGCTGAACTTTATTATTTTATTTTTTTACGATTAATTATACTTTTCAGATCCTGGCATGAAGTTGGGAAAAAAAGGAAGAAATAAATTTGTCGAGATTTTAATAGATTGGGGGAAAAAAATTCAAATATTATTTCGATACGTGAAAAAAAAAAAAATAAAAATAGAATTGTTCACTCATTTATCGAGTTTGGACCCTCACTGTTGTTCACCGTGAACCTCATTATCCTTCTCGAGTTCGAAATCTCCGAGCGTTACTGCTTCTCCAGTGGAACGAATTTATTCTCATTAACAATCATTATCCGTGTCTCGTTATTGCAAAATTACGGCAAGCATGAATAATATAAATAAGTATGTATGTGTGTGTGTGTGTGTGTGTGTGTGTGGGTGGGTGTATGGCTAACGGTAAATCAAATCGACACGCGTTAAACAAGCCTGGAAGCTCGTGCAACCCGTGAATCCATCTGGCTGTCGGCTCATGCGAATCACGTTCCGACATTCATCGTTCTACCCGCGTAAATCCGTTGCTTCATCCGTTCGAAAATAAATAATAATTTCAATTCACATTCACTCGGCTGCCACACGATCATAAGACTATCATTTTCTCAAATCGACAAATTTGTTAACGGTGAAAAATGTTTTAAATAAAAACAATAAATTCATCTTTAAACATTTTATCGCACAAAATTCAATGCAGAATTTGACAAATTCATGGTGTTTTTCGTTGTTGTAACTCTATACAAGCAAGCTGAATCCCACTCGCAAAATCTGAAAAAAAATTCACTTCTTCAGAATTTGTCGACAAAAAAAAGTTTGAAAAAGAAATCTCCATTGATTTTCTTTAAGGATCTATTTGAAGTCAAGACGAAGCAAAAAAAAAGTATGCAGTGATTGGATAGCGGAAGGGAACTGACCCCACGATTGCACTTATTAGAATGCCTCCTATATCTCCTTATATGCATTTTTTTATCAATCAATTCTATAATTTTGTTTCAAGTTGAGATAAAAAGAAAACAAAAAACGTAAGAGCTATAGTTATTGCTTTCAACTGACTCGGAAGGACCAAGCAGACGATGCCACTGGGTACCATTTTATTCTTGCCAATTTTTTTTTTTTTTATAATTAAACGAAAAACCACTAGCGCCGAGATAATAATGGCGAGGAACGCGCGGAATGACGAATTAATCCGCGCGAGCCGCAACGAATTCTCTCATGCTGTGATAATTCATAATTAGATTATCACCGCGCGTCACGCTTGGTAAAATCTTGAACCAGTCGGCCGACGGAGTGCGGGGGAGGGGAGGGGGGGGGACGGATTAGGAAGGGGTGAAGGCTGTGATGAACATCATCACGAAACCACGGTATCACGCAACAAACGAGAGTTTACACATGCTTGCGGTAATGTCCGGACGCAGTTGCGTGTGTCCAACACTAACGATTCGCCGTGCGCGTGCGCACACGCCATGCGTTCGTGTAAGCAACACAACGCTTTTTACGACATGTACCTTGGTTATGATTCTGTCGCCTGAGACGATTCTCCTGCTTCACTTTGCGAACTGTCGTGGCCATCGCGTGTTGGCTGACCATCTCTAACGAGATCCGATTGTTTCTTCTTTTGCTCCACCAAAAATAAACTTCACGTCTCAAAACTTTTTTTTTTTTTTTTTTTTTTTCACATGTGCAATCAAATGTTATTTAATCGCCCGCACTTGTTTCGACCCGAGACATTTTTTCAACCCACAACTTTTCGCGGTAACGAAATTTCAAAAATATATATCTATATATGATTAAAAAAAAATGAATAACGATAATTTGAAAAAATAAAGAAAAACAATGACCACGACTTTTTCGCTAGCCCCTTAATAAGAAAACTAAACACTAATTATAGTAAAAAATTTGAATAACAATAATATATATTTATTTTTTTTATTTAAATAAATCGGACTTTGAATTTTTATAAATTTTTATAAATAATTTTTTTAAAACTTCCTTTGGCTCGAAACTCTTCTACTTTTCCCGGTCTTGTCAGCCAGTCGGTGTTAATAAGTAAACGCTGATTAACAATAATTTAGCATTTTTTTAACTTGAAAAATTTATAACATCACTGGACGGGAAAATTTGAGGCGAGAAAAAAAAATTAATAATCAAGTGTCGCACGGTGGAAAAGTTAATCCGAGTTGTCGGGTCAACTTCTCGTTGGGGAGGAAGTCGTCGTCGTCGAGTTTGGGTTTTTTTTTCTTTTATGTCTTCCGGTTGCGACTTTCGAAATGACCGGCCAGCCAGTGGGTGGAATTAAATATTTAATTTAATTCCGAAGATGTTGTTGGAGAATAATTTAATGTTCAGAGAGTGAGAGAGAGAGACGCAATGACTACGCGAAGCAGCTATGAGCCACCCCAACGAGCCTCTTGGCCGTACTGAAGGAACACGAACTTTCCATTGAGCTAACGTCCGCGAGGTTCCGCCGTTCTGACTTCGCTTCCGGTATCATCCCACCACCGACGAGCATTCAACGACTTTGCGCTAACGTTTGTGTGTTACGGAGAAACTCCATGTCGCAAAGACAACCACGCTGAGATAATTTATTCCGGGTTTCATTAAGGGATCGTGACACTATATCGACGATTAACCGAAACGAGCGTGGTGTTCGAGATTTTTGGTGATATGTGATAATTTTGTGAAAATTCATTTGCATTTTGATGGTGACGTGTTTTACAACATTTTTGGATGTAAGTGATAAACAAACGGTTGTACAGAAGTGCCGATGACTGTGCATGCATCAACGGTCAACGTTCTAACGCCCGTGCCAATAGTTCGAAATCAAAAAATATTTAAACAATTTCGAAAAATCAAAGAGGCGACTAAACGTTTTATTTTTAAAGCGTAGCAATTTTTATTTTTTTTAAATAAATGTAGAAATGCACTCGAATTCAAACTAGATACAGTTTTTATCCAAAAATAATAAACAAAATGTTTTTTTATTATTTTTGCCAAATTTCTCCCGTCGCCAAAGCTAAAAAAATCCAAAATGTTTTTTTTTATTGAACAAAATCCATCAACAAAAAAAAAAATGGACCGTTGGATGCAGAAAAATCGTACGCTTGGTCGAAGGAAATTTATTCACGCACATTTGTGTTGAATTACGAATGAATCGGACCGTTGGTTTCGCCTGCGCAATGTCCCCCGACTTGTAACATTTAGTTTTGAAAAAAAAAAAAAAAAAACAGAATTAATTAATTATTTGACCAATTAAAAATCCCTCTCCACTCTGGCAGGTCACAACTACGCTTTTGCCACGCAATGCCGAGATTTGGGCAATTTCCGAAATTTTAACATTTCGGTCCTGGCTTAAAGTATTCTTCATCCGTCAAACTTTAGAAGAATAAAATTTGACGAGAAAACAAAAATCGACGTTCCAAAAAATTTCACAGTGTCATGATCCCTTAATACAACGTGTGGGTAGACAATGTGTAATGCAGTTGCCATGTCTTCCACTACGTGGTGCTACTGTATTAGTTTTTTTTCTTTTTCCTTTTCTTTTTCTTTTTCTTTTTTTTTTAATTTCACGGCAGCCAAGAACGAACGCAGCCGCCGCGACGCCAGTCGGTAACTTCGTGGACCGAGAAGCCCGGGATACGTGAACCCGATCCAATGTACTTTTAATCTATTCCAGATCCTGTGCTTCGATATATCAACGAGTCGAGATTGTTCTTGGACTCGATTGCCGTCGAAGATTTGTGCTTTTCGAAAATCGTTCAAACATTTCGTCATTTTTTCGTATTCTATTCAGAAATGTCAAGAACTCAACCACAATATATATATTTTTTTCGTTTAATTCAATTTATCTCTTTTTAATAAATATTTTTGGGAATTTATGTGGAAGACATTTTTTTAAATTTAATTTTATTTCAAATTGTGTCATGTCACCTGTATCTCGTGTAATTAACAAAACGTCACCGTCTGCCGAGATGAAAAAAAAATCTATGAACGAGAAGTAAACGCGAATCTTATTCCATGAGGGACGTAATTTATTCGACATCCGGTGCCTCCAACGAATGTCAAAAGATTTGTATTTTTATTATTTTTCATTTTTTCAAACGTCACGGTAAACGTTGAACGAGGATCTTTTACCGACGGGGTATTGTGTCCTGTCTGGCGTTTTTTTTTTTCATTCTTTTTATCTGCCTGCCATCCCTCTCTATAAATAGCCATCAATACGAATTTATATCTACGATTATATTTAAAATGGTTATTTTTTTTCTGAAACAACGTTGAGAAAGTCAAGATGGTACCGCAACCACTGTTCCAAACTCCCGCCAAGATACAGTTAGTCGAATGTCGAATATACTTTTCGTTAACTCATTAAAAATATTTATCTACGGTAAGTCAAAATTATACTCAATGAATATTCCATTCGATGTGAGTCTTAATTATCCATAGACGAAATGAATCATCAAGTTCTCTGAGAGTTCTCTGACTTACAAAAAAAAAGAATCCCATTATCACACCCGTCAATAAAAAAGATCGATGATATCCCCGCCCCAAGTTTCACTAACATGCGTGAAAGAAAAAGAATTTTTTTTTTTCATCACACGTAAGAATTTCGAAAGAACCACAGATGCCTGTACTAATTACAAAAAAATGATCGTGTGAGAGTTCCACTGACAAAGGAACATAAAAAAAAAACATAAGTGAATAGACAAATAAATACATACAGAGCTAATTAAACAAATAAGCATACGAATAATATATAGATAAATTCGAAGTAGATATATTATCGGAAGACATCTGTCAAAATTTTAGCCCAATCGGACTGTACTTGAAGGTTTCGCTTTCACGAATTATCTTGTGCCTTTAATTAAAACGTAAACATTTTTTTTTTTCACTTCCAATTTTTTTTTCCGGTGAATGAACAATTACGAGGATGATCAGTGAATGCAATACATGGTACTAAGGTTACCGAAGAGTGAAATATTTTTTGTTTCACAATAAACAAGAAGCTAACAATTTTTTCTCGTTAGTTTTCAATGATCTTTGTTGAAAAAAAAAGTTGTTGATTATTTATTAAATTCTGAAACAAAGACATGTTGGTACGAAGAAAAGAATTGATGGAAAAAACTTTTCCCTGGTAACTCGTTTAACACTGTTAGATCCGGGAACTCTCTTTCTCGGGAATCCGGTGCGTTCGTTGATCGACCGATCGATTCACGAGACATCTGCCCCCCCCCCCCCCTGCCCTCCCTTCGCCGTCGCGAACCTGTAACGCGGGCGAGAGTCGTTGCGCTAGAGAGTGTGTACTATCAATCCTTACCTGTATATACAGATATATGTATATTGTATAGCTACAGTCTGTTCAACAAGAAACGTTCCTCGTTTTTTCGAAAACCATTGAAGTTTTTTTTTTCTCGTCGTTTTTTTTTTCTGCATGAAGTACATTCAAAGGACAACTTAGTTAGTACATCTTCCAATCCTCGTTATTATTCAGAATGGCCTGTTAGCAACTCTGGCAATTGCACCGTATTTCTTCGAATGTACTTTCATCTAAAAAAAAAGAAAAGAAAATAGTACATTATGTACCACGGACGGAAAGTTCCACTTTTAAAGGGTTATCAGCTCGGTCTTCTGTTTTTGAGTCTTTTGTTTAGCAAAGATTGTCAAAAATATTTTTGCGATCGCCTAACAGTCATCAATCAGGCACTTTTACGTCCAGGAGTTAAAAGTGCATTTTCACGTACTGTCTGAGACACCGAAAGTCGCGAAAACGCCCACTTTGTTTATCGCAAACACGAAGAAGCGAGAAAAACATGGTTGCGTTGTATAAAAAAATGTTCACTGGTTATTGAAAGAAAAGAAAAAGGAGAAACGTTTATCGGTAAATAGACGATATATATGTATGTATCGAACTCTTGGATTGTTCTCATTCTATTTTCTAGTTCATACAGCCCAATCATGTGACTAGAACCTCAGCAGCTTTGCTTCTTTTTTATTTTATTTTCTTTTCCTATTTTTTCTTTTCTCTCTCTCTCTCTCTCTCTCTCTCTCTCTCTTTTTTTTCATAGCCACCGACCAAGTTATTCGTCGCGGTGCTCGCCGGCCGTGGCGCGCGTACGAGAGACTATATACGTGGCAATAAGAAAAGAAGAGGCTACGTCTCCTCCATGGGTTCACGATGAACCCATGGCTCGTAGTACTACTACGCGACTTCTCCTCGCGTATTCCGCGCCGGGACGAGAGGGGAAGGGAACCACGCCTGGCTGAGCACAAGCTCGAATGCGCTCCTGCCGCCGCTTCGGGAGCGCCAGCCGAGCGGATACAGAGGCGTCTTGTACATGTGATTCTTCTGACTCCCCTGCCCACGACCCGTGCACGATCTAAGAACAAACACAAAGTACGAGAAAAAAGAAACTCATGGAAAAATATTCACTGACTCTTAACCTGAATTTTTACGACTAAATCGGAGGTTTTTCTTCGTGTTTTTTTTTTAAGTCAACGTTGCCTGAAATTTACGAGACTCATTTAATATTCGTTGAGCGTTTTTTTAACTTGTGAGGAAAATTAGTATTTTTATATTTTTTTCGATCAAATAGTGTTTTTTTTTCGTTTTCTTGTAATTCGACGTTACTGATTGACATTTTTGAAAGAATAATTTTCAAAGATTTATTATTTTTGGTCTTATTTTTTTTTCGCCATTTTATGGCTATCCAGAATTTTTCACGACTGGTAAAGATTTTGCTGACTATGGATCTAAACTTTTAGCTTATGCAGTTTATTATTATTATTATTATTATTATTATTATTATTATTATTATTATTGTTATTATTATTATTATTATTATTATTATTATTATTATTATTATTATTATTATTATTATTATTATTATTATTATTATTATTATTCGACTTTAAACAGTTACGAAATTTTCTTAAATTTAATATATTTATCGTGAACGACGATCTTGTTTGTACGACAACGTCGCGAAAATGTATTTAATGGGTTTGTAGTTCGTATCTGACGATCGGTAGATCGGTTCGTGTCTGCACGCGACTGTTTTAACACGCTGCATACAACGACACGTGAGGCACACAAATATATATATATATTTTTTTGTACATGCCAATATCGAAACACCTGACTACGTGTCACAGTCCCAAACTTTCGATGTGATTCCACAACGTACTTTCTCACGGCCCACACGAGGGACCCACCTCTCGTCCAACCCCTCGTAAAATTCACCGGAAGCTCTCACTGACGAACCTTCTGTTCTCAACTCCTTGGCCGCACAAACGTTCACCATAATCCAACGTGAATTAGAGGAAGACGAGGAATAAGAACACGGAATTTTCGAGTAGCTTAGAAATAAAAATTGGTCACGAGCGTGTTAGGCACGCACACGATATAGGATTTCGTATGGCCATTCTCAGGAACGTTCTTTTCAATTTTTCATGATACGTATCAAGAGCTGTATTTCACTTTGACAAATTTGCTTGCTTCACGAAATTTTTTTTTTTTACATTTCTCATAAACTATTTTTATTACAGTGTTCGTTATAATATTCATTGAACGTACAAGCTTTTTTCAGATTTTTTTCATCGATAGTTTAGAAATTAGAGGGGGAAGGGGAAGGGTCACTCTGATAACGACTTTGAAAGGAAATATCTCGTGACTGAAGAGTTAAAGTCGAAAGATTTTGCAACAGGATTTGTTGCATTTTAGAAAGAAAGGGGTCAAAACATTCCATCCGACCATTCTAACCCCCCCCCCCCGCCCGTTCCAGGGTACAGGATTAATCCTCTCCAACATAAGCCCAATATTCAAGACCTAATCATTGCCAATCGTCGTCTGTTGTCAAGATGAAAAAAATAAATAAATTGTAAGAACACAATTCGTTCGCATTATTAAAAATCATTGCAAAATTCTTTTAAAAAAATTAATTATCGCCTAACAATCAATCCCGATTATTTCTTCGTGGGAGAAAATAAGAATTAAAATTGCACTTTCATTCGATAAACATAGATCATCAACTCTAAACCTTCACGTGATGAATTTTACTATTCGTTGTTTTTTTTTGTTTGTTCTGGCTTCCTTCGACCTTGGCAAAGTTCCTTGGCGCTGCAGCGTGGATAACAGCTTCTCGTTACAGTGTTGCACACGCTAGTCGAAGTATCTGTAGTACGTTTTTAAATTTTTTTTTGTCTTTTTCATTTTTTTTTTTTTTTTTTTTTTCGTTTCGGACTTGATATCGTCGAAGGGCGATAATGACGGATCGGATTTTTTACACGGTATTCAGGATGAGATTACCCTCACGTGATATTATTGCTATTGATCCTCAAGAGATGTTTCGTCTTGTTTTCGTTGTTTTATCCCCGGAGCATCGGTTATGACGTTTCGTGGCGAACGTTGCCGGGGCACTTAGGCCAACTCATTTTATTTTGTTTATCTCGCTCATGAGCCGTTCGAGGAGTCGGATGATTTAGCTTCACGTCGATTTTACACGCCGCCGCGGCGAACGAGACGTCCACGACGACGACGACGAGCAATTCGTGCTAGAAATATTATCCTTCCCCCACTACCCCCATCCCTCCTCCCCCTCACGACCCTCGCCGCGAGTCTTGATGGGCTCAACCGGTGGAAAAATAATAGCTCCAACCCATTTCGAGCTCGCAATTTCAGCCCCCCGAGGCTTCGGATTCTCGTCTCGTCTTCACCCTTCTTATCTGCTTCTTCCATAATCGTTCCGGAAGATGTTGCCTCAATGTCCGATGTATATACACGCCTATCGTTCAACAACCGTGGATTCAAGTTTTTACACGTCTCCTATACTTGCAGGCAATCATTTTTCTGATTCGTCGTTTTTTGGTTTTTTTTTTATTTTTCCAATTTTTTTTTTCGTTTTTCGGTAAGAGCGAAGAAAATGTATGCATAATGATGGCATTTTTAATGCGAAACACGGGAGGCTAGTTTCATCGACCATTTGGCGTTTTTCTATTTTGTTTTTTTGTTGTTCTAGGTATTGACGGATTGTGCGTGTTTGGTGGGGTTGGATCTGCTACTTACTTGATAGCGATGGATGCTTATAATATTATGCACGGAATTTATATTTTTGTAAAATGATTTTTTTTTAGTTTTTTTCAAATGAATTTGCAAGACAAATTGATCGATTATCGATGCGTTTTTTCTATGTAACTTCGTTGGGGTTGTTTTTTTAAAGCAGTATTTTTTCTGATTCATTTTGATTAATTTTTTTCGATGAACTAAGGACGAGTATATTTTGTTGCATGAATTGATTCCAATTCAATTTAATATAATTACCAATATATAGTATTATATTATAGTATATATATATAGCCATTCGAAAAAAACGAAATGCCATCTCGCAATATACGTGGAAATGATAATTTAGAACAAATTCGATAGTAATTATAAAAAAAAAGCCACGTTTTTTTTTCGAAAAAAAAAATCACAATACTATACCTTCTACGAGTAGCGATGAAATAAAAAAATATATAGACTGGAGGTTTGAACATACACACATTTTTAATCGAAACCGTCTCGTCGCGCTCGAGCTTGATTCAATCAGGGCCCTGGGGTAAATTTGTTTTACAATTTTTCTCGCGGGCATCGCCCGGACTACCGTGTATCTCATGCACATTACTCCGTCGAGTTTTCTCGCCATTTTCTCACCCCCGTTACAAATACATACATACATATAGCCGGGTCTGATAAAAAATCCAACCCTCTTTCTTTCTCGTCATCTTTCTCGCCCACTCACGTTCTCGTGACCTCAAGATTATTCGTTATCGCTCTATGACCCCGTACGAATATTCAGACGAACAAAACACACCTGCGTTGCATCGAAAAGGATTAATTTACGACCAAGCGGACAATGAGCTTCGCTTCCCTTGAACCCTTCGCACCTGTCGTTCCGATTCTCTCGGTCTTTCTCTCTCTCTCTCTCACTCTGTCTCTTCCTTTCTTTATCACCCGTCCCGTTTTGCCAACATTTGTGCGCATCAACCTCAACTTTCCCTCCCTCTTTCTCTCTCTCTCTTTCTAGCGATATTTTTATTTATTTATTTATTCATTTATTTATTCGATTTATTTATATATATATATATATATATATATATATATATATATATATATAAATTTTTTTTTATCTACTTATATATCTGTAAATTACTTTCAAAACTTATCCATCTATTTTCGATCTTTATAACCTTTTCTGCATTTAATTGAACACTACCGAAACGAAATTGAAATTGTACCATGCTACACTGTCGAAAACATTATAATCCATTCGATGTCATTTTTTAATTGCTCGGCGCTCGAGGGGACTCGTCCCAGAGGGCGTAATAAATATCGCTTTTTCTCCTTTCTCTGTCTCTCTCTCTCTCTCTATCTTTTTTTTCGCTGGAAATTATCGTTTTATTTTTATCATCATGCTGATTGCTCATTAGCAAAATTATACTTCGGTAGTGTAATTTTCGACGCCTCTCGAATTATCGGACCATACTGTGCGGGTTTATTCCTCTCCATCCGCGCACAACATCTGTCGTTGTACCTCGCACTGTATGGATGCGTTATGACGTAACTGTATTTTTCGCTCGGTTCCGGGAGTTTCTACGGTTCTTTGCGGTTCACGCGTCGTTCCCAATTCCGGACGCACGATGTACGCTCAATTTTATTTTTCACGTTTTGAAATTATCGATCGATTCTCGCCTCATCGAGAAGATCTCATTGATCAAATGTTGCATCGTTCAATAATTTGTTTTCGTTTGAATTTAATTTCTTATCAGTTAATTATTGCTGCTTCCATTGATTACGTTTTAATTAATGAATTAACGCAATCAATCAATTTAAGCGAAACTTTTACAATGCAGTTTCTGAATTTTGACACCTCGATGCATTTGGGTTTTTGTTTAATTAGCAATTGTGCAATTAAAATGCGTTAAATCACTGTTGGAATGAAGAAAAAACAAAACTGAGCGTAACATACACATTCATACTTTTCGCGTCTCCGTCAGGTGCTAATTGATCGCGAGATAACGCTGCGGAGATAGAGAAAAAGTCATGAAATTTTTCAATATTTTCGAACCAGTCTTGATAAGCGTTCAGCTCGTTGAGATCTCTATTCATCGAGTATCTTCGAGTTATCGACAAAAGACTAAATTACACATAAACCCTAACACATATATTATAAGGGTGCATCCATTTGAGCCAACATTTTTTTTTTCGCTCTCGTATCTTATCTCACTCAAAATTTATAGAGAACTCTTTGAAAACATGTTTTTTTAATATGTATAACGCAATTTTGATACGAGAGCAGGAAATAAAAAAAAATATATTGGTTCAAAAAGGAAGCATCGTAATCTATAAGTACATATATATAAAACAGGATTTTACGACTGGTGCAAGATCCAACGTTTCATCGTGAGGATAGACGCTTAACAGGCTCAATAATATCAGTAGGTTGCATATCATCGCGCATTCGACCCAACGTTCTCCCGCGTGGGCAGAATACAGGTTACGAAGGCACCACGATCGTGTGGAAAGTCAGAAGTGTACAAACGTGAACCTAGAAGTGTACATGAATCTAAAAAGCTTGAAGAATAAAAAAATCCGTGCCGCAGTTTGAATAACGACAAAAATTATAGTCAATGAAGGGATTATAGAGCAGCGAATGTCTGAGAAATCTCGGGGCTGTAGCTAAAACCGTTCTCGAGTTACGAACGTTTGAATTTAGCGAGGTAATTTCTCCAAATGTCTTTACTCGCCTTTTTGGCACACTCTAAGCATATGGTGATATGAAGATCACAGGGGAAAAAACTACTCCACCGTAACATTCCTCTATGAGGAAGCAAAAAAAAAAAAAATCGACAAAACTTCAAAACCGACGGACCCTAAAAAATAAAACAATAAAAATGGAAATAAAACCGACAGGACCTGCAAATCCCGAAGGATCTAATAACACCGGTAGGTCGGATCCCATTACACACACACACACGCGACCCAACCTTTTTTTTCGCCGTGCGGGCAAAGTACCATTTACGAAGGCAAGCCGCCGCACCACGACCCATCGAGGAAGAAGTTTACGAGTTATACGACAACCATGATGTACCCTGTACCCCCAAGTCTGTGTATCAGCCGTGTATTTAGCGTATACACTTAACTAAGCCGGGGGCGGGAAGGGGCGACTCGTTCGATGATGATATAACCTTATATATAGCGCCAGGGATGAGCGTTCATGAAATAAAAATGGTATTTGAAATACTTTTTCCAACAAATAACTCTGGGGGCTTATTACGGTTCTTGGGGTGAGATGAGTCAAACTCAGAACCCTAACAAGCCCCCTGATCAATTATTATGCAATCCTGACTCGAAATTTTCACCTTATATTCTTTAAACTTATTTAACCTTTTAAGTCCGAATTGGAAAGTGAAGCGAGGGTGATATGATTGTTTTCACCATCGTTTCACCCTCCAAGTGAGGGGTGAAATGTTTTCCTTTCGTTATTTCAACTCGTGAGTGAGGATAAAAATAGTTTCTTTGGTTATTTCACTTTCGTTTCACCTTCAAAATTGGAAATATGGAAAATAGTTGCAGGTTTTCAGGTTGAAATAAAGTTGAAACGCGGATAAGAATTTTTTATAACTTTATTGTACTTTCAACCTCCATCGACCTAAATGCGATGTTGAATTAATTTGAAATAAATATGAAAATTTTGACCTGGGATGACTCTTTTTTTTTCATCTGGGACTTAAGAGTCAATATTTTGACGTAAAAACTGTCAATAATTCACAGTGATTATTCAATAGTTCATACTAATATTGAATAACTGTTACAATAATCCGTAGTCATTGGATTCGGAAAACTTTCAAATTTTAAATACCATTTTCATGCTGTGAATGTTTATTCCTAAACAGCTTGCACATTGAGATCGCCTCTCGATCTTCATATAGTCGTCTCACGCTCGGATTAATATTAATTATTGGGACCGACCGGTCGAACGTTTCTCATATTATTATTATTACATATACATATATGTGTGTGTGTGTGTTTGTAGATTCTAGCACGACGAACCGGTTCGTCGGTTCTGCGACGGCGCAGAGCGCCACGCTTCTTCATCTTCCGTTCGACGATCTAGGATCTTGTTCTACGTGTGTATACTTTGTAGTACACAACTTTGTAGTCTCTCGCGGCTGTGTACGTCTGTGTTAATATGTGTATGTGTGTGTGTGTGTGTGTGCAAGGGTGTAGGGTACACCTGTCCCTGCGTCGGGTTTTATCATAAACCGAGAGGGACCTCGAGGACGAGCCAGCGACAAGTCCACACGACTACCAACGCGTATACCGCAGAAAATTCTCAAGGGTGCACCGCTCTCTTTAGTAATTTCCGACGAAGATACAAAAGCGAAAAAAGAAGGAACGAGATGTAGATGGTGGAAGAATAAATAAAGACTCCGGCCGGATGCAGATGAGATGAACATTTTTTTTTGTGGAAAAATAATACAACGATGATAACGATCGTGATATTAAGTTGAGGTGAATGGATTTGAATGGAGCTCGGGGTCACCGATGAACGAAGATAAATTTCCTACGATTTGGAATACAGAGACTGACAATCAGTCTTGAAGATTTTCTGTACTTCCAAAAACAAAAAAAAAAAAACAAAAATAAGTGTCACCTTGAATGTGTCCCGACGTTTTGTATATTTTTTATTTTTGTTTTTTGTTTTCGTAACTAAAATGATTAGTCAATGCATTGTTCAACATTTTTTTTGTTATCCTTGCCACTTCGTCCGCCTCGGGCAAACAAGGTCGTTTATTCTAATTTTTATTTTTTTAACATAATTTAATTTTTTCGGACCAATGGATTGAGTGATTTGAAAAAAAATTGCGTCACTCCATGTTTTCGAAATCGATTGCCTGTCATTAGTTTTTTAAAAAATAATTTATATTTTCTCTCGATGAAAAATCGTAGAAAATTCTGATAGTCGTCGATAGTTATCTTTTCGTTCAATCGAGAAGTTAGCCAAGGAGCTTTTCGCCTGATTGTGAGACAGCAGAGGTGGAAAATAATAATAATAATAATAATAATAATAATAATAATAATTATTATTATTATTATTATTATTATAATTATAATAATAATAATAATAATAGTAATACTAAATAAACGAAAGGACAAGAACAATGACTAATAATCTTAGTAAAAAAAAAAGTGAAAAATACTAAGCTCGGACCAACTTCAGTGACAAAAAAAATTTCAAAAAAAAAATACTCAAAATTTATAAGAATAATAATACTGAACAAATTCTCAAGTGACACTGGAGTGGAGAGAGTAGGGGGAAGATCTTCGACAAACTTTTTTTTTTCCAAATTTGTTTATTCATTTATTTATTTTTTTTCGGCGCCAGCTACGTTACGGTGCGTGTGCACGGGTCTTGCGGTTGGCTTTAGTTACCGGACATGACTGATGTAACTTTGTATAAGCACCTTACGGCCGTCGTGGGCTCATAAGTGCCTTCGCCCCAGTAGATATTCTTCCACCACAATTGTAATGGCCGAGCTTTGAGAACATGCACCTACGATACTTAAACAGACACACACACATACAAACACACATATATATATATTTATATACTCATGCGAACACTCACATCCACAAACGAATTTCATGTGAACGAACGAGGGTTGTGTCGAGTCGTGTCGCGCGGACTCAACGATGGGCATAGCCAACATTTCCGAGCGTTTGAGCCGCACGCGTGGGTTCCAGAGCAGGGAACGTCGTACGATGGAAACACACACGCACACACACGCACGATACTGGTAACATAAAATCCATAGAAATGGTTTCTTTGGGATTCGCAACACACGGATGCGTCAGCGTGTGTGTACATGCTTTCCGGGAGCTGCAGTCATTTCGCTCGCTCGCAATAAAACGTGGAGGCCGGGCAAAGGGTGGTCGAGGTGGGGGAGGGGCGGGGGGGAGAGATCTGGATAATCGCAATTTTCTGCGTTGCGTCCGTGTGTCCGGGTTTTATGCGTAAGGTGGACGGAAGATTGTTGTGCCGTTATCATTGCATGCACCGTCCATGGAATATAAGTTTTTTTTTCTTTCGTTTTTTTTCTTTCTTTTTTTTTGCGTAGGAAGGAGTTGATGGAATTTTTGTTGTTGTCGTGGTTATGAGTTCTTCGTATTTGTTTTGTCGGTTCCAGCGAAGGTACGTTTGATTTTGTAAAGTTATTTATTTGTAGATTGGAAAAAATGTTTGTTATGTGTTCTTTATTTGGTGTGGATAAAAATAATCGATTAATTTTTTCTTGAGATGATTTTACGGTTGTTTGATTTTTTTTTGGTCTTTATGATGCTATGATAATCGAATATATATCCGAAATCTTGACAGTTGAAATTTTTGTAACAATAAAGCGATGGAGTTGAAAAAAAAAAATTATTCAATAGCACTAATGTCGTTGGAATTTAATAATTATAGCGATAATAATTCGTTATTATTCATAAATATTCATATTAATTCATAAGATGTATTATTATTATTATTATTATTGATATTGTCGATAACTCATTCTAATAATAGAAACAATATTAAATTCATTATTGTTGTTATTATTATTATTATCACTAGTGATCATAATAATAGGAGATTCTATAAATCAATATGAATAAATGTGAATAATAATGAAAATATAATTATCATTCAATTTCGTTCGTTTTCCAATTAAGATTCAAGCAGTCCACAGGTGGAATTTTGAAGAATACGTATCGGGCTTTCTTTTCGAGTACAACGTGAGAGAGTGGCCCTCGAATGCCCATTGAGAGAGTGACGTGGGGGCCAGAGCGCGCCATCGGACAAAGGAGAGGCCCCGGTACAGTCATCGATCAACCTCGTCCCAAGCAACTGGCCCTCGCGTCTCGCCCACCCCATTCCGCTTCTTTTTTTTTTATTCTCCCGCAGAAATTCTCTCATTCACTTACCTGTGTCGTCGAGTCTCAGGTGAATGACACGAGATCGTCACGTCCTTCCATCCAGGGACCGTCAACAATGCCACACATTCCCCTACGTTCGTCTTCCACCACCCGCACTTCACACGCAATTACACGCAAACAACAAAGTTTTCAGTAAAATACAAAAAAAATTCTTTTAAAAATAAATATAAATAAAATTAATGTTAATGTTGCAAATTATTTGGATGATAACAACCGATAGTCGATGACATTATCACGCACTCGTTGCCTTTTTCTTCCTTGGCAAATCACTATCAAATATTTATAATAATAATAATAATCTAACTTTTAAAAATAATTAATCAGTTTAGAAAATCAAAAAATAAATAATAATAAAAATAATCCATCTGGATTATTTGCATTGCAATGATAATGTCGATTGAAATTCGAAGCACTTTCAATTGCAATCGACCGTATTACCGAATTTCCGGGAAAATTCTCTTCTCGATAACTCTTCAATCTTTTATTTCGGTTCAACAGAAATCTGTCTTACCGACACGTGAATATAGCATTATCGTTAAATAATTCGCACGACAGTTTCGCGAGAAAAATCAATGAACGTGCGTCTGTGAATTTTCGTTTTTTTTTGTCTTTTCGTTGTCTCTTTCTTTTTTTCTTTCTTTCGTTTTTTTTTTCGTTTCGTTATCCACGTTTCACCACGTCACGAACGTTCGGCGTAAACGTACGATCGGCATACTAATAATTCACGTTTAACAAGTACCATCGAAAGCAGAAGAAGCGTTGAAAATTTGCCATCGATTTTCATCGCTTCGCGATTCTTCGGCATTCCAATGTGTTTAACCGGCGCCTGGCGTCGTTTTTTTTCGTTATTTTTTTCTTATTTTTTTTCGTAATTTTTTATCTTTCTTTTTTGTTTGATCTTGTTTCTATCTGAAGTAGCAGCGAGTTCTGGGAGGTTCAGAAGGGTGTCTTTGTCTTTTTCTTTTCCTTCTCCAATAAGTTTTGAAGATAGCAAAAGTGAAGTGGATTATCGAGAAAACTTCGGTAACACGAGATCGTGACGTCTCGCGAGAGTGCCCGGATAGCTGCTAATTATTTCCGAGTGCTTCGCACTTTCGAAGCACTTTTGTTCAATTATTTTCACAACCGATTTCAAGATTTCGAGTTCACCGTGTTTAGTTTTTCTCGTTTCAAGGGTTTGTAAATATATTTTTTATCTACTTTTTCGTTGTCTTACGCATCAATCGCACTTATTCGTTCATTTGTCCGGTGGTAATCCAAAAAGATCGGCGTTGCTGGGGTTGAATACGAATCATCGATAGTTAACGATGTTCGATCGTCAATGATTTTCATCTCATTTCACACCTCGAAATTATCTCGTACCAAGTCACACTTAACTTCCGTATAAATTCACGAAAATAAATAAACAACAACAACAATCACGAAAATCGGCAAAAATCGTTTTTGCAAACTCGTCGAAAAAAAATCGGGAAACCGAACGATCGTCACTAAACAATTTAATACTTCACGTTTTTTCGGTCGATCAATTTAATCGTCAAACTTTCCATCGTTATTGTCACTTAATCGTGTTTGAAAAAACAAAACAAAAAAACACAAAATTTTCTCTTCCATTCGGATCTAACGCGCGTGCGCACTGGTCGGCGCTACAGATCGCGACGAATAGCGTTCGCGTGGATCTCGTGACTGACGCGCCATGGAATCACGTGTGTGTGTGTGTGTGTGTGTGTTATGGGAAAAGAAGGGGCTTGCACGGTGCAACCAAGTTTCCTCGCATAGACGCCAGGTGGGAGCAACAGGATATACACATATACTATATATACACACACATATATATATAGTATATATCATGGAAGAGAAACCTGCGCGACAGATCCACGACAGAAGCACACGCCGCTCCGATGAATCCAGTCAATCTTTTCTCCTTTTTCGTTTTTCTTCTTCTTCTTCTTTTTTCGCTTATCCCAATATGGCTTCGCCCTCTGTCGGATTAGGGCGATCCAACCTGGTCACTGGTAAAAAACGTGCCGACCGAGAATCTCGATACACGCGCACACACACACACACATGTAAACATACACGCACTGACTCACAAACAGACACTCACACACGCGGAATTAAAAATCCTCGAGCACTCTCTCTCTCCTCTCTCTCCCTCTCTCGCTCGAGTAGAAGAAGAAGAAGAAGAAAGAATCATGGAACACGACGACCCCCACCTCTCGCCGGTCCTACAACGTCTGAGATATATCTCGAAGGCTATGGCGAACCCTTTCGTGTTCTCCGCTTGTGCTGCTGGTGCTGGTGCAACCGGTACAGAGGGCACGCACAACCGTTGCCCACGGCTGTTCCTCGTCGCGTTTGTTAAACTGGTAAGGCCCCTCTTGGAATCGTCCGGGGCTTGCTATCGGATTCCACGGATTCTCATTGGCTCGCTTAGCGAGATCGCCGGTAACGCAGCAGCAACAGCAGCGCCACCGACGACCGAACCGAGAATCGGCGCCACGATCACGCACGGGAGAAGAAAGAAAAAAAAATGAAATAAATAAATAACAGCTTGGCGCGTCGAACGCGTGCTGTGCACGGTCATCGCGGACCCCAGAAAATCTTGGATTCCACCTGACTACCCGAGTGACTCACTGCGGAGGGATCTCTGCCTTACCGACCCCTCCCTCTGACCCCTCTGCATCTGTGCACCTGTGATCTCGGATTTATCTCGGATCGCAGATTCCGGGGCTCCGGATTTTTCGACTGTTTCAAGTCGATTTGAAATATTTTTTTTTCTCAATTCTCTTTCTTTGTTATTTTTCTTCTTTCTTGTTTTATTTCTTTTTGATTATTTTATTTATTTTTTTTGCTTTACGGTCATTTGGATTATTGGTAAGGGTTGATCGGGGGTTATTTGTTATTACTCGGGTGAAACATAATTTTCCTGTCGTTTCAATTCTCGTTTAGCGAATGAAGAGATAATCTAATTCCATTGCGAATTTAATGTATGGTTAAAAAAAAATGGTGGGTATTGCAATTATTGTTATTATTGCAATAATTCTGAATTTTTATTTGATAAAGAAATGTAATTGTTTGATAATTAATATTGAACTGGGGCGGGGAGGATAACGGATGTTCTATTGCATTTGAAGTCGTAGACATTGAATTGATGTGAATGAAATTAGCGATTACTGCAATTATTATTATTTTTTACGAGGCAGAGAATCTTCGACTGAATTCTTGGTCTTTGGTTAGGTTTTTGGTCTTTGGCGGTCTAACAACGATTGTCGCATTGGATTTGAAGTCGTTGGAATAGTTTTTCTCATTTGATTGTTGTTTGATTTTAATTATCTTGTTTAATTGGTGGGATCAATGTTGATTATATCGAATAATTATTGAACGTACGAAAAAGTTGAAGTTACCTGCGTTCGTGACTGCGGCGAAACTTTTCTGGAACAAACAGGTGAACACGGTTGAGTAAGAACGTCGACGATGCGCACCTTCCGGCAGGTGAAAGTGAACGAAGAAAAATTACTTTCCCAATGTTACCCGTTATTTCCGTCAGTTACGTTGTATTTATCGGATAAATGTTGTTAATTCATTTTTCTATCTAATTCATCGATTTTTCTTTATTCTTTTTTTTTTATTTTTGAAAATTAATGTTTCTTCGTGTGCGACTGAAAAAAATGTCAGCTTCACGATCGTAATTTATAATGCCTATCATCATCCCATGCTCAACTTATACATTTCCATTTCACGTTCAATCAATTATCAATATTTATTCGTTCAATTAAAATAAAAGATATTTCGTTTTCCATTTTTACAAATAAAAAACAAATATCTCAAGCTCACCGAAGAACAGTCAGAGCTTCCCCGATTTATGGTCTTCAACCGCATATTCTGAAACAAACGAAAAAAAGTTCAAATAAATGAAACCAAAAAAAAAAGAAAAAAGAAAAAACAACGAAGAAACAGAAAAATCGGAGAATCAACGAAACACGAATCTTTCGTATTTTTAGTTTTCGTTCAAGATTAACGCAAGGCTATTCGCGGATGTATGATTATCGGTCTGCGATGCCCGATTTGAAATCCCCAAGCCAATCTTCCATGTGGCCCCAATTGGCTATCTTTTTCCAAAACCCCGGAGATCTCGTATTCCCGTCCGATTCTTCGCATGTCCGTTTCTAACCGTCTCATTCACCGAACGCGAAATAATACTTTCGTAAGAATAAATACGTCTCGGCATGAACCTTTGGCCAAGAAAAAAATGAAAAAAAAATCATTTAAAAAAAACGAACGAAAAATGAAATAAAAGAAAAAAAACGAAAGCCGGTGCACACACATACACACACACAGGGTGGTATATTTTTTTCTGAAAACTCTCGCGAAGGGCGTAATTTCGTGCGGCGAGAAGCGAGAAGCGAGAAGAAGAGACTTGCCAAGAGCATTTGCACGAAGATGCGCGAAGTGTAGAGAGCCGCACGTTCGCAGGTGAGGATAGGGTGCGGGGGGGACGCTTGGAGGGGGTCGAGGGGGGTAGCAAAAGACGAGTGGCGAGTAGAAACCCGGGGGGGTTCCGTGATACACGGCCATTATGAGCCGCAGCATTTTCTCACGGGATCTCTCTACCCCGGCTCTAATTATATGTCTAGCTTCATCCTGAAACCTACGCCATCGTTGCTAAATATTATCCGTACGGCGCAGCACTGTCGATGCCACCGCTTGGCCCAAAACGGCATCGCACAAAAAAAAGAAAGATTTTTTTTTTTTTTCAAATCTAATTTCTGTTTCGGGTGGACGGGGTTTACAACAAACTTTGTTGTGTACGGTTTGAGTTTTGGATTCTCGTAATTTTTCATCTGGATGGTCGTTAAATGCTGGGACGGGTTTTAGAGAGAATTTGTTGAAAAAAGTTTTTTGGATTTTTTTTTCGTCAAGACTGAATGGTCGTGCTCGGTCGGTAACGAAGGACATTTAAAAAAAAAGTTCGTTTCATAGTTTGTAATTTGTTGTGAGAGTAAATTTAATACGAGAAAAATGTGGATCACAGTTTTTAGTTACCGATACATGGCATACAGTCTTATAGTGCTTTACGGTTAGGGTGCTTATGGTGCTGTGACATTGTTTGCACATAATTTTGAATCTATGCGTCGTTACGCATAAAAGAAAATAATTGTAATGCATTTCACTCGAATGTATACATTTAACTCGATGGCTGTTTTCGATGTACAACAAATGACTGACTAATCGAAGAAGCAACTCTAAATCTGATTTTTTTAAATGTTGCTTCTTTAAAGAATCGATCGATTTCGAATAAAATTTATTACGGATCGATTATGTACCTGCTGTCGGTATTGTCATGTCCTGTTACAATTTTACGGCGCTGTTTTGACTGGCTGCACTGGCCTAATTTTACTTTGTCTCAAATATGATCATGTCTATTGTAAACCAAAAAAATGGTTTCAGGTTGGAATGAAATTTACTCGAAAATTCGTAATTTTTGGTACTTTGGAGTCACGGTGCACAATTTCCCACGGTCCGACCGAGTGGAAACGGGTCATCGTCAAACACTGTTGTTTGGTTTCTCGTATCCCTCTCGAGACCGTGGAGGGCCGGCTTTGCGTTTCCGGTTCACAATTTTCGAATTCAACAACCAACTTTGGAAACGAAATCCGATTGGTTCGGTTTTTGAGTGAGTATCAAATTTTAGGTTTCGGGTTACTATCAAGTTCAAATACACTAGCGTTCATCTACGAATTTTTAACATAGAAATAGTAAACCCAATAAAAATAATCGATCGATAAATTGATGTAAAGAAAATAATTATATTCCATATAATATAGATGGAATAGCGAAGCAATTGATTCGGTACATTTTCATTGACAAGAAAAAAAAAGTTGGTCGATGAAGAAAAGCAGATTAGAGATTTCGTAAGATTAAAATAGACGACTGGTCAAGGTTTAGAGAAAACAAAAAAGCGTGGATGATATGAAACAGATGGAAATCTCATTTCCGTTCTGAAATGTTTTATTGCACGACGGTGGACTATCATAACAGCCTAGAGGCTGGTGGACGGCAGAACGAGGAAGTGAGGGGGGGGGGGGGGGGGGGGGCTCAAGGCGTTTCTATCATATCACGAATTAATCAAGATTATTACCATTCTTTATTTTTTTCAATTCTTTTTAATAAAATCACGACAAGTCGTTTCAAACGAACAAATGAGTGTTCTTTATCAACACCCGGTATAAAAATATTTCTCTGAGTTAAGCGTCGTTGTAATATTGACCAACAAAATTGATATCTGATCTGAATAATGTCAAACGTGTAAAAAAAAAATTGTTTTGCTTTTTTTCACAAAATGGAAAGTTCAATATAAATGTTGATCATGATCATTGATATTTTTTAAAATGTTATTTATAATAATCTGATTGGTGGGAATTAAAAAAATTTCAACATTTGAATTTTGAAGAAAAAAACCGATATTTACGTGGTTGTTATTCTCTTACATAAATGTGAGTGTCACGTGGACGAGCGAACTCGAAGTCCATTGAGGAAAAAAACCGTTTCATTCATCGGGAAGTAATATTTTTTTTTGTTTGTGACGATCAATGAATGGCGGATCGGATGACTTTCGGGGATCCGAGAATGGAGCAAGCGTGTGCGTCCCTCGTACAACCGTAACAGGATATCCTCCGTCAGTTTCTACCGCAATCGATCCTCGTGCTGTCGCACGAAAGTGGCCAAAGAGGCATCATCTCTTCGGACAGCCTTCTATCGATTATTTTTTATTTTACATAAGTACGTAACGCAGATAATTCCGAACACCTACGAGTCGCGCGATTTCCCAGATTCCCCGACGTTAGAGCTATCCCACGGTCGAACTATTGATGTTAGATATATTCCGTCCGTGACTTTTTTGTAGGAAATCTCATTCTCTAAAACATTGTTCATGTGAACTTTTGGTCTATATGGCGTTGTTTAGCCAGCGTTCGGACGTGAAGATAAAAATTCATCGATTTTTCATTGTTTTAATTTCGAAGCATTGCGCGTTCCCAATTTTGGTCGATCGGTTATTATTGGAACAGAATAAACAAACAAAAATAATAATGATGACGCACTTTTCGCCCATTATTCTATAATTTATAAATTTCGATTTATAAATCACTTTTTTAATTACTATTTTCCAATTACCTAGAAACATTACAAATGTCGATAAATCGTATTGATCGTTATAAATTAACGAGTCAGAATCGACTTATCGAAACGATGTCTATTATTATAATATTTTGTTTTACCGTACTCAATGTTCTTAATTCCTACCCATTTACGATAATTACATACACTTCCAAATAATCATAAATAGATTTTTTTCGTCGTCTCGCGAACCAAGGTTACAAAATAAAATAACCAAAACAAAAAAAAAGTAATAAACTTTTTCAACAAAAATGCAATCGCGATGTATCATCGAACGAATGGAGCAACATTGTAATCCGATAAACTTAAAGTTGTTGCCACATGATTCAGGTGTTAATCCGTTGTAGAAATAAACTTTTGTTCGCGTGTTTGCACATTTTCGATGTCGCACGGTGGCGAAACTCGTAAATAATAATGCCACAGAGAGAGAGAGAAAGTGAGAGAGAGAGAGAGCCTTATGTGCGTACAGTCGTTCTTCTGCCAACCGGAAGGGGCCCACGGTGAAATTCGCGTCGGTCGAAACGTGCGGCGTCTCATGACAAACTGGCTTTGCGAAGTTTCGAAGTAGCGAACGAAACCCGCTCGATGAGCTATGTGTGTTCGGGGTCTACAGCCTTTAAGCCTGAATCTTACTCCGGCACGATGCACTGCTCCCTGGACAATGTCTTCCTCCCACTCTCCACCATCCGCTTATTCCTCCTCACTCTTTCGCCTCCGTCTTGGATATTGCATCCTACTTCGCATTCTCGATCATTCTTCGTGAGGACAACGGGATATCATCACCTTTTTTCCCATGCGGTTAATCATTTGCAGCAAAATGTTTTTTTCATGAGAAATCAGAAATGTATATTTATTTTTTAATTCATAAAAGGACGTATAGGCGTATTTTTATGAATCTATTTCATCAGAGTTTCGATAAGCAGGTTTCATTAAAAATCCAAGAACCAGGAAGACTTGCAAAATGAATAAATTTGTGAAAGGATTGAGCGAGGTTAGGTTTTGGAACGTTCGTAATTTATTTCGTGACTTTTCATCATTTTTATCATAACAATAATAATAATAATTAATAATAATTATTATTTGCATATACATATAACTTTATACACACGAAAGTAATATATATGTTTTTTTTTGTAATTCGACTGCTTCGCTAAAAAGATTCTTTTGATTGCTTTTTTCTTTTCTTCATGTTTCACATATATTGTGAGAAATTCTGAGCCTCGTACGAGTTTTGTAAGTCGTGTCTTCGTAGCTTTCAATTTCACGGTTTTGCAAACTTGCGTTTGAATCTCGGAGCCGTAATGCATGTGATGCGAGATCTTAATGACGGTAGTCGAGAGCATCGGGTCCCTCACATATACACATAATATGTATGTATACTCGTCGAGTAGATACAGCCGTAGCGCGAACGTTGCATGGCGTAACGAAAAGCTCGCTGGTTTTTTGAGATCCTCTTCTTCACTTCCTCATGTAGTTTTCCGGCGTGGCGCAGTCGTTGGAAGTTCCACCGCCACCTACCCAGATAGTTGACGTCCTTCGGTGACGTCCTCCGGTGACGTAAACTCGACGCACCGGTAACGGAAAAAAAAGTAGGGCGCAGAACACGACTGTAGTAGCGTTGAGGAATCATGGCCAGTGTGCAATTTTTTAAAGTTTTTATTATTGACTTTTCTTCATAATTTTATTTTTTTGTTGGACGAAATATCGAGGATGAAATGACACATACATACAGTCCCAATCGAAAGTTAGCCAATCTAAGAATTTTTTACTATAACTGCTTTGTGAATCCTGGAGAAATTCACAATTATCAAATATTGCAAAATGAACGTTATTCCATCTTTTATCATGTTTATTCACCTCTTTCAATCGCTAATATTGGATGTTGAGTTCGAGTAAAGTTAGTTGTAAAGTTCGATCGGTTCGAATTTTTTGTGGACATTTATCAATCTGCGTTTCACACACTGAATTTTTTTTCTCTTCAATTAAAAAAAAAAAATTCACTTCTATGCGTTAATCGTTAATATATTTTATAATATGATATGCTGAATTTTATACAGCTATAGCTTTTAAGCGAGTAGATCAATCGTTTATTGAACTTTCGCAAATTTTTTCGGAATAATTAAAGCCAATGGCCGTGAAAATTTAAACATTATCTTGATATTTTTCACCCATGTGAAATACATCCTTGAGCACAGAAGATGACCTCATTTCGAAATCCAAGGATGTATCTCGGACACCGATCTTCCGAAATTTCGAGGGTCGCTTTCGGGGGTCGAACGCAGCCGGAACGAGCGAAAAATTGCCATTAAATCCAAACTATTCGTCTTATCAAGTCGATCGTTTGAGCCACCCTCGCTCCGGATTCATTCCTCTGGTCTCGTCGAACTTTGTAGAATCAACGACAAGATAAACCAAAACCGAGCCGAATTTCAGCCAATCAACCTTAGGCGCCTCCCCCCCCCGGCCACTGTCACCCCACGATTGCGATGAACGATGCTGTGTCTGTTTCCGGGTCTCACGAGCACTCGACGAAGATTCCCAAATTGGTTTATGCGGAAATGCGATTTATAGGGACGGGGAAGGGGGCAGCGACGAATTTTAATTAAAACCGCGTTACGACGAGGGGTGATGTGCGACGAGCAGCTAAAAAATTGGAGCGCCTGCACTGAGCAGTAACGACAGCAGTCAGACCCTCACAGCATCTCGTCACTCGATGGAAATTCCGACGGGAGCACCACAAGTGCGAGGTTGACGCTTGAATGACGGTCGTCGACACTCGTGGCTTGGATTTACATCGACCATTTCGCGTTTCTCGAATTTTCATCAATTATACATGTAGATAGCCGTTGGAAAAAAAATTAACGAATTAAATTGAACGTAAAAAAATTATCGTAATTTCATTTCCGAAAGTTAACTTAAATTTTGGATGTTAATTCTTGCTTCTGATAATAATAATAATAATAATAATAACATTAATAACAACAACAGCAACAACAACAACAACAAAAACAACAACAACAACGATCAATGTGATATAATATAATTTTTTTTTCGTTGTTGTTATTATTATTTTTACATTAAAATTTTTCTTTTCATCTTGATATATTATCGTAATGTATTTTGGGATTTTTTTGTCGGAGCATTTACCGATCATCGGGATCAAAGTATTTTTCATCTACGTTCGTTCGACCTTCGTAAACGAAGTTTTCAATAGTTCATGCACTCGGGTGACGTGGCTGTGAATGGAATCGTTAAAATTCTCGAAGCGAGGTTTCCCCGACTCGATCGGGCTCTCAGGCTTCTTGCGTATTCCACCGCTCAATCCAACGTTCGAGGCGCACGACCTTAATTGGAGTTTTCCCGAAGAAGAGGAACTCCGGTTAACTCTACACTTCGTCGAACGGTCGACGGGACTGGTCCTTCCCCAGGAATTCCAACGAGTCGTGCTGTAGCTTTTTATTCGTCTACGGATAAACTATTTTCTTCGCCTTTTTTTTTGTTAACTTCTGTTTTTTGTATTCTTTTCAGTTTCGCAAGAATTTTTTTTCTAACCGGGCGATTCGCTCTGGCTGGCTTAGTGAAAATTATGCGAGTTTTTTTTTTCGTTCTTTTTCTTTTGTCATTCGATAAAAGTAGCTTGATGCTCGAATCGTGCTGAAAATTGTTGACGCGTCTCGAGCCTTCGATACTCGAGACTATGGAGAATATTTTGAATAGTCTGCTTCGCTGACAATTTAGATTTTCTTGAGTCATCAGTGTGGAGTGTTGTCTTCCAATTTTTCGGAAATCACTTATTCATACCATAGTTTTTCAAATAGTAATTAGTAAAAGCTAGCTTGATATATTATCATATTTATAATTAAGCTCGACTTCTTAATTTTGGAAAAAAAATAAAGACAGACAACGCTATAAGTAAAAATTGAAAAATAAAATACTTCACGACTTAGGAAAAATTACTAATCTGCCACATGATGATATTGTTCTGTGCTTTTGTGATGACAGCTTTTCGGTCATAAACACGTTGAACTCTAGTGACTCAGACTTGCAACGATTGTCACATGGAAATTTCGTGAAGACAGCTTGTTGGAGAATTAAATTTTTCAATGACGACTCGACAGCTACAAATGGATATTGATAACTGCATTCTAGGGCACGAATAGAATTTTAATTCTATATTATATTCAGTCATCCAGACCGTCGTAAGGTTTTACTGAGTTGTCGTCAATAACTAGTACAACAAGACGAGCACGACGGTTTGAATAGATAGACAACGTGATTTTCCGATTCAGACACGAGATACGGATGGTAAATGCAACAATGCAATGAAACCGTCTTGCATCCAACGGAGGTATTGTGTTGACGTCTAAATACGTCTGTGGTTTTCCCCTCGAATTTGTACCTGCAGCATCAACGTCAGATCGTCTACCACGTGTCACATAATTTCAAAGAATTGAAATAATAATGATAAGAATAATAATAATGATAATAGTAATAACTATAATTATGCCGATAATAGATAATGTATCGATGCATCAAAATAATAATAACAATACCATATCAACCATTGTCTGGGTATTAAAAATTCTGAGGCTGCATCAATCGATCCTATAAATAATATTTTCGTGAAATATAAAAATTGTTATACCCCGTGATGAAATATTTTTTTCATAAAAATAAAATAATTCACAATAATCAGTCAGGTAAATTGCTGATAATTTACTGAATGTTGCAGTCACTTCGATAAAACAAAAAAAAATCATTGGCGCCCAATGATTAGCTACAATTTATCTATTTTTCGTAATTAGGAATGAAGGTTCGAATATCAGAATTCCACAAGAATTTTCATAATTAATTTTGTCGCTCAACGACGAACTTGAAACTTGAGTCTTGCGGAATTTTCAAGTTACAAAGTTGGTCATGACGATTAAACGCACACGTAGAT
Source organism: Diplazon laetatorius (assembly GCA_963662125.1). Lineage (NCBI taxonomy): Eukaryota > Metazoa > Arthropoda > Insecta > Hymenoptera > Ichneumonidae > Diplazon > Diplazon laetatorius. Next base: position 7,955,603 of record OY759156.1, read on the forward strand.
GCTGTTCGGTAGGACTGAGAAAATCACAGGGAGTAACGGACGATGATCATAGCCAAAACACTGTGACTCCCTTTGGCTGTGGAAGTTTCGGTGGCATTAATTGAACTTTACCAGATGGGCTCTCCACAACTTTACTCGAACCCGACAAGACTTTGACATGTACGTATACACACACACACACACACATATATATATATATATATATATATATATATATATTTGATTTATATGCATATATGTGTGTGTAGTCGTGTTCGTTATCTCTGAGCACTTAATCGCACGTTTCAACGTTGATTGCCGGTTGTCCCAACTTCTACCTGGGATCTTTCGTCTCTCGACAGGGCTGACTTTCAACGTGTGTGGTACTTGCGTTCTTCGGCTAACGGGCTAACCATACATTATTATACATACATATGTATAAAAGGTAAGACGAACTTCGAACATCTAAAGTAATAAAGTGTCAATTTATTACGTCTCTCATGTTTCGCACTTCTCGCGTCAACGTCAACTCAAAGATGAAAGTCCCCTATCTAAAATTAAAGGTGCATATACACCTAGAAAGCAAAAAAAAAAAACCTGGTAAAAATCCAAAAATTATTTGTGGCAAGTTGATTGAAGAAATTAATATAATTTTTACGGATTGTTTCAATTATTCAATGAGGTGTCTCTTTTACTTTTTAAATGAAGAAAAAACAAAAAATGGCAGCGCTACAAACATTTCAGAGGAGTAAATCTGGTGTACGACGAGGGGTAATAGTTTTTGTTATTTTTTATGCAGATGGGAAGCGTCAACATTTTTTTGACGTGAGAAAAAAAATCAAAGTTTTAATACGTTCATTCTGTAGTAATTTCCGAAAAAAAATCGGTGCGTTCAATTTGACGTACATTTTCGATAAAAGTGTTCAGTCTGTTGGTAGCTCGTAGCATTACGTCGAACTTTGTCGAACGTTCGTTAAAATTCCGTGCTAGACATGCAATCATACTTCAATGATGGATGCCCCGGAATGTGAAAATCCGATTTCACGAACTTCGAATTTTCATTTCGAGCTAACGACTATGGGAGGGTCGCGCGCGAGGGTGTTACGGTCAATAGGGGTTGGCACGAGCAATCGTAACCCAAATTTCACATTCCGCAGTCACCGCACGGCTTCAAACAAATCGACCTAAAAATACACACGTGCCGTTCACGTATGTTTTTTTTTTTATCTTTCACATCCTATTCTCATTCATTTATTCGAATATTCGCATTTATTGAAATAACGTTTGTGATACGCTTCACGGAAAGAAAGTATGAAGAAAGTTTTGAAAAAAGTATTTGAAAAATCATCGATTGGAAAAAAGAAAACTCGTTTGAGAATTAGGGAAACAACAATTTTCCAATTTCAACCAGGATCCTAAATTAGTAATCATTACGATTGAGTATTACATCGCAATACAATAAAATGTAATTTTCTACATTAAAAAAATAATTTGTTTTTGGCAATCTCCAACCATGCGTTACCCCAATATTTAATAATAAGAATAATAAGAACGTCGGAGAGTTTGAATATTCAAGATAAAACCATTGTACTTACCATGTAAGTACATAAAATAATGATACCAATGCCAGACAATGTTGCTCCGCGTTGTCATCGAAAGTAAATAAATTACATAGTTTCGGCTTCAAAGTTTCACCGATCGATCGATAACGATAAAGTTTTCATCACAAAGGGCTCCCCTCGTGCATGAGAAAAAAGTGCTCGCACACGCCCTGGTATGGCAATCGACGTAGAAGGGTGTGGGAGGGTGCGGTGCAAGTTTCACGAATCACTGCGTGTAAAAAAAAATAAAGGGAAACAAAAAAAAGATCGTAAACGATACTGATACAATTAACCAAACTCAATTTGGCCAATTGCAGACGTCATTTCGGTCCTCCTCCCTTTTTTTGGTTATTGTCGTTCTGGGTTGGTGAGATCGGAAGTGCTCATATCGACAAATCTCCGGGACCATTACTCCCCCCACCCACTTGCCGAACAAATTTGTCTCATCGTGATTTCCGGGAAAAACGACGCTCGAATTTACGAGCATACTGCACGAGAGCTTTTACTCGTTTCGATCTCTCGTCGGTCCATCAAACACGGTCGGGGTAATGTTCCAGGAGCTTGTGTGTGTGTGTGTGTGTGTGGCCCATCTGCACTACTCTCGAGCGAAACTAAAGTTTTGTCTTTGCTGGATTCTAGGTTTCACCACGTAGACGATTCTATTCGCGCCCCTTATCGTAACTACCAACATTTCGGTTTTTCGGCTTACGAAGAATTCTCGGTTTTTATTGTCGCGATATTCCATCAACGTCTGAAAATTATTTTTCACTGGTTCGTCTGTGACCGACTGCTTCGATCGTAAAAATCCATACAACTCCACCATCGTATTTTCAATAAAGACGGTTCAAGTTTTTCGCTATTTTTATTATTTCTTTTGTGCACCTGTCATACATTTATTTATTTATTCGACTGTACATGTATACTTCTCCACACATGTGTAGACTTCTTTTTTTTATATTTTATTTCATTCTATTTGATTATTTTATTATATTATGAAAGCTGCATACAACTTGGTTATCGCATTTTGTATCAAGACGATTCAAATTGTTGGCTATTATTATTATTTTTTTTATTTTTATGATCGATCGATTCAATTATTTCGAAACTATAATAATTTGCATATTTTATTTGCTTCTAAATTTTTATTACTGTTTTATATTCTACTTGATTTTATTTTGCATCAGCTGACGAACTACAAAATAGTTATGAAAAATGTATTCTTTAAAAAAAAACACAACATTTCACTGAACTTCGGTGAATGACACGATTTCCTTCTATTCCGTGATACTCGAAACTCACACAACTTCGTTCATCATTTTCAATACAGAAATTGATCACTTTCAACCATCATCAATTCCATCCATGTCATTTGATTGATCCAATTATTTCTCTATCTGTAAATCTTCGTCTCAAATTTCATTCTGCACAAATTAACGTAATTCAAAAAATTTGAAGAAAAATAATGTATCGAATTGAAAAGCCAGTCAATTATACGAACTATGAACGAATGATATAATTATCAAGAATTTTTTTAACTATCGATTATTTTTTATATTTGGGTCCATTTTAAAATCTAAAAATTTGTGAATATCACATTTTGATGAATTCGACGAGAAATAGGACGATTATATTCGATCGTTTGAATATTTTATAACACTGGACGACTGATTCGGAAACTTGGATCGATATTTCGACTTTATATATACATATATAGATTCTGGAAGGTAAGAAATCTGTTGGATGACATTGTGCAATGCTGGTTAATTAATTTTTCGATTCGTTGTACGTGATAGCACACGACGGTTGGTTGGGTAAACTCTCGCCCGCACAGCTTTCTGTTCCATCATAAAGCAAGATCCACGGACTTGTGAAAATCCACAGTCATTTTATTCGATCCCCGGCTTCGTCTGTGCCAACGCTTTCAATCCCCTGACCTTCCCACCCCCCGCTCGTCGTCCTCGTCGGTTGGTTTCCTCATCCACCTTCGAGCCCTATCCCTTTGCCGCCTCGACTTTCAGCTGAGCAAATACTTGCCGCGAAAATTCCGTAAAGCTGGAGGGTTCGAGTTTGCGAATACCTCGGGGCTCCTCCTGATATCGAGCTTTTGTGTGAAAGAAAAAAAAATGTGAAAAAAAAGAAAAAAATATATGAGTGACGGGATTGAGGGGAAATGGAGTTCTGGATTATGTGTGGTGAGGAACGAAGGGTCGACTAACGTCTTTTTCATGCAACTAATGCGAGATTTTTATAGACAGACACACATTTGAAGACAGAACTCACTTTGATGAATATTTAATAGTGTGGAAAAATCTATATATTATATAATAATACTGAAAATTCGTTTCTCAATGTTGGAATTTGTGAACATTTGGTTAGAAACAATATCCAGAGACCTCTGTCTTGAAAAAAAATATATTATCGCTTATTTAGCGAGAACATCTGATTTTTAGTGATTCTCTTTGATCTGAATTATTTTTTTTCTTACGATCTATTAAAAAAAAGAAAAAAATGTATCTCATAATGTTTCGTAAAAAAAAAACTTATCCTTTATTTGTCATAGTCCTTTGAATTATACATCCACAAAGTTTGAAATGTATCATTGAAAAAATATAAAAATTCAGTGATTTCGAAGTGAACTGACACGAAGTGCCCCATACGTTGTACCAAAATAATCATGAATACCACTTTTTCAGTCTATCTTTGTCGGAAAATTGACCTAAACGATCTCCCCATACATCCCCCTCTTCATAAATAACATGAATAATAAATAACATCAAAATCCGTTCATAAACAAGAAAGCTCCCAAAAAGAAAAACCCTCAACCACAATAGTCGCGACCCTAAAATTTCCGTACGAAAAAAAAATCGTATTTCCCAAAATATTCAGTCAACCGGATCGCATCGGTTAACCGTCGATCAAACGAAAATCTCACCCCCTGACCGATAAAAAAAGCAACGAAAAAAAAATAAATAAAAACTAGAACGAGGGTAAAAAATGAATGCGACAGAGTAAAATATAAAGGTAAGCCCGAACCCACGGGAATGGGGTTGGCTTTGTACGTTTATCAAGACGACGAGGGTGGTGCCGATAAACAAACTTATTACCAACGTATATACACAAGATAGCGATATAAAGGAATACGCGTACGTATGTTTGAGATAGATTGACGAGGGTGGTTACGAGGGTGTGTGTGTGTATGTGTGAGGGGGTAGTTCGTGGAAAACAATTAATTTTCAGTCCGGTGTCCGCGCGACTGCCGGAGGGGGATGGTCGAGGGTAGCTGAGAAGGCACGCGAACAGCGAACGCAAGGCCGAGGGCGGTGGAGGGGGTTGGGGAGGGAGGCCAGTGAAGGGCGAAGGGTTGCCCATGAGTGTAGAGCCAAAGACTGTCGCTGCTCGTGAGAAGTGCAGAGTCGCGACGTCAACGTCGGATCAACGCCAGTTCACCGTGTACTCAAGCTTATGTGCCACAACGGATGACCACGAGTGCGAGAGAGACAGCGCCATCGGTGCTCGCTGCAGAGGGAGCGAGAAAGAGCTACATCAATTTGTGAACATTGTCTTGAGACGACTGTCCCGGTCAGCCAGTCCAATTCTCCAAGGCTTGGAATGTCAATTTTCTCGTGAGTGATCCATCGATGGATGCAACTTGTTGGTTAGGGGTTGAAATTCACAAACGCCAATGTTTCGAACGTACAGAATTCCAAACGTCCACTAGTCGCGCGGTTTCGGACATTGCCCGAATTTTCGAGCTTTCCCACGCGTAAACTATAGATGTTAGATGTATGACGCCGGGAACTTTTTTGTGGGAAATTTAAATCTCTGCAATATTCGTCATGTACACTTTTCGTCTATATAGCGTAGTTTAGCCAGCGTTCGGACGAGAACATAAAAATGCAGTGATTTTTTTTATTGTTTTAATTTTTCTTGCAGCAATTCGAAGGGCTAGACACTCTTGATCGCTGAATATGGTTCCATCGGGAAGATCTTTCTGCAGGTGTCTTTTTTTTGGTTATTGAACCACCCTTGATATACATGTATGTGTTATCAGTTGATTTTTTTTGAAAAGCCAAAGCTCGAGGGATGTGCACGGCGAGGAGGGGGGGGGGTAGGACAAAGGTGGCCAAAGACTGTGGCTGCTCGTCGGAGGAAGCATCAGCAGCAGCAGCAGCAGCAGCTGGGGTGGACCGCCGAGCCGAGCCGAGCGGAATCCGCGCAATCGGGGGCGCAAGCGCCAGGCCTCGAGCTTATTATGGGCCGTTCAGTCTCGGCTCGCCTGGGCTGTAGGCAACAACGCCGACAACCCCGTGTGCCCGCGAACTACCCCTCTGCGCCACGTTATATTCCGCGCTCACCCGGGCACGAAGCTCATCGAACGTTCGCATTTTCAAACGGAGAAAAAAAATAACAACAACAACAACAACAAACGATAATAAAATAAATTGCAACCGAAGAACTGAGTGCGAAAAAAAAATAATAATAATAGTAATAATAATTTGGAGGCAGAAAAAAAATACAAAAGTGTGATAACGTACAATGTCAAAGGGGGGATCGGATTAATCGAGGGGGTGGAAAAAAAGGGTTGCGAAGACCGATGGAAAGACACGGAAATGTGTGACTAAAAAAAACGGTTATCGATAAATTAACGTGACAACGTTTATATATTTATGTATTTATCGATAGATATATGTATATACATATAAATATATATGTATATGCATATGTGTGTAGAACGAGGAACAATCTACGCGAGTGTTTTCGAGCTTAACTAGCGCGTAATGGCGTCGTTTGATGTCGCGTGCGTTTGAAAGATCATCATCTGGATTATCATAAACAAATTACGATAATATAACAAAAAAAAACATTGAAATAAAAAAAAATAAAATAACAAATTATAAAGATTATTTGAATAAATGGATGAAATAAAATTAAAAAAATGAAGAAAATAATTTCGAGGAAAATAAAGTAGGATGAAGTGAAACCTTTAAAGCAAATGAAGAAGCATCGAACATAATTTCGAACAACATAGAATCAACAAATAAAAAAGAAAACAAGCTTCTAATTTTCTATTTTTTGAAACAATAAAAATAAAATAGAGAAAATATATTTATTTCGAAAAAACTAAGAAAATAAAATTTGACGTACGTTGAATGTGGGTACGTGAAAATTTGGTTGTTGAATCGGTGGCGGGATGCTGGCGGTGTTGCACGGTGATTGTTGAACGGTGATAAAGTGGTGTGGGTACAGTGCCCGGAGGGAGGATGATATGACACAATCGTAGCCGAAGGTCCGGACCAAAACCGCGTGTTCTCCGAGCCCTCGCGTACGTGTAACCCACATGTGTGTGTGCGTGTGTTGGTATACGCGCGCGCAAAACGATACGTAAAATTACGCGGATCTATTTGTGTTCGTGTGTGTGTGTGTGTGTGCCGTACGTGTCGACTCGCGCTGCCACGGATTTCGGATTATATCGTTGAAACACGGAAACTCAACTATCGTCGCAACCCCCTCGACGTCGGGGACGAAGTGCATCGGAAATTTTAACGCGACACGAACCACCGATTTCAGCTGCAACATGACTGTGTAAAAATATTATATATATACATGTATTTATACATTATATATTTATATACATATATTTGCACGACGTGTGTGTTGTTCGTCGATATTCGGTGCGTATTCGTTTTTTAAAACGATATTAACGGCTAAAACGTGAGGCTGCGCAACGGTTCGTCACTGTCACGTAATTCTGGTAACGCTTTTTTCATGTCCAGACGGAATTTCGTGTTTTAGTGTTTTATTTTTTATTCTTTACGTCTCGTTATTATTCTTCTTCTGTTTTATCAATAATAATAATAATAATAATGATGATAATAATATAATAAAGAAAAAGGGAATGACATGAAAGAGAATGTAAAAATATATGTTTCTTTTAACTCAACTATTATCATTATTATTAATTATAATTGTTCATTTCAGTTTATTATATTGATGATCACATTCTATCGAATCGGAAGGAAAAATATTCCCTCGCACTTTTGGCAATTATCGTTTCAATTTTTTTCTTGTTTCCAGTCTAGAAAATTTGTATTCGGCTATCATGAAATTGCAATGGAAAATTAATTGATTATCGTTTAACATGATAGTTCAGGAAATTTAACAAGCTTGGTCATGTTGAATTAGCAGCATTTTCTTTCATATATTTATGACAAGCGTTTTAGCGTTTGCAAAACTTCCCCCACCCCCCCCCCCCCCCCACACACATTATTACAACGATTTTATTATATTATCAGTTATATGCATTATATCATCAATGATTATTTGCATCGAGGTTGTATTTGTCACTGACGTTGCTCGTGTGTCCACCCACGAGTGCGTTAAGGGTCGTGAATCGTATTTACCGGATAATTGTCATCCTGTCCGAACATTCGAGAGCTGAGACAACCTACTTCGAGATAGCCTCGTAAATCGATCAACTACTCGTTCAGGACTGTAATAAACGCGTCATCGTTGATAATGCAGTCTCATATGAGCATGTGGGGTCATACGGACCTCTCTGCCCAGAAAAAAAACCACGCATTCCTGGAATAATGAACAGCATTTTCGATTCAGGACACCTTTCACATTTCCACTTCTTTCGTAATTAAATATAAATTACAATTATTTTTGCTTGACATTTTTAATAATGGATGAACAATTCCGTCAAAATTTGAGATTAAATAAATGAGTAATTCCACGACTAGAATACGATTAATTATTTGAAAACTCGATCATTAGACATTGATATAATTTCATTTTATCTCCATTTAATTCGATTTTTTCATCGAAAATTTCATTTCACTTCAGCTTATTTCCTTATTATGCTTTTTCTATTTCTCCCCCTCTCTCTCTCTCTCTCTTTTTTTGTACGGCTTTTCCAATTCGAAACTCCTTTCACACCCGAATTTGACTATCTGCGATAGAATCTTGAACGCACACTTAATTTTCTCATCCCTATCGCGCACTATCGACGCGTGGGGGCCGCACGGACCCCACAAGCTTCGCAGACAGCACGGAAAACTCATATATCTCTTCGAGGGTCGTATTTGACAAGGAAATCATCTTCAATATCCATGAACCACGTTTGCAAAAATTCAAAACGATTTTACTCGATAACGAACGCCTGGGGTCCCACCGGACCCCACAAGCCCCCGTAGATGTAAAGAAACGACTGGTTATACATGAAAGTACGTGTGCCTCGCGTGTGGGTAACCGGGTGACCCATCTACGGAGGGTACACAAGGAACCAAAGACTCGGCCGTGCAGTCACGTCGAGAGGGGTTACGCTGAAAAAAAGTGGTGCACGCGTTCACCTCGCCTCGACGCTGTCGTCCGCGATTAATACTTTCTCCCCCAGAAAAAAAAAAAAAAACCACGTTTGCACCCATCTTTGCTGGTCCTATCTAGGTTCCACGGTTTGGCTCCAGGCACCAACCGAGTCCGATACAGCTGCTTTTGCTTTTGCTTTTGACGCTGGCGCTGCTGCTTTTGCTTTTGCTGGCTGCTGCATCGAACTGTTCCGGCTTTGGCGGTTCTATTTCGTGACCGAGCGATCCTTTCGGGAGGGGGATGCTCCGACCTCGTCACTGGAGTGCGACGTTCGAGATAGCAACCGTGAAATCAAAGCTCTCTCGCTCGGTCCCCTTTAAGCTTCCCTCATTAATAACGTTTATGAGTTTTTTTTTTTAAGGATTGACGAAAAACTTTTTCGCACATCATGTGGCACTCGTGGTCAAAAAAGTTAAAAATGTTTCATCTTGGTTGGTACGGATTATTGACGTGATCCGACACACTCGGTCTCGATTATCCGCGAAAGACAAATTTAATCCGCAAAATTATTCGGGAGAGTTTGTCGATGTGGAACGATTTTGGGGGCTGCTGTAATTACTGGAATTAAAAAAATTAGGAATGTGAAAAAAAAATGGTTTTCTGTCGATGTTTTATTTAATTGGGGTATTGAATTTCAATGCTAGGGAAATGTTTGAATCGACGGGGCCGGGTTTGGTCCGTATTCGTGAACTGAATGAATTATTGTTAAATTTAATTACATTATTTTCACTGTTTCTGTTATAATTGGAGCTAAAAAAAAGGGGAGCGTATGAAAGTTGAAATAAAAATGAGTTGTTCCATCTCAACAGTATTAAGGTCACTTGAAGTGGGGGTATTTTTTGTCTTACAATCATTTTTAAGAATAAACATTTTTTTTTTGTTTTCGTGAGTTTTTAATGATTCTTGCTAAAAAGAAAGTTGCGATATTTTGAAAAAATTGCAAAACAAATAATGTTCGGATTTAAAGTGACCTTAATACTATGTATTGCACTTATTTTCCATCCCCGGAATATTTCATTCGTCGGGAAAATAAATTGCAACGGAAAAACAAAAAAGTTTTGACGTGTTAATCAGAGACAAAACCCAATTCGTGAAGGAGGAACTTCTGATCATAGTTCGAATAGGCTCAAATTTTGACAAGTATCTTCTGATAATATCGACTACGAATGTAAAAGTCGCTATTGGAATCGAAGCACCTCGCTTTTTTTCAACACACCAATATATATACATATACTCTGTCCCTGTACATACTATCTAGCTAGATATATAATATATATATGTGCACACTGTGTAGATATATGTATAAACGATAAACTTATATACACTTTGACAGGTCTTAACCACAGCACTCGTGTTCACTAACCCTTCTAACCCACAAAGGCAGTGCATCGGGGGGCCTCTACAAACGGGATTTTCCATCGTTATTGACCTCCCACAGCCAATGGTTGACTATCAATAATCGAACTTGTTGTACACAGAAATATACTCGTGTGCTCAGTGCCATCGTCGGAATAAGCCGACACTCAACTTCAACCCATCAAAACCCATCGCGTAATAAAATATCTCTCATCTCTTATCATCCTCAATTACGAAAATTACTTTTCCCGGCAATCGATTGCGATGATACAATTTTTTCGCCTTCAATCCATTGCCTCATCAATTTTATGGGAAAAAAAATTCTTATAAAAAAATTTAATCATAATCAATCATCCGTTTTGATCCAAGGTGCAAATGAAAATTATCTTCGTGCTCGGGAATCGTGACAATTGAGAGAATCAATGTGCGGAAATTTATTTTTTTGTTCCTTGGGAAGATTGTATTTTCGGAGTTACCCTCCGTTCGGAATTTTAGGTTCGAGGGGGAGTCTCGTGAATTTTCGGCGGATCATTATTTCCAGCGTGAGCAAAATTCTCTCGTCGGTGGGAAATAAATTTTGTCGGCGATTTGAGCGTAGTGATTCGGCTGGCTCAGCGTGAATTTATCCGAGTCAGCTGGATGGAGTTGACTCGAATTGAGATTAATCGACTTGTATAAGAGATTCGGATTATTTTGCATTTTTTTTCCATGGTCGAGGTAACGCGAAGGGCATTGTGTTGTGGGTCATTTGAAAGACCTACCCAGACCTACCATTAAAAAAACAATAATAATAATAATAATCGTAGGAGACAGTAATTTCTCCCTCAAGACTGAAAAACGATTCTTGCTCATGAAATTACTTCCTATCTCGAAAAATAAACCATACGTTAAAAATGTTCGAGTTATATATGAAACACCCTGTATCGATTAATTTGTGACTCAAAGTTTAATTAAATTTTTTCACTAATCCTTTCATCGTGACAAAATCCAACGCATCGTGCAATCGTGTTTTATTCAGTCGAAAAAACGCACACGAAATGTTTTCGACTGCACGAATGCACTCGATTCAATTTTTCAGTCACCATGAAATTTTGATGAAAAAATGGGGAAAAAAATCGTTTTTCGGATAAAAATTTCGTCACGATTTGTGCACGATCCAGCCTCACGTACATCGTAAAAGTGTCGCCCGTTAGCACGGGGACAAAACACGTGCCTGGGGATTGTTTCATAAAAACCGCTGCAATATATTTTCCTTTTTTTTTTTTCGTTTCTTTCCACGACGAAAGTATCAGAGAAGTAAAAGTGTCGGAGAAACTGCTTGTGGAAGTTCGGACGTAAGAAATAACTCTCCGTTATACGGAGCTTGCCCCGAGGGATGGAAAGAAATACACACACACAGAAGAGAAAAAAAATAACACGAAATACTTTGAGTTTGTTCGTGGTTCGTGCTACCCACTGCTTATTGCATCAGGAAACTGACGAGGCGGAATTTTTACGGTTTTAGCTGTGGAATATGTAGACCGAGAATTCTGCTCTGGGACCCCGAGGTTGTAAGTTGGATTATCTCAAGAGGGTGCCATAATAATATTCTTATTCACAGTCCAGACGTTGAAGAAAATTAATGCAAAGTCGTGAAAGAGTCACTTGATTCGATTAAACGGCTTTGTGCAGTTCGTTACGACGTGAAACATTGAAAACATGGTTCAACTGGCTTCACACTTTTTTTTCACGGTTTTTATTATTTTTTAATTCGTGATAATTTGACGACTTGCATTTTGTTTTTTATTTTAAATATAAAAAACAATAAAGAGTAAAAAACGATGTTTCATTGAAATTGTATGTGTCAGTCCGTGTCTTTCGTATTACAGTTAGTAATAGACCTGAGAATATTAATAAAATAAATTTGATACATTTTTTATATTTTTTTCTATTTTCCTCCCAAAAGTTTTCAAACGTTAATAAAAGACAAATTGTCAGGTTTCATCAAATGATATTACTCCTTGGTAAATTAGTAGATTTGAAACATATTTGAGGTAAAAAAAAAATATTGCGTTGAAAGCTGCGAGGAAGCCACGACTGAACGTCTATCATGATAAAACAGATTGCGAGTGAATATCGCAAGTTCATTTAATTGCGCGAATTTAATTTAACGTCTCCGGCGAATCGTCGTATGATAGAACGTAAATCTCTTTCCAGACATCACACAATTATTATTATTTACGATCCTCCAGGTCTCCAACTCCATTGACTCCGTGTCAGTTCCATTGGCTCTTCGCCATTTCGCCTGGTTCTCGTGCCAATCAATCGTTCAACTTGAATAATCAATATTCGAACGGAATTATTTTACGATTCTCAACCCATCCCCCGACTCGGTTGTCTCAAAATGTAATTTTTTTGAAAATTTGAGCAAAACTCACAAATTTTCACACTTACTCAAAAATTCCGTCGATTTTCCGGATAATTATCCCGAATGAAATATATTCGAAAACTAATTTTAATTTTTGAACTCTTAATCTAAAAAAAAAATTATCGAAATTGACACTGAAACGAGTAAAAAACATTTTTTCTTCCGATTATTTTTTTTTCTCTTTTTCGATTTACATTTTTCTTTTACGTGATCGATGGGTGTGAGCCCGATGTGTTACCAAACTAATTTTAGGCTCGGGCAATGTTTACACGATTTTGGACATTTTTAGCATAGTTCGTGCGAAGTATGCTCACAGAATTATTATCGTTGCGTGAGCGAAGAGGTGGGTTTTTGTAACGTTTAAATCGTTATCGAACGTTTGGTCAATTCACGGTTTAACGGATTCACAAATAATCCAATCGCCGAGTGCTGACCACCGGGGCTTGAAAGAAAATAAAAAATAAGAAAAAACGTTCGTCGTCATCGCGTGTCTCGTAATCGTAGCACATTCTTCCATCTATCGATTCAATTCAATTTCCAATACTCGTGCGTGTGTATAAAATGATTGGCAGTGTCGAATTTCAATTGAAATTCGAATTCTTCGGGTAAGCACAATGAGGAGAAAAAAATGTATTATTACAATTATTAATTGGAAACTTGAAATAGAAATAACGATGATAGTTCCTTCAGCTCGATAAATAGTCAAAGAAAATTCCGACAATTAATTTATTTCGAAACAAAATAGCAATTTCGACGAGATTTGAAGTGTGAAATAAAAATTAATTAACAAATTCCACCGGAAATTATGAAATTGATTCAATAACCAAATTCCACCGAAAATCGTGAAATGAAATACTAAATTGCCAAATTCCACCGGAAATATGAATAAAAAATCAATTAACAAATTTTACCGGAAACCCGAATAGAAAATTAATCACGAAATTCTACCGGAAATATAAAATCAAATTAATTACCGAGACTTTGCTGGAATTTAGAATGAAATCAATTAATAATTCATCACAGAAACACGAAATTCATTATTTATCTCAAATCGACGATCGACGATCTTATCTCATCCCAGCTCAATTCAATTCAATCAATTTTTTTGTCAATGACTCGTTCGTCATGTAAAATTCAGCTGTTCCAGTAATCTGACGAAATAAAGACAAAAATGAAGAAAAAAAATATACATATATTAAAAAATCGTGGGATATACGAAAGACGTTGTATATCTGGTGAAAATATAATAGTAGCGATGACGTCTAAGACAGGTGGCCGCGAATGGTATGCCGATGAGCCATTTACGAGGCCGTACATCATAATTAATCAGTAATTCCGGAACGAACGAACCGAACCGAGCCAACCATCCGACCGTCCCAGCCAACCGTCTGCTCCGTTGGAGGCAATTACCCGCGGAACATTGGTGTTTGTCTAATTAGCATCGGATATGCAACCTGAAAGCCCCCAACGTTTCACGTGACCACGTTCTTCGTTCGTCCGTTCTTCCGTCCCGTTCCACGACCGTCCCATCTATTTTTGTCGTCCAGTCGATTTAATCACGGACAACCGATGGAATTGACACGACCGTCTCGTTCGTCGATTCACACGAGATAAATCGTTCGATCGTCAAGCTCGTTACGTAAAGGTCGGAAAATTAGCTGAAGACATTTGTTTTCATCGAACGTTGGGCTTGTCGAATCGACAAAATTATCACGATTCGATGTTGATTGGATTCAACAAGACGTTTCGATGAAAGAACGATTGACGATGTTTAAACCAGGATTTAGAAAAAACATAAATAAATAAATAAATAAATAAATACATATTTGGTAAAAATTGTGGGCTTAGTGACTTAGAACGGTTGTCGATCGAAAGAAAAATGAATATTTTAATTGACTCCTTGTCTGGGTAACCACAAAACCGAAGTGACGATAGGTGGATCCGATTATCGGTAGAAAAAAAATATAAAAAGTCGAGCTACAATTTTTTTAGTTAGCTTTCTCGCGACGAAGCCCCCCAACGTTTTGTAAAATATTCACGTCACTGCTATATATATATAGACTGGGGACTCACATCGCTTTTTACCCTTGTCAAAGCTCGCCGACCGAATGAGTTCTCCGCTCGGCACGTCGTCGTTGCGCGATTGGCTCGTCGGTTCGTAAAGAAAAAAAGAAATCGATCCTACTTTTCCAGGAAACGTGTCGCTTATCGTGTTTCGTCCTGAAATCAACCACGGAATGACGAATAGTTCATCGTACTTCAGACAAAGCTCATGAATGTTCGCATTCTGACTTTTGATTTCTCTAGAATTATTGTAATTTATGAAAAAAAGATAACGAAACTAAATACGACATTTAAAAAAAAATTTAATGAATAAATGAAAATAAAATAAATAGCTCTTCATCTAACATTCCAAATAATGGTACGTAAAAAAATGTTCATTCAAAAAGTTATGGATAAATTTTTTTTTTTTAATTATTTTCACGATCGATTTTCCAAACACATAACTTCGTGATGAATTATCATGCAAAATCAATGTTTCTACATTTCTGCATTAATTATGATTATCATTGATGAATTTATCGTTCAACAATATATTTTGAAATTGGATGGACGTTTATTAATCACGATAATGAGTCGCACAAGTATTTCAACTGTATTTTCATTGACCGAAAGCCATTTTTTCGAGTTCAAACATCCAATACGACATTTCTCTCTGTAAATCCATGTGATATTACTGGCTCGATATGAAACGTGAGATATCGTTGATTGAAAACCAACGGACTCAATCGTCCTCGTCCGATAACAAATATCGCGTGACTCGAGTCAAAGGAACGTATGTTTTTACTGCTAAAGTATAATACAAAGAGGAGGAATCCTTTCGGTCCTTTGAAGTCACGCGATGACGTTTCTCGTATTCTCGCATTGTCGAAGCTTCCACACGCGATCGAAGACACACTCGACGATGAGAAACGAACGATTTTACACGACGAACACGTGATAATGGTGAATCATCAGCCCCATGATAATTTTTTTGCACGATCACGTGCTTCACGTACTTTCACACCTGATAATCAACGGTATCTCGTGCGACAAATGCATCGACTTCCGTTGATGTCACATGTCCGGCTATTGCACCCGACTAATGTACATTTCCCAGAATAATTAAAAACTGGAATTCACATTGAATAATGAAACTATTTAGAGAAAAAGAAATATTCTACGTATCTATGAAAAATCGTAAACTTTCCAATATTACGTAAAAAAAATATGGAGGATTGAAAAATAATTCACTTCTTTGGTAGATGCGATCTACCAAAGATCTACCAAAGATAGAATTTTACAACACAGAATTTTACAAATTTTCCATGCTACATTGAAAAATGATAAAATAATCGTTGGCACGATTTTTTTTCGATTTGGAGCAATAATCAATGTGTATCATACAAGAGAATTTCTTTTTTCTATTCTTCAAATCAATCTTTTCCTTTTGGCGTACACGAATACGAAATGAAAGAAAAAAAAATAAATTATTGGAAAAATTTCTCGTTAAAAATGGAAAGTTGCCAATTGCACGAAATTATTCAAACTAATTCGTATCTTCGCTTGTCTGGTAACATTAATAAATGCATTTATGTAAATAATATTCCCGATAATACACCAAATGGATTTACCGACATGATACACGAATATGATAATTCGTGAGATATTAATAAATGTGATCGATCGACAAAAAAAAAACGAAAAATCTAATACCGGTAAAAGAGTACGAGCTGAGTATTTTATCTCTTCCGCTGCGGCAAGTTGCACAATCCTCGATGCGCGCCGAGCAATTTCGATGATGACGTCGACAACGGCGACTCCATTTCAGAATCGTTTTTCCGAAGGGCCATTCAATGGCGCGGCGTGCTTCGTCGCGGACCCGATCGAAAGGAAGAACGAGAAGCGAGCGCGAGAATAATATAACTTTCGAGAATCTGAGAAAGTCTTGATCACGATAAGCTACTCCATCGATTGTTGCTCGGTCTTGTGTACGGAATGCATTGTGTTCGCTGTGGCGAGGAAACCTTTCAATTTTCAGATTCTATGTTACACATAGCTTCCGCACGATGTATCGAATTGTATAAATGGGCATTCGATTTCACGATATCGAAATAACAATGACAAACTAATAACAAAAGTGCAGAATACGAGAAATAGAAAATATTCGAGAAATGAAAAATAAATAAGAATAATTCATAGTGATTTTAGTTTATTGCATTTTAAGATGAATTAGCGGTTATTTACAATCGAATGCGAATGTACCAGTAATTTTGAAGCAATTTCGAACAATTTTAAGGAAAGGACGTGATCTTTAATGATTCCGTGTAATTATCCGTGTTTTTATGTGATTTTTTTTAAATGGGATCTGTCTTGATTTCAAATTTCACATATAGGCTCTCCTAATTTCATATGATTTTGTATGGGGTCTCTTGATTTCATGTGATTTTATGCAAGTTCTTGTTGCTTCACAACGATTTCGAATGATATAATTCAAATCCAAAGTGATTTCAACGATATTCACTAAATATCCGTTTGAACACGATTTCTCGTGATTCGGTTTTAATTCTTTTTTCAATGATTGTGGAAGTAAATAGCTGTTTTGATAAAAATCAATGAGACAACGAGGAAGAAAGAAAAAGAAAATACAAAAATCGAGAAGCCGTGCGGCCTTAAAATCAAAATCGAGTCAGACGCCGCGTTTACGTTGTCTATATTTTCAGATTGCCGGGTGGTGGACGAATAAACGACGCTCGCTCGGTCCCACTCGATGGTCCCGTACGGATTCACTGAATTAATCGAGCTATTCCATTATTCAACCATGCAGCTTTTACATTTTAAGCCCCTTGCGGCGGGGTTTAAATTCGAAAATTTCAATCACCAGGCTTGGATACCTGTTGCCAGCCTATCGGGCTATGAGGGAACAAAACTTTTTGGAGCACCTATTTTTCATTCGTCAATTTATCTTCGTCATGACATGAACAAAGCGGATTACAAATTACTTACAACAATCAAGCAACCTCATGAACAATCAAATCGTTGACTCTGATGGAAAAAAGGAAAAAAAACTACAAGTTGAAACTTGCAATCGGCTTCCTTCGAATCGTAGGTAGTGAACGAATATTCCTCTATGAGGAAGCTTTTTCATAATTTGTCAAAGCTTTGGTTTCCTCGTAAGGAAATCTTTGTCAACTACCTCCGTAGTGAAATTTTCTTCGTTGACGAAAAATCGACAGATCCATCTTTAAATTTCTCTAAGAATAATACAAAATTCTCGCACTGAAAATTTTCAAGCACATTCGGAAAATGTTGAAAAGAAAATAAAAATAAAACGTTTTTATCAATTTTTTGTTCCGAAACTTTGGCTTCCTCATAGTTCCTCTATGAGGAAGCCAAAGGTTCAAAATAAAAAATTAGAGAAATATTCTTTATTCACTACTTACGAATCGAAGAAAGCAAATTGCAAGTTTGGATTTGCAGCTTGTTTTGACATTTTATATCGATCGGTGGTTGTATAGAATTTCAGGTCACGATTTTGTGAAAAATAACGTGGTTCATATTGTTACAGCTGTCCGCAACCGCATGTGCGTGGGTCTTCACGGGGCTGAGAATCAAATCCCGTGTTTCGCCCCGTGCACACGGCCGCTCGGGCCACGGCCACATCTCGAGATCGCAATACGTGTGACAGCATCAGAGGGGGGGGGAGGGACACTCTCGGACACGAGGGTGTTTTCGCATTTCTCGGACGACCGACCACACACCGGGCGGGTCGATCGATAAACGCCGTCGACTCTCATGTTGCCAACCAAACGTCAATCATTCAACTTTGATTATTAATCGTCGTACAATCGGTATAAATAAATAAGCGTCGAAATAAAAAAAAAATTACACGAAACAAAAAAAGAATTGAAAAGATACGACGACGAATTTTACTTTCGACAGTGAGGACGATTTTTTTATTTTCATTTTTGGTTTCTGTGGATTTTCGGTGGAGTCAAAGTGAATCAAGTAGTACGAAAAGTGTGTGGTCAGCCGTTGGATTTTACCAGTGAGTTTAAAATCCGGATTGTTGGCTCGATTTGACGGTGAATATTTAAAAAAAAAATTGAAATCCGCACTTACGATATTTTTAATATTGGTTTAATTTTGTCGACAAATTTTCCACGATGAATAAATAAAAAGAAGGCGAAAATAAATGTAAAAGATGTTGTTTCGATGAGCTAGGATTTTTCATGGGAATGAAAAAATCGTGAATATCATTTTTTATCGTGTATTTGAAACAACTGATTGTGCCCGAGTGAAAATAGTTTCGTGTTGGCGTTTTTTTCTTCTTTTTTCTTTTTTTTTCGCGCACACTCGTTTCTCGTTCGTAAAACAATTGAGAACAATGTGTGATTGTAACAAAGCGACTTTACATCCGATAAGGAATTAGATTGCGGCGTCGTGGTCGTGGAGCCACAATCGCCGGTTTTAATTCGCGAGCGTCACATCAAATCGAACGAACGACGAAAGTAGTTGCTCGACCATTGCTGCTGCTGCTGACGTGACGCGACGCTTCAACGCTAATACTGATAAGTGATAACCTACAATTTTAAATATCCAACCTGTACGAATAATCCGAATTTTTTAAATCAACGTTGAAATTTCGTGGATAAAAAAATAAGAAAGAAAAAAAACAATTTCAATTAAATGAATAAATAAATAAATAACGCTTTCTACGAGTCGAACGAAATTATTTTGCAAGCTAAACATTTTTTTATATAACGTGACGGTTTTATCTTTTTTTTTTGTTTTCGATGAAAAAAAAAATTTTGGAATTACGAAAACGGATTCGAGAAAGAATGTGGAGCTTAGCGAGTACTTGAGGTGGAGGGTTTGAGGGTCGGATAGAAAATTATTCCGAAGCGTACGTGACCTGCGACCTCATCGTCGAGATTCGTACAAACCTTTTTCGGCCTCGGTGAGAAAATTTTACGTGTCACGAATTGCGAATCAAAACCGAATCTGCCACGAAACAAAAAAAATTACACGCTTGGTCATCGTCGAAAGCTGTACCAAAATTTCGCTATCCATCCGTCATTTCTTCTTCGTAAAATTCAAATGACAAACGATGCTAATAAAAAAATCGTGAAAAACTTTTCTTTTTTTTGGAAAAAAATGGTTAATGGTTGATGATAAAGATTTTTTTTACGATCCGATAAGATTGATGATCGAGATATTTTATAGTGTTTTGAGACTTGCATCCGTGAACGTTCGTTATTTATTTGTGTGATCATTTTTTTTTTTTTCGCGATAATTAATTCGAACGAATCGAACCGGTAGATTGGACAATGTGAATTAATCAAGTTCTCCGGGGGGGTTGGATTGTGCAGTGTGTGTTGTGTGCGCGGTGAATTAAGTGTGGGAGGTGGAAGGTTGGATTTGAAGGTTCGAAGGAAGATAAATTGAAATAGTGCGATAGGGGAGTGGGTGAACGGTCGATCGTCGAGGTAAACCATGGGGTGCGAACTTAGCAAATTGGCGTCGTCGACGTCGCAGAATCAAGGAGGTCGGGAGAGTCCACCGCCTCCCGCGGCCACGGATCCACGGCTGCCACTCACCGCCAAACAGAAATACACCATGATTGCCAGTTGGAAAGCCGTTTCCAGAGCGATGGAACCAACGGGGATCTACATGTTCGTCAAGTGAGTCATTTATTTTTTTTCTAAAATAATTTAAAAAATTAATAATAATAATAATAATAATAATAATAATAATAATAATAATAATAATAATAATAATAATAATAATAATAATAATAACAATAATGATAATAATAACAACAACAACAATAATGATAATTTAATTTTGTGCGAGAGAGAAAATTCAGAACATTTAGTTATTATTTTTGTTTGATTTATTATCAAGCATTGTCTATATTGGCCTCGTTTAAACATTGTTTTTATTTTTATTCGTATTTTTTTTTTTTTTTAAATGGAAAATTCGGTTTTTTTTTTCAAATTATTATAATGAGCGAGGAATGGCATGAGCTTTCTGGTTAGTTTTTTCGTTCTTAACGTGACAATCATTGCTTTTCATGGAACATGTGACGTTGAAGATTGTTTGATGGTGGGGTATTATTTTTTTATTTTTTCACACCTGCAACTTATCGTCAGAGCGAATCAATTAGATGATTGTGTTTTTATTTTATTTCATATCTTTCACTATAAGCAAACAATTGCAATGCGTCTATTTTATCTCGAAAGGTTTCAGCTGAAGCTTTCCATACATAAAAATGAAGGTTTCAGCGATATTCTGTGATACCTATAGAATTAATCTTGCAAAGCCCCACCTTGGAATTCATAATTTAGCTCATCAAGTTTATTTTTAATTTCAATCAATAGATTGTAATGAAATGTCCAACATGGAATAAATTGTTGAGAGACACAACATCTGAACTAATTAATTAGCTCGTCATGCATTTATTTATTCATTTTTTTTTATTGGAAAAAAATTCTATTGGAGTTCAGAAAGTTGGAATTAAATATTCGCAAGGAAAACTTGGATTAAAAATAATATTTTATTGTCAATTCAATTTTCCAAGTATTTTCATCTGCTCGGATATGTGATGTCGTGTTAACGCATATATGTGTTTAGCTGGTGAGCTAAGTGTCTGAAAGACACGCGTCTCATCGATGTTTTACAGAGTTAGATGCCCGACAGAATAAAACACACACACACACACTTTGATTCGTACCAAGCCATTTTAATAAAAGCACAGATCCAGGACGAGACGAAGGAACCTATTTTTTGCAATTGGAGATTATCCAAGGAAGGTTCATCCAAGTCTCACGTCCGTCGTCTCTGCGAAGGATCCGACGGTTAGGGTGAGGAAAGGTGAACCGAACGGATACGAGTTTCGCATCTCTCGAGCAAGCTCGAATGACAAACGGAAAATGCAATCTCTTCGTAAATCGTTTGGAATCGATTTTTTTTTTTTTTTACGTTTTTTGTTTTTTTTTTCTTTCATATTACGTGCGGATTCTTATGGGATTATTGTAGAACGTCGGGGTGCAATCAAAATGGAAATAAGCCATTTTGCGTTCGCCTGTGTTATCTCTTTGCATGGGAAAATCGAAAATCTGAACGAACGATGAATCGTTTTGAAGCTTTGTCCATTCGTGTCGCATTTACGTTTCGTTTATTTATCATTATTATTTTTTTTATTTCTTACAGGGATTTACCTGCCTTAGGACGTCACTCATCAGTCCTTTTTTATCGGTCTTTCTTGAGTGTGTGTGTGTTTTTATTTTATTTTTTCGATCGTATAGACATAGAACTTGGAATTGTAAATTTCCATCTTTTCGGTTACTAAAAAAAAATTAAGTTTCAGACTCAGCAAAGTTTTTATCGGTGTAATTTTTAATTACTATTATTATTAGTATTATTATTATCATTATTATTCTTTTTATTTCTTATTTTAATATTCCAATGACAATCTATCAGAAGCTCTGGAAGCTTTTTTTTCGTTGTTCATTGTCTTCTGGGTAATTATGTTGATAATCAAATAGATCGTGACACATGAATATTTTTCCATTAGCGCAATTAAATCGAGATAATTATGATTCCTGATTTTATTTTTATTTTAATGTTTTTCGGTATTTTTATTTTGAATCAGAAAATTGCAATGTCCAACATCTACATCGACATTGACAACGACAAAACTTAGATGTTGCATCGTGTTGGCTACGTGTACATCGTCGATGTGACGTTTCCCCTTCGAGTCCATGAGCCTCGTAGTTATTTGATTGGCTCCAGTGCCGAGGAAACTTCATCTCCCTCGAGTCCCTTTCATAGCGGCCCTATTACAAACGATGAGCTTGTGACGCACATATACACATCACAATGCAATAAACCGCAGCGAATATCGTATCCGTCCTTCACGAAGAAAAAGTTCAGTCGGACAAAAAATACTCGAGCTTGACGGTTTTTTTCCCTTTCTGTATTTTTTTTTCTTCTTTCTATTCCATAGACGAATAACGTTTCGCAGTTTGAGAGAGCATATGAAAAAAATAATAATAAAAAAAGAAGCATAGCAAAGTCGTGGTCGGTGTAACGTGCGTAATTATTCACAGACTCAAAGTTTCACTGCTGAGTGTGTTGCTAATGGCGTTCGGATTAGCATCGTGGGATGTAAAGTTAAAACTAAAACGAGAGACATCGTCGTGCCGTTCTCCGTAGTAGATAATTTTTATTTTATTTTATTTTTTTTTTAAAGAGGAAAGAGAGGAAAAGTAACTCACGTCACGTACGGTAGTTGGTCCGTTGTCTGTCGTTCGAAACGAAACGACGTGTGTCGATGACGTGGGTGGTAACAGCTCGGATCGTCGTTCGAGCACGAAAGTCGCGTGTGAATTTATTGGGACGATCGTGTCGAATGACATACGACAGCTTCGAGTGGGTAACGACTTTGGAATATCGCGTGACGAAACTTCGTCGATGTGCAAATTTTTATTGTCACGTCGACAACGAGTTTGATATCACGCCCGAAGTCGATCGACGTATGAGAACAGTCCATTCGAAGATTACGGAAAATTGACATTATTTATTTCTTGGACTCGAGTGATTCCAGAATGATGATGAAAATTTTGAAACAAGAAAAATCTAAAAATCGAATATGGCCCTGACATCTTGATCGATGCTTGAGATAACGTTTGGAATCGCGAGGTCACGATCAGTGCGAGAAAACGCTTCGTCGACTTTCCCTCGTTCACGGAAATGACCCCAAAAAACCTAATCCATATGAATAATAGAATAAAATGTATATATAATGAGGAACAGGACTATTGTGAAGCAAAATCAGCATTTTCTTTCTTATGTGCTTCGTCTAAAATCAGAATTGTAACGAAACAAAATTTCGAACCATTCAAGCATCGAGTGAATATCCTTCTGAACGTGTCTAAACATCTTTAATCCGGACATACATTTCTTTATCGGAGTTATGTAGACGTAAAGTTTGTTCCATATCAACTACGACTTTGGCGCTTACATTTTTGGACAAGTTTTTTCTTTCGATTTATTTGCAATTTTCAATCCTCCTGCATGGAATTATACCAACTAATAAAATGTTATCCCCCTTGTTTAGAATATTCCGACCTGAACTTTGACCTACTGCCAAATCGAAACATTCTAGCAGGACATAAAAATCTAGCGTGTTTCGTAAGCCCCCATCGACGATATACATAAATATACATTTTATTGTTATTGGGGTCATTTCCGTAAATGAGGTATATATATGTATGTATATTAGGTTAGCTACAAATGCAACGACCCGATTGACCTAATCGCGATGTAATCATCAAACACAAACACTACTTGGGCCATAGAATGGAACTGATATTCGTTAAGAATATTTTTCAAAGCTTTTTGCGTGGGTGAGTCATGAATTCCACACCCAACTATTGAAGATTAACGCATAAAAATCAATTTTCCTGACCCATCGATTTTCGTCAAAAAAATTTTTTTTTTCGTCAAAATAAATTTTTTTTTTATATAAAAATCATTTTTTTTCTATTGCAAACGAGAACTCAGTTACAGAGCCATATCCATGTGAATGAACCGTTAGATTCGATTTTCGTCAAAATTGGGGGTCCAAAAACACTTCAAAGTGCGAAAAACTTTCTTTCGGCTTGGCTGCATACAAAACGACGTTCACTACAAACCCTTTCACACCCAACTCTTGAAGATTAACGCATAAGAATCAATTTTCCTGACCCATCGATTTTCGTAAAAAAAAATTTTTTTTCGTCAAAATAATCGTTTTTTTCATTAAAAAATCATTTTTTTCTCTACTGCAAATGAAAACTCAGTTACCATAGACATAAACAAAGGTATCTGTATGTGAATCACCCGTTAGATCACACATACAGAGCCATATCCATGTGAACGAACAGTTTGGATCGATTTTCGTGAATTTTGGGGGTCTAAAAAGCTTCAAAAGTCCGAAAAAAATTCTTTCGGCTTGGATACGAACGAAACGACGTTCACTACAAACCTTTTGACACCCAACTCTATAAGATAAACGCATAAAAATCGAATTTCCCGACCCATCATTTTTCCCCAAAAAAAAATTTTTTTTCTTCAAAATAAATTTTTTTTTCATAAAAAAATGATTTTTTTTTCTACTCCAAACGAAAACTCGGTTACCATAGACATAAACAAGGGTATCTGTATGTGAATCACCCGTTAGATCACACATACAGAGCCATATCCATGTGAACGAACAGTTTGGATCGATTTTCGTGAATTTTGGGGGTCTAAAAAGCTTCAAAAGTCCGAAAAAAATTCTTTCGGATTGGATACGAACGAAACGACGCTCACTACAAACCTTTTGACACCCAACTCTATAAGATAAACGCATAAAAATCGAATTTCCCGACCCATCATTTTTCCCCAAAAAAAAAATTTTTTTCTTCAAAATAATTTTTTTTTTCATAAAAAAATGATTTTTTTTTCTACTCCAAACGAAATTTCAGTTACCAGAGACATATACGAGGGTACCTGTATGTGAATCAACCGTCGGATCACACATACAGAGCCATATCCATGTGAACGAACCGTTTGGATCGATTTTCGTGAATTTTGGGGGTCCAAAAAGCTTCAAAAGTCCGAAAAAAATTCTTTCCGCTTGGATACGAACGAAACGACGTTCACTACAAACCTTTTGACACCCAACTCTATAAGATAAACGCATAAAAATCGATTTTCCCGACCCATCATTTTTCGCAAAAAAAAAAATTTTTTTCGTCAAAATAAATTTTTTTTCCTCAAAAAAATCATTTTTTTTCTAATACAAACGTAAACTCGGTTACCAGAGACATATACGAGGGTATCTGTATGTGAATCAACCGTTAGATCACACATACAGAGCAAAATTTTTTTTTCATAAAAACATGATTTTTTTTTCTACTGCAAACGAAATCTCCTTGAAAAAACCTTGCTCGGTTATCTTGATACATAGTTTATTATTTTTATTATTATCCATTAATTTTATTGTCATTATTATTATCATTTCGCTAGTCAATGTTCTTTTGCAACTTTATTCTTCACCACTTTATCGTTGACCAAACGTCGGAACAATCTGTTCTTCGTTTAACCAGGCAAACGCAAAAAGAAAAAAAAATCGTTTACTCTCAACGTACATTGATACTTATCTGGCGCAGTTGCTCGTGGCACACTCACCTGGAAAGTGGATAAACAGAATAATAAACGAGATAATAGCGTGACTCTTCCCGACAGCGATAAAAACGACTGACAATGCGCGGGCTTTTTTTTCATGACAAAAATGAAAACGTAGTAGCTATTCATAGTTGCGTAGTACGTTTTGAATTTATTATCAGCATTCTGATGGATGGAATTTAAAGCGATAGTTTTTTTTTTTTTTAAATCTTATGAGGTGTGATGGATTATGAATGTCGGTACAGTGTTGTTTCGTAAAATGTTTTTAAACAAAATAAAATTCAAGTGCGTGGGTCGTACATAGGAGAAAGTTCACGAAGTTAAACATTTGTCGGTGCAGTACTTCAGTCGTGATAGTAATAAAAATTCTGAAACACGAAACACATTATGTTAATGACTGAAGTACTGCATCAAAAAATTTCAAACTTCATAAGCTTTCTACCAACTATAGTAGAAATACCGTAATCTCATTATAGAGACCGAATAATTATTCTACATTATTATCTACAGTGCAGAACTTCAGTTGTAATAAGAGAAAATTCTGCAATACGAAAAATAAAGTATGTTGTTTGAATGACAAATTTTGGGGGGCTCGCGGCAGGGTTCAGAATTGAGACAGGGATCTCAAATTATGAGAATATTTTTTAAAATTCATTTCGAACCATATTGTCCTCCGGGAGCGCCAAAATACAAAAAAAAGCCAAAATAAGGATCGCTCTATTATATATATGTAACGAAACTTAATCGAGTTTAGCACTAGAAAGAATATATATATTTTATTTAATATCTTGATTGGTCATGAGCCCCCGCATAAGCATCTCTCCCTGGATAACGCGCACCACATACCCACTAGGCTACAACACAATATATTCAACGGGTAAACATTCGCTGTATCGATCGACTCGGTTCAAGCTGACAAACATTTTCCCGTGTCTCATCTCCGTCGCGGCTCACGCGTGGAATAGAAACCCATAACGCACGAAGAGCCTCTGAAATGCAATTTCATTCGCGACCATGACGATGCTCGTGCTTCGGGGATCGTAATTATCCGACGTTTATGATTAAACGTATTTTCGGGATTAACATTGAAACATTCGGGGAATTCAACGATGTTATCTAATCCAATGGGACGTGAATGTGACAATTCGCGGTGTCACTATTGCGACGCTAACGACCGTTTTCCGACCGCAATGTGTTACACTACGCGACCGCATAAGTTGAGGACGCGGGGAAGCCCATTCAATTAGCTGGGAATCGTCGAGCCAAGGTCTCCCCACCGTCGCTCCACTCGGGTGGGAGTACGGCGCGGGCCAATCGTAGCTCGAGCTCGGCCCCCACCACTCACTCGCCAGCCCGTTGCATCTCTGTCGCTCTCTCGCGTTCACTACGGCTTCCACAAACGTCCTTACTCACAATTAGCATTCACAATATTTTAAATACGTGGATTTAAATATAAAATTATTGGTATTTATTATTTAAAACAAATTAATTTCTACATTTTCACAATAATTTCAGAGAATTATGGTTTATAACAGTCGAATGGAGTAACAATCTTACGATCAATTAATCACAAAATTATCTTTAATGTAGTGACATTGGATACTCATCGATGTGGAACATCAACTCGACCGGTCGGCAATTTTCCAAATTACCTGGCTCTCACATTTCATTCGATCTTAACTTAACTCGTCGTGTAGTCTACTCATTACTTCCGGTTGTGACAACCCAATTGCTCACGAGGACCTGTGCCCGAGACACAAACTGGTATTTGTTCGTTACGCCGAATACCCGGTGCCATTAGGTGATTAGCCCTTTGTGTTCGGAACACATCCAGAGTCAACGTATCATATCGAGTCACGACCGGGTTACTCACGAAGCCAATTAGTAAATTTGTGGCCTGTGAGACCAGTCGAGAATTCCCCAGGACGTCGAGAATGAAGGATGGGTCCGTCTTGCGTAGAACGACGTATACATCTACACGCTTATCGAACTAATGCGCGAGCCCTCGACCAGCTTCGAGCCTCCGAATGCAATAACGGAGCGATTCGTAAGCCGTGTCATTAATAACTCGCGTTATTCATTTTTTAGACGCAGTCGTGCTCCGAATATGTAATACTGACCGAACCGTAATACTAACCGGAATACATCCACAAACGTATCGTCGAGGAATTCACGAGGGTGGAAATATAAATTTCGCGACGGTTGAGAATAATAAATTCGGTTGAGAGAAAGATAAAAAAAAAAAAGGTAATGGTCAACTGCATCAGTTGTGAAGTTTGGGGTGCGGGTCGTGGGATCGCGGATGTAGGGACGGGGATGAATTTCGTTGGGTGGCTTTTGTTTGTGTGCGGAAAACGGAATTCGGGGTAGGACATCTAATGTGTCGTTCGTCAAACGAATTTCCCCATTCTCGTTGATCCTATTACAACGGATTACGGAGTGCTGTTTCACTCAGCCTCACAATCACTCACGGCCTTACTGCTTGTAGAGGGTTTTGCAAAAGAAAAGAAAAAGTCAACATCCCCCATTACCCATTACATTAAAAGAAATCATGTAACAATCTGTTGGTCGTACTTTCTGGCATTGTTCAGTCGGTTGACTTCAAAATAGCCATCAAAATACCTACAAATCTGGACGAGTAAAGTGATCCTAACCTCAAATAAAGAAATTCGAAAATTTCCAACAGCCTAATGATAAAAATCAAGACGAATAAACTTCGTTTGATAACGTAAAATTTAACATACTGAAAAATTGCAGTTGTAACTCTGTCGAAATTGATAAAAGTACGAAGTTAGCGTTTGAAAAAGTGGCGGTAACGGGTTGGCATCGCCGATGAGAATCTCGAGGCTGCGCGCTGTCGCTAATGCGAGCTCCGCGCAGCTGGCTCGGCGAGCGCTCATTGGCTCGGCGGTTTCTCTCGAGCGTCGCGTCGATCGATACGCACGTCGAAATTCGAGGTCGTACTGTAGCACCCCTTCCTCCCTCATCCCCTATCCACACCACGATCGAGCCTCTTTAACGTGTTTGCCGTAAGCATAACGAATATTCGTGAAATATTTCGTCAGCTTTTGCCCCGGGCGATCATTTAATCTTTCGACGTGCGATCTATTATTTTACACGTTTTCACTGTGAATTCGCCCCTCGGGGAGACCCGGTGAGTCGATATTTGTTCAACTCGAACATTCGGTCTACGCTTTCAGCTTTTTCGACGATGAAATTTTTTTTTTCCAAAAATACTTTATCGACACATTTCTTTTTTGTTTTTTCTTCTTCTTTGTCGTTATTATTGGAATAATATTTGAGAAAGCGATGAAAGAAATTGAAGAAGTACGAAATCGAACGAGCTTTGAGGTCACGTCGATGAGAATCGATTGGCTCGTCGATCATCATAATCAACTGAGCTTTCCGTGAAAGGAAACGCGAAATTTCCGACGACCGACTGATACGAGAGAGCGTGAGCCCACACGCGACGCAACATCGGTAGCCGTCTCGTTATCGGTCTCAATCGGACGGAGCTTATTCGGATTTACGTTATTGACGCGGGGGGGAAACCCCGACATTCGCGCACTATCTTTCGACGTTTGATACCGGCATAACGGCGAGATTACTATCGCGGAGATTAATTAGGAGGTATTAGGAACGACTTAGTCACGACATATGGACGACATACGGTTCAATCAATTGCAAATTTTTCATACCTCCAATCATATCGACGTTTTACAACGAAAAAAAAAATATTTCAACACAATATTACTGTGACAAAGATAAAAATTGATTTCTACAATATTTTCGCATTAAGCCGGGACGTTATTATTATTATTATTTTTTTCACTTTGATGTAAAATATTTGGCTATTTGATGGGGAGAGAAAATATCGAGTGATAATAAAAAAGTTTCGAATTGCAAAAATTGAGAAATTAAAAAAGTATGTTTATATTCGTTTGATTGCAATAAAATATAATTACCAATTGTGAAATAATTTTCCAAATGTCCGATGGGAAAATTATGAAAGATGGAGTAATCGATGAAAAATTAATCACGCAGGATTAAATCGAGCGAATAAAATATAATGAATTGTGGAGTTAATTGAAAATGTCTGATCGAGAATAAAAAAAAAGGGAAGGGGTAAAACCGGAAAGCTTCGATAAAAATTAATTGACCAGGATAAAATCGAGGAATGAAATATGTTTGATTTAAAATAAAAAAAATGAAAAAATAAAATAAAATAACGTTGAAAATTCATGGAGTACAGAAAAATGGACGTTAATAGTACGACGATGAGGTCCCATCAGCGGAGAAATCGAATGAAAGGATCGAAGATTAACGGAAACTCGCAACCTGGCGGAACGTCGATGCCGATGATGAAGCTCAGCGATCGAAGCCAAAATGACGTTTTTTTTTTGTTTTCTTCTTTTTTTTCAATTCTTTTTATCGCTCACTCGTGTCTATTTTCTTCGCCCACTCACTCGACCCCGGCCAACCAACTTCCGACAGCACTCTTCGTGTTTTCCACTCGCACACACACACACACACACACGATCCCCCTCTCTTGCTTTTTTTTTATCGGATACCGTTTCTAATCCTCGACCGCTTTGTGTGCTCGATGAAGAACAATGGCCACGAGTATCGGTCTACAATCCGGGCTTTGCAGTAAAAGGGTGTGCTAAGGGCGTAGGGAAGCAACGTGTGTGTGTGTGTGTGTGTGTGTGTGCTCTCGCAGGGCACGAGTGGAGTACAGAAGCTTGGGTACCGAAACGAGTTAACATGGAAATGGAAGTTCGGCTTAACGTTCTTTCTCTATCATCTGCGTATCTCCGTGATTTTTTTTTTTCGTCTTTTTTATTTTTTTTAACTTGTCTTCGCCGAGCCGTTGGCTAGCACATTCCCAGGGGTGAAGTGAATTCGTTTCATCCCCTCCAACAGGTCGGATGGCTTCGCGTGGGAAGGAAAAAGACGCCACGGTATGGGATAAATATGTAAACGCGATAGCGAAACAGATTGAGAGAAAGAGAGAGAGAGAGAGGGAGAGAGAGAGGCTTAAGGAGTTTACGAGACGGAAAAGAAAATGCGATACCTCGGACGCGAGTTAATGGGAGCGTAATTGGCCGGAAGTGAGGTAAGGCAGAGGAGGTGGATGGATAAAAAAAGTTTGAAGGTTGACAAGGCTTTCGAAGCTTTGTTGCGTCTGGATAAGTTCCAAGCTGCAAACGAATAATTTCCTTTTTCTTTTCTTTTTCATTCAACGAGTATACGGAGGGCTTTGGACCGAGCCCCCAATCCCTTGAGAATTGCTTGTGAGGTGTGTGGGTGGGACTCGGGCAAAATGGGACAGTCGAGGGAGGTTCACAGAGCCGACCAAAATGGGGTGCACCATGAATATGAAAAAAGGACTGATCATTTTTTTATTTTGACGAAGGTCTATTAGAAATTAACAGAAACTTTAATTTCCTTTATCTTTGGCTGATAACCCATGATCGGTTATTTTATTCCTTGACGATGGTCAATGTGAAATTATTTTGTAATTTATTTTTAATGAGCACACATGAGATACTCGATGAAATATTTTCATTTTTATCGACTCAAAAATGCGACGAATGACAATGAATTTAATCGCCTTTGTAAATTTTTTTTAAATTTCGTCGAACAGAAAAATATCCCATTTTCGCCCCGGAGATTATTGGAATTTAATTTTTATTTGGAAATTGATGTGATTTTTTTTTCAAAATGAACTGTATGTCAACTGAAAATAGAAATGGGTGTAACTCGAATATTTTATTGTTCATCAATGTGATTCATGTATCGTGAAATTTGGTAATGATCGAAAGACCCCTTCGTTCTTCTCACAGTCATCCCGTTTTGCTCCGGTATTTGCGATAACACGTGAACGGATAATGCGCGAGGACGAACCCCTCACTCGGTTAACCGGAGGTCAGGCTAACTAGACCGTATAATCGTGATACTGAAAAAGTAATTGTGAAACCTTATCAGGCTGAGAATCTGAGTCAACGTGGCGTCGGGATAATAGTTCTATCATCAATTTCTCAATATATTCATTTATTCTCTCTGTTACGTTGTCACGCGATCAGACGTTCTTTCTTTGACACAACGTAACCAACATTCCTTCAAACGCGATCGCAACGTGACTCGGACAATCGTTAATCGTCGATTGATTTTTTTTTCTTCCTTCAATTCGACCAATTGGAAGACTTTATTTTTTCATATTGATTTTTCGAAATGTTTATTTGAAGATTTGCAAAAAACAGATTGATAACTTTTAATTAAAAATTATTCTCAATTTCCATAAAATTTCTGTATTTCGAATTATTACTGTTAATTCAAACTTTAGTGGGATCAAAAAATAAATAATACAGTTAGTTGTGGCATTGATCGAGAATATCAAAGTCGAAAATGAATTTTTATAATTTTCGAACAATTTTTATTATTAATCGAACAATTCAAGTTTTTATTCAACGTGAACACGTACGAATGTTTATATATATTTGTATATATTGTTGTGAACGTGAATCGTCGCGAAATAAATTTGTTTTTTTTTTTTTTTTCATTTCGTTCGTATATATTTTTTTTCTCCCTTGTAAATGCGATCCCACGTAGTAGCTACCAGCTTTAAGCCAATTTAATTAAGGCCTCTGGTCACTCAACAAGTGACGTACAGAGCACGAGAGGAGGACAAGAGCTTTCGGTCCACCAGTGCTGATGCTGATGCTTCTGCCTCTGCTGCTGCTGCTGCTGCCGCTGCTGCTGCTGCTGCTGCTGCGGCTGCTACCGTTCAAAAAATCAATAAGCGTCCATATCACGCCGGTGGACTATATCCATTACCAATAGTCTACGTACCAGTTGCTTCGACCCTGTTTGCTTTCAGGATGCTAGTGACACCCAGCACTCCGCGAAACAAAAG
Organism: Diplazon laetatorius; assembly: GCA_963662125.1. NCBI lineage: Eukaryota > Metazoa > Arthropoda > Insecta > Hymenoptera > Ichneumonidae > Diplazon > Diplazon laetatorius. The sequence goes on from OY759156.1 coordinate 7,988,487, forward strand.
ATTCGCTGCGAAGCCCAGTTTACATTTATACTTTGGAGTACATGACCCTGATTGCGTAATTATTGGACGGAGCGAGAGGGAAAAAGAGATAAGAATAGGGGGAGGGATAGAATGCATTTGATTTTTAAACAATTAAAAATGGAATGAAGTTATAAAAAATGATGGAATGAAAAAACTAATACTAGAAAGGAAAATGGAGGTAGAACGGAAAAAAATTAATGAAATGAAAGTAAAAGTTGGATTGAAGTTGGAACTGATAATAAGAGAAAAAGGTAATAATAAAAAAGTGATACAGCAAGAGAGAGAGAGAGAGAGGGCATAATGCATTTCCTTTGAAAAAAAAAATTAAATTAAATACTATAATATTCATAATAATGAAATTTTAATAATGATACCAGAAGATGAAATTGAAAGAGACAGATTATAAGCATTGAGAAAGCTTATCGTCAAATCCCCCTTAATTGTTATTAAATGTGATACCATCATAACATCATGCTCGTTTAAAATAATTCCCAACAAACTAATTCCCCCCAAACAATAATCAACTCATCCTTATAATCATCAAGAAAAAGCCATTATCAAACCGTAGTTCATTATCATTTGATATACCAATGTCCCAATGTCTGATCAAATGTTCTGTTTCTCCATCCCATTTCTCCATTACACGATGACGAGTGAGAAAATTAATGACCGAGGGTCAAGATTTTCGGTGGTTTGTCATTAAGTTCCGATGGGAAAAATGAAATCCACTGTATCAGAAGCTTAGTGGCATCTCACGTCCGATTAATACGTTATTCAGGCGCGTTATTGCCAAGAACGACGTGGCAAGGGGCTCAGCAATGGGCCAAGAGGAAAAGCGATGGGGATCGCGTTGAGCTCGGGGCAGCTTTAACCACCGCCCCCTCCCCCCTCCCGCTGCGCCGTTTATAACTTGTATACACTGAGACTCGTGGGAATCCTTATATTTCGCGAAACCTGTGCGACGAGCTTCGTGGGCCATTTCTGAGATAAACCCCATGTCGCGATATTGAACCGCAATTTACTCTTCAACGACGTGGTACACGGTTTTTTTTTTTTTTTTATACCTCATAAATGCGTTGAGCTGTCACTCGGTGGTTCATGTTAAGCGAGTGTGAACGAGTGTGCGTAGGTACTTTGTACATGCGTATGAAAAAAAGGGATTGAATAAAAATAGCTTCAGATCGAAGAATGGAACGATCAAAGTGATTCGGATCGCAACGCAATCGCATGAAATTTTTTATGAAAATTGTTTTCAAACATTATTTCTCAAAATTGTTTCTAATAATTATTTATAATAATTATTGTTGAGACTCAATTTTATAAATAATTTTTTTTCATTGTTTCTGAAAATTATTCATAAAAATTATTCCTAGAAAGATCTTCATTTACTCTGTACACGATTTTAGCCGGTAATTTGTATCTCGTTCTGAATAATCAATTTAGAAGACAATGACAATAAGAAAAAAAATAATAATAAGCGAATAAATAACTGGTTCAATTAATTTGTGGGTTATAAGATCGCAAGCTTTCATCCTTTTCTTTTTCTCAACGACAAACGACATCGTGAAATAGTTTTTTTTGTGTTTTGTATTACTTCGTCGGTGTGTTAATGTCTTTTCGCTCTCTTTCTCTCTCTCTCTCTCTCTTAATTTTTCTGCATCAACGCGTCAATGAACAAGATCTTGTTGGAATTATTATTATTATTATTACTATATTTTTAAACTCTCCGACACGTGTTTATCCTGCCGAGGTTGAGGATTAAAGTCCTGTGGGATGTTATCATCGTTTCTCGTTTGGTCAGATGGCTATTTAAGGTCCACACCCGACTCTATTTATTTTTATTTTGGGTCGCGGGATTTTTTTTATGTTATCGACGATCGTATATACGAGGCTGGAGCTATCGGTGAAACACGTGGCGGCTGCTGAGTCTGGTGTTCGAGGTGGGGACGAGGTTTCGAGGGAACGGTATTGAAAAATTGTTGGAAAAGGTTTTTTTCTTCGGGTTTTGAATAACGAAAATTGTGTTTTATTTTTCGACAGATTATTCGAGGATAATGAGGAGCTTTTGAGCATGTTCACGAAATTTCAAGATCTGAAAACGAAGGAACAGCAATCGACGAGCATGGAACTCGCCGAACACGCAACGACGGTCATGGAGACCCTCGACGAGGGCATAAAGGGTCTCGACAACATGGACGTTTTCTTGACCTACCTTCATCAAGTCGGAGCGTCGCACAACAAGATTCCCGGCTTCAAGAAACAATATTTCTGGGTACGTTATTTAATCGAACGATTGAAAATATTTCAATTTATTATAATTTTGCATTGTTATTGAATCAATTGAATTCAATTAAATCTATCAATAAATTAATAATGTTTCATGAAATTGGCAATACTTATTTATATTGTATTGTATCGAATCAAAAATATTAATATCGATTGTCTATAAAATTCTCTAAAATCAACAATAAATCATTAAATCGATAATACATATTTCATTGCATTAACAAAATTGCACTCAACTTAAATAAAACTTAACACGCGATAGAATAGAAAAAAATCTGCCAAATTAGCCAAATCGTGGATCTAAAATATTCGAATTGCTTTTAAAGCGAACAAAAAAAATGAAAAATCGTCAAACAGTATTTAAAAATAGGCTTGAAATAAATCTTCATCATGGAATGACTAAAAAAAAAATCATCATATCAGTCACATGGAACATTCGAATATGTCACCCCCAAAATCCAACCCCCAATCGCGTTCCGTTACATCCGTCAACTCGGTGCCCGCGAATTTTCATACAATTTTATACGACAAAAGCTTCTTTGATTTTCTCTCGGTCGCGGTTGTTCCATCGCCGCTTGTTGTCGCTACCGCGTCCCGTCCAACGGGATACGCAGCTTGGACCATTGTCCCGTCGAGACAAAGACGTAAATGCATAATACCGCGGGCTAGGAAAAGGCTCCGTCGTCGTCACAATCGTCCCCAGTCGCGTGCAAACCCATTCGCGTTTCAAACTTCGAGAACCGGACCATGAGAAACGACGTTTATCGGTACGAAAATTTCCATCCCCACATTTTCATCTCGTCTCGGTCGTGAATAACTCGGCTGGACTCAATGACATTTATCAATTAGTATTTTTAAAAAAATTGAACACTGTTGATTGTATCTCGAAATAATTCTTTATTGCATTTTTAAACGTTTCAAAATAAAATAAATAAATAAATAATTGCATCAAAATATACATTGACAAGAACTAGAACATTGAATATTCAAAGGCCAATTATATTTTTTTAAATTGCGAACTTATAATTATTGTCTATAATAAAAATGAATAAATAAATAAATAAATAAATAAACAAATAAATAAATAATTGCAACGAAATATACATTTGCAAAAACTAGAACATTGAATATTCAAACGCCAATTATATTTAACGAATTGTCAACTTATTGTGTATATTCACCCAACGTAAATTAATCCGCACGAAGGATAATGAGCGTGCGCGAGAAATTCGTTCGTTGGCTCATTAAGCGTCGAGCAATTTCGCGATAGGGTCGACCACACGCGATGACGGGTTTATTATACTCGCTCGTGTCTTTATTAACTCGCTGGGTGATGACACGTGCGTCATACGAACTCGTGGACGAGCCACAAGCGAAACGTGACAGCGTGGACCGTTCTCGGTGTCTTATAATAATACACTCACGTGTATACACCCAGAGAAAAGATTTGTTAGATTTAAAGAAATCACCATATTAGAATGAAATTTATTTGAATACATCTTTTTTTTCTTTGTCGCAACAAAATATTTCTTAGACTTGAGCTTTCAGAGATACTTGCATGAACTAAATAAATTTATTCAAGTATAGAGAAGTGCGCAAAGAAAATTTCTTTAGATATTCAATCAACGTGATATTTAAAATTAAAGATTCAAGTAAAGATTTCTTTCTTTTCAATAAAGATTACATTTAAATAACGGAAATACTTAATTGACCGACCAGGCGACTGGTGCGCTGCGCGCTTTCCTGTGCCTCCCAGTCAGTCAGTCGGTGATCGAGTATTCCATCAAGCACGTCGCACGTCTCGTGAAATCGTGAAAATTAGTGAATACAGTGCGCAATGGACGACGAACTAGTCGGGATATTGACCAGTGCGGGTCTCTCCAAGTATAAGAAATCATGATTTATTTGTATACAAAGCACGCGAACTAGCGGTTGTGACGAAAGGCAAGTGTCGCGTCGCTCTCATGCCTTTGTCCTCATCCAAACAGCCTATTTATTTACCGCTAATAAACAATATTTAATTTTAATTCATTCTAATAAATAATTATTTATTTGTTAGAACTACAATTTCTTATTAGAAGCAAATAAATCCGGAGAGTCAACGTTAAATATGCAGTTGAATAAAAATATATTCTTGTAACAAATAAAATAGTACTAGGCCCATATACGAATAAGAAAATTTGTTTGTCTTAACGCAATTTTATTTGCTGTAAAGAAATCTTTTCTCTGGGTGTAGAACGAACGCAACGAGTATTTCGGCATAATGGATAATTTCGTCGAGCGCCTGGCGAGAGAATCGGTCGGTCGTCGATGGATGAAATCGGTTATGTATATAGCGCGAAACGCGAATAAAATAATTCAATTGAACGCGTCGATGATTTCGTGTGAAACGTGTCAATCGGTTGAATCACGTTCATCCGGAATATCGTTGGAAACCGAATATGCGGCATGTCAACCACGGCCACAATCGCGGGGTGTACACGTGACGCGTTATTATCCACTGCGCGGAGGTCGGACTCGCGCAACAACGACCGATTGAATTATTATTCGTATTGCTCAAGTACGAAAACCCGTCCATTGCTCGCCAGTCCGGAAATGAACGTTGCGACCCAAATGCCACGAATCTGCATTATCCATACAAATCCATGGTCCTCGTGGAATTCAATGTTGCTCCCAAAAAAAACAGAAAAAGAAAAAGAAATTAAATTAATGGAAATCTGCATCTGTAACTTTTTTGTTTTATCGCATCGAGAAACTCTGGATCTTCTCTTTAAGCCCCATCCAGCCTGGTGAATGATTTATCGTTACTTCGTTGTGGGGGAAACTAAAAGTTGATTTACAATTGGACAGCGATGAGAAATATTGTTGTTTGAAAATTAATTAAGCGTGGGTGAGCCCGATGCGCATTTTGTTCTTTTCGTGGAATTTTATAATAGTTGAATTGGTATGTTTTCGAGAAATGTATTTTATTTGTTTTTATCGTGAGACTTGGCGTCTGGCCATTTCGCGTTTTATCTACTTCGCGTCTGGCCCATTACACAGCTATTCTACTGGCGCTGTCATTATCGTCCGAAATTTGCAGTCGTGGTTGGAAAATAATATTTTAATTAATTTATTTACCATAATGTGATAATCATTGAATGAATAAAATTTTATAATATTAATAATATTGTTGATAATAATAATTATAATAAAAATTATTTTTTATTTAATTTTATGTGATGAATATAAATTTTTAGTTTTTGTAGATTTTTGGTAGGGAATAGAAAAATCCCGAAAATTAAATTGATAATAATTTGTTTTTTTATTCCACCAACAAAATATGTCAAAGTCGTATTTTTCTTTCGTTCGTGTCTTTATTTAAAAAAATGTATTTATCTCTCTTGTTGGCAGAAAATCGAGAAACCATTTTTGGAAGCTGTGAAACGCACGCTCGACGATCGTTACACGGAAAATGTGGAGAACATCTACAAGGTCACGATAAAGTTCATAATCGAAACGCTCATAGAGGGTTTCGAAAAGGGCCAAGACGACAAAGCAAAGTCCTAGTCTTCCGCGGTTTCCAATCGAATCGATTAATTCGCGAACGACATCTTCGAGTCGGTGACCTCGACGTCGTCGTCAGGGAAAATCTCGTTGGAATGGAGGTTTTTAAACTTTTTGTTTGTTTTTTTTTTTGCGACTTGGAAACCATCGATGACCATTTCGAAGCTCGGAGTCATCGCAGATTTCAACAATTTATTCATCATTGCGGAACAGTCGTGTCAATGCAATCAACATCACACGGACAACGTCCTTACTGTTGTACGTTAGGCGAAACAAAAAAATAACTTATATCATCCGAGCGAGTGACGAATTTATACCAAAAAAATGTTATGGGTGAGAAAAATGATGCGTGTGAGATAAGAAAAAAGAAATCTTTAGTGTTAAAAATCCGGCGTACATCAATGGATCAATGTGACGTACTGATGTACCATGAACTACGGACAAGACTCTTGGACCCTTCGACGCAATTCGAAGTCTAAAAAAAATTAAAAAATTAAATTTAAAGAAAAACTAAAAAGTGTTCGTCGTAGAAGAGTAAAGAGACGTGCGAGCGAATGTATGTTTTCTAGTCAAATTTATTGTTGAGATAACGTCGTGAAAAATCGAATGGATCACGACTATTTCATCCCCCGCACAATTATTTTTGTTCGTCAAACAATTGTTCCTATTATTTTTTTATGGTAACGATAAATATCGACCTCGAGAAACTCCATATTGTTTATTTGTTTTTTAAGTTTTATTTATTTTAATATTTTCTTTTAACTTTCCCAACATTGATCCGAAAGAAAGTGGCAACTGCGACTAATAAGAATGTTGCATCTTCGGAACAATCCTCTACAATTATTATTAGTTCTATATATTTTTTTTTTCAATTTTTATCCATTTATAGTATTTTCCTCGAGAGAAATATCTTTTTCACTAATACCAATGAATTTATTTCTATTTAAATTGTGATATTTTTAAAACTCAATTCTTTTTCATCTTCGAATTATTGTTTGTCATCATTCAATTAAAATACGTGTGAATGAATATGCGTATTAGTGATATCGCACAAATCCGAAAATGTTGTGGATCCTCTGTATGTGCAAAAGTGTTATACACTCGAAAAATGTGAATGCAAAAAAAAAACAACAACAATATAGCACATGGGAGAGTTGAGAGTATTTCGTGCTCATCGGTGTGACCGTTCTGTATGAAATCGGACGAAAAAAAAATTGAGAACATAATATAAAACGATGAAAAAAAAAATGTAAAAGAACAATTGTATCATAGCCGGAAGAAGAAGAAAAAAAAATAATACGCTCCGCAGGGGTTGCTAATCCCTCTTCACAATGTCAATTTCCCGGACGGTTCTTATAAAACATAACCGAGACTGTCCTTTATCTCTATACTTCCCACCGCGTTATCCTCTCGACCTATAACTAATCTCCATCCCAGCACCGACATTACGACGAGCGATTGTTTTTCCAAAACCAATGACAAAAAAAAACAACCACAAACAAATTTAAAAAAATACATCGTCGATCTACGTTTTTGCAATTAATTAAATAAACCGCCGAATGTTATTTCAAAAGTCGCGCCGTGCATGTGGCGGGAAATTCAAACGTCGGACAAGGACGTGCGTCGATTATTGTCGCGGATTGTCAGAGGAACAGTGGGTCCGTGTTTGTGTGTGTGTGTGTGCGTTGAGACGCGAAAAACGATGAGATGTGATCCGGATGTTGATCCGGATAAAGGACACGAGTGTGAGTGTGAATAAATTTTCTGGATGTCGAAGCGAATGCGGAACTAACGCTTTCGTTCGGTTGACAGCCCCGGCCGGTAGTTGGAGAATGGGGGAAAATTTCATTTTCACGGCCCGCTGAGTTATTCGAATAAATGTTGCATAAAATGAATATTAAAACGTTTCGATAAAGCGGTCGTTACACGAAAGACCGGATATAGGATTTAACGTTCGTTCACACGTTAACGTACACACAATCTTCGAGTCATACGCACATGAAAATAACCATAGACACATACGGACACACACACACACACACACAAACAAGCGCGCACAAGTCCGTGCTACAGGACACGGAACAAAGGGCCAGCGACCCCGTTTCAATGCGGCTTTCAAATAATTTCATACAAACTGCACAAATGACCTGTACCTTATTCTTATCTTCGACGATGGGGACGGAAAAAAAAATCGTGTAAACAAACCCAAATTCTATTTAACCGAAAGTCTTCAACAAATAAAACAATGTGAATGAGAAAAGAAAATATTCATGACGTGAGAAAATGAAAACAATGAGTATATATGTATGTATATATTGAAAAATATATATATATTATGCGTATATGGTATGAATTGCTAGTATAACTTGCAGTTATGCGAATGTTGCATTATCTGTCTGTTTGTTCTATACAGGTCCAATTGTGTATTATTGTATCTGATGGAATATTATATAATGGAATATATATATATATGTAAAAAAAAAAATATATATATATATATGTATATCTTTACTATCGTGTTATATGTGAGAACGCAGGAATTTTTCAGTAAAACCTGAAGTGCTAACGTCTCTTTTTTTCGTATTATTGTCATTATTAATGTCATCCCAGATTTCTGCTCGTTCCATTATTAATAATACCGAGGTCGGGGTCATTCGCCAGGAATCGCCGAGGGTTGGTCGCGGGTTTTTGGGTCAAGCGTCTTTGACACTAATAAGCTCGGAGGGTGGTCTAAGTGGTCGTGACCCACCCCCTCTTTCGGGTACAGGGTGTCTAACACAACCGTGTACTTTGACGAAGTCATTAGCGAACGATAAAACATTTGGGTGTGTGGTTTTTGATTGTTTTTTTTTAAACATTTTTTTTACAATTTCCAGGGCTTTGTATGATTTTTCCGACGAATTCTTTCGTCGTGCATAAGCGAAAGCCACCGTCGAGCTTGCGCTCGAACTTTTTTTTTTCTTTTTTTTTTCGGTTGAGAACCACGGGCTGCGGAGATGCGGAGATTGAGACGATGCGCGCGCATCCGCGGGACGTCGCCAGGGCATTGCAAATGGCCGCCTCGTCGAACGAGTCGTCGCTGTGGTCGTTGTGCGTTATGAATGCCAGCTGCTGGGATAAACAACAAACGTTTGTTGTTTTTGGAGTTTTTTCGAGGGCAACGTAGTGAGTATAATTCGTTTGGGTGTTCGAAAATTCGTCGACGGATTTCGCATTGAATTGTTTTTTTTTTTTTTTTTTCGCGGTGTTGTGAAACGTTAAGCCGCGTCCTTTGGAACTCACGAATCGAAGCTTTGTTTTGGTCTTGCGGTTAGACACGCTGGAGGTTATGTGGGATAAGTTTTTATCGTTAGATTGAATAATATTGGGCTACGACCGTTGGAAATTACGAATCGAAGCTTCGTTCGCTATTCTGTTTGACACGAGAGAGGTTATGTACGATGAGCGCTTCGTTGCGAAATCGAGTAATGTTTAACCACAATTTTTCTTTTGCAATTAAAAATCGAAAGTTTTGTTTTGTTTTTTCGTGATAGCCACGATTGAGGTTATGTCGAATTGGATTTGTGTGTAATATTTCAATTTCGTTGGATATGTTATCGAGGACAGACTAGAAAGCAGATGCCCAGCGTGAAGGATGAATCGGAAGCAGACGGCGAAGAAATGTCGCACGACAGCAACGACAGTAATCAGAGCTCGGTATCGTGCGACAGCAGCGCGGAGCACAGCGACAGCGATGATTCCTCGGAGATGGATGAGGACGAGTGCGAAAGAAGAAGAACCGAATGCATGGAGAACCTCGTCGATCTTGAACGACAATTTACACTTCTCAAGGAACAGTATGTATGATATGATTCTTTTCGCTTCTTTTTTTTTTTACTATGGACGAGGCTAACCGTTGCGACATCAATTTTTCTTAACCTAAAAAAAAATTAATAATCGTATCAAGATATTCGGATAACGAGTTTCGATCGCACATTCGTCGTCGACAATTTGAAAATATATCGCTGATTCAACGATAACGAATTGAAAATATTTAATTTGAAATAATTTCAGGCTGTATCGAGAGCGAATAACCCAAGTGGACACGAAGCTGAGCGAAGTTAAGGTCGGTAAATCTGAAGAATATCTAATACCGCTGGAGAGACTAAAAGAAAACATGAAAACAAAGACTGAGGTGGCCGGTATTTTGAGACATCTGAGGCTGCAGAATATTCAGAACAAATTTTTGGGGGAGGAACAAGCGGCGCTGCAAAATTTTAATAGCGAAAAGGGACTCGTTTACGACAGCATACACAGTGATTTACAAGAGAAAATTCGCAGACTAGAGGAAGATCGCAATAACGTGGATATTCACGCGGATCTGTGGTTGTGTTCGAGCGGACGACGACGACGTAGTCATACGGAAAGAAGACGTGCGGTTACTGTTGCCGGGCCCTACATCGTTTACATGCTCAACGACGCCGATATTCTCGAGGATTGGGCGTTGATAAAAAAAAGTTTGAGCAGTCGCAAAGCCGAGATTCTCTAATATCGGGGCCGTGGACCAAATGCAAATCACTGTTCAAAGACTTGATTGACGTACATGTGCGCTTCCATTCGTCCGTCGTGTTGAGGCGCAAGTCGGGCCAGTCCAACTTGTTCACGAATGACAATTTTTTCTTTATTCTCGAATGAGGGTGAACGCGTGAATCGACGTTTAATGATAGAACAATCGACGTGAATCTAAAAGGTGTAATATAAATCGATAGTTAAGAATATTTCATATTTTTGAATAAAGAGTGCTTCGACGGGGTGATTCGAAGCTACTTTGAGAGCAAATTGTTGGAATTTCGTGGGTGGAGTTTGATATCGCCATCTGGTGGCGATGTGGAAGAACCACTGATATCGAATTTACAGATTCCTACGGAAATTTCAGATATACTTATTTTCGTCGATTATGATGACAGTTGGTAACTTACCGACGGATGTTCAGACTTATCACTCAACGATAAATTTATTATTTCGAAGTAAAGTTATGACCGTCATGTGCAGTTATGGGGTTTATCTACTGCTGGTTCAATCCCTTGCTATTGTATCGAAAAAACTTTTATAAAATACAAAAATTCAAAGAAAAAAGGTTCCTGTAAAAGTTGGAATATTTATAGTGAATCATTTATTTTTTAATCCGAATTTTTTTAAACTTGAGATCTTATCAGATAAACTTAAAAAAAAGGACCATCAAAAACGGATCTATAGTGATGTGTTTTTGTCAGTAGTTTTCGTTCACCTGTATTGAGCTTGGAATTACAAACTGAGCAAAATGCTGCTCAGTAGGGAGCGATAGAAGCAAGGTGCAAACTTTTAGCCCTCCCCTGTCCATTAGAACACTTTGATACCAACCACATCAAAGTTTTCACCAACGTTTCGCTCCGTTCACTAGTACCTGAGGCTACACTTGGGGGTATGCATTTCAGCCTCCGAAAAATTGTCTTCAATCACCATTGCTCAATATCGAATGAGAAATTATGAGTCTTAGCCTCATCGCAAATCAAAAACTGAATGGTTATCGTATCATCGATAATCTATGTTTTCACCATGGTATGGTCGTTGGATTCCATCAGATTTCGACGAGAAACACATTTCATCACGCAAGTAATGCGTGAGAAAATGTTGAAAAACAAAAAAAAAACAACTCGACGGATAGCTGGACGATAAAATACTTTTAAACGTAATTTTTTATTCAGGCTATGTACAACACATACGTACAATACGTGACCCTCGCTTAGACGCTGGAGTTACAAGCGCTCGTTAAAAATGCGACGAACCACCGTTGGTCGCCATTATTTTTTTATTTTTTTATTTTTTTTTCGCAATTAGTCCCGAGCGTTGTAACATCATCGTGTCTCATTTGTATTAATTCCCATTGTTTTCCTAGAGTATTCGTTCGGGCGCGAGGAACAGTCTCTCGCACACGTTTCGTGCACGTGTCGAATCCGTGTGATATGTTACAAACGTTTTCTTATTTTCTTCGTCTTTTTTTTTTTTTTTTTTTTTGCTTTTTTAAATTTATTTTTAGGAACATTACGCGTGAATATTATACGCGAGCGATGTTAAAAGGTCGCGAAAAAATTGCGTGAAAGAATGCTATTCGACTCTCCCTTGGTCGTAGTAAACTTTGCCCTCGCTGATGATTACACCCTCTACTTCTTCAACCGCCTTCTCTTCCCTCAAACATCTTTGCCAACTTTACCCCACTTTGACTCTCGATTCGAATCGATATAATGATTAGACAGTTATCGAAAAATGACACCGATATAGACAATTGCCGCCTGAACAAACTTTTCACATTTCGTGACTGACGCAAAACCAGAGTGAATTATTATTATCGAATAGAGATTTGTGTCGACTGAACATTTAAAAAAAAAAACGTTTCACTTTTCACTTTGCTTTGTTCGACTAACAACTAACTAATCACCAAAGTACATTTAACTGCGAAATAAAAAAAAAAGGAAAAATATTTTCGTTCCTTTACATTGCAAAAATAAATACACTTATACGTAGAATAATTAAATAAATGAAATTGTAGTTTGACTCTGGTTTTCGTCTGACGAGCCCGAGACTCGTTCATCCTGTAAAGCTCCCTGGCAATCGCTTGAAATATTTATTTTATTTTTATTTATTTTTTGTTTTGTTTTTTTTCTCTTGTTCTTCATCCAATCTCAAGTCGCGCGCCAAACGAAGCACAAAAGTGATAGTTCAATATTTATTAAGGGTATGTCTTACACTTTAAAAGGACATTGAAAAATTTGCATACGCTAGAATATATTCGCTTACTACAACGCACGTCATCGTCATCTATTTACAGCCTCACGCACCGCATTCTCGATCTATCTCGCCTCTCAAACCTTCATTTTTATATTATTTTATTATTTTTTTAAAATCTCATTCTTTCAATTGCCCCGTATCGTTGTTGAGAAACTAACGAAAGAGCTTTCGACGTCATGAGTTTCTTGATTCTCATTGCCCCTGTGTCTTGAATGAAAAGTTTTCAAACGAAAAAAAAAATACACAAATAAAAAACTGAAAACGATAAAAGCAGAAATACACCAATGATTATAATTGTTATGACAAATCGTACAATATCAAACGATAAGATTCTAAATTTATCGTAAAACTTTGAAAACTTTTCGTTCGAGATTTTGAAACAGACAATCTCGCTCATCACCGTCGTTCTCCATACTTAATTATACTCGATTAATTAAAGTATCATCTTACAATACATATATATGTATATTTATACATATATATATAAATACTTACGTGTGTGTTTCTGTGTTTTTTGTGTCTGAGTTTGTCTGATTTTCATACATATATATATTTATATATATATGCATATAATTTTTGTTGTGGTTGTTGTGATTTTATGTATACTTTCTTGGACATGTAGACGCGTCTACTCAATAATCTTAAATTTAATGACAAACGATGCAATTCGTTACTTGATAAAAATATTCAATCTCGATGAGAGGTCGATGAATACAAAATAAACTAATCGGAACTAGTTTCGAACCGTCATCATTGACGAAAGGTCCAATTTCTTTTTTTCTTCTTTCTTTTTTTTGCGCTCGGTCACGTCGACTCTTTTCGTTACATCGCACGTCCTTCCATTTTTTTTTTATTTCACGTTGTTTTTTTCTTACTTGCATACAATCCGCACAATCTCATTATTCGGATAGTAGCGAGAGGATGGAAATTGCAAACTCGTGGACTCGTGTTACGAATCCGTTAAACGTTCAATGTCCATTCGGAGCCCCGGACCAAGTCTAAAATTATGTTTGATACTGAAGCATCGGCGCGGCTAGATTGGGATGATGCGCGGTGTTCATTCTCAACGCCGAAATGCTTTTGTTGTACCACTCGTCTTCGGCTGACATACCTAAAACGAAAAATTAATGGTTGATTTTTATATATATTTTTTAAATATGTTTTCTTTATCATAAATCGATTTTATAAATTAATTTATCTATTTTTTTTATTATTATTATTTTTTTTTTTTCAATTTATTTCGTGAAATTTGTAATGTGACGAAATAATGTTCGGATGTTGTTATCACCTCGGACGTGATAACGGGTTAACCCTGCTGTTTGTGGGTTCCGGGTTCAGTACGCGCTTGTACTGTTCGGGTCATACTGGCTCAACGCGATATAATCAATGAAAAGCTCCGCTGTACGAATCATCAAAATTTTTCATTAAATTTATTAAACATTTATGACAAAACGTGTGGACGGCACATGATTGCGAGAGGGTACAAAGCATTTCGCGTCATGCGTTAGGCTAATTTCTTTTTCACGGCAAAGCTCAGATTTCAAATTAGACGATTTTCTTTTCGTTGTAGTGATAATGAGATTTATCAATTCAAAAGCTAGAGCTTTTATTGAGTCGTGACGACGGATTATTTCATATTTTTAATTTCACAGGTGGACATGGAATTATAATTTTAAAAACATCACGGATAAGGATGTCAACATTTTTTTAATGAACGCTATTTTCATAGGAAGCTTCATTGAATAGACTTATTTGACAGTCGACATCATTTTCGGCAAATTACGTTTTTGCCCATTGACAATTTAAAAAAAAAATTGAAAAAAAAATTACTGCGACGATGTGTTTCGTGTTTCCCAATAACTATCAAGCAACAGCAGGGTTATTGGACTATCGAAACAAATTTCAGGAAGCGGAGCTTCTTGTACAGGGTGACCGGTAATATATGTTTAAAAGTTTTTACTTTTTATATTGCCATAAAGCGCCATGTGTGATGTACTGAAGATATAGTAGGAAAAAACTTAAAAGCTTCTCCTTGTAATCAAGGTGGAGCAATTGGTAACCAATAATTTAGGACAATTTGTGAATGTGAAAAACTTGAAATATTCAAAAGTATCGAAAACATCTAGTGCATAGTTTTGTTCCTAGATCATAGAATTTTTAATGCAACAATATTTTCGAAGCGTGTCAAATTACTGATATAGGTCTCAATCGACCTCGAAAATATGACTTTACGAGTACAAGTTTTTGATCTGTCGTTAACAAACTCATTGTCACGGCACTAATCACAACAGTTAACAGCATTGGTAAAATAAAAACCAAAACTTTCTCAAATATATTATCGATCACCCTGTACGACGAACATAATTACTTTTTTCCGAACGGCGAATCGCGAAATACCGAAAAAAAAGTTCGACGATATATCGTAAACTAACCGCGAAACGAAGTTGATCGAGACAATTCGGATATCGCGTTAAAACGTTTAAATCGTTAAATCGCACGACGATCGTAAATTTTACGTCGTATTTCGTCGATGAGGAACGTGCAAGAGCGACGAACCGATTCGACTGGCAATTCCGCGAATAGTCTTGATTCGATTTAAAAGCGACATGCCATCTAGTGCCGGAAATGATGTAAGACGGCGCCCGGTGGAAGGAAATGGAACGTCTTCGAGTGACTGGCGAACGTTTCGAGACGTTCCGACATCCGACGGACTCGCGTAATTTCCTGTCGTTCTTTCACAAAGTTATACGGCAGCCAGTAGGTCACTACGATTTTTCGCAGGTCGACCATTTTTTTGTTTGTTTGTTTTAAACCTGATTTCTTTCACCAGGACACGAAATTAAACAAATATTTGGTTTTCGTTCTGTCCCTCTTTTCTCGTCGATCAAAGGCACGTTTGAAATTTGAACTAACATTCGGTTTTGATTATTTTCTTTCGTTGATCAAAGGCGCGGTCGATATCAAACGGACAATCGTTTTTTATTTCTTTTTTTTCAACGAGATTATCGTTAAAGACTTATTGAGATATAGTTTTCGACGAATTGTCGAACGATCGAACCAAAGATTTTTGAAGACTTATTATTCGTGATAATTGATTTTTTTGTTTAATGATTGAGTGGTACTTGCCCATTGTGTCTTGCCGCATTCCAGTCACAGCCGACATATTTGACGCCGAGTGCGACATCGAGAAGGGTTGAGGCATGCTCGGGTAAGACGTTGCTCCCATCTGCAATCACAGATATGAATTTTCATCGTTATTCAAGCGGATGCAATACAATAAAAATAAGCAAACCTAGCCACAAAATATAAAGTTACAAATCATTCCCATCATATCTCTTATTACTAAAACAATAAATTAATTAATTATGATATCGATAATAGAAAATAAAAAATATATTCATTGACATCCAAATTATATTAATCATATCAACATTATCATCGACGTTTAATCGTTGACAGATAAAAGAATAAAAAATAAAAAAAGATGCTTGACATATTATTATTATTATTATTATTATTAAAATAATATTTTTATTCATTTATTAACATGCTAGTTACATTAAATCGTATCAACGTGGCGAAAAAAAATTAAATTATCATTATCTATTATTGATATGATGATGAATTTATTTATGATTATTTATTATCAATATAATAACAAATTAATTCATCATCGTATCAGCAATAGATACGACCGGAATGTGTCCGAATGTATCGAATCGTCGAAGGCTCAGGACCGAAGAGGAAACGTGGGAACGTGTGAAACGTGTTAGGAAACGTGAACGTCCGAGGACCTTGAATATTTTTTTAAGGTGGCGAGCCACATCGCCCGAGGAATTATCGAGTCAATCAAATCGGTAGCCGTTTGGCAATCAGTCTGGGTAGGTCGGACCGATCGCTCGAAATGCAATTTAGCTTCGACACCCGGAAGCACGGGAATGCGTATCACATGACGTACGTGGACCTGGCAAATTCATGCTAATTTAAAGTCTCTCGTGTATCAAGTTATATCTAACGGGTGAACGAATTTAATCGAGTTATATGATAGCGAAATTGTTATAACATTTTTTTTCAGTTTTTTTGGGGTTGACGATGTTGAATTGACTGTTATGACGATAAGTGAGTGCTTGGAAATTGCCAGAAGATTATTCATTCAATTTGTAAGTGAAGAAGCTCCGCTGCGGAACGATCATTTTTAGGATTTTGTAGAAATCTAGAAATCCAACCTTCCACAGATTAAAAAGTGAACTCGAAATTTTTTCCCGGCCACCCCATCGAGTGAGGTGTCTTTTGATAGGTCTCCTCAAATGTGATTGAAAATGTTCTGAGACCTTTTCGTTTCAACCCTTCAGTCAAGAGATATTCGCTTTTAAAATTGGAAAAAATTCCAGAATGTAGATTTTAATTAGTTCATTCAATCAAAATTATAACGAAATCTGTAGCAAGAATAGTTTGAGAAAAATGTGAGAACAAAGAGTTTCCGTTAACGATTTTATGGAGATTACATATTTTCGTCGATGTTAATAATAATCAATTACTCACCTGGGGATAACGATTGATGCCATTTATACTGTTGTGCGGATGGGCGTAGGGCTGATACCCTCTGCCAGCACCGGGATATATGTTTCGCATCATTGCACCCTGACATGCCGGTATCGGTGCTAACGCCTTTTGCAATTGTTTCTCTTGCTTTCGGTATTTCGCTCTTCTGTTCTGAAACCAAACCTGCGCAACGAATGCACGATTAGATATACGAAACAGTCGAGAGACCTTATCTCGCAACCGAATAACCGATTTCGGGCATCATTGCTTTAGAAAATTACTATTAAAAAAAAAATTATCCCAACATCCTTTTTTTGGGAATTTAAAAAATGCCATAAAATCCGAACCGCAGTTCGAATCATGACGAAAATTATAGTCAACGAAGGGATGATAAAGCTGCAAATGTCTGCCAAATTTGGAGGCTATAGCTAAAACCGTTCTCGAGTTATACACGTTTGAATTTTCCGAGGTCATTAAACACACATCCGGCCATTTTCTCCGAATATGTTTTCTCGATGTTTTGGCTCATTCTGAACATGGTGTCATGAAGATCTCGAAACAAAAATGTTCCATTATTACGCAGCTTCCACTTAATGAAGCAAAAAATGATAATTTTCGTTTTTTTTTTTTTTTTTTCGTTAAGGGGTGTTATTTCGTTCCGTCGCCATTTTGTATCGAGGTATTTCCATTGTTTCACGCAGCGGGATTATCAGAGCCACACGGGGGTGGTCGTATGTTATAGCTGCTCCCATCGCTGCTATCTCTCTGCCTCCCGCTCTTCATCCCTCTCTGTTTCACTCAACCTTTCTCTCTCTCTCTCCCTTCTCTCTCTCTCTCTCTCTCTCTCTCTCATCGGGCCAACTGTGCAACGAGGCTTTCGTCCAACTTTCTCGTGCCATCCCGAGGATTCACCCTCCACCGTGGAATCAACAGAGCGAAACCTCCCACCCCGGTTAGATATATATATATACACATATATATATATATATATATATATATATATATATATATATATATATATGCGAGCGAACACGAGCGGATAAGAAAAGCCCGTGGCGGCTTCCGCGCCGGTATCGAGCCCGGTGGGTAGTTCGGGCGGGAGGGGTGGGCCGCCCACGCTATGACGTCATCCCTCGCACCCGATTGGCCGTTGGAAAGGCCGTGACGTCGACGGGGCCTCGCTCATTGGCGGACACGTTTTATCGACATTTCCAACGGACCCGCGGGTAGCCGTATCGAGGGGCGTTTCACTATCTCTGCCCTAACATGGCGCTGTTTTCTCGTTGCGCACGGGTCCACACGTATCCGCCGTTAACACGACGATGACGGGATGGTACGGTTTTTTTATAACACTTTTTTATTTATTTTTTTTCAAATTTTTATCTCTGACGAACGACAGACAACGAAGAATCATGAGAATCGGCTGTGATAAATTAATTGATTGATTAATTCGATACCCAGGTGAAGAAGAATTATGAGAATGGAGATACGAAAGATTTGGGTTTGAGAGGACTGGAGGACGATGGTTTTGGGTATTTCTTTCGCTGGGATCGATGGGATTTGGTGGCAGAAATTTTTTTCTTGGTTTGGAAGTGGTAGATTTATATTTGTGATGTTTTTTTTCTTTGATTCTAGACGATTGGAAAATATGGTAAAAATTCAGCATGTAAATTTGAATCATTTTTTAATTTTCAATTTTGGCCATCCAGTAGCAATCTGACGGACATTTATTCATTATTAAGCAAGATTGAACTGATTGAATCCGTTAAAAAAATAAATATTTCTATCACCGTTTTTTTTTTGTTGAAAAAAAAAAATAATGGAACGGACGTAAATTGTTGGCCTTTTCCATTTGATTGTTCCATGTTGAAGTGAAACGAACGCTCGTGATGAAAAAAAATCCAAAAAAAGTCGAAAATCGCCATATTTTCAACGTAGAGTAAACTATTTACAATAAACCACAGATAAAATTAGTGCAACACAGTCAATCAGTATAAAATCTGACGCAATTTGTTTTTGTTTCGTAATTTTTATCAAATCTTTGGGGGAAAAAACTTCAAAGCCAGGAGGAAAAAAAATTGAAAAGCGCTGACGCTATTCGAATTCACGTGTCCTTAAATCATCGGCCATATGGTTACGGGATGGTAAAATTGTAGGACGAGAGTGTCAGAAAGATTTTAGTGTGGATGGCGAGTGGAAGAAGGAGAAGTAGAAGAAGAGGACGAAGAAGAAGAAGAAGTGGCTCAGTGTGTAAGACTCTGGAGATGGGTTCCGACTCACGAGGTTCGGTGGCTTTCTTTCAAGACGTGGGTAGGACGCACACTTCGGAACGAGAGAGAACTGGAAAGCTAAGAGTTCGTAATTCGATAACCATACTCCGTGAGCTGTTTCCAACCCGCGGGTTTTCTTCCCTTCTACGTACATAGAGTCCCGGTATGCCGAGGCAGAGACACGTGGAGAAAGGGAAAATAGCCGGTTCGACGCGACGACGCCGCGGGTCTCGTCTCGTCCGTGGGGGACGAACGTCGGCAAGGGTGAAATATTCGCGAGGGTTGTCTGATGGTTTTCCTCGAAGACGCTTCTGCCGACTGAACGAAAATTATTCAGCCTACCATTCGTGTTCTCATCTTAGTACAATGATTTCTTTAGGATTTTTTATCTACTCTTTTGTTTTTATTCGAATTTATTGAATTTTTATGAATTTTTTATGAGATTTGGGAATTAATCGAGATTAATTCGAAAATCTTGATAATTGCATATTTTTGTTCGAAAGGAATTCAATATTTTTCAGGTTGTGAGGGTTCTGGTCACTGAATAGAATTTTATTGGAAGATTCGCATTTTTTTGAAAGTCCAATAATTCATTGTCTTTTCAATTATATGTATGTTCAATAAAAATCTATAATTAATTGAGATTCATTCGTAAATCTTGATTATTCGATAATCGAATATTCTTTCGAGTGAAGGGAATTCAATATTTTTTGGATTATGAGACTTCTGGTCACCGAATGAAATTTTATTTGAAGGTTCGCATTTTTTTGCGAGTCTGATAATTTATTGTCTATAGAATTTCTATGAATTCAATGAGATTCAATTATCGGTAGGATTGTACTAAAAAATCTCGATAATTCGGTAATCGACTACTTCGAATTAAAGATCGTTTAATATTGTTTTCCACATTTTTTTCATTGTCAAGTTACGTCAATTTTTCATGTCATTAACGAAATGTAATATTCGACTTGGCAATCAACTATCCTCATTCGATATTCCTGTGATCGCTTTTTTGTCGTCGTCGATGGGTGTTGTTTCGATCCGTCGCCATTTTGCATCGAGTTATTCTCATTGTTTCACGCAGCCAGTACAATCAGAGCCACAAGGATTAATCGTATTTTCCAGATTCCATTTCTGCCTCAAAAATTCTGCATCCAAAATTTTCGTTGAGTCAATTTCAAAATACTCATCGTTATCATTTTTGTTTGTGACCATTGCTCCGTGTGTTGCGTGACACAAAAAAATGGTCTTAAAAAAAAAATGAATTTCCACAGACAATTCAACTTTTTTTGCTTCAGTTGGAATTGCAATGAAAAATTTGGGGGGCATTGCACATACGTGACTATTCCACTCGCTAATACATATAAACGGAAAAGTAACTCCGCGATCGAGAGTCGAGAGCCCGGCAAAGTTGAAAAAATAGGGGAGGGGGGTGGTCGAGTGAAAACTTGACTAACTCGATATCGAAGCCGCGGTGATCGAGCTTCTCCTTTCTTCTTGTGCCGTTTTTACTTGATCCTGTTCTTTCTTGATTTTTTTTCTTTTCTTCTATTTTTTTTTTTTTTTCATTCCAACCAGTCGACGTCCGTAATGAGATTTCTTGTGCGGTGATTCGAAAATTATTCCGTCACCGTCGATCACGGATGGCCACCGTCATCGGCCATCTTTTTTCCGTCTCTCAATCATTCTTCTTTTATCAACGAACCTCTCCCCATTATTAATCGTCTACTTTTTCATTCACTTTTTTCTTCTTCTTATTATTCTTCATCGATTTCTCGACAATTAACTTGGTCGTTCATCGAGCCATCGACGACTATAACGTTTGAGGAAATTTCATTACAATACAACCGCGAGATAACTAATCGAGAGAGCTCGACTCGTCTATCACGAGATTAATTTTACTAATTTACCACCTTTAATAATTCATAGCAACGCAACGTGGCAACCATCTTAAATAATAATTCAGACCAACAACATATTACGAAGTGTCTAATGTTTCGATCATCTTCATGGAAACATCATACTCAATATTGTACATAAAAAAGCTAATCTCGAGGATTTCTTTTTTTTTTGTATAAAATTCGAGAATGCATAACGCGAGTCTACACGGAGTCGTATCGTTTTCCATCGAAGGAACGAAAATTCACTATCTGGACGAGGGAGATGCATCATGAGGGGGAATGCTTGGCGACGATGTGGGGAGACGCGATGGAAGAATGAGAAGAGGCGAAAAGACGGGAATGGAAAATGGAAGGCGGGCCATGGGAAGGAGAGGGGGTGGGGGGGTGGTAAGAAGAAGCAAGAGGGAAGAAAGAGGGCCCTCGGGCGAGCAACATGCGCACACCCTGCGAGCTCTCGTCGAGGCTGAGAGAGGGAGCGAGAGAGAGAGAGAGAGAGAGACATTTCAGAGATCTATCTGGGGTGAAGAAAATTCAATTTAAAATGGCGGCTCAGATATAATGGCAGCCCCTGGTACATCGTCACTCACCCTCGGACTCATCTCAACTTTACCACCCATCTCAGCACCCTGCCTCAAGCTTCTCTTGCTTTATTTTCATGTTTTTTTTCTTCTGGCGGTGTGTATTTTTTTTATTTCGTTTTTTTTTTCGTTTTTTCTCCTTTTTTGTTTTTTTTTTTGGAGCTTCATCTACGTCTCATCCTCGGAACGGTCTTTCTCGCAATTTTTTTTTCTCTCAATTTTTGTTTTCTTATTTTTTTGCTTCTTCCCTTTTGCCTCTTCCTTTCCTGTTTATATCACTCAACCGAATTGACTCGAATTTCCACGGTTTTTCTTTTCTCTTTTTTTTTTTTTTTTTTTTTTTACTTTTTCAATCCTTCTTGGGATCTTTCGAAACGAACGGAGCTACGGAGGATTATTCGTTCATTTTGTTGCACTTTCACGTACATTTTCCGAGTGCAATGAACATTTCGTTGGTTCCTTGTGAAATTTTCTTTTTCTTTGAATTTCGTTTATTTATTTGTTTACTTCTTTAATCGCAACCGTAAAGTCTTGCGATGAGTATTTTCGATGTTGAAACACGTTCTTTTCGATGGTAACACATTGAATTATTTATTTCGAAATATTTAAGTTGAAATTCGAACTTGCAACAAATTCAATTTAAATTTGGATCAAATTTAATTTCGTTTAAAAAATGAATTGGAAATAAATGCAGTCAATTGTCCGAATAACAAAGTTTGTTTCTTACAAATCAATGATTTCGCGAAGGGTAACGAAGGGAGGGGGGAAGGGGTTAAAAAAGTTTATACGGTTCGGAGTTTTTTGGAAATTCTGTGCGGGCCGAATTATTATCCTTTGGGCATTGCTTATGAGGCGCTCGGGAGAACTAAAAGCAAACCGCGTTTCACTTGGCATCGCAGTTTAACAGCATTAAGCCGTGGCGGTTCCCGGGCTTTTAACGCAAACAACACTCGTGAATTATATATCAAAAGAGGCAAAACCCACCGTCGACTGTTTTAATATGTACCGCTGTCGGAATTTTCGAGATTCGCGGGTAAATTTATCCCTTGCCCTAAGCCGCAGAAAAAGAATATATATATACCTATATATATATATGTATTTGCTGCACGAACGTTGGCAATTATTCTTCGTTACAATTTTTGACCAATTTTAATGGTCCTGACCAGATTTTGGGGCAAAAACGGAAAACCCTTCCCCTCGCGTGTTTCACGCTTTTTTGATCATTTATTTATTTCTCTGAAAAGGCTGTCAGGCCTTGATAAAAAATCTTCCTCCTGAAAAATAAACAATAACTGTTCGTGGCTCATGATTCTTCTGGGGAAATATGCATTCATCGATTTTATTACTATTTTTGAAGGAATTATAATCCCATGTCGCAATTTTCGATAATTTAATTGTCAAGGCTTGAAAAAAAATGTTTTCTTTCATAAAAAATTTGCACGACAACAATATGTATTTTCAATCTTAAAAAAATATATATATATATATATATATATATATATATATATATATGTCGACGTATCGACTATGTTGGAGTGTCCAAAATAAGAAGATAAAAATCACTCGTACGTTTCGCTTGGACGCGCCCTTTTTTTTGGGAGCGTAAGTAAGACGTGAAGTGACAGCACGGTGCAGCGAAGGATCGTCGAGGGTAGTGGCGTATCTTGAATCGACATTTGTGCGTGTAATTCAATTTCTGTTGCGCTCCCCCACACGCGTCTTTGATTCAATTACGGGAGAACGAATCCGCCCCCCTCCACTCCCGTCTCTCCCTAAAAAGAAAACTATAGTCGCAACAATTCTAGAACGATACACACGCTCGAGCATCTATATACTTTTTCCTACAATATACACCGGTAAAAAATGTTGTACTTGATACTGAAACTGTGTTATAATAATTATACCATAACTACACGACTTATTGTTAGTGACTAGTAGAACAGCAGTTTTTTTTCTCTACTAGTGACATTGTTATCATCATTATTGATATTACTAATATCATTATTATTCTGATTATTATCATTATTTGTTTAATTTAGTATTATTATTTTTTGCTATATCGTTTTTTTTACTTTTTTATTAATCCAACTTTGTATTTATTTGTTTAACGACGACGTTGTGCCTCAACTACGCACAACAAGGTTGATTTGACTGATGAGGATTCTCGATCGAGTTAGCATTCGCGAATTATCAAGAATATGTTGTACAGCAATAATTTTTAAATCATTTTTGGGTCATCAATGGGAGGGATTGTTTCGAAAAATCACACAGTATCGCGATCGTCTCGAAAATGTTGACAATATCGTGGGTTTTCGTGTGTATGTGTTTGACGACAATCGTCATGCGTCGTCGCTGGAAAATTGAAAAAAAAATTCATTTTTTTTTTTTTTTTTTTTTTTTTTTTTTTTTTTCAATTCCGGGCAATCGTGGCAATAGTAGTAACTGCAACGGTACCAGTGCATTTACGTGAAATTTGCAGTGGAACGACGAGACTGCGAGGATGGAAAATGTGGATGGTAAAATAGGGCATCGAGCGACTGATGCTGCTGTTGCTGGTGCTGCACATTGCACCGCACAGCGCCCCCCTCCCCCCGCGGCCAACCCCTTCAGAACGCTCGAGAATCGTCAAAGCCGGGGGATTCGTTGTGTGTGCCCTCGACGGTGCGTTAATCGAGTCACGAGTTCGAAATAGCATCCCAAAATTGAAATCGTAGTCCGGCAAGCGAGATTCGACCGTATGGCAACTATATATGTATATATATTTATTTATCTATGGTTATATATATATATATGTTTACACATATATGTGTATCGAGGATTTGTAGTGTCGTACGGGGGAAAAGCTATCATGAAAAAAACAGAGAGAGAGAGAGATAACTTCGAGATTGGTCATTTGAAGAAATGTCAATGTTTAATTTACATTAATAATATTATAAATCAATATTTTTACCAAAATTTTCGTTTTATGTATGTTAAAAAAAAGTTATCACGACAAAAAAAGATGTGATAATGAAATTGTGGAGAAAAATAATTTACGAACAAATTAAGTAAACAATATTTTAGACGTTGATTACCATTGAGCAATGATACCTAAAATATTCATACAATTTCACCATTTTTGTAACACCACTTTTTACAAACGAAAACATAATAATAATAATAATTGAAAATTTATTATCAAACATTTAACACCAAACATATTATTTCGCTTTCTTCGACTTTATCGACAAACTTTTTTTTTCCATCATTGCTTGTGAACTCAAAAAAACCATCAAAACACATACACCCATAGTCCATGATGACAAATAATATTGCACAAAGTACCTGCGATTTTTTTCATTATTTAATTAGTTTTTTTTTTTCTTCGTAAAATTTGTGCAAAATGAGAAAATTTGTGGAAACGAGGAAACGGGGAAAATGGACGACCACTGACGAATGAGGTTGGTAGTCGGATGCCGAATAACACGTCGTTCGTTGCAATGGGCAGAGAGATTCGTGGGTCGTGATGGGTCGGGATAACACTGCCGCCCATATGGGCCACACAACGGACACACAACGGATCTCGCAGGTTTTTGAAAGCCCCACACGTTACCTATATGGTCACTGCGCTAAATAATTACGCAACCTTGCCGAATAATTACGCGGATGAAACCGGCGACTGGATGTGCACGTGTGTGTGTGTGGGTGCGTGCGTGTGTGGAGTTTGGGACATGGCTTATCGTGGTTGCACGTACAGTTTCATGTGCGGCATGACCAGTGCGCTGGTCGTGATGCTGCCGGTCCAAGTTCGTTAAATTAATCCGTTTATCCCGTAGGACGGATCAACACGGTTCGGCACTCAACGAAAGAATTGACCGACCACTATATATATACATATATATATAGATATATGTATTGGTGTGTATGTGTGCATATATGTTGGGCGGTCTCGCGTCCGCGGTATTGAAATAATCGTCTTTCACAAAATTCTAAACGATAATTTGCGAATCCGTCGTAGCCCGTTTTTCAAAAAAATGTAGCGAGGAAAGAAAAATATTAAGGTAGTATCCTCGTTAAGAGAGTTCCTCGTCAGATTTTCATAAAACTTGGCATACTTATAGGTATTGATGAGAAAAAGGTTCAGTTAAATTTTTATGGCTTTCCGAAGCGCGAGAAAAAAGATATCAACACTTTTATTTTCATACGTTTACCATGGAGCCTTATGGAAAATCACGCTCAATTTGATATAATGCAAAAAGTCCTCGTCAGATTTTAATGAAAACACTTAAGCTGTAAGTTGAATATTCAGAGAACATTTTGGGCACTTGTAGGTAGAGATCAGGAGACTGTGATGAAAGTAATAAGCAAATAAACATTGGGAAAATACAGTCTATATCAGGAGTTGGTCGTGATCCAGTAGACATGGCAACGTTGCGCGTTTGTTTCCCATCTTCTCTCTCTCTCTCTCTCTGATCGACATCATAACACGCGACGTTGCCACATCAAATGAGATGGTATATCTTAGGCTTGCTTTGACTCTTACAGTATGTAAGATACTACCTTAAAATCGTCTTAAAATATATTTTTGACGATGACAATTATTTGTTCGTTCATTCGTAGAGTGAGAAATAATTTCTCGACAAATGTTCAAAAGAATCATAGGAGAAAAAAGTATTGATTTGGTTTATTTTTTCGTTGCATTTTTTTTAATGCAAGATTTTCTGAAGTAACTTATTAGATTGAGTTGTCCTAATGTTGGTATTTATTTCCGTGTGCTTGAGTAATATATTTATTCAGTCGATAAATGAATAATTAGTCGGGACGATCAGAGATAAATAAATAAATGATTTCGGGCAACGCGACATTCGTATTTTATTTATACACTTTGTGCGTAATGTGAATTTGCAATCATTAATCATTTTGGGAATTCGAAGATGGACGTTTTGCGAAGGTTTTAAAATCCAAACTCATCGGATCAATCAATGATGATTGCGTGAGTGTCACGTGGACAATTTTGACGTTTTCGTGCTTCGTGCACTTTGTGGGGACTTTGTATGTAGGACGAGTCATAATTCTTCGGCAAACGATAAAACGGTCTGGACAAAACTCGTGTGCACCGCATATCGCGAAACTCACCTGAATTCTAGCCTCGTTCAATTTGGTGCTCCTCGCTAATTCCTCCCTGCAGTATATGTCCGGATAATGGGATTTCGCGAACGCCGATTCCAATTCCGCCAGCTGCTCCTGCGAAACAATTGGAAAGCCGCGTTGAAGATTACGTCGGTCTCCATTCCCCACCTTCGGTGTGTTCGATCCCCTTCGCCCTTCCCCCTGCCCTTCCCCGACCTTCTACTCTCGCACAATCGGCTTTTCCGGGGTACAATCGATTTCGAATTGTCACAATTTTGTTCCATCGTCATGAAAAGTGTGTTTTTTTTGCGTCGAGTACACATCGTTGCAATTAATTTTTGGAAAATTTTCCAAAATCCGTTTTTCAGCGAAAAGAATTTTTTACTATTTTTTGTGAATTATTGTTGAAAAAAAATATTGGTTTACGTTAATTTGAATGATACAGTTGATTCGAATAACAGACACGATAATGATGGAGTGAATAATCAAGTTAAAAGAATATTCTGTTGTGATAATTCGTGATAATGTTGAGAATTATTATTTTTGGGCAAATTCGGAAAATCGATTTTTTGTTATTGAAAATCTGTTTCTTTCTTTTCATGAAATATTTGTTGAAAATCAATTTTTCTCCTACATTCAAACAGAAAGATCGATTCGATAAGTAGAAGTGACACGGATTAGGTGAATAATTTCATTGAACCAATATTATGTTGAAGTCATTCGTGATAATGTAGAAAAAAATAAAATTTCATCGAAAAGTCAAAGTTGACTTGATATTATGTAATATTTCGAAATTTCTTTGTTGCAAAATCGTGAATACTTCGAACAATCGACGATCTTAATCGATCTGTTTATATAATGAATACCTTAATATTATTTTATCGATAATTGATCATGATAATAGGCCATAGTGATTCAATAACAATATTGATAATTATAATAATGAAGTAATGTTGCTTTTCGTGTTTTTAGATTTAAATGCATTTTCGTGACAAAGTGAATTAATCATTATTCATTCGTGCAGTTGTTGGTGGCCGTGAATACGAGTGCAAACTTCACGGTTTGTCAATTTGGAATTTACGAGGGGAAAAAAAATATATATAATAAGCTGATTGTTATAATAATATTTGGCTAACCTGGGTAAAGGTGGTCCTGTGCCGTCGTCGTGCAGGCGTTGGACAGCTCGCTGTGGTTGGTGTGTGGCCAATGTGGGGACTGGCCGCGCAGGGTTCGGGTTTCAATTTCTTGAACGCTCCTTCCACGCCTGATCGATGCAAAAACAGAAAACCACAATATCGTTTTTTTTTTAAATCCAAATATTCATGAACGTCCGACGGGAAAATATCATAAAAATTCTCTAACAGATTTTTTTTACACCACGCTCCCACATCAAAGAAATTGGAATTCTTGAGATTCGGTTTCATTGAAATGTTTTTCTTTTCTTTTTTTCACAAAAAAAATTAAATTTTTTCGAATTTTCGAGGACTGCTGTATTTCGAAGTATTCGACGGATTATAATTTTTATTCGTCCTATTGGACCATTCTACAAATGAGGTGACACTATTTTTCATAAAGAACGAATGAATAAATAAATTATTAATTCCTAGAATTTATTCTTAAGATAACAAGTCGTCAAAAAAAATTAAAAAATTGATTAATTAATTTTGTCAAATTCAAACGACTATTTCACGAGATTCAGCATTCATTCGAAAACCCATACAATCAAGACACTCGCAGAAATTTCGGGGATTGATTGATTGAACGCGTGTTCGAATCTCGCTGCCGGGATTTGAATAAAAAAAAATTTCACAAAACGTTGTCGTAACAAACATGATTTGCTGCCGCAACACGATTTCTTGTTGTGGTGGCAAATCATCAAAAGTAATTTCAACAAATTTTGTCCGTTCTAGTAACTCAACTCTTTGTTTCACTGCAACAGATGACGAATCGTTGTCGTAACAAAAACTATTTGCATCAATCAACACATCATCTGCGAAAAATTCTTTTCTGTTACTCTAAACAAAAAGTTTGCCTTTACTATTTCAATATAAAAAAATTGGCCTCGGTGACTTTATCCTAACCTAGACATTTCTCTTCGTCATATACTTTCCAAAACGTTCGTTCCAAGATTTTTTTTGTTTTTTAATTGATAGTTTATTTTATTTTCTATGATCATCGATTGGCATTGCCATTGATCGTCGAATTGGCCGGAGATGTTCGAAGGTGAAATGATAACCGCGTAGCCGTGTGACGAAAGGAGGAACCGCGCGAGTTGGTGAACGACGGGCGAGAGGCAAGGACGAGAGGACGAGCGGCGGCGGTACCGGTTCAACCAAGTCCCTCGCACTATGCTAACTCGGTTAGGCCGTTAATGACCTAATCATGTTACATGCTGATTCAATGTTCGAGGATGAATGCTGTCCACTTTACGCGCCTTGCCCCGTGTTCAACCCCCATTCAACACCGACTTGGAACTCGGTCAAGTTCATCCGAGAAACCGGCGCTACGTACACGACGACCGTATCTCCATCGCATATCCGGCCACTTGTGTCGCGTAACAAGGCGAGAGGTAAGGCGATACACTTCGTATACAACGGTGATATCTACCCCCCTCCCCTACTTCAACCCCTCCACGAACTTACCCGGAATTCGTTGCATTACAATTTTATCCTCGTGACTGACGGTCTGATCATTTTTTTATTCAATTTTATTTAGCTTTTATTTATTTATTTTTTTATTTTCACACGACTGGATTGTGATTCAGGGATGGCTATATGTATATATGTATCTATGATATTTATATTATTGGAGAAAACAGCATCTCATCCGCTTTTTTACGAAGTATCTGTATTTTTTTCTTATTATATCTTTTTTGTTGAAAGAAAAAAAAATGTTTTAATCGGACCCCCCTTGAAAATACGTCATTCCATGCCTGCGGAGTGAGCGCAAAGTTACCGATTTAAGTCGAGAGCTTCACATGCATGAAATGAGAGTTTTTTAAGAGGGGATAGATAAAATTCTTCGTAGGGTTTAACTTTTGCGTAATTTGATTTATTTTCCATTCTTTGAATCATTTTTTATTTTGTCGCGATATAAAATTGTGACAATTTTAATAATGGAAGATTCGTTACAAAAAGTCTATGTAACTTTACTGATTCGTTTTAGTAGCGAACTAGTTCGGTTATACCGACTGAACATTAGTTACCTGAACTAATTATGCACAACATAAACTTGCACGCTTGTATAACGGATATTTCTTTGCTGGCGAAATGGATACATTTGCAACCCATGCTGTTCGTGCAGCTATATTGTAACACAACAAACCGCCGAACCCTAAAAATCTTTTCTCGGCTCAGTCGAAAGTGCGAGAGTTTTGACCGGTGCTTGAAAAAATTTCAATTGGTACAGGAAAAAGACTCGAAGGAGACATCAATGCGTATATGTTTATATGTATCTATCGATATATGTAAATTCGAATGGGATATAACAGCCCGGGGCAAATTGGCACGGTGTGCTTGGACCAGAGCCTGGGGCACGCGACGACGATGGGTGGATCGACATCTGTCGATCCACCCACGTCAACGTCGACACGACGTATACGAGTGAAATAATTAGCGACGATTTTAACGAGACTACGCGGGTGTTCGAACTGACACCGGGCCCAAGTCCGATTGTCGAGAAGATTTTTCCGAATACGGATTTTCGTTGACCAGCTGGGGACCATCGTCCTCACACAGCTGCCGAACGGATTACAATTATCTTCGTCGGTTAACCATATCGAACAGAAAAAAAATAATCTCATTCACGAACGTGAATAAGATGAGAGCAAATTATTAAGAGAAAAGTATTAACAAATCATAAGTGAAATTCGAATGAAATGTAATAAATAAACAAACGAAATATCAATTAAAATAAAATAAAATGAATAAAGATAAAATAAAATAAAATCTCTTGGCTCAAATTTGCACATAATGAGCACAAACGTTTATTTGTAGTACGAATTCATTTTGAATATGAATTTATTCGATCTTCACTGCCTTGAATGCAAGAAAGACACATTTGTCGACGAAAAAAATAATCATGAGTACTTTGATTTGGTGACGATTTTTGGGCGAACATTGTGCGGAAATGATTAAGGACGCTGCTTGAGAGACGAGAAATACCGCAAACAGTTTAATAATTCCCATTGCCGCACGGCGTGATTAACTGCGTTAAGTCTATCTATCTTTCTGACCCTTTTACGCTTCTTTCATCTGCATAATAACGACGACCTATATACTTTTCATGTCTTCATTTCTTTTTGCATTCTCTTGGGTATAACACGAAAGCGACCTTCGACGGCCATGGAATCGAATTTGTTTAAATCGATTCAATGAAAGTTTCGTCCGATGAATAGTCGTTGAAATTTCAGTTTTTTTGTACGACAAAACATTTTTTTTTAAAGAGTTGGTGGAATTTTGCAAATTTCGTCTGTTCTAGTAATTCAATTCTTTGTTTAACGAGATCAATTGACGAATCGTTGTCGTGACAAATATCATTTGCATCCGTAAAAAAACATCAGCTGTGACAAACACTTTTCTGTTACTCAAAAATCGAAAATAACAAAAAGTTTTCCCTCCACCATATTGATCAAGGAAATGTGCTGAAGTAACGTGGATTGAGTTATCCTAAAGTAAGAATTTCTTTCCGTGCAGATGAATCAAAAGTATCAATCAAACAAAAATACGAACATAATAATAAAACCTAAAAAAAAAAATCAATCGATAACAATGGACGATGAACGATGATCCGTTGAAACGAAAAATTGTAAACGACATGACTGACACTGTTTGACGTCGAAGAGTCGAAGAAACTCGAGACCGTGAACCGATCGAACAAAGAGAACACGAGCAGCCACCCTTTGGATGGTCCATACACGTGAAATTATTCGTGTAGTTGTGGCGAGGGATTTCGAGGCGTCGGAAGCTGCGTAGCCGGCTGTCGCGACCCCCGATTTCGCTTCGAGCCAGGTCCTATCCTCACTTCCTACATGCTCTCGTCTGACACATTAGCGAGCACCCCCCCGGGTGTTAAGCCTCACCCCACACCCCCCTACTCAGCAACCCACCGCCCCCTCCATGGTACTTCGTCAGTCTCTCGAGCCCCATCAGAACATAATAATGGCTCATGAAACAGGTACAACCATATGGTTGTCCCGTGGTCCCATTGTCAACAACAGTGCAGCCCGACACGCCGTGTTGCCACTGCGTGCTTCATCCCCTAAGTACTCGATACTCAACCACCGTAAAATTCATCTATCTCGAGTAGCCGTCTAAATGACCATTTTTATGTACTTTTCACACTTGTCCTCTTATGTAGCCGTTCTATTTATTTATTCTGCGATTTTTTTTATTCTCCATTATTACTTTGTAGATTTTTCATTTTTATTTTTTCTTTTTTTTTTCAGGTCTTTGCTAGCTGGCACGAGTGATAAATTTGACGTATTTTTCTACAGTTTCAGATTGCTTCACAATGAAGACAATAATTGTTATTAATTGATTACAATAATAATAATTAAGAATAATTACTTATTATTGTTCCGTCGGGATTATTAATTTTTTTTAAACCATTGGAACCATTTGGCAATTGACAAAGCTTTCGTTCGATCCTTTGGCCAAATTGTCGTTGTCGATTTTCTTATATTTTGATGGTATTTGGAATTGAAATATTGATATGTGTATTGAAAATTTGATAGAAAAAAAAAACATACTGTTATGTCGACGTATGCAAAGTGCATATTATCTTTGTTGGTGTGCAATAATCGTCACTGCTCATGTGGCTAAGAAATGTTTGCACCAGAAAATTGATATCATAATGAAGTACAATTTCATGTAGACTCGTGGTCTCTGTGACTATCCTCTTAATTTTTACATTTCAATGAGACATAATAATAATAATAGCAATGAAACAATCGAAAAGGACGATGTAGCTAAATGTTTGCGAAATTATTCATTATCGATAGCAATATTAGTTGAACGTCAATAAAAGCATCATAAAAATAAAAATGAAAATTCGATAAAACAATACCAATAGTATCAATGATAATCATAGAAGAAGATAAATTAACAAAATATTTAAAAAATAGAGTTTTGTCGATGAAAATATTCATCGTTATGAACACTTAGAATGATAATGGAAAAATTATATTTAAAAAAAAAACAAAGAAACTGAAATGTAAGTATAATAGTAATGATGAAAATAATAGTAACAATAATTGATTAAATATGAAAATCATAAGATAAATTAATATAAAAATAGAAAATGAAAATGATAAATCTTGAATTCAAACTGAGTGATATAAAATGTTCCATTGAACGCCAACGATGAAAGATAATAAAAATTGCAGATAAATCATTGTCAATGATGAAACTCACCGACGCTGCCGGCATTGCCGACGCTGTTACGTCCGGGTGTAGCTCCGGATGTCGGTGGGCTGGCTTCGAGACCCTGATGAACCCCGTAAAGACCAAAGTCCTGCTCGTTCGAGCTCGTGCTACTGCACTTTCGTTTTTCCTGATTGTGATTGAGGTGAAACGTGTCGTTCTCGACGAGACCAACGCCGAGAAGACCGAGATTCGGCCTGAGCTCGTCCATGAGTTTGTTCTGACCGCAATTGGCCGCGGCAGCCGAAAAATTCAATTGACGACTGAATATAGCCGGAAATATGTTGAACTGTTGATGATCGAGACTCAGAGCGGTCGTTGGCAAACCGCCGCCTCCGCCGACCGAACTTCCGACCGAACCCACTCCGCCACCCGGGCCGCTGCTTCCGGACAAGTCGTTAGCCAGGATGATGCCGGGTTTGACCTTTTTTTAGGTCCGCCGTGGAGATTATCCTCGCCAAGGATAATCTTTGGTTTTTATTTATTTTTTCGTATCTATTTTTTTTTTTTGTCTCTTCGTTTCGTCTATGATAACATTGTTTAATCAGTGTTTTTGTTTCTTTTTTTTCGTTGTTTTGTTTTTTCTTAACGAATCAATTTTTATTGAAAAATGTTTTTTTTTTCACAAAACTTCGATTATATTCAATATTG
Source organism: Diplazon laetatorius (assembly GCA_963662125.1). Lineage (NCBI taxonomy): Eukaryota > Metazoa > Arthropoda > Insecta > Hymenoptera > Ichneumonidae > Diplazon > Diplazon laetatorius. Next base: position 8,022,617 of record OY759156.1, read on the forward strand.
TTGTTCTTTTCGTTTTTTTGTTTCACTCGCGTGGCCACTTGTTGATAATTCTTTTTTTTTTACGTCCTCCGTCGAAAATCGTTGGACCTCAAAATCCAATTTTCGAGACTCGCGGATTTCACTTTATCTCGCGGTCACACAAATTATCAATTCTGTGATTTTGTAATTTTTTTCGTTTCGCTTTTATTTTGTTTTGTTCCAATTTTATTTGTTCACGAGTTCCGAACTCCTCAAACTCCTCGAACGACGTCGATTCACGTTGAAAAATTGTCTTCCCTCTCGCTCACAAATTCACACACTCGAATGGCGAAACGCAGAAACGAAAAAAAAAACCAAAAAAAAAAATCAAAATTGTTTTTCTTGCGTCGACACATTCACTGGTCCGTAACGTTTGTCACCGCGCATTCCGCCCCCTCGCGAACTCATCGAAAGTTCACCGGTGAAATTTTTTCAACCCCCGATCGTCACCATAACCCAACCCCCGGCTCTTCGATCGTCGCACAAACGATCGAAACGAAATAATTATAAAATCCAATATTCAACACCAAAAAAAAAATCGAATGAACCAAAAACGAAAAAAAAAAACACGAGGGTAGTTTGTCCGTTTACCCGTGAAGGATCATCCGCAAAAATCCTCGAACCGCGTGGTCCTCGAAACCGAAGAAAACAAATTAAAAAAACAATTCACAAAGAACGAACAACGTTGATGAGGATCGTCCGAGAAAATCTTGCGCGCTGCCTCCCCCCGCTCTCAGGCCACCCCCGGCCGACCGACCGAGTCCTTGACTCTCGCGGTTGGTCGATTGTCGCGCACCGTTGGCCCCGATTCCAAATTCAAATCTTATTATTGTCTCGCGATTGAATTAGCGACGTGCCGGAGCAGTAGTCCCCGCGAGGTGGCGGGGGGGGGGGGGTGTGGATGGAAGACCGAGCAAGGGGTAGGATGGCGAGAGGGGTGAACGGGGGATTTATAATCGTCGAGGCGGACGTCGGCCGAGGTCCTTGCCGTACGCGTTTTCCAATCGCTATCACACACTCGTTCGATCGTCACCGAACCGTTACAATCGCGTCCAACAAAAACCACCCCCGTTATTCGTATCCTCAAAAAAGGAAGAAAAAAAAACAACAAACACAAAAAAAACACACAACGGGGTGTTCGGTATTCTTCAATCTTCAACGCCCGAAAAATCGCAACAAAATAATAACAATAATAATAATAATAATAATAATAATAATAATAATAATAAACAACGAAAAACTAAATAATTCGGACAGAAGGCAAACTAAAGAAAATCCAAACAAATTATAACAACAACAATAAATGTAAAAGATTGTTTTTGAAAAAAAGAAATAACAAAAATGTCGTTTTTAATATTGACGATGAAAATCCGACGAAGACGTTGAACGTGGTGCAGCGAACCCCGAAGCGCGACAACGTTCGCCAAATGTGCGACAAGGAGGGGGTGTCGATTCCGCGAGGGTGGATGGTGGGCGGGTGGGGAAGACGGAATTGGAAGGTGGGGTGTGGGTGGTCGGAGTCGAGATTGTCGCGTTGGAAAACTTTCGTGGAAAACGATACCGCGGGATAGTGAACGCCGATGCAAATGAGTTTTTATGGGAACCGGATGTGGGGTACGTGAGAAAACGTTGGTACGCGTTTTTCGAGTTGCGTCGAACGTGGTCGAACGTTGTGAACGGCGATGAACGACGGTAACGACGAGTACGATAGACGACGACAACGACAACGACGACGTCGACGACGAGGGCGACGAATAAAACGTTCGCGGAGAACGATGATGACGGCGATGATGGGGGCACCGCTCGCCGTGAGTTCTTGTGGGATTCTGTCCGCGAAATGCAGTTATCCCGGTGACTTGGAGGGTTCCCAGTTGGTTGTAGGCGACCCGGGGAAGGGGCGAGGAGCCAGGGGGGGCTTAGCTCGGGGAGGGGTGGGGGGTGGGGGTGCATAGCGAGGGCGGGATGGCGGGAGTCACCGACAACCACCACCGACAAACGCGAACGACACGACGTCCACGTCGGCGTTCCTCGTCGTTCCGTACTCTCCCTCCACCCTTCGCCCTCCGTGACAACCCCTAACCCACGATTCCCCAGCGCCACGAGCGAAACTCCGAGGGCAAACGCGCCAACTAACCCAACGGGATTGGCCGGGACTCGCAAACCGTTGCCACGGACGACGGCCAATCGTTCGCGAGGGCCCGGGGGTGAAACTACCCCACCCGGGTCCGTCAACATGGCGCCTGTCCAATGAAAATTCCGTCGGAAAATAGAGCTTCGAATGGGGTTTTTATTTTCGTCGTCCCGGATTCTACAGGGGGCGAGGGGGTGAGGGGGATGATGGGGGTTGGTGAGGGAGGGAGGAGGGTGTTCTCTCACCTATACACACTTTCGGGGGAATTTCGTGGTACCGATGGACACGAGTCGCGTTGTCGGTGAATTTAGGTTTGTGTGGGGGTGCATCGTACACAATGATAACAGATAGAGAGAGAAAGAGAGAGAGAGGGTGGGAGGGAGGGAGGGAGAGAGGGAGAGGATTTACCGTCACAATCGCAACATCGAGGAAAGCCGGTTCGCGACGACCCGGCCTCCCTGTTTCGAAACCTACCCCCAACCCCCTTATATCGACCGTACCGACAGTTCTCGTCGAGCTCGGGGGTTTGCTCTTCGTCGACTCTCACGGTATTTTTTTTTATTTTTTTTTTTTTAATTATTTTTTTTATTTTTCACGTCCTTGCGGGCTATGAGACGATCTTGCTTTTCGTTTACTTCGCTCTCATCCTCTCTCACTCTCTCTTTTTCTGTCTCTCTCTTTCTCTTTCGGTTTGGATCTTCTTACTCTCGTGAAAATAGAACGAAGTCGGGAACAGACGAGCGAAGAAGGATTTTCCGATTCTCTCGTTCTCGTTCGCCATGGCTTTTATTCGCTATCTTGTTGCAGTCTTGTTTTTTTTTCTCTTTCTATCTTTTTTTCACTTTATCTTCCCATCCTTCTTTCCATCATCTCGCGGCAGATAGCTTTTTTAATTTCTTTTTTTTTTTTTGGAAATTCGATTGTAACGTACACCTCGCAACCACGAGAACGTTGTAACGCGAAGGGCGCGGAATGTCGGATGCACGCGGGAATTTGGACGAAACCAGGCCGGCCGATCGGACCGATGGGTTCGTAATAAAAATTGTGGGAATTTTTTTATGTTTATTTTTTTTGTTAATTCGTTTTATTTTCGGTTGTCGTTGGTTGTTTCGAACGGAAGGAACGGGGGCGTCAATTTTATGAGTCGTATCGGACGTTTTCGAGATGGACCGTGAGGTTTGATGAAATATTTTTTATTTACGTCTGTGGGAAGAGAGAGGGAAGTTTTGATCGAAATGGGAAAATTTGACAATTCGGGTCTTGTTATTTTCTTTTTACGTCGTAGACTTTGTACTTGGGTGATGGAATATTTGGATAAATTTTGTTCAAGGAATTTGCCGTATGTGAAAAAAATGAAGAGAGGCGAAGTTGGCAATTTTTATTTTGAGCAATTTTAAGAGTAAAATATTTTAGTGATGTCACGATACAATTTTGCAGGATTTCCAAGTTGATCACTGTTATCTGATTTTTGTTGCATTGTTTCTTCCTCAATAACATTATTTTCATTTATTTTCTATATTTTGTATATTATTGTTGTAAAAATGAGTAATTGATGGGCATGTGACATTCGATCTCTTGAGTTGTCGCTCTTGATAATCATTGAAACTAAAGAAGAAAGAAAAAATATATATGTGTATATATTTAATATGACATAATTAAATGATCCAAAAATTACGAGCCATTCAAATCGAACGCGAGGGGAGTCGATATGGTGAAAAAGGCGCTTTCGTCGTCCGCCCGTGTCTATTGTCGACGAAAAATGGATTATTAAAGAAAAAAACTATAAAAAAGAAGACGAATGATGAAATATAGAAGTTTCACTGTGTGTCACGGCAAAAGGCGTGAAATTTCGTACAGGCCTCTTTCGAATCCGCACCAAAAACACAACGCCCATTGACGCGTGTCGATTATTTCGGGGGCTGTAATTTGCCCGACAATGCACGAAGTACGTCGTATAAAAAGCGGGCCAATTCTAAACCAAAAATGTACCATTGAGGTTGCCCTTTGTTGAGATCGTATACATATACACATGCATGGATAAATACATATGGACATACATATATATGCATGTATGTGTGTATGTATGTATCGTCAACGGTTGCTTCGTCTGCCCTCTATCATCTTCAAACTTTCCCAGGCTTCTGCAAAAATACGTCTTTGTTTTTTAATAACTTCTTTTTTTTATTGTTGCAATATTGCAAATCCAGAAAATTTTGACAACTGGCATATCTAAATGAAAAATTAATTAAAGAAATATTTGACATTTAAAAAAAAATTATATTTTTTATTATAGCCTTTATTATGCATATACATTATATTTCCATAAATAATCTTTATTATTATTTAAAAAAAGAAAACAAAACTGATGGTCATCGATTTATATATTATGTAAATATTCACATTCAATCACATGCAGCGATTGAAATTCGATCGATAAAAACATATGAAAATTGTTTTCCGCTGCTTGATTTTCATGCATCATAACGTCTGTCGAATATTCGGAAAAAAAATGCACGATAAAAACGATAAAAATAATAAATCGAAATTATTGATTATCAAAACGGGAACGTGAAAATTTCAAGGATTATAATTCCATGAGCATTATTCAATGAAAATCATTGTTATTATGTTGTAAATGAAAATTATCCCAACATAGATTATCGATGAACGAATAATCATTTCTCGATCATATGTGCATCGATGGAACGAATTTTCGCGAGAAAAAAAATGCGTATCAATCAATTCCTGCGTAGAGTCGATACGAAGGAACGAGAAGCTGCATATTTCGTTCCAACAAAGATTTCTCAGTCGTGCGAGATATATATATATATATATATATATATATATATTTATACATACGGATATACTCTGGAGGATATCCATAATGCTTTCCGAATTCAATCTTACCTTCGTATTCAGCCATTCACGCTGAACAAAAAAAAATATGTATGTATAGATTTTTTTTTTCAACGTTCGATGTAGCTGAGCGAAAATTTTTCGTCGATGCACACACATACATATAGATATGTGTACCGTGTGTAGTCCATTATTGAATTTGTCGTGAAAATTTTCTCCCACCTGCGGCATCATGTAAAAAGCATTTATTCCGCACAACCCAACACTTGTCCCGCGGCATCTCTATCATCACGACCCGTGTAGTGCGTTGCAATCGACGAATCCGCACGCACTATAACCCAGCGGCGCGTCGATGGACCAAAGCTTTTTTTTTTTTTTTTTTTTTTTTAATGACGAACTCACACAGCTCACTATCTCTGTCTCTCTCTCTCTCTCTATCATCCATAGAGAATGATCCGGCGGTGGATGTAGATGGGTGGGTGGCAATTTTTTTTTCGATGATGCACTTCGATGAGGATCCATGCACAAAATGCGCTTTCAACATTGCCGGGTTCGGCAGCGACGACCTATATGTATGACACTTAATGATGCAGTCGCTGATTGCATTTACCGTCGTGCTTGACGATTTACTTGGCTTCGGAATTATTCTTCACGATAAAATACGAAAGTTCGTGGATGTATCGATGTAAGCAAAGATAACGTTAATTTCGATTATGTGATTATATTTTATATTGAAGTGTTATGGAGATTTCATATATAGATATTTTTTGTATCGATTGGAAAAGAATCTGTTTCATTGATTTTTTTAAAATGACAGTTTTTGCGATTCATTAGATTCTATTTGATTTGGATTTATTATCATTTATTAATTTATTCTTTTGATTTTGCGTTTCATTAGATTTAATTTTTTAATTTTATTACCATTATTGTTTTTTTTCCAAATAAAAATTTTTATGATTCATTGTAATCTATTTTATTTTATTGTCGTATTATCCGATTGTAGTTTTGTTATTGCGAATTTTTTTTTGCTGAAAATGTTGAGGTTCATTATTGTGATTTGGTGATTCGGTTATTATAAATTGCTAATTGATATTCGGGATATCCGAGCAATGTGGATGCTGGTTGGCTGCATGAATGGGACAGTACGACACGTGTACGACGATGTGGACGTCGTAACGTCAAACCGCTATTTGCACACGAAACGATGCCGACTATCGCGACCCTCCAATCTATCACGAACGATCACGATCCAACAACATCGTCTCGCTCGTGGATCGGACCGCCTGGGGGGTAGATCGAGGGCTCGAGATTAGACGGATTAGCGAGCGATAAAACACCGGTCCATATGCAACTCGACGCTTTGTAAAGCCACTTCGGGGACCATCGCTCCTGCTTTATCGTCGATCCTAGCTATGTTTCAAAAATTCATTACATTAAATATTAACGACGAAATAATAAAAAAATTAAAATAAAAATTTGTTCGTTCAATATTAACGACGAAATAATAAAAAATTAAAATTCGTTACATTCAATATTAATGACGAAATAATAAAAAATTAAAATTCGTTACATTCAATATTAACGACAAAAGAAGAAAGAAATTTGGTGATTTTCACCACAAAAATCGACCGTGTGTGTACTCGGCGGGTTAATAGCACCCTTCAAATCATTTTCCACGAATAAACGAAAAAATCCTCCATCGTCTGATTTTTTTTTCAATTACCATCGCTATACGAAAATTGATGTCACTCAATAAAATCCGTTCAATCAATCAATCAACGCTATCCATACTAATTTCCATGCACCACCCAGCCCAAACAACCCTTCTCCTTCCAATATCTCCGACCACAATCATCATCCCCAAATTGACGATATTTTCGTTCAAAATAAAATTTACAAAAAAATAATTGAAATAATTTAAAAAACAAACAAGCGACTCTCCGGTTGCCTTGAAAAAAATTTTAATCCGACGATTTGGAACATAAACGCTGTTATGGTTACCGTTACATCGGCTACGGATTGTAACTCAAAGCCTTTTGGCGCGTATAGCGAAAAGAGGGTTTCGTACATTTCGTGCCGAGTGTGACAGATTTGGACCACGCCCCGCCGATATGGCACCCCCGCAGATAGAGCGACTGTGGGGGCACCCTTGTTGCCTCTCTCTGGCTGCTTGGCTGCCAGCCTCCCCCCTTTCAACCACCCACCCCGTGCCGAGCACCCCCCCCCCCCCGGCCGCCACCCTTTCGAATCGCCCTCGCACGGTTCGCTAGAATTTACCAGCTTTGATCTGCGTGTTCGCCGGCCTTCGAGGGGGTGCACCAGAACCCACCGAACTATATACTGAATTTATATACATATAAAATGTATATATATATATATTATATGTATATATGATGTATCTATCTGCACAGGCTCGTCGACTCGAGAGTCGCCCCGATCCTCCCTTCGAGTACGAGCGATTTTCGAGACGTATCGCCGAGGGACCCACTCGGTCACGAGTTTCTTGATAAAAGCTTGCGATAAAATTATACCCTGCCGTCAAAGATCAATTATCGTTGTTTTTCGCGACATTCGTCGTCAGAGTTGATTTATTATTATTTATTTATTTATTATTATTATTATTATTATTATTATTATTATTATTATTATTATTATCATTATTATTATTATTATTATTATTTATTTTGTTGGTTAGTTGCTTTGGCCGTATTATTTCTATATTCTTTTTTCGTTGTATGACGTTTCTAAGATGCTTCGACGAATCGACCTTGTTATAGATTATTGTTGATTCATTATTATTATTATTATTATTACTATTATTTGAAGAGAGTCGAAAAAGTACGACTAGTAATTCCATGCTCCAACCACGAGTTTACAGGTATTTGAATTTTTTTACTATAAAATAATTATTGTACGGCGGGGATCTCTATGGTCAATTTATTTAATATTCAATGATTAACCGGAAAATAATCACACTGTGATATTTGAAGTTTGATCGTGAAAATCGCGTGATTTCTTATAGCTCGATTCGTGAACCACGTTGTTTCGATCGATCGAACAAATAAAATGAAAATTGTTTTGCCAAATCAATTTGGCGAGGGGCGGGTGGAGGGGGACACTTGAGAGGTCCTTGATTCGCAAACATGGGCGTCACTTTGGCACCGTAGACCGACGATATTGGCCTATTCAAATCGCCCGTGGTCTTAACCAAGTGGTTTTATCGTCGGCACGTGCGACAAATCAATTGACCGACGTTTCTCGTGCGATTCAATGAGCCTCGTTCCGTACGGGGCCCCCGTCCCCGTAGCCACGAGAGCTCGTGCGCCGCTCAAAAAAAAAATTATTATACCAACTCCACAACTCACGACACGTGCGTTTAATCTTTATTTTGCCTTTTCACACTTTCCCCAAACCGTAATTAACTTTATACCCATGAAAAAAAAATCACGTTCACATTATTTGCACACGTTTGACAAGTAAATTGCAAATATCCGAAAAGTTTCTTAATGGGAACTTTTGTGTCACATCGATTCGACGATTATCACCTTTCCATTATACATTTTTTTGTATTTTTATTTTTTCATAGAAAAATATTTAATTTCGCACTTGTCTGGTTGGCTGTTTCCATTATCACGAATAATCAAGGATGATGATATTATAACCAATTGCTCGAGAGGTTATAATAATTATAAATCATCGATATATAATTTTTCTATACATCACTGAACTAGAAAATATGAGAATGATACCTTTTTTTACATTTAATCAACGAATCAAACAATCAACTCCAAATTGATAAATTCTCTCAATTTTTCGAAACATAGTTAAATTGATGAAATTATGTATTGCCCAAAAGAAAAATAATATTACAAGTTTAATTCATATTCTTTTTATTCACAACTGTTTCAAATTGTAATAAAAAATACTAGTCAATCATATACAATTCAAAAAAAAAATATAATCATAAGCTATTATTGTTTTAAAAAAACACACACAATCGAATAAATAGAAAATAATAAAAACGTACAATGGAAAACCAATATGATAGTCGAAAAAAAAAATAAAAATGAAATTAAAAAAAAATGAAAACGAAACAATAATTACTGATACCAAAAAAAAATCATAGAGTCAGCACGAAGACCGAATTCGTTCGTTGCCTCTCTTATCACCCACTTCTTCATCCTCCATCGCCTTCGTCCTTATTTCTGTCCCTTCTTCAAAAAACTGTTTTAAAAAAATGTATCGATTCTTTTTCTTATTTTTCATTTCACTCTCTACTCCACTTCGTCCTCTCCATCCCCCATCTCGTTCTTTCGACCTCTTCGCTCTCCCCCCCCCCTCCTCCTTCACCACCGAGTCTTGCCACGGAAAAGTCCCTTACACTGTCAGGGTACCTCGTACCTCGTTGCCTCGGGTTTCTTTCTTTCTTTCATTTTTTTTTTCCGTTACTTTTCTTTTTTCTCTATCTTTCGTTCGTGTTTATTTCTTTTTTTTCGCTTTTCTTCTCCTTTTCCCGTGTTTTCTTTTTTGCCTCGTCTTTTTTTTTTCTTTTTTTTTTTTCTTTTCTCCGCCCTCGTATATAGCTCGCGTGTTTCGCCCAAGAGAGATGGGGGAGCCCTCGAGCCTCGGCGGAAGCGTCACGTACTGCTCTGAAACAAAAACGTAGCGACGTCAAATGCGATTACGAGAGCAGCGAGAGCTGCTCCAGAACGCGGATGCTGCGCTAGGTTAGATGGGCCGGTGCCGGAGAGACGAAGGGACCGAACGACGGGGCTCGGCGAAGGGGTGGGAGGGGAGAGATGGTACGGGGTTGGTGGTATATAGCGCGACGAAGCAAAGAGAGAGAGGCGACGGCGGTGGTGCACGAAGAACCGGAGGTGGAGATGCTGCTGCTGGTGGTGCTGCTGCTTCTGCTAGGGGGTTGATAGTTATAGTTGCGACGGTGGTAGTGGTAACGGTAGCAATAGCAAAACCGGTAGTTGTAGCAGTGGTGGTGGACCATCGGTCGTAAAAGTATGTGAGCGTCAGGGGTCGTTCTTATTTGAGGGTACGAGGATTTTTTTTTTATTTTTTTTTGTTTCACACTGCTGGCTTGTGAAAAAAAAATTGTAATGACAAAATTGTTGAATATGGATTGAACAAGATGGTATTGGTTATATATGGATGTATGTGTGGGTGTTGTTTGAATGTTTAAAGGTTTGGGAAATTGATTTCATAAGTCATTAAGGGAGGATCGTAGTTCGGGGGTGTTCATCACAATAAAGTCGTTTTTGGAAATTCTTTTCTCTTCATTACTCATGAATTATTAGAGATTTGGATTTAATTTTCTTTTTCTTTCGTTATGAATGAGACTGATATATTATTCAGTTTAATTAGTTTAAATTAGAATTAGTTTTATGCATTTTTGAGAATACATGAAACTAATTTGTTTTTTTTTCTTCGTCATGAATTATTAGAGATTTGGATTTAATTTTGTTATAAATAAGATTGATACATACTTTTAAAAATACATGAGACTACTTTGTTTTTTTTCTCCTGTTCTATTTCAAATATAAATTGTAAGTTTTCTGGGTTTATGATTTCGTTGCTGTCAATAATTTAAACTGCAATGGAAAGAGAGGGGGGGGATGCTAATCCGGTGGCGAATATGCATGTTTTAAATGGTAAATTGTGGAACCCATCCGAAAGGGTTTATTCGGGGTTGAGATAGGGAGCTGACGATTAGGAGGGAGATTTTAATTATTCATTTGGGGTTAATTAACGGCGCGCCGGTGTAAAAAAAAAAGTCGTCCATAATGAAAATAAGAGAACCATCGTAATATATGTTTATATATATATATATACAGTGAGTGTTGGTATTTCTCCCTTTACTTCTCTCTCGTCAACCTCTCGATCTCTGGTCTTTGTATTCAGAGACATCTGCCATCATGGACATGAGTTAAAATCTCCAGAGTTTCGATCGCGTAGCCGAGAACTGGTATTCACGATTTGACATCGATTACCTGAAACAATCAACGAGATGCCAAACAAATTGCTTTGATTAACTTCGTTTCGAGATTCTTTTGTGAAATAACTATCTCGAACCTGAATATCAAAGAAATATATGTTACACGCGTGAAATTACAGATTTTTCGATCAAAATCAACCAGCTACACGAAGTTTTCTAATAAAAAATAAAAAAAACCTTCATCTCGATTTTTTTTGCAATTTCTTTATAAATTATTTTATGCATTTATGTGTACGACATTTCTATTCAGGTGTTTTCGAAACAAATTTTATAGAACGAGGGACTAAATGAATTTGAAAAAAAAGATAAAGCTAGATTATAATGCATTTGAAAAAAAAAATATATAAAAATGCATCGAATGGTCATTTTAATGTTCGTACGTATCGTTCGCCCGAGGCGAATTTTGCGTTCGGTTGTGTGGATGCAATTTTGGAAAGTGTGTGCACGGGGTCGTGCGGATTTTCACTCGTGTGTAACAAGGCGAAAAATCGATCACCACGTTCGACGCGTCGAGTCGTACATCTGGTTTATGATAGCGAGGGATTTTCGCGCGGGTTCGGTACCTGCGCCGATAGTCGATGATTATACGGTCGGAAGCTCCGACTCGGAGGTGAATTCATCGCGAATTGGACGATCATTTATATTCCTGGAAAACGACAATATAATCGTATGACAATATTTAACAGTTTTTTCTTCACTTGTTTTCATTATTTTTATTTATTTTTTTGAATAAACAATGTCGCGTCTTGCGAAAAAAATGATTTGACGACTGTGAATAAATATATTTTCATCTTTGTCAGAACAAAAAATTTTCAATCGAACATTTACTCATTCCAAAACTATCAATTTATTCTCTAAAAAAATGACTGTTGTCAATAATTCTTTTTTTTTCAATTGTCGAATCGTCGATAGTTTAACAATACACTAATAATAATGACAGAGGGTTCGGAGGAGGATGACATCACAAGTGAGAATCTGATAGGAAGCTCTCAGGTCACAAGTCGTACTCGCAATCGTCCATCTTTTTTTTCATTTATATTGAACCATCTCTGTGTCACGAGTCGTTGAAAACATTTTTACAATTTTTTTTTCGTTGCAACAGTTTTCCGTTGGCATGGCCGGATTCTCGTCGAAGACGACGGAGACGTCGTCGGCGACGATGAACCATCGTCGTGGTTCGTCCAACGCCATACCATCGCATCCAGCATCCAGCAACCCGGCGGAGCTTGAAGCTCCCGCGTACACCACGACAGCCCGTCGACAGCAACGGCAGCCACCCTCCGCCCCATTAAAAAGTTGTTAAACGCAGCCTCACGGCGCCCCGCGGCAAATTGGAACCCCATCATAAGTCTTGCCTCGCAGGTGGCTACACGTACACATTTATATAACTATATATATATTTTTATATATCTATATCTATATGTATATATATATATATATATATTGGTGTACATAATGTAAAACTCCGGCGCGACGTAGACGCGCCGCAACGCGCGGTAAAGCCGAGAAAGGCCCGTCTCTCGGTTTTCTCCGGTAGATAGGGCCGTTGAAGTAATTAAGTATTCGACGAGGAAAATTTCGATCGGTCTACGTTCCACGTTCAACGCCATGCACTGACCAAACTTCGTGAATCCTTCGAGAAAATCACGCGAAAATCTTCCATCAGAATTTGAAAATTCTCAAATCGAAAAGATTTTCATTTGTTCGATTATTTATTTCTTTAATTGACGATAATGATCGACGATAACGGGAATTATCGAAATTTTGTGAGATTTTTAGTTGTGAATTGGTAAATTTTGAGTTTGAAGATTTTTATTCATTTTATTTTTATTTTTTGTACATTTCTTCAAGCTAAAAGATGGTCACAAAATTACGAAAGTCACGAAAAATTCCAGAAATTTCTAATGACCATACAGAAGTTTCAAATACGCATATTCGTTATTATTTTACATTTTTTATGTTATTATTGTACATTATTTTATTATATTTTCATTATTTTTGTCTTTTTTGACAATCGGGAAAAAAATTGTTCGTTCTTTTAGCGAATGAAATTTTTTGTTTCGAAAGCGTTTTTTTTATATCTTTCTAAATTTTTTTCCAGCTGCCACTGACCGAGCTTTGGAATAAAATGTACCGTTCGATAATGCATGTTTCATTAAATAGAATGAAAAAAATGAATAAATCGAATGGTTATATAAAAGACCGTGTCTGTCATATAATGTGAAACCGAAATCACAAGCATTAGGAATGACATTTCCTTCTTCTTTGTTTTTTCTTTTTTTTCACAGGGCCGAGAAGTTGGAATGAAAGAAAAACGCGAATGGAAGAACGAACGATGAAGAAAACGAAGAAAGATGAAGGCACGATAGAGCGGCCGAGGGGTGGGCGGGGGGAGGGAATCTCCGACGGAAGAGTGTTGAACTTTTTTTCGTCAGTGTCTTTTCGCAAGGTCGGATATATATCCAAAAGGTACTCTCACCGGTTGCAGGATGAATTTCTCATGCGCCCTCGTTTGCGCTTTGCTACCCCCAACCCCCTTTTCCCTCCCCTTCCCCCCTCCTCTCTCTCACTCACTCATCCTCCGCCCCGAAGGAAAAGCTTTCGAACAAATTCGACGTTTTGTAACCAAAGTTGTAGGTACACGAAGTTATAGTCAGTGAGCTTTCTTTTTCGTCCTGTGAGCTTTCGACCGAAAGCTCAAAAGTGGAAGTTACTCTTCCATCCATTTCTCGTTCGACCGAAAAAAAAAATTGAAAAAAAATACAAAAAATATTTTTAAAAAACCCCCCAATGGAAAAAAGACCCTGAAAAAAAACCTAGAAACTAGGGATACCACTCTGGGTGCGTAATCCGACTAATCGATTGAAAGCTTTCGTTCGGATTTCAAATGAAAAATTATGAATCGAACGTCTGGTCCGTCAAGCAGTGCATCAGTATCAACTCAAAAACATTAAAACTTCCAACTAAAAATATTTCAAACACTTCAAACTGCGAGCAAAAAAATGTTAATTTTTTTTTTGTTTGTTTGTCTTAAATCTATTGTTTGGAAGCCCCTTGACCCCTCGAAACCCCAAATTGGCTAAAAAGGTAAAAAACACCCCCAAACAAAAAAGGAAGAGTGAAAAATTGTATATCGTTGACCCAAGATATACAAAGAAACCCTTAAGGGTGCGCCAAGAGTGGTGCGGTTAAAGCGGTCCCCTAAGAAATTATCTTGAAAAAATGTTTAAATAAAGAAAAAAACGTTCGACCGGTTGAAGGCCGTAAATGGGAGGAGCAGGGCGAAGGAGGGGTCGTGGAGTTTGTGCGATCGAGGAGGGTTCGTGATTCCATCCGCGAGGTCGCTCCTGGACCGGCGGTAAAGGGTTGAAAAAAAAAACATGTGCGACCAAGGGTCCGCGAGTCGAGAAAAACCGCACAGCGGCATCATTGCCGACGTTCTTTCTTTCGGTTTGCGATGCTTCGGCCGTTCGCAACCCCATCCGACGAGGATTCACGGATGGGGGGAGGGTGGAGAGGGTTGTGGAACGCGAAGGGTACGGACCCGATACGTGTAACGAACCCGTTTTCCCGACACTCTTTTCCTCCGGTGCACACGAGTGTGAGGGAGAGGGAAAGGGGGGGGGGTCAGCTTTCACGCTAATGCGGTTAGGGAAAATATTTTAAAAATAATTTTGCACTTAGTTTGCGTCGTTCGCTCGATGCAACTCTAGAGGCACGGAAATGGAGAAAAAAAAAAGAAGAAAAGAAAACAATAACATATTGAATAAAAAATTCACATGTAACAATTATTATTAATAATGATAGAACTAATAATAATGATTCTGCGTTTTATAGATTTATTGTTTTTCTTATATTTAAAATTATGCGATAGTTGATTTGTAGCGTAGTTGAGAGATTTCTGATGACAGTTAGAGTTTTGAACAGTATGATATTAACTACACTTGATCCTGAGATTCTGCAATAATAATAATAATAATAATAAATCTACATTTAAAAGATTTTTTTTAATGTTTTAAAAATTGAGAAATTTGTGACCGTAAAATTTTAGAATATTATACTACTTTCTACACATATTAAGAACTCTAATATTGACCTTTTATAATTATGGAATATAAAAACATAATAATGGTAATAATAATAATAATAATAATAATAATAATAATAATAATAATAATAATAATAATAACAATAACAATAATAATAATAATAATAATAATAATAATAATAATAATAATAATAATAATAATGGAAAAAATGTGAAAATATGTGAGAAGACGAAAAGACTTTGGTCGTATAGTGGAACACGGTACACGATAACGTGGCGAGTGGTCTCTCCGCACCCGACGAAAGCTCTTTTCCTCCTCGTCTCGTCCTCTTAGCTGCGTTTAACGAAAAACGAGAATCGCGAGAGTGGACGAGACGATGAAAAATATGAGAAAAAGAGACGGGCCAATCCGAGAGAACGAAATAAACGAAAAAAACGTTGCTCTCGTATATGTATATACATATATAGACGTAAATATATATATCAAACCAGCCAAGTTTCTATCCACGTTTTTATTTATTTTTTTTTTCTTAAATTCTCTTTTATCCTTTTTTTCTTTCATTTCGTTGAATTTTGTTTCTTCTTTCGCCGCTGCCAGGTCGCTCTTGCTTTCTATCTCGCTCTTTTACTCTCTCCCTCTCTTTCTATCTCTCTTTCTCTATCGCACTTTTCTCACTTTATTCGTATCTTTCGATGTCGAACCGATGTCCGGAGTCCAACTTCGCTCGTTCGTCGATAAATAAATTCACGACCGTTCGACGAACGCGTCGACGTGCAATCTGTATAGTCCGTTATTAAGTGATTGGTGAACACGACGGGTTCACCGGCCTCGCAACAGCACAAGTCACTTGTGATGTTGCGGTGATCGCTTTTAACGAGAGTTAAAATTACGGAGATACAAAAAAAAATAATTAAACAATTCGTTTATGACGAACAAGCTCTAACTCGACTGATATATATTAAACATAATTTAATATAAATAAACATATATATATTTATATATATTTCTTATTTGCTCCGAAAAAAACATCATGTTAATAATTCATAATTATTACAGAAATATTGCAACGTCAATTTTCGCACGATAATTAATCATAATTTGTTTGAAAAATTTACATCAAATACATTTACACTCGAAAGAATGTCACATGTTTGCAGTTTTCTGTATTGCAAAAAAATAAATAAAATAAATAAAATAAATAAAATAAATAAAATAAATAAAATAAATAAAATAAATAAAATAAATAAAATAAATAAAATAAATAAAATAAATAAAATAAATAAAATAAATAAAATAAATAAAATAAATAAAATAAATAAAATAAATAAAATAAATAAAATAAATAAAATAAATAAAATAAATAAAATAAATAAAATAAATAAAATAAATAAAATAAATAAAATAAAATAAAAGGTGTAAATGCATGGATGAAAGAGTAGTTGGTAAAATAATGCGAAACGACGATTGAGAGAGGAATATCGAGAGTTCGAAGCGCGTATCGAATAATTATTCGATACCCCGTTTACGTGCGGATGGACCGAACGGGGGATGAAGCGAGAATGGGACGCGAGCTGTAGTTGAAGGGGGGGGGGTCAGGGTTGAACGTTGCCGCGGCACAGAAGGGTGGAGAGGGAGGGAGACCGGATCAAGAGACAGAACGAGGGGGAGAAGAGAGAGTGAGAGAGAGAGAGAGAGAAAACGCGACGTTCAACCATCCGGAAGCTATGAATATATTATTCGACGGACAGTTTCGGTAGACTCCGATCGGTTGAAACATCGATCAGGGTTGGCGCATCCCTTTGGGCAATTTTCATGCGTCAGAATTCTACGCGCGATAACCCGAACCCAGTCGAAGTATTCAACTCGTTCCACGCATTTGCGACATTCGAATAACACGGCAATTAACGTTTCTGTGTACCCTCGACATCCGGGGCGCAATTGCGATTGCACGAATCCCCGCATGATAATAATTCGACGCTGTGTTTCGCTACGCTTCGTACAACGCATTAACCGACCAAATATGTTTAATTGATTACCGACTGAACGTTTAGAAATCGCAAGTTGATCAAGGTCGTTTGGATTTCGTCGTGATTTGTCATTTGCGATTCAATTAATTTTCGAATATTATATTCGCAAAACACAATATTTTGACATTGCAAAATAATAAAAAAAATTGAAATTTTAGATCTTGGAATTTATTGAATGAATGACAATTTGTGTGAGAAAATTATTTATCTTTCAGAATTTTTGTTTTTTTCGACCGATTTTGCGGTCAGTATATACACATACACATATATATATACGATTGAACGATCATTATTATTATTATGATTCAATGACGACGATGCGTTACCCAAAATTGGTCCATGAGGTTCGAATGCGAAGCGGTGGGTGGTATGGAAAATCGTATCGAAAAATCGTGAGGGGGGGTCCACAGTTGGCTCGCGAATTAATCGAATGTAAATCGTAATCGCGATGATGCTCTCGCATCGGTAACTTGCACCTCGACTTGCACACATTGTTCGGGATAATCGAATGCACTTGGAGAAAAGCATTTGTACAATCTGCGGCCTTGATCCCTCACTGTCTCTCTCCTTCTCTCTCTCTCTCTCTCTCTCTCTCTCTCTCTCTCTCTCTCTCTCTCTCTCTCTCTCTCTCTCTCTCTCTCTCTCTCTCTCTCTCTCTCTCTCTCTCTTTCTCTCTCTCTTATTCCTTCTCTTTCTCTCTCTCTTTTACTATCTCTATCCCTTCCATGTCCGGCGTTCTATCTCTAATATGCGTTAGGATGATGGTGCGATGTCGTTTCTTTTTATTTACTCATCTCGTTGGCCCAAAGTGGAGAAAAACCACGCTTTTTTTATTTACTCGTCTCATTACATATACAAGGCATAACTGCTCTGTTTTCTCTGATACTTTACTTGGATT
The DNA here is from genome assembly GCA_963662125.1 of Diplazon laetatorius. Lineage (NCBI taxonomy): Eukaryota > Metazoa > Arthropoda > Insecta > Hymenoptera > Ichneumonidae > Diplazon > Diplazon laetatorius. Next base: position 8,040,603 of record OY759156.1, read on the forward strand.
TACCATATTTTTTCTGTAATCATTGAAATTGTTCAAATTTTCTAAAAAATTTATTTGCATTAGATTTTTGCAACGAATCGCTTTTTTCAAAATGAATTTGACACAGCATCGAAGTAAATGTGTTAAATTGATTTTCATTCATTCCCGATTGGATCGAAATGTCCTTCTCGATAATACTTCAAGTATATTCCACATCGATTCGGACAATCCAAACATTGGAGCCTGCTAATTCAGTTCATGATTTATCGTTGACTTTCATTTGACCCTACAAATACCCCTGATTCCTTTCAGAATTTTCTGATCCCCCTGCAACCCTCAAGAAAATCAAAAACTACCCCCAAATCAGAAAAAGCGTTCTTGGACACGATTAAAAAATGTTATTCTTATTTTTGTGATTTCAGTAGATCGAAAAATGAAGTTTGAAAACATTTCAGAGTGGAATCTGTATTGCTACAATTTTTTTTTTCAATTTTCGAGGTAAAATGAACGCCACAAAAAAATCATGAACCGAATTGGCAGGTGTCAGAGTCTTGGCCCCACGAACTGATACAAAATGTCTCATATGTTTCTCGTTTACAAAAAAGAAAACTCAAATCGTCGTGAAAACTCACGACGTTTCGTAAATTAATCTCTCATTCTCGCGAAAATTAAATCCGTGAAACAACTCCATGTTTTAACGAATGAAATGCGAAACTCATTGCAAGCTTTTGTTCCGGATGTTATGAAGATAAAATAAAAATATAAAATATAAAAAGACGGTGGATAAAAAAGAAACAAAACGAAGAAAACAACGGAATTAACAACAAAAAAAAAGAAAAAAAAGAAAACGAGACAAAAAAAAATGAAAACGAAAGAACGGAGCGGACGAATAGGCAACAATTGGTCGGACGAGGGATTCGAAGGTAATTCGCGCTCGGAAAATTCGTGGATGGGCCCAGTCGCGGGGAGGGCCCCTCTCACGTCGGCGCGAAACGAGTGGGATTCGCGAGAGTAAAACCCGGAGATGTGAGATATAGCTACGAGTGAGAACGTAGCGAAACATCCACACTCCTGTACATTGTTTGCGGCTTGGAATCAATAAAAGCATAGCTTTAGGCTACGCTCGTCGCCATGGCGACCGGAGAGAGAACCCCCGACCGCCCTCACTCGCTCGCACTCTCATCCCTCTCTGTGTATCATCCAGATGTACGTTTACGTGTGTATGTGTGTGTGTGGGTGCGTTTGAGGCGCTCAAAAGTTACCGCAGTCCGCTTCATCGACCGCACCGGATCATCCGCGAATTCATTTTTTTTCGTCAATCATTTCGTCGATCGGTCGAAGCGTTCCACGCGCACGACGATCCACGAGTGTATGTGTGTGTGTGTGTGTGCGAGATCGAATAATTTTTATTCAAATTAGGTTTTTTTTAATTTTATTTTTTATATTTTTTCCGTTTTTTGTTTTACCTTTTTTTAACATTTTTTTTGTTTTAGGTATTTATCATTGTATTTTAATATGTAGGTCGTGTAGGCCGAATGTATGTTAGTGAGTTGTGCACGAAGCTCCAATTATTGGAATGATCGATAGCGAAAAATGCGTTGTTATCGTTATCATGATTATTATATATTTGTTTCAATCGTGTAATTTTAGAAATGATTATTTTGATCGACGAGACTGACGTTCTTGGGGGTCCAATGAGTAAATGGGACTCGAGTTAATTCAACTGGATGAATTAGTAATTTTTTTTGTGAATTTTCAAAAATCATTTTAGCGATAACAATTTATATAAATTTGAAACAATTTTTATTTCTATATATATATTTTTTTTTGTATAATTTATCAAATAATTAATCAAATATCAAACAAATAGACATTGTCTTTGATTTTTGCAACCACGATTGCACGACACAATTTTATTTTTTAATTATTTTTCTATTTTTTTTTAACTAAAAAAATATATATTTGAATTCAAATAGTACCAGAGGATAATTGCATCAGATTGGTAGAATTTTGCGATGCTGGAAAAAGTTGTGACAATAGCAAAGTTGGTTTTGGAATTGATTTTTCTTTTTACCGAATCCGGAGAATGAAAAATTCCGAAAAAGCGAGTTGCGCCCGCCGGAGCCCACGCGCATTGTAATCGGAGCATCTCGACGAGCACGCAGGTCCGTCGGAAAAACGTCGATAATCGGTCGCGCGTGCGACAACGTTCACGAGAGATACCCGGCAACGCCACGTTATCATCGTCCTGGAAGGATCGAGGCGAGGCCACATCCGAACTTTTTGCCCGACGGATCGATCCCAAAAGGTAAGATCGTCAACTCGACAACAGGTAATTGTTGATTTTTCGTCTCATTACGTCGTACAGCCTATAGAGACTTGTTTCGTGATCCGACGATGAAAAAGCGTTCGAACGTCGTGAAAAGCCTTTGGGAAAAATTGAACAGATGTTTGTCACGACGAGTCTGGGACGTTGAACATTTTTTTCGGAATATTACTCCAACATTACGAGTATTTGTCGTAACAATGATCATGATAATTTGCGAACCCATGAGTTGTGAGATTTTGGTTTTAAATTTTTTTTCGTTGAACAGTTGTGGATGCGATTATTTTGAATTTGTGGTTTTTTGATGAATTTTGAGGTATTTGGAGGGACGCAGTATTTTTAATTCGTTGCATTATTGTGATAATAATTATTTTGATTTGAGATTTGATTGTGAATTTTTTTTGTGAACGACTTGGATGCGATAATTCGAATTTATATATTTCTTTGTTGTATTTTGAATTGTGCACAGGGATGCAGCTATTTTTATTGCATTACATTATTATAATAATGATAATTATGATAATTTTCGAGCCTTTGATTTATGAGATTTGTTTTTTGTGAGTGATTATTAATTTTATTTATAAATTAAATTCATTTGTATTTAAATCGCTGCAATTCAAATAAATTAAGTTAATTAAGAAATGTATCATATAAATTAATTATGAATTCTTTAGCAACCCAGTTTATCGATGGTTGCTAAAAAAAATCATTATTCTCAACTGCACCACCAATTTTTCAATTGAAATAGTGTAAACACTATACTTTTCAATTTTTACCCCCAAATAAATAGGTCATATCAAAAAATAAAATTTTAAATGCATTTCCAGTGTAACAAAGCTACTTGTCAATTTTCATCATTACAGAATTTTTCAATTAACATTTCCAAAAAGAAATAACTATCCTTCCCATACAGCAATAATAAATTCACTATCAAAGGTTCAAATTCCAAAATAAGTCTCATAATTTTGATAACAATTCAACAACGATACATCATTTGAATTGAATCGATAAACATGATAATTAAATATTCATCTACTCGACAAAATTTCAAAACCGATGTATCATCTCCCATATATAAAAATTCACAATCACATCGATTCGATCATAGACATAGATTATCAACGATTGATAGTCACGGAGACCGATTCGAGCCATAAGCGAATTAGTTTAAAATACACATACATATACATGACGTGGCAACAGATTCGAGGACGCATATCGAGTTTCAATTCTCAATCGGCACACACGAGGGTGGAGATGCTTCGTCGTGCATGTACAAAAATAAAAAGTAAATAAAAGAAAAATTCAAACAAAACAAAAAAAAACATGTCACTTTGAAAACTTTCACCCCTCTGACATCAACGTCGTCGTCATATGTCACCCGAATTTATCGCAACCCCGATCCGACCCGTCGACGAGTTGAAAAAAAAAAATAAATAAAATAAAACAAATAAATAAAAAATTGATTCTAAAAAAACTAAAAAAGTGTTTCTACGAAATGCAACGAATGATCAATCCGCTAGCTCACTCCCGAACAAAATTAATATACAATTTTCGAAAATCCTATCAGCAAAAAATTAAAAAAAATAAAAAAACGAAAAAATAAATGAATATAAAATTAAATGTAATAAATAAAAATTCGTTATTTCTCGTGTCGCAGATGAATTCGGAACATTCTAATATTGCAAATATGTTGCATCCCGTATCACGTTGTAAACAAGAGGGAAAAGCATCAGCAGCAGTAGGAGGGGCAGCTTGGAGAGCACCATCACAATCGCAACGTGCAGGTCCCGGATCTGTAAGACGACACAGGTACATATGGGCTCTCTCTCTCTCTATGCATTGAATGGACCAAATGATATAAATTATTTATGGATTTCGACACCCGAGGGGTACGAGAAGGTACAACTCGGATCTACATGTGTGTATGTATGTGTATGTATGTGTGTGGGGGTGTGTTGGACGCTCCTGCTGCTTCCACCGCTTCGGGCGACGAACGGGGGTGCTCGCCCACGGGGGTCCACTTGCACCGACAATCCCTCGGGGCGCCCCCCACCCTCCACCCAACCCCCTCTCAACATATGCATTTTCGCTAACCCTCTGCTACCCCATTCTCGTGTACTCATTCGAGCTCGTAGAATTGATTTCTAAGTACCCCAAAATCTCCATCGCGCTCTTGTGTCTCTTAACACCTACACCCAGTCCACCACCGACACTTCCGACGATCCCGCACATCCAAAAATCAATAAAAAAATTCTTATTCCCAATACAAAGTCGAATTATCAACGAAATATCATATCTTATAAAATTATCGTGCACCACGATGGCACGGACATAAAAACTTTGGTTCTGATGTCGTTTGAAATTTTTTCGATAAGTCATGTAGAAACCTATGAAAAGAATTTGAGTGCACGTAAAAAATGCAAATGCTTTTATCGTTACACAATTGAATAATTTCTGCGATTGTGATTCCAATATTCTTTGTAATTCATCATTAACTTTAGCGTATAAATTAATGTCAATAATTTTGTTGATTTATTTATTAATTTATGTATTTATCCATTTATTTATGCATAGCAAAAATTTTAATGCACGTCAATTACGCAAATGCGTTAGTCGTTGAATATTGAAATAATGTATATAATAATAATTAAGATATTCAACGTCATTTATGTTATCAATATTGTTAATTTATTTATTTATTGTATTTATTTATTTATCTGTCTATATATTTATATATTTATATGAACGAGTATTGAATCCCAATCGGACATATATATATATATATTCGGGTGTCGATAAGAACGAGAAACAGTCTGCGGATGGACCCCCTCCAGTTACCAATCTAAATCAATGGGCTTGCGGGTAATCGCATGATAATTACCGCGGACCCCCTCTACCGCACATCTGTCGTTGGCCGAGGGGGTCGTCTCTCCGCGCGGACGATTTTTCGAGATCACCCGCGCTCGAGAGAGTCGCCACCAGCCGCGACTCCACGCCCGGTTCACTCGGGGGGCCCCCTCGCCCCGGCAGCAGGTCCCATTGTCGTTGGCTACAACGCTCGAACGCTGCGTGGAATTTTTTTCACCAACGAGTCGCGAACGTGGACTCCGCGTTCTCTTCGTCCCAGTGAACCCGATCGAATACTTCCGAATGAATCAATTTTTTGTCTCCATCGCACTTTATTACATATACGTACAATTCTGTGGAATAATTGGAAAAAGAAAAACAAAAAATTGATAAAACGATCATTTATCATCGAGCATTTACACATTTTCATAGTGAAATCGTGATTTTTGCAATGGGATAATTTGTAAGTTTGTGAAAAATTTGTTGATTTTTTTCTTTTCCCAGGTTGCGAGAATTTTTTCAGTTGGCACTCGGTTTGGCGATTTTCGTTCAACCGATTTTGGGTTTTCGGGGTCCTCATCATCCGAAAAGCACCGTTTCACATCATCATTACGTGCCGGTTAATTCTGTCAAGCTTACACAGGACGAAGAGCTTTTGCACGACGCCACGTTAGTAACTATCAGAATTCTGAAAATAAATAAATGAATAAATAACATTAACCAATCAAACTCTATAATTTGAAACACGTTTGATAATTCTAAGAAAAAATGAAAAAAATGATGTTATACTTGTTTCAGACATCTGGTGGAAGATATGGGCGCACTCGGAGAACACATAGATGTGTCGAAGATGAATGACCAGGAATTGGAATTTTATTACTTCAAGTAAGTTGCGTTTGTATTTTTATTTTAATTTTTTTTTTTTCAAGTTTTATTTCTCTCATTTTTTAACTCACAATTTTTATGTTAAAAATTGTTTGTTTTTTTTTTCAGAGTACACGATATTGACAATAATACGAAATTAGACGGCCTAGAGCTCCTTCACGCTCTGCAACATACGCAACACGGTGCTAACGTTCCGGAAACCGGGGAAGAGACCAACGAAGTTAATCACAAGCACGAAAACGACGAGGATCCCACGCTCGATTACACGTGGATCGTCGGTACGTGTCAATATAAATTTTCTAATGAAATAAAAAAATATATATCCTTCGATATTTCTGTTGTCGATTGCGTTAATAATTTTGCAGAACTGATAGACCGGGTTCTCGAGGAAGATGACTTGGACAACGACGGCTACTTGGGCTACATCGAATACGTTCTCGGTCGACAAAAGGTTCAGGACCAAAACACGAAGAGAGACGTTAAATTGAAAATTTGAAATAAAACGCATAATTTTTCTACTCGCTATAATGAAAAACACGAAGAAAAACAAATAATAATAATAATAATGATAATAATAATAACAATCTAATGGAAAGAACGTGAGAGTTATAATTTTTCGATGGATTTTATTCTACGAACATGTGTGCCAAACAAATAATAAACGATATATATTCCAGTTCCTACGATTGCTTTTGCAAATTGAAATTTTGTCAGTGACGTGGAATGCAACAATTTTTTTATTTTTCAATTTTTCAATTTTCATTGTTTTACGTGTGAACGAGGATGGAATGACGTGTATTCTTCGCACCAATTTGAATCTTCCGTTGTACTCCAATGTGTTAAAAATGATTCAAAACAAAAATCGAAATGATAAAATGGTTCTATTGTAATGATAAAATATGATTATCATCGTCGTCAAAACGTACACGACAATAACGACAAAATAACAATGTAATATTTATTTCTATTATGAAAAACTTATAAAAATATTTTTCAAAACTTGGCACAACGCTTTTTATCATTTAGTTGTGTTATTTTCTCTTTTGTTTTTTCGCTTTTTAATCATGCTTACCGTAATCACGGTTTACATAGGGTTTCGGTCGACGATTTAGAACTCGATAGTCGGTAATGGCACGTCAGTCACAACTATACACTTTTCCCAGAGATCTCTGGCCACTTGGACCTGATGGGAAAAATGAAATCATTATTATTATCACGGGAACAGCGACGAGAAAAGATTAGACTTAATTTTCACACTCACCCTATTGTCTTCGCCTTGAATCGGCAGGTCATCGACACGCACGAAATCGGGATAGGCTTGAATAATTTTTTTAATCGCCGGTGCGATTTCGTCCTCGACCTCGAGAAACTGCGGTTCGTACTCGTGATACTCCTTGGAATTTTCCGTCGAGTAATAAATCCTCGTGCAATCCTCCTCTTTTACGAGTCTAAACATTTTCAATGCAGCAATTATATTTTTCGAACGTTATGGAAAAATCGTGAAATTCTTTGCTTCCTCACAGAGGAAGCAGATTGATGAATATTTAAATATCAAGACAAGCTGCAAGTTGAAAATTGCAATTTTTTTCTTCTGAGTCGTAGCTAGCGAACAAAAATTCCTCTATGAGGAAGCTGAAGAATTTATGGAATAAAAAATCCTTCCTCATTGATGAATCTTCGTTTACTGCCTACGATTTAAAGAAAGAAAACAAAATGCAAGTTTTTTTTACTTCTTCTTTTTTTAATCAAATAAATTATGATTTTTTAAAATTACCGTACGCAATGAGATCTGATTAATCTGATACGCGTGTCCGGTTCGATCTCGACTCTATTATCGACCAGACCCGCGGTCGTCATACGTTCGCCGTCCTGTAAAATCGAGCATTCTTGTTCCTGGGGCGACAATACAGGCGGAAGAAATTCGTGAACTTTGAGTTTCGCCATGTGATCGGCAATCTTGTCAACGTCGATGTGTTCGACCAACGTGTGAAGCAATAGTTTCGTTTTGTCGATGAAATCGCGTCGCACATCGGTGTCGTTGTCCGCGTGAACGAGGCCAACGTGTCGTAAATAATCCATTGGCAAACCCTCGCGATAACGCGAATCCGTTTGTACGGCTTTTTTTATCGCTTCGGGAATTAATTTTTCGATAAAATCGCACCAACTGTTTTTCTGATAAACGCTCAGGGTTATGTGAAGACTGTGGGTGCCGTCCAACGTTTCACCCTGATGAACCGTGCCACGTGGAAAATACAACAAATCACCGGCGTTCACGATCGTGTCCAATATTGGCTCGCCGATTTCCGTGGGATCGAAATTTTTCGACGAATAACGCGGCAAATATTCCGCTTCGGTTTTCGGTTTGTACAAACGCCAACGTTTTTTTCCCTCGATTTGGAGAATGAAAGCCTCGATGTCGTCGTAGTGAGGCGCGAAACCTTGACTGTCCGGTGGTGTCAAGTAAGAATTTGCACCGACGAAACAACCGAAGAATTCTTGTAGAGTCGCTGAAAAATAAAATTTTCGTTTTTGGTGATAATTGTCGCATTGAGTGACCTTGTCCGGAATTTTGAGGAAATGGTGATGACAAATGAAAAATAAGCGAAGCTTGAAACGTTGTTTTCGAGGATCATATTTTATAAAGAATTGATTTATATTTGAGAAATTGATTTAAAAGAAAAAAATATTCCAATAGATGTACGATTTTATTTTTTTTTTAGAACTGATAGTCTCTTCAGGAATCGCTGGACACGATTGGGCAATATTATGAGCTATGCAGAAAAATGTTAATCTGTTTTTCTCGTATTATTACCGTTCAACGCGTGCAATCTCGGTATGAAAGTTTGAGGATTCAACATCCTAACCGAACAACCGTTGGAATAATAATCCCAAACGACACTGGGTCGAGCACGACCAGGTGGATTGTGGGTTTCTCGTTGACCGTTCGAGTACGACGTTATATCGATATTTTTGGTAAAAAGAATATGAAAATCTCGCAATATTGTGTCCAACATAGGCGTCGACATCAAAAGCCTGTAGTAATTCATTTTACTTCGCTTTATGTGCAACGGCGCAGTTTCCCAATTGTTCCTTGAAAAATATAATATAAAAAATGTAATTTATCAAATAGATTTACAGAATTATCGACACAAGTTGTAGATTAAAAAGTTGTGAAATGAAAATTGTGGAAAGCGTACTCAAAAAATTTTTCAATCGACAACGGATGTATGAGCCATTGAAACAATCCTCTTGCCTCTTCCGTCGGATTGTTACTCAAACATTTGGGAATCGTCGGTTGAGAATCTTCATCCAAGCTGTCGTGTTCCGACAAATCGATCGACACACCCTCCGGACAGGACGCGGACGATTCGTCTTTCTCCGGCGACGTATGTTCGTCGTCTCCCAATTGTGACTCTGAAGTTTCGTTGGTTTTTGAATAATTAAATTCTTCGAGATCTTGCGACGTGAAAAGTTCGTCGTCGATGGACTGGGCCGAATCGCCGATTGGAATTTTTTTTGGAGACTTTGGAGACTTCGGAGACCTTGGAGACTTGGCTAGATTTTCCCCCGTTTCCATCGATCCGTCTGACTTCGAGTGACCGTTGGTAAGCGAGCATTCTTGGCTTTTTTTTACGTGTTTCTTTTTTTTCTTTTTTTTTGAAATGGCAATGGGCAACTGAGGCATCGATGAATTACCGTTGTCCAATGATTTCATTATTTTGTTACCGGCTAATATGTCGGAAAGAATGCCGTGTTTCTTTTGTAAATTCTTCAATTTCGTAGTGTCCTCCATGCTCTTGCGTTTCTTCGAGTATTTGACAAACGCGGATGTAAGAGTTCCAGGAATTTTTCCTCCCTGGAACAAAAATGTGATGAAACAACGTATAAATGGATTGAGGATGACACATGTGCCAAAAATATCAAAAATAAAATTCAGAAATTTTTGCAGCCCGTAGCTTTTATTATTTGGAAAGAGACTTGAAAAATTTCAAGACAATTAACTTACTGATTCAAAAGTTATAGCTGTGTGAAATTTCACATGTTTGCTTGTGGAAAATATGCCCATTGCAGCAGATATGGACAATGAACACATAGGAATAAACTTGTTTGAAAATTGAAAAAAATCCAGTGAGTGTACATGCAGATATAGATTGATAAAAGTCCATGAAGAAATTAAAAAAGGTGGAAAAAGATTATATAAGATATAATAACATCTATTTGTCGATATTTGATGATTCTGAATTTCTCCAGCGATCCCAAAAAGCAGTTAAAATTGATATTTCTCAGATTGGCATACTTTTGGCTGGGATTGTATGTGTCATACATCCTTAAGACAGATTCTAGAATTCATATAAATACAAAAACCGAGTACCAAAAGTCCATCCACTGTCCAAATAGAGTAGATGATTGAGTTTTCAAATTTTTATTTATTTATTTATAGTAATGGATAGCTAGAGGCAAATTTTATGAAAACTCTGCAGCCCACCTCGACTCACTTTTTCGAGACTCGAATTTGCAATATTGATTTATAAACATTGAAAAACTCATATTTACGATAAAACTTGCTTTAAAGTAAAAAAAAAAATCCACATCAAGCCGGCTAATGAAAATTCAACATTGAGGTTATGTTTTGCCCTGACGAATATCTTCTATAGTACAATCGTGTCTCTCGTATTCGTGTTTATCGTACTTTTGTCCGCCGCGCCGCAAATATCATCGACTCAATCAAATACTTACTTTCTTCTCTTTGTTCTTTAATTTTCCTTTGTTTTTCATTGTTTTTTTTTTTGTAGTCGAGTATTACGTTGTTGCAAGCACGTGTTGTATCATAACGCGGGTCTTGTTGATAGTTTTTTTATCTCTGCTACTGGTCCACTGGATCCCGTGAATCCATAAAGATCAGGGCTTCCTCGCATGAAATGTTTTCTCTCCGACGCCGCCCTGAATGACGTCTATCGTCAATTTTTCGAAGCTCTATGTTTCTTTTTCTTCTTCTCTTTTCTTCCAAATACTTTTCTGACAGAACGATTTTGAGATTGAGGGCCTGATGAATAACAAAATCGGCTGTAAAATAATAATCGGTTAAAATTAGGCAAAGTTACAAAAATGTACAAATACAGATTGTTATGTATCAATTGATTGCAGCTATTTTCGAGTTACGAAAGTATGAAAAAGTATTTCAAATACATTTCCATCGAACGAATGGCCATCCCTGGTTCAACCTGACCTGCGAGACATCTGGTGGCCGATTGTGACTTTAAAAAACGCGACATCCTTCGATTCAGCGTATTTTCGGTTTGAGTTTTCGAAAACCAACGAGGATGAACGGAAGACTCGTGAACGTGCAATTTCTAAACTAAATAATTGAAATAAACTTGTTTTCAAGTGGATTAAGACATTACCACACAAGTTGCACCGAAAGTTCCTAAAAAAAAAAACAATGTCTACGTCGTGCGTCGAAATAATCGACGACATTGAGGATTTGATCTCGTCCCAGGACATAACCCCCAAAGAGCGATACAGTGCCAGAAAAAAAGTAACCATACGATCGAAGAAAAAAAATGTTGAAACCGAAGCCCCGGCTATTCCGGATGTACCAATTCTTTCCAGCATCATACCCGGCACTCAGACGATTTACGTGAGAACATGGGGCTGCACTCACAACAGTTCGGACAGCGAATACATGGCCGGCCAGTTAGCTGCTTACGGATACAACCTGACCGATGACAAAACCAAAGCCGATCTTTGGCTGTTGAATTCTTGTACGGTCAAAGCACCCGCCGAAGATCATTTCAGAAATGAAATCGAAGCCGCCAAGAAGATGGGAAAACACGTTGTTATCGCCGGGTAAGTTCGCGTACCAAATCCCATCGAGGCTCATAATATTCAATTCTTCTTTTCCAAGAACACGCTGCTAAACATGTTAAGTTGCAATGTTAGGATTGCGCTTTGCATTTGGACAAATTCCACCTTTCTCATCGCAGAGTGTAAAATTTTAACCTCACTTCATGAAATAGGTTATATCTTCTTTTTTTGCCATTTAATTTGTTTGGTAGTGAACGTTGCAGCAAATGTTGATCAATTTTGTCCAACGAATCAACACGATCAAAAAATTATAATTCGGATGATGCCTAATCGCTAACATATCTTTCTCTTACATTATTATCCAGATGCGTGCCACAAGGCGCTCCGAAGACCGGCTTCATTCAAAACATAACCACCATAGGAGTTCAGCAGATCGATAGAGTGGTGGAAGCTGTGGAGGAGACGCTCAAAGGCAACGCCGTGAGTTTTCTCAGCCAGAAGAAGTCGTCTGGCAAAAAATTGGGCGGAGCCTCATTGTCATTGCCCAAGATTCGTCGAAATCCGCTCGTCGAGATAATAGCCATAAACACGGGTTGTCTGAATCAATGCACTTACTGCAAGACCAAACACGCCAGAGGAGAATTGGGAAGTTATCCGCCGGATGAGATAGTCGATAGAGCGAAACAGGCTTTCGACGAAGGAGTACGAGAGCTCTGGCTCACTTCGGAAGACACGGGCGCTTACGGCCGCGACATAGGAACAAATTTGCCAGAATTATTGTGGCGACTCGTCGAAGTCATACCCGACGACTGCATGATGCGAGTCGGAATGACAAATCCGCCCTACATACTCGAACATTTGCAAGAAATATCCGAAATACTGAAAAATCCGAAAGTCTACAGTTTTCTTCACATACCCGTGCAATCGGGTAGCGATCAGGTGCTTTACGACATGAAACGTGAATACGATTGCGCGGATTTCGAGAGAGTCGTGAATTATTTGTCCGAACGTGTTAAAGGTGTGACAATAGCCACGGACATAATATGCGGTTTTCCAACGGAAACCGATGAAAATTTTGAGGAAACGATGAGACTTTGTGAGAAATATAAATTTCCAAGTTTATTCATCAATCAATTTTTTCCACGTCCCGGCACACCCGCCGCAAAAATGACAAAAGTACCGACCCAGGATGTGAAAAAACGTACGAAAAGATTGTCGGAATTTTTTCAATCTTACGAACCTTACGGACACAAAATAAATGAGATTCATCGGGTACTCGTGACGGAAATTTCACACGACAAGGCTCATTACGTGGGTCACAATAAATTTTACGAACAAGTTCTCGTGCCGATGAGAGACGAGTATATGGGAAAAATGGTGACCGTGAAAATTGTCGAGGCGACGAAATATTCGATGAAGGGATTGCCGTTGGAAGTCCACGAGACTGTGACCAAGGGCGTATCAATGAGCAAAGGATTGTTTTCCATGGTACCCACGGAAATGAAACCATCCAAGTATCAAGCCTACGCCGTTGTTGTCATATTTTTTGCTATTTTCGCGAAAATGATGTGGAAATTTTTTATTTTCTAATAACGTTGGCTATGATATGTATTCACACGTTTTGGCATAATAAAAAGAAATGGAAAGAAAAATGTAAAAACGAAAGTGTCTGTTGGTTATTGAAAATTTTTTTCACGAGATTAACTCAATTAGTAGCATTCTATGTTTCTTAATATTCAAGGAAATGAAGAAATGGAAAAAACGTAAGAACGTAAAAGCTTGTGAGATTTTTTTTACGACGAGGTAAGGAAATAAATAATGGAACAATGTTGTTTAATTTAATTATCTGCGTTTCTTTTATATTTGTTTCTTAATATTCGAAGACAAAAAATAAAAAATAATTGACAATACAAGGAACGTACTCCTAAAGGAGCTTACAACGTTTGATTAGAGAGTTATGCATGTAGATTACAATATTTGGTATCACCGTTTTGTTCGTATCTTCAATACTAATTTAATATAACATTACTTTACACGTTGATAAGAATTTTTTTAAATATTAAAAAAAAAAGAAAAAAAAACGTTTCGGGTTTCCTGCGAACGTAAATCCTGAGTATTTAAAGTCTGCAAGTGTCCTATCGTTGCTGAATAGTCGGAGGGGGATAGAGAAGAGACTGCTCCGATTAGAGGGTAGAGAGCCATTGATTTGATTTGATTTGATTTTTTTTTTTTTTTTGAGCAAATAATTTGAGCGACTCGATCGACGATCCGAGGGATCGATCATTGCCAATGTGAAATCGAGAAAATTCGTTGGTTTTCTCGATGCAACGACGATTTGTCAGTTATCGTTGGTCGAAGACAATTGATATTAATTACAATTTTACAATCGTGGATATGTCGTTTTGGCAGCGACGACTTTGTGACTCCCTCGAATTCGACGATCATTGTATCTTATGAGACTCAAAACTTTCGACTGTGAAAGTCGTTCAAGTTGTCGATTACAAGAAATTATTTCTATATATATATATAAGAATCTATATAATTATATATTATAATACCGTCCACGGACATTCTAAGCGCTGGCCTTAAATACTTAAAATTATCTTACACGCAAGGCACTTGGGATTTATTTTAAAAAAAATCTTTTCTACAACATATCGTCCGATCTCAATGAAACAAAAAAAAATGAAATGAAATAAAATAAACTATGACAAATGCTGATTTTCGAGGCTCATTAAAATATTACGTCTAGTTAAATATGTATTAAAAAGAGAACCTTCCATCCTTACGTACTAATTTTGAGATTTTTTTTTCGTTGAATTAAAAACTAGACGAGAACAAAAAATACAGATTGACAAAACTTATGATTTATGGAATACAAAAGAGAATCGGGGGCTTGTTCTCGTGCGCATCGATTTGTAAAAAAAAAAAAAAAAAAATAGCACGAGATAATTTCGAGGTCCCACGATTGGATATCGTTAAACGCGTTTCATTTTGAGCACCGTTTTGACTTCGTTCATTAGAAAGCCACGTGAAGTGATTCAATGGAAGTGTTTAAAAAAATAATTATTATCATTATATTATTTCCATGAAAAATTTGGCATAAAAATCTTAACGCTATGTACAAAAAGAAATACTTTATCCGTTGTCTTTTTTTCCTTTCTCTTGTTTTAAGTAGCAATTTAGTGGAATGTCCTTGTACGTTGTAAATTTTTCAATAACAAAAAAAAAACTGATAAACAAAAACTTTAAAAAACACATTTGCACACTGGAATCGACACATTTGAAATCATGGAATTAAAATCATCGGAGTTCATAATTGTTAAAAATTAATTGGCCACATGGAAATTATTTCACAATTAGTGAGTTTTGAATACGCATACGGCACGAAAATATAAAACATAAAACATAAATGTGTATATAATATGTATTAATTACGCACGTTGAATATTTACATGCAGTCTTTTTTTTGCGCTCTCACTTGACGTCGATTACAATCTTTTTTCATTTTTCCGTTGTTTTTATCTTTTCATTTTGTGATTTCAAAGATGACACGAAAGTACAACAGATAAAACACGACTTATAGTTGAACATGGTCGATTTCAATAAAAAAAAAATGAAATGAAGTAGTACGAGAAAAGCAACGAAATACAATCGAGAACGGACATATTTTTCTGTTTTTTTTTTTTTTTTTTAATAACAATCGATCTATAATAACGATACGAAAGACTGACAACAATTATTATCATCGTGACGATCTGCAACGATAATTCGATATATTTAATTTTTATTCATTCATTTTTTTTTCTTTTCTTTTTTTTCTTTCATTCAACTAATTTTTTTAATCAACGTACAAACGTCTATGGCAAACTTTATGGCGCTGAACAACAATGGCACATTTTTTTGTCTTTCAACAATCAACGATTGAACGAAACATCCAAGACAATTCGCACGTTGTGCGTGGATTGCGTTTGCAAAATCAATTGTTCCGGATAATTGTCGTTCGTGTTCGAAACATTTTCGCAGGTTCCATTTGTTAAACATTTGAAATAATAATAAATGCTTCGGGCTTACATCTAAATGGCTGTGAAACGATTTCACGTGCGCCGCGTCGATAATCTTCGTTCATCGAATTTTCATTTATTTATTTTGATTTTTTTTAAACATAATTTTCCGAATCTATTGTGCACCCGCTAGAGATTTTCACGGGCTGTACTTTTGAGCTTTCGTATCTACGAACGGTGGAAAAATTGCAGAATTTTTTGAAGATGAAACGAGAACTGTCGGTACGGAAGAAAACTCGTTACAAAAAAAAAACCTTCAAGTCGATATCTCGTGCGCGTGGCGTCGCACAGGTGGCGCCACGAAGCACGTTCTCGCGTTCCGTATTGCGGGCCATCGAAATTTTCGTGAAAGAAGAGAAAAGAAGAGAAAAAAAAAATTGGAAACAAAAATGAAGAACAAAAAAAACTCGTCCAGACAGGATGGACCGTTGTACCAGAATGTTCGTATAAATTGCGAAGGTACGAGATGGGGCGTTTTGCTAGAGGGCTGCTTTTTTGCGCGAGGGCAACCGAGTTCGATGCTCGAACGTTTCAAAACCCCGAAAATCGTGAGAGAATGCGCGCGCCGATCTCTCGAACGTGCGCACGCATACGCGCTCGAACGAAAATTGTTTTTACAATACGAAATTGCGTTGCACGTTGATAATTATTACCTACGATAATAATTTCAAGAGCTCCAATTCGTTTTTATTTTTTTTTCTGATAATTATTATGAAAAATCTTTCGTCTTATTTTTTCGTTTGTTAATTATTCTGAGAGACTATTCATTTTTTCGATAATTATAGACAAAGCTTTTGTGTCTTCCATTCAATACCTGTTGCAGAAACGTTTCTCTTTTTTTTTCAATTTGTATTTTAATAATTTATCCAAAAACTTTTCTTTTTTCAACAATTATTCAAAAATATTTTTTTTATCGACGTTCCGGTCCTTTTTCTCACTTTTAGTTGTTACGTTAACTCGCAACAAACGCTCGCTCGCTAATTAATATCCCATTCTAATGCGTTACCCAGCTCAACCGATTTTTATCAACAAATGTTTTATCACAAAAAATTTAATTCACGCGATAAATTATTAATTTTCTTTTCTTTCAACAAACTCGACGAAAAAAAATAGAGATTTCGAATGTTCGAACACATTGCATGAGAGAAGCAGATGCTCATCGATGCCTCTCTTATTGATGAAGACATTGCGGACCGTAAAAAATGTTGTATTATCGGTTCATTCAAATTTATTTTTACGTTCCTTTCAAACAGAACTATAAAACACGGAGAACGATTTTACTTGGTTTTGAGTACACAGAGAGAAGTTGAAGAAAAATGTTCAATATCGTTTTCGCACCTGCTTCGAGTCTCGGATACCGGTTGTACACTGTCCCGTGCGCCGTATAATATAGTTATACGATCGCCGTCGTCGCAGCAGCTTGCACCTGCCTGATACACGACAAAGCGAGCGTGCGTCTTCGAACTCGGATGAAAAAATTTCCGAGCAACGGGAATACCCGAAACTCTTTATTTTCGGATACACATACAAATGCATATGCATTTCGATTATTTTTTTTATTCATATATAGGAATTTGAAAAAGAATAATATTTCATATACTTTATATGAATTATTATTGTTTTTTAATAATCGCAATGCATATTCAAATATGTATTAAGAAAAAATACATGTATATATATCGAGTCTCATTTTATTTCGTGAAATCTTTTTTTTTTTCGACCAAAGTGCATTTATATTTAACGCGATTCGCGAACCGTTTCTCTTTCCTTTTTTTTTAATTCCTCGTTACTTTATTTTTATTCATTGATTTTTTATGTTTTTTTTCTTCTAAGTCAACAAATTCGTGGGTTGCTGCGAGTGATATGTCGAAAACTTGTTTGCAAATCTCATCATAAGTAGGTAACGACACTCGTGGGATATCGTTATGGAAAATGAGCGCATCGCTAATCTTATCTCAACAGTTAGAATGCAGTTATCGCAAACTGCTCGGTATACACCCGACAAACTATAATCACAGTGATACCCGGTTCTGTGTTGTGATGCTTCGTAATCTACGTTCGGTGCATGAAAGACTTTATTCAGATCGTCGATCACCGACGATCGACATTCGAGTCGATGCACGACGAATCAACGATGAGCGATCGTTCGAAAATGCATTCAAAATTTTTTCTTCTTTCAATTTTCAGTTATTGTGAAAAAATATGGGCGGAAAAAATTATTTTTACAACACGGTCTATAAATTGAGTTTGATGAGAGAAAAAAAATAATTTTCATAAAACAAAGAGAAAAAAAGAACGAAATTCAATTCAAGCATCAATTTTTCATGGACTCGAAAACATTGGAAAGAAATATCCCCACGTGAAGGTGAAAAATTCAAATGACAATACCGCGAAGCAAATTTTTTTTACCGCCATCGAAAAAAAATGTCATCTTCCATTTTGCAATTTTTCTGAACACTCATCGACTCATCGAATCGTGTCTGTGTCTGTGTGACGACATTCCATCGAGTTTTCACGACCCCAGAATTTTCGCAACGTCGGCATTTCAAAAACGAAAAACAGAGAAAAAAAATTAATAAATAAATGCGTTTATTGACGGAAATACGAGGGCCGTAAAATTAACGACGTTCTTGCACCGAACAAGAATTACAGCATCAACGAAGGTTAACGTTGCACATCCTTAAACACAGCGGGATGTTCATGCCCGTGGTTGAAAAGCTATGTGCGGCCGAAGCTTCGTGTGCCCGAGTGAAACGAAAATGAAGAAAGAAAACCAAAAAAAAAATTGAAGAAAAAAAATGTTGAGCAAAAAGGAAGATAAAAAAAGAAATAAAGAGGAACTTATACGAGCGAGCGTGCGAGAAACCGCGAGAGCTCGTGCGTGTGGACCAGAAGAGACAACGGGTCTTTCGAAGCTTCAAAGGATATTTTACGACGAAGCGCGGTTGGTGCTTCACGATCATATCCCTTATCCATTCTCTTTCTCGTCAATCCGTCTCGCGTCCCTATCTCACCTTCAAAATCTCTCGCACCTTCATCTCGATCGTTGCAAAATCACGAACAATAAATAAATGAGACATAAATAAATCACCACAAATTCGATTCGACGAACTTCCAAAAACAGCCCGGATCATAATTTTTTTTTTGCATTTCAATACCAAAAGAATTCTGTCGTTTCTCTTTGACTATCAAAAACGAAATTTGAAACGTGAAAAAAAAATATTATTCCCTTGTGACGTGACCGAAGATTTCGAGCGACTAAAACTTATTCTTGGTTGTTCATTGTGATTCATAAAAAAAAAATTGGTTCCTTTCCGAACGACAAACGAGGTCTGAGACGTCGCTTCGCAAATGAAAATCCTACGTTAATACAAAAAAAAAAAAATGACGAAAAAAAAATAAAGATTGGCAAACGATTTGATTTGAGTCATCGAATGATTCGATATTGCATGATAGTCGCGAGATACGTGAATAACTTTTCCTCGTGGGTTATAACCGCCGAAGATTTCGTTTGCTCTGTCGCGAACCGACGATGAGACGTTTGTTGCGTTTCGTCGGAGTGGCGAGAAGCGGCGTTTTGCACGGTCCGGAGTGCGGTCTCGACGAGCAAGACGTGCAGAATTCCATGCTGCAACCCTGTCTCGAACACTTGCCCACGTTTTTCACGTCGTCCACGTGACACGGAAACGAACAGTTTGGACACGGCAACAGATGCTCCCACGGCTCGAGGGTACGACTAGCCTGAAACAAAATAATCAAACGAATAACGTTAGAAACACCATTATTATTTTTTCATGAACAATTATGTTTTTCTTAATTATTTTTTTATATTATTGCATTATTGAAAATTTGTATATCTTTATTTCTATTCCATTATTTATTCATTATTATTTATCGATACCCAAATACTAATATTACTATTAATTGATACCACCATTTTTTAAATTATTTATTAATTCATTATTATTATTATTATTATTATTATTATTATTATTATTTTCAATTGTTTCATCTGTACGTTTTTATTTGTTTTATTTATTTATACATATGTGGTGGACAAATAATAATAATATACGTATAATATAAATTAGAGAATAATTGAAACCGTGATTAATTTTTATTCTTAATTTTTCGATCGCTAAAAGTAAAATTTTCAAGGCAGCTGTTGAGTTCCGAAATGTTTTTTTTTTTTGTCTTTTCTTTTTTTTTCTTCAATCAACGTGAAATTGTGAGCTCGATTAATCTCATTCAATTTCTGATGACAAAGTTTGGGCTGCACGATAATTGAAAAAGTTCCTTTGTGCGTTCTCTCGTGTGCATCTCTTCTGTCGGTATGAGAATAGTACACGGGCGTGGTGTCAGTGCAACGAAGTTGTACGGAGCAATCGTGTGACGGCTTCAACAAGCGCGCGTGACAACAGAGTGAAAGGCGCGACGATACAAAACTTCGTGGATCATTTACGAACTACAACGAGTTGCTTGTGATGCTTGTGATCATTTGAACTGCAAACGCGACTCGGCTCAATGAGAATCATAGCCGAATAACAATACGGGACTATATAATAAAGCCAGAAACCTTTAGACATATATATTTTTTCATTATTTAAAAAAATATATATGTATTAACTTATTTAATTCGATTTTTTTTCGTTCATATAATCCTTATAAAGAAATAGTAACATTAATGAATGGGCCAGAATTTCGTCAATAACATCTTCAATACAGGAAAATAATTAAAAAATATTAATTTTGTTAACACAAAAAGAACTTTTAACTATTATATTCAATTTTTCGAAGTTGACGTGGAAAAAAATGGAAATGAACTCGTTGAATTGTTTTTTATTTATTCGATGATACGAAAAAAAAATCCATCAAATTCGTTCACTTTATAATTTTCAACGAAACAACAATAATAATCATATTAACAATCACCAAATAAATGAAATTATCATTTGAGTAACGAAAAAAATAATAATAATAACCCACCAAATTAATAAATGGTAAAAAAACGTCTATAGAAAACATCACATCGTCCTTATCTCAGCAAAAACAATTCCACGAAAATTCGAACATTATAACAAACTTCGTTTGAACGAAAACTCAGAACAAAATTGAAAGCACGGATAAATATCTTGTACGTGACGAAATACCACATTCACCGCCGCTTCCCGAGGCCATTAAAAATTATTAGAAAATTTATTTCCGCGGGCTTCGTCTGACGAAGCCTTTGAAAAAAAAAAAAAAAAGAACGTTCGAAGCGGTGTTGAAAATGAAGTTTCGAAGCGGCTTAGCACCGCACGGGGTCACGGAAAATCGTATCGACGAAGTGGGACGCCACGTCGAAGCACGTAAATTCTCTCATATGGTCGTCGGTGTATTAAAAAGGCATTTGATTTCCTCTAACAAATTTACGGCGGTCTAACGTTGCGGCACGGTAAGTCACGAGAAAAAGGTGGCCCTCCCCCTCCTCCTCCGCCCCGTCCCGTTCGTGAAGAACCGAATGAACCATGTGGCTCCCGAGCAACGAACGACGACGCGAAGACGTCGTGATGGGGGCGGCGAAGACGACGATTTTCGGCCACCGTGTGTTGCTCTTCTTGCCTAGCAACACCAAACGGATTCCAACGAGTTACGCTTGTCAGGAAGATCGGACGAAGGTACAGAGCGAAAACTAGAATTTTTTTTTTTTCCCCGAGCGTTAACCCAATGTGCCATGCGCGGTCTCTTGGTCACGTTCCGAAGCATTTTGGACGCTACGATACAATTTTCGTTGGGGGTTAATCCCTTCTGGATCGAAGCACGATTCGGTTTCAGAAATAGAAAAAAATAATGAAAAAAAGAGAATATTTCTCTTTTGGCCCTTTTCAGTCACACTGGGTAAATTTTCACCCGAGTGGTTTTGAAACCTAAAATCTGTTACGTTAACTTTGATCCCTTCTGGATCGATGTATTATTCGTTTTCAAAAAATGAAAAAAAGAGTATTTATTTTTCAACCCTTTTTGGTCACACTGAATTAATTTCTACTCCAGTGATTTATCAACTTTAAATATATAAGGTTAACCTTAAAGAAAATGGTATATGTTAAAAATTAATAGAATTTATAGTAATTTTGGTGGAAAACGTAGTTTTTTTTCGAAGATTTTTTTTAGGATATTAAAAATTACATTTGAGTTATTACAAAGATTTGTCTTGTAGAAAAAGGTTTGAAATATGCTCGAAATTTTTTTCAAATCATTTTGTTGATTGCTACATTTTTTATTGCAATTCAAAGTTACGAGAGTGTTGTACTCAGAGTGACTGAATCGTAATTTTACTGAAGTGTGACTCCAAAGAAGGTTGATAAAATAAAAAATTATTCTACGACTAACTCTGTTCCGACTATATATACCCAACCGGTATTCATGCAAACGATCACTGATCAAAAGATCTAATTGAATCTTCGATCGATTTGATAAAACGAAAGTAAGTATCTAATTAATTATTTAACAAGTTAATGTATATATTTTTAATTATCCTACGATCGATTCTGCTTAAAACGTACTCAGCCAACATTTTCAAAAACGGTTGATCGAAGCATCCGATACCAATTCGCCGCCACGTGTGATATAGAGAAAGGCATTGAATCAATAAGCAAAAAAAAAAATAAAAAAATAATTTCTTTTTTTTTAACTTTTTTTCAATTAACACGATAAATATCCGTAAAGTCCATCAATCATGATAATTCGATCGCGAAACTTTGGACACGGTTCATCATCGAAATCTCGACTTTCAATATTTTTCGCAAAGACGACATAATTTTTTCGGGCGGCGTACGTATCGAGTTTGCAATTTAATCGCGGCAGCTGTGCGCCTGCGCCTCTCGGTACGCTCGCAAAGTGCGTTTATCGTTGGATTCCCGGCGTCGGTCAATCAAACCGAGCTCGTCCGTAACGAGCTGGTGCATCCCGAAGAGTACGAAATTCACGAGACGACGATCGTTGACTCGGGGGCAAAAAAAAACACGCACGAAATTAAAACAAGTTTCAATGAGCGAGAGAAAAAAAAGAAGGAAGAAAGTTCACGTACATCATGCTAAGAGACCTCATTAATTAACAAGTAAAAATTTAATTCGGCAACGTTGCTACCAAACACATTATTCGTTTGTAGAAAAAAAAAATATAAAAAAATTAAATTTCAAAAAAGAAAAGAAATAATAATTCGTGACAGACAACGATACAATATTACATTCTCCACCAAAGAAGGATGCGAAATTTTTCTCGGCAGAGTTTTGTCTCAATTTGCGGCAACAGCTGCACTTTTCGAGAGACGGGATAAGGCGCATGCGTTAAATACGGGTTGGCGACCATGATCCGGTTAATTAAGCACGTTTGTCGTAATGAGGAGGAATCGTGAAAAGCGAAATTCTCGTAGATGACGAGCCATCGCGATTATCAACGACGGACGTTCCGATCGAGGTCTCGCACAATGACACCCGCATCCGCGTCTCCCGAATCATACTTCAAGGTACGGAAAAAAAAAAAAATTATAATAATTTTTTCAAGGTCGAAAAAATAATATAATAATAATCATACGAGTAATAAGAAGACTGATCACAACCACATGCGCATGCGCGTGGTGCAACTCAAAATTCGAGGAAAAAAGAAAAGGAATGAACTTTTTTTTTTCTTTATGTGCAAAAAATAATAATAATAAAAATAAGAATAAATTACGGTAAGAATTTTTTTTTTCGATCCAACCCACGCTCAAAGTTGTGACTCTGCGGTTGCATTTCCGGCGGCAAGCTCAGAGCCTTTTGAAACACGGTCCTGCACCGAAACAATCAAAGGAGGCAAAATTCTACATCGCTCGAGGGACTCGCGCGAAGGATCGAAACACAAAGCCACACCGAGAGCTAATCGCAACACCAACTTTCTCTCTCTCTCGCTCTCTCTCTCAATCAACTTTTTTTCCATCTCATTTTCATCGTCGGAAAAAAAGATTGAATCAAAATCACAAAAAAAAACTGGAATAACGAAATAAATAAATGAATAAAAATCACATATTTGGCAAAATCGTCCAGAGAATAAGAATATGAAAAGATAAAAATAAAATAATTCTCACGTTGATATCCAAGCGATGCGTCAAAATAAATGAAGACGTTACGAAATTTCTATATAACGAAGGTCTCTCTCTTTCTTTCTCTCTGTCTCTCGTTTTGTGGTAGCGAATTATTATTGTCATGCTAATATGTCGGACAGCGACGCGAGAGAACGGTGTGTCCCATCGAAATTAAAAATAAAAATAAAAACGAAAAAAAAAAAAATATATCTTCCGAGCGGGAGTGTGCCCCCCTCCTGCTCGACAACCCCCCGCGTGCGAAGCGGCATAATAGAAGCCGAAAGCGGACGAGGGCACCGCATCTTCTCGCCACCGCGGTAGGAAAACGAGCTCTCTGACAAATGTCGAACGATTTATTCACGTCCTTTCACCTATCGCATCGTATTAAATCGCGTTGGTAATTCAATATCTCCATTTACCTATCTGTATCGAGTTACTATTTTTTCCTCGTTCCACATTCACTCGCCCCCGGCTCCTCGGACGACCGCTGTCGCCCTCGTTCTTCGATTCTTCGTCCACGATGCGTCTCCATTGCCCCGTGAGAATTGGTATAACATTTCGAACCGAAATTTTCGTGGGTTTTTTTTTCTTTTTTTTTCGCTCGACTTGAGCCCTTCGATTCGTGAAAACTCCGACGACTTTGTCGGACCTCACAATCTCGACGAAATCTAATCCACAACATTGGCCCACGCACCGAAATAACTCTCGACGATGTTTATACGAGATAGCAATGAAAAAAATATTTACTAGGAAAAAAATAAAATAATAATAATGATAATATATTATTATAATTATTAGTTCAGGGTAATATTTCTCGCAAACTTCTCCATCACTATTATTTCACAACCAAATTATTTTCAGAATAGAATGAGAAAAAAAACTCAAATAAAAATAAAATATATAAACGCATTTCAGTAGCTGCATTCGTTAATTTATTTTCGGCAGGCGCGTCATCGACGAAAATTATTCCCGTCGGTTTTCGATAATCGCACGGTATCGCATTGAAAAAACAGGCTCAACAACTTTTCGAAAAAAAAATGATAATAATAATTTGATGGAGAAAAAAATCGTCAGCCCGAATCTAACGAACCTCCAACGATGACTCTCCGTGTTATTTCATTCTTTTTTTTTCGCCCGATGCCTCGACAACGGCTTCCAGTCTCCGAAACCATTATATATATATAATATATTATATATATACAAGTATATATTAATGCAAGAGCTGACAATACAGTTTCCTACGCTTGCCAGCTGCCATTTGGTTTCCCCGATGCCGCTGCACGCGGACACGGAGCTGCATATAATGTGCGAACCGCGAGCCACATCATCGTCCACTCACCCCCTATATACCTTTTACGATAATATGCCCTGCCCGGCCCTCTCCCTCCAACGCCCTTCACCGACCGATGGCTCGTCTCGTCGAACCTGATGCTCGACAATTACTTCCTCTCCGACCATCTATCACGTGTCGTACTTCAATACAAGTACCTACTCGGCGGAACTCCAACGAAATGACGTATAAAAAAAAATTGAAAAAAAAAAAAAAAAAATTCGCGGAAAAATAATTGAAATTCGAGGCACGTACGATTACGCTTCAACCGGACCGCGCCCGGAGATGCTTCTCGAGCAACAACTTATGTAGTATGATACGTACCGTATACGTATAATATATATATGTATATATATATATAGGGCTTCCCATTCAACTCGACTGCCTTGAATATCTGTCCCATTATTAAGGACAGAAAGATGTGTCACAGACAATAACTTTTTTTGTGAGGAAGCAAATACTATTTTGTACAAAAGCTTTTATTTTCTTCAAGATCCTGTTTTTTTTTATTGAAAAAAGTGCTTTTATGTTTTCTTTTAAATTACAAGGTCATCAATGTTTAAAATCTCGCGATCATGATTATTAAGAACTATACAAGGTCTTGCTCTTTTCAGAATTCGACGAATTTCAATTTGCAAACTGAAACTTCTTTGCTATTGAGATCACGAGAAGAATAATACTCAACACTTCGAAAATATTCCATTACTAAACGTCGATCGTTTGCGCTCGCTAAATGCGATCGTTACATGTTGTTACGCATGAGTTTTCTCACGAATGCGAGAATTTTCGACGACCATAGTAACACCGCAAATGGTGAAAAAATTACTTCGCGTCCGAGTCCATCGCCGCCAAACGAGCGCGCTCTCGCCGTTTATCATTCGCCGCGAGAAACTCGCAAAAGTACTTTTCAAACGCCCGTTACGAACGGACTATCATTACCCGGTGATAAAAACGCGAAGAAAATTTTCACTCGCGTCATTGAGTCTTCCGTTATCGACAACCGAGATTGTTCCGTTTGGTTGTTTAAAAAAAAAATTATTTAAAAAGGTTTGTTTCATTGAAAATTGTTAATAAAAAAATATTTCTAAAAAAAGGTCAATAATATCGATGTCGCCTTTTTTGGCTCGCAGTTTCCTGCATTACCCACACTGGCCCACGATTCCGGAAGCTGCGTGACAAAATGCCGGCCAAAATTATGAGATACTGTCGCCGCGGTCAGACGGAATATGCATCAAACATCGTTAACGTCATCGGTGCAGCGAAGCGTGAAAAAAAAAAGATTGAAGAATAATATCGAAATAGACAAGTGAGTCGCGTAAGACGCGGATTGAGGTTTCAATAAATGACAAACGTTCGAGTCACTCTGACGAAAATTCGATGCGACTGACCGTACCCCGAGAAAAAAATAGATATATATATATATGACTACGTAAAAAGAGCAGCAGCGAGAAAATAGATATTCGGTTGAACAAAGGTGTAATAAAAAATAAAAATGTGGGTGTAACAATTGTTTGGTAATAATCACAATCACAATGATTAGTGTGAACAATTATTTTCGATACATTCCCATTAAATGTTTTCAGAACCTTTTTTTTTAACCTGTTCAATTTTTTTCCGGATCCATAGTCGGGTCCATAGTATAGGTACTAATGGTTTGAGTGAGAAGATCTCTACATTACCGACGTTCTCTATCGACCATTTCTATACACGTGAGATAAGGTCGTGGTCTCACACACACACACACACAGACACACACATACATATATAGTTTTAGCCGATTAAAAAAAAAGAAAAATTAACAAAACTAAATAAAAATAAAAAAGCTCATAAAGGACAATGCTCAACGAAAAGAAAAAATGAACCAACAGCAGCCACGGAACAAAAAGTCCCATTTCTATTGAATCCTTTCATCGCTTATCCCCGGACAGGCAACCCTCGATGCAAAAAAAATATATATATACATATATATAAATTAGATCGGAGTGAGTTTGCCAGCTACGTTGTCCAAAATTCAGTTGGTCGATCGAAGACCGACGAGTCCCCCCCAAAAAAAAACAAATCTCATCTACGGGGTCGCGCATTCTCTCGCGTAACGCCATCTTGCTGCAACGAAATTTTTTTTTCTTCAAACGAAGCGACGCGTAATTTTCGTTTACCAACAAAACAACAACAACAACAAAAAAAACGAAGACAAAGAGAAAGAGCGAGAGAGTGAGGAGCGAAAGAACCGAACGTCGACGCAACCCGGACGAGAGAATAAGGGTTCAACAGAGATGACAAAAAAAAAATAAAAGGAAAACGAAAACGCGATGTGCTTGAGGCGATGAAGCGGAAGATGATGAGAGTAAGAGAGAGAGAGAGAGAGAGAGAGATAGACGCGAAAAAGCGCGCAGGAGGATGTGGAGGAGAGGACGAAGGAGTGGAGGATGGAAGAGACGCCGAAGAATTTCGTCGGGTTGGGCCGGCGGGCCCCCGTGGAAGGTACATACGTGCGGAGACGAAGAAGGCCCCGATCGAGAGCGGTCCCCGGGGGACTCGGGAGGCGAGTCCCGAGCGTGATTCGGGGAGGCTGCTGGGGGTTGGGGGTACGGTAACCATGGGACATGGGAATTCACGTGCGAGTGTTTGAATCCGCACATGTACAATGCTTACACGCATACTCGTATGTATATGTATGTATATATGTGTGTGTGTGTACACGTATGGGCAATGCATGCACGAGTCGCGTCGAAATCCTGGGGGAGGAAGAAGGGCAAAAAGGTATGTCGTTGCTGTACCTGCGAGAAAAAGTACCGAATAATAATGTTTTTGAAATTCAATTTTTTTTACAATAAATAATGTTGTCAAAAAGCCTTTGAATATTAAGTAAATAAAATATGCAGATTGTGTATTTGCAACAAACGTGAGATTTCACGTTGACTCGAAACGAAAAATCAACAAGTGCGTCGCCCTAATGAAGGAAATGTAATTGGAATTAATTGTAAGGATAAAAAAAAGAAGTAGCAAAAAGATAAAATACTCGTTATCCATTACGAACGAATATTTGAAGATATTCAAAATTGTTCAATAGTTTATTTTGCTCCACGTATCAATTTTTTGATTAATGGAATGGAAGATTGGTATCGAAAATCAATTTTTTTTAAAACAATGAAACACATTTACCAACGTAATAAAATTTTCCACAAAAAACATGAATAATTTTTTTTCACTCGTTTCGCTCATCAATATTTATATATTTTTAAAGACAATTGAAAGAAAAAATTATTAAAAAAAAATCCATTAAGCGGATTCATCGATGATAAATAATCGTTTATTTATGTATTTTCAGTGGTGCGTATTACAATTGCACGGTACGTTCGAGGATGCGAGAATTCGATGCAGGAGAGTTGCGGAACCGAGTTGAGAAGGTGTACCCGAAGAGGGTTCCATGCTCGCGGGTTGTTCCGGTCGAACCCGAATACCATCGTGTGGTGTGTTGTGTGTTGTGTGTGTGCGTGTTCCTCCGAGTATCGCTCATCCCCCGAAGATACGTATCCGTAGCGTCTTCTTCGCATAATACAACCAGAAGACCGAAAGAGAGAGAAAGAGAAGAAAAGAAAAACATAATAAGAGGAACAGAGAGGGCGAGAGAGAAGAAAGAAAAGGAAGAAAGTACGAGAGCGATGCTCGGGGCCTATGTGCTGCCGAGTGTCTCTGGGCGATGGGGTCTGACCCGCTGTCTACGGTCCACCACCACAAAAAACATCTCACGAATCGAGAGTAGGTATCAACGACGCGAGCACGATGATAAAGAGAGAGAGAGAGAGGGAGGGAGGGGGAGATAGTTAGATGGAAGAGCGGGCGCAGAGTTTTAGTTTCGGGTTTTTCAAGTGGGCCAGAGGCCCAGCGGCAAAACGCGTCAGATATATCATTATCTCAGCCTCACTGTTGCTATGCAATTAGACTCCGTTAATCGGCAGCCAACTCGCCCCCCACCCACTCCTCGAGACTCAAGCCGCCGCCGACGAAAACTATCCCCACCGCTGCGGGTCCTGCCGGATCGTCAGAGGACGCTTGCGCGGTTCGCACGCACATGCGGCGCATTCTATGCTTCTCGCTCCTTCGTCGTCTGTCTCTCTCTTTTGTTAATCACTTCTCTGTCTCTCGTTATAATGCATAGATCTCTATACGCTTCGCTTGTTTCCTCAAATTATTCATTATGATTTAACTTTAACAATGCAACTTTATTTTATAATTTAATTAAAATTCTATCATTTTTTAAAATAATTTTGCACAAATGTTTAAGGGAATTATTGTTTGTCATTTTATAATTTGATTATGAGTCTATCATTTTTTGTTAATTTTGCACATGTTTTTATGCGAATTATTGTAAGTTTGTTTGATAATTTAATTATAATTATATTATTTTTCTGATATTGCATCGATTTGGATGCGCATGATTGTTACATTTCTCTCCCTGGTGCTTCTTATCTCTCCCTCTTCTTTGCCTATTGTCTTTCTCGTTCTCGCTCTTTTTCTCTTTCTCTCTCTCGTTTGTTATAACGCATTGATATCTCTATACGTTTTGCTTGTTCACTCAAATTATTTATTATAATTAAGCTGTAACTTTATTTTACCATTCAATCATAATTCCATTAATTTTCTAATTTCGTACTGATTGTTATGCAAATTATTGTAACCCCTCTCTTTCTCTCTTTCTCTCTCGCACTCTCACTCACTCTCATTGCTGTTCCTTATCAATATCTATATGCTTTGATCGTTGCTCAAATTTTGGTTTCCTCCAAAATTCATTTTATTTCATAATTCAATTATAATTAAAATTTCGACGAAATACTTATTGTTGTGCAATTATATTTATTTTTGTGCAGTCGTAGAGCACTCTCTTACTTTTTCTTCAGCTCTCTCTGCCTCTCTCTTTTTCTCTCAATTAATCTCCCTTTTATTATATTTCATTATTAGCTTTCTATATGAATATAGTTCATTACATAAGATTAGATATGATTGTTTATTGTATTGCACGAGTATCGAAAACGTGTTGATCCTCTTGCACAAACAAACAATATTATCTAATCTGATGCAATAAATTGCAAACTTCGATTCTTCTCTCTTTCTTATCCCGTGTTGACCCATCATCCGTCTTCTTCCAATCGTCATTCCAGGAAACCGTCTCCAGAATTTTTATTTTTTTCTTCTCATTTCTGCAACGAACGCCACGACCCGCACGGTCGGAAGACCGCTTGCAGATAGGGGGGCAACGGCAGCAGCACGTCGTCGCTCGTCCGTTGAGAGGGCGCTCGCGACTCACTCGCGTGCAGCAGCACCAGCCAACGGGTCGAACGCCACTGCGATTGGGAATGATGCGGAGATGGGTCGGAGGGACGGGAAAGGCCGCGGCAACAAACTCATTCGCTCGCACTCGAAACGAGATAGACGCGGTTCGCCCGTGCGATCTACGAAGACGCAGCAACAACAACAACAACACCAGAACCCGAGCACGTGGATAGAGGGCGCCCGCCGGATTCCCCCACCCCGTCGATCGGAGGTGATGACGACGATCGTCGGGTTCTTCGCTGTTATCTCTCGACCATCTTTCTTTCTCTACTGTTCGTCGATCTCTTCTCTCTCACTCTCATTTATGTATTTTTATTATTGTATGCAATATACATTATTGTATGCAATGTTATACGACTCTGCATTTTGGAACACACACAAAAAAAAATGTATATGTATATTTTTATATATTGTTTTTTTTTTTTTTCAAATTCGATTTTTTGGCAATGTACGAATAAAATTATTTTTATTTAAAATATATTATTTATATTATATTTTATTCATTCGAATTTGAAAAAAATATTATATATAATATTGAAATATATCATTTATATGATATTTATTTCCCTTATCAAAAACATCTGGATAATCATTAAAAGGCACAGAACAAAGATTGTTGTTAGATTTTCTTAAGCCAGAAATTCACACGTATCGTGATAATAGAATTTTTTTTGAACTGATAATAAAATATTGATAGAAATCTTTGTGTATCTTTTTAAAAATGTTTTATTGAACGAAAAAGTTAAGGATAGAAGTAAACGAAGGCAAACAGATATTATGGAGCTTCGAAAGTCACAAGTTTGTCCATTACCAGTGTCTCTCTCTCTCTCTCTCTCTCTCTCTCTCTCTCTCTCGCTCCCTCTCTCTCTCTCTCTGACGATATCAATGACTCCGTACCAAACAACAATTTCACTTAAACAGAATTCGTTTAAAAATTAGTTGGCCAATGTTCAGCGCAAAAAAAAAATAATATATATATATTTCTAAATAAATAAACGAAAAAAAAACAAATTTGAAATCGCAGTTATTCCCCGCGTTTTGAAAATCCATAAATCCATAAATCTACAATTTTCAGAATGGCCCAGAATCCCGTTCCTCTCCCGCTCTGGTGTCACACGCATCGAGCGTGCGAAGCGGTAGCCCTCTCGCGCGCCTCGTTCCAATAATCTTTGCGGCACAAGGACGGTCGGAGGCCGCTCTCGCCCGTGCGGGAGGGGAGGTCACGCAGAAAGAGGAGGGGGAGGGGAGGGGACAGCGGGTTGAGTGGAGAACGGACACTTCCTTCGCGTTCATTAAGCTTCGCTTGACCTTGAGATACGTCGGCGGGAGATCTCGCGAAGCGCACGATGCTTGTGTGCGCGCGCACAACCCCGCGCGTTCAACCGATGTGGCGGGAATGTACCAACCGAACCGCAGTTTAATATCCACAAGGCCCAACGAACAAATGGCCTTTCAATTATTATCATTATCATTGTTATCATCATTATTAACATTTATTTTACTTTTTTTTCGATTTTTTCACACCTGCCGCGAGATATTTGCCTCGCGAAACCTGCGAAAAATTCAACGAGATCCCACGCCACCCAACCACACACACACACACGCACTTACAAACGAGTAAACAAGCAGATAAAGAAACGAGAGAGAGAGAGAGAAGAAAAAATAAATAAAAATAAAAATCACGATGCTTCGGCGAATTCTAGAAAATGTAGAATTTATAGATCGATGATATAACCACGTGGTGAGTGGTGGGCTGTTGCTATGCGGACAAGCGGGTCCCCACCGACCGTATTCGAAACGGCGCGACCCGAATAATTTTACGTTTCACGTCGTGAACCGAAGAAGACTTCGGGCGCGCACGCGCGCCGCGGAGCCCGCGTCCGCGCTCGAATCTCATCCGCTAACTCACCGCCCGCCACTGTGTTCATTAATTTTCTTCTTGTTTTTTTTTTTTGTCTCTCTCTATATGTTTTTTTTTCACTTCGTCGATTATTCGTCATCTCGATGGGCCAATATGAGAGCGTGAGGTGATTGGGAAAATAGTTTTTGTCGGTAGCTGGTCACGACTGAACTACGAATACTGGAATTTCGCGGAGCTCTCTCTCTCTCTGTCTCTTTCACTCTATAGCTTTGACTTTCTCGCGCTCTCTCTCTATCTCACAGCTGATGCCCGGTAGCTCGGGAGATGACGAATAGATCGAGTGGCGGACGTCGCTGACCGGAAGTACGATCATCTTTTCTTCCTGGAACTCGATCAACGTCCGAAACGAATCTGTAGGTACGCCGAGTCGACGTCGGGAATAATAAAATGTGTATATATATACAAAGATGAATGAATAAATAAATAAAAATATCCATAAAGATTTGATTATTTTTCTCGAAATTGCATCGATTGAATTTTCAAGCTCCTCATTTGCGCTACAATTTTTTTTTTAAATACTCCTATGCAGTCTAGAAAATAAAAACGTTATACCTATATATAAATATGTTATACGTATATAATTGTTAATTTCTTATTCGTGGAGAATAAATATTGTTTAAAAGAAATAAAAACTCATAGGCTCTGAATTATGAACGAAACAGCGCAAAAAAATGCATTTGACAAAAACCATGAAAAAAATTATAATTTTATCTGTGCAACCGGAAGAAGAAAAAAAAATACGAAAAGATTAAAAGAAAAAACATCGTATGGAAAAATACATGTAATTTCTAATTTATTCATCCGATCGTCGGTCGAAAATAATAATAATAATGATAATAATTGCAATGTACGCAATATTATGAAAGTGACAAAAATTCAATAAAAAAAAAAATTAACCGGTCAGAACCAACGAGTTTTCGGTACCAATTGCGCAACTCCATTGAGCCATTTCATCGTCACACGTCGAAACGACTGAATTACGTTGTTACGCTCAATTACCGCAAACCCGTAACACAACCGACGATAATATCGATAGCACATACATATATATGAGAAACGCGAATGAAAGCGCCAGGCACACGCCTTCGCACTTTTTCTTCATCCGGACTCCACCCTCGTCGATCATTGGCGGTATATATTATATCTACATACATATTGTATAGAAATAAAAAGTCAAAGGTTCTGCTTTCAGAAATTCGATCATGCGTTTCATCGACACGTAAAAATTTATTTTTTTATTTTTCATCAGTTGCAATTGATTGTCGAGGTAAATATGGAATTTCGTATAAAATATAGAGCTCAGAGAAATATAGAGCTCATTTCGAAAGTTAATCATTTTTGTTACACAATTTTTTATTATAATCTTTTAACAAAAATCATCGAAAATTTAACGAAAGAAAATAGTATATTAACTTTTTTTCATTAAAAAAAATATATATATTCTCATTCAAAGTGAGCTAATATACACACAAACATATGAATTATAAATTAGCTAATATACCCATATACAATAGCGCTGACATGGACCAACGAGTCGGCAATTAGTCGACAATCGTGACTTATCAAAATTGACACGAGTCACTACGTTCAAACGTCGATTGATATTAAACCCGTCAAGCTCGCTCCCAGCAAAATCCTACAACGTCATCCTTCAATTTCCAAACCACGAATCACGTTATCGCGCATAGACCCCAATCTATGCAACTAGATCAATGGACCAAAGCGCCCACGACCGTTCAATCACACACACTTCGCACTATCCATCCAGCCGTCTTCGACGCGTCGACGTATTGCGCATGCTCGGAAAATCTTCTACCGACCCGATCCCACCCCAACGAAAAAAAAATCATATAGAAAACTATATATGAGACTAGGCATAAGTAGTCTGTATATAGATTATAAATAGACTATACATAAACTATATAATTTTTTCACGTCTCAAATTATGTAAAAAATAAATTAATTTAAAAAAAAACGAAATTCGCATCTTCAATTATTTCTCCCATAAATTCCTAAATCACAGAAAACAAAATAATAATAATAATAATAATACATTTTTTTTAATATAAAAAAATGGTTGTCGATGACGCTTCGATCCTGCGTAATCATTGATCCTGGGGCTCCAAGGACGTTCGCCAGAGGCGCATGCGCGAAACCGCTGACTTATATCTTCGCGCGTCCGCGTTCGTCTCTCTCTCTCTCTCTCCGCGGATTCGATCCTTCGGCTTCTCTGACGGACGCGCGCGCGCGCACACACACACACACACGCATGCGCGTGCGTGCGGGCGCGCGCAATCAGAGACGCCGTCGGGCATCCGCGCAGCAGCAGCAGCAGCAGCAGCAACAGCAGCACCCAACCTCGCGCGGTGAGCGCGCCTCGGGGCCACGCGTCGCGTCTATTATACATTATTCAACGCTGGCCACCACCACCACCACCTCTGCTGCCAAAAACTTGTCGTTGCGAATTCAGTACGATGCACCGTGGCCGGGTAGCAACAGGGCAACGGGAGGTTCGATGAGCCGCGGTCAACACACACACACACACATACCGCGAGAGATGCTTTCACGAACCCAACCCGAAAAAAAAACACCAAACGCGCCCCTCCCCCTCATCTCCTCTCGAAAATATCGCTGGTTTCGACTATGCATGACGTATGCGTGTATGTGTGTGTGTGTGTACGTATATATACACGTATATTGTGTTTATGTTCTATCTGCGTATCCTACGGCGCTAAGCGCCGTCTTACAAAGAATTCAGGTCTCTGGGCGCAGGCGCGAGCGCGCTACCGAGCGAACATTCGAAAACGTCCGCGAAAAGGTCGTAATTTCGAAGGCGCCGAATTCTCACGCATACATACATACACATTCTCTCGCAACTCGTATAGCAACGAGCGAAATAAAATTTTATCGGCGATGCATCGATGTCATATCAACTACGTCGTAATCCAATTGCATCTTAGTTTTTTTCACACGAATATGTTCACTGAGAAAAAAAAAAACGTTTTGTTAAAATCATCAAAGTTAAAAAAAATGTTGTTATTATTGTTATTATTGAAAAATCAAATGGTGTTTTTGTTTTGCCATTTCGGGAAGATTGAATGCATTCAAATGATTGATGATTTAAGGTTACTGCAGACACTGCCGATTATCGACAATCTTGACGATAAAATTGAAGATTAAAAAAAAAACAGTTCGAAAAACAATTATATGAAATTATACAATTGTTATGATTATAGTAAAATGCTTGTAGAATAATAATATTTTAGAAAGTTAGTTTGAAAAAATAAGAATTAAAAAAAAAATATTGGATTTTCAATGGATATCTGGAATTTTCGAAGGAATGATAAATTAATCAACCGCGCCATTGTATTCGCGCGTATGCCGAATGGTAATTCGACGATGGAGTCGAGTCGGGGTTTGCCCGTGTGCATAAATCTCGTCCCGTCGGTCTCCTTTAACGATTTTCGGTACCCGAAACCCTTTTTGAGAACTTTTTTCTATTTCATTTTTTTATCACATTTATTATTGTTACTTTTATTTTTTCGAAATTTCGCCCGAGGCTCGAGTCGGTGGCGAAAAAATCAGCCCCGCGAAGTTTCTTCGAAGGCGTCGGGATTCCGGGTAACGTCCGGGTCCGAAAAATTTTGTCCATTAATATTCAAATTGGTTTTCGTCCTTTTTATTATGTGGATAAGATCGTCGCGGTATTATCGAACGAGCGGGGCGGTATTTGAAACGTTTGTTTACGTCGAGCGGATGTGGAACTTTTTTTTGGCGACGTGCGTTACCATGTATGATACACGATGTCTTATGTACGGGAGTACATGTGACGGAGCTGTTAGGAACGTCCGAAACATAATCTCGAACGCGTTTTACCAATTGGACACGCGAGCGAAACGTTTTTTTCTTTCTTTTGTACCTTTCTCGTCCGGACCTCAACGTCAAACGCGGAATATTAAATACCGCGCTACGTTTGGATGATCTCTATACGTGACGGTGAACTAACGAATTGTGTGCATCATCCGCACGTCCACGGATTTGGAACGAACAATTTTTAATTGTCTCGGTGTGGAAAATAAATAAATATGATAAATTTAATATTTAATAAAGAAATTTATGCAATTTTCCAAAACGAGTTCAATAAAAAAAAATACAGATATATATAAATTAATTTATCCGATATATTTATTCGAGTCGATTAAATTCTTTGGATCATTCAATAGTTTGAATTTTGAATCAATACTTTTGTTCAATGTATTCGTTTGAATTAAACTTTGGATAAATGAATTTATGCAATTTACAAGAATGAGATCAATACCTTAAGAAAAATCACAATTATTTTATTACGATGATTGTTTTATTCCTTTCGTAAAATTTATTTATTTTATTAATTTCATTTCAATTGAATTTATTTTTTGTCAAATTTACCGAAAAATTTCGTCACCGAGGAATGAGAAAATGTGAATATATAGTTTGGGGGTAGTTGAGGAGAATAATTTTCACCGACAGTTGAAGAATTACGACGGGGGGTCGTTGCTAATCCGAAGGTTTGCCGGAATGGTTTTCGAGCGAGTTGGGAATCCGACGAAAAAACCGCTGCAATCGTACAGGTAAATGGTCTGGGCATATATATATATATTTATTTGTAGGAGAACCGTGACGATGATTTACGACGACCCGAAGGACCGTCCTCCGACGCACCTAATCAGTACTATCTAAATTGAGGTTGGCCCGGCTGCGCACCGAGGTTAACGTAAATTACACAAACCAGATAATGCAGCACACGAAAAAATTCGTGCGACACTTCTGCGTAGGGGTGAGGAGGAGAGAATGGGAGGGGGGGGGGGAGATAGTCGGCCAGGCGCATTAAATTCTGAAGTGGGTGCAACGTGCACCGTCTTCGAATGTTTCGTCCGCGCGGATATGGACTTTGAACTTTTATATTTAACAATTTTTCTCAATCACCTGTGAAGCAGTTAAACAAACGAAGCAACACACCGAACTAACAACAATGCAAACGTTGATGACAAAAATAATGATATGAAGTTGAAAATGGAATTAAATTCGATCCATAATTATAATATATAATATAATAAAAATGTTTGAAGATTAAAAATTGGAAAAAAAAATAAAAAAGTGTGTTGCACTTGCTTTGTCTCAATAATTTTTCTCCCAATAAATTCGAAGTTTACGAAAAATTCTATTGAATAAAATCAATTGATTAGTTAATAAAAAATTATTTGATGTATAGACAAAATCGAACTGAACACAAAGATTGGGCAACATTGTAAATACGTAAGAATTATTTCGTCGAATGACAAAACTATTGATACGTAAAAATATCGTTGGTTTTAACATTCTTCGTTGTGAAAAATAAAATAATCAAAAATTAATTTTAAAAAAACGATGGTAAAATTTCTTATTTTTAATCTGAGAAACAGAAAGATCGAGACAAGGGCGGAAATGGATGGGGGTTCACTTAGGGTACACTTTGCGTACCTGAACCTGTTCGAAGACCATAATCTCTGCATAGTTCGGCAACCCTTGCGATCGCACGATTTTCCGCACGGTTTATTCGGTTCCGAGAACGAAAGCACACTCTTTGAGAGTGTTCGAGCAACGTTCTTTCTTGCTTGCTCTCTCTCTCTCTCTTTCTCTCTTTCTCTCTCTCCGTCTCAGGCTCTGCGTCCGAGGTTTCGCTCATTTTCTTCGTCGTGCGTCAAGCGTAATGCCTCGTTATCTCTCGCTTCCTCGGCCCATTGAGAAAGCAGAGGCGATGCTCGATGAATGAACAGGGCGGTTGCTGCTGCTCACTGGCTACAGGGCCACGGCCGCTGCTGCTGTTGCTGCGAGCACACGGCCCGAGCACATTTGTGCGAGTAGGTTTTACCTTCGTCTCACCCCCACCCTGGCTAAGTACACACAATGCATACCTCGCCGTCCCACTCGGCTCTTGCACAGGTAAAAGGTCTTATCTCGACGACCTGAGATTTCAGAAAAATTTACGTCTCTTCCTCGTCTCACGTATCGAAATCTTCGCACTCGGACTGGACCGTAATGCTACTAATTACGAATTTTTTTTTTCAAAATCTAAAAATCTGTATCTAAATCTAAATCTGTAGATCTCAAATTCGATTTTAGTTAGATTTAAAGCGTATGACATTTTAAACACGTCGACAATAGTTTTTTCGATTTTTTGGGATTTCGTATGTCGTAATTTAAAAAAAAATTTAAAAATGACTATCGTCGAAATCTTTATGGTACGTTTTACTCATTTTCATTTGAGAATTTTTTCCCAAAAATTTTCAAATTTTAATTGAGTATCGCACCGTTTGCAATTTTGCAATTTGTGATTCTATAGATTTTCGAATAATTTATTTATTATTCTGAGAAATAGGATATTTATTTTGAGAAAATAATGAATATAAGAATGCAAGCAGCTGCACAAGATTACAAATTGATTTATCCAATTTCGTGTTATCATTATTTTTATTATTATTATTTTTTTTGCAAAATTTTAGATAATTTAATTTTAAATATTTAATAATTTCGAATATTGATAATTCTATAAAATTTAGAAAATAATATTTACGGACATTAAGAGGAACAACATTTTTTTTTTAAAGTAACGCGATGAGCAACGAGTAATCACAGTTGTGAAACAACGTGAGGTTCGTGATGTGAATTTCGAATTGCAAAATGACGGATATTAATGGGTGGAAAGGTCGCGAATAATCGAGGTAGCCAAAAACTCAATTATCGTTACGAATGGAATTGGCTTTACCGAGCCGCTAATGACGATTCTCGTACGCGATCATTATTGTGTGTTAGTATAGCGATTACTACGACGACCGTGTGTGATTGTTGGAAGTTTCAGCGGTTGTGCGAGACACATATCACAATTAACGAACTTGTCAAATAATAATTCAAAAGAATTTGCTTACGCGTCGAACGAATGATGTTATTAATTTAATATATTTTAAATTTCGGTAACTTCTTCAAATCCACGGGCACAGTTTATCATCTAAATTGGTAGATCAGTAGATTAACGATTTTCTAAAAATTATTTGGCATCACCAAAATCCAATCGATGCGCAAAAAGTCGAATTTTGTTTCGTCGATAAAGAAGAAATCCCGCTTCGTTTTTTTTCATTTGTATTAAATTAATGTTTAAATTTGCAATTGCAAAATTCAAATTATCAATTTATTCGATTGTTTCCCTGGAGTTTTCAAGAAAACCATTAATTTTGTCCGATCGGGCGACTTTGATGTCTTTTTTTTTTAATTAATAAATCGAAGATGTACCATAACGATGTGTGGAAGCAAGTTGCGAGGACTCGAGTTTAATCATCGCCCGTGACGAACGTCGATAATCTTCCGGCACCTTGTAATTACGTTAACCCTGAAGACGATTTACGTCTTGTCGGTAGTAAAAAAAAAACATAATTATATTTGGT
The DNA here is from genome assembly GCA_963662125.1 of Diplazon laetatorius. Lineage (NCBI taxonomy): Eukaryota > Metazoa > Arthropoda > Insecta > Hymenoptera > Ichneumonidae > Diplazon > Diplazon laetatorius. The sequence continues at coordinate 8,080,649 of OY759156.1, forward strand.
TTTTTTTTTCGTCGCGTGTACGAATAATTTATGTTTCGCCTAACGACCGCGAATGTTGTACATTCAATCATCGTCGGAAGGACACCGGCGTTCGAATTAAAATTTCAGCGAAATCACGCCAGACCATCTGCTCAAATTTCACTCTCAAATATTTAATCAATCAATCAATTTCGTGAGTATTAATTTATATCTACTATATTTACATCCCAAATTCTTTTGAAAAATTAAAATTCTTTTCCAAATGAAATGAAAAACCTCCGAATTTTCCATACAGTTCAAATACCGGTTAAAAAAAAATGATCCAGCAAAAAGAAGAAAAAAATCCAATTAAGAAAAAGGGTCAAAACGACAAATTAAATTTGCAACGAGGAAAAAAGCATGAGTGATCGTTTCGATAATTGTCAGTTTTGAGTGTAAACAAAAACAAAAACAAAAAAAAACCCGAGACAGTCACGATCGTGGGTAATAAGTAGGACGGATAAATAGAAAGGATCGTAAATATATGTCGAGCGGACAAAGCGGAAGAACCTCGGTGTTTCACGTCGCGGCGACGAATTACCCCGTTACTCGAGACACCCGACGCACGATCGGGCGATTCGTGCGAATAATCGAAGTCAATCGGTCTTCCCGTTGGTCGTTCAGCCGTTTTTGCGAGTTATCAAGGACGCGTGGGAAAGGAATCGCGAACGCGTCGCTCATATCGCTTGATGCGCCCGGCGACCCTGTGTGCCAATGACGGCGGGTTCTTGGACTTTGGGCTCCGTGAAAATCCGGGGACCGGATTGTCGGTTCGTTCGCTCAGGTTCTTCCCCAAGTGCAACGGTGAATTCGTGGGCGAATTACGACGATGTTGGCTAGGTCGTGAAGACGTTAGAAAGTCAATAATAGTGACTACGGGGGCGAAAAAAACGTAGACGTAGACGAAGAACAACGCGAAATTACGGTTTTGGGTGTATACGTGGGTGGTTGTCGCGATTTACGTGGGAAGCATCCCAAAATATTTGTCGACAAGAAAAAACGAAGAACGAAAAAGAAAAATGAGTGGGACGAAGTGGGAAGTCGAAGAGAATCGAATCCATGGACGGGGATTGTCGGAAACTCGATGAATCAGTGAAATTGAAAACTGGACGGGAAATGATCGGGAACTGGTCGGGAACTAGTCGGGAACTGGTCGGGAAATAATCGGGAACTGATCGGGAAATGACCGGGAACTGGCCAATCTGAAAATCCGCCTCCCATAGTGACACACACACACACATACCCAGCTGCAACTTATGCCCGTCCGTGCTCGTTGTCGTCATCTATCTATACATCCCATTCGTCGTTTCCTCTTTGTCCCGTGTCGCGGGTTGCGCGCGCAAGCAAAATTCGCAGAAATCGCGGAAGGCGACCTGTTGCTATGGGGGCCTTAAAAGTAAACAACGTTGCGTCATCATCCGGGTCCTGGTGCGTCTAGACCAAACGCAAAAAAAGAACGAGATAGAGAGAGAGAGAGAAAGAGAAGGGGAAGAGCGAGAGGCAGAGAGAGAGAGAGAGCGAGAGAGAGAGAGAAGGAGCGCGACCACGTCGCGCGAACCAAGCGAGATGTATTATGGTCGCGAGTGCACGATTCTCAAAGTTCGGGCTACGAAAGCCGCGAGATGGCGAGGACCGCGGCACGGAAGAAGCGACCATAGAATGTTCGAAACGCGAGAGAGCGAGAGAGAGAGAGCGAGCGGGTGAGCCCTGACCGGGCGGCCGGGTGGGGAGAGAGATTCGGTACCGTCGTGAAAAAACAGAGTGGGAGAGGGGAGGGGGGGGGGTGGCTGCTGAGCGACTGGCCGGGGGCAACACAACAGCGCGGCCAGCACGCGGCACATCCTCCGCGTCCGTGGTCCCGCGCTTCGCGTTTTTGGCCTGCGAATAATAATAACGTGACGTGGAGAATAACTGAGAACGTCGGTGAGGGTGGGAGGGGGGGGGCAGCGCGAGGGGGAATGGGGAGGGGGCAGTTGGGAACGGCGGCTCTCGCATGGTCACGGATCTCCGGCGCTGCATAGCAACAGGGAGAGAACACAGCGTGTGTTCTCTCTGCTCTGCGTTGGCGCGCTGGGATCCTCACGCGGTCCTACGAGGCCCAGGGGAGGGGAGGGGGCAGGAGGGGGAGCGAGAGAGCGTGCGGGCTAATGGAACGAGACGAAGCAACGACAAACAGAGCGCGGGAGAAAGAGAGAGAGAAGGAATGAGAGAGAAGCGTGTGAGCGCGCCAACGTGAAACGCACGTTGCGACCGATGGGATTTGGGCCGGGGGGGAGCGGTGCGAGGTGGGGAGGGGGGGAGGGGAAGGGGGCGGTTGAACGATGTCGTGAGCCGGGAAGCGCGGGGAATGAGGCACAAAGAGAATTGAGGGACAGATGAAAACAGGAAAAAAAAGTGATAGACGATGGATGTAGATATCGATATGTTTACTCGCGTGCAGTACGTGCCCCTCCCCCCCTCCCCAAGTCTTTCTTCACGGTGCGTCTTTAGCTCGATCATTTTTGGAAAAAATTATAAAATTATTTATAAAGCGAAAAATTTTGATTTTTGACTGTATCTGGATGTCACAAAAATGTTTCTATTGTATTTTGTAATTTGAGAAAAATTTGATAAAATTGATTATGCTTTCAGGTAGATATGATTAATTATTCGATATGGAGTTTTTTTTTGTTTTTGCAAATTTTGATTTTCGACACGGTTGGATATTGCAAAAATGTTCTGTTGTAGTTGGAGGAAAGTTGAATAAAATTGATTATGCTTCGAGGTACGTATAATCAATTATTCGATATGTTTTTGTTGTTTAATTTTGCAATTTCTCGGTAAGGAGGAAGCCACAGGAAAGTCAGGCCGATGGGATATCGGGGGTCCTTCTCCCGTCTAGACAGCATAAACGTGCGGGAACGCGGTTTGCGTCCACCCACCGAAGGAGCTTCTTCTTCAACGGCTCGACGCCGCGTCGACGCGCTGACAGCTGCTGTCCGGGGCGAGAGAGAAAGAGAGAGTGAGAGAGCTTCGCAAACGTGGGGCGGCCAATGTCTGTCTCTCCCTCGGTTCGCCGCGAAGGATTCGCGAGAGGAAGATGCCGGATGCGAAGATTTGGAGGGATGTTTCACGAGCCTCGACTCGAAGAAACGTTAACAATAAAATAATTTTGCAAAAAAAAAAAAAATTATGTATTTCAATGATATTTATGCAAAAAAAAAAATTATATTGTGATAATATTGTTGTGGTATGAAAATAAAAATTATTGATATTATTTGTATAATTTTTACGGTATCAAAAATTGTTTTTCAGTATTTCCATCAAAAAATGTTAAATGACAATAATAAAAATAATTTTTGTTATTTCGTGAATACAAAATAACATATTCAAGGAACAAAGAAACAAAACGAAAGAAGTAAAAATCAAAGGAATCTGCTTCATCATTTTCTACGTTGGTCATGAATAAATGTTTGATAATCGAAGACTCCGAGAATTTTGTCAAACGCGAAAACATTGTCGAATCACAGCGTTACGATTGTGAACGCGGATGAGTGAACTTTTTTTTCAATGTCGCCCCATAGCAACAGGACAGTCGGACAAATCTACGCAACATAAATATACATATATACACGTATACATGTATATGCATAAGTACGAGGCGAACGAAAGATGAAGAGATGAGAGTGAGGGAGGGCGATACGAGAGTCTAGATTAACCGACAGTTTCCGGTTGTCCACAGATGGGTCAGGATGCACAAGTCGGTTGGGTGTAACTGTGCTTCTCGGGCCGCTAGAATCTGTTGTGGTGACGTCAAAGGACGGCCGTAGGAAATTGTGAACGAGAGCCTGATGCCCCGAAGAGATTTCCGAAGCGATCGGTGAATTGTACGGTCGCACGAATCCGTGACTTTTGGGTCTGTCGTATAATCACCGATGCGTCTCGATAGCGCCGCAGCGTTTTGTACCTGCTGCCTTCTCCTCCGCGAAATCCCCTTTCAGCCTCTCTCTTGCTCACTCGCTCTCACTCGGTCCACCTTTCTAATACTCTGTGAGCATCTCACTCAACCGACGTCTACTCTGATTCACTAACGTTCGAATAGAACATTTTTCGCCGCATCTTTTAACGACGCAATAATTCTCGTCCGCTCGTTTTCGCGTTACGAGAAGGGAAACCGACTGATTATTTCTTTAAAGTTATTGTTATTATTATTATTATTATTAGTATTATTTTTTTTTAGAAAGAGAGAACGAGATTTTTTTTTACAGAGGAGAGAAGAAGTAAATGCTGCCGGATAGAGAACTTACGAGAATTTGCATCAAATTTGTTACTGTCGGATATAATTATATTTTCTTTCCCTTTTTTTTTCAACCGAATGTTTTTTTCTTATTTGTGGTTGACGATGATTTAGAGATTTGATCGAATTTTATTGATTTTTTTTTCTTTGTCGAACTCCGAATAATTTTTCGATATAATCCATTTGACATTTTTCATAGGTTTTTTTACGATTTGCAAGTAGTTTGTTCGATGCTCGGTAAATTATTTTTCTAACAGATTATTTCCTATTTTTTTATGCAAAAAAAAACTTTTTTAATTAAGCTGAAAATTACATTTTTCTCCATTATCGAACTGAAAGATGATTATCAAACAAACGATTTAATTGATTACATTTTTTTTTTCGTTTTTCAACAATTTATCGTTTTGATACGAAACAATAATTTATTTCGTACTCATTGACAATAATTGTAATTTTTTTTCTCAATTAAAAACTGAAAAGAACCATATTCTTCGAATCTTTAATAATTTTCAAATAGACTATTCCATGATTGTCAATTCTCGTGTGATGCGTTCTTCCACGATCATCTTATCATTGCCCCCTCGTCGCTGAATTACGAAGAATGCATGTTGTGAAGTATGTGGCACAGGCTGCGCATGTGCAACGGCCGTCCGTGACGTATGAAAAAAAAGAAGAAAAGCAAGAGAGAAAAAAAAATCACGGTAAGGAAAAGTACCGACCGAAGACACACATGCAAGACTCTCGACGTGACGTTGAAAAAAAGAAGATAAAAAAAAAACAAAGAAAAGAATTCGGTGTGAGACACACGTATGTCCAAGTGCAAAATTATAAGCTTGAGAATTATTATCGACACGTTCGCTCGTCTCGTGAGTGGTCAACGGGGGGCCCCCGTTGCCGAAGAGAGGATATGCACTTCGACTTGATACAACAAAGCGATGGAATTATAATCCCAAACCACGTACAACGATGAATATCTATGTTCAATCGGACGTGATGTGTTTCTCGGTTGTGCGTATACGGGTTGAACAATATAATAAAACCTCGAATTCCGTGTCACAAAAAGGATTCGTGTCTAATTTGAGTACACAAAAAACATTCAATTGAATCTGAGAAAAAAATGTTTAATTAGAAGAGAAAAAAACAAGTAGATATGTAAATCATTACAACAGTCGATAAAACGACTAATTAGTAATTCTTTCAATCAAATGTACATATTTATAATCAAGTACCCCGGACCTATTTGAGATAAGCCACGAAACAGGTTGTAAAATCCTTTTACAGACATCTCAACCACTTGTACCGCGCAATCAACCCCCCCCCCCTGCGAATCCCAAAAAAATGTTTTCGAAAGAAACGAAAAAATTCCAAAAACCAATCTGTTCATCATTTAATCTCCATAAATCTTCAATGAAACAAAACAATCAATTTTCATTCCAAAGTAAAAAAAAAATAAGAAGAATAAAACGTTACAAATATGTAAATCTCGTTATCACAATTTTCACAAACAAAAAAAATTCCAAAGGAAAATAAAAAAATTCCAAAAAAATAATTTTTTCCCCATTCAAATCCCATAAAATCATCGCAACGAAACAATCAATTTCCCTTCCGGGAAAAAAGAAAGAAAAAAAAATAACAACGTTACAACTATGTAAATATCGTTATCACAATTTCCACAAACAAACGATGAGATACGGGCCAACAGACTGGTAAAAAAATACCAAAAAGAAAGAAAAATGAAAATTTTCGAAACGCGATAAAGTAGAAAACTTATTTTACCATTTTTTTTCTTCCTTCTAGTGGGTCACAAAAAAAATAAAAAAATAATGAAAAGTACAGGCTACGCAACGTATGGGCCAGCCACTTCATAGAAAACGTTTTTTTTTTTTTCGAGAGCTGCACACCAGCTGGCTAGGGGAGGAGTTTTATCATTGGTGCCAGGGTGGAGGCTGTGCACCGATGCTGGCAACAGGCTTCGTTTCTCTCCCCTCACCGCTCTCGCTCGCTCAATCCATCTATCTCTCTCTCTCACACACTTTCGAGTGAGATTTATTTTTCATCTCGCTTCAAAACCCACGGCTTCCACATCCCATATATATATTGTGTATATATCTGTCTCTCTCTTTCTCTCTCTCGTCAGGCCCTCTTCCATCTCTATCGCATTCACCTTTTTCCCCCTACCGTCATAACGGCTAACGCATATTGGGTTACTATCTCGTTGAGAACGGGCGACTCTCTCGGGTTATGGACTTTTCAATAGCAAACCCAACTTCGGAACATAGGGGCAGCTGTTATACATTCCTACGTCCCCATTTTTCGTCACTACTCGCAACCCCTACCTCCCTCTCTTTTCATCCCTCGACATCGCGATATGTCTCTCTCGCTCTTTCTCTCTTTCGCTTCCTCGCCCTTCGCCCCCAGCCATCGACCCACCGTAGTTTCCTTTTCCCTTTCTCTTCGAACCACCGTGGCCGACGCACGCGTCCCTACTACATGCGCCGACAAACGCATCCATCGGATGCACACAAAAGCCGTGTTGAAAAAAAAAAAAACAGAGAAAAAAAAATCAAGCGCTCTGCGACCGTCGCGATACCCACGATTTTCGGTCAAACATTTCATTTTATCGAACCCCACAATGGAATGAACAAAAATCTATTTATACATACATATATATGTTTTATTACTTTTTTTTTTTTCTGCGAAAATTTTTTTGTAGCAGCTTGCAAGTGAATTGATTTTTAAATCGATCATATATGCATCATACATTTATTTATTATTTCAATAGTCTTGGCCCACGGGCTTTAGGTATATATATGTATATAACGAATTGCTTTCGGAATTAATTCTCGCCCCTCATAATCATAATTCGTACGGCTTATCATTTCCTTCGGTAATGTCTCGATAACGAAGTAAAAAAGAAGAAAAAATGAAATTTCATTCACAACGCCGGAGATTCGTCTCGCATAAAATGGGGGGAAATAATGTGTCGAGCGCGCGATTTTTTTTCCCCTCTTTCTTTATCTTTCTTCCCTAACGGTCGTTCTAATGCGTGCCCCGTCGTATACCGATTTGTACCAGTTGGACAAAGGTTGCACGAATCGCGATAGTTTCAGGGGTTAGAGGTTTCGCCAATGCTCACACGTTTGATCGTGAAAATACACACACACACACACACGGGGAGATAAAAATCCTTGAAAGATTAAAAAGTCGCGCACATTGAAATTGGTATCATCGCCGGAAGTAGTCGCCCATACACTTACACATACACATACATATACACATACATATACATATATATATATACACAGTATATATGTATATATATATCATATGAGGCTGCTTCTCGTTTTTTTCCTGACTCTCGACCGAGAATGTGTGTTGCAGCGTGTGTGTGTGTGTGTTTGTAAACGTACAAACACGACGAAGATTTTGTAGGGCGTCACGTATATACAAGTCGCCCGCTTCAACGAATTATTACACAACCCGCGGGACCTTAAACCGCTTCAAACGATTGAAGCGGTTGGAAGCCACATTGCCTAATTTTCATTCGTCCGTTAGCAGCCACGGACAAAGAATTCTTTCAACTGGTTACGAACGAAGTGGAAAACATCGGATCAACTATTTAACAACCGAAGGCCGGGAAAAAAATGAGTCGGTCGAAAATGTTTGGAAAATAAACAAAATAGAACGATATAAAATAAAATAAATAACGACGATAAAGTAAAGAAAAAATATAAATAACAAATTAATTTGAGAAGATAATTTGAGAAAAAATATATAGTTATGTATATTGAGAAAAAAAAATTATAAAAATACGCAATTAAAATATGAGAAATAAAAATTACGCGCGAAAGCGTAAATATAAGAAAAGAACATTTTTTTATATGTTGAAATACAAAAAAAAATACAAATAGAAGAAAAGAAAATACGAATCAAATAAAATCGATATTTTCCGAACGAATTATCGTGTTCGGTGAGTGAGTTTCCAATCGCGTTACCATTCGTATTCTAATGACGCTACTTTTCGTGAGCATTTCCGGCTTTCCGCGTGTTCGGAGGTCAACCAGGTGACTCCGCGTCCCTGTGAAACGCTTTTTTTTATTTTTTTTTTAACTTCTTTTTTCTCGGTCTCCGGGGACAACGAAAAATCGGATGATCCTCGATGTTGGATTTCTAATGTCGCGATTATGTCGCCGGCGAGTAACCACGAGTCGTGATTCACGTACAAACGACGATGCTAATGTGGACTCTGACATAAGAATTGCACACAATGAGAATTGTTGTTTTATTTTTTTCGTACATTTATTTTCTGCTGTTATATTTTTGTTTTTCTTCCGTGTTGTCTTTCTTTTCGCGTTGTCCGGTTTACAAATTGTTAACTCGGACATTTGTCTATTCTGATGCGATGTTGAACATGAGCACGAACTTTTGAAACTACGAGATCATAAATCTTCGTTGAAAAAGCGGTTAGAGATCGTGAGCGAAGATTTAAATACAGTGTATGTGTGTGGTGTGTGTGCTCTGTTTGTAACGTTGAAAATTCGAAGTTTAATTGTAACCACGATAAACCGTCATCAAACGGGAAATAAATAGATTTTTTTTTTCATCACTCAATTGCGATTAAACTTCGGACGGATGATTATTTTGCGTGATTTGATTTTTCAACGGAGTGTGTGATTTATCGTTGCATTTTATCCAAAATAATATATTGAAAAAATATTATGCAGACGATGTAAAAAAATAATATATAAATAATACATATTATTTTTTTACATCGTCTGCATAATATTTTTTCATCAACAAAATATCACAACTAAAAATATAATATCGTCGAATAATCATAGACAAAAAAAAACAATGTAGCAGTTGCATTGGTTAAAAGAAAGAATAATAATAACAATTGAAAGATTGGATAATGTCATTCAATATTACTTCCGTCGATGTAACAGCCCGGTAGACGTATGTCGTAAGCACGCTGGGCCTCTATGTCCAATGACGTGTTCTATCGCATTACAACATGGCAACAAGACGTTTGATACTAAACCGTCCGAGCGACATCACCGCGAGTGCGACAGAGATGGCTAGATCGACGATCGTCGTTGAAAGACGGAGAGAAATATTGATGAATTTTATTGGGTCCTAGTGTGAATTATAGTTACAAATTGGGTAGAGCGGGGAGGGGGGATAGTCTAACGATCTTACAGCATAGATAAGAATTTCAAGTAATAGAAAATGGCTGATAAGTGAGAGATAAGATCCAGTAGATCGTGACCATGAAAAAAAAAGAGAAAGAGAAAGAGAGGGAGAGAGAGAGAGACAGATAGAAATAGGAAAGAGAAAGAATGAGAACCCAAAGGAAATTCATAAAAAATCGTCTCGATGAGAGGCTCAATATCTATGAAAATGGCACGAGTGTGATAACGATCGATATATATAAATATAGATAACACAAGAGCGATAGAGACTGACTGAGAAAGAGACGAAAAGAGAGGGAGATAGAGAGGGAGGAAAAGAGACAAAGAAAGGACGTTGAGCCCAGTTCAAAGTCGCAGAAAACCACACGTGGAGGGGCGGGGAGGGGGGGGGGCATGAGAATTAAAAGGCAAGCTGCATCGGCTTCCGTTCGAGGTTGAAATACCGGTACAGATAACCTACGTTTATTTTGCAATTAGGGCAGTGGGAAAACGTGTGCCGCGTTGCCACGAGTCGTGTGCGCAAAAAAAAAGAAGAAAAAAACAGGAGTACGATGTATACGAGCAAACGTGCGAGGGAGAAACGAGCCTAGTCGTTACGCTCGAGTTCGCATCTCGGTACCCACACGACGAGTACACACATACATAATATATATATGTATACATATATATGAATGTGCGTACGAACGACGCACGGGTAAACGGTAGGAACACGCTCGATCGCAAACGTAAACTTCGCGACGTAGGAAACAAAATCGCGTGTGGTTCGCACAAGCGTGGGTGGCTTACCACGTGCGTTGCCGTTATAATTATTCCACGAGTGCCGGTGGCAATGATACGCCCGGGCAATTGTATTATTCCCTCAGGCTGTAACATCACAGTTTCGGATTGCAAACATTTTTTCTTCATTTGAAGGAAGAAGAAAAAGACAGGATGAAAAAAAGAATGGAAAAGATGAATTTAAAAATATTTCCAAAAATAAATTGAATAAAAAAAAATTATTTATATCTTTGTATGCATGTATGTATGTATGTGTGTATGTTTCTGTATGCATTTACCCTTTTACGGGTTTCTAGTGCCCTCGTTTCAATTTATTTACATCTTTATTATTTTTTTTTCTTCAAAATCTAGATTGCAGGATTCGAATTGATTTGAAATTGTGATTTTGGTGCAATAAATAGTGGCAAGATCTCGTCGAAAGTAGTCGAAAATTTATCGAGTATAATTCCAGTAATTGCATAGCCGACATGCGAAAGAGAAAAATTATTTTTATTTGAAAATTAAATCATTTTTCAAAATAATAATAATAATAACAACAATAATAATAATGAAGCACGTTAAAAAATAAAGATTAATCGATACTCTTCATTCGAGCTTCATTGAAACTGAACAGCTATTCACACCGGGTCAGAACGTTCGTGTCAATTTTTCCTCCCACATTTTTGCATCCCAATTAACATCAATTGTTATTATTTTTTTTTCCCTCCTTCGTGTCTAATTACCCGGAAAAATGTTTATTCTTCGTTAGCATAAGCTGTTTGGACGACGACGATTAATTTTGCGGGCGAAGAAGCGTAATGGGTGGGTGGATGGGTGGCTTGGGATGCACGAGGAGGGAGAGGGATACGGAGGAAGAGCACTCACACACGTGCTGGGGCAGTCGCGTGCACGTGGCGCCCGGTTGTATCGCGCCACGGTTTTATATTCCCCGCGGGAGGCCCTCCCGCCGTTATAGTTTGTATAGTTATATAGTTGCTACGCCGCACGAGCACTCGGCACTCGACAATTTGTATCTATCACATTCTCCCGAGCATTCGCGGCGAATCATCATTGGCCACACTCGTTCACCCCACGTCACACAAACATCATTTTATCGTTTCAATTATACGGTTGGCCATAAGCGTTTGCGAAATATTGCATTCGATTTCACGTCGCAGAGTCGGAAAAAAAAATTATAATTAACTCTTTTTAGTCCCACTACGTAAATTTCACCCCATTGGGTTTTCAAAATAAAATAATTCACCTTAATTTTGATCTTTTAAGCACCGATTTTGCTAAATTGATAAAGTTATAGAAATTTTAGCAAAAAAAAACTTTTTTTTTTCAATTCTTATTTTTTTAAGCATATTAAAAATTACATTTTGGCTATTATAAAAATTTATACTTGTAGAAAAAGGTTTTAAATATGTTGATTATCTTTTAAGATCATTTTGTTCATTTGAAAATAATTGAAAAATAATTTTTAAAAAAATTTAATGAATTAAATAAATTTAAAAAAATTAAGTAAATTAAATAAATTAATCCCATTTGCCTGTGAATAGGTCAGAAATGAGAGATCCGTTTCAAACTCCCATTAAATGACAAGAATGGTGTTAAAAAATGTGAAAATAAAATAAAAATAAAAATATAATCATGAACGACGATGGGATTTTGGTTGGTCGTCGAGTTTCTTAATAAAGTGGTGATAAGCTACCCTTTGATTCGTCGCACGAGGTGAGAAAGCAGTAATCCCTAACGGTCGAGGGGGAAAAAGATACGCGACGGATACGTTCTTATGGAAAGCCATTTAAAGCCCTCTCTTGCCTTTTGCCCCGACGACTTACCGGTGGACCTGCGCTCTCGCCACGGTCGGCTTCGCTGTCGAGAAAATTCACGTATCTGATACACTCTCCGTGTCGCGACGACGCGTGGCCCCCAGACGCAACCGTCGTCATTAACGTCGACCGGACAACACGCGTTTCCTCGCCCCTCGACGATCATTCTTGTTTTTTTTTTTCCCAATTTTAAATTATCGGTCTGACTTTCCGTCTTGTAATCTTGGTTCGATCTTAGTCATCCGTAACGAAGAAGCAAACAACGGACGAAGGGATAAGGATGTTGTCTATCGTGTTAATTTAATGACCATCTTGCAACTTATTTTGATGCACTAAATATTCTATTTTATTATTTATCTATATCATTAAAATTTTCAACAGCTCCGGATCGATCGTGCATTGTTTTTTTTTGTTAGTGCTGTCAATGAATGAAATGATGATACGATTGATTGGAAAATTTAGACATTCAGAAATTAAGTTCCTAGGAAATTCTGCATTATTATCTTTCTTATTTTATTATTTTTTTGTCAGGTTATTTTTTTGTTTTGTTCTTCTATGTTTTATGATTTGATGAGAAGATCGTGTGAAACGGTGACGAGATGAAAGATCATCAGTAATGACGCGTGAAAGATCATCAATAATCGTCACGACGAAACGATCATCGTTGAGCTATTAGTTTCAACATTTTTTCTTTCTTTCTTTTTTTTTCAACTCAAAAACGATGTCGAGTCATTAGGATCACAGCCATTGTTCATCAACGCGATGAATTCTGTGCCAAACAACTGGATGTAAAGTTTCAAAAAAAATGGGCAAAATGAAAAATAAATTTCTTTTAAAAAAATGTTATAAGGCTTTTTATTTTTTTATTTTTTTGCTTTTTGCTTTCTATATATTTTTTTACGTTTTTCATTCTCATGATGCCGACGTCTGTTTGGGATTTTGGGATGAGCGTGGAATCTCGAAATTTTTCAGGGCTGATTGTCGAGTTGCCGCTGCAGCAACAGCATCAGCCCCTTAAGCACGCTCGTGGCAACGAGAGATCCACGAAGAAAAAAAAAAGAAGACTTTTGGGCTTTCGTTTCGGTGCCAGCACGAGACCCTCTTCGGGGCCCTCTTCAAGCCCGGGCACCGGCGTACGGGCACGGACTCCGGGTAAACAACGAACCCCGGCTGTAATTTAGTAAACCACGAGGACCGCCTGGATCGTCGTGGGATACCGGGTGGAAGTCGAGAACAACGATGTGAAAACGCAACGAGAACGAAAATTTCAAAACCGAAGGCCCCAACGATTTTTGAGACTGGCGAGAGGGCCGAGGGCGGGTATTAACGAATGTTAACCGAGGTGGCGAGAGGCAACTTTGAAAAAAAAAGAATTCGAAAAGAAAATAAGAAAAAATAAATAAGAAGAAGAAAAGGGTTTTCCACCGGTCTGGCTCGAACGGGAAAATTATGTGTTCGGGCTATTGGGAGCCAGGCTGAGAAGGTAATCGAAAAATAATTCAGTCCAATGGAAAGAGAAATAAAAAATGTCGATGTAATAAATTATGAAGAACAAAAAGATTTTATCTTCTAAAAGATTTTGTTTTTTGTATTTTAATAAATTCCCTACAGATTATTATCTTTCGAAGCAATTAAAGGACCTGGGAATCGAATGGAAATTCGAACGACGAAAGACGTCCTGTAAGCGTCGTTTAAACGACTTATTATCATTATACAAAAATAATGTTTTAATTGCAATTTTTTTATTATTATTGCAATAAAAATGGGAAAATCATTCCTATGAATTATTATTAAGATTTGATGAAATAATTATTACCGGGATCTGAATGGATCGTTTCGTCTTACGAAGAGAAGAAAAAAACGTGCACAATAGTAAGTGCAATTGCTGATCTGAATAAAAAAATTAATAAAAATAATAAAATTAAAAAAAAAAAAATTTTTTAAACTTCCCATCGTCTACTACCCTCTCCGCTTCCTCCACGATCGCTGAGTCTTGTGAGACTCGTGGCAAGTACCGTCCCGGCGCCCATTAAATACCCACCAGGCCCTATTGTTGACTAACGAACGGAATGTACGCCGTGGCACGTATGGGCAACCTCAAACATTGCCAGGGAATATCGTATAAATGTTTGTTCAATTGCCAGACCCCCTCGAACGTGAGCGAACGAATTGAATCGTATCTCAAAAGCTCATAACAGTCGATTCGTTGTTTCGAAAACTTTTGTTTCGACGTTATATCAGCCGTTCGCCCATCTTAATTGATTCGATAAACATTTTTTTTTATTAACTTCTTATCAAAATTATCAAAACACAATGTCCTTAGTTAATATTCCATAATTTCGTATATTTATTGAATGGACTATTGTTGCATTATAAATCAAACTATACATTTGAAAATAATAATAATAATAATAATAATAATAATAATAATAATAATAATAATAATGATAATAATGGCAAAAACGTATAATCATTGGTCGAACTCTTTGATAACTGAAAAAAAATGCAAATCGTCGACATTCCTCGATCGATTCCGTTGAATTATGTAATTTAATTTTATTGCAATTCTTTGCGAGTGCATTTCTGATAAAATCTCAATCATGAATCCATCAATTCTCAAAATTTCAATGAAAAATGCAATCTTATTCGAATCAACAAACAATTGATCAATATACGAAAAAAAACACTAAAAAAAAGCCTATATAACATATTCGCACGCGAATTTTCACAATTATCGTCTTACGACCCTCATAGTAGTCCACGGTCACCAGTGAGTTGATTAACTCGCGGTGGGCGAGCCAACCGCGAATTCGACTCCGTGGTCAATTCGACCGCCATTGAGATCACAAGAAAAGCCGCAAATAATTGTCGTAGGACCGCGTTAAGAAATGCGATTAACCGTGGAACGTACGGGCGTGACGAATGCGACACAACGGCGTGCCTCGGGCATCAGGTGGGAGGTGGGAGAGAGTGTGGGTGAATATTATGAAGTTGTGGGGATTGAGGAGTGGGGGATCCTGAACGAGAGAAAGATTTGTTACTACGGACTGCGGTTCGTTATGCGCACGTACTACGTCTCTCGCACTCCACGTGCAAACGTATATCTATATATCTATATACATATATGTATGTATGTGTGTGTCTGTGTGTGTGTGTGTGTGTGTGTGTGTGTGTGTGTGTGTGTGTGTGTGTGTGTGTGTGTGTGTGTGTGTGTGTGTGTGTGTGTGTGTGTGTGTGTGTGTGTGTGTGTGTCGTTCCTCGCAAAAAAGGACCGCACGCGAAAAAAGAAAGAATGAAAGAGAAAACCGCCAGTTTTTGCCAGGATTTTTATGCTCGCAAATAGTTTTTCAATTACTCATTTCGTAATTAAAAAACATTATTATTGTTATGAAGCTTCGTGAACTTGATTCAATAAATATTCAATGAATAACCTGAGAGCTCAACCCTTCGAGGTCACACGTTTGGGAAATAACGCGCTGGTCACACGGGGTCACAATGACCCCAGGCACGATTAAACCATTGCCACGTCAACAATAACGTTCCTAACGACTCATAAAAATTCAGGACATCAGTTTGAACGTTTTGGAATGAGGATATCACGGAAAATCTTTTTTATCGAATTTTCAAAATGACGAGAAAAAAAACTAATAAAATAATAAAATCATTTTTTTACTAATTAAAAATCATATCTTTAAACATTTTCGAGTTTTCAATTTTTAATTTATTTTGTTTAATTTTTCTTGGCTTGAAGTTGCGCTTTGGGGCATTTTTACCCCTCATAGTAACCTCGAAGGGTTGAGACGCAATTTTTCACAAAAATGTCACCAAATTCATGAAATCCTGTCAACCATCCTGATAGCAGGATCAATAATTATATTGCTGAAACAAATATTTGTTCAACCAATAAAATCGTGAAAATGAAAGCAGGGGGAAAAGTTTTGGGCAATGCGATCCATGTTTACATACTAAGGGTTAATGTTTTCAAGGGCATTACGTTTATGCATATGCATGCACGCATACACATGAACAAACGTGGACGTGAAACGTTGTGGGACGCGGTTCGTTACGCAGGATCAACCGCAGCAGCCTCGGGGGGGGGGGGGGGGGGGGGGGGCAACAGCGACACCCGAGAGAATGCAATGCCGATCGTAATCGATCCCTATCGCACGTTTCAACGACCGCGCGACGCAACGTGCAACGATCGCGGTACGAATACCGCGATTTATCGTCACGATAGTCGCGGCTGGCTCGCGCGAGCTCGGACTGCATTCTTACTGAGTGATGCATCGCGCGAGTCTCGCAGTAAACAACCGAGAATACGAAATAATCGTCGTTTTGGGATGGAAATTTTTCGAGGCAAGTGCAATCGGTTGATTTGGAGATAAAAAAATGGACTTTGAAATATTTCAAAAAAAAAATCCAAATTGAAAAATAATAATTTCGATTAACGGTTAAATTCAATGTTGAAATTTGTATGTTTAATTTCTTATGAATGGAATAGTTTGTTTACTACTTTCATTATCGACGAAACGTGTTTGTTGATAAAAAAAAAATTAATTAAAATGTAAATGATAAAACAAATTGTAAATTTTATATTTTAAGAAAAAGACGGAATAATAATTATTCTGATTTATGAAAATTGGTTTTTAGGTGATTTTTTTTTTTTGTTATTGGAAAACTATTACGATTATTATCATTATTCTTAATAAAATAAATGAAATTCAGCAGAAACAAAAAAAATATTTTTATTGTCAATAATAATAATAATCATAAAAACCCAAATATGCCGACTAACTTCGAGGGTCAATGGTGGCTAGTTCTTTTATTTGCTTTTCTTTCGTTTTTTCTTCTTCTTTCGATCGCCCTGTCCCAGTGTATCTTCCACGACTTCCGGAACCCGGCGAGCTTCAACGTTTCTCGCACGTCACGCTCGAGGGATGCGCCGGTAAGTGTTACGAGCTGCACACCTGGCCCTTTTGTAGATACAGATATATAGATGTGCGGGATATAACCCCGCGGGTAGAAGCTTCCTCGATCAACGAAGAAACGAGCCGTGCAATTTCCTTACCACGTGGTAAGACACACGTCGCAGTCTCACCCAACGGACATGAAATTCCTTCGTCACCGAGGAAACGGAAGACCAATTACGTTATTAGCCAAACTAGCCTCGAATCAAATAAAAAATAAAAATAAAAATAAAACCCCAGAAATAAACTTGATATATATATATATATATATATATATATATATATATATATATATATATATATATATATATACTTTTTGTAATTCGTCGACCCCTCATACGATCCTTCGGACATTTTTAAACCGCAACATTTCGGTGAAACGAATTATTTTCCCAAGTTGTATAAAAAAATCAAATAATAAAAAGAATAATAAAAAAAAATGTCTTTCAACAAACTGTTCAAATACGGTTGATCAAAATTCCAGTAAAATGTTTGCAATCATTGTTTGCACGTTATTATGCCAAAGCATCATCCCTCTTTTACCTTGACTCAATTCGAATGAACGAGATAAATTTTAGCAAAATTGTGAAAATCAATTCGTTTAAAAAATTTAAAAAGAAAAAGAAACATTTGTCGTTTTGATAGCAAGTGAGACAAACACATGTTGCTGTGTATGTGCGTGATGTGTATCGAACGAGTTTGCCACTGTTATGCGTTATCCACCCCCTGTCCATCGAACTTCCGTGGCTCACGGGGATATCTCGAGTGCACGAGAATATTGTACGCGTTGAAGGACATTACACGATCGGGGCGCGATATGCGTCGCGACCTACGCAGCACCGAAACACCTGGGAGCCAGCTGCATCATGTCGTTCGGACGAAACAGACGGATACCCACGCGATGACTTATCGTGGGACTGTCCGAGTTTGGTGAGTGACGATATTTATACAATTTTTATTCGTTTATAGTACAAATAATTGAATAACAATAACAATAATAATAATAATAATAGGGGTCAAATTAACTTAATACTTATCAAATTTTACATTATTGATTCTAATGTTAGTTTCTATAGAAACTGGAAATAATAATAATAGTAATAATAATAATAATTGATATAATAAGGTTAATAATAATAATTTACATAATAATAGTAATAATAACAATAATTTTTTTCGAATTCTTTTTTTCAACTTTATATTTTTCTAAAAACTTTCAAAGTCCAGATTGTCATTTGGGTTTCGTGGATTTTTTCGGGGTGATAAAATGCTAATGGAACGGGACAATCTTTGTCGGTGAAAGAGTTCGGTAAATATATTTTGGGTATCGTGTGCGGTCCCACGGTGGGCCACGGAGTTTGGGAGAAAAAGCGAGATAAAGATGCAGCGAAATAAGAAGAATCAAACACACGGTTTTGCACCTGTCCTCGGGGGATCGCGTGAGGGAAGGAACGGGAGAGCGGGGGAAGAGTGAGGAGGGGGGATCTCGTCCACCCGAAAAAACCGGACCGGTCAATGCGTATATCGAACCGCATTCTCTTTGCCGTTTCGCGATGTGAATTTTTCGTCGGTCGAATTCACGATGCAACCGGAAGACGTACCGACACGCGTTTCGCGTTTTCGAATTCGACAAACGATTTTCCAATGATTCAAAAAATCATTTTCTAAAAAATTGTAAAATATATATATATATATTTTTTTTTCAGAAATTGTTTGTGTCTTGATTACTCAATTTTTTTCGGCGAAATGACGTTAAAGTTGATGGGTAAGATCGAAAACAATGTTGAGATATTGTTGAGAAATTTTTCGAGACGCAAACGTTGCCGGAATGACAGACACAGAGCTGACCGGGGTGAGATGGCAACGAAAGAAGAACGAGAAAAAAAAAGAAAGTATAACTGCCACCTGTGGGAAGGGTGAACGGCGGTCAGTCCCAGTCCTTCCGGTCATTAGTCGCAAGACTTTCTGTGTATGAGAAACGCAAAGTTTGACGACGTTTGCAGAATCATCTCGAAATAAATGCTGCGATGATGATTTATCGATTTTTAATACAAATTTATCGACATTACTATTTTTTAAAAGATGTAGCGAGATGTTTAAAAAAAAAGTATCATTGTATATGCTTATTTTCGTTTCAGAAGCAATTATAAAAAATTTAATAATTTTCACAGAAATCGAATCATCAATGAAAATTTTAAAAAGTAGTCGAAAAAATATTTTTATTGTAATTTAAGAAATAAGTAATAGTTAGAAACTATCGATTAATTCGTGTTTTTTTGAAAGGCATTTCGTCGAAAATTCACCGTCGACAACCAATTTTTTTTGTTTTTTTTCCATTCCAAAATCTTGCAACGAAAGTGGGATCCCTTACGAACCGCAAGAGCGAACTTGCAGGGCTTTTTCGAGAACCCCGGAATGCCGACGCGACGGCCCCGACAAACTGTTCGGGCCGCCATTGCCATTGACAAAAGGCCCCGAGAGAAAAGGGACATAAAATAAATAAATAAAAAAAAAAACTTTCGCACGATCGTAAGAAATAAAAATTCGAGAAATCAGAGCGGATCGAATTTCACCAAACCTCACGTAACGCATTTTTCTATTCGTCAAAGGCTTCCCCCTCCCCTCTTTCCGCACCCTCACACAGCCTTACGATCGAACATTCAGTCTCTCTAAAAATAAGTCCAAAAAAAATCTCACTATATTCCGAAAGCACAGAAGAAAAATCTCAGCTAATTAATTCATGAACTTAATTCAACCATTTCCATTCAAAATCAACAAAAAATGAATTATTAATCATTCGCATTGAACTATATTCTCTCTTATTTTCTTCTCATTGTTCTAATTCGACATTCAAACGAATTATCGTTGTAAAATCTTTCGTTGAAAGATTATTTCGAGATTTTGAAAGTGATTTGGAAAAAAGAAAAAAATCGTACGGGGGTGAAAATTTCGGTGACCGAGGCTCTTTGCAAAGGGATTTGGGTTGCAAAGGTTCGAACGTCGTCGGTGGTTTGGCCGTAAGCCCCGGAGAGGGTCGTATTGGTAAGTCCCGGGCTAACGATCTTTGCTCACGGGGCTCTGGGCGTTTGCCCGAACCGATCGACCGGGATACTCGCTACGTGATCCCCCGCTTCCCCCGCCCCGCCCCCTCACCCTCCTCGTTCCCCTCGCCGCTCCGACCGGGCACCATCGTCCTACGAGGTTTTTGCAGGAGATAAGAATCGGGCATTGTTCGCCCTGTCCGGCCGGTTTTTCGGTTGGGGACCCCGATGGAGCCTCGAGTTTCGAGAATAAAGGGATGTCCGCGTCCCATCGCACTGACCCAAAAGCTACGTTGTTGTTGCTGCTGCTCCTGCTGCTGCTGTTCTCAAAAGTAACGAAATACAAGTCCTCTGCCTTTTTTTTGCAACAATATTTTCTATGCACGAATTTACAGTTTGAAACAAAAAAAAGAACTATATCGAAAATTGAAATTCAGTAATTAACACAAAATAATAACTTTTTGCATGAAATAAAAAATTATATATATACATAATCACATAAAATGAACGAATAACTATTTTTTTTATACAAACAAAAAAAAAGAGATACAGAACAGACGTCTGTCCTAGCTGAGAGAAATACTCGAGAAAAAGAAAATTTGGTATGAAAAATGAAATATGAAAAATTGAAATAAATGAAATTTAAATGTTGAATGATAACAGAAAGGAAAGTCAGTCCGATAATCTGCTTAAAAATATAAATATAAAGTAGACTACATCTACAGGTTGATTATAAAGATAATAAATAATCATTTTCACGTGAATAAAAATAATAGATGAATAAATAAAAATTTGAAGCACGAATAAAGTCTAATTAATTAATCATAATCCATTTGTTTTTGTAAAAAAAAAAATATTTTTCAAATGTATATTTTACATCCTTTAGAAATGCTCGTGACAGTGACGAAAATTTAAAAGACTCAAAATTATTTGAAGTGCCATTGTTCGAACGGATAAACCTTGAGCGATAAACATTGAAACGATAGTCGGCACGTGAACCGAATTAAATTTCCTAGACATATCCATTACATTTATTCGTCGATCGAGTTACGAGACTGCACGCGTCGATTCCTAGCCTCCCCCCCCCCCTCCCCCCGGCGCCTTATTCAGATAGTCTAGTTTTCATAAACGAATGACGCAATCGTCTATTCGGCGACATTGAACACAGAAGCGCTCCGACAAAAACGTTGATCAAACGGCCACCCAAATTTCGCCGAAACTCGACCAAATCCGTAACACATCTAAACTTGTGTCGCCAAACTCATTAATTACTCGTCGACGACCCCCCCCCCTCCCCCCTTGTTTTACATAGAGTCACATTTATCTCGACGGAATAATTTCCAACCGATCGCCGATGGAAGAATTAGAAATAATTTAGAAAAAAAAGAAGAAAAAAAATAAATACATCGTTGATATCGTGGCGTCGATAAAACCGAGAATGAACGTGGATATCCGAATAAATCATCGACATGCTGAGATACCGTGAATTATGACACGAAATGTTCGAAAGTATTTTTTTTTATTTGTTTCTTCCCTGAGCTGAGAATTTTTTCTGGCTTGAAAATTAAAAAATTAAAGAATCACGGATAACAAGTGGAAAATCGGTAGACGACCGATAGACGATTTCCAATAGTAAAAAAAAATGTCTGC
Source organism: Diplazon laetatorius (assembly GCA_963662125.1). Lineage (NCBI taxonomy): Eukaryota > Metazoa > Arthropoda > Insecta > Hymenoptera > Ichneumonidae > Diplazon > Diplazon laetatorius. The sequence goes on from OY759156.1 coordinate 8,102,384, forward strand.
ACGCTCTAATGGTTCTCGATAAAAAAAGAAGGATAATTTAATTGATCGAGCGTAAACGAGTTGGTTCAATTTTTTTTCCAGACCGAATTTGTTCGATATCTCTCTTCCTCTTCGTCTCTCTCTCTCATTACTATTCCTGATCAGCTTCGATGAAAAAGATCGAAGAGGACGTTCCGAGAATATGTCGTACCCGGTCTGAGGTCGGAAACGAAAACCAAACAATAAAAAAAAAGAAAAATAAAAAAATAAAAAAATCGACAACCTCAACGTTTTCGTGAGATTGGAAAGGTACGAGAGGCATATATCGAATTACGGAAACTCGAAAGATCGGTAGCCGAAGATAGAGGAATCGAGGCTTAAAATACGGTCAACAAACAATGACCGTTGGTGCGTGGGGAATGACGGGGGGGGGGGGGCGGACAGGCAGCACCTGTTGATTCGTTACGAAGCACGATCAACGGTGTCTTTCGTCGACGCAACCACTCGTGCTCCGAATTATCAAAAGAAAAAGAAGTTTAAAAATAGAGACGAGAAGTAAAAAAAAATATTCAAAAGGTAATAACAATAATTTTGGGCAAAAAATCATCAAAAATGCATTTTCGATGCATTTTTATTTTTCGATTTATCGTCGAGATGCTGCAACATCTCGTCATAGTCATCATCCCCATCGTACCGCCAAGCAAAATGTTGAACTACGTTATTATCTTTATTAGATTAGATTATTATTTTCTAATAAATAAAATTATTATCATTGTTAGCTAAAATCATTATTATTATTATTAGCGGGAATCATTACTATCATTATTAGCTAAAGTCATTATTGTAATTATTAGCTGAAATTATTATTATTATTATTGTTATTATTATTATTATTATTATTATTATTCCTATTTTCATACCAATAATATATGTATCGATAATCGCAATTTAGCATAATCTCCAATGTTCAGGTTTCATTTGCGATTCGACCGACTGTGCATCGCAAAAAAAAAAAAAAAGTTTTGTACGCGATTCGTCGTGCGGCAAAGAGCGAAACGTTTATAAAATTATCGCATTAATTTGTCGGTGGACGACGATGCACTCGTGTTCGAATCGCAAGCGCAAAGGATATTGCGGGCGCGCGGGGGCGCAGGCGCACGCCTTATTATTATTCAATTAAACGAAACGCAATATGCGCGCGCGACGGTTGGGGGACGAAGCGTGGGTCGTTGTGGTACGATAATCGAGTGAACGGTAGAGCAGACTCGGAGGATAGTGCGAGACGAGGTGACGAGGAGAGAAAAAAAAACAACTAAAAATAAAAGAAGAAAGAAAAAAATAAACGAAAACGATAAGCGCCGCCCGTCTCGAATACGAAGCCTCACTCATTCGCTCTCTCTCCCTTTCTCTTTCTCGCTCTCTCGCGCTCTATCGCAAGTGCAACGTACTTTGTGATCTACAATGTTGCGGGTTCCGAATACGATACTCGGTCATGAGTACACAAAGCAAGTTATTCGTCCGAAGACGATGCATTATAATTTTTTTTTTTTTTTTTTCACGCGTCAGCGACATTGTAGAGTTATTACTTCTCATCGTCTTACGCGAGATTGCGTACGCGGAAATCACACGAAGACGGGTCAAAACCAATGTCGACGAACTTTCGTGTCTCGCTATTTTTCTGTCTTTGTTCTTTTATCTTTTTATTTGAATTTTTTATTTGTTACTACGACTGTTAAATATTGTAAGAATGTTTAAGGATGAAGAATTATTGTTAAAATGTATAATTATTGATATTTTAGTTTTTTTTGTTTTGTTTAAAAAATGGCAGGAATTTTTTTTAATCGTTGAGAAATAGTAACTGACTGGTCGTTCCAATTTGATTGATATTGTTTTTTTACCATATTCAGAACTTCATAAAATCAGGATATATTTGCAGTTTTAATCTAGGAAACGTTTTCGACTATATGGATTCATTCGTGAGAAAAATCTTCAGCTCGTTAGCTTGAAATTTGATTCTGAAAGCTAAACCATTTGTAGGATTTTTTTTTTTTTGTTTAACTTTGAAAAAATCGTAACAGCGCAATATATAAAAATCCAACAAAAACCATATAACTGAGGGTAAAAAAAAACATCATCATCATCATCACATAAATGAATGACATTATCAAATATAATAGAAATGGAGATAAAAATTCTTACCTTGACGAAGGAATGAAATTTGACTTTGCTGGGTGAAACAGGCGGGCTGTTGGGTGGTCTCTGCGATGTCGGTACTTGAAGCAAATTATGAACCGCCATAAGTAATCCTTTCCTCGGATATCTGCTTCTGGGACTCGTCTGTACATCCGCCTCCGTCTTGGCTTTGCGAATTATTTTCAAATTTTCCTTGGAATTTTGTCGAAGTATAATGTGACTGAGTCGTCTCATATTGGCACGCGAATCGTTGTTGCAAATTCGTCGCCAAGCTTTCGATACCATGCTTATGGAACAAAGATCCTGCGAGCTCAAGTGCGAAAGTATTTTGGAAACTACTCGCCAATGATTGCTCTTTTCGCCCAAAAGACTCAACAGATCGACGGTATTGATTCCCGTGAAATCAGGAGTCGCTCGAGTTCTGTGAAGAGCGTAGGACAAGGCTCTCTGACTGAAATCCAATCTTTTGGGTTTTATGTCGGCGATGGCGGGCACGTCGGTGATCATGAGTTTGCTCAATTTATGATCGTCCGTCCAACCGACCCCGGCCGGACTGAATCTTCTGGTGGTGGGCGAATAAGTCAGCGGCTCGGACACCTCCGTTTCTTTCAATCTGGGCGCGTCGGTCTGCGGATAAGGCGTACTCTGAGGAACTATGACTAGTTTCATCTCCACATCTTCTTCGATGGGTTCCGAAGCCACGAACGACGACGACGGAACTGCGGGCGACGGAGGTGGCGAAAGCAATTGCAATCCGGACGCCGGTGTGACAGGCGCCGCGCTTCTCCAAGTTCTTCGACTTCTGGTCCTTCGCTCTCTCAGCTCGGCCCCGAAATCTCTGGCTTCCAAACTCGTCGCGCCGTTGCTCAAATTTCGGTCCGTCGACGTTTGATGTTCGATACTGAAGTTTCCGGAATCGTGGGAAATACCGTCGGTCGACGCTTCCTGCGATTCGTCGATGGGCGAATCGCAACCGTGATCCGACGAGTTTATCAGATAATTCAATTTTGATCTGAGCCTGCGATCCGATTGCCAGGGTTCCGTTCGGATTCTGTAGTGTCTCTTGGACGACGCCAAACAAGTTCTGGGACGACAACCCGCCACGACGGGCGTCAAACCGCTCGCCGAATGCGGCGTCAACGACAAATAACCGCTGTCCGCGCTTTCGTAGGACGCTTGAGACCCTCGCACGCTGGTGTTCATCGTGCCGTGCGGAGTTTCGCCGATCATTTTGTTATCCAGTTCGGCCATGTCCACGTCGCTCGTCATCTCGTCGATATTTATCTTTGAAATAATGGAAATTTCAAAGTAAACACACAAATGATAATTGAAATCAAATTCTAAAAAAGAAAAAAAAATTGTATTTTTTTTTAAACAAAAAAAACAACATCAACAACTCGATCAATGAAAAATACACTTCAGGGTTGTTTTTTTATTTTTATTTTGCACGAAAACGCTTTTTTTTCGTTCGTTGTTGATTACTTTTTTCTTCTCGAAGAAAAAAAAAATTGTATCGCGAGATTTTTGTTTTTTTACTCTCGCGTTTTCGTCAAAACCGTTCAACTCAAATTTCCACTTCTACTTCGTCTTCTACTCGCCGTTGCCGCTGTCCCGTTTGTTGACGTTTCGCGGCAATCACAAGTCATGCCCACGTTGGATCGCCCAACGTGAATGTCTTGTTATTGCGCATGAATTACGCGCGAAAATTTCTCCACGATCTGACGGGTATATACACACAAGATTATTTTTTTTTCGGATTGTTGTTTTCCATAATATTTCGCGGTTTCGCCGTGTTGTCGCGCTCGACGCTTTTGCGATGCGCGCGGGGACGCCGGTCGTGTGCGGAATCCCGCCGAACTCGCAGCCACCCTCTCGCGAAACTCACCCCTCGGACGAACAACCACAGTCGAATATCTCTCTCGGCGATCGAGACGAAAACAAACGAAAGCCGGCTATAGCACACTCAACACAAAACCACAGTGCGCAGACGCGCCACTCACGAGTTTCGATCAAGTAATCGCGAACTTTTTCACGTATTTATTTGAAGAATTGAAAATAATAAAAATAAAAACAAACAAAAAATATCCCAATAATCACGATAAACTGTTTCACTGTGAAAACTGTTTTGCAAAATTATATCACACGCGAAAATTACACAAACGTTTATTTTTTTTTTCATACGCGATGTTCAACTCGAACAATAACAAACACAATAAACACAAACCCACATGACAAACGGTCGCGCCAACGTTTTTTCAAACTGACACGGACCAGGGGTGAATACAGAATGAAATAACCGCGCACGCGGGAGAGAGACCCTCGGCTCGAGACGCCTTTTGCTTCTGTGTGAGCGTGTCCGTGTGTGTGTGTGTACGGTCGTGCGTGTGCCGCCCGAATAACACATCGAAAAAAAAACTTTGAAAAACTGTTTCACCGTTGTCCACCGGAGGGGGATGGGCCACGAGATTTTCGCGTCGGCCAATGGCGGGCCGCGTCTCATCCCGCCGCTCGTTGCCAGGCGCTGCCTCATTGGTCCGTGGAACTTTCGGGCCGCCGCTACCGGACCGTTCGTGCTGCCTCCTCGCGTACGTCGCACGAAAATCACACACACACACACACACACATGCACATATTTTGACGCTTTGCGAAACCCGCCGCCTGTTGCCGGGGAAACTTTCGTCGTCAGTGATTCTCATTTGGCGGAACTTTACGAAAATTCGAATCTCCCGGGGCATTTGGTCGGGCGGATTTTATGAGTTTGGAAATTTGCGACGGAGTTCGTACGGACTTTTTTTTCTTTTTCAGAAGCTGCGATGCGGAAACAATTTGATGGGCTATCGAGTGATGAAAATTGTTAGAGGCGATTGATGGCATAACGGATTATTGGCGTTGATTCTGATAAACTGGATCGCGTCCTTTCTCTCGTATTGCAATGTGAAATTATTATGAACGATAATGAGATAATTGATCAAGAGGGATGATCAGTTTACTTATCGAAAATGCATCGTCTCAGAAGCCCTACCATTGAACTTTGTTCATTATTATCGTATTCTTTTGTATTATTATTTCATAATGTAAATAAAACTTATGGCAAACGTATTTTCAAAAGAGTCACGTGATCATCGCATGTGGCCCATTGGCGTAAGCGTCATCCACGCGGACAAAAAAAATTCTTGTTGCGGGAATTTTGCAGACGATTGATGATACGAATTACAAACGCGTTATGTCGAAATGATAAATCGTCCAGCCGCGTTATCGATTTTTCTATCGCAAATATCGTCGAGTCTGATCGGTCGGAATCCAATGCGGGACTCGTCGTTGTTTTCGTGATTCGATAAAAATGGTCAATCGCGTTATTTCTGTCAAATGGAATTTTTTTTGAGTTCAGCAGTACTTACGTTTTGAGGATTGCGCGCGGGTGTGTACGCGTGGTTGTGTTATTGTAAATCGTACAAACGTCGTTGCCGGATAGCTCGAGACACATTGAGGTTACAAAATATCGCAGCGGAGACGCGTAAATCATCGAAATGGAATCCAGCAAAGCGGATTCGGCTCCGAAACAAGCCATGGTTTATATTTGCGGAGGTGAGTATCATAATATTGTCGATTACATCCGATTCCACGAATCTTCGTCATCCTAACCTCACTTTCACATTGAAAACGTGGATGACAGTCGAGTGATGAACAACTGATGAAAAAAAGAAGAGTGACGTTTGTAATGTCTCGAAAATGGCTCTAATTCTTGGACAATCGCATAAATTCAATGACTAAGCCACAATTGCATGTAACCTAACCCCATTTCTATCTGTGTTGGTCGAGCCATTGTGGAGACACCTTAATTTGCGTTTTTGAAGTGTACGGAACGTGTGGGAGCCATGATAATGACATTTTCTGTACAAAATCATTTCAGAATGTCATCATGACAATGAAATCAGGCCGAGAGATGCGATTCGTTGTCGAGAATGCGGATACCGAATAATGTACAAGAAGCGAACCAAGCGTCGTATCCTTTTTCAATGGCGATATTCGTATTATATGGAAATATTATTATCGTGGTTTGAGGTATGAGATCCGGTGATCTCATTACGTCAAACTTTGAGCTCTGCTATATCGCATTTTGATTATGTCAGAGTTGAATACTTTTATTTTCATCTTCTTCAAAGCTATGGACACTATTCTTCTCTCTCGCTTCATAGCGAGCGCCGATAGCTCTGTCTCTCTTGCACCACGCAATGTAGTCGACCACCTTAAACGTGTCTTTCGATTGTTGGATGAACCTGCAATCCATAGCTCGTGTTTTTCTATGCCAGCCTAGATAATCCGACATCGACTTTGTATTAATCAAAGTGAGGCATAGCGGAGCAAAACATTAGTTAATACAACGAAATAAAAAATGAGCAAATTTTTCCTTAATGCTTTCGCTCCAGTTGTGGTGTTTGACGCACGTTGACAAGCCGACCGAATCCTTCATGGCCAGGAGCATCCTGACACTTCGCATAAGTTGACTTCCCCATTGTATATTTATTGATTAAGAGCCAACAGTCGTGTAACTCTCGCAAATAGATTGTATTTTGAAATATTTCGAAACTAAGAATAAATCATGTTATGTTGATCGGATTATCACGACGCTTGCAAATATTCATAACCAGTTTTCCACTTTTTTTTTTCCTTTCCAATATTTTAGGCAATATATTTTTTATTTACAATAAATAAATTACATTCTCGTTAATAGTTTAACAGAGTTACAGAATCAGGAAGAAAATTGTAACAACAACACCGACAGATCATTGCTCTCTTGAAAATTCATAAAAGATGCGACTCTAACTACATTTAAGTATACATTTATATAAAATCTTACTACGGTCCCATTTTCTGATATCCACTGGCAAAAGCCATTTTGCTTCCAATGAAAATGTTTTATGATAAATTTTTCCTTTGAACCTGAGGTCTTCGGTTGAATTTTCCATTTTTTTGTTCTACTTTTTTTATTTCTTCAGTCGGATAGTCATTCGACAATTGAATCGATTGGCCAAGAGGCTGTTATAGCCTCGAAGACAGTCCTCCGGTATAAATCTTCATATAAAATCTTAAAGATTCAATTCTTCTATCGTACATCCATATAAAATACTATGACAAGATCAATGATCTGCGAGTGCCGGTTCAATGGGCATACAAAATTTAAATTATCCATGAAAATAGCTGTCGAGCTATTTCACAGATTGTTTTTTTTTTCTTCGTGTAAACTTAGGTGACAAAAACCGATGATACGAAAGGGGGAGGGGTCCTTACAAAAATGTATTTTGCGATGATTCGACCGAGCCCCGGCAATTTGTTTAAAACCAACATCGCGGTGCCCGATCGGTCGTGTCAAGACTTTCTAATACTGAGTCTGGAAGTAACAGCCAAACCAACGTCTTTCGTTATCACGAAATACAATTTCGCACAAAACTTCTTTTCTAACAACACCAGTGATAATAATCTAAATCGTCGGTTTGAAAAATCATTAATGGATTATTTGCACTGGGGGGTCGGGGGTTTTTTTTCTCAATCACGAGAGCTACGATGAACCGGACGATTCATTATCAGACTAAAATATCGTACAATTCGATACACGATGAATCATGTTATTACGCCTCAAGTAACTACAGATAGTTGATATGTAATTGGCGTTTTATCAAAAAAAAATTGAAAAAAAAACAAAAAACATGATTTTAAGGTACATAAAAATGTTCGCTCTGTATGAGTTGATTCATAGTAATGAGTTGTGATAATATACACATCGGAAAATTACGTTTTGGTTAGCACAGAGTCTTTAATCTTTTTTTTTTTAATCTTCGTCCTCATTCGTCCGACGATGAAGCATATAACGTTGGCTTGGCATTTTTTGGACACATGCACACATATCATATCTTGGAAGCTCTTAAATAGTTTGTGATTGGGTTTTTTTTCTTTTCGATAGAATTATAACGGGCACACATCAAATGCTACGTTTTTCTATGCTACATTGATATCGTTTGGCAACCATTGTTTTTTTTTTGTTTTTTCGCGATTTTGACCTCGTTGTATACAATTGTGCGGTCGTTTCTTTTTATTTTTCTTCGAATCTCCCTGTCTATCTGTTTATCTGTGTTTACGGTTCTTAATCGCCTCCTCAAGCACATTTAGGTACACATTATGATTATCGAGGTATGATTATGCGATAGGAAAGACATTGTGTGCTTGAGCTCGTGGCTTATATCATCAGACAGTTGTGTTATATTAATTCATTATGTTTCAATAAATTCCTACTTTTTTTCCTTATTTTTTTTTTTTTTTCATCATCACGGAGTTCGGATTTGTTCTGTAAAATTAATCTTACGAAGACATTTTCGATTGAATTTTTTCGTTTTTTTTTCTTGAACAATCACAAAGTAATTTAAAAATTGGACATTTTTTCTTGTATCGCGCATTTCAGATTTTATCGATCGAGAATCTCAACCACGACTGTCGCTCGAAATTGTCATTTCAAGGATATCACTGCTAATAAAAAAAAGAAAAGAAAAAAAAATCGAACAACCAATACCACTTCCCGAGTTTGTAACGCTATCGTATAACGTTAACCATTGTTCCAATAATTATTATACATATATATACATACATATGTATATATAATATGTATCGTGTGTGTATGTGTTTCGATCGCGAGGGCGCGAAGATCGTCGTCGCAATTGAATTTTCGAACGATTTGCAATACAAACACATCCACGTTTTGGTCGTGTAGAACAATATTTTTCTTGTTTCTTTGTTGTTTCATTTTTTTTCACGTCGCGATGGGATCCATCGCACTCCGAATATCATACAAATAATATATACATATATACACATATATATGCATATGTATATACGTATATGTACATCTTTATGTATACTTAATATAATTCTGATATTCAATAGATAATATTTTCTAATTCTATCATAGAATACTCTTCAAAGGTTGCACGTAACATTTGCACTTTAAATTCAGAATCACATGCCAGTCAATTGCACCTTATACTGCTAAAAATCATATTTCCTTCGTTTTTTTGCTTTTCTTTCCCTCATCTGCTTCCACTTTTTCTATTTTTTTCAATCTTAATCGTATATAAATAGTACTTATTTTCGTTAGTATCGATCAACACTGTACTACCAATCAACTCACGGTTACGATTCTCGTTGCGAGTCAACCGAACGAGTTACAATCTTAGTTTCGCGCCTTCGTTAAATAATCATCGGTCCAAACATGGTCGTCAATCGGTATGATTAATTAAATTCATAGTTTCGTTTGTTTGTTCGTTCATATTTATACCGTGTGTGATAGTGACAATGACTAACAGTTTCATACTGCTAGAATAACTTATCTCGCTTCTCTCGGTGACCTATCAGACTTTTTCTTTTCCATCCCCGTTTTGAAACAATCGTCGAATGACAAACAAAATAATTCGGAGAGAAAAAAGAAAAAACAACCGAAATAATTATTAATTCAACCGAAATGGAGATCAGTGCCATCGACTTTGAGATCGATGCGTAACGTCGTCGACAAAAAAAAAATAAAAAAGAAAAAATTCGTTTGCCCTCGACCGATGAGAACGTTTTGTAAAACGTTTCGTCGAACATTCAGTTCGATAATTAAAAAAACCCATTGTACAACGTAAACGCGTTGAACGCGTTATTTTGGCACTATGTATCGTCGCTCGGACGTCTTCGTTGATCTTCACCAACCCCGCTCATTCCCTCGGCCATGCGCAATTGCGTCGTACCGTCGTTATCCCGAACATCGCCGAGTTGGACGATCGCGGATTTACCGGAAGTTTCGATATTGTGCTCGACGAAGCAATGCACCTGCAATTCGTTGACGGTTCTCACCGACAACGTGCAAATTTGACACTTGTAAGGATGCGAAAATTCGTCGATTCTCGTGTCGTCAACGTTTTCGTTGATTTTCACGATTCGATCGGGCCCCGTGTAATCCGTCGAACGTTGTTGTTGTTGCTGCTGTTGCTGTTGCTGCTGCTGTCGATAATGATAATTATGATTGCGCGAATCGTTGATGGATTTGGTCGTTTCGTCGGGGTGCAGCATGGGCATGTGATAACCACGTCCGGCATCGCCGTCCGGATTCATCGTCGGGTTAGTGTACTGGTGCAACGATTGGGGCGGTATTGGCTCGCCCTCGTCCGACGAAGTCTCACCACCGCTCGCTCCCTGATGGGGCACCATTTCCGCGTCCCACTGTCCCATCTTCGTCGGGTCTTTCTCGTAAAGCTTCTGAGCCAGTATCTGTGAAAAACCGAATTTTTTCAAAAATTCTCAATTAAATATAAATCGAAAATATATTCTAGAAATACAAAAAATATTTTTTATGTTTTATAATCATCAAAAATGATTTATATTTTTCATAATGTTTTAAAATTATATTCGATGAGTATTTTAAATTCTATATTTTGGAAATATTGAATTTTTTTTTTTTTTTTTTTTCATTAAAAATATTTTTTTTTAGTGAATGTCGATTGCTCACCTGTAGACTAGTTAAACTATTATCACAGTCCGTGGTGTCTATGTCGTTTAGATTAACGCCAGACCGTTCCATCTCGGCATAAGTGCCGAACGGAAGTTTTCCGAGACACTCGAGTTTCATTATGTGCATCTTGCTTCGCAAATGTTTCGCCAGATGACCGTGTATGCGAAATGCTATTTTGCAATCCGTGCATTTGAACGGTCTCGGATTGCTCGTCGTTGCCGCGCCGAAGGTCGACGTCATACTGACCTGTTCACCACAAATTTTCAATTAGCAATATGTTTATAAACACTTCTTTAACGTTTTTTAAAATCAGAGTTTAAAACGAAAATGAAGAAATTAATTTGACTGATAGCTGTAAAATCTGCGACGACGATTGAATCGTCAATAATCGCATTATTTTTACCTTGTTGTGATGCGACACGGAACGTTCGTGTTTCGTCAAATGGCCTTTGGTTCTGAACGATACAGCGCAACTCTCGCAACGGAATGGCCGCTCGAAGTAATGTATGTTAATGTGCAATCTCAACTGGCTCGGTTTGCTGAACACCTTGTTGCATATACCGCATACACTTCGGCCGTCCTCGGTCACGCTGTAACTACGAACGATTCATTGCATTTTTTTCGTCACTTTGATTCAATAAAAAATATTTGTAATAATAATAATTTTATTCACTGCATTTTTTTCACGATTTAATTTCCATGTATCAAGATGATCATTGATAGAAAAATATTGCTTCGTTAATTCTCACGAATTAACTGGGTAATTAATTTAATTTGAAAAATATAGAAAACTGGAAAAAAAATAATATCAGTAAAGTAGGGTTCTCGATCTCACAGATAAGAAAGGAAAATAATCTTACAAAATTACATCTACAACAAGGTCGATTCGTTAAAGCACGTTATAAACATCATATAACGAAAAAATATAATAATAATAATGATATTTGAAAAATAAATAAAAAATCATTATTTTTCAAGAATTGATCGAACGCTAGCATTGTTAATTTCAGTAGCTAGCAAAGAAATATAATAACGCAAAAAGTGTCAAAATAAACAGTCATCGTTGATGCTACAATAAATAAATAAATAAATAAATAAATAAATAAATAAATAAATAAATAAATAAATAAATAAATAAATAAATAAATAAATAAATAAATAAATAAATAAATAAATAAAAATTATTTCTCACCTAACGTAATTGGAAGCTGAACCGGTGGACGGTTGCAAGAATTCCGTCTGTGTTTTACCACTGCCACCGGGTGGTGATGGCGAACGAAATCCCGGACCCCCGACAACCATCTTTCTCGCCACGCTGTGCTTCATACTCTCCGTTATATTCAATTTTCCAATTTCCACATCGTGACGTTTAATTTCCAAACGTTCCGAATTTCTACCGTCGTTCGTTTGTCCCCGTGCAATATCGTGAATCTTCGCGTTATCGTGAATCAACGATTTTCCAACATCAAAATTCCCCCGTGAAACGTCATGATTACGTTTATCATTCTTATAATCATTGACGATTCTGGCATCCCGAGTCGACGATCTCACATCGTTCGGGATATTACGAACATCAATGACAACGTTGGACAACGAATTTTGCGCATCCTGACCGGACCGTTGATCGTGATTCGGTGATTTGAATTCGCGACTCGGCGGTCGCAATTCTTGACACGGCAGTTTAAAATCACGAACGGGCGATCGTGTTTCGTGAACGGACGGTGACGACGACGACGACGTTTGCGCGCGATAATCCGTGCAAGAAGCGCGAATTTCACGACTAGGTGGTCGCGAATTAATCGCAATTGCATTATCCTGATGTCGCGGACTCGGATTGGTTTGCAATCTCGTGTCAACGATATTTTCGCGAATTTGATTATCGTGACTCACGCAACGTTGATCCAAAATCGTCGTGTCGCGCGAACGTTCCAAATCGTTCGACAATTTTGAATTATTGTAATTACGTTCGACGTCGTTGATCGTCGTGTGTTCGTGCGTCGCGACGACACGACCATTCACATCGTTGGCATTGAAGATCTTGGGCGATTGACGATCGACCATCGCACTGCTTGCACGACCCGAAAAATCCCAACCAAAATTCGTTCTCTCATTCGTTCCCAATTTCGTCATCGCCACCGAATGATGATCAACGTTCGTCCTCGTCGTTCCAACGACGCAGTGTCTGTTGTCGACGTTCATCACACGTTCGATCACCATTCCACGATCCTGCGAATCTTTGTCGACGCGCAACGACTCCACGTCGAAGGTACGTCGATCCGTCGTTCCGTTGGACGAATAAATTTTTTCCACGACATCCATCTTCGTCGTGTCTTCCATCGTCGCGTGTTTCGTCACGCTCATTATTCTCGATTCGTGAATGGTTTGATGCAATTTCGTGGGATCGGTGTAAGTCACCGTGGGCGTGCTGCAGGAATCCATATTTCTCGAACTCATGAATTCCAAATTTTTCGAATACGTCACATTTTCGTTCGTCTGTTTGTCCGACAATTTTGTATTGCCGACGAGATACTGCTGTTTCATTTTGCTGTCCATGACGTGTCTCTCGGTCAGATAGGCTTGCAACATGTGACCATCGGCATCGGGTTTCCATTCGCGTCCCTGAACCGGAAGTCTTTCCATCGTTTGGACAATTGTTTGCATGAGAATTGGTTCGGATACCGGGGTCAATATGTCGTCGTTCATTGATCTGTGAATTATGGAATTTTGTAAAATTTGCGAAGTTTGTTTTGTCGTGAGATCCATCGGTTGTGACAATTGTTGCTGTTGTTGTTGTTGTTGTTGTGGTATTTCGGTTTCCGTGACTTCTTCGATGTCAATATCTGAATCATCGGTTTTCGACGATCTTATGACACTGTCACGGCAATCGTCGATAACCGAGGAACGTGTCGATGGAAAATAATAACGATGCGAAAATTCGCTGTTTATAACGGTTGTCGATGTAACTGTCATTGGTGCGGTTGACGCGCATGTTGACGCGATAGTCGTGGTTGTCGTTGTGACGGACGATGTGGGTAATGTCAAAACGTATGGATAAGTCGTTGGTCGACCGGTTGGCAATAAACCGGGCAAACGATTCGAACTCGGTTGCGATAGACTCAAAAGACTCTGGGCCGCTTCTTGTTCCTCGCTACCGGATTCGTCACTGTCGTCGACCTCGCTGTCGTCATCCTCGTCCGTGGAATCGTCCGCGTTACCTCCACCCGCTACCAAACGAGCTATCGCTTCTTTGTCGATGTTTTCGTCGCAAACCGACGTTGGCACTGGCATCACACCCAATTCCACGCATTTTTTGTAATGAGCCTTTGATTTCATGTGCTTCGTGAGATTGCCCTTTGTTTTGAAACTGCGGAGAAATTGATTGAGGGCGTGAGAGATTTATTGAGGATTATAATTGGAAAATGTGAACATTTTATCTTGATGTAATTATTATTATTATTATAAATTTTGAATGTTTTGAATGAATAAAAATATGTAATTTCTGTGATTACCTAAAAGTGCAATGTTTGCACGTGTACGGTCGGACGTCCGTGTGGGTTCTGATATGTTTCTTCAGCATCGATGGTTTTTTGCAACGTATTCCACATTCCTCGCAGACGTAACGGCCTCGACCTTAATTATTTTTTTTTAAGATTGAAGAAATGTGTGAAATAAAATGAAGACGAGTGACCTTTGAATATCAACCACCCAAAGTTGATTTTGAGTAATTTAACCCTTAGCTGGGACACTTGTCAATGTATAACATAGCTGGCAAAAAAGGGGTCTTTTTGACCCCAAGGCGCAAAAAAGCTTACTGCGATTAACCAAGTGATCACTTTTACTTGGGAAAATTCTCACACATTCTTCGATACTTCCATTAAGGAGTGCACAAATGGCATTCAGTTTAAATTCAATATTCACTTCGGGAAAAAAATGTTAAAAATGAAAAAAAAAAAAGGAAAAGTGTAGATTTTCATCAAAAAAGTTTCAAACTTCCCTATTGTTCATTATTTTAATCGAAAAATTCAACTGGATACTCTCGAAATACTTTACTTTCAGAAGAAAAAAAAATAGCCTTATAGTGGCTGCTGGAAAAAAGATATTTATTCTGAGAAATACATGATAAATGTCTCGAACTAGGGTTCATTTTGCTTGGGAGATTTTTGGCCCCAGTGTGCCAGCTAAGGGTAAAAAAAAATGTAATTATGACTTCGATAATCTTACCTCGTCCCCGAACGTAAGTGTAATCCTCGTTGCTCTCGAATCCACCGTCGAATATCTTGACCCTCCGGCTTTTCTCCTGAGTATCGCTTTCCAGACCGCTGTCCGGACTCGTCGGTGTATTCGGACGTTGCGACGAGTGCGTCAAAATATCATCCGGTTTTTTCCACGCCACGGTATAGCCCGAAGGTCGATGTCTCGAGTCGTAATGGGCCATATCGATGTCCGGCGGTGATTCCTTGCAAATTTTCCAATTCGAATACATCGACAAACCGTGTTGTTGCGTAACATACATGGGTTGTGGCCTGTTGAGGGTACAATAAAACACCCTCGTCGAACACTTGAGTCCCAGATAGGTGTAAGCGTGTCCGTTCAAATAAAGTTGACCGTAAGATTTTTTCGGTCTCGGAGTTTCCGGACTTATCAACGGCAACGTATTTGCCGTGGGTGTTATTCCATGATGTCGTTTTGGTGTAAAAGTTCCGGGTTTAAGTGGCAACGAAGTTGGTCTCAAAAATTTCGTATTAGTCTCCTCCTCATTCGTGTCCGAAATTTCGTCAATTTCGTTCATCCTCGATTGAACCGAAATCTCATTTTTATCCGTCTTAAAATTAATCAATTCCATGGAAGTTTTGTTTGGCACATTTGTCGTGGAATTATCCGAATTCACAATGATTATCGATGGTGCAACACTATCCACTCGAAGTTTTACACCGTTCGTCAAATTTTCCAAATTATTGTCAACAACGTGAATGGTTTTCGAATCGTTTGTCACGTTCATTCGGACACGACCGTTTTCTTGCGAATTGTTGACAATCGGTGACGATGATGAATTAACGTCGTATCTCACTATAGTACTGTCTCTCACACTGTTATCAACGTTCATTCTCGTGACATCGTTGTCGTTCGAGTTCCAATTGGCCGTTCTCTTGCGATTAACAATTTCCGTGGATGATTTTGACAAAAATCTTTTGCCATAAGAATTTCCGGTAACGCCAACGTCCGACGCATTGATCAAACCATTGGAATATCCCAAAATTCCATCGTTCTTCGATGTTATATCGTGACAAATCTCTTTATTATCGCGCGAAACATCACAATCGAATTTGTACTTGATCGGCGTGACGTTGTTCCTGATATGACGTTCGGAATCGTTGGATTTGTTGGTATCGGCCATCGTTGTCGTGGATAATCTGACGAATCTGTGTTTATCGTTGGACAATGTTGCACTAGCTTCGACCAAGTGGGAATTAGAAAGTTTCGGACTGACTTGACACAATTGTCTCGAGTTGTCACTGTTGTTCGGAGTTTTGAAGGTCATTTTGGGAGAATCCTTGGCAGGACTCGCGAGATCGAGGGGTTGACCGATATTCGCGGACGCGTGACAAGTTGAACCGATGGACGTTGGTCCGGGCATGCCGGTGACGATTGGCGTGTGAACTCTGACCGGACTGGCGAGATCCAGAGGTTGGGCTATCATGTGAAGACCCGGAAGACCGGGAATAACTTTGTACGTTGCACCCGTGGGATCGATGGTGTTTATCGTGACCGGTGGGGATATGTCTGACGGATTAACGGAACCCGTGGTCATCGTGTGAGGTCCGGGCATACCCGGCACGTACGGTATCAATTTTCCACCGTGTATTATACTCGTTATACCGGGTTGTTGCAACGTCAACGGATTGTAGGCAGTGATGTTGGTCAGTGGATTGAAATGCGGTTCCAAATAATTGTAACAAGTCATCGTGGGGGCCAAATTTGGTGTTGATATGTTTGGTATTATCGGTGTCAATATGTTTGACGCGTTTGCGATCGATATGGAAGAATTTGGGGTATTGTTGTTGCAACTTGTGGGTATTGGTGTACCGGGCGGTTTGTGGACCATCGTGCCACCCGAATGAAGTCCCGAACGCACGACTATCGACGATGTTTCCGTTGTCACACATTTGTTGTTAACCATGTGTTCGTTCGACGGTGAATTCGTTTGACGCGGTTCGATTCTCATGGTTTTAGTTTCGCCCGTGTTATCGAGTATGCGCACTTCACCGCCGAACATTTGCAATGAATTTGGTCGCGGATATTTTGATAATTCTTCGAGGGAACGCATCGTCGTGGGCACGGATTCCGAACGTTGTTTCTTCATCGGCGATGGATAAGCGTCGACCAATCGCGTATTGCCGAGCAACGGACCCGGCGATGGCAATGGTTGCAACGTGTTGTAATAATCCGTGGTTTTTGGACCGTCGTAATCTTCACGTTTGTCGAGATCCAATTGAAATTCACCGCGTCTCGGACTTGCCGATGTACCTTTGCAATAATATCTTTTGTGAGCTTCCAAATTGTCGAAATTCGTGTATGCTATTTTGCACGATGAACACACGTAATTTTCGTTGTCAACGGGGATTGTGGAATCGTCGGAATTTGTCGTACGATTTTTCAACAGAAGATCTTTGATTATCGAACCTTCGGGATTTTGCACGCGTTCGCGATTTTCTTGTGCGAAAGACTCGCTGTAACAACGCTTTCTCGATGATGATTCTTCGATGGACGACAGATTCAAGGGTTGTTCGTGTTGTTTCGTTTCCACGAGGCTCTGTTGACGTTGCATTAGTTTGTGAAGACGCGGATCCACGGCTTCTACTATGGCTTGATTGTCGGTGATTATTTTGTCAATGTGTTCTTGCAATTGTTCGACGTTTGATTTTGCATTTGTGGGGATTGTCGTGGTGAATGGAGTTGATGGTTTTGGGGTTGTCGCGATGGTGGTTATCGGTGATGCGACGGTTGTTGAGGAATTTGGGGATTCCGGCTCGTTGTTCACGCATTGAAGCGCCGTGTGAAACTTTGGTTTGTAAATTTTACCCGTTTTCACGGTTTTCGTTACGGTCACGGATGACGGGGTGGAAACTGCGGGGGGTGGCGGTGGAGTACCCGTGCCGTTGCTCGCGCTGTCCGAAAGACTTATGTCCGAATCCTCGGACACCTGAAACGAAAAAAAATTAAAATTTTTAAAAATATATAAATGAAATAAAATGGATGAACGATAACAAAATTGTACAAAAATATTATCACACGACAATTGAAACAATAAAATGACGATAAAAAATGTTAATCGTGTGGAAATAAGGATGACAATATTTTCTCAATTTATCTATTCTCATGAAATTCTCATGATTCTCATGAATCCAAAAATTCTCGAAGAAAGAAAAAAAGGAAAGTAGAAAGATCTAGAAAAGAGAGTATTAAAAAACCCGTGAATTTAAGTTTTTCACGAAATAATTCTACATGAAATGAGGAATGAATGATTTTCGGGTTTTTTTTTCTCAACTCTTGCTATGGGTCACGTTCTTCCTTCCAAATTTCTGGATTCTAGGTCAATCGTAAAGTACCTTATAGATTTTGGTGATCAGTGAATTCACGGACGTACAACAAAGTCATCATACAAAGGTTTCGTTTCTTTTTGTTTTTTTTTTTTTTTTAAGAGGTGACTCTGAAAACAATGAAAATGATTCTCACCTTGCTAGCATCGCCACCTTCCATTTTGAGCGCGTGAGCCCGCGATCTGCAATGTTTGTAGAGATTCGATTTCGTTTTGAAAGCGAAACCGCATGGCACGCAGGGATAGGGCCGCTCGTTCGTGTGAGCCCTTATGTGTTTCTGCAGAACGCTGGGTTTGGCACACGATAGTTTGCAGTACGGACAAACGTATCCGGTTTTTCGTGCTTCCGCGGGTTCGCCCTCGGATTCGGGCGAACCCTCGACCTTCGCGGGCTCCTTCGCATCGCTCCTCACGTCCTTCGCCTCTCTGCCGACGTCCTTGTTCGACGACAAATCGGCGGAAGGTCTCGTCGTGTTCGGCGTGAGCTCGCGTCTCGTTTCCACCGGTGGCGCCTCTGTCGTTGCCATCTTTTTGAACTTTTTGTGCAGATACTTCGGTTCTCCATCGTTGTTGTTGTTGTTATTGTTGTTATTATTATTGTTGTTGTTGTTGTTATTGTTGTTGTTGTTGGTCAACTGCGGATCAGTCATCGCCACAGTTTGGGTCTCTGTTTGGATCAATCACAACGAAATTAATTAGAAACGAAACGAAAAATGAATTTTCGTGGTGTATTTTTGTATTACTAATTCGTCTTTTGAAAATGTGTGGAGTATAATACGTGCACTGGGGGGGAAAAATCTTTGGGGATCATCGGTTGAAGAATAAAAAAAAGTTATGGGACTTTGAATAATGTTCATCCCCCCAATTTTGACGAAACTCGTATCTAACGGTTCATTCACATGGACATGGCTCTGTATATGTGATCCAACGGTTGATTCACATAGGGATACCCTTGTATAGGTCTCCAGTAACCGAATTATCGTTTGTAGTAGGAAAAAAATTGATTTTTTTATGAAAAAAAAAAAAAAAAATTTACGAAAAAAAAATTTTTTTTGCCGAAAATCGATGGGTCATGAAAATCGATTCTTATGCGTTAATCTTCAAGATTTGGGTGTGTAAACGTTTGTAGTGAAGGAATTTTCGTTTGTAATGAAACCGAAAAAAAGTTATAGGACTTTGAATTTCGTTTTATAAAATGCATGTGCATGTATGTATGCGTATGTGTGTGTGGGTGAGGTATATAGAGCGTCAGGCGTCAAGGTTTACGTATCCAACACCACGTGCGTGACTCGCCGGATTATGCAGAAACGTCCATGAAGGATAAAGACAGTGTGGGGGCAGGGAATGGAAGAGGTAAGGGGGGGAGGGGGTGCGGAATTGGCAAGAGAGGCGGGATTACGAAACCGGAAACCGTCGAGTTCACCGGTTCAAATGACATTCGTGCACTTATGCGATCGCGTTCTGGAGAATTTCCATTCGTATGAATTACCATTCATAATTAATGAACCGCGGAGGGTAGAGGAGGGGGAAGGGGGGGGCATCTCGATCAGCCTGCGACACCGTCGGATTCATTTGGTAATTATTCAACGAGCGTTTCACGTTCCACGAGTACGATTTATATTTAAAATAAAAAAGGAAAAAAAACAGTTATTCGTCTCTTCGCAAACGTCTCACCGAATACCCCGAACGTCCTAATAGTCGCACGATGCATTTTCCACATCGACGTCAACGTCGATGTAACAACAATTGTCGAATTTAATATATTAACAATCGAGACTGCGTTTATATGGTCAGATAATTATTACACTTCAATGCCAAGTTTATGAATCATTTTGTATATTTTTATAAATTATATTGACGTACTATAGCAACTGTATATTTATATATATACGATTTATAATTCAAATCACACTTGAAACTTCCTAATTTTAAAGCGCAATGACTATATAATTAATGATTGTTTATATTATTATATTTTTATATATTATTTATATATTTAATGGGTGACGATGGAAAAAAATGCCAATAAAAGAAGAAAAAAAACATCCGTCGGCAAATGCGGATGAAGGCTTTCATCTATCGGATAAAATTTCGAATGAAATAATAATGAATTACAAAAACAACAACAATTATGATATCGTTTACAGACGTACATTATTCTTGTGCCAAAGTGTCTAACGTTTTTTTTCTATAATTAAAAAAAAAAAATTTAATTTTTTAAAAAATTATACAGTAAAAGAATTTATTTAAATTTGAAAATCGATGTCAATGAGAGGTGTGAGTTTAGTACGGGGCCTCGGCTAGACCGGATAGCCGTGCACTATACGCACGGTTGAGAAACCAAAGTGTATAGTTACGATATCGCCAGTGTCGTGCCTTCCTCATACGATCGCTCGCTTCAGTCAAATGGATTCCCGATGCATCCCACCCGGAGAAAAAATAGCCGGGAGCCCCGTCACTCACGACTATCCGTGACGATAATTATAATTCACGATAATGCAAATATAACGCGCCGACTTTCATTCGATACGATGAGGGAACGAGTCGAGAATCGCATGAATTAGAATTAAGATTCGGATGGATGAGGAACGGGGAGGGAGGGGGGGGTGACGAACGACCGAACAAAAGGGTCATCGAGACAGTGTGATAAGTTGAATCCCTCGTATAAATAGCACGTGCAGATTGTGTTACGACAAAACTACGTTCACAAATATCGATTGATGTGAGTCAGAATATTATATTTTCCTATCGTAGCTTTATTTTTTTAATTTCTTTCTATATTTATTTTTTTAATTTTTAAATTTGGTAAGAGGCGATCCATTAATCCGAATAAAAAATGTAATCGAACCTAATGGCCTCAGTTGCGTTTATTTTATAATTCATTCATTTATTTCCTTCAAAAGGAAGCGTCTCGATTGACCGAATGACTCATCAACGCAAAACTCAAAACGTTTGACTTAGGATCGTAAAATTTTGAAGGTACATTGTGTTTTATGATGTAGACGTGTACTATAAGAAATGATTTTTGAAAATTACAACCCTGAGAGTGTGAAAAGTATGAATTTTTAAAAAGTTGATACCGATATCTGCAAAACCAGACATGATATAGATGTGAAACTTGGAACTTAGATTCTCCTTTAAAAATAATGGAACACCTTTCTTATCATTTCCTGGAAACCCAGTGGAGAAGTGAGGAGGGGTTGCAGTGGAAAAGGGCTTTAAATTTTCTTTGAGAGATGTCCCAAAAACAAGACCTGTTACGAACATGAAACTTAGTACTTGGATTCTCCTTTAAAAACGATAGAACACATCTTATCATTTTCCAAAAATCCAGTTGACGGGGGTGGAAAGGAACTCTAATTGACATCAGCATTTGAAGTATATTCAGTAGAGTTTGGACAATGAACTCATGTTTTCGTGAAAGGCAAAAAATTCAACCAAATCTCGAATCCGAGCGAGCGAAGCCGGGAGAGCAACAGCTAGCCGTACTATAAATAAAGTGGTGCCGCACGACGACGATATGGGGGGGAGGTCACCAATGCGACGCACAGGGGGACACATGAGACACGGGACAAGACGCAACGAAATTCACGAGAGAAACGAGTTTTCCCGCTTCGTCGAGAATGAGGACCGTGGCGCGACCAGGGGACAGGGGGGGGGAGGGGGGATTGAATGGAACGGCAACATCGCCGAGAGCCCATTGAGAAGCTACCCGAGTATATTATATGCGGGACGCGATAATGTTATGACGAATTCACGAGCAGCAAGAAGTCCTCATTAAAAACAAAAAAAAATAATTTAAATAACGCACTGTGGTCGGTCGGTAACGAAAACTTTCAACATTGTTTTTTCCCCCGAGGGGGACAAACGTTCCTGCGTAAAACATTAGTCATGCATCGTGCAGAGTGATGTAAGACCAATTTTTGAAGACTTTTGATTCATCCATAGATGGTCGTCGCTCTTTAACAAAAAAAAAAATCATTGTTCACAGTTTTTGTTACCGACCGAGTAAACATCTTGTCGCGTCACAACTCTATAATAATAAAATAATAATAATAATAATAATGATAACAACAATAATAATAACCAAGTGAATAAATAAATGAATAAATAAATAAATAATTGCGTCACGCTCTGAAGATACGAATGGGCATCGAGTTCCGATAATCAAAACGTCACACAAGCGAAATCGGCTCCGCGAATTTCTCGCACGATCAGAAGCGGCGAAAAAAAAAAAAAGGTTCGTTCTACGTGTTTATCGATACGACGCATCGCGCGTCAAACGTAGGACATCGCGCGAAGAGTCTTGGGATCAAGAACGTACATCCACGCTGCGACATCCGCGAGAAGCTTTTTTGCATCCAACCGTCGACGTAGTAGCGGGAATTTCCAACAACTCGTCTCGCTCGCGTATCTCGACTAATGTTTCCAGGAAGCTGGCGCCTCTGCAGCTATACTTGGCACGTGCAAACAACTATCGCGACTACTCATGTCTACACAATGACGATACCAGTTGAAAGAAAAAAAAACAACGAAAAAAAAAAAAAATACAGCCATCGCACGTGTTTGCCGACAATGGCTTTTCCAGTCTTATCTGACACACAACGATGCATTAGAAAATTCGACATAACCTCGATGAAACGAATTGCACAATCTCAAACCAAATGGAAATGTTTTAGAACTTTTTTTTTCTGCAACGAAAATTCGCCGAGTTATTTGCATTCAAAGTTGATCGATTTTAGTCCAATCGCAATTATAGTTTTCTGATGGAATCGAAGTAACGAATTGTGATTAGCCAGAATCTTCGAACGTGAAATTGGCCGATAACTCAGCGAATTTTCGTCGTATCGGAAAAATGTGAAGACCATTTAGTTTCGTGACACGTGGATCCATCCAGCTTATCAACATTTTTCAGAATCACTACCCTATATATACACATACGCCTATTGCTAACCCTCCCAAATCGTAATTCCGTCGTTTTCTCATTTATCGAAACTGCATATATCTCCTTAGCCAATATCTACATTTTGCAAATGGGATGCAGTCATCGAACACGAGTGGAGGGACGTGTGAAGCCAAGACCAGTATTATCAATCGCTGTTGCACTCTGTACAAGTGTATGCGCGTATTGATACCACTTTGACGGGGGTAATATGACCCAACCTTGCAAAGCTAAGTCTTTGAAGTTACGTAGCGATAGCGAAATGGCGTCGGAGCGACCCACGACGACGACGAATGTTCTCTATGTATATTTGAATATACATGTATGCACTCTTGTGTTACTCATTGCTCTGACGGTGATCGCGTATCGCGATTCGCTTCGCGCGCCCGTAGAATCTAATTCGCGCTCTGCCGGCGCCTGATAACCAACTAATTATGGCGTTTTCTCCCTCTCTTTCTCGCTTTTGCTCTCTTTCATTCTTTCTCCCTCGCCTCTTCGCCACATCGGTGTGAAGAATCTTGTGGTTTACGACAGGGACACGAGACATCAAACGCTTCAATGTTTGAGTTCTTAGAACTCCAGTCATGTTTTTTTTTACTCCTTTTTTAGGGTTTCGTACCTTAAAAGAAAAAAGCCAGTCCCATTTTCTCAGAAACAATGCGACGAAGAAACTCGAAATTTGTCATAGTACTCCATCTCATTGACTCACATATTTTGCACCAGTTATCGATTTTAAATATTCATATGAGACTTGAAGAGGAAGCTAATAAGGTACTCGAAACAAAGGAAATATTTAATTTCATATATCACGTTGGGTATCATTTAAAAGAGCTTGTTATGCGGAATACTATTCGAAAGAACTTATTACGTCGAGCCAACAGAATGCAATTCCAGACCCGTGCAGGCATTCGTGGGAAATTCAAATTTCGCGCCACGGCTCATAGCTCCGCATCGTCGTTCGAACCTATGTACATTGCAAAATCGTCGGATTCTCCGAAGGCCGAATATCTCACTATAGTGAGACAATGTTCATATATGAACATTGTCATCGAGTAGATGCCGGAGAGACACGCGAACGTTGCCAACTAATTGAAAAACGTTACGAAATTTTTTTCTCTCGAATGTCTAGCCGCGATTATCGACAGCCAGACGTTTCGGAATGGCCCCACACACGTTCGATGACACGCGTCTCTGCACGATTGAGTAATCGTTCGAGGTCGGCGAAGGTCAAACTTCGAAATCGATCGTAATATTGCTCCCAAGATACTATATTCGTACACGTGATAAACTATTCGCCACGAACATTCAACGAAGAAACATAACCTAAAAGTCATATTTTCATTCGCCATCACGATATTTTCATATTTCCATTCCATCGATCTTCGTAATTCACGAATCGTCGCAAATGTATGTATTATACACCGGAGATCAACGAACCACACGATAAACAACGAGTTTTCGTCATTCGCTTGTACTACGACGCTTCGCGGAACGTTCTCAAGGTCAGACACGTTATATACGTCGTTTCTGGTTTTCCTCGAAGTAAAAAAGAAAAAAAAAACAAGAATTAGATGGTATCATGGCCTCTACGACATACCACAGTGACTACGTAACAAACATTTTTTTGCGCGGACCCAACCATACGAACTCCCTCCCTCCCCCCTCCCTCCATGACGTATCAAAAATATCTAAACCTCGATACTATCAATATACACAAAAACATAAATAGACGACGAGCAATAAATAATATTCCGGAATTGGTACGGAAATTGATGTCTCGAGGGTCACGAAAATATTTGGCCGAGTCCCCCCCTCCGACGCTCCAGAGCACGTACATACATATATATAGTGGCGTCGTTGCACGAGTTGCGTCGTGTTTGTGTGAGAAACGACGCGAGGTGCTGCCACCTCCGTGAATCGCGGAGAATCCCGTAACACGACGAAAGAGGTAACTGGCTGTGGAAAGTGAGTCACGCACGGCTGTGTGTGAGCGTCTGATGACTGGGCTTCCCCCACCATCGACTCGCCGGGTCTCCCTCTCCGCGGCGGCTCCACGAGCGCCGCCCCCCCTCCCACCCACTCCCCGGCGGCCCACGGACGATCGCACG
The DNA here is from genome assembly GCA_963662125.1 of Diplazon laetatorius. Classification (NCBI taxonomy): domain Eukaryota; kingdom Metazoa; phylum Arthropoda; class Insecta; order Hymenoptera; family Ichneumonidae; genus Diplazon; species Diplazon laetatorius. Next base: position 8,127,739 of record OY759156.1, read on the forward strand.
GTACGACGGGAGGATGATGTATATCTATATAGTGGGCACCGACTCGGGATCCGCCGACGCGGCCCGAAGTGGCCGAGCGCGAAGCGGTGAACGGGTGATTGGGTCACGCACCCCGCGCGCACTGTTGCTGTCGTTGCTGCTGCTGGTGCTGCTGTTGCTGATTCCACTACTACGTCTACGTGCCCTAGGACGTTCACGGTCGTGTTCACGGAATCCCCATTGTTTTCTCTCGAGTCTCTCTCGCAACCGACCGTACGACTGAAAACAGTATCGTTCATGTCCATAAGGGGGGGGGGGGGGGGGGCTTTCACGTAGGACACGTGCGTTTGCCTTCTCCCACGCTTTATGTCGATTGTTTTTTTTTTTTACGACCGTAATTCTGCTCATTTTAGTCACCGGAATTGTTGGAAACGTCATTATTATAACGACAACGATCTTGTGCATTGTATAATTTTCTGACACGTTTTTTTTTCTCGTCGTGGAGTTTGACGACTTGGAAGAATCAAAATCTTTATTGATTTCGACGAATAAGATTATAGAATTGATTCTAGAGTTGTGAGTTGGGGTAATTCGTTACCCCATCGGGGTTTCAACATTTTTTCTATTTCAATTTTTAACGCGATTTTTCGTCCCTCAAAATGTAGTTTCCACTCGATAGAATTGTGTGAGAAGTGTCTCGAGTAATTGTGGAAAAAATCGAGACTAGAACGATTGTGGGGCAAGAAGTTACCTCAGGTTGGAGCTGACCAGAGGTTTTGAATAGCTTCGTCGGATTATTATTATTATTATTTTTTAAAACTAATCAGAAGAATATCGTGGGCTGGAAAAATATTAAAACGGTATTGGATTTACATATTTTTTATTTTGCAAACAAATATGAACAAAATTGTGGGCTGTAAAGAGATTGAGAAGGTATCGGATTTTTTTTCCCGAGATTTTTTTCTGAATCTTCGAGACGAGTGCGAGACACTGTGGACTCCGTTCAAAGTTCGTTACGACGTGACGAAAGAAAATATAACGGACTCTCGAAATTTCCGAATATCCGAACGGTCCGGTTGAATTGGGTCAGCCTCACGAAACGTTGTATACCAAGCGGAGAAAGTAGGCAAATTCTGGAGTTAATCGACCACGGGTGGCCAAACCCCAATCGTTCGATCGTTGCGATCGACGTGTTAAACATTTCGAACTTGACGAGCCGATTTTAACGAATTTACGACACAAGTGTGAAAAATATCGAGAAAACTTTGAAATTTCTACTGCTGGTAGCTTTTGTCATCCAAAAAAAAAATTTCAAAAACAATTAACCTTCTCGTTCAAAAATTCGAAAAAAAAAAAAAAAATTGAAAAAACTTTTATAAAAATAAAAAAAATCCACCCCGTGGAATACAAAAAACATGATACAAAATGCAATAACAATTATTTGGCGATATTTGATAATTACAAATTTCTCTGGAATTCAAAAATCAGTCACAATCGACGTTTCTCAGATTATCGTACTTTTGACTGGGATTATACGTGTCATACATCCTTAAGCAGTGTTCTCTCCCGTGAATGTATTGGCCAAACACATCCAAACGTGGTGCTGCTTCTCTCGGCTTTGCGTCACGAACTCACGAGTATATATACGAGTCTCGGGAGTCGGTGTCCATCCTCGTGGACGACAAAAGCCCAGAGAGAGAGATTCATAATCCGAATCGTCAACGCCTTGCCGTAATCCCACATATTTGGGTCATCGTCTTTATCATCGAGGGGTTGCAACGGCTCGCGAGTCTTACATTCCTAAGCGCCTGCTATGTGCACTGAGACATCGCTCGCGCGCGACCTACTATTTCGCTATTTACCGATATTACACGTGACACTCATTTAGTCACTTTCGTTCGAGCTCTTTGTTGATCATTTTCGAGCATCGAATTTTTCAGTGTCGTGACGTTTCGCGATTTTTTCAAAAAAATCAATTTCTTTTCATTTATTGATACATATATATATATAATCAAGGTTCAAAGTCTTCAGATGAGTTTCCGATGTGTTCAAAAAAAGTTATTAAATTGGAGGGGGGGGAGTACGAGCTGAGGCTGATACGAAAATTCGCTCGCGTTAAAACGAGTGAATCAACAGCCGATAACAAAATCTCATCTTTCAATCCCAACAACATTATCCAACGTCAAGTATCATAAATTTAGTATCCGTGCATTTCATATTATTCGCATTTCCGTGAATTACATAAGGCATAAAAATCGGGTTTCGGAATTTTGCAATTCCATTGCTAAAACATTCATCACGAGAAAAAAAAAGTATAACAACAAAAATGACAATAATAATCATAATGCACAAACGAAAGAATTATCTACTTTCAATTATTTCCATTATTATCGATATTTCATGATTTTCTATTTTCCGTCATCTTTGATAATTCACAATTGTATGAATTTATTATTATTTATCATCTATTCATCGTCTTTCGCGTAGAACACGAAGTAAGGAGATTCTCTCGTTGGGCGAGCTTGAAAGTGGGCTTTATACGGTGTTGGAAGCAAGAGCAGTCGGTCGCGCGGCTGAGTCTCGTCGATTCAGTATCTCGACACAACCGCAGCGTAGCCCACGATATACGTAACGACACAAACGTACACACACACACACACTCTGCAAAAGCCGTTGAGAGACGAGTGCGACGAGATACGCTTATGTGTGTGTGTGTGTGTGTGTGTGGGGCTCGGGGCGTAGCATGAAAATAGCCGAGCGTACTTGGAATATCGGTGTGGCTACGCGTTAAGCATGTCGAGGCGACTGCTAATACGGCGTCCTTTTCTTATCCGTTGGCGTCTTGCTCGGTTACTCGACGCTCGCCAAGCAGCAAACGAGGGGGATCCCCGAGACGGAGATAGCCCGAGAGCCGTAGCGGGGGAGGGAGGCGAAGGGGGGAGGCTCGCCGAAGAACGAAGGGGCTTGGGGCACGAGAGGGGCGAGAGTTGGCGCGCCGGGCGAAAGATAGAGAGCGACTGTGACGAGGCGAAAGAACGAAAAAAAAAACCATCCCAGATATTTAAAGAAAAAAAACGAAGAAAAAAAAACCAACACAGATATTGTAAGAAGGTGAGCCAGGAAACCAGAACGAGAGAAAGAGAGACAGAGAACCAGCAAAAACGGTTGGACCGTATAAGAAAAGACCAAAAAAAAAAAAAACGTAAGAAACAATAATAACAATATTGATAAAAGAGACAAACGAGAGAGAGTCATCGTGGTCGCGTCGTATCTCGCAGAGTGTTAGGGTCAGATCGCGAGAGCGAGTGAGATGGAAATATTGCGGAGTGTGCGCGCGAAGCGAGGAATCGCGATGCGCGGTGGGGGAGGCAGAGAGGCACGAGGTTGCCCGAAGTCGTGCGTGCGCGCGCACCGACTACACACAAACACCCACACACACACATGCGAGCAACAGTGTCGGCGCTACGAGGAGCAAGCGAACAGAGGATGGGTGGATTACGGGTGAGTGAGAAAGAGAGAGAGAGAGGCCACGTGAAACGGGGAGTGATGCGAGAACGTGTTGAGACGCGTGTGAGCGAGAGAGAACGATGCGCAGAGAGACGAGGAGGATCGGAGGAGGTGGCAGGCAGGCAGGCAGCGGGGACTCGTGGTTCACCTGTCGTCATGGCAACGCCGCTTCGCCGCTCACTTGTTACTCCATCGGCGCAGCAGCCGGGGCTTCGGTCCTCTCGCAGCCTCCGCGGCAACACGAATACGAGTCTCGATCCATTGCGCGCGCGCGAGCGAGCGAGCGAGCGCGTCGCGCCACCAGACCGTACGACACACAAACAAACAAACCCAGCAGCGCAACACACACGCGGGAAAGTACTTGCAACAACTGTGTACACACACACACACAAACACTCGATAACCCGCGCACGGCCTCTCCCGCAAGCTCGACTGCTTGCCGCCTGCTGTCTGCTGCTCTCCTTGCTAGCTTCTTCACCCCTCCTCCTCCTCCTCCACCGCCTCTAACTCACTCGCTCTCTTTCTCTCTCTCTCTCGCGCGCGCGCGCGCACGTTGTATCTATCTCCGAGGTTTACCGAGAGGTCGAGAAGTCACGGAGGAATCGCGCGGACATCACAAACGATGATGAAGAAGAAAAAAAAACATACACACGCACGATCGTTTTCGTTTTTTTTTGTTCCTTGTTATGCTCCGTTGTTGTTATTATTATTATCACGGTATCCGTACGCACCGCACTCGATAATTTTCTTACGTTGTTTTTTTTTGTTTATTCTTCTTGTTTTATCTTTGCTTATCCTCACGTTTTTAACGGTCAAGCGTTTTTTAAAGTCACAGCGGCAGTGATCGTAGATGCGGAATTATTATCCATCATCATTTCTGTGATTCATCCGAAACGAGACAAAAACGCACACGATCGCACACAAGTTTCAGCGTTGAAACGCTCCGAGATTTTTTTTTGTTTGTTGTTGTTCTTGTATTTATGTATTTTTTCTTTTTATACACGTTGATCGAACGACGTTTCTTTCATTCTCTTTCGGTCAGTTGTCGCGTACGAAAGCGTGTTTCCCGGGCTCGAGCACATGTGCTGCAACGTTCACAGATATATATATTTATATACATATATATATTCATGAATGGAACGAACGCACGGGAATCCCATTAGCAACAACAACAACAACAACAACAACAAAAACTCGTCGTTGCAGTTTATCTCGTTTTCTTTATCCTCTTCGATAACCCCAACAAATCAATCATCACAGCGACCTCACAACTTTTCATTCCTTCACTTATTCTCGACTTTCAATGGAGATCCATCGTTTCACCGATTAATCTCGTATTCATATAATCATCACAATTCATCACCCACCGATCTCCATCAACTTTCGTCCTCTTACTTTCTTCAAACAAACAAAAAAAAAATTAAACGCATATATATATATTTCTACTCGCTTCCGGAGTTCCGTTGTTTCCTGAGCACGATCTCGCTCCTTCCCCCCTCTCTCCGTCTTCGTCTTTCACCGGGTTTCCGTCGTCTGCCACTCTCCCGTGGCCGTGGTCTAAGCGCACGCTTTCGTCACGTCTCGTCGTCGGACTCTTTCGTTCGCTGCGTGTATACTCGCGTAAGGCCAGAGAGTGCCCCGCGACTCACATCATCTTCCCCCACCCACGGGTCTCCCGTCCTCACGGAGATCCACCTCTCTCGCTCACGCCCGCGTGCGCCCTGCTCGCCCGCGCACTTCCCCTCCTCCCCCGCCCCCCCTCCCCTCTCTGGGGTCGCCACCGGGTCCCCGCGCTGCACTAGCCGCGTCTCTCTCTCGTTATCCACTTACCCACCGCGTCAATCTGTTTGCCATGCAAATCCCGTCCGACCGGTGCTGACGTAGCACAGTGGCAACGTGAGCCACACACACACACACACACATGCAAACACATACGGTACGTAAGAGCGAGAGGCAGACTGATACGACGGGTGCGACGAGCCTCGTACGATATCTCCCACTAACACACTTAACCCGGAGTTAGTCATTGCCCGCGGAGCTCATGGACGAACGAAATGATAATCAACCGTCGCGGAGACCCCGCGCAGTTGTTTCGACGAGCGGAGGTGAGGGAAGAGGGGAAGGGGGGGGGGCACAGTCTTGTGGCTTTCCCCACTGTCGGGCGCTACCGGTGACTCCACGACTGCCCACACGGATATGCACACACGCACAGCCCACAACAACTCTTCCGTCTCTCTCACACTCTTTCGCTCTGTCTCTCTCTCTGTGTGCGAACACAACACACGATCGCTACTCCCACCACTCTACCCACCTCTGTTGCTGCTGCGCTCCCGACTGCCGAGCGCCGACTGCGACGATACAACCTCGACTACCCCCCCTCCCCCGCCCTCGCTTCTCCGCCGACCGCCCGCTCGCTCTTTTTCCGTCACCCACGTTTTTCTCTCTCGGCTCTATACGCACTCTCGCGACGGAGAAACGAGATGGAAAGAGATAACAAATGAATAAAAAGAAGAATAAAAAAAAAGAAAGAGAAAGACGAGAAGATTCACATATACAACGAGAGACGCTATATCAGACTCTCACACGTTTTAACGTCTCTCTCTCTCTTTCTGTGTAGCATCTTCGGAGATATTATCCGGTACGTCTTTTTAAAGATGTTTTTTTATTTTATTTTCTCATCCTCTTCTCATTCTCAATCATTCCAGATCCCTTCTGCTACCCCCCACCGACAGAATGACCAAACGACGAAATCCCTTCCCCTCCCCCGCCATCGTGACTCTACGACAACGTTTGCGAGATCGCCCGAGGCGAGGGCGGTGGAGGGGGCTACCCGTCGCCGACCAACGGTCTAGCCTGACGTCACTGGCGCCTAATCGCGGTGTTGTGTACTTTGCATCACACCGACTCACAGCTAGACGCTTATGTTGTGTGTGTGTGTGTGTGTGTGGGTGTGTGTAACGTCTTGCACCAGCGCTGAGCTATCCCCCCTCTCATCGCTTTCCGACTTACTCTCTCGCACTCTCGACCCCCGCCTGACTTCTCGCTCTGTTCCTCCCCTCCCCTCCCCCGCCCGACCAACCCACGATCGACGGAGATCCTCGCTCGGTCTCCTTTCCCCGCCAAACTCGCTTCTCGCTTTCAAACCTCGCTATACTCATCGGGCTTATACGTCTCACATTGGGACAGCCTCGTTGGTTTTCCTGCACTCACACACACGCATGCGCATTCACATATTTGTGCATGTAATATATATATATATATATATATATATCTGCTGTTACATGTATACATATATATTTACGTACCGATTACAGAGATGATGAATACGACAGCACGCGTCAAACGTGACGGGCAGATGAACGCCGTGCTATATATATACGAATCCTTCGATGCGTCTTTGCGCACAACACATCAACACATCGCGTATCCGAACACAGCTGTTTACACGTCAATCAAACGTTTTTTTTTTTTTTTTTTTTTTTCAATGAATAAAAATAAATAAATAATTATTCTTTTTGTTCAATTAGTTGTTCACGTCTTCGATATGTTATTTGGAAATTCGTGTTTTTTTCTCTTCTTATTTATTTATTTGAAAAATTAATAGTGATATGACGTTGGATTTGAAGATAGATTTTTTCTCTGCATTTTTGTTGTCATCGTCGTCGTTGTTGTTGTTGTTTATTCGTGCGTCAGTGAAATCGCGATGCGACGTTTGGAAATTGCGTTTGCGAAATGGGAAAATTCATTTCGACGAGCCAACTGGATAATTTTGGAAGCACACGTGGGCACAAACGCTCACACACGAAAATTCACGGTTACACACATCCGCACACACACGCACGTGGCGAGATATATAAATATATATATATATATTTTTTCCTTGTCACGAGTTAATGCGTGCAATGATGATGATGCATCGAGCTGAATACACTCGCGTGAATTATTATTATTATCATTCATACGTCACGTAACCGAAGATTTTGCGCAATCCGTTTGTGTACCAAACACGTTTCCAAAGTTGTATGCACTCGCGTTTGACATTTGCAATAACGACAGTCATTATTAACACTTTTACGAGTGTGTGTGTATAATCGTCGTTTTATAACAACTTTTTCACGCGATAATTAAACAAAAATAAATACACAAACACGCACAAACACACACACACACATATTCCAGTAATAATTGTCGTGACCATTGACCAATCTCGTTTAAAAATCAATTAAAGACCTTCGGAAGATCTCGATCACGAAAATTTCATTCTACAGTGAATGAAAATTGAGCACCACCAAAATTCGCCACTAAATCAAATTACAATCACATTTTTTCTCCAATTTTAATATATATATACACACAAACACACACAAATATGCATCTTAATGTTACGAATTACAATTGCGGTAACGCCAAACCGTTTATCGTAAATAATCGCGTTATATCCGTGTAAAAGCGTATGAAGAAGAAAAAGAAAAATAATTTCTGTGCTCCGAAACGGACGACCGCGCGTTGTTGTTGTTGCGTAACATATAGAGCCGCGCGCGTACTTCGGCCGCTGGTGCTGGTGCAGCGGCTACTGTCGTCGTCGTCGTCGCCCGTCGTCGTTGCCGATCGGGGGCTGTAAGGTTGCCTCGGTTATGCTCTCTCTCTATCTCTCTCTCTCTCTCTCTCTCTCGCTCGGGAGAACCGAGCCGGAGTCGTCGGTAACAGTATTGGTGGTTCGTAGAATGCTAGTGCCCGAGAGCTCACGCTATACGCTTTCTCAATGTGTTCACTTCGTTCGTGTGTTGGTATCATATACACACAAATATATATGTATATTGGTATTCGTCCGGGAGGCCGAAAGAAGAGAAGGAAGGAGAGCGATAGACGTGCGTAAGAAAAGGGTTTGCGTGTGTATGTGCGAGAAGAGGATGGACGTGGGCGTGTGTGTGTGTGTGTGTGTATCGGTGGGCGGCGAGTTTCCGTCGTCGGTGGAGAGGAGAGGAGTCGTCGAATGCCGAGAGGCAAGGCAGGCAGGCTGTGTGGCGAGCGGTGCGCCGTCTGGCGTGGCTGGCGACAGTCTGCTGCGTTCCAAGAACCACGAGGCGATTCCGTGTATCGGGCGTGCGCGCGCACACACACACATACACACGCACACACACAGACGTGCAGAGAAACACCTACACATACATTTAGGAGCGGTGGCTCGGCTCTCTCGGAACTCTCGGACGGGCTGAGGTCGAGAGAGTCCCCCGAGAGGGAGACGACCGTAACGATGGAGCGAGACGGGGAGATGCCCGTGGAGCCAGGCGTAGCAGTGGCGCTGGGTGGGGGCGAAGGAGGGAGGGGGGGGGGGGTCGGGAGGGAATGCCGGGAAATCGTGTCCCCCGCCGTTCTCGGCGACCCAGGCTTGGCTTGACTCCGCTGCTGTGGCTTGTGGCTGGGGTCCTCGAGGCGCGCGTGGTGATGCCGAGAACGTCCGAGATACGAGATGGACGGATGATGGCGATACGCGCGCGATAGAAGAGAGAGAGAGAGAGAGAGAGAGAGAGAGAGAGAGAGAGAGAGAGAGAGAGAGAGAGAGAGAGAGAGAGAGAGAGAGAGAGAGAGAGAGAGGGATATTTAGTTCGTGATCTGGGACCGGAGTCCCCTAAGAGGCCACCTTGCCAAGTCGAGTTTATTGAATGCGAGTCATTTAATGGAAATTAGAGTGTCAAGTTGAAATTATAATTATGTCTTGAAATTATGATTATGAGGATTTGTTTGTGATGCTATTGCGTAACACAGATTTCATCTTAGAGAGGGGTGTTTTACTTTCCGAGCAGGGATGGGCATCCATTCAATGAAAATGTATTTCAAATACTTTTTCAAACAAATAATTATGATCAATCATCGTGCAAGAATCAATATTTTTACATTTATGCAATAATTATGACCAATTTACGTGAATTATGATTTTACAATGAATTCAAGTATTCAATAAATCTGATAAAATGCGTTATCATTTGATCGCCATTGGTTATCCGACGAGCATACTTCATTCGGCAAAAGGGTCCGTGAGACCCCTCGTGCCTTTTTCATAATAAACTACCATCCAAAAATAAAAAAAAAAAGTTTCAATGTACCGATAAATAGAATTGCGAAAATAATAATAATAATAATAATAATAATAATAATAATAATAATAATAATAATAATAATACGTCGTAAAAGCAATATCAGTTTGCGGAGGAAGAAAGACCGTGGGATGTGAGAGAGCGAAGAGAATGAAGCAAGGTGCGCGCGAAAAGGAACCGAACGCGAACGACGCGTGAGAGAGAGAGTGAGACAAGAATGACCATACGGTATTCGAACTCGTGTTTTCGAGTCGAGAGGGTGGTGGGGATACGAGGAAATGTGACGCGTGGGGAAGGGATAACACGATCGTGTTTGACTGTCGAGTGAGAGAGACAGCACGGGGGATCGGAAACTCGAGGGTGGGCGGAAGACGGCGACGGGATGGGAGAACGCGAGAGAGAGAGAGAGAGTAAGAGAAAGGCGAGATAAACGAGACGAGAAAACGGGGGATTGAGCTCTCGTCTGTGTAACGACGACGCGATTATATATCCCTTCGGAGATTCTCTCTCTTCCACTACGTTTCTCACCTCAACCCCGCTGTCGATGATTCTTCTCGTGCCCCGTAACTCAACGCGCGCTCGAGAGACCCGCAATGAGTTCTCCAAACCCGGCTGTGTGTTCCTCACGGGATCCCGACTCGAACGTCGTTGCATCCTCGTCGCACTTGTGGCGCTACGATCAGCCCGTCTCTGTTCTCCGTGGCGGCGGCGCACCGAAGCCCGACCCCCCACCACCTCGCTCACCGGCGTCTCTTCCTCCGTCGCGTCGGTCTTCTCTCTCGCTCTCGGTGTCCGCCGTGCCAGCGCTTGTTCCGTCCCTCCCCCGCCCCCACCTCCTCACTCTACGAAACCCCGTCGGCCGACCGCGTCCGACCAGAGAATCCCGGAAGAAGTGTCTTCTCGGAATCGACCTTTGTTACAGCGAAACACGCGAACCGGCAAGATAAATATGATGGAAGAATCACGGAGACAATTTGGACGCGATAAATTTACGTGTATAATCTAGGAGTCAAGTGCGTGGGGTCCGTGCGGACCCCACGCTTTTTTTTTCTTTCTATTTCCGTGAAATGAATTTTCTTTGTCATTCGATGAGATAATTCATTAGAAATCGACGAATTGACTCACGAGATTAATTCGTCGAGAGTTCGAGCACGTCGAGTTTGACTCGTAATCGCAGTTATGGCAATATCCGGTTGAATTACCGATGTTCATTATCGTTGTATAAATTTCGTAGACTCGTGCAATATACTTCTTATCACGAGATAACCACACGATGAACGAATGAGAATGAATAAAGCGTCGTCATGTTTTGAATTGCGTAATTTTTACATCGTTGAAAATTTATGGGGTACGTTGGGGATTGTAAATTTAGTTGTTGTATTGTCGTTGAATGGGATGGAGGGGTGAGGGTGAGTGTGAATGGGGCGACTCGGTGTAGCGAGATACGAATAAATATGCACGTGGATAATAGAAGACAAGATTAGCAATGGCGTTTTCGTTTTCCTTGCCCGATTTATCCTTCTCCTTCTCCTCCTCAATCGTTTTATTGAAATTTATATATATATATATTAGAGTAGTCGTTGACAAGTTATTTTATGGTAACAGAAAACGATGACATTATTTTTAGGAAAGAAATTATTAAACCAGAAGTCGAGGCATGATCGAAATTATTTTTTTTAGATAAAATTGCAGTTTCTTTGGGAATATCGCATGAAATATGCAGATTTAAGAAAAAACCCATGAGAATAATTATATACGAAATTAAATTTCCTATAAGAAAGGTTCCCATCATTTTTTTCAGAAAAATTTGTTCCAGCTAAGATTTAATTTTTAACGACCACCCTAATATATATATATATATACTGTTCCGTGGATATAGCATTTCGTATGATTATAAAATAACGCACGTCCGATTGAGTCACCGTTTTCCATTCAGGATGTAAATATCCTTTTTAATGGACGTAACTGAATGATGCTCGTCGAGGGGAGAGGGGGGCGATATGGCGCAAGCTTGAAAATTCTTCTTTTTTTTTTCATTTCCTCGTGTACGCAATTTCACGTGAATGAACGGCCCCACGCAAACGCGGGTCGAATACACGGTAAGTCAAGTCCCGTATGTGCATTTCGAGGAAACGCTGATTCCGATTATTCAATTATATCACTCATACCGACGTATACATTTGTATAATCGATTTGATGTTTATATGTATGAAACCGTAAAAAAAGGCCGACCTGACCGGCACCAGCGATAATAATGAAATTACGGGGTTCCCTGAATTGTTGATGTTATAAATATGTATATGACGCGAATGTTATGTGTATATAAGTCGTTTCATGTTAATTCGATCGAAAGAACCGTCCATCGTGCGTTCCATTTTGTTTTGTTTTCCTTTTATTTTTATTTTCAAATAACAAAAAAAAATGATCCAAGGACAAGTGTGAGATTCGTTTCAGTTATTCTTTTTTAGTGATTTGCATCTGATGCACAATGCAATTGCGTCTGTCGTCCTTTTTCATTTTTTAAATCACATTTCGCCGAAAAAATTTAACGAAATCAGAGTTGTAAATGCATCGAGCCATTGACCCATCAGTCCTGTCGTTCGCGAAAAATTATCGGACGAGCTTTGCGTACAATCAATATGATCAATAAAATCACATTGATTTTCACATAATCGAAAACTGGTAAAAAAAATCAATTTCGTTCGACGCTCCATCTCGCGGCGAAATGATGCACAACACGGTACGAAGCTCGTGCGCGGGCATTCGAGTTGCGTGATAAATCATCATCGTCGTTAAAGTACGCGCATCGTTTGTCAGCGCCAGCGCATGTCAGAATGCGCATTCGCGGCTGCAACGATGCATCGCGCGGATGCGCGACTTTGCGTGTGTATATGTGTGTGTGATGCCTACTTCAATGGCTCTAGCGAGTGACGATGCGACCAACTGACAATGAGTCGACGTACGTACGGTAGACTCGTTTGCCGGTTGACCTTGGTCCGACAAAAAAAAAAGCAAAAGAACAAAAAAGACAAAAAAAGAACTACAGAGGCGTGTAATTTAACGAAGCAGTGTTGTTCAACTTGACCATCTGTGGTTTTCAACTTTCTTGAGTGTACAATACGTAACTGGTCGATTGTTTTATTTATATCTATATATATATGTATGGAATAAGTCATTCGTCAAGGTGATGAGCCCACATGGGCAGGCCACCATGAGGGCAAGAGAGATAGCGGTATGAGCGCTTGTTTCATTGGGATAAAGGAAGAACGAAATATGTAGCACATCATCTCAAAGTGGACAAACCGGTCTTACGATTGACATGTTCAAATTCGAGTCATATCACCGGTATCGCTTCGTCCGGGAGAGTGGAATATAAAAAAATATATATCAAATTAATCGTTTCAAAATAGTTTTGAGAGTGATGTTTCCGATGATAATCACCATCGAACAGAGTTGTTCATAATTATCATCGAAAATTTGAAGCCTCAACAATTTTTCAATCTGAAAAAAATTCTAAAATTAAAATTAAAAATGTAAATCCATTCCAGATAAAATATGAAAGAAAAACGAATAATAAAAAATAAGAAAAATAAGAACAGGTTAGAAAAATGTTATAGTTCGAATTTTTTTTCATGACTACTCAGGAACGGCAAATAGTAAAAATATTTCAACACGAAATCTTGAAACTAGCAACTCCACGTTTCGATTCGCTTTTTTTTTTGTTTTGAGATCATTGCTCTACAACGATTTTTCGCCAAGTTACAGCCTTCTGAAAATAACCTAAAAATTCGCTTTGTTTTTCATATCCTTTAATTTTTGTGTCCAGTGAAAAATAAAAATCCGTTTGATTGAAATACGGATTAAAAACAAATAATTAGTCGTCGTCGATGATAAAACTGAAAAAAAATCAAAACAGGAATCCGCAGCCCGTGGCTATGTGCATCGTTGTAATATAATCGCGATGTTGGTGCAAGTGCGAGTTTCTCGGGTGGAATGTCGATGGCGCGAATAAATCGGCAAGGCTGTTGCGGAACTTCGAAGTAGCGAGTGTTGGTACGTTGCCGTAGGCCGACGATTGGCGAGAAAACCGGTGAAGCTCGTGGGTCCCGCACCCGGTTGATCGGCCGATCTAAAACGATCTCGTGTGCGGCTCGGCGCACGCGCGATCGTTTCGAAGGACCGACGGGGGGCTGCGCGCGCAACCGAGCGAACCACGGCGCAGAACGATATTACCGGTCGTGCCTCTACGATCAACGGTGGAGGCCTTCCTCGGGCTTACCCAGGCTTATTACTCCTCCCCCCTCCTCCTCTTTGCCCCGAGCCTCGTGCTCCCTCTGTGCGTCTTCAAAACCACACTAATCGCTTCTTTCTATATAATATCGTCGCATCTTCCTTTTTGTCTCTGTGAAGTTTATTTATTTATTTTTTATATTTTTTTTTTCACCGATTTTCTCGTTCGACGATCTCAACCGGTCGACTCTGTCCGTCCGATCCGATCCGTCTACGTCTGGAGCACCGTCTCCGGCTTCGACCTCGGTCGATCTGTCTTCCGCGTCTCTCTCTCTCTCTCTTTCTCTTTCTCTCTGCGCACCTTCGTCGTCTCGTAGCTTTGCGCTATCTGCACCGACGACTCTTCGTGTCCAATCCGTTTTTTTTTCTTCTTCTTATTTCGATAGTTTATCGACGATGATCCATCTTCTTCTTCTTCTTCGTCGTCGTCGTTCTCGTCTAATTTTGTTGAGTCTCATGGTTACCGTTACGTAACATAGTTGAATCGTGATCTGTCCAATTTGCGTGATAGATTGTTCGACATGGATTTGGGGTCGGGACGTGTTACTCTAACTGGACCTTATCGGGGAGTGTGGGGTCCGTATGGCCCCGGCCTCTTACGCATCCTCTCTGTGCCAAAATGCTTAAAATTTTGGATGATTGGACTAGAATCGAGAATTGACGTTTGTTCAATGAGAAAAAAATCGCGTGTAATTGAAATACATTTTTGCTCGGCTGATCGTGAATAATTTTCGGAATTGTGGAATATGAGAATTTTTTCTGCGGAGTCGACGGAGATTGTCGAGATTATCACTGATTTAGTTGAAATTATGTACGAACAATTAAATTTCACGGGTAAACGAACTCACTATTGGACCACGTGTCGATCGATGACCGTCGATCAATCGAACACGCACACGGTCGTGAAAACGTTCAATCGTACTTTCGAGGTGTGGTGTGATTTCCGGTAAACGTTTTTCTTTTTTTTTTCTTGCTTTCGTGCGCTTCGCAGCTGACGCGTGTAACGCATAAGCGGCAATAATATTTCCGTGATGAAAATGGTGGAACGCTCGATGCCAGATCGAAATGAATATTCAGAGTTAACGGTAGTGGAAACGGTATGAAAATAGGCGGATCGAACGTTTTCTTCGACTTCCGTTTTCAGATAAATGATGCATATCCGGAGAACTCCACTTTACGATTTCGTGTCCGTTTGCAATTATCGAATTAATTACACTACAACGTGTGACATTCGTTATTCATCGAACGAATGACAAAAGTTTGGCTTGACAATTTCATAAGCAAATTGATTTTTTTTTCATTCAATGACGATTTTTTTTTCATCATTGTTGTGTTTTAGAGATATAAAACTTGGTAAAAATCCACTGACGCTATCGAATTTAAGGTGACATTGAAATTTTATACGCCCACTAGATCAATATATAAAAATATCAAAACAACCTGAAATCTGAAACTTGCAATTTGCTTTCTCCGGATTTTACGTAATAAACGAAAATTCCTCTATGAGGCAGTCAAAGATTAAGAAATGCTTTGTCACAGAATAATCTTCACTGCGTATAGGATTCAAGGAAAGTTAATTGCATTTTCCTACTTTTTCAACGTCTGTCGATCGATAAAAGTTCGATGCAAACCTTTGGTTTCAATTATCCAATGGGAAACCTCATGCAGTCGCGTTTGGAGTGTCGGGAATGTCCCTCCGCTCGTTGGTTCTTCGCAAGTGCGTCACCCTGAATGTCGGATCGTTGGACAGACTGGCGCGTCGACAGTCGAGCGATAAGAGACCTCGGGGAACACGAGAGGTCTCCCTCGACTATCGCACATAGACACACGTACACACAAACACACACACACACACACACACACACGCGCCTGCGCGGACATGGAGATATCATCACCGTTTTATCTATAGACAACATAGTTCATGTAAAACTGCGTGTAAAGCTATCTCGTATGTGTGTAGATGGATCAGCCGTAACACATAGAACCAACTGTTACGTAAGACGCGACGAATCGCATTACCGGCGCCCGTTGCTGCTCACCTGTTGCATTTGTTAAATTGCGACAACACACACACACACACACACACACACACACACACACACACACACACACATACTTATACTTATACATACACACAAACACGGGCGAGGGCGGGCGAGCGTGCATCGTTGCACCAGTCTGATGCACCAGCGCAAATAGCACGCAACTGACCTTGACTCCTCACCGATGAAAATTCTCCATGCAACGTTATATGTATAAATGTCTACACATATATATATGTTTATATGTAAAAGTTGAGGGTGAGGAAACGCGACGGTTTCGCATTCTCGACACTCTCGAACTCACATATTTTTCCGAGTCCAACGATTAGTCTTGCTCGTCTAATTAGTTGCATGAGGCCGCGCAATGAATAATAATGATAATAATAATAGTAATAAAATCATGACTAGCTCTTGAGAATGTCGGATGACCGGCCATTATTGCGATATAGGCTTGAGAAAAAAAGAAGCACGTGTGGCGAGTTGTTATCTGCGTTCGACGTGTAGCTCGCGACGTTGATAATGATAATTAAAAACACAAGGCCAGCGCGGAAAAGAACGATTTAGTCATCCGGAGATTCCCCTCTGGTTGAAATCCGTTATTTCTATCTCGCTCTCTCTCCCTCTCTTTCTTTCTCTCTCTCTCTCCCTCTTTCGAAGCATGCATGTCTCACTTGCCGAAAAATTTTCACCTCCCACCACCAACTTTCTCTGGAAATAAAAAAGTGAAACGTCGTTGTCTCGCGAGAACGATATTTCGGTCGTTGATCCGTTCAACGTGACTTTGATACATATATATGAGATGATATTCGTACAACGCAGTAAGAACAAAAATATCATTGATTGAAATAAAAGAAAAATTAATTTTAAAAAAAACAAGAGCTGCCAAGAATAGATTTTTTTCTAAGTTTATAATAACATTTGAGATCGGTATTTTACATGCAAGTTGTTTTTTTTAAATTAATCAATGGTATTTCGTGATTTTTAGCGAGGAAATGCATAATCGTGGACGATGATGTGGCCGTATTTTGATCGCAAATAAAAGGTGAAATTTATGAAATTTTCGTAGCGGTCTATTATCAGTCTTTGCGGTCGATCCACATTGCCGCCTTTCGCTCTGACTTTTGGTTTTTGTGTTTCATCGGTGTTGCGCCGCCGTGTTATTACCACGGCGTGGTTCCGTCGGTGTTGACGATGCCTGGATACCAACATATATAATAATACGTATAAGTAAATACACCGGCGTCGAAACGACGGTCAGCGGTGCCGAGTCATCAATGAAAACTGTGACGTGACGCAGGCTCGCGTGATTCCCTGTGGCTCACAGCCGACTCGGCATCGCGGCTGTTCGCCCGGTTACGATACCAACATTCACGGTTCACCCGACAAATCCTGACAAACTTCAAGCAGACAGACGAATGGTGTCGAATGAAAAATAAGTGTTCTTTGTATTTTTGCTCTACGACGAAAATTGACCGAGTTATATGCATTTGAAGTTTCAGCCAATCACAGTAGTCCCTCGAGACTTTCCGACCGACGCGACTCCGACAGCGTCGAATGGAACCTACTGAGTGACGCTGTAATTGGTTGCAACTTCGAATGCATATAACTCGGCCAATTTTCATCGTACGACAAAAAGCTTGAAAGCGTTTCTGAAGCTTCGAAGACGACCGAAACACTCACGACCCGACCGGACAGACCAGTACGGTCTGACGTGAGCAATCCGCGATGCAAATAACGCACGACAAAGCACCTCTCATGAATAGTTTCATCGCCGTCCGAATGTATAGCGGGCAACTTTTCCAATACACATTTCATCGACTTACGTGATTACATTGACGAATTAAAGTATAATTTTATCGTTTATTACTATACGCGCATTGACGTACGAGCATTATTCGCGATTGAGCAATCTTTCATCGTCATGAATTATTGATATTGAAAAACGATGAGTGGCGCGTGTATTTGTAATTTTTTTTTTTACTCTTTCAATTTTTAATTTCTCTCGTCGTATCGCGTGGTGACGATAATGCGCATGGCAGAACGTTGCATCGTATTGTCGTTCCGTCATATGCATTTCGCGATTTGCGTCATTTCGTTTCATCTTGCTGGTTATTTTATAACCGTCGGAGGTCGGGCTACGACGCCGCCGCCAAGCCCCGCAAAATTCATCGTTGAACGCGAATGCGCGAATTAGACCTTCTACATTTCTTTTTTACCTCGTTTCCTATTGTTTATCAAACGATTAATTATTTTTCATCTCACGTTATACTATCATTCGTTTTATTTCGATGAATTAGACATTTTTTCATTTCACAATTGTCGCGTTGTTATTATTACCGCAAGATCGCCGTAATTGCCGCACAATTGATTATCATTTTTTTTCCCGGTTTTCCGTTCGTCATGGTTGACCCGGACGTGTTCGTGGCACGAGCAACGAGCTTCCACATTGGGACAGTGTGATTAATTTTCCATACCATCTACCGTTGTTAATGATGATGATAATAATAATAATAATAATAATAATAATAATAACTAAAATAAAATATTCGGCACCGAAGTTACGTTCAAATTAAATCCTCGTAATTCCGGTGACCGTTTCAAATGTATTTTCGTCGACTTTTCTGAATAATGCAATCTGCCACGATTTTCACAATATCTATAACAGTTTAACAACGACGTGGGTGACATCTGGTTATCGATTTTCCACTCTCAGTTTGTATCGTGAAAATTTGATTTTCCATTTTAAAGTGATTCTTCGAGGGACGTTATCGGTTTATCGATCATTGTCATCGACAATAATTAATTACTTTCAGGCCAAGATCATTTTTTCATGCTGTTAAAAAATTATTTGAAGAAATTTTGAGAAAATAAATGAAAAACAAATAAGTAAGAAAAAGGGGGTTCGATCGTTTGAAAGCGAATGAGGAGAAATAATGTTGCAATGGGGTCTCGCGACAGTTGCCAACCTGACAGGTGTCGCTCGACGATACAATTAACCCGAAGAAGTTGACGATGAGCCGCGAGGTCGGGTGCGCGGTAATGTTCAACGGGACATCCGGAAGCAGAGTACGATACGGTGAAATGCGACGGTATACATATATAAATGGGGCAATCCATGTCAAGACGATTAAACTCTGATCCCCACCGATTCGACTCATGATTTTTTTTTTTGGCTTTTATTCAACCCCAAATCCACCGGTGATTTTTTTCGGAATTTTTATATCATCCTGCAACCCTCAAGGAACCTAGAAATTACCTCCAAATAAGGAAAAACATACTTGGACCTAATTGAAAATTCAAATACTTTTCTTGAGATAAAAAAAATAATTGCAATAAAGATGACCTGAGATTTGTGACTCTGGATTTTTAAAAAACATAATTTCTTCGACCTGCTAGAAAAATCATAATTTTTTATCGTGCAAAACAGAAATCATAATTTTTCATTATGTCCAAGTAAACTTCTACTTAATTGGAGATAGTTTTGAATTTCTCGCAGGGTTTTAGGTGGATCGGAAAATTCTGAAGAATATAATGAGTGGTGTTGGGTTCACATGAAAGCCAAAAAAAAAAAAATGAACTGAATCGTCAGGTGTCAGGGTTTTGGCCGTTTGATTTGACATGGAATTCCCCATATATGTATATATACGTGTGTGTATGGATTGCGGACGTCGGATAGGGCGCGCGATATTCGCGAGAATAGGACACTGACGTTTCTGAATATTTTATGTCCCGGTTCTCGGTTAGCTTCGGTCATATCTGCATCGCGAGCTATTAAAAGCACCTGCTCTTTCGGTTCACGTTGAACGTCAACCGGAGGATTCCTGCTCTCTGCTCAGCACCCCTCCGCCACTATTCAGCCCGATCCTCGCGAACGGATCTCCACATCCTTTTCGTATTCGAACCGTGTACTTTTTTTACGCCTAAAACTGTTTCGTCGTTTTTAACTAAGACGAGAAATCGTAGAAATCTACGAGATAGCTAAGTTCTTCTTTTTCAGTTATTCTCCCAATTTATATTGTAAATTTCGTTACGTTGGAAATTGTTCGTAAAATTGTTGATTTCGTTTATTCTGCAGTTATTATTATTCTAATAATAATAATAATTGCTTCGTTCGAAAAAATAAATTATGCAGTAATAGTAACAATAACAATAATTGCGACGGCACATAAATTTTAACAGGAAAATGTCAGATAGATTGTGAGCTGCAAGTTTTTCATAATAACATTTTTTTTCGAGAAATTCGTTCCGTTGTAAATTATCAGTAAAATTATAGATTTTATTATTCAATGTTTACTATAATAAAACAAAAATTATATAAAATTATTGCCGTTCTTGGGCGACCAAAGATAATTTATTTATTCAAAAACAAAAAATAAAAATAAAAAATAAAAAAAACAAATAAAAAAATCTATCCACAATTACGTCAGTCACCCAAATTTAAATGAAAACGTCGACGAATTATTATACGTAAACAACGATAAAAATTTACTTAAAGCCACGATCTTCCTTCATCAGTCAAAATAATAAATTAGGAACCTTTATGTTAATGTCACCGAATGAAACGGCTTCGATTATCGATCCAATAATTTTCCCATAGAAAAAAAAATCCCCCCTCCCTCGAAATTGCAACAAATCTTTCACCAGCCTGATATTTACGAACATTATTCACCATGCTGCTTTATCGACCGAGCCCGTTGATCCCTTGTTCGCCCTTTGCCCGTTTTCTATTTTTCAAGACTCGCAATCCTTCTTCAAGTCTCGCAATACTTTTTCACCCTTCGTCCTCCTGTCTCGGGCAGCGCACCCCTTTCCCTCCGCCCTTCCGTCTTTTTCGTTACCAGCGAAAATCCACAACCCATGGAATATTCAGATTCTCGTTTCTTCACCGAGATTATATCTTCGTGCCCGTTCTCGGCAATTTGTGATCTCTTTGTCTTCAAGGATACGTTCACCGTTACAAAGCCCAAAGCGAGAAGACTCGACGGGGAAGGTTCATCACGTTTGGTCGGTCGCGGGGTGAGCGGGTGAGGGAAAGGGGGGTGGATTTCGTACCCTCGAGCTGCAACCACGTCGTACCTTATTCCCGCCGGGCGGCTATTGTTTTCCCTCAAAGGACCCTCCTCCGCTTCCTTCCGTCCGCAAAAGACAGACGCACGGTCAGACGAACGATTTGTTTCGCCCCTTGAAATTCTCCACCGTTCACCCATTATACCAGCTCACCCTCTCTCGCGACTTACGAACAAACAAAAAATATTCCACATAAAAAATGAAAAAAAAAAAAAATAAAGAAAAAAAAATAATTTAATTAATTTAATTATAATAATTAAATATAATTAAAAAATTAAAAATGCATGGAAATATCGAGCTGCCTTTGTTAAATTCTAAATTCTAAATTAGCGAAACGAAAACAAAAAAAAAAATAGTTTCCAATAGTATTTGGTCTGAAATCGTTGGTCCATCCAAGAACGAAGGGCTATCCGATGATTTCATTCGTTCGAACCGTGAGAAAGTTAAAAAACAAGAAATTTGAGAAAAAGCAAAAGTATATTCGTGTCCCTTTAAATCCTCAGCTTTATAACCACAGCCGGTACTATAATTCTCGACGTGCAGTAAATTATTCGATGAGGTGGAAGAAAGTTTTTCTCGAGTCCTCGTCCGGATTCACCCGGCTATTTCTACCACCATCATCGAATGGTCTTGTTACCTGCTGTCCGTCGACGCCATTCCAGCCTTCTCGGTTGTTTTTCCCCCATCGTCGTCTCGTCATGGGTCAATTCGAGGACCGAAGAGGACCCTTGCCACGTCGAAATATGGTCAGAAAAGGTTCGCCGACGATTCTGGGCCCGGATTCTTCGTTTCCTCCCCCATCCCTGGCTGGCCCACAGGGCCACATGGCCAAAGACAAAGGGATTCGAAATTTCGCGGTAGGATCGACCGTGTGCTTTTGTGAAACGACACTCAACTCGAGTCAACCAATTCCTAATTTATTACCAACTGTTTTTCAGATTTTTACTTCAATCACAATTATTCCGGCATCGATATTATTCGCTGCGATTATTTATCATCACGATTTGATGCAAAATACAATATCTTCGATGGTTTCCGTAAGATTGCAGTCAAAGAGGACGCTGTTCATTGTAATGGACGTTTGATAGCTGGAAAAATTGTTGCACAAAGTCTCGACAAGTGTCTTAAAAAAATATATTTAAAAAAAATATTTCAATGATAAAAATTTTGTTTGTTATGATTTAATAGACAGCAACGTCACCTCAGTGTCGTTGCAGTTGGTCGAATCGAGGTGCGCCTGTACATCCAAACACCTAAAGAACAAAGTCCAAGAATATTGTACATTGTACGTACTGAGAAAACGTGTTTTGTCGCTTATGCCGCAAAAAAGGCCCTAAATCACTGTAGGGGCTCGTAAATACATCAGTGAGAGTCAAATTAAATGCGTTGTTCCACAACGAGCAGCGTCGAAGGTTATTCACCCCCCAAGTACCGCGACCCCGCGGGGAGGCGTCCATTATTGATTGATGCTGCTGGATCGGAAAGTGGACACCGAGAAGTCCTTCGTCGTTGACGACGAAACAACGGGACGCAACGTCCTACGCAATTTCACGTCCCATTATACGTATATATAACATAACCCACAACGAATAACCCTCAACGAGACACGGACGATGTGAAAGAGTCTCATCAATGTAACCTAATATAATAACGAAAAAAAAAAGAAAAAAAATCCACTCGCTGATGACATGCTTTTCTTCCCGCAATAACAAGATAATCACAATGAACGAAAATTATCACAATTTTCAGATTCAAATGCCCCCGGAAAATGAATGAAAAAATATATAATATATTTTGTACGAAAAAGTTGGAAAATATTTCTCGAATTTAGTTAGGGAATTGAATTAACTAGGAGATGAATAATGTTTGATAAATTAATCATCGATTATTTGACGTAAAACCCAAAGTTCTGTTTACTCATCGGTTACTGTTTACAATGAAGAAAAAAAGAAATAGCGATAACGAAATGAAGCATTCGTTGATTATCGTTCACGTATCCCGATCGAGTGCGATTATCACCTGCGAGATATAAATTTTCATCGGGTAATACGTGAAAATCGTTGTCGCAATCTCGTCGTAGCTCGCTCGTATCTCGTATCTCGTTCGCGATTACAATTTAACGCAACAAATTCGTTCGCCAATCTCGCGCAAAATGAAATCTCGTATCTCCGTTTATTTCACGTGTCAAGAGAGGAAATATTGATGTGCGTTCGACGATATCGATCTCGCATTGTCGCCCAATGAGGAACGAACGCGGGTTTATCGAAATTTTCAACGATATAGGCTCGACTTTAATCTTCGATTGGATTAATCAATTTTTTCGAAGATTCGTCGCTACTGTACTACTCTAATCGATATCTTGGGATCCTCTGGATTCCGACATTATTATTGTCTTCCTGCACCCGGCGCTTGAATCATCCGACAATCTTTATCGACAAAAATTAACAAAAATGACAAAGATATCGAAACACGAAGATCTGGAGATTGATAAAAGTTTATGTAAGTCACCCCGTAGTGAAAGTAACAGTTGGAAGTTCATACGATTGAACCAGTTGGCTTCAGTTGATTGATCGTAGATTCGATTTATTTCATAAATGTGAATACAATAGAACCGATTTGATTCAGTCAGTTGGAGGTTATATATTCAATTGAGACGAGCCAATTGAATCAGTTTCGACGAATTCGAGTATAACCAACTGAATACACTTGATCGGTAATAAATTCAAGCGAGACGAATGATTTCAATCGTAACTACATAAATACAATCTAACCAACTGAATCCAATCGGTTGGAAGTCAAACGAATTGGGTTGACTTAATTCAATTGGTTATAATCGTAAATTATTCACAGGACTGACTAGAGTCAGTTGGTCGATTCAGTATGTATGTGTATTCAGTATGTAGATTCATTTGGAATGAGTCAATCAAATCACTTCCAAGTAATTCAAGTATAACCAACTGAATCCATTCGGTTGGACGAACATTCGAGGGAAGCAAACGAATTCAATTGGAAAAAAATAAATGCAATCGAAACCACAGGATCCAATCGGTCAGAAGTCAATCGAATTCTGCCGACTGAATTCAATTGGTTAATCGCGAATTATCCACAGAGCTGACTGTAGTCAGTTGGTCCGTTGCTCATGTAATCGAAGCAAGCCAACCGAATGCTTGAAACTAGATCCCATTGATCCGGCTGAATCCACTCTCGCGGCAAATGAATCTGCGACTAATGGTCGATGTTCAAACTAATACGACAAGCATCATTCCACTTATATACGTTCGATCTCGGGGTTTCATCGCGAGTTACACTCGAACCACGTATTTCTGCGATGTGTCTTATAAATACGAAGGGTCGGAATTCCTGTATCGATCTGCGAATAAACGCGTGTAATGCGGATCAGAGAGAGAGAGAGAGAGAGAAAGGGAGAGAGAAGAGGATTGTAAGAGAGGCAGAACGGTCCGACGATGCGCGCGAGGAGATGGGCTGCCGATGGCCAGTGACGAGAATCGATGAAGAAGAGCCATCGGAAGACGTGCAGAAGGTGAAAGGGGGAGAGGGGGGAGGGGGGAGGGAAGCTGGAGAACGCGGAGGTGGACGAAAAGGTTTTGCGCCAACTAGCAAGTCGAGCCACGTGGTTGCAAAAGAGAGAGGATGAAAAAAAAAGCGAGACGGAGAACAGAACGGAGGAAGGGAGAGAAAGAGCGAGGCTGGGAGGATCGCGAGAGGGTCCGAGAATAATGATAAAGTGACGGGAGAGGAGGCAGATAACGTACGGCGCCATTCTGGCGTCCATTCATGCTTTTTACTCGTTAGCGGTTGGAACTCGCGACTCTTGGCCTCCGTTGCCCGAGGCAAGTTCTTCTCGTCAAAACTTCAATCCTCTTTAATTTTTTATTTTTATTTTTTTTTTCGTATCCGTCGTGACCCGCTCTTCGAGAAATCCCGCGTATATGAAACTCGGGGATATTGTCGCTTGCACGTCACTCGACGAGCTTTCCCTGCACACTCTCCACCCCCCGCCCCCCTCTGCCTGGCGACTTAACTTGAATCAGCGATGGAAATTCGCTTTTATTTTCACATTACCTTTCGGATATCGTTGCCTCAAAAAAATTGCGATTTTCTCACATGGCACTTTTCTGGAGACTGCTTCAGCCCATGTCTCTCATTCTTGACCCCATGTCATCATTACCCAATTCAGTACTTTTTAAAATAAAGCGCGTTCAGGGTCACTTGTGTGTATAATGAAAATGAACGAAATTCATGAAACGAAACATCTTTTTCATTCGAACATTTTTTTTTTAAGTTTCACCCCAATCTGTTTGACAGCGTTCACAATTGAAACCTGAAACAAAATGAACGATGCAACGATGCAGTAGTGACCAAACTGCTGCGAATGATTTTTTTTTTTTCTCGTGTGTTGGAGACCCGAAAGACGATGGGCGACATTGTCTTCGGACGGTTTTGTGTCACCGCGGAGTCAGAGGCTGTGCCGCCATCGAAACCCGGGGTCGAGGAGGGGTGGGAGGCACGAGAGATCGCCGCGGCCGAAGAAACGACGGTGAGAGGGAACCTCGAGCCATTGCGGCCTTGTCGCTGTTTCCTTTTATGTCCACGTAGTCGAGGTCCGAACCTCGCGGACAGCCGACATCCCTCTGCGCGTGTGTGTGTGTGTGTGTGTGCGTATAACGTGTCCGAGAAACCGCGTCTCATTCCCAACCCGGTCATGCTTGCAAGTATAAATTCACGATCAAGTCGTTCCCTCGGGGATTCCGCGGTCGCGCGTATTTTCTACCCCTCGTCGAAATCGTCGCGGGTTGGATCGTGTCGAGTCTCATTCCTATGTGTCTCGGATGTTGCAATTGTGCACGTCCAATAGCGACATATTTATTTATGATGATGATGATGATGATAATAATAATAATAATAATAATAATAATAATAATAATAATAATAATAATAATGAAAATGTAGATTTTTTATGTATATATGCTAAACAGAAGGAAATAATAATTATGAGCAAAAATATTGATCATCATTATTATCATTGCATTTTAATAATAATAATAATAATAATAAATATTTTATTGATTCTCATGACATACTTCCACGATATGCATATTATTTTGACGACACTATTATTATCATCATTATTATTATCATACATTGATGTAAATGGAACAAAAAATGATGAAATAAAACGATATCATAAGTACACCTATGAATAAAATGTTTACCATAACAATATTCAAAATTATCGTAGTTGCCTCGAAAAATAGTTCAAGTTGGGGGAAGGTTCACTAATCGGAGCAGGTCAGTGACAGTAGCACTCGGACAATTTTGAATTTCAAAAGCTATGTAGAAGCGGCAGAGGCGCTCGACTACGAATAATCGGCCGATGGCCAATTCGATGTATATCTATATAGCCGGGATGTATCGCGAAAGTAAAGTGAATCGAGAAACCCGGTGGATTCATCGAAAGAGTGGAACTGGATTTGTACGGGAACGGAATAACAAACGATTGTGGGTCGGGTTTGTATGCTGCGCGTTGAATTTTCAGGCTCGAGAGAGAGGAGAGGAGACGACGACGACGACGACGAAGGGGATGGGGCAAAACAGGCTGCGAAGAGCGCGTACGCAGCTTCGAGGACCCGGGCGGGCGATAATCCTGGACGACGGGTTCGCAAGAACGCTTGAATGGGGAGCCGGGGAAGTTGGAGAACCTGTCCACGAGATCCGAGCATCGGGGGGACCGAGGGGAACGTGGACGTGGCTTCCGTTGACGAGAGAAGAGGATGGAAGGAAATTAAAGAAGGGACATGATAAAGGATCCCCGACTCGCTTCTCGTGCTTCGCTTCCTGGAAATACTCGGCTATATGTATACACATAAATAAATATATTTGTGTGTGTTGGTTATATCGATGTCGAGTTTGAATGGAAATATTTATCGTCTTCTCTTCGTCCTTGCGTCTTTTCCGCGCCTTCTGTATTTTCCCCTATGTTCGTGTGATTGTGTGTGTGTGTGTGTTTGTGTGGGCTTACAAACTTAAAGAATTCAATAGAACTGCGTGTGTTCGTGTATACATATTTTATATATATATATATTTAGATAGTCAGTTTTATTATTTAACTTTTCAAGAGTTTTAAAGTAATAAAGTTTTTTAATTCAATGTAAATGTTGCATAGTCGAGTAGATTCAATGCACATGAGAAATATTGAATAGGAAATTGCAGAAAGTGAGACTTGTGACAGCCTTACAATTTTGATGAGCTTTTTGGATTATCATTCAGCTATGAAAGATTGGATTTTAAAGCACACACTTGCTTTTCAATTTGATTAAGGGGGAGGGGCGGGCGGGGGGGGGGGGATTCACAAAGGTCCATCGACGAGGAAGCAAAATTGTGACATTCAGAACGACAAGGCGTTGATACCGATCGTAACAGCAGTCTCGCAAGGTTATCAGCGAGCTAACCAGTCTCGAAGAGGATCCCCAATCGCGATGCCAATCACTACATTGTCGTTATCTTTATATAAGATATTCAAGTGCACTGTCAAAAAAAAGAAACAGAAAAAAAAGAAAAAGAAAATAACGTTACATTCATTCCGCACGATCCATTAGACGCGATAAAAATACATTTGCAATGATTTAGATTATTCTAATTAATTCGAGATTCATCGTTCGCAATAAATTATTTTTACGAGTCGAGGAATAAAATATTTTTCGAAAATGACAGATATTGACACTGTTATTCACTCACTCAAATGCAAATTGAGTGAAACATAAATGAGAAAAAAATGTTTAAAATTCTACGTTACCTCATCAATGACTTGTGAATAAAAAAAAATGCAAGGTGAAAAAAAAATCTGGTCAAGAGTCAAGGAACGTTCGTAAAAAATCAACAAAAAAGAAGCTCAGACACAGACACACACTTGGGCGCAATGAAATTGTCGAACGATCATAAATACAAATTTGTACATGTTAAATGGTAAATAATAACGAGGACGAGATATGCTCGTCGTAGTGGATTGACGATCAATCAGACGGATGCAATCGAGACGCATCTGGAAGTTATACACTAGTGACACACAAGCTAATTACAACGTACGACGATTGCGAGCACGGGTTTGTCATTTTCTCGTTGCGTAAACGATTATCGAAACGTGTATATTGGATATATTGACCAATGTGAGTCACGCTTCGATCGACTTTCCCCGCACTCCCCGCCTCGAGGAATTCGACCTTTCGATGGTTTTTATATAGACTAGATAAAAAAAATATTGCAGATACCTCCTGCACGATCGTAATCGCTGTGAAATATTTTGTTCACACTGTAAACGAAGACATTTTTTTTTTAAATTAAAAAAATTAAATATTTTGAATGATAAAAAAATCAAATTGTTCCGAAATTAAATTATCGTCGTAACATCTTTCAACTGCAATAATTTAATGAATAATGAAAAAATATATTTCCATCGTAACTGCGTTATTGAACGACAAACACGACATCTTCCGTAGTCCATTGATATCGATAATAATATAAAAAATAAAAAAATCTGCATCCAAGCGTCATATTTTCACGAGACCGATTTTTTTTGTTAACCGATGGACGATCGTCGACAGGTCGATACAATGATGATAACCACTCGAGATATCATCGGCAAATCAAAATTGGCAGCAGTTTGGCACGGAAAAGAGATCAAAACGAACTCGTCGCTGTGCACCGAGTCAGCGTCGAATTTTTATTCTTCAAGATTTTCGTTTTCAGAGTTTCTTACGTGACATATGAAAAAAAACCCGGAACTCTCATACGATCACCTAGTTGTACATCCGTCAACTCACTGTTCATCAAAATCTATATATAAGTCTATACATAATCTATATATAGACTATATATAATTTTTTAACACGGAAAAACTTTAATCAGCAGATTAAATCCAGACAATTGAAAGACCCATCATCAGCGTTCATACCGGTTCAATCGAATCGCTGGTCCGCTGCATATCACGTTCGTTCTCTCTCGCTCCTCAGCAAGCATCCCTCGCCCTGTCTCTCTCTCTCTCTTGCACTCACGGCGTCTCGTCCGATCCGGATCACATCATCTCGAATACTTTATCACGATTTTTATTTTTTCGCATTCGGCAATTTCTCGAAGAGTTCGGATCGAATAATCGAGTACTTAATCGTATTTGTCTCGAGGACCGCGGGGGGATGGGGAGGAGGGGGGAGGGGGTGCGGCAAAACAGTGAATTTATCGTACCGAATCAGCGGGTTATCGATCGTTATAAATCGTGAAACGGCGGAGCTTCGGGGCGCCATTACAAACGATCGTCTCTCGTTGGTAAAACCATTTGTTGCTCTTTAGTCCCTCGTGCCTCTAGTCCCTGGACTCTTCGCGACTCTCGCGCGCACCATCGGGTTCCCCCATAATAATGTCCCTCACGGCCGAGGCCGCCGCGCGGCATCGTCGAAATTGCGCCCCAAGACGCACTCGTCTCATGCTCTTATCCGTCGGCGAGAAATCCCGAACGTTCGAATTTAAACGTTCGATAATTGAACGACGGGGTTTCCGAATGAGAAATCCCTCAGCCCCGCCGAGCGAGTCGATCACCCGGGCAAGACGGGCGCGCCATCCGTTCTACCCGATGATGGTCACACCGGTGGTACAGTATACGACCGAGTAAGTGAAGATTTCGGGTATCGTTATGCATTCGCCCTCGTTGACCTATCAATCCATTCGATTTAATTCTTTCTGATATTTTTTTCTTAAAGTTTAAAGTTTTGGGAATAATTTGTGACAAGAGACATGTGGAAATTACGAAAATTGACCGAGTAATGGTGATTTGTAGGACGTGCGAGCTTTGGGCTTCTACTTTGGCTTTTTTACATTTGTTTTTTTTTCTTTTTGTGAAACAACATTTAATTATGGTTCAATCCATCCGAAATTTCGTACAAATGTGTCTGTATTTTTGAATGAGAATTTTTTGTTGTTGTTTTACAATTAGTTTCATTAGTTATTTTCAGGCAAAGATGGTGTTTGTTTTGGGAGGCGTATTTTTGAGTTTTTGCACAGCTAAAAGACGGTGTAGAATTTATTGATATTGTGGAAACGATCGTGGCATCGAGATTCTCTAGCCAGGATCTCTAGCCCCCACTACCTGCTCGAGGACCCGCCCACTCTCCCCTCCAGGCAGCCAGAGTCGCGGCCTATTGGTCGTCGCGACGTAGCGGCGACCAATGATAGCTTCCTCCGCGTCCTTGACTCATTACCACGAGCCTCAAAACTCATTCGTTTCGTGCATCGTACAAAATACCGATATTCGAAAGACGATGAAGAGATGAAAAAAAAACAAGAACAGCGACCAAGGTCGTTGGTGATTTGTAAGTGGTTGATGCCAACGACGAAAATGCGTTTCGAACTGCTCGAAAACGATAATTGATGACAACGACGATCGTGTAACCACGTGTAACACGTGAATGACAAAGCCCGACGAAAAATTAGTCGAAGAAGACGTTTTCTCGTGATAATTGACGTTGACGTGACGATTGGGATCGGTGCCAAATCCGGGGATTTTCGTGTGGGCGGAAACTACGACGAGGGTCAACAGAAGAAAAAAGAAAAAAGAAACGAAAAAAAATTGATTAAAAAAAAACAAAAAAAATTGGATGGAGAACCAATGAGGCTTGAGTCACTTTACCGAGGTGACTCCGTGACGATCAACGAAAACGATGAATCACGTGATTACACTTTCACACTCACGCCGTTGAGTCTAAAAGTAGGTGTGTTGATTTAACACACTTGTTTGTTAGTTTTGCAGCGTGATTATTATTATTGTTATTTTTTTCAAGTGCAAAATACGTATGAGACTGTGAATCGTCACGAATAATTCCCGTTTGTGATGTATACCGGGTGGTCCGACAAAATTAGCATTTCCACCCACCGGTATCGTGGTGCCATCGACTGTTTTGCTTATTTGGGAATTTTCTCGGTGCGCAACTGTTGAATAATCCGTCGATGAAAAAATCTGGGAGTTCGACGAAACGTTTCCGCGTAATTTTCATCGAAGAAATCGAAGTTGGTTACGTTCCGACCTATTCAAGAAATCGTCGTTGTTCATCCGATTATTATTATCGTTTCAATTATGATATCGGATAGGTGACTGAATTTCACAAGTATGACTGAAGCTATTTTTTCGTTTTCGTTCTTAGTTTTATTTGTCAGTTGTCGAGGTCGAAGGTGCCCAAAGGCTACTACCATATTTTTCAAAGCTGCCATATTGTTTGAATGAAAAATAAGTTGCAAGTTGCAGTTTGCAATTTGCTTTCATCGAATAGTAAGCAGTGCACGAAGTCCTTCCATAAGGAAGCATTTTCATATCTTTTTTTTAAGTGTTTGACTTCTTCATGGAGGAATCTTCGTTCACTAATTACGATTCGGAGGAAGCAAATTGCAAGTTTCAGGTCGCATCTTCTTTTTATATTTCATTGTTGGTCAGTGAATGCATACAATTTCAAAGTCTCTGGATGATTTTAGATTTTTTGAACATGTCGACTTCAAAATCCCAAAACAACATTTTTCAGAACGTGCAAAGTTCACTCTATGAGGAACCAAAAAATAGAAATAAAAAAATACAATTCAACGGAGTTCGCTGGCAAAGTCATGAGACTGACTAAACATTCGTACCTTTTGAAAACACACACACACAAGTAACATATGAAAACCAGGGGGGTGAGGGGCCTTATTTTCGAAAGAAAAGAATCTCCGACATGATCTCAGCTGTGAGTCACCGTCGCTATGTCTGGCGAGCACTCGATTCAACAAAAAAAAAAAAAAACGAAAGAATAAAAAAAATTGTGGAAAAGATCTCGTCTGCCCAACCCAATGACCTCATCATCGTTCACACATATGCATATTTATTGCATCGATTGATCGGGTCGTTTCACCACATTAATAATCACATACGTGTGCAATGATTGTTTCTACATGT
This sequence comes from Diplazon laetatorius, assembly GCA_963662125.1. NCBI lineage: Eukaryota > Metazoa > Arthropoda > Insecta > Hymenoptera > Ichneumonidae > Diplazon > Diplazon laetatorius. Next base: position 8,159,703 of record OY759156.1, read on the forward strand.
TTCATTGACTATGTAGCATCGCTGTACACATTTGAAAAGAAAAAAAAATGAATAAAAACTCACCCACGCGGTGACTGCACAATCCATCGAGAAACGTTTGATTCACGTTATTCCATGGAGATGTAAGTTGGCGACACGCCCCAACGTCGTGGATCTGGAATGCAAAGAATTTTTCGTCTTTATTGCATGAGAAACGTGTGACACGAAAAATATTTCAATTTGCAAACGCACACACACACACAAAAACACAGAGACGAACACATATCGTTCGTTTGTATTTTTATCGAGCTCCATGACACAAACGTAATTCCATATTATTTTCGTTTTACGATCGTAAGAGGGTCGGGGAAGGGGGGGAAGGGGTTGACGGTAAACAATTTATATTCTGGCAAAGTGCATAGATCCAAAAATAGTTCCGGCTTCGTATTAAGGTTAATATTTTTTCTTATTAATTTTCGGGTCCAATTTCGATTCTCCACGCGTCACAATTCGGCCATTGAGCCTTGAAAGTGCGAAGCGCACCATAAAATATAGCACAGAATAATGTGACAATAAATTATATCAATAAAATAATAATAGACCAAAATAAACGAAAAAAATCTTTTAAACGATTCAATCGAAATTACGATTCGTTAAAATATTTGTCAATTTATCATGACGAGTATGTGCAGCTATCATGCTCAAATGACATGGCGTATTTCACTCGATCAAGTCGTGCCAAAACGGTGAAAAAAAAAAAACGAAAATTCCAAGATGATTTGGACGAAGGATTCCCAGCCCATTTGTTCCCGAAACGTATTGTCCCATCGTGAAGCAACCGCGAGGGATGGGAAGGGGGAGGGGGGAGGTGATCTCGGCTGGGAAACTCGAAGCGGAATTTCGCGACGCGTATTTTTGGCTCATCTCCAAATCGCGAGAATCGCGCGAGCGCCCATCGGCACGAATTCCGAGTTGTTGAATCTATTTTAATCGGGCTCTCCCGAAGAGTCGATTACTCATTACGTTCCTCTAGCTACGTTTCTCAACCCGCGGCTCCTCGGTCGCTCGTGGCTGATTGCCCGTTCCCCATTAAATATTTATAAATATTCGTTTCAAAATTTTACGGTCCGTTAACGTCGTATTGGCCAACCCGATCGTAAATTATTAATTCATTTACCCATTTCGGTCGTGAAAATAATTGAAAGATTCAAGATATTATTGCTACTTGATACTGGATCTAAAAAAAAGACACCTATAAATAATAATATTATTATTTATAATAATATTAATAAAGAAAATAATATCAATCCCCCTTTCTTTATTTTTTAGCATTCAACGATCGCACGAATCTTTTTTCAAGCGAATGAAACTTTTTTTTTCATTCGAAAGATTCGATGAACATCGACGTGAACAATAAAAAAAAAAAGACGGAAGTAAAACGACATGCGAGCCAATGGCATAACACGCAGGTCGGACAGTTCTCGCGTCGGCAATTATTTCGTTGTGCCATTACCGTAGCGACTTACACACCCGCGGAGAAAATTTACAGTTAACAATTATGTATACAGTTACGCGGTAGGTATAACGAGATCATAACTCCATAAAAGAGCTGGATTTGAGTAACATTCATCAACAGTAAAGTCTCGCGTAATTTTTCGAAAAGGTTAAGGCTGTGTTCGAACTTCTTGCGAGGGAGTCCAATCGGATGAGACGATAATCAAGCGTCGGTTCTCAACAACAACAAATGTTGTTGTTGTTGAGTAGCTTTGCCTTCCGACCTCAACGAACCAAAGGTCAGAAGACCAAGCCCATTGATCGACGATAAAAAATGTTGTTGTCAAGTAGACTTGTCCTCTAACCTCAACAGGCCGAAGGTCGAAAGACAGAGCTAATCGTCAACAATAACAATGTATATTCCGGAATATATATATCGACAAGCAATAACGCATTTGGGCGCAATGACATCTAAAAGATTTAATTACAAATTATTGCAGATTTTATCGACTGACATAAACGGGTGAGGGAAACCTAATGAATAAATTAATTGAAACGAATTTATTTTATTTCCGTGCACCTGGGATTAACTCTTGTGGGGTAGAATTGTCGCGTGGCAATCCTCTCGTTGTGAGAATTTTTAATAGGATCTTAACGTCGTACAATGAATTTCCGATAAGTGAAAAACCAAGGAATACGCTATTACAATCTATTTTCACGTTGTTGAATAAATAATAGTTAAACCGTGGAGAACGGTGATCGTTAAAGTTACGGTGAAAATTAGATAAATATTTCCTGCTGCTTGATCGCGGCTTACCAATACAATCGAACACAATACTGTAATTGCATTGTCGTTGGCGTGACGCAATTATTGCAATACCAATGTCTCAACTTGTGCCGAGGGTTGAGACGATGGCAAACGCGAATGGAAATGTCGACGTGGAAATTAGTCGTACTAATGACATCAGAGACGCTCGGTGAACCATGTTGGTCGTGATATGTTCAAGGATAAACCGATTAATTATCGCGAAAGGACTTCTTTCTCGTTGTCCTTCGGAAAAAGTAGCTGCTTTATTTTTCTTTTTGTCTTTTTTTATCAACCTGACTCGCGAGCCACGTGGTCATCGTCGAGTTCGATATTGCTCCATAAATGCGTATCAGAATCGCTCGATCGTGCATTGGCGTTGATTCTGGAATTGAAATCGCGCTATATTTTTGGAATCATGCTCGAACAATGCGAGCGTGATTCATTTGGCTGAAAATTGGTTGAAACTTACATCGAACCAATTGAATTCCATCGAGTTGGTTGAAATTCCTCAAAGCTGGTTAGTTGATTAGTGTTGACGTTGAGTCGATTCAAGTTCGTTGATAGATCAATTGTTTCAAGTTGGTGCATAGCCAATTGGGCTTTGCTATGGATATTCAAACTCATTCCAATTGACTCACAGTTGATTCGATCATTTTCCCGATACAACCGAATTGACTGGACACACAGATCGATGAAAATTGCTTTGAACCGATGGAATTCGATTCGTTCTGAGTTGGCCGATGCTCATGTCGAACCAACTGAATCCAATTGACTCAAATTTGAGTAGAATTTTCTTCGGCACACGTCAATCAACTGGACTGCGAGATAAGTGAGTTTAAATACAAACCAATCAAATCAAGTTGGTCAACTGGGATTCAGTCTGACTATTTAAACTCAATCCACTTGGTTACCAGTACACTCAATTGGCCATTGGAAAAAAAATGTATTCTCTCGGTGCACGAAAGTTGTCGGTCAATAACCGAAGATCCGATTGCCGAGAAGATCTGTATTTCATTCGGGAGATCGACGGCGAGCCGCCCGCTGGGTTCTCGAGCGCAATTTCGGCATGGGCCGGGGGTAATCGTTTCTTAGAAAATTGATTCTGATCCGTTCCAGGGAGGATCGTAAAACCGCGCAAAGTAAGGAGGAGGCTCGCTCGGCTGAGTGCGCCCAGGCACGCGTGCAACGCACACACACACACACACACGTGCGCGCGCAATCGACGTAAAATGATTCACGATTTCTCGGAGCCGGGGTCTTCCGATCTCAAACGACTTCGTGGAACCTTGAGCCTCGTGCATTCGAATCATCAACACGATTCAACGCCCAGTCAATCGTATATTTGGAAAACTAACGATGACCTTCGAAACTCGTTGAAGTTTTGCAAATTCATTAATCGGCAAATAAAATCGATAACAATCGTTATCACATATTTCATTTGCTCACATGAACTTTTTCCTACCGTTCATCAATTATATTCACGAGTGATAAGGTCGATCTTTTTCTAGATGATCGGTAATCCAGTGACGCAAGAAAATTCGACAACGATGACCAGCTCAAGTATTGCTCACACAAAATCATTCATTTTTCGGGGAATGATGGATTCCTGTGAAATTCAATATCTTCGATCGATGAATCGTCCTAGCTAATGAGGTAATGATCGGTGAATTGCTAAAACGTTCGACGTACTCGTTCGTTCAGTTGCAAATTCATCAAAACAAATCACCAATTCACGTGATTGCAACTTATTGATGTGGAGAAACCGATTTCCGGATTAACCGGAAACAAGTTGTCTCGCTAAAGATGATCAATCTTCGAAACAGCCTTGACAAAAATTCTACACAAGGTTATCGCGTGTCCCATTCGACTTCGGCACTCGCGGATAACGCCCCTCGCCGAATCACGCACCGCAGATTAAATGCACATTTGCGTGCGTGCGTTAGTTACGACGCGCGGTGAGGTCTCTTACCCCGAAGCGCGTTCGTTAACCAGTGGGAATTTTTTCCCAACCACCAGTTTTCATTGCGTTCACTGCCACGAGTCAAAGAAATTAACGGTAGTCGCCGATCGTGCGATATTTCAATGCTCCTCAACGCTACACACGCGTATTTATCCGGACAAACAAATCCTCAACGACGCTTGTGATATCCCATTTGCGTCGATTAAATTTAAATTCCATGGAATATTTTGAGAAGAAAGGGAATAAATTGACTAATTATATAGATCTCTCGTTTCCGGATAAACTTTTTTTTTCCACATTCTATTAGTACAGCCAAAGTGCGGAATAACGTCGTCGTATATTAATTCATTAGACTGGTAATATTGGAATTATAATATTCATTTGTATTATTAGAGTTGTGGTAATTATTGATAATTATAGTGAAGGGTAATATCGCGAATTCCGTAATGCACGTTTCCACTTTAAAGACACCAATAATATCCGTATAATTATTATCATTGTTATTATTATAATGATTAAAATATTGTTTTAATAATAAAATGATTATGATCATCTTTATCATATACGAATGCGAGAATAAATGAACATTTGAATTATAGATGACATGCGAATCAATAAAGACCCGAATATTATTATAGAAATAAATTTGAAACAAATAAATAAATGTGTATTATTATCATTACAGTAAGGTATTGATAATAATAATTAATTAACCCTTTATCTGGAAATAATCTTTTGGCACCTCCAACCTTGAAACGTGGGTCATGGCTTTCTCTAAACTGATGTTGAAACGCTGCAAAAAAAATGAAAAAATTCACGAAGCTTTTTCAAAGCCTTGAATTTGAAGTCTCAATTATAAAATCGTGAAAAATATATTTTTTCATAGATATATTTTTTATACAAAATATAACGGATGAAAAAATAAACCTCGGACGAAAACGACCCAGGTTTCCAGCCTGACAATAAGGGTTAATGATAATAAAGTTTAAAAAAAACAAAAAAACAACAACAAAACAACAACAAAAGTGGATTGCGGTATTCACGATATTTCCCTTTATTGTTGCTCATTATTTTAATAAGACGTTTGCGGTCAATCCGAAGGATTTTGATTATACGACGTGGTACGGTTTGATGTAAGAAGAGCTTGCAGGTTAAATTCCAGAAGTTACAACTTCCGCCCGGTGTTCCCCGGTGTAACGTCCTACGACGGACGCAACCGAGTCGGAGAGCCCCGACGGCGTGGTTTCGCGCTCTGCCACGCGGAGGACCTGTTGCCTTCTGCATATATGTGTATACACATATATACATGTATTTATATGTATAGAGTCAGTGACGAATCGGAGCGCGATCACCGAGTCCATGTGGTTATCCTGACTAACGCGGTCGTGAGCCAGTGTGACGCTGTCTGGTATCAAGCCGCGAGGTACGAGGCCGTAACGTAATGAGAGGAGAGAGATGGAGAGCATGAGCGGAAAGTCAAGCGAACCGTGAAGCAACATCGCTGCTGCTGCTGCAGTTGCTCGGATTTCCGAGAACGTCGCCTTTCCATCGAGAACTTTATCATCTTCACTCTTTCACATTTTATCTTCGTCTCCTTTTTTCTCTATCTTTCACTGTGTATCTGTCTCTCCCTCTCTCTCTCTCTATCTCTATTCTCTTTCCCACTCACTCACTATCTTCCTCTTCCTCGATTATTATTTTTTTTTTCGTTCCTCGCCCGCAATTTTCCGATTAATTCTTCGAACTGTTTTACCGACCGCAGATACGACATTTATTATTCCCGAGACGGTATTTATTTGCGAAGCAACGTTTCGTTTCCACGAATTCTATATCCATCATCGAACGGTACGCTGTACTTCCGGAACGATAAATTATCCCTCACATATCAATATGTGCGTGTGTGTGGTTTAATTTTTTTTTTTTCGTGTCAATCATCAGACATGGTTTTTCTTTCACGTCTCCGAATGAAAAATAGTAAAAATCGTAGGATGATTCGTAATGACAATTCACCCATTATTGAGCTTAACGATGAAAATTCGCCATTGGAAAATTGTAATTTTGCATCATGCGATCAAGCGCATTATGCTTGAAAAAAATGGATAACAAAAATAACGAAACCATCAGAAAAAAAGACATTGGGATAAGCACGGTCCAAACCAAACATCTGATAAAGAATCATCATTGCAAAATGATTATTCAACAATGGGAAAATCTGGATAAGTCACAATAATTGAAAATTCGACGAAATTAAAAATGTTTAGTACATTGGGAAAAACAAAAAAAAAAGACCCTATCAGAAAACCACGAACCAATCATCATTGCAAAATTGTTATTTCAAATCTCAAAAATCCAAATTGATCACAAGAATTTTCATTATAATGTAAATAATAATAATGAGAAATAAAAGAAAGTGAGTAGTAGGAATAAAAAGGCACGCACGTCGATATGACGAGGCGCTCTTTTTCTGGAGGGTGATTTTTCTGGTCCCTCGCGACGAATCGTTTCGCCGACCGTGGTTGAACCACGCGGGGCCCAATCTCCCCCCCCTCCATCCCGCCCCACCCCCAAACAGAAATCTCGAGCCCCCGACTCGGTTCTCTCGCGAATACGTGTGTTTTCTTTTGTCGACGCCATGTTTGATTCTTTCTTAGAAATCGACAAAGCCGAGGCGAAGGGCCCGGGCCCGGACGGCCGATCGGGGCCCGAGCAACCGGGCGGTAACGCAGCCAGCGAAGACTCGAGCCCCGCGAGGATGGAGAACGGCAACGAAGCCAGAAAACGTCTTCCCATCCGACCAACAGGGCAACGATCCGTATTTTTATTTTGTTTTTTTGTTGTTTTTTTGTTTTTTGATTTTTTTTTGCGCCACCCATTCCCGCTTCGTTTCAACGTTCTCCGACCCTCCGGCGCTTGCTCGCCCTTTCGTCTTCTTATTCCTTTTCGAATTTCGGACAGCCTCGTGCCACACACACACACGCACACGCACGCACGCACGCGCACTCGCTCACACACGGACGCATTACGATTCCCCGAATTTATGTAACGAACCTCCCTATCACCCCCCCCCCCTCCGCCGCCCTTCCCCGCGGCCGATCTTTTTCGGTCCCTTCGTTATAAACCTTCTTCCCACCCCATCCTTCTCATTGCCTCTTTGTTCGTTCTTTTTCTCGCCACATATTCCCCCCTCGCCCTCCTCGTTCAATTACCCATCCACGTGGTACTGCTCAAACTAATTTTCTTACAACTTCCAACCCATACTTATCGCTTGCTAATTTTTTTATTTTATATTATTTTTTATTATTTTTGCAAAACGATAAGAATAAGCATTTGTGGAGAGTAAAATGAAAAGCTATCTATTTCGTTGACATTTTTTGGAATAATTGATTGATATTTCGGAATAATGAGTCGTGGGAAAGTGAAAAAAAAAATCATCGATCAAGACGTGATTTGAATGAAACGAAAATCAAGATTATTGCTTTGTTATCTCACGGTCATGGCACTTTGTCTCCAAGGTTATAGCAACCCGATATCTCTATGTCGATTAAGGATGGGAATTATTGATTCGATGAAAATAAATAAATTGAAGGAAAATGAATGGAAATTAACCATTTTTTTCGTCACGTTTCGTCGGGTAAAAAAAAATACAAAAAAAAAAATTAAAAATACTTTAATTGACATGTGCTAAAGTAATAGAAAAAAAAATCTGATAAAAATTTGGGAATTTGTTTTTCAACATGCACTTCAAGCTGCCTGAATATCATAAAGATCTAAAGTAGTAAGGTAAACCAAAGTTGTTCGATAATTGGCGTTCTCGCTCATTTCATAAATATATATATATATATGTATATTATTGTATATATTTGTTTTTTTTACTTGAGGACGGCTACTGCAGAAGCTCATCCACGAAACCGATGGGAAATCTCGGTCGTGAACGACGTTATTACAAATGACTGTGCGAGAGATCGCGCGATGAGACTTAACACCATCAATTGCGCGCCACGCGCATGCGTGTATGCCTATACGCGACTCGTATACGCATCGGCGATGGTTCGTGTGACTCGACTCGGGAAGTTATGCAAGCTTGCATTATTCATGCAACCATGCTTACGGTCTTCCTTCGTTGTACAACGATGCGCACAAACACACACGCACTAACAACACATGAGTCGTGAGCGTGTGTGTGTGCATTCGATTGCGCGAACGATGTGCAACGACACGGACAAACTCTCGCGATTCACGATTCAACGTGCATCAGAGGGATACATCGGGCTCGGTGAGAGACTCGATTCTGAGATGCCGGGACTCACCGCGTGGGCGACGACAGAGACGCAATCACTCGTGCGCAAGTACGGATCATAATCGTTTCATTCATAAAAGATCTTCTCGCCTCTTCGCGCCACGTCTCCAATCAAATTATAATAATCGTGCAATTACGATCATCACTCGTCTTCATTGTTACCATCGCTTTTTTTGCGAATCTTGGCGATCTGGTAATTGCATTGTCAACGTTGTATTAAAGAATTTGATTTTTTTTCCACCCGATAAGTGCATCGTGGTGTCGATTGGATACAGGCTGAAATTTCAAACTCTCCACGTTTTCCGGGAGCTCATTTGTTCATTTTTATTGTGATGATGAATAAATTCCGGAAAGTCTGTATTACGAATTTTCATCGTAAAGTATAAACCCTGAGCTTCATTCTTGAATTTCTTCAGATTTTTAGAATGACATTTTCTATTTTTTTTTCAAAGCGTTTGGTCGATTTGACATCATGATGCACTTAAGTGGTGCAAATTCCAGCAATACAACGATAGGGTTGATTCAATTTGACGAGTAAAATTGTTTTTTGGATTTATTAGTTAGTTGTTGAGAAAAAAAACACAAAAAATTTCGGAGCGAAGGAGTTTGTATGATGTATGATGATGAAAAATTAGTGATTTCTTTTATTTCCTTATTGGTCGGAGGTTATTTTATTATTGTTTTTTTTTCACATATCTACATTGTACATAAGTTTTGAAAAAATGTTTCTTACTTCAATCGAACGTTACCTCGTCGATCTCTGTGAAACGTAATGAAAAAAAAATAGGGAACAGTGTCCGGGGACGCGCACGAGCCAAAACGATCACGTGACTCGGGCTGCAAAGTTTATGCGTGAGCTTACATTATTCATGGCGTGCTTACGCGTTTCCTTCTCCTCGGTTGCGAACCGATACTTTGTCGTGCGTCGTCCTATTGCACATACAAATGTTCAACGCAACGTATATAAATTTCAAACTCAATTATATCAATTGGTTACGTGTATCCAGTGGCCGAAGCTTCCGATCACTTCACACCTCCGTCGTTCACACGTGCATATGACCACAACCGCATACGAGTCCCATTCATAACTCTTCCCACATGAAAATGTGGGCACAGCGCACGATTTAAGGCCAGATAAAATGGATGTAAAAAAAATATACATACATATTTATGAGTACATATTTTTTATCTGATAATAATTAATGATAATTGATAAATAACTCAAGCCCAACAATTGATTATCTAGCTATTGATTAATTTTAAACTGAATGGTTGAATAATTAATTCATATTTATATCGATGATCAATTAATTGGTATTTTTTAAATCAATTGATTAACAGGTATTGGAATAGTTAATTTTTATAATTATCAGAAGAATAATTTATTCATGAAAAGTGGTTAAATCTTATCAAAAACGATTCATTCATCAAGATATTCTCAAATAATTAATTCATTAAATTTGTTATATATTTATGATATTTATTGAATAAGTGATAAATGAAAATTTGTCAAATTTATCGAATTTTCGATCAGTCAAATCTTTTTTGGTTTTTTTCCTTTTCAAAGTTATTTAATTATTTATTCATTGATTATTCAGATGATCCATCGACAACTTAAGGATCAAGTTTGTGGCTTGTAGAAAAAATGGAAAAATGTATTTTGGAAGATTCCGTAAATGACTTTATGATAAACAATCGAAAACTGTTTGCCGTCGATAAATCGGCGAACGTCAGTAGACGACCGACATTGTCCGATCGACTCAAACAACTCGCGAATCACAATGCGACGAATAAACACATGTCGGGAACCACCTGTCGACAAGCCTTGCCGAGAACACTACACACGCGTATGACCGCTCCCTCTCGTGGATTTCATCGTAAGTTCCGTGACGAAAATTATTCACCCAACGAAACACGAACGCAATCGGACACGATCAAAATCCAGTCGGACGTAAAAAAATAAATAAAAGAAATTGCAAAGAAAAAAACAAACAAAAAACTACGCGAGCACTGAGAAATAATAAACGAGAAGCAATGACTTTCAGACATGTTTGAGCGTTTCCAGGTACAATTAGGCGTGAAGCCGTGACTACTGTTACGTCGAATTTCCACGAAATCCACGTCTCGGGAACCAGATGGGACACCCGCCAGGACCACGTTGTCTTGTTCTTGCGAGAATTCAACGTGGAAACGAACCAAGAACGAAAGAGAACAAGAAAGAAAAAAAACAGAGAAATAACAAGGAAAGAGAAGAAAAGAGTTAAAAAGGAGAAACGATTAGATTTGGACGAGAGAAAAAAAGAAAGAAAGAGAGAGAGAAAGAGAGAAAGAGAGAGGGATGAGGCTTAACGACCGGGCGTATCGTACAACTCGTGTTTCAATTTTTTTTTCTTTTCATTTTAATTCGTCTCGTGTCTGTGTTCACAACGACACATGAGCCTTCTGTCCCGAAATTATGGGTTCGCGTGATCTTGTAGGGGAGGAGGGGGGTGGACAAAGGGAGAACAGAGAAGAAGGGTGGAATAAGGGTTGGGAGGAGCGAAGGACGGGACCACGACGACCGGTGTGAATTCTCGGATGATTCGTGTTTTTGTTGAAAAAATATTCGACGAAAAACAAAATTGTTCACGATGAATCGAGCTCGTGCTTGGAACATCTCGCGGGGAGTTGAGGGACCGTACCTGCCGGGTTACCCGGCAACGCCCACATTTGTGGCAATTTGCAATTAGCCCCATGGTTATTTTTGCCTTGTGTATGGATGATGCATGGCATATGGACACATCGTCGATGCTGAAGAATTATTTGCGTTGCGTTTTTTCAGCCGATTTTATTCTCCGGACGTAGTGGCACCAAAGGGTTGTAGTATTGGTTATAGATGTTGTAAGTATATGTTATCTGAGAATTCGAATTTTATTGAAACATGATTTCAATTTAAATCACGATCAATGATAAAGGAAATATGAGTTACGGATTTTAATATGAGATTAATCGTGATATTGGACGTTATCATGATTATTTGATTTAATGTTATAGATCCGCATTGATGCATGGCAAGTAACCTTATTTGAACCTTCAATAGCCAACCCTTTATTCGGTTGAAAGAGAAGAAGAAAATAATCTTCCTCAATCGTTGGGCACTTCTCCGAACATGAACAGTCGAAAAAACAGCATATTTGGTTCATCCATTAACACGCTGAGTACTCACTGGGTCAATTTGACCCATATCCGGACTATTTGACATTTATCTGAAAAAATCTGAAAAAAGTTCAACCGGCCAAAAAAAAAAAAAATTAAATTAAAAAATTTCGTTTCGTTCAATTTGACCCATACCACGACTTTGATCGAAACAAATTTTCGGAAACAAATTTCTTTCCACAATTTTCCTTCTAATCGTCTTATAATATCTAAACTTCTAAATTACACAATCACATTCTAAGATCGTAAAAGTATATCCCTAAATTTTTCCCAGATCAATTGGACTCACATAATGGTGACTAATAAAAGTCAGACAGGGTCATTCAGACCCAGTGTGTTCTCGATGATCGAAAAAATGGGTGTTCTGATCCACTCAGCTGTTTCAAAAAGGAAAATTTGAAGTGTCGAGGTGCGGTTGTCTCGAGTGTGGGGAGGTCGACGAGTTGAATTTTTCACGATCGTTCACAAGCCACGATAGCGTGTCGTTAAACTATCGTGTACGACACTCGACTCGCGTATAATCGCTTGATAGCCCACGAAACAATGAAAGGCTATAACCCCGACGGATCACGCTATATTCACCTGTTGATTCCACACGTTTCTTTTTTTTTCGTTCCTTTCTTTCTTCTTTCCGTTGTATTTTTTTTTCCCCTCGATCGTGCATTATGCACGCTCGAACGTTCGACGGATCTACGCGCATGCTCCGTTCGAGTGCACGATATCACAATGGAATAGAAGTTCCTCAACGATTTAACATTGTCCTCGGCGAATATACACGTGAGCTTCGTCGTGCGATTGCCCGTGTGATCGTTAACAACGTGCGAATCTCGTAAATGTGTACTAATCGAGCCACACGCCTAAAACATCCACCGTTACTCCGTCATATTTCCCTTCGATGCTCAAAGCCTCGACACGACCCGTAACAAAGTCGTTAAATATTTTTTACGCATCTGTGCGTAAATTCCTCGGTTTTTTTTCATCTCCCAACCTATTTTCATATCATTTTCTGTTTTTTCTTGAATTCTTTTTAGAGACCACAGATCGCATGACAGTCGATGAATACAATGCAACTATGGTTGGACAAAAATGTCCGGATCGTTGACTCGTTGCAATGATACATTTTCTTTGATAATTTATTATCGAATGTTTTACCGGAACACAAAAAAAAATATATTTCTCAATTTAGGAGAAATAAAAAAAACTTGATAAAAATGTGGAAAATAGATTTTTAGATTTTTGGATACGGAAAAAAATGTTGTGATTGTGGAAATTATATTTTATAATTTTTCGAAGAGAAAACACAATCAGAGGTGTTCAGTGAATATAACATTTGTAGGAAAAATTTTGAAAAAAAAAAATAAGAATAAGGAAAAGAAGAAAAAAGTGTTTGATTGTACGACGTGAAATATTTTACATTGTTGAACGATGTAACGCGCAATTTGTGAAGTCATGAAGAATCGATAAATTATATCATCGTTGAGGATGAAAAATGTCTGGAGTTATCGAGGAAGCTGCTACGGTGGGTGTTTGTATATATATATGTAAGTCATGCGACGTGTAACCGGGTGATTGGAAATCGTTTGAAAAACCGGGCGATCGTTCAACGGGAAGAATCTTCCCCGTGGATTGGCACGCGATAATTGCGACTCCATGCGTGTCACGAGGCGATAGAAGGAAAAGAAGGTGCGAATTGTGAGGGGACGGGGAGGGCTTGGGGGGGGATGAGAAGCCGGTGCAGCTGGAGAGTCGGTTGCGTTCCATCGATTCTCGATCGTTCGTCGACCTGGCGAGACTCTTGTGGCCCTTATACAAAATTAAAAAAAAAGTTAAATAAAAAAATAAATAAAAAAAGCGCGTATATTTATTTTTTATTCTTGGAATTTTTAATTTCAATAATGGGACAAAAATGTTCGTGATAAATGATTTATTTTGGAGCTTCAACACCGACGAAGAAAATTTGAGTATGTCGGGTATGATAATAAATTTGTTCGTGCGAGAGCTCCAGAGCCGACAGAGATAGGTGCTAATTTTACCATTTAATTGTTTCCAAATGTTTAAAATAGATTGTAAGCCCTACGCCGTTGGGTGTGTATTAATAATATCGTTCGGGCAAACATGTGCATCTGATGTAATATATCTGGAATTGTCACCAAGGTCGGCTGAACAGGCGAGAGGGGCAATCGTCGTTATGGGGAATGAACCGCGACGTGGATTTATATAGAATTTCAATGGACGCGAATTGTATAGATATATAAATATCTACCTATATTATATATATTCAATTGAACACGGTGGATTATTATATTCGAGCCTTCATCATTTACGGCGGAATTTGAAATTATTATTATACCATTAAAATATATATTATTGTGAAATTTATAAAATTATCGTTCGAAAATATCATAAATATGAAAATCATATGAATACATTTTGCTGATTATTATTTTTAACGAGATCTGTTGATTAATATTCATAGAATTTTCCATAATTTCCCATGCAAGAGCTCATTAACGATAATAACAATAATAATCACAATAATAATACTGGAAGAAATGGAGGAAAGTAAGAAAACTTTACTGATTGATAACAATGACAATATATTCATATATTTAATGAAAAATGTCATGAACACGAAAATGATGTGAATAACATTTTTCAATTATTATTAGCAACGATATCGGTTAATCGACATTTATTCATTTATTTCCTTAATTCAATAATAATAATAAAAAATAAAAATAGTAATATTAAATATTTATATATTTCATTGACCAAGTTATAAATATGAATATTGTATCGATAAGCTTTTCAATATTAATCTCGATCGTAATGATTATTACCATCAGAAATAATTCAAGCAGTTAATGAAGACAGCCAATAAAATATTTTCGATCAGGAAAAAAAATTCTCCATCAAGACCCTAAATCTGATTTTTAATCGGCTAACCATAAATCAATTTTATGGTCATCACTGGTCGTCGTGACGCTCACGCATCGCGGTCATTGATAATTGTAGCGACGCATCGTCGCGATGACTGACATGTGTCCGGTGCGATCAAACGACATTTCGTGCTCGTTCGAACGACACAAAAATAGCGATACGTCGAGACGCATAGGCGGTAGTATATCCGTCGGCGCGTAACGTTCGTTGCAAAAGGGCGCCCCGTTCTTACGCACGTTCACGCGTGAGGACGCGCCCTTTTACGGTCGCAAGAAGTCCCCCGGGTGCCCCGTACTACGAGCGAGGCACGTGCGCACGCGCGCGAGCGAACGAACGCCTCTCGTCGCAACTACATACACTGTTTACCACCACAGACGCATGATAAAACGACGGTAGGTCAATGTACCGGAGACTCGTCGTCGCTCCACCCTCGTTATTAAAATTTATTCATACGTAAAATTTGCACTCTCTCAACGCGGTTAAACGGCTCCGTTCGCACAACACACATTATCCTCAACCCTTTCCTCACCCCGCGCCCCGTGTCACAATTTTATATTCTAGAAAATTTATAAATAATCCACGTCACGGGTGACGATTAACCAGACGAACGTTTTATGAAATTTATTGCTTGTGAATTGTGTTGGTTAAAAAATTGATTATATAAAAAACGGCGGTGTTTATGAGGTTTTAAAAAAATTTCAAAGGCATCTCAGGATCGCAGTTTAAAATCCTATATAAATTTCAATGTCCGCAGTTTTTGCACCAATGTTCTTACAATATTTCTGATCATTTATTGTTGTTGTAGTTACTGAAAAAAAATATATATATGGACAGTCATTGATCATCTACGCAAAAATCGCGGTGCATCTCGAAGACTATAATACAAACGATATGAAAATAAACGATTCGCGATTTCAAATAACACAACCAACTGGAATTATCGTTGCGATAATCAAACGAGTTGATTTATTCACGATTCGTGAACTACCGACATATCTATCCCACGTTGATTGCAATTATGACGGTATTTCCGTTACAATGATAATTAGGTCTGTGATACACGTAGAACGAAGATAAATGCAGATTTCTGGGAAATGCGAAACTCGTCGAACATCGGTTTATGGCATACGTAGGTACACACACACACATGCGTCGGGAAATTGCACAAATCCAATGGCAATGCACCGTGAACGGATGAATTGACTCCCACGTGAGCCAATTATGCATCCGATGGAGAAAATCGATTTCCGTGGGTGGGCGCGGGAGGTGAGGAGTTTAACGAGGGAAGGGGTTAAACACCGGTAACTCCGAACTCTCGACGGTGAGAAAATATCCGGAGCCTCGCGGCTAAATTGTCGGGCGTTCGATAACGCGTGGGTTTTGCGATCTATTTGCAAATAGCGAAATACTATTCCCTATATATATGTATATATATATATATTAACGATTCTCCGATCGTATGCTCTAATTGGCCGCGGCGATTATTGTTGAATAATCAATCGATACTGGCTCGTCGTACCGGTCCAATGTTCGCACAATCACGGACCTCGTGACAGTTCGTTGCACTGAAAACTCGTGTTCCGAGATTCACGTGGAATCATCAGCTTTGTTCAAAGAAAAATAATCGATTCAAAACTCGCGCGCAAAAGTTCGAAACTGCCTGGTGCGCATAATTAAATAAATAAATTGAATAAATTAAATAAATTAAATAAATTAAATAAATTAAATAAATTAAATACATTAAATAAATTAAATACATTGAATAAATTAAATCAATTAAATTTTTTTTTTAACTGTCATGAAGTAAAATTTTGGAAGACTTGGAAAGAACTTGTGAACGACAAAGGTGGCAGCGGTTGTGGACCTCTTTCGGGGATACCTGATGAGAGAAGCACGAACCGTGGGAGGTTGTTGTTTTCGTTGAGCGAAGTCAAAGTCCGCATTCTCGAAAAAGGGAAGCCTCGGATGAAGCGCAAAAGGTTCCACAGATGCGTACGTATATAATTATACGTGTGTGGGGAGGGGGGTGGGGGAGGGGGCGTTCCGTGAATAAAAGTGAGAACGTGTTGTGGTGCACGGAAAAGGCGTCGGACAGGACAAGATCAAGCGGAAGGTCCGGAGCGACTTCGGGAGATTATTATTGTCGTTCGGGTTTCATCGTTGCTCGGCGATGGGTCGGAGAACGAAGTTTTCGAACCTCATTCCAACACTGTTATGGCTTATCGAATTATATTCCGGTTCTGGATGCACATATACATGTTTATCCGTTTGAGAGGCCAATATATATGCGGGTTATGTATGTGTCTACATATAATATATATATATACACACATATAAAAGTTGCAAAAAGCCAGTTGCTTTCTCGAGTCCTTGCTACGAAGGATTCCGATACGAGAGCGAACGCGTGATGCCATAAAAAATTAAAGGCTGCGACAAATGTAAATACAGTACAGCTGGCCACTTTTTAATTTTTTTATTTTTTATCATAATTTATTTCATAAATCATTTTTTTGGATATTTTTTAAATTATTCAAATCCAGATCTGTTCATTTTGTTTGATTCACTTATTTCACTTTGGAATATAAAATGGAGTTTCAATTGGAATGTGGGCAGAAAATTGATACTAGAAGTCGGGGTAGAACGTAGTGGGTTGATATCCATTTCCTATATCCAAGGAATATCCTCAAATAGGCAAATTTACGTAAAATAATTTCCTAAAGAGATAACACGAAAGTGAGAGATGGAGACGGAGAGGAGGGAAACGAAAATAATAATAATAATAATAATGTCATGACAACAATAATTAGGAGAAATAAAATTACGAATATTCGAACCAAATTCATACTATAAACTCGAAAACCATTTGAATATGCCTACCATAAAAATAAACTATGCATAAATATAAATTATGTTATGCAAAAATTCAAAGAATAAATATTTGAAAACTTGAAATAAAAAAAAAAGGAAATTAAAAAAAATACTTTTAAAAAAATCAATATTCACAAGGAAAAAATTGTTAGGTAGAATAAGTTCGAAGTAAAATACAAATGTATTTATCGATCGCTAAGATCAGCCCCCATGGAGCTATCGATAGGGAGTGAGAGAGAGAGAGAGGGATAGAAGGTCACAATGCTTTTTTTTTCAAATACCAAATAGGATAATAAAAAAAAATTCTGTGATTAAAAAGAAAAAAGACTAATAATAAAATGAGACGAAAAAAGTGTAATCAAATCCCAACCTAGCAGAAAGAGAGAGAGAGAGAGAGAAGAGAGGAGAGAGGGAGAGAGATGGAAAACGAACGATCGAGAGTCAGAATGAGAGCGGGGGCCTCGATATACGAAGTCTCTCGTAGCAAATCGCGACAGGAGGGCAAAGAGAGGGATCAGGGAGGCCCGACAGACTGACGCCAAAAGCCCCCACCGTGCCGAGACGACGACGGACGACGTCGACGAATCTACACACACCCACAAACGTAAGCTACACACGAATAAAGCGACTGTGTGTGAACGGGGCGACGCGGTGTGTTGCCCACATGTATTCAATCTCAGCAGTGTCCATGGCGTTTCTCTTCGCACGAACGTCACACACGGGCACGTTCGAAACTCCCGCTTGCGGGCTCATCTCATACGACGACGCGTTCACACATCGCGCAAGTGGTGATCATCGATATCAATGAAACCATGTTTTTCAGGGATTCGTAGAAGGCTAAGGCGACCCTTATGGTTTTCGTCACAGCCGTCCCACTCTCTCATTTATGCACCGATTGAGATGAAATTTGGTACACAGACGTAGATCGATGACCCGAAAACAGAAATGATGACATGGAAGAATAAAAAAAATGTTGACCCTTCTCCCACAGATTAAAAAGTAAACTGGAAGTTTTTTTTTTGATCGTCCCATCGAGTGAGATGTCTTTTAATGAGTCTTCTCAAATGCAATTTGAAATGTTCTGAGACCTTTGAATTTCAACCCTTTCAGTCACGACATATTCGCAATCAAAGTCGTCATCAGAGTGCCCCCCCCCCCTTTTCTAATTTCTAAACTATTAATTGAAAAGATTGGAGAAAATTCCAGAATGTATATTTTAATTAGGACATTCAATAAAAATTATAACGAACATTCTGGCAAATGTGGTTTACGAAAAATATAAAAATAAAAAGATTTCGTCAACGTTTTTCGTGAAGATTATATGTTTCGTCAATGGTAAATACAGAATGACTACGAAACTCTATCATGTGCGTGTCCAACACGCTACTTGACTATAAGTTGTTTTTTTTTTCTTTTTTCTTTCTTCTTCACAATCGTCGTGAGAAATTGTTCCCGAGTCCGGGTGGCTTGTGGCTCGTTTCCAGGTCGAGCTTCGTGAGCCCGGTGATGGAACGTCCGACGGATCTCTTGAGGCGACACACACACACACACACACACACACACACAAGCGGGTTGGATGCAATTTAAAATTGCGCATCTCCGAGGTGGCACCTCCCGGCCGTTGCACACACCGACGCGACGTTTCCCGGTTGACCGGGCATCAGGCTTTATAAACCCGTCATGTCATTGACCATCGTCGAGAATAGTCGTCGAAATGGAGCATATTCGCCGGAAAAAGCGGAATTAACTTTAAAAATTTAATTTTTTCAGTTATCGATATGTCGATTTATTTATAATTTTATGGATCACGAGTTTACGACGCAATGACGATCGCGAAGGTATTCGTTCACCGATTATGCAACTATTCGACGAATTCAACTTGTATCCAATTCAATTTGTATCCAACTCGTAGAAAATTGTTTTTAATCAATTAATTATTATTAATTATATCAATTAATAAAAAAAATTCTGCAAGGCAACTCGAGAAAAGTCTCCTTCTCCCTCCCAGTTCTGCGTTAATAATTATAATTAATGACGAAAAAATAAATTCTTCATCATCAAACTCTCTAAAAATATAATTTAAAAAAACCAAATACTAAGTTAAACAAAGTGCACTTGTGCGAAACATTTTTCATATTTCTCTCAAACGACATTACTTTCCGCAAAGCACCTTGATGATTTTACTTTCTTCTCATTCCCTCAAATTTCTCATTAAAAATAAACCCTTTATCCCTAAACTTACCCTAAACTTATCCCTAAACTACGGAATAAAAAGAAACAGTAATTACGCAGAACATTTTTTTTTTCATCTCAAATGACATTATTTTCCGCAAATCACCTTAAAGGATTTTTTTTCTTCTCATTACCCAGGTGCCACGTAATTCATGAAATGATTTCCAAAAAACAAATCCACCATCATCAAACTCGTTGAAAAAAAATACGTGGAGGAGACGAATAAGAAAAACAAGACAAAACGAAACAACTAATACGGAATATAAGATGGAAAAAAAAACTGCAATTGCCGTTTGCGAAGGCGCCACGTTCGTCTGGTATCGGCATTGGATTTTAGCTTCGGCACGATACACGAAGAAGCGGGGTTGCACACACACACACACACACACACACGAAAAGACGTATGGTAATGTCGCGGGCAGTACGTCGAGAAGAGTCAGAAATAGCTCGTGGCGCACGGTCCAGCCGCGGAGAGCCAGAAGCCGCTTCATCTCTTCGAAGGGAAGGCCGTAGGTAGGCCGCGAAGAGATGAGGAGGGAGGGAGGGGGAGAAGGCGACGGAGAACGGACGAGCCGTGAGCCGTGTGCGTTGTCCGTCGTCTTCGTCGTCTTTGAGAGGCGACCGGTGCGCGGCGACGGAGCCGGCGTGGAGATGGTGGAACCCCGACGAGAGGAGCGAGAGGCTGAAACGATCGTGCGTCTTTCGTATTGGGGAAGCCCTCTCGATTCTCGGTCGTGTCGAGGCTATTCTCGCTTATCCCGGGACTCGGGAATAGATGATATCTCTTTCTCTCTCTCTCTCTCTCTCTCTCTCTCTCTCTCTCTCTCTGTTTCTCAGAGCGAGAGAGGGATATCTTTCGCTCTGAGAGATGCTGTGAGAGATGCTTCAAGCTCCGTTCACACCGTTTGCTTCTGTGACGATTTTTTTTTTATTTATATATTTATTTATTTATTTATTTTCTTTTTTTTTCGTTGGTAGAAGCCAAAATTTTATACTTTTTATAAGTTAAAAAAAAGGAAAGACAGGTTTGAAAATTTGTTGGAGCTGTGGGAACGTGGGATATGATTTTGCGAGAGTTATTTAAGGTTCGTTCACACTGTGAGTCTTTATAAAGATCAATATTGTATTTTTTTTTTCAAAATAAATCGTTTTCAAATATAAAAAAGTGGGCACGTGAAAAACGACAAATATAATCTCGAAATATATTGCAATATGTGAGTGACAATAAAGAACATATTTTTTATAATTAAGCAAAAAATTGCAACACCCAAACGAATTTATCGTTGAAGACGCGCGTGTCGTAATAAGTTTCTTGCTTCCAAATTTTACGTCTCGTCGTGTCGTTCGAAACGACTTATACTGTCATTCAGAAAACTGGCAAACTCGACGATGAATGCCCGTCCGAGACAAACAACCCCCGGCCGACTATTTAAAATTAGTCATTCGTTCTGTACGTGTTACGCAATTGCGTTATTGAGACGTCTCACCGTACTGTGACATATTTTCCATCAATTGTTCGTTGGAAATAATTATGGAAAATCATGAAAATATTTTATTGTGTGATTAATTGATCGTTCGATTTCGTCTCAATTTTGATCCGAGAATTTACACGGAATCCCAATAATGTCACATCGTTAACATGTTAAACATTCGACAAATCATTTCATCTTCAATTATGTCGTACATGTTAATTTTTTTAAAATTAAAATAGTTTGAAACCAAATAATCATTTATCAATAAAAATCAGCGCGAAGTAAACGAAGAAAAAAAAATTCGACCGTGTTCAAAGTCTCGTGTTTAAAATCCGCCGAAAATTGATTCATCACTTTGCATCTCAATAATGAATGGCAATTTTTCAATCGCATTAACGTCGAAAAACCTACGCGATTCTCGGTTTAATGTCGCTCGAGGCGTTTCGCCAATTATGGCGTAAGATCCGAGAACATAATTTCCAGTTTTATTCGAGTGTCACTCAATTTATCGAGTCAATTCGCGCGAACCTACGCTCGTTTGCCTAACCGCAATTACGCTAACTCGTAGCGCCTCGCACATTCGATTCAACCCCCTCCTCCCTCCCCAAAAAAAAAATTTGTATTTCTGTATTGATTTTAAATAATTTTGATTACGTATCATTGCCGTACCTTTATGCATAAAATGTTTCACATAGATACTGCCTATACCTGTCTATAAAATCTATATAAAAAAATATACCCTAGCCGCAATCTCCGACAAATTAACCCTTGGTCTGAAAACGTTTTTTTTCGCACCTTCAGCCTGGAAACCTGGGTCTTGACCTTTTTCACTCTTCAATTGCTGCAAAAAATCTGAATAAAATTCACGAAGGTTCTTCAAGCCTTGAATTCGAAGTCTCAATTATAAAATTGTAAAAAACACATTTTAAAAAAAATATATTTTTCATACAAAATATAACGGACGAAAATGCAAATACCAAACGAAAACGACCCAGGTTTCCAAACTAAGGGTCGAATATCCCCTCTCTCCCGATTTTTACTCATACGACAAAATAGATTTTTTCAAAATCAAATCACAGAATCGACTTCAAAGTTTTCGAATTATTTCCGTGTATTGATTTGAAATAATTTTGAATGCTTATCACTGTAATGCCTATATGGATGCACTCACACGTACCCACACGCCATTAAAACTCGGCCACGCTAAACATCCCCCGGGGCTAAAAGGGGTGGGGGTGGGTTATCTATAAGCAGTGGCGAACACATGAATTCAAATGAATGAACTCTCGCTCTCGTTGTGAAAGCGTTAGAGCCGGTGGTAATGAGATTCACGGTACAACGAAGCCCAGTGGTCCCTGGCCTCGGAGTCCCGGGCCTCTCTCACGCTCAGATGCACCAGGGGTTTCCTCGTGGCGCCGCGTGTCTGCCGACCCGGCGGGCCTCTCCTCCTCGTCGGAGCCCGATGCACTTGCGTTGCCGTTTTATCCGGTATAAGCCGGGCAAAGTGTGCGAGCGAGACTAACCGACGAGAACGTTCGTCGGTACGTTCAACCAGATGCAGAACCCTGTTCTAGGAATTTCTAACCATATTTTCTTCGCGAACGAAAAAATAAAAAGGAACGAAAAAAAGAAGAAAAAAAAACAACAACGACCAATCACACGAAAGATATCCAACCGGTATTCTAATTTGCATAGAGAGGGTATGAATTACTAATTTTTTTTTTTTCATTGTTTTTTTTTTATTCGTTTCGAGTGTGAGACGTCACGATGATTCCTGTTCGAAGATATCGAGATTTTTTTTTTCCCGTTGGGAGCTAAATGGATGTGATCCTTTGATATATATATATATATATATATATATATATATATATATATATATATATATATATATATATGTTTTTTTTAATGATGGCAAACTTTTTTTGACTATTGTGTTGATTGGCAATTATTGTGGAAATATTTTTTATGTAAATCGTGGCAAAGATTCGAGAAAAAAAAATCTGTTGGATGAGGTAAACGATTAAATTCGTACCACAGTTGAGTGAAACCCTTGATAAAAAAATAACATCGACGCAACATTATTTTTTTATGAATAGCAAAAAAAATAGAATTAAAAAAAAATGTTATTTTGAAAAATTCCGAAAATGATGATAAAAAAAAATAAATCGTAATGTTGTGATAGGTTCGATATAAAGAATTTGAATGTCGTAGAAAAAAAAATACATCAAATAAAATTCGGTATTTTCGAAGATCCGAAAATAGCTGTGAAACGGGGTTTTCTCAGATGCTTCGTGGAAAACGTATTCGGTCGTGCGGGTATAGCGAATATGACGCGTATAGCGGGGTTCGTGACTCGAGCCAAAAGCGAACCTTATAGTCCGAGATAGTTGGCAGTGGGGCCGAATGACGCGTGAATTTTTTCACGGTGCTTATATCTATTCTCGAAAGACCCTTGCGCGCCCTGTGTCACCGTGAGCTTCGTCGACGCCTTCCTGTTTGTCAATTAATGTCTCTCGTCGACTCTTCTCTCTCGCTTTCTAACTCTCTTTCGCCCTCTCTTTTTGTCGCGCGCGTGTTTCACTTGCTTGTTTTTTTTTTTTTTTTTTTTCGACTCGTTGCCGATTCATCGTCGTATACAGCCCCGCTTCGAACGACTGCGCAGTGACTTCTGCCAATGGGATATCCATCCGGATGTGACGGACTGTTTTCGTAACCACCGAATTGCGCTACGCGAGTCATTCCACACCCCATTTGAATTACGATTTTTTTTGCGAATTATTTTTATTGATTATTGGAGTGATTTGCAAAATTTTATGTGGTTTTTATATTTAATTCGTATTTATTTTGAACGATTTCGTAACTATTTTGGAAGTGATATGATTTCACGTGATTTCGAATGATTTTAAACGAGGCTACAATGATTTTATAATGATTTCATACGACTTCATAATTATGTTAGATTAATTCGATCGACTTCGAGATAATTTCAGATGATTTTTATTGAATTGGTATTCAATAACTTAGTTGGAAGTGATCTCATGGCAATTCTTTAAACGACTCACAGTGATTTCATTCTGATTTCAAGCAATCTCGAATAATTTCAAGTGTCTTCGAATCATTTCAAGGGTCTTCGAATGATTTCAAGTAACTTCGGATGATTTCAAGTGTCTTGGAATGGTTTCGAGTATCTGCGAACGATTGCAAGTGTCTTCTAATGATTTAAAATGATTACGTACTGATTACGAGTGATTTCGTACTGATTTTAAGTGATTTCGTAGTGGTTTCGTAGTGGTTGACTGCTGGCAGACAACATTTTTTGTTGTCTTTCTTTTCGTTCTCGAATAAAATTTTTGTTTTTCTTTCCAAGTCGGAATTAAAGAGGAAAAAAAGTAGACGTCAACCCACACGCGATGACGACAAGATTCTATCGTACACGACATCGTTCGTCCCGAAGACGTCGAGCTAGCTGAAAAATCCAAGTTGAGACTGGCGATTGAGAACGTGGAGATAGAATTGCGGAGTAGCTCGCGAGTCTAGCAAACACGCCTACATAACTCGGGACATCGAGACACACACACACACACACACACACACACACACACACACACACACACACACACACACACACACACACACACACACACACTTATAAAAAAGTGTGCATACCCATAAGTCGCCGACTATAGCCACGAGAAGAGCTGTCGAAACTCGAGTCACCGACTAGATAAGATGGAGACCCCGGGTTTTGACTCCACCTCCGAGACGTTTTGCGTCACACTTCGTCATTCGCGTGTTTGATGTTCCTCTCTTTTTTTTCCACATGTACATGGATATATGTATAAATATCTATATATATATACGTATACATCTTTTTTTTCTTCGAGATCACTGACCCGTTTCGTCACCACACACACACACACACACACAGAAAGAGAGAGAGAGAGATCGCAAAAAACGAATTTGCAAAAACCGTACAAACGATACGATTGGAGAACTTTATCTATTTTTAACACCCTTATATTTTGATTATATATATATTTAATTATTATTACCCATATATATATATTCAAGTTATCTATTAATTATTTTTAACCACTTATGCCCCATGGGTTTCAGAATTTTTACATAGGTTTCTGCAAAGACCATACATTCATATATATATATGAACGTTTTTTATAATAAAAGAAAAAAATAATAATTTGTATCGATATATGTTTGTATAACTTGTGCAGAAGGGATTTCTTTTCTTCTTTCTCATAATGCAATACAAAATGTACAAGACAGAAATTATCACGAAGCTGAAGTTTGGCGATGGTGATTTATTCATCGCGCGGTGTCGCACGGGGCGTGCCTATATAGTGGTTGATAGACTGTCTCGTTGAGCGGGCGAAGAGCCGAGAGGAACGAAATATTAAACGGTGAAGAATAGAGACGTGGCGAATATGATAGCCATTCAACCGAGAATGCAGCGCTTATTGCCGGTGCTGTCTGTCGTGCGGATCTTAAACGTCGCTCACTAAAAATTCCAACACAAGTCTATTATTCAACGTTCAAGCGACACCAGCATACTCACGAACACACACACACACATTCATACGTTTTTGCTAATATGATAATAATAATAATAATGATAATAGATAAAAAATATAATAATAATGTCATTGTATTTTTTATCTATTATTATTATTATTATTATTAAATTAATCTAAAGAGCTCTAGTGGCTTCAGATGAAAAACAAAAACTCCGAGTGTATAATAATTTGCTTCGTGCTATTCCCATATCTTCCACGAAGAGCAAGTTGATAAGAAAAAAAAGGTTGCCAAATCATGCCCTCAAAGTTCAAAGGGTTAGATGCGAAAGACTGGTGGACCGGGAGCTCTCGACAACGTGTTCCTCAACCGATCGGCGAAAGAAAAGCAAACGAAGCGCTACCTAGCGGTCCACCTCACTGTTCTTGAAGTAGCTGCTCTCGAGAGCTCATCCAAAGAACCCACTAGCCCCCCCCCCCCCCCCACCCCCACCTCACCCCCTCTCGGCACCTTCGCATCTGATGAGACGAACCGCCAACAGCCACGCGTACACACGATTGCGTGGATCCAAGATGGCGAGTTGCGATACACGTGTCTAAAAATAAAATCCGCAAAGTGCCCGCATCACGGGGGATTCGCCCTGTGGCGGGGCGCAACCGTCCAACCATCCCCATCCTCCTCCTCCCCCTCTTCGCCGCACGTCCATTTGTCCGTGCACCGACGACGAAGAGTCTTGTCTCGAGATGATTACACGTCCGTCTCTCGCGGTATTTGTGCCGGACGCCACGACGTCGCCAGCAATGGCGTACATATGTCCTCTGTATACATGTATATATATATATATGATATGCAAGGGAGGCGCGGAGGAAGCAGAGGCGCGAATAAATTATGCGACCTTCGCATTATGGATTCGGTAGATAGCGAACGGGGGCAGCCCGGAGCCTTGTTCGAGATGTCCTCAAACTTAAAACTGCTAAACAACTTTCTTGCTCTCCGTCGTCGCTTATCACATATATATATTGAACTCTGACAGTCGTGCTATAAAAAAAAAAGATAATAGTACTTTCGTGCATCAAGGGCGGAAAGAAGGCGATTTTTACGAGTGCAAAGTCACACGAGTCAAAATTCGCTTTCTGCCTATGATCAGGAATGGGCATTCAATGAAAATGTATTTCAAATACTTTTCGGGACAAATCGGGTCGTACGTTTTTGTTGTTGTTTATAATTTTTTATCCTTTTTTATTATTATTGTTTAATTGTCGACAGGATACTCAACGAAACGCGAGGGTACCACTTTCATCGACTCGACGATAAATTCAAGGCGTTGAGTGTACGTACACCAACCGAAAAATCAAAGAAAGAAAACACCTCTAATTAGAGCGTTCGCGTGGTGTATCAGTTTCTCGCACGTGCAAACACGGACGAGCGATAAATACATAGGTGGGGAATACATTGTGGTCGATACTTATCGTGCGATAAATCTTTTGGGATTCGAAAATTGTGAGTCGACGTGTGTCAGCTGCTCGGACTACGACCAATTTTGTCCGAGAAAATCATAGCGCTCGGCGATTCCGAGTTCGTAAATCAAACGAGGTCCGGTAGGCTCTCTCTCTCTCTCTCTCTCACGAGATTTTCGGAACGTTAACGTTGTCCCAAACCGAAAACGGTGGACGCACACGTGTGATTCATATAAAATTGTATTAATTCATAGTTTATTACTGAAATTTATGATATATTTGTCCTAGTAGGAGTTGTAAGGGGACTTTTATTGACCATATAATACACTTTTTCTTCTTTTCTTGGTATTCGTGCTATGCTTATTTATTTTTTAATGTTTTTATACATCGAAAAGGCTGTCGATAGGAGTCCTTCAGCCCTTTTACTATATATTTATTGTGAATTTTGAGTATTCAAAATTAACACCTTTTTTAAATTTGAAATTAAAATAAAATTAATTATGTTGATGTTGAGTTATTAGTTCAATTAAAGAAGTGAGACAAATATAAGTGTATGTAAAGATAAAGGAGTAGTTTTAAGGACGTCTAAGAAAGAGAGGAAGGTTGTTGTAACCCTGTGGTAAATCATTAACCCGACACAATGAGATGCAATATTGATATTAAAATGAATTAAATATATCAATTGAAAATAATAATATATATATTTTTGTATACAATTGATTTATATATATGAGGTATTCCAAATAAAATCGTGGAGTCATTTCCCTCACGTGATTTTACTACTGCATAAATTAGTTCAGCTTCACTTGAAACGCCTCATACATATAAATTTAATCATACTCAACTTCGAAATCCCTTCAAATTACCAAATGAACGTTTTTAAATACGTATATTGTAAATTGTAAACAATACATGTTACAATATAGACATACAGTAACTTATACATTTATATATTCATCACGACTGACAGATCATGGGCATTGATAATTCGACCATCGAATAATAATTAATACACAATATCCCAAAGTAACGTTCACGACGTACTCCAACCGAAATCCGTTGCATCGACTCGTACAGCGATGATCCAAAAAGTGCATGCCGAGGTCGAATGATCGATGTGTATTCAACTCGAACTCGATCGCAAAACCCGGCACATCGTAATATACGACCGGCCAAACCGTATAATAACGCGTTATCTAGATCCATATAAATAAATCCTCCGACTTCAAAGTAAAAACAAAAAAAAACCAACCGTCTACTCCCGTCATTCGGACTTTTGGACAACGTATCTTCTCGGTTCCTCGATAAAAAGTGATAATAAAAAAAAAACAGATTTCAAAAAAATCAACAACAACAATAACAACAACAAAACCAAAAAGCAAGGGTAAGCGAAAGGTTTGGGTTCTTTGTTCGTTCGCAGGAGCGACGAACACCTGCCCATTCTGACTGGAAGCAATCGTCTCGGCATTTCTCATCCCCTCGTCTCTCAGTTTCTCATTCCTCTTTGCTCATCCGCTTCTTTTACACGATCGCGATATACCGAAGCGTCTTCTTCATCTTCCGCGTCGTCTTATGCTTCGACTTCTTCTTCTTCGTCTTATTCTTCATCCCTTCCTCTTCGTCTTCTTCAATACTTCGTGCTCTTCATCATCGTCCATTCTGTTTTATCCGTTGTTCGATTATTCTCGTCCTCCATTCTCGCGTTTCTACCCTTCCCCCTTCCCCCCGCGCCTCTCTGTACCACTGTCACCTGCCGACTCTTCGGCTTTGGCTGGTAAACACCACCTTCGCCAAACTGGATATACTTATGAGGGACCACCTCAAACGTACCTCCGGAGATGTGAAACGGGATCGCCATTTGTTCCACAAACGTTCGTCCCTTCGCCCCGGCGCGGGCGATTCGATCGCCCTCTTCGACGGCTTCGTACGTCGACCGCCAGAGCGCGCATCGTCGCGGTTGATCGACGATTTGCATGTCCACGCCATATTTATATATATATAACTATATATTTAAAAAAATGAAGCGCTTCATTTTTTCGAAAAATTCAAAAACTTTGAAGAAAGGATAAAATCTTATTGAATATTTTTTGTAGAGAATTCGATTTTCGATAAAAAAGGTTATTTGCATTATCGTCGTATCTCACATAGTTTCCGACTTATTATGAACTTCATCGAAGCTTGTGAGGAACGATAAAAGCTATCTCAACTTGCATATTCCCCGCCGAATTCAATCTCTGGAAAATGTTTGAAATTGGCATCAAAGACCTACTACCCTAGGTGAAAAATGTGCGGAGTTCCGGATTTTTCGGTGCAATACTGCGGAAGGGAAATAAATATAAACTACCAGGTGCCAAAAACTTTATGTTGATCAAATGGCGAAATTCGAGGACTTTGGGGAGGTACTTAAAATTGGTCTACTAGGCCTTCGGCTACTTTGACATTTATTTTTTTTATATTCAGACAAATATTGTTTACAAATTAATCATTAAAAATCTGTGATCTTTAAGCACTTTTTTATTTTCCTTATTTTTATCAATCGAAAATATATAAAGAATACCTACTTTTTTTTCTATTCTCCATTTGAATTGACCCCACGCGCCGAGTTTTCACGAAGA
Organism: Diplazon laetatorius; assembly: GCA_963662125.1. Lineage (NCBI taxonomy): Eukaryota > Metazoa > Arthropoda > Insecta > Hymenoptera > Ichneumonidae > Diplazon > Diplazon laetatorius. Next base: position 8,189,550 of record OY759156.1, read on the forward strand.
AGCTCAATCCCACGCGTATCCTCATTCGATACAAATAAGTACGTACAATAACCAAAGACGGATGTTAATACTCGAGTGGGAGTTGAAATATCGCGAGTTGATATTACCTATTCCAACCGACCTACCTAACGCCCGTGAGACACGTGCGCGAGTGGGTATGTTGATCACATGTATACAACACACATACACACACACACATGGGTAGATACCAACGTCGAATCCGGGAAGCTATGTGGGTGTATCAAGTTGCTAGGCGACCGAACGCTCCGTGCTCTTTTCACTCGAAAGCCCAACATCTCTTGAACGGACCACTTCCAACCCCTGTTTCCTACTATTTCTCTGCCACGTTTCTCCTCTCTCACTCTTCCTCTTCCTCACTCTACCGCAACTTCTACCTTTCTCTCTCTCCCTCTCTCCCTTTTACGATCGTTCTCTACCGAGCCACAATCCCCATGTAGCTCTCGCACAGTTTGCCTCTTGCGCTTTGGTCGGCCCCAACCTCACTCACTCCGGGCCTCCGGGTTTTCCTCTGTTCGTCGCCCTCGTGTGTACCACGAACCGATTCTCATTCCAATCCTCCATCTCTCTCTCTCTCTCTCGCTCCTCACCCCCGCCCACTCGCAACGCCGACCCGGATCAATGCACCTCGTGTACTCGCTACTGATGCACTCGCCCGAGAGAGAAAGAGAGAGAGAGAGAGCTTTGCCCAACAAGCTTCTAGTACACCATGTCCGTGTGTGCATACCGCGAGCTTTGCGTATACATGCAAGTCTCTTCAACAATAAACGTTCCTTGTTTTTTTTCTTTTTTTTTTCGAAAACTATTAAAGATTTTCTTTTCTTCTAGCTTTCTCATAGAGGAAGCTATGTGACGGTCGAAAAAATTACTGTTGGGATTTTCGTTGTCAACAATGTCCAATGTGTTGTTCCAAATGTTCATAAGGGGACAGAGTCCCCTGAAAAATTGGAAAAAATACAAAATTTCGTGACATGATAAATCCAAATTTAAAATCGATTTTAGCCTTATGAAATGGTCCAAAAGCTACGACAAGTAAACAATTTTAAGATCAATCTTTAATCAGCGTTCAGATGCTTTCTATGGCTATGAAAAAATTTGAAAAGATAACTGAGTATAGATATTTTATACGGATAAAATGGATTTCAAATTTGGATTGATCATGTTACGAAAAAAAAAAATTGTTTTCATATTTTTTGGGTGGCTCAGCCCCCTTGAACATCGAAAAATCACATTTGTTGAGAATGTCGGATTTTATGATATTTTGGATTTTTCGTCATGAGATTATATACGCGTTTGGTCTAAATCGCGAGATCCCGATTTATAATCCAGTAAAAAAGAAAAATTCGTCGTCAAACCAAACGTCCGAAACATTTTCATTACCGCAATGAAAGATACGAGAAAATAGATTGAACCTTGTGTCACCGGATATTCGAGATATTATTTTCGTACATACCCCATCGCCACGGTGTCTCACGAAATTCTCATCTGTACCGCGTTATTAACCCATTTGAAACTGAAAACAGAAGGAAAAGAATTAATTTAGCAAATCAGTCGAGTTGCACAATTCGTCTTGGCGCCCGCGAGCGATATCGATCGAATATTATCTTGGCCATTTTCATCCGCGAATTCTCTGTCGCAGCCGCGGGGCACGAGTAAAGAGCTTTTCAACCATGTGCGGTATTTCAGGATATAACCGCAGAACGGGCAGCGGAGGTACGACGGAGGGGGGAGGGGAGATTGAGTGACGTTTAGTGTGGAAGAAAAAGCTGGAAAATTCGGTGACTACGTTGCGGAAACGATTCGCTGTGGAATATTTCGAATTATTATTCGTTCCTTCTCTATATATCTTCGAATATAAATCACATGAAAATGCCATATTTTATTATGAATCACCAAAGACATTAAGCATCGGCATTATGACAAAAATACGACAAATTATACATTTTTATTAAAACTATTGTGCAACGAAGAACTGACTGAAAATTTTGTCACTTCGAAAAATGTCGAAAAAAAAATATATTTTCCGTCCCGAAAATGTTTTTGATATATTATATATTTATTTATTGTTATTATTACTATTATATATCTTTTTATCATAGATTCGATTTTCTCGCGCATGCGCGTCGTATCGAATCATCTAATCGAATCGGTTTCAATCGATTGACGATAAAATTTTTTTTTTTTAAATGTTGTGTATTTCGTATCTGTGTCTACGACGTTATTTCGATTACAAATAAATTTCGCTAATGCTCAACGCAGTAACTATCTCTAACGCTGAAAAAAAAATTAACAAGTTTCAACGAAAATCAAAGTGAGTTACAAAAAAAATTAATAATAACAATGATAATAATAATAATAATAATTATCTCTAACACGCCAAAGAAAAAGAAATAAACTAACAAGTTTCAACAAAAATCAGAATAAGTCGCAAAAATAATTCATAACAATAATAATGATAATACTGATAACAATTTTTTTTTCAATGCACCGAATAGCGAAAAATATACGAGCGTGCCAATGACTGCACCCGTGGTCGAGGGCGCGAGCGGCCGATGTCCGTGACGACTGTGCTTTTGCGCACGAGCTTTCACGTAACCGTCGCATGTGTGGGCGAACGACCGACGAGGACGAGAGAACTGTCGAATCAACGAGTATCCGGAATAGGTTCTCGGGGTGAATGGGAAGAAGAAGGGGCGGGGGGGGGGGAAGTCCGTGCGCCAAGGGAAGATCCGCAGGACCGAAATCGGCCTCTCCCGGCCATAGCGGAAAGCTGGGTTATGACCTGAATAGCAGATTAGTGGATTACCCGTTTACGACGGGACGCATCGTACCTTCCGGCGTTTTATTGAATTCGGGATGGCTATGATCGTATACCGTGTCTTCCCGTTTCCAACGATAGCCTATATATGTATGGATATAGATTTGTAGATCTACCATATCATCGGTTGCCAACATTTCGATTCAAACTCCGTCCGCGGTTGAATCATCATGGATTGCTTATTGTTTATTTTTTTTTTTATCACTTTTCAACGTCCATCATGCCACGCTTGTAGGATCCTCTAGATGCATCGACATGAGTCTGAATCCCATTGTATTATATATATAATACGTATTGTGTTTGTGTCTGTGTGATAGGGTGCGTAAAAACAGAGGCCCATTTTTTCGATTGTTATGGCATCTCCCACATTTAAAGTATATACCATGATGAGACATCTGGCAAAATTTAAACCCGTTCGGACTATATTGAGAGGTTCCGCTGTCATTAATTCGATTTTCCATTTGATCAGCAATTAAAAAATAAATTTTTTCAATAAGTTTCAATCGTTTTTTCAGGTAAATGTAAAATTTCGGGGATTGAAACTGATAAATTTATATATATCTATATTTTTTTTGCATTAAAAAAAAGATGACAATTTTTTTTTCATTGTAAAAAATTATTTTAATGATAATGAAAATTAAAAAAAAATAAATGAACAGTGTATAATAATTCTGCTTCCTTTCGATTGCTACATTTCATTCAAATGTACATCCCTCGATTTATACATCACCTCATATACCGCATATTAATAAACATACATGAACATTTAAATATAATCCATTGATTATATTTAGATGTCCATCAAATGGGCGTACCAGTGTTTTCGAAGGAGATCCAGCTCCCGAATAAGTTTGCATGACGATTCACCAAGGCATCCTCCGTGACGGTTGTATAAAAAAAATTGAAATATAAAACCCGAGCTTCGAAGCGGATAAAGAAGATTTGGCCGAGTATTGTCCGTGGCAGCATCGCCCTCTCTCCGACGTTGCCAAGCGACAGCGTGTGGCCTTATGGCACCCCTCGTCGAGATACCGCCTCGAGGGTTTGCTACCCGAGTATCCGACAATGGGAACGACCTTTCGACATTTTAAGCATCCCCCGCACTCGACGATTCCCAACCTCCCCGCGCCTCCCACGTCCACATCGATCCCATTCGTATCACGTGGAATACATAAATTTCGTGCCATCAGAAAGGGAAAAAAAATGACCACCACCCTCGTTAGCGATATTCAACAACGGAATCCACGCTCACGATTCGAGACTTTTTTATCATCTTCCCATCATTGCAATTTTCATGAAAATAATTATTTTCCAATCCGTTGGCACTCGGAAATAGTTTTTTTCTAATTCGTCTTATTAAAAAAAAAAACATAATTATAAGTAAACGAATTATCGAATTGAAAAATTGATGAAACAGGACAAAAATTTATTATTGAATTTATATTGTTGATCGGCTGTGATTAGAAAAAGTTTTTTACTTTTTTTTTACTATTTCAAAAAGGGTGGTACAATATTCATCGGTGATAGAAATATTTTTTCCGAGAGCCGATAAAATGTATAAGATTATCGTCGATCAAATCGAATCATCGATCAATCTCCATGCAACTGCAGTATGCTAATCCATCGAATTATAATAAATGCAAATGTCGATTCGGAAAAAGTTTTTTTTTGTATCGTACGACTGTTGAAAACAGTTGCAACGATTGTATGTATAGCTTTGCAATCGTCGATCTCGAACCGAACCCTATACGTATCCCAAAGTCCATTTGTCTTCGTGATTTATAAAAAATTAACATTGCAATTATACACGGATGCTCGATGCAAGGAGAAGCGCGGGAGGGAGGGGGGGAGTCAGAGGACGGAAGGGGTTGCTCTCGAGATTGGAGAGTGCTTCTCGAATTCCGTCCACCAGAAGGGTCGGAATAAGAGACCGTACAAAGAAACGAAACTGCATGTAGAAGAAAAAAAAAGGATCTCTCGAGGGATGCTGCGGAGAGGCTGCGTTGTGGCGCAGAAAAAAAAATTGAAGAAAGAAAAAAAAAAAAAGGGTTAGCGATTCGCGAGCAAGGAGTTGAAGGGGTTGATTATGAAGATTAAAGATACTGCGAGAGCGTTTCCTTACTCGTTGTCTCTCAAAATTCTTTGCCCGGAAGCTTGCAAAAATTTCCATCTCCCTTTCTCTCTATCTTTCTCTCTCTTGCGAATCTCATGGCTCTCAGTGCCCCCCACAGCACAGTAAAAGATAATTAATAATATTCATTTTCGAAAAGAAAGAAAAAAAAACAATTATTATCACTTCACAATTACTTTTTCCCCGACTTTAATTCAATTTCAATGCTGAAAAAAAAAATTGCGTTTCACATATATTTCCACTTCGTTTCTTCTTCTGAGATTCAATATCGCAATTGCTTATATAAGTTACGACAATTATGAAAAATCCTAACCATTTTCGTCTTCGAATCATAGCGTCAAAAACATCAACACGCGTACGATAAATAATAACAATCGCATGCGCATGCGCCATAGATTTAAAACTACGATTGGCTGGGTCGAACGTTCGCACTTACGCTCGTAGCCAATGAAAATTGCGACTGTGCATATCGATGACGCCATCGAACGTGCGCAGCCAATCACAGTGACGACCGTGTCGCGCATGCGCGACGTACCGATGTCACGCGACGAGCCCGCGGGATTCAAACGTGTTTGAGTATCGAATGTTGTTTACAGGGTTCTCGTCCACGTGAATATAACGTAAACGCGTTCTCGAGTACGACCCTCGAGTCGTCGAGGTTCCTCTCACGGATACTCCGAACACGCCTCGGGGCTCGCGTGCGCTTCGCATCATATTGTCTTCTCTCACCCTCGATCTTACTCTCCACGCTTTCCCTCTTTCCCTCGGCCTTCGTTTTGTCTTTCGCCTCGACGGATCCTGGTTTTTCTTCCCCATATATAGTACACCGTGAAACGTCCCATAGCAACGTCCTCGAAATCATCCCTCGCGTACATTTTCCAAGCCAAACTCTTCAGCTTTGTTCTACGCTCGCTTTTTTTTTCTCTCTCTCTCTCTCTCTCTGGCACTTTCTCTCATACTTTTTTCGCGTCCGGCCACACGCGATCCCTCGTACTTTAACCGGTGCTTTACGAGGACGTATATTTCGTCCTGCGCGAACGAACAAGCGTCCCGGGTTATATAATCTTTATGAGGTATTCCGAAATTAAACGAAACTCTCGTGCTTTCGTCGCGTCGCCACTGGAAAACCAAAAGCTCCCGGAATCAACGTCGATGACATTGCTTTTTTTACAATGGTAATGAAAATGAGGCAACGAAAACGAATGAAAAACGTAAAATAATGAGATTAATTAAATGGAGCTTTGGTTTAGGTTAGTGTGATGGTAATAAATTTGTGAAAAAATGATGAAAATAGAGAAAATCGTATATGGTCACGGTAGTGGAAAAATCGCTAACACGTGGTGTATCAAAGAAATTGTATATCGAAATGTGAAAGAGGGAAAAAATGGTTACCGGAGGAATTTTTTTATCTCTTTTTCTAGTGACATTGAAAGCGATGGGGAAAGTTGAAAGGAAATCCGGAGCTCTAGTGCAGCGACGTACAAAGAGATATAGAAAAGGCGATATCAAAAGAATTCTCGGACGAGATTGAGATTGAATGAAATATAGATGAGTATGTATATACTCATCTATATTTCACACATATATTGCATATATATGAGAAGACTACAGTTTGATGTACACATTTAAAATTAGTGACTCAACGGTCGAGCAGTTATCATCGTGCTGTAAAGAATTCGATACATTTTTCGGAAATCTTCAAATGGATAAAGACTCAAAATCTGATGTGCTTCACAAAATTTTTGCGTTTGGTGAAAAAAAATGGTAATTTATCGATCGTCTGTATAAAGTTCATCAATTGTTATGTATAATAATCCACGATGCATATAACTATTTTCTTAACGAATGAATCATACGTTTTTGATTATTAAAATTATTTTTCGATCATCAAAATTTATTTTTCAGTGATCACAATTATGACTTGGAAGATATTAGAATTTCTCAATGGCGACAACAAGTTTATCGTAAAACGTGTGAAAAATATGTTTCTCTCACATTACGATTATACTTATGAATAAATAAATCTCTCCAAATGAATCTTACTTCGTTATCATTAATATTATAAAACGTATTTTTTTTTTTTACCTCGACAAAAAAATCTCATTAGCACAGTTTCGTTTTTATTTTGCCCACACGAACCTCGAAACCCTCGAATTTCATGTTCCACCGTCAACGCTTATCAACTTGATAACTGAATCAACTTTTCTCCGACCCTTTGGAAGCTCTTCGAAGCCTCTTCCACCCGACCAACCCTTCACTCCTCATTCTCTCCCTCTCATATTTCTTTCCACTCTCTTTTTTTATTATTTGTATCTTTTACATTTTCGTCTTTCACTCGATGCTTCCTCGCCATCTCTCCCCATGTCATCCCTCGTCTCTCCCTCTCCCTTTCCTCGCTACTCTTCCCCCCCCCCCCTCCACTTCCTTGCCCCTCTCTCGACATTTACCTTTGGCCCGCCGAGTATCTTTACTTTTCGCTGACTCTTTGTATCATCCGCGTTTCCACTCTCCCTCGTCTTTTTTCCCCTTTTCCCCACAGCCCTCATCCCTTTTACCTTTGCCACGGCTGCTCCCCCAGCTTTCTCAAACTACCATCTTACTCCTCACCGTCGAGCTTTCGCTGTTGCCCCGAGCTATGCCATGGAGCACGGGGCCGAGGACTCCCACCAACGCAGCACGACGCACTAACAAATCCCCCCCCCCTCACCGCTCACCGACCCCGAGCTCTCATCGCACTTTGTGAAACGGATCGGGAAAAAGGGCGTTTCACCTTTGCCGTCGCTTTTGCACTCGCGCGTTTTTATACATTTTCCATCGTTCGACATGGCGCGGGGCATTGCACTCGGAAAATGATTTTTCGAAGTGAATACTCCTCAAACGACACAGGATCGGCTCGCCAGCCAGCGCGTCGTAGAACGGGACAAGATAATGAAGGAATGAAAGTGCGTTCAGCACATTTTCGTGAGCTAAACATCGGCCGAGCTTGCGACATGTAGGGTGAAGCGTCGAATCACCGAACCTTCGGATTCCGTTCGACGTTCCGCCATTGACGACAACACACTCATTGTCAGTCTCGGTCAGTTATGGAATAACGGATATCGACTATCTGTCATCGAGGCAGTCAGATACAGAAACACCGCGAGCAACAGCCAGCAGCATCGTATTATGAACTCCGCGTGTTCGGCGAAACACACGAGTTTGGTATACGAATGCATCGACACAATCCGGGAGGGACCAATGACGAGAGGACCGTCGGCTTGTCGAATAATCCGATATTTTTAATAAGACTCGGCTCGACGAACATATTGGCTTGTGACATTCGTGGCAGAATTTCACGTCAAATCGGTTATGAAATAATCGATTTTTTTTTAATGGAATACAGATTTTTGTTTTTGTGTTGAGGAAAAATGAGACACAATTTATTTCGTACAAAATATGAATTGTCATGTGATTTCGAGTAATTTCTAGGTCGTTTCGAATAATTTCTACGTAATTTAAAATTATTTCTGAGTGATTTCAAATGATTTCGGAAGGGTTCCGAATGAATTCATGAGATTTCAAATTATTTTGAATAACTTCATGTGATTTCGATCTATTTTCAATGATTCCATGTCATTCCGAATTATTTTCAGTAATTTATAATGATTTCATGTGATTTACAATTATTTCTAACGATATCGAATGATTTCCCCGAAATTTCTCGATGATTTTGAGCCACTCCAGCTAATTCACCGCAAATTCAAAATGATTTCTCGTGATTTCTTCAACATCATTGCCAATTAAAATTGTAACAATCTCGAATCACAAATTGCTTAATGTCATCGGCGGTAATTCGTTCCAAATTTGGCAAGAATGAGTTCCCGAGCTTCGGATATAATATCCGAGAAAGCGTTCGTTAGAGAGCGGAGATCGAGATCGGTGTTGTCGGAGCGACACATCGGTGACTTTGATCCTCGCGCGTTCGTTCGGTCGAGGAACAACGACGAGCTGTCTTCGCATATTCTCGGAAGGAACAACGCGCGAAGCTGCTCTGCTTCGACCGCTGCCGCCTGCTGCATCGTGTTCTTTCTCACCGCGCCATCTACGTTCGTCGCTCTCATCGGCGTTTCCTTTCTTACTCGCAAATCGTCATCGGCCATGGTGACGACCGGCAGTTCCCTCGCGTCCTTCCGTCACGATTTTGCACCGCGACTGACGCAGCCTCCAGGGGATTCCCCGTAGCGCTTCGCCAGTCACGGACTACCATTTCCTCTTAGTGCCAACGTCCTTTATAATACCGCAAACCAATCTACAATCTAGATGCTCCCCGATGAATTCTCTTACCGCGAAACGCCACGACACTCTCACTGACACTTCCAATTTTTGCGATACCGTCTGTCTTGCTCCGATTATCTCCCCCCCCCCCGCCTTCACGTGAAAAAAATGTCGACACCCATCGCTATTACAGTGAAACAATTTACTCTTGGGTTTTCCCATGTAAAAAAAAATATATATAAACTATGTATAGGATTAGGCATATATAGTTTATATATAGATTATATAGAAGTTTTTTACTTAGGTTTATTTATTTTATCAATTTCACGACAAGTTACGATATTTTTTGTTTTTCTTGAAAAACTTTTTTTTTTCTTTTTTCAAGATTTAAATTTCCATTGGCAGTTTACTCATTCGGACTTTTATCGATTGCTTTGTCAATATTCGACAACAATTACGTAAATGAAGTTGGCGGTGTGAAATCACACGAAATGAGTATAAAATCATATGAAATGAGTATGAAATCGGGCGAAATTGTTATGAAATCACACGAAGTAGGATGAAATCACACAAAGTAGTATGAAATCACACGAAGTAGTATGAAATCGTTATGAAATCGTTATGAAATCATCGAAAATCGGCATAACATTACGCGAAATCGGTATCAAATTGTTTGAATCATTTATGGAATGACCAAAAAAAATTATGAAATAGACTACATCTCGAAATCACATGTACGCGGAAATGGGTTGATATACATACAACCCGTCGGGAACAGGTGCACAATAGATTGAGCAACTGAATATCTATAGACATGAATATATATATATATTGAATATACCAATATATACATCTGCCAAGTATCTTATCACTCATACAGTGATAGAAAACGTAGTAAATGATTCAGTTCGGGTGGATACAGCGTGTATATATGTGCATACATGTACAGATACATACATACGTATATATACATATACATAAAGGTGTATATGGATTGTATGCTGCTTTATACCAGCGATGTTGTTCACAACGGGAGATGAGAGACAGTATACAGAGTCGTTTCATCGACTTCCAAGGGTGTTTTACGATGGCCGTCAACGTGGGACCACGCTCGGCTTTACGTTTATACGGTCTCGCGTCGTATCGTAATTCCGTTGGAGCGTGTCGAGCGTAAACGCTCGTTTCGCCGGTACCGCGAAGGAAAATGTTCACGTTGCATCGTCGGATCGGCGTTGTTGCCGTTGCATCCACTGCATTTCATCCGGGAATCGTCGGGGGTTGGGGCGGATGGGGGATGGGGTTGCACTCGACGTGCCATTGTTAACGTTGGTCCAAGAGAATGATTACGACTCGAGATTACCAACACGTGGACAATGTAGTTGCATCAACTTAGATGCATTTCGGTGCATGTAATAAAAAATCTCGAAATAACGTAGGACGAAGTTGTTATTATTATTATTTTCTTTAAATTTATCAGGTCAAAAGTTTTAGTGAAAATTTTCCGACTTGTCTTATGTTTGTCCAGACATTTGTAGCGAATATTGATTTGTATATATAGAATTTATATCTGATGTCATTGATGGTCTAGAATCGATTTTACATCAATGAGGCATCATGAAAAATTATCCCTAATTATTATTGGCATAAAGCTGATGATACAAAAATTGCAGCTGCTCTCATATATATATATATATATATATATATATATACGTGACCGAAGATCTTCGTCGTCGTCCGCAACTGCAAGCTCTCGGAGTCTGCGCGGTACTTCCGCTTCCGTGATTCACCTCCCTCGCTTCTGATCTCTTGTTTCGTTACCGCCAGTTCCTTTTCTCCGCGCCCTACATAATCGACCCGTCGACGATCAGAGTCGCACATTTAATCCTTCGTCCGAACAAAGATTTGCTGCCCAGAGCCAGGGATGGGCATCCATTCGATGAAAATGTATTTTAAATACTTATCAAAATAAATAACTATGATTAATTATCATGCATAAAAAAAATATTTTTACATTTTCGTACTAATTATGGCAAATTTACGTAAATTATTCATTTACAATGAATTAGAATGATTAACAAATCCAGTAAAATCTATTATTATCTAGTTCGAAAAGTATTTGAAATACATTTTCATTGAATGAATGCTCAGAACATTCGTTTCCATTTTCCACCCTTGTTTCAACTGATTTCAGATATATATATATATATAAGAACCTAAAGAAAAATTGATCGAGATATTTTACGATTAACTTTCACAAGTAAATTTACCAAAATTCTTTAAACATTTAGCTTCCAAGTACTCTACTATTATTAATAATAAAAATAATAATAATAACATTCTATTATTGGACGTTTAAAAAATAACTAGTCCTTAAGAAGAACCACCACGAATATCACGAATAATAATAAAAAATAAATAAATAAATAAAAAATAGAAAAAAAAATCGTTCATCAGTTTCGTCGCAAGCACATGGAAAGAAGAAAAGCACAGCTTCCACACAAGCAGGAGCCCAGTCCGTCGAAGAACCGTTCGACCGAAGGGTCCGTTCGCGTTTTCCCGGAACATCCTACGACCCATATCCCATCGAGCCCCATGCGGACACATGGACCGTGTTGCAACGCGTAAACACGAGAAGTTCCAACCCCCTGATGGTTTGTGCTCCTGTTACGAGGGCGCGCATTTCCACGCGGTCGCGATTACGACGAGCGATCCCCCAAGAGGGATGGATGAGGGGGGGGGGGGGGGTTTCCCGAGGAATTCCCGGGACTCGGGAGCGCTGACACCCACGCATCTGTCCCAGGATCGAAGAACAACGGGAGCTCGTGTATCCCGTCGAAGATTGTCCGTGCGCGCGCTCACCCTTCCCCCACCCCCACCCCAACCCTTCTCCCTATCGACACACGACGAACCCAGGAATCCACATTCTCGTTCAGCTGTCCTCCCGATACGGAAGTCCCTGATTTTCGGGCAAATTCGAGTTTTTCCACGTTAAAGAGGGTGCCCAACGTCGCACCCCCATCTCCCACATCGCAACCCCCGGGCCACGTAGAAATTTCGACAGGTGTTCGACGTTTTACCTGATATCTCCCGAAAGCTCAACAATTTTCCTCGCATATATATATGTCGATGTGAGCCTGTGTGTGTGTGTGTGTGTACGAATATGTTGGAACACACTCACGTAGATGCGCATGCGCACTCGCGCAAGCTCCATGGAATTCGAGTCCTACAAGCCGGCGCCAATCCTGAATTTTCCAACCCCTCTGGACTGGCCTGACACCCCTGGGACAAAACTTCCCGGGTGGCTGACCCCCACCAAGAGTTACCACCCCAAGATGGACCAGGGATTATTGTCCCAATGGCGCATATCCCCCTCCCCCTCCGACGTATCGACGTAGCTTTGGGATGGCGACTACCCCACTTACCGGTCGTCGGTACTGCAGATCCAAGCCCGAGACCAAAAGCTCCGTGTAAAAAAGCCGGAACAAAAAGAAGTCTACCTAGATTCTCTTGTTCTTCGTCGTTCAGCCTCGACCAGGGTCTTCGCAAAAGCTCTTCGTATGTATCGATGAACTCGATATTCTCCTGTTTTTTTACTACCCAATATAGGTGTCTTTACCTCCTTCGGTATTGACGTTTTTGTTTTTCTTTTTTTTTTCTTCTATTGGGGTCCGTTCTCATTCTTCGAGATGGTATGGACGAATTTTCTTTGGATGGTTGGCGATGGGTGTTTTTTGTTTTGTTTTGTATTTTTCTTATTTTTGGGTTGAGAAAGTGTGAGAATAGACGAAAATAAGTGGTTCGTCGGTGGATGGTCGGAGTCGATGGTATCAGGCGAGCATGATGAGAGTCGTTGAATTTTCAACGAACGGAGAGCTTTCCGGAATCGTTGGACGTACGTCGACGAGTTCTTACAGATCTGAGACTCCGGATATACGACGAGCTTACTCGATGAAGACTCGGCGATGTTTTGCGACGTTGCGAAATAACTTCGGGGAAGGGAATTTATTTATTTTTTCTTTTTTTTCATAGTTGGAAGTGTGTGAAACGACGCCATTGTTACGGTAATCGAAAGCTCGGATATTTGAAATTTTCTGATGGAATGTCATTGATCGGGTCATCTTGTTTTTTTTTTCGTGAATTTTTACCGTGCAAGCTTTCGGAATACGGTGGACAGAAGTGGAGAAGAACTAAAGCTCAGTTTTGTATCGGGAAAACATGTGAAACTCGGAGCTATCGTTTCTCTTTTCTTCACCCCCCCCCGGTCTCTTGCTCGCTTTTCCCCAACGTATCAGAAGCTTGAGCTTTTCCATTCTGTTTTGTTTTTTTTGCTCTCGTTCACACGACTCTCCCATCTTCTCGTGGACACGACGTTCGAATGCGAATGGGTCGAATAAGACGATGTAAGAGGATTATGGTGCGAGAAGTGCGAAAGCTCGAGGAAAATTCGAGAGTGGCGTTATTGGGAAAACATGTGAAAGCAGATAGTTCGGAAAATACGGAAAGTATTAACGATCGATGTTTCTGGCTGTCAGTGGTTGGCTCAATGCTCCGACCATCTGTTTTGGGGGAAAACATTGATCTCGTTTGGGAAATTCTGGCAGAGGATACCAGAACGATGTAGCCGAGGGGACGACAATGTGTGTTCTGTTTTTTTTTCTTCTAAATTGGGGTATTGAGCTATTTTGAAAAATTAATGTGACAATGTTCGAACAGGGCTGATTCGCATCTTTGTCACGACAATATTGAAATTTCTCAATCGTAAGGCTTCTGAATTTAATTTTTTTTTCTTTTTTTTCACAATCAAGATTTGCTGTGACTATGCCACAGTTGTATTTGCGATAAGTATGATACAGCTATGCTAAAACTATGCTATGACAATATTATAAATATGCTACAATTATGCTATAATTATGCTATACCTCTATTCGGTATATAACTGTGTTATTGCTTATATTTGCAATACCTCTGATATAACTAGATATGATTCTACAATATTTTCTATATCTGTGCTATAACAATATTATCAATATGCTTTAATTATGCTATACCTAGGTTTGGTATGCTGCTAATGATTGTATTCATTATAATTAAACCAATAAAATACATAAATAAAAAATAAATAGCGTCAAAAGTGAAAATAATTCGAACACGAAGAAAATTCAAACACAATCGACATTACCTCTCTCCCCCCCCCCTCCGATTCCCGAATAACAACGATTCCCCAATCTCGCATGACATCCTATTCGCGCGGAAAATTCATTCACCCGATCTGGGAATTTTCCGGAGTCGTATCAGTAAACGCAGAGACCCCGAGGACCAACGCACTGTCTCGTGCGAACCGGGACGAGCAGCTGCCACGCATCTTCTGACCGCCTGCTCGTCCAGAGTCCGATTTTGGGACGACACACGAGTTTTTCCCGGGAAACTGACTGAGCACGAAATCGTCGGGATTCCCTCGACATTCGTTGTTCACACGAATTGATTTTCACCCTCGCCCCGTGATATACCCGTCTCGTTGCTGCTTCCCCGTTAAACGTTTGCTCAAATTTTTTTCGCAAAAAACGCTTTTTAGGGTTGCACAAAAAAAATATAAAAAAAGGAATAACACGGTCAGCATGAATTTTGCAACTTTGACGGATAATAAATATCCCATTGTCTCGGTGTGAACTAACGAGATAATCGATACGTTCATACATCACAAAAAATCCTTAACAACGTAAAAAAAGGATATTTTTTTTAATAAAAAAAAAAAGAAAACGGTTTCAGAATATTCTATAAAAAATTAAAATAATAACAAAACGAAAAATATATATGCATTAACTATATTCGTGGCAATGTGAAAAAAAATAATCGAAAGAATTCTCGTTCGAACGATTCGAATAATAAAATAAATCGATAATTTCGTCAGACCCTTCCATGCTTCTCAAATGGGAAGGGTAAAAATCGTCGAAGGGTGAGATGTCGATGAGCCTCGGTTTCACTGTAGTATCGTGCGCGAGAGCGAACAAAGAACGTCGTCGTATCTGACCCCGAAGAGATTGTTGCTGAACCGGCTATAGATTCCTGTTACGAATGGCCGAATATTCTCGCGACGCTTTTCCGGAACGTGAATTTTCCGTTCCACGATCGTTCGCAGCTTGCGAACGACGGAAGCTTTCCGGGCGAGGGCGAGGATACCTCCGTGCCACACGGTTGTTCCTGATTCATCGCGGGAATGAGCCTGGGGTTTCGATCCCTCGGGACCCAGTGGGATAGGGTCGCGGGGCTTGACTCTCGCCAGCCCGTCTCGTTCCACATTTTCGCCCACATCCCGTTAATCCTCCGTCGAAACATTGGCTTTTTAGTGACACCGTGTATACACCAACCCCAAATAGTCCTTTCGACATTTTTATTTCATTTTTTTCCCCATGTTAAAAACATCCGAATAAAGGGAAAAAATTCTGGAAGATTGTTTGGAAATTCTATTTTATGATTTTGATGTGTTTTGGATGTTTTTATTTTCATTTTGGATGAAGCTTTGGCGAAGTGCGACATAATTGTGATTCTATCTTATGTTTCAATCGTTTTGCTTCCTCATAAATGAAGCTTTGGTTTTTTTTTTATGGATTGAAAATTTATTTTAATGTGACTATACTTAAATCCTGAAGAGATGTTTCACCGGAAATTTTCGTTTGTTCCCTAAAAGAGTCAAGGGGAGTTAAGGGGAGAGTTGCCTCTGTTGTTCAGGCATTTTCAAAGTTTTTACCGAAGAAAAATCTTTGATTTGATGCAATGAAACTCATGAGTTATTATTTTTATGAATACTAGACGATGCGAGAATTTTTTTGACACGAAAGTTTGAAACTTTAAGATCATGGGCTACCTTTCTCGTTGGTCCAATCTTCGCCATGAATGTGTGTGTGAGAGAGAGAGAGAGAGAGAGAGAGAGAGAGAGAGAGAGAGAGAGAGAGAGAGAGAGAGAGAGAGAGAGAGAGAGAGAGAGAGAGAGAGAGAGAGATAGCGCTATCGGCAAACCCTCATAAAAAATTCGAGCAACTCTTCCCTCAAACTACATATTGGAACATGTTGGAACTACATTTTTGTTGAAACAATCGGCATAACGTGGATTCGAATTCGTTTTGTTTAATTCGAATCACCCCGGAGAGTGTGAAATCAAGCGAAATTTATATTTATTTCCCCCATCCTTGTGGACGATAAATCCGTGATCAGGAGGGGGGGGGGGGCTTCGGGCGTGGATGTATAATGTACGCGCGTGTCCCGAGGCGTGGCACACCGCACCTCGACGAGGTCGTACAAGGCGAGCAACCTCACGCATACCGCGTTATCGCGCTTACCGGTTCGCATATTCGCCAATTTGTTTCGCTCGCGCGAGCAATCGACCACAGAGATCGGTGACCGTCACAAACCCCAGGCAGTCATTTTGAGTTTTAAGATTTTCGCAATATAGCCGATTTAATTGGCAATTTTTATAGGAATCACATTTTTTTCGGCTAGATTGGTCATGAAAATCTTGTTAAATATTTGAAAACCTTCGGATTTCGCCTGGATTCGAATTATTCCGATAGGTCATGAACTTATTTGAGATAAACCGATCTTCAAAAAATTATGCCTATTGTGACACCAAATTTTTATTTATTTTATTTATTTTATTTATTTTATTTATTTTATTTATTTTATTTATTTTATTTATTTTATTTATTTTATTTATTTTATTTATTTTATTTATTTTATTTATTTTATTTATTTTATTTATTTTATTTATTTTATTTATTTTATTTATTTTATTTATTTTATTTATTTTATTTATTTTATTTATTTTATTTATTTTATTTATTTTATTTATTTTATTTATTTTATTTATTTTATTTATTTTATTTATTTTATTTATTTTATTTATTTTATTTATTTTATTTATTTTATTTATTTTATTTATTTTATTTATTTTATTTATTTTATTTATTTTATTTATTTTATTTATCTTTAAGGTGATCCATTTCTTGTAAAAGATTGAACCGAATAATTGAATCTCCGATGCGTGAAGCTACGATAATTAGCTTTTTGTTTTTTTGTTTTCTTTTCATATATCGCTCCGTAGAATTTTCTCGAGCACATTTTTTTTTAATCCAATGCACCCTGCTGTTATCCATTCCGAATGATCTCGACAAGCAGAGTAAAATGGTACGTGGAGAGCACTAACACGCAGGAATTATAGCTAACGGCCTCGGCGATTCCCCGCTCGCCTCGCCTCTCGCGACTCTCGGTACCCGTTGATCTCGGAGTCTCCGTCTATGTTCCCCGGCAATTCCGAGCGGTATCTCCCTGCGTCCCTGCGCTGTCCCCGAGTCTTGGCACAGGATATAGAAAGGCGTCTGGTCACCACAGACACTCCCCGATACCTTCAGTCCCACACACGAACACACACACACACACACACACACACACATGTATATATGTATATATGGAATCTATTCGTACGTATCAACGATAAACCAGTCGATTCAGGAATGCACGAGCGTCACCTTAAAAATTCGAAATTCTATGATCCGGCAAGAGTTCAACAGATTCCATCGATAACTGCGCACCGACGGTGGACCCTAAATTACATATTATATCCTGCAATACCGATCATTCCTACCTTGATCGACCGATTACCGTTAACACATCGGTATTCAGTTGTTTTTACTTCGAATCGGTTTTTATCATCATGCACAATGTGAATATAAGTATGAAAAATAAGAAATTAAAAAAAAAAAACAATGATCACCTTAGTGCAATATGTAGGTTGAATGATAAAAACAAAATGGTTGTTGAAATAAATTTGAAAAAAAAAATATACGAATTAATCTCTGCCTTCGACTAAAAAAAAATGTCAGAAAGTGATCAGAGTGTAGGATGGAATTGAATGGGTGAAGAAGGTTGAATATGGAGTCATACAGTCTGAGCAAATTATTGGGAGCTAGTTTGAGGAGGTTGTGAAAGGCTTTAAGCGGAGTCATTGATATAAACGCTTATATCGATAGATTAAACTTATTGTGGATAGGATAAACTTATCATGAACGCACAACAGGGCTGGTGGAGGAAGAATCATCGTCGACCCAATCTCGAGATATTCGCTTTTTTTTTTTTGCAAAAGCTTCTTTTTCCCATGGAACGCCATATATATATGGTTGTATATATATATATATATTTGCACGCCCATTGCTGCGAGTGCTGTAAGCTATCCTGGGTTTTACTGCATATTGAAGCCATAACCCCCGTTTATACGGGCCCTTTTAGTGGAACCTTCGGTCGCGAAAGGGCCGAGAATACCTAGTTCCCGATGCCCTTCGCTCCTCCCTACGCGATAAAATTTCTCTAAGCTCCCTCCTCCCACAGCCCTTCCGCGATTCCAGCAATTTCCGCGGATAATAGCCGACGGTTTAATCACCGAAGCTTCGGAACAAACGTAAACCGAACTTATCTCAACATCCGTCTGCTCATAGTCTCGCAACGCCTCGCAAAACCCAAACTAATAATAATAATAATAATAATAATAATATCATAAATTCTTTTTTGATATTATTATTTATTATTTAGAATTATTTTTTATTTATGTGACGATAGTTTTTGATTGGAATATTAATCGATTGAACATATACAATCGTCTTGATTTTCACGAATCGATATATTAATTTTTTTTTTGTTTTTTACTTTTTTGAACCTCATGGATATTGACACGATTATCATTGTGGTTCAATTACCACGTAAAATCAACACGATAATCACAATACAAATCAATTGCAATTTTAAATCAACGAAAATTGGCAAAAAAAAATTATTTTTATCTAATTAATTTATTTTATGTAATATTTCTTTGTCATTCAAACACACGTAGTGAATTGATTGGATTGTGTGTTATATGATTATCCTGGAAAGTAATTTCCGTTGCATTGATCATAGCGATAGTCGAATTAACAAATGAATGCGACGCTATATTGATACACCTTGTTAGGTTATAATTTTGCAAAATGTACGCGTGATAGAGGCGACGAGGCGAAAAAAATACGCATAAATTTCACTCCGAAATTACGTTATCATTGCCGTTACGATTAGTTACGAGTGTACATAGTTAAAATACTCATGATCGGGTACGTTACAACCTGTTTGAACGACAAACAGGTTGCAACGTACCCGAACATGAGTAACCTGAAACCAAATGCAAAGTTGTGAACTCCCGCTTACCGCGTGCGGATAATTCGGATTCCGAGCTTCCACCTCCGTTCGTTTCCACAGCTCTCTTTGATCTACGTCCTCCGGCACTTATCATCCGGCACTTCTTTCGATAACAAACCGACAACGAATACCAAGAATCCGACCCGCGAACTTTCTCGTGCCCAAGCGAGTGAGCCACCGTCCGGACTCACCGTCCGCCATCTTGGATTGCAAAGTCATTGCAACATGGCCGCCTGAGAACACTGTCACTCCTGCTCGATCGTTCACAACCGTCGTTATCGAACCTCACAATACGGATTCACACGCGTTTCAGTTGCTTAACATTTTTCTTGTTGTTGAAAACTATCGATAAAAATTCGTCGATCGAAAATGTCCGGTGGTGCGTTGTTCAGCAACAATGCCACTCGTGGCTCAAGCAAGTATCTCGTCGAGTTCAAAGCCGGAAAAATGACGATGAAAGGCCGAATGGTCTATCCGGACACGCGCAAGGGCCAAGTTTACGTTTATCAATCCGACGATTCGTTGATGCATTTTTGTTGGAAGGATCGTGGAACCGGTGTCGTCGAAGATGTAACATTTTTTTTTTTATGAATCTTTTAATTTTGTATTCACAACATTAATGGTTAATATAAATAAAAATTGTTGCTTTCGCAGGACCTGATAATCTTTCCGGACGACTGCGAGTTCAAGCATGTACCGCAGTGCAAGACCGGTCGGGTTTATCTTCTGCGCTTCAAGCTGTCCAGCAGAAAATTCTTCTTCTGGCTACAGGTTAGGATGAAAAAAAAGAAAGGGTCGCGTCGTCCGACTCTGTTGTTGGATAATTATCAAACTGTTTGATTTTCTCGCGCAGGATCTGAAAACCGACAAGGACGAAGATCATTGCAGAAAGATAAACGAGGTACTGAACAATCCACCTACGCCCGGATCGCAACGCAGCGGCGGCGCCAATCACGAAGGCGACCTGCAGAATCTTTTGAACAACATGACTCAGCAACAGCTGATGCAGTTGTTCGGCGGCGTCGGACAGATAGGCGGACTGGGCAGTCTGTTGGGAACCATGAATCGTTCGCACGGCACCAGAACCAACGCCAATACCACCCTGGCCTCAACTCCGGTTACCACCACCGCGACGAGACCTCCCGCCGCTCAGACTCCGGCTCCCACTACCGTCACCGAAGCTCCCAAGCCCGCAGGTTTGTCGACCAAGGAAATACAGATCCATGAATTTTATGGACCGTCAAGTTTCCAAATTTGTCGTTGCTAATTTTTTTTTTATTTGCCGCCAAGCCACTTCATTGATTATTATTATTATCATTGTTTGTTTGTTTGTTCGGTGCGACTCAAAGGCTTTGATACGAATATTCAATTGTTTTCGAAATCCTAATCTCTCGTTATTGATTTGAGACTTGATATTTGTTTCTTATTTCGATAGCTTCAACAGAATCCGAATGACTTTGTTAAATGTTCACTAAGATCTTCATTTTTTTTTAAACAACAATCGCTCAAACCCAAACGGCCTCATGTACCATTAAATTCCTTATGCAAATTAATTTCATTTTTTTTTCTCTTGTCAACAATTCAGTTTTTCAATGTTTCGCAGGCACACCGAAAAATCAATCCGCACGAAACGCCACACCGACGAATTTATTAGGAATCACACCGACGAACAACACCATTAATTTGAGCGATCTGCAGAGTTATCTCTCCGGAATTCCAGCTCCGACCGAAGTGGATCCAGTCGCTCAGGTAATATCACATTCATTGTGTATTCCATGAATTTTTGCTTTTTTTTTCTTCCAAATTTTGTAACAATAATCATTGGTACGAAAACAAAAAGAGGTGGAGGGAGGGGGGTATGTCCAAACCGTTGGTAAAGAAAATTTCCAAACGTGTGGAACGATTGTGTCATCGTCGAGTATTTTTCCTGTTTCTGAATCTTTTCAAACACGAGGATCAATCCTCGTGCTTTGCAAACCATCCCGAAAAATAATTTCGACAACATTTGTTTCAATAATTCTCCTTTGTGTCTCGCCGCGGGTTTACGAAAGCCAATTTTCAAGTATATACCCGTCGTTATCTGCAAAAAAAAAAAAAAAAAACCCAGTCAAGCTTATCCTTGTATTACAAAACTCGGCGATAAGATAATTTCACGGACGCGTTAGTTTGATCCGCCTATCGTCGTCGTTGTCGTCGTCGTCGCCGTTCGCAATTCATCCACAACGAATCGATTCTTTATCTCGCATTGTCACCGCGAAGCATTCGCGTTCAAGTTTTCCCGACGGATGTGTCGACGAAGAAAAAAGAAAAAAAATTATTTTTCAAAATTAGAAAAAAAATAAATAAACGCCCCCAAACCGAAAAAAAAAAAAAAAAAAACAAAAATGCTCATTGTTCGACAAGTAGCAAAGTGTTCAATGCGCAATTCGATGAATCATCGATTTTTTCGTACGTGATGCAGCCGATCGTGAATCTTGATATATCTGAACGTGGCTGCTGCATTGTGTCGTTGTTGCATAGTTGCTGTAAAATGAATTTACACGGTGGATTTCATTGTTCTCGGTAATTGTCAAGCCAACGTTTGGGTGTGTCGTTTCTTCCGTGTTTTTTTTCTCGAAAATCTCGCCGGGGGGGCGTTATCGTTGAATATTCCAATTGTCATACGAACGAACGTCGGACTATCGCATTCTAATAACAATCTGCCCAATCGACCCAACAACGTCTGCCGCATCGTTTGACGAAGAAAACGGAAAAAATATTTCCCTCGATCATCACGAGCATATCGAGAAAACAAAAAATCTTTGAAAAGAAATCATATATATATATCTATACATATATACATACGTGAGCACATTTCGTTTGTCTACGATTTAACAAAAAAAAATAATAATCAACTAATTCGTTAATCACAAAGCATCTCCGTTGACGCTACTAGACTATCTCACTTGACTCTAGAGAAACAAAATGGACCATAACTGACACTCCAGAGTCACGATTTTCATTTTTTTTTATTTAAAGAAAAAAAATATTCAAATAATTTTTAAAAAAATTGAAATCATTTTTTATTAATTTAAATCTTTCCAAACAAAAATTCAAATCATTTTCTACAAATGTTATGCAATCAATTAAATTTTTTTTTTAAATATATATATTTTTTTAATTTCGATTCCGAATGAAAAAAATACGACCGCATGTAAACGGTTGTTATTAACGTTTCCAGTTATGTATTACGGATTGGTCGTTGAGATAATAGGCGAATGGAGTTAACGTGGTTCACGGAAGCGATGAGGTTGCTGAGCAGATGGGGTAGCGAAACGGGGTTTATTTGTTGTTCTCGGTCGGCTACAGCACAGCTTATTGTCCGGCAGAGGGGCGTAGCAAGCGAGCTGACCAATTCCATCCCGACGGCGATAACGGCTACGGATAATCTGGAACGAAAAATGATCGAACACTTGCCACCCGGGGACAACTTGTGTACCACGCTATCGTCCCCCCAGTTCTCCCAGGCGCTATCAATGTTCTGGTCTGCTTTGCAGTCGGGACAGGCCGGCCCAGTCATTCGTCAATTCGGTCTCGGACCGGACGCGGTTAACGCCGCGGCCAGTGGCAATATGGAAGAGTTCGTGACCGCCCTGGAGTCCGAGGTCAAGGCGAGTCAGGCGACCGGATCGGTTCAGCAATCCGGTGGCGCTGGTGGTGGTCAGCCTTCTCAGCAACAACAATCCGAGGACGACAAGAGCAAAAAGCAATCGCCCTCGGGAGGCGCGGGTGCTACCGGCAAGAAGAAGGACGACGACGACGAGGGAATGGCCCTCGATTAAAAAAAAAAAAACAAACAATCTCTCAACTAATCGAACCAATCATCGAGTTTAACACAAAAAACCTCGTTTTCTAATTTTTCTCTTTGTTTTTTTTCGTCGATAAGTCTTTGTAACGTTGAATTGATAATTATTGATTATTAATTTTGCTCGTTTGAATTATCGATCACAATTTACATACACCGAACAATTGTGTTATCGACCCAACAACACGGCAGACAAACGTTATTAAATTATCCGATGAATTTTTTTTCAATCACACGAGATCATTGTCAACCATTCTCGTGTGACGTTGATACGTGTTATTCTTGTTTCTTTTCATTTTTATTTCGAGTTTCAAAGTACGAATTGTTCGGGATTTGATCGTTAAAACAATTTGTACATGAACGAACGATTTGAAGTCAGTAAAGAGAAATTCTGTGAGAGGATTGATGGAATTTTTGGTCACGTTATTTATCCCGCTTTTTACCATCGGCGTAGGCTCGTTTTCGTGAATGATTTCGTGGAAAATAGGTTCACAGCTGCGATTGGATCGTCAACGATTGGTTTCGTCTGCCGGACGTCTCAGCAATTTCTTAGGCACGATTGTTTTTTTTAAGAGCAATCTTCTTGACAAACATCGAAGTGAACAAATAAAGAATCGTACGAGATAGAACTCAAAATATTTTTTCTCATATTTTTTGGACATTATTGAAGTTGCACGTATGAAAATTTTAAGAAAATAATATTTTTCGCTGTTGCGCAGTCTCTCCTATAAAGACTTGAAAAAATAAAGAAAGAAGGAAATACCTAGCTCGTCAGAAAAAACATTCCAATAGCTCAAATATCGACAATCTCATCCCATTTCATCTAAAGATGAAAATAAATTGTTATTTGAAAAAACGAAGACTACTAAAACATTAATTTCAACCCTTAATCGATCATCAAGAACTCAATTTCGTTGAAATTCGATCCAACTAGCTTTTTTTTATTCAAACGAGAAAGTTGACCATTGACGCAATAAAAAGGTCTGCTAAGCGTCCTAAGATCGTCGCAACAAGAAAAAAGGTCAAATGGGTTGTGATGAATTTTTCAGAAACAATGAATAACCATAATCGAAAATTATTAATATTATTATTATTATTATTTTTATTTTTATTTTCTGAAGAGCGGGAAGAGACTCGAGCGCCCGGTGAACTTGAGGTACTAAAGTACCGCGCGGTCGGTTGACCTTGAACTAGACGAGTCCAGGCGGTGCGTAGGAAACGTCCGCGTCATGGCCGAGGTGCGCGAAGAACGCGCCGTACTATCCGTTCAATGTCGCATTTTAACCGTGCAAAAGTGCACCCAAGGTAGAATGTGAAATATCCATTAATAGCGGATACACGCGGGGTTGCTTCGTCCAAGGACCGAGCAAGGTCCGTCCTTGGCCGTGAAAAGCCGCGGAAGGGTTGACGCCACGCGCCGGTGACCTTGGTCTTGGCCTTGTAACGCGATTGATTATCCGGAGGGATGGAAATTCCGTCGCGAGTCGTTGCTTCGCGCACGCATGCTCGAAGCAAACCGACCGCCCGGCGGGAAATCCTTCGACCAATGAATGAGCATTGTTTACGACGCACAAACTTGCCATTGGTCCGGCACGATAATCGATATAGTATCGTCACATTGGCGCCAACGGTGAGTTCGTTGTTTTTTTTTTTTTCATGGTTGAAATAAATGAGAAACTCAACCAACGTGAGGTTTCACATTAGTTCAGACACACGAGAATGATAAGTCGAAAGATTTGGGGGGGAAACGAAAGAGGAAGAAAATGAAAGTTATCAACGGTGGATGACCGATTGTTTTTTTCACATTTTCCGGAGCTAAATCCGGGACCGAGGATCAATGGCCGCCCCCGCGCGTACCATCGCGGCCAGATGTTTTCCGGGCTAATTCGCGGGGCTGCTCGATTGGCTGGACGCGGATGATATCATCCAGGAACGGAGTTATCAAAGCACAATCTCAATGTACCCGAGGCTACACATTTTTTTTTTGCATGCGAATTTTTTCAATCCGAGAAACGTTCTTCGTCAACGTAATTATTGAATTAATAATAATAATAATAATAATAATAATAATAATAATAATAATTCTCGTAAGCTTCGATAAATTATCGATCGTATTTTGCTTTTCCGTTCAATCACGAATTTCCATTCAAAAGCGAATCCACGATCTTCGTTTTTATCGTTTGTAAAAAAAAACCATAAATTAATAATGGTAAAAAAGCTCAAAGCTTTTGGAAAAAAAACAACAAAAAACAAATGGAAAAGAAATCGTAGAAGGTTTCGTGCAGAATTTTCGAGATCGTAGAAACGATAATGAGAGAAAAATGCATTACAGTAGAACCTCTCAATAGTCGAACTCGCATTAATCCGAGATGTTGCGCCTCTCGCAAAATGTTTCGTGATTTAATGCAGTTGTTATCAAATCAAAGTTGTCACGATGTATCTTAAAACGTATTTCAAAATCCTGGTTAAGGAATATTCCGTTCTTTTCCAAATTTGATAGCAATTTCACATTAAACAACCATAGATTTGAATAAAAGAATTAGAGTTTCATTGCATATTCAAAAGAATAATTTATATATTTCCAATGTTCTTATGCACTTGACTTTTCTTAAATACACAATTTTGTAGGTGAAATTTTCGCAACATCGAACAGTTCGAAATAATAACAAAAACAATGTCATCTTTTTTCATAATTCTGCATTTACCTTTCGAAATTTTACTCATTTCTTTACGTCATTTATTATTATTTATTTTCATTTTATTTTTACTTATTTCTTCACGTCGTTCACTACATTCTTACACGTCGAATTTTGTTTATTTATTCAATCACAATAATTTATTATTTTCCTGTAAATTCACATCCGATTCAGAAGTCATAAAACGATTCGAACTGAGAGCCACTGGTTTCACGTCGACACACGCCAACACAGATACATCAAACCGTTACACACATATTGGTCAATCGATCTCCCTCTCGCAATAGTCTCCAATCCGGCCCATTTACTGTATCTACCCCCGGATTTCGGACTATCGGGAGGATGCACTGTGTCGTCCGCTAGCGCCCCACAATTTCATTGATAACGAGAGCAACCCCATTCGCGTACGTCACTGCGTGGTCACGCGCACGCGCGCCAGTCTCAGAATCGTACAAGTAGCGGTGGGGATGAGCCGTGGGTTCGTCGAGCTATACGTGTGCGACCGATGAATCCTTCGCGAATTTCACGACGGACGAAAAACAGAGAAAAAAAATAATAATAATAATAAAACAAAAAAATTGTCACACGACGTTTACGGCGCGAACGTCGCGGGTGCTCCGGGTTGCTCAAGTTCGTACGTGATTGAACGTGTTTCGACGAGTTCGTGACGTGTGCGTGATGGCGCGTTACCGTGCCGGTGTCATCGTCAAATGAGCGCGGGTAATCGGCTTTAATTTTCATTGTTGTGACAGCGGAGCGGCGCGGAGGCTGCGATGCCCCGCGAGTCCGACAGAGACGGAGCTCGTGTGTTTGTGTTTGTGTAGTACCTTCGTGTGCGTGTCTGTGTGGTCGTGTGTGTGCCCGTGTGTTTGTGTTTGTGTTTCGTAGCCGCGCATTCTGCAACAATATTTTACACATTTAAAGAGGAGAGACCTACGTGGACTTGTGTACGTAGCTTTCACGGTACGCCGTGACCGTAATCATGTAAAATGGCAACCTTGACACTCGACAAGAATATTGTTTCGTTTTGTTGTTTTTTTTTTTTTTTAATTGATTTTTTTCACAGTTTTTCATTCACGATAATTTCGGGGTGCAAAAAAAATTTCTCGTTGACAAAATGGGCGACTCGAATTAATAAATTTTTTTTTTGTTTTAATAAAAAATCTATGACGATAATCGGAAACGTGAATTCATTTGATCTGACAAAAATGTTACGTTCCTGAGGATTATTATTATTATTATTATTATTATTATTATTATTATTATTATTATTATTATTATTATTATTATTTTGTGAAAATTTGCAACGATGAGATTATCGACACTGACGAACGTTATTATTTTTCTACACGATCTTTCGACGATTGATTTTCATTCTCGGCGGATGATTTATTTATTTGTTAAATTTTCTTTTTAATTCTTTTTTTTTAGCTACACTTTAAAATCCTACGCGAGACTCTCGTTGTTTTGCGTGGGATTATTACGACGCGATGGTTAACTCGATTTTCGTGGTTTCGGTCGGTATAGTAAATTGAAAGAAATTTGTTCGTTATTTTATTCGTTTGTTTTCAAGAATGACAATAGTTTTTTTTTTTATGTAATACGAGGATCGCGTGATTTATTTTGCGATAGTGTTTGATACGAGGACTCTTCATTCGTTGTTGAATGTTTGGGACCATTGAGAACAGTTGTTTACAGTTTTCGTTACCGACCGAGCGCGGAATGTGAGCCGGCCACGGGCAGCGTCGGCAGCGATATGGCGGCGGGGTGGGGAAGGGGGAAGGAGAAGACACACGACACGAACCGGATCGCGAAACTCAAAGCGCATATGTATCGTAGTGGCACATACGTGCACGGATGACTCGTTCCGGTCGCTATCGTTGCTATCGTCGAAAAAAAAAATTGCTCGCTTTATCGTCGTTCGTCTTGTGTACTAATCGTCATAACTCCGTTTCGATCGGTTCGATTTTTTTTTTAATTTTTTATTTCCAATGCGTGCGAAATCGCGTCTTTATCCGTCGATATTGTCGTCGAATGTCACGATGATGCTCGTATAAAACTTTGCACTTAAAAAAAAAAACGAATAAAAATTAATTATGAAAATAATAATTATAATAATAGTAAAAAATGAATTTCAGAAAAAAATCTATTCGAAAACAGATATTTTGCGGTCTAAATAAAGAAAACAGCGTTTTCCTTTATTCAAACGTTTCCGAAAATTCTCATGATTTTTTATATTCCATGAAAACGACAAAATATTTTTATCAATAACAAATAGGAATATTTTTTTTCGAAATTTCAAACAGTATCGTTAAAGTTGCGACGAAAATTGTTGTTCGCTCTAATTTCATAGCATTTCAATTATTGTATTAACGCGATAATTCGTTTTTCGGACGAATGATATCACGATTGATCAAATCGGTAAATAATCACTGATTTAAAAAAAATGATTCATTGACGCCGGTGATTCGATCAAATCCTTGCGAGGTACTTGAAAAAAGAAATAAAGAAAAAAAACCAACAACAAATATATATATATACTTATTTGAAACAGTGAAACGAAAGAACCCGTCACGTCGTTAGTTTGCAATGGGTGTGTTACGATGTGTACCTCGGATTTGCGATAACGTTCTATTATCAGTAGATTGCGCTTTCGCTTCGGTTGGTAAAGTCTTTTCGCGACGGTTAAAGACAGACCAATAGCCAAAACTAATGAAATTTTCTTTCGTGCTCGATCGCTTTCGAGACACGCGAATCAATCGCGTTTCATCGGCTTCGTAAAAAAATTATAATTACGTTTTCACGATCTTCAGATCCGCGCGAATTATTATTACCACGCAATCACGAGTTCGTTCACATCCCACACGTTTGACTGACGTTTTGCACGTTGGCCCCACGATCTAACCACAAAATTCAATCTAATCGGCAATTTATATTCGAACGTGATATAAATTTAAATATTTATTTCGAAAATTGAATTTTTATCGAATATAATATTGATATTAAATATTCATTTTGATAGAACTTTAATTCAAATATTCAAAAAACATTTTTTTCAACCGATAAAAGTAATATAAATTATTTCGCTTTTACCACAGATCCAAGAAATAGGAAAATATAATTATATTTAAAAATTCAAGAAATAAAAAATAAAATTCAAGATTAATTTTTCGAGATATAATGTAATTGTTGGAAAAAAAGACAAAAACAGAACACATTACCTCGAAGCAATTTTTACTGGTACCTTGGAATTATTGATTTTTTTGAATAAAAAAAAAATATAACCCCCTTCCGGTAGATCGTTTTTTAAATCCTTTCTCAGTGAGGACCTCCCAAGGACTCGAATCTCAATGCAAAATTTTAGCTATCTATCTATCCCCATTCTAAAGATACCGTGATAGACGTTATATGAAAAAAAATAGATCCAACCGATTTCCGGTCGGTCGATTTTGAAATCCTTTATCAGTGAGCACTCACCGTATGGACCGAACCTCCGTGCAAAATTTCGGGACTCCAGCCATTGCCATTTCAGAGATACCGCGATTGACGATTGAGTGAGTCAGTGGCATTTGGTTTTTATATATATATATATATCTATAGATACAGAAATATCTTCCATATTCAATGTGCAGCGTTTCTCCAGTCGTCTCGTGACCGCTGCTGCAGCAGGTTGGTCGCGCCGGCTCCCCTCTAGTGTCTCGTCAATGCCGCATCCTTGGCGCTAATTTACCAAACCCGCCACTCGCTCAATTGTCCTCGGTACTGATTTACGTTTCACATACCAACA
Organism: Diplazon laetatorius; assembly: GCA_963662125.1. NCBI lineage: Eukaryota > Metazoa > Arthropoda > Insecta > Hymenoptera > Ichneumonidae > Diplazon > Diplazon laetatorius. The sequence goes on from OY759156.1 coordinate 8,219,310, forward strand.
AAAAATAAATAAATAAATACACGTATAAAAAAAAAAAAAAAAAAAAAAAAAAACGTGGGGGACCTTTTTTTTATAAATAATGATAAAATCGGGTTATCAAACTATGCGAAATTTCGCTAAATGATCTTCGAATCAACAAACAATTTTCACATAAATTGTTCACATAATATTTTCAAATTTCTTCATTCCTTTAAAAATGTTGTAAATGGTTAAACATTTTTTTTTTTTCACATCAAAGTTATATGTAATTTTATTTTTGTGTGTGTGTGTGTTTTTTCAAGTCAGATGTTACAGAAGATGCGAGTGTTGAACGCGAACATTGGATACGTAGTGTCGATCCACGAGTGTGTGTTTTGTGTCGATTGATAAAGAACAAAAAAATAATAACGAACGGAACGAAGAAAGAAAAAGTGGATTTTCGAGTGTCGAGGCCAACCGCGAAGAGCGAAAGCCGATTCCGAAGAGAAGACAGAGACTGTCTTGCATCCCTCGGAACGTTTCGCTCCGAATGACACGTTAGTTCGACTGCGCGGACACTCAACGTCTCAAAGAATCGGGTAAGTTTACTTTTTTTTTATTCGCGACGAAATAACAATTTGAAGAAGAAAAAATCGTCTTCTTCATAAATTATTGAAATACGAAGTTTCATTTGACGAATCTACGATAATTATTTAAATAATAATTTCCGTTCGACAAGTCTATGAATTTTTTTCTCTGTTTTCCGCATTGTCGAAATTTTTTAAATTTTATCAAAGATGAAAAAAAAGGTACGCTTATTTTTTAATTTTCTTCAACATTTAAATATGATTATTTATTTGTCCGTGAATTTATAAATATATATATGTACATATATATTTAATATATTTATATATTCTTCTTTTTTTTTTTGAATATTCGCGATTCATGAACATTTTTTTGTTCGCTTCGTTTTCATTACACGTTAGTCGTTGAAAGCTTATCGTTCCGTAGTTGTCATGATCAGCTAAAAATATATATACGTGTGTGTATATATATATATATATATATATATATATATATACACATACCTATGCTGGTCTGCGCAAATTGCACACCTGGATAACTTGTAAAGTATGCATCGTATGGAGAAAATGTTTTGTATAAACTTTGTAAGGTTTCAAAGGAAGTGTAATGTATCTAATGCATAATTTTTGTTCATTGGTAGAGGTGTTTCTACGATATCAAGGTCAAAGTCGTAAAATTATTTTGATTAAAAAAGTTTTTTAATCAAACAACACAAAAGTTTCTTATTATTTTTTCCCTCATATTAAAAATTACAAAAAAAAAACATTATCACGTAAACATCTCGCTATCCAGCAAAAATCTGTGATAAGGTTGAATCTCTAACTTGATACCAAACTGTAATTGCTCGCTAGTTAATCAGACTCAATTAGGCTTATCAATCAGGCTCATAATAAAAAGTCTATACTTTTCTTTACTCAAAATTTCACGTTGAAAATGTTCAAATCAAATTTCTGCATGAAAAATGTAGCACTCCATTTACAAGCACGACGTTGACCTTGAAATCGCCGAAACGACTCCACCGATAAACAGACATTGTGCAAATGAAAAATTATGCATCCTTTGGAATGATAAAAATGTTGCATGCAACCCTGTATATACAGTTTCATTGGGAAGTTATCGTGCAACAAGTAGAGTCGAGTGCACGACGCGCGGTATGAAGCTGCAGCGAGTGTGCGGCGTTCACGACGTCCGACCCCGGATTCTCCTTTTCTTCTCTTTATTCGTTCCTTCATGAATTTTTTTTTTTCACGCTTTTTTTTGCTCTCGCTTCCCCGGCTTCTCGCTCTCTCACTCGTTCACGATGCTTCATCGTTGCCCCGAGGTTTTCGGTCGGCACTCGGGTTTCGTGCTACGATCGAGATTCAGCAAAAATCGTCAACGAACATTTGTACAAACAAACTAAATTGTCTCAATAAAACTTTAATTTAAATTTCTCCAAAATTATTCACGTTTCATTCGTCAAATCTCAATGCCAATCATACAATTCACATTTATATTATATTTGTATTTATATTTTTGATAAATTTTCTTCAAAAGAAAACAACCAAACGACTTTTGAATACAAGAATTTATCTAATAATATTAATATACAATATTTTCGATAAAAAATTCTCAAGATAATTGCAAAAATATTCGCATAAATATAATTCAAACGGAAATCAATCGATGGACAATGATATAATAATAGAAATAATAATAATAATAATGAAAACGAAAAAATTCGTACTCGTCGTTCGGACAAAGTGATTGTTGAAAACATTTCCGTCGATGTTGTCTTTTCTTGTAATTCTTTTTCATTTGCAATTTCTTTTTCTTCCCGTATTTTCGGTGCTAAGGTGGAGTATGAAAATCGTAAGGAGAGAAAAAGAAATTAAAGAAAAAAAAAGGTGATGTAGATGCATAGGAAGAAAGAGAGACGAGAAAACGGAGCACAGCGTTCGTGAAGCGAGTGAGACAGTCGAACGGCGCGCGAGCGAGTAACATGAAATAAAAAAGAGAGACGATGATGGCGAGAGTGAGAGAGAAAAAGAAAGTGAGAAAGAGAGAGAGAGAGGGCGCGATGAACTTGGGATAGTCGTTCACTGGCGTCTCTGCGTCTCTCTCTTTCTCATCCGTTGCATCCACCCGACGTCACTCTTCTTTTTCGTTCCTGAAGCGGTTAAGGGCAGGGGGGGGGGGGGCATTGCTCCTACACGTTCTTCGTTCCATTTTGCCGTCGGATTTCGCGTTCGCTTCGATGCCGCAAACGCCAAAGTGGCGCGCCTCCCAGCCCAGAACGAACCGAACAATAAAAATAAACAAAACAAAACCAAAGAAAAAGTAAAGAAAGAAATAAAGCAACAAACAATGAAGAAACCATTCGACGGACGTAAAAATGAGAAGAAAGAAAAAGAAGAGTGCAAAAAAAAAAAAATTGCGGGTCTGAATACAAAAGCGTCGATGACCGGTCGGGGGGGGCTTTAGACTTTAGCGTGTCCTCTGTCGAACTTGGTGAATGGAAAACGAAAAATATGAATATTCTCGAGAACTTTTTTTTTATTATTATTATGTTTTAAATTTTTTTTTTCAGAGTCGACACTGTAGCTTCCAGGTTCTGTAAGACTCAAGCGTGTGCGAGTAATTGTAATCGGTAATAAAAATTGGTTGTGAGTTGGGGCTAATTTGGTTTCTCCGTAACGACTTCGGTTACTACAATCAACTACAAACGTATGTCTATGTGAATCAACCGTTAGATTCGCGTTTCGTCAAAATTGGGGGGATGAAAAGCTTTAAAAGTCCGAATAAATTGTTTTCGGCTACGCTACAAACGAAACAACGTTCACTACGAACCTTTTCAGACCCAAGTCTTGTAGATTAACGCATAAGAATCGGGTTTCATGACCCATCGATTTTCGGCAAAGAAAATTTTTTTTTTGTCAAAATGAATTTTTTTTTCTCAAAAAAATCATTTTCTTTTCTGATACAAACGTAAACTCGGTTACCAGAGACATAAGCGAGGGTATCTGGATGTGAATCAACCGGTAGATCACACATGCAGAGCCATATCCATGTGGAAGAACCGTTTGGACCGATTTTCGTGAATTTTGGGGGTCTAAAAAGCTTCAAAGGACCGAAAAAAATTCTTTCCGCTTGGATACGAACGAAACGACGTTCACTACAAACCTTTTGACACCCAACTCTACAAGATAAACGCATAAAAATCGAATTTCCCGACCCATCATTTTTCCCCAAAAAAAATCGTTTTTTCGTAAAAAAATTTTTTTTTTTCATAAAAAAATCATTTTCTTTCCTACTACAAACGTAAATTCGGTTACCAGAGACATCTACGAGGGTATCTGGATGCGAATCAACCGTTGGATCACCCATACAGAGCCATATCCATGTGAAAGAACCATATGGACCGATTTTCGTGAATTTTGGGGGTCCAAAAAGCTTTAAAAGTCCGAAAAAAAGTGGTTTCGGCTTGGCTACGACAAAAACGACGGTCACTACAAACCTTTTGACACCCAACTCTATAAGATAAGCCCATAAAAATCGAGTTTCCCGACCCATCATTTTTCGCCAAAAAAAATCGTTTTTTCGTAAAAAAAAATATTTTTTATTTATAAAAAAATCATTTTTTTTTCTACTACAAACGTAAATTCGGTTACCAGAGACATCTACGAGGGTATCTGGATGTGAATCAACCGTTGAATCACCCATACGGAGCCATATCCATGTGAAAGAACCATTTGGACCGATTTTCGTGAATTTTGGGGGTCTAAAAAGCTTTAAAAGTCCGAAAAAATTGGTTTCGGCTTGGCTACGACAAAAACGACGTTCACTACAAACCTTTTGACACCCAACTCTATAAGATAAGCCCATAAAAATCAAGTTTCCCGACCCATCATTTTTCGCCAAAAAAAATCGTTTTTTCGTAAAAAAAAATTTTTTTTTCATAAAAAAATCATTTTTTTTTCTACTACAAACGTAAATTCGGTTACCAGAGACATCTACGAGGGTATCTGGATGTGAATCAACCGTTGAATCACCCATACGGAGCCATATCCATGTGAAAGAACCATTTGGACCGATTTTCGTGAATTTTGGGGGTCTAAAAAGCTTTAAAAGTCCGAAAAAATTGGTTTCGGCTTGGCTACGACAAAAACGACGTTCACTACAAACCTTTTGACACCCAACTCTATAAGATAAGCCCATAAAAATCAAGTTTCCCGACCCATCATTTTTCGCCAAAAAAAATCGTTTTTTCGTAAAAAAAAATTTTTTTTTCATAAAAAAATCATTTTTTTTTCTACTACAAACGTAAATTCGGTTACCAGAGACATCTACGAGGGTATCTGGATGTGAATCAACCGTTGAATCACCCATACGGAGCCATATCCATGTGAAAGAACCATTTGGACCGATTTTCGTGAATTTTGGGGGTCTAAAAAGCTTTAAAAGTCCGAAAAAATTGGTTTCGGCTTGGCTACGACAAAAACGACGTTCACTACAAACCTTTCGACACCCAACTCTATAAGATAAGCCCATAAAAATCGATTTTCCCGACCCATCATTTTTCGCAAAAAAAAATCGTTTTTTCGTAAAAAAAAATTTTTTTTTCATAAAAAAATCATTTTTTTTTCTACTACAAACGTAAATTCGGTTACCAGAGACATCTACGAGGGTATCTGGATGTGAATCAACCGTTGAATCACCCATACGGAGCCATATCCATGTGAAAGAACCATTTGGACCGATTTTCGTGAATTTTGGGGGTCTAAAAAGCTTTGAAAATCCGAAAAAATTGGTTTCGGCTGGGCTACGACGAAAACGACGTTCACTACAAACCTTTTGACACCCAACTCTATAAGATAAGCCCATAAAAATCGATTTTCCCGACCCATCATTTTTCGCAAAAAAAAATCGTTTTTTCGTAAAAAAAAATTTTTTTTTCATAAAAAAATCATTTTTTTTTCTACTACAAACGTAAATTCGGTTACCAGAGACATCTACGAGGGTATCTGGATGTGAATCAACCGTTGAATCACCCATACGGAGCCATATCCATGTGAAAGAACCATTTGGACCGATTTTCGTGAATTTTGGGGGTCTAAAAAGCTTTGAAAATCCGAAAAAATTGGTTTCGGCTGGGCTACGACGAAAACGACGTTCACTACAAACCTTTTGACACCCAACTCTATAAGATAAGCCCATAAAAATCGATTTTCCCGACCCATCATTTTTCGCCAAAAAAAATCGTTTTTTCGTAAAAAAAATTTTTTTTTCATAAAAAAATCATTTTTTTTTCTACTACAAACGTAAATTCGGTTACCAGAGACATCTACGAGGGTATCTGGATGTGAATCAACCGTTGAATCACCCATACGGAGCCATATCCATGTGAAAGAACCATTTGGACCGATTTTCGTGAATTTTGGGGGTCTAAAAAGCTTTGAAAATCCGAAAAAATTGGTTTCGGCTGGGCTACGACGAAAACGACGTTCACTACAAACCTTTTGACACCCAACTCTATAAGATAAGCCCATAAAAATCGATTTTCCCGACCCATCATTTTTCGCCAAAAAAAATCGTTTTTTCGTAAAAAAAATTTTTTTTTCATAAAAAAATCATTTTTTTTTCTACTACAAACGTAAATTCGGTTACCAGAGACATCTACGAGGGTATCTGGATGTGAATCAACCGTTGAATCACCCATACGGAGCCATATCCATGTGAAAGAACCATTTGGACCGATTTTCGTGAATTTTGGGGGTCCAAAAAGCTTTAAAAGTCCGAAAAAAGAGATTTCGGCTTGGCTTCGACAAAAACGACGTTCACTACAAACCTTTTGACACCCAACTCTATAAGATAAGCCCATAAAAATCGATTTTCCCGACCCATCATTTTTCGCCAAAAAAAATCGTTTTTTCGTAAAAAAAATTTTTTTTTCATAAAAAAATCATTTTTTTTTCTACTACAAACGTAAATTCGGTTACCAGAGACATCTACGAGGGTATCTGGATGTGAATCAACCGTTGAATCACCCATACGGAGCCATATCCATGTGAAAGAACCATTTGGACCGATTTTCGTGAATTTTGGGGGTCTAAAAAGCTTTAAAAGTCCGAAAAAATTGGTTTCGGCTTGGCTACGACAAAAACGACGTTCACTACAAACCTTTTGACACCCAACTCTATAAGATAAGCCCATAAAAATCGATTTTCCCGACCCATCATTTTTCGCCAAAAAAAATCGTTTTTTCGTAAAAAAAATTTTTTTTTCATAAAAAAATCATTTTTTTTTCTACTACAAACGTAAATTCGGTTACCAGAGACATCTACGAGGGTATCTGGATGTGAATCAACCGTTGAATCACCCATACGGAGCCATATCCATGTGAAAGAACCATTTGGACCGATTTTCGTGAATTTTGGGGGTCTAAAAAGCTTTAAAAGTCCGAAAAAATTGGTTTCGGCTTGGCTACGACAAAAACGACGTTCACTACAAACCTTTTGACACCCAACTCTATAAGATAAGCCCATAAAAATCGATTTTCCCGACCCATCATTTTTCGCCAAAAAAAATCGTTTTTTCGTAAAAAAAAATTTTTTTTCATAAAAAAATCATTTTTTTTTCTACTACAAACGTAAATTCGGTTACCAGAGACATCTACGAGGGTATCTGGATGTGAATCAACCGTTGAATCACCCATACGGAGCCATATCCATGTGAAAGAACCATTTGGACCGATTTTCGTGAATTTTGGGGGTCCAAAAAGCTTTAAAAGTCCGAAAAAAGAGATTTCGGCTTGGCTTCGACAAAAACGACGTTCACTACAAACCTTTTGACACCCAACTCTATAAGATAAGCCCATAAAAATCGATTTTCCCGACCCATCATTTTTCGCCAAAAAAAATCGTTTTTTCGTAAAAAAAATTTTTTTTTCATAAAAAAATCATTTTTTTTTCTACTACAAACGTAAATTCGGTTACCAGAGACATCTACGAGGGTATCTGGATGTGAATCAACCGTTGAATCACCCATACGGAGCCATATCCATGTGAAAGAACCATTTGGACCGATTTTCGTGAATTTTGGGGGTCTAAAAAGCTTTAAAAGTCCGAAAAAATTGGTTTCGGCTTGGCTACGACAAAAACGACGTTCACTACAAACCTTTTGACACCCAACTCTATAAGATAAGCCCATAAAAATCGATTTTCCCGACCCATCATTTTTCGCCAAAAAAAATCGTTTTTTCGTAAAAAAAAATTTTTTTTCATAAAAAAATCATTTTTTTTTCTACTACAAACGTAAATTCGGTTACCAGAGACATCTACGAGGGTATCTGGATGTGAATCAACCGTTGAATCACCCATACGGAGCCATATCCATGTGAAAGAACCATTTGGACCGATTTTCGTGAATTTTGGGGGTCTAAAAAGCTTTAAAAGTCCGAAAAAATTGGTTTCGGCTTGGCTACGACAAAAACGACGTTCACTACAAATCTTTTGACACCCAACTCTATAAGATAAGCCCATAAAAATCGAGTTTCCCGACCCATCATTTTTCGCAAAAAAAAATCGTTTTTTCGTAAAAAAAAATTTTTTTTTCATAAAAAAATCATTTTTTTTTCTACTACAAACGTAAATTCGGTTACCAGAGACATCTACGAGGGTATCTGGATGTGAATCAACCGTTGAATCACCCATACGGAGCCATATCCATGTGAAAGAACCATTTGGACCGATTTTCGTGAATTTTGGGGGTCTAAAAAGCTTTAAAAGTCCGAAAAAATTGGTTTCGGCTTGGCTACGACAAAAACGACGTTCACTACAAACCTTTTGACACCCAACTCTATAAGATAAGCCCATAAAAATCGAGTTTCCCGACCCATCATTTTTCGCCAAAAAAAATCGTTTTTTCGTAAAAAAAAATTTTTTTTTCATAAAAAAATCATTTTTTTTTCTACTACAAACGTAAATTCGGTTACCAGAGACATCTACAAGGGTATCTGGATGTGAATCAACCGTTGAATCACCCATACGGAGCCATATCCATGTGAAAGAACCATTTGGACCGATTTTCGTGAATTTTGGGGGTCCAAAAAGCTTTAAAAGTCCGAAAAAAGAGATTTCGGCTTGGCTTCGACAAAAACGACGTTCACTACAAACCTTTTGACACCCAACTCTATAAGATAAGCCCATAAAAATCGATTTTCCCGACCCATCATTTTTCGCCAAAAAAAATCGTTTTTTCGTAAAAAAAATTTTTTTTTCATAAAAAAATCATTTTTTTTTCTACTACAAACGTAAATTCGGTTACCAGAGACATCTACGAGGGTATCTGGATGTGAATCAACCGTTGAATCACCCATACGGAGCCATATCCATGTGAAAGAACCATTTGGACCGATTTTCGTGAATTTTGGGGGTCTAAAAAGCTTTAAAAGTCCGAAAAAATTGGTTTCGGCTTGGCTACGACAAAAACGACGTTCACTACAAACCTTTTGACACCCAACTCTATAAGATAAGCCCATAAAAATCGATTTTCCCGACCCATCATTTTTCGCCAAAAAAAATCGTTTTTTCGTAAAAAAAAATTTTTTTTCATAAAAAAATCATTTTTTTTTCTACTACAAACGTAAATTCGGTTACCAGAGACATCTACGAGGGTATCTGGATGTGAATCAACCGTTGAATCACCCATACGGAGCCATATCCATGTGAAAGAACCATTTGGACCGATTTTCGTGAATTTTGGGGGTCTAAAAAGCTTTAAAAGTCCGAAAAAATTGGTTTCGGCTTGGCTACGACAAAAACGACGTTCACTACAAATCTTTTGACACCCAACTCTATAAGATAAGCCCATAAAAATCGAGTTTCCCGACCCATCATTTTTCGCAAAAAAAAATCGTTTTTTCGTAAAAAAAAATTTTTTTTTCATAAAAAAATCATTTTTTTTTCTACTACAAACGTAAATTCGGTTACCAGAGCCATCTACGAGGGTATCTGGATGTGAATCAACCGTTGAATCACCCATACGGAGCCATATCCATGTGAAAGAACCATTTGGACCGATTTTCGTGAATTTTGGGGGTCTAAAAAGCTTTAAAAGTCCGAAAAAATTGGTTTTGGCTTGGCTACGACAAAAACGACGTTCACTACAAACCTTTTGACACCCAACTCTATAAGATAAGCCCATAAAAATCGAGTTTCCCGACCCATCATTTTTCGCAAAAAAAAATCGTTTTTTCGTAAAAAAAAATTTTTTTTTCATAAAAAAATCATTTTTTTTCTACTACAAACGTAAATTCGGTTACCAGAGCCATCTACGAGGGTATCTGGATGTGAATCAACCGTTGAATCACCCATACGGAGCCATATCCATGTGAAAGAACCATTTGGACCGATTTTCGTGAATTTTGGGGGTCCAAAAAGCTTTAAAAGTCCGAAAAAATTGGTTTCGGCTTGGCTACGACAAAAACGACGTTCACTACAAACCTTTTGACACCCAACTCTATAAGATAAGCCCATAAAAATCGAGTTTCCCGACCCATCATTTTTCGCCAAAAAAAATCGTTTTTTCGTAAAAAAAAAATTTTTTTCATAAAAAAATCATTTTTTTTTCTACTACGAACGTAAATTCGGTTACCAGAGACATCTACAAGGGTATCTGGATGTGAATCAGCCGTTGAATCACCCATACGGAGCCATATCCATGTGAAAGAACCATTTGGACCGATTTTCGTGAATTTTGGGGGTCTAAAAAGCTTTAAAAGTCCGAAAAAATTGGTTTCGGCTTGGCTACGACAAAAACGACGTTCACTACAAACCTTTTGACACCCAACTCTATAAGATAAGCCCATAAAAATCGATTTTCCCGACCCATCATTTTTCGCCAAAAAAAATCGTTTTTTCGTAAAAAAAAATTTTTTTTTCATAAAAAAATCATTTTTTTTTCTACTACAAACGTAAATTCGGTTACCAGAGACATCTACGAGGGTATCTGGATGTGAATCAACCGTTGAATCACCCATACGGAGCCATATCCATGTGAAAGAACCATTTGGACCGATTTTCGTGAATTTTGGGGGTCTAAAAAGCTTTAAAAGTCCGAAAAAATTGGTTTCGGCTTGGCTACGACAAAAACGACGTTCACTACAAACCTTTTGACACCCAACTCTATAAGATAAGCCCATAAAAATCGATTTTCCCGACCCATCATTTTTCGCCAAAAAAAATCGTTTTTTCGTAAAAAAAAATTTTTTTTTCATAAAAAAATCATTTTTTTTTCTACTACAAACGTAAATTCGGTTACCAGAGACATCTACGAGGGTATCTGGATGTGAATCAACCGTTGAATCACCCATACGGAGCCATATCCATGTGAAAGAACCATTTGGACCGATTTTCGTGAATTTTGGGGGTCTAAAAAGCTTTAAAAGTCCGAAAAAATTGGTTTCGGCTTGGCTACGACAAAAACGACGTTCACTACAAACCTTTTGACACCCAACTCTATAAGATAAGCCCATAAAAATCGATTTTCCCGACCCATCATTTTTCGCCAAAAAAAATCGTTTTTTCGTAAAAAAAAATTTTTTTTTCATAAAAAAATCATTTTTTTTTCTACTACAAACGTAAATTCGGTTACCAGAGACATCTACGAGGGTATCTGGATGTGAATCAACCGTTGAATCACCCATACGGAGCCATATCCATGTGAAAGAACCATTTGGACCGATTTTCGTGAATTTTGGGGGTCTAAAAAGCTTTAAAAGTCCGAAAAAATTGGTTTTGGCTTGGCTACGACAAAAACGACGTTCACTACAAACCTTTTGACACCCAACTCTATAAGATAAGCCCATAAAAATCGAGTTTCCCGACCCATCATTTTTCGCAAAAAAAAATCGTTTTTTCGTAAAAAAAAATTTTTTTTTCATAAAAAAATCATTTTTTTTTCTACTACAAACGTAAATTCGGTTACCAGAGACATCTACGAGGGTATCTGGATGTGAATCAACCGTTGAATCACCCATACGGAGCCATATCCATGTGAAAGAACCATTTGGACCGATTTTCGTGAATTTTGGGGGTCCAAAAAGCTTTAAAAGTCCGAAAAAAGAGATTTCGGCTTGGCTTCGACAAAAACGACGTTCACCACAAACCTTTTGACACCCAACTCTATAAGATAAGCCCATAAAAATCGATTTTCCCGACCCATCATTTTTCGCCAAAAAAAATCGTTTTTTCGTAAAAAAAATTTTTTTTTCATAAAAAAATCATTTTTTTTTCTACTACAAACGTAAATTCGGTTACCAGAGACATCTACGAGGGTATCTGGATGTGAATCAACCGTTGAATCACCCATACGGAGCCATATCCATGTGAAAGAACCATTTGGACCGATTTTCGTGAATTTTGGGGGTCTAAAAAGCTTTAAAAGTCCGAAAAAATTGGTTTCGGCTTGGCTACGACAAAAACGACGTTCACTACAAACCTTTTGACACCCAACTCTATAAGATAAGCCCATAAAAATCGATTTTCCCGACCCATCATTTTTCGCCAAAAAAAATCGTTTTTTCGTAAAAAAAATTTTTTTTTCATAAAAAAATCATTTTTTTTTCTACTACAAACGTAAATTCGGTTACCAGAGACATCTACGAGGGTATCTGGATGTGAATCAACCGTTGAATCACCCATACGGAGCCATATCCATGTGAAAGAACCATTTGGACCGATTTTCGTGAATTTTGGGGGTCTAAAAAGCTTTAAAAGTCCGAAAAAATTGGTTTCGGCTTGGCTACGACAAAAACGACGTTCACTACAAACCTTTTGACACCCAACTCTATAAGATAAGCCCATAAAAATCGATTTTCCCGACCCATCATTTTTCGCCAAAAAAAATCGTTTTTTCGTAAAAAAAAATTTTTTTTCATAAAAAAATCATTTTTTTTTCTACTACAAACGTAAATTCGGTTACCAGAGACATCTACGAGGGTATCTGGATGTGAATCAACCGTTGAATCACCCATACGGAGCCATATCCATGTGAAAGAACCATTTGGACCGATTTTCGTGAATTTTGGGGGTCCAAAAAGCTTTAAAAGTCCGAAAAAAGAGATTTCGGCTTGGCTTCGACAAAAACGACGTTCACTACAAACCTTTTGACACCCAACTCTATAAGATAAGCCCATAAAAATCGATTTTCCCGACCCATCATTTTTCGCCAAAAAAAATCGTTTTTTCGTAAAAAAAATTTTTTTTTCATAAAAAAATCATTTTTTTTTCTACTACAAACGTAAATTCGGTTACCAGAGACATCTACGAGGGTATCTGGATGTGAATCAACCGTTGAATCACCCATACGGAGCCATATCCATGTGAAAGAACCATTTGGACCGATTTTCGTGAATTTTGGGGGTCTAAAAAGCTTTAAAAGTCCGAAAAAATTGGTTTCGGCTTGGCTACGACAAAAACGACGTTCACTACAAACCTTTTGACACCCAACTCTATAAGATAAGCCCATAAAAATCGATTTTCCCGACCCATCATTTTTCGCCAAAAAAAATCGTTTTTTCGTAAAAAAAAATTTTTTTTCATAAAAAAATCATTTTTTTTTCTACTACAAACGTAAATTCGGTTACCAGAGACATCTACGAGGGTATCTGGATGTGAATCAACCGTTGAATCACCCATACGGAGCCATATCCATGTGAAAGAACCATTTGGACCGATTTTCGTGAATTTTGGGGGTCCAAAAAGCTTTAAAAGTCCGAAAAAAGAGATTTCGGCTTGGCTTCGACAAAAACGACGTTCACTACAAACCTTTTGACACCCAACTCTATAAGATAAGCCCATAAAAATCGATTTTCCCGACCCATCATTTTTCGCCAAAAAAAATCGTTTTTTCGTAAAAAAAATTTTTTTTTCATAAAAAAATCATTTTTTTTTCTACTACAAACGTAAATTCGGTTACCAGAGACATCTACGAGGGTATCTGGATGTGAATCAACCGTTGAATCACCCATACGGAGCCATATCCATGTGAAAGAACCATTTGGACCGATTTTCGTGAATTTTGGGGGTCTAAAAAGCTTTAAAAGTCCGAAAAAATTGGTTTCGGCTTGGCTACGACAAAAACGACGTTCACTACAAACCTTTTGACACCCAACTCTATAAGATAAGCCCATAAAAATCGATTTTCCCGACCCATCATTTTTCGCCAAAAAAAATCGTTTTTTCGTAAAAAAAAATTTTTTTTCATAAAAAAATCATTTTTTTTTCTACTACAAACGTAAATTCGGTTACCAGAGACATCTACGAGGGTATCTGGATGTGAATCAACCGTTGAATCACCCATACGGAGCCATATCCATGTGAAAGAACCATTTGGACCGATTTTCGTGAATTTTGGGGGTCTAAAAAGCTTTAAAAGTCCGAAAAAATTGGTTTCGGCTTGGCTACGACAAAAACGACGTTCACTACAAATCTTTTGACACCCAACTCTATAAGATAAGCCCATAAAAATCGAGTTTCCCGACCCATCATTTTTCGCAAAAAAAAATCGTTTTTTCGTAAAAAAAAATTTTTTTTTCATAAAAAAATCATTTTTTTTTCTACTACAAACGTAAATTCGGTTACCAGAGACATCTACGAGGGTATCTGGATGTGAATCAACCGTTGAATCACCCATACGGAGCCATATCCATGTGAAAGAACCATTTGGACCGATTTTCGTGAATTTTGGGGGTCTAAAAAGCTTTAAAAGTCCGAAAAAATTGGTTTCGGCTTGGCTACGACAAAAACGACGTTCACTACAAACCTTTTGACACCCAACTCTATAAGATAAGCCCATAAAAATCGAGTTTCCCGACCCATCATTTTTCGCCAAAAAAAATCGTTTTTTCGTAAAAAAAAATTTTTTTTTCATAAAAAAATCATTTTTTTTTCTACTACAAACGTAAATTCGGTTACCAGAGACATCTACAAGGGTATCTGGATGTGAATCAACCGTTGAATCACCCATACGGAGCCATATCCATGTGAAAGAACCATTTGGACCGATTTTCGTGAATTTTGGGGGTCCAAAAAGCTTTAAAAGTCCGAAAAAAGAGATTTCGGCTTGGCTTCGACAAAAACGACGTTCACTACAAACCTTTTGACACCCAACTCTATAAGATAAGCCCATAAAAATCGATTTTCCCGACCCATCATTTTTCGCCAAAAAAAATCGTTTTTTCGTAAAAAAAATTTTTTTTTCATAAAAAAATCATTTTTTTTTCTACTACAAACGTAAATTCGGTTACCAGAGACATCTACGAGGGTATCTGGATGTGAATCAACCGTTGAATCACCCATACGGAGCCATATCCATGTGAAAGAACCATTTGGACCGATTTTCGTGAATTTTGGGGGTCTAAAAAGCTTTAAAAGTCCGAAAAAATTGGTTTCGGCTTGGCTACGACAAAAACGACGTTCACTACAAACCTTTTGACACCCAACTCTATAAGATAAGCCCATAAAAATCGATTTTCCCGACCCATCATTTTTCGCCAAAAAAAATCGTTTTTTCGTAAAAAAAAATTTTTTTTCATAAAAAAATCATTTTTTTTTCTACTACAAACGTAAATTCGGTTACCAGAGACATCTACGAGGGTATCTGGATGTGAATCAACCGTTGAATCACCCATACGGAGCCATATCCATGTGAAAGAACCATTTGGACCGATTTTCGTGAATTTTGGGGGTCTAAAAAGCTTTAAAAGTCCGAAAAAATTGGTTTCGGCTTGGCTACGACAAAAACGACGTTCACTACAAATCTTTTGACACCCAACTCTATAAGATAAGCCCATAAAAATCGAGTTTCCCGACCCATCATTTTTCGCAAAAAAAAATCGTTTTTTCGTAAAAAAAAATTTTTTTTTCATAAAAAAATCATTTTTTTTTCTACTACAAACGTAAATTCGGTTACCAGAGCCATCTACGAGGGTATCTGGATGTGAATCAACCGTTGAATCACCCATACGGAGCCATATCCATGTGAAAGAACCATTTGGACCGATTTTCGTGAATTTTGGGGGTCTAAAAAGCTTTAAAAGTCCGAAAAAATTGGTTTTGGCTTGGCTACGACAAAAACGACGTTCACTACAAACCTTTTGACACCCAACTCTATAAGATAAGCCCATAAAAATCGAGTTTCCCGACCCATCATTTTTCGCAAAAAAAAATCGTTTTTTCGTAAAAAAAAATTTTTTTTTCATAAAAAAATCATTTTTTTTCTACTACAAACGTAAATTCGGTTACCAGAGCCATCTACGAGGGTATCTGGATGTGAATCAACCGTTGAATCACCCATACGGAGCCATATCCATGTGAAAGAACCATTTGGACCGATTTTCGTGAATTTTGGGGGTCCAAAAAGCTTTAAAAGTCCGAAAAAATTGGTTTCGGCTTGGCTACGACAAAAACGACGTTCACTACAAACCTTTTGACACCCAACTCTATAAGATAAGCCCATAAAAATCGAGTTTCCCGACCCATCATTTTTCGCCAAAAAAAATCGTTTTTTCGTAAAAAAAAAATTTTTTTCATAAAAAAATCATTTTTTTTTCTACTACGAACGTAAATTCGGTTACCAGAGACATCTACAAGGGTATCTGGATGTGAATCAGCCGTTGAATCACCCATACGGAGCCATATCCATGTGAAAGAACCATTTGGACCGATTTTCGTGAATTTTGGGGGTCTAAAAAGCTTTAAAAGTCCGAAAAAATTGGTTTCGGCTTGGCTACGACAAAAACGACGTTCACTACAAACCTTTTGACACCCAACTCTATAAGATAAGCCCATAAAAATCGATTTTCCCGACCCATCATTTTTCGCCAAAAAAAATCGTTTTTTCGTAAAAAAAAATTTTTTTTTCATAAAAAAATCATTTTTTTTTCTACTACAAACGTAAATTCGGTTACCAGAGACATCTACGAGGGTATCTGGATGTGAATCAACCGTTGAATCACCCATACGGAGCCATATCCATGTGAAAGAACCATTTGGACCGATTTTCGTGAATTTTGGGGGTCTAAAAAGCTTTAAAAGTCCGAAAAAATTGGTTTCGGCTTGGCTACGACAAAAACGACGTTCACTACAAACCTTTTGACACCCAACTCTATAAGATAAGCCCATAAAAATCGATTTTCCCGACCCATCATTTTTCGCCAAAAAAAATCGTTTTTTCGTAAAAAAAAATTTTTTTTTCATAAAAAAATCATTTTTTTTTCTACTACAAACGTAAATTCGGTTACCAGAGACATCTACGAGGGTATCTGGATGTGAATCAACCGTTGAATCACCCATACGGAGCCATATCCATGTGAAAGAACCATTTGGACCGATTTTCGTGAATTTTGGGGGTCTAAAAAGCTTTAAAAGTCCGAAAAAATTGGTTTCGGCTTGGCTACGACAAAAACGACGTTCACTACAAACCTTTTGACACCCAACTCTATAAGATAAGCCCATAAAAATCGATTTTCCCGACCCATCATTTTTCGCCAAAAAAAATCGTTTTTTCGTAAAAAAAAATTTTTTTTTCATAAAAAAATCATTTTTTTTTCTACTACAAACGTAAATTCGGTTACCAGAGACATCTACGAGGGTATCTGGATGTAAATCAACCGTTGAATCACCCATACGGAGCCATATCCATGTGAAAGAACCATTTGGACCGATTTTCGTGAATTTTGGGGGTCTAAAAAGCTTTAAAAGTCCGAAAAAATTGGTTTTGGCTTGGCTACGACAAAAACGACGTTCACTACAAACCTTTTGACACCCAACTCTATAAGATAAGCCCATAAAAATCGAGTTTCCCGACCCATCATTTTTCGCAAAAAAAAATCGTTTTTTCGTAAAAAAAAATTTTTTTTTCTACTACAAACGTAAATTCGGTTACCAGAGCCATCTACGAGGGTATCTGGATGTGAATCAACCGTTGAATCACCCATACGGAGCCATATCCATGTGAAAGAACCATTTGGACCGATTTTCGTGAATTTTGGGGGTCCAAAAAGCTTTAAAAGTCCGAAAAAATTGGTTTCGGCTTGGCTACGACAAAAACGACGTTCACTACAAACCTTTTGACACCCAACTCTATAAGATAAGCCCATAAAAATCGATTTTCCCGACCCATCATTTTTCGCCAAAAAAAATCGTTTTTTCGTAAAAAAAAATTTTTTTTTCATAAAAAAATCATTTTTTTTTCTACTACAAACGTAAATTCGGTTACCAGAGACATCTACGAGGGTATCTGGATGTGAATCAACCGTTGAATCACCCATACGGAGCCATATCCATGTGAAAGAACCATTTGGACCGATTTTCGTGAATTTTGGGGGTCTAAAAAGCTTTAAAAGTCCGAAAAAATTGGTTTCGGCTTGGCTACGACAAAAACGACGTTCACTACAAACCTTTTGACACCCAACTCTATAAGATAAGCCCATAAAAATCGAGTTTCCCGACCCATCATTTTTCGCCAAAAAAAATCGTTTTTTCGTAAAAAAAAATTTTTTTTTCATAAAAAAATCATTTTTTTTTCTACTACAAACGTAAATTCGGTTACCAGAGACATCTACGAGGGTATCTGGATGTGAATCAACCGTTGAAACACCCATACGGAGCCATATCCATGTGAAAGAACCATTTGGACCGATTTTCGTGAATTTTGGGGGTCTAAAAAGCTTTAAAAGTCCGAAAAAATTGGTTTCGGCTTGGCTACGACAAAAACGACGTTCACTACAAACCTTTTGACACCCAACTCTATAAGATAAGCCCATAAAAATCGAGTTTCCCGACCCATCATTTTTCGCCAAAAAAAATCGTTTTTTCGTAAAAAAAAAATTTTTTTTCATAAAAAAATCATTTTTTTTTCTACTACAAACGTAAATTCGGTTACCAGAGACATCTACAAGGGTATCTGGACGCGAATCAACCGTTGGATCACCCGTACAGAGCCATATCCATGTGAAAGAACCATCTGGACCGATTTTCGTGAATTTTGGGGGTCCAAAAAGCTTTAAAAGTCCGAAAAAAGAGGTTTCGGCTTGGATACGACAAAAACGACGTTCACTACAAACCTTTTGACACCCAACTCTATAAGATAAGCCCATAAAAATCGATTTTCCCGACCCATCATTTTTCGCCAAAAAAAATCGTTTTTTCGTAAAAAAAAATTTTTTTTTCATAAAAAAATCATTTTTTTTTCTACTACAAACGTAAATTCGGTTACCAGAGACATCTACGAGGGTATCTGGATGTGAATCAACCGTTGAATCACCCATACGGAGCCATATCCATGTGAAAGAACCATTTGGACCGATTTTCGTGAATTTTGGGGGTCTAAAAAGCTTTAAAAGTCCGAAAAAATTGGTTTTGGCTTGGCTACGACAAAAACGACGTTCACTACAAACCTTTTGACACCCAACTCTATAAGATAAGCCCATAAAAATCGAGTTTCCCGACCCATCATTTTTCGCAAAAAAAAATCGTTTTTTCGTAAAAAAAAATTTTTTTTTCTACTACAAACGTAAATTCGGTTACCAGAGCCATCTACGAGGGTATCTGGATGTGAATCAACCGTTGAATCACCCATACGGAGCCATATCCATGTGAAAGAACCATTTGGACCGATTTTCGTGAATTTTGGGGGTCCAAAAAGCTTTAAAAGTCCGAAAAAATTGGTTTCGGCTTGGCTACGACAAAAACGACGTTCACTACAAACCTTTTGACACCCAACTCTATAAGATAAGCCCATAAAAATCGATTTTCCCGACCCATCATTTTTCGCCAAAAAAAATCGTTTTTTCGTAAAAAAAAATTTTTTTTTCATAAAAAAATCATTTTTTTTTCTACTACAAACGTAAATTCGGTTACCAGAGACATCTACGAGGGTATCTGGATGTGAATCAACCGTTGAATCACCCATACGGAGCCATATCCATGTGAAAGAACCATTTGGACCGATTTTCGTGAATTTTGGGGGTCTAAAAAGCTTTAAAAGTCCGAAAAAATTGGTTTCGGCTTGGCTACGACAAAAACGACGTTCACTACAAACCTTTTGACACCCAACTCTATAAGATAAGCCCATAAAAATCGAGTTTCCCGACCCATCATTTTTCGCCAAAAAAAATCGTTTTTTCGTAAAAAAAAATTTTTTTTTCATAAAAAAATCATTTTTTTTTCTACTACAAACGTAAATTCGGTTACCAGAGACATCTACGAGGGTATCTGGATGTGAATCAACCGTTGAAACACCCATACGGAGCCATATCCATGTGAAAGAACCATTTGGACCGATTTTCGTGAATTTTGGGGGTCTAAAAAGCTTTAAAAGTCCGAAAAAATTGGTTTCGGCTTGGCTACGACAAAAACGACGTTCACTACAAACCTTTTGACACCCAACTCTATAAGATAAGCCCATAAAAACCGATTTTCCCGACCCATCATTTTTCGCCAAAAAAAATCGTTTTTTCGTAAAAAAAAATTTTTTTTTCATAAAAAAATCATTTTTTTTTCTACTACAAACGTAAATTCGGTTACCAGAGACATCTACGAGGGTATCTGGATGTGAATCAACCGTTGAATCACCCATACGGAGCCATATCCATGTGAAAGAACCATTTGGACCGATTTTCGTGAATTTTGGGGGTCTAAAAAGCTTTAAAAGTCCGAAAAAATTGGTTTCGGCTTGGCTACGACAAAAACGACGTTCACTACAAACCTTTTGACACCCAACTCTATAAGATAAGCCCATAAAAATCGAGTTTCCCGACCCATCATTTTTCGCCAAAAAAAATCGTTTTTTCGTAAAAAAAAAATTTTTTTTCATAAAAAAATCATTTTTTTTTCTACTACAAACGTAAATTCGGTTACCAGAGACATCTACAAGGGTATCTGGACGCGAATCAACCGTTGGATCACCCGTACAGAGCCATATCCATGTGAAAGAACCATCTGGACCGATTTTCGTGAATTTTGGGGGTCCAAAAAGCTTTAAAAGTCCGAAAAAAGAGGTTTCGGCTTGGATACGACAAAAACGACGTTCACTACAAACCTTTTGACACCCAACTCTATAAGATAAGCCCATAAAAATCGATTTTCCCGACCCATCATTTTTCCCCAAAAAAAATCGTTTTTTCGTAAAAAAAAATTTTTTTTTCATAAAAAAATCATTTTTTTTCGTACTACAAACGTAAATTCGGTTACCAGAGACATCTACGAGGGTATCTGGATGCGAATCAACCGTTGGATCACCCATACAGAGCCATATCCATGTGAAAGAACCATCTGGACCGATTTTCGTGAATTTTGGGGGTCCAAAAAGCTTTAAAAGTCCGAAAAAATTGGTTTCGGCTTGGCTACGACAAAAACGACGTTCACTACAAACCTTTTGACACCCAACTCTATTAGATAAGCCCATTAAAATCGATTTTCCCGACCCATCATTTTTCGCCAAAAAAAATCGTTTTTTCGTAAAAAAAATTTTTTTTTTCATAAAAAAATCATTTTTTTTTTCTACTACAAACGTAAATTCGGTTACCAGAGACATCTACGAGGTCATCTGGATGTGAATCAACCGTTGAATCACCCATACGGAGCCATATCCATGTGAAAGAACCATTTGGACCGATTTTCGTGAATTTTGGGGGTCTAAAAAGCTTTAAAAGTCCGAAAAAATTGGTTTCGGCTTGGCTACGACAAAAACGACGTTCACTACAAACCTTTTGACACCCAACTCTATAAGATAAGCCCATAAAAATCGAGTTTCCCGACCCATCATTTTTCGCCAAAAAAAATCGTTTTTTCGTAAAAAAAAAATTTTTTTTCATAAAAAAATCATTTTTTTTCGTACTACAAACGTAAATTCGGTTACCAGAGACATCTACGAGGGTATCTGGATGCGAATCAACCGTTGGATCACCCATACAGAGCCATATCCATGTGAAAGAACCATCTGGACCGATTTTCGTGAATTTTGGGGGTCCAAAAAGCTTTAAAAGTCCGAAAAAATTGGTTTCGGCTTGGCTACGACAAAAACGACGTTCACTACAAACCTTTTGACACCCAACTCTATTAGATAAGCCCATTAAAATCGATTTTCCCGACCCATCATTTTTCCCCAAAAAAAATCGTTTTTTCGTTAAAAAAAATTTTTTTTTCATAAAAAAATCATTTTTTTTCCTACTCCAAACGTAAATTCGGTTACCAGAGACATCTACGAGGGTATCTGGATGTGAATCAACCGTTGAATCACCCATACGGAGCCATATCCATGTGAAAGAACCATTTGGACCGATTTTCGTGAATTTTGGGGGTCTAAAAAGCTTTAAAAGTCCGAAAAAATTGGTTTCGGCTTGGCTACGACAAAAACGACGTTCACTACAAACCTTTTGACACCCAACTCTATAAGATAAGCCCATAAAAATCGAGTTTCCCGACCCATCATTTTTCGCCAAAAAAAATCGTTTTTTCGTAAAAAAAAATTTTTTTTTCATAAAAAAATCATTTTTTTTTCTACTACAAACGTAAATTCGGTTACCAGAGACATCTACGAGGGTATCTGGATGTGAATCAACCGTTGAAACACCCATACGGAGCCATATCCATGTGAAAGAAGTAAAGAACCATTTGGACCGATTTTCGTGAATTTTGGGGGTCTAAAAAGCTTTAAAAGTCCGAAAAAATTGGTTTCGGCTTGGCTACGACAAAAACGACGTTCACTACAAACCTTTTGACACCCAACTCTATAAGATAAGCCCATAAAAATCGAGTTTCCCGACCCATCATTTTTCGCCAAAAAAAATCGTTTTTTCGTAAAAAAAAAATTTTTTTTCATAAAAAAATCATTTTTTTTTCTACTACAAACGTAAATTCGGTTACCAGAGACATCTACAAGGGTATCTGGACGCGAATCAACCGTTGGATCACCCGTACAGAGCCATATCCATGTGAAAGAACCATCTGGACCGATTTTCGTGAATTTTGGGGGTCCAAAAAGCTTTAAAAGTCCGAAAAAAGAGGTTTCGGCTTGGATACGACAAAAACGACGTTCACTACAAACCTTTTGACACCCAACTCTATAAGATAAGCCCATAAAAATCGATTTTCCCGACCCATCATTTTTCGCCAAAAAAAATCGTTTTTTCGTAAAAAAAAATTTTTTTTTCATAAAAAAATCATTTTTTTTTCTACTACAAACGTAAATTCGGTTACCAGAGACATCTACGAGGGTATCTGGATGTGAATCAACCGTTGAATCACCCATACGGAGCCATATCCATGTGAAAGAACCATTTGGACCGATTTTCGTGAATTTTGGGGGTCTAAAAAGCTTTAAAAGTCCGAAAAAATTGGTTTTGGCTTGGCTACGACAAAAACGACGTTCACTACAAACCTTTTGACACCCAACTCTATAAGATAAGCCCATAAAAATCGAGTTTCCCGACCCATCATTTTTCGCAAAAAAAAATCGTTTTTTCGTAAAAAAAAATTTTTTTTTCATAAAAAAATCATTTTTTTTTCTACTACAAACGTAAATTCGGTTACCAGAGACATCTACGAGGGTATCTGGATGTGAATCAACCGTTGAAACACCCATACGGAGCCATATCCATGTGAAAGAACCATTTGGACCGATTTTCGTGAATTTTGGGGGTCTAAAAAGCTTTAAAAGTCCGAAAAAATTGGTTTCGGCTTGGCTACGACAAAAACGACGTTCACTACAAACCTTTTGACACCCAACTCTATAAGATAAGCCCATAAAAACCGATTTTCCCGACCCATCATTTTTCGCCAAAAAAAATCGTTTTTTCGTAAAAAAAAATTTTTTTTTCATAAAAAAATCATTTTTTTTTCTACTACAAACGTAAATTCGGTTACCAGAGACATCTACGAGGGTATCTGGATGTGAATCAACCGTTGAATCACCCATACGGAGCCATATCCATGTGAAAGAACCATTTGGGCCGATTTTCGTGAATTTTGGGGGTCTAAAAAGCTTTAAAAGTCCGAAAAAATTGGTTTCGGCTTGGCTACGACAAAAACGACGTTCACTACAAACCTTTTGACACCCAACTCTATAAGATAAGCCCATAAAAATCGAGTTTCCCGACCCATCATTTTTCGCCAAAAAAAATCGTTTTTTCGTAAAAAAAAAATTTTTTTTCATAAAAAAATCATTTTTTTTTCTACTACAAACGTAAATTCGGTTACCAGAGACATCTACAAGGGTATCTGGACGCGAATCAACCGTTGGATCACCCGTACAGAGCCATATCCATGTGAAAGAACCATCTGGACCGATTTTCGTGAATTTTGGGGGTCCAAAAAGCTTTAAAAGTCCGAAAAAATTGGTTTCGGCTTGGCTACGACAAAAACGACGTTCACTACAAACCTTTTGACACCCAACTCTATTAGATAAGCCCATTAAAATCGATTTTCCCGACCCATCATTTTTCGCCAAAAAAAATCGTTTTTTCGTAAAAAAAAATTTTTTTTTCATAAAAAAATCATTTTTTTTTTCTACTACAAACGTAAATTCGGTTACCAGAGACATCTACGAGGGTATCTGGATGTGAATCAACCGTTGAATCACCCATACGGAGCCATATCCATGTGAAAGAACCATTTGGACCGATTTTCGTGAATTTTGGGGGTCTAAAAAGCTTTAAAAGTCCGAAAAAATTGGTTTCGGCTTGGCTACGACAAAAACGACGTTCACTACAAACCTTTTGACACCCAACTCTATAAGATAAGCCCATAAAAATCGAGTTTCCCGACCCATCATTTTTCGCCAAAAAAAATCGTTTTTTCGTAAAAAAAAAATTTTTTTTCATAAAAAAATCATTTTTTTTCGTACTACAAACGTAAATTCGGTTACCAGAGACATCTACGAGGGTATCTGGATGCGAATCAACCGTTGGATCACCCATACAGAGCCATATCCATGTGAAAGAACCATCTGGACCGATTTTCGTGAATTTTGGGGGTCCAAAAAGCTTTAAAAGTCCGAAAAAATTGGTTTCGGCTTGGCTACGACAAAAACGACGTTCACTACAAACCTTTTGACACCCAACTCTATTAGATAAGCCCATTAAAATCGATTTTCCCGACCCATCATTTTTCCCCAAAAAAAATCGTTTTTTCGTTAAAAAAAATTTTTTTTTCATAAAAAAATCATTTTTTTTCCTACTCCAAACGTAAATTCGGTTACCAGAGACATCTACGAGGGTATCTGGATGTGAATCAACCGTTGAATCACCCATACGGAGCCATATCCATGTGAAAGAACTATTTGGACCGATTTTCGTGAATTTTCGGGGTCTAAAAAACCTTTAAAAGTCCGAAAAAATTGGTTTCGGCTTGGCTACGACAAAAACGACGTTCACTACAAACCTTTTCATACCCAACTCTTGAAGATTGCCGCATAAGAATCGATTTTCATGACCCATTGATTTCCGTCAAAAAAAAAATTTTTTTCTACTACAAACGAAAATTCGGTTACTAGTAAAATTAAACATGTAATTCCTGTAATTCCGGTATGTGATGATACACAGAAACGGCAACGATCCAAATAAAAGCCAAGGAAATCAAAGGAAACTACTGCAACTTACTGCCAATAAATACATTCACTACTACTACTACTACTACTACTACTACTAATGATAATAATAAATTAAATTCGAAACGATAATTATTCCCTGACCTAAAAAATTACGGTCGACGAATTTTCAAACAACCGCAATTTCCATCGAATTTGCATCAGAAACGATTCGATTCGAGTGTAAAAACATTTCACAACGACGTGAGAATTATACTTGAAAGAGTCTTGCGCATTTTGTGTGATAAAATAAAACCGGTTCGTATTGTTTTTTTTCCATAGCAAATCCAAATATTTTTTTTGTCCATTGACCACAAATCTTTCGATGTTATTATTGTTATTGTTGTAATTACTTTTCGTCCGCGAAAATCTATTGGATCAACGAGCCTCTCGTGAATTTACATTCTCGATTATTGCAAATATATTTTTTAGAATATTTTCTACCAAATATGGTCTACATCGTCAAAATGGGAAATAAAAGAAAAATCATTTGTATAATTCACAGCCGATTTCATCAAAGAACATCTAATTGTATTTTAAAAATTAATTGTTTTCTTTTTTTTTGAACTCCGGGAAAAAAAGAAGACAATCAATTTTCGTTGTTTTTTCGTACTCCGAAAGAAAAAAAAACTATTTCAATTGTTTCTTCTGTTTCTCTCTCCAATAATTTGATAAAATGTTTGACATTGTCGAAACATTTTTTTCTTCGTCCCCCCTCCTTCCTCATTCCATTGTTTCTCTTTTCGTAGCGACTGTTGAAACGGTTTATTCCGATTGTCCAGAGATTTCCGAATGTCATTTTTGCATCGTCGCGAGCCCGCTGCGTTCGTCCGTGTCGCGAATGCGGACACGAGGTGGAAGAACACTAAAGCGCGGAGAAGGCAAAGAACTCATATGCGTGCGACGAGGCTTTGTCCCTGTGAACTACGTGCGCTGCTCCTCGGACGTACTGCACTCCCATCGCAGCTACGTTTGTACAGTCCGCGCAAATATTTCTCATCGACCAGCCACAAACTATTTTCAATCTCCCTTCTCACAGTCTCCTCAAAAATTCGTATCATCGACATTTTATCAACCATTTCTTCCTCCGCAAAATAAAAAAAAATATAATAATAATAATAACAATAATAATAATAATAATAATAATAATAATAATAATAATAATAATAATGATGATGATGATGATGATGATGAAATTGCTTGCAGACGTAAAAGGTAAAAAGTCAATAACTAGTTTGGTTCTTCGGATTTTCCAAATACCGATGCAACGGTGCATGTACCGCTCGCGGCAGTACTTTTGTCCTGTAAAAAAAAAAAAAGAAGACGAAAGAAGAAAGAAAGAGGATGAAAAAAAGCAGAAAAGCCACAGTGAGACCGGTTTGCGGTAGTCTTCGCCCCTCGTCTGCCCTCGTCGGGATATGTTTCTGCACGGATGCAACAAAACTCTTCGGAACAATTATCGAACAATGGAGACATAAAATATTGAGGGTCGACTGTTTCGAAAAATTTACCAAAAATCGAATAATTATTCATTGGGATTGCTCGCAAATTTTTTTTATCTCATTTTTTTCGCTGTGTTCTTTTGAGATTTCTCCGATGGTATGCTGGGATTTCGAGTGTGAACTATCGTTAAAACCTATCGGGAATTCTAGAACTATGCGGGATGCAAGTAAACATTGGTATGCTAACTTTACAGACCAGTCATAACCGCACTGGTCCGACTTTTTTTCTTTCTTCTTCGTAGGCTGAAATTTTGTGCTAAAGGACGAAGGTTCGAGAATAAAAAATTCTTCATGAATTTTTGCACATATGATGTATGTATGTAGATATATATTTTTGTATTTGTATTTAACCAACGAATGAAACATTTGCAGACTGGATCATTTTCGTGTGATCGAAAAGCCTCATTAACGTTTTATCCAAATCATACTCATCTTCTCGTAATCAATAGTCAACGCTAACTACACGTTAACTACAAACAAACAAAAAATTAAAAAACGCGCGGACTTCAGCTTTCCGGCTGACAAAAACTTGACCGACAATTGAATAATACGTCAGAGTAGCAAGCACATCGAACGGCGAAGGATTCAATAGCGTTGATAAAATTCATAGAACGTAATGAGACATTTACGAACGAGCGTTATTGCAAGTTTCTATCACAAGTACAAATTTTCAATTCGTCCGGAAACAACGTTTAAGAAACCGACAAATTTTTTTTTATCTGTCGCACAATCTACAGAACGTTACTGTCGCTACATATCAAATCGTTAGTTCTTTGTTTTTTCTTTATTTATCTTTTGCTTCTTCTTTTTTTTTTTTTTTTTGTAAATCTAAACTCTATCGTAGCAAGTTTGTTGAAAATCGATTTATAAAAGCAGGCGAATTACGGGAATCTATATATGTATACGTATATAAAATTGTCCGACTCGATGACACGTCTCAGTCGACCGGTTTGAGGGTGATAAATCGTGACAGAACGAACGCGAGGACAAAAGTACCGGCCACGAAACAAGTGACGAATATGTACCACGTTTCCTCGTCGAAAACGTCGGTAAACGCGGGCACCTGGCTGTAAAGCGTGTCGATAAGTTGCATGTTGTAATCTTTGTTTCTTCCCGTTGAATGTCCCGCCATTTTTTTTATTATAAATTTATTCCTTTTTTTTTTTTAGTTTTTTTGTTTTTCAAACTGTTCTCGCGTTTCACCCGCTTGTCAAACCGATCGCCCGAATTCTATTTACGACCTTTTATCTACAGCTAAGTAATCCTCTTTCTCCGTCTCCTCGTGAATTGACAATGTAGGTAGTTTGATCCTCGTTTTTTTTCGGTTTTTTTTTCTCCAACTCGTTTGCTTTCTCTAACAGGCCGTCGACGTGCCGAGAGTATCGGAAAATATCAATGATCACTCTACGGCTGCGTACGAGCACTGGTTTATTTTTTTTTTTAGTTTTTAGTTTTTTTTTTTAATTACTAATTTCTATGAACGTCTCGCAAGTCTCTAGTTCGAAGCTGTATTACTATGTTAGATGATTCTCGAGTAATATGATTTTCTCGGTCGCGCGTTTTGTACGATAATTTTTTTTATTCCGTATTTTTTGTATTAATTTTTTTGTTTCTTCGAGATTTAAGTTTTTATTGCGAGTCTCAGAGACAACAAAAAATAAACTAATCGCGAATGACGATGACGATGATGGTTTACTGGCGCTTTCGGGGAATCCTCTTCTTCACCCTGAGCTTCTTCCTCTTTTTGGGTCTGCCAGTTTCCACTGGCGCTTCCACCGGCACGAGCGAACTTATGTGCTGATTGTACAACTTTAGGATGTCAAGCGTGTCCAAGTGAGCGCATTCGAAGACTATTTTGTCGCCAGAAGCTAGAATCAATCAAGAATAGACATTTTTATTTTGTTTTTATGAGTATTTTCATTGTATGATTTGTGAGTTATGTTGAACTATATTTGGTAAAATGGATTTCCCGTTGTGTCAAACTATTTTGATTGAATCAATTTGAGTTACTTGTGTGTGACTCAGTGTCGGAAACCTTTAGTTGACTTTTATTGTTCGTAGATTAATTTGTATGGAATGCAATGAACTCTATAAGGAAGTTAAAAAATGATGTTAAACAATCTCTGCAAAAAGGAAATGAGTCCGAACAACATATTTTCGATGGACAGTAATATTGGAATTTTTTGAAATGCCAACGATCGATGTCGATAAATGATTAAAGTAAAAAAAAAGTATTGTGATTACATGTTTTTATTTTTTTTGATCAAGTAAATGTAACAACATTAGCAATTTTAATTTGTGAGGTGCATCAGTGTGTGTGGATCATATTTGATTAAATAAAATTTGAGGTAGTTTTTCTGGAGATAGGATGATAAAAGCTTACCCAGATCACATGTGACGGTAGGTTCCGAACGATCGCACACAACGTTGGCCTTGATTACACAGGACAAATTGGTCGCCTGGATTCTCCGACTCGATATGTAGGAAAGGAAATTTCTGTAACAATAAGATACATACAAACACACACACACACACACATATATTATATATGGATATATAATTTATATTGTATTGTATATAATATTTTTTCCTTTTTTTCAGACATGATGGCGCAATTAGATCAACCACCCATCCCTATGCCGGATTTGAGCACGATTCGTATAACGGCTGCCGTTTCCATGCTCGGCAAGGCATATGGATGTGGACAGTGCAGCGGTAAGTCACATTTTTTATTAACAACAACGGATAGCGAAATCTAACAATTTCAAATTTGAATTTATGTATGGAAAACAAACATCATCATCAGTCAATTTACAATTACTCAAACATAATGATATAACAAATGACAATTGGTGAAATGATACCAATCATTTGTCGATCTATAATTAAATACACCATTTTTTAAATTATTATTCATATTCCAATGCTTTTGTTCGAGTAGGACATAGATTTGATTGATGCTGGAATGTTCGATAATTAGCCCAAGCAGTGCATGGCTATAAGTCACAAGTGCTTGGGGGATGGGAAGTTGAACTTTTCATCCCATACAGCCCACACCCTCCACTCACCCTTCCCCCGAAAACACGCAGAAAGTTCGAAAAACCGTCCTACAAAACGAAATATTAAAACTAACCTTATTTTCAAAAATCGATATTCCTCGTTATTTCACGAGAAAACTTTCGTCCGTGCCACCCAGATCGTTAAAATCCCAAATTTTCTAAAAATAACAAGACCGAGCTTTTGCGCACCTCGCTTGAGCCTGCCCCTGATGACAATTGTTACCGCGCATGCGCGAGGGTTATTGACTTTGCGCACGGACAATTTTCAACGCCATCTCACGAAACCCGCGACTGAAATCGATCGTCGATTTCATATTACAATCAACTCGATTTCGAAAAGAGTAAAAAAAAAAATTGGAATGAGAAAATTACCACAAACCGATAAAAACGAAGAAACGAAGTTTTCTGATATAACGGCAAATATTGATTTTCACGGAATAGTCGGCGCCGAACACTTGCGAAGCAACAATCAATCGATCCAGTATAATTTTTTAAACGTTCGTCTTTCGTTCGAAAAAGCCGAAAGGAATAAATGAAAATAAATTATGTTGGTACTCTTCAAACAGCGATTATGAAAATTCGTCGATATGATACACAGACTCTGTTATCAAATTCATCACAATTCGAACGATAAATTCGAATTTTTTGAATTCCCATCGCCCGGCCATAGAAACATATACCGGGTGATAAAAATCGAAATCGATTCGTCTTCGTGTGTGCGGCGAGCGACACGGTCAATAGCACGAACTAACGAACTAACCTTGCATGTGCAACTCGTTTTTCGAAAGGATCGAATTTAACCGTAATTTTGTTGACAGGTTTGAAATTCATGATTCCCAATTGTTTGACAATCGCGCTTATGAGCCCCTTCGATTTCGAGTAAACTCCTTCGAGTGGAATCGACATTTTCGTCCGATAATGTCCACGCGATCGTCCACCGCGATACACACTCGCGGATCTACGCGAACTTGCTTATCCAGTGCAGCCAACCTGATGCAATGGCGTCGCCAAACGCAATTGAAAATCATCATCGCGAAACTTCCGACCGCCCCGAACCAGTGGCGTCCTCTCGCGAAAAAAAATGAAATATCAATCGTCGTTATGGTGCATTTTCAAGTCAATTTTTCTCTCGCGTTTCGAAACCCACGAATTGATTTCTATGACATCCGAACTTAAAATTTTTTATTCCACATTTTATCAATCATTTTTCATTCCATCACACCATAGATCGTCATTAAAACACTTTATCGACAAAATCATCGTTAGAATATATATTTTCAAACATAAACTCCAAAACCTTGTGGCCGATTTCTATGGCATTCAAACAAAATCTAAAGAAAACAAATTCAAATCATACACTTGCTCCAAAACACGATGAAAAAATTTATTTTCCATTATCAAACTTTACCGTACAATATAAGACAATCGAAAATAATTCATGAAAATAAAAAAAAAAACTGTAAACGCGAAATTTACGTATCCAAAACGTTGTGAAATGTTCAAAGTGCATCACGTTTTCGCGGGGGCTCCGGGGTCACCCATTGCCGCCCCTGAGCTCACCGAACGAGCGAAACTCGGCGATTGGCCATTCGGGATCCAATCCCGAGGGTCGGTGAGGCGGCCATTGCACGAACTAGTCCTCGAGTCCCCGATCGCAGTGGTGTGTTGTGGGCGAGTGTGTAGTGCGGCCAGTGGGTTTTGTGTTAAATTTTTTACCTTATTTCTTAGTGATAAAACGTATAAATTTTTCATCTACAGCTGCGAATATGTATCCCGTAGACCAGCGTGAGTATCACAGACGACGGCTTAAACGCGCTGGCGGTTTAGTTGACGGAATTAAATACCAACAAAAATAAATACATACATAACAATAATCATAATAATGATAATGCAAAGAAAAAAAAGAAAAAAAATACGACGAGAGAAATAAAAACGAGGGGGGGAAAAAAAGAAAGAAAAAAAAAACGACGAAATGAGTAACACACATGGAAAAGGTGGTGTTGGTTGGTCATCGTTGGAGGCTTGTCTAGTCAAGGGCCTAGACACTCCGAAGTTTCGTTGGAGTAAATTTTTTTTTTTTTTTTTAGGCCCTTTGTTCGACACTGGCAAGCCTGTGTGCCATCGCGCCACGATGTGTCCCTCAATCTCGTCAGATCCAAACTGAAGACCCAATAAACGAACATGATCGAAATGATAATAATAATAATAATGAAAATAATGAGCGAGATGGAAGAATTGGAAAGAAAGAGAGAGAGATAAAAATATGAAATAACGTTTGCTGAAAAGCGACGTTCCCGTGAGTCGAGTTTGTCGTAGCGATTCGTAGACCGACTGACCCCGTATGAACCTTTCCACAGTCGCTCAACAGGCATTATGCGTCCTTGTCGACGATTGTAATACCACCGAGCCTATCTCCGTTCGATCTGTGTCGGAGCGTCACATCATAACCCGACAATAATTTTTACAACGAGGCCGTTCAATATGCTTCGCGATGAAACCTCTCTCTCTTTTTTTTTTTTTTTTACAAGTCGAATTACGATCGCCCGCGTGTTTCTGCGGTAATTAACGTGGAACAATTGAGCCACGGAAACTCACGTTTCTGACTCTCGAAGGGTTTTTGGGACACGATGGTCTTTTCCTCGTTCATCCTTGCGCCCTCGCGTCTCCCAATTATTCGGAGATAATCCTCAATAACTATTTTTATTATTTTTCATTTTTTTAAGAATTTTTTTTATTCCTAATCTCGAGGTTTTTTTGTCAATTGGCTTGTTGGCTGGAACACAATTTTCTCTAACTTTTTTTTTCTTTGTTTTCTTTTTTCTGCTGAATGAGAAATACTGATGCATTTATCTATGAGAATTATTGTTCCCCGGGGGATCCGGAGTCTCCGCTTCGGAGCAGCTACGATACTTGAGATAATTTGTTTATTTATTTTTTCTTTTTTTCTGGTCTTGTTAATTACACATATATGTATGGACAGTCATATAGATATATATACGCGACTTTGGGTATTTAAAAAAATTTCGCAAGTGCTTCCGACCCTCCATCATTTTTGTTTGTTCGAATGTACATTCGGATTGCGAACGAGTCGAGATAATTGAGTCGATAATGTCGATGATTATTCGTGTTCGTTAATACAAATATTTTTTTTTTACCCTTTTTTTTTCTTTTACCACCGATTGTTGTAATAATGAATTGTTTTTTTTTTTTTTTGGATTTTTTTTTCTCCTTTCATCCATGTCGCCGCACAATTTACCGCTCCTTAATCAACAGCCTGATTTCAATAGAGTGAAGATCGTTTTTTACTGTCCTTCGTAGCTAAGTACCGAGTTTCGCAGAAGTACTGAACAAGTGTGTACAAAGATTCGAATATGGAGGAAACAACTGGTAACCATTACAGAATATATGTAAACTGTTGATACGTAGATTTAATTTCAAAACAAAAAAAAATATACATATATATATTATTGAGATAATAATAATAATAATAATAATAAACGAAAAAATGCCAAATTTATAACCAAAAATTATAGATTCGCAACGTTAAACGCGAATGAACGTTTTGAAATTAAACTTTGTGGTTTGTATTGTAGCTCCCCCGCCGGGGCCCACGACGAGCACCGCAGTGGGTGCAGCCGGATCGACGGGAAGCAGCGTCGTGGCTTCCAGTTCGTTGGGTCTGGTTCCCGCCCAGCAAACACACACACCCCCTCAGCCTCCGGAACTGCCAAGTGAGTATCCTCGCTTTCAACATTCGTTCGCCTCGTAACCACAATCGTCGTTTCTATCGAAACTCTTATTTTTTTTTTTTTTTAAATCCATTTTGCAGTGTTCTCATGTCCGCGAAGGCCAAACATAGGACGGGAAGGTCGGGCTATAGGTCTGAGAGCCAATCACTTCCAAATTACCATGCCCAGAGGTTACGTTCATCATTACGACATTAACATACAGCCTGACAAATGTCCGCGCAAAGTCAATCGTGAGATAATAGAAACTATGGTTCACGCCTATAGCAAGATTTTCGGTACTCTCAAACCCGTGTTCGACGGCAGAAACAACTTGTACACCAGAGACCCGTTGCCGATCGGCAATGACAAATTAGAATTAGAGGTAAATAACAATATTTCCTTTTTTTTTTACAGAAAATAAATTTTTATCGTCCAACCGTCAAGTCCAGGACAGTCGATCATTTACAAATGTATTTTTTTCTGTTTTTTTTTTTCACAACTTTTTAGGTTATACTGCCTGGAGAGGGTAAAGACAGAGTTTTTCGCGTGGCGATCAAGTGGATAGCTCAAGTTTCGTTGTACGCCCTGGAAGAGGCTCTCGAAGGTCGCACCCGACAAATTCCATACGACGCTATTCTGGCTCTGGACGTTGTCATGAGACATTTGCCATCGATGACTTACACACCAGTCGGCAGATCGTTCTTCAGCACTCCGGACGGTTATTATCACCCACTCGGAGGTGGTCGCGAAGTTTGGTTTGGTTTTCATCAGTCCGTCAGGCCGTCTCAATGGAAAATGATGCTTAATATCGATGGTACGAACATTTATCTTCACTCTGGTTAATCGTTCCGATTACATCATTAACTCCATTAATTCCATCCCGAAGTCGAGCGTAAATTTCAATTATTATTACAACTACTTTCCAAGATTCATCCAAATTAACGAAAATTTCATTTTACATAATTCTTATCTGCAAATGGAAAAAGAAAAAAATTTAATTCGATATTATCGAATCGTAGCAACAAGAACTGATTAATCTGGAACAAAAAAATATATATATATCAAAAATGGATTTATCAATAACGATGAATAAACGAACAATTTGTTTATTCTATTTTTTGGACCTCTTTAATCGACAGTCTCGGCCACGGCGTTCTACAAGGCCCAACCGGTAATCGAATTCATGTGCGAGGTGTTGGATCTACGGGACCTCAATGATCAGAAAAAACCTCTCATCGATTCGCAGAGAGTTAA
This sequence comes from Diplazon laetatorius, assembly GCA_963662125.1. Taxonomy (NCBI): domain Eukaryota; kingdom Metazoa; phylum Arthropoda; class Insecta; order Hymenoptera; family Ichneumonidae; genus Diplazon; species Diplazon laetatorius. The sequence goes on from OY759156.1 coordinate 8,254,023, forward strand.
ATTCACCAAAGAGATAAAGGGCCTCAAGATCGAAATCACGCACTGCGGTACAATGCGACGAAAGTACAGGGTTTGCAACGTCACACGAAAACCCGCACAGATGCAATCGTAATTACAAACAAAATTTATTAGCTTCGTTCGAAAAAAAATTACATCATGAGAATAATTTTTTTAACATCTGTTTTTTTCTTTTTCGCAGTTTTCCACTGCAATTGGAAAACGGTCAGACTGTGGAATGCACAGTTGCGAAATATTTCTTAGACAAATACAAAATGAAGCTGCGTTATCCTCATTTACCGTGCCTTCAAGTGGGACAAGAACACAAGCACACTTATCTGCCCCTCGAGGTAACGTTGACGCAATTAATTTTTTTTTCAAATTTTCAATGAGTACAATATGGTTATATAAAACTAGTGAACATTTTGTTTTACTCAATTTTCATGTATATGTATTTTTTTTTTCATTTGCTCGCAAGGTTTGTAATATCGTGGCGGGACAGCGATGCATAAAAAAATTGACCGACATGCAAACGTCGACGATGATAAAAGCGACCGCGCGATCGGCTCCCGATCGCGAACGCGAGATAAACAATCTCGTTAGACGTGCCGACTTCAACAACGACTCTTACGTTCAGGAATTCGGTTTGACGATCTCGAACAGCATGATGGAAGTTCGCGGACGTGTGTTGCCACCGCCGAAACTCCAGTACGGTGGCCGGGTTAGCTCGTTGAGCGCACAGGTAACAATACAAGAACGTCGAATTTTTACGTAAAAAAAAATAAAATGAAAAAAAACAATCAATCTAAAAAATATATTATTTTTATTAAAAAAAAATATTTTTGTAATTTATAATTTAATTTTTTTCAATGTCAGCATATATAATTCAAATAAGAAATATTTTTTCGCAAAATATAAAATTTAAATAATAAATATTTTTAAAAAATTACAAATTATCCAGATTATCCAAATATTATTGAGAATTCAATAGTTTGAAATTTAGTGTAGCTAAAATACTTTTGCAATTTTTTATGAAGTCTCAAAACTCGATGGAATTTCATTCCAAGCATTGAATCAATTGACAATTGTTGTAAAAACAGAAAGAGAGTCGGATTGACCAAATTAACGTTTTATCAGTCGGGTAATTGTGCTGATCGTGTGATTAATATTTATCATGAACTCATTGAACTTATCTCGTTCCAAGTACCCGAACAAAGATCGAAAGAAACAAAGAAAAAATAGAAATTGTTTTACAAAGCAAACATTTCTACAACGAAGCAATACCACAAACGATTGAACTATCTATCACGAAATTAGCGGACTACTCGACTAACTCATCCTGATTGTACTATTTTCCCAACGATTATTCGTGAATAGACGAAACAACAAGCGTTGCCGAATCAAGGAGTGTGGGACATGCGAGGCAAGCAATTTTACACCGGTGTGGAAATAAGAGTTTGGGCGATAGCGTGTTTCGCTCCTCAGCGTACCGTTCGCGAGGATACTTTGCGAGCTTTCACCAGTCAGCTTCAGCGAATAAGCAACGACGCTGGTATGCCGATAATCGGACAACCGTGCTTCTGTAAATACGCGACGGGTCCGGATCAAGTCGAGCCCATGTTTCGTTATCTGAAATCAACGTTTCACGCTTTGCAACTCGTGTGCGTCGTGCTGCCTGGCAAGACACCGGTTTACGGTAATCAACGAATTTTATCTCTTTCTAATGATAGAAAAATAAATTGAGAAAGGAAAGAAAAAAAACGTACATCTTTTCACAGCCGAAGTCAAGCGAGTGGGTGATACACTTTTGGGTATGGCGACCCAGTGCGTTCAGGCGAAGAACGTGAACAAAACTTCGCCCCAAACCCTCTCGAATCTGTGCCTGAAGATAAACGTTAAATTGGGAGGTATCAATAGTATTTTGGTACCCAGTATCAGACCCAAGGTATTCAACGAACCCGTGATATTCCTGGGTGCCGACGTGACCCATCCGCCCGCGGGTGACAACAAGAAACCGAGCATAGCCGCGGTCGTTGGAAGCGTCGACGCTCATCCTTCGCGTTACGCCGCAACCGTAAGGGTTCAACAGCACAGACAGGAAATTATACAAGAACTCAGTTCGATGGTCAGGTGAGCGATCCAACGAAATATATCCAAAAATTTCACGAATAAACGCAAATCAATAAATAAATAGATTTAAAATCGTGCAGAAATATTAAACTGCAAAAATTTTGACCAAACTTTAAGTGCATAATGGAGACTTTTTTTTGTCTCCAAACGGGCAGAAATGAACGAAAATAAGTATTAATTGTTTTATATTATTTTATTTATTTTTTTCAAACAATAAAATCGAGTTTTATTTGCACAAATTTTCGAAAGGTCTTTACAAAACTTTTATTTATTTTATTTTCATTTTTTTTTTTTTCAATTGTTATTTCCAGGGAATTGCTGATAATGTTCTACAGAAGCACCGGGGGTTACAAACCCGTTCGAATAATTTTGTATCGCGATGGCGTGTCCGAGGGTCAATTTCTTCACGTTCTTCAGCACGAATTGACGGCTATTCGCGAGGCTTGTATAAAACTCGAAGCCGATTACAAACCCGGTATAACGTTCATAGTTGTGCAGAAGAGACATCACACGCGATTGTTTTGCGCGGACAAGAAGGAACAGAGCGGCAAGAGCGGCAACATACCGGCGGGAACGACCGTCGACGTTTGCATAACGCATCCAACGGAATTTGATTTTTATCTGTGCAGTCATCAAGGAATTCAGGTGAGTTTTTGTCACTCGTTAATTCGCAGATCAATTGCGACGATTTATCGTAATTTTGGTCTTTTTCCCTCTGTGTGTGCGTGTGTTAAAAATTAAAATTGGTGTACGAACGTGGATCGATGACCCAAAAACAAAAACGATGAGATTTTTCAGTTAATGATGGGAAAAATAATTTTTTTTACCTTCTTCTCGTAGACTGAAAAGTGTACTTAACATTTTTTTCACTTATCCCATTGATCGGGGTGTCTTTAAATAGGTATTTCGAAATGATACAAATAATGTTTCAGGACCTTTCGATTTTAACCCTTCCTTCACGAGTTATTTGCTTTCGAAGTCGTTATCACAGTGACCCTTCCCTCCCCCTCTCATTTCTAAACTATCGATGCGAAAAATCTGAAAAAAATCCAAAATGGAGCTTTTGATTAGTTCTCTCCATGAAAATTATAACAAATACCGTAGCAAAACAGTTTATGAAAAAATTGCAAATAACGCTTTTTCAGAAGCAAGAAAAATTGTAAAGGTGAATTATGGTTACGTAATCTTATCATGTTGCGTACCCAATGCGATTTTCACCAACTTTCAGTTTTGCCTTTATATCTATCATTAAACGATTAATTGTAATATGACGAAAAAAAATTTCAGGGAACGTCGAGACCGTCGCACTATCACGTTCTGTGGGACGACAATCACTTCGAGAGCGACGAACTACAATGTCTGACTTATCAATTGTGTCACACTTACGTGAGATGCACGAGATCCGTCAGTATACCGGCACCGGCTTACTACGCTCACTTGGTTGCATTCCGTGCGAGATATCATTTGGTCGAAAAAGAACACGACAGGTGAGACCAAAAATTCGACAGCCATTTTTTTTTTAATTGAATTTAAAAAAAAAATTTTTACATTATCGTCGGCTGAAAAAATTATTTATCTCAATACGACGTCGAATACTTTTTTGTTTCCAATTAAATTGGAAATATATCATTTTTTTTGTAAATCAGATCAAACCGAAAAAATGATTCTAATGTTTATATGTGCATGTCGTTTCAGCGGAGAGGGATCTCACCAGTCAGGATGCAGCGAGGATCGAACACCCGGCGCAATGGCTCGAGCGATAACCGTGCACGCCGATACCAAGAGAGTCATGTATTTCGCGTAATTATCACGATAACTGTCGTACGTGAAACGTAAGCAAAACCAATTGTAGCACCGGGGAAAAAAAAAACGTTTAGCGTAAAAAAAGCTCGCCAACAAAAAAAAACAAACACGTCATATCTCAAAGTAGAAACTGGGTGAGAGTCATAAGCGTGAAAGTAGTATGGGAACGAAAAAAAAACAAACTAACAAACAAGCAAAAGAAAAAAAATGAAAAGGAAGGGGGAAAAAATAAATTTAAAAAATTTAAAAAATGAAAATCTTTTGAAAAATCTTAAGGTTACGAAAAAATGTGAACATCGTCGGACGACAATATCCGTCTTGGATGGCCAATCATTTTTTTTTTAATTTTTTTAAATTTTCTTTCTTTTCAGTTTTTTTCGAATAATTTTTTTTTTGTCACAATCTCGAAATCGATGGCGATCGTCGCGAAGAAAAATTGTGCGAACGGACGATCGTCGAAGGTTGTACAAAGAATTTTACGGGGACCTTGCGCCGATGGTGGGGCGAGGGAGGGGAGGGGGAAGAGCACGGAATGAGCTGTTTAGGAATTTTTCGGGAATAACCCGATTCGACCTGTTCGTTAAATAAACAAAGATAAAGAGATGTAGAATTTAAACGAAAGGTGCTTTTTTTTTTAGTTAATCATGTTTTAGATTAGATTAGAGAGGCGCGTTCGGACCGGCTTGCACCGCGTCAACACATAAACCCACACACACACACACACACACACACACACACACACACACACACGATGCATCATTTATACTAGACGAAATAAATTATCACAGCAAAAAACAAAAAAAAAAAAAAAATCCGTTCGTGCCGCGCAAAATACGCTTATTTTTATTATTATTAATATTTTTTTTCTCCATTCTATCTTTTCTCTACAATATTCTATTTTTTAAGATTTAGATTTTTTTCCCGGCTTCTGAAATTCATCTGTAGCAGCTGCGTCAAGTTTGTTCGCTCGGGTCAGGAAGAAAAAAAAGAAAGAAAAATAACAAATCATGTGAAGCACGCGACTTTTCTTCATTCTATTGAAAAAAAAAACATATGTAAAAATCCATTTCGTGGGAATTGAGGGACAATCTTGGAGAATTGCGAGGAGTGGGGATGGGTCGGTTTTTTTATTGTCAACGCGCGATCACGATGTCCGAGACTCACGATTACTCGGGGAGAAAATTCAAAAGCCGGTGTCATTCGACCGAAAAGTATCGTATCCTCCTTGAATGCCAAAAATGCATTTTTTAAGGTCGAAATAATTTTTTTACACTATGATCACGGGTCACGTGCGTTATTTCTGGCACTTTGTAATGTCGAGCGTGTGCTGATTTTTTTCTGCATTATGACGGTGAATGTGAACCGACGATCGATCGGAAAAAGCCCTGTTAAATGCAATCCCACGTTGATAGAAAAAAATACAGATGCAAAATGAAGGAACGGTTCGGTGTTAACTCTCTGTAACTCGCCACCGGCCCACCTTGATTAGCTCGGCCGAATTGGCCCGGTAGCCAGTAGGGGGAAGTTAACCCAGTATGAGAAAGTAAAAGTTGTAAAATAAACAAAACGATGGGCGGAAATATGGGGAAATGATTCATGCCGCTTGGAGGACGATTTTGCGATGATTAAAATAATTACGTCGAGACCGTGAGTGAATAATTAACGAGAAAGAACGAAGAAAAACGAAAAATCACGACAAAAGACGGGGACGAAAAAATATATATATATATATCGGAGTACGATAAACTACTGAGTCGACACTCCGGTGTTCGAATTCAATTATGTTTATCGGATTGTCCAATTTCTTTTTTTTTTCTTCTGGGTCGGTCTCAGAAGTTTGGCTTTTCAACATTCCTCATCGCGCAAGCGTCATTTGCTCGTCATTTTTCACTGCTCATCACGTCAATCACTGTATTTTTTCGTGACAAACAATTTTTTCATCCCCGAATCATCATTATTATTATTACTATTCTTTGGTTTTTATTTTTTCAATCGCATTTTTTTCGATCGATCATCGCTGTCTGCGCAAAAAAAAATTGTCGCGCGGTCATTGGAATTCATTGATATTTTTTGGACTTGAAGGATGTCAATTCAAACACGTTGCAAGGATATTAAATTCAAATACTCGATGACATGTGACTTGAGACTCGAATTTTATCGGTCACGAGCGAGACAAGACTGCCGCTGCTGCTGCAATTGAAATAGAAAACAAAAATCAAAAAAAGTTAAAAAATAAAAATAAAACAATCGGCGTGCAACCAATAAAACGTTATTCAATCTGCATTTTGTGAAATGCACCGAAGCCACTTTAGTAACAATATCGTTGAAAATATTATACAATTTCAATAATTTACGAATGACGAATGACCAACGACTCGTGTCAAAAATTGGATTCTGTTGCTAAAAATATTCCCATCACCTCACAATGGTTGCACGTGGTTTTTATTATCTTCTCCCCGCCTTCATTGTGTGCGATATTGTTAATTTCATTAATTATTTTTTTCTTTTTCTCCTCAATTCGTGGAAGTTTTATTGAAAGTAGGGACAACACACACGCTGCGTCCGATCTCGATTGTCCGCGCGAGTGCGACCCATCGACACAAAACAAATGTATTAACATCGTATTAACAACAATGTATTAACATTGCATGTATAATTCGATGGAGAGGGCGTCGCGATTATGGGACATCCCAGAAAGTATATGAAAAAAAAAAAAAACCAGAAGAAAAAAAAACCATGGACCTTGACTTATCAATTAATATTTATTTTAGTTTTTAATGATTAAGATAATAGGCGTATAGAGCTTTAAATTCTATACCACTTGTGACACTGAAGATATGGGAATTAAATAGCGTCTCACCTCATTGAGATGAATTAGATTTATCGTTAGGTACGAAATCCATTGAAAAAAGTAAAAGCGACAAAAAAAAAAATTCAAAAAAATAACAAGATTGAAAAAAAATAAATAAACGAATAAAAATAATAATGATAACAATAAATATTAATGATAATAATGATAATGATAATAGAAACAATAACGAAATAATCACAGCAACAGCAACAACAATGCAATCCGTTTCTCGTTTCACAATAGGGTACGATACGTTTTGCAATTTCAAATTGGTACCAAATATTAAATAGCAGCTCGAATTTAGCCAACGGGAGTGTGAATGTGAGACATCTGACACAGATTTGTGAATTGTGAAAAAAAAAACAAAAAAAAACAATGAAAACCTTTTTCGGAGATCCGGTTTTAATCGTAGATAATGGCATTTAAGCTCGATAGGTGAAATGAAAATTATTTATTAATTAAATCATGTTGTTATAGAGGGTAAGGGAACCAATATGTCTGATTGTGAAAATCAACAAAATAACAAAACAAACAAAAAAAAAAAAAATACCGTAAAAAAGACGAGGAAGAAGAAGAAGTGAAAAGAAAATAAAATCTATGATTATTAGTGTCTTACGAATTCATCAATGTTGAACTGGAACTAGGCCATATAGAGCTATTAATATGTAAGTTAATACATCGTGTAACCGATAAGCCCGTTACAATTAACGATTTAATCGTGACGCGTGAAAAACAAAAAAAAATACCAAATCTCATTGTGTACTAATGATGAAATTTTTACGTGAGATGGCCCGTGCACACCTACACACACAGACCCGAAGTAATCGAAAAATGTACACTGCGAACAATTTGCAAACGTTGCATCCGAATGTCTAAATAAGTATATTGATTTTACGATTTTATTTTTCTTCAAATTTTATTCTCTATCCAATCGATGATGAAATATTGCAACTTCGAGTCGCACGTTTGAATCGCAATAACGACCGAGTTGTGTACATTTCAATTTGCGAACGATCAGCGCCGAGATGAGCATTAATTAGAACCAGTTGAGAGTGCATCGGTACTGCCAGAGAAAATTACAAAAATTCGAATACTTATTTTGAAAAAAAATCGATCATACGATGATGAACAAAAGAAATATATTTTGTTTATCACTGTGTGTTCTGTCTGTGAATTATTATTCCTTGGTTTGCAGATTCCATCGTGCAATAAAATTATTAATCTTTCGAGTCGCATTGACTTTTGATCAAGCCTGTGCCTGTGCCACAGAGGAACAATTATTACTATTTTTTTTTTAGATTAACATTCTCATCCTGCATGGGACTTTGATGAGACGTGATTTTAATTGACAATTGAAACGAGCTGCATGTTCGATGGGTATCGTGAGTAATCAATTCAGTCAATCACAAATATCGACCTCGAATTTTTGTTTCGACTCAAAAAATGCATTTTTTCAAAGCTGCTCAAAAAAATGTGTGTAATCACTTCATTGTACGTGCCACTAAATGAAAATAATCAATAACGATTGGCAGAGACTCGAAAAAGGATGATCAACATTTTTAAATAAAAAAAAAACGTCACCAACCAGACACAATTCTGTACACTAAAATAATCAATGCGAAATGAAAAATTTGCATCCTTATTCTGTCAGAATTTTTCAGTATCGAATCTCTCAAACTGGCGACGATTTTTTGCAATACTTTCCGTTAAATCGTTCATCCGCGAAATACACATGCAATTTCTCAATATCGTGAAATAACGAAAGAAAAATCATTTTTACAATTATACAAACAACAAAACCGATCAAAAAACAACAAAGAAACCGTTATCCAACACAACAACACTCACCAGGTATCCCCCCTCCAGAAATTATGATGTAAGAAAATTATATATATATATATATTATCACTGTAATGCATAAACGAACTCATCACAATTTCACAACTTACCGACCACAAGAATGTCATTGCATTCGAAAAGAAAAAGCAAAAAAAAAAAAATAAATGAATAGTCTCGAGCTGTGCAAAAACGTTGAACAAAAAAATGAAAAAAAAACATTAACAAACAAAAAGAAATGAAACATGTCATCGGTACCTTGAAATAAAAAAAAATAAAAAATATTGATTGTCAAACTAGACTTCGATGAATCTGCGTGATAAGTTTTTTTTTCCCGACGATTGATTACTCATAGCGTGGCGCAATTATCGTGGTTATGATGAATAATCCGGGTACACCGTAAAATTACATTTAATATTGTATCACATTGTAATTATCAACCGTTGCTCGCAAACGATAACTCGAGACCCATGAATTCTTTTTTTTTCTCATCGATAATATTTTGGGTCTCAAAAATGGCGATGAGCCAGTCGATTGATTTACTTTCCGTTACCGGCTATCCGTCTATTGCAAATTGACAGATTCAAATGAAAAAGAGATTATGCGTAAGACGCATTGTTTTTGCTGACAACTAAGGACTACGATTAATGTTAAATCCATTTTCGCTTGTAACAACAACAATTACACATCAGTCGGTAATAATAATAATAATAATAATAATAATAATAATAATAATAATAATAATAATAATGATAAAAATAATAATAACAACAACAACAATTATTGAATAATTATATCGAGTACGCAGTTTTTCAAGAATATAAGCTTTAAGTGGTGTAAGCACCGCAAATGAACGCAAATTATGTACTAATAATAACAATGATGATGATGATAATAATAATAATGATAATAATAAAAATAAAAATAATAATAATAATAGATTCGGTCAATGATTATGATCAGAGTGTGTTATTAATAATTAATTTAGTACGTAATCTTCAATTTTAAATGTACACTGTAAAATAATGGTAATACATAAGTTAATTGTTCATATATATATATAACCCGCGTGTCATCACGATAGCGATCGTGTTATAATTATATTATTACTATAATTATTATTATTATTATTATTATTATTATTATTATTTAAATATCGCTGTTATCATAATTTTGGCCACGACACACCACACAAATCGCTATCACAACCAATCGAATTTCATTGAATAACCGAAAAACACGAGCATTTGACATTTCCATGGAAATGAATCAATCGATTAATACGATAGTGCGGAAATTTCTTCATAACACATCGTCGTATGTGTTGATGTGTGTGCATGTTTGTGTGCGCGTGGCTTTTGAGTGCCTGTGGGGTTTTCATGTGTTCGCTTTACACGGGTAACTCTGTAACTATCAATCGCAATTAATTAAATTAACGAAAACAAAAAAAACAACAACATAATCACAATTATTGCTTGATTATTGCAATTACAGTTAGCTAGGTACATTCGCACGAGTTATGATTGTCGAGAAAACAAAACAAAAGATCAACGATTGTTCGCAGCAACGTTGCAAGCTGTATAATGGACCGACTGTATTTAATTTTTATTATTTTCTTTTTTTTTCTTAATCTTCTTTCGGTACGTCGTATTTTTTTTTCATTGTGAGCTGAAAAAAAACCAAAAAAATCTTATCCATCGATAATCGGTATCGTACATTCCACGGTGTACCTGAATTGTGAGATATTACCACGGTGAGCGTGCGAAATCGAGAAGAACGTTTAATAATAATAATAAATCACTGAGGGATTAGGAACGAAACGTCAGGTACACGTTGCAGACTTTTTTAATGTCGTTGGATTTATCATTTCGATTTTTATGCGTCATCGTAGTGGCGAGCAACTCGAAATGAACTGAAGCAAAATTAAGAAAAAAAAAAATAAAGAGAAGGATGAAAAAAAAAAGAAGAACGATTTCACATTGATTATTAATCAAGTCGCGTGTGCAAAGCTCTGACAAAACGGTCGTCGATAAATGACAATAATTATTAGATATGCTTTTATTCGACAATAATGACGTTTGGAAAATGTTATTCGTTCGCAGATCTGCTTTATCGACATCGACTATTGAGGGGAAAAAATTGTTAGTGAAATAAATAAATCCGAGATGAAAAAGAAATGAAGAATAAAATGACAGACGTGCCGTCACGATGCAGATAATTGTGTTTGTTGCAGCAAAATGTTTCACGAGATTACGAGACGTACATTTTAGCCACAATATTAGTTTTTCACACGTCAAGACGAGCAAAATGATATATATCTTCAAAAATTATTATTATTATTATTTTTAATGAAGATGCCAAGTGTAAAAGCGTAATGCAATTTTTTTCTCAAAGTGTTCTTTTCGAATAAGCGAAAAAATGGCGAGTAAGCGTTAGTTTTATATATAAAAATATATATTTAGTTTGAGATATGTTTCGAAATTAATAACAATTAGTTGACCAACGATAAAATTCTTTCAATCAATTATTTCTCGAGCTACGACCGATGAGACGTCGAAAATGCGTGGGCTGAGCGACACAAAAAAAAAGAAATCATTTCGCAAATCTCGTTGAGTTAGCAACGCGGTCTACAAAGTGCCTGGCGCTTCGTCCACGACGTTGGTTAGTTATGTGAAAAGGTTTTGAACAAACGAAAAAAATAAATAAAAAAAAGAAAGTAAGAAGAGATAGCGACGAAGAAAATTGAATCAACGAGCGAAACGCGAATTGAAAGGAACAACAATAAAAAGGGGAAACAAACAAATTCTAAAGAAATCGTGGTGGCAATGAACAAATGTCACCGTCGCCGACACCAAAAATATTGATTAAAAATAAACAACAAAAAAAGAAAATTAATCTAAAAAATAATAATGAATTCAATTAAGACGGTCAGGATCATTCACCAACCAGTAAGAAAGTACTGATTGCGATTGCGATACTAGTTAAGCGAAAAACAATGATATGAAACAAAAAAAAAACCGGAGCGAATTATTGATAACAATAAAAAAAAAATTTTAATTAAAAAAAAAATCATGTAATTGTTAAGGAACGATATGTCGTTCACGATGGTCGCACGCAGAAAGTATGTAAAACCGTAATTATATTTGTTGGAGTCTTATTGAAATGCCGGGTAAAATGTTATCAATCAGTTGTTAAGGTGTATTATTAATGAAAAAAAAATGAATTTAAAAAAAAAACGAAGGAAGGAAGAAAAGAATAAGGGGAAACAAACAGATGTACTCAAAGTATATTATATCAGTACGTATTATGTATTCGATAACGTACCCAACAAGAGCAAACCCTTTTTGCAATAAGCATCTTCGCGTATTTATTGAAATCATTTTTTAGGCAAATTTTTCGGTGATTTCTTTTTCTTATATAGATTTTTTCGTAATTAGGAATCTGGTTCCGTCGTCGAGCTAAATTGTGTCCGTCGATAGGTTTTCTTTTTCAACAACCACGTTTTTCCGATAAGATTCGAAGGATCCAGATTCATCTCGCTTGCCACACATTTTTTTCGCGATATATCCAAAGGGTTTGCTCTTTTTGCATCATTAGGGAAAATTTGAAAAAAAAAAGGAAAATGAATAAATAAACGGCGGGTCGAACAAGTTCGAAGATAATAATTGTGTGCAAGTTCGATTTTTCAACGCGGGTATCGTAACTTGTCGTAAAAAAAAGAGAGATATGAAAATTACATCAACCGCATAGATGATTCTTGTTAAATTAAGAAATAATGATAATATAAATATCGTATTACGTGTATTCACTTAATTTATTTGATAATTTTTTTTTCTTTAAATTTTCTTCATAATTTATTTCAATTTCACAACCGCACCGTGTGATTGAAATGAATTTTTGGAAAACGACGGATAATTCGCCGATACGCCGACTGTTGTATGGACTAACGGAGTAATTGAATTGTAATTATAATTATTCTGATAGATAACACTCGTATTTCTGTATATAGAGCGATATACATTAAAACATTGCATTCATATAATATATTTTCTCGATGACATTTGAAACTCGATTTTTCGGGTCGAAACAAGTTCGTTACGATTTAAGTGAAACTAAAAAAAAAAAAAAAACAACAACAACAATTTAACAAACGACATTCTTCAACCGATTCAACGGTTGATCGATGATATCACGCGCTGAGCGATAATTATCGTCTCGCGACGTACACATTGAATAAGTAGAATGTCCCGTGAATAACGGAACTATCGATTCGATTCAATATTTATATGGAAACAAACAAACAAACAAACAAACAAAAAATCACATTTTATTTAGTTAAGTTAACATTAGTCACGTAAGATTTATTATAAATGTGTTATATTCAAGTAAATCTAAATAAATGCTGAATGAAAAAAAAAAAACATTATTTACAAAAGAAAAATCTCTTCGCGAAATTCGTAATTGTCCCGTCAATCTTTCTCGACAATTCAGAAAAATGTACGTGTATACATATGAATTTTATTATGCTTTATATGAGCCGTAACCCAATGCTTTTCTCTTAAAAAAATGATCACTAAGAGTATGTCGTGATCATCATAATCCTTATCACTAAAAATGTGCATCATCATTGGTACGATCTGCATCACCGATTGGGCATGTCTTGTCACGCTTGTCAAAATTTTGTGTTACTGTTGTCAGTAACCAAAACTGTGAATCAGTGCAATCATGGCAACAGAAGCCGAGAGTATCGAAAAAATCGAAATAACCAAAGTGAAACCTCTTTTTTTTTCTCCGAAGGTAACAAGAGTGACAGGAGTCGAGAAAAGTGAGGAAGTGAATCGCGAAATAGCCAAAGTGATATCTCTCGTTGCTCCAAAAGCAACAGGAGTAAATGGAGTTGAAAGAAAACTGAGGAATTAAATCGGAAAATATCAAAATGGAAACCTCTCGTCGTTCTGAAAGTAACAGGATCGAAAAAAATAACAGTAAGTGAATTACGCGATATGAAAAAGTAATCTTTTCTTCCTCTGACGGTAACAGAAGTTACAGGAGTCAAGGAAATCAATCAGGTAAATCACGAAATACAAAAGCTCGATATCTCTCGACCTAACGACATATATAATTTTCGACTATCCAACTATCGACTATAATTAACTGATGATGAATGAAGGCACGAAACAATGAATAATAATTCAAGCTCAATGCTTACACTACGTATAAAATATTTATTAAATTACATGAACTTACAGAGTCAGCTATAACACAACAAGGTGCGTATAAATAAACAATATCTAATTTCTTTATATACAGACAACTGGCTGACTTACGTCGTTTGTTTACTTTTTTAATTTTTTCTCTTATTATTTTTTTTTATTTTTAAGCACAACGCAGTACGAGGACGGAAACTGATTATATCGACGCCACTGCAAAACGTCTGATACGATCGATCATCAGCTTATCAACAATTCGACGGTAACACTTGATTCGTCATTGAGCTCTCTTCAAATGTGTGTTTCAAGTGCGACTTGACAGTCAAGTACACTACGGCCTCGATTTTCGAAAATCCACGTTATTTCGGGACAGTCCCCACGTTGGGCACATCAGCGATCGCGGCAGTTGCGCGAAGTTCGCAGAAGCGTCCGTGCGCAGCTTCGCGATATCGTTGCGCAGCCGGTCCCCACAATTGCCGCTAATCCCACAATCGAGGTCGCAGTGTAAGCACTCTACACGTAGACCCATCGATCGTCGAATAATTAATTATCATACGCGCAAACTACATTATTGAGCTAATTATTAGGTCGATAATCCGCATTATTATCATCGATGAAATTTAGTTTCGTCGAAATAATAACGCGTCACTCTTATCTAACGCGATACACACCTCATCCTCTCCAAGTCTTTACCATTTTGCCATCTTGATCTTCGAACTTTTGAGAACTGAAGAATTATTGCTTGTGTCGTCGTTGCCATTTTTCTTTTACTATTATTTTTTTTTCATCGCATTTATCTCGAGAATTACATTTTTCGGTGATTCATCGATCGTCGGTATTGAATTTTTTGTTTTTATTTTACTTATTTAAATATTAAACGTTTTATGATTTTCTAAAAAAAAAATGTTTGAGGATGGAACGTAATTTTTTTTTTTTTTTCGTACATAGATTCCACTCGGAGCACAGCACGTACGATGACAATGAGCGAGTATTGACGCTGGCGCTTAGATATTTAACATCACAATTTGAATTTTCGTTAGTTTCATTCGTGAAACTCGCTCGGACAGCTAGCCCAGACCCAGCACGTACTTCGGTAAGTTGTACGCGAATCTTGGAATTGCCATTACCACCGACATCCTGTGGATATTCCGAAAAAAAGGAAAAAAAAAGAAACAAACAAACATGAAGATGATTAATAAAAATACGATAATCTCGATGACGTTTTTGGCTCTTGCAAAAGTCTGAATTTCAATCGATATTTCAAATGTCATATTTATAATTTTCTTGCAAGAACCAAGTGATTGTTAACGATATCAATTTTTTTTCTAAAAAGTGTGGTCATTACTTACTATGTACAAGTGGTCAGCTTTCAGAAACCCCCATCATTAGAATCCATCACCAATAAAGTTGACATAGTAAATATCAACGTTCATTAAAATAGAGAATAAAAAAAAAATAATATATGTACACCATCGTCATACGAAAATGTCAATCTAAATTATTTACATTTGACAATTTTACGTATGTGTAATTTTTTCGTCAAAATTCACGATACTGTAAATTTTGAAAAAATTCCGATACAACGTCGAAAGTTTAAGATCCAAAACCTTTTTGCTGTGCCGAAAGTATCTAACCACCGAAAAAATATTTACAGTTTCGTTTCGTTGTTCTTCATCATTAAAAATAATTTTGAAAAGTAGGGAGATTGAATAAATTTTGTAAAAAAATGTTCACGAAGCTTGGTACGACCGAATTGTTGAACGAACAATCAAAATTATATATGCATCTGTGATAAGTGGTGATATATGGATATATATATATATTTATCAGACACGTAGATTATGACTTCACGAGTCTGTGGAAATTTTAAGGTACAAAAAAAAAACATTTGAATTTACTATCAACGTCGACATATCGCGATGATACAGTCGCAAATATTCTATGTATATATATATACACAAACTAACAGTAGTAAAGAAAAAAAAGCTAATATTTTCACTGTATATCGTGTGATGACAACGCACAACTAATCTTGCTTCGCAACTTACAACAGTCTAAAAAATAAATTGAAATAAAACAAAATAATAATTGAAAAAAAAAAAAAAAATTGCGGAGATATATTCGCGGTTGTCACGCGTCATTGTTCTACCGGATAATTATCCTCTAGCCGACTGCAAGACGTTTTATGAAGTTACGCCTAGAACACACGTAAATCACATTTCGTCACTGGCACGATGAGAATTCACGAAAAACTTTCTATCAATAATAATTCATGCACTTTTTTTTTTTTCGACGACGATCCGATAGATCATTTCGTATTATCACAACCAACACCTCGACGGAGCGTTTTTAAGGGCGCAAGTTTGACTCTAATCTCAAGCGCGTTATTAAAAATTATATCTATATTAAAAAAAATAGTTTAGGATTATTTAGATAGCCCGACTACTATTCGCTTTCGTATAATTATTGTTATCTCCACACCTCGCGTATATTTTCGGCTCGCACACCCAAAGAGTGAAGAAGAATTATTAATGTGAAACTCAGATGACAGAGTCTGGGGAGAAAAAGAAAGCTGTGTAGTTATTGCATCGAAATCGTGTTACAAAAGTTCTACGATGCGTGAGTCTCGTGCGGTTCTTTCATGCCGTTTGTTCCGTGAATTTCCGGTGGATCGACGTTGTTAGTATTCGTGTCGCCGTTTCGATAATTTTTCATCCACCAATCTTGTACGTACGACAGTGCGAGACCGTTGTAGATCCATTCGCGCCAAGTCGTTCGTGTCTCGCCGTCGATCCGCGACTCCAGACTCTGGCACAGAGCTTTTCGATCGTGACTGCGTCCGCTTCGCAGATCGCAGAGCAATCGCTTTCGACACTCGTCGTTGCAGGGCGGTCGTACCGGCGAATTTTTGTAATAATGTCTTGAAAATAATTGTGGAAAAAAAATGATTAAATGATTATTTTCTTTTTTTTTCAATTTGTTTATAGTAAATTGAATGGTTATTGATTGTTTGGTTTCATTAATCAACTTGTAGCATCGTTTGAAATTCCATGTACAGAAATTATAAAGAAATTGTTATTTCGGTCGCTCGAAAGTTATTCAAAATTCGTGGTAAATTAAATAGCGATTGATTTTTCAATTAATTTTTTGAGTTATTCAATTTATTTGAAGTGGATATTGAAACTCGTTAATTCGTTTGCCATTTTGTTCTAGAGAAATTAGAAGAAAATGATTGTTTCGTTCGTTAAATTATTGGCTCGATAATTCTTCAAACGAACAATTTGTTTAAAATTGCTTCCGATAAATTAAAACAATGATGGATGTAGTGATTGATTGTTTGATTTACTTGTAGTAAAGATCAAAGTTGGCCGGTTCGTTTGTCATTTTGTCGATCAGAGAGTCCCAATCCTTGGGCAACAACGACGGCATTTGATAAGCCTGACGAGCGCTGTACATCTTGTGCCATATGGGATAGTCGTAGAGATTTGCCTCTTTGAGATTCATCACCCAAGTTTCGTGATCCACGACCATCTGCAATCAGTGAAAAAAAATATTCAATTAATCGAGCCGATTTAAAAAACAAAATGAAATCTTTATTTTTGTGGAAAATTCACCCTTGTTGATTTCGAATGATCACCATCGACGTAGTATATTCTGTAGCCGGGATTGAGGTCGGAATAAGGCGACACAGAAGGTCCGACGTAAGCGACACTCAACGCCCTACCGAGATCCGACGTGTCGTAGAACAGTTGAAACTCGTCATAGTGGGTATGACCGAAGAATTGAGCGGTTATCGTTGATTCGTATCTGATAAAAAAATATTTAAAAAATAGTATTTCAATTAAATTAAATTTTTTCAAAGTTATTGACAATAAGCCAAGTAGGTCTTTAAATTTTGATGAGAAAGTACTGCGTATTTCGTGAATCGATATTTTTCGTCCCCGAATTGTAAGTTAAATTGCAAAAAGGCGATATAATATATTGAAATTATATCCAGAACATTTCTACGATCTAAATTTTCCAATCACCACTGAAAATTACAAATTGAATATGTAGAACAATGCTAACGATTAAAAAACTTTTTTTTTACGTATACGTAAATTCAAATACTAATTTCTAAATTGAACAAGATTATTGTCAATCGTTCTTTCGAAAAATTATTTGAATCGTCTGATCAAAACGTTTCCTTTTTTCCATCAAATAAATGTTAATCGTGTTAATCGAACTCTGACCTGTTAATAATGTGATAATAATTTCTCGACCACACTTTCAGACAATCCGAATGTCCGGGTGGTATGTGTCCGATAATATGAACTTTTTCGCCGTTCATCTCGGCCCCTTGCAACTCGTAGACCAGCCACTGAAGCTCGCTCACAGGATCGGTGCTGTTTATGAGAAGCCACCAATTTTTGTTGTTGCAGTAATTCATGTTGACCGAAAGTATGCGAAATCCGGGACGCACGAGAACGGAATAAAAAGCCCCTCTGCGAACGGTGTGAGACACACCAGCGGGCAACCATCGTTTCCATTGAACGTCCAAATCGTCGTACAGCCATGATATGCTATTTTCTTCAGGTACGAATGGTGGTGGAAAGCTACAGAAAATTACACGATCAAAAAATTAGAAAAAAATTAAATTTGACAAAAAAAAATTCTTTTTTTTTCAATTTTTTTCATCGAATTTGATTATTAAAATAAATAAATAGATAAATAAATAAATGAATAGGTTGGTACTTGCCTGTTTACCGGTGCACTTTCGTGATTGCCAAGAGCTGGGAATATCGGCACACCGGGAAACGTCTCGACCATCTGGGAAACTGTTTCACGTAGAATCTTCAAATTTTCTTCTCGCGTTTGATTCCACACGTCGTGAGGCGGTAAGTCACCCGTCCACAATATGTAGTCAATGTCCTGTGAACGAGCAAATGAATCATCGATACGGAGGTCGTAGATCAATGTTAATCGAAACAAAGACCACGATATTTCATCACGATATAACGGTGTTAAAAATAATGAAAAAAAAAAGAATACAATAATGTGATAATGTGAAAAATGAATTGAGCCAAGGCAGCAGAACATCAATCATAATCATTGAGAGCAAAGACAATTGAACGATCAATCTTAATAATAATTTTCGTACATTTATCATAATGAAATAATATTAAAAATAATTAATAATTCATGCGTAAATTATATAAAACACGAATAAAAAAGTGGATCATAATTTTGTTCGTCATATAATCACAACGAAAGAATAAAATAAAAAAATTAAATCAAAATAAAAAAATAAGGTCATTTCAAGATATCATAAGGCATAAATAATAATTCTTAATTGCAAACAATACCATAATTCATAATTCACGCTAGTTCGTAATTTTTATAATTCGACGAAATGTTGAAAGTCAGTTAATTGAAATAATTTTATAGATTTTTCGTGCAATTATGAAATTGATTTTATGTGAAACCTTGAAAAAAAAAAATTCTTCGTGTCACACAGTAACCACGCATTGTATGTGGGACACGATTGAAATTACACACTTACGGAATGTGTGTCGGATATGTGTTTGAGCATGTGATCGACCGTTCTCTTGGGTGTATCGCACTTTCTATAATCGCCCCAACGTCCAGCAGCCTTGGAAGCGTCCGAGGGTGCTCCGTTGGTCAGACGACAGCAAAGTGGCTCGTTGCAAGCCGCGTTCGAACCCTCTTGATAATAAGGATCGTAATGCGTGTCCGATATGTGAAGCACTTTGAACGTCGGTGCACCGTCGGTGGGTGAAATCGGTGGTTTTATCGGTGGCTTGTTGACAGGTGGAAAAGCAACTTCCCACTCGTGCTGAGGATTGTAAGCGTCGTCGCAAGCGTCACCAATCACGAAACTGCAGATCTGCGACGGACCCATGTTGACCTGCTTCAAAACGTAGATCACCTCACCCTGAAACAATAATTATCATTCGCATGAATTATCAACAATCATTGATGATAACGTTCAGTCAATCGACAGCTATGTTCGATTCTTCGTTTTTTTTTTCTAATTTTTTTCTTCCAGACGTCAAAAAGTAAACATTTTTTTTATTTTTTTATCTTATTAATTAAGCTGCAAATGTTTTCGTTTAATTTTTTTTTTTTTTTTTTACGAATTTGGAAATTTCAAAGCACAAATGGACATTCGTTCAGTAAAAATGTGTTTGAAATACTTTTCCGATTGAATGATCATTAATCATATGACTTATTGAACATTGAAATCTATAATTAAATAATTATAGATTTAGAGAAAAATTGGGAATATTAATTGTTTCGTAATAATTAATTATAATTATTTGTCTCAAAGTTGTAATACTAATTTATAAATGTGTATTACTCTGTGAGATGATATTAGAATTTTTCTGATCGGTTAAGCACGTCTATTGACATCCACATTTTCAATATAAATATAATTTATTTTTTCTTTTTTAATTTTGTACAAATGTGAAATTTTGCAAAAAATGATGCATGTCATATATTGGATCTGTCTCGGGGACGTTTTCGAAGTTCATTCGACAGTGTCTTCGTGGGGCTTGGCAAGTTGGCCGGTCCGAGTATTATTCGAACACAACGCGCGATCGGTGAAATCACCGTGTGTCTATATAATTTATAAGTAGAAAGTACGCCGCTCGCACGCTCGGTCTCATTACGATTTTCCTTGCTCCGTTACTTTCGTACTATTTATCCGCCTTTTCAGGTGACAACCTCTTTTTTACACCTTAATTTTAGTTTTGTTTTTTTCAACTAACCAAAACAAACGAAAAATCGAATTTCCGTCAATTCTTTCATCTTGTTTTTTCTTTAATTTTTTTTTACTTTTTGCTTGTAACGACCCTCCAGTTTTTTTAATTTTTCTTACGACAATTATAAAAAAGAAACGTGGTGAAAAATAAAAATTGAGTCTCACCCCGAAGAGTATGGTGACACCTTGACAAACCCGTGGAGTCTGAATATTCAGCGATACGCAAAAATTATATATGCTGTTCATTATTTCTTGATCGGATTTTCCGGCTTTGATGTAGTGCTGAAGAAGACCGGCACCGACTTTGCAAGCCGTACACGAGACCTTCGACATCACCGAAGTTTCCACCTCGATCATCACTTGTCGTAGATCCAGCAGCTTCAGAGCTTTGTCCACGAATAACGATAGATGACCTCCTTGTTGAACATTTTCCATGTCCCATAACATTCTCGAGTAGTTTACCTGCGATTAATTATTACAGTTAAAAAAATTATTATCATAAAATAATACAAGTAAAAAATAATATTTTTTAATGATACAAAATAAATTATTTCTAGTTTCACATATTATTTGTTTTGAGAATATTTTGAGACCCAAGGCTAATGTGAAGAAGTTGACAATATTGCTCACATTATGTTGATTCACAGGAAGTCCGAGCATATATTTTTTTTTAATTAAATTTTTTTTTTTGCGTTTTCATCGCAAATATTTTGATAATCTTTTTTCTTCATCAAGTTGAAGGGGGGTGGGGGGTTACAAGCAAGTGCAATCGTTTCCTTCTTGCCTGTATTGCTCTGACAAATAGAACACGATAATCTCGATTGTCTGATTTACCCTTTTTCATTCTCACAAACAACTTATCAATTGTTATCAGTTTGGGGTAATGACTGATTGGATAATCTGAAAATAAATTCAAGCATCAGCCAAAAAAAAGAGAAAATTGACACTGCAATCTTAAATATTCTGCACTCATTGATTGTGTCTCGAGATTCTCAAAACAATTGCCTCAATATCTCAATCTCAATATCAATAATGCCGTCTAAACGGATGCCACATTTTTTTTCTATCTGCAAAACCACGATGTATGTTTCTACATAAAAAAATATATAATTTTTTTTGGTTTCGATGAAAAATTAGTCAATCTTTAATTTTTAATTTGGCGGATCTTCACTCGGGCAACCAACGTTCCGCGTGCGGATCGTTAATGCGCGGTGCGGTGAAAGTATTTCGGCATTAAAAGTGAGAGTGAATGACGGTCTCGGAATCACGAATTTCGCTAGGCCAGATAAGACAATGCACTCTCCATCGCCGATGCAACATCGTCATTTCCGCGAGCAATGTTCGAGAATCCGAACATTGCTTGCGAATCCGAAAATTGCGTTTTTATCAACGATATTTCATAGCAACTATTATTTATATATGAATTTTTATCGATTTATATTTCCTTCAAACTATTATCATTGTTAGTATTATTATTATTTTTATTAATTTTTTTTTCTTTATTCTCTCAAATCGAATCTCGCATTTTAGTTGGAGAGCTGACCCTTGCTAGTTGTTCCTGGGTCATTCCATCGACCACGGTTTCGGCAGTCGGTGGCAGATCACGCAGTTTCACTCCGGAGGGCAGCAAAGTCACCCCGAATTTGTCCTCGACTCTTTCTTTCGCTTGGAGCCATTCGTCGGCCAATTGGGTCCAGTTGGTTTTATCGACCTCGATCTCTCGTTTCGATCTGCAGTCTCCCAATGGGATTCCTGTGGAAAAGTTTTATTTCTTTTTTTTTTTGCTATTTTTTATAATAAATTTTTTCATGTGTGCTCAAACGTTTGCGAGGTAAATGAGATTAGAATACACGATCGATCACAGTTTTTTAAATCGTTTTTCAATAGAATCATCTTTATTAGCATCATTACCATTATTGTTATTACCATTATACATTTTTATTGACGTACCGAAAACGATGTCTCCGAGCCCAACGAGGCACAATATGCAGATTCCATAAATCGTCGTCGCACCCCATTTTTTATTTGTCATAATATCGCGAAACCTTTCAATCCTTCACCTGTGAACAATTGTTTGAAAAAACAAAATATTTATCTATAATACCTACATATATATGAAATGCATTTTTATCACGAAATAATAATTTCCTAACCGACTACAAATGCAGTTGCAACAATGGAATCTATTAACAACATTTCATTTTTTTTCCATTCGTTCGAAGGATACGAAGTTGATGTACCAACAATTTTTATTTTATCCTTCGTTCAACAAATGTATGACAATCGTAAATGTTTGGCGGAAAGAAAAAAAAATTGAGAGAATTTCGATTGACCAACTTATGTATAATTTTTTTTTCTTTCATAAGATTATGAGTTGCAATCGTTGTCCATCAATATCATCCGGGCGGATAAGATTGCATCGACGTTGTAAATTAGGACGTGAGATTCGTCGAGATAATAGACCGAAATTTCGCGCGCCTCATTTCGAAAAAAAAAAAATGAAAAAGAAAAATATCATGGTTTCGATGGGCGAGATTGATGATTGAAATTTCGTACGCAACTTCAGCCTCGAATTTCGAATACTGTTATTACGACCGAAGCTGTGTGGATGGGAAACAGTTACGGGACTATGTTGCGTATGACGATTATTCGTTTGTCAAACACGGGACAAAATAATAATAATAATAGTAATAATAAAACTTTGTTCTCGAAATTATAAATTTAAAAAAAAAAATGTGTTCCGTTGGTTGGTATGTCATCTTCGAAACTGTCGTAACCCGTCGGTTAGCACATCGAAGACCGAGAGATGACCGAGCTCGGTTACACACACGGGAATTAGAACCGTTATTCGACCTACCGAGAGCCGTTGAACCGACCGATTAGCTCCAAAATTCAACCGGGGCTTTGATTTTCATCCGTCTCGTGACTTTTCGTTCGATTCACTATCCTATACGTCGTTGTCGAGAGACAACATTCACTCGCAGACCAAACACGAACCGAACGACAAAATAAGTATTTATTCAATTGTGATTAATATTAAATCCAATTGAATGATAATCTCAGTGGTATTAATTATCTTTTTCGTGATCGATAAAACTGTTTAAGTACCACGATTTTTTAATTAATTTATTTATTATTACTTCTTTGGCAAAGAAAATTGAAAATTAAATAATCGGTCAGCATCACTGAATTGAAAAGTTTACAATTGATCAAACGAATGAAATTATAATTGTGTTTATTGAATTAGGATATTTCATATTTCTTTCTTTTTCTTTATTCGAACGAAATTTATCATCCGGTCAATTAACTGGACGGAGTGATTATTTATTATTATTATTTATTTATTTATTTATCAGTTTATTAAACATTAATTTAAAAAAATATATATTGGAAGCCAAAAGAGCGCAAAAAAAAAACGTCGGTCGAGTTGGATGTCCGAGCATCCGTAAACTAAGCAAAGGGATAATGTCGATGCAGAAGCACGTAGCCCTGATAGACTCGTATGGTTGATCGGGTTTATCTGTGATCACGCGTTTCCCTCTCCCTGCTCACAGTCTACCGCTATCAAAACCCGGGAGCGTGTGTGTGTGTGTGTGTGTGTGTGTGTGCCACAAATTACGGGAAGAAACGATCACGCGATCGAGTCGACGTATTGCGATGAATGACCACCACACACGACTACATTAACGAATCCCAACACGCGACAATCAACTGTGTTAACTCATTTAATTAACTCTCGATTTTTAATTCAATCGAATAATGTTTCCCAAATTATCCAATCATGAGTATCGAATTGAAATCGATTGGATTCGAAATGAAGCTTTTTATTTTTACAATTTTGTAATAAAAATTTGAATTCCATATAATATGGTAGTTTTTGGATTCCGAATGATGGAATTTATAGCAATTGAGTCGTTGATTATCGTTAACCATTTTGCAATACATTTATTTTTCTTCAATTTTTTTATATAAAATGTTTTGAGTATGGATTTTTAGTTTATTGACAATACATAACATTTTTATATATAACTGTTGTTTTTTTCTTTTTTTTTCTCTTCGTGTAATTAAGCCTTTGAATTATCGTTTCATTACGTATTGCCAATGTGCCATCGACTCGAATCCTTTTCAAATTTATTTTTCTATTTTCCTTAAATTTTCATTTTTTGGTCTCATTTTTATTTTTCGTCGTGCTGAAGAATATGAGCGGAAAACTTCGTGAGCCCGAGTTTCTGCGGTCTTGACCGTAATTGCACGTCTGCAATCTGCAATCCCAGCGGCTGGAGGGTGACCACTCGTGATATTAAATACCGTGTGGTTTATGTGATTACCAATGAATGATAATTCACATGGGACGTATATTTACGAAATAAATTATCGCAGAACGTTATTTTGTTCTGAGATTTTGTGAATCATTGTTACACGTTTTTGGCCATTGAATTTTCAAATCCATTCATTTTATTTCATTTTTCAATTCTGCTTAACATTCGTCGAGTATGATCACAGACGAGACCGATTTATCTGCGTTGCACCGCACCGTTCAGAATCACTTGAACCAGCGTATGGAGCACGAAGTGTCCATTGGTGTCGATTGGTAGACAGACATTCACATTTTTTTTCATACTAGTGAAGTGCAACCATGTTTTTATGCGCACATCGTCCTTCGGAAAAATATGGAATACGGTGTCGATCGTCGAATGCACTTCGTGCCTGAATATTTAATTCGCTCACACACTGCGTTCGACGATAAAATTCATTTATCTGGAATTTAATGAGAAAAAAAAGTAAGTCGAACAAACGTCGAGTTGATTCCATGGAAGTTTAATTCGAATAAAAATTTACGTTGAAGACGTTGATCAGTGTCCGTGTTGTAAATAATTTAATTTCGAATAAAAAAATTTATATCAAATTAATTATATTGATATTTTTTATTTCCAAAATTTGTTTTTTTTTATGGACGAAAAAATTTCATATAATCGAACGGAATCAGTGTCAAACAGATTACATTGCAATTTTTGTTGACAAAAATTTAGAAATATATGAAGACGATGAATAGTTATCTATCGTGGCTAGATTTTTTTTTATGAAAAAATAATGTTCATGATAACAAAATGAAATTCAGTTGTCAAGCCGAGGAGATCGAATTTTTTTGTTGAAAAAATGTAGAAATATTTGAAGAAGATAGATAATAATCTATCCTAGATAGATTGATAAATCGCACGCGGTATTTCTGAGCTTGATTACAGGTTTCGTTCGGGCACATCCGATTACGAAACGAGTTGACCGAAGCAACAGGAAGCAAATTTTAGCGAGGTGCAAGCGATTCGTCGACGTTTTTGTGGACTGCGACTTTGCCATTGAGTTTGTTACCGTAGCGTATTTCCTGCCACATTCATTTCGAACAAACGTGCAATGATCGTGTACTCGATAATCTCCGAATTAATGTGTGTGTGTAATATAATCGTACTCGTAGGATTACAAAACTTCGTATGAATAGTTGTTTATCTAGAAATCCACAGTTTTCATTCAATATTAACCAAAACAATTGAAATAATGTACATATTAATGTGATGAAGTATTATATTTAGTTAATATTAAGATATAAATTAACTGATATTCATTTATCATTAATTAACATAATTAAGAGGACAAGTTTATTTCATATGAATCTATTTAATTTTTCTTTCGTTTGTTTTTTTTTTTATGAATAACCATACAAAAGTATGTAATTAAAATATTATTGCGGAATTCTAATAATTAGTTATACCCAATTTTGTCACCCAAAACATCATTAACTCAGTTTCATTGCAATGAACCAAAAAAATGTCTTCAAAAACATTCCTGAAAATTCACGTGAAAATCCCCGAATAACAGGCAATTCTTCTTTATAGATAATATAGATAATGGTGCTATCTTTCTCGCTCGTCTGATCTCCGCCATGAGCGCGAGAGAGACAGCGCTATAGGCGCTCGCTGCGAACCGAGAGAGAACGAAACAACCGTTCGGACTTGCGTTGGTGACGCGTGCGTTTGAGCCCCAGGGCACATTGGTACAGAGGCAGATTGATACAGGGGCAGGTTTATACGCAGGTAGGTTGAAAATAGGCAGCTTGACACCATCTCAACAAAATGCGTGACTGTCCCTGCGCGCACCTGCGCGCATGTGTCAAACTCTCGAGCCCGATGATTCGTCATCTCGGGCGCCAGATGGCGCGCGAGTATTCTCGAGATTCCCGCCAAAAGTGCCAGTCTCTTCGAGCCAAACCACGAGCACGCGACTCCGAAATTCTTTAACCGGCCAAGACGTACTTTGTCACGAGCGTCACGTTGGCAAAGCTTCGATTTTCTTTGTCTCTGTCGATCTGCTAATTTCCCGATAACCGTTGACCTTGTACCACATCGACGGTACATACGCCATTGTTTTTTTTTCTTCGATTCGAGCGTGTGTTTTTTTTTTCGTCGTCAAACGTTTCATCGAACTTGGCGATTATTATTTGTTTTTTTTTCTTTCAAGCCAGAGATACGACAAGAATGTACGTCAAAGTCCGAACTGTCGATGGTAAACAGGAGGTTGTGTTGGACCTTTCGAAATTAACTAGGATCGAGGAACTGAAGGTATATTGTCGATTTAATTTCTTTTCATTTGCAAACAATGGATTTTGATAGCTTTTTCACACGATCATCGATCGAATTACAGAAACATATGTTTACGATGATTTTTTTTCTCATTATTAATATTTTTTCTTTCTATTATTATTATTATTATTATTATTAGACTTTTTTATTTTTTTTAATACCATAAAAAAATATTTTTCTTCATTGTTTAAATTTTTTAAAAGAATTCATGATGATATTTAGCATCATCATTATCATAATTAACATTCTTATTATCATTATTTACGATTTCTTTTTTCTACAAAATTAATCAAGCGAGATATATATTTTTAAACATTTGTAACTTGTTGTGTTATCATCTGAATCAGGTTTCCAGGACTGAATTTTATTGATTTTCAACAGCATTGATTATTATTGATAAACACAAACAAAAAATTGTTTTCAGAAACATTTTTAACTCGTGTTATGATTATGATTAAATAGATTACGTGGTATCATTTTTTTTAATTTTCTGCACCATCGATTATCAACAATATGCACAAGCGTGAATCATTTTTCTAAAACATTCGCGACTCGTTTGATCAGGATTTTCCATCAGGTTTTGTATAACGATCGTACCGCAATCGCAGCAGCACAGATCTGTACAATCTAATGGTTGATTTTTCCAGGCTCTGCTAAAAGAAAAATGGTCGATAGAAGAGAACGCGCAAAAATTATTCTACCGAGGCAAGCTATTGGAAGACGGTTACAAATTATTCGACTACAATGTAAATCTGAACGACGTTATTCAACTGATGGTCAAGCAAAAAATCGAAGATGCGGATGACAAAGAAAAAATGGAGACGGAGGAGGACGACAAATTGGAAAGCGAGAAGAAGACCAAGGATGAGGAGAGTTTGCAAGACACGACCAGTCTCTACTACGAAGTGGGAGACAAGGTGGATTGCATGGACAGAGAATACGGCGCCTGGTTCGAAGCGATAGTTCTCAGGATACACAAAAAAGCGGATGACATTGTTTACAGCGTCAGGTGGGAATTCAACGAGGACGAAGAGTCCTTCGACGTTGCGGAAAGTGCTTTGAGACCGAGAGCTTACAGAATGCGACCGTTCAACGATTTGGATCTCGGCGACAGAGTGATGATCAATCACAACATCGACGAGCCCGACAAGGATGGTTTTTGGTACGATTTTACCATCTCGAAGATGCGGAAGACAAAAACGTTGGAGGAACTAGTCGGTACTTTGCACGTTGGCAAGTGAGTAAATTTATCTATTTTATTTTTCCATCGAATCGACAAACAAAAAAATAAATAAAAAAATCCACAGAAGTTCATCGGGCAAGCCAGTCAAAGTTTTACTAATTAATAGATTCCCAAATGGAAAATTGTAAATTTATCTATACCGAGTTTTTAAATTTATCTCTTAGATATTAAAATGGTCCCTTTTTTAAACGTTTCTCTAATTAAATAATATTTCTTGTTTTCCAATTTTTATTATAATTTTCACTTCATTGATTTATTTATGAATTTTTATAATTTATTTCGTTTTAGTGAACAAACAGTGGACAATTGCAAGGTGAAACCACGAGGCGAAATATTTGCCATAGAAGAGCCGAAACTTTTGTCGAAACGCGACGCGAACGATGAAAAAAGAATGAAGGACGGTTGTCCGAAAAGAAGAAGGGCGGTTATATGCACGAAATGCAAGGACGATCAGAACAAGGATTGCAAGGAATGCGGTTGCAAAGTTTGCGGCGGTAAACACGATTCGCATCATTTGTTGCTGTGCGACGAGTGCAACGATGCATTTCATCTTCGTTGTCTGAATCCGCCTCTCAGTGCATTGCCGACCGACGATTATTGGTACTGTCCCAGTTGCAAACGCGATGAAAATGAAATTGTCAAGGTAAAAACGAGGCTCGCTTCTCGCGGTGGGGAAAAAAATACAAAAAAAAAGTCTCAGGCGCAATAGCATTGAGGTGATTGTGATTTTTATTGTTTTCCCAACGTTTTTACGTTCGTAGGCGGGCGGCAAGAAGCAGACGAAGAAAAAAATCAAGGAACCGAATGAGACGAAGAGCAAGAGAGATTGGGGAAAGGGTATGGCTTGCGTGGGTCGAATGGAAGAGTGCACGATCGTGTCGAAAGAACACAGAGGTGCGATTCCCGGCGTCGAAGTAGGCATGAGCTGGTTATATCGAATAGGGGTGAGTTTATTTATTTCATTCGTGTGTGATTTTATTTTAACCAAAAATGAAAGTTTGCTCTGTCGATTTTATTTGATTCTCGCACGTTCGGGTACGATAACGAAGACATTTCTGTGTATTCAAACTTTATTCACAATCGACAATAGCATTTCGTACGATTTTTAAGCGTGGGGCCCAAACCTACCCCACAAATAAATATAAATAAGAGTCAGACTATTTAAAATCAAATGAGTTTTATATTTTTTTTCAAAAATCTAAAGTCTAATAGATATGAGACTATTCACTCTTCTAGGGGGTTGATCTTGCACGATTTTGCAATTATAAAGATTGATTATATGTGAGATTAATTTATCACACTTTGTAAAGTTTAAAAACAATTTATTCCACTTAATAAAACATTCGATATTCTTTTTTTTTTTTTTTCACTTTCTGAACATCTGCGAGACGACAATTTCGTCTCGTACGTCGCGCGAATGCTTGAATGTGAATTAAATTGTTGAAAGGTGTCCGAAGCCGGAGTGCACAGGCCCCACGTGGCTGGAATTCACGGACGCGAAAGAGACTGCGCGTATTCGATTGTTTTGTCGGGAGGCTACGAGGACGACATAGACAACGGCGATGAATTCATGTACACGGGATCGGGTGGACGTGATTTATCAGGTAATTCGTTATTTATCGTGTGCCACGAAGCCAGAACTAAAATTGTCTTTGTTGCCAAGACGTCGATGTGTAAAACATTTTTTTATATATTTTTTTTCGATTCAAAAATAAATAAATAAATGATTCAGGAAACAAACGCACGGCTGGACAAAGCTGCGATCAGACTCTGACTCGTATGAACAGAGCCCTGGCTCTCAACTGCAACGCCAAGCTCAACGACAAGATCGGAGCGACTTCGAAGAACTGGAAGGACGGAATTCCCGTGAGAGTCGTGAGAAAATACAATCCACGTGAACACAAATACGCTCCAAAAGTGGGATATCGGTGAGAAAGATTTTAAATCACTCGCAATCTTAATAAAATGTTGCAAAAATCTTATTTCTAAATTTTTATTTATTTTATCAATATTATTTCGTAAGTTTTATGCATTTGATTCATTTGATATTTTTATTAAATTCATATTATTGTCTGACGTGTGATTGACTTTGTCCGTTGTGATTACCAGGTTAGATAGAGAATCGGCGATGGACGAAAAAAAAATCGTCCATCGCCAATTTTCCAACCAACTGTTTTATTTTTTATAAAATTATTATTATAATTATTGTTGTTATTTTTGTTTCAGTTACGATGGAATTTACAAAGTGGTAAAGTACTTTCCGCAAAAGGGAAAAAGTGGTTTCAGCGTGTGGCGTTATTGTCTGAGACGCGACGATCCATCGCCTGCGCCTTGGACAAAAGAAGGCCAGGACAGAGTGGCCGCTCTGGGTTTGGAACTCGTTTGTCCGGAGGGTTACGAACCCGATGGCGAAAAGGAGAAAGACAAGAAGTCGCGAAAGGCCGACGATCTGGCGGACGAAACCGGGGCTCCGACGCGGGACGAGCCACCGAAAAAAAAGGCGAAGCGAGAGGCGCATAAATTGGACGACAAACTCGTCGGTCTCGTGGAGAAGGACGCGCTAAATGCGAAACTCTGGGACGAGTGTAAGGCTGTACTTTCGGATGGGAAAACTGCTTTCTTGAAACGGGTGTCCGAACGGTGAGTCAATAATGGGAACGAACATTCAGAAACATAATTATTCTTTTTTTCTTCTTTTCTTTTTTTCTTTGAATTATGAATTTAAAAAATTTAATAAAATAAACTATGTAAATGGCTATTTGTTATGTTCGAAATTTTTCTAATGAGTTTTTTTTTATTGCATTAGTTTTATATAATGAATAATTTTTTAAAAATTATATAATAAATAATAAAATAATACAATTTTTTTTCTTTCCGCAGATTCTTGTGCGTTTGTTGTCAAGAGATCGTTTACAAACCAGTCACGACACCGTGCGCTCACAATATATGCCAAAGCTGTCTGAAACGCGGTTTTCGCGCCGGAGTTTATTCGTGTCCAACGTGTCGACACGAACTCGAAAAGAATCTGCAGGATCGCGTCAACGAATCACTGTCGTCGGTTTTGCTGTTGCTCTATCCCGGTTACGAAAACACGAGATAATTATATCAAATTTGAGTTGAAAAAAAAAAAAAAAAAAACCAGTCACGAAATTTCGTATTATTTATATAAATATATGTTTCTTGCAGTATTAAGCGACGGATTATTAATGAAATTTCGCCGTCGAAACTCGCGCAATCGCAGGCCCTAGATTAAGATGAATTTTTGTAATTTGACCGGATTCTCGAATCGAGTTCGATCGAAAAATCGACGCTCTGTTTTTCGTTCGTCGCCACCGTTATTGGCTATCAAATTAGTTTTTCAATTATTGTTATCGTCTTATTTTGTTGCTCATAGATGTAACTCGTTTTTATTTTTGTTTGTTCTTCGTCGAATTAATCGTTTTGTATTTTGAATTTGAAAAAATTATAATAATAATAAGAAGAGAACAAATTATTCTCGCACTCGGTTATTTTTTTGCCGGTCACGCTGCGGTTTCACGTGAGACACGTTGCGGCCATCGCGAGTGAAAGCGCAACATCGAGAAGACGTTGCAGCAGTGCGGCAGATGCATTTCAATTATTCAATTTCGTTCGATATTTTTTTTCTGGGTAATTGAACGAAGTTCTTATGTGTTTATAAATTTTTTCTATTTTTCTTTATGTACCATCGTTTTCATTTAATGAGCTTCGGTCAAGCTCAGCCAGAGGTGTCTACGAATTTTCGGATGCAAGTAGAAAAAAATCTAAAAAACCAAAACAATGACAAAGAAAAAGAATTTTCAGTGATTTTTTTTTCCTTCGACATACCAATCATTCTGCATTATACATCTTTTTCGCTAATGAATATATATTTATGGAGAATTTGGGGAAAAGCATGGAATTATTAAAATTATATGAATCTGACAGAATTTTTTTATTTTTTTATTTCGCACTTTATGCGATAGTTTTTAATTTTTCGTTATTCATATTCAAGAACTTCGATTTCACAATAAAAAATACGTGAGTATTGTTGCTCGATATTATTCATCGATTCAAGTTTCATTTGCACGAATTGTACAAAGTTTTTGATAAAACGAGTTACCCGAAATTTAGCACGTTTGCGATTGCCCAAAATTTTTCATTATTCATGTATTTCGAAATTCTATTCCACAATCAACAATACGGTTCATCGAACTAATGTGCATCGGTTATCTCGTATTGAAGGTCGTAACGCAGATGCCAACGTTGAATCTACGCGTTATCGCCCGCCGTGGATACTGGCGCAGGCGCGTGAAGATGCGCGCGCAGGTGGAAGAGACGCGGATGCGCACGAACGTTCGAGTGGACCAGCGCGAGGCGCGAGCGAGGGAGCGAGGAACGCGGGCGCGAGCTCCCCGCTGGTCCACAATTCCACACGCGAAGCGGGGCATCCGGTTGGACATCGGCGTTCCGTTCGGAGCAGCCCGTTTCGGATCGCTCCTCATTGGACAAGCCGCGGGGGGATCGTTGACCCTGGCTCGCGTGAGACCTTTGCCTCGTACAAAAGTACCGGACAGAACCGGGACCGAAAAATATCTCGGAATTATATTCATGACTAATAACTCCGTGATAAATCGTTACAACGCATAACAAACATTAAAATCTATTTCGAAATAATTATTCATCCGAATTATTCATAATTTCTGCAAAAATTTGATGATACATTTTTTGTCGCAGGATTGTGAATAATTATTTTGAATTAGTTGAAAATGAAGATTTCAACTTTAAGAAATTTTTTTTTGAAAATATATTTTTAGCGATCGTGACGAAATGCGATTTTTATTGATCTCTTTTTTATTATTGTTTAATCGAATAAAATAAAGTAAAATGTTTTCGAAGGTTCGAAGTTTTGAGAATATTTTCCAATCATGACGAAAATTATAGTCGACGAAGGGATTATAGAGCTGGAAATGTCTGCAAAATTTTGGAGCTGTAGCTGAAACCGTTCTCGAGTTTTACACGTTTGAATCTTTCAAGGTCATTACGAACACACTCACACGTCCGGACATTTTCTCCAAATGTGTTTTTCCGATGTTTTAGCACATTCTGAACATGGTCACATGAAGATCTCGAAAAAAAAAATTCCCACCACAACATAGCTTCTTCTATGAGGAAGCAAAAGTAAAAAAAAAAAACGAAAAATAGTTATTTGTATATTTAAAAAAAACTGAATATCCGGAAAACGTGTTAGCAGCGAAAAGTAGAAAAGCTGGGATAGCATATATATTGTACATATCACGAATTGCACCAATGAGAATCGCATCTCGCGTTCGAGATATACAGACGGGAGAGTTTGGGTAAAACGTTGTGCGCGCGCACGTGTTGGTCGTCGGACTTTCTCTCCCCAGAGCTAGGAAGCGGAGGAGATCTTGACTCGGTCGTCATCGTACCATATTTGTGTCTTACCTGTCACACACACACACACACTTGAGATTTCTTCGCGGTTTGTTAACCAATGTCGATCGTGTTAACGAGGAATTAGCGAATTTTTATTTCACTGTTGCGGTGTAAACCGGAAAATTTTTCATCTCGATCGTTCTTCGGATCATTTTTTTGTTCTTTCCCATTCGTTGTTGTATTTTTCTATTGCTTTCCGTGTACTCAACAATTGAAATTAATTACACATTGCCACGCGAGTTGTGGTACTTTTACTTGTTTTGCGATTTATAGGATTGAGTTATCGATATATCTCCATATATATGTATAAATATATGTCATTTGAATATTGTATCATTTTAATTTTCTTGAATTCGAGAAATGAATATCAGAAAAATTAAAAAACATATATATACAATAAAATATATGCAAGTAAGAAAAAAAGACGATCTCTCTAATTTCAACATAAAAATTATCTTATTGTTAAGTTTAAGCACGGAATTGGCAAATTCTTTGTTCTAATTTTTACGATTGGGCTCTCTATATAGATGTATATATGGAAAGTCCCTAATCGTGAAAATAAGAAGAATATATCATCGATATGATGATATATTTTTATACGTATAGAATATATGTATAAAAAAATAGAATATATATGTATATGTGTAATGTGTGTGTATAAAATTCATAAAGAAAAAAACGGTATATATATGCATACATATATACATATATGTACCGTTAATGTTTTGAACACTTTAATCATAACGCTTTAATCGCGTAGGTTGCGCTATGGTTCAGTGTGGCACTGATTCAGGAATGTGACCTCGATGACGTGAAGCATTGCTGTACACACACACACCCACGTAGTCAACAAAATCTTTATCCCTACTCATTGATCAGTCGTCCATGAATTTTTTCAATTCCCAAACCCACGGCGAAATGGAAGCCTCGGTGTACCGTTTGACCCGATTGTTTCAACAATTATATTCATTGCTAAAATCGATTCCATGATAATAATTATATTATCGAATTCCCCGAAGAATTAAGTTATATTATTACCAAAACAGAACGTTAATCTCACTTTTAACAAAGTCCCATAATCCAAATTCATTAATAATTGTGTGATTTTAATTTAGGAAGAAATGAAATTAATCTCACATTCTGTATAGTGTCATAATTTGTCAATTAAATCCGATTAATCGTCAAAATTCATAAACACAATGAGTTTGCTCAGTGTAACCGGCAATAATGATA
Organism: Diplazon laetatorius; assembly: GCA_963662125.1. NCBI lineage: Eukaryota > Metazoa > Arthropoda > Insecta > Hymenoptera > Ichneumonidae > Diplazon > Diplazon laetatorius. Next base: position 8,289,178 of record OY759156.1, read on the forward strand.
ATCACATACATAATAATGATAATCGTATAATGACAAATTGCATTGCATCGGTAATGAAATTCCGACTTCCTCGACCACCTGACCATTGGATAACGCATCGGATTTAATTTACCCCGTGCCTCGGAATTGATTACCGAAGAGTCGAAGAACCCGACGACGAGAAAAGAAAAAAAATAATCAGAACGACATATCGCGGGGTCAAGGTCTCCGGGGTGAAGGTCGATTAGCGTGAGAATCGAGTTTGTGGAGTCGCGACCTCGTGCGAGCATCGGCGATCCAACGTATACATGTATACATGAATACACACTCCCACACACCACACACACACACACACACACATACATGTATATCTTATACATATATTAGGGTGTGTTGAATAAAGCCAAAGTTTTATTTCGATTCTTTCGGCAGTTCCTGTATTTGAAGTCGATACTATCACAAAACATCTGTCAAAATTTCATCCTAATCGGACAATATTTAGAGGTTCCGCTTTCACGAATTCAATTTTCCATTTGATTAACACGTAATTTTTTTTTGTATTTCAATTGCAATTTATTTTTCAGGTGGGAGAAAAATTTCGGGGATGAAAAATAAGTGCATTACATGCACTTATTGGTATCAAAGTCCCTAATAAGAGGAACATTTTTTGTTATACTATATTTATATATTTATATTTTATTTTATATGTATATATATATATTAGAGTGCCGCAGACGTTTGGAGGGGATGAACGAAGCACGCAGTGACGTTTCGAATGTATCTTGGTCTTTTGGTTCAAGGTACCGAGGTGATTGACCCCAAAACCAACCACAATCTCATCAACATCCAATCCGACATTCGGCTTCGTAGGGTTAAATGGGTAAATTTTGTTTATTCAAATCAAATGAACGTCCTCCATCTCAGGTGTTTGATCGTGACTCGAGAAGGCACTCCGGACTTGTTCAATGGTCCGGGTGCAGACACACACACACACACACACACACACAAAGACACGTATATGACATGCCGGTGGACGCGCCAGCCACCTAACCTACTTAAACCTCGCTCTCTCTCCTCGTGACGTCACCGCGAGGTTCACCATGCCCGGTTAACACTTCGTCGTCAAACGAATCCTCCATCCGTAAAACGTGTGCATCGTATATTATTGTTTTGTGTTTTGTTGTTTTGTTTTTAGGTTTTTTGTACCTCTGAATGAAAAAAAGGGAACCCTGATAGAATGATCTTGTTGTCCGTCCGGCAACTAGGTGATCATGAAGACCGATGGGATACACTTTTTCGTTGACCTAGAATCTCGAAATTTGGCACGAAGTAAGGTCTCATGGCACACAGAAAAGGAAACGAAAATCGAAAAACATAAATTTATAATTCTATGAAGAATTATTATTGTTTATTGTTTTTTCACTATTTAAATCACTGATCGTCAAAATGTATAGGGTACTTCCTCGTTGACCTAGAATCTTGAAATTTGCCACGAAAAAAAGTCTCACAGCACGATTAAAGGGAAAAAAATTCGAAAATCATTAATTTATAATTTTTCGTGACATTATTATTATTATTTATTGTTTGTTCACTGACTTATTATCAAAATTAAAGGGCACTCTTCGTTGATCAAGAATAGAACGACAAGTCAACATCGAAGAGATCGGCTGGAGTCTCAACAACATACGAGTAATTATTTTTATTCAATTCGTATAAAAAATATTACATTTTTAATAAATAAAAAATGCAAATTACTTTCTTCGTATTGAATATTGCGATTTTGTTTTAACTATCAAAGTTTTTTCTTTGTTCAAACGTTGAGTACAATTATTGTCGAGTGTAATGCGAAAAAAAAAATCCGACTCTTTTTTTTATTTCTCGTATCGCCGATTCCGTTTCATCGCCCTCATTTGCACTCTTTGGATCGACAGAAGCCCCCGCGAGGATGCTCGTACATAAATTATCGGGTTAACCGATAGGAAGTGGGACCGGTTGGGGTCTGGCCTTCGACAATAATCATTTCTCGCAACGTATGAACGTTTATTTTATTCTTTTTCGTTCTTTTTTATGTACAGTCTGTGCGCTTGCTTCCAAATGTTGTGTTCTCACAAAACATTTTGGAAGCACGCATTTTTCAGCTGGTGGCTGATGGCTCTGGTTGATTGACAAGTTTTCTTCATTCACAAAAGTACGAGCCGGATAGGTAAGTTAGTGGATCCCAAGTCGAAGAGACCCTTTCGTTTTTATTTTTATTTTAATTTTCATTCCTTTCTTTATTTATTTATTTTTTCTATATTTATTATATTTTTTAAATACTTTTTTTTGTATTTTTTTTTCTTTTTTCATTCATTTTCTATTTCTACATCTATACAATTATATATGTATTGTATATTATTGAGGTGGGTATATTTGCAGTTATTTTTATGCACCAGCTAATCATTCATTCCAATTATATCGTTTCGATTGACATTTATATCGATTGAAAGTTGTATTTGCTTCATTTCATTGAATAAGCTCAATGAGAATCGGTCGGCGTGTCAGAGGTCGTGCGATCTGGAGCACTCACAAACTATCCGTTCATCTATCAAATCATCGTAAAATTATTGAACCAATTAATAATTAAGCAATGAATTATTTAATCATCAATTTGTTCAAATATTTATTTTTTCCGAATCTGTTTATCGTGTACCGATGGTCAGTGACCTTTTGATCGAAAATCAAATTTACGACGATGATTCGTGGAAAGCGAATTTCTCGAATTTTCCAATGTATCCAATATTCCACTTTCGGTCGTCGCGTCATATGGTAACATGTACGAGCGTTCTTTATCTCACCCAACGACGAACACGCGTGTATTGTGTTCACCTCGCGTCATCGTCGCGTGTAATTGCTCTCGTCGGTTACAAGAAACCGTTGGCCATTATCGCGAATAATACGTGTTATCGTCGCCCCGAGAACGTCAACTAGAACGTCAACGACGAGAAATGACCGCGAGTAAATAAATGATATCTCATTGTTTGCGTATGAAAAGGATACTATTACCCGAGAAGATCAGTCGTACGATAAGGGGGTTAATCGTGTGACGATTCGCGAACGAGTACGCCCCCCGATATTCGATATTCAATGAGAATATCGTGATATTCAATGAGTTCAAAAATTCTATTAACTTTGTAGAATTTATAATCCTTCCATTGTCCACATTGTATTAGCTATTTTTTCAACAGTTCACACTGTATATACATATGGACGATTACGTATCCGACTGATACGTCAGAGTGGATCAGAACGAAAGCCCGCAAGGTTTCGCAGAGAACACGTTTCACGCCACCAATTAGAAAAAAAAAATTGTTCGAAAAAAAAAGGTTCACACGTGTCGAATGGGTCATTGGTATTGTCGAGAGGCACGTGTATCGATCATTCGGTGAATTGCCATATCTGGACCCTGCATGCGTAGTCACCTGATCTTTAAAATCGTGTATATGAATATGTGTGTGATGACTTTTAAGTCGGGAAATTCGATCAACTTGCTTTCGCGATGACCCATAGTTACAAATTTATTTCTTCATTTGTTTTCATATTTGGCGTCTCGCTACCAACCGTGCTAATCTATCGCAAATGCGCAATCCCTGCGCCATTCTATTTTTTTTATTCGTGCGAACTCACATCGGAAGTAGTTGCCGCCAACGAGCCGACATTGAAAGAACCATTCCAGAGCACACACGCTGGTTTCCCACGCTACGTTGTACGATACATTATTATTATTTTTTTTGTTATCACGATTGAACGGCTATCAGCTGGAGATTCCGAATAATGGATATAATTGTTTATTTTTTTTTGTTATTGAATTTATCGTGAAGCACATTGATTAGAAATTATACATCAATATATTGTATTGATGATTAGACTTTAAATCAATTAATTTTTTTTAAGGTTGCGCCGATTTAAATATAAAATAGAGAAGTACCAAAATGCAATAAAAAAAAGAGTTATATACGTAAGGAGATGTATGACCGCCACGTATTTTTAATTCATTTGTATTGTTTTTTACAAGTTGAAGAAAAAAAATAGAAAAATTAAAAAAAAAAATAATTGTGATTTCTACAACTAATGGTGAGTCTAGATTTCACCTCATTTCCATTCATTCAATGAATATGTATTTGAAATACTTTTTCAAACAAACAACTGTGGACCACATTTTATAAAAACAATTTTAAAAAACTATTTCAACCTTATTTCTTCAATAATTATGAATATATTCGTTCAATTATTTGATCACGATGGATCATGATATTCAGTAGACCAAATATATGTTCCACACATTTACATTCAAGGAATCCCCATCCCCACACAGACACAACGATAAATCCCTCGAATGAACCACACACGTGTGTGTCCCATCCTCGCCACTCAAGTTATCAACTTAAAAAAATTACATCACAAATTATTCGGTCGCAATCGTAAAAACAAAGGAATCCTAACAATGATAACAGCTCGCTCGTATTTTTTTCTTCTTCTTCTCCCTTCTCATATCCTCCTCATTTTTCCTCGTGCCCACAATGTGCGATTAACCCAGATTGTACAATAAAAAAGTAATTACTCACGAGTGAAATAACTGTGATCCTACACGCGCACCATGAATCCTCAACGAACAACGATGGATGATTTTCTTTCCTCTCGTTGTTCCACCAAATGTTTCACAGTAACAAAATTTTATTTAACAAAAAAAAAATCTAAATAAATGTCATTTCGCGTATTCCGTTATTTCGTCGAATTTTTCATCGATCAACAATTGTCGCTTATCGTTCAATCAAAATCGCGATATAACTGCGTGTATGTGTGTTGCACTGTAGTAAGAACATTCGTCGAGATTGCCGTTCACTGATTCGACGAAAATTTAAAGAAAAATTAACGAAAATAAAAAAAAGTAGAACAAAAGAAAGGATTGATATACGAGAGAAATCTATAAATATGTATAAATATGTATAAATATATATTATATATATATATTATATAGAGCCTGTCGAGTACTCCACCATCCACCTGTCCGTGTAGACGGTTCGGTGTATACTGGGCTGCATGTACTGATTACCACGCAACGTAGCGCGCGCACTCCCGCCCAACCGCGTTTGATTTTACGCGGTCGGCGATTGGCCAATTTTCGGGGTCCCCCGCGCACGTCGTATCTCGGTTGGAGGAGCGTGGGTGCCCGTTGGATCTCGCGATGGTGGGGGGTAACGCGCCACCCGCCTATATATACATACGGATGCAGCGATGCGCGCGCGAGATGGGCTCCGTTTCGTCGAATCCCGTTATTGTATAATGGGGTTTCGTAGGACGACGAGGGTCTTACGATCCGTACGTGAGAATGACGAAAACGTGGACTGGGTTACAAAATCGTTCGTTCCTCGGTTATTTCGATATTCTTCTTTCTTTCGTGTTATTCCGACGAAAGTCAACAACGATTGTACACTTTATTATTTTCCATGATATTCGATTATTTCAAACGGGGAGACGTTTGAGTCGATTTTTCACACCATGGAATATGTAATTCAATGTTGCACTCGAGAGAATGTGAGCATCGGAGTCGGAGAGTTTGTTGATCTCTCTGTCTCAACCCTTCGGAACGCCTCGTGAAGAGATAAGATCATCGGACGTCTTGTGACACACATTTCGAAGCTGTAACGAGTTAACGGAAGGTATCTTTGATTTTTCATTCCGGATGGGTACCGTAACTGAAAAAGAAAGTAAATTGATTTTACTGTGGCTAATTCTCAAGTGGAATCAATAATTTTTTCTACGAGATCCATCATCAATCATCTTTGAAGCACATTGAATTAGAGTTTTTAGGTTTTTGAATACCGAATGGAATGCCGATCGGATGTTTGGATGATATGATGTCGGCTCTGAAACGACGTTGACACCTTTTCCAACGCTCGAGGCAGCTTTTTAACCGATAATCGGTAACAACGAGCTTCACTTTCGGCAATCATCGTCCGTCGGTCATGAAGGAACCTCCTTACCGATACTGCAATCGAAAAGAGCTACAACTACGTCTTTCCACTGTATCTTCGATAGATTAAACAGATTAATGGCGGTTTTCGAATCTCACCTCGACTCAATGTTCCAACAATCGACATTACAATTGCAATTTTCATGTTCGAACGTATTAATATATTTTTCACAATGAAAATTATTCACGAATTCATTGGAATGAGAAATCAAGCAGCAATTCATCTCATCTATTTAAGATAATTAAAATGGTGATAATAATCATTATTATTATTGGTATTAATTGGGTTCGAATCGAAGAATGCTATAAAACAATATGAAAACAATATGAAATAATTAAAATAATTAAAATAATCAAAATGATAATTATCTAACCAAAGCAATTCGTAATAATAATGATAATAATTATAATTATTAGATTCGAACTTTTGCTGTACGGGGCTTATCTGGCTCAGCGGTTTTTCAGCCTCCGCAAACCCCATTGGTTGCCCCGGGGGTTGTGTACATGACAACCGTCCTACACGCCGGTACCCGGCGCCTTGTGCCGTCAACAGCCTCCACTTCACCGCCACTCGACTGCCGACAATCAATTCATTCACAACGCGATTCCGAGTGCGTGAGAAACGTGCGTCGGACCACGTTGCGCCATGTACAAACGAATAAAAAAAACCCATTCGTATCGGTATTCGACGTCGCGTTTAGTAGCTCTAACTTCATTGTACGTCATTGGCTCGTGTACAACTCGACGTTAAAAAATTCGCGACGGTAAAATCGAACAAATCGTTATTGGACACGTGGATTTTATTACCGAATTTACCGTCACAACTTTCGTTCGAAAAAAAAACAATTTGAAAAAAAATAAAAAAATAAAAAACGTATTCGTGAACGTACGTGGGTGATCGTCGTGGAGAACCACAACGACGATTGGTTCCATTGGCACGTGGAATTGATAACCGAATTATGAAAAATCCATGATTTTGTACTGACCAGATGAGGTGAGAATGTAGAAAAACGAAACAATAATAATAATAATAATGACAAATAATTTTATTAAGTTATCGATTGTGAAATTATGTCGTCGTACTATTATTGATTCAACGAATATTGTTTGATCTTCTTTTCATATTTTAATCCTTTTTCATGGACCAGATGAGGTGAGAATGAAGAAAAAAGAAAAATAATAATAATGAATGTTTTTTATCGACCAATCGATTGTAAAATTATATAATCGATCGAAAATTATGGAAAGTATGCAATGAAGCAAAATTAATTTTGCCTTTTGAAGTTGAAATCATGTTTTTGTAAACAAACGAAATACCGAATGATTGAATCATTACGATAAAGAAAAAAAAATAATATCAACATTTTCAATAATTTAATATAAATAATTTGCAATGAAATGTTTGATTCGTAATTAATTCTGAAATTTATCGGGTTTGATTAGCCACGGTCATCGATAGCCGTGAAATATATTAAATGATAATTTCGTAGTTTTAATTGCGATGATAAATGCTTTTATGTTGCACGCGAACGGCGATCGTGGCAGAACACACTGACGAACATTGTCGGTGGGCACGTTTTACGAAAGCCGTCTATGCGTCCATCGTGCTTTTAATTACCTCGTGGCTATCTCCACCCGGCACTATTTATATTCAATATATATATATACGCCCATCAATTGAGAAACCAAGTGACGGAATAATTGCCATCGAACTTTGCCAAAATGCCAAGATGATGTTTTAAAACAACTCTGACGTTTACGTATGTGTGTGATTTTCTGTTCGTTTGAGTTTTATGGAAGATTGTGTGAAAATAAAACTTTCATGCGAATTATTTAAAGCAATTATTGATCTAACCATGATATTTTAGAATAATTGATGATTACAGCGAATGATCATGAATTATTCGACCTCTATTAAAATGTCATGATCATTAAGCATTTTAAGTTTAATAGACAGAAAAGCTTTCACTGCATTTTATATATACATATATTCACATATACTTGCACGAATTATTGGTAAAAGCATCGAGATCGTGAAAGATGATAAGAACCAAGTGTATTGCCTGTCATAATGTATTTTACTCGGATAACCGTAAAATCCGATCGTACACGACAGCTACTATGCATCATTAATCATCGTATCAGTGTTCGTCCATAGATCAATAATATTCTGCGAGCTATATACTCGTCGAAAGACATTCGTAACGATCTTCTTCATCTAACACAATTTCATTCAGTACATCGACGTCACTATATATATATAAACACATATCCATATATATATACCATCGACGACGATGCGAACATTTCTCTCATCTTTTAATCAATTTTAACATCTCCCGATTTGTAACACGACGTTGTCGCTGTCATTTGAGTCGCGGATGCCAATCAAATTTTCGTCTTTGCCTTACTTCTATTTATTTGTTCATTTATTTCTATTCACGAATGATAGAAGTTTATAAAAATAATAATAATGCATTTACAATTTTTTCTGAAAGCGATTGTTAATTTGTTTGGTGATTGGAATTGATTCTATTCACCCCGGTCGTTGCAAAATTTTTGAGAATTTGTGAATATCATGAAATCGATAAAAAATTCTGTACGAGACAAATGTTTTTTTTTTTTATTATCTATTCGAAAATTGTTTCGTCGACCTTGCTCTTCGTCCAACGGGTTCACTCTTGCGAATTCGGGGGTGAAAGATGTGGGCAGGGATGACAGTTGGCATGAATTGCGATAAGAGCATTCCACACATAAATCTATCGCGCTTTGTGGGGCAATAAACCGACGAAAACTATTTGCGAAAATATTCGTGGCTTTATATGTGAGTCGTTTGTTCGTATCGATGCGAATCGTGCGAATAAATATGTCAACCCACGCACGCTCTCCCACGTCTGGGCGTGATATTGAATCAGAATAAAAAAAAGCGTATTCTTTGAACGAAACTGTTGATCGCTGTTTTTATGCAAAAATAAATCGAATTAAAAAATATTTATTTTTTCTGATTCGAGAAATCGTTCAAAAAAATTTAAAAAAATCTAGTTCGAGCCTCGTTGATTCTCGCGCCATTTTGAGATTCATTCGTTGCAGCGAATACGAGACTCGTGAGTTGTACGAGATATTGAAAAAAAATGTTCGAGCGCACAGAAGGCGTACACGATCTTTTTTTTGGTTTATTTGTTTGGTTCGTTTTTTTTTAATACGTTCGCGAAATGTCGCGATGGTTGCGCGTGTGATACGTGTCGCGTTTGTTTCGTGAAATATTGAAGAGTCCTTTGCGTTTCCTTCACGACTCAACGTCGAACAACGTTTTACGAATGTACATGGCTCTGTAAAAAAGTTATTTTTAGTTCTATCGAACGTTGCGTTTAGTACACATTGCGCTTCGAACGCAAAATATTCGCCAACGAGGTTGGAACTTTGTAAATGAAAATATTGAAAATATAATCACAACTTTCACTATTACTACAAATTCATATCAATGTAAATGTCTCGCAATGGTTTTGATTTAAAAAATTGTGACTTCCATTCGTCTCAGATCGTCTCGAATTTCATACGATTTGAAGCTTTAATTTTAATGAATATATAAATCAATAAATCTATCAATAATGTTGCAAGCCTAGAAGTTGTTGTTTCGTGCGACTGATTTTTTTCTGTTGTGACCCACATTCACGCGAGAACGACGAGGCTTTCGCGTTTTCTTTTCGCGAGAAAAATTAATGCCCGTGGGCCATTGTACGTACAACGAGCGAATCCTCGCGATTTCGCACTGTTTTCGGACCAGCGAGGATCGATTGAAACGTGTACGATTTTATCTCCGGGCTATTTGAATTCACGTGGCCCAGGCCGCGAATGTATAACACGACGACTCAATGGCAATGAATCTCGAGAGAAGGCGTGTGGGTATTGTGCACGTGGTTACTTTGAATAATCGTAACTTTGGTCTAGTTTATTTTTCTGGCGCCGATTCATCCATTAAATTCGTCGGATAATTAGCTTCTTGCTCTTTGCTCTTTCCTCTTCTCTATCTCCTTCTCATCTTTCTCACATCTTGAAATTACTCAAAAGCAAACCGCGTCGTTCGGCCTAACAATTGGTCAAACGATAAAGACAATAAAGATAAAAATGAAAAATTCAATAAGCCAAATAGCAAAAAAAAATGTTTAAAGAAGAAATTATAAAAAAATTCAAATTAGCCCACCAGAAACACTCGAGAGATTAAAAAAAAAAGTTTTTCTCCAGTGAAATATTTATTTGTCCCACGTTTTGGTGGCTAATTAGACGTAGACTACAATTTGAGTGCAGACATTAGCAACCCCTCGGTTTTTATCTTTTCATTATTTTTTTAAAAGCATTTACAGGGTCTATGGAGTAACGACGGGTTTTCATCGCTGACACACGGAAAACCCGTGTGTGGCGGACGTTATAGTGGGCGTAGGCGGTCGGACAGGTGTACATGCGTTTATTTCAGCTGTCGTAGTCCGATAACCCTCGAATGCGAGCAACGAAGCGCAACCGGCGAGCTCCGTTTGCCATCGTAGCAAATGTTACCCACCAGTCGTATCGGGTTAGTGATGGCAACCTCTCCTGTATGCCCATAGCCCATACGATCCGCTTTAAACCAGCCACCAAACTACCTGAATTTATCATTATTATTTTTATGAACATTTGTCGTCAACTACCAAACTCCTCAAATTTATTATTATTATCGTTATTTAAATTCATTATTAATATAATAATAATATATATAAATAAAACACTCGCGAAAATGGATGACTAAGAAATATAAAAAATAGAAAATAAAAAAAAAAGTTGGAGATGCCGGGGATCGAACCCGGGGCCTTTCACATGCAAAGCGAACGCTCTACCACTGAGCTACATCCCCGCTCGTCGTTGCACCAAGTTTACTATCCAACACGTCGTTGTTAAATTTGGAAGCTTGCATATCAAATATCAGTAATTAGAAAAATATTATTACAAAATGAAAATAAAAAAATGTTTGCTCCGAGTGGGTTCCGATGGTTTTGATTCGTTCAAAGATTGATATCGACGAAAAGAAAAAAACACTAAAAAATTCCCAAGAGAAAAAAAAATTCGTTACAACAGAAACGTTACATTCAACGATAAATATCCCAAAACAAGCGACCAAAAAAAACAAACAAGGGATCATGTAGAAACGACAAACAAAAAAAACGGAAGTTACAATCAACCCCGAAATTCGATATACCAGACGTGCCGCACGTATACGAAGGATTAACTATCGTGCCAACGTAAAACTATATGTATCCACGACTGTGTGTAACGACTCTTTGACGGCAGTTGTTCATTCACCAGCCCCCCCATCGTCCGTGCACACCGTACATGCGATCCAAGATCCCCAAGATAAACATAATACCCACGCACCAAAAAAAAAGAAAAAAAAACTCCACGTCTATCGGATTACCCAATTTTTCACTCGTCCAAACAATTTTCGTCGATTGATTTCATTCAATTGCCAATACGAAATTAAATATTTTTTATATATATCGTCAAAGCCAGTATCACTATTTTCATAAATCCGCTAAACGTTGGCTTGCATACATTTTTGAAAAATCGATTAAAATGTAAAAAAAAAAAATTGCATACATTTATTTGACACTTTTTGTTTGAGTAAAGGAATTCAAATTATCAAAAGTTAATATACATCCCAATGAGACAGTAATAACTATTATTATTGTTATTAACATTTCGTTTTTGTTGCCATTATTATTATTATTATTATTATTATTATTATTATTGTTATTATTATTATTATTATTATTATTATTATTATTATTATTATTATTATTATTATTATTATTATTATTATTAACCGTGGTTCGGATCCCACGTAAAACAGTAGGACCAGGATACATTGCATTGCCTGGCTAAAAACCGAAAGACTGCAGAGCATGTCTACGAGGGCTCAGCTTGGCGGGTCGTGGCATACGCGGGTGTATGCGCGGGCGGCACAGCGTGTGGGACGTGCGAAACCACGACTACAGCTGGGGCGTCTGTCGCGACATCTGGCGGGCCACCGCACAAGGGACTTGAGACAAGTCGACAGGGGCTCAGTCTTGGGAGCGTTTGGGACCGCGTGAGCTGGCGGCACTGGACACGGCGGCAAACTTTCGGGTCCGCTAGCCCGAAAGCGAGCCGCCCGTCAGGTGCGGACACCTCGCGGGCCTTTGGCGCGACTGTGATCAGGGCCCCGGACCTGGCCTCTGGCGCTCGGCTGTTGGTGATACCGTGGTGAAGCGTACGGGATGGTACCAGTGTAGGGCGTGCGAACCACGACTACAGCTGACCGACTCGTGCGGCACCTGACGGACCACGTCGGAATCCAGACTGGGAACAAGACAGAGCTCGCCCCATACTATGTCGGGGCCCTAGTACAATGGTTCATGGACTGAGTGCTTGGTCAACGACAGAAATTCAAATTCAAATTCAAATTATTATTATTATTATTATTATTATTATTATTATTATTATTATTATTATTAACGCTTTACTATTATTATTATTACCCGTGCTCATTGGAATTTTTCTTTCCATCAAACAAAAAGACGTATAGAATTTAAAAATAAATGTTGTACTCAGTTTTTTTTACGAACGATTTTGATTATTATTATCATTGTCATTTTTACAGGCACACGACTGATCCGACTCCATTCTACGTTTTGTCAATTCATACCCCGTGGCACGTGCTGTCACCGACTGCTCCAACCTTTTTTTCTTCCCCTCGCCCTCCCCGGACACGCTGCACAGACACGTATATCGTCGCGGGTCTGGCAACCCCTTGAGGCGTACGACGATCGCCGTCTTAATTGCCACGTTTTAACGCAGCCGGCGAATCGCGCAGTTGCGTAACTCGAGACGAAGGTAGCCTTAGAAGATCGCGCGTACTTGTTACGGCTAATCGACCATCGGACGTTTACAACCGACGGTGACAATGCCACTCACGTGGAAGCAACCCTTTTTCATTTCGCAGCTATTTTTCTTTTTTTTCTTTTCACATATTTAACTTTTTATTATTTTTTGTTGTTGATATATTTTTTTCTTTTTACATATTCGTACGGCGATGTCCACGTTGGCCGCGACATTCTCCTTTCGCTCGATGACGTTATTGCTTTCGTTGGGGATCAATCGGCGAGTCAAATCGTGATAATTGAGACAATCGTGACGACGATGCTTGACAATCGGCCATTCAATCTTATTCCCCAACAGTGCCAGGAATTATGATATTATTTTTTTTCTTGTCCCACTTACGGAGATGAGAGTGTGGAATCATATCAATGGAACAGGCATTTTTATTTTCTAGTTATTGACTCGATGTATATAATATATAAACATAATAGAAATTTTCTATAAAAGTTTTTTTTAAATATATATTTAAATTAATATATCTTAAAATAATTTATATTAATTTAAATATATATTTAAATTAATATATCTTAAAATAATTTTCTATAAGAAAAATGTTTCTCAATATTTTTCCCGAAAATAGTGCATTTATAAAGATATTTCGACAAAAATGGTCGACGTTTATATTTAATTTTGTTCACTCTACAACTCGTATTTATTATACGAAAACTGGAAAATTTATTTTACGAAATTTTGAATCGTCGTGATTATTCTGTCGCCGTTCTCCCAAGTAAAAAAACTATATAGAGTCTATATATAATCTGTATATAGGACTAGGGATATACAGTTTATATACACATTAAATATGTACCATATATGGACTTTAAATAAATTATATGTAGACTCCATAATTTATGTATGGAGTATTGAATTTATATTAAGACTATATATGCTCAGTCCCACATATATTTTTTATATATTTTTTTTACTTGGAATACCGTCTCTTTTACTCGCATCGGGACTATGCAGTTCGCAGTGATATCGCGTGTAATGTGAACTCGTGGTGCTGGTATAGTCCGAAGATGAGATCGGACTCGAGCACTCGCCGTGGGGTAACGAGGCAACGACCATCATTCACAAGCTCGAAATTGTATGTAGCAGTCGTTCGAAGTCGTTAGCGCGGGCCGGTTCTTTTTATATCCAAACAAAACGATATAGTTCACTGTCGATCGCGAAATCAAATTTTTCTCGTGATGTTTTTTCAACATCCATCGACGAACTACATTGTGTCATTGAAACAAACGATAAACGAGTGTATGCAGTGATCGCTGGCTCATCTGTTTCAAAAATTCGACCCGGCCAAATGAGCACTTATTCAAGTTTAACAATTTAAAAAATATACAGTTAACCGTTTGTGTTTTTTTTGCGGCTAATTTTTTTTTTGTTTGAATTTTTATTGTTGTTTCCTGAAGTTCAGCGAAATGTTGAAAGATGGGTTTGAGGTAATTGATTGCACATGCGCATCGGGCATTACATATGAACCAATGAATATAACATTTTCAAGACGATCGAGTCAGCTTGACTCGTTCCCATCGTGACTCGATCTTTGAATTCCAATATTGACCATCTAAATCTATTTTATTTACAGATGGAGAACCAAGCTTACGAGGACGAGCCATCGACGCGATCGTCCGATCGTCCACACACTATCGACCCCTCAAAATCAACATCGACAGCTTCAAAATCTTTCAATACCGATTTACGTCGACTGCGAGACGAATCGGAAGCTCACGTTTACGAGGAAATCGTGGTGTCCGACCTACAACATTTTTCACTTCAAACCGATCGTACGACGATCAGTCTTCCCACAAACCCTGCCAACAACAATAACAACAACAACAATAATAATAATCATTTTCACGACGAATTAAATTCATCAGGATCGTCGACGAATTTACGAAAACAAATTTATTGCAAAAAAGATGAAAAACTATGTTCTCCAAAACCGACGATCTCGTTGTCGTCCATCGAAACCGGAACGATCGGTAATTTTCGAAGAAATCTGACGCTTCGGTTGCCACCTTCGAGGGAAATTATCGTCGAGGCTGCGAATAAGTCGACTCGATCCTCACTTCGAACTGAATCGGCGAAAAATCGGTATTTTTTCAACGAAAATATTTCATCTGCCTGTGAAATCGGCGGACAGACAACCACGGTAATCGGTAATTCAGTCGATGACAAACCCACCCGAAGAAAACGTCGCAAAAAAGATTGCAAACATTGCCGAAATAAAAATAAAAAAATAATCGAAATTTCATCGAACAATTTAAATGAAAATTCGATTTCGTTGCACGACAATGCAGCGATGATACCGATTGACGTGACGATGGATCGTGTTTTGGAATCGGTCAACAATAACGAAACGATCGATCGACGACGAGATACGAGAGTCGATGATGAACCGATTTTCCATTTTCCAAATGGAAATTTGCCGATTTTCGATCGTCGTATTATCGATCGAGATGATAATTTGGACCGTGAAAATCGAGTATTTTTCATAAGCGACGGAACGAACGATTCGTCCATCGTGGACGAGACGAACGATCCTGATGGCGATAAAATCGACAGCGACGTGAGACACGTGATCGTTGAGCCCGGTGACGATCGGGCGTTGATAACGCCACGAAAAAATCGTGATCAATGTATGAAAGTCAATTCCATTTACTCAAACGAAAATTGGCAATATCCGGATGTGCCGATATTTGTTACCGATCTCAAAGAAGATAGTCACTTTCAGGTATGTGGTACGGCGATTTTTATTTTTTTATTAATTTTTTTTTTTCGATGTTTTATATACAGCGATTTATTATTTTCTCACACGTACAAATACTTGCTGGTCGGACAGTCCGCGAAAATCGTGCATGGGTCAGGCAAAGGCCTCTCCCGGCATCGATGCAACGACTTCGCGGCTTCTAATCTTACGCTCCATGCCCGTATGCATATGCTTAACGGTGTTGTAATCTTTATTACGTCACCGACGTGGCCACGAGCCGCGAAAAGCGATCGAGCAGCAGTATCAGCCGCTGTTGCTGCTGCAGTAGTACTGGTAGAGCGATAGGCAGACGGCCCGGTGAAACTGAAATAGAAAAAAATGGGGGAAAAGAAAAAAATCATACACCGACCATCGGTTATCACCATCGGTACTCTTATGACAGTAAATCAGGGGGGAAAAGCGAAGAACGAGTTATAATTATGATTCATAATTAGTATCATTGTATGAAAAATAATTATGATAAATATTTCGGTGGTCAGTGTGAAAATAATAAAAACGGCTTTGGACCAGACAATTAATTATATCAGTTATAGTCACTTGCGAATGGTTGAGATCGTAAGTGGAAATGTGCGTGCATAGTCGGCCGGACGAGGGTGATGTAGGATGGTTTATCGATGGCGGAACGCGAGGTGAGTTCACGCTGTTTCCGGTCATCGATAGGTCTGAGGGAACCGAAAAAACAGTATCAAAAATGTATCGATGACACATGATGATCGTGTTAAAATAATTTGCAGAATTAATGAAAATAATAAGTTGCGAAAAATTTGACTGAGGAGAAATACAATTGAATTTTATTGCATTTATTTTCACAACAAAAAATAAAGTTTATCGTTCATTACTCAATTTAATTTGAGATTATTGAAACTATTGATAATTGAGAATATTCAATTTGTGGATTTGCACATATTTCATAATCATTGCCAAACGACCATTAAATTCGTTCGGATAAATAAAGAAATTAATAAAAACGAAATAACGTAGAGAAGAAAAAATAGATAAAAATGGATGCAAAAATGTTTTAAAATATGGTAAAGGTCATTATTCAATTTTTTAAAATGATTCACGCAATTGCACGAGACTTTATTCGCAGAGGGCTTACTCACTGCCGACGAGAACGCAAGCACCATCGTTTCTGGATCGTTCAAATGTCCGAAAAAGCGTGCGAGGCGAGCCGGACTCGCATGCACCGCGTCTTCGAAAAAATCGTCGTGGATGGACCCTCGATTTTGGCCGATCGTTGGACGCTCCGGGACGCGCTAGATCGATCATTCTTTTGCTCACAGTCGTCCTAGCTCTTCTCGGCATCGGTGGAATAGCGCTCTACATAGTTTTTGGTAAATTTTCCATCCTGCATCAACGTATAATGAAAAAAAATTAAAAAATTAAAAAATTAAAAAAATTAAAAATTAAAAAAATAAAAAATTTGAACCGAACGCACTTGATCTCGTTTTTTTTTTTTTAACAAGACATTTTTATCAACCGTCAGTGAATATTTGAGAAATGCGTTTTTATTATCATCGCAGAACCGGAAAAACTTCAATTGATTCAACAGTATCTCCGATCGTCATCGTCTTTGAGGGTTTCGATGGATTCGTCGACGGACGCTTTCGACGACAATTCGATCGGTTTCGATTCCGCGTCCACCGTCACGACCGTTTCCGCGCCAAGCGCTCTTTTAGACGAAAAAATTTCCACATTTTCACGATCGACGATTCGCAATTCCGCAACGAAAATGGAACTCGCGACAATGGAATCCGTTGCACCGTCGAACGCCAACGTCACTCGTCACTGCGACGATTGTTACGACGGCGAAGTTTGCGTGGCTCTCGTCGACGAGGATGTGCCCTTTTGCAGAACCGGTCCTGATCCCTTGGATCCCACAGGATGTGCCGGTCTTTGTCTCATTAACAAACAAAAGTGCCATCGCCTGGACGTCGATGCTTTCAGGTTTAACATTTTTACAAATCCACGACAATCGTGAAATTTCGAAAAAAAAAAATTTCCCAATAAGAATCGACGCTTATTTTTGTAATAGAAAGAAATTTCATTATTACAAAGATTTCAGAATTTTATAAAGTTAGAATTGAAATTGTAATTTCAATTCTGACATTATAAAATTCTAAAATCGTAAGAATTAATTATTATGTAGTTCATCCTTACAACATATTTTTTCGTTAACACTTGCGAATGATTTGTGCGACCGAATATGATTTTGTTGATTCGATCGGATTGCAATTTTAGATGATTTTTCGAATTTTGATTTATAGAAAATCATGATTGAATGTGATAAAATAAATGTATACGATAATGAAATTTATGGAATTTTGAATTTAGGTGCGTCAAGGTGGACAATTGTCTGGACGACGAGTGGATGTGTTCGAACACGTTGTGCATACATTTGAACAGTCACTGCGACGGTTATATGAATTGTTACGATCATTCGGACGAGTACGATTGCGGTGAGGGCGATATTTAATTTTTTTTAACAGAATTGATAAGTCTAATGAAGTTAGAGCAATTGTATTATGATTTCACTCAACTCAACACAGGAAAATCGTTTTATCCTATTTTTTTTAAATTGTCATTAGTATTTTCCGATGGACGAAATATTATCGATGGTAAATTTAATTGAATCGGTTATTATAACAATTTCTGTTTCCTACTGAAAAATGGGAAAGGCTATCGAAAAGAAACATCGTGAACAATATTTATGAGATGGACTATAAACTCATCGGATTTATAGTCCATTTACAGTCGAATTTTTGTTTGTGATGAAGTATAAAAAAAACTTTGCCGAAAAAAATTGTTACACAACCTTTGTACAACTTGGGTTTGTTTCTTGTAACCCTTTTACATTGGTTTTCTTTGGGACAATCCGCAATTGCCCGCATTAGCCCAGTTCACTGTCATTCAATGTATATACAATATATGTTATTGGCTTTTCTACTTTACAAATGTTTCTGTGGCTTCCCGTCGCTTGCATTATTTATTTTCTTTTTTTCTTATAGAACAAACTATTAATCATACAAAACTTGTTGATTTTAAATACGTCTCCTTCGCACTTATTTCATGTTTTCAATTCGTCATTGAACTCTCTTTTTTTTCAGCCTGCAATCTGCAGACGCACTTTCGGTGCGGCAATGAGACGTCTTGTCTGCCACTGAAAAAAAGATGCGACGGAGAAATCGATTGCTGGGACGCAACAGACGAGATTAATTGCACACTCGGTAAGCGCGTGTGCCATGTGCATATTTTCAATCGTGAAGTAGATTTCGATTTATTTTGGAATAATATAATAATCATAATCGGCTGTGTAGCGTGATTGCTGAGCTCGATTATCCTCATAATTAGACGAGCTAGAATCGTGACGCAGTCATCGGAACACTATATATTTTTCACAAATAATAAAGGCTAAGAAAATATCAGTAGATCACGTAGAATATAAATTGACAATCTATTTCAATAACATTTCGTCGATTTTTCGTCATTCGACTCATATTCGTCCACTTATTTTATTTTTATTTTTTTTTTCTTATTTGTAGGTGAGGAACTTGGTTGGTGTGAGTACACTTTCGTGATTTGATGTCGCTTGTCGCTCGCATGATTCACACACATTACAATCGTTGCATCGAGATGCTTTTAGTTGATTTTTGGCTTTTTGATTAGTTAGCTGGATGCTATTGTTCACTATTGAGTTGAATGATCAAGCGATTTCGATTGAACCGAATAAAATCCATTTTACCGTGTTTCCATCGATGATTGAAATTATTTTGCAAGCTAAGTTTTTTTTCCAAAAATGATTAATAACAATACGGAATAATTTTTGAAAACATCTTTCTAGCTTCTGGTTTTCAAAAATTTGAATTTAAAAAATTAGTGACCTTGGTTTCGTGCGATTTCTTGGGATTGATTGAACGGCAACACAAATGTTCCACAGCTTGTCCATCGAGTGGCGATTTCACGTGCAGCAACGGCGAATGCATATCGAAAGCAAGATTTTGCGACGGTTTACGAGACTGCACCGACGGCTCGGACGAACCCCACGGTTGTCAAGGAGGATGCAACAAACACGAATTTTCATGCCAGTAAGTAATTGAATGCCACTCGCGAATTACAATCCACACTTTTTTTTGCAATGTTAAAAAAAGAGAATAAAAATTAATTGAATAATTCAAAACCTGTATTTGTCGCACATTTTTTTTTCCCAGCAATGGCAGATGCATAACCAAATCGATGAGGTGCAACGACGTCGACGATTGCGGTGACAATAGCGACGAGCAGAGTTGCAGATATCGCATTTGATTGCACGATGGTGAAATAATTTTTTTTTTATTATAAGAAAAAGTAATTGTTGACGAAAATATTGCGATTGGAAGATTTGGTACGAATAATCTCATATTCGATTGATTCGAAATAATTGTATAGATATTTGTTTAAATTGTGTACATCGATGAACATATGATACTTATAAGAAATGTATAAATTTATGTAGTTGATATAATTATACAAAAATGTTTTTATTCTGGAAAAAAAAAACGAAATTCGGTGGTTAGGAGGGAGAAAATATGAAAGTCATATGTAAAAGAACGAGTAAGGGGTAAGGGGTGAAGGTGAACATAAAAGTCGATGATATAGGAAGTAAGAAATAAGAAATGGAAGGATGTACGAAATGTAAGATTAAAAAGGAGCGATAGTGATTAAGTTTTGGATCATGTAATAAAATTAAAAAATGAAATAATAATTTTCAAATAAAGAAGAATAAAAAATGCGAACTGCACGATAGGAAATAAAAACTATCCTACAGGATTGCATACGAGGCTTTTTCATGCTATTTATCAACGCCAATGAATCATAGATAATATATTTTGTCATTATATTTTTCGGATAATACAGTTTTCTTTTGTTCTTGTCATTTTTTTATTTTTTTTTCAAATTTCTATATAAACTGAAGATCGATACATAGAAATATAATAATTCTCGAAGAAGTTTAGTTTCTTATCGATCGTCGTCGAATCCGTCCCCCATTGCGAAAACCCAAAATACCTTAAACGTTTTTCGTAACGATTAACGTACGATTTAAAAAAAAATGATAATAATAATAATAACTGTTCATTTATTTCGCACACCTCGACCTTTGGTTATTCACGTTGGTTTTCTTTTTTTTTTTCGTGGATACGTTTCAAATACGTTTCGTACAATGAATCTCTCGTTATCGTCGTAAAGCATCGTTATAATGATAATTGTTAATTGATATGATAATTTAACGACAACGCTTTAGTCGTGTCGTTATCAATCATCAAAAAAAGTAGTCACAATTCCGTATATATACACAGTGTAACACATATAGATATTTCGAATCGCAAATAGTTTCGACAAGCCCGTGAATCTTTGCCATCCGATCGATGAGTTACCAAATTTTTGAAACAACAAAAAAAATGCGAGAGAGAGAAAAAAAAGAAAAAGAAAAACAATTTGATTTTTTTCCCCAGGTGGCACATCATCTTGTTTGCACACGACGCCCCGAACGTGTTATAGACCCCGCGCACTGTCGATTTATAAAAATTCTTCCGGCTCACGGGGTGCGTCGAGATCTCGGTAGTGAATGACCGGCCGGAAATCACCGCCGCCGCCGCCGCCGCCACCGCTGGAAAAATTCACAAAAATAAAACACAAAAAACGATTAAATCACATGACAATGCGTGGATTTTGTCGTAATTTCTTTTTCTTTTTTTTTTCCTTTCATATTCAGGGTGTGCGAAATTGATTTTTGTGGCAGCGCGGCTTGTCGAAATTTGGGGGTGAAGTAAGGGTCGGGGGGCGAGATATTTATATCGTTGGACCGCGCGAGGAACGATTTTAATCAACGCGCGTGGGAGTCGCAATTGGAATGGGATGAAAAATAAATTGAGCATTATTAGCAACAAATATATTTATTTGTTCTTTTTTGTTTTCCATGGCAATAACGTGCGATTGTGTAGTGCCGGGTTAACCGTACTCGTTACATCGATTTCAATACTGATAGTTGCACTTTACAAATTGTTTCATCGGTATAATGTAACGTCTTCATTATTATTATTTTTTTTTTTTTTTTGTATTGTTTCGTTATTCATGGTGTTTATTCATCTATTTATTATCATTTATTTATTCCATCTGCCTCGTGAGCCGAGGTCGTAATAAGGCCTGTGATGCAATTTTGCATAAATTTTTCCTTCAATTAACAACATTGTCGCCGAATAAAAATTTGTTTTTTTGAAAAATCTATCATTAATTTTATTGCCACGTTTGGCAAAACGTCATTCAAATGACACATTCGTTACTGCATTGTTAATTTTTCAACGAAACGAAAAAAAAAAAAAAAAGTTATCGTGACGCGATATTGAATCGCACGATCATTTATACGAGCCCGGGTGTCGATTGGCACTGTATTTTTGTTTGCGTTATTTCGCGAGTGAATGTAGTTCAATCGTCAATCCTACATGGGCGAATTAAAATATATCGGCGTCTAGATGATCCAAATCATTATAACTAACGACAGGCCTCGCCGTCGATACTGGAGCAGCCCTGTAAAAATTATATATACGACGTACTGAATAGTGCCCAACTCCTCGAGTAACTTTGAGGGGGAAAAAATTTGAACGAAATAATAATAATAATTATTATTATTATCATTATTATTTCGTTCAAATTTGTTCAAACGAAATTAAAAAAAAAATGACAATGAAAGTAGGTAAAATAATTTGTGTGGGGTGAAAATTGTAAAGTTGAACGTATCCAATATTGAAGGGCCATCGCTAGTGAGTGAGTTTGTATTTTTTTTCGGGATACAGCTCGACATAAGATGCGAGAAAAAAAATTCCGAAAAAGTTATGGCAATGAGGCGATGATAATTTCTTCTTCTTCATTTTTTCCTTCGGTATAAATATGAAATTGTGTCTTACCGTCCTCTGTTGAAACCACCACGATTCTGACGTGGCATACCACCGAAGCCGCCTCCGAAACCGCCGCCGTAACCGCCACCTCCACCTCCCCCATAGCCGCCGCCGCCTCCTCGTCCTCCGCCGTATCCACCGCCAAAACCTCCGCCGAAGCTACGAAATGAAAAAAATAGGTTTCGAAATATCAATCGGTGTAATCAATCTCTTGGCGTAATCATCGATCGACGATGAGAATTTTCAACTACAGACGAAGGAAATTTATAAACGTGAAATCATAGACGCAAGATATATTGATTTTGCTAACTCGATGACTTCCGTCTTTTTTTTTTTTTAATTGAAAAAAAAATTTCAAATACTTTTTATTTTTTATATTTATTTTCCGGAAAAAAAAATTTGCCTTAAAAATAAATGATAAAATTGAATGGACGGAGGAAAGAAAAAAAATTACCCTGCAGGCGGATAGGGAGCGAAGGTTTCCCGCGGTGCTTCGCGAACCGGCGCCTTGTTACCCGGATGCTCCGGCAATATCGGTCTCTTCGGATCCTTCAAATAATTGTTAAAGTACTCGGCCTCAGCCTTCACTTCGGCAACCTTTTCCCCGTGTTTGTTGAATATGTGTTTGCGAATGAAATCCGGACCTTTGAACTTTTTACCGCTCAACGGACACAACCACTTGTCCTTCGAAATTTCTTGCGTGTTCGCTTGAACAAATTTTTCCACCTCACTGAACGTTTTACATTCAATACATTTTCGTTGCATTAAGGAAAAAAAGGGAGATAATAATTCGAGAATTGAAATTTAAGAAGCACAATGGCAATCGAGTGAGTGAAAATTGATTGATACGGTTCAAAGGATACGCGTCAGCATTTTTGGCACCGAGTTTGTCAAACTCGTCGGTACTCAGAGTCGCAACTGGTGCGAGAAAAGCCGTCATTTTGGATTCGAAATTTCTCGCGTATTCCGACAATTCCGTGGACGATATTTTGGCGGTTGGCGGGGGTCCACGCACGTGCATTATTCCACAACGATTTGGCATCTCGTCCTCGTTCGGATACTCGCAATGATTGTAATAATCGACGGAATGGACTATACGCAGATAAAGAACTAATCGATCCAACACCTGGCGAATAAACAAAAACGGTGGCTATTATTATCAATCAACTCGGACACACGTTCAATTTATCCATTCGAACTTTTTCTGCGGATAAAAATTCATCATTCTAAATGTTCTTTTCTTTTTTGAAACTTATTTATTTATTTATTTATTTATTTATTTATTTATTTATTTATTTATTTATTTAGTATAATAGTTTCTGAGAAAAATGGCTGAGACAAACGAAAAGACACGCGAGTCATCTTGCAAGACAATTAATAAATAAAAAATGATGAAAAAAAATAATAATAATTCGATAAAAAGTGATTGAGAGAAAAAAAATCTTACTTTGATCAAAGCGGGATCCCGTTCGATCGGTCCATCGCCATCACCTCCGAGTTGACCCTCTTCCTGATCGCCCGACATGCCGAGAAGTTCTTCCTCCTCAGCCGATGCTTCCTCGATTAGATAATCCGTGATGTTCTTCAGTACCGGATTTTTCGAAGACAATCCGAAAGCCTGGCAATCGTCGATATTTCAAACGAACAATCATTATTCCGTTGTTTATGCGACGAGGCTTTTTAAATTTCGTTGGATACGTCGTGACGATGATGAATAAATATAATAATGGATAAATCACACTCACCGCTTGCTCCGCTTCACCGGCGTTCTGGTTCGATTTGGACTTGTCCTCGGAATCTTTGGCTCCGTCCTTCTTGTCCGTACACCACAAGCCAATTCTGTTGTCCAAATTGTGAACTATTTTCGCGCTCAATTTGATATCGTGTCGGACAATTTGCTTGTGCGACGTGACACCGTTGACCATGCGTATTCGACGTGAGAGATCGCGATTCACGATTGCACCCAACTCACAATCTCGAAGCTGAAATTAATTCACAATTTTTGTGAACAATTTAAATTTCCACGGACGGACATTTTCTATTTGGCACACATGTTCGAATTACACTCGAAAATTGTACTTAACGTTTGAACAAAGAAAAGAAACTTGATATTCAAAAAAGAATTGCAATATTCAATACGAAAATAGTAATTTATATTTTGTTCTTATAATAAAATTAATATTTTTCATATTTATAAAATAAATAATTACCCGTATGTTGTTGAGACTCCAGCAAATCTCTTTGATGTTCACTTGTCGTTCGAAAGAAACCCATCCACGACGGAACCATCTTCGCTCCGGTTGCGGATCGGCAATAGCGACTCTGAGAAAACCCGGGAATCGTTTGCACATCTGAGAAGTAAAAAAAATTATTTATAAATAACTTCATTTTGTAGCTAAAATAAAAAAATCGAAGAGGTGCGTGCCAATTTTAGAGATTCTGAGTCGACAAAAGTAAACACCCTTTTAAAAAAATCTAAAAAATCCTTCACAAAAAATCTAAATTACAGAAAACATATTTTGTTGTCAACTAACCGCTTCGACCTCCGCTTTCGTGATGGTCGGTGCCAAATTTCTCAAAAATATGCTGCTGGTTTTGTGAAGAGCACGAGGTTCTCGTTCCTTGTCCTCGCTCGCCAAGTCGATAACCGTTTCGGGTTCGATGTCGGTCTTTCGCGCATCAACGCACTCGACTTCTTCCTTATCCGATTTCTCCACCGCGTCCGGCTTCTCCTCTTCCTTTTCCTCCGTATTGTCATTCTCATTTGGTTTTTCTTCGACAGCCGATGGAGCTAGGGTGAAAAAAACAATTTAAATGAAGAATTTTCCATAATAAATCTTTTTAGTATCAATTTTTAAATATTCGATACGTTAATCAAGTAAAATTTATCTCAAAATATTTATTGCCCGGACGTGTTACTCACGAGCTTCTTCCTTTGGTGTATCAACCTTGTTGCTATCGCTATCGGATGAACTGCTGCTGCCACTGCTGCTCGAGCTACTGTTGCTGTCCGTTCGTTTTCGTTTCTTCGGATTTATTTGTTCGGTCGGTTCTTCCGCCGCGATCGCTGCCACCGCTGCCGCCGCTTCTCCTTCTTCTCCTCCTCCTTCTTTTCATTAAAAAAAAAACCAGCACGAGTGTAAATATCGTTGGTGAATAATAATATCAATGTCTGTCGTTCGGGCATTTTCAGATAGATTTTTAAGAATCCTAAAGATGCCACGTAGAACAGGCATTTCTCCCCTCAAACGAATGAGAATAATTTTTGACTATACCAGTTTCTTCCGTAGTTGGTTTCGTCGATTCTTCTGATTTTTCAACCTCGTCAGCCACATTTTCCGCTACTTCGTCCGTTTTCGCAGCTTCTTTTTCCTCCTCCGTCGGTTCGGCTTCTTTCATCTCGACGTCGCCATTCTGTTCCTCCGTTGCTTTCTCTTTTTCTGTCGAAGTCTCGGCTTCTTTGATCTTCTCTCTTGAAAGATGAATAAATAAATAAATAAATAGAGAAAATAATAAATTAATAAATCAATTAATTAATGCATAAATACCCAAATGATCGAATAAATAAATAAATGAAATCGTCCATTCTAAATTCAATCGATTCAACCAAAGATAAATAAATTCGTGTCAAAACTATAAAATCGACGTACTCGGTCTCGGGCTTCGCCTCGATCGCTGGTTTGGGTTTCGTTTCTTTCGGAATCTCACGTTCCTTGCGCATAATCAGAGGCAAAATCGGCGTGGGTTTGACGTCCAGAATTTTCAAATCATCCTCGGTACCGCCTTCCAATTTAATAACAACCGCGTCGAGAAGATGCAGAAGCGGATCTGCCTGATCGGCATCCACGGAAACTTTTTCTATTTGCTCGGAATTCAATAGATCCAAAAAAACTTGGACACGTTTCTGCGAAATAAATTCCGGTGCGTGTTAATTAATCAGCGGATCGGTGGATTGAAAATCGAACCAAAAAAAAAAGCAAACGAATAAATCATACAAAAAACTTACCCTCAAAGCTGCAACTTGCTCGTCTTTTCTCTTGACAGATTCTTCCGGATGATATTTTATTTTGAACCTGACAATCGATGTCGAAAAAAAAAAATAATAATAATCAGAAATTAATCAATCTGAGGTGCATAATTTTACATTTAAATAAATAATCGTAAATTCGTTATTTCGTTCGACTCGATGATGTATTCGCAGATTGACACAATTCTAGGATGAACTTGATGATTCACATAAATAATTATATACCTTTGCCAATTAACAATGTTTTGTCGTTGTATCATCGTTTATCACTCTATAATATCTGTTGCAATAGCATTGCCGATATTGCTACTACATTGAGGTGGGATTTCAATGATAGAGAGAGTAAAAATTTGATCTTTGTCGAAATAAAAAGTGAAATATAATGAGAATGCTCACTCAACTAATCCCCCAGAAGGAACATTTATTTTATTATATTTATGTTTTATTGGATGTTAGTTCGACTTAGGGAACAAAAGTGCATTTGATCGTCTCTCCCAATATTCGAGACGAAGAGCAAAAGAGTTATAAATATATCAAACTTAATTAAAAGCCATTTAATGAATTATCGAATAATAATAATAATAATAATTTATTTATTCATTAATAGAATATAATTTATTATTCACATTGATATATTATTATTTGAAATGATAATGCGAAAAAATAATCCCACCTCATGCGTAACAAATTAATCTCGAACAGTTTACGCACGACGGCATCATGGTATTGCGATATTTAAAAAAATAGAAAAAAAAAATTTTCAAATGGTTTTTTTTTTAATTATCTATTCAGATCAACGTAATGGCGATATTGGAAATATCAAAATTGCCGGGTACGGTATTGAAGCCTCACCTGTGGTCCTATACTTTTGCTCGCATTCGGTATTGTCGACGTTTTCAGATTGTCTAATCCCTATCTCAATGTTCAATGAGTTTTGATGATCAAAAGAAAATTGATATATATCTACATATATGTATAGATATGTAGATATTGGTAATAGCGGGTTTAAAACGCGGCCTAAACGAGCGTGATTGGGCTTTGCGCGCCCAGCTCGCAATTATAAATCTATTCTATCAAATTTTCCTAGCTAAACCCGATACACACGGTCTTCGACGATGCGCGATACGCGTGTTTGCTTCATTTTTCTGTCTCATATTTTTTTTTTTTTCGTTTTCATGTTAAAAAAAATTGATTTTAAAAAAACCAAACGAGGGTAAAAATAAATGCCGAGATGATCTGTGCTCGAGGCATAGGACGTTGACGGTTGTGTGCTGTAGGGATAGAGATATCTTGTAATATTGTTAAAAGTTAGCCAGGCATCTCGCATCAACATTTTTTTTGTTTGAAAAAAAAAATTAATTCTTTTTTTTTTTCAAACGCGAAAATTGAGAGTTCGAATGCACGTGGCTCACGGCCGACGACCCAAAATATGAAACGGTACAACACCCGTCCTGTTCGACACAAGTTTTTTTTTACCAGTTCCACGATAAATTTTTTTGATTGGCTTGAAAGTTTTTTTTTCTTTATTTTAGGGCATCGACACGAATTTTCATAATTTTTTTTGTATATTTTGTATTTTTTCAATTTTTTTATTCAATGATCAATGACTTACCATTCCTCGTCCTTGTGAGCAACGAAAAATTCGTTGAGCTGCTGTCTCCTGAATTCGAGTTTGTACTCGTTGTAACGTTTGATCGCCTCCTCGTCGGTAATCGTGTCTTCCTGAGTGCCGAGAAAAGCTTTGAACGTCATCATCGGCGGTTGGGTCTCGACGTTGGAATTGCTGAAGTTTCCGGGTACCTCGCGACTGAATGAAGAACGAAAAAAAAAAGGTTATCGAACAAACGTGTCGTTAATTGACAAATTATAATGATAAAACGTGTAATTTTCCCTTTAAAGCGTCATCGAAGTAGTTTGTAATGTGTACCTCAACCTGGCCAACAATTTTGGAGTAAAACGACTCCTTCGTGGTCTGATATTTAAGACGTGATACATTATTCGATTCCGGGATCGAAATTTCGTGTTTCGATGATCACAGGGAACGAAAAAAAAAAAAAGAAGAAGACGTAGATGGAGAGTTGAGTGAGAGAAGATAAACAAACCTGCTGGCATTTCCGTGGTTGCCATAGTGATGGTTACCACCGTGATGGGGAGGAGGATAATGGTCCTGTCCCCAAACGCTTCCACCGCCACCTCCCCCGCCTCCGCCGCCCCCGCCGCTGTAATAATCGGGATGGCCACCGTAACGCGGTCCTCTGTCGTCCCAATCCGTTCGCATTCTCTTCATCGGCGGAGCCATGTCCTGCGAACGAGCCGGGCTGTAACGTTCGCGACCGCCTCCTCCGCCTCCGCCTCGATACTCTCGGTAATCGGGCCTTGCCCGCGGTCTGCTCGACCATTCCCTGAAACAAAAAAACCAAACAAACAAAAATAAAAATACGAAACACTGATGATATATCGCGTTTATGAATTGTTTAACGTGGAACAAGGTTTTACGAAATTGTTATTTCAATGAAACAATGGAAATAATTTTTTTCGAATTATTTTGTACGCGAAATGACTGTTGATGGATTTTGTTTTTTTCCAATTTGTCAGACGGATGATTAAAAATTGTGCAATGATTGTTTCATCGATGATTCATTGCGTTTATGGATTTTTGGGACGAGGAAGAACTTTATTCGAAATTGTAAGTTCGATGAATAATGAACGTAATTATATTGGGAATTGTTTTATATGCATAATGACTGATAACGATATTTTTTTTTTTTTACAATCATTTAGATGGATATTAATTGATTATTCATGACATCTATTCACGACAACGATGCAATACAACAGGTTTGGATTCAATTAGATGAATACAAAATGTATGTCAAAATCAGTCATACTGATAGAAGTTGCGTTTCAAAATCAGTGATAAGGATCGAAGTTGAAACAAGATCGTTGCTGAATCTTACCTATCTACCCATTCGTCACGACGTCGATCGTCCCTGCGTCCATCTCTCGAGTATGATTCAGGTCGTTCTCCTCTGAACTTGTCACGCCTTTTTCGATCGTATTCATCATCTGAGTCACCCATTTTACCCCAAGTGAAACTCCTGAAAAAACAGAAACATGATAATGACAATTATGCATTTATTTTTGTACAACATTTGCACCTTTATCAGAACAAAAAATAACATTCTTTAAAATATAACACATAACCTGCGCTAGACAAGCTAATTTCGATTCGGATAGCGATTTTGTCTCAAAAGCTACGAAATTTCAACAAATCTTAATTATCAGTTCACAGCTATGAAATCAACGATCGACTAGAAAAAAAAAAATTCAGCAGAGCTCGAATAATTCTCAAACTACCAAATGAATAATCAATATCGAACACCGCTGGCGTTCTAGGCGCACAGGTTTTTAATGAGGGAACTGAACAATCTGAGACGTTCGACAATCATAATTTCCAACGTAACAAGACCAACGCATACCCAATTAGAATCGTCCCCTCAACTAACAATTGAATGCATCTACGCCAAACCCAATAATTCTACAAAATAGGCGGGAAACGAAAAAAAAAAAAGTGTCCAATTTCCAAACATATTGCAAAGATTATCAAATTCCAAGAATTTTTTCAATAACTTCGAGGTTATGAAAAACCGTTACACTTCGACCGACTAGAAAGAAAAAAAAAGTCGGGTTAACAGGTCAACCGGACAAACAGCGTCATCGAACGATGCCGAAGCAATCCGAAGCCGCGTGCATAATGCTTAACCTCTTTCACCCCGACACCGCACGGAATTTCAAAAAATTCGAAAACATTGAGCCTCGAAAAAAAAAATGAAAGCAAAAAAACCCCCCCAATTCTCGATACAAACACGAACAAAAACAGCGATAGTCAACAATCCGTGAGAATGTTAGCGGATCGATGTTGACGCGATGGAATCGAACGAAATGTACTTTGAATCGTTTGCTCCGAATTTTCGAAATATTTTTTCGAATCAACGAGCGACTGCTCGAAGCACTCGGGGTGAGGTTATGCGCGCAATGTAATCGAAAAACGGAGCAGATATGACGTAGGTTTGTCACATTGGGAGCAATAAAGCACGAAAAAAAAGGTTTCACTCACTTCGTCACTTCGATTGTGATTATTCAACTGTGGGCGAGATTAACGAAAACGCTTGCGAAGGACGCTTACACCAACTGGCTGGGCACTGTGGCACATCCCGTGCAGACGCGTTGCGCGTCTGACTCACGTAGTAATCATTATGAATGCGTGGACTGATTATTAAAAATTACGGTAACATATATGGACCGTCAAATAACGACAAATTGAGACGATCGTTTGTCGGGCTTATCAAGAAAAATGTCTATTAAAATATATAACCAAGAAATGTTATATGTTATATGCGTAACATCGGTCATTTGTTTCGTTTTTTTGGTCATAAATGTTTATTTGTGCCTCCTGGCTGCACTGTCTCGATATGGTCATTTTTGAAAGATGACATTTATTCATATCTGTCATACGCGTCATTCGACAGTCAAATGACCCGTCATTTTAAAACCCGGCCGTTATAATGAGGCGATCGCCACGATGTCTGGGCGGAATCGTTCCGTACTAACGTTTTAACGAATCGTCGTTAATCCTGACCGACGAATCCGGTGGCCCAGGTTACAAAATTTTTACACGGAACTGGAGATCTCTCTACTCACCTCTGGCGTAACCTAACCTCGAATCGTATGACGATGATTCGTCGGCATCATTCCGATGATTCATCGACCGGCCAATCAGCGACCGATATTTTTAGGCCAGGTTATGATCGCTCGAGAAGACAAGTTCGGACCAATCGCATCATACGACCGCCTATTCTAATTTTCCAATTTTCCGTCACGTCTATATTTGTTATTATACAAGCGTGATTTTCATTGGACCGCGGTTTTTGAATATGACGGTAGATGCGGTGGAATGGAAAAATCGTGAGCAGCGTCCAATGATAACCTCGAAAATTCGCGCATGCGCTCTGGATTTAAACTAGTTTCAACAGGCGCAGTAAATACCTTCTACGCTTCAGTCTGCTCCAAGTTTTCACACCTCCGACTTGACGCGAATAATCGATGACGACCCATTGCGACGTGTGACCTCGAAACTTTGACGTTTGATTTCATTGTTATTATCACAATGGAAACTGACAATGTGCCACAACAGGCCGACGTTGAAAGCATTTCCGAGTGTCCTGGAATAATTTTGGAAGAAAACACGGACAATATTAAACAGGTAATTGATAAATAATTCTTTTTCTTGCGCATATAGGGTAACCTTGTCCATGACCTGACTCAATACAATGCTCGTGACGTTCTTCCATGCTGCAGAAGAAGCCAAAACGAATTCTTCACTTTTCCGATGGCGATATGGTTGAATCATCTTCGGAGGACGAGACGGATGCCCCAAAGCCGGAGAATCAAGTACATAACGTAGATCCTGTGAGTCAGGCCCTATTTTTGTATCAAGGTCGACTTCTCCAAAGCACATTTGGAACCATGTTCTTGAGTCCCTCTTTTTGCTAATCACCAGAAATCTCTGGATTGGATGCCCTGGGCTTGGTACCAGACCACCTGGGCCGGTTCCAAAATCATGCATGGCTGCGACGCGGTGGGCGAGGCTCTCGCAGATTTCTTGGGCATCACCTCGCCCAAATATCAATTCGAGATCGACGAGTACAAGAGAATCCAAGCTATGCAGAACGAAGAAACTTCCAGACAAGATTTGGAAATGGGCGGATGGAACGAGCACCATCGCAACAATTTGATCGCCCAAAGTCGAGTAACGACTAACGAGTGAAAAAATGTTTTCCGATCGAATCCAAGGCTACCAAAGCGCATTGTTCAATGTAAAAAAAAAGCTTCCGTCGTTTGTATTATTACAATCATTTTGATTCTTCCATTTTGTAATTTGACTCGCAAGATTCATCATCTTATAGTTTCCATTGGAATTCCATCGATATAAAAATAATAATCATCGACTGACTGTTCATTGTTCACACGACGAAAAAAAAAGAGACAGAGAGAGAAAGGATTGACTCGTCACAGTTTGCCATCAGCAAAAGCATTTTACCGGGTTAAAAAAAAAAATAACAAAAAAAAAACTCGATATATCTGTACATAAATTTGTATAACTAATTGTATAATATTTATATTATTTATAACTAGTTATTACACAACAGTCTTTGATAATTAATACGTGGCAGTAAAGATTCCTTCGAATGTCCACCAGCATCCGAATGATAAACGACGACTTAATCGGATACATAAATTATTCACGTCTTATCGGGTGAATTATCGAAACCCAAAAAAAAAAAAATTAAAAATAAAATGTTTGCGTTGAAAAAATAAATTTTATTTATTTACGGCCATTAGTTTGGTTTTTCTTTCGAAATTTCGATCGAATGGCGATAACGTCAATCGTATTTTGTGCGCGTCAAGCCGAATAACGTAATTTCACTTTTTTTCTTTTTTCTTTTTTTTTTTTTTGTCCCGACGATGATTCATTGTTCGGGAACAAATCTGTGCAATGCACCGGTTAAAACTAAAATTGAACTTTGCAGACCTTGTGGCAAATGTCTCTGCAGCCATGCGCCTTTGTACTGTTCTATGTGAGCCAACATTTTGTTGGCTATGTCAGTTCTGAAAGTCGGTGGTAAATTCGAAACTCCTAAATTTATAACAGCCAGTCCCATATTGCTGTTGGGATTGACACCGACGCCGATGAGGGTTCTACCGATACGACAAGCCGTGAGCATGAGATCGGCGGTCAATTGCAATTCTTGCATCTCCATCGAACCGAATTTCGACGTAACGTTTCCCTCGTACAACGAATGAGTCACGCGTTTTATTTGCTTCGTCATTTTCTGTGAACAATAAAAAAAAATTGCGTTCCCATTAGTTTTTGCTGAACAAAAATATTTGGGAAAAAAATGAATTGGAACAGATAAAACTATGATAAGATAAACGATAACGACGATGTAATAATTTTATTAAGCGAGATAATGACAATACGTACTATGAAAAGATCCGTCGATAGATATTCGAGATTAACGTTATCGGGATCGGTGAGCAATCGGTAAAGCGTCGAGCCACGATTGTCCGGAATTTGTTGCAGATCTTTGGAATCCTGATTCTTGCTCAGTGTCAATACTAAAGTATCGACGCGTCCCAATTCCATTATCGCTCCGCCAATTTTATTTTCCGAATCTTGGAAGACGTGGGTGTTTAGAATATTCGTTATCGATCGGTGGCTGTTGAACGAACGTTTAGAACATTATTTCAATCGAATTAATGCGATTTACATATTTTTTACATTGTTTTTAACCCGTGGATCACACACTGGGTCGATTTGACCCATACCTCGACTTTAAGGGAAACAAATTTTTTTTGCAGAATTTATCTTTCGAGTTTTTGATAATATTTGCACTTTTGAACTACATCATCACATTTTAAGATAGTAAAAGTATATACGTGAATTTTGTCGGGTTGGTTGGACTCGGATATTTAGAATGGTGACTGATCGAAGTCTGGCAGGGTCATTTTGACCCAGTGTGCACTCAAAGATTTTTAAAATAAAAAAAAATCTAAATCAAAAGTTTTTAATTTAAAAAAAAAATGGAAACGTTATACTCACCATTGTTTAATGGACGATGCGGTATCAGAATGTTCATAATTTTCGGTCTGACCGAGATCGATTTCCGTGGATGGATTCCAGGCGAGTCCAGCGCCGATCAGATAACCGACCCACGAGAATGGATGTGGCGTCAAATGATGACTTCCCGACCAATGTGCGACTACTATACCTATGGAATCCTGTTCCAAAGCTGTTTTCACAGCGTTTTTCGTATTCGCGAACGTCGATGCGGGACAACCGGCTAGACTGTTGTAACTCGCGGTACCCGAACTCGGTAGCACATTGCCACCTGCAATTTTGAAGGCTTCCGTCCATTCGGAAAAATCGTAATCCGCCTGAAATATTCCATTTTATTTTACATATCGTACAATGTCATGCAGACTTTGTTTTCAGTTGTTTTATTTTAATTTTTTCTCAACTATTCACTATTTGTCTCACCTGAAAACCGTACTCAACGAGAATAACGTTGCTCGGAACGCTACGAAATTCCGGTTTGGAATGCAATCCATTGGAGCACAATAGCAAAGTCGTGTCGGAATTGAGATTCAATATGTGCCAGAGTTCTTGCAAACACGAATACGATTTTAAAACCTCGGACATGTCGGTTTCCACGGTTTCGTTGATGCTCATGCTGAGATCGAGATTGTCGGGTTGTACGAGCAGACTGGCCAATCTCGGGCCCACGTGGACGTAACTGAGACTGGGAAACGTCGCGAGTAATTCTTGAAAAACCGGCCACATTTGTGTGAGATGTCGTTGGCTGACGTTCGAGTCGACATCGAGAGCCGGTACGAGCTCCAGATGCCTGTCTCTGGAATCAAAATATTACGATATGATAATAATAATTTTTAATCGAAGTTTTTTCCTGCAAAAAAATAATTCGCTTTTTGTCTATAGACCCAACAGCAAAGTTTCACAACAACCAAGAAACTTTATTCAACCCATCGAGTACACATATATTTTCCCCGATCATCGAATACACGCTGGGTCCAAATGACCCTGCCTGACTTTGATGAGTCATCATTCTAAATATACGGTTTTTTTTTTTTTAATTGGCCGACAAATTTGAAATTATTAATTACTCTTACTAATTATTGAGCTATCGTAAAAATTGAATCATATCAATAATCATTAGTAAAAAATTAAACTAACATATGATACAAATTATTGAAATATAACAAATCTAGTTTTTTAGTGAAAAATTGAGTCAAAAATTGAACTAACATGTGATACGAATTATTAAAATATAAAAAAGGCGATAATTACCTGCAATAACGATCCAGCGTGACCATTTCGGATCGCGAATAACACAATTGCCAATCGCAACTCGGTGTGAGTCTGGAGTACAGATGCAAGTGTGAAATTTTGAACGACGACCAAAGATCTATGGTGTGCAATAAATATTCGAGGGTGGGTATTCGTCCTCTCGGCGATATGTCGAGGAGTATGGCTCTGTGCATGAATCTCGGCTCGTCCCTTATCAACACAGCCTCGATCTCACAAACTTCCGGGCACTCGTGATTTTTGCTCAATCGCAATATTTGCACGAACGTACAAACGGCGTAATGCAATCCCGCTAGACTTCCCGCACTAACTTTTATCGAACTTTGTGATATGTGCAATTGATAACCGTCCGTTACGTTGAATAATTTACGATTCACTATGCATTCGATTCTGTTGTCGCCTATGGCTCGACCGGAACCCGGTTGAATTTCCCCAATTTTCACATTGTGACCGAGTTCCAGAAGATGCGTTCTGCTGATTTCCCAAACGTCCAAAATTCCATGAATCGACTCGCTTCCCTGATTATCGTGTCGCATAACCGAAAAAAAAACATTTTTCCAATTAACAAACGAAGCGAAATAAAATACTATACAAATTAAGAGAAGAATGACTTATTTTTTAATTTTTTTTCTTGATTTTTGAATTTTTGTAAAGTTTATATAGTCTTGAGAACAATTCCTCTAAAAATTATTAACGTATTGACAACGTTTTTCTGAGTTATTGAGATTTGAAGAAACCAGATGAGATGCGTTTTTCTCAAAATTGCCTTTTTGCAACTTAGGGCAAAGATATCTCAGCAACCAATGAACCGATTGACTTCAAATCTGAAGGGCCTATTGAGACCACATCTAACTATCGCCTGAACTAGGATATTTTTCATAAGTTAAAAATTATTTTTTATCGGGGAATCATAAGACTTGAAAAGAGTGAAAAACTCGATAAATTTTCGAAATTATTCCACATTTAGGCTAAAAAAAATTCTTTACAAATAAGATCCTAGTTCAGACAACAAAGAATCATCTTCCCGATGTGAATATGCCGGATTTTTGTTTTTCAGATCCCCAGAATAGTCGCAATCTTTGACCAGATCGAAAAAACAGCAGTTTAGCGTCGAAGCTTGAACCGCCTCGAGGATTCAATATTTTTTCACGAAACAATTCCAGCATCGTCATATTCCTTACCTGAATTATCGATATGAAAAGTTCTTTGCCCGCTATGAACGGCAGAGATGTATTGCTCAATTGTAAAATTATTTTTGGTTCTGGCCATATGAGATCGTAAATTCCAGATTTGTCGACGATCGATCTGACCGGGCTCTCGATACTCGGTTCCCGAATTGAATTATCGTACAACGGATCCGTCGATTTGGCCGAATCTATCGACAATTGGCTCATATTCGCCGACATGGTTTTGTGACAAAAATTCGAATCCGTGAAAGCCGCTGCTGCATTGTGAATATTTTCGTTCTCCTTGGATATGGAATTTGGCGCGGCGAATCGTTGCATTACCGTGTGAATCATTGGTTTTATGCGTGATAAATCGTACGGTGTTTTACCCGCAAATGTGCTGATGAAAATGATAAAAGAACATGTATTAAGATCATGTTTTTAACGAATTTTTATTATTATTATTTTTTTCTTACGTTGATTATGAATTTTGAAAAATTGCCTACCCTTGCAAAGCTTGAATATGAGGATCGGCTCCGGCTTGCAACAACTCTTGACAGATCGCCACGTGTCCCCGACTCACGGCATCGTGCAGGGGAGTCGCTCCGCACCCATTTTCCGAATTAAGATCGGCCCCACGATCTACGAAAAAGTCGGAATAAAAAAAAATTGTATTGGATAGCAAATATTTGTTTTCACTTCTATTTCTTTTAAAAATAGATTATATCCATTATACTTTGTTCCATCAATTCATTAAGAATCGAATGAATTTGTTTAAATGAAAATTGAATCGTAAAAAAAAATACGTAAAATAAATAAAAAGCCACAGAATGGAATATTTTACAAATTGTTCAAAATTTATCAAAATATGTTAACGATTGAATTTACATTAAAAAAAAATGAAATCGATGATTGGATTCTGTTTTATCGATTCTTGAATAATCGATGGAACAATTTAATGACTTACACGGTTGAATTATTTTTCTGGCAAATTGTTTTAGAGATTATGCAAGAAAAAAATTATCAAGCAGAATAAATTTTTACCTATCAAGCGACCAACAACTTCTTTGTTTCCGCAGCAAGCCGCCCAGTGTAGGGGAGTATTCTTACTGCCCTCGGAGTCCCAGGAGTTTACGTCGATACCTGCGGACAGCAATTGCTCGACCCTATCTATTCTGCAAGGGGATATTATAGGTTGAATTTATGTTTAGAGACTGTACATCCAACTGCACGACGGTTTGGACAATGGATGCTGAAAAATTTTTTACTCACTCGGAAGCCGCAGTCGCCCGCAGCAATTCTTCCACGTAGATGGAACGAATGACGTCGCTGGCCGCCAGGTCTATGGCGTTCTGGCCGTGAGCATTCTTTATTCCAGGATCCGCGCCGCATCTCAGCAAAGTTTTCACCGCATCCGCTTGGTTTGTCTAACAACATATTTGGAGAGTACAATAAGTCAGCAACTGCAACGCATTATGGGCTTTGATGCTTAGATTATGCGAAGACAATGTTCCCGAAGGATCGGACATGTGTATAGCTGAGAAAATGTGGTGCGCCTACCTTTGATGCGTAAGAAAGAAAAGTTCCTTCCTCGAGAAAGGGCTGATTGAGAATCTCGTCCTTGGTCAAGCCGTCAGCCGTATTGCCATTCTCACCTGCGTGTATGACAATAAATTAATATTAAAACTTTGCAAACACCAAAATATCATAATTCAGGAGAACGTCTTGGAAATTAAATGATTTAACAATGATCGGTAAGATTTTTCGCTTAACCTGCATCCAATTGAGGATGAGACACGTAAGCCGTAAAGAGGTTATGAAATTGATATTTGTGTACGTACATGCACCCAGAAACGACCTTATTATGTCGATGCGACCGTGATCGATCGCATTACGAATGTCCCCGCAAATGTCTTGCATATCTCTGATTTTCCGTCGGTTTTACCGTAAAACGGTTAAGCCTGCATCTTAAATCTACGTGATTGCAATGTTGTCGATGGGCCCGGTATTTTGGCTGTCAAATGTACGAAAGAAATAATTGAAACTGAACGTAAGTACAGGGATTACAGTCGAAGGGACATGAATGGGTCGTGATGGTTATGTGGTCGTCGAAAACTCATTCGTTATTTTTTCCGGTTAAGAAAGAGAGAGGCGCAGCGATCGATAGGTAATTTAGGAATCAGAAAACTTTGAAGCTTGCATTTTGTTTCATGCTTAAAATTTACGGGAGAGCCAATCACGTACCGCGGTGTGAGCAGCAATGGCGGCCGAAGTCGACTTGCTTGATTCACAGCTTGGTTTTCCTCGGGATGCGAAAAGAAACAAAAATTATCGACTAATTACCAAGATCGATGGAAACACAAAGGTTTCAATGTACAATTTCGTATGTGATGGTCATAATTTGGCATCAGGTCCACCGATTGAGAATGACGGCCAAAAGCGTGCGGTCGTATGTATGTATAGGTACAAGCCGAGGCTCCGACCGGCGCACCAATCCTGTTGCAGCATTCTTGTTACCCCTGGCGTGAAGAAGAGGCGCTAGAGAAAGGAGAGCTGAGCTATCTACATCTACAAAGTATTGAAACAAGTTCATTCTGATACCAGTGTCTGGAGCAAGACAATGAGCATCATCATCATGAACAGCTTCGTCAACGACGTCTTCGAGCGCATTGCCGCCGAGCCTTCGAGACTCGCTCATTACAACAAGAGATCAACCATCACATCTCGTGAGATCCAGACTGCGGTCAGGCTTCTGTTGCCCTGCGAGCTTCGCCGAGCACGCTGTCAGGGAAGAAACCAAAGCAGTTACCGAGTACAACGAGCTCCAAGTAAATTACGGCGCGTCGAAACCCAACGGCTCTTTTCAGAGCCAACAAAGATATCTGAACGTATCGCAATCCTTACCCTCAATTATTGAATAATATAAGTTATCAATGTACTACCACACTCAAGACAACTTGCTAACTGGAAATCAGAAAAAAAATGTGTATTTCGCAAATCCAGAGAATTATTAAAATAACAAAACAAATAACATAACATAACAAAATCAATCATGACGTTCGAGAACGCCATTTTAACTTATTTCAGACGCGTGAAATAACATCGAAGTTATCGACAAATGGAGAAATTTTAAACACGATTGTTCCTTGTCCAAAACAATCGGTCGTAAGTTCTCGAAAATTTTAACCCGCTAATTTGCAATTTAATTGTTTTTCAAAATAATAGTTACTTTAACGTGAACCAGACCAATAAGTCGTGGCTCGTCGTTATAACTCCAACTCCGTAGTTAGTCAAGCCGGTGATTGATCGGAACGTAAAACACCGACACATCAATCAATAATCCTACAGTGTTAAAAAAATAATAATTTCATCAATCGATATGAACCCTGAATGCTACTTCAACAACATGGTAAATTTGTCATCATAATTCGTTCCTGTCAAGTTAATTGACCAGACCCACAGCGACATCTGTCGAATATCGGGACTACCAAACCTAAAACACATGAGATGCTGTGATTTCAACCACCCCTATCAGACTCCAAGGTTTCAAGTTTCAAGCGTGAAGCCCCCATTTCATATCGCGACGCGTCAAGCGTTTTGCGTCGAATATCCGACAGTGAAGGGAACGTTCAATGCATTGAACATTTGTTCGTAGCTCATGTATTTCCGATCGGGTCACCAAAATTGCGTCAAAATAACGTTGAAGCACTTTCAACCTAACTACCATGGCGGCGCAAAAATTGGAAAGAGAACTAGCATTTGACGCAGTTTCTAAAATCTGACGCATCATTCGCGCGACAATGAAAATGTACCTTAATTATGCCACTCCCCTCGTGACGTCATGAAACTAAAACGCCTGAAAGCCCGGAGCCAAGGGTCTGCCCGGTTTCAGCGAGTTATCTGGAATAATCTTAGCAACACATGAAAATGACTTGAAATTTGCTTACTAAATTTATTCTTAATAACTCGCTAAAACCGAAAAGAACTTCTGATGCGCTTTCTATTGTGACGTCACGATGATAGGTCATAGCAATTACAGCCATTCGTCCAAGGAGTCGAATGGGGGCGGCCATTTGACGAACGACTCAAGAAACTGCAAGAAATCATGAAAAATTTTGAAAAACGAGTTAATTCCAAACGTTATAGAAAAATTGGTGGCCCTGAAAAGGACCGTTCTGGGTTGTTTCGTTGTTGTTTTATTCGTAGCGTTGAATGGATTCACTTCTTCGAGACAGCGGTTTTCTTGGCGGCAACTTTTTTGGGTTTAGCAGCGGCGACTTTCTTCGGAGCCGCGGGTTTGGCTTTTTTCGCGGGTGCTTTAGCTGCGGCCGCAGCAGCAGCAGCGGGTTTGGCTTTGGCGGCCTTGGTGGTTTTGGCTTTCGGTGGTTTGGCAGCCGGTCCCTTGATGACCTTCCTCTTCTCGGCCACGGCTTTGCCAGCCACGGCGGCTCTCTTCACCGGAGCTTTCTTGGCCGCTGCGGGTTTCTTCGCAGCCGCGGGTTTCTTGGCCGCTGCAGGTTTCTTCGCGGCCGCGGGTTTCTTGGCCGCGGGTTTGGCTTTCGGTTTGGCGGATTCGACCTTGGTGGTCGACAGTTTGAACGATCCGGCGGCTCCCTTGCCCTTGGTCTGCACCAAAACTCCGGACGCGACGGCGGCCTTGAGATACTTCTTGATGAAGGTCGCTTGTTTCTCGGCGTCGACCTTGTAAGTCGCGGCAACGTACTTCTTGATGGCCTGAAGCGACGAGCCACCGCGTTCCTTCAGAGTCTTGATGGCGGCGATCACCATCTCGGCGGTCTTCGGGTGAGTCGGTTTTGGTCGGGGCTGCTTCGGTTTGGCCGCCGACTTCTTCGGTGTGGCTGCCGGAGTCGTCGGTGTTGCTGATGCGGCCGTTGGGACCGGCGATGATACTGCTTTGTCCGCCATTGTTCGAGATTAGCTTCGAGTCTTCGACGAAGTTGAAATTAATCGACGAGTTTGGAGGTTTTTCGGGTGTAGAGACGAACTACGAAGTTGGGTCACGATTGCACGAGAGTGGAATTGCGAGTGTGACGTAGGGCGCGCGGCGGCCCGACATAACGACGGAGCGCGTACCATGAAGAGTGACCGCACGGGCTTGTGCGCCTTTCGACCGACCGAAAACCATCGTTGTGGTACCGAATGTTCAATTGATGTAATTTTTAAAAATATTTTCAACAAATTTTTCGAACGAACGTGTGTTCTTGTGGATAACTTGATATTCTGTGATTGTGAGGAAATTTTTTTGTTACGTATTATACGAACCAATTGCGGAATTACGTTGGATCTAGACATATGCGCACACAACCGTCATCTGCATTCTTCTCTTAAAAATCATCGATTGTTTAAAAAAATGATAATTACAATGTTGAAATCGTGTTTAATGCATAGCCGTTGAATGTGAGTAACTCGGGGAACAAAAAGTTTTTGCGGAAAATTGTTGGATTTTTGGTAATTGCGAGTTGAATTGGGAACAACAGTTCGTGACTCGGACGAGTGAGAATAACCATCCACCATTCGTTGTTATCGATGGATATAACAATTTTTTTTACGTTTCGCATCGATTGTAGACGAAAAATTGTGAAATATCGAGGTATGACGATGGGGGGATTTTTGTTTCACGATGGAGCGGTTGTTCGATGGGGAATTATGGTTTTCTGTGAGGGAAGAACGAATTCGAACGCTGCGGGTTGTTAATGCTGTTTATCGAAAGCCCAGTAGTTGAACTATGCGGTCGTGAGAATTTGTCGAAATGGTTTGGACATTTGTCATATGATTAATTTATGTGATTTTATTTTTAGTTGCATTTTTTCAGAGAACACCGGAATGTGCACTCGCATTCTTCGAGGGTTACGTTCAATCTACCATAAGTCGTCATGATGTGCGCTTCGATATTTTTTGCTTAAACAGAAATTATTACTATTTATTATTTCTGAAATAGCAGAAATTATAAATATTCGTTATTTTTGTAATATCAGAAATGATTACTACTTATGACTACAGTACGAACAAATAAATATTGAATTTCGAAGATTAAAATGATTTATAAAATAATTATCAGCAGTAATATTTCGACAAAAGTACGTTGCAATAGTGCAAATTGAACGCATTTGAATGGATGTAATGAATATTGTAAACCCACAGGTAATCATTATTTATTCGTCTACGCACCCGTTGATTTACGTCGAACGTTCATGCTGAACTTGGGAACTACGTCCACGACTATCAATTACTGTAATTGTTACGGTGAACTTTGAAAACGTGATATTCGTAAGTTTCATTGTGGTTACATTTTGGAGTGGTTCTTTGCCCTCGGATTCTCGAAGAAAAATCGACCAATCAACTGAATAGTGTTTGCACGGTTATTCTGCACGTAACGATCGATATGGCCATATTTTGTGTTGATTAAATGCAACCTCATATAGGAAG
This sequence comes from Diplazon laetatorius, assembly GCA_963662125.1. Taxonomy (NCBI): domain Eukaryota; kingdom Metazoa; phylum Arthropoda; class Insecta; order Hymenoptera; family Ichneumonidae; genus Diplazon; species Diplazon laetatorius. The sequence goes on from OY759156.1 coordinate 8,332,398, forward strand.
AAAGACGAGCGAGAGCAACTTTATTTCACTAAACAACATTTCGGTCAACGGCATGGAACGAATATGGAAAATGTCGGAATAAGGCCGCCATTTGCGATCTTCGTTAGATCTACTATACCTAGACTCATGGTGAACGCCTGTGCATTTCACGAGTATCGAAACGCAACGTTTATCCGCAAATTTTTCTTAGTGCTCAATTTGAAAAATAATAACTAATTATGAAACTTCGAAAAATGTTCTGTGTTCAATTTTTTTCCAAACGATTTAATATCATTTTTATTAAAACCGCACAACATAGATTCCATGCATTTTATCGGTTTATATTTTTATTTTTTAAATGGACGAAATATAATATTTTTTCCGCAATGTTCAAATTGTTCGAACTTGTAGCTTCGAGTGAATAGAAAATATAGAGAGAAATGTACATTTTCGAACAGTTCTTTGTTACGATGTACGACAATTATAGTTAATGCCTTATTTTAACGACTGCGAAAGATTTTCGATACGTTGTGAATTCTTTTTTGGCCCTGAAAAGGGCCGATGGGATTCGATGCGCCACGACGTTATTTACTTGGAGCTGGTGTACTTGGTAACTGCTTTGGTTCCTTCGCTGACAGCGTGCTTGGCGAGCTCGCCGGGCAACAGAAGCCTGACCGCAGTCTGGATCTCCCGAGACGTGATGGTTGATCGCTTGTTGTAATGAGCGAGTCTCGAAGCCTCGGCGGCAATGCGCTCGAAGATGTCGTTGACGAAGCTGTTCATGATGCTCATTGCCTTGCTCGAGACACCGGTATCGGGATGAACTTGTTTCAATACTTTGTAGATGTAGATAGCGTAGCTCTCCTTCCTCTTGCGCTTCTTCTTCTTGTCGGTCTTCGTGATGTTCTTCTGGGCCTTGCCGGCCTTCTTCACGGCTTTACCGCTTGCTTTCGGTGGCATGATGCTAGCTTGAGTTTCTCGTTGCTTCGAGTATTCAAATTCCGTTAGAATCACGGAGGCGAATGATGGTTGCCGGTTGTCCGTGTGTATTTGATAGGATTCGTGTACCGACCGGCTACTAATCAGATGCAGCTACGGAGGGGGGAGAGCATCAGGCTCGCCGACCGGCGCACCAATGTGCAACGGTAACGCCAGGGGGAAAATGATTCCTGCAACAGGATTGGTGCGGCGGTGGCAACGTGTAGTGTATAGCTATATATAAGTATATTTCTAATTCCCACAGTCCGCACGTTTATTTTATATCACTTTATAAACGAAATACTTCTGATTTTGGCATGAATAAATGCCACTATGATCTAAAACTCGAATAAGTAGTCACCAGATTTTAATATTGTTAAAAATTCATCTCCTACGTCATGTACATTCTGAAAAATATCCGAAAGAGCGATGACTCAATTCGACGACGAATACTTAGATGGGCTGACCATTTTTTGGACGGTGGATATATTTAACTAAATATTGAAGTTTGTTTGTAAACATAAGGTGAAAGTCTGCTTGAACAAGTTACTGCGTTTCTTTCCATTTAGTATAACTAATAATAAAGAAATAATGGATGAACGATGTATCGTATCTTTACACTATTCCGCAGGAAGTTAGTAAACCAAGTATCGATTTTCTCAGTAGACCTTAGCGAACCAATTGTCACTACGTAAGAACCATACGAAACAACATTCCAAATGACAATTCGAAATTCAAGCGTTAACGTAAAACAAAGTAATAATGTCACGCTCAACAGAATGTAGCTTCAATTTTCGTATACCCGCAATAATTGAAATATGCAACAGGATTAGCCGTTTTCATTACTCTCGAATGGCGCCCGAATGTTGAGCATTTCGTAATTAACATTTCAATGTTTTAACCGTCGAATTCGTAGATATGAGTTCGAACGCTTGAGGGGCCTGCATTTTTTTATTGCAATTTAATCATTAGATACGGTTACAGATATGTCATATCGTGTACATGTGTCAATTGTAAGGCTATGCCTATTTCTTAAAACAATCGTAGCGCATTGACATGTGATTTTACTTATTTTATTGTTTGTAATGCTAGTTTGCAGCTTGATATGCCCAAACTATATATATATATATATATATATATATATATATATATATATATATATATAATTAGGGCGAAAATAAAAGAAAATACCTCCTTTGTTGTATTTGTTGCTTGAGGGCGCTCTCTACCGTCGAGACTCTTCAACAAGCGATGCACCACGGTAGGAGATTCTTATTGGCTGGGAGCGGAGGAGTGGGGATAGTCCATCCGCACTTCTATATAACCCCTGCCGTCGGCGTTCCAACCATCATTACGATTCTGTCTTCGGTCGTGGGTACTTCCAGAAATTCTGAACCATGACTGGTCGCGGTAAGGGAGGAAAGGGATTGGGAAAGGGAGGAGCCAAGCGTCACAGGAAGGTTCTTCGTGATAACATCCAGGGAATCACCAAGCCGGCCATCCGTCGTTTGGCTCGTCGAGGCGGTGTCAAGCGTATATCCGGATTGATATACGAAGAAACTCGCGGCGTTCTCAAAGTTTTTCTTGAAAACGTTATTCGCGATGCCGTAACCTACACCGAGCACGCCAAGAGGAAGACCGTCACTGCAATGGACGTCGTCTACGCTCTGAAACGCCAAGGCCGCACTTTGTACGGTTTTGGTGGTTAAAAATTCATTCGATTGTCCAACATCCCGAACAAACAAAAACGGCCCTTTTCAGGGCCAACATTTATTCACAACGTGGTTCATCTTTTTGGATTATTTGTATTGTATGAAAAATGTAACAAATCGGTGATTTTCTTTTTATTAAACTTCGTGCAGTTTATGACTACTGCAACAGGCCTAAATTTTTGTTGCTGGGTACGGTGTTGAGGTACTGCGCAATTGTGTATCCACTCTGCGCAGGCGCAGTGCAAGCCGTAGACTGTAAATGAACATTTCGAACGTATAATCTAATTGTAAGTACACAAATTTAAGTTTAAGGCGATGGACTAGATCGCCGAGTGCGAGCGAGATAGCGCCATTGGCGCTCACTGCGGAGCGAGAGAGAACGAGCGCGAAAATGTTGGTACAGTAGAACTTCGTTTATCCAAGATAATGTGGGGCAGGGGTAAGCGAAAACTCGAATAATACGGAAAAAATACAAAGATGTAAAGCTCACAACACTTTTTACATATTTGAAGTGGGAAAATACAATTTAACTACATGATTTTTACATAAATGAAAATCTATCGAACGTATATTAATTTTCGATTAATAAGCAACAAAGTAGCAATACAAGCAGACATAACATCCGAGTTGTCCGAGCATACAACTCGGGTTGTGTGCTCGGCTAAGTCCGGTGGCTCAGATAACGCCGAGCCTCTACTGTACATCACCGTGGATACGACATAATGCTCCTATATGGATCTATCAAACGATGCGTGTCTATAGAATAACATAAGCAATGATGAACGACGTGGTCCTAGAGATTGTTATTTACTTTTTGCCGAGCAACGAATTATCTCCATCTTTGTCGCGTGTGCTACGCCCTACCAAGCGCGGCCATCGGTCGATAACGCGCGAAAAGTAGATGTACAATAAACACCGGGATAGCATTTGGGAGGCGTTTCCCAATTTCGCGTATTACACAAAAGTTTGCAGATGATGTCTGATGGGCGGCGCCTAACCCATTGCTTTACAGAAAACGAAATGTTGTATCGTCAATAGAGAAGCCATACTTCTGGAAAGGGCGGTGACGCTTGATGAATAGTTTTCGGGAACCTTCGATTATTAACCGATCGTACATGTAAAGATTTTTTGATACTTGCAGAATTTGTTTTTCACTCGCAAAACTTACTCGTAATCAATCAATGATATTTGCATTCTCAATTCTCTTTATTCGTAAAAACAATCGAAATTCTTGACAAAAAATTAACAGTGCGTTCTAAAAGATTAACCTCGCGAAAAAACTGCAAAGTAGGAATACATTTTTTTTTAAATTTCGTCGATCTAACACCCAAAAATAAGGACAAAAAAGTTAACATGGCGACGACGCAAGACCGCAGGAAAGCGACGACCGTATGATGTGCTGATTCGTCAGTCGGGTGTTCCGACCGACGCGCCAATCGCGGCGCAGCAAGCTCGCCACGCTCTGTATCGTCGCTTCCTATTGGAGCGGCGTTCGGGGAGCCGAATTTCTCCTCGCTCTGTCGCCGCGTCTGATTGGTAGCCGGTCGGCACGCGTACCCTCTTCAATACCCACCGAAAACCCTCGACGATCATTCTTCTTCTCGACCTCGTCGGTGTTCGAACCTTTGAAACAACGAGAAATTCTATCCCAACACCATGCCACCGAAAGCAAGTGGTAAAGCCTTGAAGAAGGCCGGCAAGGCCCAGAAAAACATCACGAAGACCGACAAGAAGAAGAGGCGCAAGAGGAAGGAGAGCTACGCTATCTACATCTACAAAGTATTGAAACAAGTTCATCCCGATACCGGTGTCTCGAGCAAGGCAATGAGCATCATGAACAGCTTCGTCAACGACGTTTTCGAGCGCATTGCCGCCGAGGCTTCGAGACTCGCTCATTACAACAAGCGATCAACCATCACGTCTCGGGAGATCCAGACTGCGGTCAGGCTTCTGTTGCCCGGCGAACTCGCCAAGCACGCTGTCAGCGAAGGAACCAAAGCAGTTACCAAGTACACCAGCTCCAAGTAAATTACGTCACGGCGCATCGAATCGGCCCTTTTCAGGGCCAAAAAACAATTAAAAACGTACGTCAAAGCTTTCGTAAAAGTGAATGAATAATCGAACAATCCTATAGTATCAATTAACAACTCATTATTTATGTATCCGTATTTTCCCATACGAATTATCGAGCTGCACAGGATTCAGGGGTGCGACGCACAAGCGCTCGGGTTTCGGGGCATCCACCAGTTGGCGCTAAATCGTAGCGGCCACAGTGCCGAACTGGAAAAATAGTGATCATGGTTGCGCGCGACGTTACAGATTTCGAACCAATCCGACTAACCCTCACTCCTCACTGTGCATCCATGTCTGTCCATGTGCATCTCGTCACTGTTCACCCGTTCGCCGCTTGGACAACAACACATAACCTCTGCGGTCTTCGCTATTCGCCGATTCTCACAGCATAAACAGAAAAACTAGCGAGACAAAAATGTTTGCGGTCAGAGCAGCTACGAGGTTCTCGTGGATAGCTCGTAGAGGATTCGCCAGCACGAGCGAGGATATTGGAAACCTGGTAAAAGTGAGTATCTAACCCTAATTTGTAAATTGTCATTGACAACCGGCGTGTTACGAGTTTTGTCATCGTGTACGTTATTTGTTAGTCATGTTATTTCATTTTCATGTTTTTTCGAATTCTATTCGAAATAGAATATTCCCAATATTAATCCATATTCTAGTTTTTGGATAATCCGATGTCAGGCTAGTGAAAATTATTCAAAAATGTCGATGGAACTCATTCGAGCCAAGAATATTCGGATCAATGATTTTGTTCCGTTAAGACTGAAAAACAAACCTAACCTCTGTGTTTCAAGAACGCTTATATTATTCTAAATTGCAATTTCTAAAATTGGAATTTAAAATAGTCTAATTGAAGCACATGTGTCTGATTTTCTGGGATCTTATTTGTTTTTTTGCAAAAGAAAAGTTTGCAAAATGCCCTATGTCTAACTATTTTACTAAGAGGAAACGAAAAACTTATGTCCATTAGAAAAACACGGTTGTCGTGTTCATGAAAGGCGTGCCGGACGAACCTCGCTGTGGCTTCAGCAACGCAGTCGTCCAAATATTGCGAATGCACGGCGTAAAGTACGACGCTCACGACGTGCTTGCCGACGAAACTCTAAGACAAGGTGGGGAAATGAAAAAAAAACACACACACGGGCACACAGATTTACAATAAAGTGTATACCAATATCGAACACACGGAGTCGCACGAACACATGGGAAAATTTCATTAAGTTTCAATCGTCATCGAACGATTCGAGATACCCGGTACACGGATAACTCGAGCCTAAATATTTATTTTCTTTCGCTTTCAGGAATCAAAGATTTTTCAAATTGGCCGACGATACCGCAGATCTTCATAAACGGTGATTTCGTAGGCGGCTGCGATATTCTGTTGCAGATGCATCAGAACGGCGAGCTAGTCGAGGAGCTGAAAAAAGCTGGTATAACCAGCGCCCTGCTGGAAGCCGAACAAGCCTCAGAGAGTTCTAAAAAAACAAAAGAATAATAATTTTTTTTCCAACATCCGCGCATCGTCGATCTTCGATCTTGTAAATAATCACGCCTAACGACTAGTCTATCTTTTTTTTTGTTTTTTTCAATAAAAAAATTCGTTCGCAAAAAAGAAAAGACAAAGAAAAAGAACGTTAAAAAAAAAAATGTCCATGTAAAGCAATTTTTGGGTTTCACCTTTTACAGCTTCGCGAGGTCCCTTCTTAGGATCTTGCCCGCCGCGCTTTTTGGTATTTTATCAATAAGCTCAACGTGTCCCAAACGTTTGTGCTTGGACACTCGTTCGGCCACGTAATCCATTATCTCCGAGGTATCGAGTTTCGCACCTTCCTTCGGAACGACGAATGCCTTTGGTATCTCGCCGTATTTTTCGTGTGGAACTCCGATAACCGCGGCGTCCGCGACTTTTTCGTGAATTTGAATGAGATGCTCGAGCTCCGCGGGAGCAACTTGGTAACCCTGAACCTTTATCAGCTCCTTCAGTCGACCACGTATGTACACCAAACCTAGTCCAACATTAACATAAACGTCATTTCATAAAATCAAAAGCGTATTTGAAATATTTTTTTTTACAAAATGATTACGCATCATTGCACTTATTGAATATTACAATACACTATTAATTAATAATACCTGTGAATTGTTTATAATTATCACAGAAACGTTTTAATTGTAACAGAAAAATATTAATTGTAATATGATTATTGTTTTGAGTTATTCGTTGGAAAAAGTATTTCAGATACCATTTTGGTTTTTTTAATGCCGATCCCTGAATACACGTACATTCCATTATTCCTTCACGAAAACTTTTCTTCAGGAAATTTGATTATCATTTGATTCGTTGAAATCATTATTGATGATTTTATACTGATGCTACTATACTATCTATGTATATATGCGTAAATAAGCCCCTGGAGACGCTATATATTTTTTTATGTGTTCTCTCGGTGGTTCGGAACCCACCGTCAAAAAAAATTGTAGGTCCAATTACACATTGACCATGTCAATGTATCATTATAGGGAAAGTAAAGGACTTTGAAAAAATCGTCATAGACTCAGAAGCAAACCTTGTAAAAAACGGGAATATATGTTCTTTGGAGGGTTTTGGAGGTGAACTGGGAAAAGATTTTCCGAAAACAGCCCCTAAGGGAGTGAAATGGGGTGTAAACGTCTGTTAGGGCTGACTTATGGGTTGCTATGTCTCTGGAACGGCAATGGAGTTGAATTTTTGCATGGAGGTTCGAGTTCTACAGAAGGTGCTCATTAAGAAAGGATTGAAAAAATTTACTGACCAGAAGTGGGGAGTACGGGACGGGATAGGACGCGGGCGAAGTCGCCGGGTGAACCATTAGTTACACAATAAAATTGTTACATTTTTCTGATAGAATATTGATTGAAAATTGCAATAATTCTATATAGTTATATAGAATTATTGCAATTATTTTTTAATCATGATTCTATATAGTTCCTATATAGTTGTGTCGAAGTTGTGCTAAAAAAGTTGTGCGAAAATTAACTATCTCATTTTGTCAAAAAAATTATTTATGAAGATATTATCAAGATTTTGCGATAACTAATATAATTATATCAAAGTCGTTTTGAAAAAAACTCCACAAAAACTTAATAACACTTCGATAATTAACCACGCACGCAATTTAACTCTAGCCTCTCTAATTATATTAATCAAAAATCGGGTCTCACCGTTCTCATCGAAAGAAGCCAAGTCTCCAGTTTTGAACCACTCGCCGTCCATGCAATCGGCCGTTGCCCGTTCGTTCTTGTAGTAACCCTTCATCACTTGTGGCCCACGCACGTGTATCTCTCCCACCTCGTCGACGCCCAGATTCTTGCCTTGGTTCTCGGTCTCGCAACCGACGATGCGAACTTGGGTGCTGGGCACGAGCCATCCGGTGGATTCCGGTGGACTGTCGGCGCTCATGGTGATGCACGGCGAGGTCTCGGTGAGTCCGTAGCCCTGCAGAATCCTCAGTTTCTCGGGCGTGCGACTTTTGAATTTCGCCAAAATTTCCGGAGCAATTGGCGCGGCACCGCAAACGATGGATTTCACGTTCTCCATGTGACGCATTTTCAATCTTTTGTCATTGGCGAGCAACTGCAGGATCGGCGGTGCGGCATAAAAATTCGTCAAACGATGCTCGTCCAACATTTTGAACAATTCGTCGGGACTGAATTGTGGCATCATCACGAGTTTCGATCCTGTACTGTTGAATAATAGTATAAAAGGGAAAAAAAAAACAAACGGCAACAAGTCAGTCGTAAATCGATCGAGTTCGGGCAAGAAAAGAAGATGACGGTGATAGGCGAGAGGTGGGAAACTGTTGAAAAAATAGAAGTTTTTTTTTTTAAATGGCGGTCGATGTATCAGATAGACACGATATTACCACAAGAACAGACTGAGACAGACGGCTAAACCGTAAATATGATACATTGGCAATATCAACGGCACGATATCCTGATTCTCATCCGTTGTCGGGCCCATCATTGTCACACCTTTCGTCCGTAATTGCATTATATTTGCGACCATGTTTCTAGAATGAAGAAACAATAAACGAACGAAGAGTCAATTATCGTCACAATTTTTGGGAATTATTGGTTAAGTCGGGAAAATACTTGGATTAAATTTTGTTTTTCTTTTCCAATTTCAAAATCGAGTCATTTCAAAATCGAGTGCCCAGAAAAAAACGATCATTTAGAGAACATGAAATAATTCTCTTAGTTTGTAAATATGTTATTCAATTATAGTAACTTCGATCTAAAAAAAATGTCCGCTTTTGAAACGATTAATTCGTTTAAAAATGCTATTACTCTAGAAATTATTGTTCAAATGTAAAGAACAGTTTCACCGCCTAAATACAAATTTGAGGATAAATTATATAAAAAATTTTTTAAAAAGTCTTATTTTTCGATACTGCAAAACGAATCAAATCGGAGGTCTACACTCGGGTAAAGTTCCTTGAAGATATCAAAAAATTCTGAAAGAAAATTTATTTCAAAATGATTCCGATATTTTATTTTTTTCCCCCCAATATTTAAAAAAAATTGTAAAGATTTAGCACGATGGTGCATCCAACCTGTGAGTCAATTCGACACCCTTGGGAAGCCCACTGGTACCGCTCGAATACGGCAATATAAACGTATCCTCGGTATCGACATCCGTTTTTTGTCCAGTTTTTTCAAATTCCTCGACGTTGTCCGAAACCAAGTCGCGAAATTTTATCGTACCCGACGGTATCGCCGTTCCGCTTCCATCGTCGATCACGATTATCGGCAATCGGATCTTCGGATTGTCCGATATACCGGCGGCTACGGTCGCGTGTTTCGACGACGACGTGAAAATCGCCACCGCGTTTGAATTTGCTATCTGGACTCGCATCTCATTTGCCGTGTAAGCCGGATTGATAAGGGTCAACTGTGGATGGAGATACGATTTAAATGACAATGATTTGTACACCACAGTCAGCTCGTCTTCAGACCACTTTGCGCGCTCAACGAAAAACGAGTTGCGACTTTGCAAAGTGATCGCTTCGTCAAAAATACAGCTACAGTTTTGTTATCTAGCTATAGCTACGGTTATCGTAAAAAATCGGTAGCTCAATTCTTGACGAAACTACCATTCTTCAAAGTTTGTATTTTATTCGTAAATTTTTTACTCGAAGACCGGCTTCGCTGGCTGCCAACAGAAGCACCGCGTACTCCGAAAGATTGGGCAGCACAGCCGCAATAGTTTCGCCCGGACGAATATTGCTCTTTCGCAATGATGTCGCCAATTTTCCGGTCATTTTACGCATTTGAGCGTAAGTCAATGATTTTCCGGTTGCGGAGCACACCTGTGAAAATGTAAAAAATAAAGATAAAAGTCGTTGGATTGTTATATAGCGATTGATGTATGCAAATTGATAGAGTCATGTTCTTAACGAGTTGCGCAATATTTTTTTTTTGCTGCCCCCCTCGTTTTATGTAACGACTTTGGCAGTTGTGGGATTGATAATTAAAATTTATAAATAGCTGCTTGACCAGCTGAATTAAAATTTATGGTGACCTTTTTGAACCGATGAAAGATGGAAGATCGTAAAAATGTGCACATTTGTTTCGTTCATCGAAATGCACGTGGAACGAAAGAACAAATATTTTTTTTCGAATTCCATTTATCTGTTCTTATCGATAATTAAAATTATTTCAACTGTACGATATGCAATGGGCGTCGAATCGAATGTAATATTTGGATTATTTTTTATGGATATGAAATATTTTATGGAAATGACTGAGAAGCTTTCAATCATTTTTCTGGCTTTTTCATATTTATCGCGTATATTTATATTTCCGCTCGAAGATGTTAACAATTTTCTATTACACCGATTGTATTGATTCGGTTGTTTGATCGAACAATCAAAATTATTTCGAACGTGCAACATCCAGCGGACGTACGACCGACGATAATATTTAAATTCGTCCATCAACGATCAAATGACTTTTTAACGATCTTTCAATCACTTGTCAATTCTGTTTATATTTATCCTTTCGCTAGACGATAAGATTGATTTTTTAATGACGGCCAATCGAATAATTTGTTTGTTTTCGTTAAAAATAATTTATTGTAGGTCAATCAATCAATCAAATCGAGTTCCATTTGCACAACAACAACGAAAGTTTTTTACAAAATAATTTATGGTAGGTAATAATTTGCCAACAAACGCAACATCAGCTACAATCAATTTGTAATATTCTCAATTATTGATACTCAAAAATGAAAATTTAAAAAATGTGATAATCGAACGAGACTTTTTGGGTGAAAAAAATAATTAAGAATAAAAAATTAAAGAATTAGAAATATATATATTCGAACAAGACATTTTTGGTGAGAAAGAAAAATGAAAAAAAAATTGAAATCCCACTTGAATATATTGGAATGATCTTTGCAATTTCCGGATTCATGAGTTTCAAGCGCTCACCGTAGCGATTTTGTCCGGCCATTTGTCCAAGTCTCGCCAAATGAGTTCGTGAAAATAAACACCTTTGTAGCCGTCTATATCGGGAAACGGGCTGCTCAAAACATTGTTTCCGTCGAGTTTGGCTTTTCTTGAAGCTTGTATCGCCGACGACGAACCGTAATACCGCTTGTTTTTCAAATAATTTACCGACCTCGGGTTCGCGTCCGTGCTAAATGCATCACAATTACCGACAATCGCGAGACCGCGTTTGAAAGCGTTTGTAAATTTATTTCCAATTTTCATTGCTCCCGTCGTTGAGCTGCATTTTCTCGCGACCAAAACAAAATTCGTCATTGTTAGAATTTAGAGAAAAAATAATTTTTTTTTATCGACCGAGTTTGTTGTGTCTTTATTCACGGTCAATCGGCTACTGAGACGCAATACGAACTCAAAAGTCTCTCCCAAACTCCTGCTCGGTCTTCATAATCATAACGGTTAATAATAATAACAATAATGATGCATCGCTGCGTCGCTCTTGATATACAATATGAGGCAGCCAATGACAGCCTCGAATTAAGTGTGCACGCGATATGACGGACTTTCGAACGTCCCTGAAACTGCACACTATCTCCACTATTGTGCTTCAAATCTATGTTCATCATTTGCGATGAATATATTACATTGAAGTGTTTTTTCGCCAACTGGAACCAAATATTCCACACAAATCTGTGTGCACTTTGCATCAATTTTTTCATATGAAGACTGTTTACATTAAAAGAGAAATAGATTATCGTATCTATATCGATAAGCGATAAGGACTTATCATTCTGACCGTGGCATCGCTCAAAGTTCCAGCGATTATTTCTCGTATACATATTTGTGAACCAAAATAACAAAAAAATGGTGTCGATTCGACGTCAGTCGACGTGAGACTTTCCCAAACGAAAATTGCGAGTATAACGAGTTTACGATCATTTCGTGACTCCGCGTTTTATCCGCCTGCGCAAAACGCATTTAAAGTCACAAATGATAAATACGATGAAAAACCGTATATTACCGTTCGTAAATACGTTCCGTCGGTAAGAAAGTTTCGCGTTCGTTTACTATCGCTATCTGTGAATTTTTCGTTCACTTTCTGCGAACTACGAAACGAAATGCGAGGGCAAAATCGAAGTCTCGCAACGCTTCTTGAATCAACTTTACCCACGGCCGGGTTGGGTCACAGAATCCATCGATAATATTTTATCACAGCGTTCTCCGTTATCTTCTGTATTTAAATTCGAAACTTCCGGGCCATAGTTCACATTTAAATGTTTTTTCTATCTTTTTTTCGTAATAAAGTCATTCGTAATTCCAAATACTTTATCAAAATTGAAGAACTTTGTCCATAAAGCTGGAGTGGGGCTCATGTTCCTAATATTTTATTTTTATTTTTTTTAATTATGGAAAAAATTCCAGTTTTTCCCGGAATATCGATATGGGATAAATGGTTTTCTATCTAAACAAAGAAAAAAAAATGAAATCTATCTTGCAAAAAATCGATATTCTGATAGAAAATATATATTTTTTTTTTCATAAATAATAATCAAATATCGATTACATCGATATACATAGATGAATGTAGAACATTGAAAATCATGAATTTTAGCTATGATAAATGACCTAAAATTCGATATACATCCCATGTTATTCAATTGCGAAAAAAAATTGAAATTCCGACGACTCGTGTTAATATTGACATAGAACGGAGGAACTTCGCAAACTTAAAAAAAAAAACTATTCGGAATCTATCTCAGGGGGGTGGGGGGGAGCACATTGAAATACGAAAATGACCTTTATAAGGACCACTCGAATATATACATATATACCAAATTCAATGGTCGTCTTCTGTCGTACCGTATAACTGATAGTGCGATATGGAGTTAACGGATCAGCTGCCCGTCAAGGGACTCATTCGTCACGAGAAACGCCACACGATTAATTAATATAGACCTCCCCGAAGCGGGGGAGTATACCGATAGTAGTCGGGGGGCGTTAGCGAGAGGGGTTGGGGGGGGGGGGGGTCGAAAGGGGAGAACGGGCATAGGCACAGACCAGCACCGTTTCACAATTAGCCCGTATCTCGGACAATATAGACCCCGAACAATTTCACGATCCGCACGCATATCCGCGACATTATAACATCGCCATTTATGCATCATCCACCCCAAGGATCATCTACCACCGACCCCCGGCACGTTTAACGATCGATGCATCAGCTGCAACGATAACGACGATGCTCGATTAGAACGATGAAGCCAGTCATCGCTTATCATTCCTTCGTATCGTCGACCACGTACTCGATATATGCAATTTTGCATTGATAATTGTTTCCAAGAAGAATAGCAAAAATATTTTTATTAATTTGAAATATATTAACAATTGATGATATTGGAAAAAAATATTGTTTTTATTTTTATTTGAAATATTTTATCTGATAAACAATTTTTGAGAAAAAAAAATCGTTAATCTCAAAATTCTGTTATTCAAAATAATTTGTGAAATTTGGGAAAATAATTTTCCAAACTGGAAATTATTGGGTTGGAAAATTGGTGAATTATCTGGTGAAATGAATTCATCGATGATAAATCCAAATAAAATATTTATTTCACTGAAATGCATTTGAAGAAAAAAACGTAATAAAATGGAAAAATACAATTTTTTTCGTCGATCATTATACAAGAAATCCAACGACAATGATCCAAAAACAATATTCATTTCTTCGAAATACATTAAAAATAAAATCGAAAAAAATTCATATTTTCGCTCACGCTATAATATTCAAAAATAATAATAATAATACTAACAACAATAATGATAATTAAAGCCAATCGTTATTCCGTTACATTTAATGTCTCGCTCGTGGAAAATGTCGGCCGAGTACGTGCTAATGTTAAATAGATCATTAGTAAGAGTGTTGCGACGAGAATAACGACGCAGCTCCTCCATTTCGATGATAAATTTCCGAGCTTCCGGTTTCCCCCAATTTTCCTTATAACACGAAGTCCGCGTACATCACACACTTGAACACATCCATATACTCGTATCTATATACACACACACACATATCATTCTCCTTGTTCCCATACCATGCAAATGAGTCGAGGGATTTAATTTCTCAACGTGGAAACTCATCGCGACGAATCGGAGCGTAAGAATAACGTCATCCTCGGCCAAAATCCTTTTCTCGCAGAGTCGCCGTCTCGATTCCCGCCCAGTCGTCTGGTCTCGCAACTCGTTCCTGTTTCTTCGGTCGCCACCTTAAACTTACACGCTCTTCGATTACCAGCAATCGCTGGAGTGCGGTGAATGCGAAAAAAAAAAAAAAAAAAAAAAAAAAATCGGAAAAAAAAATAAAACGACTTTTGAAAATCCGTGAAAAATATATTTTTCCCGGTACCGTAAACCGCAATTGGATTATAATACGAGCGTTATTCTCGGGTCCGAAGGTCGAGGTTAACAACGTAACATTAACCACGACACAGCGTTGAGAAGAGTCGGTTTGGGTTTGCCGTGAGGTTTTTTGAAATTGTGGGAGAGCGAGAAGGATGAAAGGAGAGAGAGGGAGAGGGTGTGTGTGTGTGTGTGAGGACGTCACGCGATTTCGCGATTTGCTGTACAAACTGCGACTGCAGCGATAGCGGCATTAACGACAGAGTGTGACGGGGCGCGTGCCACCAAATGTTCCCGTTTCTTATTTTCTTATTACTTCTGTTGTATCGCTTACCCAGCGTTAAAGTCGACGTTTCAGACCTGCGTGTGTGTATGTGTGTGTGTGTGTGTGTGGTTTTTTATTTTTTTGCTCTTCCAGTCAAATAGAGAATGATTGGTTGATTGGTGCAGTTATTCGGGTCATGGTACAACCTTGGGGACGAAGAACGACGAACGAACCCTCATTTATAATATTCGTTATGACTCTGAGATCTAAATATAAGAGAATTTTTTTTTATGTCGTATTTTTTTTTCGTAGATTGCACAGTGTATTAATATCTCGTATGTTTGTATATTTAGCGATGTGAATTATTCGTACGGTAGAAAATAAAGGTGGAATGAAAAATTAAGTCGAACGAGCGTGGGTATGACTCGTGACCCGAGGTTTTCGTATCGTTTTATTATCGCGAAGCTTGGTAAGCGTGATTTAATAAATGCATAGTGAATAACTGGGAAGTTTACGACCCGAAAGTTTTTGAGTGAAAAAAAGAATAACAATAAATAATAATAATTCGACGTGGGATTAGACATTCATGGCTTTTGTATTTTTTCAAGATTCTAGGTCACTGCGAAGTACCTTATAGGTTTTTATAAATTTTCCTTGTGCTACGTCGTAGCTATTACGTTTCTAAATTAGAAAACATTTTTTATACATTTTTCTGATTATGCTACAAAAAAAAAAAAAATTCCCCAATCGATGAGAATATTCAAAAGAGGGTCTTGGTTCATTCGTTTTTTTTTTTAAATTGATCATAAAACTATAAAGGATTTGTATAAAAATAAAGATTATTTTATATATTCAATAACTGCGTCAAAAAAATAATTGAAATAAAACAGAGATTTCTCCATGAGAAAGCAAAAAAATAAATTATTTTTATAACCATTTTGCCGAGCGCCAATGTGGCGCCCTTAATGTAACCCCTTAAATCCGGGCAATTAATAAATAAATGGCCCGTGCAACGGAGACGAAAGAGACGTTGCAAAAGCGTCTTGACTAATATGCATTTTTACGAGAACATTACAACGAGCGAGATCGTAAATGGCGACGTTTCCGTCCAGAGGTCTCGGAATGACGTTTTGCAAGGTTACACCGAGCCACGGGGACGGTGCGCCGACGATATACACGCGCGAGGGTGAAAATAAGAAAATCGTGCGGGAGCGGCTGGTGACGTGCCGTGCGAGGGGAGCAAAAATCGCCGCACCGAAACTCCCGTCTCACCGAGCCTTGATCCACTTCCTCTCGTGACGTTTCGACTTCATACGTCCATATATGTATACATTAGGGTGGTACTTGAATGGAGCTTGAGGGAATTTTGACCGGGTCGCCCTCCAGATTGGCTCCGGATGATTTTTAAAAAAGTTTCCTAAATTTGCAGCTCACTATCCTTAAAATTGGCTATTACCAGGGGGGGTCGGTTTGCCCCTTTTGAATACACAAGTTTTTCTGATTTTTTAATCATATGTTCATTTGAGTGTCTTGAAATCTTACTGAGAATACACGTTTCTTAATGAGTTCGTGGATGGGTTCATGGATGAAAAAAAAATCCCGGCTTGACTTTGAAATTGTTAGGGGTCGTTCTACCCTGATACATATACATGCTTTTCATTTTTTCCTTTTCCCGGATCATTTAAACAGAGAAGAAAATTAAATTGGAAATATCGATCCTAAAATAAAACATACTGATCTTGAAATCAATATGGGTCAATCCGACTCAATTTTTTTCCTTCGTTTTTTCTCTAGTTTCCGAATAATTTCGATAAAAAATAATTCGAGTCGGAATGACCGCAATTGATTTCAAGATCAGTATTTTTAATTGTAAGATTGATATTTTTCCAACCTAATTATATTTTTTTTTTCGTTGCCACTATTTTGCCTTATTTCAAAAATATGTAATAACAATGAAAAAAAAGGGAAGCACAACTCCAATTCGAAAATCGATTGATTTTGAAAGTTGAATGAAAAAAAAAGAAATTTAAAAGAATAAAATTTCACATAACGTTTTTTTCTTCAAGATGAATAAAAACAATTTGAAAAAAGAAAACGGGATAAAAAAAAATTAGAAACTGGAAATAAGAAAAGACTGACGAATTTGCCTGGAGGTTATCGCGTGGTCCAACTATTCTTCACCGGGCGTCCACTGAAACTTCCGTAAGCGCTTATTTCTCTTTCTTTACTTTTTCTTTTCTTCTTTCCGGTTTCCGCTCGCCCTCGTTGCTCGTACAATATTTTCTCTCTCCGTCTTCGCCCTTTTCCACGTCCGGGCACCTTCCCCGCAGCCGCGTCTTCTCACCGGCCCCCGTGGAACCTCGACGGACGAAAAAAAAAAGAAAAAAAAATACGGCGAGGTGCCGCGTGACGCCGGATGTAAATCGAGTTCTCCGTTCTCGACTTCCGTGGGACGGCTCTCTCGCGGCGCGATGAAACTTTTTCCGCAACGTTGGAAATAAGAGTGGCAAGGTGGCGGGTCCGTGGGACGGGGTGGGGGTGAGGGGGGGGGCGGACACGTCGTTTTTAATTAAAATTTATTTACCGCGGGTAACGCGAGACCCGTGCCGTTCTGTTCAGATATATGTATAGAATATATGCTAGGGGTAAAAATTCAGAACGACCAAAATTCAGAACGCGCATCGCTTCGAAGTCTCAAAATTCAGAACATGTATACATAAGTATAGTTGTTCCCCTCGTTCGACTGCCCAATATTGTGACTTTTTCGACCAAATTAATTGACAACAGATTTCAATCAGTGCGAAAATCTTCCAAATGGCGTTGCTAACACCATACAAATTTCAAGTGCGTGTAGCTATTTGAATTGTCGCATGAAAAAATTAAAACAATAAAAAATAAATGCGTTTTTGTCTCTCCGTTCGAACGCTGGCTAAACAACGCTATGTAGACCAAAAGTTCATATAAACAATCTTGCAAAGAATTAGATTTTTCACAAAAAAGTTTCTGACGTCATGTATCTAACATCTATGGTTTGCGCGTGGTAAAGCTCGAAAGTCGAGCAATGTGGGAAACCGCGCGACTGGTAGGCCTTCGGAATTCCGCACGTTCGAAGCATTGCGCGTTCTGAATTTTGGTCGTTCCGTACATTGATCGTTCTGAACTCCCCCCCTCCACCCGTTTATGAATATATGAATATGACTATTTCAAGATTTTCCGTTTTCCTGAATACGATTTTGCATTTGATTGACCCAAAAAAAAAATTTACGTATTGCAACCATGTTTTCCTTGATTTTCGTGCGTCTTTGCGGTATCCAAAGCGGGCGTTTCCGTCACTGTTGACCGCCGGTGTCGTAGATAGTACGTAAAAGTGCATTTTTAACTCCTGGGACGTAAAAGTCGATGATCGATCCCTTTGAGGGGGTCGTCAATTGTGTTTCGACATTCTTTGCACAACAAATTACTTGAGAACACGAGACCCATCCTTGTTTAGGCATGAGCTTATTCGGTCTTGCTCTAATTACAAAGGATACATTGAAGAACCGATAATTTTATAATATCCATAAATGTCTGTTTCTTTTTTATTTTCGACTGCCTTTTTTCTGACTTTGCCTTTTTTCACCACATCATTATATGTAAGATGGGTTGAAAAAGGCAAGGCAGTCAAAAATTCAAAAAGAAACAAAAAATGGTTATACACAAGTGCGACGGATTTAGTTGTGAAGAGTCAGAGAGGGATAGTGTCGAATCGAAATTACGGGTCGCGAGAGTATATATATATGTATATATCTACATATATACAGACGGTTGAGTAATGCATGGTCGTGGTTGAGGCGCGGTCTGACGAGAATGGCGGCAGAGGGATGAACGGAAAATCACACCGAAAGACGGTCGCGCATTGGTAGGGAAAATAGAAGGGATGGATGGAGAGGGCGAGAGCCTCGTGGCTTCCGGTTGCGACAGAATTTACTGTTGCTCGTTAACGCCGGGCCGAAACTCGTTATACAGGAAAGTACGATTACCGAGTAGTTTTGGCGAGCGAGTATTGCGAGTACTCGCTCACTCTGGTCGATTGAACGATTAGGAAGCATATACGGCAACCACCTCCCGCCCCGAGCCACCTTCTCCACCCCCGTCTCACATTCCCGGCCTCCCCTGCTGGCTGAGGGTTCGTGTGTGTGTGTGTGTGTGTGTGTGTGTGTGTGTGTATGTGTGTGTGTGTGTGTGTGTGTGGCCCGCGGGGTCGTCCGGGTCTACCGAGCCCGCAACGATGTGTGCGATTTCGTCGGTCGGTTGTTCATGGCAAAACTCTTTTTCCGAAAACCTCGTAAAAATAAATTTGGTTAAATAAAAAAAAATACAAATTTAGGAGCATTGGAAAATCTTGGAATTTCTGAATGTATGAAAAAAAAAAAAAAAAAGAAAATAATAATTTCGAAAGCGATGAATATTTTTGAATTTCGAATGCATCGAAAAAGAAAAAAGAAAAAATAAAAATTATCATAATAGAATGAAATTTTGCAATGTTTTCGATTGTTACCGGGGCAATGACATTTTCGAATTTTAGTGAAATATTTTTTTCTCCTTTTTATTTATTAATATATACATTTATACAATTCGTGAGGAGAGATAATATTGATCGATGATGATAATTGTATGAAATTGGGTTTAAAAAAAACAACAACAAAAAGTTACTCGGAATTCGAATGAAAAGTAATTTCGAGAAAAAACAAGATGCATAATATTATAATCTTATCGATGACTCATTTATTCATTCTTATTTTGGAGCTTTGGAATCCATTGTCGTTAATCTTATTCGATACGCGGACCTCTTTCGAAATAATAATTGTACTTCCATGAAAGGTGATATCACGTTCGAGTGGAAACACTTTTGTTTCCCCTCCGGTTTCCAGTAGTTTGCGGTGCCCGCAGAGAGAAAGCGACAGAGAGAGAGAGAGAGATCCGAAGTTGGGGCGAACGAGGGAGAAACGTTTTGGAGGGTAGTAACGCGAGGGTGTAATTGTCCGTGCAGCCAGTGGGAATGGAGGCGCGCACTTGTAGCGAGCAATGTAATAAACAAGCTGGTAATACGGATACTCGGGAAGTAGAAACGCGGGGCTGGACATCTCCATTTCAAATAAGTCTCACCGAGCGTGAGGTCGTTTTCAAAATTGGTGCACTCACTTGTGTCTCCGTGTATTCGGCTTTTTCCATGCGATTGCATCGTTTGACTGCATTTTCCCATACGTTCGGTGGAGTAACCCGTAGGCGGCACTGAAATTTCTTTTTTCTATAATTACCGTTTGCTTCCATCATTTATGAAAAAAAAAAGAAAAAAAAATTGAGTGTGTTGGACTCACACACCATGGAAGTGAATACTTGTATGCATTTCGCTGGCGCGATAAATTATTTCTGCCGATGATTCCAGAGAGAAAGAGAAAGAGAGAGAGAAGGGGAGGATAGGAAGAGTCAATGATCGACTTATGAATTGGCAAGGAAGTCGAAAGTAGCCTGCACGTTGTTATTTGTGTTTTCCTGCCCCCTCTCTCCATCGACTCGCTCGCTCTCACTCGCATACCCACGGCTCACGCATCATTCTCTTCCCCTCTCTGTCTCTTCGTTCATTCGTTTATTCTCTTGTCCCGTCCTACAACGCGCTGGCTGGCGAGCCGATCTTGTGTCGTTTAAGAAGTATCCACTTCAAAAAACATTTCTTCACACAGGCCACGTGTGGCTCGATAATGAGCTATATATAATTTATTTTTTTAGGTTATTACGATAACCTAATTTATTTTTAAATTTAATTTTTAATTTTAAATTTATTTTTTTACGTTATTACGATAACCTAAAAAAAATTAATTATAGCCAACTACTCATTTAAAACCCATTAACATGATTAAATTTAATATACGGACACAGTTGATGACCCAAAAACACTAATGATGAGATTTTTGGAAACAATAATTTTTCCGGACCTTTGTCCCATGGACAAGTAAGTGCATATGACATTTTTTTCGCTTATCCCATCGAGTGGGGTGTCTTAAAATAGGTCTCGTGAATTGCAACACATAATGTCTCAAGACCGTTTGATTTTAACCCTATCAATGATGAAATATTCGATAATTCTAATTTCTAAGCTATCAATGAAAAAAATCTGAAAAAAAATCCAGTATCTTCGAATTGGTATTTTCAATGTCAGCAAGTACAAAACATGTCCCAAAACATCCAGAAATCCTTTCTCCGGAAAATTGCATCCAAGCCGAATTCATCGACAAGACAAGGCCCGCGTATTTCATTTTTTTTTTTTTTTTTTCAAAGCGAAACAGAAATATTTATTCCGAAATTAAATATTAAAATCCTTTTGTCTTTAGAAAAAAACAAAAAAGAAATTCAAGATATAAAAAAAAATAATAATAAAAACTACAAATTCCAGAAGACTGAAATTTTCGGTGACACCATTGTGAAAAATCTGGAGCGTGATTTCGATGGACCGATGAGCTACGTCGCCAAAGACGACAAAAAAAGTCGTATAATCCCAAGATACAGAATAGTGCGGAGAGTGAAACGACGAATATGGGAGAGAAGAGAGTGAGAGAGAGATCGAGAGAGAGACAGAGATAGAGGAAGAGAGGAAGAGAAATTCTCTCGCAGTGGGAAACGTCGACGATCGATCGACGAAGGTCTCGGTATCGTTTCGTCGAGCGCGGTATAACGTCCGGCAGTAAACCAGAGAGGAACTCGAGACGACGACCACGACGACTCCCCTATCCATGCGAACACAAGCTCGCGGAGGAGGATGCGAGAATAGGGCTGGCAAAAGAGAAAGGAAAAAGGTATCCGGGTGAGAGGATAGTGCGCCAGTAACGACGCTCTTACACACAAACACACACACACACCGACATATAAAACCGGCGAAAATGTGAACGAGCTATATATATATATATATATATATATATATATATATATATATATATATATATATATATATATACATATATACATGTCATCCAGCTCGGCCACCCTGCCACCCCTTTTAGCACCATAGTTTTCTTCCCTTTTCGTATTCGCCGTCGCAATGCTACCCTCCGTTGACTCCGATACCCACGAACGCCGTTTAAGACTGTGTAACGTATAACGCGGAAGCCCACCCGAGGAGAATTGCCCCTGGCATCGTGTCGTCCCAACGCAAAGACTATTCGGGGGGTGGTCTCGTACAATCGTCTGATGTCGTATCTGCGACCACCCCCCCCCCTCCCTCCTCTCCTTTGCGCAACCACCATCGCCCATTCGCCGGATAAACCTGCGTCATACGTCATGAATTTGAGGGTCCATATAGCTGTTCATCGACGCTGAAAAATTCTTGCATAAAATCAACGACCCCTTTTCCCACAGAGCCTGTTTGGTTCCCCTCTTTATCACATTCTGCGCTTTGTCTGTCGTTCACTCACTTTCTCTCTTTCGTATGCGTATTTATGTCTCACATGTTTGGATAATCTACGAGACATCGAAAATTCTTTGAAGAATTATTAGTTTTTCTCTGAATTACATTTATAGAAAATTAGATATATCTTGGTAGCAACGATAGCAACCTTGATTTTGAATGTCAGTTGATATTGTGGTGCTAATTTTCATTTGATGAAAGATTGAAATACATCTTATCATATGCAATATATTTTTGTATCTTGTTTACAAATTAATTATAAATTATTTCTTAATTTATTTATAGTTTAGCAATTTTATGTATTCACGTAACTTATTATTATTCTCATACAACATGAAACTCGTCACTCTTTTCAGTACAAAGTCGACCTATCTCACTCTATATATTATTATAATTAAATTTATAAAATAATAATTTATTTTATAATTAAATACAATAAAATTATATATCTTTATTCCACTAAATAGAAATTAAATTGATAATTTTGAAAAGATTTTTTTCCCTGTCTCGTAGAATATGCAATACATATATAATACATATACAAATATACATACATCTATATACATATTGTAACAAATGACCGTAATGTCGTCGTTTCTGCATCCACAGTCTTTTCCACGTTTCTCTTTGTCGATGCATTTCCTTCCATCCAATCTCACGATACAAAGATATCTCTGCGCTTTTACCTACGTAATGACTTTGCATTTTATTTCATTCGTGTATCCCCGCATAAGCTCGTGTGTGTGTGTGGCAAACACATTGAGACGATCTTGCTTCTCTCTCTCTCTTTCTCTCTCTCTCCGTCATTCGCGAGAGGGTGGGTCGGTGAAAATGGGGTTGCCGGCGAGGTGGCGCCCTCCCTCATGCCTTCGATCGACCCTGTGTATGCCTTCCCTCTCGCTACGTTCTCCCCCACCCCACTCCCTCTGGCTTCATCCCCTCTTCCCGCATTCCCATCCCCCATCGGGCTTTCTCACCCTCCCGGTTGCGCCCTCCGACGGACCTACACCGAGTAATACACGCTCAACCGGAGACACCATCACCTACGTACCGAGCTTTGTACACTTGCGTTCGGTAGTCCGACTACGTCGTCGCGGGACACGCGGGGGCGGGGGTAGTTTTGTAGTCAGCGCCACAGTGGCTCACCAGTCACCACTCGGTCGCCCTGCTATACGGAAGGGGTTGCACGATCGTGGGTCCGGGACTACGGTATCTTTGCCGAGGCGGTAGGTACCCTCCTCTCTCTCTCTCTCTTTCTCTCTCTACACACACACACACACACACTCGACAATCTTCACATCCTGATTCAACCCCCTCAAACTATTTAATCCCCCCTCCCCCCTCCCCGCGTCTTCCATTATTCCCATTACACCCGACGTTTCCGGTTCAATCACTCCTTGGCCGATATTACGGTTATCAGAAACTGACGAAAATGACAAAAGTGAGTGAGCTAAACGTAGCGGAAGTCATTCCACTGCAAGAACCGCAATAAGTTTCCTCGTCTTCGTCGAATCTTGAAATAATATAATTGTTTTTTTTCTCTTTTTTCTTTTCAAATAAAAAAAGAAACAAAAAAATTCTTCCCATCGAACGACACGATTTTCCGTTTTTCGAAATCGAACGGAGCGCCAACTCGACAGTCTCGGCCGGGATAATGGAGTGTCGAAAAAATTTCGTGGTTCATTATCTAGATAATAAAAAAAACCTCCAAGAATAATGAAAAAAAAAGTGTTTGTTCGATATAATTTAATTCGAATCGTGACAAGATCCGTGAATGTGGGTAAAAATGGATAAAAGTTTGGGTTTGGGGGTGTGGGGGGAGGGGAGGCGGGACAGTGCGCGTGATTAGCCAGATACCAACGAGAGGGGATTAATTATCTTTTTCGTAAGTTTTTTTGTTTTCTTAATTTTCTCATTGTAAAAAATTGCTATGCAACAGACAAGTGCGATAGAGACGCGAGTGACGAGTCTAAGATCGACGGGGCAGTCTTCGTCCTACGTCATTCCGGTTGTTTCTTTTGTTCTCATTGTTAGTGAGGTCGCGGTCGACCACATCACCGTCCAACTACCACGCATTCATCGTCGCAACGTTACAATCTCATTCTCTCGCTCTCTCTTTTGTTTTCTCTTCGTTTTCCATCCTTTGAGTCTTCAACGACGAGCTTATTTTCGGTCGACGTCGACGGTATTGCACGAGGAACGGTCGAAACCCATCCTCGGGGATGATCACCAAGATATGTGGATTCACGAGATTTTTGCTTGACTTTCGTTTTTATCTATTAAAAAAAAACGATAATAATAATAATATTCCTCTATTAAACCACCATACATAAATTGTAACTCTGAAAAAAGTGTAATACTAATAATATCAATAATCATAATAATAATAACAGTAATAATGATAATAAAAAATAAATATATGAATAAATAAATAAATAAATAAATAAGTAAATAAAATAAATTGAAAAAAATTATGAAAAAAAGTGTATGAAAAACCAAATGAGAGTATGCGATGGCGATGAAAAATAATTGAGCGATGGATCGCGAGAGGATAAAGAGTTGCGAAATGAAAAGCAGCAGCATCATCATCATCATCATCATCATTATCAGCAGGAGCATCCTACGCGATGCTGCTACGTCGGATTGTGATCGAGTTCTCGTGAGCAGCATGGGGAAGGGCGGGTGGTCGGGAAGGGGGTCTTAAGGGAAGGGGGAGGGATGAGGGTTGATTAATCGAATTGACTAATTGGCACGAAATTGGGACGACGAGGGAAACCGGGTAGGAAACGAGTATACGTAACTCTCGCCCTGGCGCGGACAAGTCCTACGTCTCCATACGCGTTTAAACTTGGATGTATTGCCGACGAACCATACCCGCGGGGGATGACTCCCTGTATACACACGCACACACTACGTACGTATACGTACGTGCGAAGCGTAACGGTAAACGTGACGCGCGCGTTGGGGTTTCCGGTGCTGTAAGTGGAGCGCTCGGATGAACACGTGTCCAGCGTATCGGTTACGAGGCCTCGCGACGCGGCTACGCGCGCCCCCGAGACCCTGCCTCCACCGAACCGCCATAAACCGCATCGCCGATCGCCGCTCGGTGGTTTCTTGCGATTCGCGGGGTGGCGAAGGAATGAACCCGCGGAGCTAGAGGGGGGGGGGGTAGTTATCGAGCGAACCAGACGATCCGTCGCGATTCTTTTGCTTAATTTTTTTTGGGTAATTTTGCAGAAAGTGGACACTACGATTTTTTTCAAGACTGACATATATGTTATAAAGGACACTCCTTCGAGTAAATTCATATGTATTATATATGTATGTTGAACGCGAAAATCATTTTTCAGTTCTTGAGGGTTGGGGGTAGTTGGGTTACTTGAGTTTTTTTTTTCGTTTTTTATATTGCAAAAACGTTACGGGTGTATGTGGGATGCGGAAATGATGTTTTGCAATGTTTTAGCGTTAAAAAAAATTTAAAAACGAAACTTAACTAAACTAAACTGACTCAACTGGTTTAAATCCAACGTCCAACAAAGTCTTAATCCAACGTCCAACAAAGGCAGAGTTCAACATGTGTGAATATGAATTTACTCGGGGGATTATCCTGTACAACACATTTCAATCCCAGGAGAATCGGAGCTGGTGTCCATTTTCTGCATAATTACCTTTTTTTTTCAAGATGATGTGAGACCTTTCTCGCTCCTCTGCAGCGAGCCTCGACAGCGCTGTATCTCTCGCGATAATTGCGAGGTTGGAAGTTTCCACATCACTTTCAGGGGCCTTTGTTGTGACCTAACTCAAAATTTTATTTAAAAAATTATGCAAAAAGAAAAAATGGAAATTCTAAATGAACTTGATAATAATGATAATAATTGTGTTTCTCTACTGACCACCAGGCCCAAGGCCTCAAAGGACATTGCAATAATAATAATAATAATAATAATAATAATAATAATAATAATAATAATAATAATAATAATAATAATAGTTTTTCTCTACTAACGACCAGACACCAAGCTTGAGACAAGTCCAAAATAATAATAATGATAATAATAACAATAAAAATACTCCTCAAAATACTAATAATATGAAATATGTTTTCTCGTGATAATATTATTATGAAATGATTCTTTTATCCAACATATAAATGAAATCTATTTGAGAGCACATGGTTCCCCGCTACTTATTTATGTTACCGTCAGACTTTTGACTCTCTCTCTCTCTTTTTTTCTCTCTCTCGCTCTCCATCGAATCCGGTATCCGTTGCAAGCTCGATATCGACAGTGCCAGGCATCGTGAGACGGTTGAAAAAACAATACTTTCAAATTCTTTCCCGACTCGAAGCCCGGGTCACGAACGCGTGTGTACGTGATAGTCCTCGCGGCTGTACGTTATTTTCTTATTTGCGTTTCATCGGCCATCCGGTATGCACGATTTCGTCGTCTTTTTGTTCGAGTGCAACGACGACGGGATCGCAATGGCCGAGGGGGATGAGCAAGGACGCGGATTACAACGTCCGTGGACAACGAAAACGTACGACGGGCGCCGACGATCGTAAAAACTTTTTGCTATTGCTCTTACGTGTTTTTACGACACGTAGAAAGGGTTCTGAAAAAGTAAGGGGGTCACGAAGCATCGGGAATGTAGCTTGTTGTGCAGCTTCGTGCGAGCTTCTCGCGAGCTTTTTTCAAACGCTCGAATCAAGAAGAAAAAAACGTGACGCACATGGTAACCCATCGTACGTGTATGAACCACCGTGCTCAACGGGTTTCTTTCAAATGTTTCAAACATTTTTCCGACTTTCGACTCGCGAGATGTCACCGACAATTCTCGAATGGAAATTCGGCCAAAACCTTTCTGGAAAGTAGTTGAATTATATCGAATTTGTCGACAGATCGTAGTACCGGGTTGTCGATGAAAAATTTTTTTTCAATCCTTGAATCATTGAAATTTAAATTGAATCATTGAAATTTAAATTGAAAAGAAATAAAATATAGTTACAAAATTATTTGCTTCCAACGATTCTGACAATTCATCCGACAATCTTTTTATTCGTTCATTATTATAATATTTATTCACGATTATTATTATTATCATCATTAATATAATAATTATTGTTCTTATAAATATTTTAATAAATATATTTTCGTTGCAATTAGCTCTATGCCTTGTAAGATGAAAATGACGAATCTATTTTTTGGGTTTTTAAAAAATTTAATCGTAGTTTTTTTTAACGAATGATTTGTGATTATTTCTGTGTGCGATAATAATGCGTTCGTTATTTCAATCGAGTTGTGGTCATAGAAGAGTGAGAGTCAATAGATCACGAGGGTTAGGGTCGAAAAAGTTTGATTTTTGGGAAAAGGTCAGTTCGCGGAATAATCCACCAAGGGTGACTCGACGGTATTCACCGTAGCCCCTCTCCTCGGCCCCTAATTGCTGTGAGACCAGGAGCTTTCTAACCGGTCACTCGAGGGTATACGAGGGATGAATTTTGCGATCGAAGGATGAGAATTTGTGTGTATTTTTTTTTTACTTTCGAATTTCCCTGGCTAATTGGTCGATGCCTCCGCGTAGTTCAACTATCCGTAAATCCGTCTTTTTTTTTCACGGACTGCTGGCCCTTCTGCGCTGTTCATCCCTTCGAGTCTCACCCCATCTATTCTGATTCGCACGTAACTGCGCGCGCTAGCACGTCCGTATGTGTCAATGTGTGTGTGTGTTAGTGAGAGAAAGAGAGAAAGAGAAATAAAGAGAGAGAGAGAGAGTGAGAGGGGGGAGATTCAGTCGGCGTAGCCGCTATCGGAGAATTGGGTAAGCCGTATGGTCGCTTCACGGATCCGGCTCGTCGCTTTATCGAAAGAAAAAACGACTGACAAGAACCAGCGATCCGGGCTGGCAATGGTATTTTTTTTTGCTCAGCTCCAACGGAGTCTCGTGCGAAAAGTAACAAAAAAAAATGAAAACGATTAAAAAGAGAATAATAAAGAAATGAAAATGGAAAAGCGAATGAGAAAAATCTGTTCAGAAAAAGAGGGATGACAGAGAGAAAGAGAAAAAGAGAGAGAGAGGTATAAATCAATTTTACGAATACCACAGGAACCCCATGACTCGAAATTTCAATCGCTGATTCATTGAACACGTTAAAATCGATTGACGAATTTTCAATATCTCAAGTTAGTTCATATCTTAATTTATTTTGGGATTTTCTTCAATCGTTCGATTGATGAAGCTGCAGCTTTTTCGATTCATTTGTCTGTTCATCGCGTCGATAAAGATTTTCAAAAAAATCACAGAAAAATTCTCATCCACGAAAATCATACAGCACTTGCGAAATAATTCAGCAGAGTAGATTCCGGTGGGGGAAATAGAAAATCCGAAAAATTGTCAGACCGAAGAAGTTGAAATAACACGACAATCAATGTTCACCGTGGAAACACATTCCGGAAGTAGATAAACATCTTTGTCGTGACGCGTCGAAACAGAGATGCCGATGTGTAGTAGCGGCTGTGAGGAGGAGAGGGAGGGGCGTGGAGAGGGGTTGTTTCCCGACAAGGAAAAGTATCACATAGCGGGAAGGGCGCCAGTGCATGAGATGGAGTCGCTCGGTTATCCGTGTTTTCGCGTCTCGGGTCTGAATGGAGGGAGGTACTCGACGTGGAACGGTCTTGATCGATCTCAGACTGAGATGTAAAGCTGGCTGATAAAGACAGAATGTTATAAAAATTATAGTCTAGCTCGAGAATGGATAAAAAAGAAAAAAACAGAATAAAGCAATTAGTGCGGAAGCAGACTAGTTCAACATTGTTTCAAATAAATTAAAATCGAGAGAATCATCCAGTTAGAGGTCAATCAAAATCCATTCTGACACATCTGGATTGAATACTCGATACGATCATGTCACGCAGTTGGATCATTGACATTTATTATATATCAATAATCGATTTCAATCAACTTCGAACAAACCAAAAACACATCCCCATCTTTCTGCCTTTAATGGGTTGACCCAACACGTTCACCGTGACTCCCAGCTCGATCCCCCACCTAACGCCAGGTCGAGCCAACTACATTCAGTTGGCTCCGAATAAACAGTTTTTTCTTCTTCGTCCAGTGTGCTCGCGATTTCTGAATACACACGGCGAAGCGGACGAAAAAAAGAGGCTGGTGACAGCGAGTGTCGATTACCGCTGTGAAAGCTCGACGATGCCAAAAACCCCACCCTGAGGCAGGACAAAAAAAAAGAAAAAATAGAAAAAAGAAAAAATGACTGGCGCACTCTCGAACCTCGTTAGGTATCAGGGAGAGCTCGTCGGCTCGGTCGGTTGCCGCTACTTCGCGACTACGTAGCAATGTGAGTACTATACGTGGGCTAGCGAGCTTTTACTAATACACCCATGATGATACCCGCGCGTAACTAACGTTTGCGAAGCTCTCGTATACGCTACATGGCAGTATAATACGTCAGTCGAGGAATCGGGGTAACCTCTTTCCAACGGGGCTCTTGCCCCTCGCTCTTTACCCTCTTTACCCCTTTTTCTATCTCGTGTGCACTTCAACCCCCTCCCCTGACTCCCCTCGCTCTTCGTAGAAGAGGACATTGACGCAACAACGACTTCTGAACTCGCACCGTTTCTCTCGTGTGACGAATCTTGATTTTCCACATCTTGGTCAAAATCCTATCAACGGTTTATAGATTGTCAACGTCTCTGACTCATATTTATATATAAATTTCGGTAATAGCACGAACGGTTGAGGATTCCACGAGGGTAGCTGATCCTGCCAGACTGGTCGTTCGGTCCATGCAGGATAGCTCTGTCTCCGCGACAACGATGGACGTATATATATGTGTATGGCACAGCCAGTGGGGATCATTAAGGTTGGTGCCCTCATGGCCCAGAGAGCGGTTTGCGTTTATCTATCGAGCTGCTTCTCGAGGGTTCTTCAACAGTCTGTGAGGGTCTAAGATACAGATGGAGTACTTTATCCGGCAGCCCGGAGGGTTCTCGATCGCCACGGTAGATATACCCCAGCTCACCCCGTCTTAGCTGTTCTTCAAAGTTATTATCATTGTCATTGTTACATCTTCTTCCATCGTCGTACCGCGTAAAATTTCCAATCCCTCATTTGCTTTGATGGTGGCAGGCTCCATCAGTTGCTCGACAAATCTTCGTTGATCGCTGTTCAGATTCTTTTTATGAGATTAGTCTGGTGGAAAAAAATGGGCAATGCCGAAATACCTGGCCATTATTACCGTCTGGTCTGGTCCTTGTGGAAAGGTCGATGGCCGACTGCTTCGCAGATGTGGCTCCCAGCTTCCAGCGGTGTAGTCAGCTCGATCTGTGGCGTGTGTGTGAACCCCGTCATTTGCCGTGAAACCTAGTAGCGGCAGGCCGCGACAGAAGTTACCATTAAGCTACGATCTTCTCAGTCGGTTGCTCGCTAGCTCGGTTTCGCGATGAGCCTTCTAGCTGTTTATGCATGTGACGTCCAACTCGGTCTATGTATATCCAATTAGCTCAACTCGCGGAGCTTCACGGTCTTTCCATTTCTGCGCTACCACCCCTCCTGCTCTTTCTGCCGTTGTCTCTCTTCTCTTTCCTTTGCCCGTCGGTCTCTGCCATTTCGCGTTTTCACGATGAGGCGAACGAAGAGGCACCTGGGACGTCAGGCTGCCAGGCTGTTGCTGCTGCTGCTGAAACTACTGCTCTCTCTGGCGACTTCCAGCTCGACTCCGTGCCACCCCTAGACTAATTCAACCCTCACCCTCCGCATTGGAACTTCCGGACAACTCGAGAATTCCTCCAACACTCGAATTTTCCACTCCTCGCCATATCTCGGTATCCTAACCTTCAACCCCTCAGTTCCCACTCTCCCACTCTCTCTCTCTCTCTTCATTCGTCCCGGCCCACGAGACTCGCCATTATCCTCTTGCGCTTTTCGCCATCGGTCTTCGTTCAATTCCAACTCCACGGAAACCCGACTCCCAACCACAGCAGCCATCAAGGAAAATCTTCGTCTACGCTGATTCTACTTCCAGCTTACAAACTTCGGTGTGAAGATTGTTGTGACAATCTGGGATTGTCGCTGGTATAACTTTACTCATTGCTGTACGCGTGTCGGGAACACCGTAATCTCGGAATAATTCGGATCAATAATTTTACATTATTTTAACCATAACAAAAATGCCTAGATTTGGTCTGTGATAAACGTGGTTCTTTACATGGGGTATTATTTGCGAAATTTCCGTTTGATGCGGGAGATGCACAATGCACAATGCTTTCCTTTTTTTTTTTGTCGGATCTCGCAGTGCTTAGAAGCTCTTTCTACGCTTCTAAAAATTGTCGTGTGAGAAAGACGGACCAACGTTGAATGAGAAGGCAATCTGTGGAGCAAAGAATTGAAAATAAGTCTATCGCCATTTTTCATTCACACGACGGTAATTTTTCAATCCTTGAAATGTTCAAAGATATTAGAAAATAAAATCTTATTTCTATTTTGTGGACTCTCGTGAATCAAATAAACTTGCGAAACGTCGTGAAATTGATACGAGGAACAACCATTTGGTTATTCTTACGCCATCGGTGTCCATCACTAACCGACCCATAAACCCCATTTTCAAATGCAATTAACCCGATCGAGTATCACACGCAAATTCCATTACAATCACGTAATTTATTATTCATACGTATCCGTAATCGTGTCGTTGGTATTTCGATTAGCAGAGTGAAAACTCGAATGGCCGGGTAACGTGGAACGTCGTACGTATGGGTCACAATGCAGTGATTGATTCTCGAGGGTCAGCATTGAACCGGGGCTCGTTCGTGGTAGATAGCAGTCAGACGTCACGGTTCTGCTGTATTTTCGCTTGATCCGCGTCGTCTTTCGAAACGAGGTAACCCGCTTCCTCGGACTTTGACCTCTTCTCTCGGTTCGCGTCGACTCGGACAAGTTTCCACCGCGATTCCACGGATTCCGAAAACTTTTTACGTTGTTCGTCGTCGCCATTCTGTTCTCGCGGAACTGAGAACGATAGAGATAAAGAGAAAGAGATGGAGAGCCACATCAGTATGTGAGACGAAGAGCGACGATGTAGGAAAAAGGCTCGGAAAAGTCGTGAAACACTGAGAAGAAAAAAAAAATATTGAAAGAAAAAAAAAACGAGAAACCGAAACACCGCAAATTCTTCGGTGACGTTGAAATTGTTATATCTTTCGTAGGTCGGGCGCCAAGTTTTCGTAACCAAGACCACGGTGGATCGACCGTGGATATAGGAAGGGCTCTGGCGCGTTATAGCGCGTACCGAGTTAGCCGGCGACTACTTCCTTCTAGGCCAACTCCATCATAGTCGTTGGTTGGGGTCGGGTCGACCCCCATTTTCTTTTTACCACTTTCTCCCTCCCTCTCTCTCTCTCTCTCTCTCTTTCGCCATCGTAACTTTTCTATCGATCACGGCTACTAGACGCACGTACTATGTATACAATAACGACTGGACAAAGAACGAAGGTGTATACTTACATGTAGTTAAGAGGCCTCATTTTCCCATCGCTCACCTCGACAAGGTCAAGTACACTCGACAATCATTCGAACAGCGCTTTCAGATTACGACCCGTGAAGAGTAGAGCAAAGAAGTTCCGTCTCTGTGTTTATTATGAAACTGGGCCAAAAATGTGTGGACAAGAAGTTTCGTGATTTCATCG
Source organism: Diplazon laetatorius (assembly GCA_963662125.1). Taxonomy (NCBI): domain Eukaryota; kingdom Metazoa; phylum Arthropoda; class Insecta; order Hymenoptera; family Ichneumonidae; genus Diplazon; species Diplazon laetatorius. The sequence goes on from OY759156.1 coordinate 8,365,427, forward strand.
TTGACGTCTTTTCTTCAATGCTACTTTTGGATATAGTAAATACGCATATTAATGTACATAGTTATTTACTTGGACTATAAGTATTAGGGTGTGTTGACAAAAGGGCAAAGTTTTTCGATTTTCCTGAAAGTTCCTACGTTTGAAGTAGATATTATTAGCAGACGTTGGTCTTTTTGATACAAGGAGAAAAAAGAATGTTTCAACGGAAATCTATGTAGAATATTCTTTTTCAAATACCTCCAGTAGATTTGGATGACTTTTCGCATCATTCACGGGAAATCATTGTACATCACCTCGAGTTAAATCTAATACAAGTACGTTCAATCGATGACGTTTTTGCTATGAGTGAACACGTACATCCAAATGTTCGATATCACAGTCGTAAACCGCAAAACACCCAAATTCATCGTTTGACAATCCGACCATTTTGTATGGCTAATTGTGAATACATCGAATTACCAAACTGCCACAACTGTTATCGTGGTATTTTCGCGTATTACGTGAACGACAAATTTATGCGAATTGTGGGAAAGCTGGAGAGCACGGACGAGACGGATAATTAACGGGGAATTACGAATGGATGGATGAAACGAGGATGTGAGAAGAAGCCATGTAACATGGGCCGCAGTGAGTAACGCGCGAGAGGAATGATGAGTGAACGATCATTGGAACCATAGATCGCTCAAGTACGAATACGTTCGTAGTTGATTGTAGTAACCGAGATTTTGTTTGCGCCTCGAAAAAAAATTGGTTTGTCGATAAAAAAAAAAAAAAAAAATTGCTGGTGCCCCACTTGGAAAAAAATAATTTTTTCTTTCGTCATTCTTCAAGATTTGGGTGTGTAAACGTTTGTAGTGAAGGAATTTTCGTTTGTAGTTAAACCGAAAAAAAGTTATGGGACTTTAAAAAATGTTCATCACCCCAATTTTGACGAAACGCGAAACTAACGATTTATTCACATAGAGATACGTTCGTATATGATTCGAGTAACCGAATTTTCGTTTGTACTTATAAAAAAAATGATTTTTTCATGAAAAAAAAAATTTTTTTGGTGCCACCCCAAAAAAAATGTTCTCGACGTTATTCTTCAAGATTTGGGTGTGTAAACGTTTGTAGTGAAGGAATTTTCGTTTGTAGTTAAGCCGAAAAAAAGTTATTGGACTTTGATAATAGTCTTACATATTCTATACATAATTTTTTTGCTCGATCGAAGATCATGCAGGTAAAATAGCAATGCCTGCGAATTTAAACTCCGCGAACTGCAAATTATTTTTCGCGGTTAATTCTTTTTCATCGCTGCCGTGGAGGCGGGGGGCGGGGGGTTTGGTCACGTCCTTGGTTTCGTCGGTAAAAACCTTGTCGAGACACTGGCGGTTCCTGGAAAACGGGAGACCCCCGCGGGGTTGTGAACGACGAAGAGACCTCGAGCCGGTTGCCACGGAAGAGCTGTCGGAGCAGGTTACACGGCCCATTTGAGAATATTATTGCAAAGGCTTGGTGCATGTGCCCGTGAGGGGCAGGGTGGGGGAGGGGGTGAGCCGGTGGGGTGCGGAATCTCTCTTTAGGGACGGAGGCCTTCACCGAGCGACCCTTCGCTAAAAATAGAATAGTTTCGGAACAGGACGAAGGAGAATGCGAATCGGAAAGATATTCCACGACTATGATTCCCTTCACCTTCGTATTAGCGGTATTCCATCGTACGTATGTATGTATATATTGTATATATATACACACACACACATACGTTTATGTACGACGGTACGGACGAAGACGGGGAAGGGGTTGTATACCGATGTGGCGAACGATGGAACGAGCAAAATTACTCTCGGCTTGTTCGCGTTCTAACGTTGCCTCGAATTATCGCGGCTCGTAACTCCCGCCTCGTTCACTCCAAACATTGCTTCGTGCAATCGCTCGGCCGTGAACGCTTATGCATATATATATATATATATGCGTTCTGAATGTTGAGAGAACGAAGAAGATGTCGGACAGAAGTATCGTCAAATCTGTAATCTCAATGAGCTCACATTGGCGTAATGCGAAAATTGAAAAAAAAAAAAAAAAAAAAAAAAAAAAAAAAAATGTTAGGACGATTCATTTCAAATAGTACATAGAGGTGTCAACAATTGCGATTATAATTTTTTTCATCAAAGGTTAATTAAAACGAGGTAATAAACAAAACGAAAACTTCCGAACAACCAAAAAAATTGACTAATTTGCATCGAATCTCATAACATCCTAAAATTTACATACGCTGATAAAGAATAATAATAAAATCCAAACTGTCATTTAAACCAATTATAAAAATTGTAATTCAAAAAAATATAGGGACAAAAAAATGTCGATGAAAAAAAAAACTTGTATCATCGATAAACACGAAAGAGAAATTTGCGGAATTTCCGTTCAGGAGTGTACGGCGAACGTCTTTGGGATTCGGAAATAAACTTTGAACACATCCGTAACGAAGTTCCGAACGGGAGTTTTCCGCGAGAGTCTCGCGCGTGAACTAACCGGAAGGACGTAACGATATTCGTTTCCCTTTCCTCTCGCCGATGGGCGCGGGTATCGTGAGAGAGAAAGAGAGAGAGAGAGAGAGAGAGAGAGAGAGAGAGAGAGAGAGAGAGAGAGAGAAAGATAGAGAAGCAGAGTACTTATATCCACCTGGTGGCGTACGAATTAGGTATCTACCATTGGCTTGTTGACTAGCGAGAGTGAGAGAGAGAAAGAGATAGAGAGCGAAAGAGACGGAGACGCTTGTGAAAAGGGTAGTCGCGACCTCCACTTCCGCTCCATTTGCCGCGGTGAAAGCGGTATTCCGCTGGCGAACCGGTAGCAAAAGCAATGGTTCCAATATACGCGTTCACACACACACATGTGCAAACCTATCGAGCCTATCTATACGTTCATACGTGCCTCTCAGCACACACCCACGCACACACACACACACACACTAGCGTGCATAGATGGCAATTCGACAATACGAACCGTGCGAGTGATCGGAGAACGACGACGACCAGAGTACACTCGACTATCCATCCATCCTCCCTTCTTCCCTTTCTCATCTTCGTAACCCACCTGTATACTCGTATCCAAATGTTTTCCGACATTTTCCAAAAACCCTCTGCCACGGCAAACGATCCTCTGAAAAAAAAACACCAATCACACTCGAACATACCGTAATTGATCTTCTCGCTCTTCGCGAATCAATCGAAACAAAGAAAATGAAGAAAAAAAAATACAAAATATCGTTCTTTTGTTTGTGTGTTTTTTCCCACGCAGCTACTCGCCGGATCATCGCGAAACAAACCAAAGGACCTTCGAAACTTTCGCTCGTTCGTCATCGGAAAAGATTCAACGCTACCATCCCCACCCGACTTCCGGAATTTGTTTCCATCTGCGTTCGATCAAACCCACGCGAATCGAAGTGTCGCGAGTGAAATTACGACCGCCAAAAAAAAAAAAACAACACCGAGGATATAAAGAAAAGATATATCTGAGGAAGGAAAGTGAAGAGGTTGACGAGTTTGTTTAGGATGTGAGGGTGGTCGAACGAAGGAAGCTCGCCCGGGGGTGCGAGTGACAGCTATGTCTTCGTCGTCGGGTTCGAGCTGCACGGACGAGGAGGACACCGATGATGTCGAGAACAATCGCGGATGGATCGTCAACAATCGCATCATCGTCGTCGTCGACGTTAACGTCAATCGCGAAACCAACGTACTTTCGTCGTTCGATATCGTTGATGAAAAATCGTTGGTCGTCGATTATCCAAAATTATCGTTGTCGCGAGAGATCGTTTGCACGAACGTTTGCGTGGAAGGATTGCGGCTAGATGTTGATTGTCGTCGATGGTACGGTCGTGTCAAATCGTCGGTCACACGTCGACGTAACTTTTGGCCACGCTTATTTAACGATCGAGCGCGAGGCCCGATCATCGTCGTGGAATCTGGCTGCGCGTAAGCCACGAGACAGACGCAGACCTGTCGACAACCAGTGTACGATTTAATAAGATTTATTTATTGTTGATCGTATATATATATATATATATATATATATATATGCACACGTATATACATATAAATATATGTATATATGTGTATATAGCGTTGGTGAAATCGTTGACGAACATCATGACGAGGTCGTCGTCGGTGAGCACTTGTCGGACCTCCCGCAAACTCAGGTGACGAAAGTTTCACTTGGTCAGAGGCGTGTTACCCAATTGTACCCCAAAGTTGACAAAATTCCACCGTTCAACATTTTTCTTCTTTCATAGTTTTTTTTTGTATTTTTTTTTTCATATTTGTGTTTTTTCTCGGGTAAATTTTTTTGGGTTGATTTCGATGTGATTTGTACGAGGCGATTGTCGATCGTGACGTATCGAGTGAATCGGAGTGCTGAGAAATAAAATAAAAAGATAATAACGAGGAGGATTGAACGAAGTTCGACGGTGGCAGAAGTGAATGGGGATGAAACGATTGAAAAATCGTTGAATTAAAACGTGGAAGTTTTGAACGTGATAATTGTGGTGCGGAATGTGAAACGAATAAAGCAACGGAATAAACGGAAAAAAAATAAATGAATTAATAAATAAATTAATTAAAAAAAAAAAAGTGCAAAACGGAACTGACGTAATTTTGCGTTCTCGGGAATGGAAAATCCCTCACGTGTCTCGATCGTACGAGAAGTGGAAAGCGGAAGTCGCGGATTCGAACGTGGAACCGACGATTTTCGTAAGACACGTTGCACGTTCACGTTGATCGTGATTGCGAACAAATCGTTCGTGTTTCGAACGTTTCGTTGTCGATTTATCGACGATAAATCGGCGATACCCAATCGCAGAGCCAAGTACAAGGAACGACGGGTCGACAAATTCGGCAACGTCTTCGTGAGGACTGAACGAAAATTTTGTGAATTTCGTGAAACTTATATTTGGCTCGAGGGGCGAAAAAAAAAACAAAAACATCAAAAAAATTTAAATAAAAAAATAAAACAAACGTGTTAATCGAGTGATAAGTGAGTGTGAAGTGTTGAGTGATTTCGACCACCCTTTCTCGCATTGTATCGACGTTTCTTTGTTTTTCGAACTTTTTGCGGATTTTGAAAAGAAAGAAAATTAATAATCATAATCATTTTCAGTTTTTTTGTATTCGTTGGGTTTTTTTTCAAATTTATTTGTTTTTGTTTTTTCATATCTTGTGATACGAGTCTGTGAACAGGAGGGGAGGGGGGTGGTCGTTTATGGTGTCGGTGAATTGTTCGGGTTTGATTGTCTACGTGGATGACGAAGGGAGAAAGGTGAGAAGCGAAGTAGGGCCGGGGGGAATCGACGTGGGAAAGGTATCGCTTCTTCGGTGGTGGTTGTGCTACCGGGGTGGCGATAAGAATCGTTATCACGGTCGTGGAACGGGTACTCGAGGGAGCGCGAGATCCCGGGACTCATCAAACGATTGAAGGATGCCAGGGGGTCGTAGGGGCCTGGTAGCCCCTCAAAACACGTTTCTGGAAAATATTATACGACGAAGCAGCAGCCAACGTGAGTAAAGATTTTTTTATGTTCAATTTGTTTTTTCTTTTAATTTTAATATTTAATCGTTCGTTTGTTTTTCTTTTAATTTTGATTTTCAATTAATTTTTTTCTACCTTCAATGCGTAGCGGAAACACAATTAGTTGGTTCAACATTTATTTTCTGAATTTTAATGATGAAGCAGAAGGCAGATTTTTATACAAATGAACTTATCGGCTTAGTGAATTCTTTTACGATTTTCGTTATTATCTTATATAGGCCAATGCATTCCAGGTCCAGTGTGGGGGGAAACATAATTAAAAATCTATGAAATAATTATTCTCCCCAGAAAATATTACGAATAAAAAAAATCGTTCTATTAACTTGAAATGAGGAATGGGCATTCATTCGATTGAAATGTATTTCAAATACTTTTTTCACTGAATGATCTTGGATCGTGAGATTTATCAAATTAAATAATATAAAAAATATAGGACCTTCAATATAATTTGTGTTACAAAAGTTATTTCAATTATATTTTCATTGAATGAATTACCATCTCTGTTTATGATTCCACGATAAAAAAAATGGAGTCAAGACATTTTTCATGGACTTTTCTCTACCACCAGTGGTCATTCCTATTTTTCTCACCTTATTGTACAATTCTAGATATTTGACTTATCATTGTACAATTCCAATTGACTTATCGATTGTCCTGTCCATCGATCGTCTCATTGTCCACACCCTTGCAAACGTTTTCCCGATAAACCATTTTCCTCCAAACTAAACTGGGAAAAAAAAAAATTCTCAATCGATTGTAAAACCGTGTGTGCTCCAACAAAATGCTACATCGAAAGAAAAAAACCCATAAAAAGAGGTAGAACTTGTAGTGATAATGTAGATGCTGAATATACTAACAAAATGATTACGAACACTAGTAGTATAATAAATAAAATCGAATAGAACAGAATGGCCCAGATCTCTACGAAGGGACGAGCCAAAACTACGTTAAAAAAAACCAGTGACATTCATGTGGGTAGGGTCAAAGGTCGCATGGCCAGTCAAGGGTCAGAGACTCCTCGTGAAGGTCACAGGGTAGGTCCTGATGAGGGGGCGGATCCTGGGGTCCTCAAATGACCATGACTCCACTTAACTCTGTCTTCTTCGTTCACAAACACACCCATGTGTGCAAATGGCACGTCAAATCTATGCTTCCCATACGCTCCAATGCTCCCCTCCCTCCCCCTCGACAAATATTTACACTTACGATCGAATTAGTGCGTTGTATTCATCCCAAACATTATTATTCCATTTTTCTTCCGTTTGTCCGTTCGTTTCTTTTTTACGTCCTCGATCAGCTTGCACAATCTGTATCGTGACATCCACAAAATACGAAAAAAAAAAATAATATACAAATCGAAGGAGCAAGTAAATCTCAAGGTCGCAAGCTCGTCGGCACGGCTAATAATAGAGCCGCATTTGTGACAAAGCCATCCGCGACAAAAGTTTTAAAGTCGAGTTGTAATGTCTAATCGACGAAAAATCGGTTTGTCGTGCTTGCGAGGGAGAACCGCTGCGCGAGTGTCGACGAAAAAAAAAAAGTTCATATCCAGGAAGCTTTACGATCGCGCGCGTTCTATCGTCATTGCCCTTGCGCGTTTGCGCACGCGCACACGAGACACTCGTACGGCAAAATCTGGGAGGGGGCGGAGGCTAAAGGGGGGAGAGGTATCGGGGGGAAACGCGTGGAACTAAGAACCGCCGTGCTATCGCGTGACGGACTTATGCGCTCGCGGGGGTGCTTATGCTACCCAATCAGCTGGGCAGGCCTGGTGCAGGCCTATCTATAACAGCTGTACGAAATACCATAAGTTTGTGTCCCTCGTTTATGGACTACTTTGGCTTGCTTGTTCTACATTCAGTGTCACACATATATATTTATATTATATATATATATATATATACATATATATATATATATATGTATGTATGTAAACCAAGTACATGTACATTGTGTATTGTGTATATGTATATATGCTACCGCATACGATGAGTTAACGTTGGCCGTGCACCGTGACAGACAAGCTTGCACCGCCGCTTATCGATCTTCGAAGTACAAGACCGCGACCCTTGTTTTCTCTTTCATTATGGTTTTAAACGTCGTCGCTAATTCCACGTCTTTGCAACGCTGTATCTTGACTTTGTAACACTGTGGTAATGTTTATATACGATGTAAATATTACAGTGGTGTTTATGATTATTTTTTTTTATTTTAACATTTACACCCTTCAGATGGGTTCTAAATAAGCTAAATAAATGTTCTTCAAGTCCCCTTGACCTATCCCAACATTAACTTTTGGGTTAGCCTTTGGAAATAAATGATTTTTGAATTGTCAATCAACTATAGTAGTTTTGCCATCTCATTTTGGGGATTCTTTCAGAAAATTACGCATTTTTACGATGAGTAAATCATATTGACGAATTAAAATTCGATAAACACCGCAGGTAATTTTAATGCGAAGAATGAATATTTTTTCGGCACGTGTTAATATTAGGACAGGTCGGGAAAAGTTTGCGAACTTTGAAAACAATTTATTTGGAACCTTCATGGAGGGCGTTTTGATTAAAATTTGTCCAAACCTTCAATAAGGACCACCCTAAAATGAAATATTAGAGGGGTCCTTGTAAAGATCATTTTTGAATTTTACTGTGTGCGCCCCCCCCCAATAGGTTCCAAATAGTTTTCAATGAAATTTAAAGAAATCCTTTCAATCTATCTCAATGTAAACACGCGCCTTTAGCTAATTAATAATTCGCGAAAACTTTTTATTCTTCAATTATTTGGAACTTATCTGACGGGTTGTAAACATTAAAATTCCAAAAATGATTCTCATCAAACAACACACGTTAATCCTTCCTCGCCCTGGTTCTCGATCGCAATAATGTGATAAGCAAAAAATTTCATATCTCAGACATCTCGCGCAATTTCGGAACAAGACAAAAACAAAAGAAAAAAAAATAATCGCCAAGTATCGCCCATGGCTACGCTCTCGCGACACGTGTATTCCAAGATGCAACCTCTTCTTATTATTTCATTATTTTCATCCAAGAGATTTCCACTCCGGTCTCTCTTTTGCCCACTCCGCGAGTTTCCTATATTCTTTTTGTTTTTTTGTTTCTTCTTCATTTCTTTCTTCTTCATTCTTCGGTCCGTCGTCGCTTCTTTGTTTCAATTGTCCCGCGACACCGACGAATTAAGCCACGCGAGTAACGTCGAGAGCACAGACGTCACGTCCAACGTGAAGAGCGACCCCTTCCCCCTCTCCCTCGCCCCCTCCACCGCCACTCAGTACACCCGACCCAGTGTCGCACTTGACATCAGTGCAGCACGGTCCTCCAACCATCCAGCGGACTGAAAAATGCTTGGGAATGTTATTGCGTTATCCGACGAGTAACGTGTTTCTTGCAACGTCTATACACAATCATCCCTCCCTCTTAGAATTCCTTTCCATCCGTCTATCCCTCTTCGTAACTCTTTTTTAGGGTTCCGTAGCTCCAAAGCAAATAAAAACTCAACCCTCATAAGATCACTTCGCGTGTCTGTCCGTCTGTCTGTCTCTCCGTTTGTCACATCCGATTTTCTCAGAAACGATAAGACGAACAAACTTGAAGATTTGGCATAGTAATACAATAGTCGAACATCTCCTTAACCCACATTTTTTGGACTAGTCAACACTTGAATATTCATATGAGACTTGAAGAGGGTGCGAATGAGATATTAAAAAAAAAAAAACATCAATTCCATGTATCATGTGGGGTATCATTTGAAAGGGCTTGTTATCTCGAATACAAAAATATTTTTGTCATAATTTTGAACAGGATATTTAAGAAGATAATCTAAAAAATATTCCAAAATAAAACATCCCCCGCCCTCCCTTATTTCTGAAACTACGGGTTTCGAAATGTTCCAAAAAATCAAGGAATATAAGGCCCTACCGAAATACCGGAATTACCGGAAAACTATAAAGAAACTCCTACGTCTTAGAGATTTCGAAAAATGAATTTTACAAAATGATTATCTCTTATTTGCAATCGACTGGAAACAAAAGAGTGTGTTGTTAATTTTTATGTGCTATATTCGTTTCGAAAAAAAAGGAGAAGACGGGGGTTTGAAAAAGTAATGTGGAAAAAAACGAGGCACGAAACCTTCTGCGCGCGAGTCGAACTCGCACTTGACCGGTTTTTTTTCTTCATCGCTCTTCGCATTCTTCCATTACTTTTTATATCGTTCGTCGTATTTCTTTCTTCCTTTTTCTCCTATCCCCACAGAGCTCTTGGCACGTGTGTGTCTGTGTGTGTGTGTGCGTGTGTGTGTGTGTGTGTGTGATTATGGATTCGCCCGAAGAATTTCAGGTGTGTTGCAGCGAGGTTGGAAACCGGAAAGATTAACAGCCTGAGCTGGATGGCGAGGTTTGGGTCATTCGTCTCTTCGCCATCTTCTCTCTTCATTGCGTCGTACTATTTTCGCGATTTCCACTGGGAGCACCAACCCTTTGCCCCCTCCCCTAATCACAGTCTCTCTTTTTTTCACGTATCTCGTCTCAACCCCTCATCATCCCTCCCCGTCCCCCCACAGCCCCCACCCCCACGATTTATCACCCTGCCGGAATTTTTATTACGCCATTGTCGACCGGCACTTCGGTTCGCAAGTGCTCGTCGTCGTCGTCGTCACGAGCCACGACAACGTTGCAACGCATCTGAATATTTTATCGTTATTGATACACATAACTGACACATGCACAGAAGGGTGAGTCTCGAATCGTTTGTTTGTTGCACAACACGTTAACCGTGATGGCGCACACACGTCATTGTGTGTGTATGTGTGTTTGTGTGTCTGTAGTTCGTTCGCCGGTATAAGGTTTCGTCCGGTGCCGACGATTGGGTCGTGACGATGGAACAAGAAAGTAGCTCGTACATAAAAATAAAAATAATGATAAATACGTTTCTAGCTAGGGGATTATTCAATTAGACTTCGGAAATGGGCATGGAATAAATAACTTAGAACAAATAACGCAAATTTATCCAATCATGATTTAACGTTTGTATATTTATATATTTTAACATACTTTAGATTTGTACAGAAAAATTTTGCTTCGTGTTTGTAAATACTATATTTTTTATTTCTTTTTAGATGGGCTTTTGACCGATATATATATATATATATGTAGATACTTTTTATTTATATTTTTTTACATACTCTAGAGCTGTATAAAAATTGTTGCCTTGTGTTTTGACCTGTGGTTTTTTTGTCATGATTTTTTTTTTTAACATACGCGGAGGTATCACTGAACCTTCTTACATTATATTATTTTATTTTACATTTTTATTTTTTACATGATTCAGAGTTACATATGTGAAAAAAAAAAATTCCCTGAGGTTAAACCGTAGACTGAGAAAGTGTGAGAGGTCAGAGTTATGAAACCGCATCGTGGATTTTGTCTTTCGTGGGAATTAAAAAAAACAACAACAAAAAAAAATACAATGACAACGACGTTTGAATTTTCATGTCCAAACCACGTTTTCATTGTTGCTTCTTTTTTTCTTAATTCGTATCCAGCGATGAAATTCTCGATCTATGAAATATTGATCAAAAGAGCTTCCTCCAAACCTCCCTTGAAACCATTTTTCATGTTTCTGTCTCTCAAGCAAAAAGAATAAAAAAATTTAAAAAACAAACAAACAACAATGACAACACCGTCTGAATTTACGTGACGAAGCGCGACCGTGTGACAGGCGTGAAAAGTCATTCGTTAAATGTGAGGGTTTTTTTTCTTCTTCCTGCAGTGCAGTTTAGCGAATGATCCTTGAAGCGTGTTCTCGCACATCTCGCGTTTATCACGCTTAATCATCCCGCTTCAAGATCCCCTTTTTCGGCGTGCCGCAAGTGTCTCGAGAGTGAAAAACTTGAACTTTGTCGGCGAAGAAAGTTAGCCGTGTGGTCCTTCACTTCGTCTCCGCCATTTTTTTTTCGCCATCCCTCTCAACCTTGCGCGCTCTCTCTCTCTCTCCTTCTCTTACCGCACTTTCTTGCACTTACCGCACGATGAGTAGGAAGTGCCTGTATATATGTATATCGTTACTACGTTTACGATTCGCAAAAGCTCCTGCCACAACGAGCTTGCACCCTCCTCGTCCGCCGCCCCTCCTTTCCAACCTTTCTGCGAGCGTCACACGTTGCATTCAAAGTATTAGCCACTACCCAGAGGGTGTACGTGCCGCGATATAGACTCTGTACTGTTGCGGTTTCATAACTTTCCCCTCTCGCCCTTCATCGGTCTGCGAGTCTAGTCTTGTGAAATTTTCCACTTGCTACTTTACAACACAGGCCATTCAGTGTCGTTGCACGTTTCATTTTTCCTCAATCATCGTTTCGGTACTCGTGTTGTCTCTTGAATCGTAATTTTTGTTTTCACGTACGTGACGGTACAAGAAATTTTTTTTATCGGGATTTTAATGTCGACATGTTTAAAATGTGCTGAAACATTCGAGAATCACATTTGGAGAAAATGTGTGTGTTCTGTATGGACTGACCCTCTAAAATTCAAACTTCCATCACTTGAGAACGATTTAAGTTACAGCCATCGAATTTCGCACACATGTGGGGCTTTATTATCTCTGTGTCATTTACATTTTTTTCCATGCTGAGAAAAGCTTCTTTGCGACAAAGCTTCCTCGTAGATACTGCCAATAAAAAATCAACGACCACGCCCAATAACTCGACCAAAATTCACGTCAATCAGAACAAACAACTACTGTTCCATAAAATGTTTAATTCACAAATGTTTATTCCTATTTTGCTTGAAAATTAATTGACCACTTCATTTTCTCTTCCATAACTATAAAAAACAAACACCGAGTTGAAACGTGAAATTAAGCTAATAATAATAAAATTATAATAATATTAATAATAATAATAATAATGACAATAATAAAGAAGATCGAACTATTGCCTCGCTTGAGCTTCGACATGCGCTAATACGATAGTGCCACTCGTACGTTTAACTTTTTTTTTTATTTTCCATTCACCCTCGTTCAACGGTTCGATCGTCATTTCACGAACCGTCATGAAGCAATCGTCGAACGTCGCTCGCGGCGACGGAACATCGAAAACCGAACGATTTCCGCCGAACGATTGCGATTTCGTTCGTTCGTTATAGCGTGGTTGGCCATCACCGAGAAAAAAAACAACAATAAGAAAAAAAGAAATAAAAAAAAAAAGAAAATAATAAATCGTGTGAGTGCGAGACGACGAGGGTGAAGCTTTTCGGAGGTGGATGAAACGTTCGTCTGCGGAACAAATTTTCATCGAGCTCGTTCTCTCCGAGTCACACACCTCGTTGACTCTCCTCACTCACACACACACACACACCCAACCCCAAACATATCGTTCGTTGCCTAGGCGTGGAAAGAAAAAAGAAAAAAAAATAATAAAAGCCGACGGAAAAGAAAAGAAAACTGTGGCTCCTCCTCCCTACCCCCCGCGATGAAAACGGGATTGAGGCTGTGGGTATATATACACGGGGGTTCCCCGAGTACATAGTCGGCGAGTGGGCGTGAAAAAAAAAAAAAAAAAAAAACACACGAGAGAAAAAAACCACCAGAAAGATGAAAACAAAAAAGCAGAAAAAAAAACACACGAGACATTGGGCGAGGTAGGAAGGTGGGTCTGCCGCTGAGAAGAAAATAAATGGTCGTCGACGAGCGGTGAAAGAGTACCGCTGCCAGGGTGTTGCCGAGGGATGAGAGGGATGAGGGGGGGGGGGAGGAGGAAGGGTGGTCGAAGCGAAGTAGAGAAGACCGTCAGGTTGGGGCTACCTTGCCTCTACTTTCCACCCCTTCCCTACCACTACCTCCCCCCCCTCCTGGGCTCTATCGCCTCACGATTGTGCGGACTAGCTTGCTCGGTGCGCTCGAACGCGCGTTACGTGTAAGTGCAAGCTTCGTAGATCGGCGGTGGGTTCGGAAGAGATCGTGAGAGGGCGGCGAGGGGCAGGGTGCAGGGGGGAACGAAAGCTCCGTCTAGGAGGAGACTTGGTAACGTCGAGAGGGGGTTGGGGTTTGGAAATGGAGTAGAGAGTAAAGTATAGAGCAGATCGGTGAGTAGATGAGAGGCCGAGAAAACTCGGAATGGGCAAAGCTCGAGTATAGGAGAAGAGCGGATAGCTTCGTACGGAGGGGGGACGTATTTTCGATCGGGAATTGTGAGAAACGCGTTGGGGGGGGGGATAGCAACGCAAAGCACGACCGAGCGAGTCGTCGAGCAGGTTCGAGAAGCTTTCGCTTCTGCCTCAATGGCGAAAGCGACTCGGGGGTTCGGGCGAGCTTGAGAGGAGCGGTGAGGGAGGCTGCGGGCAAAGGGGAAAGGGAGAGGGGGCGAGCCTGCGGTATAAGACAGGCGCACAGTGGGCGACCACGCGAAAGCTGCGTTCGTCGACTTTCGTCGTGGCTCGGGAAAGTTCGTGGGGTCATTGGGTCAAATCCACCTCGGGCATGGGAAACCAGCGGGGGTGGGAGTAGGGGAGGGGGGGTCAAGCTTCGCGTTAACACGGTGTGGCCAAGTCACCGACTGTTTATAAATGCATCCGTTGCAGTTTACACGACAAACTTTGGCCGATTCACACGACCCCCACGAAAATTTTCTTCGGCAACTCGTTACTCGTCCCTTTGGACCTTTTCAACGTGTCCACGATCACCTCACGGTGGGTTCCAGCCCTAACGGCACTGGTCGACGAGTCTGTCTCGATTTCGTTTTTTTACTTCCGCATCATTCGCCCAAAAAATAAATTTATGCGAATGGATATAATAGACGTGATAATAATATTTTTTTCTTTTATCGGTAATACAGAAATTATAGTCTTATGATGACCGTACGGAAATGAAGTTTTGTATAAGAAATGAAATCAAATGAAATTATCTTTTCTTCTGATAGTACGAGAATGAATATTTTTTTGTTCATACGAAAATGAATGTTTTTTTTTCTTTTCTTTTTCATTCAACGAAAATGGGACGCTGTTTTTGGATGAAAAATCGAACGATGCCATAAGTCGATGGATCGACGTGAAAAATTTGCATGTTCCAGCGTAGAATGTGGGATACTTCTGGCAGCATCTCATCTGCATTGCATTCGAACTCTCGCCCACATTCTAATACGTGGAACACTGTTTTCGAATTACCCCAGGGACCTCGTTCGACTGCAATTGCTTTTGTTGAAACGTAAACTACACACACACACACAAATATATATATGTGTACTTTCGTGTTTTTCACAAACCATTTTCTTCTTCATTGCCATAGGTTATCGTTTCAAACACCAGTGGGCGTTACGTTCTAATGAGATTTTGTTACCTCAACTGCATTCGGAATAAAACTCATTTTCCGTACTTTTCCAATCTATAATCACCGTCCCCCATGGCCTCCGGTCCAACTTTCAACGTTTTCCATCCAGAGTCAGAGCGATACGATTTTTTTCCGGTTCTTTTTTTTTAAATTTTTTTTCGTCTATTTTCATTTCACACCCAAATAGTAATCGGAGAACTGTGGAAAACGGAGGCTCGTTCGAATCTCTCGACTCGTATACGCGGTTCAGTCAATTGGTTTTTACGGCTCTCCGTTCGTTATTACGTTTGACCCTTTCGCCCACTCTTATCGACCTCGTCGTTTGTTACTTCCTCGATTTTTTTTTGTTTTTTTTTTCATTTCCGTTGCTTTTTTTTTCCATACCGTCCCGTTGGTGGTTTTGTCGATCTGTCAGAAACGGCGAAGTCTCTTATCGGTCGTTCTGCAGGGTCACGACGAGAACTTCGGACTCAACACAATCAGCTGTACTTTTATATTGTGTGTAAAAAAAAAAAAACGAAACATTATCGAGTTGTTCTCTTTATTGTAGAATACACGGTTTGCCATTCCAAGTGAGATTCAATAAATTATGTACAGTACTCACTTTAAGTCCTCGAAATTTTTACGATTACTTGATAAATCGATTTCAAGTGGTCGATAAAGAATCAAGGTCACTCAAAATAATTAATATTTTCTGTTTAACAATGAAAACAAAAAAGTTGACCATTTTTTTTCTCGTTAGTTTTCAATGATTTTTGTTAAAAATAAAATTGTCAACTTTTTCTAAAAATTGTAAAACCGAAAACATTCCCATTTCACGTGACCTCGATGCTATGCATTGTACTTACATTCCATCTCTGAAATTTTTTATTTACCGCAAAAAAAAAATTTCGACTGGAAAAAAAAAATGTTACGTGTTGATCAAATACAAAATCGAATTCGTGAAGTCGGAACCCCTAAATAACAGTCCCATGGGGCTCAAATTCCGACAGATGTCTTCTGAGTTCCAGTATCCACTTGATCTAGTATCCAGTTCCAGTATCTACTTCAAACGTCGAAGTCGCCATGAGAATCGAAAAATCTTGCTATTTTTCAGCACACCCCAATATACATGTATATAAGTTTTACTGGGTGTTGGTTAGTCGTCGTTCTCGTCATTATCGTCGACGTGGGCCACCAGATTCGGCGAGGGGCGAGGGAGAAGGGGGGGGGGAGAGTTCTACACGCTGGCCCACAATACAAACATCGTTCACCGCGCGACTAGTGCACGTTCGCCAATTTTCCCATCTCTCTCTCTCTCTCTCCCTCAGTTCGCCAGCTTCATCATGACCGGAGAGAAAAAGCAAGAGAGAGCGAGAGAGATAAAGAGAAAGAATGAGTGAGTGAGAGAGAGATCCGCGCGCCAGCCACGTTCATCGCTAGCTCGCCTCGGAACCACCCTCTCGCGGCCGCCGGCCCCGCCGCCTCAGTCGCACCCTCCCGCCTCCATACTCCCTCTCACCCTCCCCCTCCCTCGTCGCCCCTCTCCCCCCCCCCGATGCAACCGGCTATTTTTAGAACGGTGCTTTGCACGCCGCCCCGCGAGCTTTGCATTCGAGCCCCTGCGTCCGGCCGCCTGCTTTTCTCATTAATTTTGATTTTTCCAGACCGTAACCTACCCCGAGGTAACGAGGCTTCCGGCCGGGACTTCACTCACTCGCTCGCTCTCTCTCTCTCTCTCTCCCACCTCATTTACCCCCGGGAATTGTAAAACTTTACGTGTTTTTTTATTATTTTCAATTTTTTATTATTGTGTCTTCTTCTTTTTTTTTCTTATTTCTCGATCCATCATTCATTTGTTTATTCTATTTTTTTCCTGCTTATTTTTAGCTCGGCTCGATTCATTTAAGCCCCTGTCGTGTTTCTTCGGCATCAAACTTTATCGTTGTCACGGACAGATGTTCCCCCTTTTTTTTCTTTCTTTCAATTGCTTTCGTGTTTCCTTTCGGTTCTTGATTTTTTTTTTTTCGTGCTCATATTTTTCTTCAAAAGTTCGTCGTTGGAAATAATCGCGTCACCTGTGATGTAGATACCACAGTGTACCGACAAATCCCGATGAGGCATTTTTCGGACGCATTTTATCGCATTTTTCTATTTATTTTTTATCTGATTTTTTATTTATTTTTTCACTGGTTTGTTTTTTTTATCTGGTTCATAATCGGAGCAACGCTGACATTCCGGTGATCAAGATTCTTTTTAATTAGCGGTAAAAGCGTGTGCTCGTCATTTTTATTGCTTCACACATGGTTCGTAAATTTTTTTTTTTTTTTTCACACACACATTGTTTAACACGTGGTGTAACCGTGATTTGTCGTGTAATCGGTGTAGGTAATAACGTTCCTCCGAATTATAATGATGATTATGATGCTCAAGCGAATCAATGCATTTCACGTATTTTCGTAGAATTATGAAATTGAATTTTTTTCTTGAATTAAACATTTTTGTTGAATTAAATCATAACGATTTTAATGAAAAAAAATATAATTATGGTTATAATACATTTTTATGGCGAAGAAAAACACATACACACACGTACACACAAGTTCGCCGGGTCAACGATATTTGTGGACAAAGTGGTGCATTATTGCGGGCCGCGAGTAAGGAGGGTTGGAAGGGGGCCCGAGTATTCGCGTCTTGTCGGAGAATTTTTATTCGAGTGCCGAATAAATATAGAATCGAACGATGCGCTATTTGGCCTGGTTCCATTTCAAATGGGTTTCGATCGGTACCCCATATTGGCGTCACTTACCATCCGTCGGTTATTATTGTTGATCGATGTTGTTGTTGTTGTCCTTCATCTTGTTCGCGTCGCCTCGGTGTTTGCGGAGTTTGGCGATGGTCGCGACAAGGCCCATAATGGACAGGTACGCCGAAGCCGCGGGTGTCCGGTTTCCGGCGTGAAAAACCGAGCCAGATAAAGCGAGGGGTCTCGATGACAATGCTTTTATTCGCTCCCACTCTCTCTCTCTCTCTCTCTCCCGCAAAATTGAACGCATTTTTCTTTTGAACGACGATGGTAATATTTCGTCTCACGATACTGAGGGCTTTTTTCAGCTTCCACCGTGCTTTTTTTCGATCTCAAAGTCGTATGGAATCGTCAACTGATTACATTATTTAAAAAATAATAATAAAAATGTAATTAAAAAAATAAATGGTTTAATGAGCAAACAAACAAAATACATACTTATTGTTCGGATATTGTTGTTTGGGAGAGCATCTTGTTATTTTTTGATTTTAGAGTACATTCGTTTTTTCTAAAAAACCGAATAATATTGAAAAAATAAATAAATAAATGAATAAATAATACATTTTATGAATTTCTTACAATTTCTATTCATTATTCATTCGATGAGGTTCATATTCCGTTTGCTCAGTGAATCGAATTAAAAACCATCACATGACCAACTGATTTTTTTTCATTTTTCACTTTTTGCCAGACCTTAATTTTCATACATCCAACAGCGCTAACCGCATTGTTATAAAGTTTTGAATATCGCTACAAAGTCATAGAACGCGGGCCATACAGTTACGGGCCATTAAATTTGTCGGTCGTGACGAAGTACCTACAACGTGTGACCCGGTGACGCACATGGACCCTAAATTCGCGAACAGTGGCTCGCAAAAGTTACCGACCCTCCTCGATTTTTCTTCTCTCTCTCGCTCATTTTCCGCAAGCTCGTTCCCGCAGTGCATAATTCCTGGGTTTGAAGGTATGTGCCTGCGAGTCAGTGTGTGTGTGTGTGTCTGTCCGTATATAGTTACGTCCCGCTGCAATTACTCTCAAGTACTTCGGTTCCCACGGAGCTTTTATTTCGTCGCGTCGCGCTTCAATCCCGGATTTCTACTTTTTCGTCATGACTTTGGTTTTCAAAAATTTATCGAATTTTCGGTGAAGCTCGTTGCAGATGCAGCTCGGATACATCAAGCTCTACTACCTTATCTAGCTCTCTTCCTTCCTCTCTCTCTGTCTCTCAATCTCCCACTCACACTATCTCACTCTTACATATATGAATAGACCTGGATCATTTGTTTGAAGTGCTTTGATCTCTCTCTCTCTTTCTCTCCCTCTCCCTCTCTCTCTCTCTCTTTCTCTCTCTCTCTCTCTCGCTCTTTCTCTCTCTTCTCCATCTCGCACTTGCGCATCAATAATAAAATTTCATTTGTAACGCTGTAGCGTGAGCCTCGCAGGCGTACCGAAAAAAAAAAAAAAACTCGAAAAAATACCTCGCCGTAAACGTATTCCAGGTGTGTGTGTGTGTGTGTGTGTGTGTGTGTGTGTGTGTGTGTGTGTGTGTGTGTGTGTGTGTGTGTGTGTGTGTGTGTGTGTGTGTGTGTGTGTGTGTGTGTGTGTGTGTGTGTGTGTGTGTGTGTGTGTGTGTGTGTGTGTGTGTGTGTGTGTGTGAGTACATCCGCCCGCTGTACCGCCGGTATATATAGCGGAATAACAAGCACGAGAAACAGTGCAGTACGTAAAAAATCGAGCGCGAGAGGCCGGTTTGGCCATCGCTTCCTCTCTCTCTCTCCCTCTCCCTCTGTCTATCCCTCCCACTCTCACGTCGTACTGCCTAAACCGGCGGAGCGGGGTACATAAACCCCCGAGGGCTTATCTTTTGTCGTCACCTCTTGTTCCGCACGCTTTTCCTCCGTTATCTCAAAAAAAAAAAAAACAGAAAAAAAAAAACAAACCCCATCTCCCACTCATGTTACCGCCGCTGCGTGTTTTTTTTTCTCTTTCTCTTCGTCATCCTCTCGTTATTTATTCGGTCAGCGTTTCTTTCGTATTTTGTAGCTTCGTTTTTTTTTCTTTTTTCTTCAGGAAGCTTGTGTGTGTGCTTCACAGATGCTTTCTGTATCGTTGATCCGCAACGCGGGACGGTGAGAGGGTGTATTAAACTGCAAGCGTAGGGGAAGGTAGAGAGTGAGAGAGAGAGGGAGAGGGAGGGATGAGGATGACCCGGCGATTTCGATGTACAAACTTTCCGGCGTAACGGCGCCGGGCAATTTCTACTCTTTTTTAATTTTTTTTTTTATCTCTTCGTCCACTTCTTTCCTTATTTTTTGTTGTTGGTGCATTATGCTCGTAGCTTGCTACTCGGCGATTCCGGTGTACAAACTTTATGCTGTACCCACGCTGAGTCATTTTTATTCTGTTATTTTTTTTTTTTTCAGTTCGGCCCTTTTGTTATGCAAACCACACACTAGCGGGCCCACTATCTTCCCTCGGCGAACTCGTTCCGTTGGTCGTTCGCGAAGCAATTTAACGTATGAGAAAACCATTCGTGATATCTCGCACGAAGGATGCTACGAATGGGCTTCTCATTTTTACGGTTCGTGATCGCACGGCCGTTATCTCGTTACGTGTATGAAAAAAATGAGCAATCGCTCGGCCATATATTTTTTTTTTTCGCTCGTTCGTTCGTTCATTTGATTCAATTTATGGGGGGGGGGGGGATTATCTATCGTAATTAGGGTCTTTCAGAATTACGAAACTCGAAGCTTGGACGAAGAAAAAAAACGAAAACGAAACAGAACGAAAGGATTTTGAAATTGGAAGAAGAAAATGTTTAATTTCCAGATTCGTAATCGAAGAAATTCATTTTGCAAGACAACATATTGTAAAAAAAAAAATAAGAAGGAATTCCAAAGATGAACGACTTGTCTTTCGAGAGACTGTTATACTTATCGACAGTCTTACCTCCATTCACGACGGACCGATAAAACTGACAATCCAAGAACTGAACAATTGAAAAAATAACTAAATGAAAAAAAAATGGTTTAAATACATAAAAATGATAAATTCATCGTTCTTGAGCGATCATTCGTTCTTTTTTTTCTTAATATTCTGAGCCGGTTCTCGTTATTGGAAAATATATAATGCGCTTGGCGAGTTTTGCAACGGATATTACAGCAGATAAGAATCCTCGTGCGCATCCACGATCCGCATTTTTCCAGCATCATATCCGGGTTCAGCATTTTTACCTCTTTCAACGTCGTCGTTACCGCGGAAACTCCGTTCTTGTACGTGCACTCGCACACCTGAGTCTCTATAACTAAAGCATTTTCGCGGATCCATAGACCGACGAGGGTCCTATTATGTAGCGTACTGCGAAACCGTTTTTCTTTTTTTTTTTTTTGCTTTTTCTTTTCCATCTTTTTGTCTTCTCTCGCTTCGAGGATATCGTCGTGCTAAAACTGATACACACGGAAACGTGTGACTCGCACGCTTGCCAGTCCCCGTCACCGAACACATATATACACCGTTCCGCGAGAAAAGGCACCTCGAGCTGCAAAAAAAAAATCGGTTTTCCATATTTTCCGATGCTACCGCATAGTCTTTCGACCTCGCTCATTCGCGATGAAATGAAAAAACATTAATTTTTTCATCCGCAAAAATTCGAATTGTTATCGAAGGGCAAAGTGAGGCTGTGAAATCGTTCATCTCGCGGCGGGCGTAGGAACCGAGAAATCCCGTTCCGTCCACTTATCACCGCATCTTTCCGCTCGCCGCGTCCGTGTGACTGGAAAAGCTTCGGGTTCCGTCGGCCCCCGTATGACCATTCCGTTATCGCCGAAGAAGCCCGAAGCTCGACTTGCCGCACGAACGCGTCGCGCGAAGGTGTAGTCGTGATCGGAGGGACCGGATTTACAGAGGCTGACCTCCCCCACTCGACAGCCCCGTGAATTCGAGCGCTCTGCCATCGTTCGTCCGGAAAAGTTTGCCTCAATCGCGTGAAGTCCCTTTTCTCGCGGAACGTCGCATATCCACATCCGTCCCCTCCCCCTTCCCCCCTCGGCCCCCATTTTTGAATCGTTACTCTCACACAGCGCTCGTGCTTTTCAAATAAATTTTATAAATTCACCCCCCCCGAGCATTCCCAAACAAACGACCATGCACACGGAGCCAATTACGCAATATCAATGAAATACAATAACGATCTCACACTCACGTGCTATACAAAATGTTTATATTTCCATTTTCATAATCGCTAAATTATTTTTCACCATCGATAAAATTTTATATTCAATTAATCCGCGATAAAAATGTATGCGTATATGTATAATTTGTTTTTTTTTTCTTCGAAAAGCCCGTGCAATCGGTTCCGTTGCGTTTATAACGAGCGACATCAAACCGGTGTATAATTAATCGGCGAGGTGAGTCGAATCCTTTGTGAAATTTATCAATGCCCGAGAAATTTTCATTCCATTGAATTCGAACCGCTGTTGCATTGGCTTCTCCGTACGATTCGTTTCCTCCGGTTCGAACAAATGTTTGCACGTATGTGATTGTGTGTGTGTGTGTGTGTCGATGTTTTGCATGAGCCCCGAGTTCATATGTTTGTACGGGCGTTGCTGCTGCTTCTGTTGCTGCTGCCACTGCTGCTACCGCTGCTGCTGTATCGAAATTCCGATATCGGTTTTACGATATATAATACAAGAGAGCCAGAGCGAGAACACGATACCGATATTCCGGGGTGCTGGAAAATTCATTATTAACCGGTTGCAAAATTTGACGTGGAACGACGCGATTGAGAACGAACGAATGCTGTTTTCCAGGCCTTCGACGGTGGGGGAGGAACATGAAAAAAAAAAAAAAAAAAAAAAAAATCAGCGATAAAAAATTTAAAATAAAACAACCATGGCAAACGCGTGAGTTCGATTTTAACTAAAAAATTTTAATTAAAAAAAAATAGAGAGACAGCGACAGACAGAGAGAGAGAGAGAGAGAGTGTGTGTAAAACCTGAAAAAAAAGGGTGAAACAAAATTAATTGACGGGATCAAACAACGAGGCCGTGATACGAGTTTGAGCGAGGGTTGATGTATGTAGGGGATGTAGAACCTCGACGTTTCGGTTATTGGATAGTTGATGGTCGGACGAAACTTTGGGTTTCATCCCTCGTGGCTCTCCGTTCTTCGTTGCCCGGGCGTCCTTATTTTTCCAACGTGGGCGAGTGAAGTTCGTGTGTGATGGGTCAAGAGGGGGAAGGGGAGGGGGAAATGGGACGATCGGGACGATGGTTTGATACACACACAGGACAGTTGCCGGAGATTGTAACTGATCGGGGAAACGGCTTTCCGGCATGAACTGCCGGCGGGACTGGTGGCTAGTAACATCAACGCGGTGATGGTCAGCCGAGCCAAGATAGTTGTTCTCGCGATACAGTTATTTCGGAAAATCACATCAACTTCGACGATTCGTTGCAGAAACGATTTTCACAACGTTTTGTGCCAAAATCTGTCGCGGCATTGCTTCGTCTTGTCTGGTACACACATAGACACACATACACGTATGAGGCATTCCATATAACTATAAGCCACTGAAACAAAAAATGTTTCACAAATAATTTTAAAAAATTGAATTTTTAAAAAAAATTTCTGACTTTTTCATCGTTAATTAACGTTTTTTATTTATTTTTCCATTCAAATGGATGTATCTTTGGCAGGTTTTGACGTATTTACATTTGTATTCATATATATGTGAATGTATAATGAGGATAGAATACAGTGAAAAGTGAATGATGAAATTATGCATACGGATACAGATGTATATATCGTTTCACCTGCTATTTCTGTATTATTATTAGTCGACGTGATTATTTCGTCTAATTGATATAGCACGTGAAACGTAATGCATAGGGATATAGCTGTATATATCGTTTTATCTGCTATTTCATTATTATTGTTATTAATAATTACTAGTCGACGAAATTCTTGCATCTAATTAAAATGGCACATAAAAAACTATATAAACACATATATCTCTATGTTCATGTATAATATACAGTTATTTTAATTATATTCAATAACTCTGTCGACTATGAAAATTGGAAATTGACGTGTCCTGTCGATTATCTCGGAAATATGAAATTCCCAGGTCCTCGGTGTTCACATCAACGAATTGAATAATGGTTTTTCATTAATTTTCATTCATATCATACCTTCGTCAATGACATCATTAAAACTACGTCGAATCGGAATAAGCATGAAAGAATAAAATGTTCTGTAACCATTTTTCACTCATACTTGTTGTTTTTACACTTTTAAAAATTTTTCAATTTTTTCAGAAAACAAAAATGGAAAGCTTTCGTATTTATTTTTATTGTCAGCTTCGTTGACTGGTTATCATGTAGTCTGTTTGAGTTCTTTTTTTTTTTTGCTTCTTCATAGAGTTTTTCGAATTAATAATTCGTTCACAGCCTTAGGCGTGCCGTGGAAGCTTTGACGGTACGAAAAAAAAAAAATTGCGTTGAATAATGTCGTTCTGTTTCAATTCACATCAATGTTCGCATCCGGTCGCGGCCATCGGGGCAACACAAAACCCTCGAGGCGATTGCATAATTCACCGATGAATCGGCCGAACCTATATACACACACACACACACACACACACACACACACACACACACACACACACATGCACAATACACAATACACACACAGCTTTGCGATATCGTAACCCCCGACAACCTGCGTTACTCCGTGGGTCGCTCCCTCATCCGCTTGCCAAGCTCGAATAACAAATGAAGGCAGATAGGATCGATATTTGATGTTAATTACTTGTCAATGGAAAGCTTTGCACGGGGAACCCATCGGCTTCGCTAACTCGCCCGACTCCCCGTTTCACAGTCTTTCGCTATTGCCGGAGCGAACACAATGGAAGATCGTTATGCATGAGTTAGTAGCAAATTGTTTTTCGCAATTTTTTATTCTCATTTCGCCAATAAACATTTTTTTAAAATTCATATTTCAGTCGTGACGCTCTCACAGTTTGAATTGTCATTTTCTTAATTTTCTGAAAATAAAAAAAAAAGCAATTACTTTGAAAAATAACCATTATTCGAAATATTTGTTATTTTTTTAAACTTAACAACTATTCAATAATGGCGAATTTGTAACAAGATTAATCGATTTTCGCTTAATAGTTTTCACGAACGATTATCAACCTCGAGCTGCTTGCTAAACCAGAGGCGTCTGACATATGCGAACGTATCTACTGCGCAAAGTGGTAAAACACGTTTAGGTCAGACGGACTCCGGGAAAAAAATCGCCAGGCGATTTCGCCGACGATTTAATCGATGCAACAAACATACAATATTCAATATAGCAATTTTATCGGTATTTATCGCGATACGTGGGAGAAATTTTTTTTTCTTATCAGGCGATTAACGCCAGGCTGTAGCAGCAAAGAAACGATAAGGTCAGGGATGGGCATTGATTCGATGCAAATGTATTTAAAGCGTTCTCACGACCAAATAATCGTGATTATTAATGTCCGTTGAATATTGAAATCCACGACTAAACATTAATTAATCCAAAATATTCGTAATTACCGCATAAATATAATAGATTTGAATTGTCAAACGACAATTATCATACATTATCCTCTTCTAAAAGTATTCTCAAATACATATCCATTCGATGGATATGTATTTCGAATTCCCAAGCTCGATTAAATTCAACGAGAACAAGATTTCCCAATGTAACAAAAAAATTAATTATATCCTTAAAAAAAAAACGAAAAAAAAAAGAAAATAAAAATTCGGCCTATCTCGTGGATACGAGTGAGAGATTTTCGTCCCCGTGGATGCACCGCACAACCTGGAAAAAAAAAAAAAAAAAAAAAAAAAAAAAAAAAAAAAAAGATAAAACCAGTACGGAGATAAATTCGTATAGACGTGGATCTCGAGCCCACGAAGATGTACCACGATGAATAATTCACCCCCACCCCCAGATGGATAGTGAACTACGTCCATCTGGGCTTGATATACGATTCTCTCAACGTTCACCGGTATTAGAATCGTACATATATAGCCACTACAGCGACGACGATCGTATATCTGTAGCGTCGAAGCACACTGCGGTGAATATATCTATACGTGTGATATACTTTTCAGCGTTCTCGGTTGTCCCTCCGGCCCTTATCGGTCGCGTTGTGGACCCGCATGGACCGCCGGCAGCACCGCGAGCCACGCGCAAACCGTAAATCTCCAGAACTTTGGCACCACACGCTGTAACTATCCCCGGACTCGTGGCCACCCCCCACCCTACCGGCATTTTCCACGTTTCTCACAGTTCCAACCCCCCTCGTCCCCTCTCTCATTCCCCCATTCTCCTTCCGCCAGCCCGATATTACTTTTGTCCGAAACTATCCACGGTATTCATCATGCGAGCGTTACTTGTGCCGCCTCGCCGTACAGAGTCTCTGCTGTGACTCGGGCCACTGGGGGGTCAAGTAAGTAGGCCCAATTGAAAACGTTTCAATATCGTGACAACGATATTTCATTGTATTTATGTTTTATTGAAACACGGTAAAAAAAGAATATCATAATGTGTCGTGTAATTGTATCGAACAATTCTTCGGGTTCTGAAAACAATTTATTTCGATCATTGAAATTCTCATTCGAATGACCAATAATTGATTCATTGCTGAATAAAAGATTTGACGTGGTAATTTGAATGGACCAACGGCATTCGCTATTCGTCCTCGAAATAATTGAACAGTTTGATAATGGGTATGTTATGAATAATAATAATAATAATAATAATAATAATAATAATAATAATAATAATAATAATAATAATAATAATAATAATAATAATAATAATAATAATACAAATGATTATTATTATTTTCTACAATATTTAAATACATTTCGCATTGGTTGAGATAGGAAATTGCATAATAAAATTGATCTAATTCTTAAGTCGCCATTTCTTTAAATTTCCAATCGTGTTAAATATAATATAATATTTTGATCGATTATCATAACTCTATACATGCCCATTTTTTTATTGAAAATCTGATATTGAAAAAAAATTCAACAATTCAATGTAACAATGTGAAATTAGCTACATCATACATGAGAATTGAATAAGTATATCGAAATAAGTTTCGAAATCGGAACATGTGGGAGAATCGAAACTACAATACATCCCCAACCCCTCGCGATCGTAAAGTACACTCCGTTACGAGTGCTCTCAGTTTGCCGATAGAAAAAAAAAGTCTTGTAAGGAATAAGGGTGAAGAAGAATTGTGAGAAAGGCGGAGGATGAGAAATCGAATAATGCAGGATGTGCTTCTTGGGACCTGGGGGAGGGGGGGGGGGGGAAGAGTGGTCGGATCGGACTGGAGTCTCGAAAAGCTTTTCCAGAAAAGGGTATATATCCTTTTATCTCGCCAACTTTCAGAGATCGGGGACACCCGATTACGAAATTCAAGCATGCCGGACTGCTGTGCATATCGTAAAGTGCACCGATGGCTTACAAGTCTCATCTACAATTCCACTGTTGCCAGAAAACAGAGAAAAAGAAAATTATCGATGGGTCTTTGAATTATCATATAAATTGCAACAAATATCGAAAAAAAAGTCTCGACTTGACGGACTAAAATACAAATAATTCGTCGTAATAGAGAAAACGCAGGAAAAAAAATCAAAAGTTTATTGATGTGTTTTTTTTTTTTCAAAATTATTTATTTTCACTGACTGAAATACGAATAGTTCGTCGTAGATGAGACTCAAATAAATATTAATTACAATATTGTCACCATTTTTTTACAATTATTAATTTCAAATAATTTAATAATTTAATAATTCAATAATTTAATAATTTAATAAAAAAACATTAGAATTTCTTAACCAAATAACTGTCTAAGAATATTTGCATTGTCGTAACGCAAATAGCGATCGTAATATCGGCGATTCGAGAACGCCAACAAGAGACCCCCCACGTCGCTTCCGACATTCACACGACGATTCCACCGGCATCTTTGCCCGTTCCTTGCCTCCTGGCGTTTCTCCATCTCTGACAGTGGTTACATCTCGCGTGAATAGCCAAACCTTTTGTCGCTCCCGAGACTCGAGTCTTCGTCACCGTCGTACGCCTACTCCGCGGTCAGGGGTATAGAGGTGACGGGGGGGTGTCTCGTCTCGGTTACGGAAAACGGGACCGGATGTGGCTAGACAATGGTTCGTCGATGCCTGGTGTGGCGCAACGTCGTCATCGCCAAACGGCGTTTCTCACCTTCAAGACGAGACCGCGGACACGTAGAAATGGCGTCGCACGAGCAGTCATCCCCCCTTCAGCGTCTTGACACAAATACCACGTTTCAAAGAGATCGTTCTACACTACCAGCACTAAATATAAATCACACGTACACGGACCAACGTCCGACGATCGCATCTGTACATTGTAAATGCAATGTTCAATAGCGATTCTATTCGTATTTGTCTCAATAGGAGACAGCGGGTAGGTTCGGACCCTCGCAGTACTAGTCCAAATTTAACTCTAGATTGGTCACCATATGAAGACAACACCGGCGCACATCGTTTTTTTTTGCTTGCAAGCTATCGGCAGAAAGAAAAATAGAGTTTGTCATTTGAAGCTTTTAGGAATTGATTATATTCTTTTTAAATAAAATGAAACGTAAGGAATGGAGTTATAAAAATAATTGGATAGAAGGAACACCGATATAAGGCGAAGTGTCTTGTCAGGTGACCAAAGTCGTTGAGTCGCATATGGTGACTGATACAGGGTCAACGAAAAAAATCGTTGATTTGATTTGAAAATGAGGGATTTTGTGAAAAAAATCATCCACTCGTTGGTTAGACTTTTTCGTTATCAGAAAAACAGCTTCACTATCTTCAGGTCATCCAATTACACCACATATGACGTGAGATAAGTAAATTCTTATTGTTGTCCTTCCTCAAATAATCTTTCTGGTCACCTGTTGATTCGATATTTCTAGTGTACAAAACTAAGGTTTCGAGACATTACTCGTCGTCTTATAATTTGCTGGAACTGCCATGACCTAACCTCCAGAAGTTCATTGCACAGTTTTAAATAGCATGAAGGATAATATAGATTTTTTCGAAAATACGAGTTGCGGAATCATTCGGACATGGAGATCCAAATTTGTCTCCTTTTTTCTAAATATGCTGTCGGATTTTGCCCTATTCGTTTGCTCCTTACAAGATGGCAAAATTTTAATGGTGCTTTCATTTTTTGTCCTCCAAGAACAATCGCGCAGTAGATACGTCCGCATGGGTCAGACGCCTCTGGATTGGCAAGAAGCACGAGAGAATATGTGAATTATCGTGCAAAAGTTTGTTGTGATGATAATTAAAGCGAGGGGTTATTTATTTTCACCAAGCAATCGTATTTTTCATGGTACAATCTCGTTGGCCAAGATTGACTCGGTCGTATATGGTCGTATGTGGGATTTTCGTGAGACTCGTATAATTCATGTAGACTATACCGCAGTGGAAAAAGTACCGCAGTGGTGGAAAGTTGTGCGGGATAACGCTTTGTCGAGAGAAGATCCAGGTGGATTATTTTCCTACCGCCATATCCTTGAACTCGGCCTGCGGTCGAGCTCGCAGTTGGTGGTAAAATTCCCGGCCCCTTCGAGCTACCAAAGCACCACGGTAATAGAAGCGTGTCTATATGTATGTCCGACTACATGTGACGTTTCGCGAGAAAAGGCACCTATCGAGCTGCAAGAAAAATCGATTTTTCATATTTTCCGATGCTACCGCATAGTTTTTCGACCTCGCTCATTCGTGATGAAAAAAAAAAAACATTAATTTTTTCATCCGCAAAAATTCGAATTGTTATCAAAGGGCAAAGTGAGGCTGTGAAATCGTCCATCTCGCGGCGGGCGTAGGAACCGAGAAATCCCGTTCCGTCCACTTATCACCGCATCTTTCCGCTCGCCGCGTCCGTGTGACTGGAAAAGCTTCGGGTTCCGTCGGTCCCCGTATGACCATTCCGTTATCGCCGAAGAAGCCCGAAGCGCGGCTTGCCGCACAAACGCGTCGCGCGAAGGTGTAGTCGTGATCGGAGGGGACGGATTTACAGAGGCTGACCTCCCCCACTCGACAGCCCCGTGAATTCGAGCGCTCTGCCATCGTTCGTCCGGAAAAGTTTGACTCAATCGCGTGAAGTCCCTTTTCTCGCGGAATGTCCCATATGCGCGAAGGGTACCCGGAAAACGAGCGACAGACCACTGCGAGGTCTGTTACCGATATCACCCAGCAGCCTCTCGTCCAGCTTGGGACACGCAATCGTATCCCGCGATGAAACTTTCAAGACCCAACGGGCCTCAACGGCCGCCAATTAATTCGCCAATCTCAAACGCAATTTCGGCTACCGCCGTACCTCTCATCATTTTCGTCTTACCCTCGCGAAAACAAGGATCTCGGATAACGAAATTCGCCGGTATTCCTCAAAATTTTTTGGTATGAAATCTCATGGAAAAATAACGAAATTCGCCGGGAATATTTTGAGACTGTGGGAGGCTGAGTCCGGACAGTTTTGGTTTTCCCAGTCTAACTTTTTCCAGTTTTAATTTCCCCAGTCTAACTTCCCCGGGTCTTACTTATCTAAGTCTAATAAAACATCTCGACGACGAGTCAGAATGGAAAAAGTAAGACTGCCTGGAGTCAGAATTCCATCGTCCCAATATTGTCAAAGCTAATCGTAAAATTATCGTCGCCCTTTACAATTACAGTCGCCCTTTCGCGTGACTCATCGATCTACATTATACATTCCACATTCCAAATACCCACGATAACAATATCGAGTTATAACACTCAATTATCAATTATTGATCGTCAACATAAGCTCAATTACGTATAAATCTATTATTATTGGAATATTCATCGACTCAATTAATCGGTGTTGTGAATTTATTGATTCACACAATTGTTAAGTCTTGCTTGAGTCGAAAAAAGTATTCGTCAACTATATTACACCAAAAGAAAATCATTTGAAAAATAATATTTTAATCAATTTTGTAAAAATAAATAATAATAAATAATAAAAAAGCATGAATAAATGCAAAAAGAAAATATGTCGCTATAAAATCAAAATCCGTCGACGACGAGTTACGGATCTACGAGATACCCGACATTTATCGTTCACTTTGAAAAGCACTCGTGTTACTTCCGGGTTGATAATCTACCTACCGTGATATTAAATTATATATCGCGTGTGTGATAGTGCAACGTACATTCCGCGCAACACCCTCGAGCAGTGGGTAATAACCGAGAATTCCTTAGCGTCTGGGGGGTGTCGGTGCGAGTGAGAGCGACAGAGAGAGAGAGAGGGGAGCTATCAAGCGCGCGGGCGATTGCCGGATGGGCCGTGAATAATTTCCTGCGAACTGGACACAAGCTGGTGAACGAGCCAGAGACCCGAGTGCTCGCTGCTCGCTACTTAAACCCTATCGCTCGCTTCTACGTCCTTCTACTCTATATATATATATATCTATACATATATATACATGTGATCTAGCATATACATATTGGTCTACAGACATGTAGATTCTCGGTGAGGTATAAATTCATAGCAATTCCGGTACGATGTATGGCCGCGCGACGATTTGTCGCGTTTCCTGTGTCGAGCTGGGCAAGGTATGTTGCACACCTTTGTGACCAACAACGTGACTCGGACGATGGGTGTCGGGAAAACGTTACATCAATGTGGACATTCGCGTCTCGCATGATGAGTCATGCATGGGGATTATCGTTGGCTATAGTTGTTCCATTATCGAAGACTCGTGTATCGTCATTGACTGTACACCGTGGTATGTGTAACTTGCCTCTGAGGAATTTCATCGTGTTGCACGGTCAGAAGCAATTAAACAAGGCCGTCTAATGGTCTACCCGATATTCCACACGAAATATAGTCGTCGATTATACATTTTCATAGTCGAACGACGATTTTCGAACTCAATCGAGATAGGGAGAAAGAAAGATAGAGAGAGAGAGAGAATTAGTTGGGTTAGAATTTGTCTCTCGTAGTTTTAAAAAATTGTTTTTTTTTTTTTTTAATATTTTTTTATTTACTCTTTCAATCAGATTTATTCGGTTATGTAATAATATTACAGAGAATTGCAAATAAGTAATTTTCGGACTTTTATCTTGTTTGTGCTTATGAGATCTAACTTCGTACCGAATTTCGATATTCCAGGTCAACGACAAGAACCCTATAGATTTTTTTGATCAGTGAATCGACGAACGGGCAACAAATTCATCGTATAGGGGTTCTATTTTTTTTCATTTATCGGCGTTAATAATTGCTTGGCATCTCTGAGGCATGCTTTTGACAAAATTCCCTCCAAATTCGAAGAATCTCGCGAGATAGCTCCTTCAAACTGTACGTGAGTTTTTCAATTGATCCATTTTATTTTTCAATTTTCCATATTTCCCGCAATGTGTCTGTTTCTCATAAGACCATATGTCGAAATTCATACAGCTATAACTTTCAAACGAGTAGGTTGATCTTTTTCAAATTTTGCACGTTTCTTTTTTGGGACCATTTGTTTCTTCTAAATGGTAATGGATTTCAACAGATTTATTAAATATTTAAATTCAATGTAACATAATAATTTACGTAAATTGGTCATAATTATCACGAAAATGTGAATATATTAATCAATGCATGATAATTAATCATCGTTATTTACATCGAAAAATATTCGAAATACATTTTCATTGAATCCATCCATCAGTCCATCTCTGGTTTCCACTCGACTGACTGTAAACGTACCGAACACTGAGAATTAAAAATTACATTTTTTTTTATTGTTACGGTGAGCTTGCATATTGCAACGTCAATGTCTGTGTCTGACTGATATTTCTCGTTTGCGAATGCAAGGCACATGTGGGAGGCCTGCAGGGCAACCAGTGCTGTATCTCGAGTTAACTGGTCGGGAAGGGAACAATGTATAGCGCATTTCGCACACGTCAGGTTTGATCGAAACGTACCTTCCATCTCTTTCTCTCTCATACACATACTCCATCCCCGTCTCTCGCACACCCATCGAGCATAGCCTTGAGGGTTATCCGCTGCAGAGCCCAGAGCTTCTCGTTCCAAGGTACGAGACAAAAGTTATCGTACGGCATAACCGATCCTGCGAGGCCTCGCTCACGTCTCTGTCGAAGTCTCCGTCGTCGTCCTCGTCGTCGTCTTCATCGTCGTCGAAGTCTTCAACGTTCTTTGCCTCGTGCCACGAATACAACGACACGCAAACCCAAAGTCCCCACGATAAATCAACGTTATAATCGTTGCATTTTCGCGGGACGTCTCGAACCCACCGGCAATTCGTCCCCCAACACGACAGACATCACAGCCACACGTGACTCGGGGTAGAAAAATCGACCTCACCGTGGCACGATCGCCGGGGGGTGCGTGCCTCTCGCGATATGATCCTCTCGCACGCCTTCTCGTTGTTTCGAACCTTCGAAACGAAGGAGAAAGAAGATTATAGTTATGATATGATTATTACAATATATTTTTTTAATGTTACTCACTAATATGGTGGTTTAAAAATAGAAGAATAATTTTTCTAGTATGGTGGCTTTAAAATGATCGATTTTCATCAATTTTTGAACTGCTATATTAGTTTTGCCATTTAATGTTTGTACAAAAATACCTGGATTTAAAAAAGAAACATTTTAATCGGGGTATTTTGGAAATTAATTATTTTCCATTTTCAAACTTTTGAAATAAACAAAAAGTGATTTTTCAGCTGCAATTTATTTTTCCGGTATATGAAAATTTCAGAGGTGAAAAGTAAGTGCAATATATAGTATGAAGTTTACTTATGATGCGTATATTGTTTGTTTTACAATAAAACAAAGTTAAAAATCGTTTTTCGTAGATTTTCAATGATATTTGTTTCAAATGAATGTCAACTTTCTTTTATTATAAAACGAAAAACATCCCCACGTTAAGTGACCTTAATGCCTCGTTCTGTCACTTACTTTTCATCTCCGAAATTTTCCATTCACTGACAAAAAAAAAACCGATTGCAACCGAAAAAATAATTTTTTTCACGTTTTAATCAAAGGCAAAATCAAATTCGTGAAAACGGAAGCTCTAAATATAGTCCGATGGGGCTCAAATCCTTCTGATACTATCGTTCTGATAGTATCAACTTCAAATATAGGAGTCGCCATAAGAAATCGATAAACTTCGCTTTATTCAACACGCCCCAACATAATACATACAAACTTATGCAAATCTATTTTCCTCAAGATTTTTAATGCAAGTACTTTCAACCACAATCTTCCGCATAACCAATTGCTACGAGAGCGAGAGAAAAAAAAACCCCGGGGTTTACTAAACGATAAAAATTTTCGTTGGTTAGCGGAGAGTCGTGTTATTTGAGGTAGAAACGTGACGTGACGAGGTCGCGTGTTAGAACTTCGCTCAACGTAATGAGTAAAATAAATGGTTGTGAATTCGTAACTGCGAGTTAAGGGTGTTTGGGCAAAATCCGACGGGGAAGGGCCCACAGGGCGGAAGAAACGGGAGAAAATCGTGGGAGAGTGGGGTTGTACGAGGGGGAGTCGTTCGCACCCTCGAGTGAATAAATTCACATGGTCTTTGTCGGTTATAACTGGCTCGTGCTTGCGAGCTTGCGGAAAATCCGGCAACGAAAGCTCGAGCTTGTATTATTAACAGCATTTTCTACGTGATCGTGGAGAAAAAATAAATGTCTTCGTGTGTGCGTGTGTGTGTGGGTGTTCTCGGCTCGCTTGGAAAAAAATAAATATTTGTATAAGGGTGTCTAAAAAAAACCAGGCATGGTTCTTCAATCCTTATCGCGTCATTTAGATTGAACATGCCATTGGGAATCATCTGACAAAAATTAAGCCCGATCGAACCGTTTCGAGATATTTCGGAATTGTTACATCGATTTTGTATTTCATTGAAACGATAAAAACATTTTGCTGACCACGTGAAATCGATTTTTCAGATAAATATAAAATTTCGGAGATCGAAAGTGAGTGCGATACATAATATTACGCTCACTTAAAATAAAAATTTTCACATTGTCTTCCACAATGCAAAAATAAGTTGACAATGTTTGTTTTTATAACAAACATTTTCTCTTATAAAAATCATTATCAACTTTTTTTTTATTTCTTCATTCCAAAACACATGATTTCTCGTTCCAAGTGACCGCAATAGTATGTATCGCACTCACTTACAATCCCAACAATTTTATACTTACTTGAAAAAATGATTTAAACGGGTCAACAAATTTTTTTTTTTCACATGTTAATTAAAATACACAAACGACATAATAAATTTTTGTCAGATATTTGCCGATAGTTAATACGTCAAATCTAAGAGACGTGATAACGATCAACCAACTTCTTTCTTCTTTTTCCCACCCCAATTATTAAAAATAATGATTATAAACATCGCGAACTTGCGATTATTATTATTTTTTTCATTTCTCCATCAGCATGTTTTCGTTGTTCGAATCACAATAATCCGCCGACAACTATTTCTAATCCCGGAAGCATCGCACTCTGAAGTTGCTGCTAGGGCGACTTAATAGGATCGGAGGGGTGGGGCTCGAAGTTCAGAATGAGCAATGTTCAGAAAGGCCAAAATTTCGAACGCGCGATGCTTCGAACGACAATGTTACGAATGGTCGCGGCGTAGAATGAAATTGTTTCGAATGGTCAAAATTTCGAATCGGATTGTAGCCTTCCGAACGCCTACCTTTCGAGCTTTCCCACGCGTAAATTATCAAAGTTAGACATATGCCGTCACTGACTTTTTTATAGGAAATTTATTTCTCTACAACATTGTTTACGTGAACTTTTTGTCTATATAGCGTTGTTTATCCAGCGTTTGGACAGAAACAAACAAAACTATAAGAAAATCGATGCATTTTTACCTTCCCGTCAAAACGCTGGTTAAACAACGCTATATAGACCAAAAGTTCACATAAACAATGTTGTAGAGAATTGAATTCCCTATAAAAAAGTCAGTGACGGCATATATCTATCTGTGATAGTTTACGTGTGGGGAAGCTCGAAAGCCAGGAAATGTTGAAAACCGCAGCGGTTTTCTATTTTTAAAAATTATCGTTAATTTAAAAATTATCGTCAATTATCACAGTTAGATATATGCCGTCACTGACTTTTTTATAGGAAATTCAATTCTCTACAACATTGTTTATGTGAACTTTTGGTCTATATAGCGTTGTTTAACCAGCGTTTTGACGGGAAGGTAAAAATGCATCGATTTTCTTATCGTTTTGTTTGTTACTGTCCAAACGCTGGATAAACAACGCTATATAGACAAAAAGTTCACATAAACAATGTTGTAGAGAAATAAATTTCCTATAAAAAAGTCGGTGACGGCATATCTCTAACTTTGATAATTTACGCGTGGGAAAGCTCGAAACGTAGGCGTTCGGAAGGCTACAATCCGATTCGAAATTTTGACCATTCGAAACAATTTCATTCTACGCCGCGACCATTCGTAACATTGTCGTTCGAAGCATCGCGCGTTCGAAATTTTGGCCTTTCTGAACATTGCTCATTCTAAACTTCGAGCCCCACCCGATCGGAGGAGGGGGAGGGGTCAGTCGTAACGAAACAAGGAACAAAAAAACACATTAGAAACGACAATCACGACGAGGGAAAGATGTAACGAGTGCTAGAGCTTTTCCAAGTGCGTGACTGTGAAAGTTCAACACTAAGAAAAACAGTCAAAGCATGTTCATCGATATCCCCACACAAACTCTGTGAGCTTTCGAGGGCTGCCCTTTGTCACACGTACAGTGGGGCTGGGCCCCCGTGAGGGGACGACTTGACGAACGCACAATGTAAGTTCCACTTAACACGGTGCGGAAATACGATGTGACCTTCGACCGTGAACCAACCCTCGGCATCGTCGATCTTGTTTCACCGAACAAGGCGTTGGTCACGATATGTCAGGCGCACCACAATGGCGAGGGTGGAAAATTTTGACTATGATGAGGGCACGGAAGCACGATCGCGAGTCATGAAGGACTTTGATTACGATCTACATGATATTTATCTTCCCTGCTTGCTGTTGTTGTTGACTATTTCATCGTCGTTTTGATTCGAGTGGGGAAACGATATCTGAATCGTTGGCGAACAACATGAAACGAATCAAATTTTTTGGGAGAAATTTATGGAGAGGGTGCAAGACATGGAAACGGTTTTTGGAAGACTATTGCTGACTTTGCTTCTCACGTCTTCGTGGTCGGAGTTTTGATTTTCTAAGTAGCTGCGAAATTTTCCCTCTGTCAAGGATATTAAGGGGGCTGAGTCATCTGAAAGAAATTAGATTTTTTTTGTAACATGATTAATCTAAATCCAGGATTCAATTCTGTTACGAAGAAAATGAGACGTCAGAATTAAAAATCCGTCGAGTCGTATGGTCCAAAAGCTACGACAATAAGCGAAACATTTTTGTGATCAGCATTCGGATGCTGCATATGACTCTGGGAAAAATTTAAAAAAAATATCTAAGTAGAGGCATTCCGTGAGGATGAAATAGATTTACATAAAATTTAGATTGATCATGTCAAACTTTTTTTTTCCAAACTTTAAGCGACTCAGGCCCCTTAATATATTCATAATTGTTGACATATATATTCGTATGCAATTATTATTTTTGAAATGTTATCTGGATCGATTAAAAAAAAAGAAAAAAAAATGTTGCGAATGAGGTATCGATAGAATTTATATAAAGGGTGCGAGACTTGGAAACGCGTTGAGAGAGGCTATTGCTAAATTTGTTTGCCACGTCTTCATGGACGAAGTTCTGATTTTCCGATGGGTAGCTAAACAAATTTTCCTATGTCAAGGCCATTTGTATATCTATAATTGTAACGGTACTCGGGTGCAATTATTATTTTCGAATGTTTCAAGGCCACTTTCGATTCCGTTCGTACGGTGCATGACACGCACAGCCCTCGACTCACCTACTTCGAGACACACACACACACACACACACGCACACACACGACCGCACACGCACACACATACGCGGAGCTAACTCCGTGGCTCGCGACCCTAACCGTCGACCAAGTGCACTTGGGGCGGCTTAGGAAAACCGCACACTCGTAAACGACGATCCCTAACGATTCTCCGCAAAGACTATAGGGTCTACGTTTATAATACGATCGCACGGTAAAGCTGATCCGTTGGCTATAGGCTTCTTCATATTCCGACTGGAACTCGTGAGATTTATGGCACATGTATATATGTGCAGTCGATTCTCGCACAATTAGACAGATCGATCGATGTATTATTCATTTATTCATTGTTGTTTAACGTAATCCATAGTCGCTAGATTTTTGAAAACGAATCGACAGTGCGTCTTCGTGTCATCAACATCCAAGGGATAAATAAAAAATTCAGATTTTTATGGTTTCATCAGACGAATCAAATTTTGTCTGGATTGCATTCGGTTAGAGGGGTGACTATTCGAACAGGGATTCATTCGTCAAAAGTGTAATTGAGATACTTTTTTTATGTGAAATTGAAAGAATTTTCAAGAATTTGATAACGTGTTCCAAAGTATTTGAAAATATTTTTAATGTATTTTAAAGTATTCAAAAAAGTTGGAGGATGTATTTCAAAGATATTTAAAAATGTACTTCAAAGTTTTTCAAATTATTTGAAAAAAGTATACCAAAGAATTTTCAAAATGTATTTGAAAGTATTTTCAAAGTATTTTGGAATATATTTTTAAGTATTTCAACCTACGGATTGTGAATATCATAGAATGATATATATTTTCACATTCCTGTAATAATCATGATCAACTAACACGACTCATCATTTCACGATGGATTGTAATGTTTGATAGGAGCCATAATTCTTGATCGTTTAGTCGGCAAAAACACTTCAAATTGATTCAAGACGATTTATTTCCATTTGTCCTGCCAAAAAAACTATTCCATCAAAATATTCCGACCAATTGTTAATTTGGCCTATCGCTCGTTAAAATTTGAACAAAAAAAAATGCACACAATACATTTCATTGCACATAAATTTTGAAAACAAATATAATCAAAAAAAAAATCTCTTCACTTACAAAAATCTCCACCTCCCCCCTCCCCTCCTTAATTTCACATCCCCCACTCAACAATTTCTCTTTCAACGTCCGGTAACCAAAAGAAAGAAAAAGATTCTCAAAATTTCGCTCACAATTATCAATCACCAATCTTGAAACGAATAATCGAAGAAAAATGTTTATTTCACATCGAAGATCGCATGGAGTCGGTCGGTTTCACGGTACGACCGTGGTGTTTACGTGGTACGGCAAAGCTCGTAGGGTTCGTTAAGGAGTTGAAGAGGCCAGAACAAGCCGCACCTTGACCCGGCTTGGCTGGTGTGCGCTCCGTTGCCCGTAAGGGCGGGGGAGGGCTGAGAAGGAGGAAAAGGAGGAGAGGGAGGGGGTGGGCTTTTGCTATGTGGCCAGAAGCTTTAACTCGGCGGCGATCAAACTTCGCCGCGTGAGTTTCCCTCGCGTGTGAATCAAGATCGAGAGAGTGGTAGCACGCGCCCTGTCGGTTCGAGCTCTCTTTCGCTCACCCCTCAACCCAGGGGTGCCATGTACGTTTCACGCGTTCCCACAGCTGACCTTACCTGCCCACGCCTCGAGCCTTGGCTCGTCTCGCGGGTCGGATCAGCCGAGCATGCACATTTATCGTATACAAAAACTATATTAAATATATATTAGGGTGTGTTGAAAAAAGACAAAATTTTTTCGATTCATCTGGCAGTTCCTGCATTTTAAGTTGATACTATCAGGAAACATCTGTCAAAATTCAAGCCCAATCCGACAATATTTAGAGGTTCCGCTTACACGAATTCCATTTTGCCTTTGAATAACACGTAAACATTTTTGTTTATTCAGTCGCAATTAATTTTTCGGGTAAACAAAAAATTCCCGGGGATGCAAAGTAAGTGCGATACATAAAATCAAGGTCACTTAAAATGAGGATATTTTTTGTTTTAAAATTTGAAAAACAGTTAACAGATTTGCTTCTTAACAAATATCATCGAAAATTGACGATAAAAAATGATTAACTTTTTGTTTATTGTGAAAAAAAAAATATCCCTATTTTAAGTGACCTTGATAGTGTGTTTCAAACTTGCTTTCCATCTACGGAATTCTTTATTTACTGGGAAAATAAATTGCAGCTGAAAAAGAACGATTGTTTACGTGTTAATCAAAGGCAAAATCAAATTCGTCAAAGCGGAACCTCTAGATATAGTTTGATTGGTCTCAAATTTTGACGGATGTCTACTGATAGTATCTACTTTACACGTCGAAACTGCTGAGACTATCCAAAAAAGTTGCCTTTTATCAACACACCTAAATGTATATGTCCATACGATATTTCCGTTTGTTTGTGTGCGTGTGTGTGAGCGCGTATGTATGTCGTCGAACGATAATCCATTCGGGGTGGGTTCTTGGGGGTAGAAGCTTCGGAAGGTTTGCGCGCATCGTCAGAGAAAGAGAGACAGAAAGAGAGAAAGAGAAAGAAGAGCCAACCCCTTCAGCGTCGGTTGTCACCGATGGAGAGAGTGAGAGAGCGCACATATGGTGTATACATTATTATATCGAGAGGGCCCTTTGACGTTCAAGCTCTCTCGACCCTACGTCGAAAGAGCTTGACTCGACTCGTGCCGGCACTGTCGTGGCTCTTGAAAAAAAAAAAAAAAAACAAACAAACCGAGCTTTTTCACTATGGCGATCGTAAAATTTCTAGGTCGACGTGGAAAATCGTGCGTGTCACAAGATCACAAAACTTAATCACTGAATTTTTATTTACAATTGAGGAAGTGGTTTGAATAAGTCGGTGACGAGGGAAAATGAGGAAGAAATAATTCACGTGTATATATATATATATGTGTGTGTGTGTGTGTGTGTGGGTGTGAGCTCTCCACTCCCTGTTATCGCTATTTCGTTTTTTTTTTTTCATTTTCCACTCCAAATACACGTGCTTGACACAATCTCGCATTTTAATTACGAGTTGCGTAACTGTGAATCACGATTCGACCCTGAAGAAACGTTCAAATTCATTGTAATTCATGTAGATTCGATCGGGATGATAATTTTTTAGATACTCGTGGCACATTGAGCACGTAAAAAATAATAATAAAAGACTCAATATCATTTTCCATTGATCTTACATTCATCACAATTCTGATTTGATAACTTTTATGCATTGTTATAATTATCAATAAAATCAAATGGGTAATCTTGAAAAGAATAAAAACGTTGAATCAAGATTCGACCCTTAAGAACCATTGAAATTTATTGTAATCCTCAGAGATTCGATCAGGATCTTTTTTTTTTTCAATACACGTATCACATTAAACACGAAAATAAAATGCAGTATAATTTTTCATTCAATACACGTGTGCCACAATTCCAATTCAACAATTTTTATCCCTATTTATATTTGTCAATGAAATAAAATCGATATTCTTTAATGAAAAAAAGTATTAAAAATCAGTAAAACTAATATCGGTTGAAATACACAATATTTAGATAATATTCAATCAATCGACATTATCGCAATTCACTCGACCGTAAAATTGCCTCAACAAAACAAACATTGCTGGAAAAAGATTAAAAAATTCCCCCAGAGCGCAATGAAATATATCCAACGTTATATAAAAAAGAAAATAATGTCCGATGGTCGACTTCCTCGTTTTCCCGTTGGCAAAAATTTCTCTCCGTCCATCCGTTGTCCGATTGTGTCTTTCGTACGTGTGCTTGTACCGGAGCAGAAGAGAAATGACCCTGGAGATTGGTCGTGAGCTACTCTCACCGCTACTCAACACTGCCAACAGCCGTTGCTGCTGCTGCTGGTGCTGGTGGTGCTGCTGCTGTCGCTCTATACTCTAGAGCGCGACGTTGTACGGATGCACTTTGCTTCCTCGACCCGGCCGGCGATCAGAGGTCAGCTGCGTGCGAACGATCTTCAATGTCACTCTTGCCCCCGTCAGTTCACCACCCCCTTTCGCTTCAACCCCGATAGAAAAAAAAAATTACATTCTCGTCACAACAAGTTTATTTTCTCCGGCTTCAAATTCGCGATTTAACACATTTTTTAGAAACTAGAACCCATGATATTTTTTTTTTGGCTGCTTCACCCTTCGAGTCATGAGTCGATTCTTAAATTGCATTTGTTTCGACAGCTCATCGAGAATTTAATGTGTCATCGCTTATCTTTTTTTTCTACAAATATATTCAACCAAGCAATTTATAATAATAATAATATTAACCATAATAATAATACAAAAAATTTAGACCCTACGCAATGCACGAAATAATTTAATTTCATGAATTAGTTTTGAATTTAATTTCATTGATTTTTGAAATTCAATTCGAAGAATTACTGAGAAAAATAACTTATTAAAAAAAAAAATGTTTTCAAACATCCACGAGCTCTCGATGCAACTGATTTTCTCATTTCAGAGATAGTGAATACCTATCTATGGAAAATAATTATGTCTCTCTTCGCACAATTATAAATAATTATTGAAAAAATATATAATTCAGCACTGAAGGCTATTGCACCACGGTGAATAAATCTTTGACAATATAAAACACATCACCACCTTATTATATATTATATCAAGAATATTATATAATATTTAATATATAAACAGCATTATATAAAAAAGAAAGCAAAACAAATGTATAATCTTGTCAATTAATATGTGTTACCACTACAAACACGTTCTTCAGGTCCCACATTTTCCCCGATCATTCAGGGCTTCGAAATAAATAAAAAAACTATTATAGAACGATGAGGCAGCCATGTTTCCACAACACACATTAAATGAATATTATTTTCGATATATTTTTAATTTTTAATTTATATTTTTCGAAATAACAATAATAGCAAAATAAATAAACAAACATAGTAAATTCGATATTTCTTTGGGTGTAATTGCGAAAATGACAATTGCAACATGGTGCAGTGGACACTAGGACGCGGGGGGAGGGGGGAGGCTAGCAGTTGCATTAGACGGGATAGCCAGTTGAACACGTAGTCGTACAATTCCCGCGGTCTCGGTTACCTCATCCCTTTTCGCCCTTTGTTCGTCGTTTCGCGTTCCTTCGTGCCACACGATATCCCACGGGATCTCAACGTGTCTGTGTAGGTGTATCCGCGCGTGGGCGACTGTGTGTGTGTGTGTGTGTTGTAACTCGCGGTCGATTCGTCCTGTTTTAAGGCATGTCCGTGAGAGAGCCAGACCGGACACTGCGGTCCATTCTTGCGGTACACGTAATACCCAACCGCCTCGAATATATACTACCCTCACGTCGTGTACCACCCCGACCGTCTATATATCTATATACCGAAGCAGCCGAACCGAACGGACCACTCGTGCTCGGTCACATCGGGGAATACGATGAAAACTCTCGGTCAGCACTCGATCGGGTCACTTTTTTCACCAAACCACGTTTCACAACGTCTTCTCCGCACCATCTGTACACCACCTTATTCCATTGTATTTTACAAGTCAAAATATCACAGTCGAATATCACAATTCTTCCAAGCGCAAATTGAATAAAAATATTGAAAACACGGACATATTAAATTTGAATTTTTTTTTTTATCGTAAATGTCACATGCACGAATGATTCGACTGAGAGTTGCGAAAATGAAGGTGCCGATAGTCTGGCACGAGTGGAATAGGAGGGAGATATAGAAGGTAACGAGCTGCAAGTTCGAAACTTGCAATTCACTCCTTTGGAACTGTAGATAGTGGACGAAGTCTTTCGATGGGAAAGCATTTTCGTTCTTTTCAAATCTTTGGCTTCCTCGTAGAAGAATCTTCGTTCACTACCGACGATTCTGAGGAAGCAAATTGCAGGTTTCAATTTGCAGCTTGTTTTTGATATTTCAATATTGATCAGTGGGTGTATGGAATTTTAATGTCTTCTTAAATTCGAACGCACGAGAGGATTCTCACCAAATTCTATACGAAGTTACCCTGATTGTTGATTCTTATGTCTCCAGAAGATTGACTACAAGTCAAGTTGAATATTTTATTTTTCAATCGGCAGAGGTTAAAAATTGAAAAAATTAAATTCATCTCAAATCTTATCCGGTTGGCTAATCTTTGCCAAATTTCATATGTATCACAGCTCAATGATATTCCATACTTGTAGAAAATTGGGGTTCAATCGGTTGAAGTTAACGATCGTTAGATCGACCAAGTTGATTTTTCAAAAAAATCCAAAATATCATAAAATCCGAACTTTTCTATAAATTCCACACGAATGCAATACTTAATATCTGTGGGCACAATTGTAATATATGTGAAGAACTATTTGCACGGATAACTTAAAATTTGCGAATTCTAGAGTGTTTTCAGTCATTCTTTTAAAATTCCAAAACGCTGTCAAATCGGAGCAGATGGGTCAAATGTTAAAAAAATTGCAGATGCCACATGGATCCTTCAATAAAAAAATAACCAAAGCAAATAATAACGTGATTCAGCAATGAGCCGTCGAATTCGAGACTCGAATTTCCAACGACGACCCCAAATCGATGGACCGTTTCTAAAATCGTCAGCCACCGTGTACAAAGTCACAGAATCAACATTCGAAACCCCCCCAAAATATATGCTTGGAGATTCGTGTGAGCTTCGTGCACCAAGTGATTCCGAACCCGATCACCTTGATCCAGCTCGAT
Source organism: Diplazon laetatorius (assembly GCA_963662125.1). Taxonomy (NCBI): domain Eukaryota; kingdom Metazoa; phylum Arthropoda; class Insecta; order Hymenoptera; family Ichneumonidae; genus Diplazon; species Diplazon laetatorius. The sequence continues at coordinate 8,409,882 of OY759156.1, forward strand.
CAAAGACGAGCCACGGTGATGCTTCGACGATTTTCAATCCTCCTTCCCCCCTCCCCCCCCCCCCTCCCATCCCGTGTGACAGTGAGACACGACGTTGACTACAGTCGAGCCCGTGGGTTAAGGTTTTCCCGTGAAAGAGGCAAAGATGTTCTCGACGCTGCACTGCGGCGACTCGTTTCCCCTTCCCTCCCCTTCCCCTTCCCGTCCCAACCCTCGGCCCCGCACGAGTGCCACACTTTATTGGCCTCTAAGTAGTAAAGTCCATTAAAACGTTGTGTACGTACGCCTTCTCGTGTGTGCCACTGGGGCTCGTTCCACTGCTCTTGACGCTGTCCATCGGCTTTTTCCGAGTGTCCAGCTGTGGCGGGCTCTAGTCCAATCGTTCTCTCTCCCTCTCTCGCTCTCTCTCGTTCTCTCTTCTATTATTCTTCTATTATTTTTTTAACGTCGCCGTCATTTTTCTTCCATCACATTGTTTTTTTTCCATTATGCCATGTAATACTGCATCTTCGGACGTTGAGGGGTTATATCTAGTTGTTTGCGGATAAATTGAGGGATTTTTTTTTAGTCATGTTAACATAATTTCATTAGAATGCACTATAGAGTATCAATTACAACATATTTTGAGGTACTTGAATGAATTTTTTAATTTTAAAAAATTTAATTTTGGGGGAACTATTGTCATTGTCCTAAACACCTTTATTTGAAGATCACTTGCAGTGAGCATGACAAACTCTTGAAACGCTCTTCTGAAATAAAGAAAAAAAACCAAATATAATATTGACCGCAGTTTGTGGACGGAGGGTTTAGTGGAATTTTGTTTTTTTTTTTAAATAATGTAATGTTAATAATGTAATAATAATAACAATAATAACAATCAAAATACTAATAATTTAAATAAGAATAATAATAATAATAAAAATATACCGCTGTGATGTATATGAGCCGAAAGCATCGTTGGATTATGAACGATTGATCGTGCACCTGTAACCCTCATCGTACAATGCCTCGTGGATAGTCGCTTATTCTCCGGCACCGTCCACTTCACCGCGATGACGTTACGCTCTTCAATTTGCCGTCGCTGCTCCTGCTGCCGCGCTTTTGCTTCTGCCAACCTGTAACCGGGTAACCCTACAGCCCAAGAGAGACCTGTAACTCTCCTAGTCTCGAGGACGAGGACCGGGCCCGAGAGGGTTCCAGTTCGATGGCTTTCAACAAGTTAAGATAGAGACATGAAGAGAAACAGCGAGAGAGAGACGGAAAGAGAGAACATGACAGAGATAGAGAAAAAGAAAGAAATAAAAAACGACGAGAATAAGATGAGAGAAAAAAGAGCTTTGAGATAGAATGACACTCGATTGAAAAGTGCCTCGTTGTTATAAGCCCGTTGGGATGGCGGGGGGGTAGGGAGGTTGGCTTCACCCTTTTACATCGATGCGCCACTCTGATACTTCAACATCAATCACCTCGACGGAGGACATGTATTATATATGAGGACATTCCGTGTCAAATCCGACGATCAAAACCCTGACCCCTACCGGTTCAGTTCACGATTTTTTCGTTCGGCTTTCTTTCATCCCAAAGAGACCCCTAATTTTTTTTTCAGAATTTTCGGATCCCTTTACAGCCCTTGAAAAAATTAAAAACTACCCCCAAGTAAGAAAAATCATACCGTTTGACATAAATCGCCCTATACATATATATATATATGTATATAAAATACTCCATGTACATACATACGCTATATACACAGTCACTGCAGCTAGTTTAATATTATATATATATATGTATGTATATTACACACATGTATCTGAAAGTAGAATCTCAGTCCTCTTTCGCTCTCTTTTCTCAGCATTTTATCTACTTTCCTGCTTCCTCCACTTTTTCGCTCCTCGGTAGTCTCTCGAGCGACGAAACGCCCCCCCCCCTCCCTCCCCTCCCTCCTCCCCTCTGGCCCCACGTCACTTTCCCCTCTGAACCGCCTTGCCAATACATCCCTCGACTCCACTCGCTCCTGCATTTATTAAAACATCAAAGTCCCTCATGTATGTTTCCAAACCCTACGTATATATAGATATATACATAGATACAGAGTGTATAGTCCGCCTATCACGTAAACCATCTCTTTTGATATTCATACAGGTAAATACGTGAGTGCGATTTCGTATCCGTTTGTGCAAACACCGATGTAACATTGGATCACGTGCGATGCACTCTTCACTCGATATTAATTTATAATGTGACTCCGGAAAAATCGGTCGAAAAAAAAAAGAAAAAAAAATTGAAAATCTGGTATACGAGAATGAAATGAATAATTGAAAAAGTATGGAAGTTGGGGTGGGAGTATGTCGATGTGATATCACGAAGCTTGGGTGAAATAAATCGACGAAGTATTTGGAGTATTTGGATGTGACCACGTGGCATCGCTGGTAGTGGTACGAACGACGTATAAACGACTTTTTATATTCGAGGAAGTACGCGAAGTCGCGAGACCGTCGCGTCGCACGGGTCGTCGTAATCGATTGATAAAGGTGACGAAGGAGCGTGGAAACGCCGGAGGTGGGGGGGATATTGCGGATGGGGAGCGGAGGTGAGATAACGGGATACAAGGATAATCGACCGAGGGGTCGTGGTGGGGGGCGGGGGGGAGAGATAACGAAATCTCCAACGTTCTTGTCGTATAATTGGATGATATCATAGCGATTTCGTTACTTCATTTCCATAACGTGATGTCGGTACTTGAAAAGAATAAAATTATTTATTTAATTTAACAAAACACACACACACACACATAAACACACGCACAGTTCGATCGTGGACCGTTGATAATTGTTGTTTTGATTTTAATTATAATTCTTAACATTTTATAATTCATTCAATAATAGAAAATATTTTCAGTTATTGTCGCTTTATTACCTGTGGAAATTCTAGAAATGATTAATCGAGAACAAATGGAGAAAAATTGGTTTTGAAATCCGATGAGAAATTTTTTGTTTTAGCAATAATTTTTTTTCGTATTATATTGTACTTGACGATGATAAAACTATTAATTTGAAAAATGCTCACAAACAGTTCGGTGGTAAATTGATAAAAATATTGTTTTCATACAAACTATAATTTTCAAAATTTTTGTTATACATTTGAAAATATAAAATATTATTCCCTTGCAGTATTTTCATTGATAGTTTTCAGTTAATTCGTTTCGAACTTGTGGAAATTACGAATCGATGACAAATAGAACGAAAAATTGGTTTGGACAGACTTTGAACTGATTTTCATTTATTTATCTATTTATTATTATTAGTTTTTTTTTTGTACAGTGTATAAAACGTTTCCGTCGTGTCTCGTGACTTGTCGAGATACGACTGTCCTGGTTTTCATTCAATCTATGTCCATGTATCTCCATATATATTTATATGTATATCTATATCGATATATACATGTGTATCAACATGTGTGGAATGTATACAAGCATTCCCAGCATTAATACCGAATTTATTGGCACCGGTTAGAACGAAATGAAAAGCTTCGATTAGGCTTATCAGACGAACGTTTCAGTGTATAGATTTTTCATACATCCATACTTTTTTTTTATCATTTCAGCCGACAGCAGTTTCCTGTTGGCCAACGCTCAGATTGTCGACTTTCCAATCGTCTACTGCAACGAGAGCTTCTGCAAGATCTCGGGCTACAACCGAGCCGAGGTGGGTGGCACACGTATCAATATATATATAATATATAAGGAATTACGATTTATTATATTTTTCCGTACAGTCGTGGGCTTAGTTCGAGGAACCCTTTTCCTACCAGATAATATACTAGAACAATCATTCGTTATATATATAACCCCCCCCCCCCACCTCTACGACCGCCACCTCGGGAGCGATAGATTACCGAGGAATTATCCGGATAATAAGATTTATGACGACGCCTTCGCCTTCGAGCTATCGCATCACTTAGACTTTCCCTTATATACCAACTAAGCTCGTACCTTCCCAACCGGCTCCATCGGCCAATCGATCTTTTACGACTTTTTTTCAAATAATTTTTTTTTCGTTATTAAACATTATTTTAGTAAATCGTTCGTCCGATGGCTCACAATGCTTGCTTTATACGTTGATTCGTATGTTTGATTGATTGTCACAGATTTTCTATTAAATATTTTTTTTCACTATTTGAATTGTTAGTTTTCGATTGTTATTCGTTTATTTTCTTTTTACTGTTGAGATTTTTCGATATTGATGTACAAGATTGTCAGGGTTGAATCGAAAATCAGTCGATGATGATCGAAACTCATTATTTTGTTGACTTGGGGCTATGATTCTTGAAAATGAGCCGATGATGGTTTAGACTGGATTATGTAAGTAATTGGATGGAGTTTGCGATATAACGACGACTCGATTGGAAACATTTTATTTCTACCTTACCGAACAAATATTTAGTGCATGAAAAAAAAATTGGACGGTTAAATTGCGAGAAAAAGATTCTGATATTGTCCGAATCGTTTCCATTCATGATTTACAAAATTTACGTTTTGGGGAACCAGAAGAAAAAAGTGAATACAAATTGATTATATTTATACATAACTTCGAATAAAGATTTCAATGTAAAAGAAATAGATAGAAAATAATGAGAAAGAAAAAAATGTAAGTCTCGGATAATTCGGTTTAATTAATAATTCTTTTTTGTTCTTTTAAACTAGTTTTTTTTTGTGTTTCACAGGTGATGCAAAAGTCATGCCGGTGCGGATTCATGTACGGCGAGCTGACGGACAAGGAAACAATAGCGAGGATCGAGGAGTGCCTGGAGGGTCAGATACACGATCAGTTCGAGATTTTGCTCTACAAGAAGAACAGTAAGTTTGTTTGTTTGTTCGTTTTTGTTGATATTTTTTGTTGTTGTTGGGATTTTTTTTTTTTTGCAACGTTGGTGCAAAGCAGTTGTTGCACGTGCCACGAACTAATATCCCCGGGGATAGTTGGTCCGATATCGACGTCGTGGGAGTCGCTAGTCTCGAATCTTTCACCACCATTTCACACACACACACACTCTAACACGTGCGGGCGACTTTTCAGTAGAATCGCGTGAACTTTGGTCTTCAAAGGCGATCCGGAATTTTATTTCACGTGAATCACATTCGACCGCCCACGCGTGGCTAACTCGTCGTGACCTTAAAGCTCACAAAACTCAATCGAAAATTAAAAAAAAAAAAAAAATAGAAAAAGTGGCAAAGCTTCTAGAACGACGGTGGTCGATCGCTTCGATATTCGCCTCAGGCGTTTTCTCAGTCGTCGCTACAATATTTTTTTTAAACTCAACGGTTTTGATTAATTTTAAAAATTAATTTTTCTTTTTTTGTAACATTTTGAATTTTTTTTTCCCTTTGTCAACGATTTTCGATTGAAACGTGTAAGCTCGAATGCCTTTTCACTCTCAAACTCAAATAATTTTCCATCAAACTTGTTAATTTAACATTTAAAAACTTTTATTTATTTTTTATTTTGCAAAAAAATGTTATTTCAAAGAATTGTGAAACGACGACGACGGGAAAAATAGTGGAAAGAATTTTTTAGGGTCGAATTTTGGGGAAATGGGAGTTTAGAGTAGTCGGATATAGTTCGAGAATTTCGACTCTCACGACGCCGCGGACGAGTGATTATCGTGGTATTCGTTGGTTAGATCCGAAAAATTTGATACACGTTAATCGACGAAAATCGCTAATGCGCTGCTCTGGTGTGTTTATCGCATGATCGGTTACAATCGATGTGCGAATATGATAAAGCAAAATATAATTTGCCACTCGCCTCGAACACACGTTGTGTTTGGTACGTCGTGATTCGTTTTTTTGTTGTTTTTTTTGTTCCCACGATTTTTATGCGAGCCTACGGGTTTTTCGTTTGTTGTTTTGACAAGTTGACGACTATCGTAATGCAATCACTGTGTGCTACCGAACGTCACGGCTGTGTATCATCCTTCCATTGTTATTGTGTCATTTATTGTTTTTTTTTTTTAATTTTTTGGTTTGAGGGGAGACTATAGTGACGTTTGTATCGCGATTGTGAATATTAAATGCGCCGTTGAGATTCGGCATTTTGAACCGTCATTCACGTGTGAAAATGATTTTTTCGGACATGTTATTGCGATGGCAACATTCTTTTCTTTGCATCTTCTTGACTATCGAAAGAAATTTGTGGAAGAAATTTTTCTTCTTATTTTCAGATTTTGATATTTTACATTGTTTCAAACTTATGATATTAAATAGTTATTTTTGTTGTGAAAAACATTATTGTTGTCGTGAAGATAATTTTTTTTACGAATCCAGACGAGGGGACTGAATTTATTGTTTTTAGAATATTCATTCGAGTATCGGAAAAAAAAATATAGGAGATACTTGTTAGGTCCAGATTGCGACCGTTGACTGTTTCAAAAATATTTATTGTCATTGTGGAAATCGTTTTATTGAGACAAATCACTGGGATAGTAGAATCTTTTTTATTTTACCTTCTCCCACATATTTTTTTCGCTAGACAAAAAATTAATCATAAAAAAAAAATTCTGCCATCGCGAATATTAGTTTAGAAAAAAAGAAAAAAAATTCTCACACTCGAATGAGAGATGATAATGATAAATTTCGATGAAAACGATACGACAGAATCGTTTGGTCAAGTTTTATAAGCGACAATTGCATCCGTGCTTGTCCAACATTTTCAACTCAATCAGCAACGTGGCTGTGTGCCAGAGATATCACGAAATTTCGGCCATCGCGAGAACTTCGTACGTAACCGAGTCTAATCACTTGCCAAGAGTCACAAAGATTTGGAGCCACATCAAAGCCCTCAAAAAAAAAAATTACATTATTTTTTGGTCAAATCTAGTTGAATCGCATTTCCCAAAATTTCACGACGAATCGAAACTTCGCCGTAGTCTCCCCTGATTATAACAAATTACAATCGATAATCCCCCGCGCGTTCATTCGAAGGTGGTCGATGAAACCCCACTAATATCCGGTCGGTTCCGTCACTTTGCAATCAATCAATCTTTGCGTTGACGATTTTAAATTATTATTTTTTTCTTTTTTTCAAAATCTCATTTCGCGAACTAAACGTGATTTTTCAATATCCGCGGTGTAATTTCAGTAGTAGAAAACGTCGTTTCTATCAGAGCCAGCCCACGGAATATAATCGAGTTGAATAATTCTGTTTAAAGGTACCCCACGAGGTATGTCCTATCACGAGTACTCATGCAATGACACAAGCAAATGAATTCACATTAAAAAAATGTGACGCCACTGTAAGTGACCTGGAATTTTCGATAGAAAATCGGACCTCCCCGATCGGCCAATATATGCTATTAACACGTCTATATATAAATATATATACATATATAAATTTATATTTATATTTATATTTATATACACCCATATAAATATATAAAAATAGAATAAATTGTACAGTATCGCTGACCAACGGTCGCATCGATTCCCCACGTCTTTCCGTGTACCGTTCGATCGGTTTCCCCGCTTCGAAACCCGAGCTCACGATCGAATAAAACAATACGAATTATTCGCGAGAAACGGACGCGGTTTGACCTCGATTTTGCGGGGGGTGGGACGGCGGAGGGGGGGGGGGGGAGGGAGAAAAAAAATCCCGGAGCTTTTACGCGGCCAACTCACGGGACCGTTGCGGGCTCGACGTCGACGTCGTCGTCGTCTTCATCCGCGAACGCGCGGGGTTGCGAGGGGGTGGCTGGGGGGTGGCGCGCCGGGAGAATATAAAAATATCTTTCACCGGTGACCCCGATATCTCATCATCGTCTCTTTCCTCTCAAATATACCATCGCAAAAAGGTTGATGTTCCAGTCATGCGAATCCCTACACGAAAATCGATCGGTTTTTTTTTTTCGCAAACTCATGCATAAATCGATATTTCCATGCAAAGGTTATGGTTTTTCGTTTTCGGTTTATTTCGTTTTTTTTTTCGTATTTAAATCAAAATTTTATCGGGAAATCAAAGAATATTTTCGTCGTGCACATTGCGAATTTGTACGTGGGAAATATTTTAAAGACGTTGATCGCAAAGTTATCGAGCTCACAGTCAATACGGTTCTGATGCATTGAAAAAAAATATTTATGGAAAAGAAATATAATCATAATTTTGAAATATCGAAGCTTCAATAACCTCGAGCGATATTTATAATTTATCTCAATGATTGCAATTTAATTCACGATTTGAAAAAAAAATTATAATTACGTGGAATAGCGTCTGTATCTGCATCTGTATATAGCGTCGATGGAATAGCATCGTAAAATAATCAATCAACTTTATCTTACACCACTTTCGAAATTCAAATAAAATAAATAAAATAAATAAAATAAATAAAATAAATAAAATAAATAAAATAAATAAAATAAATAAAATAAATAAAATAAATAAAATAAATAAAATAAATAAAATAAATAAAATAAATAAAATAAATAAAATAAATAAAATATCAGCATGCGTAACCGCATCGAAATCCCGTCGTCATGATAACCAACCCCCTCGCCCACACACACCCACACACACGTGACACTGTAAATAGCCGCAATCAAACGACACGTGTTTCCTTCTGCTCCATTCCTCCGTCGTTCGACAATCCTCCGGATGTGGAAACACGCGAGTCCAGTGTACGTGCCAGCCAGCATTTAGTTATCCCGCATTCGTACACGCCGCCAATAATTCACCTCCCCCCCTCCCCCTCGCCCTGCCCGCACCACGATTGTCGTGCAAAGAAAAGCCCATCGAGATAGACGAAAAACCGAAGGGGATGGTTTCCTCCATGTACTATCTCTCATTCTCAGTCCTTCCCTCGCAATATTTTTTTTTTTCGCCTTATTCGGCTCGGTTCTCAGAAGCCTGAGCCACTCTCAGCCAATCACTCGTTGACTCGCTCGCAATTAGCCACATATCACCATCACCCTCCCTTCTCACCCCCTCGCCCCAACCCCTTGGGTTCCCCAAAGTCGTTTGACTCGGCAACGCGCTTCGTTCTACCCGGGCAAACGGGTTTATCAAATATTCAAAAGTGTGCGGCGGGGGTGGGGCGGGGAGATCGCGGTTGCCTCCCTGGGGGTAGTTATCAGCGCGTGGGGTAGCTTTTCGCAAAATCGCGACACGGTGAAACGACGGGGGTTCGCGTTACCGGTTCGCAAATTCGCCATAACGACGGCGGGTCGGTAAATAATTAGGCACGTATTACGCGAGGGGTGCATAAAATCCGTGGTGAACGTTTTTCGCGTTAATTGGTCCGCGAGGCATTTTTTTTTCTTTTTTTTTTTCAACTTTCGTAACGTGTAACATCGTCGTCGGCACGACTCGCGATGATCGATCGACGAAATTTCGCGTCGTCCGAGTCGGTCGCACTCGTCGGGCTACCCTCCTGCGATTTTCTCAACCCCCTCTTCGCGCGCGCCCGCCCCTATCGACGTCTGGCGTTGACTCCATTTTACGAAAATTCGTAGATAGTATGCGTAGCGAATCAAAACATTTTTTTTTTTACTCTCGATCACTATTTTTTTATCTTAATCGCTATCTTTTTTCGCTCACACTTTTTTTATTAATTTCTTGTTTGTCTGTTTTTTTTATCTTAATCGCTATCTTTTCCCGCTCACACTTTTTTTTTATTAATTTCTTGTTTGTTTGTGTTTTTTTTTCGTCTGCGCGTGAGCGTATTGATGGAGTGTGCGGGTAGGACAATTTGGTGGGGTTTGGGTTGAGTCGGGTCGGGTCGAGTCGGATAATTCAATTTTCGGTGTCGGGTCTCGACCACCCGAATTTTTCTATTAACTTCGAAGTACTCACTCACTTATTCACCACTAACGTGATGGTCACTGTGCTACTCGATGTGTATGTACCGTAAAATTGATGGTCACCCGACACACTCGACCACCCCATCCATCTATTGCAAATCAGGCTGACGATAAATAAATTGAAAAAAAAATTCAATTCGATTATCACGAATGGCTGAATGAACGTATATCCAATTTTCAAATCTGGTACTCGATGGCCAATATTAATGTCGATGTCAAGTCCCATTAATGCTCGCACACTTCTCAAATAAATAAAAAATATATATGTATATTTAATTTCATAAAAATATTTATCATCACATATTTGGTATATAAAAAAAACATTATCATTCTTCTTTTCGTAACATTTTTGAAAATTCTTGTAAAACAAACGCTCCATCGTTACATCTTTTTATCGTTCTCCGACTTTTAAAATATTTGCCTCGATCACATTATATCTCACTGTCAAAATCCACTAGCTATAATCTAAAGCTACGACATATGTAGGTAATACAAATTTTCCGAATATATATTTTTTCGTTTGTCACGCTTTTCACTCACTCGACCGCCGAATTTCCGCTGTCGGATGTATACATTTGTATTTGCATAAGAGATTCTAAGTGAAACCGTGAGGCCATTTCCCTCACGTTATCCGATTGTTGAATACATTTTTTTTTCGCTTTTTTTCGACTCCAAATAGAACGTAATTATTTTTTAATATATAATATAACTGTGAGACGAGTCCCACTCGCAAATTCTAAAAAAAAAAATGATGTGTTTAAAACACGGACTTTGAATAGACAACAAAAACAAAATTCAAGAAAAAGATATGTTTATTTGTTTTCTCTTATTTACATGAAATCGATGCCAGCGCCACCTTCAGGAGTAGTGACAAAATTCTGAAAAAACAAATTAGGGTCTATTTGGAGTCGAAATAAAGTCAGAAAAAAAAATATGTATGCAATGATCGGATAACGTGAAGGAAATGACTGCCTCATATGCATATATGTATATACAATACACATCCATGTGGTAGAAAATAGAGGGATAATAAATTGCCGTGTGATTAACATCGGTCAATAGTAATTCTAGTGATTTGGTAAGCGTTTGTCATCAGCGCACGTAATATCGATAATTCGATCCGCCTAATGTACATATCATAGCGTCGACTACGGCTGTTCAAACAAACCGTCCCATTGCAAATGGCAAACCGACGTTTTCTACGTTATCTGATTTTTTTTTGTTTCTTTTTCCCTCTCGCACATCACGCTATTCGTTGTTTCCTTTTTTTTTTCCTTTTTTTACATTTCTCTTTCTCTTACAATCGTTATGCGATCCTAGCGAGCACGCATGCCTCATAGAGAGACGACGATTGTCCATCGTGACTGGGTGGTGTTGCCGATGCAGTCGCACCGAGCAACGATCACGTGCCAAGTGTACATAAATGCTTTTATAATTTTCGATAACAATGGCCACGTAGTTTCAACCGATATTGTGTAATTGAATAATTCGTTCTTTAGTTAGCTCGATTAATATTTTTTGAAAATATATATTTGAAAAACGAACAAACGAGATATATTTCAGGTTGTTTGGAAATTATACGTGACGTTCCGCGAGAAAATCCGAAATTTTGTAATGACCGAAGTTGTAGAGAATTTTATTCCCAACAATTTCGTTCCACACTCGTTAATCCGGGTAAGCTTTGAAATAAAATTCGAAATAATGCCGATAATTAAATTTAACTCTTTGTTTCCAACTTAACTCGAAACACATACATCGTAGACGAAAATTGTTATGACCGGAGTTATAGAGATTTAAATTTTCCACAACTTTTGTTATGTGCATTTTTAGTCAAAAGTTGAGAGTGAACGAGTTATTTAACAAAAAAACTAATTTCCCTGAAATTCAAGATGGCGGTCATAATGAGAGGGTTGAAATCTCGAAATTCTGGATTTGTACTACCAATTATAATTACCCTCCCCCTCCTAACGATGAAAAAATGAAGATTCATTAAACATTTATTGAAAGATCAGCCTTTAGATATTTTTATACATCCTGACTGGGGATAATCTTGGAGGCTCTTTTCTCGCGTGACGTCACACATGTATCTAGCATCCACGATGATCTCGTAGATCGTTTAGACCTCTGTCGATAATTCTACGTCTATCACTTTATCAAAATTTTTTTAGCTATACTAACTTATTTATCTATCTATATCTATCTCGCTCCTGTATATTTATTCAAATTTTTACAAATTATCTACATAGCAATATCCAAAACGCTGCCCGATAGTACCATCGCCGTGTTAGACTGGCGATTTCTGCCGTTGTCGATAAAACGTTAATGAAAAATTTGTCGATTGGGATGCACAGAAACACCGTTATGGCTGCTGCTGCAAATAGCACCGATAAAGAACGAGCGAGATCTCGTTGTGCTGTTTCTGCTCACGTTCAGAGACATAACGGCTCTGAAACAGCCCATCGAGACCGACGACAGCAAGGGTGGATTGTCGAAATTCGCGAAACTCGCGAGATCGGTCACGCGTTCGAGATCGGTACTCGTGTCGCAATTCAGCTCGCATCTTCCGGCTCTCAAGGACACGGCTTTGCCAACAACCGCAAAACAGTCTCATCTCGCCCACGTAAGCGGCAGTGAATAAGATTATTAACGAATATTCATCAAAATCACGATTGGCCAATCAAATAAATGAATAAATTCTTGATTACTCAAAAAATTATTCGAAAAATTGAATGAAATTATTTAAAATGAAATAATAATTAATTGAACTTTGACTGGAAATTATCGAATTTAATTATCAAATTAAATTCGAGATTTTTATTCGTAATACTTAAAAATTTCTTTTTTTAATTTAACAATTAGCCATTTATGTCTCATGTGCTTTAGAATCTTCGCACAAGTTTTTCGAATACAATAATAATAACGATAATTGAAATGGAATAATGATAAAAATAAAATTGAATTAATTGAAATGAATCAGAAATGAAAAAAAAAATGGATTGCCATCGTGGTTGTAATTTTTCCGATCGTTACCGATCGAAGCTGATAACGTATTTGCTATTGAGACCTAGTATCAATTTGCCCAGATGATGTCCCTGAGCGGAGACGTCATGCCGCAGTATCGTCAGGAAGCCCCGAAGACGCCGCCCCACATACTCCTGCACTATTGCGCGTTCAAGGCCATATGGGACTGGATTATTCTGTGTTTGACTTTTTACACGGCCATTATGGTGCCGTACAACGTGGCCTTCAAGAACAAAACGAGCGAGGATGTGTCGCTTCTCGTGGTCGACAGCATCGTCGACGTTATATTCTTCATCGACATTGTACTAAATTTTCACACGACTTTCGTCGGGGCCGGTGGCGAGGTCGTCTCCGATCCGAAGGTTCGTCGAAAATTAAAAACAAAACAACAAAAATTAATCACACTATCAATCGTATTTCCTTTGATTTTTGCAAGTTTGAATTGCAACAAAAAATTTTGCAATCACGAAATTGATTTTTTTTTTAATTCTGAGCATATTTCAAACCTTTTTCTACAAGTACAAGTTTCTATGATAGTCAAAATGTCATTCTTAATGTACTGAAAAAATCTCTTCAAAAAAAAATGTTGAACGACTTTGTCCCTAAAATTTCTATAATTTTTTTCAAGTCCTAAGGTCCCACGTTCTTCAAGTTATCGTAATATGATTTAGTTTGAAAAACTGCTGGGATGAAATTTACCCGGTGTGATCAAAAAGGGTTAAGAAAAAATTAATTTTTCCAGCAACAAGCTCGACGATGTTAATCTGAAAAAAAAAAAAACATTTGGTGTCTGTTGTCAGGTCATCCGAATGAATTATTTAAAATCGTGGTTCATCATAGATTTACTGAGTTGTCTGCCTTACGACGTGTTCAACGCTTTCGATCACGACGAGGACGGTATCGGCAGTCTCTTCTCGGCTCTGAAAGTCGTGAGGCTTCTGCGTCTCGGACGGGTTGTTCGCAAGCTCGATCGGTATCTCGAGTACGGTGCGGCGATGCTCATACTTCTGCTGTGCTTCTACATGCTGGTCGCGCACTGGCTAGCCTGTATCTGGTACGTCACATTAAGGTGATTTCACCCTACGAACACGTTCTCTAAGGTAACCCCCATCACCCCCCGGCTGAACCACAGCTCTGCTTCGTTCAACTCATCCCCAGCCTCATCATCCCCATTCGTGATTAAAAAAGAAAGCCGGCTATCCAAAATCCTTCGATCATTAAATTTAACTCTTTTGCTCGCCAATGATCCGAAGCCTTGCACTGCACTGCTGTTGTCTATTCCACTTTTTTTAACTATTATTTTTATACCTATAATAGATATTGGCTTTGTAAAAATAACTCCGATCGTAGAAAATGAATCATTAGCAAAATAACATAATAATAATAATTCACAAATAGAAAAATTGAAAGAAAAAATTACTAATTACTAAATTTTAATGATTGCAAGAATAAAATAATCATTCGAAAATAGCAAAAATGAATAGTAATGATAATAATAATAATAATTCTCGAATCTGTCCCCTCGAAAAAATTCCCCCTTCATTGCATGTTCCGAAAGAAAAAAAAAGCGAAAAAAATTCGAATAATTTCACCTAGATACCTTAGAGAACTCATAGAGTAATACACAATCGTTAGAATCCATTGCCTCGATAGATCATGGATCGTTGTTTCGCGTGGCATGTCTTCGTGCTTTTACAACGAGAAAAAAGGAAGAAGACACACAAAAAAATTGCCACGAAAATTAATTATTCGTGAAACAAATAATTTTCAATAAAACACGAACAATCGCTCAAAGATCCTCCTCGTTCACCAAAGCCTTTCCGCACGGGGGTATTTAAAGGTATTCCATTGGAAGATCGGACGCCGACAGCGGTGTGCAATATTCGTGGCTGTGGAAATTGGCAAACGTAACGCAATCCCCGTACAGTTACTTGTGGACGAACTCCAGCACGGTGCCCGAATTGGTCGCTGGACCGTCGAGGCGCACCATGTACGTCACCGCCCTGTATTTCACGATGACCTGCATGACGTCCGTGGGCTTCGGTAACGTAGCCGCTGAAACGGACAACGAGAAAATCTTTACCATCTGCATGATGATCATTGCCGGTACGTTATTTCGCATAACATGTTCCATTTGAGAGTCGCTTATGGGACGTCGTTCGATGAAAATGTATTAGAAATACTTCTCAGACTGTATGATCAGGAATTAAAGTACCTATTGAGTATTGAATCTCGAAGAGACGCATTAGCGTAATGGTAACGTGCTTGGCTCACACTCAAGAGGTCTCAGGTTCGAATCCCGACGTCCCCCATTAATTTTTTCCGCGTTTTTTTCGATAGAAAAAAAAATAGTAGGCCTCATGATATATTGATCAGGATGAATGTTCATCTTTAGAGACTTAGATTTCGAGAAAGGGAGTCCATAATGATGAATGAATTGTTCATGATCATCGCAGAACATCGTCAACATAGTTGATCCGTATATAATGATCATGGTTGTGCTATCCGTTCAATAAAGTATTTTCTAAGCAAATTTCCATCTAACGAAAGCCCATACGAACTTGTAAACTTATATAAATAGTCTTCCACGTTCCCCCCATCGTTATCGTAATGATAATGATAATTTGTTGGTCCATCAAAAACAGCTCTTCTCTACGCGACTATATTCGGTCACGTGACAACGATAATTCAACAAATGACCTCAGCCACCGCCAAGTATCACGACATGCTCAACAACGTAAGAGAGTTCATGAAGCTTCACGAAGTGCCGAAAGCTTTGAGCGAGAGGGTAATGGACTACGTGGTAAGCACGTGGGCCATGACCAAGGGTCTCGACACCGACAAAGTTCTCAATTACTGCCCGAAGGACATGAAAGCCGACATTTGCGTGCATCTCAATCGCAAAGTCTTCAACGAGCATCCTGCCTTCAGGTTGAGAAAAAAAAAACAAAAAAAATGTTTAAATAATGAATTCCATCTTTATTCATGTAAAATTAAACTTTGAACATATTTATCATTTTATTTATGATTAAAGAAACGAAAAAGAAATGAACAAAAATACTAATCAGTGTGGCAATAATTTGTTACGATGCCGGATGGGATTTTGAGATGAAATTTTATTGACAAATTGTTGTTTTTTTTATTGTTTGTTCAACAGATTGGCGTCCGACGGTTGTCTGCGCGCGTTAGCGATGCATTTCACGATGTCGCACAGCGCACCGGGGGATTTGCTGTATCACACGGGCGAGTCCATAGATTCTCTGTGCTTCATCGTAACCGGAAGTCTCGAAGTCATTCAGGACGACGAAGTCGTCGCGATTTTGGGCAAGGGCGACGTTTTCGGCGACAGTTTTTGGAAAGATTCGGCGGTCGGACAGAGCGCGGCGAACGTTCGGGCTCTCACCTACTGCGATCTTCACACGATAAAACGCGATCGGCTTCTCGAGGTTCTCGATTTTTATCAGGCATTCGCGAATTCGTTCGCACGAAATCTCGTTCTCACGTACAACCTTCGTCATCGGGTGAGTCCATTTGTCTATCACTAATTTTTATTTCGTTAAGTATATCGGAAATTTTATCGAACATCAAAGTTTTGAAATAATGGATTACTTGTCAATTCGGAAACAATTTATTGTTTTTCAATAAAAATTGTTGTAACACAGAAAATCGTTTATACTTGCACTCGCGTATTTTCACTCGATTAAAAATTTACGAAGATATATATTACATTTATATGTATATATTTATATTTATTTATATGTATTTATATATATATATATTTATATTTTTGTGTATACGTATTTTTCGATAAACGACATTCATAAAATCACAACGATTATGAGTCAACATCGGGTCAGATAAATTGCAATGTCCATGATTGAGTGGAAATTGATTGGGTGGGATCCGTCGCACAAATAAATTTTCCTAACGATAAATCATCTACAGCAGACAGTTTTCGTTCGGTTTCATATTTTCGTCCCAAAACCCGGTCCGGTCAGTCGAATGAAATATTTCTCGTTTGAAAACTAACAAACAAACAAAAATCACATAAATTCATTCGGTATTCTAGCGTTATAATTGGACGATAAGTCATATCATAAAGATATGACAGATCATGAGGAACATGATTATAGTTTACGATTGAATAAAATTTCAGGCCGCTCCGGATACGACTTTTTTTTTGCTTCATATTACTCGCTCGGAAACATTCCCAAAATAAAACGGAAATAACGGACAAATTAATTTTTATGAAAAACGGGACGAGAATGAATTCGATAATTCCACTCGAGATTTATTCCATCTAGTTTTGTCTTTTCGTGCGCCCTAATTTTTCACACACATATCACCCAATGAAAAAATTCGTTACGAGTTTATACATCATCATCCAAACGACAATTTTCACAGGGAAAATTTCCATCGACAAAGACACACCTTCGCAGATGTAATTAATAATAATTACGTTTCGATAAACTGTCGTTTCCCCAGATTTTCGATGTGATAATTCGTATCTCTCTCTCTCTCTCTCTCTCTCTCTCTCTCTATTTCTCTCTCCTTTTCATTATTCTCTAAAATACTTCTGGGTTCGTTAGCGATTGAAAAATCCTCGAATAGCTGCACGTTCAGGTCAAAATTGATTTTTTTTCCAAATCTTATAATTAATCAATAAAACAATTGTCCATATACAACGACGTCTTTTTCGCTTGTAACCGAATAACTCTGGTGAGGTAGTTGAGGATTCAGTCGGCTGGTTTGTCCCTGAGCCCATCGCTGTGCATCTTGCGACCGGCGAGTTCGAGCATAACTTTGGAAGCGTCGTCCTGATCGAGCACGGATTTAGATTCTCTCGTGTCCTCGTCGGCCTCGGGTACCGGACCAACGCCCCACACCTCCAAATGTTTTATCTTGAAATTTTCATTGCCGCTGAGTTGCACGTAATTGATAAAAGTCGTGCACGATACGGTGGATTTACCGGTACCGTATTCGCAATCCAGCCACAGTCCCGGATAGTTCAATTGACCGCCTATGAGCAAACCGTTGGGCATCGTTTGCTGATGAAGATTCAAATATTGATAATGATTGTTGTAACCGCTCGATGAGAACGTTAAAATATCGGGTTCCAATTTGAATAGAAAACAAGTATGATTGCCAGTGAAATTTGGACTGAGCGACCAATTGTCGGAAGCAAAAGCCCCGAATACATGATCGTCCGTGTCCTGAACGATTATAATAGTCGCTCCCTGCATGGAAACACGTCCGAGCATGGTGGAGAACGATTCGCCGTGCACCTGACTCGAAAACAAAAATCGCCACTCGTTGCGAAGATCCATGGGCAGACTGAGATTGAGAAAGAGAACGTCGCCCAGACCCAGAATGCTGGGAAAGTGAGGAATATTTTCCAATCCCTTGCAAATCGGCAACAGATTTAGGTCGTTTATTCTGGCTCCCGTGTTTTTATCGCCTTTCTTCTGCGACGCTAGAAACAAACACTGAAACACATGAGCCTGAATCTTCTTGAAAGTAGCCGCCTGAGCGAACCAACTTTCCACCTGATCGCTGGTCAAAACTTCGCCGAACTTTGTCAGATCCTCGCACAGACTTCTGGAACGCATGCCGATTCTTCTGGTATTGACGGTACAACCGATGCTGCTCCAACTCATGTAGTGCGAATTTCCACAATTTTTTTGCAATCTCAAATAAGAATTTATCGTCGCTTGAACGTACTGGAGAAAAGTCTCCGTGGCGATCTCCGGTTTGTGTTCCTCGTCGGTTACTCCGTTGAAAACCAAACTGGTGCGTTCTTCGGGACTGCCTCTGACCGCAAAGACGTAGAGACGTCCAAAATTTTCGCCGTTGATGGCCGACACCTTCTTGCCCGGCTCGTGACACAGAAATCGCACGACAAATTGCAACAGACCGTCGTCCAAATGGGTGGACCAGTGTTTGAATATGTCTTCGCGTTTTATCGAACCCGAACTTCTGGACATCGACTTGAAAAGATTCTCCACCAGGGTAACCTCATCTGCGGAGAGTATGTTGGCCGTCGAGGCTGACCGACTCGATGCATGACCCATCTGCGTGGAAAAAAAATGTAAAACAATGTTAAAAAAAACTAAATTTTCACCAATCTTCAAAATCACGTGATTCAAATGTGATATATTCGGTCGACCTAACGAACCTCGAATTTTCGTTATACGGTAATGTCGATATTTTACAAATCTACATAATCGACAGTCAGACGTCGTTTTATCACGAATCTCAAGATGCTGTTTCGCGTTCGCGGTACCCCATGCTCGAAATTATCTCGTTTAACGATTAATCGACGACGAAAGCTCATTCGGAGCACCCGCGACGATAAATAAAATATTTTGAGGTTATGAGTACGTGCGTAGTCTGCTACTTATCGACTGGTGGTCGTGCGCGTGCGCGCGCAGCCTCCTCGAGCATCTCGAGCATCTCTCGAGCTGCTTATCGCAATAATGATCATCGTCGGATGGTCATTTCGGATGGTTATCAGTGGTTATCAGTACCAAGAAGCTATGGTGGGAGAAGCAGGTACGCCATCATATATGGGGCATGAAAAATATTACGAGATACTACAGTCCTTTAATTATCCCAACGAACTCGAGCTCCTTTTGGCCGCCGACCTGCAAAGGGTCGCAACGGCACTTCCGGATAACCGAACACAAAATCCGAGCTCCCCCCAGACGCGAGAGAGAGAAAGAGAGAGCGTTATCGGCGCTCGCTGCGGTGCGAGAGAGTTAGCGCTATCAACGCTCGCTGCGAAGCAAAAGAGATAGCGCTATCGGCCGCTCGCTGCAGAACGATAGAGAAGGAAGCCCATCACCTTGAAAGAACCGTGAAAACCGAACGGGACCTAACGCAATAAATGGAACAGCCAGCTGTTTCGTGATAAAAAAAAATTCGAGCAGTCGTCGTAAATGAAAAATAAATAAAAATACAAAATGTCGGAATCATTGCGCGGGTCACGACGCACGTTTCTCGACTCGTGTCACCGGAAAATATGCTTTTATACACGAGAAAAGTGGAAGGTTTATTCAGTGGGCGTTACTACATGGTGTACAAAGAGAACAAGAGGAGTTTTCTGTTTCGGAAAGCGACAGTGAGAGCGAACGAGATAGGCTTTTAGAAAATCGTTACGTTTTTTATTAGGTTCGTTCGGTCGTGCTGCAAGCTTTCCACCGCTGTTGGAGGTACTTTCGAAACCGTTCCAAGAATAGTCATGGCATTCACGTAGCCCGTACCAAGTCTAGAACGAGAGAGAGAGAGAGAGAAAGAGGTGAACCAGAGGCGAGGAAAGTTTTGATGAAATATGCGTCTGCACGATACTTACCGTTACCACTTGAAGAACCGAACACTCTCAGGCTTATCCGTCGTTCCTACCTTCGTTCCTATCCGACTTAAATGTCCCGCCCTACATGTATCCTCGCAAAATCCTTTTCTCGAAACTTATCCACGAACATTTATTATCTTCTTAATTCGTCGGAAACTCGATTTAAACGTAAATCCCACGCAACTATGCCGAGACCTCGGAGTCTCGGATCCCGCAAATACTTTAATGGCGAAATTTATCGCCCACGTTCCCACGACAAAGGCAAGAGGGGGAGGGGGGAACCTCAAACAATTTCAACAACTTTTCGACTGTGATTAACGACTATTTCGTTGGCGTTTTTTATTTATTTTTTGTTTTTCGTTTGTTCCAGCTGATATTTCGAAAAGTCGCGGACGTGAGACGTGAGAAGGAGTTGGCCGAGAGGAGAAAGAACGAGCCCCAGTTGGATCAGACGCAGGATCATCTGGTTCGCAAGATTTTTTCGAGGTAGGATCCGACAATCCGGGGGCGCGGTTTGCGATGGGGTGTGGGAATCCATTATAACATCTACATACGTTCGTTATCGATGAATATATATATATACGTCAATACACGAAACACTATGTCGTATATTGCAAAGATAAACAAATCGGGACGTGATTATCAAAACGAAAACAACGTACATGCATAAAAGTCGTTTAATAATAATTATGTTATTTCTATTTTTTTCCCACAAAAGCAATTTGTTGAGATAGAAAACAAAGAAACGAAAAATAATTTTAAAAAACCATAAAAAGTTGCAATTGATTCTTTCTGTTTCGATTTTTACGTCCAATCGATTTTTTTTCTTCTCATCGTGCAATATATATATATATATATAGCTACATTTATATTTAGCTATATATGTATGTATGATTGCTATATTGAAGCCGACAAATATGTCTGACCGATGCAATAATTGATCACGAGACATATATACATAGCGAATGTTAGCGATTGTTATAACGATCAAGCGAAAAAAATCGAAATTGGTTTTAAAAAAAAAATATTTTTTTATTTTTTTTAAACAAACATGATAACCCACGATAACCCAAACGTTTTGAACCGTCATGTGTGTGATGATATTCGATATTGCGACTGTTGATCGTTGCGCCTGGCTGACGGGCTGTGTCCGCAAAGGTTCAAGACCGACGGGGAGCCACAGATCAGCATGACGAGGATCCTGTCTAATCGGCCGAGCCAACAGGATTCCGACGAAGAACTCACCGTGAACGTACTGCCGCCGTGGCCGAGTTTTAGGCAATTTCATTTATTACGTATTTATTTATTATCCATTTCCTTTATTATGCCATATATCTATATACATATATATATATACACATTATATAAATATTATATATATATATATTTCTGCTGCATATTATTATCAAACATTATTCCTGTATCGATTATTATCTCGCATTATTTAATTATCAATTATTAATTATTATTATCATTATTATTATTATTTTATTTACATTATTATTATTATCTATCATCATAATCTCTTATTTGTAATAGACATGGACAAAAACAAAAAAAAAACAAAAACCAGATCATGATTATATATATATATATGCATATCCTATATAAATACTAGAAACTTATATTATCCATCGACACGCCCGTATACATAAATGTATTTATATAAATATATATTCATTAACACAAACGAGAGCAACAAAAAAAAAATAAAATTCAGTCAGACAAATGGAAAAGCCACGAGCTTGTCAATTGCAATGTAAAACGATTTCACGAGTTTTTTTTTTCAATTCGCGACACTTTGACCGCACGGCTAGGGGTTGCTCTCGTTTATTTCATTTTTTTTTCTTGTCTATAATTGAATTGAGCCTATCGTAAATATTAATCCGAATGTCGTGTCAACGCGCGAGCATCGACGCCGAGCTACGCTGACGAAACGCGACGATACGTTTGCAAAACTCTCGCGCTCATCGTGCTTCGATGATCGCCCGTGGACGATTATTAATTTTTCGAAAAAAAATACATATATTCCAGAATGCTAGAGTGCTGTAAAATAAACGCCTTTAGAGGATTATGCGCATTGAACATTCGTTCTTTATTCCTTTACGAAAAAAAATAATAATAATTATCTAATAACATTAATAATATTAATGAAAAATTATTAGCCGCGCGCGGACTTTGCAACCGGATCGTTGCACTCGCAGCTTGCGTCGAATTCACGGCTCGCGTCAGTCCCGATTGCAACGGACGTCCAATCTGAAAAAAAAAGAAAATTCAACTTGATTAAATTTTATAATATCCTCGTTTTTTTTTTTTTCATTCAAGAGAAATTTTTTTCAAGTCGATGGTAGAGTCGACTGGCCGTTAGTCGGGAACTCACGAGTGCACCGCATCTCGTTGCACAATGTCTGCGCGTTTATTTCTATTTTTTTCTTTTTCTATTTTTTTTCTCCGCTATGTGAATTATTAAATTTTTTTATTTTGTAATTTACGATGCCAACGGTTGTATAGAGCGAATATGAGGCATCTATTTCACTCTTTTTTCTATTTTTCTCTGTCTCGATCTCTCTCTTTCATTTTCTCCATATCCATCACGTATGACTTATTCCAACTCTGTACTCCCCCCCCCCCACACAGCTCCCCCGTTCATCCGTATCCATCCTCGAGGATATAACTCGAGATTCAGTGGTTCGCATCGAGCCAAATTATTCCGGAGTATCGATTAATTCCGATGGAAATATATAAATATAGAATCATGTGTACGTTAGCCGATGATATATCTACAGATATATATATATGTATATATGTATGTATATCGCAAGAGAACCCCTCTCGAGATAGTCCTTTGACCCTGCTATCTTCGCTCTCCCCTTTGTTTTACTTTGTTCGTACTGTATTTATATTATACATATTTATATATATATTATATATATATATATATATATATATAAATGTATGTGTATTATATAAACCTCGACTACTAAAGCTCGGTTACTATTATTATCTCCAATTTCGCGAATTGCATGTCATCTACACACTCTAGAATTCAAATTTTTCTCTATACTTCTCAAAAAGACCAAAAAACTTTTTTTTTCATTCAATATCACATCAAATTATATTTCTGAAAAACTCGATACCGGCCACTCGACAAACCACTGGATCACGATGATTATCTCACACGCGATGACAATGAAAAATTTTGCGTTTCCATTATTATCTCATCAATCTCGAAATTCGTTTGAAATGTTTGAAACGAAAAAAAAAAAAATCGATGATCGAATTAAATGATCTAACAATTATTTTTGTTTTTCAATCGTATCGACACGTCGGTGCGACCAGTGAACGCAACGTTGTGCCCACGAGCGAACGCGTTCTGCGACGTTTTATTACGTCGTCTGACCTAATCGTGATATTACTACTTGCGAAGAAAGAGAGAGAGACCGCAACGCTTTGAGCGGACCCGAACTCGTTTACTCTATTTTATCGCATATATATATATATATAAATATTGTTGGTGATTGTTATCATTATTACCACGGTCTGTACATCGTTCACAGTCTTGCTCTGGGATTCCCGTATGTTTATCGCCATATTTCATCATAAACGAACGAAAAAAAAAAAGAAAAAAAAGAAACACGAACGAACGAACAAAAAAATTATTTTCTTTCTTTCCCGTAGGCACACCAAAGTAGGTTGCTCGTGAACACCGCTGGAGCTGTACCCTTTATAGCCTCTGTAGCCATTTTGTAATGATGTAAGAACGCAATAACAAGTATATAAAGAATTTACATAAAGGTCATCCCCCACGGCCCCTGACCCCTCGCCCCCCCCCCCCACGACAACCCCGTATATATTAATATAAATAGACCATGCTATATATATTATATATACATATATAAAAACCCCGAGAAATAACAACAACAAAAACGAAAATTAGAGAAAAGAATTAACGAAAAATACGAAAAATTTCGGGCGCGAGATTTGCGAGATTTCGCACGAGCGATGTGCAACTAATAGTCCCCGTTGCACATCGGGAAACGCGAAATTTCGCTACCAAAAGCCACCAAACAATTATTTTTCATCAACAACAAAAATTAAATATATATATATAATAAAAAAAATTAATTCGAGAAAAAAAGCGAAAAGAACGTAAAATTCTTCGGAAAGAACGTCTATTTATCTATTTCCGGTTCGTATACCGCAATATCCCGCCACGACGAATTTTCGCGTATAAAAATCGTCGCCGAGTTTCGTTATTGACTGTATCGTTATTTTTCTGATGATTATCGAATACAGATTTCGACGGGAGAGACACGCGGCCGATGTGGAAAAAGGCGACAACAAGGACAGCAAGGACGGGGAGACGTCGCACACGAGAAAAGCTTCGTCGATCGACGAAACGCCAACGGCACGTCCGAAAACCAGCAAGTGGGGCCGGTTGCTCGGTAAACATTATTTTTATATTAAACATTTTTTTTGGGGGGGGATCTGACAATGAGCTTTGGCAGGAAAATTTCTTGGTGATTTCATATCATGTTTTTTTGTTTTACGTTTCGCTTCTTCGGTCGAGGGGATTTTTCTTTTATAGTCCGAATCGTTTTTAAGCAAGACTTGGCGCGACGATGGATCAGAACTATTTTCGGTCCTTGAATTTTTTTTATTTTTATTTATGTATTTTAGTTTTTTTTTTTTTTTTGAAGCGACCTTTGACCTTCTGTTGAATTTTCTTCAAGTCAGAGAGAGACTATAAGATAAAACTAGAGAGACCATGAACTCTTCAACGTATAAACAACATTTTTTGACAAAAGTCGAAAATGTCTTGAATCAAAACGTGGCACAAAGATAAATCAGCCCATATAATTTTTGTTCTTCCACATTTTCAAGAGTAGGTATCAATCCTCGACCCTCCGTCGAATTTTTGAAAATTCCAAAATGCCATTAAACGGACCACATGAATTCGTCAATAAACCAAATTTATCCGAACCCAATTAATCAACACCCCCAATCGAACATCAAAAAAACCAACGACCAAACTAACCTCCCCCCCCCCCCCAAACGAAGAAAAAAACGACTCCACACCCATTAACATTAGTCGTTTACGTCTCCATTCTAAAACATTGGTTCGTCCCAAAAAAAAAATTTCCAGGAAGTTCGAGTCTGGATTCGGGAAGCGAGACGGGTACCGGTACGGACACCTTCAAACGTTCTCTGAGCGCCCGTGATTCCCGTCCAAGTTCCAGCGCTGGTACGAACAAGGTATTTCCAAAAATCGGTAAACTCGGTGGAACGATCGAGGAACCGGTCGACACGGAAACCTTCAAAGAGCCCCATCAATCAACAGCCACCCTGACGATAGATTCCAAACAATTGTCACTGCGTCGTCTGGAGAGTTACGACGGTGGTTTGATAACCGCTCAACCGGGTCAAGATCGCGAGATACTCGCGGCCGTTCTCGAGGTCAAAGTGGATCTCAAACTGGAGGTCCAACGTGTGAATCAACGTTTGGCCAAACTCGAGGATATGTTGCAAACATTATTGACACGACTGCCCGTTCCCTCTGCTGCTGCAGCCGCGGCTGGTAACTCATCAACAACCGGAAGTCCAACGACCATCGTGGTGCCCGCGAGTCCGTCGCAATCCCGTTCCCCAGATTCCCGTAATCAACAACAGATCAACACCTTCAATCAATCAACGACAACGACACCAACAACAACAACAACAACAACAACAACAACAGCAACAACAACAACAGCGCAAACGCCAACGTCAACGACGACGATTACAACATCGTCGTCGTCGACGACAATTCCGCAACAATCGAACGACGCGGGTACGCAAACTTCGGTCGTGCTTCCGGAACAAAAATTCACGACGAATGTGGCAACGTCGCCTGTCGAGAGTTCGCGGGATATGTTGATGGTGACCGAGCGTACGAAAGAATCGTCGCATCATCATCACCATCATCATCATCATCACCAGTCGCAGTCACAGCAGTCAGAGAGAACGAAGGAGTCGTTGTTGACCGAACGTTTGACGGTCGGACAATCCACGGATTACAAAACCGGATCGAGAGACGTGAGCAAAGAATTGTTGGAACGTTTGGCACAAGCTTCGACGTCACGAGACGATTCCACGTTGTCCCTCGGTCCGTTGATATTGCGAAAAAGACGAAGCAAATCGCGAAACAAAGGCGCAGCCCCGTTGGCACCGTTGGCCACGCAACCCATGAGCCCGACCGAAGCCACGGAAACCACCCAAATGTTGGATTACGACGAACGTGAAAATTTGACCGGTGAGAGAAGTGAAAGGACCGACAGATCGGAACGCAAAAGGCCTCCACCCAGACCGAGAGAGTATTTGTGAGATTTCACGATAAACGCCGTTTTTTATCGGACGTATTTCCATTTTATCGTCACGTGGCTGACGAACTTTGACGCTTCGACGTCGCGGTTGCGTTGTTTAACGACGAATACACCAAGTGTTGTGTATATATGTAAATTAAGCTTGTGGCGGTGATGAAAAGCGCGGGAGGAGGGAGAGGGGGGGGCGGGTTGTTAATAATTTGTTCGCGAGTGACGCGTTTGGCGTAGCTTGTGAGCTTGTTGACCGTTTCGGGGCGATTGTTGAGAGCGTCTCGTCAACGATGAACGACGACGATGACGACTCAGCTCTGTCCCGAGAAACGTGGCTGTGTCACGATCCTTCGAGAATCGCTCGATGGGAACGTCTCCGCGCATCACACTCGAGGAGAGACTGATTATGTAAAACTCATCGACGTGGCGTCGGTTATTTTAAAAACCCGGAAAAAAAAATTTTTGAAATACTAAATGATTATGAAAATGAGAAAGAAAGAAAAAAAACTGGGAAACTTAATGCTAAGGACCGTTATCAAAGTGTTCGGACGTTGGTCGATTTAATGGGGACGAAAAAAAAAAAATTTAACGAAACAAAAAAGTGCTCATCGCGCGGATTTTCCGGAGCGGCGGATTCGCGATTGCCGACTTTTATTATTTTTTGGAAACCACTCGATCGATCGAATTAGAGACTCGATCGATTTTTTTTTGTTGGTTTTATTCTGTATTTTCTTTTTTTTTCGTTCTGCCATTGATGGGGAATAATAATGATTGAGAATCGATTTTTTAATTTTATTTACTTATTTCATTTTATTTGTTTATTTATTTATTTATTTTTTCGATCGAGAAAACGCGAGAATATCATATTGTCAATGGGAATAATTAGCATCGAAGCTGATCCGTGAATTATTTTTAACAAAAATTCGAAAATGAAAAAAAAAAAAAAAAATAACTGAAACAAAAACAAAACAAAAATAAAAAATTGTTCACCCGCATCGACACGACCACGGAGACGCCGGAAAAATCTCGACGGGCAAAAAAAAAAAATTTCCAGCGATAACGATATTTCGGCTATGCACTCGCTTCGAAGTTAGAAATAAAAAATATAATATATATGAGAGCATTGAAAATTTTCCGATTGGTCTTTTTGATGGGAGATGTTTGATGCGCGTGCGTTTGTACAAGAAGGTGTTGGGGTAGGTGGTGGAAAAAGCGTAACTTTAAATCAAGCAATATAGCGCGTGGCTGTGGAAGCCATAACGGTGATAATTAAAATTTTAAAAAAAAGAACAAAAAAAATTTTAAAGCGACTGGAATGCTGAAAGGATTATAAACATACAAAAGAAAAAAAATATATATATATAAATAGAGAGAGAGAGAGAAAGACAGCGTCGCTGTAAGAAACGCTGCTGCTTTATCTTCGAACTCGCAAACACGGTCGACATCCACCTCCAACACACACACACACACACACACACACACACATTAAAAACAAAAAAAAATTTAATCAAGAAGAAGAAAAAAAAACATACGAAAGAGAAAAAAAAATAATATCGCTTGCGACGGCTTCTACCAAACATCGAAATATCCATTATTAATAACTATAGCGTAATACGCGACCATAGGTGCGTACGCGATAGATAGATTTATCAATAGCAATTAATATCCGTGATAGACCTTAATTACGATTGGTTCTCGGTTAAAAAATTGCGAGACGAGGCGGGAAAGGGTGTGTAAAAAGAAAATTATATACCTGCATTGCCAGAGACAGCGTGGGAGGGTTGTTAATGTTGTTGAAGCGGACTAGCGTGACGAATGACTTGGGATATGTCGGCAGAAGTGTGAAAGATGAATTATTAGGAAAAAGTAAAAAAATAAAAAAATAAATAAAATGAAAAAAGAGTCGTACGGTTCATTCGATTAGGTCCCAGAATCTTAAGACCAAGAGAGAGAGAGTTGCTCCTTTCAAGAGACAAAACAGCTAAAAAAAAAAAAAAAGTTTTTCGACCATTTAATGCGGCCCAATAATTGTATTATAATTACAATCATCATTATTAATATAATCATCGTTATTGTTGATGTTGTTATTGTTATTGTTATTATTGTTAATTTTCGTTGTAAAGTAGCGACAAAAATTTTGATAATCCAAAAGCTGACGACACAGCTTGCATTTCATCTCATTACTTTAATGATTATTATTATTGTTATTATTCCTATTATTATAAATTATTATTACCCGCAACGTGTCTCTAATCGCACCAATTTCGACATGTTTCGACGTTGTTCGACGATTGGCGACGGTACAGCTGGATAATGGACCTAAACGCGCGTACACGTACGACACAAATGGGAGCCAAACAGCAATATTAGATGTACATAATCGAATGAAGAGAAATGATTAAAATATATATATATATATATTTAAAAAAATAATCATAAATAATAATAATACGAAAATGCGAAAAAAAAAATATTATAAATATTGTAAACTATACGATTGTAAATATATATACATGTATATATAGATATATATATATATATATATATATATGCATATATATATATCAATATATGTCAGTATATATATATTTATACGACTGGTACACATTGCTTGTGTGTGTATGCGCGTGTACATATTATTATTATTATATATACATAGAAAAAAAGAAAGAGAGAGAGAGAGATGAAAGTTATAAAAATGGCGAATAAATTATCCTATGAAGTTTAGACACGCAACGATTTAAAATAAAAATTACACGGAGCTATGGGTTTGTAAGACCGATAAATACCCTGCTGGTCAAACACACACACCAACACATCATGATATTATATTGTATTATTATCCTGTATTGTATTAAATTAACCCAAAAAAAAAAAGAAATAATGAATTATCACAAGCGTTACGCTAAATCGTGATATTCGAAATTTTGACGAACCATCGAAATTTCGTGTGTCCAGAAATCCTTTGATTTTACCTCGAAGCTCGGCTCGATTTTTGTATTTTTGACTGTTGAACAAGTTTACGGATTTGTCACATCACGAAATAATTCAATCGTAGAGATGCAAAGACGTGAGATTGTAATTTTTCGATTCCCGAGTAGAGTGAAGAGATGCAAAGAAAAGAAAGAAAAAAATCATCTTCGACGAGGGTGCGTGATTTGAGACGGCGAAGAGGCCGTAGGGGCTGAGGGGTGTTCACGATCGACACAGAGATACACGTACACGCGCATACACGCCACAACATTATACTATAAATATATAAATACATGAATATATATGTATATATAATATTAGGGTGTGATAAAGAAAGTCGAGGTTTTTGAATTCTTATGGCGACTCCTACATTCGAAGCAAATACTGTCAGGAGACATCTGTCAAAATTTGAGCCCAATCGGATTGTATTTAGAGGTTCCGCTTTCGCAAATTCGATTTTACCTTTGATCAACATTTAACATTTGTTTTGTTGCAGTTGAGTTTTCCAGTAGATGAAAAATTCCCGGGAGTGCAATACATCGTATGAAGGACACTTGTAACGCGGATATTTTTCGTTTTACAATAATAAAAAAAGTTAATCATTTTTTTCGTCAGTTTTCAATGATTTTTGTTAGAAAACAATGGTTAACTTTTTTATTGTAAAACAATAAATATCTCCTTTTTGGGTCACTTTGATACAATGTATTGCACTTACTTTCCATCCCCGGAATTTTTCATTCACCGGGAAAATAAATTTCCACTGAAACAAAATGTTACATGTTGATGAAAGGCAAAAAAAAAGCGAAACCTTTGAATATAGTCCGATTGGTCTGAAATCCTGCCGGATGTGTCCTATTGGTATACAGTATAGCATATACTTCGAATGTAGAAGACGCCATGACAATCGAAAAACTCTGCCTTCTCTAGACATACCTCAATATATATATACATGCGTTTATAGCGAGCGTATGAAAGAGAGAGAGAGAAAGATAAGAAATTGAAAAAAAGAAAGAAAATAAATGACAAGATCATTAAATATTATATCATTTCACGTTATTCGAGATAAATTATCAGAGTTATGAAAAAAAAAAGTAAAAAAAAAAAGTTTGTTAATTAGGTTGTAGATGACGAGACGACATAGCTGGCTCTATTCGTAGTTGAAATTCTATGCGAAAGTTTAACACTGTTGATACTCCAGAGGGTGTCGAAGAAAACGCGACGCCCACCCGAGGCTCGCGACACGAAGTTCAATTATATTAAATTCATAAAATAATCGCGCTCACGAGCACACGCTCGCGCTTCTTCACCCTCGAAAAAAAAAAGCTCGTTTAACTGCCTTCCTCTCACCCCCATCGCTTCGTTAACGATGTGCGAAAACTAGATACGTACATGCATATACATATACATATACATATATATATATAAATATATATAATTATTTTTACATCGCTTCGGAAGGCGTGTAGAGCGATCGACAATTTCGGCATGCATAATATATATAATTATATATAAGAATATATATGTATGTATGTATGTGTGTGTGTGTGTGTAATGTTGAAGCGCGCTCTTGTTATTGGTAATAATGTATATTTTAATCAGTGACAAAATGGAGGTCTAATAGTCATTACAATGAGAAAAAAAAATGAAGTAAACGTCATGCGATACTGTACGAAGAAACGAAAAAAGACAAATTGTTGTGAGAGCCGGTTGAACTTTGCTATGTTACTAACTGACACAAATAATTTGTCACCCACCCACTCACACACACACACACACACACACACACACACACACACACACACACACACACACACACACACACACACACACACACACACACACACACATATATATTTACAGACTCTCGAGCTATACACAATCAACCATATTTCGTCCATTTTTTACGTGGGCATCTCGTTCTTGAACGCCCAACGTTTTCAACGAGTCCTTCTCGAACTTGTCATCCCCGCGGGTCATCCTCTAACTCGTTATTTCATTACGATTAAATACTATATCACACACACACATATATATATATATACGATCGACATGCCGCTCGTCAAATTTTCTCGACGTGTTAGTCTCATCGTGATTTGCCGCAAACCATCGCGTCTCACCGAAATTTCATCGCCACTCGTGTCTGCATATATAAATATATATATAAATTAATTTGAACGAAAAAAAATATATATATATATATATTTATA
This sequence comes from Diplazon laetatorius, assembly GCA_963662125.1. Lineage (NCBI taxonomy): Eukaryota > Metazoa > Arthropoda > Insecta > Hymenoptera > Ichneumonidae > Diplazon > Diplazon laetatorius. The sequence goes on from OY759156.1 coordinate 8,441,634, forward strand.
TATGTATATTCTATTCACGAGACGATTGCCATTAATCATCTCCTTTATTTTCGCGACCGACGAATTTTCGCATTACGTTCAAAAACTAAAATTATTCCTCTCGACGATTATTCGACGTTCGTGCGAAAAAAAAATCCGCTTCCGAGCTTTGATAATTACGAAATTATAAAAAAAACAAACAAACAAACAAACAAAAACTATTGAAAGTTGATATGTACATTATTACACCACCACAACCACAGGCCATAAATTCATCAGTGCGATTTCTCCGCAATGCATCTCAAAAATCATTCTGAAAAAAAATAAATAATATAACAATAAAATAATAATAAAAACGTTAATAATAATAATAATAATAATAGTAATAACAATAACAACCATAATAATAAAAAGAAAAATTATAAGGAAGAAAAAAACAAACAAACAAACAAACAACAACACTATTGCGTCGGGTCTTGCTTTCGAACGTGTATATTTAATATTTATACAAAATAATCTATAAAATAAAGTGTATGTACGTTTATCGTACGTATATTGTATACAGCGTCGAGTGTGTGTTTGTTCGTGTAAATGGGCGCTCGGTTTTTTAATTTTTGAAATTTTTTAAATTTTTCATTTTTTTTTTTTTGTACCAAGTTGGGGAAATAAGAAGACGCTGCTGATGAGAAGAGAGATGATGAAGAATTCGTGTTCACGGTGACGACGGATTACGTGATTACCGGAGGGATGAGATTGAGATGCAACCGACGTATATATATGTATGGTTTTTTTTTAATTTCTTCTTTGATTACTCTTCATCGTCGATCAAATTATCACTGAGATTCTGACCTCCGAGGTTGCTCTCAGATTCAGCTTATCACTGAATTAGCGCTCATTTTTTTTTTTTTTTTTTTTTATATCTTTTTATTAATTTGTTTTTCATTATCCGGTCGAAGAAAACAATTGTCTCGATAAATGGGTTTTATCGAAGAGTCGTTGGCCTCGGCCGATGGCAACGGACACATTGCCGGATCGTTGTGTTCTGATGAGCATGGATCACATTTCAGACGAGTTTCTCGACAACGTGAATGTAAAATCCGGGAGTCTGAATGGTATCGAGAGGCTTGAAGTCACCGTATATCGTGTCTTTGGCTTTGCTGCCGAATATCGCTGTCAGCATGTCGCGAAAAACGTTCAGTCTGTGGGGATAGTAGGACAGCCGAAATTCGCTGACGTTTTCGGGATCCTTGTTACCCTTGTCCGACGGATCCAGGGCTATGAGATAGTCCAGAGCGACTATGGCCGGCTTACCGCACACGTACAACACCGAGGTTTTGATGTCCGTCATGTGTTGACTCTGAAAAAATGTCAATTGCAATTTTTTTATTCATTTATTTATTTTTGGATCGTTTTTGAATTTTCGATAGCAATTTTTTTTTTAATTTATTTATCCTTCGATCGTTTGAGAACATTTTTTTTGAGGATATATTTTTTTTCTCTTTCATCGTGATTATCATTGGGTCGATGGGGTAGTTATTAATGGCCATTGGGGAAGTTTAATCCTCGATCAATTTTTCAAAGGCACTTCGTTATTTATTTCATCATTTTTTGATCGTTCAATTTTATGATATTTCTTTAAAAATGTTAAAGTATGAATCTGGAATTTTTCTTTAATCAAAAAAATACATAAAAATCTCATTATCGGATTGATTGACTCGTTTCTTTTTTAATTTTGGTAATTTGCATAAGGATAATTTCGGGGGAGATAACTCACGTTGTAATAGATGCATTTGGGTGGTGTGTGTCCATGATTTATTATGTGATCGTAATTTCTATGATCGATGAGAAAAAGTCCTCCGGGTCTCACGCAACTCTCGAAATTCGCAAGGGCTTGTCTGTTTACAAAATTGAAAAATAGTAAATTATTATTATCTCAATTTCAATATTTTTCCAAAATATTTTATTGCTATTATTTTTTTTTTTTTATTTATATCTCGTATATCTATTTTTTTACGAACTTTTGTTCTCGCTGATCGCCGAACAAATCCGGCATGTGTGCGAAACTGTTGCCGAGGCATATAACAGCGTCGAAACCATTGCCCACCAGATGTTTGATATCTTCGGGAAGGGTCAACCAGTTGGCCTCCTCAATGACTGCGCAGATAACAAAATAACCATCAACATTTTTCGTTCAAAGTGCCACGCTTGAGATTATTTTGACCTTTTTTTCTTTCTCTCATTCTCGTTTAATTCGGTTGCGAAAATTTATGCTCGATCGGAACAACAATAACAAAAAAAAAGAAAAAAGAAACGATAAGATGGGTGAACGTCTTAGCCGATGCTCTATCACACGTAAACGACACGTAAAAACCGTAAAAAAAAATATTGCATGAAAATTGAAAAAAAAAAGAAAAATAGTAATATTATCTATCATGTATAATTTTAAAAACATTTTTATAGAACTTTATGCATGGGACAAAATGGGAAAAAGCGAAAGCCGTACGTATTACAGATAAGAAGGGTCGAAGGATAGGAAAACAAGAAAAAAAACAACAAAAAAAGTATATGAAGGTGGCTTCGAGCGTGAGATGAGATCGAAAAAAAAAAAAAAACTTCCGAGCAGGGACAACGACGACGATGAGATTGGTGGTGGATCGACAAGCTTTTCCCCGAGACGGTCGAGGGAAGGCTCACCCGGAATTACGTGAGGCTGTCGAGAAAACGAAAAAAAAAAAATAAAAAATAAAATAAAAACAGGGATCTTGTCTATTCGCTACGCGTAATTGGAGTGTCCGTTGTGGTTTCAGGGTCGGGTGACGAAGATAATAATTGCGATCGTTCAACGTACTACCCTCAGATCCAACGAAAGCTCAAACCGTACGAAGCTCCGGCCTATGCCAATTACCTCACGTCCAACGAAATTACATTTAATCGCAAATAATCCTCGCACGTCTCCGACTCATTGCGCAACTCGCAAATTGACGCGTTTTTCATAAGCTAAAACGTGGCTGTTGAAGCCGAGTGTGAAACGTTTATCGGTTATCTCCGTTGACCCTTTCGAGCGATAAGCTATTGCGATTCCTGTTATTGTCGCGGGTTTTATTTAATTTTTTCTTTTGGCTCAACGCCTGATTCTACAGCATCTTCGTGATTGGCTTCGTAATTTCGAATGTAATTTGCGTAATGTCCGACAATTTTTTTGCGTCTCGACTCGAGATCTTCGGAGACCTCATAAATATCATAATTTGCCTACATTATATTGAACAATATCATTTTTAAACAATTTGATATTGAACGCCAAAATAAATTTTTATTTTTCATTCAATTTAATTAGATGAATCGTAAATTGATAAAAAAATTATTTTAAAGCCAGTCCTTTTGTTCATTTTAATCTAAATCATTCATTACAGTTTTTTGTGATGGAACGTACACGAACGAAATCTCACGAAATTTTTAGTTTTTTAGTTTTGAACCTTTTTACAGAGATTATATATTTTGCCAAGATCAAATAGCTCTTGATGCGTATCATAAATAGTTTAAGAGAATTTTAGTGAGAACAGCTTCCCTCAGATTATCAACAATGCATGAAAAAAGTGAGGCATGGGGTCACTTCAACAATCATCAAATTATCACCTGCACGATTTACAAATAATATGTTTTTTTAAATGTGATCGGTAATTGCCAATTAACCTTTTGGAGATGTAAGAAAATCGTAAGCAAAATTATAGTACAAACGTACGATACATAAAAAATTATCCGTCGAATAATTGGAATTTTTGTTACAAAGTATTTTTTTTTACAAAAAGACCCTCGAGAGAAATTTTTAATTACCCCAATTATCGAAAGCCGGTTCCTTTCTTCGGTCCCATCTGGACTTGAGGGCGTACTTCAACATCTTGTCGGACGCGTCCACGCTCACCACGTCGAAACCCTCCTCCAGAAGCATGACGGAATCTACCCCGGTGCCGCAAGCGACGTCGAGAATTCTTTTGCAGCCCTTCGATCGCAACAGACCCACGAGAAAGTCCTTGTAATTTTTCGTACGTTGTTTCTTGTCACCGATGAATACTTCCCAGACTTTGGCAGCTTTGCCATCGGCGTACTGATCCCTCACACCTTCGGCAGCAGCACCCAATGAACGCGTGTGAAAAACCGAATCCATCATTCTATCCTTGCAGTCCTCCTTATTTTTTATTCGATTTTTTTTTAACAATTCTACTAAAATCAACTATACGATTTAAAATATCGAAATTAAATTTTTCTTCTCTCCTCTTATTTTCTTGTGTTTTTTTTTAATTAAAAATCAAATTCTTCGTCTATTAGTTTTGATTATAACCGAGCTACGAAGGGCCGATGTGGATCCTCGACTGGACTGACACGACCAAGCCACACGTCTCGTCTTATATATGTACCAACATGTGCCACATACGGGATCGTAACAAACAGCGTCGTCATTCTCCACTTTACCGTATTATATCAACTGTCCATACGCTTTCGACATGACGAAACACTACACACCGAGATCTAAAGTGTGCACAAGCCTGTTTATCAGTCGTTACGAAATCATTTCGATAATAATAATAATGATAATCCGGGGGAAAAAATAATAATTACACTAAGGCCAACTGTATTTTCGTGAAGATTCGTGATAAACGAGATTCTCGTCTGAACAGTGACGATGCGACTGATATAAAATACTTTGAATTCTCGTTATCTCGGACGTATCGTAAACTGCCACGTGGCATTGTAATTATTCGATACATATATTGTTGTACAATCAACGTCATCGATTTTACGTTGCGAATGAAGAAAATATTTTCATAATTTTCGTCATAAATTAATCCTGAATTAACGAAAATAGTTATAGAATTTAGTATCATTATTATTATTATTACTTAGTTCATCTCTAGATAGCCAAGGGTCATGTTGTTGGTGCACTTTTTTCATCAGACGCATTTGTCCTTTAAAAAAAAAATTATTCTCATGTTGGCTCGAAAATAAATGAGTTTCAATGTTCAATCCGCCACATTAGTTTTGCCAATTTGTTTTAGGGGATTAAAAATTAAAAAAAATAAAAGTACGCATCTCTCCAATGAAAAAAGGATATCGACCAAATTTTCTTTCTTCTGTTGATCAGCCCAATAAACGAAATAAAACTCGATAAACATTCTACGTTATTCGAATGTAAGAAATCAAAAATTTATTTGGCAACTATCTGAGAGGCGCCCCGTTCAAAATTTGCCCAAGCTCCATATAAAGACCACCCTAGGTGAGTTACACGCGATTGTTACGACGGATCAACGTTTCGGTCGGTGACTACATAATCACGTTGCTAATGGTCCACGGAAAAGCGTGAATCCGTTGCGAATCCCGATAATTTCGGTTGTCGTCATCGCGAATGGGCAACGCAACAGGTTACAAGAGCTTGGCTGTTAATGCTCGTGTGGCTTCGAACGCCCCCCGCCCTCTTCCTGCCCCGTGGCTTGGCTGACAAGAGGTACAATCGTGTATGCAGCTGCTAATTATGTCCCGTGCCAACGAAAGCCAACGACGATTAATGCAATCTCAACAACAGTCCTATCTACATAACTACTCGGTCATTACAAATTTATTCGGTGTTGAATTAATAGTACCTACGAAACACCTTCATCGGTTGTTGAAAAAAAAAGAAAAAATTTAAAAGACACAAATAAAAGAGGAAAAAAAATGTAAGAATAACAAAGTGAGTTGATAGAGTGGAGTGGTATCAATGGGCATCGTGAATAAATGAGCAACATTGATATTCATAGAAAAGTCAACGTTTTATATTATAGAACGTACGCAACGTGTGGAGTCGCGTTAAGATGCTAAATCTACAATAATCATCGACGAATATTATCGGATTTTTTAAATACATATACATACATATATATTATGTGAATATATATATGTATATATAATACGAAGTGGTATTCAACATATTTCTCACACCGAGTCTCTCTTACTTTCGATGATTACAAGACGTATTTGCTTATTTATTTATTTATTAATTTTTTTTGTGTATATTTTTTTTTTCAATAGTGAATATTGGCAGTCGTTTGGTAAACTATTTAAGATTCATGAGCCGTACAATAATAATCGGAAGAATGATCGCGAAGCTAAAGATGGGCGACTCTGCGGCGTAGCAAAAAAAAAAAAGGAAAAAACGAAAATGGGGTACAGAATGTGACGGCCTCGCGTTGCATTTAACTAGACGATTTGAAGAAGTGACGTGCTTAAGATAACATTACTTCAGGTTCGATTCCCGGTGATCATCGTATCTTTTTTTTCCCTCTCCCTCTCTCTCTCTGTCTTCCTCTCTCTCCGTCTCCTTTCGATACTTCGGCAGATCATCATCGTCATAAATATACATACATCTGACAAATTCGTCGCGTGGTCGTTACAAGAATTAATTAGTATTATTTTTTTCCCGTTTAGATGTTTTTAATCGTTTTTCTGATCTAATGACTAATCACACAATCTCTCGGTTGACTGTTTCGCATAATACTACTACCGTGACAATTCATTCTAATGTTTTTCGCCGCAGAATAAAAAAATTCATACGGTCCGTTAATCGTACACATTGCCCAATCCAGCAGCTGGTTCGATGTTCCCTCGAATCGAAACACGATCGGAATTTCGTCGAAGGGACACCCGCGTCGTTCTTTCGTCACGTATCGTCATCTCGAAAGTTAATCCGATCGAGTTCGTACATAAATAGTCTCACGTTGCAACGCGTTATTGAACAAGTCAATGGCATCGACATCGTCACGATTATTGTGCACGAAAAATCCATCTCTCACGAATTGTGCGAAAGTTCGAATCTTTTTTTATTTTATGATTTTTTTATATATATTTTTTTCGAGATTGACGACGAAACGCAATGCAAATCAAGCGAATACGAACTAATCACGAAAGTTTGAAATTTTGTATTCTTCGTTTATCGAACGTCGATTAAAATCGTCTTGATGGTGCTGTCTTAAATTCTATGTCACACACGCTATCTTTCACTTTCTCGCACTCTCACTCTCTCGCTCTCTGGCTGTCTGTCGATTAGTCGCAGTAGAACGCACAACGGCATTCACCTCTGGCTCAGCTGTGTCCGTCTTCCTTCTGTCTCACAGCGCTCTGAAGGCGCTTCGCACTTCATACGCTCTTCAAATCGTCTGGCATGTCGTTCTTCGGATGTTTGTTCTCAAAATGTTGCTTGTAGGTCTTCGGATCCGGCATCTGGGCCTGTTTTGGAAGTAAGATTGAGGTTAACACCGATGTGGATGGAAAGTAAAGAAAATTTGATCAGACGGTGATAGTCTCGAATCTAAATGACTCGCGTGTGACAAGAAAATTAAAAAATTATGAATTTGAACTCGTGGTATTAAAACCTTGCAGTCTTATGCTATGGTTAACCATAATAATCTTGTTTTGCTCACTGCAAAATCTTTGCAATGAGAATATAAGATTTTTCATTAAATTTTTTTAACCGATTAGTGGAAAGCAATAATATATGTCTCTCGTCGAATCAATTGTCGACGAATCTAATAAAATTGAATAAAACTTTGAGACTTTGAGAGAGAAATCGATAATCCAGATTCAAAATTATTTCCCCCTAAATCAAACTCTATCATATAACAAAAGAAGAAAAAAAAACAATGTCGTACTTTGCAGACTGCGCAAACATGAACGAGCGCCTTTTGCGCCGCTTTTTTCTGGTCATTGGCGCTGTGACCCTGCTGCTTCTTGATCTTGGCCGTCTTTTCGGCGGCCTTCGCTTGCGATTGAATCTTCTGATGTCCGCGAGCCATTCTGTAAAATCAAAGAACGATAGAAACAAAACCAAAGAAATTGTCGAAGATAATTTTTTTTGCAGATTCTTATGGTTCACCATAAGAATCTGTCGAGTCTACTGCAAATTGTCTCGAAAGGTTATTCGTTACTTTCACATTGAGGAAAGCCGTTGTCCTGTTTCATCTTTCTATCTAGTCAACGAGGGGGAGGGAAGGGGAGGGGGCGACATGCACCATACATATTGTAGTCAAGAAATAATAAAAATTCGATCTGGACGGTTTCATGCTCCGAAATTTCGTCAATTGAAACCCAAAGTCGTTTGTAATTTCGAAGCTGTTGCTTGGACCGCGAGAAACTCGAGATGTCGACGTAAGAACGGAAAGAAGCATTCGTGTTTTGTGATTCGATGTTTTAGGACATATGGAAAGTCGCGGAAGAACGAAGTCGTGACGGCAGGAGGGGGAGGGGGAGGAGAGTGCGAAACAATTTCGTTGCCTCTTACTATCTCTCTCTCTCTCTCGCGATCGAGCGACGACATATTTCGTACACTCTGCGCCTTTCCCTCTCTCTCTCTCTCTCGCTCTCGCGTGACCCGGAAAAAGAAGAACCTAGTCACTATTTTTTTTTTCTTTGCTCCTCATCGATATCCCCCCAAAATGTCGAGTTAAATATAAATAACAATTTCAAACCAATAGCAAGAGCTTGCATTCAAAGCCGCTCGCTTACCTGTTTGTACGAGGCAACCCAAAGAAAAGAGAAGAAGAAATATACGATTTTTCCAAAACACCCCACGATCTTTATACCGTCAGCAGGTATACAAGTAGAATTGATGATGAATAAAAAAAACTATTTTTTTTCTTTTTTTCACCGTTTTACTTCTTCAAATCGAGGGTGTTTCCGGTGAACGAACACGCGCACCGGGTTTCCGACAATTTTTCACAACGAATAACCGCAAGCCGCGCGAACACACGAGGAAATCCGAAACGCGGTGTACTCAAGAAAAAATTGGAATCGAAAAAAAGAAAAGAAAAGAAAAAAGAAAAATAAAAATCTTGTTCAGGAAACCCGGAGAGCGAGATCCGACACAACTCGTGTTGCACACCACCGCCGACTAAACACGGAAGTATACCTGTGTGTGTATGTGTGTGTGTACGACACCACGCTCGAATCAACCTCGAATCATCTTCATCTCACACGTGCAGCCAACGAAAATCTCGTGTCCGCTGTGCGAACGAATGCCCACGAACTGTGAAACCGAAAAAAAAAAAATAACAAAGAAGAGAGAAAAGAAAGGGAGAAAAAAAACCCCGCACGAAAACAGCGAACCAATGGAAAAGCGCGATCGTCGATATCAAGATGATGGGCTAACTTTCTCGCTCGTGCGATCTCCGCAATGAGTGCGAGAGAGCGAGCGCTATCGTGCGCCACTTTGGAGCGAGAGAGAACGAGCGCGTGAGGTCAGCACCATCGCCCTAACGACGAGTTTCCAATGCGAAAATTTCGTACCGACGGTAATGTTGGCAAACCTGACGGGAAAATATAATCGAAAATTGTCCAAACAACGGGCGTTTTACGAGTCGTTCGCTGATCTACGAACGAACCCACGCCCGACGCCATTTTGCGCGACGCCGCGCAAAAAAAACGAACGTCGTTCGTCGGATTTCGCGCGCGACACGTCAAAACGCGTTTCGGCGAGTCGTCTGAAAAAAAAATACGCTCGCAACGAATAAAAACCCCCCAATCTCCCTCCCCTCCGTGAAACATCGAATGCACACATATATATGCATACATTTATTCTTTGTTTATTGAAGGTTGGCCAGTCTGCGAATTATCGGGACGGAAGATGAACGTTAAACGGACGTGTTTGCGCACGCTCGGGAGGGGGGTGGCGGGCGACCGTGGCGACACGCCATGTTTGCCTTGAGGAACACGTAACTAGATAGTTCTCCCGAAACATGGCTGAATATCGGTCCGCTGTTGTAGTGAAATTTTGCGTAAGGGATCATTGAAAAAAAAAATAATAATAATAATAACAAGAACACGTAATAAAATAACAATTATTGATTATTATTTCGAATTCGGACGCGCGCGTGTGATTTATTAATCGCAGAGACGCAATGACTTCGATACATTTCGTGGTGCATCCGTTGCCGGGAACGGACGATCAGCTCAACGATAGGTAAGCCGTTTGACAAACGTTTCTTCGACGTTTTTTTTTGTTCATTCTTCATCTTTTTGTTCCTTTATTTCTTTCTCTCTTCGTCCTCATCGTGATTTTCGTTCCTTCGGTTCGTCGGAATGGCACGGGCGGGGAAGGGGGGGGCGGAGGGGGAGGGGGGTTCCGGAGAGTAACCACCATTTCTCGGGTTAACGTATTATCCCGTGCATGGCTAACCCGTTTGCTGCAATGTCCGTAAACGTTTTATTCGTCTTATCGCCGTTAGCGTCCATCGTTGCATTGCGCAGTATCGCCCGCCCGCCTGCCTCCTCTTCCCTCTTCTCCTCCTCCCCTCGTGGAAATCTCGATTCATAATTTTTCGTGTCGCCCGTGTCCGTCGCGTTATCTACGATATATATGTTTTTTTTTTTTAACGACCGACGGGCTATGATGCAACGGGCACGAAACGATCGACCCTTATCCGCACGGTGACGAGATTCGCGAAGGAGAGAAGAAAAAATGCGCTGTCACAGGACAATTGCATCTTCCCCCCTCCCCCCCCCACCGTTGAATTATTCACGGACGACGGCGCATTGCCGATTTATCGTTTATTTTAAATCGGCACTCGTCCACCGCCATCTCATTTCTTTCTAGCCCCCTCCCCCCTTTCCCCTCCTCGTCCTCCGAGCCCCCTCTCGCCGCTGGCCCCGCTCCCCTCTCCCTCCGGTCACCCCATCCATCTTAAAACCCTTTACCGCGATTGATTATCGCATTGTGGGTCATTATGGAGTTTTTGTGTTATTCAATGTACACACGCGGCTGTGGATTCGCGAAATTCTCGCGTACTCCTCCCAGAGGCGCCACGAATTTTTTTCTTTCGTTTCCTTTTTTCCCCCATCGCCATCCTCACCCCTTCACCGCACGCGGTCGCCGCAGGAATAGAAAAAGATTATTTACGCATTTCCACGCGTGAATCTTTCGCGTATTGGATGAATATCGCCATTATTGTAGATGTATGTATGTATGTGTGTGTGAGGGGACGTGTGTGTGTGTGTGTGGAGTCCTACATATTTCCATAGATGCATCACTCGTGCTGTGGAAGAATGCACGAAGATTGGAACATTCCAGAAACCATCTTTTTTTTTTTCCATTGATACAGGCTGTGATGAATTGTAATCACGTCACTGACTCATGGCAGTGAATTTTGCACTGTTTAGACAGTCTTGCAAGCTTTTTGATTTTTTTAGTCCTATTTTTATTTTATTTGTATGAAGTCAGATGGGATGATCAATTGAAATTTAATATCGATGGTAAAGTCGTTATCTGCTCGTGTGCGTGGCTCGTAGCCGAACCAGATAATTCTTTATCTGACGCTTGGTATTCTACAAAGCTACGAAGGGATATTTCGAAATAGCAATGATTTTGAGACCGGAATGATCCGACGTAGCGTTTCCATCGATGAATTATGAAAATAGCCCAATTATAATGTAATCACTTTGTGAATAGTTTGATGCAAATTTGGTCAAAGCAAATTTCGGATCATATTGATTATCGAATTTGGAGTCAAATTCTTCGTAAATTAAGCTGTGTCTTTTTTTTTTTTTTGTTGTATTGAATATTTTAGGCTGAAAGAGGTAGCGGAAAAAATCAACAGATATGGATTTGTGACACCGCCTGCGCTTAGCGGACTGAAAGCTTCCGTTAAGCGCATAGTGGTGGGACCTTCTCACATTGCTTTGCTCATGGATGACAACAGAATTTGTAGAGTCGCGTTCACCGTACTCTCAGACAGACTGGATCTCAGCAAGAATGAGCCTAACAGAAAGTAAGTGGAACTCGCAGTGTTGCCGAATGTTCCAACGATCGAATCGATCCGGAACAAAAGAAAAAAAAATGCATAACCGCCATTTGTCGTAGTCCTACGAAAAGTCACGTGGGGAATACCAGCGCCGCACCCAGTGGCAGCGGAGGTAGCGGCGGCGGCGGCGGCCGCACCAGCATATCTCGTTCGAGAGCCAGAATCATGCGAAGCAGTTCTGCGATTCGCGGTGGCGGTAGTGCGGGAGGTAGCAGCGGCAGCGGAAGAATCGGACCTCCGGGCGTCATCATGGGGGGAGGTGGGAGCGGCAGTTCCAGACCTCTCGTGTCCGTTCCCGCGCCTTTTGTTCCGGACGATCTTATCGCACAGGCCCAAGTAGTACTTCAGGGCAAAAGCCGCAGTCTCATCATCCGAGAATTACAGGTTAGAAAAATAGCTTTCAATGTTTTTTTCTAATTTTTTGCAAACAAGAAAAAAAAACAAACTATGTCATTTTTGTAGAGAACAAATCTGGATGTTAACTTGGCGGTGAACAATCTTTTATCGCGTGATGACGAAGAGGGTGACGACGCGGAAGACACCGCAGACGGTTACGTTCCCGAAGATCTTATATCTCTGTTGGACGGTGGATTCAGTAACGAGCATTCGGTAATCATCGATGCCGACTCAATGTTCTCGGAGGACATGTTTGGATACGGAGGAATCAGAAAGTACGTGATCAACATTTTCCAGCTGAATGCGGACACAATTTCGTTTCGAACGATGAACAATTGAACGATAATCGATAATTGATTTGTAATTGAATTGTAGTCGCGGAAGCTCGTCCCGCAGACTTGGAATTGATCGGGATGGCGAACGCACAGATCGCGAGAGAGATCGCGACAGCTTCAGCAGATGGAGGGATAGACAGTACTACGGACCTCGCAGGTGGCTCGAAACTGCACTCAAGGACTGCTGGGAGAAGGATCCGGGTAATTTAAAACACTTTTCACACTCTATGGTCTTATTTTATTCATATACATTGTACATAAATATATGTAGTTTTCTTCTTTCTACAATCAATGCATTGCCTTTTTTTTTAATAAAATATAATCTTTTTGGTAATTTTTGGGTGCACCTGACATTATTTTCTGTACAATAATTGCATAATTTGAAGCAACGAAACGTTTTTTCTCCAATCGAATTTGAGGTTTCATTTTTTGAATTTTTCATTGTAGTTTATACTTGTAGCATTTTAGAAATGTTCTTCAACAACTTCGCCATATTGATCAGAGTAAAATTAATATCGTGCTTACTGATGACATATCGTTTTGTAAAAAAAAATAATAAAAAATAATCATAGATGGGGCAAAGTGCCTCAATTCGAAACAGTCAAAACCATCACCCCTGAAGAAATTCAGGAGTGTCAATTTTTCGTCAATTTTTTTCTCTTTAGTCTAGGATGATCCAAAAACATTCCCTGATTTTGTACAAAATTTTCCCCCCTACCCTTCCAAAACTTTAAAAACATTAAAAAGTAGAGAAAACAGGCGTTGTCCTGGATTTTAAGTTTAAAGATCCCTTATAATTTTATAGTGGGATCTTTATTCCTTATATATATTTTTTTTAAATCATAATTTTCGAAACTATCAACATTTGGAAAAAATGATATACAACAATGTTTTCTCGATAAAAAAAAAATCACAAAAATTAAAAAAAAAATTAAATCGATATCTTGAATTTGAATAGTTTTGAAAATTTTGACCCATCCGAATGGAGACGTCATTATATGTATATATATCTCTACGGCTACGTCGAGGGTAATTGGGTTTGCGTGACGATAAAATGGCGGACGAAATTCTAGTTTTAGTAGCGTTCCGCCATATTCATCGGTAGAAGGTTCGAGTTCATTCGTCTCACTTTATCTGAAACTGCTGCCAGTAAGCCATTTCCGATGTCGCACGGTCTCGCCGTTTACGTGTCCGGTCGATCTGTCGTCAATTTGATAGCGCAGTGCCCGTTAATACGATGTGAAAAAATTATACCAGTGTTTCTCGCTCGCACCACCGTGAGCGCCATTAGTTTTATCTCTCTCTCACGCTCATACGTGCTTCAACATCGTTAAAACGTTGAGCTTGCAAGAGCGACCGGTACACGTGGCTACCAGTGCGATATAATAACCGAAACATTACAATTACTCGAAATACATTATTTCAATTATTTATTATTATTATTATTATTATTATTATTCTCGAATATTAATAATAATGCAAAAAAAAGTTAACGCGAAAATTCTTAAAAATTTCAATAATGCCCCATCGAATTCAAACTACTATTATTATTATTCTTTTTTAAGCTTTTGCGATTATCATTCGTGGGCTCATTCGTGTGGTCCCGAATTTTTATAATGCCACGCTCTTACCACGTTTTACTGCCACTTTCAATTTTTTTTATGACATACAAAAATTGTTTAGATATGAAACAATGTTGGTATTGTAAAGTAGAATAGTTGTATAATATTTCAGCATTTCATTTACTTCTCGCTCATTCCTTCCCTTCCTTTTTTATCTTGTTCACCACCTTTTCGGATAATTTTACGTAATCACATAGTTCCAAGATTGATCGCAGTTTTAAACGATCTATTTTTCTGTTTGACTTCTTAGTCTTTTGCACTATACAGCCAGTTTTCTAGTTTTTCAATTACTTCCAAAAGAAAAAAATATATATAATCGAATAATATCAGTAATGTAGAATTCTCTCGAACTCGAACCAAGAATTAAATGCAACATCTTAAAAACGTAGCAATAAAAATTCGTTCACAATCGCCAGAGCTGCAAAAATAATAAAAATAATCTGATACAAGAAAAAATATTGTATTATGATTTTATATTTTTATTTCCATTTTCAATCAGATAACAAAAAGAAGGAGCTGGCATCGCAAAGTCCTCTGTGGATATCGGAAGAGTTGGAATGGTGGCACGAGCGCAGTGGCGAGCCAGCCCCGCGTTTCGTACAAATCGCTGCGCTTCACAGCGAGTTGATAGCCGTATCGAATACCGGCCAATTGTATCAGTGGAGATGGGCCGATCCCGAGCCTTACAAATACGCGGAAAATTCGAACGTACATCATCCGAAAACCGTGCCACTGGCTTTGCTCGGCGAAAAAATCGTAAACATCTCGGCCACGGCTATACGTTGTTCGGTGAGCACCGAGAGTGGCAAAGTCGCCACTTGGCTCGACGAGCTTCTCGGTCATGTCGCATCGAGACTCGAACATCCGGCTCAAGCTTTTACGGAATTTACACTTGACAAAATCGTGTCGCTTCATACTTGCGCTCTTTACACGGTTGCCAAACTCGAGAGTGGCACATTGTACTGGTGGTAAGTGTCGAACGGAGGTTTTTTTCGTCTTCCCTTTAGGGTTCCGTAGACGTTCAGGAACCCTTATGGTTCCGGTTAGTCCGTCCGTTTGTCTGTATGTCATAGTCCTAAAATTTTCTCATCTACACTACCGTCGGATATTATCAGGACACTAGCGAGGGGTGCTCGCAGAAATAACTTCTGTCTTTGAACGTCGCTAACTTCGCGACAAATAAAGATAGAAACTTTTTTGAAGCACCGTTAGAAAGGTCATGAATATTTGAATCCATTGATATTTTTTAAATAATATTTTAATGATTGAGCACTGAAATAGCGTATAAAAAAGATTGGAAAAAAAATCGGATTTTTCCGAAATTTTCCATCTCGACTTCAAGTCGTAGCCAAAGTTAGGAAAAATTTTTCAGAAGTTTGAAACTTTTTATGCATGATCTCTGAAACCTTACCTGCAATTCGAGCTAAAGAAGTATGAAAAATCTTAGGGGGTTCCTGAGATATCATAAAAATTGTGCAGGCGTGCGTGAGTCAAGCGCAGGCCATCGATTGAACGATTCGACGGTCTCGCTCGCTTGTTTTCTCGGGGGTGCAGGACCGAAATGGATCTTGAGTGCAACGGGCGCTAGTACGGGGTATCCTTTCAGGAGCATATTTTTATATTTCAATATACCTCCATGCATTTTTTCAAATTTAGTATGAACTGCATCGATATAGAAGAAATAATTATTTCAATGCTTTAAAGAAATTGAACTGCTATAAATAATGCAAGCGCTATAATCATAGAAGCGCCCGTTGTACTCACGATCTGTTTCGGTCCTGCTCCCCCGAGAAAACAAGCGAGCGAGACCGCCGAATCGTGCAATCGATGGCCTGCGCTGGACTCACGCACCCCTGCACAATTTTTATGATATCTCAGGAACCCCCTAAGATTTTTCATACTTCTTGAGCTCGAATTGCAGGTAAGGTTTCAGAAATAATGCATAAAAAGTTTCAAACTTCTGAAAAATTTTTCCTAACTTTGGCTGTGACTTAAAGTCGAGATAGAAAATTTCGGAAAAATCCGATTTTTTTTTCAATCTTTTTTACACGTTTTTCCAGTGCTCAATGATTAAAATATTATTTAAAAAATATCAATGAATTCAAATATTCATGACCTTTCTAACGGTGCTTCAAAAAAGTTTCTATCTTTATTTGTCGCGAAGTTAGCGACGTTCAAAGACAGAAGTTATTTCTGCGAGCAGCCCTCGCTAGTGTCCTGATAATATCCGACGGTAGTGTACGTACCGATCGAGACTAAATTTGGTAGATCGATGACCCAAAAACAGAAATGATAACATTAAAAAAATGTTAACCTTTCTCCCACAAATTAAAAAGTGAACTCGACATTTTTTTTTCTCGCCTATCGAGTGAGGTGTCTTCTGATAGGTCTCTTCAAATGCAATTTAAACTGTTGGAAGACCTTTTCATTTGAACCCTTCAGTCACGGGATATTCACTTTCAAAGTCGTCATCAA
The DNA here is from genome assembly GCA_963662125.1 of Diplazon laetatorius. NCBI lineage: Eukaryota > Metazoa > Arthropoda > Insecta > Hymenoptera > Ichneumonidae > Diplazon > Diplazon laetatorius. The sequence continues at coordinate 8,458,260 of OY759156.1, forward strand.
AGTGTCCCCCATCATTCAATTTTCGAAACTATCAATTTAAAAAAATCTAAAAATGCCAGAATGTAGATTTTAATTACTACATTCCATCAAAATTATAACGAACATTGTCGCAAAAATAGTTTACGAAAAATATAAGAAATATCAACTTTTCGTTGACGTTTTTCTGGGAAATACATATTTCGTCAATGGCTACTACGGATTGACTACGGAACCCTGTCACGCGCGTGCTCATCACGTTGATTGACTACTTTTTCGTTTCCTTCGTTTTGTTATTCGATTGAGCGGTATGAGACGAGATGATTGAAGAATAAATTGTTTTAACAGGGGAGTATTGCCGTTCGCACAGCGTAAAAAGTTGTGGGAGAAGTACAAAGCAAAATCACGGAAACACAGACCGTCGACCGTCGTGTCTACGGACATAAGCTATGGGACACACGTGTGCATGAAAAACAGTCCCATGTATCAGCCCGGAGCGATTGGTAAGAAAATTTCATCGAAAAACTCAATCAATATTTTCCACAAATCATATGAGATGTAGTAGAAAAGTAATGATAATGATTCTTATTATTATAATTGTGTTCTTTTCCAACAATTTAATTTAATTTTCATACATGAATGTTATTTCCTTCACGGCAGTTCCCTTGGCAAGGTAAAAACAATATGAAAATCAATGCATTTTTACCTTCCCGTCCAAACGCTGGATGAACAACGCTATATAGACCATAAGTTCACCCAAACAATGTTGTAGATAATTGAATTTCCTATAAAAAAGTCAACGACGGCATGGATCTAACTTTGATAATGGGCGTGGGAAAGCTCGAAAGTCGGGAAATGTTGAAAACCGCGCTGACTGGTCGGAATTTTGACCCTTCTGAACTTTGCTCGTTCTGAATTTCGAGCTTCACCCGATGTACAGCTCAAGAGAACTATTTTAAAGGGGACAACATTAATGGTAAAAAATCGAATCATAAATCAAATCGTTGGTAAACAAAAATCAGTCTCATTACTTTTCTACCGCAACTCGTCGTCATCAATTTACAAAAACCCAACAAGTAATCATTGCTCCTGCACGATTATCCTGTACATTAAAGAAAAAAAAATTGTAATACATTATTTTTTGAAATATTCAAGGATTCACAATCGCCAATGGAGTGCCCAAGGTGGGACAGCTTCTGTCAGCAGCCTGGAATTTGGATTCCACATATCGTTTCAAGATTCTACCCGCCGGATCTCTCATCACCGGCGGATCGTTCGACAAACGCGAGTCAAACGGCAACGCGACCACAAGCGGCAGCAGCAAAACCAATCACAAGGAAACTGCCGATCGACTGGACATGCCACCGCCTCCGTCACCCGCGTCCAGCACTTGCAGCGACACCGGAAGCATCACCACAAGTCACAGTAAGCAATGACGTGTCAACAATATATATATTTTTTTTAATTCAATCAACTCACACATTTGATGATTATCAAAACTTTACAATAAAATTTATAACGCGACGATAACACGTGGTAAAAACTATTTTTTTTTCACAGAACGTCAGAAACGCATGGCACCGAGGAGCGACGGCGAGCCCGAACGAAAGGACGAAGAGGATTGGCAATTGAAGGACGTTGTTTTCGTCGAAGACGTCAAGACCGTACCAATTGGTACGAAATATTCTCTCTCGCAATTTTATTATTAACAAAAATCATTTATTCAAAAGAAAAATATATTTTTTCTTTTTTTTCCCGAACCTCGTGAAATTAATTTTTTCGTTAAATCGTTTTTCAATTAAACAGGAAAAGTGATAAAAGTCGATGGTTGTTACGTGGCGGTTAAATTCTTCGCTAAGGATTCTAAGGAAAAGGAGAAGGAGACCAAAGAGAAGGATTTCAGTACGTCGGATTTCAAAGACGTAACTGCCGAGGATATGATAAAGTTACTTGCTGATTGCAGACTTTTGCGAAAAGATGAACTTCAGGTAAGCATAATTAACACGAAATAATTATTCTCACATTCAGTTATACAAATAAATATATTGGCACAAGATGTTTAATTGATATGTTCGATTTATTTAAAAAAATAACAGGTGATCAAATCGTCGATGAATTCACGAGCCCCCGACTGTTTTCAACGTACTCCACGAAGAGTAAACATCGTCGAGAGCACGACTGAGAGTCTTTTGACAGTTTCCACAGACGGCCAAGGTAATCATTATTGCTACAATTTTGTTTCGACGCACATTGAATGTTCGTGCAAATGCAATATTTCGTTTTCATTGTCTGAACATTTATCATTCGTCAAGGTATCCATGCTATTTTGAAAAATGGTAACAAACTGAGTTACGTCGTTTACAACTTGAGTACCGGAAGATACGTTCAAGATTGTTACATACCATCGGACATAACGTCATTCTTGGGTCTTCAACCGCAGAACATCAGTCTCACCAGTGCCGGAGAGGTGAGATATTACAAAACGTCTTACTTTGAAGCTTATGGGAAAATTATGACGAAAGTTGTAGATCTTATAGAATTTTGGAAATTATTTTTACAAACTTATCACTTTACGACTCGAAAAAAATATAAAGAATTGGGTTTGCCATTGGAACCAACAACTTGTATGAACAAATTTTTTAAATCGCAGAACACCGGTTGCTCGATGATACTGCGCGACGGTAACGGAACGATTTATCCGACTGCGAAAGATTGCGCCGATTCCATTCGTGATCCCAATTGGTTGGATCTCGCGCCTGTTATCTGCATCGGTGCTTCGACCATACCCATACCCAGCTGCTCGAACTCGACCAATCTCAAAAATCAAGTTGCCGTTATAGCACTGGTATTTGACAATCTATTGGTCATGCCGCGTATACTAAGATGCGATTACGACGGTGTGAAACAGGTGTTTCTCAATCTCGAACACGACCTTAGTGAGTATAAATTTTTCGACTAAGCCTAATTTTTTATCTTATTCTTACAACGAAAACTAACATTTCTGAAGATTGAATCATTATTGAAGAAATTGGGGTTCATTCAATGATGATGTATTCAAAATACTTCGACTAGATTATCATAGTCAATTTCGCATGGAATGCCCCATATAATATACCATTCTCATAATTATTGAAAATATCCAAAATTATTTGTATTTGTTGCATAAGTATTTTGAATAAATTTTTATTGTGTCAATGTCAATTTCTGTTATGGAAATGGTGGATTAGTTTTTCGTCGTATTTCCATGGAAAATTGTTCTGAAACATCAATCATTCGTCTGAATAATCACAAAATTCAATTTCAGAAGGAAACGTGGCGCAGATTCAATCGGTTTTGTCCGAGCGTTGCGACGGTAATCGCAACATCTTGCACGCATGCGTTAACATGTGTTCGCCATCGTCGAACAAGGACAACGAGCAAGGCATCGAGAGAGAATTGGTGACATGTGCGGTCGACGGCAATTCCACACCCATGGAAGAACCGATACCGCCTTTGAGCTGGCCGCCCGAGCTCGACAATACATCTGGCGAGGAAGACAGTCTCCTGAGTATCGGAGCTGCGAGTATATCGATGATGAACAAATCCGGTAAGTGACATAATTATTTTTTCATCTTTTAACCCCTGTTTGACTCGTTCCTCAGAAATCGCGGTCACTCTCATCTGACATTGTCATCAACGAAATATTGTATCGTCCGAATTTCATTTGAGAGTGGAAGACAAAAGAAAAAAACGAAAAAAATATATTTACGAATCATCTTTAGGTACTGGTTCAACGTCCAACAACACTTACGTCATAGATTCCAGCGAACGTCGTAACAATGCGTTGCTCATACTCAAATACATGTGCGAAAATTTGAGTCTCGCTCCTCATTTGAAAGATCTACTTACTGCGAGGTAAGCTGTTGCTACCCAACAATCTGTAACTTAATATACACATATATATATACGTATCTATTTATAAAGTAAACTTAACCCGATTCCTGAAACATTTTTTTTATTTTTGTTTTATGATTTCTGAAGAGTCGTATCAGATCGACCCTTCAATTTCAAAATTTCTCCAGCAAATATAGTAAAAATATAGTTAAAAAAATGTATAAAAGGAGATTTTAAGCGTGAAACCTTATACTTCATGATAACATAATGAACTACGATAATCATAAAAAAAACTGTGTCAATAATCAAAAAAAGTCGTGAAAAAAAAAAAATTATAATAATTGATAACTTTGCGAAAAAAAGCAACAAATTTGATGAAGCTTAAAAAATTCAAGCTCAACAGTGCATGATTCGAGAAACAAAATATTGCAACGTAATTTTTCTTCATCGAGTTGATAAATAAATAAGAATTTTTTTCTCTTCTCAAAGTTATGATAAAAAATATATTTATTAAAAAATGTATCTTTCAGAGATGCCCAGGGACAAACGCCACTAATGCTCGCGGTTTCCGTTCGCGCCTATCACGCGGCTCTCATACTCCTCGACACGATACAACGCGTGAGCCGCGACTGCAAGGATTGTTCGGCGATGATTCTGCCACCCGACGCAAGTCCGGATCTTTCCCCGTTGTTCGTAACTTGCTGCAACGACACCTGCAGCTTCACGTGGACCGGAGCCGATCACATCAATCAGGATATATTCGAGTGTCGCACGTGCGGCCTCACGGGTTCACTGTGTTGTTGCACCGAGTGCGCACGCGTGTGTCATCGTGGTCACGATTGCAAGATGAAAAAATCATCGCCCACGGCCTATTGCGATTGTTGGGAGAAGTGCAAGTGCCGGGCTCTCATAGCCGGTCATCAAGGCGCGCGATACGATTTGCTTTGCCGTCTCGTCACCAATACCGATTTGGCTACGAAAATCAATTCTAGGTAAGCCATAGTTTAATTAATCTTCATAGACAAAAAAATATTGACATGAATTCACCATATTGACTACACTAGTCTCCGTTCTCAGGGATAACATAAAAGTTCAATATTATGACTTGTGGATTGAACCACGTACAATTGAAATTTTGAATAAACTAACGAATACATTTTAACCACGGTCATGAAAAATATAACAAAAATTGACCTATTGAAAAAAACCCAAAGAACGTAACCTGAAAATCTGACAACGATAGCAATTTTCCAGTCAGGGAATTAATCATGTTGCACGGTAAATCTTAGCGAAAAAAAATCTGTGAATAAAAATTGGCATTCTTTTCGTGTTCGCAGAGGCGAGAGTATTCTGCTGTTCCTCGTGCAAACCGTGGGACGACAATCCGTCGAGCAACGACAATTCCGCTCGGCTCCGCGTCAGCGTTCGACATCGGCGAGTCGCAAGACACCATCGTCCGACGGTATGAGCGCTGATCCGGACATGCCCGATCGCGATCTCGAACCCCCGCGTTTCAGTCGTCGTGCTCTCGAGCGTTTGCTCAACGACTGGCCCGCAGTCCAATGCATGATCATGTCGGGCGTTGCCGAGAACGGTGGCGATCAGTTGTTCGGCGATCAGGGACAATCGTGCCGTCAGAGCGGCACCGCTCTTCTCGACAAATTTACACACTCGTTGCTCGTAAAATGCAGCTCCGAGGTAATAAAAATTAATAATAACAAAAAAAAATAATTTTCCAAAGATAAAAAATCTTATTCCCACGAATTTATGGAAAGAAAACCACGCTGATAAAATCGTCAACCCTAATTTGTTGATGTTTAATTTATTTTCTTTTTGTTACCTGCGCAGATGCTCGATACACTGCTCACGACTCTCATCCGCGAGCTCCAGAACGAATCCGTTCCCGGACGTCAGGACGAAGCCAATAACGTGGCTCGCAGATTTGTACGATCTGTCGCGAGAATATTCGTCATATTCACTATCGAAATGGCACCGAACACCGCCAAACGACGAAGGTACGTTTCTTAACAACTTTTCCATATTCTTGGTGGCCTTTCAATTTTTTTTTTCAAAAGTATATAGATACATAAGAACCACCTTATTATATGGAGTTTGGACGAATTTTTACAACCTTCCCGACCCGCTTACTCACTCACATTGCCACCGAACTATTAAAACCAAGTGCCCTAAAAATGTCAGCCCTCTATTTTTGAAATTGGCCGATTGGTTTTTCCCTCCAAAGTATCCAGATTTTTTTTTTTTTTATTTTTCTAAAGATACTTATGCTTGTTTGAGTGCATGAATAAATCTTTCTAAAGATACAAAGTACTTATAAATGGATTCGTAATTCCTTCGGTAATTATAAAGATGAAAAAAAAAACAACTTTCGGTTTGATTTATAAAAGAATAAAAAATCTGTGTATCTTAAAGAGACAAACCAGTCTCTCCTGATGATCCTCTATTTTTATGATAGAGGACAGAAATATTCAGGTCACAAATTTCCAATTATTCATAGTCAACCTAATGGGGCCCGGTCAAAATTCGTCCAAACCCCATAAAAAAAAATTACTAAAAACTTGAAAAATAAAAAATTAATTGAAAAGAAAACCTCCGAAAATATTAAAAACTAAACCTTATCGAATAATCTTAAAACAGCGCGAGCCAAGCTTCGCAACCGTTGATGAAATGTCGCCGGGTGTTCCAAGCCCTGATAAAACTCGCGGTCGAGGAATTGTGCGAGACCGCAGATTCGTTGATAGCTCCGGTGAGATTGGGCGTTGCCCGTCCGACCGCGCCATTCACGCTCACCAGTTCAGCCATAGAAGTGATAAACGGTTCTGAGGAATTGTTTTCCATCGAGCCGCTCATACCCCACAGCGGCGTGAGTTCGCAGACCCTGGACGCCGGGATTCAACCTCAACCGGGCAACAACAACATTGGAATAGCGAGAGACGCGACGGCCATAGACGATGCCGAGGGTGGCGAGGAAGTGCCCATGGACATGGACGGTGACATAAGCGAGCACGAGGAGTCCGGATCGGCCGGACCTGCGGTCAATCATCCGCTCGGCGAGTCGGACGTGAACGCGGGTGTCGCGGGTGAAGAACAACCCGTCGATGGGGAATCCGACACCGAAATGGATTTGTTGGCCGAGGCCGAGACCGAATCCGATTCCGACGACAATCACAGCAATCAGGACGCGGCTTCGGCTCAGCGCAGCGTACAAACAGGCGCGACCGCCGGTTCCGACGGTGGTATGGGATCCATTCTGCTGTTTCCCGAAGACGAATCCGGGGAATCCAGTCAGCAGGAGGACGACGACAGCGAAGCCGGTGAAACCGACGAGCAGGACAATGAAGACTTTCAAATTGGCGATGAACAGTTGGAACGCAGAAGGTATCTAGAACTCTTTGTTGTCAAAGTTTTTTTCGACTATTGTTCTTTTTTTTATTTTTTTCTTATTTTCTGATTTTTGAGACTGAAAAAAAATTCGGTTACCACTCTAGCGTCTGGAAATTTTGAGATATTCGTCCAAATAGTTCTTTAATTATGGAGTTATGGCGACGGATGTTTGCAGCATTGCATTTGAGCCGAATCCATCGAGAAATTTGGATTTTGTGATATTTTACATTTTTTTTTTTTCAATTAAGTTTGACGGTCTGACGACCCGTTAACTTTGACTCGTCGAACTCTAATTGTCTACTACAAGTATGAAATATCATTGAGCCATGATAGATATGAAATGTGGCGAAGATCGGCCAAACGGATGGGATTTTAGATCAATTCAAGTTTTTCAATTTTGATCCTCTGCCGATTCGAAAATATTTGACTTGTCGTGCTCGATCTCCTGGATCCACGTGAATCAACAATCAGGGTTACTTGTTATAACATTTTGTGAGACAACGAAATTCCATACACGCCTTGATCAATATTGAAACATGAAAACAAGCTGCAAGTTGAAACTTGCAGTTTTCTTCCTCAGGATCGTAGTTAGTGGACAAAGATTCCTCTATAAGAAAGCCAAAGATTTCAAAGAAATCAAAGTGCTTCCTCATGAGAGGACTCCGTGCCCTACGTTAAATTTTGTTTATCAAGACAAATTGTCTTATTTGTCGAGATCGTTGTGTAATCGTTCCATCAATCACGGTTATCGCTTCGAAAAATCGACATTTTTAGTAAATAGATTCGTTTTCATTCGTTCCAGTGGCTCGTCGGGGCATCTGCACCGCAATAATCTCGCTCCAATGTCGATGCAATGGGCGATAAGAAATCGCGAAGCTAACACACGTACGGCCGGTGTGCGGGTAACCGGTGGCAGCAATTTGGTTTTCATCGATCCGTCGACGCTTAGACGTTCAACGGCCACCTCGGCCGTCGCAGCTGCCCAGGAACCCATCACCATGGGAACAACCGCCAGTTGTTTGGCACGAGCATTTGGAATTGTCATAAGACAGATTGCCGATCTTTTGACAATGATGCACGATTACAAGACTCACGCACCGAATCTACCGCGACTCATGGAAATCACTTATCAGGATGCTACGAGTTTGCAGGTGAAGAATTATTATTATTTTTAATTCATTCTCTATTTTTTAAATATTTTTTGCCCTCGTAATTCATCGTTTTATTTTCCATTTAGTTTTTGCGTTATGAAAATTATCAATAAATTTATTTGATTTTTTCTTTTTCCTTTTTTTTTTTTGCAGATGTATCTCGAAGGACATTTGAAACCGACTTGGGACTGGTTGCTCACGGTAATGGACGCGACCGAGGCCCAGCTCAGATTCGGCGTCTCGTTGACGAGAAGCGCCGATCCCACGCATCCGGAACATCCTCTGAACAACGCACCTTCGTTGTCCGGATCGAACTTCACCGGTCTTCTCAATTCGGCCGCGCTGTCTTTGACACTACAAAGTAATTCAGGTCGTAATCAACGAAGCGGTATCACCGCAACATCCAATATCTCCACGACACAAGGTTCAACGCGACTCACCGTTGGTTTTACAGGCGTTGGCGAACCACAGAGGAACAGCAGAGAACGCGAAGGTTCGTTCAAACCTCCGACTCGACGTGCGTAGTTATTCATCAATCTAATTAAATATTCACAAATTATTTCAAAACACTTAATCGATTATATTAGATGAAAACAAAACGAAGAGACTAAAAGAGAAATTCGTGCTACTTTTATTGTGTTCATGTTATTTTGAACTTTTTACGATTAAGAAAAAAAAACGTTAAATTCTTTTTTATTATTTTTAAAGAAATTTAAAACAAAAAAATGTTTTTTTTGTTTTTTTTTTTTTTTTGGTTTTTTTTTTTTTCGACTTCAGGAGGAGACGCACATTCGGCGAGACGCGAATTTCTGTCTTACTGCTTGTCTCTGATGCGAGCTCACAACGGTGAACATCGCGATAGCTTGCCCGTTCTCGACGTATCGGCCCTTCGTCACGTTGCTTACGTCTTCGACGCTCTGGTTTATTACATGCGTTCGCTGTCCGAACCTCTCGCCACCAGAAACGAGACTCAGAAAGATGCGGCTTCGTATTCCGCTTGGAACGATCAGGTGATTGTCGATTTTTTCATTGCTATATTTTTTTTCTAATTAACCACGTCTATCGGTTAAAAATCCTTGAATTATTTTATTTTATTTTATTTTTAATTTCTTACATTCGATATTTTTAGTATTTGGTCTGAGTGAGAGAATTCCCCTACCTCACCAATGTTTTGGATTTATCATCTATATACATATGTGTATCTATATACTTAGGGTCGCCTCGATATATGTTTTTATTAACTTTTGTTAATTCTCGTGGCTCAAACATTTACTCACATTTTTCATTACTCTTGTGCTATAAAAAATTAAAAAAAAAGATTCATCATAATTATTATTGGTAATAATAAATGTCCATGAATAATCAATGAAATAGATGATTAACTCGTATATATGCATATTTTTTTGTTAATTCTTGTGCCATAAAAAAAAGATATGCATAAATATTATTATTTATAAATATTATCAATAATATAAAAACAATGTTAATTGATAATCCACGAAATCGATGATTCATTTACCATAATCATGATACATATTCGCAGGACGAGAATGACAACGAGGAAGGCGAGGAAGACAATTTGCCAGCCGCAAATGCGATGGAAACCGATTCGGTTGATTATCCGGATTTGTTGCAAGTTCCGGTTTGCGGAACTGCGAACAACGGCGGTGCGTCAACCGGTAAAGGACGCAAACATCCATTTTTGCAACGTTCGGATTCAACGCTCTGTCTGGGTTGTCCGCCTCTCGATCCATTCGACACGGTAATTAGCGAAGCTCTGCCGCTGGCCGATCAACCACATCTGTTGCAACCGCATTCGAGACGCGAGGATCTTTTCGGCGTGCCGAGACAACCCATCGCCGGTTCGAGCTCGGGTGGGACCAATCAAAATCCATTGGAAGGATTGCCGACGAGACTCAGCTTATCGGCGAGAACCGCTGATAACGCGACGACGACGGTGACACCGACTTTCAGCCAAGTTATTCAGGGTCCCGGAGGCTCGGGATCCGTGACGACGGAAAATCGAAGGAGTTCGGGGTCACCCGGTGAGCCAGGAACTAGCAAATACGTGGTGAGTTCAGTATAAATATATTTTTTTAATTATTAACAAAAATATGTTTTAAAGATTTTTTTTTTAATGTTTAAGATTGTAATGAATCGTTGTGTATTTTCCTGCGGTTATAATTGTGATTGGATTTTTCAGGAAAAACCAAAATTATTCAACCAACCAAACGATAATCAACCACCCGTCGTGACTGAGCAAATAATCGACAGAGCTCCGATAATCGTATCGCCGAACAGCCAGAACGAACAATCGGGAAGCAACAAGGGCAAAGAGACTTGTAAGACTGGTAGGAGCGTCATAGTCAGAGCTGGAACTGTTTCGGTGAGTAAACTATCCAGATTACACCGGTAAATCTTTTTTTTTTTTTTTTCTAATAAGAAAATAAAATTGGCCAAAAGCGTGATTTGGTACGTACATTGGATTTTCGTAGCCATTGTCACTCACAACATTCTCTTCAACTTTTCATTGTAATACATATCAAGAGCTCTTTCATGCTGACGAAAAAGATGGTAATCCCTAAAAAAAGTGTTCGTGTAACGATTTATTTTGAAAAGAATTAAAAGAAAATAGTTGTTTCAACATTTTTCATAAATTATTTTTGCTACAATGTTTGTCATAATTTTCATTCAAAGTTCTAATTTGAAGCTACATTATGGAATTTCGGAAAATGTTTTGCTCCGAAAGTTGAGAAATTGAAGGGGGGCTTTGATAACGACTTTGAAATAAAATATTTCGTGAAGGGAAGGATTAAAATCAAAATGTCCTAAATCATTGTTCGTTGCATTTCGGTAGACCTGTCTAAAGACACCGCCTCGATAGGGTTAGTAAAAAAAATGTTTGGCGTACACCTTTGAGAGAAGAGGGGTCGATTTATTTATATTTTTTTCAAAATCCCATGATTTATGTTTTTGGGTCATCAATCTACTTCCGTATATCAAATTTCATCTTAATAGGATCATAGAAACGAAATTCAATGGAAGCTGATGAGAAATTTACATTAAAAAAAAAATAAAAAACAAAAAATAAAAAAAAAATATGTATTCATTTTAGGAAACAAACGCGAATAAAGTCGGAGCTCCGGAGGTGCTGGTTGTGCCGACGGTGGAGGCTCAGAGCGGAGGTGCCGAGGAGGTCGATCCGGCTGCGACTAGTCACGAAATATCGGCCCACGAGACCGTGGAAACGAGTCCCGTGGAATCCGCGAGAGCGTCGTCGTCGATCGGTACCAATATATCGCACAACATATTGCTCGGTCGTTGGAGCTTGTCCCTCGATCTGTTCGGTCGCGTGTTCATGGAGGACGTGGGTCTCGAGGCGGGTTCAGTTGTCTCGGAACTCGGTGGATTTCCCGTGAAGGAAGCTAAATTCCGCAGGGACATGGAAAAATTGCGAAATTCACAACAGAAAGACATAACACTGTCGAAGGTGAGTCGGCTTTCGATAATCTCTAATCACACGAATTCGATGCTTTAACGACAATATTTGTCGATATTTTTTTTTCTTTTTTTTTTCTTTTTTCTTTTTTTTTTTCAATTTTCTCTCGTAGGTCGATCGCGACAGGACGCAACTGTTGGTACAGACGATGAAAGAATTGAACACACAGTACAACCTCTACAATCGTAGAGCGACTAACACACCGCCACTGGTGGTCAATCGGATTAAAGTTACTTTCAAAGACGAACCGGGCGAGGGTTCGGGCGTTGCCAGAAGTTTTTATACAGCCATCGCTGAGGTAAGTGTGCAAAGTTTATTTTTTCGATTGAATGTTGTAATTATGATAATTTTGATTATTTGGAAATAAATGAGACAAACGGAGTCTAGCGAAAAGAAAGGAGAAAGTAAAAAGAAAATTGTTACTGCACTTGTGAAGTGAACTTATCTAATATACATTTTTTTCTCTTTTCATATTCAAATACATTTTTTTTATTAAATATTAATAATTTAAATATTTAAATTATCTTCAGACTTGTCATTTTTTTCATATAATACAATAATTGAAAAATGAATAAAACAAACGGAGTATAACGAGAGAAACGAAGAAAGAATAAATGTTACCGCAATTGTAAAACCTACCCGATAACTAATATCTTTTTTTTTTCTTGAATTATATTCAGGCATTACTTGCCAACGACAAACTGCCAAATCTGGAAGCAGCGCAAGTTGGTTCGAAGTACACGCAATACAACGTTTTACAAAAGTTGAAGAGTCGAGATCGTGAACTGAGACGAACGGTAATATAATTTATATAATTTTTCTCTAGCAATGAAAATATATTTCTATAAAATGCCCGCGAACTCGTAGAAATATTTTCACCTGACAATATCCCCATACCTCGACTTTGATCGAAACAAATTTTCGAGAACAAATTCCTTTTTGTCGAATTTTGTCTTTCAAGTCTATGATCATATTTTCCACTTTTAAACCACATTCTAAGATAACGAAAGTATATTCTTGGTAATGGTTAACTCTTTCGAGTCAGTCGGGGTCATTTGGACCCACAGTCTAATAGATGATCGAGAAAATTCGTCGGCGGGTTTAAATTGATTAAAAAAAGTATACGAAAATATAAAAAATATACATAAATTCATCGACTAATTTTCTTTCATAATTCCCACAGAATCCACGTTCATCCGGAAAGTACAGAGAAACACGAAGATTGTCATTCGAGGCGCGTTCGTTCTATCCGGCGAGTTCGGTCGAAGGTGCGAGTGGTTCGGGCACAGGCGGTTCGTCATCGAGCAGTCATCCACTGCCTCCGGGTGCCTACAGTCACGATCATCTGACGAGCCATCAGCAGCATCTCGGCGATCGTTTGTTTCCAAAAGTTCACGCTTTACGGCCAACCGTGGCCGAGAAAATAACCGGAATGCTTCTCGAATTGGCACCGTCACAAATACTGATGTTGCTCGCGTCCGAGGAAGCGTTGCAAGAAAAAATTGACGAAGCTTACGAGCTGATACAACGTCATTGTCACGATCTCGCGAGCGAGGCCCTCCTCGATCTCGACGTTTTCAGCCTGACCGAACGTTGCAGCGCGAACAAGAAAAAATTGGACAACAGCATATTGGACGATACCGAGGACAACGCCCCGCTTTTTTATTCGCCCGGTAAACGTGGATTTTACACTCCCCGACAGGGACGTTGCAGTTACGAACGTTTGAACGCATTCAGAAACGTCGGCAGGCTCATAGGTCTTTGCCTGTTACAAAACGAATTGTGTCCGATATTTTTGAATCGTCACGTTATCAAATACATACTCGCGAGGCCCATACGTTTTCACGATCTCGCGTTTTTCGATTCCGTGATTTACGAGAGTCTTCGACAACTCGTTATCGACGCCGAGACCAAGGACAGCAACAGTTTGTTCTCCGCGCTGGACCTCACGTTCAGGTATTTATTCTTATACCTTTTTTTATTTTTTTTTTTTAAATGTATTTTCATTATTTTTTTCGAGCTATCGTAGCACGAGGAGAGGACATATAATCGTGAAAGGAAAAAACGATTCGACCCAGGCCAGAACTTCAAGCGTCAGGCATTTGAAATTTAAAAAAAAATGATATTGCAATACTTTTGTTTCGTTTAAAGGTACAAAGTCTTTTTTCCTGCAAAGTGATGAATTATTTTTTTTAACGAATTTTGTTTACGAGTTTATTCAATAATTGCTCAATTTTATTCATGAATATAATATTTTATAATTTTATCATAAAGTCGAAGGTTCAAGCATAATCAACGAATTTTCATAGATTTTAAAAAAATCTATATTTATAACCATATTTGCTCGAAAATGTTTGAAAAGGCTAGGTCAATCTTTTACCCTCTCTTTTCGGAAAAGAGTTATAGAAAAAAAAAAGCGTTTCGGGAATAAGATTATCAAATTCTTATAAAATCGATTGACATGATTTATCGATTCACTTTTTAATTTTCAATTTTTTTTGTGAATTTCAGTATTGACTTGTGTCCGGAGGAAGGAGGTGGCTCAATCGAACTCGTGGCAAACGGTCGTGACATAGAGGTAACGGGTAGCAACGTTTACGATTACGTTAGAAAATACGCGGAGGTACGAATGATAAAGGTGCAAGAGAAGGCGCTGGAAGCAATGCGAGATGGCGTCTTCGACGTACTTCCCGTGGGCGCTCTCGACGGCCTAACGTCCGAAGATCTGCGACTGTTGTTGAACGGGGTTGGCGACATCAATGTATCGGTTCTCATATCCTACACCACGTTCAACGACGAATCCGGCGAACCGACCGAGAGACTGTCCAAGTTCAAACGATGGCTCTGGTCGATTGTCGAAAAAATGTCTCACGTCGAACGACAGGATTTGGTGAGTTTGAGATCTTATGATTAGTAACTTCAAGGAAGGGAGCAGGGGATTCTCATTCTTATCGGTAAAATAACTGCTTTTTTTTTAATTACGCAGTAAAAAAAACAATACAATTAATCGATTCAAAGTTACGCATCTACATGTCAAATTTATTTATTATTGTTATCTTACATATACGGAAAATAATTAAAAAATGGAAATAGGTAATTGTTTGAACTCAAACCACCGATTTGACTTGAAAAAAACATTAGAAAGGTAAAATATTATCATATAGATGAATTCTACAGAAAAAAAAAAAAATTGGTGTCGATCAAAGTCGAGGGTGTGGGTCAAATTGACCCATTGTGTACCCGCCGGGTCACTTTTATTCAGGCAGCTACAAATCATTCATAACTTCATCGATTTTACGAATTTCAATTAAAAAATCTGATCAAGTAATATTGAAAAAATGAATAATCAATGTTTCGGAGAAAATGAATGACAATCCCCTTCTCAAACCAACCGTACTAGAATATTTTGTAAATTCGGCAAATATATTTCGACGAAAATATCAACTGTGTTAAAAAAATATATCCGAAAAAATTAATTAGTTAATTTGAAAAAAAAGGGAATTGCAAATAAATGTAAATTTTTCGTTGATGAATGTGAATTAATTTGTTGTTGTTGTTCTTCGAACGACAGGTATACTTCTGGACAGGATCACCGGCACTGCCAGCCAGCGAGGACGGATTCCAACCAATGCCGACGGTGACGATTCGACCGGCGGACGACGCCCATCTGCCAACCGCGAACACATGTATCTCACGCCTATACGTTCCACTGTACAGCTCGCGTCACGTGCTGCGTCACAAGCTCTTGCTTGCTATCAAAACTAAGAACTTTGGGTTCGTATGAATTCCATCATCGTCCGGCGTTAAATAACCGCGCTTACGCGTTATCCCCCTCCCCCCTCCCCCGGATTATTCGTAATGGTAATAAGAAGAAAAAAAAAACTTTAAACAAAAACGAAAAAAAAACACTCCCCCCCCCTAAAAATAAAAAGTTATACGTTGTTATTTTTCTTTCTCTTCCTAGAAAAAAATTTATAACATTTATAAATTTATAAGGTGTAATTATGAATTATCATTTCTCTTATCATGAAGTGGTCTTCATTGTAATAAGGATTTATGTTAAAGTGTCATATTTAGCCTTTATAGTGACCCGAATAAAACTTTGTCAAAAATATATAAAAGCCACGAGGTCACCGTATTTTGCGTACTTCACTCATTTTACTTTCATCCGTTTTATAGTTTATGCAAATGAGAATGATTGGAAAAAGTATAATAGAAGATGAAAAGAAAAACAAAAAAACAAATTTAATCAAATTCAACAAACTACAGCAACGGTAGCTTATGTGTCAACTGAAACTTTTACCTTATTATATGTGAGGACATTGTCCGAAATTTCGCATCCCGAGAATAAAGAATTTAAATGATCGAAGTAAATACTTTGTTTGTGGTGGTGTGTGTCATTTGTGATTCGAATTAAAAAAAAAAAAAAAACAATGCAACTACGCACTTTTGTGACACGAGACGAACGTGTTAGGCATAATCCCACATGATCATTATCTTCGGGGATTAGGGGGGGGGGGGAGGGAAAGGTGAAACAGCGACGCAGATACAATCAAAAATTTCTTTTATTAGGCATGTACCAGATTTAAAATAAGACGCTGACAGCAAATTATAGCATTTTTTTTGTTCTTTACAAGTACATCAGTAGCGAAATATTACTCTTTTTTTTTCTTCCAGTTTTTTTTTTCTTTTAGATTTTTTTTTTAATTTTATTAAATTTTTGTTGGTACTGATTTATCGTACTTACGTTACGCACCACCTTAAAGAAACAGTGCACCGTGAGTGTCGAAACAGCATAGTTGACGATCTTTATTCTCGAATAGTGAAACAAGTATCGGAAGGTAGCGAAATATCTCACTAACAAATTATGATTTTTTTGTTTTTTTTTTCTTTCATGTTCTCTTTTAAATGAAGAAAATTGCGAACAACGAGAAAGAAAAAAATAATTTTGCGAAATGGCATCGAATCAATGACGGGGGCGGTGTGTGTGTGTGTGTATGTTTAACGCGAACGATTTTTTCTATTTTTTTTCTTCAAGTTGTATTTTTTTTATTATTATTATTTTTTTTTTCATTCGCAACTTCGCGCTCACCGAGACTCGGCCCGAGTCGTCGCACGAATAATTACGTCACATATAAATTACGGCTTCACAGCTATCATTCCCGATCGAATGTGGAACGATTTGGTAGTTGATGAGATAAGCTACGGCGGTCTAGCTGCCTACGCGTAGAATTACATATACTTCTTGTTTTTTTTCTCTCCTTTGTTTGAAACACATGCGCGAAAAAAAAAACGAATATGAACATTTTTTTAAAAATCGATTAAGGAATAAAAAAGAATATGATATATCGATTCCGTTACTCTGTGTCCTGATTTTTTTGTTTGTTGCTTTTTTTTTTGTTTTCTGGTGGTCATGGTTCGCACTCACAAACGTTTCCTGTCTCCTCTCTGGGTTCGTGAACAATTACGCATTTCCTTCGAGCGGCGAACGAAAAAACGAAAATCCGCGTCGCGTTAATGAAAAAGAAAAAAAAAACGAAAAAGCAAAAGAAAAGAAGAAAGAGAAAAAAAAATAATAAGAAACGAAAATTAAAAAAAAAGAACAAAGAAATTTTTGAATTTACAGCATTAAATATATATGTATATATATTTTCTAAACGATAAACTGAAATAGTAAAAAATAATCTATTATCTTTAATTTACTTTAAAAAAAAAAACAAAAAAAATTGGTTGTTTTATGTTGTTGTTTTTTTTTTGTTGATTTTTTTTTTCATCATTCTTTCTAATACTAATATGTATAATATAATAAATCTCATTATTTATAAATTTCTAAAAATCGTAAAGTTATATACAATAATTATATTATCCATTATGTACTTGACAAAATATTGATAGAAACTTATTTACAACGGGTTACCTACTGACCGCTTCCTGAATTGTTTTGGGGTAATTTGGTTGTCGTCTGGCTGAGTTGTGCCAGTGTGTCGGCCGTTGCGTGAGCCTTCAGAATCGAATTTTCGGCTTCCAATTGATTGATGCGATCCATCAATTCGGCTATCTTCTCCTTCAGCACTTCGACCTCTTCGCGTACCGCGAACATCAGATGACTCTTCACCAAGTCCTGATACCGAAGTAAAATAAAACAACCATATGAATAAATGAATCAATGAACAAGGTGGAGAATGTGTTGGCAGAGATCGACCGATTCGTCCCGGGGGACGACATTCGAAGCCGGGGGGGTAACCGCGCAATGCGATCCCCCCCCCCTCCCTCGCCCTCCCCCCGATAGTAATTCTCAAACGCTCACCATAGCTTGTTCAATCTTATTATCAATCGCTACGGCACTTGTCCCCGACATACTGCAACACAATGAACGGATTAGATGAGTAACGACGAGTTTCAGACGAGTTATACAGTGATTGATGTACAACGGGCCAAAGTTGGAACGAAATTGCAGACTAAGGGACGAAAAAAAAAAATCTACATCGTTTTCGACACACAATAATATCCATCTGGGTTGCTGTTCATCAGAGAACGATGATTTACTAACAAGAAGCTTGGAATTCAATTACAAATCTTTCAATCAATTATTTTTATACAATTAAAAAAAATATATAAAAGAATTAATAAATAAAATATCAATAAAAAAGTGTTTTACTTTTCTTATAAAAAGAATTTTGAAACAAGGATCAATTCTTTCATTGATATTTTACGTCCTAATTTCGTTCAAGCTTTGTGAATTTAAAAAATAAGTGATTCGATGCAAAATATAAAAAAAATGTTTCTGCTTGTGCGACCGATCACAACTCCTTCGTCTTGATTCAAATTCTCACAGAAAAATTCATAGAACGAAGAGATCAATGATTTCAGAATTTTTTTCGTTCCAACTTCGTTCTAGTCTTTTATGATTAAAAAAAAATTACAAAAAAATAAAAAAATATAAAATCGGAAGTTTTCACCCCATCACCCTGACGAACCTTTCATTGTCTTCGAGCGCGTGATGGTCATCGTTGCTCTGTGTTACTTCGGCCAGAGATTCGAGTAGGGTGGCATCGGCGGATTGTGCAGCAGCTGCAACAAGTCCCGCCACGGAGTCCTGCTCCGATTCGGGTTGATGAAAATTCATGCTTCCCTGTGGTTGCAATCCGCTCGTCGGCACCTGATTCATCTGCACCTGAGAGTTGCCACCGCCCGTTTGCGATTGCATCTGTCCCTGTGGTGTCATAACTTGACCCTGAACCCCGGCTCCCGGACCGTGTATCGTCGACGCTGACTGCTGAGCACCCGACTGAGGAACTTTGTGAATATTTTGGATGCCCTGCATTCCTTGCATGGCGGTCATTGGCTCGGAAATTTGGGCCATCTGCTTCTGGGTCGTCAGCGCTTGTTGTTGTTGCTGCTGTTGTTGTTGCTGCTGCTGCTGCTGTTGTTGCTGCTGCTGTTGCTGTTGCTGTTGTTGCTGTTGCTGCGGTTGCTGGGACTGATGTTGCGTAACGAGTATATTGGGCGCCTGTGAAGCAGACGCGGAAGATTGTTGCACCGACGGTTGACAGACATTCTGACCTGGCAAATTTTGATTTTGCGATCCGACCGTCACATAAGACGACGTATCGTCCTTCGGCTGATGGCTTATATTTTGTTGAGGCGTCACATTGTTATTATTAGTCTGATTAATAATAGGAATAGAGCCTTGGGGCATGCTCTGCGGTTGTCCCAAATTATTGGGATGGGCGGGTTGAAGATTCGACGGCAAAGTCGCGCCCTGCTGTCCGACTTGTTGGGGCTGTTGGGAATTCAACTGTTGTTGTTGCTGCTGCTGATTGGGAGATTGAAAGTATTGTGGTATCTGCTGAGTGGGAACCTGCGTCTGCGACTGCAACTGACTCGGATTGTGTTGTTGCTGTTGCTGAACGTTCTGAGCCATGGAATTGCCAACCGAAAAACCTGCCGCCGAATTGTGAACGTCCTGATGCGTCACATGACCGTTCATATCCATGGACATGGTTTTGTCGTCGGTCACGTTGCTCTGTTGTTTGTTGACGTCCATAACCGCAACTCCGCCGTCTCCGACGCCGTAAGACACGCACACGTCGTTGGGATCCGGCACTTTGGGGGTATTGACGACGCTCTGTTGATTGGTCGAAGTGTGATCCAAATAATCCATGCAAGTCCATCTTCCTCTCTTGAACGGTTCCGTACTTTCGATCTTCACCACCTTGAATCTTTCGTTTCTGCCGTGCGAATGTACTTCGCGCAAATCGGAATCTTGTTTGGCGTTACTGGACAACAAATTGATGATATTGTTGTCGGTGACAGAATTTATATCCAACGTATTGATGTTACTGTCGTTGGTGGAATTACTGACGCTCTCCCCTTCGGACGGTACTATCGCCAAGCCGTATTGCGAACTTGTCGGAATAACGGGAGCTGTGCTGAGAGCGGCGTTGGTGGCGTTGAAAAAGACATCCTCCTTGGAAAACGTATCTTCGGAATAGCTCGGAGTTTCGACGTCCAAATCGGTGACTCTCGAGTGTTCAACCGAATTGTCTTCGGTGTGCGATTCGTCCAAGTCGTCGTTTGAATCGTCGCCCGCATCGTTGCTCATGCGAGAACCTACGGTGACGCTGGTTATTTGAAACGACGAAGTTTTCTTTCTGCATTGATTGTTCTGTATTGCGTTGTTGCCGGTCGAAGCAAGACCCAAAGTCTGATGAGTCCTGTCCGGCTCGCCCAATCTTATCGTCTCCGTGGTGGTACGATGAATCGTATTAGATATCTTTCTACCGCCGTCCAACTGCTGCTTGTGCGATTTTCTGTGCACATTGTCTGCCATTATTGTGATGACTTACCATTCGCGAGCCACGACGTATCTTCTCGTACAATTTTTCGCGATATCGTCGCATATTAAGAACGACATCGCCGAGCTTGGAATTTTTTCTCACGAAGTTTCGAGGTTCCCGGCGATCAACTGGGGATCTCACGGCGTACGACCGAACGGACTGTCACGCCGGAACGTCGATGAAAAAATTTGATCAACGGTCACGATTATTGTTAATCGCGCGAGCTCGGTGTATCAACATTTTTCGTTTGTTCGAAGGTGTTGACAGTTCACCATTTCGTTGATGAGCCCATCACGGTTACACGAGAGCTCCCATTCGCTCGCCTTCGGCACGCACACTTATCACGATCGAATCGATGGGTTATGACGCACGAGATTCGTGTTTCGTTGTTACGTTGTGACCGTGATCAATGGGTCAGAACTCGTTGCGATCCATCAGATCGTCAGAACTTCGCGTTACCGTGTCGATGCGCGATTTTCATCGTCCATGTCTCTCTTGCTTCACGGTGTCTATCCTATTCTCATAAGCAGGTGAGCAGTTTAAAAATGGCTGACGATTCATCCGCAAGAATCGCCACGGAATCTTTGATTTTGTGATGGCAAAACGCCCATCGACAAACGCTTTCGTCGTTTATGGGGGGGTAAGGGTGAATACGCAATTGCGCAATCCCACGGTTGGACAATTTTTTTCGGTCGATTTTCGACGATGCGTTATCGTCGTTTGTCGTTCGACGGAGGGTTAACACTTGTGGATGCTTAATGTCGAATATTTGGTGAAATTTTCGAAATTCGGGAAATTCATAATGAGATAGGATTAATGCGGTTAGTGAGGTTATGGAAAACTTGTCCGTAAAACGATTTTGGAGGATTTAGGGCGTTATGTATTTGCGACGTGGGTGGTGGCGCTCTCGGCGCTTTGGACGAGTGCGGACGAGTAACGGTGGTATCTGATTGGTGGTTGGCTCCGGTCGCTACGCGAAAGTAGCCTTAAGGCGATGGACTACATTTTCTCTCTCGCTCCGCAGCGAGCGCCGATACCGCTGCCTCTCTCGCACTCGGAGATGTCTTCCATCACCTTAAGGTGATATGCTACGTTTCTCGCTCGTTCTCTGTCGCTCGGCAGTGAGCGCCAATAGCGCTATCTCTCTCGCATGATCTGCGCCACGAGTGAGAGGAAGATAGCGCTATCGGCGCTCGCTGCAGAGCGAGAGAGATAGAATGTTAAAGGTAGCACATCACCTTAACCATACGGCCACGGATTTGGGGACGAGTGGGATGGGCATGAAGCAAGCAATAAGATAGACGGCATCCGACCTCGCGTTCGATTCGTGCTTCCCCGTACGGACGACAGAGCGCGTCCCGTGCATATTCTTTCCCGCCAAAGCATACATTTCGACCGGCTGGGCCGTGGAAATTGAAGCATGGTCGCCCGGCGCTACACAAAATAATCGTTGACAAGTCGCAAAATTGTATTTTGAATGCATTGTTGATTTTTCAAAAATTTGTATTCGTTTTTATTTAAATTTCAGTCAAATTCATTTTTTTTAAGTTCGTAGAAAGATGGATGACATAGAACGTGAGTTCACAGCGATACAACAAAGAGATTGTCAATTGTTTTTTTTTTTTTTCAAAAAGACTTGTGATTGATGAATATTTGATTTGTTTTCATAGCGTCATCGTCTGGCCGGTCCAAACGTCAAAGATCCGACAAAACTGGTCGTTCGGCTGCCTTGGAGAGGTTAAAACAGCTCAAGGGTAACAAACACAAGTACGAGGTATCCGAATTGGAAAATGTTTACGACGAGGTCGATGAGAAAGCTTACAGCAAAACCGTCATGGAAAGACAAAACGACGACTGGATCGTCGACGATGGTAATTCATGGTTCACGTTTCATTTTCATTTTCATCGTTCAATAGTATAATCATGCGAAAAGATCATTTCGAGCATACTTGATTTTTCTAGGCGGAACTGGATACGTCGAGGACGGTCGAGAGATATTCGACGACGATCTGGACGAGGAAAGTATACAGCAAGCTGCAAAAAACCCGAGCTTGGCCGGTCCGCGCAAGAAAAAAAAATTGGAACCCAAGGCCAAGGGTAACCTGAAAAACATGTTTCTCAGCATGTCTTCCAAGAAAAAGCCGGAGGAAAAGTTGGCCGACGACGATATTCTCGGAGATCTAATGATGCAGCTTAGTAGCAAGCAACCTACTCCGAAACGCAAACCAAACCCAGTTAGAAACAAATTTTGCGTTACTCCGAAAGCTCAACCGACGTGAGTTGAATTTGGATTATCGACAGTCCAAGCTGCGAAAGTGACACGATCGACGTAAAATTTGCATGGCTCTTGTTTGAAAATGCTCTTGTTTCAGCAAACGGACGGAGTCAATGGAACCAGTTCCATCTAGGAGTGCGGAAGGCGATGTCGATGCGGACGAACCTATATTCGAGAGACCAAAAGTAGTCGAGCGTTCGGTGGTTGAGACGAAGAAGAAGGAAACTAGTCCGACGAAAGAATCAAAGAACGAAGATACGGGCAACGAAATGATGGATCTCGAAGCAGCGATGTGGGAGAACGAAGCTCCTGAAATTCCTGAATCGTCCGTTGCGAATATATCCGACACGGACGTAAGTACGATATCGAACGAAAATTTTCACCAGAATGTGAGTTTCCGTTCATTCGACAGATTCAACTTTATTTATTTTGCAGCTGAGTACATTGGACTTTGACGATTCGGAATTCGACGCGGATTTGACATCCACGATGTCGAAGACAATTTCGACGAAACCGTTGGCAGAATCGAGCACCAACGTTCGGTCTGCGATAGCTTCGACGAAACCCACGGTAAAACTTACTTGCGAAACTCTATCGAAAAATGCTATGTTCGACGACGCCGAGGTGGATCTCGGCGATCAAGCATGGGCGAACGATTTCGAAACCCAACTCACCGAGACCGAAGTAGCCTCGCCCACCAAGATGGACACAATTCCACTGGTCACCAATGCCACGGGCGACAAAGTTTTTCGATTTTTTTGGTGGGACGCTTTCGAGGATCAATACAAACAGCCGGGAATCGTTTATCTGTTCGGCAAAGTTTACAACGAAACTGCCAAATCCTACACGTCTTGTTGTCTTCAAATAAAAAATATTCCACGAAGATTGTATATTTTACCGCGTGAAATCGTGAGTTATAAAAATGTTGATTCATTATTCGTTAACAACCGATCAACCAGGAATAATATGGCATTCGTTCAATGAAAAATGTATTTAAAATCGCTTTTTCCAACAAAATAATCATGATGAAATTATCATGTGGAAATTATATTATTCTACATTGTTGAAAATGGTTATGGAATAATTACGAATTTGTTTAAAATAGATTTGATAATCATTTGGTCGTGAGAGTATTGCAAATACATTTTATCATTAAATGAATACCCATCTTTGCCATCGAACGAACAAAGAAATGGTACAAATTTTAAAAAATTTGGATTAAAATTACATCTAATAATTTAAAAAAAATGTAAAGATAATAATTGAAAGTATTTCAAATGATAAAGACAATATTAATTATTATCTTCAAATATTTAAAGCTAATAATTTTTACAAAAATGATATTCATAAATTTTTCGAATATTTTACAGATAAAAGATTCGGAAAAAACTAGCGACGGACCGAAAGAAGTTCAGATGACCGATGTGTATCGTGAATTCAACGAATGGGCCACGAGACATCACATAACGGAATTTCGTTCGATCGAAACGCGAAAAAAATATGCTTTCGATCTGAAAGGCACGCCGAGAGAAAGCGAATATCTGGAAGTGCGTTATCCCGCCTCATTACCGGCCATGGACGCGGATTACAGCGGA
Organism: Diplazon laetatorius; assembly: GCA_963662125.1. NCBI lineage: Eukaryota > Metazoa > Arthropoda > Insecta > Hymenoptera > Ichneumonidae > Diplazon > Diplazon laetatorius. The sequence goes on from OY759156.1 coordinate 8,482,871, forward strand.
CCGGCCATAGAACACGTGTTCGGCACTTCCGTGAGCGCCCTCGAATTATTGTTGACCGAGAGAAATTTCAAAGGACCATGCTGGCTCGACGTGAAAAATCCATTACCCGCCGGGGCGCCATCGAGTTGGTGCAATTTGCAAATAAATTGCATGAAATTCGAAAATATTTCCGTTCACGTTCCCGACGCGAAATCCCCAAAATTGTCCATGGCTCCGATGTCCGTGGCGACGTTGAACGTTCGCATGTCGCTGAATTCCAAGCATCAACAAAACGAAATCGTGATGATCGGAATTTTATTGCAAAACAAATATCACATCGACAAAGCTCCGCCTAAATCGTTGTTTCAACAGCATTATTGTCTGGTCACGCGTCCACGCGACACAACGTGGCCCATACACGCCCGCGACATAATATCCAAGACCAAGGTCATACGTTGCGACACCGAGATCGATTTGCTCGAACAATTTCTCGATATAATCGAAAAAACTGATCCCGATTTGTTGGTGGGCAACGATTGTGGTTTTCAATTCGACGTTCTCATGCATCGCATAACAACGTTGCGAATTAAAAATTGGAGCCGCGTGGGAAAACTTCGAAGATCGGTCGTACCGATGTTCAAAGGTAAAATTAATTTGGGACAATCGTTTTGCGGACGTCCGATTTGCGACGTACAATTATCGGCCAAAGAATTGAATCTCAAAGTACGCAGTTATGATTTGTCAACTTTGTGCATGACGATACTCAAGAAAAAGGAATACGAATGTCGCGAAATAAAACCCATCGATTGTCCGAAATTTTACGAAACAGCGAAAAAAATTGAAAATTTGATACAAACAACGATGAACGAAGCTTTGTACATAATTACGCTTGTGTTCGAACTCAACGTGATGCCTCTGGCCGTGCAAATAACTTGCATCGCCGGAAATACATTGTCGAGAACGCTTTCGGCCGGACGTGCCGAGAGAAACGAATATCTGCTTCTTCATGCGTTTTACAAAAAAGATTACATCACGCCGGACAAACGTTACGCGAAAAAAGGCAAAGACGAGCAGCAGAGCAATTCGCGAAGGAAGAAAGCCGCTTACAGCGGTGGTTTGGTGCTCGATCCGAAGAAAGGATTTTACGACAAATTGATATTGTTGATGGATTTCAATTCGTTGTATCCGAGTATAATACAGGAGTACAATTTGTGTTTTACCACGGTACCCGGTGCGGCTTACGCTGACGCCGCCGACCTCGCCGTGCCCCAGGGCGATCTCGAACCCGGTGTCGTGCCCACGGAAATTCGCAAACTCGTCGAAAGTCGTGGGGAAGTTAAGAAACTCATGAACACCCCGAATCTGTCGCCCGAGCTCAAGATGCAGTACAATATTCGTCAAATGGCTCTCAAACTCACGGCCAATTCCATGTACGGATGTTTGGGAGCGTCGCATTGTCGATTTTATGCGAAAGGACTGGCTGCGCTAGTAACAGGTAACAACAATTTTCGAAAATTCACAAAATTAAATAAAAATTGAAAAAAAAAAAATTTTTTTTTACGAAAACATATTTGACTTTGAATTGCTTTGGCCGTGTAATTGACCGAGTTATTGCGAATTTTGACGGAGGACGACCATACGTATTGTTATTAATGACAACATAATTATTATCAAATAATCAATAAACAGGGAAAAAAATTACGAATAATTTTTTGTGGTTTTCACACTTTTAAAAGTGCAGTTCGACTGCTCGGGAAATTTTGCAAAACACAGTCTTCGGTGGAGAGATGCGGAGGACGAACGTATTATTATCAGTAATAGAATGAATATAATTGAATAACAAATTAACAGAAAAATACATTTTTAAAAATCATAAACATATAAAATGGACACGACGAATAACTATGAAATTAAAATTTCAGCGAAAGGTCGTGAAATTTTGCAAAACACAAAATCACTGGTGGAAAAATTGAATTTTGAGGTAATCTACGGTGACACGGATTCCATAATGATCAATACGAATATTTTGAATTACGACGAAGCTTTTACCATCGCCAAAAAGGTATGAAAAAAAAAATTATTCCAATATTATTTATCGTGTATTTTGTCGCATGATTATAATTATTTCATAATCATGTTCTCATTTTTATTATTACATTTTTTCAGATCAAACAAGAAGTCAACAAACTTTACAAAAAAGTTGAACTCGACATCGACGGTGTATTCAGATATCTGCTGCTATTGCAGAAAAAAAAGTACGCCGCGGTATTGATGAACAAGTCTTCGAACGGTCAGATAGAATTGATAATGGAACACAAGGGTTTGGATATAGTCCGAAGAGATTGGTGCCAAATAGCGTGCGATACTGGAAAGTAAGTTGTTCGAAAAATCAAAATTAAAAAAATATATATATTAAAAAATGTAAAAAAAAATATTTTCAAACTCACGAATTTTCGTTATGGCAATTTGATCGTTACGATTATTCACAGAACCATATTGGATCATTTGTTGTGCGATCAGCCGAGCGAAATTCGTCGAGAAAAGATATTCGAAACTTTGCAAACCGTATCGACGAACATTCGTGAAGGTCGAACGGCATTGTCGGCACTCGTGCTGACCAAACAATTGTCGAAAAATCCGAAAGATTATCCGGAAAAAAAATTGCCCCACGTGTCGATAGCTCTGAGATTGAACAAGGAAGGCGGAAGAATGTGGAAAGCCGGTGATACTGTTCCGTACATAATTTGCGAGGTAATTTATCATCGTTTGTTTTTGAATTTGGATTTAATTTCAATTTAATTGGTTAATTAATTGAAGTTTCATGATTATCGAAATATTGTAATTTATGATCGCTTGAATTAATTGATCTGTGGCTCGATGATTCAAGGATGGAACCGACAGATCAGCCACCGAGCGAGCGTATCACGTGGACGAGTTCAAGAAGAGCGAGAGTCTGAGCATCGACGTGAACTATTACATTCTGAGTCAAATATTTCCGGTGGTACTGCGAATATGCGATCCGATCGATGGCATCGACGACGTTCTACTGGCCAAGTGTCTCGGACTCGAGGACATTTACAAATCCAAGAGAGTCATTCACGAGCACGACGACGTCGAAGTTCCCGTCCAAATGAACGAAGATCGTTACAAATATTGCTCACCGTTGAAAATAACTTGTCGCAACGAAAAGTGTCTCAAAGAAATTGTGATAGATGAATTCTTCGCGACTTTTGTAAGAATTTTATTACATTTCGACTCTTTTAATTTTATTATTTATTTTTTAGGGTTTTTTATAAATGAACTCGTCTATGACCTTCTTTTTGTTTTTGCTTTTTTCGCTCCATCAATTTTTGAGAATTGTGGAAGTTGACGATTTTTTGAAAAATTTATTTATTTCCCACCAGCCTTCGGGAAAACTTCCGGCTTTGGCACGTTGCTCGAATCCCGATTGCGACGTTCCACCCTACAAACACGTGAACAATGTGCAAAATCATCTGCAACTCGCCATAAGAAACGCCATTTCGGAGTATTACGACGATCTCATGGAATGCGAAGATCCCGTATGCTCTCACACGACTTGTTACGTGCCTATGATAATCAAGGAACGTTATCCTGTTTGCAGTGGTTGCAACGAATCTCATATGCACAGAGTAGTAAGCGTTAGAAATTATTATCATTATTATTTTTGTAAGAATATAATATTTTTAAATGAATTTAAAAAGAGATCAATTTTGTAGAATTAATTTTTTGATTAGGCTTTTACAAAATACGACGGTACAATAATTTATCGTTTGTCATTGATTTACTACTTTAACATTTTTATGACGATCGATTATTATTATTTCTGAGAGAACGGATTATAATTTTTTTTTTTATTTTTTCAGTATTCGGAATCAAAGTTGTATACACAGTTGTGTTTTTATCGTTACCTCTTCGACGCGAGTCAAATAACGAGCAAGAATACGCAAGGAATGAATTCGCCGGAGTTAATAACGGCCTACGACACGTTGAAAGAATTCGTTGAAAAACGACTAACGCGAAATGCGTATTCCGTGGTTGATTTGGGTTCGATATTCAAGAAAGACAATTCGACGGAAGTCGAGAGCGTCGTCGTCGATGAGGACGATGTCAGCGACTTGGATGATGATGCGTCTCTCGATTGAAATTTTTCTTACATTCCTTTATGAATGATAATTCAGCGACCTTGGACGAGGGGCGCATCCGATTGCGAGAAGTGATAATCGAGTTCCATCGAATTTTTTTGTTATTTTAACTTTTTTTTTAAAATTCAATTTTCAGTTTAATGTACAGTGATATGTAATGTTAAATTTGTAATTTTTAAGTGTTTAAACAAATCCAATAAAAATGATTATTCTTACAAAATTTGAATGCGATTAATGAATATCCTTACGTGGAAAGACGTCGAAACTGGGAGCTTTGATTGGACGAGTACATTGATAATGTGCGACCCGAAGGTGCAAAAGTCCAGCTGTCCAGAAAAAGAGGTAGGGAATCCTTTTTTTTCTCCATTGACCACATGCCTGTGATGACAAACGAAAATCGCATTTGAAATACATTTTCCAACAGATAACTCTGATCAATTATTATTTTACGATTATGAATAATTCACACGAATGATTGTTTCATAGTGCTTTTTAATATACAATAAGTGCCCATAATCCATAATCATTTTGTCAGAAAAATATTTTTAGTATTTCCGACAATATTTTGAATTTTAAAGAGTCAGTCCATGCATACGTACATACACACCTGGATACTTTCTGAAAATGTGATGTTCGAAGACGTTTTAGACCTGCTGGCATCAGAATATCGATAAACATTTTTTTACACCTTTCTCTATGAGGAAGCAATAAATACTAAAAAAAATAGATCGATGCAATTTTATGTTTAATAGTTTATTCGTTACAGTTGTTGTCGCACAGGACTGCTGAAGGTATCGTCGACTCGTTGATGACATTGCAAAGCATCCAGTAACTGACCCACACAAAGGCGTCACGTTATTCAAAGAGCCTGGAGATAACGATTCGGAATCGAAACAAATGTATTCTTATCGAATGTAATACAAATAATTATGAATGTATTTAAAATTGATGAACGAATGTACGAATAAATCACGGGGGTTTGATTATAGTCTCTACACTCGGTACGTTGTATTAAAAATTCACTGAATGGCAAGGACTTTTATTCTTGTGGGTCGCGAAATGCATTTATAACTAAATTCGCCGATCAAACTTTTTCCCAGTCGCGCATTATACATCGCGGGTTCGATCTTGTCAACATTCATTGTCGCATTGTTTATTAAATCTAAAAAAAAAAAAAAATAGTCATTGCGAAACGTTTTTCCATCGTCCACGATGAGAAAGAAAAAAAAAACGTAATAATGGCATTTTATGCCGACAACTGGCTTTGTCCATCCGACGTCGATAATTTTTGTACACAAAATGTTCGAAAAAAAAAAATTAACAGGCGAAGGAACTAACCTCACATAAATCTATCATTTAATTTTATATGCAACGATTTTCACCTCGTGAAATGCAATTTTTATCTTCGTACTATCGATTATATACAATGAGAGAACACCGAATGACGAATAAAACCGAAACCGAAATAAATCACGTGTTGCGAGTAAAAAGAAAAAAAATGTTTCGCATAGTTCGTGAATTTGGACAATATCTCACGGATTTTTCTACGAGGATCGTTATAAAAATAAAATTTTGAGCTGGCTGGCCTCGATATGTATATATATAGCAATATGATACACATTAGTATGATTAATATTATACACGCCCGTGTATAAACTGATACTAATAATGAGCTTAAATGTCTCTACAGGCTCATTTCTTGGCATTAACATTTTTTTTTCTTCATGAAAAAAATACAAATAAAATCGAAGACTTGCGAATGTCGCAACATTATCCTCTATTGGTCGCAGACAAATGCTGCGAGTGAATTCATTCGTCGTTTATCACACGAGCAATTCACATTAACAGACGGAAAAACTTTTTTATTCTCCTGTTTTTTTTTCTATCTCTGCTGAATAATATCGGTGTCCGTGACGTTGGTGATGTTGTAAAAATTGTATTGCGGCATAGTGGCTGGCAGAATGTTCTGTATAGGCACACCGTTCAAATACGTCGTCGTATTTCTGTCGCGACAAAAATTTTCTTGCACCGCGACTGGTACAACACCTTGGAAAGTCTCCAGACCCGTGGTTGGCGTTATGGCTTGTACGATTATCGGTTGAGATACGGTCGGGTCAGGCACTGTTTGAATAACCTGAAAATCACGTGAATCTCATGAATATTCTCATTGTTTGCCGGAAAATAAAATTTTTTAAATAAAAAAAAATCCGAAGAAAAAAATGATTGTAGAAAAAAATCAGCTGAAATTACTTGAATCGTCGGTTGAGCTTGTTGCGTCAGGGTAATCGATTCCTGAACATTGTTTTGCAGTTGCTGTGGCGGTTGTTGTTGCTCTTGCTGCGGCTGCAGATGTTTCGTGTGTGACGTATTGATACCGTGTCTGCGTTTCATGTGTTTGTTGTAATTCGGCCAGTTCGTGAAGTGATGCTGACACTCCAAACAGCTGTAAGGTCTCTCGCCCGTGTGTTGCCTTCTGTGTGTCTGATTAACATGCGAAATTCATTTGAAAATTGTTTTAACCATTGCCTAATAATAAATTATCGTTGAAAAAAGTATTTAGAACAGATTTTTTTTTAATTTAATTTATTGGTGAATCCCGTAGATCTCTGAGAAGAATTTTTCCCATTAGAATCGAAAATCTGACCAGACTATTCACCATTACGTAGTATAGTAATAATATCTTAACAAATTAATTGTTTAAGAAAATGAACAAATAAAAATAAATAAGAATAAAAGTAAAAATCGTTGAGTAAAAATTACTCACAGTGAGAATGCCCTTGAACCGGAAACATTTTCCACAAAATTCGCAAGTGAATGGCATGGCACCCGTGTGAATTCTGTGATGTTCCCTGAGGGTGCCTTTTTCACGAAAAGTTCGTCCGCACACGGCACACTGATGAGGTTTGGCGCCTGTGTGCACAGTCTCGTGTTTTTTCAATTGCAAAGGTGTCTTGAAACTGTGAATCAATGAAAATTTTCCATAATCTCGTCAACACAGGGCAAAGGAAGAGATGGAGCGAAACAAAAAAAGTCCACGAGATCGACTTACGCTTTTGGACATTGAGAACAAGTGTACGGTTTGTCAGCCGAGTGGGTGAGAAAATGTGCCTCGAGATTGCCCTTTTGTATGAAACTCTTGCCACACTGATCGCACGTGAAATTTCTCACTCCCGAATGTATGCGTTTGTGAGTCACGAGATTTGGTTTCGTCGAAAATCTTTTGTCGCACTGATCGCATGGAAAACGATTTTTCATTGTTTCGGGCAAGTGACAACGGCTGTGAATGTACAGAGCGTTTTGTTGTCTGAACGATTTTCCACAAGTTTGACAAACGTGGGGACGTTCCTCGCTGTGAACCACTCGGTGAGAGTCCAACACTTTTTTGTGAACGAACGACTTGCCGCAATCTTCGCAGCTAGGATTAAAAAAAAAATAAAATAAAATAAAAATTAATTTTAATTATGACGATAATATCATTGAAAAAAATAATCATTCAGCTTGATATTGCAAATAAACTTTTATTATCAATGAAAGAGAAGAAAAACGAATATTTCCAAAAGCCTTTGTCACTAAATAATCGTAAAGCAAAATGTAACTGTTTTTTTTTTCAATTTTTTTAAATACCTGAACTTGGATTTGGTCTTGTGCCGCTTGACGTGCGACAAAAATCCATAATACTTGTCGTAAATCTTGGAACACTGAACACACATGTATTTGGCTTGTTGATTGTGCACCGCATCGTGATGTTCCTCGAGCAATTCCAAACTTGGCAATTTGTCGTCGCAATCTGTACACAACCATGGATGTCTGTCCATTTCAGCGCCGCGCTTTTTGCCCGGTTTGGGAGGTTCCAAAGCACCCGCATTGATCATTTCCATATCCGAATCGGTACCTGCAAATCAAATTCGTCATGACGATCGACAATTTTCTGCCACAAAAAAGCGTTTGCGTCCAATACGATTCTCACCCGTCATATAATTAACAGGAATCTTGACCCTGTTTTTGGAATTTTGCGGATCTTTCGAGCTCGGCGTTTCGCTGCAATTCTCATCCAAATCGGACATCGCGCCCATGTCCGAACTATAATTCTTTCTCCCCGGCGATTTTTTCTTCGTCTTTTTCTCGATCGGCTTGGGCGATACTTCCTTCATCTCCGCCTTGGGCTTTACTTCCTTCGGAGCGTCTTGTTCGGCAGTTATCTCCGCCTTAGCTTCGAACTCGCTGTCACGATTGTCGTCGCGATAATACTCGCTGTCCATGTTCTCTATGGTCTCCGCTATGTAATTGTCGCACAGCGAACCGTCTCCCATATTCTCCTCCATTTCCTCCTTGGAACATTCCACCTTTTGCCCGACGTCAATCATATTGTCTTGCTCAACCGGCTTCTGCTCGTCATCTTTACGAGCGTTCAGCAGTTGCAGCAGAGACGTCTGAGCCCGATTGGATTTTTCAAAGAAGTCGTTGCACTGATTGAGCAGCAAGCAACAGTCGAAGCACACGGACAGCGGCAGACTGTCGTTTATCACAACCTGGTGGCAGAAAAAAAAAGTTTCAATCAAAATAACAAATAGTTCAATGGCTAACCAACAAAAAAAATTCGTAAAAATTGATATTGTTTTTTTTTTTCCTTTTGATCTCATTGTTTACCTGAATTTGCAGACATTTGGCAATTTTACATTCGATCGCGAGTTTCTGTCCTTCGGTGTCGTAAATACCGATTACCTCGTCCTTGGTCTCGGCGCAGAGCCGGCAGAGTTCGGACTCCGACATTGTTGTTTACGGATTACGTTCGAATGATCATCGAATTCTGCATTATCCGTCACGACGAACACGCATTACCGCGATATCGTAACTCCGAACACGTCCGATCGTCGTTCGCGACGGTTCGTCGATCGTGAAACTCACGTTATTTTCGCGCTCGTAAACAAAAGACGAACTCGACGGACGCCAACCGCAGGGCGGACATGTTGGCACGACGGCCCAACTATTATCGAAGCTATATGTCGATTTCGTAAATTGGCCAATCCGCCACGAACCCACACGAACGCACGTTCCTCAAGTCTCGACGATTCGCAATGAACCCGGCAATTCAACCACGAACCTCACTTTTCACGATTCACTGAACAAACAAATCGTATCCCACGTGGCTCTGCGTAAATTTGTTTTCTTATTTTTTTGTCGTCGAATCATCGAACGCTTACGCTGTTTCTCGGTCTATTGTGTGCGCCAAGAACAAAAACAAACGACAACAAAAAAAAAACTTGTTGTTTTGGTGGCGCTTGCGCATGCGCGAGGTTTCGTCGCGGTAGCGACATCTGCGAGTCGTTGATGGCAACTTTTTTTTCATATTTCGAATTGAAATTAAAAATAATGGAGAATAGTCGATTCTGTGATGAAATAAAGAACGTTCTGTATTGATGAATGATATTTTGTTTCGGGTAGGAAAAAAAGTTGAACGCAGAGTTTCGATGAGAGGTTATGGCTCTATCGTAAATCATGGAACGTCGTTGGGATTGCGCATTCGAGTTTTAGTGATTCGTGATCAATATACAGAGAAACCTCTGCATAGTCAAAAATCGGGGTTCGTGGGACGAGCGAAACCAGGCTTAAAAAAATTTGATTGACCAATAGCGATTTATGAAGATTTGAAATTATGGTTTCACGTATGTCTCTTGGACAGATTTCTGTGGTAGGTATGAGCGCGGCTGATGTGAAAACTTTGTAGTTGTACCGTTGGCCCACAGAGTTCACTGCGATCGAGAAGTGTCGTTCACACCAACAAGCATACCGTATGCAGATTGTAGCTTAAATTCTTGCGTTTTAGGTACCTATGCTCCGATGACGTTGACAACAATTAAGCATAAGTTGATTAAAATTCAAGAAAAAAGGTTACCGCAAGATGAGAATAACTCAAGCCCGAAAATGCCCCCCTTTGCAGAAGTCTGTGGCTATAAGGAAACAATCACGATGATCTGCTACAAGTTTTGAACCACCCGAACCATCGAACCATCGAAAAACATGGCCGGAAATAACGAACGAACGATGCATAATCCGCGCGCAACCGAATAAAAATTTGCGAACATTGAAATGACGAGCCCCGAGCCCCGAGCCCGTCGCCTGAAGCTCGTTGTTCATATCCATCCGCGGTTCTCGAACCGGCGTCGATCCGCCATCTTATGAACTCCGAAGATGACTGCCCAAAATCATCAAACTCAAAAACTAAATAACTCGACGAATTCTTGTCGTACAAGAAAAACGTAAAGAGCATTTTGTTTTGTTTTAAAACGATCTATTCAACCGTTCGGAGTTTGTGGAGTTTACATCGATATAGTAGACACTGTTCGATCGTAGTTCGCCAAGCATCTGGTTCAGTGCAACAAATTTCCAACCCTGTTAACAATATTGCATCCAATAATTATTCCATGCGCCACCCGCGTAAAACCTTTCCCGGTAAAACCATATCAATCATATCGTAAAACACGAGCCAAGGTCAACACACATTACGTTATTGGATGGCCTCGGGTACGGCGGTCAGCCGAAGCCTTTGACGCTTCGGAACTCCGTTTTCTAGGTCACCTACATTATTTCAATACTCATCGAAAGAGTATTATATATATGTATATCCATAAAGATTGTACCCTAACGGTACTTCCTGGTTGAATTTTCGAGGCGAAACTCATCGACGTAGTTGGCGCTGTGCTTATTAGAAACGGTTGTAAATACGAAAGACGGATGGCTTCTTGTTCCAGGTCCATCACACGAATATTCCCACACAAACTTGGCCAACAGGCACAAATGAAACAAAGAAGAAGAACAAAAAACGAAGAAGAAAAAAAACATCCAAGCAATGTCGTCATCGTGTATTTCAACGATTTAGAATAAGTTGAAAGATGATTTCAAAGGGCTCTCGAAGCGTATTGCGAAAGGAAAATGGCGGATCCGGGTGTACGATGACTTCCGTAAACACGTACAAAGCGATGTTTCGTCAATAAGTCACATCCGTACGGCGAAATGGAAGGAAAAATGTCTCGCGCGTGTCACACGACGATACGTGCGTGAGCTCTTTAAGATTCCGTGGATATGTCGTACGAGCGAAAGTCACCGGGGCCGTTTGTCAAATAGAAACAAGCGACCTTAGTTAATGTGGGTTCGTCGTGTATGAGTTGTACAAACAATTGACATCGAGATTTCGAACGCGATGCCGCACGTGACGTGTACAAACGTTTCGCGGTTTTCGTGAGGATGCTGGACGTCGTGTGCGTGTGTGTGTGTGTGCTATATCGGTTCACGTATGGCCATCGTGAGTTCGGTGTCATAGTGTATCGAAGTCACGAAGCAGCCGGGGATAACCCTGCTCCGGCGAGAGCGGGCATCTCGCGCCATTATCTATTCACCAAACTCGTTTCTATAAAGAACATACTTTTTTTTTGTTTTCTATTAATTCCCAAAGCCAACTCGCGGTCATCATCCCGTTTCGCACGGTTTTTGACTCGAAAATGAAAATAATCTTGCGACATTTGTTTGGAATTTCACGCGGATGATAGTTATATTAAGACGTGACGATTAGGAGGAAAAGTTTTCGTAAATGACGAGTCAAAAAATATCGAATTGATACATTGGATATATATTTTTATTAGAACCAACTAGCTGACCCGACGGACTTCGTCCTGTCGAATATATGGCGAAAATAGAATAAAATCAAGTATTAATCTAATCGAATTCTATTCAATCAAACGATTTATTTTTATTGAACTGAAAGACGAAATGTGCGCCTACAACGCCACCTGTTGAGAATTTTACAATTATTCTATCTTTATAATTTTTCCAATTGATGAAAAATTATAAAGATATCATCTAAAAGATCAAACAATATGCTGAGCTGAAACGGAGCAATTAAGAACAAATCCGCCAAAGGAAGTATCCAAGTTGGTCCAGTCGTTTTCGAGTTTTAAGCATCCGAACAAGTCACAATTTATTTTTATAAATATATATAGATGGTAATGTTTTTTCTTTGATTTATTATTTTTATTCTTGAAATTAAAATGTAGGTACTTTTCGGTATTCAAGAATGAAGAGAGGAGGAGGTCGATGAGACGTAGAAAAAAAGAAGTTGGCCGTTCTGAATATTATGTGGGTCAATATTATCATATTTTCGATGTATGTATTGTTTCGATAAATTTGAATGTCCCAATGATATTGGATGAATGAATGTCACATGGTCATTGATAGAATGAAGAATTGATAAATAAACATGAGACGAAAGTCCATGTCCCACCAGATTGAGACCGCAGGCTGCGCTTGGAAAATTTCTATATAAGTTTCATCGAACCCGCATAAAAAAAAAATAGTGAAAATCGGAAAGACGAAATTTTTTGAAAACGCACGTGCCTCGTGACTTGTTGCGGGAAAAAATAATTGAATAACACATTTCGGTGGATTGCGATGGAAGGTGTGAATTGGTTTTTCGTTTTATCACGATGCGTGGACGTTTAATAGGGTTTCGTGTGTGGGCTACGCAACGAATCCACGTGGCAGAGCCCATGACACGCGTGTCATGGCTCACGTATATTTTTTTAGTGATTCGACGCGGTACGAGAAAGCTTTCTCCAAGCACACACACACACACACAGATATGGTACACATCAGAACGAAATTCCTGTTAACACCTGCTGCAAATTCCCGTGGGCGATCTCGGCTCGTTGATCGACACTGAGTCGATTAATTCGAAGCGATAAAGCAACGCCTTTCTCAGATTTTTAATCCTCGATAATAAACGGAGGAATAAAAAAATTCGGAGCAAAAAATTATTTATCATGAATGAAATAATAATAATGTCTTTTACACAACTTGAACGTTCAAATGTTGAATGCATTAAGATAAATTAATTTTAATGGTAAAGAAATTTAAAACAAAAAAATAAATAATATAGTTATTTATGGGGAAAACGAAACAACTAGCCAATCTCTATGAGGTCTCAACATTACCTTTTTGTTTAAAAAATTTAGAAAATAATGAATTTGAAAAAAAAAAACGTATTTTTGTTTCATACTATTTTTAATTATTCAGGGGTTGATAATAATCGTTTGATATGTCTAACATAATCATAAATACCTTCGTCGTGTAGCACGTGTGTGAAAACATTTTTTTAAATTATTCAACAACAGTTTTTTTTATTAATTATCACTGACCGTTGTTGAGATATATCAATTTGTTTATCAAATGTGGTTTTCATTAGAAAAATACCTATAACTTGCAGGGTGTCAAATTTTTCGTTATCGATGAAGAAATAAAAAAAAGAATGAAAAATAATATTTTTCTTTTATGCAATTTTTGATTGTTAATAAATGATTTTTTTTATATATTCCGACACAATCTAGAACGTATAATAATAATCTTTGGTCTTGACCGACCAAACATGATCGATAGTTGAAAAACTTCATTTGTTTTAATCGCAATAGCAGAGGTTGAAAATAAAAAAAAAACGCTGATATACTTATCTTCATTATCCAGATATATTGATGTTAAAAATTATGGGGCGTGAATTTGGAATCAATGTGAAATCTCCCATATATATATTGAATGGAAAAAACGATATAATATATTGAATCAATTTTTCTATCGTCATCCTCATTGAATCAGGAAGTCCGAGTAGTAATTCGTCAATGACCGATAAACTAAGGGCCGACTTACGGGAAAGCGAGAGTACAACTCATAGGGTTTCGATGGAAATATAAATTCTATTCATTTTCCTCTTACTTTTTTTTTCTCCTTCTTATTCCCAATACCGGGGTCGAGAGGCTACCGCAGAGATGTGGGGACGGAATAACCGAAATCGAGTCTCAAACATTTCACGGGGATCGTAAAGGCACGCCTGCGTGACGAGCACGAGGATTGTGTATATATGGAGGCTCTCGGCGAAGAAGCGCTGCAGTTTGCTGGTGAACGTTGTTAGGTGAGCATCGAATAGATACTATATAATTTTTTTTTTCAAGACTTTTTGTTTTCAAACGTGCATGCGGCTCTTACGTTTTTATTTCGTTGAATACCAATTACTCTCATTCCGTGATTCATTGAAAAGTGATAATGAAAAAAAAAAGAAAAAAAATTGTTATGCATATTTTTACAATTTGGGGATAATTTAAATTCATCGGATCCTTTTGCTCCGAACAGGGACAATCCACCTGAATAAAGAAATTCTATATAGGACTAGTAGTAGCATCAGTTATTTTTTTTATTGTCCTTTAAAATTATCAACTCATCCGTTTATTTTATTGAATATTCATTTTATTTCATTTTTTCTTCGAATTCTTATTTTTCTTATTTTCGATTATTGTGCATAACGATATAATTTTTGTCAAATTGAACGAACATGTTGCGATAATTATTACAATTTGAGGACAAATGGCGATGTAGATATGTAAAGAAAAACAAAATTTTGTATTTCTACAATTTTAAGAAAAAAATATTACTGTAAAATTTAATTAATTGATTGGACTAATAATTACTGCGAAGACTCGAATAACACAAATACACGAATTGACTAAATTTTTCTTTAAGAATTAAAAAAAAAGAGATGTGCGTATTATTTGCATATATATTTTTTAAACGATTTTCGGTTGAAATCTTACTGCTGAAAATTGATCGAACCCTCCGTGACCTTCGTATCGGGCCATACCTGTAGCCGAGGGTGCACGTCGAAAGTTGGTCCACCTTGTAGAACGTCAAGTGGCTACCGGTGGGTTCTCACGTCGTTCGAGAAAGAATGCACGTGAAAGCCCCAAACTTTTCGTAGCAGCGGATGAAAAAAAAAAAAAAAAAAATTCCGAACCGCAACGGGTATTATTGGTAGTAAGTTTCACGTTCCGAAATGTCGAAGCCCTGGGGCCACCCCATGGGGATCGTGGATCGGGCGCGCGTGTATCGAGAGCGCCGGAAACCGGTTCCGAAGAAAGCCGTCCAGCCACCTTGCGATGTTCCTGTGTAGGGCAAGGACGTTCATTTTTATGGGGCGTATGAAAAAAAAAGAAAAGAAATGAAAGACAATATCAAAGAAGAAAAAGGTATCGATGATGGCTGATTAAAATTGTAGACTGTTCTTTCACCAACGAGAACCGGCGCTCCAGATCGATTTGAAAATTCCATTGACTTTGAAAATACATTGAAAAACACTGAGGAACAAACAAACGTTTGTGGGTATTATTTTTTTTGGAACCAAATAGCTAAGAAGACGAATGATTTGTTTAACAAAAAAAATAGGAATCAAAAGAAGGTTTACAATTTCGGAAATTTGCGTGGCAAATAAGATTTCGTCGAGTTTTTCGTAGAAATTTTATTCGGGTTGAATGCAATAAGCGAAAAAAATGTCCGATCGTCCAATTGATAATCCACTTAAAAAACATAATCGTTTTTCCACGACACCTAATTTTCTTCAATCGATAAAAAATACAGAACCATGATTTCTTTTATGTTAATTATTTTTTAAATTTTTTCGTTTCACTTTGCAGCGAAAAAAATTCACAATGTTGCGGTACGTTGTTTTCGGAGCTTTGGTCGCAGTAGCGTCGGCGCAGTTTCAACCTCAGCCCACCGGAAGGATTCTGGAACCGCCGATACCGGCCCTGTGCGCTCAAAGTATGTTCATCGCATAATTTGTTTATCTCTCATACATATGTATATTATATATTCGTTATAAAATAAGCGTAGCCCGCAAAATTATGCTCAGAAGATGCAAAAATGGGTAAACAAAATTATTGATAGGTGGAAAAGCATTCTCAACTGAAATATTTATCAACGAATTGTCAAAATGAACAAATCCTTTTTTTCGTTCGTTCGTTTTTTAACTGTACAATCGATTTTCACCTCGTAACGAATTATTTTTCCAAACAATTTCACAAACAACGCATACACTCGTTGTGCTGTCATAAATGATTCCCGTATATATCTATATGGATCTATTTTTTTTAGGGTTCCTTATCTCCAAAGAAAAAAAACTCACTGCCCGATATTTCATAAACCACGCGAAGTAGAAACTTGAAATCTGGCACAGTAATACATCTTATTAACCCAGATATTTTGTGGGCATTGAGAAGTATAAAAATATCCATGTAAGAATTGAAGAAGGGGTAAATTAGGTACTCGAATTTTTTTTCTCCATATTTTATCCATCATGTGGGGTATCATTTGAAAGGGCCTTTTTTGTGGAATACAAAAATATTTGTATCATAATTTTCACCAGCACATTCAAATAGATATTCCGAAAAATATGCAAAAATAAAGCATAGCCCTTTATTTTTGCATACTTTTCGAACCTCTTCATTCCGAAACTACTGGATCCAAAATTCAGTCAAAAATTGGAAAACACAATATCTTCATTGAAGTTTACCAGAAAATTATGACGAAAGTCCCAGATCTTATAGATTTCCACAAATCAATTTTATAAACTCATCATTTTATTTGCGATCGACTGCGATAATACAAAAAACGCCCGTCAGGTGGCCAGAAAAAAGGTAAAAAAAAATATGATACTCGAACTCGCACTTGACCCCTTTTTTTTCTTCTTCTTCTCTTCGTTCAATCGAGAGAAACTCATTCCTCCCGATCGTCGAACGTTATTAACATGAGAATTTGATGCGCGTGCCATTAATGGAAATGTGTCACACGTTAATCAACCGGTGGGCACAATTCTCGTGTTGTGTATCCCCATTAACGGCCGTGACTCGCCAAGCGTGTGGCGGTAAAACCATTTGCGTTCGAATGGTAAACAGTTTGTTAAATGGAATAACGAATTGGCGGATCGTCGGGTCAAGGGGGGCGGGGGGGGGCTGGTTGAGACACGCTTCGTTCAAATATAAATCGGTGACACTTTCTACCGGTGGTCACGCGTGCCTCGGAGGTAATCGACGATGTTTGTACTTCCGAAATGTCGTTGCGGCGTCGACGAGACGAGACTACGATGCTCTCGCGAGGAACAATAGCGGCGGTCGACGACGTTGCCCCGGCGTTGAACTCTCTCGTCGAGCGTGCGCGTATAATCGAGCCACTCGTGGAATTTTAAGTGATTCTGCGCGGTGTGTGTATCAACGCCGACATTTGCTTTATCGTATAGTCATAAATGTC
The DNA here is from genome assembly GCA_963662125.1 of Diplazon laetatorius. Taxonomy (NCBI): domain Eukaryota; kingdom Metazoa; phylum Arthropoda; class Insecta; order Hymenoptera; family Ichneumonidae; genus Diplazon; species Diplazon laetatorius. The sequence continues at coordinate 8,500,129 of OY759156.1, forward strand.
ACACGATCGAATATATCATTACGAAAATTATATGACGAGACATTTTTCATTCCCATTGACGATTTAGTAATTATCTTAATTGCACAGACCAACAAAATTTTATTAATTTCGAAAGTCAAGACAAGTGACTATCGATTCTTATAGAATTTCCCCGTAGAATACGAATCTGGCTTCGACGGAACGTATATTGGCTCTAATCGTTTACAAAAGACCCAAAAGCTGGGTTTTTGACAGTTTTTGTGGACTTGAGAAAAATAGAAAAATAACGCGAGCTAATAAAATGTTCTAAATAGGATGAAATGAAAGCTTAAGCCTTCCATCATACTTAATTATACTATTACTAATCTAAAAAAAAAATTATTATTAGTATCATTATTATTATATTTCATACAATCCGTCACAATCCTTTCGATCCAAAATTGTCAAAATATTTGCATTCGCAAAATTGTTACCACGAAAATTAATTTGTTTTTCGACAATCGACGTTGAAGATTCAATTTGTCATTCCGTGAGATAATTGTCACAGCGAAGAATCTCGAATGTATATTACGTTTGAGTCGCTGTTTCGCAATCTTCGACATTCTCAAAATGTCACTTTCGCGATTGTGGTGACGCATTCGAAGGAGGAACGAAAAATCATCGATTCACGTCGCACCTGCGTCATTCGGTCGAACAAAATGAAAAGAAAAAAAAATTAAAATAAAATACTTTCTTTCTCAGCATGTGGGAAAGTCTTTGCGAATTTCGAATGCCCCGAAGGCAACTACGTCGGTGTCCAATTGTAAATATGCATTATTTGCTCATCAGCACCCAGCGCGGGCAATGTCTAGGTCGTGACTGCCGGAATCTTCGTTGTAGGTCACGTTGCAAGTCGATATATTTATATATATACACATATATATATATATATATATATATATATATATATATATATTTACTCGAGAGTTTCTCTTCGAAGCAAAAAATACGATGCGCGGTTGTCATCGCGTTCGGCTTCTCTCGCGTTTCCAAACTCATCTTCCCGTCGATTTCCACGTCGCGAATCATATCACCGCCACGCCTATCCTCGAGTTCACCGTGCTGGTATAAAAAAGTCGCGGCGGCGACTCTCTCGTCTTCGCGGTTTCCGTCGTACATCAATCACTCCCGTGTTGCCACAAAATTTTTCACCTCAACATCGATTCGACGTTGGCCTCTTCATTTTCATACAATACCGCCGACGAACAAAATGTCCGCGGCACGTTGTCGGAATGATGATACCTAAAATTTCACGTTATTACAAGATATTAATCTCGGATAAAACGGAAAAAGAGATCCGGATGCGTTTATTGTCATCAGATCTGCGGTTTGCGAATATTAAAATTGTCTTCATTGCAGCTCGTGAAATATTTCAGTTATACTTTCAATAATAATGATAATAATCCTAGCATAATAATAAATAATTTATGATCTTAATAATAATAATATAATAATAACAATAACAAAAACAACAACAGCAACAACAATAATAGTAAATAAATAATTTCTAATGATGATAATAATTTGAATATGATTCTGATAATGTTTATCGTCGTCCGTTTTCCCTATGCTCGCCCCCGCATCATCGTTCGACAGTCCAAACCGGCGGAAATATATTATTTTTTTTCTCAACACGAGCACCGGTAAATATGTGTGTCACGGTAAAAATATTTAAAATAAAAAGCGAGAGCGGGAGAGAGAGAAAAAATTACTCACATCCTTCCGTGCGCATAATGTATTGTAAGTGCCTCGGGCGATAAGGGCCACAAGCGAACCCGGCAATTATAAATTTCCATTCGAGTAACGAGATGCGGCAAATCCGTTGCAGAGTGAAAGTCCTTGACTCGACGAGTAACCCGCGTTGCGATCATAGATCTTCGCCTCGTTCGCGGCACACACACACACACACACATAAAAAAAACGTTTGTACACGATTCCACTCGTGAAATCTCTCATCGATGACATCATCGTTCCAATTGCAAATATACCACGAGGGCTACATCGAAGCTATACATCGTGCCACGTTCGAAGTTTTCACTTTTTTCCGTTTGTATTTTCCCCGTTGTTGTTGATTTGATTTTTTTTCGATTTTACTGACGATAATTTTCTCGTTCGCTGTTAATTTAATTTTTTTTAGTTTGTACTTTTTTGTTGTTTTTTTCAATTTGTATTTAATTGTTTTTTTTTGCGTTATTTAAGGAACGATAAGCGAGCGTTGGAACGGAAAGGGTTATTACTACTCGTGGGCAGATCCGCGAACGAGCGGACAGGAAATCGATTGGCTATCGGCTAGAAACTTCTGCAGACAGAGATGCATGGATCTCGTGTCACTGGAGACTTCGGACGAGAACGAATTCATCAAGAAACGAATCGTTGGCAGTAAGATATCGCGCTTCTTTCTTTTCAATTAATGTTTTTTTTAAAACAATTTTTTTTATATAGACTGAGATTATTTTTGGGTTTTTTTTTCAGACAACGTTAAGTACATCTGGACTTCTGGACGTTTGTGCGATTTCAAGGGTTGCGACAGACCCGATCTGCAGCCCCTATCCGTAAACGGATGGTTCTGGACCGCTGTGCTTCAAAAATTGGCTCCGACGAATATTCGCAATCAGAACGATTGGTCACCGACTGGCGGGTATGTTTTCATTGAATTATTTTATTTTATTTTATTTTATTTTATTTTATTTTATTTTATTTTATTTTATTTTATTTTATTTTATTTTATTTTATTTTATTTTATTTTATTTTATTTTATTTTATTTTATTTTATTTTATTTTATTTTAGAATCATTGCATTGATTTTGTAGATTATCAATATTTTCTTTTAATAAATTTTTATTAATTCTTAATAAACCCAAAAAAAATATTGACTAATCACCTTAATTGATTATTGTCTGTGCAGAATCGGCAAACCCCAACCGGACAATCGTGAAGCCATTCAGGGTGGAGCTCCGGAGAATTGTCTGGCCGTTCTCAATCAATTCTACAACGATGGCGTCAATTGGCACGACGTGGCTTGCCATCACAAAAAATCTTGGGTCTGCGAGGACAACGATTCGCTTCTGAAATACGTTCGATTCTCAAATCCCAATATCCGCGTTTAGATTCGTCGTTCTCTCGCCTCCCTCCCCCCTCTCCGCTCGTACTCCCTCTCCCACGAATCAACTAACCACAGTTTTGTTTCGTTATTGCATTTCTCAACAGTGTTCTCATTATTTTTTTTGTTCTGTTTTTTCAAAAATGTTTTGGGAGGGAGATCGATATTATTTTGTTCTATATGTGTATGTAAATGATATTTTTAATGCTCAAATCACATAATTAAGATAAGCGACTGAGTAGCACGTACATATGAGCGCAGATTGTAATTTATTGCAAACCATTAACCAATTCCATTGAGCTTTTTCCATGTTTTCATCTGTTTGGATAACAGTTTGTCGAATTATGTAATCCTTGTTTGTTTTTTTTTTTTTTTTTTTTTTTTCGCTGAAGAAAAAGTTGTGGAAATATGAGACTACGTTCTGTGCGTTCAATCGTCACCAATGTATACCTTGTAGCTGTTTATTTATGATAATTATTAATTGTTAATTGTTTTCACTAACGGCGAGATTTGAAAATACATGGTTTTCTGTGGAAAAAAGAAAGAGAAAAAAAATATGTTTGGTCTTCTTACGTTATTCACATACATTCGATTGCAGTTTGATTTATGAATGTTGTGGAACAGTCGTCGTCGATTCGTCAGTCCGTAAGTATCCCTAACATTCCAAATAAATAATCTTGAAAAATAAATGTGCTCAATCGGTAATAAGAAACACTGCAAAGTTTTTCTAAAAATTTACCTGTTGGATTGAGAAAAAAAAACCGTAGAATGCCCAGTTCATAATTCTACAGCTTACCATTCGTTTTTTTTTCAATCTGAAAGATCAATAAACAATGAGCATCATACCGTTATAATTATTATAACTCGAGAAAATAAAAATAATTAATATATCAACCAATTTGAAAATTAATTAGAGTGAAAAAGCGAAAAAATGAAATTATGGTTATCGCCAAGAAATGTTTCTTCCTGCCAAGTTTCTAGATTCTAAGTCAACGAGACGTACTCTATGGGTTTTAATAATCAGTGAGTTGACGGACGTACAACAAAGTGACCGTATAATGATTCCATTTTTTTCATTTCATTAGAGAAAAGAAAATCTACAAATTATAACAATGTTAATTTTTCGTCAAGAAGGGTCTTCGTATCGTCCAGAGATTGTGATCAGTTCAATGTAAAATCGATATAATCCAGGTGTATCCGAAATCAATTGCTTTATATATACACAGCTCGATTGACCGGAGGCTACTCTGATATATTTCTTTTTTCCCACGATACCAATGGGGTGGAGGGAGGGGGCGGGGGGATTGTAACGACCGATAGATAAAATTCTTCAAAGTCCACGAGAATTAATGTTACACGCTCGCGGGGGTCGCCCGTAGTTCGAAGCTATGACTTTCGATCATCGCGGGATCGGGTGATCGATACTAAAAATTTGTCAGTTTTTTTTTCTTTTTTCTTTTTCCAATCTTCTGCAGACAGTTCGATAATCTCGACGGATATGTCATGTACTCTGGGGTTGTAGGTATGTATCCAACGATCACGCTCCGTCCAGGATGTATTTATCTCGTTCGATATCGACAATCAATTATATTCAATCACCAACGACATACAGACAGATATATGTATAAATGAGCCATTCCACCAATTCGAGTACCGAGTTTGGACTACCAGTGAGTTTTTTAAAGATTTTTTTCTATCGGTCATTCTCGCTGTAATTCCATAGGTCATTCTGTGAATGTTTCACGTGTTTTTCTAAAATTAATTTCCCAATCGATTATGAAATGAAAATAATTTCGATCAAGTTTCTATGTGAAAAAAGATCAGCTACTCGAAACTGTTGCCAAGTCAACGGTGTCTATGATTTAATAATATTCATTAACTATTTAATAATTTTTTCAAATAGACTTAATTCTAATCTCAAATATTATAGCACTCATAGACGATGAAGACGACAAAGATCTTATCCATCCAATTTTTTTTCACAATCATAATTTTATTTCCTCATCTTCGTTGCAAAAAAAAACAAGAATCGAGGGTTTAACATCGTCACTGCTGCATCATCTCGCTCAGGGTGACCGATGAATTTTCACACCTGATTTACGACGACCACAGAGCGACGAGTTATCACCGGGGCAACCTTTTCCAGCTCTTAATTGGGTCCGTACCGTGCTGGAAGCTCATTAGGCACCTCCGCTTTGAGGAAACTCCGAAGTTATCCGGGAAACACAGAGGCAACTGCACGAACTGCAACTTTTCGTTATCCGGTATCTCGAGTCTCTGAACTAGGCGAAGAAAGTCCGTTCCGACTTTTCGATCAAAAAAAACTTTTGAATCATTCTGTACTTTCAATTTACACAAAATACATACATACATATATCTGTATATAAATTAATCCGGGCATACGTCACGTTCGTGAAAAAATGAAACAGAAATAACAAAAATGAATAAAAAGCATTAAAAAAAAATTAATCGTAGACCTTTCATGTCTCGACTGTGCTCGTAGATACGTCAACACGATCGTAACTTATGTCACGATGGACGTGGATTGTCAGTACGCTGTCGGGATACGATTGTTTTACTTTTATCGTTCGAGTTGTCTCCGGCTGCTCGTGGAATAATTGTTGAAAAAAAAAAAAAAAAAGAAAAATATGAAAAAAAAGGAAAAAAATGTTGTGCCAAGAAATTTGAAATAATGCCCGGAGGCACGGGAGCGGGATACACATACGTCACGTCGATACGTGTCACCCGAAGGAAGTGCAACTGAGTGCAGCCACGGTGCAACCGTTATCGTTCAAAGTGGACGGTTCTGCGGGGACCGCGCGAGAGATCACCAACGGGTGACGGATGTTAGAACGTGAGGAAAAGTTAAGTGCACGTGGTGCACTTAACGTTGCGTAACGATGCTACCGAATTGCTAGCAGCTACTTGTATATATAGACAGATATACAAAGAAAAAATAAAAATATTATCGAGTATTGAATAATATTAATGGTATAATCATGGAGTATTATGGCTTGTCCAGATTTTCCAAAAATAAAAAAATAAATTCAACATTGTGTGAATTGTTCGATCTACCCTGATGATTATTCACTCGTGTAATCTGATGTACACGAGAGAAGTATTCTTCGGCAATCATTTTTGTGGTCTCTGTGTAATCGTTGCTCCTATGCTCCTATGCTCTTGTCATTATGGGTAGTCTTATGGAATTGTACGTAATCTCATGTAATCGTGTGAGATTATAAAATAGTTCGTATGTACTTTACTTGTCTCCAATGTATTTTTTTGGCGATTCTCGTGTATTCCTATGTGTTCATGTATGTAATCTGTCGCAGATTGCATGTAATCTTGTTCATTTGGTTGTACACGATTGAGAATTAAAAGTAATCTGCAAAAAAAGTAATCTTGTAATCTTGTGTGATCTTTCGGTCAATGTAATCTGGTGTACACTATTTTGTATTCAGTGTTATATTTTGTATCTAGAGGGCTAACCCCTCGGTTTTTGTTTAACCTGCCATATCACATGTAATCTTTGAACAGTTGAATGTAATCTGTCACATGTTACGTGTGATCTTCTTCATTTTGTTGTACTCGATTAAGGATCACAAGTATTCTATACACAGAAAAATAATCTTGCCTAATATTTGGGCCAATTTTATCTGGTGTATACCATTTTTTAGAGTGAATATTTGTTTCAGGGTGAATTTTTTTAGAGTGAATTCATCCTCGGATCGGACGAAGAATTTAAAACGCCGTGACGGTTTTGAAAATGTTAATTCTCGTTTCTTCAAATTTCCACACAACCGGAGTATCGTTCACATGCGATTGGGATATAAATCGCACACGTGAAACAACGATGAACGAGGGTAAAAGAATTTTGTTTCGTGACGGATATAGCTTCGGGGAAAAATGGTTTTAGAAAGGCGGGTGTGTGTCCCTCCGGGTGTTTTGCGACGTGGACGACAACAACGACGACAACAACGACAACGACGCGGCGACGATGGAATCCCCCGATCGTGTATCGTATCGTAACTCTTTTGCCAGAACGACCCTGCGTTCCGGGCGACCTAAACCGAGTTGCACTACTTGCCCGCACCCGTTTCGCCACCCGTTCAAACGATTAAAAAAAAAAAAGAAAAAAAAGCGTCGATCCAGTATAAAAGGGGGTGTGTCTGGCCGTAACTGCATCAGTTTCACAGTCAGCAATCTTGCAATCGCATCGTACAAACGCACGATAGACGAACCAAACTATCTCGATCATCATGAACGCTCTGGTGAGTTATTCATCGAGCAACAGATATTTTAACATTTTTTACAATAAAGTGATGAACTACAACATACTCTCTAGTTCATCATCTTAATCGTATGATCAAAGGATTAAAAAAATATTAAAAATAATTGCAAATAATATTGACTTGAAATAAGAAGAATAACGACGGAGACATATTGATGATTAAACGAGGATTGTTTGATTTCTTTCTCTGTTCTGTTTTGTTTAGCTCATCATCACCCTCGTAGCCATGGTCGCGCCGATTTTCGGCGATGAGAGCGTGGACGCGAAGAGACAGGACAAGAGAGGAGTCGTGGGCGTCGGATACGGAAGTCATTATCCGGCGGCTTACGGTGCCCATGGCTATGCCGGATACTCGGGATACCCCGCGTTCGCAGGTAACGAAATTCGAAAGAAGAAAAAAAAGAAAAGATAAAAAAAGAAAAGTTGTGTCTGAGATCCGGTTTGGCATTGTATCCGGTCGGTCTATGTATTCGGAGAGTCAAGTTCGAATGTGAAAATCACGTTTGCAAATGGCGAAACGGAAGTTCCGAACTTGTTCAATTTTTAAGGATCGAACGGACGAGTTTTTTTTCCAGTTTCTTTCTTTATATGGAATTTACACAAGTTATTGTCATTTTGTTTCCTTATAGAGGAAACTATGTTATGGTGGGAATTTTCTTTATCTATCTGTTCATGTCATCATGTTCAGAGTGTGCTAATTGTAAAACGTCATGGAAACACATGTGGAGAAAATGTCCGGATGTATTTGTGTGATGACCTTGCAAAATTCAAACGTGTGTAACTCGAGAACGGTTCTAGCTACAATCCCCAAATTTTGGAGACCTGTGCAGCTCTATCATACCTTCATTGACTGTAATTTTCGTCATGATTCAATCTGCGGTTCGGACCTTATGTCGTTTTCCAAATTACCAAAAAAAGGGACCTTTACACTATAGCTATCACAAATCTTAAGATACTCGTCAAAATAGTTCCTCACGAATGGATTTGTATCCAAGATTGGTTGCCATTGCATTTGGACCGAATCCATCGCGAAGTTTTGATTGTATGATGGTTAGAATTTTGCCGAAAAAAATCAAATTTATCAATAACACTCCCGTCAACTTTGACCGATTGAGAGATAACAGAAAATTTATAAACATTGAACACAGAATACAAAACTCATTCAGAGATACATAATCAACATGGAAAACAAAGAAAAAAGAACCTAAAGAGGCCTCAGATCCGGTGGGCGAAATGTGATAAAAAGATCAAAGAAAAAAACAAATACATGGCCGTCCGTCGACAAAGCCTTATAACCAAAATTTATCTAGCCGACCAAACCAACCAAACACACTGATAACTCACCATTTTTTTGTTGTTTCTCGTCTTGTATTTCAGGTTATGGACACGGTTATGTACCGCACGCCGCACCTCTGTACTCGTCCCCACTTTTGGGTCACGGAATCGGTCATGGAATCGCCGCGGCTCCCGCTCACACTTACGGCGCGGCACTTCCGGTCACTCACGGTTATTCCCACGGTTACAATTCCGCGTCTATTCTCGCGGCTGCCCCGTGGCGAGTCGGTTACAACGGTCTCCACGGCGCCGGTTACGGCCACGGTCTCGGTTATGTCAACGGCTGGTAAAAAAAAAATCACCGAAGCTGAGATTTCATCCTCGTCGTACGTTGTTCCTTACCGCCAAGCGTGTATAAAAAAACACACAACCTGTTTCGTGATGCACGCTCACAATTCCTATTCACGAACAACTCGATGTTCGTGAATAGAATTATCGATTTTCAATTCACCGTGCCTCTAGTTTCAATAGAAATTAAGAATAATCTGTAATTATTTTTTTTTTTGTTTTTTTGGAACAGTATTTTTCGAATAAAATTTTCATAATTACCATTTATTAATGATCTGCGTTTTATCTTTTCTTACCGGACTGCAATTATTTATACCCCTGATAACCCGAATCCAATTGAAAATTTTGAAGAATAATAGTAATAATAATAATAATAATTTATAACCATTTATTGCGCTAAGAAAAAGTTAGCTACCATTATTTTTTAATTCTAAATAAAAAAAACAATGTTACCCATGGTAATCTGAATGGAGAGAAAAAACCATGCTACAATTCGGTAGTCGGTAAGACAGGTCTCTGCCGGGATTCAGAGATCTACGCTATCGACTTATGGTAATACGTCTAGGCTACGCAATTGCTCGATCTGGCTGTAGGAGGTGTCGAAGCAGTCGGCACGAGGAATGTCGTTCGACATTCCTCTGCAAATAGTATAACATTGCGATAAATAATAATTGTATATCCGTTAAAAATGAGTATCATCGCCAGAAGTCTGTCGGGCATTGCTTCTACGTTTCTTGGCAAGTCCATCCAAGGTAAGCCAAAAAACGATACGAATAAATGGTTTTAATTTGCATTGGTTCACTCGTCTTGAACCATAACCTCAAATTCATTCACTTTTTCATGGGTCAATCGATTGGAATTTATATTAGTTTATTGAATTCGATGGATTCTCATTCTGTTGTTGTGGATGTATCGATTTATCTTTTACATGGCTTATCGAATGTCATGGATTATCGTTTTGATTTTATTGACTTGCAGGAAGCATTACGAACGTGGGAAAATTATGCTTGAACAATACGATCGAAGGTGAGTAAGGGAATGGACATGAGCGCTATAGTCAACTCATTAACTGCGCTCAGGAATGATTGAATATTTCTGAACCTGCGGCAATGCGACCTCGCGTTCAATTTTTTTTTTTTTCACGAGGATTCTTGATTCTTGAAAAAATAAAAATTCAGAAAAATTCTTTAGACGGTTGCGACCGATATTTCTTTTACTCTAAAACAGGGGTTTCACAATTAGAAATTGTTTTTGTTTCTGTATAATTAAAAGCGTTTGGTAAAACTTCGCGGGGATGTTCCAATCGAATAATACTCAAGGGAAGTAATATCGCAACAAGTGTGCGAATACCGCAGGCTTTTGGAATAAAAACTGCTCGCAGAGTTTGGTCATAAAATGATGTTATGTTTATGTGTGTTACATGGAGTCCTGGGCAGGATTGGACAAAAATATAGAGGGGAGAAAAAAAAAATAAATAAAAAAAAAATATAAAAAAATTACATATGAATTAAAATTATATATGAAATATAAAAATGAAAAAATAACTCAATGCAATACAATGATGTTTAAAATTAAGAAATAACCATTCTGTACCATAAATGCATAGCCGCACATTGCCAACATCACAATGAGTCATTCATCCTCAAGTAAAAAAAAAAAAAAAAACCCACGTTTGTTTTACAAAAACCCAACCCAGACTCGGCCCAATCACAAAATTTTTCAATAATCGTTATCGCGACAATATCGATAATCGCAAAGGTTCGTACGATAACAATCTCGGTAAAAACTTTTCACACCAACGACAATGCCCTTAAAACTTGAACCGCTTCAACCCGGAAAATAAACGGTTGATATTGTGTGGCTCAAAAACCTGCTGACCCCATTTACGTGAAAAATCGTGCAAAAATCTGAAATGCCCTTTATTTGCGATTTCGGCCACTCCTCCGTCGTCGTTGTCGCGTATACACACCCACACACACAAGTGTCGGTCCATTATGAGACCTGAGAAACGAAACGGCCAACTAAGGAGTCCACTGTCGACTCGAATTTCCGGCATAATTCTTGAGATAGCGATCTTGCCGTCGGTCGGGTTGGGAAAAAAATAAAAGAAGGGTGGCAACGTAGTCGGGCAACCCGAACAACCCTTCGTCTTAAACAGTGGGCGTACGGTCGAGTGCAGGACGACAGAGAGAGAGAGAGAGAGAGAGAGAAAGAGAAAGAGGAAAGAAAAAAAAAAGAATGGTAACCGAATGTGGGAGATGAAAATTCGCTAAAACCGACTCTCGTCGCATTTCATACTTTTGCGACCGATGACAATAACTTGACGACACGTAGAAATTTTTCTGTAACGTCCAGTAGCAACGGCACACCCAGAAAATTTCACATTCATCGAACTGTATATACGTCGAGCATCGTAGACCAAAAAAAAAAAAAAAAAAAAAAGTTGTGTGGCCACGGTAAAAGCGCACGCAGCTTTACCTCTTTGATCCCAAAGCGTGTTCCATATATACAAGCAAACGTTTCAACGTTTGCGATGTGAAAAATGCAAAAAGGGAATATTGAGCCATTGAGGCGTCCCACAAGCCTGACCTACGGTGTCCGAGAGACCGTGCAAGAAAGGATTCTTCCGAATGCACGGAAGAAGAAAAAAGCTGAGGAAAAGAAAAAAAGATGAAAAAATAACCCCCGTGTCGAATGGGCAAATCGGTGGGAACTTACGGAAGGGGTGACATGTCCATTTGCGGTTGACCAGTCGTCTCTTAGGATCGGAACGCGAGGGGGGCGAAGGGGGGGGGGAGCTTCGTCGAGGATGCAGGACACTGACGACTATATTTTTTTTCTTCCCATTGCAGTTTTTCGTGTTGCAGAGCTGATGGGAAAATTGTAAAGGCTTTGGGAAACGAGTGGTGACCACATTTTTGCAACTTTTCAATTATCGAAGATGAAAATCATTTTTCGCACATGGCCGGGTGGCGTATGCTTGAATTATTGTTGCGACAATTGAATAACTTTATTCTCAGACTTTTAGAATGAGGATACGTTGGGGTATGAATGTTGTGCGATTATTGCAACGATGGATTAAAAAAAATAAATAAAATTTCACTGAAATAGACTGTTATGATAATGGGGAATTATTGGGACGGTGGAAATTGTTATTCGGAGTGTTCGCGATGAACTAGATTTTTCTACAATCATTTGCGATTACTTGAAGATAGAAAATTTGTATTTTCCATATTTTTTAATGGACTAAGCGGTGCTATGATAATTTGCAATAATTGCAAAAACAAAATTTGATATTTCTTTCGATTGATGATTAGTTTTTCTTGCAACAATGGAATTCTTTATTTTTTCCAAAACCTTTTTCCTGTCTCCAGACAGAAAAATGTATGCATAAAAATTGAGGTCTACAGTTCTTTGGTTAATTCAAAAATAATTGGTAGCGATAATAATAATCTGTCTCGAGACACATAATACAAGCTACTGTATATCCATCTTTTTTCGCTCAAATCAGCCCAGGGCCTGGCATTCATAAAATGAAAATAATATCTAAAATACTTTTTTTCAACAAATAACTCGGATCAGTTACAACGTAAAAATTAATATTGTCAAGTTTCTGCAATACTTAGAAGTAATTGACACGAAGGATTACTATCAATAAGTGCGAAGACTACAATTCATAATAATTTTCTCGGAAAAGTATTTCAAATACGATTTTTATTTTATAAGTGCCGGGCCATATAATTCAGCTACTCGTTATATTTCGCCAGTTTTTTCACCACTTTCGATGACGAGACAATTCCCCCCCCCCCCCCCCCCCCCGGTTTACGATTCCTACGTTTCACACAAAATGCTAATAAATCATTGATAATTCATACCAAACTAATAAAATGTTTCAATTCATCGACAAATTGAGTTGTAAAAGTTTTTGCAAAATTTTTCTCGGTATTCCGTTTTGACGTAGTTTCGTAAATGAATAAATCTATATATATATATATATATATATATTTGCGTTTCGAGTTTGTGGTACGTGTGTTTAACAATGGAACGCGTAACCATAGATCGGGCATTAACGGACAAGGACGGGTCACCCATCGTACGACGAAACGATTCTCGTGAACGTCCAGCACGAAATCGTCACGACGAACAGAAAATTTTTCGCAATGTAATCTTGCGCATTGATCGTCGTCGAAGAGAAGGGTTGGCTTCGAGCGAGGATAATGGGGTTTCTGCTGGTCCTCTTGGCTCAGTTAAGTCCGAGTTAGGTCGGATTAGCCGCAGTGTGCCAGGTTTCGGACATCTGTCGCATTTTGACGGACGATGGTCAGCCCATCCAGTCACCGAGTATATCCACGTTCGAAATGAACAACAATGGATACATAAAGAGTAACGTTCCAAGCAAACCACCCCTAATACCCTCCCACGCGAATTATCATCGCGAAATATTCCATCTTACGACTCCATCGACGAAAACTCAGTTACGAATTTCACGTGACGAACTCACCGCGAAAAATCTACATTAGCGAGAGTAACGAATTTCACAAATTTCCGTAACTTTGGAAAAATTTAGTTATTTCATTCGCAATTCGTTGGATTGTCGTTCGAGGCGATTCAAAAGTCCATTAGAAAATTTTTAATGCAAATTTGTGGTACATTCGTTCGTTGTTATTTCGTCGCGATGATCGATCTATTCGTTTTTGAAAGGGTTGTTCTGATGAATGGTGCTTTATTGATTGATGTGTGTGTGTGAGGTAAGCCACGGCTAATCGCCGACTTGTAACCAATCGGGTTTTCGATTTGAATACAAATTTGTTTCTCTTCATGTGATTGCTATTTCGAGTTTCCCAATTTTAATGAACTTTGAAATTTACGGAAAAATAGTTGAGAAATCGTTAAGCATTGTCACCAGGGGCTGAAAAATTTCACGATCGGACAAGGATTTCGGAAAAAAATTGAATGAGAAGAAATGAAAAATGGCCGACATTCGGGAAGGCGATTTTGGTGATTAAAACGTGAAGAGAATAATCGAGAAATTTTTTAATTTTCTAGTTATATTGTTTTCTGGACGAGCAGTTCAAATTGCACGTTTTAATGTGTTTTCGATTAAATTCAAAATATTTCTTCACGGAGATATTTACATTTTTTATTTTTTTAAGCAAAATATTGAATATCTTACTTAAAAAAAAAATACTAAAATCTAAAAATTTCGTCATATGCTTTTTTCATCAAGTACTTTGAGATAAAATGTTTTTATTCGAATCGAATTTCTGTAAGTCGTATAATACCTCATGGGTAGCTGTAGAATCAGTAGAATGGGGGAGATACAGTTTTGGGGGTGTAGATAGAATGGCAAACAATTTTGAGACTGAAATCTAACTTATGACTGTACAATCGAGCTTCAGAATTGCACGAATAAAAAAATTTAATCTCATAACGTCTAAAAAAATTGGAAAGGAAATAAAGTCAGAACATTGAAACCTATGAAAAAAAAAAAAAATTTTTCCCATCGTCTCGGAGCTAATTATTGAACAAATTATCAGGGCTAACACAGTAATCCTCTTTTTTCGCAGTTGACGAATTTTTTTCATATCTCAAAAAAAGTAAAAAGGATTCAAAGATTAGAAATCACAGAACTGGAGCGCGGGAAAATGCAAAAAAAAATAAGGTTGGCAGATAAAAAGAGAGAAAAAAAATAACCAAGCAGGTATCTACGTTGATCCTCCGAGCGAGGATCGTGTCGATCGAAACGGCCACCGCGTACCGCGCCATGGTCATTCGTTTCCAAAAAAAAAGAGAAAAAAAGACCATCGACAAAAGAGTTGTCCACTTTGGTCATTCTCCAATTTCTGGAATAAAGAAAGAAAGAAAGGAATATCAAAAAAAGAAAAAGAAGAGATCACCGTGGTTGAGCTGTCTCGCGTTGACCGTCACGGACCAACTGTGCGGGAGTTCGCTTCGCAACAATGTTACTTAATAAGCTTAAGAACGCACCAGCGAGAAAGAAGATTGAGCAGCGAACCTCCCCCCCCTTTGGTTCTTTGGCTGTTATGCCGTCGCTGAGACTTGGGGCGGGTCCCGAGATGTCAAACTCTCGTCATATTTGATATTCGCTGGGTGACCCTCGGTTACTCCGTGCTTTCCAATTCCATGGTTTTCTTCCTCACTCTTTCCATCTCTTTCTCTCTGTCTCTGTCTCTGTCGTCCTCTGTCGCGGGTTGTCCCGAGCCCCGTAAGATTATTTGCGAAAGAGTTTTCGGTTTCTCGGTATACCGTTAGTTGTTCGGCTCACGAACAAGTCCCATTTTCGCATCCCTTTACCCGGCTACGAGCCACACACCACTCGCTTCACGTGACAATGGGGGGACTCGAATTTTTGTGACCCGCCACTCCAAAAATACAATATTCCGTAAAAGCTTCAAACGTGACAGCCAAAAATGTCCTCACTCCCATCGATTATGCGACTCACTCATGCTCGATTTTGAGAAAATCGTTTTGTGGGTATCGCGTGTGGAAGTGGCTCACGTTATTCGTTTTTAGAACACGGAAATTTAATTTTTCAACACTATTTTTTTTCATAATTATTTATTTATCGAACGATAAGAGATTTGGGGAATTTTGTGAAAATTTGGGAGAACAATGTTGGCATAAAAGAAGAAATAGAAAAAATAATTTTAAGATTTGAAATAATGTAACTGGATCGATATGAAAAGTACCGAAGAAAGGTTATTAGGTTATTACACCTTGTATCATGTTTGAAAAAAAAATTATGATAACTAGCGATAATTATGAATTTCAACGAAAAACTTTTGGCTGAGATTGTGCTCTGATTGAAATTATTTCATTAGTCGGATGGGCGAAAAACTGCAAAGCAGGCAAATTTTTTGTCTATTTTTTGTTAGCATTTCTTTTTTGAATTTCTCAATATCAGTTTTATGCGTTTGTCGCATGCTAAACTTCATTCAACCATATCATCAAAACGACTCCGATCATTTCAGTTGAAATTCAGCAAATTTTTGTTTCCCAATGAAAATATCGACTATGTGCGAAAATATTCGCATTGTTTCGCTACTTTGACTCGAGGCTGTTGCATCTACGATGCACGTTTATGAGTCTATGGAAAGAAAAAAAAATCGTACGTTCATTCGATCGAATACTCCGCAGCAGCGTAATTATCACAACATCAATGGGGCTCGAATATTATTAATACCCATTCCCCGAGGGTGTGTATATCGTTGAAGTTCTTCAATGACTCTCGAGAATCGTTAATTTTGTATAGCCAGCGGCTCTCCCACAACGTGCTCGTCTCAATTTTGTTCGATAACGAATTTCCCCCTCTCGCACAAATAATAAAATATTTTTCTGTCTATTTTTTTTCTTGTAACTAATTACTAATTATATATACATGTATATATTTTTTTTTGCGTTTCAGGATTTGAGCAAGTACGGGCAATGGGTTCGTCGTTGTTCCAGATGCACAGAAAGGGTCCTCACCACAAGGACCGAAAGAAGAAGAATCCATTAAATGGAAGACCCTTCGCCAAAGGAATCGTTCTCAAGACTCTTATTAAAAAACCGAAAAAACCAAATTCGGCGAACCGAAAGTGCGTTCTCGTTCGTTTGAACGCCATTGGCAAAGAGATGGTGGCTTATGTGCCCGGTATAGGTCACAATTTGCAGGAACACAATATTGTGCTTTGCCGAGTTGGAAAGCTTCAAGATACTCCGGGTGTCAAGATAAAGTGCGTACGTGGGGTTTACGATCTGCCACATCCCGTCAAACAAGGTCCAAAATGAGATGACAATATATCTGAATGATTGAAAAATATATAATTAAAAAAAAAAACAATACTGAGTTTTTGTTCAATTCATCATCCATCTTGCCGACTTGTCTGTCGATATTATCGTTGTGACAATCGGCCAACTACTTTCGAAATTACCGTCCAATAGCAGTGTCCCACTCGCGACGATATGCGCGTCGTTATGCATCGTACGTTATCGATCATAGACGAAGATATCAAAATAACTTTATGATTACGATTTTCGTTGCATCAATGTAAACACAAACGAGACAGGAAAAAAATACAATTAAAGATATATATATATATATACAAATATATTTCCAGAGCTGAACAAAAATTGGAACGTTCGAATCAACCGAATGGTGATTCATTGTTTCATTTTTGGAATTTCGATTAAGTATATCCGAATGATGTCGTAAGCTAGCCGGAAATTCCAGCGTTTATTTTATTCATCCTCATTGATGAAATGAAAAATGTATCATTGATGGAATTGTTATTGATGGAATATATACATATATATATATTGGTACTGATTACTTTTTAATTAGACGTTTATCACCGGATCGAACGCATTTGTGGGTTTGTATTTTTCGCTACGGACTGTTGCTTTTCGAATACCGAAATATGATCGACGGTCTAACCGGTCCTCGGATAATCAAACGTTCTACGTTATTGCGTCAAGGTCCCGTCCCATTTGTTGGCACACTTTTGTCAACGTTTCACGATAATAAAGTACGTCATTCAGCTGAGTACGTTGATTAGACAAAAAATAACAACAGAAACAAAAAAAAACCAAATGACACCATCGCGCAATAAGAATTCTCCAAGCGTTGATCGTATTTATGTTGATTGATTTTAGATTGAACTGGTTTGAAAATTAGACCCTTTCATTCCAACCCTTCAGTCACGAGATATTCGCTTTCAAAGTCGTCATCAGAGTGTCCCCCCTCTAATTTATAAAATATCGATTTAAAAAATCGGAAAGAATTCCAGAACACAGCTTTTAATTAGTACATTCAATCAAAATTATAACGAACACCGTATCAAAAATGGTTAACGAAAAATATAAAAATAAAAATTTTCCATTAACGCTTTTGTGGAGATTGTCCATCCTTCGTCAATGGCTACTACACAATGACTACGAAATCTATCAAACCTATCATATTCGTGCCCAACACGCTGCTTGACTATTTTTTTTCAGAAGTACAAAATCCGAAAAATAATTGTTTGAAGATAGCGCTGCAATTGCAGAAATATAACTGTCCTCGTACCCCAAAAACGCACAAAACAAATTCTCGTATTTCGAGAATGGAGTATGGTAAAATGACACTCGTATGGGTTCGAAATCTTCGATCGTCACGCTAGCATCGAAATTCTTTGGCAATGGGTCCGCCATCTCCCCCCCCCCCCCAGGATTGACACACATTTTCCGATCGCCCCCGGGGGTTGCACATGCTTCGTCTCGCGCGGGCGTGCACAACCCTTCGGTCGTACCCACGACTGCGCGAACTATAATATAACTTGTGTACCGTTAGTTGGACCATGCGTCACGATGCATAATGCATTCGTGCGGCGCGTCGACGAACGGACAATGGAAAACGGTCCGGAGGAGCTCCCGGTGAGTTCGGTGAGGGCCCCCCATCCCCCTCTTCATCCCGGGTTATTACGGAAGGGTTGGCCCACGCCGGTCCAACGTTTTTCCTCCATTCCACATCTGCGGAGACCCCGATCCACCCACGCGACCACTGGCCATTGACCATATGACATGCTGACCAACATCCCCATATTTACCGGAATAACGGTTCTCAGCTCGAAATTATTTATTTCATCGCCTATTTCGATTATTTATTTCGATAGAAATTTGTAATACATTTTTAATGTTGCTTGTGGAATTAATTTTTGTTCATGAAAAAAAAAAATATTATTGTCAATTTGTTTTTCATGGTGGATCGATTTGTTTATCCCGTTCTAAGGTGCCGTGATCTTATGTACTGCACTTACTTTCGATTTTTGATATTTTATATTCACCGAAAAAATCGATTTTAAGTTTTCGATATTTTTTGTTTTTGTTTTCAAGTGTTAATTTAATGCAGAATCGAACTGATTATTGAGGAAGATAGAGAAGAGTTGAGATAATTCGTTTGGGTTGAAATTTTGCCAGATTTTTCCTGATAGTACGTGCGTCAAATGCAGGCGACGCCATAACTTGAAATTCACGGCTTTTTGCAAGACAATTTTTGAAAGACAAAATTTAGTAAGCGTACAAATAAATTTCACGTATATTTTATAAAACTATTGGAATATTTTATAAATCTATTGAAATAAAATGTACACCCAAAAATGTACTGTTTTATTGGATACTGATTTTATGAATTTCAAGATATCTTAAGAAAAATTATTGTGGTAGAAAAAAAAATTTAGAATAAATGTTATTCTTTGTTTCTATTTCGAGGAATGTTTTTCCCGATGTGTGTATCAGAACGTGAGGATGAGAACCCATTGGATGACCATCAGTTTTGGGATTAAGGACGATGGCTCGTCATGATTGGGCAGAAGCCCGCGCACACGCCGCCAGCCTCCCCGAGAATTCGGCTGCAACGCATTCGCAATACAATTTCTCCGATATTTTCGGTGGCATAAGCGTGGCATCAGGCACGAACGCGCCTGCCATTGCCGGTCATCGCGATCGGAGTCATCTATAATGCTCGGATTTCGACTTTCGGCCGTTGCATCGGCCGAAAAATGCAACTCGATGAACGACGTGGGGATAACGATTTTTCGCGATGGCGCCTCGTTCACTCATCTGCGTTTGGAGAATTTTTTTTTTGTTTTTTTTTTTGTTTTTCGCTATTGGTAATCCCGGTTGAAAGCTTCTCTCGGACACAAGGTGGACAAATATTTGTCGACTCGTTCGCTCTGTCGTCTCTGACTCTTAACATCTTTGCATGTTTGCCGGACGCATCGACCGACGTTTTTGCGAAAATTTTCGGTTTAAATTTTCTACGTTGAACGAAACAAGAGGCGCCCCGAATGTCTCGTGAAAAATAGAAATGAAAAAAAAAAAATTAAATACTGATAATAATAATAATAATTTTTTAAATGGCAAAACGTCGACAACGACTTTTGTTTCTCGTTGGAAAATTTAAATCCTCGTGAGTATGAAGAAAAAAAAGCAAACTGAAAAGGGAAAACGCGTTTATCCAGCCTCATTAAATTTATACCTTTTATTATTACGATTCGTCTTATTTTTATATTTTGTTCGTTTTTTTTTCCTTCTATCTTTTTACGAACGAAGCAACACGCGATGACCATTGTTCGAAGAGGAATTAACCGCGCGCAAAACGCGCGATAAAAAAAAACAGGAAAAGAAAAGGAAAGAAAGAAAAAAACAACAACCGGGAGGGATAACAATATTCGTGTAATCCGTGTAATAATTTGAAAACGCGTATTTTCTCGTAAAGTGCCGCGGATGATCCGAGAACACCGAGCTTATACCATCGTTAACTCATTTAAACCGTTTTTCGAAGTCACCAACCGGGCGAAGACAGTACGAACGACTCGAAGCCAAAGAAGAAAAAAATCGGAAGAAAAAAAAGAAGAAAAGGTGAATACGAAGTTAATCCGATACTTGTATAATCGAGTTTTCCCTCATCCCCGCTCGTAAAAACCCTCGACTCTTTTTTTTTTTTGCATTAGTTTTCGCTCCGCAGCAATAAAAATCATTGCGAGGCCGAAAATCGTCGTCGAAGCGACGACTCCGGAAAACGAGAATTAACTTCGACGAAAGCAAAAAAAAAAGAGGATGAAGAAAAAAATAACGTCGAAGGAACGCTAAGAAAATTGCACGTTTGTTTTGCGAGTTTTGGCTTTGAAAAGTAAACAAACAACAAAAAAAAACGGAACAAAAAATGGTACCTGGATGCGGTGGTTGATTTTACGGCATCACGGGGTGGAAAAGTCTAGTCTACGGGGTTGCGGGATGTCAAGAAAAGTTTTTCCCCACGGAGGTAGGTTCGACGAAACAACCGGTTACTTTATTACGGTTTTCCGCAACTGATCATTGAGTCATATTCTCGGCTCGCTACTGCCTCGCAAGCCCGGTTCGCCGATTATGCCCGGCTTGTTTTTTTTTCTCGAAGTTTTTCCTTCTTTTCCTTTTTCTTTTTTTTTTTTATCGTCAAACGATTCATCGTCGTTGACGAAAATTCGTAAAACAACGATAAATTATTTTTGATTATTTTATTTTTTAATCTCCGTTTTATCTGCCTTTGAATTTTTATTTTTCGGGTGACGATTGATGGACATTTTTTTTTCAACGAAGGAAAAGCTTTCACGGTTCATATATATATATACGATTTGAATAGTAAAGTTTTTTTTACACTCGCGATTATTTTAAACCAAAGATCAGAAAATTAAAATATTTCTTGACAATTAATTTCGTATGATAATTTTGCAGCGATCCTTTTTCTTTTTTCTTTCGCTTCTCGTTGATTCCGGAAAAATTGTATACTTGTTCTGTATTTTTTTTGTCGCGTTCGAGGCCGGGTGAAAGTTTGCCAAATAATTTTTGTTTTTTTCTTTTCTTTTCTTTCATTTTTTTTTTCGAATACGCTGGGAACGGAAAAAGTATTACCATCATCGATGGCCCGAGAGTGAACACGAATGTCTCATTCGTACAAATAGACCGAGTTTACCGTACAACTCTTTAACGTAGAGCTTAGTAACCCGACTCCGGTAGCCACGCGGGGTGTTCGACCGTCATCTCGCTCACTCGTTATTTTTTTTTCCCCGAGACCGAGTCTCGCGACGGGAAAAATGTATCCCGTCCAGCTTTTCTCACGTGAATAGCGGGATTTTTCGCCCTTTCAACTTTGATGACGACGACGACGCGCGACTGAAAAATACGTCGTACGCATGGCGCGTCGTCTCCGTCACTCCGACGGCACCATGTCCCCGTTGTTACCGTTTCTCGTGCTTCCGCTTCTCTCACGTCGGGCTGCGAAATTTCGCATAATCCTTTCTCACGAAAAATCCCCACTCTTGCCGGAACGAAATTCTATCCGAAATAAAATTCAAACTTAAGGGAGCGTTAAACATTTTTTTAGCCTCCACGTTACATTTTCTGTTTAAACTGACTTTTTTCTTATTATATTTTTTTATTGCATACCTTTCAATTATCAACCCGATTTGTGAATTTAAAAAATGGGGGTCGATTCAATTCGGACAAAAATATTAACCGTTAGTCATTTGCAATAAAAAATTTAAAAATTCTTAAAAAGTACCACTGCGGATATTAAAGCTAATATTACGCCAGTAATGCCCTAAGATGTTATTCGAATTTGTCCTTTGTTGAATAATTATCATATAATAATGATAATAATGATAATGATAATAATAATAATAATAATAATAATAATAATAATAATAATAATAATAATAATAATGATAATAATAATGGAAAAAATAATAATAATTTGTTTTCCTCTTCCCACCCCCAATCAATAAAAAATAGCAATTTTTACCTATAGGTGCCTCATTGAAAGGAAAAAAAGAACATAACGCGTATTTTAATTTCTTGTCGACATTTTCGTTAAAGTTACCAAAAAAAAAAATGTCTCCCAAATAAGACGTTTGTGGTGTCTCGCTCGAATCGATCGATCCTTCAACCGTGCCAAAAGTTTGATATTTTTATTTCACAGAAAAATGTTCTTCCTCCCACCCACACAAATATATTTATGTATTAATATTTTCCGAATGGAACTTCTGGGTGTTCGTGGTCCCCGAGGATATGAAAGACGTAGAGGACGTGGGCCGTGCCCGATTATGACGAGTCTATCCCCGTTCGACGTTCTACGTAGTAACGAAACTTTTGCCCCCGGATTCGTAGTCCTCAGGTTCAAAAATTGAAGAAAAAAAAATTCATTATTCCCAAACCGACACCCAGAAATCACAATCGAACGAAGATATACGTGGGCGTGTCGAGGCGATTGCCACGCAAATACAATCGACGAGAATGTGAAAAAAAGGAAGAAGAAAAAAAAGAAGAAACGTTGGAAACGTCCTGCGGGAATGAAGATTCGGTTTACCGAAGAGTTGTATGGTCGTGTCGTTGGGTTCGTCGAGATTCCTGAAACGTAGGTGTCACTAGGAGTGTGTGTCGGTGTGGTGGGCGTGATCGACCGGAAGTATGCAAAAATTTTCGTCGTCTGTTGGCAAAACTTACACTCCGGTGGTCTCTTCCCGCAACGAATGACAAATCGAAATGTAATTACCCGTCCGGTGGCACAGTTGGCGATCGAACGGTACGAAACCGGACGATCGGAACGTCTTAATGTCGTGTCCGGCTAACGTTTCCCGTTTCTCTTTCATCGGGGCGCGAGGATTCCATTTTTTTCATCTTCCTCTTCTTCTTCTTCTTCGGTCTTCTTCTTCTTTTTTTATTTATCCTTATTTTCCCATGTTGAACCGCAGATTTTGGTGAAAGTGTCGCGTCGATGCGCAGCTATTAGAAGGGCTAATGGGAGCCCTTTCCCGTAGCGCATCCTCGGAATTTCACGATGGACCCACTGGGTCACAGCATGTAGCTCACTTTCTTTTCTTCGATATGGCGACATACTTTTCTTCATCTTCCTCCTCCTCTGATTCCTCTTCGTCCCGGGTGGGTTTTCTTTTTTTTTCTTTTTTTTTTTTTTCATTATCCACATCCTGGCGCCAAACATTTCTTCGTCACAACATTAGGACTTCCATTGCCAGACTGACAAACGAGTCCGGGATTTATGGTGTAAATATTTGCGATGCACCGGCCAACGAAACTGTTTTTTTTTTTCATCGCAAAGATTGATGATTGGCATATTGGAAAATTGAAGAAATTTAGCTTTTTTTCGTTCCCTGATATTTGTATGAATCACTACAACGCTAACATTCGTTGAAAGTTTCGTTCGCGTATAAAATAAGAAAATACTTCTTGGATCAATTTTCCTCCCCTCCCCCCTCCTCCGAAATTACTGGACCTACAATTTTCCAAAATTCAGAGACCATAACGCTTGACCTGAACGATATTATAGATTTCTAGAAATTAATTTCACGAACTTATCATTTTATTTACGGTCGACTGCGATAATGCGATAAACGTCCGGTAGGTGGCCATGCATGGTGAGCGATGACCAGTCATTTATTTATTTATTTTTTTCATGTGTAAATCGAATCGCGTTCATCGAAAACTTAGTTTTAGGATAGGTGCGAAATCGGGGATAATATTTCGCAATAGTCGCAAGCAGTGCGTATATTGCAAAGGAGGTACCTACGACGAAAAAAAAAATGGCGGTAAGCGGTGCGCCGATTTCCAAGCGATTCTGCCAGTGGCGGTGGGTTTTATTGCCCTCTATTCGCACGAGGGTGTGTTTATACATATATACATACATAAAGTTCGGTTCTGGTTCAAAATCGTTGCTCGTCTTGGCCAAAGTCCTATACCTGGCGCAAGCCCGACTCTTCTTCGAAAATATTTCCCGTTTTAATTCCCCAACCATTTTGGCTTTTCACCCGAACGCCACACAATAACCGTTTTCTTCATTGTCGATATTAAGATCGTGGAGTAACATCGTTCACTCGCTGGTGCATATACACGTTAACGACACGCATTACACGAAGCATGTAGTTCGCACATAGCCATCTCTCCCCCCTCCCCTCTCCCTCCCAAAACAACACGCATTCGGACCCTTATTGTTTCGA
Organism: Diplazon laetatorius; assembly: GCA_963662125.1. Taxonomy (NCBI): domain Eukaryota; kingdom Metazoa; phylum Arthropoda; class Insecta; order Hymenoptera; family Ichneumonidae; genus Diplazon; species Diplazon laetatorius. The sequence goes on from OY759156.1 coordinate 8,524,688, forward strand.
CTGCTTGCGTAGTTTCGGTTTTTTTCTCTTTTTATTTACTTCGCAATACTTTACATAAAACAACCGTTCTCGAAAGACCTTTTTTTTTCTGTTTTTTAATCTTTTCAACAATCGAAAGTCATAAATAATTGTTTTTTTTCGTTGTGCTCTTTTTCTCCTCTTTTTTTTATTGCATCGAATCGTCCTTGCTCCGAAAATGTCGTTTTTTTCGGGCGGGAGGGGGTGATGGATGTTATTGCGAGCGAGAAAGTAATAAAAATGGGGCTGAGACGGAAGAGGTATATTACCGGGTAAGTTATAATCGATTATTGCTTTGCCATGAATGGGAGGGGGTGGGGGACGTGGAGTTGCGATTCTCGTGGGCACTGTGTCCTAACGCAGAGGGTTTATACTCGCTAAAGTCTCGTTTTCCAAGGGAGTCATCCGTGAACGTATAAAATTTGGCATAACCATGTGAAAATAAGTGCGGACTGCGGTGAGGGGGTCTGCGCTATGACCTCCCCCACGTTTCTTCCCGCACGGATGATCGATTATGGTTTTCTTTTGAAAATTCGGTCGTCGGCGAGCGTCATTCCCGACGGGATCCCGTCGCGTACCGTTACGCGAGCGGGCCCATGCATATAGTTCGACCACAGAGCGATCATCAATGCGTCGTGAACGTTTTTGAATCGCTCGGTAAATACACCGACAAATGAATTCTTGCAATTTTCTTTTTTTAGGGTTTTTTTTTATTCCGGTGGGAAAATTTGTCGTTGGGCATGTTTTTAAGATGGAGAAGATTTACGGAGATTTTTTTTTTTTTGGTTCTTCATTCATCGTGTGACTGTTGTTGTTGTTTTTTTTTCGGTGCTGCGATGCGATTTTGTCGATGATTGAGAATTGTTTTTTACGTTGATTAGGAGAAACATTTTATCGTAAGGGTGATTATTTTTTTTTGTTTTGAAAATTGATGTATTGTTGTTAGGCTTCGATAACTTTTTTTTTGGCATTTCTTCTTGAATTTTGGAATAATCTTGTGGGGTTTTTGGAAGCGTTTGTTTGAAAATTTTTAATACTCTTGAACTATTTTTGATCCATTTTGATTGAATTAAACATGGGATGTGAAATTATCGAAGATATTTGATCCATCGATAAAATAAAATATTCATAATATAAATTATTCGATATTTTCTCATACTCGTGAATCAAATATAAACGTCAAAAAAGCTTTCCATGTCTGGACACTGAGTAGATAATATTATTTGTTTTGTTATTGAAAAAAAAATGCCATGGATTATGGCTAATCGATTCGAAGCTAATAACTCGTTCGCAGCTCGTAAATACATTTCAAGACGTAAATTTGAGGGTAAACAAAAAAAATCCCAAAGTCGCCGTGAGTCGTTAGAGCTCTGATGTCATCGAGGAGCGTCGTTACACCATCGAGCCTCCAAGCGTTTTGGAAATTCAAATACTAATTATACCGACACATTGGAATTTGCGTAACACAGGTTATGCAGCTCGAGATAGTGGACGACACAATAATAGAGCCAGATGACGATGGGCTATGGGGTTTCTTTAATTGTTTGTTTTGATTATGTAATTCGAACGATTTTCATCGACTCTTATCGAAATGATCACGAAAAAAGTGCTTCGCAGTCGCACGATATTGATGAAATAAATTTTGAAAAGTCGGGTATCTTCCATATTTTTTCTGCCAATTTGGGTGAACCGAAAAACCAAGTTCTCGCCAAATTTCATCATATATTCGAACGTCATCGAATTAAATATCAATTGATACAGAATTTTTCTTTTTCAAGCAATGTCGATAATTTGGATATTTCGAAAAGGTAAAAAAAAAAAAAATCCAACGTTCCGAAGTAGAAAAATTCTTTTCGAATACTGCGCAGTTTCTTTTCCACTTGGTCAATTACGATGCGAGAAATTCGTCGTTCAAACATTTTTTTTCCACGTACTTATGAGGTACGATCGAAGATTACAATTTTTATCATTTGTAAACCAATGACGATGCAACGAAATATTTGAATACAAATTCGACGCTTCCATAATATCAAATGCGATGTTGTCACATCGTCGTATTTACAATCACAACAACGACAAAAAATCAAGTTTGTAAAGAAAAATAAAAAAAAAAAAATAATACTAATAATAAAAATAATAAAAAACAACGATATAAAAAAAAATGAAAATTAATAAATATTTAACGTTTTCCAAAGTGATATTAGTTTACCATTGGATATCGATAATTGAGACGTTTTCGAAGCTTCCAAGCGTCGTTTGCAAACTGTGACAAATACATCTCTAACGATATATATATATATTTTTTTTTCTTTTTTTCTTCTTTTGCGGTACGCGCGTAAAATTGAGACGTTACGGTTGTTGAACGCAGTTTCCTTCGGGAAAAAAAAATTGTTGATCGACCGTGCAAAGTTTTTACCGTTAGAGTTTGTGGAAAACGTGTGGGCGCGTGGGAGTGCAAAGAGCGAGAGGGGAGAATAATCGGGATCGGACTTGGGCGTTCATTCAAACGGTTAAGGTGGCTTCGTCGATGGCAGATGCAAATGCACGGGAGAAGGCCGAAAAGCGCGATGAGCCGGAGGAAGCGCGAAGCGTCGGTGCGGCGGCTGCCGTTTTGTCCCCCCCCCCCCCTTCATGCCGCCCAAAGCTTCGGGCATTGAGCGGGCATCATTGCCACGACGGAAAAATGTCGAATAACGGGTTGCGGTTGTTCGCCATCGACGCCGAAGCACCATTGAAATCTGGGTTATGTGGCCAAAAGAGCAAAAATTTGTATACATGGGAAAGAGGCGGGCACGGTTCATTCAGTGTGAAGCGCCCCGGTCCCACCGAAGATCCGTTCAATGGAAATGCGTGCTTCTGCCGCTGAGTGCATCGTGAGGAGGTCCCTTTTAGCGTGGGCGATATTCCAACCGCGCATCATACACCGCCAAAATTTCACCATTATTATACATGGTGGACGAAGAGCTGCATAACGAGAAGACTTTTTCGCACCCGAAAATGTTTCGAAAACCGTTTTTTAAAAAATTTTTTTTTTGGTTCGTTACTTACGAATTTTTTTAGCCCTTCGAGGGCGCACGTTCTGGAAATAACGCGATGGTCACACGGGGTCGCAATGACCCCAGCCGTGTTCGAGCTATCGCCGTACTGGCAATGCTGTCCCGAACGACTCATAAGTATTCAGGATATATTAGTTTGAATACTTTCATGAATGAGGATATCGTGGGAATTTTTTTTTTTTAAACAAATTTTTGAAATGGCGAGAAAAAAAATCATTGAGGGGTCAATGCTACGTGTCCAACACAACTTTTTACTGAAAAAATCACGTCTTTCGCAATTTCTGATTTTTTTAACTTTTTTTTTTGGCTTGACGTTGCGGTTGGGGTCATTTTGACCCCTAGTGACTTCGAAGAGTCAACATTCGTTGGAAGAAATTTTATTATTTTAATTAGTTATATTATTGCGAATTACAAGCCACCTACAACTCTGAAATGAGGTGTAATATTTTTATGATGACAAAGTTGTGCAATGAGAACTCTTTCAATACCTCGATATATTTCAAAAACCATTTTTTTCTATTTTTCACAAATTTTTTAACTCACGTTGCGAAACAATTTCACCTTTCGATTACTCATTTCGTTTATTTTTTCCACACACGAACCGCTAACAATATTTATTTTTCTTACTTTTGTATGATTTCTATTGTTTGAAAAAAAAATTGTGAAAAAAATATTTTTCCCAATTCAAGAAACATTTTTTCTAACATAATTTCGACGTTCTCGAAAATAATTTTATTTATTTCTCTTTCCATGAAAATATCGAACAACTCGTGATTTCTCAATCCCCGTGACAATTATAAATATTCCGAGAATCGATGAAAAATTTTACGAATTCCACGAAACGTACAAACAATTGTTCCGAAATAATTTTACCCACGACGAAGATCGTTACAGCACCGTATACATTCACAATGGAATAAAGCAGATTTGTGCGGCGAAATAACATATTGTTACAATATCAAAAGCCATATCCCGTAATAAATAACGGAATTTAGTCAAATGGGGGTTGACGTAGGAAGCTGACAGAATCTTGTTCAATAAATGGCACGTAACAATGTGCATTTACGTCGGCTTAACGCCGTTCGGTCCCAATGATTTTTCACCGACCAAACCAGGATCATTAATATTAAGCCTTCCGGGGTTTCCAAACGATCGAGTTGTCGCGCACGCGCACCGACAACCTTTGTACGACGCGTTTCTCGTTTTCGTTATCGTCAAATCCCAAACCCACGCAAATTGCTTCTGCCTCTCTGTCTCTCTCTCTCTCTTATTTTCCAAAAATGTTAACCCTTTCCCAACTGACCGTCGAACAATCGACCAGACCTGTCCCACATCCTCAACAATGAACCATGCGAAATAATTTCGCAAATTTCACACGAACGAAACTCAAACGCGAGTTATAAAACTCCCCTCCCCTCCTCCCCCTTCTCTCGGAAACTCAAAACTCGACAAATAATTTACGACAGGTTTACGCAAATTCGACGGAAGCCGAAAGGGTTGTCGAACGCGCGGGGCCCATGGGGTTAAACGTTGTGAAACTGTAAGATCGGTTGGAAAAGTACATTTGAATCGTATTAGGAAAAGGTCAAGATCGTAAATCGTTCGACTCTCGAGTCGAAGAAAACAATGAACGTGGGGGGGAGGGGGGACTTGTTAAGTGGACGAGAAATGTTATTGCAGAATATAGAAGCTCGACTGGCTCAGGAGGGGATAAAGGGTTGAGGAGTAAAGTCGGTCGTACGACCGGTACCGTGTGCCCACGGGTGACACGAACCAACCCTTTCGAACTGACCACCTTTCCCCCCCCCCATCCCCCTTACCTCTCGGTTCCTCTACTTTCTTCGTAATAACGTGGAAAATAATTTTGCTCCGGTGGACGCGGGGAAAAATTTTGTCGGCTACCGGGTCGTTGGGTTCGAGGATGCAACTCTTTCTCTCTCTCTCTCTTTCTGTGTGTCTGTGTCTCATGGTTCTTGTGTCTTCGACGAAGGACCTCGATTCCCAAATCTCGACATTGTAAGTCGTGCAAAATTTTTCGAGGTAGCGTTTGCCTCGGGCATGAGGGGAGGAGGAGGAGGGGGAGGGGACGGGCAACGCGGATAGCAGAAGGATTTAGTGAGAGCCGAGGTAACTGGATTTTCCAAAATCCCGTGGGTCACTCGCTCTGCGGGTGGCGAAACACTCGGATGGATTAATTTAGCGGGCAATCGGAAAATACGTGAAAGGTGCGACCGCGCCTCTCTCTCTCTCTCTCTTTCTCTCCGTGCGTTCAAAGACATACCAAAAGCTCGTTCCCTCGCAAAGCTTTCGCCGAAGTTTAACTTGACGGGCTGCGTGGCGCAAGAAGGAGGAGCACTTGTAATCTTCGAACATTCGACGAGGATTTACGTTTAGTCTGTTCGTTCAAAAGAATTATGAAAATAAAAAAAATCGAAAAAAATGGAAATTGAAAAAAACACATTTTTACGACATTTTTTTTGATACGCAAAAAATGTCGAGTTGTCGGTTTTGACGATTTGTTCGGGTTCGGGTTGGCGGGTGAGGGGGCGCGGGGGTGATGACATTGTACCCTGGAAACTTTTTACCCTCCTCGATACGTCGAAGAAAATAACGACGGAGCAATCTCGACCTCGGTTAGCGGTTTTTTTTCTTCCTCATCATCATCGTTGTTTTTTTGTGTTTAGTTTATTGGCCCTCCCACCCCGATGTGTTTTGGCCGAGCGGGGCGTTGTAAAAAACTCAAGGATTAACCGTGGAGTGCCCACCTCGTTGAGCCTTATACGACGCGTTACCGTTAAACGTTTTTTTTTCATTTTTTTTTTTCATTTTTTATTATTTTATCGTAAACTCGTAGTCAAGTCGTTGGCCGGTCAGAGTGAATGACATTTTTTTTTCTCACATTTTTATTGTCATCGCTGTTGCTGCAGTTCGAACGCGTAAAGGATTAAAATTTATTTAAAAAAAAAAGATTTTGGAAGAATAAAAAAATATTGCAAAAAAAATCATTACTACCTGCAATATATATTTTTTTTCGATGAAAATACAAAAATTGTATATCTTTATATATATATAGAACATCACACGTTTTCGTTGAGCCCAACAACTTTCAGAATTTTTTTATTTGAGATGAAAAAAATATAGACATATACGTATATTGTTGTTATTCTTTTTCGTCTTAAAATTCAAAACCTATATGTATGTACATTGTTGGGTTTAACAAAAATTCGTGACGTTTTATTGAATTTTCCGGATGATAGCACGATCATCTGAAAAGTATTACGATTAACGTCAATCGAATTAACGAGTACTAGGACGATAATAATATTCAGTACATAAATCGTGGTAAATATTTTCTTTTTTGTTTCTTTTCTCTCATCATGATGCATTTTCCCATCCTTGCATACAGCATACAATCGATTATTTAAAAAAATGATAATTTTCCATGTCAAGCTCTATCAATTATCTCAAAAGCCTTGACAGACAAAAAGAAAAAAACTATCGACACAATCAACGAATCCCAATGTCGTTATTTCATAACATCGATACGTTTGAATAACGATTATCCACGATACAGTTAGATTAGTCAAGAAAAATAAGAAGAAACAAAAAAAAGTTCGTAAATGTGTCTCTCACGCGATTTTCAAAAATCTTGGAATAAGCTAATGAAAAATAAATGATATACACGGCGATGATCCGACCGGGGGTTAAATATAAGATGCCGTATCCGGCTCTATCGAATCGTTAGCACAATCGAGTGACGGATCATACAGAAATATCGGTAAACAAAGATCGACGAGCAGACCATTGAAGAGAGAGCGAGACGAGACGAGGGGAGGGGGTAGGGACGACGACGACGACGACGAAGGGACACTTTTGAAAAATCTTGGTGAGTGACGAACGCGTGCCGCCCCCACCACTTCGAGCTATGGTCAGCCAGTAATGTTCGATGGTCACGACTCTGTGACCCATCGCCAACCCCCCACTCTTTTTTCAAAAATCCCTCCTACACCTTGCAAGGGTTGACGAGGTATATAAGACCACGAACAGCCCCTTCACGGCATAAACGATTTTCCCTCGTCGAGTCGGACAGCTCGCTCTGTTCGTTACAATATTCATAAATATATCCATATATATCTTTATACGAATATATATATAAACATAGAGACACAAACGTATATAAATATATTTATTTATATATATATTGAGTCGAGACAAGTTTTACGTCTTGTGACGCGTCATTGTATCGTCGAAGAGTCATTCTCGACGTTTGACGTTACCTTATCAAACGAAAATCGACAAAATATAATTCGGATTCAGAAGATTCAAAGATTCCGAGCTGTGTTGTGATTCAAGTGATACGATTGTGACCTCGGATTTATCCGTCAGGTAAGAACAGTGTTTATTTTTATTTTTCGTTGTTGTATTTTTTTCTTCGTACCGATCATTCCCCGTTTAATTTACAATTTTAACAATATTATTGTTTTTACAATTATTCGATCGAATATTTTATTTTTGCAATAATTATTTTAATTATATTTTACTTTTTTTTTAAATTAGCGATATTATCCGATTTTTCAACTGATAACAGAATTTTTAATTTTTTTTCTTCATACTACTGACACTTCAAACGTAACGAAAATGTTGTTGACATTATTACACAACTTAATGTACGATTATCTGATTATATACGTGATTACATCATCAGTACGTGTTATCACTCGAAAATATTTCACATTACTCATGTCAAAGCCCCACACGAATTCCCATAATCGTATACACGTATACGTCACAAATATCATAAATCTATATGACAATAATTAATTTTTTTTTTCATTATTTCTTTACAGAAAAGGAAAAAAAAATCTTTTTTTTTCTTCGATCGATCCAAAGATGGATTCGTACGGTGATTCGACAATGTGCAACAACAACGAAGCTCTGGACTTCACCGCCGCAGCGATGAACAATTCCATCGCGAAAAACATCGAACCACCGGTTCTCGATCTATCGTGCAAAAAATCGGACCCGAAGCAGCACAACAACGACGACGAACAGTCGTCGTTCGCCCTGAGTCCAATTTCGTGCGACGATTCGTCAAACTCGCCGACCATGGAAACCGCAAAATCGCAGAATCGTCATCGTCAGAACATCGTCGTGGATTACAGCGACGACGAGCGCAAGAGTCCGTTCGAGGGCCGAACGTTCATGGTAACTCCACCGTCGGAAACGGATTCACCGAAAAAACCAAAGTACGAAACTGTTTACGATCAGATAAACGGAAATATGACGGTATCGACGATGGATTCGATGAACAATCGTTATCCAACGTTGCCCATGGGTATTCCCATGCCCGTGGCCATTGGACATCCGTCCAATCTCATGACAAATCACAATAACAATCAAACCGTCAACACAATGATGCAACTCGCTGTGACCACGAGCGCATCACCATCGCCGAATTCTCACGAAGTCGCCAGTCCAATGACGTCACCGGAAATGAGCAAAAAAACGCCAAGACCGTTCAAAGCTTATCCGAAGGATCCGTTGTCGTTGACCATGGGCACCGCCGAAATGATGTACGATCCAAATTCCAACGAAGCTTATTCGGAATTTCGCAAAAGAATGTTGGATTCCGTGAGACGCACCAACGAAGGTACGAACATTAAAATGCGACGAGTGACCAAGAGTCCGGGACTTCCGACGAGCACCATGGACGACAAGGACGCGGCTTATTGGGAAAGACGAAGGAAGAACAACGAAGCCGCCAAGAGATCGAGAGACGCGAGAAGAGCCAAGGAGGACGAAATCGCTATTAGGGCGGCTTTTCTGGAACAAGAGAACATGAAGTTGAAGTACGAACTTGTGGCACTTAGAAACGAAACTGCGAAACTTCGGTGTATGGTTTACACCAATTGACGGGATTTTATTTTTATTCGTTAGATTATCTTTCGTGGGGGTTGTCGATCGTCGTTTACCTTCGATCGAAACGCGGGAAAACAAAACAAACGAAAAATTGTTAACGCAGTTTAAACAGTTTCTCAATGGAACATAGATAGAAGAAGAAAAACTGACTGTTTCGTTTACGGTCATTTTTCATATATATATTTATATTATATGCGGAGGTAATGAAGCAGAGTCGTTTAAACTTTCATTTGTTTTGTCATTGAGGATCAAGAGTATTGAGTACGCGTCACACGATGTAACGAAGACTGTGCCAATTGGACTATCTGATAGTAGCTTTATCCAAAGTTTAGATGTTTAAGCGTGTAATTATCATTGTATTGTAAAGCTTTTTTTTTTTTTCTTTCGTCGATGTATAAGTTCGTCAATGGGATCAACGAGGGAGGGATCCGAAGCGCGAGGATATTTTCCGTGCGTGATTTATCGTAAACGCGTTTGAAATTTTCGCTCGCGCTCACGAGTATCAAAATAATTAAAAAAAAAAACGTTCCTACGGGTATTGTAGTCAGTAGAGCCTAAGTGTAAATACGTGAAATTGCGGTAAAAAATAATAATTGGTTCTTTTCAATTTTTTTTTCAATCATCAGCTTCTTCGTTTCAACGTGGAAAAAAAATGTTTTTTTTTAAAATAAAATAAGAAAATTCACCGCCCGAGATTTACGATAAGGAATTTTTTCTTGTACATAACAAAGACTGTTGCCATATTTAAGATATATTTATATAATAAAGACTCAGACATTTTTTATGAAATATTTGGTTTTTTTACATTTATTTCGATTTTTGTTTGTTTTTTTTCCCCAAGATTTTTAGGACGAATGCGAATTAGTCTGGCAGAGCATGAGCCAGATCCATCATGGTCTCAGTCTCCAGAACATTTCTCGATATTGTTTCGTCATTCGTTGGGCCTTGGATGTTTGCTTTGTTGGTCACTTGGCGAGGTAAAAACGCTAAACTAGACTTTGAAATGGAAAAATCTTTTCCTGTGCGTACAACGTGGCTCTCATTGCGAGGTTGTGTTTGGACGGATGCGCCATTGGCTGAACATTCCATTTGACAATCGTCACTCGACTTCGTCGTACCGGATAGCGGGTCAACGGCGCCAGGCACGAAAGTTTTGATTCTCTGATTTTTATTCAGAAGGATTTTTGTCTTTTTTGGCTTGGACGAGGATGGTTTGTCCTGTTCCACATCCATGGCTTCGTCGCATCGCCCTTTTTCTTTCTTATTTCTGTCGCAATCGTAACGAAAGTGGGTCGGAAATTTGTGAACTGTCCTGCAGTGGTTCTGTCTGTCCGCCGGATTGGCAAACTTTGTGTCGCACTCCGACACGTAACATTGGTACTGAGACAAAGTATAATTACAGATTGATTCGTCCATTTTAGGCAATATAAAATTCGATCGTAAGGCCACAGCCAATTTTGGAAGCATGCAAATAGAATGAAACAGAATTCGGAAACTTCGGAACAATGCTATTTTCCGACAGTCGGAAGAATTTGCCAATTATATCTAAATTTACTTATTCATTCATTTATTCGCAACTATCGACCGATTTAAAACGATATTGAAACCTTAAAAAAATGCTTACCGCGGGCTGCTTCTCAGCGAGTACTTGGAAATAACTGTCGTGAGTTTCCTGTATATGAATTTCCAGGAGTCGCGCGTTGGGTCTGATTTTCTTGCATTCCTGACACACGTAACGGTGCGAGCCATTGTAATGGATCTCAAAATCAATGAGATTGTGAAATCTTGCTTTGCAACCAAACACGCAGCATGGAAACTCCCTCATCCTGTCGCAGTGACGAATAACAATAATGATTGAAGGTTATGTCTTATTGTATGAGGTTATCACGCAATTCACAGGTGTCATGCTGAAACTTGGCAATAAAAAAAAAAGCAAGAAGCATCGATTGGTCATTCGAATGGAAAATAAATACTCACACGTCGTGACAAAGATCTTCATCGTCCTCGACGGTGACGCCGGTTCGTCGAAATACTTTGCATGTCTTGTGAGATTCGTCGAAAAACGGATCATCTATCGCTCGTCGACCTACACCGATTTCTCTCAAAAACTTATCGATGGAATCCGATTCGCCTCCGTCCAAAGTAATTTGCGTTGACATAACCTGTTGCATCAGCTCATCAGCTGTTTACGTTTGTGAAGAAAACAAAACACATCTTCGCGTCGTAGCCCGGTCGACGCTCGCTTGTTTTTTGCATGATGTGCGCAGATGCGCTGCGCCGTGGCTCTGTTTGTGACGTAACAATTGCTTCAAATGTGCTAGCGCCACGGATCGGCGTCTATTAGCATCCTTGCAACATAATGATTCTGTCGTTCATAAAATTAACTGTTTAACTTAGATAATGAATGTTGCATCGTGTAACTATTATTTTACCACAAAATGACGAGTGTAATAGCGTAAAATTGATCGAATGTGCGAGAAGTGGTGAAAATTCTGAAACAATTTGCAACTCGGGCACTTATTGCCACAATTTTGTTCGTGATTTCGGAGCTGTGTGATTGCAATGGCGTGGTGTGAAACTTTCAAAATTGAGGGGACGAGGAATGCCAATGCAAGAGTGACGAATGCTACCTACAACAAAGGAAGATAGAAAAATCCTTACAACGATGAGCCTACGGATTATGGTGAGTACCAATATTTCGAAATATATATGTATATTAATCAGTGTGTATATTTACATATTTGAATTGCATGAAGTATCTTCAATAGATGACTCAACAAAAAAAAGATCACGTGATTATTATTCCACGAGTAAGCGTTCCTTCAAATTGTCCAAAATTTCCGCCATCTTGGTTTCCAAGTTATTTCGACGCTCCGCTTCTTTTCTTTTATTCTGCAACACAAACGCATTGCTTTTTTTACACTCAAATACATTATAAATACGCAAACGGTCCAACGTACATAATTGGGGGTGGATGGAGGGTGGCGGCGGGGGGGATTCGTGGGAATGATGGGAAACAAAAATGAAGAACTAACGATTAACAGTTTCCGCCATTGGTCGTTCAAGTTTCTTGTATTTGTAAAAAATAAATAAAACCATCTAACGTGTAACATCGTATACTATATTTATATGTATACATATATATAGATATATCTATTATTGTATTATATCGTAGAATTATTGAAAATTGCGTGTGAATCCAACAAGCTGAACAGGACCGTGCGGGCTGAGTTGCTTCCTCTCCGATACCTTCAGGGTCGCTACCTTATTCCGATACTCCTTGACCTTGACCTTTTCGGTATCACTTTCGGGCTCATTCGTGAACTCGGTGAGAGCGACGTCTCGCTGATAATTCGGATCTTCGGCTTGGGGAACATTTAACAGCCCAATTAATTCTTTCTCGAGGCTCGCCGTTGTCGTCGTGACCGTTTCGTCGTCTATCTCGTGATCGCCGTCTCTGTTCGGACCCTCCAACGCGTAATCGTTCTTACTCAAATCGAAGAACTTGCGCGCAGTTTCTGGATCCTCAAATTTTTTGCTCAACTGTTGTTGACGATCTTTCGAAGATTTTTCAATTCGATCACCAAAATTACCCTCGTAAGTTGTCTCGATCTCGTCGTTTTTTCGTTGTTCCGGTTGATAGCGCCCTCTCCCGGCAGAACTTCGAAGCTTTGGTGGCTCGTACGGTTGAGAATCAATTGTTGGATTTTTTTCGGGTAGCTTTGTCGGGGTCTTCGGTTCTTCTTGATAATTATATTCGCGAAGCTGAAGAATCGCTGCATTTTTCGCGTTAATTTTCGTACCCAGAGGGTGATGGTGTTCAGTGTCTTCGAAACCACTTCCGGTTGTGGGTTCGTTGGTCGAGGGGTAAGATGGAGAAATATCCGTCTGTGATTTTTCGATGTAAGGCGATTCGTAAGTTGGTGACACGTCTGAGTCGTTGAAATATTCTTCAGGGCTGCTAGAACGTTGTGATTCAGGACCTAATTCCTCGATCGCAGGAGTTTCGTTGGTGGGCGATGCATCTGCATCGATTTTATGATGATCAGGCTCCCTTCGGTGGAACTTGGTTGTTCCAGGCGTTTCATCGGTCGGCCTCGTCGATAAATTGTCACCATTCGATGTTCCAACGATTTCGATTTTTTCGTTTATTTCCGAGTTTCGGTTCAACGGTGCAGTCCAAGATTGCACTTTGTCGCGTTCATCGTCGTACAGTTTGCTTCCGGTAAATCCAGTTGGCACACTGACATCTGGTTTGAATTCGATATGCTCACCGAAATCCGACGAACGACGATGTGCCTCTTCGTTATTTGGATCTCGCAAATACTCCGACCAACCATCATTTTCTCGATAATATTCCGATGAATCATCTTCGTACCTCAAATTTTCCGACGATCGATTCGAACCGCGTGATTTCTCCGAGGAATCATTTTCGTCGCTGTTCGAATTTTTCGATGATTTATCGGCTTTTTCGAGATTTTCCAGCGAGACGTCTTCTTCTCTCACAGTTTTCGACGTATTTTCGTCGTTGTAGGAATTTTCAGATGAACGATCGGTATCCCGCAAATTTTCTCGGGTACGTTCGTTTTTTCTCGCATTATCCGAGTCATCTTCGTCGTTTTCGGAAATTTCGGCCGAGCTACCGACTTCCCGCAAATTTTCTGTGGCAAGATCGTCTTTTTCCGACGAACGATCGTCGTTATTAAAATTTTCGGAGGATCGATCGTCGTTATGTAAATTTTCTGACGAACGATCGTCGTTGTTGGAATTTTCCGACGCGCGATCGTCTTCCCTCAGTTTTTCCGACGACCCATCGTCGTCACCGTCTTCCGTTTCCGCATCACGAACTTCTTCCCCTTTCGTCTCGTCCGAATTTCTCGCCGATTCGCCCAAATTTTGCGACGACAAAATCTTGTCTGCGGTTCTCTGGAGTTTTTTCGGATCGTACACCAATTGAATCGGTTTTAAATACGGATTGTATTTGAATAATCCATCATCATTGAAGTTCGTTTCGATCGATTTGCCCGCCATCCCAACATTCTTCCGCACGTCGTTTTCGTCACTCGATCGATCAGCCTCCTCATCCTCATCTCCCTTCGTCGGGTTTCCAAAATTGTGCAACGACAAAATTTTTTCAGCAGTTCTTTCCAATTTCTCAGGCTCGTACGATACTTGTAGAGGCCTCAAATACGGACTGAACTTTATTAAATCGAAGCCCTTGAAGCTCAATGGACGTAAGGGCGTGGGTTCCAGATCCTCGCTATTCTCTTTGGATCCTTCGACGGAATAATCATCATCGTTGACATTTTTTCTCGTAGATTTTTCAACCGATTTCGAAGTTTTTCTCGAATCTTCATTATCATCTTGGCTGCTGGATCTTCTCGTTATTTTCGGCGTTATTTTTTCAGCATACGACCTTGACGATTTATTCGATTTATCAATGTCTTCGTTTGATCGTTTGGACTGAAAACTTCTCTGCGTAGGTTCGTACGTCGTCACTACTTTTTTCTTATTTCCCATTACTTCCTCCAATTTTATCCTTTTTTCGGATTCTCCAACTTTGCCGTCACTGGATCTTCTTGTGTGGCCAGGTATTCTTCTTTTCGCGGATGTCGACATTCTAGCTTCCAGTTTACCATTTTCTCGGTCCTTCTTGTTGGATCGTTTGCGTTTTTCTGGACTTCTCGTCTGACCTCGAGTCGTGACAGGTTCATCAACATTCTTGTCTTCACTGTATCCACTGATTTCTATCGACCCCTTTCTCAGTCCACGTGTTGTCACTCCAGATCCATCTTCATTCCCAGATCTTCGTGTATTTGAGGGTATTTTCACTCGAGCATAAGTCATTACCGTTGCTTCGACTGTTCCGTCCTGATCATGATATGCCATCGACCTTGATTCCACTCGCTCGTCGTGTTCACCGAATTTTCTCGCTCGTATGGGTCTGATCGTGGTCAACCTTGATCCAACTCGTGCGTTTTGCTCGCCAGTTCGTCTCGCTTGCGAGACTCGTCCGTCGGTTTGATTCGTCGTCAACCTTGATTTTGTTCCATAATCTCGATTATCACGAGCTCTCACCAGCGGAGGCTGTCCAGCTAGCCTGTACGACGTCAACAGTGATTCCACTGCATCTTCCTGTTCGTTAGACTTTCGAGCTTTTGGTAACCGTCGGGTTGGTCTATCAGTCGTCGAGCCTGATTCCACGTCTTCCACCAGTTCGTCCCGGTCGTTGAACCTCCTCTGTAGTGCATTAGCTCTAACAGGTGTGTACGCAGTCACCCTTGGCTGCTCTCGTTTTCCACTTTCCACGGGTAATCGTCTAGTCTGAACCGGCACTCTAGTTTGCCTGTTAGTCGTCAACGTTGGTTCGCCTCTTTCATATTTTTCTTCTTTTTTAATCTTTTGCATTCTTTTTCGCTGTTTTCGCGGTGTTTTTTCTTCTTCCTCGTCTTCGTCTTCTTCTTCCTCGTTGGCATCTTCAGTCTCTTCGTTCCTAGTTCTATGTTCCACAGGACGATCCCCTCCGTCTTCTTTTTCATCCAAAATGTACTCCTCGTATCTCGCGTTGGCAGGAGGTGCATTTTCCTGCCTGATCCTCTCGAGGGGATCAACGACAAGACCCGGAAAATTTTGCTGATAATTGTGCCACCAATCGCCATTATTTCTTCCCACATTCAAGCTCTGAACCTTTCTCCAATCGAAGAGTCCCGTCCGCGGATCTTTGTACATCTGGAAATAATCAGCCACGCTGTCATCAAGTTTGCCCCCGTGTTCGAGACTCTCCCCGTAGCTGTTCCGTAGTCCGACTCCACTATAAGGTTCGTCCAACACTCTTATCGGCAATCTCGTTCCCAATGGTCGCGATAACGACGGATTTTTGTCAAACGAAACGTCGAAATTGTTTTTTATTGTCGCGTGATGTCGATTACCGGTATTTCCACGTTCATTCGATGCCTCATCCGCTTCGTCATCCTCACTGTCGTATCCACTCGATTTGTCGTCATTGTAACGATTATTTTCATTATTTTTAGGATATTTATCACGACGGGAATCATCTTCGGACGTAGCTTCATTGGATTCGTACGATTCCTCGGGATCTTCGCGTTGCTCCTCATTGTTCTTGTAATTTTGTTTCTTGTTGTCATGAGCTTCTTCATTCTCGATCTCATCGTCGTCGTCTTCCGTCTGTTCCTTTTTCTCCGATTCAGCAGAATTTTTTCTCCCATGATCGACAATCTTCTTCTCCTCTTCATAATTATTCTCTTCGTTCTCGTCGCTCTCCTCCGAATCTTCGACCTCTTTGTTATTCTCATTTCTATACTTGTTGATCTCCGCTTCTTGTTGCTCTCGCTGTTTCTTCTTCCATCGCGGTTCGTCGATGTACGTGTCTCCTGTAGGATTCGATCTAACATCCTTCTCGTCACTGATCTCTCGACTCTCGCCTTCGTAATTCTCCGTGTGTTCTTGCTTCGCGTACACGTGTTCCATTTGTTTCAATTTTCTCGGAGCCGAAGGTGGAAGCAGAGCCGGCAAATTCGGCGCGATTGGCAGGGGAATTTGAACGAAGTAGGGTTGAAGCAGAGCGGGTTTGCCGAGTGAGGGGTTCGGTGGATTGGCGGGAGGTGGCGCCGCGGGCGTGGGTGCAGCGGTCGTGCTCGTGGCGCCACCGTGAAATATCGTCTCGTACTGTCGCAAATGACCGAGAAGATCGGAATTGTTGCCGAAATTCACGACACCCGTGAATCTGAGAGTCTCTCGTTGTCTCGGAGTAGCCGCTGTCGCCACGGAAGCTTGCGGTTTCGTCGGTAATGGCGGATTGGGCTTTGCCGTTGGTCGGGCCGGACCGGCAGGTGGCGCTGAGGGCGCGGCGGGGGCGACGCGCGAGCCTCCCTGGATTGTGAAAACCGGTGGCGGAGCTGCCGCTGCTCCGGCTATCGTCGTGTTTGGATTTGGAAGTGTCGACAATGAAATCGGCGACGTCGAATAACCCAGAGCTTCCGCGATACCCTGAAGAATAACTCCCAAAGCTCTTCTGTCGCGTGGTTTATCATCGTCGTTCATGATCTTCGATGCGTTTGTTTGTGAAACATTTTTGTTGTTATCGTTCAGCTTGTAGGTTTCTTCGAAATTGTAAGTCTTCGAAGGGGGGCTGTGGAGTCTGGCTTGTAGGTCACCCCGACCGTGAATATTTACAACAACACTGGCTTCGCGACTCCCGAGGGTCGAACAAATCAACAGAAAACCGATTACGCAGAACATACTAACGTACACCATTACTGCGAATAACACTTCGTTGGATTCTTCTTGTGTGTTTTTTATTTTTTTTTCAACGAACCAAGGTCACATGATTGTCCGAATTGTTAGTTTTTTTTCTAATCGTTTGGAAATAATTGACAATTGTTTTTCTACCGATTGATTTTCGAGTGAAACAAATGGTTGGCTTCGGAGGAGCCGAAGCTGTTTTTGGTACGACGTTCGGATTCGGACTAGTCGCGATGGTTCAGACCGAGTGCCAATAAACAATGAATTATCACGTAGCGGGGATAAATTTTTGCATAACCCGACGTCGCGGTGAACGATGAAAAGAATGGGAGGGAGAAGAAAAAAAAATAAAAAGAATAATAATGGAGAGTCCACGAGAGAGTTTCACTTCGATTGCACGATAACGATGACGAGAAGGTAACCCACCCGTTTATTTGAACCAAGCGAAGCGCGAAGTCCAGACGCACCGGGTTTAGCGACAGAGGAAGAAAAATTTTTTTTTTCTTCGTCTTTGTTTTTTTTCGGCTTTTCTTTCTCTTCGTACCGACCGAGGTATCCGCATAAACCCCGCGAACAATCTTTCTACTGCTGTGGCGATACAACGTGACTTGCACGTGGCCGGTGGGGACTCGCCGATCGGTTCAAATGCCCCGAAACGATCCACGACAATTCGTCGGTTCTACTAATCGATCCGTAAAAAATAAAAAAATAAAAACAAAAAAAATATTGTGCAATCACAACGATACGCGAATAATTGTTTAACCGCAACGACCGAAACTCCAACGATTTGTTCGGAACAAATCGTTAACGCGATGTAAAACTTTCGATAATTACGTTACCAAAGGTTTGCGAAAGATAAATTGGCAAGTTCGCCGAATTCGTAACGAAATATAATAGTCACCGAAATTGTTTTTTGTTTGTAGTTTTTGTTTATTGTATTTTATTTTATTTTTTATATTATTGTTATTTGAAAAAAAAGGGTTTAATCGAATTTGATTGAATAACTGAGAGAGAAAGGCCGGATTTATCGGTGCATGAGGACTATTCGTTATGTCGAATCATTGAGTTTTTCGCGACATCGAAGAAAATTATTTCGCGAATCGACGATCGAGCGATCGAGTCGCTTTTGGCCGGTAAACGATCCCATGGAGATATTTATTTCGTCGACGCCGTTTCCACGATTCGCTATCAACCGTGACACTCATGCTATCGGACAATGAGTTGTACAATATTCATTTCCTGCCGAATCGGGAACGAAGCTGAGAATATTTCCTTTTTTTTGTGAAATATCATTGCGACATCGTCTGTTCCATTTATTTTTACTCATTATGAAAAATATGTGGCAACACATTTCATAATAATTTTCATTGTTAATCGATATCGTAATTTCAAAATATTTTGGCTTTATGCTAAAAAAAATATTACCCGCTCATAAATTCCCATCGTAGCTGCGAAATACTCGAACTTTAATTTAAATCGAAGTAAAATAAATCGAATCGAATCTAAATATCGAAATTTAATTCAAAAACAAAAATAATGATTACAATAAACTCAATTGTAATTATTACAGAAATGTTAATAATTTGAATTTAAATTCCATTTGTAAAAATAATTATTACAATCTGAAACTCAATTATAATTATTACAAAAATGACAATTATCGTACTTTCTATTTTAATTAATCCCCAACTGAAAAAAAAATTAGTTATTTTAATAATGAATAATTACGTTTGCATGATATTTAATTATGTCGTGGGGGGAAAAAAGTGGGAGAGAAAAAGAGAGAGACAAAGCAGATACGGGATTCACTTTCGTAAGTGAGTATAACCTGCTGTAAGACGCCGGACAAGTGTTAGGGTGAAAGTATTGGAATGCTCGAAACGTCGCGCCGATCGACGATCGCGGTGATTGGGTTTCCGATAGTCTCGATCGCATGGCAAATGCTGTATAGGAGCAACAGTTTTCCGACTAAACAAATGTTCGATCACCGTGCGAGGTGCGACGAAACCACTGTTGACTTTTTTCTTTATTTCTTTGCCATTGCTGCTGCTAACTACTCGTAAACGCTGGGTAATATTCTTTTTGCGTTGCTCATTTGCGCAATGAAATTTGGTCGGGACATTTGGTAAACCAGCCAGCGAGATCGAGCGATCGTCGCAATGCGAGACGCGTGCCTTCGTCCGTGGCGCTATTCGCCCGGCGCGTGCCTCTGTATTACGTGAGACGATCGAATTGTTCGAATCGATTATCGAATCGATGACCGATTTATTTCCGGGTCGATGGTGGTCAGACACCGAGAAACTTCGGGAAACTGTATTGGCAAATATATAGATGGAAGAGATTTGGAGATTATTATTATTATCATTATCATCAGTATCGTTATTATTATTATTAATAAAGGGGTTTATTTTTAATAGTAGAGAAATAATTGAAATGAAAATACAATTTTACCCTAGAACCTTTTTATCATTGTCATCATCAACATCATTTATATTATTGTAATTGTCGTTTTTATCATTATTATTGTTATACGAAGTTCCATATTCTTTAGAACAGATCAATGGGAAACAATTCAATTCAAACCCTTCAAAATTAAATTCGTGTATTTTGACGTGGATTTTCATGATTTTTTTTTTGAAGAACAGTTTTGAGTTTATTGCAATGGAACCTAGTGAATATGTTTATCATTACTCATTATTATTCTAGTTCATACGATATCGAGATGTGGTGTTAATAGGCCCTTAAAATTCCAAGTCAATTGGTTAATCAGTTGCTGAGATACATCTTGGCCTTGAGTCGCAAAAGAGAAGTGTCGAGAAAAACGTGTTCAAAGTTTCCTGTGCAGTCTCAATAGTTCTCACGACTTCACGAAAATGCAAAAAATTGAAGAAATCGAAACAAAATCGTGAACCAGTCATCTCTCCCCTTTATTCAACTTCTAAATGAACTTCGATATAAATTTTCGAAAAAAAATTTGTTCATATATCATCGCGACTTTTTCATTGAATTATCATTTTTTCATCGATTACTAATACCGAACATCTAATAATTAAGAAATTTAGAAAAGCCTAACATATACATATCTACCGTCCATCGGCTTGGTCATCAAGTCAATCAATTCTTCAGACATTAGAGAGTTTCTGTGGGATCAGAAAAAGTTTTTAAAAAAGGCAAGAAGGGTTCGGACATACGAGTCCTTCTTGTCTCGTCAGTGTTTCGATCGTAACGAACCTTGCCCAACCGCTGTAACTCGCCGAGGCGCTAAACCCGACGATAAATCGATCAAACTTCCTCGTTCGAGTCTTTGTCAAGGAACGTGAAAGCAGGAAATCGTTGGCGACGAGAATCGAATGACTCGAGGGACCCGGTGTTATTCCGCGCGTGTGTCACGCCTATCGCGGATGACCGCGACGTGTGCGTTCTCGCGTCTGCGCACTGATTCCGACCGTACAAACCGGAAACGCGAGTCGAGTGAAATAATTGGTCGGGCAATTACGAGAACACAGGGGGACGAGGTTTATTGAAAATATCGTCGTACATCATATACCGATGGGTTTCCGATTCAATTGACGGATACAGAGAACGAATAAATATAATTTTTTTCATTATCATATGCAGCTTGTGGCTTTGAATTATTGCATTTCATTTTTTTTTTAATAGTGTGGATATTTTTCCGGTGGTATTGACCGCATGATGACAATGACTTCCGTGAACAGGGAAATTTATGAGTTTCCGATAAGTTTATTTTTTTAACAATTGGAATGATTGACAAATTGCAAGCTTTAATATCTTCGTCGGGTTTAAATGAAAAAAATTTGATAGTTTTAAGGGTTCTGTAGCCAACCAAGAACCCTTATCGTTTTCGTCTGTCCGTCCGTTCGTCTGTCTTTATGTCACTTTTCTCCCATTCTTTCATTTATATACCTATCGAGATGATATTTGGTATATGGACGTAGATTGATGACCCACAAACAGAAATGATGAGATTTTTGAAAAAATACATTATTCGGACCCCCATTCCACAGACTGACAAGTGTACTCACATTTTTTTTACACTTATCCCTATTGAGTGGGGTGTTTTTGAATAGTTCTTTCAAAATTCAACGAATAATGTTCCAGGACCTTTTGGAATTAGGAATTAATCAAATTAATGAGATTGAGCACGAACAGGTTATCGGGTCTCTGACCTTTGTAAATACAATAATAGACAAATAAAAAAAAACAATGCAAACCCTTGAAAATTAAAGTTGACGGAGTTGACTCTTATTCGAGTATTTTCAAGTTCGTTGATATGCTCGATGATTGATTACCGATTATCGAATTAATCAAATTAATGAGATTGATCACGAACAGACCAGACGAACCATCCGGGTCTCTGACCGCTGTAGGTCTGACTTCGTCAGAGTTAAAACTATCAAACAACCACATCCATTTGGGTGCCGTCACGTTCCCGTCTGCATGTTCGTTACGTAGGTTCTGCGATTTCTGTAGATGGGAGTGGCAGTCTTGGACTCATACTCGTATTACAGGATTCAACGTTTTAAACACGAATCTCCAACGTTGTTTTACAAGCAAACACGTACGAAGACAAACACACACACACACATATATATACACAGTGTGCTTGTGGGTGCGACAAATGTGGCTCGGATCTCGAATTTGCCATAACTTCGCCCAGGGAGAACTAGTTGCATGGGCAATCCGGTATAAAAGAAGTGTCAATACCTCAGACAGACATCAGTCCTGACGTGTAGTGAGCTCGACTCGTTATGAAGTTGCTGGTAAGATATCATTTCGAGTAATCATCGATTTCACTTTTCAATTTTTTATTCGTCAAAAAATAAAATAATAATAATCTAATTAAAAATAAAAAAAAATGTTGTGAGTCTTATCGTGATTGCAAAAAAATCAGGATGTTTTGAAAAATCACAATTTTACAGTTGATACTCTCGTTGGCCACCCTGGCTCTGAGCCAGGAGGCCTTCGTGGCTGAAAAAGTGGGTGAAACTAACGACGTGCCTCAGGAAACGACGGTTCTTCAAATCAATTCGGATTCGGGAGTGCAAGCTGGTGATAAGAAGATCGACAAGAGAAGCCATGGCTGGGGAGGTTGGAGCGGTCACGGTCACGGTTGGCCCTCGTAAGATTGTTTTGTTTTGTTATTATCATTTTTTCTTTTCTTTGGTCAATGAGATAATTTACTTTTAATTTTTCTGAACCTTTAACATTCTTTAAACTATATATATATGTATATACAGATCGATATAGTGAAACCTGATGGTTATCGAAATGATTTTTAACAGTCGATTTTCAAGAAATTTCTAATTTTTTTCATAAAAATAAAAAAAAAGTCTCACCTGACTCTATCCTTCATAACTAATTTTTTTTTCTTCTTCAAGTTTCAAGAACTTGATCAGCTTTGTTTCTCATCCTACTGAATTTTTTAGAATGAAAAAAATTGAATTACCTCGAAAAATTGATTGCTTACGATTATTTCAAAAAATTATCTAGTTCAGCTGAATGACTATTATATATTATAATATACAATGTATTATAATACGTAATGATTTTTGTTGTCTTTCGCACAGATATGGTCACGGTTGGGGCCACGGGGGCTGGAGCGGCGGATGGGGCGGTTGGGGTGGTCACGGTTGGTACGGTGGCTGGTACCCCGGATGGCCCTGGTGGTACGGAAGCGGCGGTTGGCACGGTGGGCACGGTGGTGGTCATGGGGGTTGGCACGGTGGTCACGGTGGCCACGGATGGCACGGCAAATGGTAAAAGCGCATCGAAAAGATCACCCAGCGCTTTTCACATGGCCGAGCAGGATTCTACCCTTACCATCTGAAACAGTGCAGTCCCCCGCGCCGCTCCTCCCAAATACCCAACGCGACCTTGCGTACCGACCGATCGTAAATTCTCCAACGTTGCACAGTCAGGTCGTCGTATTTTCACAGCTCGCCGGATATTCGAAACGGTGCGTTACAGTTCGGACAACGAAATCCAGGTGGTTGATCTTAAATTTAGTTGGATTTGGCAATTCACGCGGAGAAGTTCTGCAATTTTTCCATCGCCCAACGAGAAATCGAAAAAAGAGCGGATAATCAAATTTTTTTGTTTTCCTTATGGTTTGTGAAAAATAATGTACGTCGAACACCGTGGGGAAAAGAGGGGCACACGATGAGAGTAGAATTTTTGCAACGAGGCTGATCATCGTTAAATCATAAAAAGTAATCAATTTTCAATCAATCGCATATACATTTAAGCGATACATATATATATATTTGTATTATATATGTGTTTTTTTTTTTTTTTTTTTTCGTTCTTGATAAATGTTTAAATCTTCGTGTACGAATGAAAGATCCGATGTGTTGCTCGTTCGAACGAGCGAAAATCGTGTAATGAAATAAATGAAATTTCTCACAAGTTTTGTATTTTTTTTTTGTTTCGTGTGGATAAGTAGGAATTTACCTTTAATCGTCTTTCGATGTAAGCCGTCAACATTTCTTCGCACGTCGTCAGATTTTCATCCGTTTCCTGATAAAACCATTTTTTTTAAGATCATTATTATTATCGCTGAGCATGCGTATGTTCGTGAGAAAAAGAACTTACCCTCAGAATATTCGTGAGATTTTTAATTTTTTCCAACTTCAATTGATCACGATCAGAAAGTTGGTTCGCAACGTTCGCGTTCGACCCGGATAAATTATTGTTCCGCAACATTTGTAAAATCACGTGGGAGGGTTGAAAAAAAAATCACGATCGACTATTATCGTTTGGATGATACGTTTTTCGACGAGTCGACGTCGTCACGTGCACTCGGGGCTTCAGAAATTTACGAGCCTCCCGGTGTGTGTATCCACTTGCGTTGCTTGGATACAACTCGAGTGCCACACGGAAACGCCCATAGGTCTATTGCAGTTTCCTTTCGTATCGATAACTCGTTCGTTCGAGGTAGTACCGTCTTGGTTACGACCTTACCGGCCGAGCAACCCTTTCTTTTACAGAACAAAGCTTCCTCTATAAAGTTACTTAATGAAGAAAAAAAATGGTTTGTTGATTTTGTAAAATTTATCTTCATACTCTAATGCGTTTTTTTAACGAAAAATTCAAGTAGGGTCTCTCCTCAATGGATTCTCCTCCACTCGTTCACCAATTTTTTTTTTTCTTGGTTTCAAAATTTCGTTGATATCGATCAAATTTCTTTTCTTTGTCGCGAAATGATGATTTTTTTTACCAAAAAAATTGGTAATCTGATAGTTATAGAGTTTTTTTCGTTGCAATAATAAAAAACATTTTTTTAAAATGATAAAATCATTTTTTACAAATCATAAAATAAAAATATAAAAATAATCGACATTTAATTGGTATCGAGCAGAAGTAAAGTAATTCCATCTCGCATTTTTGACGTGAGTCGTACCGAAAACAACATCACAAATGACGAATCGCTCATCCCCGAGATCCCCTCTGTAAAATTAATTTAAATAACGATCCACGAGCCGTATAATATCGAATACACTAGAATGAAATTTCGTTCGAGGGGTTGGGGTAATTGAACATGGAAATCCCGTCAGCGAGATCGGTAGCCCCGGGGGTTAAGCGTGAGCCATTCTGCGGTCCGCAGATTTAACCACGAGTGGACGGTGGTCATTGTGAGCGATGACTCCGACGGTCAGCATCCCATTGTCCATGGACCAGTTCATCACGGCCAATTTGATGGATTTTCGGGGAAAGGGGAAGGGGAAGCGAAGGGAGTCCGGAAGAGCCGTGACGACACGAGGCTGCTGTTTGAACGTCCGGTAAAAGGGCTCGCTCGTCCTATTGTTCATGGACCAGTTTTTCGATGGACATGATTCCAAGTGTCTGCTCGAAACGGGACGCTCATGGTCAGCACGAGCTGGCCACGCGGGACCACAGACTCCGAGGCAGGGCCAGGACCTTGCCCCATCCGTGAAAACAGGTTTTTCACATTTATCCCCCAATCTCATTTATCCCGCCTTTTGGCCCATCCTCAAACCCTTCTCGTTTGATAGTCACGTTGGAAAAAAATTGGATCGCGCTCCAGATCAGGTGGTGAACTCGTCCACCTAGCGATTCATCCCTGTATCATCAATCCCCCCCCCCCCTCCCCTCCCCTTCCCAGGGGGATGAAACGCTGAGATGGACACGTTGAAATCAGGTGGATGAAACTGGTCCACGAATAAATGCGTCTCACCCCTCTCTTCTACTTCGATGGTCGGTCAACACAAAGTTCAGAGTTCAGGAAACTCTTAGGGAGAATCCGAAATGGATCATCACCTTTGAAAAAAAAAATTCTTACAGGTGTCTGATTGATAATATTTTGTTTCGGGGAAAGCTGTTGTTGTTTTCTCGTTTTTAGGGTTCGGAACCTTTTTGCGATCACTTTGTTGTCTATCTATCAACTTAATGATCATCGAAACCCTTAGGATTTACTTTCCGTTGCCCTAGAATCTTGAAATTTGGCACCAAACCAGGTCTCGTAGCCCGAGTTGAGGAAGAAATTCGAAAAACATTAATTTCTAATTCTATGCAGAATTATTACGTAAGCCGAGCGGAAGCCGTGCGTCATACGCACAGGCGTCTGGATGTTGATCGCACGTGTTTTGAAATACGTTACAAATTGCGTCTCAAACGTTCAAACTATTCGTTGAATATTCATTGAACTAAGCATACTAAGCTTGACGATGATATGATGGTACGAAAAACTCAGGATGCAAGTCATACTCGAACTTCCAAGACTTTCTTATATTTCGTTCGTTGTATTCTTGTATTTTTCCATTAAACAAAAATACAGCAATAAATTAATCGCCACTTCGATGGAAGAATTGGGAAACCTCAATTTTATCGGTCGATCGAATGACTATTGTAATGTTACCCTTCTAGGGTTGTTGAAGTAGCAAATTGTGACGAAAGGTTTGACAATCATCGCAAACTCGATCGATCGCGTGTGACGCCCTGTTACGCACCTCACGGTTAACTAATTAACGAGACACCTGTTACGCAATATTCCGTAGTACGATATATGGAACACTGCTTCGTATACACTATCGATCACATTTCAACCCTTCAACGTAGCGACGTAGGTTCTTACGACAAACGCCGAAGCCGTGATTTTGTTCGTCGAAATTTTCCGTAGAATGGCAAAAATTGCTAACTTTCAAAAAAATTAAAGAACAAAATATATTCCCATTCTAAGTGATCTCGATACTATGAATTGCACTTACTTTCTATATCCGAAATTTTTCGTTTACTTGGAAAATTAATTGCAGATGAATAAAAAAATATTTTTTACGTGTCAATCAAATGTAGAATCGAATTCGTGAAAGCGGAACTTCTAAATATCGTTCGATTGGGCAAAAATTTTGACAGATGTCTCCTGACAGTATCTACTTTGAATGTAGGAACTGCCAGAAATATCGACAATCAAACATACACTCACGCGCGTAGCTTCTTTGCACCGTCGTGTTTTCAAAAAAATTCGAACGGTCGCGATCTTAGGCTGGGGGGGACAACGTTCTGAAGAAGAACATAGAACGATGGAGGCTGTAACACCGAGCGATGAAAGAGTGCGAGACAAAGAGAACGTGCGAGAGAGAAGAAGGGTTGAAAAAAAAATCGAAAAAAGAAAACGATAAAAAAAAAAAACACCCGGGTACTCAATCAAAAGGAGAAGAAAACAATGGCAGGCTTGACGTGTGTGTCACACGAGACGCCGGAACCAGCCCACATTGGCCACTTCTTTCAAACGTCCATCATTCGCTTAGTCCCCAAATAGGACATTATTTTTTTTTCTTCTTTCTTTTCGGAGGTTTTTTTTTTTTCGATCACGTTGAGGACCGCCGAGAGGACATTTGCGTGACATACCATGTACGACGATACGATGCAGTCGTTTGCTCTCCGTGGCTCTCGTGTGTGTGTGTCGTATACACGTTAGGGTTTCTGCGGGACGCGTCTCGAGACATAAAGGGACATTCGAAAAAAGGGCTCGAGTGAGCCCTTTTCGAAGCATCGGTTGCGGCGGGGCCGTAGGACCGTGCGACGGTCGCAGCTTCGGCCTTCCGTGTACACACGATATATTCATTCCTATCACTCGACAACCCGAGGACCAATAAAAATTTCACCGCGCGATTCAACGCTCATTCAACATCAAACTATAAAATAAAAAAGTAATTCGATATAAAATTTGATCAAAGACTAAAAAAGAAACTGGTCAAGTGCGAGTTGGAGTCCTGCGTAGACCCTTACGTAGCATAACTTTCTGCTGTTTATTTTCCGTCAATTTTCTGCCAATGAAAATGCGATGACTGCACAGAGTGAACAAAGTATACTTGACAAAACTAATTCACATCGCTCCATAACTCATAAACAATCGATATCACAAATTGTGACAATGCTGATGGGAATTACTTTTTGTTTTCCTATGTATCATCATTTTTTGACAATTTTTTTTTTTTATTGTCTACGGGGGAAGAATTTTTAGGGTGATTTCATGGTCGATGTAAATCCACGTTCATACGGCTGAGAGAGTCATGAAAAAGGACCGTCGAAAGGATGGTGCAAGGGGTTGGTAAGGGGTTGGTAAGGGGGGGGGGAGGATTCAGAGAGTGCGCGGAGGGTATGTATCGGTAACGAGGGCGGTAAATGTGAGAGAACGCTTCTGAGAGAGAGACTGAGGTAGAGCTATATATTTATATATATACATATATATATATATATATATATATATATATATAGAGCGAGAGAGAAAGAAAGAAAAATTTATATATAGAAAGTGAGAGAGACGGAGAACGATCGGGCTAGCCGGTAAAAAGCGGTAAGACGCGTGATCTACCCTTGCGACCCCCCCCCCCCCCCCCTCCTCCACCACCCTCGCGGAAACCGGTATTACCGAGACACCCCGTATAGGCCGGTGGCGCGTGAGCGCGAGGGCGTATTTGTTTTACTGCCTGGCTCCTGGCATTGGTTGGAAACGTGCTCCGCATTCTTGAAATCGTGTGCTTCCCTTCTTGTTACAGGGGGTTGGAGGGGGGAGAGCAGCAGCCCACCCCCTCACCCCGTCGCCTTTTCGAATAGCGCCATCACACGAATACACACGTCGAATGTCTTCGACGGGACCAAACACTCTGACTCTCTCCGTTCATTCCCAGTGGCTGTGAAATATATCACACATGTATATATATATATATATTATATATATATATGTATATATGTATATGTATATCTACATATATATCTACATAAAAGCTCGTACGAAACGAGTGTGAGCCACCCTCAGCCACGAATCTTTACTCTTTCACACCCCCCTCCCCTCCCTCCCCCGCCCTTTCCTCTTGCCCGCGGTCGGCAGTGATCGTAAAAATTCTCAACTCCTCTAATGGCACCGTTATACCACCACCGCGCTTCACATTCGAAATAACTCCATTCGTGATTTTCGAACGAATCTCCTCGGCATATGCTTTACACCATTTTTTTGTTTTGTTTTGTTTTTTGTTGTTGTTGTTGTTGTTTTTTTACACGAACGATGAGGAAAATCGTGCAGAACAACCCCTCTTTTAATTATGATTACCACCCGGAGGTGGGGGGGAGAGACAAGGGGACGAGAAATAATGATGATGTGATTTCGAACACGCGAACGAATTCACGTGTTTAATGACGATTATATTTGCTTCTTCCGGAATTTGAGTTGGGATAGTTTTTTTTATTTTTTTTTATTTTTTCGATTTTTTGGTATTTTTGCCATTATCGCGGAATTTTGCATTGAATTTCGTGTGGACTTTTTTCTTGGTACGGTTGTTGATTGGAAATCGGGGATGATTCGAGGTCGGGATATTTTTGGGTTCGTGGATGAAAATTGGACGGAATTTTTCATTTTGTTTAGCGCGTGAATTATTATTTCGACGATAATTGGTTGTTGGCTCTTTGAGTATTGCAACCTTGTTTCATACGTTTGCAAACTTGCTGACTGCTGTAAACGTGAGAATAAATATTCGTAGGATAGTCAACTGTAAATTAATGTTAACTTTGTTAATGATTTATCTTACGAATTTTTAATTCATACAGTATATCTTTTTTATTGAATAAATAATATACAAAAATATATATTTAACACCCAACAAAATATAATATAATAACTTGTAATATTGGAAAGTTAAAAGTTGAATATAGAAGAAGTCTTGAGAATCCAGCAGTAAAATAAAAATTAGGTCGTAATAGCCAAAGCTTCAATATGACTAAAAAAAAATAAGGTTATCAAGCCAAATCGTAATCAAGAGTCATTTTTATTGTAGCAAGAAGTACATTATCGTTAAATCATTCCATCGATTCCATCCCCGCTCACATCTACCTACGACATTAAACCTAAACAATTTTAACCTATCTCATCGATGAAACTAGGGTGTCGTCCTACTATTTACCTTTCCATCGACGCAACACACGTAAACCATGGGCTTGAACATAGTCCAGCGTTTCGCCGATCCTAATTTACGATTTGGATCTAACATTGGGAAGAGGGGCGGGGGGAGGGGAGGGGGGAAGCCTTTACGACTTTCCGATATGGGGTCGTTGTCGCTCGCGTATTTATGCCCGGCTAGCGCGCATCGAGACCATGGAACCTCGAGAAATCTCCGGCCCCGTTGTCGTAGTCTCGCAAGCCGAGGGACACGCTTCGACGGCTTGGGGGGATTTTGGCAACGAGCATGAAAATGGTAAAAAGGAACATTTCGTTTGTTAACGAGTGCGACCGTCGAATTTTCCCATCGACATAACCCTCCTCCCCGATCCTCATCTTCGCGAACCTCGAAACGTCGAAAAAAATAATACGACGTATGACTCGCCGCATCTGTTATCACGACTCGATGCATTCTCACGACTGGCGCATCATGTCCAAAAAATCGCAACTCCAATACAATGCCATCGCGTGAAACTGACAACTTCATTACATCGGTACAATGTTTTTTTTTGGTTTATTTTCTTGTCTCAGAATTTTATGGATTTTGATCGATTTTTTTTTTTTGGGTTTTCTGTTTTTTTTGTGCGATAAAGATTTTTTAAATATAGTAATTTTGGTAATCTGATAATGAGGCCGGTTGAATTGAACTCGTGGGGCGCTGGGATAATAAGCAGCATGTGAAAAACCCTGTCAGAAAAATTGAAACAAACAGATTATCCGAAATTATAAGTGAAATAAAAAATATATAAATAATATATATTTAATTATTTGTATTCGGACGAAAGTTTTTTTTTTGTGTTAGGAAAATTGGATTTATTATTAAATTATTTTTGTGCGTGTGAATTTTTTCTGTCGAGATGTTTTCTTGAATGTTATTTATTTTTTAAAAATATATTTTTCTAGTTGTGGCCATCGAATTTAGTCGGAAATTTCGTGAGGCGTGTCCGCCGGAACGATCCTAATGTTTATCAAAACGCCAGTCGCACAACCGGAGATTCGATGAAATTGAAATTTTTTACGTTCTGCGTGAGTGCGGAATTTTTTCATCCCTCTGCGTCGTCGTCGTCGTGGTTTTATTTTTCCCACCGTTGCCGTAGATTCGAGGCGACCGTGGCTTCGCCTCTTTTACTTCCAGCCGGAGGGGTGTTAAATTCCCTGTGAGATTCGATTGGCCGCCGTCCGATCGAGAGAGGACACGGACGAGATTTCCGGTCCGGAACCACTCGCGAGATGGGCGATGATTTTGAGGTGACGTTCTTACGTTTCTCTCTCGCTCTCTCTCTCTCTCTCTCTTTCTCACACATATTTTCGATTTAGAACATGCAACAACAAAGTAAAATTTATTGTGAATATTGTAAAATATTGTAAAATTTGCTGTAATTTGGAAATTATTCATTATCCCATGAGTTCAACAGATTTATTGTTTTTTCAGTTTTCGATTTTTCCACTTTTTAAAACAGATATTTATTAATAACCCAAAATCATTTTTCCTGTCGATAAAAAAAATTAAATAGAAATTAAATTTAAAGAAAGAACAATTTAATGAATAATCGAATAAAATTCTCGCCTTTTCGAAATTACACAAACCCCAAAAATGTTTAAGTACCTACTCCATGAAATCTCACTCAAACATCCATTAAAAATAGAAGAAAAAAATTCTTCCCTTATAAAATAAACCAAAATCATAAATGAATGCTAAAAAAAAATGCAATCAATAATCAAACAAAATTCTCGCCTCATCAAAACTCCCAAAATTACCCCTCACAAAACCTTTCGCATTTCGACACGTTCACCAGCTTCGAACCCACCCCAAGCCCAGCGGGCTGAAACCACCCCACTTTCCGTTTTCAACACGCTCATAACAATCTGTAAAAAAAAACAATCAATTATTAAAAAAATGGCGATAAAGAGAGCAAAGAATAAAAAAAAAAATGGTGGATGATAAGGGACCATCGGTTGTGGATAAAGTAAAAGCGATAGACGCCAGAGTATAAGTCCGAGAAGAGCCCGTAGGTCTTATCCGAACGTTTGGCGTTCGCAGATCGAGGGTCCGTTGGGTAGCGGGTGACGTGGGGGTGGGCGGTGGAGGGTGGAGGGTCGAACGAAGAAGTATCAGGGTCGGTAGGACGGGGATCGAGACGCGGTAACGTCGTACAGCACGGGAAAGGAGAATTTATAGCGTCTTTCGCGAGGAGGCCGAGCGAGGGTGAAGAGTAAAAGAGACCGAAGGCCGAAGATAGAACGAAGACGATAGTAGCATCGTGGAGAGGCAATGCCACGACCGACCTCATCCCCCTCCCCCCCCCCATCTCCCTTTCGCAGACTCAATGTTTTCTGCCGGGAAAGTCGGAAGTCGAGTCGAAGCCACCGGGAGAGCGAGCTGGCCGGGGTTCCCGGTGGCCAAGACTAGCCCCGCCAACCCCATACGTCTTCCTAACAGACCGCCAAACTATCGTCCCCCATCGAATCGACAAAAAAAAATGCTAAAAATTCAAAAACACATTCAAAACATTCGTAAATTTGTTTACAATTTTGTAACACAAATTATTCATGTAAATGCATGAATATGGTTTGTCAATTCTCGTTATTTAGTGGATGAATGAATATTTTTGTGGGG
Organism: Diplazon laetatorius; assembly: GCA_963662125.1. Taxonomy (NCBI): domain Eukaryota; kingdom Metazoa; phylum Arthropoda; class Insecta; order Hymenoptera; family Ichneumonidae; genus Diplazon; species Diplazon laetatorius. The sequence continues at coordinate 8,557,029 of OY759156.1, forward strand.
TTCGGGTTGGTCAATTGGAACGCGGTATCGGTTAGATTTAGTTGGACGAACGGGTCCCTCCATTTTCCGAATGGACTTCTGACCCTGCTATCCGAACGGCGTAACCGGGGACTCCGGGGGATGCTTTTTATTAGGCGATCCGCGCGAGGATCACCCGGTATATAAACCCCGGAGTGAGGCGAACCCCGAGTTTACACGTGTGTGTGCGTGTGTGTGTGTGTGAGTTGGTGTATGGCGCGTTAGACGGGGGAGAAAACCGGGCACACCAGTGGCCATGTTCGTGGGGTGGCGCGTACAGCCCCATTTCCCAAATTAACTGCGTTAGCAGACGAGCCCATCGTAAGCCAACGCATTTTTTACGCTTTCCACACGACCTCAGGACCGGCCATTTTACGCTGGATTTTACATCCTAGGCGTCTGTCACCCCATCTCTCACTCGCTTTTTCTTTTTCTTATTCGTTTTTTCATTTTATTTTTTCTTCTTTTTTTTTATCTTCGTTACATTGGCGCAACACTGTGACTTTTGTGTATCCTAGGGGTGGTTTAGGGACACGCGAGGCGTCCGTGCCGAAAGTGTGTTGGACCGTAGATATGGGTCGGGCTTTTGACAATATTTTTTTTTTAGTTTTCTTTTTTGATTTTTTATTTTCTTTCCACTTTGCAATGGATGAATTTTCACGCTTTTGCAGGGCCCTTATATTGACACCGTAGAAATTGTAGTTTGGGGTGGAGAATATTTTTAGCAAGTGGTTTGTTTGAGGTGTGTTTTATATGAAACTAGTATCATAGATGTAAGTTTTAGTGATTTGGTGCAGGTGTTTTTTTTTAACAGAAACACGAGTATTTGAATTGACAAACTCGTGATTTTTTCGTTAGCGAATATGAAACAGTCATCGTGTCTCGAGAACGCTTCGTTCCAACGACTTTGGACTCGTTGCGTTCGATTTAGCGAAATAAATTAATTTTTTATCGATTAAGATTTTTTTTTGGTCGGTCTAAGAGTGTTATGAATTACTTCGAATTCGGAGCTATAACGATAACTTCGAGCGTCTCTCTCTTTCTATTCCTCTTCTACATAATTATTTAATCGAGGAATCGTTCCGCGTGTTAAAATTGAAATCGCTAACGGATTAACGATCTCGCTCGACTCGACGTAGTATTTTTTTTCAAAGTGGAGTGATCGCGGACGGATCGTGAGTCTCACCGGGGGAATAAAATTTTAATCGAGTTTCCATCCCAGCCGCTTCGTGGACTATCAATAGACTCGAACACTCTACGCGTTTGACAAAAAAAAAAAAAATCAAACGCGTTTGTGCAAATCGCGTCACGTCATGCTCGATGAAGACAACGCCAAAATTACGAATGCTCAATTACCATTTAGGATCTCATTTCATAGACATGAATTAAGTAAAACGAAGAAAATGTTTTCACAAGTCTGTCAGTCACAATTTATATCTCAATATAATTATTTTTTCAAAATAACGAGGGCTATGATGAAAAAAAATTTAATAGTCGACGACAACCCAACATCGTGAAGCCAAGATAAAACATAATAAAAAAATAAATAAAATCATCATTCAATAAAAATAAATATCTTCACTCGTTTTTCGCTAATTTTTTATTCAACGACGACACGTTTCAGTTGAAATAATGTCGAAAGCTCGAACTAGAAAGAAAATAGTTATATTTTCAACCCTATCAGCATATCGCTATTCTTCTTACCACTTACAATAGGTGCATCGTGGTCTCGAATCAACTCAAGGCTCTGAAAAAATAGAAAATGTCATCCTGAAAATCTGGGAAAATTCATAAATGAACCTAAAGGTTTCTACTTTACCATGAAACTTTGAAATATGAAATTTCCGGAATTTATTCATTATAAAAATAACGATAAACAAATGAACAATTGAAAAAACAGGTTTTAAAAAAAATCAAAAATTCATAACTCAGCGACAGATGAACGTAATGAAATTTCAATCATCCTACCGCTTGAACCATTTCCCAAAGTTCCAATCCAATTCAATTGCAAAAACAAAAAAAAAATTAAAATCAATTCATATAAAAAATTCATATATATCCATATAAAAAAATCGGAAAACGGGAAAAACCGATCGACGGGACATCACACACGCGTGATATGTGTTCGGTCATCGCGTATCTCGATCGTTCCGCCCGTGAATCACGGTGAGAAAGTGCCACGAGCCTTACACACATTCAACATTGTTAAATGGGTGATTACGTAAAACGTGATTTAGCAATTTGGAAAGCGATTCCCGTGTCGGTCGCCAATCGCTGAGACGGTAGCCTGGCCGATCTTAGTTCAAATTGAGTATAGAGTCCAAGTCTTACTTCGGGTGAACCACTACTAATCCAATTCCCGAGATCCCGAAGACGTCGTTCTCGCGAGAGAGGGGCGGAAGGGCGGCGGGGGTTGCCAGCAGAAGGTGAGTGGTCTCACGACGAGGGATGACGGCCAAGAGAGAGTCTGTGCGATGGCCAAACGGCAAAGCGAGTATGCGACAAGGATAACAAAAAGATAGATATATGTATACAAACATATATATATATATATATATTAACATTGGCGTACGTAAAGAGAACGGAGAGAGCATTCGAGCCGAAAAGGGAAAGAGAGCGAAGGACTGGAGGGACGCGAAGGCCGGTGGAAACGGTGAGCGGGAGTACAGACGGTTGCGGAGAGGACGACACGAAGGTATAATATCGC